>OY776682.1:0-2536823 GCA_963675555.1 Leptura quadrifasciata | reverse complement strand
TATTTTAACGAATTCTTCTCAACCACCGACATGCTCGGCGAGGACGTTCAACATGTAGAACCTGGGGGAGAGCATTCACGGGCGATATAATGCTATACAGAGCGCACCGAAATTCAGCTGGCATAAATTTCTAAAGGTGATTGCTTTCTTATTTCGAGACTCTACTTTCTTATTTGCAATTGCATTCATATTCTGGTTACGGGGTGTTCAAAAAAGGTTTAAATGACGCAGTTGTGGTACTAAAAGTATATTAGTTTTTTATGAAATACTAGCTTTGATTTTTAACTATAAAGCATATTATATTACCAGTTATTCAGTTATGAATTCATTCACGAGTTTAATTCATAAAATTTCACTTTCTGAATATTTTACTAGGGAGATTTGTGTTTGCAAAATAACAAGTTTATATTCAAGAACTATATATTTTCTGCGTTTATGCAGTAACAAGAAACTTTCACTTCCATTATTTTTTTATTTGATGTACTTATTAAGGCTACTGTGTGCATAATTTTGGACATGTCAAATGTCATAGTAATGTTTATCTTGCAAATGATTATCTGTGATTTCTCACCAGCGATCTATTTAGTTTTCTATGATTGTTTAATAACGATCCATCCACATAATTATCTTGCGCTCACAAACTGTACAGGCCATCGGTCAGTACTGGGTTAATTAGCCCGTAAACTTGTTCGTACTAAGAAGGGTTTACTTTTCGTCGAGTACTGAACCAGGACGTCTCGTCTGTTTGATTTACAACTACCCACCTTGTTTTACGTTGTTGGAGAGTCATACAAAATTTTGTAGACTGCTTGTTTTAATTATAATCAAAGGATTTTTCCTCAACATTCTATGATCTTTTACATGAGTAGTTAATGCTCATTTCTCAACTTAATTTTGATAATGTATAAACATGACATGATTCTTGTCCTCTGTTTTGCATTCGATTCGTTATTGGGCTATTGCTAATAACTTTTATTATAACTCATTATTATCTAGCGATTGTTAACAACTTTATTTAATTATAAACCATTATTACCTAGCGATTGCTAACAGCTCTATTATAGATTATCATTATCAGGCCATTGCCACAACTCTAATTACTATTAAAATAACACAGCATACTTTTGTATCTCAGTTCTTGTTATTGCATCAAAACACGCAGTATATCTATAGTATGATCATTACTATAGCAACCCAAATTTTCCTATTGTAATATTTAGACAATTGTCTCAAATATTTGGATTATTTTTGATTTCATGTTCGACTATTGTTGCATCAATTATTACGAAATAAAATGGGTTTTTATGACTATTTTTCGCATTCAATTGTTGTTTTTTTCTTTCCTATTTAACTTTCTAGCTAGACAAATAATTAACTAAATAAGTGATTTTGTTTCAAAGCAAAATAGAAAACAAACTTCAACTATAAATGTACAGTGCAATCTTGGGTAATAAAATACTACATAAATAACATATATAATTAGGTAGGTCTCTCAATTCATAGACAGTGTATGCAAATTTAAAAGGTATTTAAATTAACAGAGTGATTAACTTTCTAAGGTAGATCGTATCAGAAAGAAACAAGTAATATTAAACTTTATATAAAAGAACCTGGGGCAATTAAAAAGGGTTACTACACACACAACGAAATTTGGGCCCTACGCTAACAAAACTAGACGATCACGCAAATGGCCAATCTTATTTGTTTATCCTTCAGATAAATAAATAGCAATGAATTTACTGGTGACATAATTACCAGGATTTCATTTGTAATTAATTGGGGTGGGCTTCAACCTCCTCAATATAAAAAAAAATAAAAAACTAACAGGATTCGAAATTGTCTCAGAATCACGATGCATGTATTTTCAATACCACTTAATTGAGTAAAATACGGAGAAAAACCTAATTTTCTATTCTGTTATGGCTGTCACGCCGCATAGCGGCCATTTTAGTAACTCGAAAATATTTTCCAGCAATTTTTCAGGGCCGCTTTACTTAAGATAATTTTTTCCCCAAACTTGTGCAATGATTGGTTTCGGAGATATGGCCGAGTTCCAGTTTTAGTTGCCCACCCTGTATATGAGTATACAATGTCTAATAACCATCAATGCCTACGGAGTTTAGTTGTATTACGTTTATTCGCAGGCTGGAACATATTTCCCAGTAAAATTGTCTAAATGTTACATCTTTGTGTACATATATTTCAAATAATTGTATGCATGTGCCGTGCGCTCATGACGTAATGCAATAAATTTAGACTTCTATTCAAGTATGGCGATTTGAGTTGGATATAGCTAGAAACAGCATCCTTACCTGGACCATTTATTCAAAGATGAAAGATATTAAAAATCACCTGTAGAGATCACACACATGCGCACAGCGACTCCTCTCAAAGTTCGTTGTCCATAGTGAAGTTGCCTGTAACCACTAAGTAAGGATAGTCGTGAGTGAGGCACTTGACACTTTCAACGCACGTAAAATACACTAAAATGTGATAATTCGATACTTCTTGAATTAAACGCGTTAACAAAATTCACCAAGCAATATGCAACGTGTTGGGAAGTGATAAGTTTCGGGAAGAACACTTGTGTTTTGTTTGATTTTTTAGTTTTTGCCGTGCTTCTTAGGAATTTGGTAGGCGTTTTTAGTTTAGTATGTAGGTACATTACTAGTAGTTAGAATTTCATGCATTATTTTCATTTTCGACAATATCCACCACTAACAAAAACTATGTTAACTATTTAACTGTTGTTATATTTTTGTAAATTCAAATACTTCTTTATAAATACTATTTTTAGCGATGACTCTATGACATAAAATATAATACCTGACTATTTAAATTTCTGCAATCTCTCATGGTAATTTATTGCATTTTTTATTAGTGTTTAAATTAAATCGCAGTTTAACTGGGCTTGTTAATAATTACGCATCTATTTTGGAAATTTTCGCCTAATCATGGTCGCCCAATAGTACTTGCCTATATTCAAAATAAATACGCTTCAAATACTCCAAATATTTTTAATACGCTATTCCAAAGGAAAGTTCTGAACACCTGTTGAATATAAATTGTTTGTTTGGGAGGTACTACACAAATTTAGCAGTAAATATTTACATTCAACGTTTTCGAAGCTTCACAGAATACAGTACGAGCGATATACAGTGTGTACGCGGACAGTGGAAGCGGCAGGTGGAAATATTTTTGAATTTTTAAAATATATTAAATAAAGTACTTTTAAAATCCAATTACCTAGCTGTGGAAAAGCTTTGCACACCCCCCTGAAGTTAGCTTCATATTTAGATTTACTTTTTCCTCAGATTCATTTTATTAGAGTCGATCAATCAAATAATTGTGAAAAATATAAAACAACGGTACTTATGTTTCCAAACAATTTAAATAGAGAGAATAAAATATAAAATGAAACAAAAACATCTTCTGATCCTCTGCTATAAATCAAGACAATGTATTTATAAACAAAGGTAAAACATTGGTTCCTATTCTAGCAGTTCCAGCAATAATCTGCTGTTAGTTCGGTATTTCGCCAATTGAAGAGTAGAACATCATTAGAAGAATAATGAAGCGAGGGAATTCAATGCTTATGAAATATACGCTTTTTTAATAATTAAATAAATTATAACTTGCTAATTATTAGAATAACGCCATGGTCTTAGATTGAGTTATGCGAGATCCGTTGCTCATGCATTCATAAGTATTTGTATCGGTATGTCTGTTTTCTTGTGCTACTAAAATTATATAATATATTCCATAGTTAGTCTATTTACGGCTTGTAAAAGACAAATAAATATGTACTTAGTTTACAGTATGGGAGTTTTTTCTGCTTATAAGAACACAAAGTCCGAAAATGCTTCCTGTCGCTCCGACGACAACCAATAATTTTTCAAAAATATGTAAATTTAATTTACTATATCCATCACAAGTCCCAAATGACAGTAAGAACCGAAATATTGAACATTATACATTTTCTAAATGAAATCGATTTAAAAACTTACTTTACGTTGTCCATCATTCTGATTAGCAGCCGGTAACTGTAATAGATATATTTAATTTACTTATCCATAACATATCTCGTTATGAAATTTTTATTATTGACGTGTCACCAGATCCTTCGCCATTATTTAAAAAATATTCGAAAACAACTGCAAACAAATTTGGAAATAAAAATAATAATTTCCCTTTCATTGTTCACCATTCTGACTCACCGCTGGTAATTGTAATAGATACAGGGTGTCTCGATAGTGCGTCAATGTCCAATATCGGCCTTCTTAGAAGACTTTGGAAAATTATTTTCTATGGAAGTGGTATGGGTCAAACGGCGCACATTTTAAATATATCTTGAAATATACAAGGTGACAGCGGAGCGCCTTCGAGGTCATTTTTTTAAATGGAACACCCTATATTTTTACGTTTATGAATTCAGCGTAAAATTACCTTTCCAAGGACCTCCAGATTTTTTGGTTTGGTGTAGTCGAGTTGTATTACTATTAGTTAAGAAAATTTATTTTGTAATTATGTAGGTAAGGGATGTACTAAAACGACACAACCACCAAATATTGATTATAATTATACAGGGGTATTTTATACTAGCGCTAATGGGCATTTTCACTAAATTCTTAAACCTCAAAACAAAAATATTTGTTCGAAAGCTAACTGATGAACACGCATTTGACCTTGAACTGAGTGACCTCACACGCCCGGAATTATATTGGCAGAATTTGCCAGAACGCCTGACATCACAACACAGCTGACACATGTTTACGTTTAGTTTTGTGGTTATGCTCTATGGCATATTTTGCTTGGACAATTTATGTTGTTATTTGTACATGTTGGAACAAAGCACTCTTTAAACATTTTCCAAACACAAAAATCCAAGAGAAACGACTGTCAAAGTCAATTTTAACGTTAACTGTCAAAAAGCAGATAACTAACTTTGTAATATAGTACTAATACACCCGTATGTCCTGTTCAAGGTCGTAGGCTCTTTGACGTCAGTAAGGTGGGTGCGTGACGTCACGTTCAAAGTACGCGCTTTATTTCCGTACTTTTGATAGAAATCGTGCTCAAAACAAAACAAAAAAATAAGGCGAAATGTTTTATAAAATACTATCACATAAAGCATAAAAAAATCACTGAAAAGGCCCATTCAGAACATTTCAAAGTGAATTTTCTCATTTTTTTCAAATGGAACACTCTATATATTATTGTATTTTTGAATTGGCATGTTAATTCTCTACAATTTTTGTGAATAATATCCTAAAGTGAGAATAATTGAAAGTAATATTAAATTTTTTTCTGGGTGCGTCTTGGTTGCCCCAGTAGTATTTTTTCATAATTTAATTAAATCACATTTGAGTCTATCTAAAAAATATACAAATAATCTTTTAATATCACAAAAAAGTTGACATAAATAATAGAAACAGAAGATACGGTATTAGGTAATACAAAAATTGACGCTATTTTAAAAATTCAAAGTTATTTTGGGCCTAATTTAATGGAATAAACTCGGAAATAAATAATACCTCATGTTTATAGGAACTGTTCAAAGTGACCTCCCAGTACGTCTATGCATTTCTGTAGACGATTTTCGAATGATCTACCGACATTTCTTAAAATTTCTTCAGCAATTTCCTGAAAAACTTCACATATTCTTTCTTTCATATTTTCTTTTGTTGTTAAAGGAGCTTTGTACACTTGCTCCTTAATATAGGCCCACAAAAAGAAGTCTATTTTGGTCAAATCGGGGCTTCTGGTAGGCCAACTATGGAGTCCTCCTCTGTTACAGGCATATGCGACCCGCAACATACATTTGTGTTTCGCGGACCAAATATCGCCAACAGCCACGAGCCGTTGGAGATTTGGCTTCTCTCCGCTAGAAGAGTCGCGTACCTTCAAGTCGGCTGAAACGAAAGGTAAAAGGTGATTTCATGCGTGTACGCTGCCGATAATTCCTAAACCTTATATTATTTAAGTCATCTTAATGGATTTTGGGATTATCGGCAACAATATAATTTCCTCCATTTTGGTTGTTTCTGTTTGTTGTTACGGAGGGAGTTTATCCACATTTGAGCGGGATTTAGGTGTACAGGCCGGTTGATCACTTTCTTTTGGAACTGTTGGAAGTATCTCGTTTACTAGAGAGACGTACTCGACCCTGTCAATTGAGCTGCAGCATTCTACCAGAATTGTATGTGGATTGTATCCCTCAACGGGTCAGAGGTAAATTATATCTGATTTCAATCTGGCCGATAGCCGAGTGGGTTAAGTCGCGAGGTGGCAATCGCGATTAATCACACGGTCATCGCACCACCGGGTTCGAATCTTCGCTCCGGCACTGGCACTGTCGGAGGAAATGGTTGTATGTCCGCGTTTTTTCAATGTGTAACCCCCTTCCGCACAAGCCCTGGCTTCTGGAATTGGGGGTTGTCTAATTTCTGTGGTGTATTTAATAATTGCTCTCAGTGCATTTCCGGCATGCAAAATAAATGGATGTATTTTAGAGTCCACGGACTAGGTTAGAACGTTCCACGGACTAGGCTGAAACGTTCCATGATTTAGGGAGGCTATAAACCAACCACTGTCATCTGGCCCCCCGAAGTTACCACCGTAGGGCTACAGCTTTATCACTCGTTGACGTCTGGGTATCGTACCATCTATATAAGTGTTATTTTTTCCTCTACCTGGAATCCACTTTCAGTGGTTCTGCGTAGCAGTATTTGTTTTCTCTTTTAACTTACTCTTGTATATATTTAAACCAAAGATTTTACTCATTTATTATTAAGTACGTTCTCTAATGTAACCCATTGCGGTCACAGTTATTATAGTAAAACCTCACGCTTGTATACCAAGTGTAGCTACACGAGGTGAATTTTTCCTTATTTATTTTGTACTATATTTATCAGAATATAACTACATATCGCCAGGTTCATATTAGAGAACCATAAGTTGTAAATACTGTAATGTAGTACATTTCGTGTTGGGAGAAAGTGTCATTATTTCGTCTACGACCACTAAAAATGGAACCCTCAGTGACTTTATGTTAAATAAACTAAAAACTTCTAATGGTTTATATTAAACGTGGGTTTAACGCCCTGAGATTTCTGAGCTAGTGAAATTTTTGTCGTGGGCACGTTATTTTACTTATCCGGGCTAGGTAGTATCCGCGATCTGCTACTCACAGCAGCTCAAGTGTTTTTGTATTATCTTGCAATCAAGGGGTCAAGGGGAGAAAGACCTGTAGCACATCTTCCTATCCAACCATTTGGAAAAGCGTCGTTTAAATGTTCGCGAATAACTGCAGTGTGGTGCACAGGTGCTCCTTCATCGAGGTACCACATTGTCTCCCTAATATCCCTGGGACATCCTTCAGTAATTTTTCCAAGCTGTCTTGCAAAAATTCCAAATAAATTTGACCATTCACACGTCCATCAAAAAAATTCCTCCCCAAACATTCAACGATCATCTTGTTTGGCTATTTGTTCGTGGGATGTAAGGATTAATTGTGTCGTAATAATGAAAATTATGACGATTGCTTCAACGACAAATAAAACAAAGTCAAAAAAATGTCTTTGTTGTCCTATTTTTGTTTTGCCTGAAATGTATTCGGTTTTCATAATCCCTATGAATTCAGTTCCTACATTAGTTGCACGTGGTAGGGATGAAATTTGTTTTTTGTAGGATTCAACAGACTGAAGATCGGCTTATATCGTCTTCTCTTGCCAATTCTCTTATACTGTGATGAGGATCTTGAATCGCATACAAAAGTATGAAGTATAGAAAAGTATGAAGTATTTTTTGTTCGTTTCTTTTTTCTGAATAATTCGGCAACGCCACGTGAAAAAAAAATCTGGAGGTCATTGGAAAGGCAATTTTACGCTCAATTCATAAATGTAAGAATACATAAGGTGTTCCGTTTGAAGAAAAGGACCTCGAAGATGCTCCGCTGTAGCGAGTCACCCTGTATATTTCAAAATATTTTTAAAATGTGCGCCTTTTGACATTATATCTTCTAATATGTCCGATATTGGACTTTGACGCACTATTGGGACACCCTGTATTTTCTAAATGAAATCGATTTAAAAATTTCCTTTTTGTTATCCGGCATTCTGACTAGCTGCCGATAATAATTGTAATAGATATACTTAATTTGCTGTATCTATGCATATCCCAAATAACCGTGAGGGTGGAAATATCGGTATGAAATTTTATTATTTTGACGTATCACCAGATCCTCCGCCATTTTTAAAAAAGTATTTGAAAATAAGGCAATTATTTTTTTGCAGAAATATATATTAATAAAACTCATTAAAGAGCCTCTAGTTTGTTTTACTTTTTGATTTTCAGTGTTTATAACTTACATAATGAATTTTAAAAAAAGAAAATTAAATCTATAGATACATAGATTATTGTTTTGTTTATTTTCACACCAAATATTTCTTCCTAATTTTTATAAACAGCCGAGTAAGAGAGGATATGCTAAGATTTCGACAACGTCTGGGCTGTTGGGTTTTGCAAAAAATTAATTGCCCAAAAAATTCTTCGATTCTATATATTTTTTTACAATAGCGTAACACTCCTTCCTATTTTATATGTTTTTCTTAACTAACTAAAACAGTTAACGTCACTATCATAAATTTAAACACACCACATATCGGGTCCCGCAGAATTAAGTTATCCATTTTCAAAGTTAGTTCATGTCAAAATATAATGAGATATAAATTCAAATCAAGTCGCCATGCCATGCCATGCAAATTTAAGACACTTGTCAAGGGATTTGTGAGAAATATCAGTTTAGCTGTGAATATGTTGGTCAAATATTCAACGTTCTTTTGCGGCTAAAGCTGACATCTTGTATACAGAGTGGACCATTAATCTTCGCCAAATTTCCTAGTGGAACTTTTTTTATTCTAAGAAACAATATTTTATATATTACATCAAGTTAAATCGTAGCGGGCGCTGCAGGATCTGTATCTGATAATGAATTTTTTTCATATATTATAATCAGGAGTCCTTGGTGGCCAAGCAGGCTCACTTCCTCGACCGATCCATCTGCGTGAGAAAGTCTCATCAAGATAATTCCTGACTTCAATGGAGAAATGAGGGGTAGCTCCATCTTGCATGAACCACATTCTATTCTGTATATCCAGCATAAAAGCATGTAATATATCAGCAAAAGTATTTTGAAGAAAAAACAGATAAGCCTGTCCATTTAAATTTGGAAGAAAGACAAATGGTCCCAATAATTGATCGCCGATGATACCACAACAAACGTTAATCTTAAATTCTTGCTGAAAATGCCTTTCTTTAACGGCATGAGGGTTTTCTACTTCCCAGTAATGGGCATTTCTCCAGTTAAAAACGCCTCGGCGAGTAAAAGTTGTTTCGTCTTAACAAAATTTCGATCCCTGTTGTGTTTATTTAGAACAAATTGACAAAATTGTAGCCTTTGTGGAAGATCCCTTCGAAGTAAGTTTTGTACAGGAGTGAGATGAAACGCTTACGTTAACCAATGAAATATATCAATAATAAACATTAAATCATTATATTGGTGTAAAATTTAGAACATATTACGATCATTTTACGTTCATTTTTTAAGCTACGCTGTACTGATGATCCTCATTAACACCGAAACACCGTTTGCGGTGTATCTTCCTTTTCATTTTAGAATCTGCGTCATTTACCAAACCGACTCACACTTTGTTAATTTTACCAGTAATTTGTAATTTATTAAGAAATGCCATGTTCCTTTATTGTCAAACACTATGGTCAAGAATATGAAAGGGTCCTTATACTTGAATAGGCCCCCTAAGGGCGATGTAGCCATTTAAAGACGCATTCTATAGATTCACCCCCAGGGTGTGCCTGTTATTAAATATACTTTACAAAGGGCTGTTTCTAGAGATCCTTAACAAGAAATGCTTTTGCAGATGTGCAAGGTTATTCTAAACAGTTCTTCAAAGTAAAATCTTAGTTACAAAGTAAATAACTAAATATAGGCACAAATGAAATGATAGATTTCCTATATTTTAATTAGTTTTTGAGGCACTATGGGTGTTTATTTTTTATTTAAAAAATGCGTAAACATATCAAATAAATTTATATTGATATTATACACTAATTAAACATTTTTATCATTAATCTCAACTATTTGGAATTGTTTCGTAAATGTTTATAAAACATTCGCTGTTAAATAATTACATTTGAATTTAACATAATTTTAAGTGGGTATGTTTATATTCAGTACCCACAATTAGCCTCATTTAAGTAAGTTAAAATGGTTGTAAACAAATGCGTGTATATAAATTTTAAACAATCATCGTTACTGTGATAAAAAATAGTACTTACTTAACACATTTAAAAATAGATTACAAATTATACTTTCGGTACACGTAAGACATGTTTGGATTCTTACGATAATTCTTATTTTGTTAGAGATATATTTAAAAAATATGTACAGTATATGTGAAAAAACTTCCAAAATAATTAGATCTTGCATTATTTTTGGGAGATTTTATTTTCTTTAATGGAGGCCATTATATTCCAACAATTAATTTGTGACAAAATGGTTTTTTAGAGTTTTAGAGAACACTATTGATTTTAGAAAAAAAGTATCTTAAAAGTTGTGCGCCTTGAAAAACTACAAAAAGAGACCTATTTTATCAAAATCGGTTAATTTGTTTATGAGTATTGTTTGAAAGTTATTTGTGGCATTCTACGAATATTCTTTCCTATTATTTGGGTTTTCTACAACATGTATTATTGTCCTCTTCAAAAATAAATCACCGAATCTACAAAATAATAGAATTATTGGAAAAAAACCTCTGTTTACGCCAAAGGAATAGTCAGAGGTTATGTTTTGCGAAAGTTCTAGTTTCCAAATTATTATCATTTGGAAACTAGAACTAAATTAAGTGTAAATAGCATAATGGAACTCTTAACAATGTGTATAAAAACAACCTATTTTCAATTGGACGAGTTCTATCAGCAGGATTTTGGTATGGCTATGGGGTCTGCATTATCATCAATTTAAAGCAACATATTTATGGAGAACTTTGAGAACACACATGTTCAAAATTGTATAAACAAACCGGTTGTCTGGTGGAGATATGTTGACGACATCTTTGCAATTTGGCCTCATGGTGTCGATTTACTAGATAGTTTTTTGGAAAATATAAATAGTAAGGAACCGTCTATTAAATTCACATTAGAAATAGAAAGTAGGAATGAACTACCGTTTTTAGATGTTTTAATTAGAAGGGTAAATAATACAATTGAAACAAGCCTTTATAGAAAACCAACACATACTAATAGATATCTAAATTTTAACTCAAATCAGTCAATCAATGTTAAAAGGGGTGTTGTAAAATGTTTATACGATAGGGCCAAAATAATTTCATCTAATAAAGAAATATTAAATAACGAGAAAAAATTTATCAAAGAGGTCCTAGTACAAAATCAATATCCTGAAGCCTTTGTTGAGTTTTCATAAATGTTGAAAATAGGGACAATCAGGTACGACAAAAACCTGAACGTCATTATACAGCAATAATTCCTTATGTATACGGATTATCGGAAAAGCTACGCCGTATAGGTGACAAGTTTGATGTTAGGATGATATTTCAAACGGGGAACACTTTAAGATCTATTTTAACAAAAACAAAACCGATAAACAGGGAGCAGAATTCAAAAAACTGTATTTACAATATCCCGTGCGAATGTGATAAATGTTATGTGGGTGAGTCATCCAGACCTTTCAGTGTGAGGTTGGACAAGAATTACATTAGAAAGAATGAAATTCAGAAATCAAAGATCTTATTAAATGAAGACAAGTGCGTATCGAATTGTTCTGTAGATATTTGTACAACCTGGCTACCAATGTTAAAAGAAGAACTTAACAAACTCAACATTATCTAAAAGAAAATATCATCAGTTCTATGTTCTGTGTAAGTAGTAAGTATCTATGGAAATAACATAAACAGAATCTTAAAGCTGTGTATTTGACATACACAGCAAAATAAGAGTTCTTCAAAAAAATAGCTTTGAAAACGGAAAGAGATTACTTTCCGAAACGTCAGCAAAATACATTATTTCTGTGTTTATTCCGATTTATATTATTTGCAAAACATAACCTCTGACTACTCCTTTGGCGTAAACGTCACGGGCGCAGAGGTTTCTTTCCAATAATTCTATTATTTTGTAGATTCGGTGATTTATTTTTGAAGAGGACAATAATACATGTGGTAGAAAACCCAAATAATAGGAAATAATGTTTATGAGTCATTGCAAAAACTTGCTAAAATGGCTGTTTTATTCAATTGTTAATAAACAATAGAAAAACATGTTTCATATGCTTCTTACCACAGGAAAAGAAGACTCTTGTAGCATAGAAAAGGCACACGAAATGGGGAGCCATATAGTCTAATAGTTTTCGCACAATCGATTTGTTAACGAAATTAAAACATAATATTTTTAGTCGCAAACTCCTCTATAAAATCCTTATTTTACTGTAAGGAACGTAACCAGACTGCAACCAACAGCTACCCTCCGGGCTATTATGTGTCCCGCCTTGTGCTGAATTAGAAGTTAACTTTAGTTTGCGCACCCGCAAATTGCAGTAGAAACTGCCTTATCGCTGAGAAATAAGAGAGAAATAAAGAAAAGTAAAAAAGTTATTAACAAATTGACTGTGCAAAAACTATTCGACCATATGACTCCCGATTTCGTGTGCCTTTTCTATGCTACAAGAGCTTTCTCTTCCTGTGGTAAGAAGTATATGAAACATGTTTTTCTATTGTTTATTAACAATTGAAAAAACAACCATTTTAGCATGTTTTTTTGCGATGACTCATAAACAAATTAACCGATTTTGATAATTCTCGAGAACCCTGATAAAATGGACAGCTTGTATATTTATATACACACAGCAAACCTTCCAATAAGACAAAATAATTTTAAAGTATTCCAAAATATTTAAATGTTCTTTTACTTTCCATGTTAAAACCCAGAGCGACTACCTATTTCATTTTTAATTGTCAAAATCCTCGCCGAAAAATATTGCAATCGTAAGCAGGAGTTTTAAATAAATGAAACATTAACATTTTGAGTGGCGTGCTATTGTAACAGTAATATAGCGACCGCTTAGAGATTTGTATGTATTTAATTTTAGATATACCGCAGGAAAATAAATAAAAAAAATATATCATTCATTAGATTTAAAAATAGCTCTTGGGTTAACGACATACATATGTTCCGGCAAAAAACAGTAAAAATAAAAAATTGCTTTTTTGGTGAGTTGTCACTTGGAGCAACCTTTTCTAAAGTACTAATTGCTCTGGTTGAATTATTTCTGTCGAAATTATCACTGGCTTAATTTTCATGTTCAGTGTTTCGCCGGTGAGGTGCACAATTTTATCTTATCTCTAATTTATTTGGTACTCCAATAAAAGATGCTCGCCATATTTATATAAAAAATATTATCTAGAACAGCGCTGTTTTGTAGTATAATATGTACCTGTTTGGTCTTGGCAAATAAATGCAATTCTATGCATAATATCGCAATAATAATCGACGTGTGTACTTTGTTGCAGTACTGCCAGTTCTCTAGAGAGGCCAAATATGTCTTATGCTAGATACAGCCCCACTAACAGAAGCAACGAAAATGGTGAGTAATATTTTTTTCTAACAATAATATTTATTGTGGCTGGTAGTCTAAATATGTAATTATCTGTCTACGCAAGCAAAATAAAGAATATTAGTTACAAGAAGTTCAATGTTTCGCTTGCATGTGTTAAAAGTAAATTGGAAAACATTTGTTTACCAGATCAATACCGCGACAAATTTTGATTGTCAGGTTGTGATAAACGTATCTCTTATACACAAAGTGAGTTATATCTCTGGAATTAGGATCTGTTATCTTTTTGATTATGTGCAAATAGTCGCGTACAGGGTGGCTCAATAAAAATTTGAAAACTTTAATTTGTTCATGATACCTATTTCTTACGTAATAAATATGTTTATCCGTCAAATTCAACGTTTCTCTTTAAATACGTTGATATAGTAGCGGCAATAGAAAAAGCGGCTCAAAATTTACCAACAGATAATGGTAATGAATATCGCATACGGGCAAAAATTGCTTTAGAGAAGCAATATAAAATTAAAGATAATTTAACTCCAGAAGAAAAGTTATCGATAAATTCTTTAAAACGCGATGAAAGTATAAAAATATTGCCAGCAGACAGAGGTAATGCCACAGTCATTATAGATAAAGATATATATAACACAAAAATCATGACTCTTGTAAATGAGGGACCCTACTTAAAACTAAACAAAGATCCAACAAAATCAATAGAGAGCAAAATTTACAGAACCTTGTTTAAATACAAACATGAATTTAATGCTTTTGAACGCAGGAAACTTACACTACATCATAGTAAGCCTCCTCATTTTTATGGCTTACCAAAGACACATAAACAAAATATTCCTTTAAGACCAATTGTTAGTTCTATTAATTCACCATGTCATAATTTGGCAAAATTTTTACTTAAAATTATTGATCCATTATCTGAAAATACCGATTCATATATTAAAAACAGTAAACATTTTATAGAAAAAATTTATGAAAACGATATTCATGAATCACACCTGATGGTTAGTTTTGATGTAGTTAGTCTTTTTACCAATGTTCCGGTAGATGAAACCTTAAAAATAGTTAAAGACAAGTTGCTAAATGATAATAATTTGAAAACTAGAACTAAATTAAGTGTAAATAGCATAATGGAACTCTTAACACTGTGTATAAAAACAACCTATTTTCAATTGGACAATGAGTTCTATCAGCAGGATTTTGGTATGGCTATGGGGTCTGCATTATCACCAATTTTAAGCAACATATTTATGGGGAACTTTGAGAACATACATGTTCAAAATTGTATAAACAAACCGGTTGTCTGGTGGAGATATGTTGACGACATCTTTGCAATTTGGCCTCATGGTGTCGAATTATCAGATAGTTTTTTGGAAAATATAAATAGTAAGGAACCGTCTATTAAATTCACATTAGAAATAGAAAGTAGGAATGAACTACCGTTTTTAAATGTTTTAATTAGAAGGGTAAATAATACAATTGAAACAAGCGTTTATAGAAAACCAACACATACTAATAGATATCTAAATTTTAACTCAAATCAGTCAATAAATGTTAAAAGGGGTGTTGTAAAATGTTTATACGATAGGGCCAAAATAATTTCATCTAATAATGAAATATTAAATAACGAGAAAAAATGTATCAAAGAGGTTCTAGTACAAAATCAATATCCTGAAGCCTTTGTTGATAGAGTTTTCATAAATGTTGAAAATAGGGACAATCAGGTACGACACAAACCTGAACGTCATTATACAGCAATAATTCCTTATGTATGCGGACTATCGGAAAAGCTACGCCGTATAGGTGACAAATTTGATGTTAGGACGATATTTCAAACGGGGAACACTTTAAGATCTATTTTAACAAAAACAAAACCGATAAACAGGGAGCAGAATTCAAAAAACTGTATTTACAATATCCCGTGCGAATGTGATAAATGTTATGTGGGTGAGTCATCCAGACCTTTCAGTGTGAGGTTGGATGAGCACAAGAATTACATTAGAAAGAATGAAATTCAGAAATCAAAGATTTGTGAACATGCTTGGGAAAACGGACATAGAATAAACTGGGACTCGGCAAAAATTTTAACAAAAGAAACTCATACCAAAAAAAGAAAAATTAAAGAATCAGCAATAATCTTATTAAATGAAGAAAGTGCGTATCGAATTGTTCTGTAGATATTTGTACAACCTGGCTACCAATGTTAAAAGAAGAACTTAACAAACTCAAAATTATCTAAAAGAAAATATCATCAGTTCTATGTTCTGTGTAAGTAGTAAGTATCTATGGAAATAACATAAACAGAATCTTAATAATGCTGTGTATTTGACATACACAGCAAAATAAGAGTTCTTCCAAAAAAAGCTTTGAAAACGGAAAGAGATTACTTTCCGAAACGTCAGCAAAATACATTATTTCTGTGTTTATTCCGATTTATATTATTTGCAAAACATAACCTCTGACTTTTCCTTTGGCGTAAACGTCACGGGCGCAGAGGCTTTTTTCCAATAATTCCATTATTTTGTAGATTCGGTGATTTGTTTTGAAGAGGATAACAGTACATGTGATAGAAAACCCAAATAATAGGAAAGAATATACGTTCATCATCTCTCTCGAACTACAAAATGGGTCGATTAAAATTTGATTTTTGTTTTATTGTAAAAACTCGTTTCTCTCAAAATTTTTTAGGTTATACAATTGTCTCAAAAAAACTAACTGGGACTTTGTAAACAACTCAGGAATCGACAAGTGAAATACGGGCCTGTCTAATTTATTGACCAGAAGAAAATCTCATTGACCGGGGATATAGAATACATTTAGAGCACTAATACTAGAGACTCTTGATTAATTATGAAGGATTCATCTATAAAATTTGAACACCACAACCCCCCAGTGTACTTTACTGTTGTAATTTTTCAGAAAAAAACCATTTACTGGGGGTATAGAATCTATCTAGAGAGCCCATACTAGAGAACCTTAACCCCCGCTTTAGGGGTACTTTACTCTCGTGGTTTTTCAGAAAAAGCCACTGAGCGTGAGTATGGAATCTAGCCCGAGAGCTCATACTGGAGAATCTTAATTGCCTATAAAAGATTCATCTTTCCATAAAATTTGAACGTTTCATCCCCCGTTTAGGGGTACTTTACTGTTGTAATTTTTAAAAAAATCCATTGACCGGGGGTATAGAATCTAGCCAGAGGGCTTATATTAGGGGCTCTTAGTTATCTATAAAGGATACATCTTCCTATAAAGGTTGAGCTCCCCATCCCCCATTCCTGTGATAATTTTGTAACTATTCAGGGCTAGTAGTGATTGTCTAAAATCTGTGTAGATACTGATTGTTTTGCCCGTAGTTTGTCTACGGAATCTCTTGCAGCTATGGTTATGCCCGCCAGTTCTGCCTGTATTACGCTGGATCGCCCATCCATAGCCCATTTTTATTGGATTTGCAGACTTCGGAGTATATTCCACCCACACTCTGCCCCATCCTTCTTTTTTTATCCATCTGTGAAGATGTTGATCACACCTTCGCCGGCAGCCTCGTTCTCACTATTCGTCTGTATTATGTAGGATCTGTCGAAGACAAACCGGGGAGATATGACATCTGTGCACGCTTGTAGAAGAGGCGTCTTCCTTACAGCCTCTTCGCGGCTTAATTTGGTTGTATGCCAATGGATATGAGGCGCACCATTGTTGTCAGAGCCACTTCTCCTAGATATATATCTAGTCGTGGCAGACACAGCATTACTTCCATAGCTCTCGTCGCTGTTCACATAGCTCCGGTTATGTTTAGACAGGTAACTCTGTACACTTGGCTGAGCTTGACCTTAGCTGTAGTCTGCTTGCTCTTAAACCATCAGACCACAGCTTTATAGGTTATCATTGGTCTTATGACGGCAGTGTATATCCACTGACCACTTTGGGTTTCATTCACCAGGTTTTCCCCACGGTCCTGTGACACTGCTCATAAGAAATGTAAGCCTTCTTTAGTCTTCTATCTAAGTGAAGATTCCATGTTCGTTTGGCATCGAAGGTTACCCCCAAGGTATTTCACTTCAGATGCGAAACTTAGTGTTGTATCCAGGAGGGCAGGTGTCTTCAGTGCTCCTAATTTCCTTCTTTTTGTGAAGAGAACCACTATCTTCGTGGGATTGACAGACAGGGAGTGTTCTCTCCACCATTTTTCAATTATTCCTAGGGTTCCCTGCAATCTTTCACAAAGGAATTTTCCGCTAAGCATTTTTGTTAAATCATCTGCTAGGTAATTGTGTGGAATTCCTCTAAGTTGAGGCAGCACAAGAGGCTATCAAGAACGAGGTTCCATAGCAGTCAGGAATCGACACATAAAACACATCCAAGACTTCACTAATTCGCAAGCAGCTATGTGCAACGTTATTAAAAACAATACAATAATCCTAACTTAAATGCCCCACCTACGAACTTTTTAAATGTGAGCTATTTTAACAACTTTTTTTTATAAATATCGAGACCATTGACCACAATATAACATTTAAATTTAAAGAAGTGTCATACAATGAGGTTAGAGTTACAATAAATGATCCAAAAATTGCAAAAGTAAAGATCACTATGACATAAGCACGCAAATCATAAGAATCTTGAAAAATATTATGGTTATTCCCCTAACAAATCTAATAATTCAACGTATCAGGAACAACACTTTTCCATGAATTTTGAAATATATGATTTAACAGTGATAGTATACTTGACATTTTAGCAGAAAACGTTGAAATCGCCCAAAACAACTTTTTTTTTAACATTTATTTAATGTCGGCCTATTTCCGCTACCAAGGTCAATCATCGACGCAAGGGGATAAGATCATTAGTGTCTGTGTATGCACTGAAACCCCTAACCTGGAAGTTTTGCCGAACCCCCTCGTGGGGTAGGGATCTTTAAAAAACAACTTTAAGAAATGATTTCTTGCAAACAACTTAAACCTAAATGTAAGCAAAACTCATTACATTATCCCGTCATTCTAACGATAATAATTATTCCAAAAAAATGTATTAACTATCTTGGTGTAGATCTAGATCCAGTTTTAACTTGGGAGATACACATCGATAATCTTTTAGAAAAATTATCTAAAAATTTTTTTCTATTACGTCATCTCTCCAAGTTAGCACGATTTATGCATAGAGACGAGTTTTATAAGCCTGTGGAAATTCTAGAATTTATTTCTTCCCCCTTCCTTTTAAAGTCTAACATACTAAAATAGCTTTTGGGGGAAGCAAGATCAGAATACAAAAAATTCTGTTTGTAATCCAAAAAAAGTTGTAATTTACATATATAATATCGCTTTGCCGTGGACACACTGTATATTATTCACATAAAAAATCTTCGAGGTCTAGTAATATCATATAAAAAAATTAAGGTAGGCACTAAAAAAGGGAACATTTTTGTTAATAGCAACTAGCAACTCCTCCTTTGATCTTCATTTAGCATCGTTAAGAAACAGCTTTCACTATTTTTGTTACTAATTTGGCAATTGATACCATATGTGGGAAATATACTTGCTATAATACATTAGTACTTGTGATACTTAAGAATTAAATCTTTTCAATTATACCAAAAATAAACATGATATTATTTTACGTGTAATAATAGAATATTTTGTGGTTTGTTTATTATTCAAAACACATGTATTTACAATTTACCTACCTATACTTTCTAATTGCGGATCGCCTACGCTGACATAGCCGGCATTACATGGGTGTAGGTATTTTATTTTACAAGGGTCAAATTGAGCGAACTACTTTTATGAAAGTACTTGACAATTGAAATAGCACAAGTTATTAATGTTGATATTTACATTTAACGATTATAGTTTTTAGAACGAATATTTAAGATTATTTAGAATATTAAATGGTATAGTGATAAAAGTTATCTTTGTCATAACATAAATAAATACTTTATATATTTCTATTTACATTAAATGTATAACGTGAAAGCTCTATACGACTTTTAAATATTTTTAGCAGACGTAAGAATGATATTTCCAATTAGTGCCGTATCACTCTAATTTTAAACTGAAAACTGGATAAAAAAGTCTATAACCGGAAATTATTTTCGAATATACAGGGTGAGCCAAGACGAAATTACAGGATCTAGTGCCTTTTTTGTAAATGGAATGCTATGTGGGTCAGTGCATTTTTTGAAGCCTCTTTCTAGACTCTATTCATTCCTTACATCCACTTGGATGTAATGATTTTTTTTAATAATGCCATCTGCAGATGCATATTGAAAATATCAGCAAAGTCACAATTAAGGGTTTTAAGAAAAACTTATATGAATACTAATTACAAGACATCTAATTAATGTTTTTTGATAATTTTTGCTTACTAAAAGTGTACGGAGTGGCCAAAAATTATTTTTCAATTAAGAATTTTTTTAATTGACTCATTTTTTCAAATGCAACACCCTGTATATTTTTCGACAATGTGATGTAGAAATGAAGAACAAATATTTTCGATTTATTGGTTTGGTTTGGTTTTTTTCAAATAATCGAATTAAAAAAATTATAATAAGTGCTCCACATGTTGCCCGTTTTGATTGACAGACGTCTCTATGCGTCTTTGAAATGAAGTTTTTTTTCTGTTCTACAATCCAAGATATGAAAGACTACTCACTACTAACTGCTTTTCGATCGATCACATCGGAAATTTTAAAAGCAGTAGAAACAGTAGAGACGCATAGAGATGTGTGTCAATTAAAATTGTCAGCATGTGGAGCACTTATTATAATTTTTTATGTTCAATTATTTGAAGAAACCTAATTTTTTAAGTTTATTCTGGAATTTTGTACGTATAGCTCATTAAATCGAAAATGGTTACAATGGTTGATGTACATACAAAAATGTTGGTTTTTCCAATCATACATCATATGACAGAAAAATATACAGGGTGATCAATTTGAAAAAATTGAAAAAATTCAATTTAAAAAGTTCTAAATTAAAAAGTGTTTTTTGGCCACCCTGTATATTTTTAAGAAGTGAAAATGATTCAGAAACATCACACAGATGCCTCGTATACTTTATCCAATGTCAGTTTAAAATAATATAAAAACAAGAGCGCGGCATTCCATTGTAAACCGACCTCAAATACGTGCCATCCATAGGCGTGCGTAACTTACTTTTCAAGGCAATACGTGCCCTACAATATTTTAAAAATCACACAAAATAATTTTAGCGGATGTGCTGCAGCGAGGAGATATTCATTGCAATATCCAAGTAGAATACAACCAGACCATAAAATTTTCAAAGATCTGTTTCGTCGTTTGGAAGAAACGGGTTCATCTCGTCATAAAAACGATGTAGGACGACCGAAACGAATTACTCCAGATCAAGAACTAGAAATTTTAGTTCGTATGGATGAAGATCCTCAAGTCAGCTCAAGTCGTTTAGCAGCGGCAACAGGGGTGAGTAAACAATCTGCCCTAAGAGTCTTACGAAAAGAACAGTTCTACCGATATCATCTCACTCCTGTACAAAACTTACTTCGAAAGGATCTTCCACAAAGGCTACAATTTTGTCAATTTATTCTAAATAAACACAACACGGATCGAAATTTTGTTAAGAACACTTTATTTACCGACGAAGCAACTTTTACTCGCCAAGGCGTTTTTAACTGAAGAAATACCCATTACTGGGAAGTAGAAAATCTTCATGCCGTTAAAGAAAGGCATTTTCAGCAAGAATTTAAGATTAACATTGGGTGTAGTATCATCGGCGACCAATTATTGGGACCATTTGTCCTTCCTCCTTTAAATGGACACAGTCTTATCTGTTTTTTCTTCAAAATACACTTGCTGATATATTTTACATGCTTTCATGCAAGATGGAGCTCCCCCTCATTTCTCCTTTGAAGTCAGGAATTAATTATCTTGATGAGACTATCCCACGCAGATGGATCGGTCGAGGAAGTGAGTTTGCTTGGCCACCAAGGAGTCCTGATTATAATCCTTTGGATTATTATGTGTGCGGACAGTCCTTAGTCTATGCAAATCTCAAGAGAAGAATTGTCGAACAAAATACAAAACGCAGCGAATTTTATTAGAAGGCAGGAAAATGTATTTTTCAACGTAAGAACATCTTTTATGAATAGAATTAGAAACGGCATAGAAGTAGGTCGAGACCATATCGAACATTTACTCTAAGTTGCAGCAATGAGGTTTTTGAATGGGGGGAAAGTTTACAATGTCATAAGTCAACTTTTACGTTATTTTTTGGTCTTCCAATAAGTTTAGATCCTTATTTTAGACAATATTTTGATTTATGTATTTATCTCAATACCATGAAAATAGTCCATTAGTTCATAAGAAAGTGAGAAAGAGTTTACGCTGTTATTATGATTTTGCTTTCACATAGTTTCGACAAAAAAAAATTGTCACATAGTAACGGAATCATCAGTAAGCTCACTACTAGAATCATTCCCTACCTGAATAACAATAGGCTCTACGTGCGGCAAAATAGAATACTATTCTTCTTTGTTTATAACGTGATTCGCGGATTTTTCCATGTCGATGTTGTCTATAGCCTCGTTCAGATAGCTGCGGAATGCGAATTTTTTGGCGCGGATTTCCGTAATTTCGCACTTGTTTGTTCCTCTTGTTCTATACACACACATGCGAATTTTCAGAAGTTGTTTCTGATAATACTGCTAATCTCTTCCTTTATAACTTTGTTTACATAGTAAAGTGAAAACATAACCTTTCGTGTTACGATGAATGTGTCCCGTGCAGATTATAGTTATTATACTATTTGGACAGATACGCGCTGCAAAATATCCATAGAATGTTTTTCGGATTCAGAAATAAAGTTGAGATTTCCCGCCACGAATATTTTTAAATAAAATTTACCGGAATGCACAAAAAATTCGCATTTCGCAACTATCTTAACGAGGCTTAAATCAAAGATTAAGGTTCTTATTTTATCTAGATACAGTTTAAAGTCGGATTCTGATTGCTTTTCCTCAACTCATGTTTCACACTGCCCCAAATCAATTCTACTGGATTAAATGTGCAGTAATTTGGCGGCAAACGTAACAGTCTATGGCCGTGTGCTTGACAGATATGATCTACAACATATTCTTTTCTAAATTATGTTCTTTTATAGTTTTTAATAAATCTTTTTTTAATGGAATTTTTTCAGAAATATTTATATTTTCAGGTCTCATAAACTTTATTACATGTTCCTTTTTCGTATTATTATTTGGTACTTTATTTAATAGTCGTGAATGATAAGAAGCGTTATCCATAGCGATAAAACTGAATTCGTTGCAATATTATTTAACAGCTGTTCAACAAATTATTTTTCAAACAAATCCGCGGTCATATCTTCGTGGTAGTCAGCAGAACACTGTTTTATATTTTTGGCTGACAAGAGCAGTGCGTTGGGTACGAATCCATTTTTACTTCCGGCATGCTGAATTATAATACGGTTTCCTCTTGAACATGGCGCATTTAAAGTACAGTCGTGTCTAACCAACCGTAATTAACAGTATCATGCGTATCAAACCACGTCTCGTCAAGATATATTAGCGTCATATTTGATCTTTTATTTTACGCAAATATTCCTGTCGAAGTTCCACAATACGGCGCGATTCCATTACTATTAAACAGTTATTAATTTTTTTTATATTTAAATCCGCGTGATAGTAAAAAACCTATAGCAAGAATGCCGTGCCAATATATTTTTTTAAGGAAATTTACAGAAGAAAAGAAAAAATAGTAAAACAAAAAAGGTGAAATCATTTTTAAAAGGAAAAAATCAATATTTTTCGTCATTTGCAAGGCCAATAGTGGTCATTAAATAAGATTCTAGTGCAACTACATTAACAACCCTTTTGCACGCCACTGGTGGCTTCATTTAAATAAATAACACATCGGAGTTATATATTTTCATGCATAGTTTTTTATATCTTGGAATTTTTATTTATTGGGTCGTTTCGGAATTATAGCCGAATCTGTGTTATTATTGGA
This sequence comes from Leptura quadrifasciata, assembly GCA_963675555.1. NCBI lineage: Eukaryota > Metazoa > Arthropoda > Insecta > Coleoptera > Cerambycidae > Leptura > Leptura quadrifasciata. Next base: position 2,513,175 of record OY776682.1, on the reverse strand, counting down.
GGACTGCGCCAATTTTTTTCACGTGAGGCATTGCACAACAGAAAATAGCAAAATATAAAATAAGATTCTCATGCAAAACTGTATGCTCCATCGAATGGCATGCAGATCATATTCTACCTTTTACTATTTTTGGCGAAAACGAAAATATATACGTAGATACAAGTAGCTCTTTTGGAGGGTGGCAGGGGAGATGGGTCTGTTTGAAAATCTACTTATAGTTTTGTGCGTGGTTATAAACATAAATTAAAATATTGTATACATTTTAAATTTTCTTTAAAAAATATCGTCGGTGGCGCAGTAAACGTGTTGGATAAACACATTCCTACCTTGTTGATTTATTTAGAATTTTGGGTAGTAAAGTAACAAAATGTATTGCGAAGCGGTTGTTTTTTTCGAATAATAGCCAATATCAAGAACCTTTGAAGTCGAGCTAAAGTAGCGGAAATAAATCAGTACTACTATTTCCAATTCTTGGTAAAAAGCACTTGAATATATTTAATAATAGCATTAAAATCTATATTTAAAATGTATACTCGAGAAATTGACCCCGTTAAGAGATGTTATAGTATTTATTCATATGATATGAATAATACGACTGTCGTTGGGGACAATTATGATGGTATTTAAGTAAAAATAAACATTACTTCTATTTGATACCCTTATATAAACAGACTTTCGTTTATTTCTTGATTTATGCGTTTTTAATTGTTGCAACCTATTTCGGAGTATTTGAATTAATCTCTTAAAAGACTTCAGAATTTTCATTTTAAATACTGTAACAGATATTCAAACGAAACAACACTCCAGTCGAATTAGTACGAAAAGGCACGCGAAATCGGGAGCTATATGGTCCAATAGTTTTTGCACAATCAATTTGTAAATAACTTTTTGACTTTTTTTACGCTTATTTCTCAGCGACATGACGGTTCTACAGCAATCTGCGGGTGCTAAGTAAAAATAAACATTACTTCTATTTGATACCCTTATATAAACAGACTTTCGTTTATTTCTTGATTTATGCGTTTTTAATTGTTGCAACCTATTTCGGAGTATTTGAATTAATCTCTTAAAAGACTTCAGAATTTTTATTTTAAATACTGTAACAGATATTCAAACGAAACAACACTCCAGTCGAATTAGTACGAAAAGGCACGCGAAATCGGGAGCTATATGGTCCAATAGTTTTTGCACAATCAATTTGTAAATAACTTTTTGACTTTTTTTACGCTTATTTCTCAGCGACATGACGGTTCTACAGCAATCTGCGGGTGCGTAAATTAAAATTCATGATTTATACTATCAATATTGTTATGTGCTGCCCTCTAACAGAGAGGAGAGTGTAATAATTCCCTGGCGCGTAGGGTGGCGCCATCTATGAGCCAATTGACGAACAGTCATCTAGCACATAGTAGTAAACTCTGGAGGATTCTAGAATGTTATGGAATAAGACTCTGGTACATTCTATGGGTGGATATAAAGAGGTGAATCCAGTAGATGGGGGAACAGAACAGTTCAGTGAAGTATACAGTACAGTTCTGGTATACAGAGAGAGAGAGAGTTTTTAGGTTAGACAAGAGTTGACAAGTTTAAGAAGAAAAGTAAAGTACATAGTGTTTTAAAAGTAGTGAATTTATATTAGATTAAGTTATTATTAGTTGTGTGATTTTTAAGTATTTACTAGTATAATTTTAGTGATTAATAAAATAGTGGTTAGTGAAGATTCTTGTTGCAAGTTATTTGAACGCACAGAGTGGTTACTGAAGACTGTAAACACGTAACAATATCAAAAAAGAACCAAATGAAGTATTAGTTTTGAATTGTTGAAAACAATTATCAAAGTTAGCACGATTGCATGGTATCGAAATGCTGATAAAAGCATCTGATAGCTGACATTATTCACGGATTTAAAAAAGTCTTTACGACCAATAGAAGCTGATATAGATTTTTTTTTAAATCGCCGTGTCGTTGTTTATTAATATTAAGGAATGATTTTAGCTGGAATCCGGAATCTACAGAGGAATATTAAAAGAATCCTATGCAAAAGTTTTCGACTCGATTATTTAGAAATTGTTGATGAGGCAATTGTTTAAATTTGCTGTTGCTCCGATAGTCAGTGTGGGAGCGATGAGCGATGCAGAGGAAGTCAGCTACGCGCGACCGAAAACGAGTCTCGGGCGCTTCAAATTCATTTCGCCGGAAAAATGTGCATTTTCTCGGCAAATATTGAACCTAGAACCTCCATTATTTTAAATTTTGGTATCTCGACGAAATATGTATAATAGAATGTATATTCTTTCCTTTTATTTGGGTTTTCTACCACATGTATTGAAGCACCCTGTATATACCCCATATATAAATTTAATTTTTTCGTATTTATTTCCAAATTTAAGTAATTATTGCAGTTAATTAATTTCATTTTTACATTTGTTTAGGCATTTAATATTGAACACAATAAAGTTACCAGAATGCATTTTAAAATTACATTCTTTTAAAGCAATGTTAAACGCTCTATTTGTACTAAAGAATTTACATAAAAATCGAGTCTAGTCACAGCATTTGTTTACAATGGACACGATAAGCGTCAAGTACTTCTGTTACTTCTCACAGGGTGAAATCGCCCGTCGTTTTCTATCTTAAGTTATGCAAAGGATGGACTCTGCAAACTACGATGCATGTAGACATTGAAATTTATAATGTAAACATTTTCCAATTGTGAGACCACAAATCCAAAGCTTTCATGAAATTGTGACGTCATTTTTACCATATAAAAGAAGATCAGACTGTTCAGAAAAAGGGCAGATGCATTTGGAACCCCACCTGAGGTATTTTGCAGACTTCAGTCCGCTGTACTTAGGAAATAAAATTAAACCACGCTCAAGTTACTTTGCAGATTTCATCTCTGCTGTGCTTAGGAAATGAAAAAAAGTTAAACATAACCGAGGTACTTTGCAGACTTCCTGTCCGTTGTACTTAGGAAATAAAGTTCTAATACACCATTGCATCGCAGTACTTCGTGTTCGTTGTACTTACATCAAAGACAATCACTGCTTAACATACACTTTATGAAGTGCCGCTTTAACGTCTCTACGATGCCCTACGAGGACGTTAAACATGTAGAACCTGGGGGAGAGCATTCACGGGCGATATAACGCTATACAGAGCGCACATAAATTCAGCTGACATAAATTTCTAAAGGTGATTACTTTCTTATTTCGACTCTACTTTATTATTTGCAATTGCATTCATATTCTGGTTACGGGGTGTTTAAAAAAGGTTTAACTGACGCATTTGTGGTACTAAAAGAATATTAGATTTTGTTTTATGAAGTTTTGATTTTTAACAGGGAAACAGTTTAGGGTTATATTACAGTTTACTTAGTTATGAATTCAGTTACGAGTTTAATTCCTAAAATTGTACATTCTGAATGTTTTACTAGGGAGATTTGCGTTTGCAAAATAACAAGTTTATATTCAAGAACTATATATTTAGAGCTATGCAATAACAAGGTACTTTATCACAGACTAGTCAAACTACATGTCTATCATTATTCTGCAGTTTTTATAAAACAAATAGTGGACTTTCGTTTCCACCACATTTCATGTAAGGTTTTTCAAGAATGCTTTATATTTAAAGTACACTAGGAATATTTTCCTACTGTAACCACAAGGTTTTCTGATTGTTGGACATTTATCTACAATAAAATACTATAGTTACATGAATTCGGTGTACTTGGCGTTAACAAAGGTTCGAAACATTGACTACGGCCAATTGGCTGGTTCTGTTCTCAATTGGGTTCAGTTACAACGAGGGATGTCAATATTTCAGGCAGTTGTCTGGTCACTTATTTCGATTGAAGGGTGATGCAACCGCATTTTCTTACCTTGGTGGATTCGCGGCTTCGTATGTTTGACAATCATAGGCAATCTTCTGGTTACTTTTCTATTTAATTACTATAGGGAGATTTCCCCAGCAACATTCTAAAAGATTTTACGGGAGTGTAAATTCTCACCTCAGCAAGACTAATATGATTATCTGAACGATTGTTCCTACTCTAATTTCAATCAATAAACCTTGTAATTAAAGGATATTTCCTCAACACTCTATGATATTTTACACGAGTTGTTAACGCTCGTTTATCAACTTAACTTTGATAATGTATAAACATGACATGATTCTTGTCCTTTGTTTTGCATTCGATTCATCACTTGGCTATTGCTAACAACTAGGATTATAAATTATTATTATCTAGCGATTGCTAACAACTTTCTTTAATTATAAACCATTATTACCTAGCGATTGCTAACAGCTTTATTATAGATTATCATTATCAGGCCATTACCACAACCCTAATTACTATTAAAATAACACAGCATACTTTTGTATCTCATTTCTTGTTATTGCATCAAAACACCCAGCATATCTATAGTATGGCCATTACTATAGCGACGCAAATTTTTCTATTATAATATTTAGACAATTGTCTCAAATATTTGGATTACTTTTGATTTCATGTTCGACTATTGTTGCATCAATTTATATAAAATGAAATGGGTTTTTTATGACTATTTTTCTCATTCAATTGTTGTTTTTTCTTTCCTATTTAACTTTCTAGCTAGACAAATAATTAAATAAATAAATAAATGGTTTCATTTCAAAAGCAAAATAGAAAACAAACTCCAACTATAAATGTACAGTGCAATCTTGAGTGATAAAATACTACATAAATAATATAGCAAATGAATGGACAGTGTGTTCAAGTTTACCAGGTATTTAAATTAACAGAGTGATAAATTTTCTAAGGTATATAGTATCAGACAGAAATAAGTAATATTAAACTTTATATAAAAGAACCTGGGATAATTAAAAAGGGATACTACACACACACAACGAAATTTGGGTCCTAACTTTGTAGAAACAGACGATCACGCAAATGGCCAAATTTATTTGTTTATCCTTCAGATAATTAATTAAGTACTTCTTTTAGTAATTAAACAGGGTACCCCACAACCTCTTCAGTATTATCCTCTTCAAAAACAAATCACCGAATAAATAATATAAATCGGAATAAACACAGACAAAATGTACTTTGCTGACGTTTCGGAAAGTAGTCTCTTTCCGTTTTCAAACCTTTTTTCGAAGAACTCTTATTTGTTATGTATGTTAAATACACAGTTTTAAGATTCTGTTTATGTTATTTCCATAGATACATACTACTTATTACTAGATATTTGTACAACCTGGCTACCAATGTTAAAAGAAGAACATAACAAACTCAACATTATCTAAAAGAAAATATCATGAGTTCTGTGTAAGCGATTTTTTAAAAACTTTATCTCAGCTTCTATTGGTCGTAAAGACTTTTTTAAAATTCGTGAAAACATGTCAGCTATCAGATGCTTTCGATACCTTGCATCGCCGAAGAGATATTCTATTTGTTTATAACAAAAAAAATAATGCAAATTTTGATAATTGTTTTCAACAATTTAAAACCAATACTTCATTTGGTTCTTTTTTGATATTGACAGTATAAATAAATAAATAAAACACCACAGAAATTAGACAACTCCCAATTCCAGAAGTCAGGGTTTGTGCGGAAGGAGGTTACACATTGAAAAGACGCGGACATACAACCATTTCCTCCGACGGTGCCGGAGCCAGGATTCGAACCCGGTGGTGCGATGTCCGTGTGATTAATCGCGATTGCCACCTCGCGCCTTAACCCGCTCGGCTATCGACCAGACGATAATACAGGGTGGGGCAATAGTGCGTCGGACCTCGATATCTCGAGTTCTACGATAGCTAGAAATTTTTAAAAAAACTGCAAGTAAACTAGATAAAAAAAAGTCTATAACTGGAAATTATTTTCGAACATACAGAGTGAGCCAAAACGAAATTACTGGACCAAGTGCCTTTTTTTAAATGGAATTCTATGTATATCAGTACATTTTTTGAAGCCTCATTCTAAGCTCTATTTATTCCTATATTAGCATTGAATATCTCACAACCACTTGGATGTAATGAATTTTTTTTTATTACAAAATTCAAAAATAAACTTAAAAAAAGAGGTTTCTTCAAATAAATAATAATAAATGTTCCACATTTGGATTGACACACATCTCCATGGATCCATGTGCTTTTGAAATGAGGTGTCCCTAAAACTGCCGGTGTGATAAGGCAGTTATTATTCTTTCCTTCATATTTTGTACTGTTGCTGGTGTGTCTCTATAAACAATTTCCTTCACGTATCCCCATAAAAAGAAATCCATTTTTGTAAAATCTGGGGATCTAGCATGCCATTTAGTGGGTCCATTTCTTCCAATCCATTGAGGAGGATATGTATTATTTAAGTGGTCTCTAACTGCATTTAAATAATGTGGTGGAGCACCATCTTGCTGAAACCACATCCTATTTCGAATTCTTTCAGGGAGATTTACCAATAATTATGGCAGATAGTTTTCCAAAAAATGAGGATAAATAGTTCCAGTCAATGTACCATCAAAGAAATGTGGCCCTATTACATGTTCTTCAATAATTCCTCCCCAAACGTTAGACCATCTTTGTTGGTTATCAACTTGCATAAAAAGTGAGGATTTTCCGAAGCATAATAATGGAAATTGTGCCTATTAACAAATCCATTTTTATGAAAAGTTGCCTCATCACTGAATAAAACAGTATTGAAGAAGTTGACATCATGTTGCATTTCACCTCTGGTCCAATTACAAAATTGTAGACGCTTTTGAAAATCGTCATAAGATAATTCCTGGTGCATTGGAGATTCTCAACCGTTGCTAGCACCACAGAAAACTCATTTTCTTCGTTTACCACACGTTTTATTCTTTCACTTTTTTATATTCGACATTTCCAGTTTCCAGAAATCTCCCAAGAAGGTTTTGGAAGCTGCTAACATCAGGAATCCTTCTTTCAGGATAACGTTGGTGATAAATTCTATTGGCAAGTAAATAATTTCAAATATTTTAAATTCAATACAAATTATAACGACCGATAAGTGATAAATGCTCCTTTGTATACGACAACTTATACCAAACTAAGGTTTTATTGCTTGTCGAATAACGAAAACAGCAAAAAAATTTAGAAAAAAACATTACAGCAAAGGACCGGTTAAATACTATTTACTCATTTTAATGGATTGGAAGAAACAGTCCCACTAAATGGCTTCATTTCTACATTTCATAAAGACGTGTGTCAATCAAAATGGGCAACACGTCGAACACCTGTTATAAATTTTTCTAATGAACTATTTGAGGGTTTTTTTAAGTTTACTCTTGAATTTGACATTTATTTATAAAACGAAAATGGTTGCAATTTGCCATAGGGAAGTACTAACAAAAAATGTTCGTTTTTAATTTTTACAACACATCGTCGGAAATATACAGGGTGTTCCATTTGAAAAAAATCAGAAAATTCAATTTAATATGTTCTTAATTGAAATATAATTTTTGGCCACCCTGTACATTTTTAGGAAATGAAAATGATTCAAAAACATTAATTAGATGTCTCGTAACTGGTATTCACATAAGTGTTTCTTAAAACCCATAATTGGTGAATTTTTTAATATCCATCTGCAGATTGCATTATTTCAACAAAAAAATTCATTATATCCAAGTGGTTGGGACATATTCAATGCTAATATAGGAATGAATAGAGCTTAGAAAGAAGCTTCAAAAAATGTACTGATATACATAGCATTCCATTAAAAAAAAGGCACTTGGTACTGTAATTTTGTGTTGGCTCGACCTGTATGTTCGAAAATAATTTCCAGTTATAGACTTTTTTATCTAGTTTACTTGCATTTTTTTAAAAAAATTCTAGCTATTGTAGAACTCGAGATATCGAGATCCGACACAGTATTGCCCCACCCTGTATAAATCATGAACTCTAATTTGCGCACCCGCAGAATGCTGTAGAACCGCCATATGGCTGAGAAATAAGCGTTAAAAAAAGTCAAAAAGTTATTAACTCTCTAATTCCGCTATGAAACTTTTGGGCTTCGTAATACGTAACACTAGATCTTTTAATTCATGTAAATCTCTCGATATGCTTTACCAATCAATTGTGCGCCCTAAAATTGAATACGCCTCCCTTATATGGTCTCCATTATATGAGAAATATATTTATTGTCTGGAAACTGTTCAGAGTAGATACTTAAAGTGTAAATTTTTTTAGAGAGACTGGGTCTTATTTAATAAATGCTCGTGATTTTTTAGTATCATACTACAATATTAGCACCTTGGAGATTCGTAGGGACATTGCTTGCTTACAACATTTATATGATTTGATAAATGGTTATATTGACAATGACATCATGTTAAGCAGAATAGCTTTGAGAGTTCCTAAATCTGTTAATAGCAGAATGGGTGATATCTTCTACTGCCCTACTCCTAGATCAAATGTGCAACTTAATTCTCCTTTATTTAAAATGTTAATTCTTTATAATAGCATTTATAACAAAGAAATTGATATCTTCTATTGTAAAAGGGATAAATTTAAAAATGACCTAAACACCATTTTAATCTGATTATTAAATTGTAATACCTATTGAGGTAACTTTGTTCTTAATTTGTGATGATGTTTCTTGTATGTATTTTATGGGTACAGTGCCTGTGGTTGTCATGGGCATTGTTTTTGTTCATTAATTGGTGTATACTGTTGAACAATAAAGTCTATTTATTTATTTATTAACGAATTGATTGTGCAAAAACTATTCGACCATACAAGAGCCTTCTTTTCCTGTGGTAAGAATGAAACATGTTTTTCTTTTGTTTATTGACAATTGAAAACACAGCCATTTTAGCATGTTTCTTGCAACACTCATAAACAAATTAACCTATTTTGATGAAATAGGTCTCGTTTTGTAAGCTTTTTTCAAGGCGCACAACTTTTAAGGCACAGTTTTTTTCTAAAATCAATAGTTTTTTCTAAAACTCGAAAAAACCATTTTCTCACACCTTAATTGTTTAATAAAAAAATTTGCCACGCAAAAATTGAAGCCCAAGAAACGCTATATTGCTACCATCATTCTGAACATTAGGCTTATACTTAGAAACATTTTTTTTGTCAAAAAATCATCTCATTTTCATACTAATTCGACTGGAGTAATTAGGAACCAACACAAATATCTGTCTGACGTTAACACGACAGTTTTTCATGAGTGAACATTTTATGATAGAAAAATAACATCAGACCGCTCAAACTGCTGCTGTTTCTTGTTAAATTAAAAGCAAATACCGAGCCTTCTTCAATTTAAATAATGCGTGGATGGTACGACCTATGCGTGGAATTTAAACATTTTTTCCTTCTGTTTCAGGTTATAGTTGGTACGAATGCAATTGTTGTCCCTATGGCTATCATATCGACCTCGATTTTGTACGATATTGTGAATCGATCAGCCAAGAAGCCGACAACCGTACAGGGTCAATTAAAAGAAGAAAAGACAGAAGAAGGCAGAGGCAGTCTATGGAAGTTTTGCTCGGTCTCACGCCACCCATCATAGCTGCCTTAGAACAAAATTATAAGGTATGTATCGACACCGACGCAAAATATTCCGCCACTACAACAGTTACGATTTTCACTTCCACACACCTTCTGTTCAAACAGATTTAATTCCGAACAAATATTGCAACCGTATTTTTCCAGCGCTGAATAAATCGTATGTGAGAAACATTACTATATTATTTATTCTAGTAGGCTGCTAAAGCCTTGGGCACACGATGTGCTTTTTAGGAAGATGTCAAAAAGAATTTTCAATATAACAAAGTGTAAATCATTATACAGGGTGTCCAGTAATGCGGGTGCTCAAATAAGTATTCTTCTACAATAGATATTATAGCCCAATAAAATGGGACAAATTTTGTCGATTTGGATGAAATAATGCAGAACGGGATGAAATTTTGGGAACAGGTTTATTTTGTGGTACTTTTTAATAAATCAAAAGTCTCCCACCCATAGACGCCGGCAGAGGGGAGGAGGGGGAGAAAATATGTAAAAAAATTGGTTTTTCGCAAAAAACTCGGAAGGTATCAATTTTACTGTAAAATATATACATATGAAAATTATAGGTAGTAAAATTCCGCACAATTTCGTTTTTTCTTTCAACTTCATACGACCTATTGGAGCCGAGCTGGTTTTTTTGAAATTTTTATAGTTTTGCGAAAATGGTCGTTCGGGGCGCAAAATGTTTCAAATGAAAGTTGTAGAGAATTCGATTACAAACAATTTCCTTTTATTTTTCATTTCCATTCGATCAATATTGACAGAGATATGAATTTTTAAACATATTTATAGCGCGCTATCAGAACACTTGTTTCATGATAAAATCGATAAAAACTCGAAAACGATAGATCGTCCGCATATAGTGTATCTAATGAAAGTTAAAGAGAATCAAATTTTGAATATGTTGGTGTATGTACAAAATCGTTTTGATAACGAGTGAATGGGGATAAAAGGGAGAAAAAAAACTGAATAACTGTCATTTTCAAGTGCTTTTAGACAAACAGCTATTTTTGATTGGCTTAAGGCAATAATGACACTAAAGGTTTTTTGAAGACAATTAAATTATCTGTAAAATGAGCTCCAAGTGACCTTCATACGATGAATGGTTCATGAGTTACAACTATGAGCAAAAATTTCTTTTTTATTATAAATTAAGATTTTCCTGCATAGCATTTTTTTTTAATATGGCCCAGTATGAAACGACCCAGAAATGCTCACAGAATAACTTCTGATACTTCAAGAAGTGAAATAATATTAATAAACGTACTTTTTTGTACTTTAAACGTCTGTTTGCTAAAAATTAAAAATCAACCGCATTTTCAATCGTCAGTTCCTTGTCGCCACTTATTGAAGGTCATACACGAAAAAGTGTTTTTTTGTAGGAAATTTTATAAGCTTTCATTTAGGACTTATGAAATTTTGTCGTAAAGTCAAAAGAAAAATATATACCAAAAAAGGAATTAAAAAATAATATTGGTTAAATTTTTCTGAACAAACACGGTTTTCAAGAACATTTTTTTTAAATAAAATATAGCTTACGAACGACTTATGCTATTGAACTACTTTCATATGTATATAAACTAATAAACCATTTTTTAAAAATTGTTATGCACAGTTCTTACTGGAAAATCTTCATTTATGATAAAAAGGAAATTTTTGCTCATAGCTTTAAACAGCTGTAACTCGCGAACAATTCATCGCATGAAGGTCATTTGGAGCTCATTTGACAGATAATTTAATTCCCTTCAAAAAACCTTTAGTGTCATTATTGCCTAAAGCCATTCAAAAAATAGCTATTTGTCAAAATGCACTTGAAAATGACATTCTTTCATGTTTTTCCCTTTTATCTCCATTCACTCGGTATCAAAACGATTTTGTACATACACCATCATATTCAAAGTTAGATCTTCTTTAACTTTCGTTGAATGCACTTTATGCGTACGATCTGTCGTTTTCGAGTTTTTATCGATTTTATCATGAAACAAGTTTTTTGATGGCGCGCTATAAAGATGTTTAAAAATTCATATCTCTTCCAATATTGACAGAATGGAAATGAAAAATAAAAGGAAATTGTTCGTAATCGAATTCTCTACAACTTTCATTTGAATCATTTTGCGATCCGAACGATCATTTTTGAGATTTTAGCGAAGAACCGCGCGTATCCGTTGTGTCTCAAAACTGTCAAAATTTCAAAAAAACCTATCTCGGCTCCGATACGTCGTACGAAGTAAAAAAAAACTAAATTGTGCGGATTTTTATTACCTACAATTTTCATGTTTACATATTTTACAGTAAAATTGACACTTTTCAAGTTTTTTGTGAAAAACCGATTTTGTTTACCTATTTTCTTCCCCCCCCCTCCACTGGCCCTCGTAAAATAGACAGACTGTGTACACACACCTGTATTATAAATAATACTGCTTACTTGCTCCTTTCAACTATACTTGTTTATCTGTGGGTGTTTGTTGACAATTTTTTGTATATAATTTAATATGGACATTAGTATTAAGATTACTGATAGTATATGTTATTTAACTATTATATTATTTTGTTTCCTACTATTTCCCTCTCTCTCTTAAATACATTTAGTGTTTCAGTATTAGTTACTTTATGGTTAGTATTTTTTTTTATAAGCTCTGAATGATTAACTCTAGATCTGCGTACAAGAACTCTTTCGCACAAGACAGTTTATTCCACATGAGGTTCTTTGTACAGGCATTCGTGCTTGCAATATTTTATAATTATATATCACATTAGGCACAAAACTTACATTATCTACAATGAGTCTCGACTTTGTAGATTATTTATATTTATTTTTGCAACGTAAAACAAAAATATGTGTATGTTATAATTGTTAAAGCGTAAGTAAATATATATTCTATTCTATTCTATTCTATTCTATTCTATTCTATTCTATTCTATTCTATTCTATTCTATTCTATTCTATTCTACCCTACCCTAGTCTGCTCTGCTCCCCTCTACTCTACTCTACCTACTCCATTCTATTCAATAGACCATGGCATTACATGTATAGCTTGTGGGCTAGACGTGAAACCACAACGAGAGGGCGATATCAAGAGCTTAACAGTAGAAATAAGTAATGTTGTAATGTCTCTTATAACAATTATAACTCGGTCATTATTAATGTTAAAAATATGAACAAAACGTCACAGCAATTAGAAAGAATGGCAATTTTGCAAGGGATTTTTTTTAATTTCAGGCTCGATTTTTGGGGAAATCAGTGAGGAGTGACAGAAAGTGGCCAAATGAATTAATTTTCACAGCATCTTGAACGGAAATGAGAAAGAATAGATATATCGTCATGATTCAAATCCTTAGATTTGTTTTTATATTAATGTTTTTTAGATGAGATCGTTTTTAAAAGCAATTAACCAGTTTTTTTGCAAAACTGCTTGCTATAAGGTAAAAAGTGGCGGTTTTTTTAAATAAGACCATTCCGTCTCAGTCTGTCCTGCATTAATACAATGGTATAGTTTACTATTAATAATTCGCCTTTGTTGTTCATTATATTAAATATTTATTTTCAGCCGATACACGAGCAGCAAGTTTCGCCAAAGACGGCGGCGCCTCCTGCGAATTTTCCATTTTCGACCGATAGTTTCGACGATGCAGTGTCTGATTTTGAGAGAACTTTACAGAGGTCTAAAAACAAGTTGTCCAATAACCTGCCAGATGTTACCGCCGTCTCAGGTTAGTAAATTTTCCTTTTTGTTTTCCTGACATTTATAGCTACTGCCGGTGTTATTTTAATTAAGTGACCATTGGAGCGGAGTTAACTTCTATTTCTAGCGTTTTAGTACTTGTTTAAAGAAGATTCAGCTTTCGTGTCACATAAATACGTTAGTTAAGCGGGCAAAAATATTAATAAACCGCCAGAGAAAAACGGTATCACGGAACTGGTGGCTAATTGACAATAATTAAGGAAAACACGGAAGCTTAGAAAATTCAATGTGTATACAGGGTATCTTACCGGGAACTGAATCGAGCGATATAGAGAAAAGTACGCATCAGAAAATTTTGAAAATTTAGATAATTACTAATGTTGGTGTGGCCAATCCAATTAAAATAATTACAAGCATCTGGCACTTCCGCTTATACCGGAAGTCGATACCAACTTGCTTATTTCAAATGGAACACCCTATATATTTTAGGGTTTTCGAAAAGAGCATAAAATTCTGAGTCGAAAATATTTAGCATATCCTATACCTAACCTAGCCATTTCAGAGATATTTGACATTTTATAGAAAATTTGACAGGTGCAAAGGTTTGCAAGAACCGTTATAACTTTCTTCGTGTAAAAGATCCTCATTTGCTTCTTGTCACGTGAAAAGAACTCAAGGAAAACTACGTTCTACAACTGAAATGAATCCAATAATATCATACCAAGCGTTCCGTTTTTCGCGTTACATTTTGTCAACTTCAAACCGCGAGAACTTGTTTAGGTCAAATGGAGCACCCTGTATTTTTTTTACGTCAAGTTGTGTAAAATTGAATTCCCTTTTTTCTGATATTAGCATTGTGGGGGTTAAAGTTACAACTTTTTGAAATATTTGCGATTTTATTAGAAATTCATGAATTGTTATAATCATTTCATCAAAATAGCCATGATTGGAAACAATCAGTCATTATCTTATGTCAAAAAATGCCAGCACGTTTAAATTACACTCACGAAGACTTTTTAAATTTGTTTATTATTTATGGAGAATGTGATAAAGTAATATCAAGAACTTGCAGCACATTTGCTACTCGATATACAGAAAAACGGAAACCGTCACCAAACACTGTAAAACGCATACTGGAAAATTTTAAAAATTATGGCTCTGTCAAGGCAAAAATGCAAAGAAAAAAGCCTATTGTTAATGACGAAAACATTGAAATAGTCATTCTGGGGTATTTTCATGCATCTCCAAGGATGTCATTAAGACAAGCTGCTCTGGAATCGGGACTATGAATGGATTCAATTCACAGAATCTTATTAAAACATAAGTTTCACCCGTTTTCATTCGATATGGTTTAAGGATTAAAAGAAACAGATTTCCTAAGAAGACAGAATTTTTGTGAGTTTATTCTAATAAGGTCTGAGGGTCACGATTCTTATTTGGGAAATATTATATGAACAGATGAAGCAAAATTTACTAAAAATGGACTTTTTAATGTATTATTGGAGTGACTCAAATTCTCATATGTTCAGAGAACGAAACTTTCAGGAAAGTTGGCAGTTCTATATTTACTGTGCCATAAGAAACGATAGAGTGGTGGCATTACAATTTTATCAGGAAAATTTAAACGGTAAATTAAATTTTCTCTTCTGCTAATATGTATAGGTAAATTTTTGTTTTTCTTTTTTTAGGTGAAAGACATCTGAATATCTTACAAAATTTGAATAATAACTATTTAGATAATGTCTGAAAGTTATTTGTGGCATTCTTCGAATATTCTTTCTTATTATTTGGGTTTTCTACCACATGTATTATTATCCTCTTCAAAACAAATCACCGAATCTACAAAATAATAGAATTATTGGAAAAAAGTAAAGCAATTTTGCAAATAATATAAATCGGAATAAACACAGAAATAATGTATTTAGCTGACGTTTCGGAAAGTAATCTCTTTCCGTTTTCAAAGCTTTTTTTTTAAGAAACAGATACCAAAAAAAGAAAAATTAAGGAATCAGCAATAATCTTATTAATTGAAGATAAGTGCGTATCGAATTGTTCTGTAGGTATTTGTACAACCTGGCTACCAATGTTAAAAGAAGAACTTAACAAACTCAACATTATATAAAAGAAAATATCATCAGTTCTATGTTCTGTGTAAGTAGTAAGTATCTATGGAAATAACATAAACATAATCTTAAAGCTGTGTATTTGACATACACAGCAAAATAAGAGATTACTTTCCGAAACGTCAGTTAAATACATTATTTCTGTGTTTATTCCGATTTATAGTATTTGCAAAACATAACCTCTGACTTTTCCTTTGGTGTAAACGTCACGGGCGCAGAGGTTTTTTTCCAATAATTCTATTATATTGTAGATTCGGTGATTTGTTTTGAAGAGGATAATAATACATGTGGTAGAAAACCCAAATAATAGGAAAGACTATTTAGAAAATTTACCTCTCGCCGAACATAGAAACATTTTTTATCAGCAGGACGGTGCTCCCCCACATAACGCATATTTAATTAATAGTTATTTACAAGAAACTTTTTATGATCAATGGATTGCCAATAATGGACCTTCCTTATGATCTCCTCGCTCGCCCGATTTATCAGTTCTGGATTATTTCATTTGGGGAACTATTAAAAATAAAGTTTATGAGAGCCCATTAACAACCATTGAAGATTGTATGCAAAGAGTAGGAAATGCATTTCAAAACATGTCACAGGATTCAATTAGAAGAGCTACCCATGAGGAACTACCAAAGGTGCGAAAAATGTGTCGAGGTTCGAGGGTGGAGTTTTGAGCAATTATTAACTTAAAATGAAATCATATTTTAAATTGATCTTATCTCTGCTATTTTAGTTCATGCCATAACTTCAATTCGGTTAATACGCATGGTACAGTGTTAATGTTATTTTGCGTTTTTTAAATATTTAAAAAGTTTTCGTTGGTATAATTTAAACGTGCTGGCATTTTTTGACATAAGATAATGACTGATTGTTTCTAATCATGGCTATTTTGATGAAATGTTTACAACAATTCATGAATTTCTAATAAAATTGCAAATATTTCAAAAAGTTCTAACTTTAACCCCCACAATGCTAATATCAGAAAAAAGAGAATTCAATTTTACACAACTTAACGTAAAAAAATACAGGGTGTTCTATTTGACCTAAACAAGTTTTCGCGGTTTGAAGTTGACAAAATGTAACGCGAAAAACGGAACACTTGGTATGATATTATTGAATTTATTTCAGTTGTAGAACGTAGTTCTCCTTGTGTTCTTTTTATGTGACAAGAAGCAAATGAGGATCTTTTACACGAAGAAAGTTATAACGGTTCTTGCAAACCGTTGCACCTGTCAAATTTTCTATAAAAGTCAAATATCTCTGAAACGGCTAGGTTTAGGCATAGGATATGCTACATATTTTCGACTCAGAATTTTATGCTCTTTTCGAAAACCCTAAAATATATAGGGTGTTCCATTTGAAATAAGCAAGTTGGTACCGACTTCCGGTATAAGCGGAAGTGCCAGCTGCTTGTAATTATTTTAGTTGGATTGGCCACATCCACATTAGTAATTATCTAAATTTTAAAAATTTTCTGATGCGTACTTTTCTCTATATCGATCGATTCAGTTCCCGGTGTGACACCCTGTATAGTATGTTTCTTATTGAGAAAGAGAGAGTGCGGGAGAGTAATAAATAATAAATATAAGGTGTTTCCTAAGTAATGGACAGGTCAAAATATGACTATTTAGCCAAACTTAATTCTGTACCATAATACAATCTGAAGAGGTATACAGGGTGTGCCAGTAAAACCCCTCAAATAAAATATTTTGAAAATAATAGAGATGTTCAAATTCAAGTAGTGAATGCTTTTAGATGTTTCCAAATTTTCAATATAATCTGCCCAGCGATCCATGTATAGTGAATACGACCAGAATTGAAACCGTATAAAAACTAAAAGCCAGCAAAAACAGTCGGCATCTGTTGCGGAGGTAAACAGAAATGCTTGTCATAAGAAAAACAATAAAGAGATGCCGGCTGTTTTTGCCGGTTTTTAGTTTTTATACGGTTTCAATTCTGGTCGTATTCACTATACTTTTATTGTTATTTACAATTGATTTTTTGTGTTGCTTTATACTGCGTTCAATACTTCTGCCACTCTGACCAACATAGACAGCATTAGTCTTTATGTTCGATTTCCCGTACATTTATTAAGCTTGTTTTTTCTTTATTATTGATCAAAATTCTTCCTAAGTTTGTTTTGTTCAGGCTTATGTATAAATACTAAATTATTTAACTTCCTAGAAATTTTGTCGCTATACAGAGTGACACAGGCTAGTGGCTCACCACTATATTTCCCTTATTAATTTGGGGTGCATAAACTACTTGTAAAAATGGATTTTTGGACATAAAAACGGTGAGACCATCCCCGGTTTACCTGGAAATGGTCGCAACTTTCGATTTTTAGATGGAACACCCTGTATATTTTTACATATTTGGATTCAAGACAACATTCTGAGTATACCAGGAGATTTTCGAAAATGTTTGAGTCGATGTTCAGTTTTTTAAAGCATTTTAAAACATTGGAATACCAAAATTTGTTCAACAAGTAAAGTCCATGGGGAAAATATAATTCTTCGTTTAATTTCATTAATAGCCATTTACGAAGTCTCGAAAGTTGAATATAGCCCTTTTTTATTGAAAACCTTTTTTTCAAATGGGAAGGTGGTGGCTCATAGTGTTCAATAAATTATAGATTTTTCTTCTTTTCCGAATTCATTGTTATCCATTTCATATCAATGCTATTTGTTTTTCTACTTTATGTAATTTATTTAAAAATAAAAAATCACTACTATGGAGTCGAGGTTGGTTGCTTCACAAAATTTGATCCAGCAAATTTTGATTTTCCCCATGTAGGGATTTTCTATTATTTCATACAAACTATAAATTATCCCAAGAAGCGGTTCGAATCCCACTATAAACTATGTGGCCTCGTCTCATTCACTCAGGCAAATCTAGATTTCCTAGGCTTAGGAAGGTCATTTAAATGATTTGGAAGGCGGTTAAAAAATATTTAAACGATGTTTATAAACATTTATATGCGTATTTATATTACTGTAGATTTTTTCTTCGCAAGGTTTTGGTTTTGTAACTGCCATAATTGCCTAAATTATCAGCTAAACTTAAGGTGGGCATATCTAAGAGATAGAGAGATCCTATAAGCAAATATTTATTATTTTTGGCCATAACTTTTTTTTAAATACATATATTGGTAAAATAAGTAGGTATCAGACTACCTAAGTAGAACTATGACAGGTGCAGTGATATGAATTTTCACTCAATAATTTCAGTTGTTTGCAAAGTCAGTTAATTTAAAACTACAACATATGAAGATTGGCACTATTTTCTAATTTAATAAACTTTCAATTATTCTCACTTTATGTCAAAATCATGGCTACTAGATCAGTTCGAAATGAAAAGTATTATAATTTAACGGTTTTTAATGAAAAAGTAAAAATATCTCTGGAAATATCGAATTTAGGTATATTATTCACGAAAATCATTGAGAGTTGACGTGCCAATCAGTGTCGGACTGGGGCGCCGGGCAAATGCCCGGTACGCCCCTCTAAAGACCCAAAATCTGGCCCCCCTATTTACTCAAAATATAACCTTCTTGCCCCATGTGACATTTGGACACTCGTTCGGATATTCGCAAATCTCAAAGCATCTAGTAAATCATTTTAATTCCGAAACTCGAAAGGCGTGACAACACTGGAAAGTAAATTGTTGTTGTTTGACAAACTTTTCAAAATTCACGAAAAAATGAGGGCGTTGACATTTGTATAGAAACGGAATTTCCTTCAATTACGCCAAAGGAGAACGTAAAGAATGCCAAAAGAGAAATGTACTGACGAAATTCATATTATTAATGACCAGAGACCACTAAAAAGATTTGAAATAGAGACATATTAATCAAATCACACAAAGTTTAACAAGCAGCCTGACTGATCACGAAGAGATTATGAAGATTTCTTTTATTTTGATCCGAGGAACTTTAAATGCTTATGTAATGGAAATGACGAAAATATAACACGAAACTCCTTTGGAGATATTTCTAAATTAACGGGTATACCATCTGCTACAATAAAAAATGAATTAATTAGTTTTGCCCAAATTTTTCATGACATTAAAAGAGCTCCAGTACCAGATTTTAACCAAATTTCAAATAACAGTGATGATGACGATGAGGGAGGCTCATCAGATACAGATAAAGATGATGATAAAACTAAAATCAAATAACATTTGGATGATTCAACTTATGTTGGCTGTTTAATATGCTGTTTTAACTTAATTCACAATCTTAATCACCATTCAATGACCTGCAGCAATTTGTATATTACGTATAAATATTGAATCACTTTATCTTGTACGTAGGTTTCTTGTAAAAGGGTATTTTCCAAGTTGAAAATTGTTTTAAATCCTTTGCGGTCCTTATTAGGACAGCAAAAATTAGACGCATTTATGTTAAGTGTAGAGGCAGATTTATTAAACGATCTTAATTATGATTTACACTTTAGCATCTACATCACTTTTACTTAAAAAAAACCTTTTAATATAACTTTCGATTTAACTTTTCCTGAAAGTTTTTTACAGTTCTAACCTCGGTTCTAACAACCAATTAAATTTCGTTATTTCTTGTCATGTGACACAAATCACTCAATCATTTTAACATTACACTGATAACACCATTCAGAGAAATTTTCAATCACTATGACAACAAAATTTTAATTTTGACAACTTCATAATAACTTCCAAATAAATTTCAAAATGTCTCGTTTTGGCAATGCCAATTCTCAATGTATAAACGAGCTAATCAAAGAAAAAATTACAATAAATACCACAAAAATTCACAAATACACATGGGGAATATTTATGGGTTTTTTTTCAGATTTTAAAAAAAATTTCTGACCGAATATCCCTCTGACATTGACAAATGCATCACAATTTTATGACAAATTTCTCAAGCATGTTGCTGGGGAATAAAATTTTTGCCGAGTCCCAGCTTATTTTTTTAACAAAAGACGCAGATACCAAAAAAAGAAAAATTAAAGAATCAGCAAATTATTCAATATCAATTATTAAATGAAGATAAGTGCGTATCGAATTATTCTGTAGATATTTTTACAACCTGGCTACCAATGTTAAAAGAAGAACTTAACAAACTCAACATTATCTAAAAGAAAATATCATCAGTTCTGTGTTCTGTGTAAGTAGTAAGTATCTAAGGAAATAACATAAACAGAATCTTAAAGCTGTATATTTGACATACACAGCAAAATAAGAGTTCTTCCAAAAAAAGCTTTGAAAACGGAAAGAGATTACTTTCCAAAACGTCAGCAAAATACATAACTAACTTCTTATTCCGAATTATATTATTTGCAAAACATAGGCAACCTCTGACCGTTCCTTTGACGTAAACGTCACGGGCGCAGAGGCTTTTTTCCAATAATTCTATTATTTTGTAGATTCGGTGATTTGTTTTTGAAGAGGATAATAATACATGTGGTAGAAAACCCAAATAATAGGAAAGAATAATAATTCATACTTTTTATTTTATTATTGCATATATTTTATTTTGATCATATTAATGTACCTAATAAAAATTTATGTTTTTATTTTTAAATAAATCAAAAATTCTACTTTCTTCTCTCAGGGACGGGGAAAACTTAAGAAGTACTTAGGAGATGGTAATGGGTAGGAAAAATTTTTTTTATATGTGCCCCCCCCCCCCAAGTAATTTTCCCCGTAGGCCCTCTTGGCCCCAGTCCGACGCTAGTGCCAATTTAAAAATTCAATAATATAATAAGTGTTCCATTTGAAAAAATTGAGAAAACTGACTTTGAAATGTCCTGAATAAGCGCTAGTATAAAATACGCCCTGTATAATTATTATCAATATTTGGTGATTGTGTCGTTGTAGTCTCTTATCTATATAACTGCAAAATGAATCTTCTTAATTAATAGTAATACACACATAGCAAATTAATTTGTTAAACCTTGTTCCGACCAAAATTTTCATACTTTTTCGAATAACTCGGCAACACCACGTCAAAAAAATAAAAATTTGGAGGTCCTTGGAAAGGTAATTTTACGCTGAATTCATAAATGTAAAAATATATAGTGTTCCATAAAAAAAATGACCTCGAAGCTGCTCCGCTGTAGCGAGTCACCCTGTATATGCCAAAATATTTTTAAAATGTGCGCCTTTTGACACTACCACTTTCATAAAAAAATAATTTTCCAAAGTCGTGCCTCTTGAGATCACCCTGTAGGATACATAATTATCGCTTTGCGCTCTTCGAAAATAATTCAGCAAAAAAATTGTACCTACATAATTTGACGGAGATCAATGTCCTAGTATGTTTTGTAAGCGTTCAGTTGCTAAGAAACCAACAAAAATGCGAATTTAGGCATTTTATAACGTCTTTACTTAAAATAATTCCCGGCGAGCGCCAAGTAAACTAACTAAACGGCCACAGTTCTTTTGTGATTATGAACAACTGACTAACAAACAAGACTTTCAATTCCAGTGATGTTCAACAGAGCCAAACAATTGCTCATTCTTGCATACAGTCTGCGCATGCGTTTGTACTTAAAAACACTTCAGTACTTTCCTAACTCACTTAAATGGTTATTGTATACATTAAAAAAGTCCAACAGGTGCGCTTACTGGTTGATATTTAATGGATAACGTTAACATATCGCGTTTGTTTTGTTTTTTAATGTGGATGTGTTACAGTATAACGAAGCGCCTGATATTGCTATTAGATAAGGTTATCTCGATCGATTTCGAAACGGAATTTAATGATTATTGCTGCATTAAACATCGAGAGTGTTGTCACGAATTTTTGCTATGTACAGAAAACATACGAAGGGTGCCCTCAGTGTCATCCATGTCCTCAGCTTCTGGTTCCAGCCTAACAGTACTGCCCACGGTCCCGGATGGCCCTGCCAGACACGACTTCGACACCGTTAGCATCGAGTCATGCGGGCTCACCCCCAGCGCCTTGCAGAACATCAGGGAGCAAATGGCTTTAAGTCTGGAGAGGACCAAGCAGCTAGAAGACCAAGTGAAATTACTTCCCGAATTAAAGGTGAGTTATCTATTTCTTTTATAATATTACGAACGACTGTCCGGCCTTCAGAAACCGATTTTACCATTTTCGCGAATCATAATATTTGTAAATATGCTTATTATATTTTTACATTTTAACGCCGAAGCAAAAATAAAAATAGTTTTCCGATTTCATAGTACCGTTCAGTGTGATGCCCTTTGTTACTAACAGTGGGGGGCCTACTCATTCTGCACCTGTAGTTCATTTCCTGTTTCCGTTAAAGCTAACACTGTTACGCTAGATCTGAAAAAAGGTACCTACTTGGAATGAGGCGAAGGCTTACAATTCATGTATGTATAAATCCCGCGATAAATGGGTAAAAATTTAAGTTGACATTGTCGCGTCAGTTTGCCAATAGTACACATATTTAATTAATTAATTAACAGCTTAAAGTCAATGAAAAAAAATATTTGCCGATGTTACATAATGAGGTAACACACCTGAAAATTTGTTGTTAAATATATGACATCAGATTTGTGGGGGTAAGGGGCCCATGAAATCATATAGTATATTATTAGGACCGATGGACTGTTATAGAAAAATAATAGATTTTTCTTTCATTGAAATAGTATTAAATGTTTTGAAACAGTTCCCCCACGTTTTATTGTAATTATTTCTCTCAGTTTTAGTTAAGTGTGGTCGTTTGCTTTTGCAAAAATCAGAAGTTACATTTAGGTTTAAACTCGCTGGAATCCATATATATGTTATTTCTCTTGAGCTTCTGATCAAAGTCCTCATGGCCACAAGGACCGAAAATGTACAATTTTCCAGATACGGGGGGGGAGTCGATTTTTCGGGATTTTCTTCACTAATAGTATGGAGCCATGGTCCTTTCAATACGTCTTCGCTAGTATTCTATTGGGGGGGTTTTCGAGTAGCTGATTTCAAATCCGGCCTCAAAAGTAGCATTTAACAGTTGACAGCTGTCTGTTGCACTATCAACTCGCCTTATTTTTCGGAAAGATTTATCTTTATTTAATTTTTTTATTTTTTTGTTTTTTATTTCTTTAACTTTTACAACATCATATTGATCAAATAGGATATGGAAAGTTGGACAATAAATTCGCAATAATACAGCCAACACTGCTACTTATAGCTGTCAACTGTTAAATGCTACCTTCGACATCGGATTTGAAATCAGCGACCCAAAAAACCCCTTGTATATATTCTGATAAATCTTTTCCGGAAAATAAGGCTTGTTGACAGTACTACTGACAGCTGTCAAATGCTACTTTTGACATCGGAAAAAAAATTCCCTCCCGTATCTACACTCACATGCAAAAAAAAACGCAACAAGTTAATATTTGGTAAAATTTAAGGTCTTATAATTTTTTTATTTTTAGTTCAATTTTCTTAAATTTTTGACAAACTGTAGATGAAAGAACTAATTTCAACTTGCATATCCAGTCTTTTGTTAAATGCTGGTGTATTAGTCATTATACAGGGTTAATTAAAAGTTCGTTGTATAACCCTAACTTTAAACCCCTGTGGAATAATTTCGTTGCCAAATTCTTACAAAATACCATTTTTTGTTAAGAATCATTCCTTTCCTACATTTCGTTTTTTGGTTCATGTCTTTAGGTGCACTGGTTCATTTTTAAAAGCGAAATGAACTTGCCACCAACAGTTTACTTTGAGAAATGTTATTTTTTGACGAGCCGGCTTTGCTCGTTGTTGCCCTAATGTCATATTGACAGTAATTTTTGTTACGCAAGACCTGTTATACTGCTACTATGGTTTTAAGTGCGGAAAATTGCGTAAAAGCTGTTGCTCTTGTTGAAGATGGACGTAATTATGAATATGTTGCAAGAACCCTTCATGTTCATCACTCTACCATCAAAAGAGTAGTCGAACGTTTTAGACAAACTCACAGAAATAAACGTAGGGCAGGTTGTGGCAGAAAACAGAAAACTACTGCTATGGATGACAGATTTCTTCACATTAACATCCTGCGGGATCGTTATTTAACATCAGTGCAGACAAGAAATCAACTCCAAGAGGTCCGAGGTACTAATGTTAGTATGTGGACAGTTCGCCGAAGATTGAAGGAGTTTGGTTTGAAAGCTTGCAGACCTAAAATGCTTCCTCGTCACCGAGTAGCTAGACTGCAATTTGCCACTGAACATTTACCTTGGAACTTAGGGCAATGGAACAATGTTCTTTTTACTGACGAATCCAGATTCTGCTTACATTCTCCAGATGGACGGAAAAGAGTACGGAGAAGGGCCGGAGAAAGATTTGCAAAGTGCACGTTCAGTCCCCGTCTAAGCTATGGAGGAGGTTCGGTAATGGTGTGGGCAGGAATAACCCGGGAGGCCTGCACCGATTTGGTGGTCATCGATGGATCCTTGACGGCCCACCGATATATTGAGGAGATATTAAGCAATTACGTTTACCTTTTAGTGGATTTATCGGCGATGGCTTTATCCTAATGCAGGATAATGCGCGGCCACATTCAGCATTGCGTGTTACACAGTACCTCGCGGAAGTTGGTATTAACAAAATGAACTGGCCAGCATGTTCGCCCGATCTTAATCCCATAGAGCATGTGTAGGACATGCTTGGTAGGTGGATCAGAAATCGCGAAGTAGCTTCGGCTACGGTAAATGAGCTTCGTTTAGCCCTTCAGGAGGAATGGCAAAATATACCTCAAGATACTATTCGTAACCTTATTGACAGTACGAACCGACGTATGCAGGCAGTTATAAGGGCTAGAGGTGATAATACAAAATATTAAGTTAAATTTGTTGTAAAAAGTACGTTTCTTTAGGTTAATTAAGTAACAGTTGAATTGTTTTGATTTTGAAGTTGAATTGTTTGCATAAATAAATTTTCTTATTTTCCTTTCTTTTTATGTAAGTTGTAATAACTAAACAATATATTGTTGCCATTTCATTACTACTCATAAACTAAGCATTAGAGCAACAACGAGCAAAGCCGTCTCGTCATAAAGTAAACTGTTGTTGACAAGTTCATTTCGCTCTTAAAAATGAACAAGTGTACCTAAAGACATGAACCAAAAAACAAAGTGTAGAAAAGAAACAGCTCTTAACAAAAATTGGTATTTTGAAAGAATTTGACTACGAAATTATTCCACAGGCTGTTTTAAAATTAGGGTTATAAAACGAACTTTTAATTAACCCTGTATAATGACTAATACGCCAGCATTTAACAAAAGACTGGATATGCTAGGTTGAAATTAGTCCTTTGATCTACAGTTTGTCAAAAATTTAAGAAAATTGAATTAAAAATAAAAAAATTATATGAACTCAAATCTTACCAAATATTAACTTGTTGCGTTTTTTTTTGCATGTGAGTGTAGAAAACCGTATATTTTCCGATCTTGTGGCCATGAGGACTTTTCAAATTCATTCAAATCTTAACTTCATAAATAAATTAAAGAGAAATTTAGTGTATTTTTATTAAATTTGTTATAATTACGGATAATGTAGCCTAAATTTTAGAAAGGATTAGCTGTGATTTGATTGATATGGTTAACAAAAGATAATTTTAGGTCGAATATAACTCGTAGATCTTTAAGATGACTACAGCTCTTCAGTTCTTCATTATTAATTGTATAGATAAATTTTACTGGATTTTGTGCATGAGTGTATGTCACTTTGAGATATTTAACTATAAATTATTTACGCTACACTAAGACAATAGCTGTACAAGATCGTTTTGCAAATCAGAGCAGTCTTCTACGTTACTGATAGATGTAAACAAACATGTCCACAGAATTTAAATAGGGGGTTAACTTTGAAAAAGAAGTCAGAATTCTCAAAACGCTAGCAAAAAACAATGGCTATGATGCGTCACTTATTGACAAATTAATAAAAAATAAACAGAAAATTATTACAAAAACATTTTTATAACGTGCCAAATATAGAAAACAAAAAGTGGCATAGTATAAATTATGTAAATAAGGTTAGCAACTCAGTATGTAATAGATTAAATAAATGAGCCATTAATACAATATCATCCTTTAGGTCGCTTGTTGGTTAAGAATAAAGAAAAAAGAGAAGAAATTAAAAAATCGGGCGTATATGAAATTAAGTAAGTGTGACGACTATGATGCCGTATATATAGGTCAGAGTGGCCGCATTATAGATGTGAGGTTAAGAGAACACAGAAAGTCTAGTTTAGACAATAAAAATCAACTGGTTTCGCCGAACATTGCATTGAGCAAAATCATTTTTTTAACGATAGCAATGTTTATGTTTTGCATAATGTAAACAAAGGAAAATTCTAGACATACCCCTATAATAGAGACTGTGGTAAAGTTAAAGTGAAGTTCGTAGTACCGGGTTGTATTGTTAAATTTAAAGAAATAGCAAATCAAGTTATCCCTTTCTAAGTAGGTAGAGTATTTCAGAGAAATATATATTATAAACGGTCACTTTTAGGCCAGTTTTTAAGACTCTTTGATAATGGTCGCAAGACCGAAACATATATCAGATAAAACTGAACAAAAGAATAAACCAAATGTGTATTTTAATTATTATATTGAATATGTTGTCTAATTTCTATGGTGTTATTATTTATAAGATTATACCGCGGATTCAATCCAATTAATAATATTTTTGATTATTTATCGGTTTCTAATACAACTATCAATTTTTTTTGCGACCTGGCGGGACTGGACTAAGAGCTAATAATTATATTATCTCCAAAGTACAGTACCTAATAGACCCGCATTGGAATTAAGTGGCAATAATTAATTATTGTCACTTGTTATGAAATGTATTATTTTTAATAGTTTCTCATAAATTTATCACAATATCGGGTGACAACGAGATTAGTCCCGTTCTAATTTCCAGCTTCCGATTCAACCGGAAATAGCAGTAACTTTTGATCTTAAGAAGGCGAAACATCAAACTCACGGCCTGCTGAGTGAATCTTAAGATTAATTATATTATTATTTAGACTTAAAAAAACGGGAAGAGAAGTAAATTTATTAATTATCAAAATTATCTTAATTTGTATAGATATTCCTATTTAACTGTTCAACTGCAAGACAATTATACTGTAATGTTTCCTGAATTGCTTCTATGCGAGTTCAAAAGATAATTATAGTGGTCATTTAAACAAATTCTGATTTCTGATAAAGTAATTGTAGAAAAAATGTGACTCACACAAGAGCTATCAATATTATTTATAAATTTAAACAGTATTACACAGAAAATTTGGTTCTGTACTCGAGTGACTCAGTTTTATAAAAATTAAAATTGCACCAGTATGTATGAATTTGAATAGTTAGGATCAGGGTCATGAACCCCGCCCAAGGGGCTATTTTATATTATACTGCTAAGAAATGTGCTACAAAACAAATTTTATAAAACTATTTAATTCCAGTACTTATTATTAGACCATTCTTGAAACCTTTATATAATGTACAAAATGGACACAGATCTAAAAAGGTATTCAGTTTGACAAATTGACACGCTTTTATTAGATTCACCTATATGTTTGTTTGTTAGTAAAGGAATCTTTGAACGTGACAATGAAATAACTTGACAACTTTGTCCTAATGTCCTCACCAGGATCATCAGGATAAAATAAAATGTAAAAAAATCTAATATAATTGTCGAGATATTGGCGGAGGTGCCGTTGTCATTAATATATATATTTTTATTATTGGTGAGGAACGTGCCGAGGGATGAATGGCAAGAGGGTGACTAAAAAAAATTATAGTTTAAAAAAACTAAAAAAACATGCTTTAATAGCAAACCGAACTAAAAAGTAAAAAATAATGTTTAAATATTAAGATCTCAGTACTGTAAATTGGAATGATACTCTTAGTGGTAATGATATACATATTGCTCTTCAGAACTTTTATACTGCTGTAAATTTGTTCGTTACTATGGAACAGTTCAGATCAAGTAATTTTCCTAGTTGGTTTTCACCATACCTTCAGCAACTTACAATGAATTAAAAAATCCAGAGTAAACGTGCGCACAAAAAAGTTACAGACAGACCGACAGACCGATTTTTTTTCTCAAATTTAAAATTTCGACGTTTCATGAGATTTTAAGCCTATTTCAACAAAAAAAATTTATTTTTTTTGCGTTACTATACTTCCACTGGACGTGGAAGTAGTGCTGGTTATTCTTCGGTGTGTCTTTTTGCGAAGGATTTTTCTTCAGTTTATTCTGATGAAAACTGTGCTACTCCAAGCTATATAAATAATTATATCATGGATCTAAATCTTTCGGCCCCCATGGATTACCTGCTTTGCTCTTGAAAAACTGTGTTAGTACTCTGGCTAACCCTTTACATCTTTTATTTAACTTATAGCTGAGAACTCCAACTTTACCAAATTATTGGAAATGTAGTTTCATAACTCCTATTCATAAATCTGGAGAAAAGGAGGATGTAATGAATACCGTGGAGTTTCATTTCAATCTAAAACACCTAAACTCTTTGATAAATCGATTTCAAAGTGTTTGGTCTGGTCATCGAAGCATATAATTGTTCCAGAGCAGCATGCTTTGTCGTTGGGGAAATCGGCAACAACAAACCTTCTTTGGTATCAGAATTATATTGTGAACGCCTTTGAAAATCGTACTCAAATTGATAGTATATACACTGATTTCTTAAAGGCGTTTGACAAAGTCAATTTACCAATAAATATACTTCAGGGACTTGGAATAGATAAGGGGGATTTTAGAGGTTGGATTTATACCTTCATATCTGATAGGATTCAATGAGTAAAAATTAATAATTATGTACCAAATGCAATTGATGTCCTATCTGGAGTCCCACAAGGGTCACATTGCAGACCAATTTTGTTTAACTTATTTACTAATGATATTGGCCAGGTTTTGAATCATTCTGAGTATCTTCTTTTCGTCGATGATCTAAAAATATATAGGTCAATATCTCAAGATAGTGACTCTGACATATTGCAGGTTGATATAAATAGTTTCTATGGATGGTCTGTATATAATGTCCTTGCTTTGAACACTTCCAAATGTTACTGCATCACTTTTTCTAGAAGTACATCAACTACTCTATATGAGTATAAAGTTAATGGTACGACTCTTAATAGGATCGAAGAAATCAGGGATCTTGGCATTGTTATGGATAAGACACTATCATTTAGAAGTCATACGAAAAAGTTGATATCTGCAAGTTTTAGGGATCTTGGTTTTGTTCTTGGAAATAGTAAAGATCTAGCTCTGATTAGCATAAGATTGGTTTATTCATCCTTTGTTATGTCGGTCTTGAATATGGGTCTGTAGTATGGAGTCTTTTTTACCAGATATGTTGGAGAGGGTGCAAAAGAAGTTTCTTAGGCATTATGCTTTTAGACTGGGATTGGAGTGAGACTGATTATGGAACCATCTCAAATATCACTAACCTACAATCTCTGGAGAAACGTAGATAAAACGCTGATGTGGCATTTGTGTACAAATTGCTAAATGGTGACATAAATTGTCCTGAACTGTTATCAGAATTTTCTTTATTATTGGATTAAAAATGAACAGAAATAGACTATTGTTCTACATCCAGTTACATGCAAGAAATTATGATTATAACAGTCCATTGGCGCGTTTGCCAAGAGAATATAACAAATCTTCACTAGATATTTTTAATTTATCTCTCACTTCATTTAAGAAAGCATTAAAATACATGTCTGAACGTGAATAAAATTTTCCTCCCCCCTCCTAAATCCACTGACCACTGATGCATATAGGATTATTTTAATTCTTGTTATTTTATTTCTTCCAGGAGCAGTTATCAACACTACGAGAGGAAAACAACCGTTTAGTCTTGCGACTGAAGTCAGAAGAAACTGCCAGACTAAACACCTTGAACTCAAATTATCTCCATTCCCAGTACAACCGCCAAAGATCGCAATCGTTCACCCACGTCGACAGCTTAGACACCCTCGTAAAGAAGGAACCACCCCCTCCGCCGCCTAGGAAAGATTTCGGCGTAATGTGTGGTGTTCTCACCAGAAATATCGGTGTAGGCCACCAAAATCCCAACACCAAAAGCGTCTCAACGGCCACCTTTGAAAACGAATTTGCTGATAAGTGGCTCCAAGAGAAAGTCAAATTCTTGAACAATCAAAACCTGATGAACACGTACACTAGCAAAAAAATATCGTTGGACAAAGTGACTCAGACTTTTGCGGGGAGGGATAAGAGGGATGTTGGTATACAGTTGAAAATAGAAAACGAACCGGTTCCAAAGGTTAACGGTTACTCCCAAACAACGGACGTGAAGAAGAACATGAGTCATGTGAGCGTGTTAGCTGTACCGAGATTTTCAGACTTTTCCGTGCAAAAATACGTCGAGTGCTATTCGATAGGCTGTAGTGACGATACTATAGATGACATTATTTGCGAGAAATGCAACGCGTTTAAGAGATCTGTAGCGGTGGGTCCTGAAACCAGCGAGGACACGCATACATCGTCGATATCCCTGGCATCGCTGACATCTAGAAGCAAATCGTTTAATTTAGGAGACGACAGACTGAACTTTTCGGCCCGAACTAGAACGGTGGCTTCCCAATACGAGCCGAACAACATCAGCCGAGGGTGCCAGTCTGACATTAAAACAAAAACCTCGACTAGATCTTCCCAGCACGAGTTGAAAGTTTCCGAAAAAAATACGCAGTACGAAAATAGATCAATTTCCAAACTCACTGATACATTAGATCTGATCTTACCTAAGCGACATGTTTCTTGCGAGGCAAAGGAAACGAAATCTGATACTAGTGACGTTGGTTGCAACACGGTGGCGGAGTGTCCGATTTGTACGAAATGCGACAATGAAAGAGACGAGCTTAAAGATAGTGTTAAGAAAGAGGGAGGCAGCCCTACGCCGTCGAGGATTCCTAGGCCTCAAATACCGACTACGCCGGTAGAAAGTAGGAAATTCAGAAGGCAGGATACTTATACCAAGATATATACACCTCCTGGTGAGAAGCATGGATCATCCGCGTCGCCAGCTTTAAGGTAAGTTTATTACAATTTTTTTTGTTACGTCTTAATTTGCGACGACTAATGAATGACAAATTTTGGCGCAGTCGATCGGAAAACAATTCCGATTGCTTTTCTTTTGTAAAAAATGTCCTGTGATCCGTTAGTGTATCTTTATTTCGTTAGTTGTTATAAATTTTGAGAAGTTTACAAAATCTTGAAATTGGGTTTTTTCAACTATTTACTTTGTAGATAAAATGTAGCGAACGGTAACTAGCGTTAGAATCTGACCACCAATCCTTTTAAAAATCCACTGACCTAATATTTAAAAAATACCATATACATTTATTTCACTAAAGTGGAGTTAATACATCCAAAGCTTTACCTAATATGGAATTGTCTGGAAAGACAGAAACAGAATTCAAAAATGTCGATGTTTTCTTCTGAATAGTCTTAAATCTGGTATATCTTCTTAAAAATAATAAATTTTCTATTCTTTAAAGCAGTAGGTTGAGAAGACATGGATTGTATTGAATCTATTTTATTTCGAAAATATCCGGAAATATGTGGAAATAAAACAAATCAAATAACAAAGTCTGTGATTTTGAAATATTTGGCAAGTATAGTGGAGTTCAATTTTACCATGCAAATAAAAAACGCAACAAAAACTTTACGAGCTGATTACTAACGCCAGTGAACCATTCGGCATGGCGTCATCAAACAAACCGACGTACATTAAATTAACTTATAAAGGTAAGAGATTCAATTTGCCGGCGAAATAGTAACGGTATTTTAATAAGGTCGTAGAATTTTTATTGCGTTTTTTATCAGCACGGTTAAATTGCAAACGACCATACATAAAATAAATAAATACCTATCTCGATTTTCGGCGAGAATCATCAAAAAAAGATTCAATTTGAAAACATTTAAGAGACTGAATCTGAGTGTCTTTCTGTGTTTAAAAAAATTGTGTCAATGTCACTTCAAACAACCAACCCCTTTTGTTGAAGGGAAAAAATTTAAATATGAACTTTCGTGTACTGGAAGGCTTCCGTATAATTGTATTTGAGCTTTAGTTAAGAAATATACTTAACGCGGGGTTTCTTCGAGTGTTTAATGTGGGTGATTATTCCCAACGTATAAATCCGGGACAGAAATCAATTAAACAATGGGCGCAAGCGCGGGAATCATCACAAATTATTGACAAGTCTGTTTTGACAGGGCCGGTCTCTTTTTTATTTGTGCCCTTAAGAATCCAGCAACTATGAAACTGCAGTCGCAAAAAAATATAGTGATATCTAAAGAGATTTTTTATGCTTGTTATTTGTTACAATAGAATATCACAAAGTAATAGAAACCGCATCTAATGAAGTCAAAAGCAATTTTATGTTAGAATCCTGTTGGGGAGCAGCTAAGGAGTACCCAAAAAATTTTTGTACTTCATAAACCCTGTGCTTCAATTGTTATGTAATTTTTTTAACTTCCACCTTTTTATAAAGCCTAATACTTTATAATTAAGAGTTAACAACAATAGTCCAGTATTAAATTGAGCACAGTTTATACAGCCTCGGTAAACTCTGTAAAAGGTACATAAATGCTTTAAGTAACATTATGGCAACCTCTTTGTTTCGTCTTATCAGCTGATATAAATCATGTTATATGACTGCTAAGAAGTTGTTATATAATTGCTGCAAGTAAGTTTTTATACAGTAAAATTCCTCTAAATGTTAGTTACTATTTGCAGTTATAAAGCATCGATATCACAATGTCTCTAGCAGTTTCAATGTAATAACTTTCTTATGGCAAATTATTAGGAAGCTGAATGAATATTGCCTGCGAATTAGTATATGATGTAGTTCGTAGAAAACTAAATTTGTCGTGGGAAGAAAATTTTTCCGTTGAAATATGCTATTCTACTTCGAAATAAATAGACGCGATCCCAAAATTCCTTGAATTTGATAAGTTGAAAATTATTTAAAAAAATATATTTTCTATAGAATTGTTTTAAAATGGTAAGCCACGTATTTTGAACACCCCATAAGTGATTGCTGTAAATATTTTGCAAGGTTTTCCTTTTCAAGTGATAAAAAGGTAATTATACCTCAAACCGGTAACAATGGCCGGCCTGTCATATTTACTTTTAGAAAATACAATATGATTCCCTATAAGTATCCAAAGGTCACTAAAGAAGCAGTTACAAGTTCTTAAAGCAGCACTTTGGCTGTGTAGTAGTAGTGGAAGACAAAATCCTCGGACAAGTGAATTTACTTTGATAGAAATCCACATTTTGTGTAACAATTGTATTCATGATAATATCATTTTGACTTTGAGGGATATGATATTATCACTTTTGTTTGAATTTCTGACCTAACGTTTTATTGATTTTGGTGGATTTTTGTAGATTGTAATGAGAAAATGACTGCATACATTTTTTTTAAATAATAATAATAACACCACAGGTAATTACGACCCCCTTTATCCAAGAAGGCTCTAGAAGAACCTTGTGTGAGAAGGCTATACATTTAGAGACAAAAGGGACACACATCCAATATCCGAGTATAGTGAAAAAGTCCCTCTCACAGTATTTTCCACTGCCACGACCGGAAATCGAACCCTGAACTTTTGGGTGAGAAGCAAATGCGCTTATCTCTCTACCATCAGTCATACATAAGAAGAAAAATTCGAAAAGAAATCAAATGATATTGGAAGTTATAAAATGGAGTAAGTTCAGCTGTATAAGGGTTCTATAAAGGCGGAAGATTGCAGCTACATATCTCCAAAACAGAATTTCAGCTGAATAAATGCTTTATAAAATACTCCTTCTACTATTTGTAAAAAGCATTTGTAAATAATCTATATTAGGGCTGACGTAAATTGCATTTGGCTTAAATAACTACGTTGATGTAAAATTTTGCTTTAAAAACCTTTAAAACTAAATGTTATATATAAAACCGTTATAGAAAAATTGCTAAGCTGTAAAACGGATGTATAAATGTTATATAGAGGTTTATACATCTGTTATAAATATATATGGTGTGTATCTGTATAATACACCTTACTAAGCCTCTTATAAATTAAAAAAAACTGTATAAGATGCTTTAATAAAGAAGCTTTATATTTTTGCTGTGAAAGCATTTACCAGAAATCTTATTCCGCCAAGTTACTTTATAAGCAGTTTAGTGTTGAATAAAGCTTCAACATAACCAGTTTACTGTACAAGTTGCCATAATGTATTATTTATAAAGCTTTAAGTGTAATAAAAGGGCGACATGTGTTACTTGGGTAATTTCTGTGGTGTTTATTTATTATTATTATTTATTATAGTTATTTATGAAGTACGTGCTAATCATATATAATCTTAAGCTATGCACTTCATTCATTTGCAATTCGCTTGGGCCGGTCCTGTGTTTTGGAGTAGCCAAACAATCTGCGCGTTGCCGTAGGTTAACGTGTTTATTTCCAGTTTTGTTTTGCTATTGCTATTATGAGTTGAGAATTAGTTGCTTCCCTTGTATGCTGTCGTCTATGGACAAAAACAATCAAAATGCTCATTGTTCGTATATGCACCAACACATTTTGCTTACAAGGTAAATTTATTGGTAAAAAAATAGCACATTCTGTTGTTTTATAGTTTAAATGCATAAGTGGATTGCTCTCTGATATGAACCCGTTTATAAAATCCGGATGAGATTAATTAATTCAAATTTAATGTTTAATTTGGAATTTTGATTTTAAAGATATGTTTTTGGTCATTTTTTACTTAATATACAGTGTCCACCAAAAAATCTGCACCATGCGGAAAGCAATTTTTTTCAATTGTTTTTTTAACGGATTTCAGTATTAGTGTCAGCATGATTAATAACCACAAAATTGCCAAAAATATTTGTCATGTCACAAAAATATGACCCTCCAAAAGTCATTAGAAATTTTAAAATGGCGTGAAATGCCCTTATTTATCAAAATATAAGTACCATAAGGAAAAGTTGTTTGTAATTACATTAAGAATCTAAATGTGAAGTTTGGTTTGAAAATTTAAATGTTTAATTTTTTATTTTTTTATTTTTGTGTGTATTTTTTGTTTACAGTTGAGTTAGTTTAAAATATTTCAATACAAAAAACACGAAAATGTTGCATATCCTTTTTAAATATAATTAATTAATAATGGTACAAAAGACATTTTTACAAAAAACAACAGGACAATCGTGGACCATTACTTTGGAATTTTGCACGACAATGGACTTCAATATTTAAAAAACGATTGTTCATTTAAATCAAATTTATATCGTAAATAAAACTAAAAATTCCTATTAAAATTTACTTCAATAACCTTAAAAGTAATAATACGAATTTATTTAATAAACTTTTGCTAAGTAATCAAGTAAGTTTTGAAAACAAATGCTAGCTTTTGACGTATCAACGCCTTATTAACGTCTACAATCTAATTATTCTGTTACTTTTAATTGTTTAAGAAATGCTTACTAAAGAAGAAAAAATTGAAATTATTTTAATTCGCAACGAAAATAGAACAAATAGGGACACAACAGATATTGTTAACCAAGAATATCCTCAAAAGTTTGTTTCCCATTCAACAGTTGAACGTATTTTCCAAAAATTCAAAACAACCGGCTCAGTTGGAAATCTTTACAAAAAGCCACACACAAATTGGAAAATCGATGAACATGAAGAAAACGTTTATTTTGCAAACGCAAATTTCCCTAGTAAAATATTCAGAAAGTGAAATTTTATTAATTAAATTTGTGAATGAAATCATAACTGAATAAACTGTAATATAATATTCTTTATAGTTAAAAATCAAAGCTAGTATTTCATAAAAAAACTAATATTCTTTTAGTACCACAAATGCGTCAATTTCCCCTACTACACCCCGTCGAAACCAGAATATGAATGCAATTGCAAATAATAAAGTAGAGTCTCGAAATAAGAAAGTAATCACTTTTAGAAATTTATGTCAGCTGAATTTCTGTGCGCTCTGTATAGCGTTATATCGCCCGTGAATGTTCTCCCCCAGGTTCTACATGTTTAGCGTACTCGTCGAGCATAACAGAGAGGTTAAAATGGTACTTCATAAAGAGTACGCCAAAGAATGGTTGTCTGCGGCGTCAGTACAGCGAACTCAATGTCCAGCGATGTACCCAAGGAGTGGTGCAATTGTAATTTACAGGGAGCAACAGCGAACACAATGTCCTGCGATGTAGCTCGAGTCTGATTACCCTTTTTCTTGGGCCCTGCAGTTTCTTTTATATTGTAAATAACGTCACAGTTTAAATGTCCCCCAAGTCGGACGTGGGAATTGTTTACGTTAACAACTTCAATATTTGATACGGCGTAGTTTTGTGCAGCGTTTCAGATTTAAAACTCCACTCTCTATCTCCTATGGTTAAGATAGAAAAGGGTAGGCGATTTCACACTATGGGAATACACGAAGTACTTGACGTTTATCTGAATATATGATAAACAAACCCTGCGACTTGACTAGATTTTATGTAAATTCTGTCTCAAAATTGTAGCGTTTAACTTTGCTTTAAAAATATAATTTTAAAATGCATTCTGGTAACTTTATTGTGTCCAATATTAAATGACTAAATAAATGTAAAAATGAAATGAATTAACTGCAATAATTACTAGAATTTTGAAACTAAATAAGAAAAAATTGCTTCAGTTTCTAAAACTTTATTCTTCTACAGTAGATGTTAAGCGAGATATTTGGTGTGGCCCTCGTAAAATAGACATACGGTATATTCTACATGGGTTACCTGTATTTTTAAAGAAAGTGCATTCAACATGCTCACACTACGATAGCTTTTGGGTTTGTTGGGTTATAGAAACTAAATATTCATTCCACCCGTGTTAACTTTGCATTTATATTTTCAGATTGTCTGGCTTAGACTTATCCTCAAAAGCCCTCTCTAGTGACATAAACCCATTAGATAAAGTGAAACAAAATTTCAAGCTGACAGAGGTTGCTTCCTCAACATCCCATGCTCAAAATGGTGTCAATTTAGCCTCGGTAACTAAAGTTCAAATTCAAGAAACCACACTGCCCAGTTCAGAATCTACTAATTTCCTATCCATTGCACAAAGCCAAAATAGGAAGAAGTAAGTATGTTTTCTATTCTTTTAAATCTTAAATCAAAATGTCACAATGTGCAACCGTTGCACTGTTCGAGTTGGTAGACTTGTGGTTTAACTTACTAAAAAAGGTTGTCAGTATCAGACCTACTGGGTGTCCCAATAGTGCGTCAAGGTCAAACGTGGGCGTTATTAGAAGACTTTGGGAAATTATTATTAAATTTTTTTCTGGGTGCGTCTTGGTTGCCTCAGTAGTTTAATTAAATCAGATTCGAGTCTAAAATTTTCATATTTTTTCGAATAGTCGTATCCTCGGTCCGAGGATACGATTATTAGTCCTATTAGACCCCGATTTGTGTCTCTTGAAATTATTCCATCGTAACATCACTCATTATTGGGCACTAGAAAATCCCAGAAATATGAGAGAAGAGATATTGTGGGTTGTTTAGAGATTTTTTTTAAATAAGAAAAATCTGGTTAGTCTGTTCAACTACTGATTATGCCCAAAAAATGTGAGATACAAAATTGCGTGTCAGAGATCTTTCGATATCATATCACACTAAGCTTCAATAGCCAAGGTTCATATCATGACTATCAAGACTTAAAACAGTAAAATGGCTATTAACTATAATTTTAAAAACAAATACCACGTTGCGATACATGATTGAAACGAGAATTTAAACACGAATTAGATAGGTAAAAAAATATACATGGTACCATTTAAAATAACAGATATCACTTCTCTTCCTCTTAAACCGAAAGTTGAAGAAAGTGTTTGATTGACTCAAAACAAGGACAATTATGTAATACACAACTCTTCCAAAATTCAAAATTTTAACTTCTCAAATAGCAAAGTTACAGAGTGCTACACGTCTCCTGTGTCACCCGGTCTGGAAAAAGTGCCGGGTGGACTTATCAGAGGTAATGTCCTGGCATTTACCCTCCTAACATTCACCAGTATGCCTACCAGCCAGGCAAATCAACAGAACTAGCTCTTAAATAACCTAGTTGGGAAAATCACCTCCAACTAAAGAGGATTGCAGTAGCAACTTTTCTCAGTATTAGAAGAACATTCAATAATACATTGTTCGATTCCTTTACACAACAATAGCTGCTAGAGGAGTCAAACCTTAACTGATTGGATTAGAGCTCTGCTGAGTAATAGAATCATAATAACAAACATGACAAAGCGGGGTTTTCTCTCCCCTTCTGTG
This sequence comes from Leptura quadrifasciata, assembly GCA_963675555.1. Lineage (NCBI taxonomy): Eukaryota > Metazoa > Arthropoda > Insecta > Coleoptera > Cerambycidae > Leptura > Leptura quadrifasciata. The sequence continues at coordinate 2,474,562 of OY776682.1, read as the reverse complement.
GTCACTATTTGTTGATGACGTACTAGCTATACTAACTCTGTGGGAAAACCCTTCTATTCAAAAAATTACTTAAGTAAAAAAGCTAGCAACTCTTCGACTATTGAAAATGTATATATGGTTCCTGAGATTTTGACCAACATATTAATATTTATACCATCCGCAAATTAAATATAGTAGTTCTTGCTTTGTCATATACCATTAATACAATGCAAGAAAATTAGAAGGCCCAAAACTGACCCTTGGGAAATCCCAATGATTTTTACTAATATAAATCCATTTTATAAATATGTTAATACAATTTCTGTTCACATGTAGCCTAACAAAATTAGGCCACAGTAACAAAACTGATACTGAATTATTGAATAATCTTTTCAGAGCTGTGCCAAGCAAAGAAATGCAGGGCGCTTTGAAGGTTCTCAACGACTCCCTGCAGAAAAACCCTTCGAAGAATCTCAAAAATCACAGTGCTATAAACATAGTCCAACAAGAATGGTTCAAAATATCTAGTTTAGTTACAGCCAACCCCTTAGATGTAGAAGATTACCTGGATGCGTTCGAGGACATGTCCAATTTGTTGTTGCAGTACATCGTCAACATGAGCGATTCCAGTGGGAATACCGCTATGCATTATGCGGTATCCCACGGAAACTTCGATGTAGTATCCATTTTGCTCGATTCAAAAGTTTGTGATATCAATAAACCTAATAAGGCTGGATACACAAGTGTTATGTTAGTATCTTTAGCCGAAGTTCGGTCACAGACCCACGCCAACGTTGTGAGAAGACTGTTCCAGTTAGCTGACGTCAACATTCGTGCCAAACAGGTGAGGTTACTATTTGGAAACATCTAGATTCATACAGTGTGTGCGATTTAATACCCCAACACACACTGCCTGATTCAATTTTTTTTTCTTTTTGGGACATAGCACTGGATATTCTCATATTTTCAAGGCCTACTAAAGTCCCTTAAATGGGTCGAAATTTCAAGATTGACTATTAGGCATTTTTTATTGGAAAAGTGGGTAGCGTATTCGATTCGCAGTTATCTCAAATAGTCCTATGCAAATATTAACTTGGTGCCTCATATACGGTGTTTATTACTCAATCGCCAAATTTGAAAATTTTTCAATTTTCAACTGGAAATGTATAAAAGTCTGTTATGATCTAATGAAACAAAAGTTTAAAAATTCGTGTTTTTAATAACATGAACAACAACAGTCAACACTAATTTACGGGTCTTCATTAATTGTTGTGGTGTTCTTTCCCTGCACTGTCGTTCAATTATTTCTCTTAATTCGTCAACATTTTGTGGTCTCGTGCGGTAATACTTTCCCACAAAAAAATCTAAAGGTGTTAAATCTGGCGACCGTGGCCAATGAATATGAGGGCTACTCTGTCCTATGCATCTGATTGGAAAATTTTCATTGAGCCATCTACGTACAACCACCCAATAATGTATCTAGTTGAAAAATAACTTGTCTGCTTTCTTCCTCATTTAGTACTTCCATAAAATCCCAAAAAACTGTGTTCAACAAATTAAGAAACCTTTCATTGTTTAATATATCTCGAAAAAACGGTCGACCTACTCTACGAATATTGAAGATCCCAATCCAGGCATTGACTTTTTGAAAATGTTGATTCTTTGAATTTATGATTCAGTGTGGGTTCTCTATTGCCCAGTAGCTAGAGTTCCGAGTAGAAACCACACCATTAGTAGTAAATGTCGCCTCATCTGTGAAGAGAATATTTCTTCAAAAAATTTCGTTGTTTAAATTTTTTTCTTGGCAGAATAAACAGAATGAGGAAGTTGCATGATTTTTTTTTATATCACAGATAGTTAGACGACAGAAAAATATGCTGAGAATTTAAAACCATTAAAATGCTCCATCCCTAACAAATGACGTCAATCGTAACCGGTAGCGTATTGTTAAAACGTTGAAACATCTAAAAAGAATGCTGTAGTTATAGATCAATACGTTAGGAATGTTATGAAATCGTTATCCATCACATTAACCAATAATTAATAACAAGATTAAGAATAACAACGTAAATTAGCAAATTCAAGTCAAATTAGTGACGTCAAAATGACGTCAAAGCAATATCATAGCGTTTTTAGTCACGTGGTTTCGTTTACACAAAAGTTTAAATTTTAATGTGGAATATTTACGAAGTAAAATTTTTCTATGAGTTTAATTATATTATCAACTTATATGGTACATATTATGGAAAAATAATAAAATTAAGCATTTTTAAAATTCATGCATCTTCCTCATTCCATTCTGCGTTCATCATCACCTGATTCTAACGTGTGCATAATTTTTGGTTTAAAGGGAAGTAGTTTTTTTCAAATGTGCGTATTTTTTATATACTTGCTAGTTGTTGGATTTTCTTGGAAATATTGCAGAATTTCTCTGTCTGTTTCTATGTTTCTCTGCCGTGGTTCTTTTTATAAAGAAACTTTACCTGTGTTTCATTGCATATTGCATTTATTCTGAAGACTGTTGTCTTTTATTGAATTCTTCAGCAGCTTCCCTCGTTGATCGAGCATTATCACCGATTATACAAATAACCTGTATGAAATATTGGCCCATTTAGGGGACCTTTGTAGGCCTTGAAAATATGAAAATGAAAATTTGTTAAAAATTGTCAAATAGAGCTTATCGAGTACCAATAAGTATAACAGCACATTGTCTAAAAGTTAATTGTGGCGTTCTCTTAGTTTCTTTTCTTTGGTTTTTCTATCGCATATATTTTAACTTTTTATTCTCATATTCAATGTTAAATGTCTCTAAGTTGATATGAACTACAACATTCAATTTTATTTTTCCAGCATGGACAAACAGCGTTAATGTTAGCTGTAAGCCATGGCCGTTTGGATATGGTCAAAATGCTGCTAGAAGCAGGTGCAGATATAAATATACAAGACGAGGATGGCAGCACTGCTTTGATGTGTGCTGCAGAGCATGGACACATAGAAATAGTGAAGCATTTCTTAAGCCATCCGGATTGTGATTCCAGCATAACGGATGTGGTAAGTTTTAAGGAGGTTATGTTTTCCCACCATAAACAAAAAAACCCTACAAAATCTACTCTAATAGGAGTAAGTTGATTGGAGAAAGCCATAGGAAAGGTCCATTGTTGTGATCCATTAATCGTAAAAAGTTTCTTGTAAATAATTATTTATCAAATATGCGTTATGTGGGGAGCACCGTTGTGCTGATAAAAAATGTTTTTATGTTCAGCAAGAGGTAAATTTTCTAAATAGTTATTATTCAAATTTTGTAAAATATTTAGATATCTTTCATCTAAAAAAAAAAAACAAAAACAAAAAAATCAACTATACATATTAGCAGAAGAAGAAATCTTTTTAAATTACTGTTTAAATTTTCCTGATAAAATTCTAATGCCACCACTCTATAGTTTCTTATGGCACAGTAAACATTAAACTACCAACTTCCTTGAAAATTTCGCTCTTTGACCAAATGAGGATTCGAGTCACTTCAATAATGCGAATTGTGTCGATTAAAAAGCCCATTCTCTTCTTAATAAATCTGTTTCTATTAATCGTTGAACCATTTGGAATGAAAACGGATGAAATTTATGTTTAATTAAGATTCTGTCAACTGAATCCTTACATAGACCCAATTCCAGAGCAGCTTATGACATCATTAGATATGCATGAAAATATGCCAGAATTGTTATTTCTACGTTTTCGTCATCAACAATACGCTTCCGGTTTTGAATTCTTCCCTGCTTGACACCATAGTTTTTAAAATTATCCAGTATGCGTTTTACAGTGTTTGGTGATGGTTTCCGTTTTTTGGATATCGACTAGCAAATGTGCTACAAGTTCTTGATGTTACTTTATCACATTCTCCATATATAATAAACAAATTCAAAAGTCTTCGTTGGTGTAATTTAAATGTCTTGGCATTTTTTGACATAAGAGAATGACTGACATCACTGATTGTTTCTAATCACGGCTAATTTGACAAAATTTTTACTAACGATTCTTGAATTTCTAAGAATATCGCAAATATTTCAAAAAGTTGTAACTTAAAGCTCCACAATGCTTATATCAGAAAAAAAGGAATTATTTAATTTTCCATAAATTGAAGTAAAAAAATATAAGGTGTTTCATTTGACCTAAACAAGTTTTCGTGATTTGAAGTTTACAAAATGTAACACTTGGTATATTATTACTGACTGTATTACAATTGTAAAGTGCAGCTCGTTAACTAAAAGATTCTCATTTATCATCATTATTTATAATTATTTTTCATTTTGAAGGATGGCAGTACAGCTCTGAAGATTGCGATGGAGGCTGAACATCGTCATATCGGAGTTCTCCTCTACGCTCACAAAAGAAATCACCAGAAGACTCCTGGTAGTAAACTGAAGAAAACCAAGTCTATGAGCCCAAAAACCCCTTCGTCCCCTTTACCTATTAGAAGTAGTCATCGTGCCTTAACTGATACAACTAAGTAATTACTAATTGTTAACTGTGTTTTATTTATTATAGTGACATTTCAGGAGATAGCCATCAAGTAACGTACTGCCTTGCGATTTAGATCCTCTCGTTTTTATTAATCTACGAGGTTTTGTTTGTCTAGGTCTTCCAAATCATCGAAATATCCCTCTAAGTTACAGGTCGTGATAGTACCTTATGGAATCTATGCCAGAGGGGGCAATGATATTCGCTGCTCTCGATTTAAACACCCAAAAATTGGTCAAGTTGAACCGCCGTATCTGTTTTGTTGGTTTTGTTGTCATTATTTCCCTCACTCTTTTAGCTTTAACATTATGTATAAATCTACTCATTATTATCAATGTATTTTCACATTCATAACAATATTTTAAAGTAACCTAGACCACATTAACAAAGGCATTGATTACCTTTTTTCTTGTCTGTGTTTTGGGAAGCTGATTTTAAATTTGTATTCTCCTCTACGTCCTCTACTTTGCTCTTTACTTTCTTTGGATATAACTGACATGCATGATGCTACCACTGCCACCTTTCCTTTCGATTTAGGTTTATGGACTTAGATACTCTTCTTTTTTATCATTACAACCACTCCTCACAGATCTTTTCCTAGCCGCACCACCGGTGTCTCTTATAAGGGTAACAGATGCCGGTATCGATGAGGGATGGCTGCTATCCATTAAAGATCATTGAGGGGTGGTAGTAATGTGAAAAAGGTTTAAGAGTAATGTCCAAGACCATAAACCTAAATCGAAAGGACATCAGTGGCTGCCATCTGTGTCTCGTCTCGTACTCGGTTCTTATTGTTTAGCTGAGGCTGATTGTGATCTACAAGTCTATCTTCCTGGAGTTATTACTTTAGTATCAGAAATTATTGTCATGTTCTCTCGCATCAACTACTTCTTCACCAGATGTGGAAGAAGTTTTATCTCATGTATTGGTTTGATGTTCTTCAGTTTCTTCCCTTTTTTTCATTAACTCCGTGAAGCACAGAACACAGATCCAAGACACAGATTACTAACATCAAGATGTAAATGATTTTTTCAGTTTTGGCTTTATTTAGTTTTAAATAACTAGCCACAAGCCCTTGTGAAACGTCATAGATGGGTCCCTCAGTTCATATATGTGATATCGAAAATAGTACTGTACCAGGCAAGGAGCCTTGTGGTACTCCATGTACCACTTTTAACTCATCTGACAAGAAGCCTTTGTAACTGTTACCTATGATGGCATAATTTCATCAACAAGATATCGTGAGATATACAATCACTCTGCTAGCAACTACGAAACTGCAGTCGCATAAAGAAAGAAAATATGGCGATTGGAATATGTCTTTACTAGTTCCTGTAGTCGCCAGAAGAGCCGAAATTTAGCGCGTAGGTATACTAATTTCACTCATAGGAGGTATGGGAAGGTAGAAATTTTGTTCTATGAAGTATGTACATGTAATATGGACACATCTGTATATCATTTTGAAGCTAAAGTGAGCGAAATTGCCAAGAAATTACAAATATGTCAAACTGACCATTTTGGGTGTCCATTTTCAAAGTTGTGGGCAGTTTACTCGGACTTGATGACATTCTCCTGAAGTGCCTTTAGGTGTGTCATGTTTTGTTAACTGTTATTATAAAATAGCTATAAACTTTAACTGGTCCGAATTAATTATACTATGAGAGTTGCTCTTTTTAACACTCTCCAAATCGTTTCATCACGTACTTTGAATGTCATTATATACTACTGGTAAAGTTACAAGTGACCCTATGGTAGCTAGTCTTTTAGATTAAATTGTTGGAGGTATACTGTTGAATGAAAAATGTTACGTTGGTTACTTCCGTTTACGCATTTATTTGTTTTTAACAATTATCATACATAACATTTATTAACTTATTTATCTATGCAGTAGTAGGGACCAAATTTTTCATTTTTTATATTAAATCTGTCACGTTTGGCCGGTGACGTAAATTTGAACGATTCGTTTTGAATGTTTTCTATAAGTTTCTAGCAGCGCAATTAGGTGTGACGAATAGGTTACTCAAATAGAAATAATTGTTTTGTGTTATGACGTTCTTTGACGTCCTATTTTTGCTTCATGCAATTTTAGGTAAGTTTTTTAAAGCCTCTTGTTATTATCAGAATTTTTATGAAGTTGAGCATTAAAAATGTTCATCTCTTTTAGTAAGGTTGTTAAAAAACCATTCATTCATTGCAACGTTTAGACAATATGAAATATTGTGTAAACGTTAATTGTACTATTCTGTTCATATTTTCTTCTTTTTATGCGTTTGTCTACCACACGTACCATAAAGTCTACAAAAACTAGCAGAATTAAGCACTATATTGGAAAACTAACTCCTACGTCTGTGGCGTTTATGATACAGCAACAGTCACACGCTAGTTTTCCCCAACTGATACAAATTATAACAAAAATAAGAATAGATGTATTTCGCTGACGTTTCGGAAACCAAATCTGTCCTTTTTCAAAATTATGACCATTCTTCTTTGGTGTCTATGTTAAATACACACGATTGTTTAAATTTCATCAAATATTGAACAATTTATCAAAGAGTTTCTAATAAACAAGGCAGATTTGGTTTTTGAAACGTTAACAAAATGCATTATTCTAATTTCTGTTATAGTTCGTATTATAGTTGAAGAATGCCTCCAACTGTTCTTTTGGCATAAACGTCACAGGCGTAGAGGTTATTTTTCCAGTATACTGATTACTTTTGTTATTTTTTACGATTAAACGACACATGTGATAGATAAACCCATAAAAAGAAGAAAAGAATACATTTATTCATATGAAACATTTATTAGGACTTTAAAATGAATTTTCTATAAAAAAAATATGGAACTACCAAAAACTTTTAATTTAAGAAATAGTTTATAAATAAGATTTGCCATGCATTTTTCTAAGTGAATATTTCACCAAATTTACGTCACTGCGTTCAGCGTATCGAAAGGAAAAAGAAAAATAAATCTCATCGAAATTGTACTGTACCCTTTATTACATTCCATTTTTTTTAGTCGTATATGTTCTGTTTTTTGAATTTTTGTACTATATATGTATATTTGTATTTAATAAACTGACTAAAATAAAGTGTTTTACGAAGTTAACATCAGTTGTTATTTCTAAGAATGAAAGTTTGTAAAACAGTCAAGTCCTAGAGGAACTTGGAACATTTTGTGTGACACTGCCCACGAAGGAATTTCCAGGAACACCAAAAAACTTCAACACTACACTCGAATACCGTACTCGAAGGGGTGACTAATGAAAATAGTTTTAACCATATCCAAATGATACCTACATGGTTGTCGAAACACGCACTGAGTAGAGTATTTGAATGTAGTATTTTGGTATTTTTCTTCTTGATTGTGCTCTAAATCCATCAGAAGTATTAGATCACTAACATATGCTTAAAGCTTAGACCATTTAATGTGCCGCTAAGCTTAAGCGGCATTTTTTCTATGTTTTAACAAAAAATGTTTTAGATAAAAGTTGTAGATCTAGATGAATACTATCCAACGATGTATCGCATGTACATATTTGAATCGAAATAAAATATGTACATGCGATACATCGTTGGATAGTACTCATCTAGACTTACAACTTTTGTCTAAAACATTTTTTGCTAAAACACATACAAAAAATTAAAAAATATATTAGAGACCTAAAGCAGTAAAACAATATAGGTCGAAATAAATTGAGTTCAACTTTGGTCTATCATAACACCGGTTCTAATAGACGAATCATCGTGCTTTTTTTTTAAGAAGTGTCTTTCCAAGTACTTTCAAAATATATTTCAAAAATAAAAATCCGTTGAAAATTTTCAACGTTATTGCATTTGTTTATAAGCAAAAAATTTGTCAAATTTTTAAACAATTCCCTAGGCTTTCCTAATTAATGGATTTTAATATCTCAAAATGGATTTGAAAATTTGAGTGGTCTTTTAACTTTCTAAATCCTTTAGTTTAGCCTCAGCAACATTTTGAAAATTTGCAAATTTTCAAAACGAAGTTTAAATTGCAAAACTATTATGCAAAAACTAAAAGTCCGTGATGAAATTTGGTGGGAAGGCTTATTATATTAAAAAGTTTTCTTTAGCCAAGTATGAAGGTCCTACATATAAGTATTTGAAAAAAAATTGCACAAATAACTTGCTATTTCAAATTTTTTTTGCGATTTTTACTTTTTTTGGATTCGCAACCAACGAACCAACTGCATTTTAATTCAAATGTGCTTTTAGAGGGTGCCGGTCGTCACATGCCTACCTTGCACTGACGAGAGCCAACAGCTCGAAACTGCAGTCTGCAAGTGGCGTGTGACGACTGGACAAGAGAGCTCCTTTAAGTAGGATCAGTCTTTCGGCTGGTGTTTGTTGCAATTGAAGCATTAGCGTTTTGATGGTAATATGCAATTATTACACTTAATGTGCCAAACGGAGTTTTTAGGAATTTTTTCATATTGTTTAATAAAAAATTAAGCCCACGTTTTCAAACTAGCGCATAGTGAAATTATCATTTTTTATGTTTTTGATGAGCAATTAACCCAAAAATCTGTCATACTACCCGATTCACCCAACCCAAAACAAATACCGCCTGGGCTACCCAATATTACTTTAAAGAAGAGTAAATAAAGACACCAAATGGGTTGTATTTTATATGGGCAAAATTGAAACTGGTCAGTGTTAAAGCACAGGACCGTGCGCACTGAACTTGATATTTTGTCCTATATATTTGGCAATGGTATCGAGATTCGAACGGTAGTTGAAACTGTGCAGGCGAGTCCGAGACTCGCAATGTAATCAATCTGAATGAACCATCTACGACTGCACTGGTTTAAAGATAATAAAACAGACAGGCCTACTAGCATAAAAAAACTCGTACATCGTTTCTCAGAAGTTGATGAGGTGTGCTGTCAATGTGCCAGTGCAGTGCATAAATACCTATTATAATATCAAGCGTAGTAGTTTAATTAATTATTGTTCATATTTATAAATATTTACTACTATATAAAAGGTGAAATATTTTAATTATTTACTAATTTACCATGGCTTTCTGGAGACCATTTGAAACAGAGGATAATATAATAACGACCGAAAATCTTATCATTTTCTTATGACAAGCATTTCTATTTACCTCCGCCCATGTACAATAAAGAGATGCCGACTGTTTTTGCCGGCTTTTAGTTTTTATATGGTTTCAATTAAGTTCGTATACGCTTTACTAGGGAGGTATAAAATTACGTAGGATTTCCAACCAAATCTATCTAATAGGATATTCTATTATAAAGACGATTTTTAGTTGCCAAAAAGTTAGATGTTACCTAATTATGGTACCTAATTTTACTTCCTTGAGGAAATTTTTGGTAATTTTTTTTTGTAGATTTGGTTAAAGTTACTTTTAAGCAGATTTGTGTATGAGGTAAATTTCTTGGTATAATTTACGCAAATTTAAATATAAATTAGAACCATTTGGTAAATTTAAATCGGAGGTGTCTTTTTCTAGTCAATTTTACATAATAAGTACCATACTAAGTAAATTCGACTTTTACCAAGTCAAATTATAGCTAATTTTATAGAAAATGTTTACTGGGATATTTGCCAGGCACTTTGTTAAACCATAAAAGAGAGAATAAATGAACTTATTCTGAATAACTTTCACAATATCCATGATTAAAATCATAAATGTAGCAATTATACCTTCAAAATTAAGTAATTTCCAAAAAACTGTGAAGAGTATAACATTTTTGGTAAACTGGGAACAAAGGATTCAATGGAGGAAGGATTATTGAACGAAGGCAGAAAGGAATTAAAACACAATGAGTAAATTTTCCATTAATAGAGAATAAAAAATCTATATTTGAAAAAGCACAACAGTTAAAATTGCCATAAAGTTGTTTTGAAAACATTAGTTGAATTAAGAAACAAAAACAATTATTTACAATAGTTACTCAATGCTAACAGCACCAAGAAGGGGTAGTTCTTCCCTTTTCTTCCTCCTTTCGCACTTGGGACAAGGTTTGGAAGAATTAAGGCAATTTTTATGATAAACAGCGTGACAAATATCACAACGATATACATTATCAACATCAAAAGGAAATAGCGCTTTGGGTTTGTTGCAGACCTCGCAAACAAACCCTTTTTGGCTGCACAACCAACAACTGAAAACGTGTTCTCTCCCAAAAACCACAACCTTTTCTAACTGCTGAGCCAGTATTCCATTGGTAATTTCCGATAAGTCCTAAAATAAACGACAATCGAATTTATAAATTAAATTATAAAAATAATCAGTTGCAAAAGTAATGTTAAAAACGACTTTTATTAACATCAGTAGCTCTCTAAATGTTCAAGGTAACTTAAATTATGTAAGTATGGAAAATGTGAATGAATTATTGAATAATGCAGGCAATACTAGTGTTGGAAATATTGGATATCAGAATGGGCTAAATACTAGATCAGTTTAATGAGAACTCTGACCGTTCTTTACACCCCAGATTGTCACAGCTAACACCAGCGTGAGAACTGGTCTATTGAGAATTGCTCATGTTAATATAAAAACTAATAAGTTTTTTTTTTACATTTATTTAACGTCGGCCTATTTCCGCTACTGAGGCCTAACACCGACGCCTGTAGGCGAGCTACCTCCAACCAGGTATTTTGCCGAACCTCTTCCCTTAAGAGGAGTAGGGATCTTTTACTTGCCTAACATTTAATAGACAAGGGACCGACGGCTTTACATCCCCTCCGAAGGATGGTATATCTCCTATACAACCCTCGTCTAATTGTATAGCTTCCACGCATACACTGATATACAAGCCGCTGGAAGATGTTTGAGGCGAGGACGCGGTTTCCGTTGGAATGGTCACCCATCCAACTACTAACCACGTCTTACGTTGCTTTACATCGCATACCGAAGTATGTACATAGTAAAGACCCACCCACGCTCGCCCCCCGCGGAAAAGTTGCTAATTGGGGAGACTAAAAGGGATAAAAATGTCGGTTCATATCTTCCTTTCGAGCATGTGCTCTAAAGTTTGCCGAAAGTTGGAAAAATTCACATTTTTATAATCATTTTTAATATTTATAAATTAGCCTCTTTCCGAATGTAATAGCTCAAATTCTTATATATGATAACCACAGAAAATATTGTTTAAGTATTATTTAAATCCGTGAACATCTTCCGATCGCGCATTGCCTTCAAAGGACCCCGCATTATATGGAAATCGGTCTTCCGGTCAAATTGGCTGAAAATTTGGGAAATGGTTCATTTTGTATCCCTGATAAATAGTCTCAATGGGGTCAAAGCTTGAAATGCCCATCTTTAGGCAGTACAGCCATTTTTAAGGGGCAAAAAATGGCAAAAATTAATTTTTTTTATGTACTATGTTTAATTCTTGTGTAGTCTGCTGAGTTGTTATATTATTGAGATACTTTGCATGTGTATGTGTTTTTTTGGGTTTATGTGTGTGTGTGTGTGTTTGTATTTGTATGTGTGCGTACATGTATATACGAATGAACGTTTGTTGCATTTATTAACTATGATATGTACAGATACGATAGTTGCTATTCATGCATTGCCCATATGTGAATCACAAATACAACCTGGGACTAACCTAACCTAAAAAGTGTGACAAATACCCCCCCCCCCCCCCCCCCGCCCCCCAGGGAACAACTTACATATTTTCTTTTTTTTTTGTTTGTTTTCTTTATTGAATATAAACAGATTTTTTATTGAAAAAACTAAGTTCTTGTGTAAAGAGTTGCAAGTCCAAGAAATTCATGTTGATTTGTTGTACAATTGAACATCTCCAGTTTCACTCATTCTTAGCTGAAGGTACTTTGAAATCTGATTTATGGGCAAGGTTAGGCATGGTTGACCTTGACGGAAGAGTCGTTCCGATAAAAACAACCCTAAACTCAGCTCCGCAAACTTTTCTTAAAGCTTCTGTCACGAGTTTCACACATCGTTCAACTGCCTGCGTGTGAACTGGGAATGCGAATGTCTTGAATATTATATCCCAACTAGGGACTGAGTCACCTGAATATGTGATTTAATCTCATCGTCACTGATATCTTTTAATAATGGGGTGAAGATAAATCACAGTCCATCCAGTTAATTATTTCCAAGTTTTTTTTTTTTTCAAAATTCCATTTAATTTTGATGGATTTAAATAATACTTAAACAATATTATCTGTAGTTATAATACATCAGAATTTGAACTATTACATTCGGGAAGAGGCTAATTTAAAAATGTTAAAAATTATCTTAAGAATGTGATTTTTTTCCGAATTTCGGCAAATTTTAGAGCACATGCGCTAACGGAAGATATGAATCGATTTTATTTCTTTTTTTACCCCTTTTTAGTCTCTCCAATTAGCAACTTTTCCGCGGTATGACGACTTGAAAAAAAATGTTGAATTTTTTCAGCTCACCCTAATATATAAGTGTCTGATTCAAGTAAAATGCAATCTGCATGATTTTCATGTGCTAATACTATACAGGGTGTCTCACCAGGAACTGAATCGATCGATATAGAGAAAAGTACGCATCAGAAAATTTTGAAAATTTAGATAATTACTAATAATGTCGATGTGGCCAATCCAACTAAAATAATTACAAGCAGCTGACACTTCCGCTTATACCGGAAGTCGATACCAACTTGCTTATTTCAAATGGAACACCCTATATATTTTAGGGTTTTCGAAAAGAGCATAAAATTCTGAGTCGAAAATATGTACCATATCCTATACCTAAACCTAGCCGTCTCAGAGATATTTGACATTTTATAGAAAATTTGACAGGTGCAACGGTTTGCAAGAACCGTTATAACTTTCTTCCTGTAAAAGATCCTCATTTGCTTCTTGTCACGTAAGAAGAACACAAGGACAACTACGTTCTACAACTGAAATAAATTCAATAATATCATACCAAGTGTTCCGTTTTTCGCGTTACATTTTGTCAACTTCAAACCACGAAAACTTGTTTAGGTCAAATGGAACACCCTGTATTTTTTTACGTCAAGTTGTGTAAAATTGAATTCCCTTTTTTCTGATATTAGCATTGTGGGGGTTAGAGTTATAACTTTTTGAAATATTTGCGATTTTATTTGAAATTCATTAATTGTAATCATTTCATCAAAATAGCCATGATTAGAAACAATCAGTCATTATCTTATGTCAAAAAATGCCAGCAACTTTTTAAATTTGTTTATTATTTATGGAGAATGTAATAAAGTAATATCAAGAATTTGCAGCACATTTGCTACTCGATATCCACAAAAACGCAAAATAACACTAACACTGTAACATGCGTATTAATCGAATTGAAGATATGGCATGAACTAAAATAGCAGAGATAAAATCAATTTAAAATATGATAAAAAATGTTTCTATGTTCGGCGAGAGGTAAATTCTCTAAATAGTTATTATTCAAATTTTGTAAGATATTCAGATATCTTTCACCTAAAAATAAAAAAAAAACAAAAATTTACCTATACATATTAGCGGAAGAGAAAATTTAATTTACCGTTTAAATTTTCCTGATAAAATTGTAATGCCACCACTTTATCGTTTCTTATGGCACAGTAAACATTGAACTGCCAACTTTCCTAAAAGTTTCGCTCTCTGAACATATGAGAATTTGAGTCACTCCAATAATGCAAATTGTGTCTATTAAAAAGTCCATTTTTAGTAAATTTTGCTTCAGTCCATATAATATTTCCCAAATAAGAATCGTGACCCTCAGACCTTATTAGAATAAACTCACAAAAATTCTGTGTTCTTAGGAAATCTGTTTCTTTTAATCCTTGACCCATATGGAGTGAAAACGGGTGAAACTTATGTTGTAATAAGATTCTGTGAATTGAATCTTTGCATAGTCCCGATTCCAGAGCAGCTTGTCTTAATGACACCTTGGAAATGCATGAAAATATTCCAGAATGACTATTTCAATGTTTTCATAATCAACAATAGGCTTTCTTCTTTGCATTTTTACCTTGACAGAGCCATAATTTTTAAAATTCTCCAGTATGCGTTTTACAGTGTTTGGTGACGGTTTCCGTTTTTCTGGATATCGAGTAGCAAATGTGCTGCAAGTTCTTGATATTACTTTATCACATTCTCCATAAATAATAAACAAATTTAAAAAGTCTTCGTGGGTGTAATTTAAACGTGCTGGCATTTTTTGACCGATTGTTTCTAATCATGGCCATTTTGATGAAATGATTACAACAATTCATGAATTTCTAATAAAATTCCAAATATTTCAAAAAGTTGTAACTTTAACCCCCACAATGCTAATATCAGAAAAAGGGGAATTCAATTTTACACAACTTGACGTAAAAAAAATACAGGGTGTTCCATTTGATCTAAATAAGTTTTCGCGGTTTGAAGTTGACAAAATGTAACGCGAAAAACGGAACACTTGGTATGATATTATTGAATTTATTTCAGTTGTAGAACGTAGTTCTTCTTGTGTTCTTTTTACGTGACAAGAAGCAAATGAGGATCTTTTACACGAAGAAAGTTATAACGGTTCTTGCAAAACGTAGCACCTGTCAAATTTTCTATAAAATGTCAAATATCTCTGAAACGGCTAGGTTTAGGTATAGGATATGCTACATATTTTCGACTCAGAATTTTATGCTCTTTTTGAAAACCCTAAAATATATAGGGTGTTCCATTTGAAATAAGCAAGTTGGTATCAACTTCCGATATAAGCGGAAGTGCCAGCTGCTTGTAATTATTTTAGTTGGATTGGCCACACCAACATTAGTAATTATCTAAATTTTCAAAATTTTCTGATGTGTACTTATCTCTATATCGATCGATTCAGTCCCCGATGAGACACCCTGTATAATAGCCTTCCTGAAAGTATTAGAGGTCTAAACTTATTAAGATATGAGGAAAGATTAAGGACTTACTACTGAATAGTGATTACTACAGTGGTGTGAATGAATTTTTAGACAGATCTACAGATACATAATCTCTAATTTTTAGTTTGTTGTATGTATTAGTTTGTAAATATACCAAGTATACATTTATACGTTTTTGTTTCTGTCCATTATTTTATTATTTTAATTATGTATCAACGTCTTATGATGTTATGCATATAGTTTTTAATTTAGATACATATATTGTATCATACAAATGGGTAATAAATATATTATTATTATTTAAATGAGGAAAGCATCCCATAGGATCTACAGGAAACAGGACACGACATCGGCGCTAACTGTAAACGAGGCCAGGAAGGATATTCAAGGGGAAAACAAGTCACCAATATAATTTTAATACTATTTACTCACCATTACTGAATACTGATGTATATGTTCATACATATATTCCCTAGGCCACATTTTCTTCTGCAATTGTTCAATTATGGGTTCACGGCAAGTGTATAAATATGCTCTTAGAAAATTCAACTGATTTCTTAAAATCTGCAACTGAGCCATCTCTTCAACGACACTATATATGTATGGATTAAGTACCTAAAATAAACTGGCTTCAATTCACATCTAACGCTAGCCATTAACCTATAAACTTACTTTAAAATCAATCACGGGATGATCCTTTATTTCATTTATATAATTTAAACCCTTTTGTGAAATTGGATATGTCTTGAAGTCCCAGTTATGAATTATCCGTGCTGGTATCGTTACCAAGTCGGTACTCATACATGAATCACAAAAATAATCACCAGTGAAGGCACAAACGCTGCAAAAAACATGAAAATTAATCAACTCATAATACAGGGTGTCCTAATTCTATTTTTACAATGATTAACTCTAAAACCGTTAAAGATAATCATTAAAATTATCGTTTGGTATTTCTATAATAGGGGTCATCTTATACTATTTCTACCCCACTGCGTTTTACAAACATGATATCATGCTAAAAATTGCTTAATGTTGAGAAATCTGTGGTGAATTCTTGAAAGTGAAAACAGAGAATAGATTAATTAAACATGAAAGCCATTCATTTCAATGCATTTCTTAGTAACATTGCAGACATTATTAATAATAAGGAAAAAGTGAAAAATGGTCAAAAGTCTATGAATTATCTTAAGAAATTCGGGCTACATAGTCAATCCATTCAAAAGATTAAAATAAAAAACCTTGGACATAGTCTAAGGATATATTAAGTCGACTCACTTCTTTCATCTTGCTTGAAACCGGCATTTTTTGCAGGCGGTCATAAATTAATGTCAACACATGCTGAATTGCTGTATACGAGGGTCAAATTATAGCGATAACTAATTGGTGCCTCTACAGGGATCGATCATTAAGATTGCTGGATAAAACGTAAATTTGTATTGGCATTTTTTATTAAAAATATATTTTTTTTAATTTTGGATTTTCCTTTTTACAAGAATTATGTGATTTTATTTTAGATCAAATATTTATATGGAAAATTTTGACATGGGTGTGTAAATAATGTAACATTAGAAAATTCTTCCATCATGCAGGATTTGCCATTGAAATTCTGAAACGTAAATCTCATTTATTTAGTAAAGGCTTTCGGCTGACCAAACGCCTATACAAAGAGATCAGTATAATAAGCTTAAAGATGAACTCAAATAACTCATTGCTGCTGGTGAGCAAGGTATTTCGATAAAGTATTTTAGAGGTATTCCAAAGATTACTGTATCAAAAAACTAAAACATACAATTACATGCTTCTATCAGAACGTTGGTGCGCTACGTTCGAGATTTGTTGATTTTAGGAATGCAGTGCTAGTGAATAACTATGATATTTTGCTTATTACTGAATCGTGGCTTTCAGATAATTTTGCCAGTAATGAAATTTTTATTCCTAATTATGTAATCTATAGATGTGATAGATCTTGTCTAACAAGCTTAAAACTAGGAGTGGTGGTGTTCTAATGGCCATACACAAGAGATTTAAATCTAAAGCGATTAATATGCAAGTTGACATTGAGCAGTTATTCATCGAAGTGGAACATAAGGACAAATTTATTTTTGGTGCAGTCTATATCCCGCCTAATGCAGCCCTAGAGGTTGTTGTCAAATCATAAAATTCATAAATATAATTGAATTGAATAATATTTAAACCACTACTATGCACAAAACATATCAATCATAGCATCAAAACACGCCAGGGGCCTTCCATAACGTTCAATACTCCAGCCGTCCTGCCGTCTAGACTCCCGTCCGGTTCGGCTCGTCGCATCGGTCCCAACACCAAATCAACCCAGAGGCCGTCCACAACGTTCAATACTCCAGCTGCCCTGATGTCCAGAGCCCCGTCCGACCCGATGTCTAATTATATGCAGCAAGGTTTCTGCAGCAGCAGTTCTCGTCGCTACAACAATCAGTCTAGTGAAAGCAAATCAACAAGAAGCAAGCAGTCCAGCCTACCAGTGTCTACTCGACAAACCAACCCTCAATACAATGCTTTGTCTGCCGCCAGCGCACGATCCAAGGCTCTGTTGATGTGGAGAAGAGTACGAACAGCGTACAACGACAGTCGCGACATATAAACGTTTCATCGGTGCATAGTAGTGCGAGGAAAATTAAAATCAGTGTTAGCTCAATACAGTTAGGGCCTAAATAATTTGAAAATACCATTTTTGACAGTGTGAATGCTGCTCGAGTTGCTTTTAATTATTTAAGAACTCTGACGTCATAAGCAACACCATCCTACAATTGGAGTCTCATGCCATATCTTTAAAAATCGACCCTGAGAGTCATAATTCGTCCTCACCAGCTCGTCGAAATCTTTAATTAGACTACTGGCGCCCTCTATCAATAAAAAAACGTAGTCTCAACATTTACGACAACAAGGTTTACAATACACATGCGTCATCTGTCGAAGACTTATCATTGCGTTACCCTAATCATTAAGTTTATAATTTTGGGTGATTATAAGATTCCGGAAGCTCACTGGTCCAATGATGAGCTTGGTGTTATTGTAAGATGTCCTACTAATTCATCAGCTATTCCACTTAGTGAAACTTTTAGTTTTTTACATACGTGTCAACTCAACAACATACCTTATAGCCGTGATGTTTATTTGGACCTTTTATTCTCACATATTCACAATATCACAGTTACTCCTGCAACTGATGTCTTACTAAACAATACCATGCATCATACTACTATTTCGTTTGACATACCAACTAACAATGATACTACATATACCCAATGAAGTTTTTGTTTCTTCCGAGTCTTGCCGTGGTCGTCGAACTTGACTTGACGTTTCGCTGATCATCCTGTCAGCTTCTTCAGAACGATTCTAAAGACTGAATTTGTTGTGTTACACTCCTCGTTATATACCTAGGCGCCGCTTCGCTGCTCATTCGTCGTGTTGGGTTGACCGTGACTTACTACGGTTCTGGTACTTGGCAATACCAATCTCCACGTGTTACTAAGTTGATACCCATCCTCTCTGTTAAAGTTGTTCACGTTTTTCATAATTTCCAGTGATTCCCTAATGATTCGCGGATAATAGCGCGTATTCCTGTCTAATATATTGATGTCCTCGTAGTCAATTTTATGGTTCTCGTTATTATGGACATGTTCTGCTATCGCCGTATATCCAAATCTGGTATTTCTCTGGTGTTCTTTGATTCTGCACTGGATACTCCGTCTATTTGTCCGATGTAGCTCTTACCACATGTGCACTTCAACTGGTAAACACCTTTTGATAACAGTTTGGGGACAGGGTCTTTGACTGAGGGAAGCATCTGCTGTATTTTCTTCACTGTTCGAAACCGTACACCTACTTTCTTTTTGAATAAAATCTTCAGCAAGCAGGGACCAGCCATGGGATCACCACTTTCACCTGTGATAGCCAACCTATTCATGGAAGCTTTTGAAGAGGAAGCTATACGCTGCAGTGAGAATAAACTAAAGTGCTGGCTATGCTGCGTAGACGATACGCTCATCATATGGCCACATGGAGAATTATCTTTATCTGTTTTCTTCGACTGTTTGAATAAACAGCATCCAAGTATCAAATTTACAAAGGAGACCGAGCAAGATGGAGCTTTACCTTTCTTAGATGTATTAGTGAAAAGGTCACACAATGGCAAGCGGGCCCACGGTGTCTACAGAAAGAAAACGCACACCGATCGTTACCTACATGTGACATCTCACCACCATCCACAACAGAAGAGAGCGTTAATTAGAACCTTGGTTCACAGAGCAAGCAATATACAACGAGTAGTAATAAATAACCAGAGGAGAACTACAGAACAACAGCAACAACCAACAACGTATGCATGCCTACCCTACGTCGCGGGCATCACAGTTAGGCTGAAGAAGATTTTATTCAAAAAGAAAGTAGGTGTATGGTTTCGAACAGTGAAGAAAATACAGCTTCCCTCAGTCAAAGACCCTGTCCCCAAACTGTTATCAAAAGGTGTGTTTATCAGTTGAAATGCACAGTTGAGGGGCAGGGCAGTATAAAAGGTGTTTTTATTTTATTCCAAATTCTGTTATTGCTGTTAGATTCCTTTTGAACAAGTAATATATATATATATATATATATATATATATATATATATATATATATATATATATATATATATATATATATTTTATTCCTTAACTGGTGTTTAATTAATCTCTCTACTCAACTAAACCTACCAAAAGACCACGCATATAAGCCGTGGCCGAACTCATGGCCTAAACCAACAACTTTCCGCACTTCCCCAGTCAGGCGGAAGGATAATATTCATGATAGTCCTAATAGTTTTGCTCACCTAAGATATATTTGCTAAGCTACGCTACGCTGATGAGGAGCAATAACTCCGAAACACGTGTCCGTAGCTGCATTGTTTTTTCTTTTTGAGGAATAAGGCACTAACTCGCTTTCTTTAATTATTATTAATATTACAATCGTTGACACAACAATGAGAAGCCATCACAATAATAATTATCAATATTCACTTAAACACGTTATTTGGCGCACCTAGTACAGCTATGCGAGGAGACTGTGTTCAATACTGTAGAGAAGGGCTGCTTGCTGAGCAAGCGAATCTCTGGGTGAGAGACGGGTGTAATATATCCTTTGACTATGCCTTGGATAACTAAACGCATAAAAACTTCTGCAAAATGTATTTATTCTGGTACATCCTGTAAACAGGATGATTTATTTACAATTTATTTTCCATTGTTCAAATGACTTCAAAGACTGACTATTATTTTCCATTGTCAATTTTGTAACAAAGAAATTAAATACAATAATGTTTATGGCTTGTAATATAATTATCATGG
This sequence comes from Leptura quadrifasciata, assembly GCA_963675555.1. Classification (NCBI taxonomy): domain Eukaryota; kingdom Metazoa; phylum Arthropoda; class Insecta; order Coleoptera; family Cerambycidae; genus Leptura; species Leptura quadrifasciata. The sequence continues at coordinate 2,453,838 of OY776682.1, read as the reverse complement.
TTGCAATTGATTTATAGCAATTTTTTTGTTAACTTAACACCCTGAACACCTTGGAATATTACGTCCTCCTCCCAAATCGTTCATAATAGTTTAGTTTTACTTACTTAGGTTTATGTGTAACTCCCAAGGGCTGTTTACAGTCAGCACACTCATAATTTTGGACATCCAGACCTTTTTCTCTGGCCAATTTTCCAACTTGAATTGCCAAAGAAGTTGATTCAGTTTTCGTTAAAAATGCACTAGGAATCATCCCTCTAGGCTCTGCTCCTTCCTTCTATAAAAAAAAAAATTGGTAAACACGTCACATATAGAGGATGTTTCAGTTAACATTCCCACAGCCAATATCTCGGAAACTAAAAAATATATATTTATTCTATAAACGGTAATCCATGGTTAATGCCTTCTTCAGGAAGTACAATTTATTATTATAACATTATCACCAGATGGCGCTGCAGTTTAAAAATATTTTTCGATCAAGAAAGGTTAAGGGACATTTACTGGTGGGAAATTTTTTTTAATAGCACTTCCAATTTTACAGGAAATTACTTTAATTTGAGATTTAAATTAAAATAATTGAAAAATTGTAATTTCTTTAAAAATGTACTTTGGAGCGACACAGTAACGACACAATTACAAAACATAGCTGTAGATATAGACTTTTACAAAATGTTCCCCACAATAGAGCTGAAATTTGATTTCAGCAAGATGGCGCACCATCCCACAACTCTAAAATTATTGTAGATTATTTGAATAACACGTTTCCAAGGTGCCGGATTGGCACCTCAGGACCGGTTAGATGGCCCGCGCATTCTCCGGACCCTGGATTTTTTTATGTGGAGATATTTAAAAAGGCAAGTATATCAAGAGCCAATAGAAGATATGGCATATTTATACAATAAAATCTACGCTTGCGCTGGTGCAATTAATAGATATACGTTATTAAGGACATGTAACGGGGAACTGTTGCATCGCTTTGATATGTGTATTCAAGCAAACGGAAGTAATTTCAAGCATGTATTGTAAATACTGTTGTCAAGATGTATTGTTCAAAAATAAAATTACCTTATTTGTTGTTTTTCCATTTACATTTTTCAATTTAAAGTAATTTCTGGTAAAATTGGAAGTACTATTAAAAGAAAATTCCCACCAGTAAATAATTCTCTTATAGCAGGCAAAAAATTTGCCAAGAACCTACATCCAAAAACCAAGATTAAAAAAGTTACGGCAATTAAAAAAAATTACAACACTTCAAAATTAGACAATAAAATTAAAATATGAGATCTCACGTTTTGGAATAAGAACAATTTTAATTATTAATTGAACGGCATATATTTCAAGCCTTTCTTGATTGAAAAATATTTTTAAACTGCAGCGCGCCATCTCTCGTGATAATGTTATGATAGTAAATTGTACTTCCTGAAGAAAGCATTAACAATAGAAATATCTATTACCGTTTACAGAATATAAATATATTTTTTAGTTTCCGAGATATCAGCTGCGGGAGTATTAACTGAAACGCCTTGTAGATGTACAAGGGAAACAATTATTTTTCATTAAAGCAATTTAACAACTTACAATTGAATTATCGATGGGGCTCGTAGAATCCTCCTTCCGCTCGTCCTCAAACTTTTGCCAAACTTCTCTGATATCGGGGGTTTTAATAAACCCTCCGCTCAGCATATTGTAACTCTCGATGAGAGCCGTGTAGCTGGCTTCCATCGATTTTGGCTCGTTTCTTTTTTGTATTTCTTCTACCTCGGCCACTTCTTCCTCAATATCGCTAACAGCTTCTTGGTTTTCATCAAAGGACCACCCTGTTCTTCTATTCAATGAATTACCCACATTATAATTAATGCCCTCTAACTCGCTGCTCCTTTCTTGTTCGGAACTGCACGAAGACTTCAGATCATCCAAAGACTGAGAGTTATTAGTAGGATGTTTGTCTTTATCTTTAGCTAAAATTATTTTTAAAACTTCGTCCTCTGTCAAAGCAACAATTTGCCTTAGCCCCGAGCTTTGGGATGTAAATGACATTGCTGAACTCAAAGAAGCCGTTTCCGAACTAGTTTCAGGGATAGACGGTACTGCAGCATCGTCTATAGATTGGGCCACATCGTCACAAGGTGCCACTGGGCACGTTTTTAAGGTAGGCGCCCAAATTCCAGCTAAGAACAAACTCGGCAGAGGCCAAGTATTGAGCAAGCTAGAATTACAAGGCAGGGTAAAAGTTTTAAAAGCTTCCACTCCTTCAATTAACCGTTGTGCAACGTCTAACAGTTCGCTGTCGCGTATATAGGCATCTATTCTATAGAAAGATTTCAATGCTGAGGAATCTTGATGCATTGTCATTAAGTAGGACGACAGTAAACAGTCATTTAAAGCCAATCTGATCCACGCTCTGCATTGTCCCACTTCCGTTGTTATTTGAGACAAATTTGTTATCTGAAATTAAAAGAGAAGCATTGTAAACCTGTGTAGCTAATACGCATCTCAGATTTCGAACTAGCCTACCAAAAACTTCGCTGTATTACAACTAATAGTAAAATAAAGTGCTTGTGGTTAAAAAAGTGGTTTAGTTCTCGATCTCGTTAGCATTTTTAAGTTAAAATGTCAGTTATGTCCTGTCGAATCTACTTGACTAATAATAAACGAATTTATAAGAGTACAAATCAAAATTTTGTAATTATCCCAGGAGATAAAATTAATCGTAAAAGAACTGAGGAATCAATGGATAGAAAAATACATATAAAATACTAAATTTTTGAAATGCTTTGAAACAAAAAAAACACATGAAATAGCAATGAAACACTTCAAATGACCATCAAATATAGGTACTTCAAGTAAATCTATATAGCACAACAAGCGTTAGCAAAATACTTCTAGTCAAATCATGCGTTTACTTACTTGATCAATTATTTGGCGATGAGAAATGACTAGTAATGGTGCCCAGAAGCTTGGTTCAGGTCTTTCATCAATATCTGCAATTGCTCGTTTAAAACGGTGGCTTAGAGAGTCTTTCAGGCCATGCAGTAGCATACCTTCAATCGTAGTACATAACGTGTTGGCTGCTTCGGTAATGTCGACAGTTTTATTGGTTTTGTTTTCCTCAACACCAGCATACTGTATTTCTTTAACACTATTAGATAATTGTGCTGTTATAGATTGTTTGATTAATTCGTCCTTCTTACTAGTAACGGAACGCACACTTTTCAAAAACTTATTCATTATTGTCTAGTTAATATTTACTTTTCAATCCAAAATTATTTAAAATAGCAGCCGTCTCCTTATGGGCTGCTCCTTCCCGAACAATTAGATATGATCCCGGATCTGATAAGTCTACAACCGTGGATGCACTGTGATTTAATCCTAGGTTGCCACCGTCAAATATTACAGGTATTTTGTCCCAGATACAACTAAATTCCGATACTTCCACGGTACTAGGCTCGTTACTTAAGTTAGCACTAGTAAGGGCCAACGGTTTCCCCAGACCACGAGCTAAACCCCTTATAAACGGATAATCAGGTATTCTTATACCTACTTTCCCACTTAAGCTCAGGGATTTGTCCAAATTATTACTCGCACAATGCAATATGAGAGTCACCGGTCCCGGCAACAACGCACTTAATAACTTATGTGAAAGATGCTGAACGTTCGCCCAAGTGTTAACTTCACTTATATCACCGAGGCAGATCGCCAAAGGTTTATTTTCATTCCTACATTTAATAGAATAAAGTTTATTTATCGCAGATGTATTAGTAGCATCACAAGCTAAACCATATACTGTATCTGTAGGTACAGCAATAACGGAACCGGATTTTAAATATTCGATTGCTATTATTTCTGCTGAAGAACTTATAATAGGAATGTGTTTAGCCATAGAAAGAGTAGGGAGACTCGCTGTGTTTGATAACCTAATTTTAAAAATTAATGGCACTAAGTTTCTAAATAAGACCATTTAAATAGTTTAATCACGCCAGTTGTGATTGCACTCCGGATTACAGCACCGATAAAATGTGGTCATAGGTTCATCTGCCGATCTTGTTTGCAGTTGCATAAAATAAGCCCGTTCGTGGCTGCACTTCGGACAACGTTCTTGAGTAGAATCCACGTTCTTCCAAGCCTCTTCACCACCCAGGACGTCGTCGATTTCCTAAAATAATCAACACTGAATATGTCAAATACATTAATTAGAATAAATCTAACCTTTAGCTTATAATAGTTCCTGTATGATATTAACTTCTTAACAGGGAAAAATACTGGACATATATTACAAGTAAATTGAAGTTTACCATGCTGGTTTTCTTCCACGAATAATATATTTGAACAAAATGGGCAAAATGCTACCATGTTGTTACTAAGTCAACTTGATAGTAGTTATGTCTTTTTGAGAATTTTCCACTTTGTACAGTTCCTTTCTTTATGTAAATATGTTCTGTTTTCATTTGTGATTCATTCGAATACAACTTCCATAACAACCTTATGTGGACAATGCAAAAACTGCAAAAAGGAGAATTAAAATGTCAAGTTGGCGCTGGCAATTGTCGATGCTACCGCTCTCTAGGTTATTAGCCTATTTTTTGTGTCGCGCAATTGGTTAGACTTTTACCATGTTCAGTAGTGACGTCACTGATTCAGATGATTCTTAAAATAAAGTGGTTTTATGGCACCTCTAAAAATAGTATTATATTAAATATGTTATTATGGTTTCCCATTTTTAAATGATTTACGTATTAAATGTCAACAATTTTTTTGAGACATGAATATAAGAAAATGTTATATAACCGCCTCCCAGTCCGCTCTGAATGACCCGCTTAAAGTCAAGACCTAGATTTGTCTTCGAAAGTAGATGAGGCCTTACAGTTTGTAGTGGGAACCGCACCACTTCTTGGGGATAATTTATAATTAAAAATTAGTTCATAGTAGATAAGACTCGAAATACTCCCAGTTGAAAATCGTTTAATAATAATGCTGGAATAACATTGATCAAATTGATTGTAGGTTGTGGAAAATTACATAGTTTATATTGAAAATAGGTAAAACATAATCACAGTGATGTGTGAGTATAGTGGAAGAAAAACAGTGAGTTAAAAATATTGATTTTTATAAAATGACACCATTTTGAAATTTTATTTTACACTCATCATCAATTATTTATAAAATTCGAAAATGGTGTCTTTATAAAAAAAACGATGGCAGGGACTCGTCAGAAAGGTAGATTTCGCCCAACCTCAATTTATTGTCATCGATTTATAAACTATTAGCACGTAGGTAGTCTTTAAAATATAAATAAGTTACACTTTTTTTCTAATTTTTTCTATGTGTTTTAGCAAAAAATACTTTAGACAAAAGATGTAGGTCTAGATGAGTACTATCCAACAATATATCACATGTGGGGGCGAGCGTATGTGCGTCTTTACTATGTACATACTTCGGTATGCGATGTAAAGCAACGACAGGCGCAGTTAGTACTTGGATGGGTGACTACTCCAACAGAAACCGCGTTCTCGCCTCACACATCTTCCAGCGGCTTGTATATCAGTGTATGCGCGGAAGCTATACAACCTTAGGCGAGGGTTGTATAGGAGATATACCATCCTTCGGAGGGGATGTAAAGCCGTCGGTCCCTTGTCTATTAAATGTTAGGCAAGTAAAAGATCCCTACTCTTCTTAAGGGAAGAGGTTCGGCAAAATTCCTGGTTGGGGGTAGCTCGTCTACAGGCGTCGGTGTTAGGCCTCAGTAGCGGAAATAGGCCGACGTTAAATAAATGTATAAAAAAATATATATCACATGTACTACATATTTGATTCGAAATAAAATTTTGAGAATTTTCTTGAGACACGCCGCCATTTTTAAAATTTTTCCTATACGTTTTAGCAAAAAATATTTTAGACAATAGTTGTAGGGCAAGATGAGCACTATCCAACGATGTATCGCATGTACATATTTCATTCGAAATAAAATTTTGGGAATTTTTTTAAAACTTTGAATCGCCGCCATTTTGAAACGAAGAAGGCGATTTGGCTCATCTTCGAACTTAACCGAGATATGCGCTAAAAGTATAGGCCTGCCAACTTTCGTTTTGATTCGTTGAGAAATGCGCCCTCTAGAGTGTTTACAAATATTTTTATATATCATGCATATAAACTTTTAAACGGGGGGCATTTTTGGAGGAGTCTGGGGGCCATAATCGAAGAAACTATAGTGAAATTTTTCCGAAGTCATGATGTGCTGCACTCTGCAATAGGTAAATTAGAAATCTACTTGAAAAATATATTTAAAATATATAAGAATGTTAATAATTTTCAAAACCAAAGACCATTCTATTTTACATATGTTAAACATTATGGCACCTGTGGATCCAACAGACGCTGCATTCATATATGTGCAATGTTGCATATATTCATCAAGAAAGTCATGTGTATAATTGAGTAAAATAACTATACCTATTTAATTGTTTTGAAGTGAATTAAGTTTCAAATCAACATAATGTTTTATTACACTTAAAAATTATGCTATTCCTCCTTAATCATTCTTTTTTTTCATATATTTAATAACATACGAAACACATGGATTATTTCCAGAAATTTATTTGGGAGAAAGAAGGAATATATACAGAGAATAATACATCTTTGCATCCATGATTTGTGCGTTTGTGGCGTGTTCCTGCAATTTCTGAAATCAATTTATATTTTTACAAGTGTATATCTATATGGCGGACTATATCGAACGATTTTTCAGGTCGCACATGCGCACATCGTCATTGTAGCCTTCGAGAGTCCGGGCGCTTACATTTCCCATGTCGCGCACCGATACATATCACATAAAAATTCGCAAATTTCATTATGTTTAATTCATCTCCGGTCTCAAAAGACGCAAAACAAGATAGTGCTGTGTTATCCGAACGCTTTTTCGAAAACTTGTGGTCCAAACAATCACCATTCTGGCTCCAGAGGTTCCCAGTTTACAACAAACTCCCCGGAGTGCCCTCAGTAGAACAAATAGTAGAGATAAGGGCGGTAAATCCGTCCGATCCGAAATTTATTCCTCATTTGACACAATTCACACCTTCAAGACAAAAGCATCATCTTTTCAGGAAAAACAATCAGTGTCTTTTGACAGCTATTGCAAAAAGTTCCCAACTTCGAAGAATTACTTCGAAAATGAAAGATATAGGGCATCGTTTGAAACATTTCATAAGCCGAAGTATTACCCCAGCAGAGATGACGACGACGATCGTCCATGGTTTCACAAAAGGTTTGAATCTCCGTCCGACAATCTGGCATCGTCGAATATCGAATCGGATGATGATCCGAAGTACCGCAAATACAGGAATAACTTCAAGGATCGCACTGACTTTCTGTCGTTATCACTTTCGCCTCCGGGATCCCGAAACGATGCCCTTTCACTCAGAGAATTTCCATCTCTGTAAGTATATTCCTTAAATATTTGTTGTGTAATAAAATAAATGAGTAGCCAAACTCAAAATCTAGGTAGATCAATATGTGCACGTATTTATATTTGCTTTTGAATTCGCGCGCGATTGTTTAAGATCAAATTTATTATTGCACGATTTTAATAATAAAACAATATCAAACAAAATTAAATACACAAAGTAAGTAAATTATAGATTTTTCATCTTTCCAGAACTTCCCACGGGTTATATTAATATTTAAAAGAAATATGTGTATACTTAAATGTAGGTATTCTTTTGCGTTCTAATACTGTCCCGCGGCCGGTTATTTTTATCCTGCTCTATCCACCGATGAGTTGTGCAACACTGATGGCAAATTTAATATAGTTCTTAGTGCAGAAGTAGCTAAAATTTAAATTAAATATACTTGTGTGGGGGGTTCTTATGGCCTTCCATTGGTGCAACATAGTGTCAACACGGAATCCGCCGTTTAAACGTACGATTATTTCACATTAGTAAAACTATGACTTTTCTTTAAAAATTCATCAGTTTGACAGTAAAGCGACGATTGCCAAATATTTTTCCTAAAAATACATTTTTTGCATGTGCGCTAAGTTTGTTTTTGTGAAAATAGGCAGTGATTTTGCGCGGGCGCTTACCGCGGTTTTCCCGCGGTTTTTTAATCATGGCCAACTACGATTTGAATATATCCGGCAAATTTTGTTTTCCAAATGAGTCGTTTGTTTCTGATGAAGTTGTCATTTCCTTCGACCATTACGTTTATTTAGAAGTATTCAAGTGCTCTGTCCTTTTGCATCTTTTTTTGCCGGTTCTGTTTGTGTTATTATTTATCAATATGGGTAGTCATTTTTGTGGGATGAATCGCCAAACAGAATACGAAGAAAGATACGAAGTAGCGAGAATCGTACCTCAAGTCCGAGTTTTTAAACACAGCATGGGAAGATCAAAATCTCTCAATAACATAATGTTGTAAGTGACTAAACTCAAGTACTTATCAGCTTGTTTTATTAATGGAATTAATATTATTTAGCACAGTATACATTTAAAATTGCAGGATGAGGCAAACTTTTTTGTACTGCACAACAATTTACCCTGTGGAACAGCTCTTACATACACTGCTCTAATTTTTATTCACAACCTTTTTATATCATGCTTTTTAAAGTCTACTAACTGCAGTATATTTTAGCAAAAGTTTCATTCACATCCATTCTTCTCAAATGCTTATCTTCACAGCAACAACCATGCAACATGTGACATATTCTTGCAATCTGAACCTCTTTTGCATCCTCTGGTAAACATTCTACCAGTATTTGCAAATATAGGCTATCATGGAATTCAAAAGACTGTACTTAAGCATCACAATATAATGATGAAGACATGTAAGTTTTCATGGCTACGATCGAGACTTAACAAAAGTTGGAGCTTCTCAAGAACAGAACAGTGTATGATTATTGTATTATTGTTGTAAAAAAACGGTGCATTCATAAAATTTCGATTGTTGATTAAACAGAATAGCATTTTATTAAACATTAAAGTTTAAATCAATTCTTGTGATTAATAAGCGGAATGTTTTTGTAGCAATTTTTGGTTAGGTATATCGTTTCATAAAATTCTTTCTGCCAAAGTTTAAGATCATTTCCAAAAAAATGGTTATGAAAATGCATCTTTAGCTCTATATAGTGTGCAAAATCAAATATTACCTAGTTTCAGGGGTTATAAACCGAGGATGGGGCAACGAGGTGACTATCTCAGGGTGCAAGGCTCTAGGGGCCTGTTGGATAAACAAGCTCTAGCCAAAATATTTAGAACACTAAATTTTAAAATTACCCTTGTTATAAATCACATAGCATTTGCATCTTTTCCATTTAACAAATTCTGTCTCTTATATTGGGAAATCGAAAGTTTGCATCTAGATGTGCTTGATTAACACAGAATAACTTGGTGAATATTCCTGTCTTCTTCCTTTTACAACACAGCTGATGACATATTCGGGCCGATTTCAAACAATGTTACGCATTATTTTAGTTGGCCTCCCTACGGCATTGCTTAATTATTTGTCTCGGTTGTTGGAGAGAATTTCCATGGCGCCACGAAACTTACTTGCATCTTTATGACCAATTAGGCTTTGGAAGGCTAAAAATTCTAGAATTTCAGTTTCAAACAATAAGACGACACAATTAGTGAGAAATGTAAGATCTCTTAGCGAATAATACACTTTTCTTTGCAGTTCTCCCACCAAGGATGTTAGTTTTCTAGACTTGCAGGACATTCAAAAGATTCGCTACATAGAGAATAGAGAAAGTCAGGAGGATGAAAGCGAATATGACGCAGGCGGCTATATGCCGGTGAATATCGGTGACGTCCTCAAAGGACAGTACAAAGTCTGTAGGAAACTAGGCTGGGGTCACTTCTCAACTGTGTGGCTATGCAAGAACCTTCAAAATGAGTAAGTTATCAGACCGACTTTCTTTTTGATTATTCATTTACACTGGCTTATATATTACAGCTTCGTATTTCCTACACCTGGTTTATTTTTGAATGTTTCTTATACAATAGTATGTTTTTAGTGGTCCGATGTATGTAGCTTTGAAAATTTGCAAAAGCGCACACATATTTGCGGCTGTAGCACAGGATGAGATTAAGTTACTGCAGGAGACCAAATCCATGGATCCTACGCACCCAGGTTATAAGCATATTGTCCAAATGGTCGATACTTTTAGATTAATAAGTGTTAATGGAATCCACACTGCCATCTCCATGGAAATCATGGGGCCTTCATTGCTGCATATACTTATCCAATCGGATTTTAGAGGAATTCATCTCAGCGGTGTCCAAAGAATAACTCAGCAGGTAGTTGGCTATATTTAACTTGAAACATACGTCCCTATTTTTAATTTAACTAATAATCATTTGAAGGTTTTAAAAGGTTTGACCTACCTACACGAGCTCTGCAAAATTATTCACACCGATATTAAGCCTGAAAACGTTTTGATCAAAGTAGATCAGAATTACATTCGAACCATAGTCGGGAAGACCGAACGCTTCGCAGAATTAGGAGTGGAACTGCCTCGTTCCTATGGTAACACTAGGGAAAATGTAAAATTACAGGCTTTTTTTAACTATAAATCAATTTAGTTACAGCAGATTGCTGGGTGGATCGTGACAGCGATTTAAAAAATTCCGATGAAGATATTCTTGCCAAATTTGAGGAGCAGCGCGGACAATCTTACCCCTACGACAAATTTTTGATAGACTTAACTCGCTTCCGTGAGCGGCACTCTGAACCTCGCCTCAGTGCACCCATGTGGGTCAGTCCTAATATAGAAATTAAGATTGCTGACTTAGGAAACGCTTGTTGGGAGGTACGACTTCAAAACTGGCTTCTTCTTAGACATAGCCAAATTAATTCACTGTTTTCTTGTAGGAGCATCATTTTGCCAGTGAAATTCAGACAAGGCAATATAGAGCCTTGGAAGTGATTTTGGGTGCTGGATATAGCTTTCCCGCTGATATATGGTCTGTAGGATGTATGGCATTTGAGTTAGCCACGGGAGAAATGTTATTTAGCCCTAAGGGAGACAAGGATCCCAGCGCAAACCTCGACCACTTATGCCTCATTTGGGAAACCCTCGGAGGCATACCACAATACATCTCTGATACTGGTACATTAGTACAGAAATATTTTCATAATGGTAAGTCGTTTTTCATCAGCAAACTAACAAAAACACATATTTGTGTGTTTTTGAATAAAGTTCGCAAACTTGGCTAACATATTAGCGACAATGAAGGGGGTTCTCGCTATAGAGACTTTTTGAAGTAAGCATTTGCTATAAAATTAGCTATAATTTAACTTGGTGAAAGTCAAATTTACTTATTAAGGTACTCATTACGTAAAAATGACTAGAAAAAGGTATCTCCGGTTTAAATTTACTAAGTGGTTCTAATTTATATTTAAATTCACGTAAATTATACCAAAAAATCTTTCCTCATACACAAATCTGCTTAAAAATAACTTTATTCAAATCGGAAGGAGAAGAACTATTAAAAAAAATTACCAAAAATTATCCTAAAGAAAAGACCATGCACTTTTCATATGGAAAATGTGGTTTCCGTTAAATTGTCTGAATTGTTTATGTTATGTATTTCTGAATCCTGAACAGATGTCTCCATGGCTCTCGAGATAACAGCCGTTCTTGTCAGTATTGTCTTTATTGTCTACAGTATTTACTCAATATATTACACTCATATATGGATATATAGATCAATATTATGTACGCTCCCAATAATAAAATAAGTACAGGTAATAATCACAGGTACAAGTAATAATCAGAAGAACTGCTTTGTTTTCTTTGCCATGGCAATCATAACTTTTCCACTATGCTGCGATTTCCGTTTGGAATCACTTTCCCGCTATTTACCAATAACACGAACTTTTTTACTCCAACTACAGAAGACACTTTTCAAGAGTCTTTTCACGACTAATTTTGAAAACTATTTTCAGCCTCTTTTCAAAACTCTGTTCAAGATTCTACTTGAAAACCTATTTTACTATAAGGAACGTAACCAGACTGCAACCAACAGCTTCTCTCTCTAATAAGGATTTTATAGAGAAGTTTGCGACTAAAAATATTATGTTTTAATATTCCGCCCCCTAAAAGCACATTTGAACTATGCTAAGCCCAGTCAGGCTATTTATTTTTCGATTGCAACATACACTGGACCTCTAGATGGCGCCTGCTGATTATTTTACATGTCGCTATCCCAAAGATACCGAAATGTACTAAATAGTCAAGTGATCCTCGTGTCGGTCGTCACATGCCTACCTTGCACTGACGAGAGCCAACAGCTCGAAACTGCAGTCTGCAAGTGGTGTGTGATGACTGGCATGAGGGCTCCTTTAAAGTAGGATCAGTCTTTCGGCTAGTGTTTGTTGCAATCGAAGCATTAGTGTTTTGATGGTAATATGCAATTATTACACTTAACGCGCCAGGCTTGTAATTCAGCGCTCGGCGGGGCACATAGCCCGGAGAGTAGCTGTTGGTTGCAGTCTGGTTACGTTCCTTATAGTAAAATAAGGAATTTATAGAGGAGTTTGCGGCTAAAAATATTATGTTTTAGTATTCCACCTTCTAAAAGCACATTTAAACTATGGAGACATTTGTTCAGGATTCAGAAATACATAACATATAAAAAATTCAGACAATTTAACGGAACCACTTTTTCCATATGAAAATGCGTGGTCCTTTCCTTTGAAGTAAAATTGGCTACTACAATTTTATTTTATGACTGACATCGTATATATTTAGTTATATTTATATTTATTTTATTTTGTGTATGTTTACCCTAGGAACATACTAGTATTACTGCTATTTTCTTATGTTATATGCACTATTGTGAATTTCAAATTGTATATTTTTCTTTTTTTAAAGTGTATTTTAGAAATGGGCTTAGGCCCGTAAATAAATAAATAATTAGGTAGCATCTACCTTTCTGGCAAATAAAAATCGTCTTTATAGTAGAATATCCTTTTAGGTAGATGTGGTTGTAAATCCTATGTAATTTTATACCTCCGTATACTTCGGCCGAAAAGTCGAGTAACGCAAAAAATAAGCGGCACTCTCGTCAACGGATTTTAGCTTTTATTTGACACTAAAGCGGCATCTCGTTCTACCATATAATCCCATTGAATCGCGAGAAATATGTTAAGTTTTATCCGCCTGCGTAAAATGGAAACCACGACTACAACAAACAATTTTAATGACCTAGCGCTACAGGTAGTGCCGAACTTCAACCGACTAAAACCCCTCCGCATCTTTAGTGTTTCCGAATCATTTGGAACTGTTTTCGCTTATCTTCAAACCAGCTGGTGGTCATTTGAGTTCGTTGTTATGAATTCCTCCATGGGGTCAGCCTCATCTCTCTTTCATCCTCTTCCTTCTTTTTGATAATGCGAGTTATCGCCTCCTCCGCCCTTCTCCAGTTGTCCTCTCTCTCCAGCATTCTCTCTACCATGTCATCCACCTGTTGCATACGAACACAGTGTGATCCGCGTTGTCGGCCTCCCCACAATATATACACTCTCGGCTATCAATCTTACCAATATCATTTAAGTATTCCATGAAACACCCATGTCCACTCAGGGCTTGGGTAAGATAATACCCCACTTCCTCATGTCTCGGTTCTATCCACGTCCTTACATTTGTGATAAGGCGTCTGGTCCACCTTCCCTTGTGTGCGACCTCCCATCGCCCCTGCCACCTTTCAAACAGCCTGTCCCTGGCTTCTGCCTTCACAACTCCCTCATAGACTTCCAGCCGCTCTTTGGCTATCAAATCCAGAGGGGGAATCCCCGCCACCACCAATACCGCCTCGTACGAGATAGTTCTATATGCACTGCACACCCTTATTGCAGCGCAATGCTGGATCCTGATGGTCATCCTGCTCCTAGCCCTGTCCACTTTCATCATACTTTCCCAGACCGGAGCCACATACAAGAGGGTAGAGTGCACGACGCTGCACATCAATCTCCTCTTGCTAGCTCTCGGTCCGTGAGTGTTGGCCATAAGTCTTTCGATGGCTGTGGCTGCCTTTCCTGCTTTTTCGGCCGTTTTTGTGGGGTGAACGCCACATTTTAATGACCTAGTTGACGCATAGAGTAAATGATTTAATGTGCCTCCTTTATACCTAATAATTTGCTCGACTAACTATTCAGTCGTAAACCAAATGGGTAAGAAGAAGAAGAAATCGTATATCCCAGGCACTCAGTTGCGCCACATACGCATTTATGTAGGTATATATAAAATAATATTTCATAAAATATAAAATGAATATAATTAAATTTGTTTTCACGCTCAATTCAATCAAAAAGAAAAACTGGAGTTCTTTTAAGAAAATTTTTAATGGCAGGTATAATTTTAATAGGAGTGGAATACTTACGTAATCCGACATTAAAACTGTAGGATGGTTGATGTTTATAAAAATTTTAACCATACCAGTTATTCTTATTCCCCAGCAAGGACCAAAGTGGAGGCTGTAACTCTTTTTAATGCACTGGATAGAAGGCCTTTTACATGTTCTAACTTAAAAGTTCTATTTTCTCTTGCAACGTTCCCCTTTACTTCAGCCCAAATAAGCTCAATGGGATTGAGTTCACAGTGGTAAGGTGGCAGCCATAATACCTCAATACCTCTAGCTTTAGCCATTTCATCCACAATATATTTCTTATATATCGGCGAATGCTGTTTCGCTAGGGTTAGCAATTCGGCTTTCATCGAAGCACGATCGAATAGGATACTTTTACCATCTAACCATTCTTGAATTTGCGCTTTTCGCCATGCACTGGTTGGTAATTTTTCCAGTAATCGACTGTGGTGCAGGGCGTTATCCATAATAACGACAGATCCGGGTTCAATCCTCGAAAACATCCGCATTCATGTCCTCATGATAATCGCCACTATTTTTCGACACGAACGAGAGAAGTCCATCTTCCACGAATCCTGAATCAGTTCCTATGTGCGTTATTATTAAGCGTTTTCCTTTTCCTGTTGGCATTTTTAATCCTATCGACCAATTTTCCATATGGCCTTGACGAACACTTTTTACATTTCTATCTTGCCAAAATTGCGTTACAGTATGTCCTTCATTTAACGTTTCATCTGAATAATAGCATTTTCTTCCTTTCACGGGTGGGTCTAATTGCCCGAATTGCCTTTGCCAACAAATAATATCATTTCTCTCAAGTAGGAGGCTATTTTTGGGTATATGTTTATCATCATTCAGGGACTGTAAAATTTTCTTAACAGTAGAGATTTATGAACTTTATGTCGAATTCCATTTTTCTGGAATTTGTCTAATATTATTTTTTTTCTTCCAGGCTTCGCTTTAGGTTGCTGAACATTCCCTTAATTTTTTTCTTCTCTTAAAATTCTGTAAGTGGTCCGCTCACTCACGCCGGTTAACTAAACCTGTTGATCCTGATTTCTGTACCATGGGATGATCTTTCTCCAATGCATGATATACATTCAAAATTATTTTCTTCTCCTTGAAGCTTAATAGAGACTTTCTAGGGGTATGAACTTTTACCACTTCTTTTGAACAACCGGGAACCGCTTCCATTTTTGCACATTTAAAAATATTACGATATACCACAATTACACTTATTTTCACTAAAGCACTAACAAAATAAAACTTAAAGACACTGTGATACAACAAGTACGTAATTTATAAACAAAAATTAATGCCGCCCAACTCATAAACAATTCACACTATAAATATTTCACACGAAATAAAATTTTAAGGCACTATGAGGTATCAAATATGTAATTTATAAACAAATTAATACCGCCCAACTGATAAACGACCGCACTCTATTGTACACTGATTTTAAACTGAGTTATAACGGTTTAATGCGTGGAGAATGTTGCCAGATTTAAGCATAAAGTATTAAATTTAAGATATGGTAGTTCATGCATCGTTAACTCAATACGAGGCTTTAATTTCTTCAAAATTGATGTTATTCGTCAAATTCTCCAAACTTAAGGAAAATAAATGGTAACAGCGTAAACATATTATATTAGGGAATTTACAAAACTTGTAAATCCGCACGCCTCTAGCTCTACTGACTAGAGATTTCGGCTGAAGTATAGTATTTGTATAGTATTTGGTGGCCTTATTTACTCTCCTTTAAAGTAATATTAAGTCGATATCGTAGAAATATTTCAACCAAATAGTCGATTACTCATTTAGTTGACCTAAAAGTCATCCTGAAGAGATAATTTTTGTAGCAATTACCTGGAAAATCTGCCACAAACTAGATAGATAAACAGAGGAGCTGGTTATTTCATTATAGTATCTTATTATTATTATTATTATTATCCAGCTTTGTCCTTTGTACTAGACTCCACAGTTTTGATAAAGGCCCTTTTGTATAGCTGTCCGCCTTTGGTTTTTCTTTTCCGAGTACTTGGAATCCTCGCCAGGCCTTCACAATGGCACAATACGTGAACTGAGGTTTCCTCTTCCTCTTGGCAGAATCTGCATGTCGCGTCCTCTGCCAGGCCCATTAGACTCATGTGTCTATTGAGTCGGCACTGTCCAGTTAGAAGGCCTACTATTACTCTGATGGCCTTCCTATTTTGGCTTAGTACATCTTCCGTGAATTTGGTCGAATGTTCTTTAATGAACACTTTGGCCTGTCTCTGTCTTGGGAGATTTCTCCACCATACCAGAGATTTATTTTGTACCCATTCTCTGCTCATATGTATGGCTTTGCCATGCGTTGTCCTATTATCTCCCTTGCGCAACAGTGTATGGCGATCACTTCAGCCTTAAACACTGTTACGTATTTCCCTAGACTTATCGGAATACTGGCTATTGACCTTGTCCCGTAAATCCCAGCTCCGACTCCTTGTTCTGTCTTGGAGCCATCAGTGTACCAGACTGTTTGTGCTGTTATGGGAGGACCGTTTTTGCAGTCTTCCCTGTCTGGTATTACAATCTGAAAGTTCTTATTGAAGTTATATCTTGGGACCATTACGTCCGTGGGCATGCCTAGGATGGGATCTGCCCTCATCTCTGAGTATAACTTCTGGTACTCCGTCTCGTGTTGCTGGCTAATTGGCGTTTGGCCTTGCATTAACCTATGCACATTCTCCGTGGCTCTGATAGATCTATGGTTACATGTTTAACTCTTTTCGATATATCAAAGACCTTCGACAGCATAGATCCGCAGTGTTTATTAGCAAAACTTTATTTCTATGGAGTGTCTGGAAACGCTTTGGAGTGATGTAAAAATTACTTACTGGGTCGCTTCCAATACTTTTGTATAAATTCATTTAACAAAATTAATACCTCTGAAACAAGAGCAATAAGATCGGGTGTGCCACAGGGATCTATTCTGGGCCCTATGTTTTTTATCATTTTCACTGCTGATTTACAGTTTATTGCAAATTACTGTCGAATTCATATGTATGCTGATGATATTCAGTTATACCTTCATTTTAATTCAATAGATGTACTTGAAGCAACCAGAAAAATTAACAATGATCTTTCCTTAATAAATAACTGGACTAGGTAGAACTCATTGGTACTCAATCCTAAAAAGAGTAAATGCATTACTTTTGGCACTGGTAGTACCTTGCAGGCAACAGCTAATGTTGAAGTATCAATTGCCTTTGATGCAATTCCACGTGTCATTTCCGTACGAAACCTGGGAGTTGTCATGAATAAAGACTTAAAATTTACAGATCACGTTAGTTATGTCTGTCAAAAAGCTTACAACTCCATAAAAAGTCTTTCGCCTTTCAGAAACCTTCTAGATCAAAAAACTATAATAATGTTAACGGAATCGTTAGTTCTTTCTCACTTTAATTATGCCGACATAGTATACGGGCCCTGTCTTACTCAGGAAGATAAATATCGTCTTCAAGAAATGCAATACCACACAGTCAGATTCATAACAGATGTCCCAAGATTTCACCATATAACTCCCTTTCTAAAAGATTTTCAATTACTCAAACTAGAGGACCCGATGTCTACTTCACACTGTCATATTTGTTAACAATATTATTTCTCATAAGTTCCCTACATACCTATTTTCTAAAATAGAAAAAAAAATGACGTACACGCAAGGTTAGGTTAGGTTGAAATGTGAGTGGGTCTAGATTTGTTTTGGCAGTGCTTAAAGATATGCCAAGAACTAGTTCTAGTCCTATAAATTTTGATGCCACACACTCTCTAACTAGGTAATCGGCTATTTCATTGCCCTCCAGCCCAGAGTGGCCAGGCACCCAGACCAGAGTCAGTTTGTTGTTCCTACCCAATTGGATTAGAGCTTTTTGATAGTTCCACACTGTTTAGAATTACAGCGATAGGATCCAAGAGCTTTAAGGACTGGTTGGCTGTCTGAGAAAATCTTTATCGATCTGTGTCTAGGATGTGTTTGTTCCAGCCTCCGTACACACAGTTCAATGGCACATATTTCTGCCTGAAAAATTGTCGCGGTATCACCCAGGCTCGAGGTTATTCTTATCATTGGATAGTGACTATAAACTCCAACTCCTGTTCCTTCAGGAGTTTTGGAACCATCTGTATACGTCTACCTTCTGTAGGTTGGTTTTATTCCGATCCACTCATCTCTTTCAGGAAATAGGATGTTAAAAGGCAGCTTATGGTTGGTTCTGGTAGGCCTGGTATACCTAGGATGCTGTGACTGTTTAGGTCATCAATCATCCATTGCGTTCCATGATGATAGCCTGCGGTATATTGATTGTCGATTGTTGGAGTCTATATGTTGCCCATCTAGCTTCTCTCTCCAAGTAAATATGGAGAGGTGGTAAGTCTAGGAGGATTTCCAAAGCAGCTGACGGCGTGGTGCCTATAGCACCAGTTACTGCCAGGCATGCTTGTCTCTGTAAGCCAGAGAGTTTGGCTTTGGCCGACTGTTGTAGCCCTTTCGACCACCAAACTATGGAGCCATACGCTATAATTAGTCTAATGACCATAACGTATATCCAGTATATTTATTGGGGACCCATACCCCAGGATTTTCCACAAATTCTAAGGCATGTCCACAGGGATAGCCTTGCTTTGTTGATTACCTTTTCCAAATGGGAATTCCAGTTGAGCGTAATACCTCGATATTTCACCTCCTACGAAAATGGAATGGTTTCACCTACTAGGGAAGGCGGTTCTAAGTTATCCAGCTTCCTTTTCCTGGTGGAGGGTACTATTACAGTTTTGCGGGGGTTGACAGACATCTGTTCCCTCTCACACCAAATGTGCACTGTATCCAGTACCTCTTGAAGAGTATGAGAGAGTACCTCTTCAGAATTTCCTTTAACCATGATGACTAGGTCGTCTGCATATGACAGAATCTCGACTTCTCACAGAGAACATGGCCAGCAGGTCATCCACAAGTAGTGACCACAGAAGGGGGGGACCTGTCCTGACCCCACCTTGTGGGCACCTTCTCACGGCCCTGAAGCTGACCGTTTTCCCTGTAAGGTTGTCGTTATGATTCTGTTTTCCAGCATAGGTCAGATCCAGGCAGTTATGATTGGCTCGATTCCTCTAGCAGCTGCCGCTGTATATAAGGAGTCGTGCAGTGCATTATTGAATGCTCCTTCAATGTCGAGAAAAGCAGCCACTGCAATCTCCTTTTCCTGAAGGGCATTTCGCAAATCATTTACTTTTTAAGCTTCATATTGCTATAATAACCTACCAATTGAACTTCGCCATATTAGTTCTGCTACACTAAAACTTAAACTGAAGTTCCAACTCCTAAATGAGGAACTGTCATTTATAGATCACCAACTGTACTATATTTGTGCTGCACTATATTTTAATCTTTATTCTATGTATGTTTGTAATAATTTTTTATTTCTTATTCTTCTGGCATTAGGGTTAGGTTTAATATCAGTTTCTGTATCTAATCCTTTTGTGCAAATGTATTGGATATATTGTACAATAAATATATTTTTTTTACCAGTTACCCTACTCTATGCCTCCGACCCTCACAGAGGGGAGCTGGTAATAAATACCAATAGCCACTCCCCACGCCCATGATGTGAGTGACTACCGAGTCCGCGAATCTTATGCCCTGAGTAGACCTTAAAAAGGCGAAGGTCAGCCTTTCAGATAAGTCTGTGCAATGGCTTATCGTTATGGAGCTGCAGAAGGATGTTGTGTTCTGCAGCTCTAATGTCGAACGGGTTCCAACTCGGTGACAGAGTCGGGGTTTACCCACTCGACGTCGAAGTTGAGACCAAGTTCATCGGCTGCTCTCCGTGCTGCCTTAAAGAGAAAAGCTCCTACCCCTGCATTTTCATGGTCTCGGACAATGCAGAGGAGGGGATCCGAACTCCTGATAACCTTACATGCTCCATCCAGAACCATCCTGCTATGGAGATTCTCCAAGCTCAAGAGTCCACGGCCTCCCCGATGTCGTGGGAGATATAGCCGTGGAATGGACGATTTAGGATGCAAGCTCCTATTGAGATGCATCTTCTTGCGGGTTACTACATCGAGTTGACGCAGCTCTTCTCTAGTCCATTTCACTACTCCGAAAGAGTAGAGAAGGATCGGAACGGCAAGCATATTTTTAGTAGACACCTTGTTCTTCCCAGACAGTTCTTAAGACCAGATCTGCCGGAGTAGGTGCTGATACTTGCCGCGGAGAGCGTTTTTCACTACTCAGTTCTTGGGTGGAGCGTTGCTCGACACCCAAGTAAGATACTTCCGTCCACGAGCTGCGCGTCCTCTCCGTAGTCACCGCATCGTCCTCTCTTGAGATGGATCAGTGCGCATTTGTCCAACCCGAACTAAATACTGACAGCCTACATAAGACAAATTTTGTAAAAGATCTGGGAATATGGTTAAATCTAATTTTGGGACTAAATTTATTATACATAATTTAGGTAGTCTCGATGTTAAATTAAACCAAAATGGTTGCTGGGTTTTCTCCACAAAGTTATACATCATCTCTGTAAGGAAGCATAACTATATGGGGAAGGATTGTTTAAAAAAATGTTACACAGGGTGGGGCTATAGTGTGCCCGATTTCTATAGCTTCGAGTTCTACGATAGCTTTATGTAGTTTACCTATATTTTTTAAAATTTCTAGCTATCGTAGAATTCTGGTTATCGAAGTCCATACTGTATAAAAAAACCTCATTAATTTTGGCTATTCAAAACGAAGCTGAATGAAACATTTAATTTGTAGGACGCTTAAGAGGTATTCCCGAAGAAAGCTTGCGAATTTGGAAGATAGAAGATGTGTTAGTAGATAAATACAAGTGGAAACGCGTAGATGCCATTCCGTTTTCAGGATTCCTAGAAAGTTTAATAGAACCGGATCCAGTACTTCGTTATACAGCAGCAATGGCTCTTCAAAGTGAATGGCTAATGTCTGATGAGGATTAACTTAAAGAATTTCCAAAGAAATGTCGTGCATGTTAAGACTGATGTTGAGTTACTACTTTACCTAATTTATTGTTACAGTTTGTTCAAATACTTCTCTTAGAGTTTTATATTAAAGTTTTAAAAGGTTAACTAGTTTTTTATTTACTTAAACCTGTAATCTTTTGTTAGAAGGTAGTGTTCAAAGCTTCCCTGCAAATAAAACAAGGCAATAAAAACTTTACCGAGCTCATATCATTATTAAGGCCGGCAAACCATTTGATATGGTGTCATCAAACAAGCTGACGTACATTAAAAACCTACAAAGGTAAGTGATTCAATTTGTCGGTAGAATAGTACAGAGAGTAACGGTATTGGGGAAGATTAAATATAGCGCCTACTATGACGGGCATAAATAACTCGATCCTGGTAAATCTGTGCAAAATGTGTAGAAAAATTGCACAAAGTGGCATGAAATGTTATATGTGGAACTGTATGTCTCTTTGCAGTTATCTCAAATAGTCTTATGCAAAATTCTAGCTTGTTGTTTCATATAGGGTGTTTGTTACTCAATCGCCAAATTTGAAAATTTTTCGATTTTTGATTCGACCTGTATCTGTAAAGTCTGTTATGATCTAATGAAACAAAAATTGAAGAATTAGTGTTTTTAATAACATGAACAACTTCAAATAATACAACAACAGTCAACACTAATTTAAAAATTAATAAATAATATAAAAAATAATAAACAAACAGATGGAATAACACAAAAATCTAATAAAGCATTTCAAATCTTTGTGTTCTCAGCATAACTTCCTTCACACCTTATGCATTTATCAAAAACTCCGCAAATAAAAATAGACACTTCATGCCAGTCATCACACACCACTTGCAGACTGTAATTTCGAGCCGTTGGCTCTCGTCAGTGCAAGGTAGGCATGACTGGTACGAAAGCTTCTTTAAGTAGGATCAGTATTTCGGCTGGTGTTTGTTGCAATCGAAGCATTAGCATTTTGATGGTAATATGTAATTATTACATTTAATGTGTCAGGCTTGTAACTTGTAATTCAGTGCTCGCCGATCGGTTGCAGTCTGGTTACGTTCCTTATAGTAAAATAAGGATTTAATGGAGGAGTTTGCGACTAAGAATATTATGTTTTAATATTCTGCCCTCTAAAAGCACATTTGAACTATACTAAGTCCAGTCAGGCTATTTATTTTTCGATTGCAACAGACACTGGACCGCTAGATGGCGCCTGCTGACTATTTTACATGTCGCTATCCCAAAGATACCAAAATGTACTAAATGGTCAAGTAATCCTCGTGTCAGGCGTTACATGCCTACCTTGCACTGACGAGAGCCAACAGCTCGAAACAGCAGTCTGCAAGTGGTGTGTGACGACTGGCACGAGAACTCCTTTAAGTAGGATCAGTCTTTCGGCTGGTGTTTGTTGCAATCGAAGCATTAGCGTTTTGATGGTAATATGCAATTTTTACACTTAACGCGCCAGGCTTGTAACTTGTAATTCAAATAAGGATTTTATAGAGGAGTTTGCGACTAAAAATATTATGTTTCACTTTGAATCTGTTGCAGGAAATGTAATAAGTTCACTACCATAACTTTCGAACCAACCATCTAACTTATCCTTTTTTTCTGCATCCAATAACTATACAAGAAGTAAAATCGGCATCTCTGAAATACTCAAACTCGCTCGATATGCATAACCTAATGGCCAAAATAATTAAATGTACGGAAGAATCTACCACGCATGTGGTTACGAAGATTGTGAGTGATATAATCGGTGGTCTTGAGGGGGATCAACACACTGCGATTACTCTGTGTATCTCTCCAAGGCCTTCGACTGTGTCTGTCACGATAAATTAATAGAAAAAATGCAATGGTACAGAATTAGAAGGATACCTCTCTCGCTCTTCAAATCATACCTGCTTAACCATCAGCAGTGTATTGCCATAGCCAATGAAATGTCAGGATTCATAAACAATAATTATGGTGTACCCCAAGGCTCTTTCCTGGGGCCACTGTTATTTTTAGTTTATATGAACAACTTTCCTCAATTTATGTTGCCCAGCAAATCCACTCTGTTCGTCAATGACACCACTCTCGTGTTAAAACCATAGGTTAGGTTAGGTTGAAATGTGAGTGGGTCTATACCAGACCCTCCACTGCGACCAATCGGTCTATTGTGGCTCACTCCTAATTTATATTTCACCCAATATGTTCAGCCTTTTAATAAAGCTGATAACTTTGTTGGGTGAGAGATTGTCCAGGTCCTCAGGCAAAAGCTGCCCTTTGCCAAATAATGAGAACCGGGTTCTTGCAGCGGGACAAGTGCACAGGACATGCCTTGCCGTTTCATCTTCCTCTAGACACAAACGCCATTCGGTGTTTTCCACCAGTCCAAGTCTGTGTAAGTGATGATTTAATCTGCAGTGCCCAGTATATAGGCCGATTAGAGTGCTTAGGTGTAACCTATTCAACTCTAGCAGTTTTTTAGCTCTTGATTTCAAAAGATGTGTAATGAATTCCTTCGAATGAGCTAATTCTGGTAGTTTCTGCCAGTGGTAGAGAGTCTTGCTCTCGGCCCAGTCTAGGATATTTGTTTTGGCAGTGCTTGAAGATATGCCAAGAACTGGTTCTGATCCTATAAATTTTGATGCCGCACACTCTCTAGCTAGGCAATCAGCAATTTCATTGCCCTCCAGCCCAGAGTGGCCAGGCACTCAGACCAGAGTCAATTTGTTGTTCTTACCCAATTGGGTTAGAGCTTTTTGGCAGTTCCACACTGTTTTAGAATTACAGCGATAGGATCCAAGACCTTTAAGGGCTGCTTGGCTGTCTGAGAAGATTTTTATTGATCTGTGTCTAGGGTGATTGATTCCAGCCTCCATGCACACAGTTCAATGGCATATATTTCAGCCTGAAAAATTGTCGCGGTATCACCCAGGCTCGAAGTTATTCTTACCTTTGGGCAGCGACTGTAAACTCCAGCTCCTGTTCCTTCAGGAGTTTTGGAACCATCTGTATACCAACAGCTGTCTGTCTTCTGTAGGTCGGTTTTATTCCGATCCCACTTATTTCTTTCAGGAAATAGGATGTTGAAAGGCAGCTCATGGTTGGTTCTGGTAGGCATCACATCAGAAGGCATACCTAGGATGCTGTGACTGTTTAGGTCATCAATCAATCCATTGCGTTCCATGATGATAGCCTGTGGCATATTGATTGCCGATTGTTGGAGTCTATATGTTGCCCACCTAGCTTCTCTCTCCAAGTAAACATGGAGAGGTGGTAAGTCTAGGAGGATTTCCAAAGCAGCTGACGGTGTGGTGCCTATAGCACCAGTTACTGCCAGGCATGCTTGTCTCTGTAAGCCAGAGAGTTTGGCTTTGGCCGACTGTTGTAGCCCTTTCGACCACCAAACTATGGAGCCATACGCTATCATTAGTCTAATGACCATAACGTATATCCAGTATATTTATTGGGGATCCATACCCCAGGATTTTCCACAAATTCTAAGGCATGTCCACAGGGATAGCCTTGCTTTTTTGACTACCTTTTCCAAATGGGAATTCCAGTTGAGCGTAATACCTTGATATTTCACCTCCTACGAAAATGGAATGGTTTCACCTACTAGGGAAGGCGGTTCTAAGTTATCCAGCTTCCTTTTCCTGGTGAAGGGTACTATTACAGTTTTGCGGGGGTTGACAGACATCTGTTCCCTCTCACACCAAATGTGCACTGTATCCAGTACCTCTTGAAGGGTATGAGAGAGTATCTCTTCAGAATTTCCTTTAACCATGATGACTAGGTCGTCTGCATATGCCAGAATCTCGACTTCCCACAGAGATTATGGCCAGCAGGTCATCCACAAGTAGTGACCATAGAAGGGGGGACCTGTCCTGACCCCACCTTGTGGGCACCTTCTCGCGGCCCTAACCATAACATCTGCTGGAGCTATCCTCTTACAATAAACTACAGGCAAAAAGTTGGTTTA
This sequence comes from Leptura quadrifasciata, assembly GCA_963675555.1. Lineage (NCBI taxonomy): Eukaryota > Metazoa > Arthropoda > Insecta > Coleoptera > Cerambycidae > Leptura > Leptura quadrifasciata. Next base: position 2,428,496 of record OY776682.1, on the reverse strand, counting down.
CGTCTGACGAACTAGCACTTAATCAAGAGGAAATTGATATATTCTCAAACAAAAATGTATCCAAAAGCGAGCATGTTAAACTCCTGGGTATTTATCTAGATCATAACCTTAGTTGATCATCTGAATAAAAGGCTTTCCAGCATAATCTTCCTTTTTAGGAAACTAGTGTTCTTGAATTTGATGTATTAAAAAATACTTACTTTTCTCTTTTCCACTGTAGGCTTTCGTATGCAGTTGTTTTATGGGGTAACTCCTACAACGTCTTTCATTTCAACAACAAAACAAATTATAACAGTTCTTGTCAACGCTAAATTTATGGAATATTATCAACCCATTTTCGTTAAACTGGGAATTATGCCCCTACCTTGTCATTTTTTATCTACAACACTCTTATCGAGATTCACAGAAGCGCATCCAGTCTCTCTATACAGTTGGACTATCATGAGCACAACACCATACCATACTACCAGGTTAACTCTAAGAGCAAAAAATTCCTCGAACTTAAATCTGTGAACCATTTACCACCTCATCATTACACACCTAAACTTTAGGTCCTTCAAAAATAATGTAAAACGTTTCATTCTTAAGTTCTGTTTTTACTCGATTGATGAATTTCTAAGAACCCCAAATTAGGCCACTCCACTTTCGAATGTCTTATTCTCATACTTGCAGAATGCTCGTAGCTTTGATACTTATTTTATACATTATACTTTTATATTTTCTTTTTTGACAATAAATGAACGTTATATGTTTTGTATTTACTTCAAAACAAAATTATTTTCTTTTGTAATGCAGCTGGTTGCCAGCTGATTTTCCGACTTGCTGCAAATGTTCAATCATATAACGTGCAGTTTTGAAATAAAGACTATCTATCTATTTTAATGAGGTCGTAAAGTTTTTGTTGCATTTTTTATTTGCAGGGAAGCTTTGAACAATATTATAAATTCATTCCGACCAGAAATGCATTTTTTTAACATTTTTACCGTCCCAGTCAATGCTAACTTGCTTGAAGAAATCTATGTTAAATGATGTATTCAATGTTTGTCCCTTACATACAAATACCTTCATTTTTAAAAATCTACAGCCCAAACCTTATCTTCACCTCTGACAGGGGAAAAACATTTCAATGCTTCATGAATGAAGTCCTCAAAGGCTTACCTTATATTTTTGTATGCATGGATGATATTCTAATCGCAAGTAAGAATCAGCAAGAACGTTTATTGTATTTGCGTACAGTTTTTAATCAACTGGAAACATACAGAATTAATTTTAAACCAACAAAGTGTGTTTTAGGTAAAAATTCTTTAAATTTTCTTGGTCATCATATTTCCGCTGATGGAATTTCACCTACCGATGAACGAATTAACATTATTAACGATTTTCCAAAACCTTTAACTCTTAAACAGGTTCAACGATTTATGGGAATGGTGAATTTCTATCATCATTTTGTTCCTAACTTAGGAGAAATTTTAATTCCTCTACATACTTTCAGTATTCAATTAGCCCGAGATAAAATTGAAGTTATAGGTTCCTGCACAGCAGCCTACACTGATAGTTTTTTGAAGGATAAACATGCTACAGTAAATGCGACAGTTTTGCCTCATCCTACACTAAACAAAATAATAATAACCTGCAAATACTTTACAAGTACTTATATCTCAGGTGGGCAGCACTATTTGGAAACAAATTAAAATTAAATATTTTTTTTCGCAAAACGTCTTTGTTTGCAGTCATCCATTACAATTTGGCATGGATCGCATGCTCCATTAGTACGTTATAGCTTATCAAAACACAAGCCGCCATTGCACATTTACACATTTTTGTGATAAGCCCTTGAAAGGTGAAACGAGTTTAAAAAAGTGGCAGCAAAATTCACTGTGCTAAGCCTGACCTTTATTATGCGTTTTAATTTCTCATTACTGTCTACCCACCAAGTTTTGAGTTTGGGAACAATTGTAATAAAATAGTGTTACTGCAGTTTTTGAATTGTATATATTTGTAATATCATAGATACAAACATGTCATATTCTTACGAAACATACATTTTTGTCATTTATACATGAATAAATCTATCACAAATAGAATTTACATATAGATAAATAATAAAAGTGAGCTTAAATACAATTATAATTATAAACTAATTTTATCAATAAATTGGAAAAACATTTAACAAGAATGCTTTTTGGATAGACATACGTGTGGCGTTCTGAAAGTACAATACTTTTATGTTGCAGTGCATAAATTTCTATAGCATACCATAAATCTTTCTGTACAAAATCTCGTTACACAATTACAAGACAAAAATATCGCACGAATCTCGCTTTAAATACACAAACTATGAAACGATTTAACAACGAGGCCACAGCTAAACCTTAAAGAACATTTCATCGCCTCCCGTCCTCTTCATCGTACACAAAAACTAGTAAAGGCCATGTTATGGAAATCGGAGGCTTTTTCAGGTAATTGGAGAAACACAGTTAACGCTCAGTAAAACCCTCGTTAAACAAGCAAAAGAAGCCGTGTTTTCACTAAAATAAGACGACACCACAGATATTTATCACACACAGCCATCTTGAGTAGATTATCTAGATCTGCATCTACCCAAAATAGAAATTAACACACTTCTCACTAGAGAAACTAAGGATAGTAGTTCTTAAAAAATGTATTCGTCCATATTGTTAACCAAAACGGCACGTTGAATTTGTCTCCCAGACCCACTGAGCCCTCATGGACCCAAGAAAGAAATTCTAAAATTTTAAGAGTTTTATTAAGCGTTTTTGTCCTTAACATGGCCATTACCCTGTCACGTATGCCTATCTTTAGCGGAAACAAATAGATTTGTTAAAAACGTCAAGAGATTTTAAAAACATTACTGTAACAAAGATAGATTTTATATACTACGGCCATGATTTGCTAAGCCTACCTAAGGACATCAAATACTATATCTAAATTTGTTTTTTTTTTTATTTTTTTTTGTTGTTTTTGGAAGTACTCCTGATACAAGTTAAATTGTACCAATGTCGTACAATAAAATTAACAACAAATATACTTGTATCAGAGTAGGTGGAAAAACCTGTTATTGCTGCAGGCAAAAAATATTTGCACTTAATCCAGGAACAACTTGGTCTCCCAATCTAAGCGTTTTAAAACAATACAAAATATTTCATTGTATTTCAAAACGACGTCGTTACCCACATTTTTCTTTTTAAGTCTTTATTCCTATAAAAACCACAAAATGAAATACAAGATACACGGATACCAGGCATCTTATTATCGAGCAGTTGAATATCCCAATATTTAAGGCATTCGACACATTAGTAAATGTATATAAATATTATAATATCCTTTTTCAAATACCCTTGTCCGGTAACTAAATTTTTTACCTTACGAAACGAAAATTTAATAAAATCTGCTGCCTAGATATTCAACGTTTCACATCTCATGTACCAGATATTTCATAAGATAATAATTTGCCTGTCTGATGATCTGTAAAGGAGCATTTGGTTATCTCTACCACTTGCAATTCCCTTACTCGAGGAGCGAAATTATTAAAGGGTATAAAATATTTACATATCGGCATAACTATAACGTTTACCTCCTCTCGAGGCTTTCTATATTGAGTGTATTCATTCAATGCCTGGTAACTGGTCTTTAACCCATTACGATGGGAAAGCTGACAGTATAAAAAGCATTCTTCCGATCTCCTCAAATAAAGGGCTTACCATTGGCGAGGCTTGTTATGTGGGCAACCTCGTATACTAAACGTATACTGGTCGTTAATAAATTGTTTAAAAAATAAGCCAAAAAGTCATCAAAAACCACATTTTCACTTATTTAAACCCGACTTACGACTAGTGAGCAAAATTCGATTCTCAATGTGACAGATATTAATCCTACCAAAAAGCCAACTTTCAGATATCGACCACGCTACAATCGGGTTATCTACAGAAGCTTCCTGATAGGCATCGACTGTCATAATAGCTTAAAAGTACTTGTGCCAAATAACTTGCAGCATTTGACGATAAGAGGAACTGCTATTGTATTAATATAGTCGTTGACAAAAAGTGTGCCGATGACAATTTTTTGTTTCGCTATATACGTATACAGCTGGCAAGAACCTCACGAGCAATTTATTCACATTTTATTTTGGGTTTTTGGCCGCAGTATTCTTCGATGAATTCCCTGTCATATTTTTTTAAACAATTTAGGGTCATCAGTTTCTTTTATGTATAAAATATTTCTCTAAAAATAATCATCAGGCACCCCTATACAATGAGATATTGTGTACCAGATGATGGAACTAATCTAAGTGAGGGAGACTAATTGGTGTATCTTATAATCGGAAGTCCTTATTAATCCAAAACTGGTGAAAAAAATTAATCTGTAAACATTTTAGAAGCACTTTTTGGTACATAGCTTGAACTTAGAATTTTATTGAATTACAACTATATATAATATATATATATATATATATTTACTTATATATATCACAGTCTATCTTACTTTAAAAAGCGTAATTTAAATTTCTGCCAAGAGAGAGCATTAAAGTACTTATACACAATGGCAAAAAATAAAAAAATGCTGTTCCAATTGAAAATATAAAGCTCCTAGTTATTTTTCCCCATCGTGTACAAGACACACTAAAAACTACCAATAATGGAAAAACTCAGAGAATGGTGTAAAGTTTCGCTAATTTGGTATTTTTTAAATAAATTAAGTAAAAACATTTAGTTTCTATCTCGTAGAAAATGAGGACTATCAAAAAAATATTACCCGCCTCCTTTAGAGGCTTTCTAGTTTCTACCGATCCATTTTTAATATTTCGCAAGTAAAACTGGCACCAAATTCATTTAATAAATACTTATCAGCGAAAATGTAGGGCTGTATGATTTTTTAAAACTAAATTAAGTGGAAAAACAACTTACTTCGGGCTTCAATTTTGTACTATTTAATAATTAACAATCGTACGAGGGTACTTGCCGCAAAATTCAAAAAACCTTTTAAAAGTTGACTTCCTACAATAACTCTAGAACTTGTGATTTGTGTTAAAAAAAATCATACAGTTACTAGGGACTGAGAATTACATTTGACACAGTCACGTTTGTATGATTGCCTGTTCATAGATATACAATAAGCACTTAGAACTTCTCTTTGCAACGGCAACTATCAATCCCTAGTATCTTTTAAAAATGAACTAACTCTTAAATGTTAACGCGTTGTTTTAGATGAACTACAAAGTTTAATTGCCTTAATCACTAAATTTTTCTGCCAAGAAAGTTAAATAGCTTGATTCCAAACTGATCTTCAAAGTGCCACTGAAAAAGCAGTGAAAATCTTACCCGACAAATTCATGAAGCTAATTTGGAATAAAGCCGTTTATGCAAAAATTGTATGAGCTTTACACGTATTAATCTATTTTAGAATAAGAATTGGTAAAATTTTAACACTTTGACTGTTTGGTCACAACATATATCACACAGTTTTTTTAAAGTGTATCAATATGCACATTTATGACACTTAGAATGGAAAAAACATTTAATATAAGCTTCCAGTCAAAGCGTTATACTTAAGACTATGAACCTGAAATTCAGATAAGGTACGGTTAAATTAGTGGAAAAATTAGAGCTCAACTTCATTACATATCCTGTTGGATAAGTTAATAAATATATGACTTGTGGTTGGCTGAATGGTTTTGAGCCTTAATGCCATAAAAAAATCTCAACTTCTCATGTCTCCTTAATCTTGTTCAACTAGAAACGCACTTTCAAAAATCGCATTTTACCAAATCAGCACTCCAAAATTAACATTAAAACTTCAGGTGCTTCACACTTTTGTCTATTCAAGGGTTTTTAAGACTAGTAATACTTTTTAGCTAGTACCTATAAGCAGTGACAGCTCGTGAAGTTTTGGTAAGCTATAAATTACTAATGGAGCATAGGACCTACGCCAAACTTTAAGTGATGACTACCAAGTCCAAATCAAGACGTTTGTGGAAAGACAATTTTGATTGGAATTTGCTAAATTTGTTTTCAAAAAGTACGTTGCCCACCCTAGGATGTAGGAAGGAACTTGTAACAGATTTACAACTTATTTTTTCTGGAACAAGGAACAAAATACAAGGACATTTTAAATTTTATTAATTTTTTATTAAAATTAAAAATCTATCTCTATATTCTTCCTTGTCCTGAAAAAAATTACTAGGCAAATATTTTACAAGTACTTTCCTACATCCCGTGGTGGATAATGAGCTCTTTGAAAACAAATCTTGCATTTTCCACAAAACGTCTTTGTTTAGTCTTGGTACTCATCCCCTACCGTTTGGAGTGGGTCATACTCTCAATTGCTAAGTTATAGTTTCCCCAATTTCATGAACCCCCGCTGCCTATAAGGCGTAGAATGAAATTTGTGCCAAATAAATTTGGAAAACATAGTACACAGTAATATTTACTAGTGTCTGAAATTCAAAAATAGACTGCAAGAATGACCAGAACGGATTACCATATTAAACTTCATACATAATACGTAATATGTAATAAGCACATTAAATGACAATCCAAGTAAAGCGATCAGTAGCATCAGTTACAAGAAAAAATCTTTCTTAACAACTCTGTGCTGATTTACGCTTTCTTCTCGTGCACTATGTCGCTGAAGCATGAGCAACATTTAAACTTGCAACCATCAAACAAGACAATACATTTATCCTAAATTTTACAGATGAATCTGTAACTAACCCTCACCAAGTACGGATTCTAAGTGACTTGCTGGTACATATTTTGCCTTTCTGGAGAACCCATCGCTATATTGCATAGGTCATCGCATTTGATACTTACAGATCTTACTGTACAAAATAATTTAGGTCTCTTAATAGTTAGGGTTCAATTATAGTGGTAACACACTTCAATATGGAGCTCCACAATTAGAAAGTAATATAAAAGTGCTGAAGAGGGCATACATCTCAAAATGTAGGTTTCTAAGCCTCAGGTCACACTCTCAAATGTACAACCGTCATACAGGATTGATAAATTTTCCAAAGATTCTGCGGTACGTACAGGTACAGACTCTGAGTGAATTAAAAAATTTTACTTCACTGAAGTTGCTAAACTGCCAAAAGCATTGCCCACAGACTGCTACAAAAAATACCAACAAAAATATTTGGTTGGTCATCTTAGCGTCTCATCTATTTGTGTGGTTATATCAAACCATTCTTATACTCCAGTCGAATTAGTATGAAAATGAGGTGATTTTGACAAAAAATGTTTCTAGGTATAAGCCAAATCCAGAATGTTCAGAATGATGGTAGAAGTAAGGTTTCTTATGCTTCAATTTTTTTGCGTGGCAAAATTTTTTATTAAGCAATTAATGTGTGAGAAAATGGTTTTTTCGACATTTAGAAAAAAAAGTGTTTCTTCAAAATTATGCGCCTTGAAAAACTTACAAAATGAGACATATTTCATCAAAATAATTCCTTTATGAGTCATTGCAAAAAAATATACTAAAATGGCTGTATTTTAAATTGTTAATAAACAATAGAAAAACATGTTTCATATACTTCTTACCACAGGAAAAGAAGGCTCTTGTAGCATAGAAAAGGCACGAGAAATCGGGAGCCATATGGTCAAATAGTTTTTGCACAATCGATTTGTTAATAACTTTTGGTTTTCTTTAAAGCTTATTTGTCAGCGATCTGGCGGTTCTACAAGAATTTATGGGTGCGCAAATTAAAGTTCATAATTTATACTATCAATATCAAAAAAGTACCAAATGAACTACTAGTTTTAAATTGTTGAAAACAATTATTAAAGTTTAAATTTAAAATTTAAATTATTAAAGTTAGCATTAATTTTTTCATTACAAACAAATAGAATATCTCTTCAGTGATACATGGTATCAAAATGCTGATAAAAGCATCTGATAGCTGACATTTTTTCACGAATTAAAAAAAAAAGTCTTTACGACCAATAGAAGCTGACAGATTTTTTTTTAAATCACTGAAGCGTCGTTTATTAATATTAAGGAATGATTTTAGAGGAATACTCAAAGAATCGTATGCAAAAGTTTTCGAATCGATTATTTAAAAATTGTTGATGTGGCAATTGTTTAAAGCTGCCATTGCTCCGATAGTCAGTGTGGGAGCGATGGTGGGAGAATTCACCCATGCATGGTCGAAAACAAGTCTCAGGCGCTTCAAATTCGTTTACATTTTTCGAATTGGAAACGCCCGAGACTCGTTTTCGGCTGTGCGTGGTTGATTTATCCCACCATCGCTCCCACACTGCATATCGGAGCAACGGCAAATTTAAAAAATTGCCACATCAACAATTTTTAAATAATCGAGTCGAAAACCTTTGCATTGGATTCTTTGCATATTCCCCTGTAGATTCCAGCTAAAATCATTCCTTAATATTAATAAACAACGCCCAGCGATTTAAAAAAAAATTTATCTCAGCTTCTATTTCATAGACATTTATTTTTTAATTCATGAAAAACTGGCAACTATCAGATGCTTTTATCGGCATTTCGATACCATGCATCGCCGAAGAGATATTTTATTTGTTTATAACGGAAAAATTAATGCTAATTTTGATAATTGTTTTCAACAATTTAAAACCAATACTTCATTTGGTTCTTTTTTGATAGTGATAGTATGAATCATGAACTTTAATTTGTGCACCCGCAAATTGGTATAGAACCACCATATCGTTGAGAAGTAAGCGTTAAAAAAAAGTCAAAAAGTTATTAACAAATTGATTGTGCAAAAACTATTCAACCGTATGGCTCCCGATTTCGCGTGCCTTATGCTACAAAAGCCTCCTTTTTCTGTGGTAAGTATATGAAACATGTTCTATTGTTTATTAACAATTGAAAAACAACCATTTTAGCATGTTTTTTTTGCAATGACTCATAAACAAATTAACCGATATTGATTAAATAGGTCTCGTTTTATAGAGTTTTTCAAGGCGCACAACTTTTAAGACACTTTTTTTTCTAAAATCAATAGTTTTTTGTAAAACTCGAAAAAACCATTTTCACACACCTTAATTGTTTAATAAAAAAATTTGCCATGCAAAAATATTGAAGCCTAAAAAACCCTACATTCCTACCATCATTCTGAACATCCTGGATTCGGCTTAAATCTAGTAACTTTTTTTTTTGTCAAAATGCTAATTCGACAAGAGTATTATAGAAGTTGAAAACTAGAGAGGGTCACCCACCTGGTACGTTGGTGGTTCAAATATATTGAAGAGAGCAAGCGTGACGTATAACAACTCAAAAGTTGTGTCAATGATCACCATTTGTTAGAAGAGAACTACTTTTTGAGATGGAAATGTTACAGAGTGGCGGGGTTAAGCTCCTACTAGAGCTTGTTGCCATAAAAAGCCACAAAATAAAATTTATAAACTATTCGCTTGAGGGGCTTTCCGCCGTGTAGTGCTGAGTGAGATACATTCAAAAACATGTGCGAATGCGTCGATTCTGCTAAGACACACAACATATACTTTGTTCATGCAAAATCCTGATCCATCAAGGGCTACAACACTGAACAGATATTCCCAAGATCCTCACAAGTGTGAAACTTACAAGAGTTCTTAGGTGCTTGTATTGAGGTCAAATGGCATTACATCGTAGCCAAAGTCAATCGAAAGGTGTATCGCTGTGTCCCATATTACGAGAAGCTTTCTAAAATTAATATATTTTCGCATCTTCTCGCATAATTGCTTATTTTAAGGCCACCAAATTCTAAGGAGAAATTATGTGGCCATGTTTTTTAAATTCATCTAGCACAACATTACATAAAGCTGTAAAAATGCACACTCTGCAGGTATTTACTTCAACAACTAAAAAATGACAATGATAAAAGCAGTTTTTGTCAACTCTTAAGTACAATATATAATTTAAAACAACTTAAGCTTAATATTACCAATGAAGGATATTACTACCGATATGAGGTAGACATGTCTTGAGCATAACAATTCACAAAATAATAATCTTTGGTATATCAAACAGGCTGTGAGAATGGAATGTTTTAACTGATCTACTTCATGAACCTTACAAAGCCACTAACTACTACTAATATAAAATGACATGAAGAAGTTGTTTGTAGAAGATTCTCTAATTTTTAAACCCCCACTAATTTACTCTCTATCCCTATTTGAATACACGTAACACTAAAGCTAAAACATTGATATTTTGTTGTTTGTTATAAGCGTATTTGTATTTTTCATGCCAATGCCACTCACAACGATCACCAACTCTTCTTTTGTACTCCTGAGTTAATTTAGTAAAGTTCTATATTATTTAAAAACCTACACTCAAATGTATACCGGGCAGACAAGAATCAGTAACGGCCAGTCAAATCATGCACCATGAAATAACATCCCGACTCGATAGTTGGAAAAATGTTCAATTTTGGCCCATCCACCACTTACCAAATGTTTCTGAGTGGGGGAGGAGTAGAGTGCTCTTATTAGGGTAAGTTTTCCTGTGCACATGCTTCTCAACTACTCGAGGTGAAGATATGGTAATTTACCATGGTAAATATAATTAATTGTTGGTAAATTACACCGATTATTTATTGCAATTAACGTTTCGCGAGGTACAGACCTAAAACTAATTTAGATTTGTGTACTACAATCTAAAAATTTCGTGAAAATTCAAGCCTTTCTAAGGGAATACCGTTGCTATTAAGGCCACTGATTTAGACTTATGTTCTATTTAATTCTTTATTAATCTTGTGTAGGGATGCACTTTTTCAATAACTGAGTCAACAATTACACCGAGGTCACATCTTTGCTTGAAACAATTTACATGCATAAGCATTTTCGTGAAAATTCAAGCCTTTCTAAGGGAATACCGTTGCTATTAAGGCCACTGACTTAGACTTATGTTCTATATAATTCTTTATTAATCTTATATAGGGATGCACTTTTTCAATAACTGAGGCCATGATTACATTGAGGACACATTTTTGCTTATATTATAAGCAGTTTTGACCCCTCTATGTTCATCGGCAAAAGCTTTTCTATAGTTTCGTCCTTTTGATTCATTACTTTCAGATCATAAACATTACCTATACCACAGAAAGTGATACGCATACCGTACAAAACAACACTGACTTTAGCTACAAACTTGACAGATTCTAAACTGCAAAAGTATCAACTATCAACATAGATAAGAGTAATATATTGTGGAGTTCGTGTCCGCCAAGGTATGATGTGTATGATTAACGAATATAATTCACGGTAATTGATACCGTAATTTATGGTAAAAACATGCGTATGATTAACGAATATAATCCGCGGTAATTGATACCGTAATTTATGGTAAAAACATCGGTTACTAACCATTACTGTAGAACAGTAATTTACTAAATGAATTACCCTTTTACATCACTGGTCCTGTTTCTTCTTCATATTTTCATAAGTTTCGCAGTTTTGCGAAGTTTCCAATGATTGTAACGCAAATTTTTAATAATTTTAAACTTCCGCGGTTATTTTAGTTTAGCCCACTTTATATAATGTGCATCAAATGGTCTGGTGGGGTAATTTTCTCACCGCAGCACTCAAATAAAACATTTTTCGGACATGTCTGAATGAGAATTTCATAATAATGGATGTAATTCATCCAATACTGCACACAATTTGACCAGCCGTTAATAGTTTAACGTTTTTGCCAGGGGATGGGCTTCCAGCGTTATCTACGTTTCCAAGGTTACTATATATAAAATTAAGGTCGTCTAGTTTATACAACTATTGGGCGGAATAAAAAAACCAGAAGGCTATTCTTCTGATCATATTAAAGTTGAAGAGGTTTGTTCCCTTTTTTCCTTTTCAAAGTTATACATAGTTACCTCATTTTTTGAATTGATTTAAAAAAAAAAAAATTGTATCGGTTTCGTTTTTTAAAGTAACGCAAGGTTTAAGATAATTCAAACTTTAATATTAATGTAAAATCCAATGTAGTTGTTAATCACAGCCTTCAAACTGTATCACTTGGTAAAATGAAGTTTAAATTAATTTGGGCAGTTTAACGGTAAATAAAATGTTTTTTACGTACGAAAACACCAAATAAATAGTGTTTTCTTAAAAAAATTACACTTGCGTTTTGTGTAGTCGTAATTATCTGCCCGCGTATATAATTGGTGAAGGTTGGGTAATGGTTGGGCTTGTACCACAGCACATAACTTTGCGAAGTATATTGTTCATTCATATAATTAACATAGACGACAACAATAACACCAATTTTTTTTAAGGCTCTGTATTTAGAATAAAGAGTGATCTTAGTACCTTTTACAGACATTCAAAATTAGTTTTGGATATGTGGCATGTTGTATAAGCTGTCAATGGTAAATTCTTAAACAAAATAAGGCCTAATAAAATATCAGCGTTGAAATAAACATCGCTATAACAATTAAACTATGTTCAAAATAAAATTTCAAATGGTTACGGCTAGTTCTGTTGATGAAATTTTATTTCCTTCACAATGATCTAATTTAAAGCCTACAATTGTCTTTATAAAAAAAAAGAACAAAAAAAATCTACCGCAAAATATTTGGATCTCTTCAACTTGTGACAGAGATTACTCTTAAATGCATTTTAATTGAAATCCGCATATTCTGCGAGAGATTTTCTTAATCCTGTGATACTTGAATGAATTTCTTTCGTGGACGTGACCTCAAATGGCGAGTATTTTGCTAATATTGCAAAGTTACATGAGTGGCAGTGTGGGTTCAGTTGCTATTGCAGAATCAAATCTCAGGGATAACTCACAAAAAACTTTTAAATATAAATAAACGTTGATATAAGGCATTCAGTATAACTTGTTCACATTTCCCCACGTTGGTATTTCATCAGTCAATTGTCTCTAGAAACTACAATTTTCTTAATCTTTAAGCGTTGTATTGTTGTAAATTTGAACATGATTCGGGTGTGGCTTAGCAAATCCTGGCCGTAATATCAATAGCAACTACTAATTTGTACATTAATACAATATATATGGAAAAAATGGGATATGTGAAATGCGTTATTTAAAAACATGGTAAAGATCATCCTGTTTTATCCCCATTTAACCCAAGAAATGCAATATGTAGGAACTTAATAAACATAAACGCTTCCCCGCATCCGTACATACGCACACACATATCAACATATAAATAAGCGAATTTTTTATTTAGCCAGATCTCATCTGAGACTTAAGACTGTGTATTGAGTATATTTTTAATTTTTAAAACAAATGCAGGCGTTACATCTCAATAAAACTTTTTATTGCAGGCAAAGTAAGTGCCGCATAAAATATATATTTTATTGCTTACTTAAAAACAATACTTTACCAGCTAAAAATATAGTAAAAACGTTTATGAAGCTGGAAAGAGTAGTATAGATTTTAAAAAAAGGGAAACATACGCATATACACACCAAATTAATAATACTTAAATATTTTGCAGTCAAGTATTCCCAAAATGGTAAATCTCAGCATAGTCACCACATGGTATCATTGTACAGTAATTGATTGAGCCAGCCACCTGCACAATGCATACAGTATATAGTCAATGTCGATAATAATCAACGTTCGGCAATATCTATGTATATTTGACACATACATATTATACTTTTACACATTCGTAACACACAACGCAATTGGGAACAAAACAAGTCATACCGTGCTCGCATATTTTCCAGATATCCAGGGAAACAGCGTTTATTCAAATTCTTACATTCAGAATAGAGGAGAGAGCATGATGGACCTGTTCCTATGCTGTTACATGGAAAATTTACAGGTCATTTTTTTAATGTTGAAACAATATTTACATAAAAAATTGATGAGTTCACTGTTAAAGGACGTTATAGTTAAAGAAAAAATAAGCTAGTCATACTTTAACAGTAAATTATGATAGTGAACATAGATCATAACATGAACACATCATATATAATAGACAACCACCAAATGTCCTATAATTTTGTACTATTGGACAAATAAATAAATAAATAAATCCAAAGCCAAAGCTGTGCGGGAGGAGGTTACATATTTGAAAAAACGCAGACAACATTCATTACCCACCAACATCGTGTCGGTTCTGAGGATACAACACAGCAGAGTTTCGCCAAGCGAACCCGAAACAAAACGTGGTCTAGCCGATCGACGTACCTTGCCAGTGTAAGCAAATCCCGCATAGATAGTGTTTCCAAGATGCGCCTACCTATCAAGTATTGTACAACCATACTTTATTTCTCTATATGACGCGGACTATCATCTATTCTATTTTACCACATACAAATGTATATTTTTAATTTTTAAAACAAATGCAGAGGTTACATCTCACGAAAACTCTTTATTACAGATAAAGTAGTTTAGTTGTCGCATAAAATGTGCATTTTATTACTCAAAAATAATATTTTACCTGCTAAAAATAAAGCAAAATCATTTATGAAGCTGGAGAGAGTAGTATAGCTTGTAAAAAAGGGAACATACACATATACGCACCAAATTAGTAATATTTAAATATTTTGCAGTCAAGTATTGCCAAAATGGTAAATCTCAGCATAGTGACCACATGGGATCACTGTACAGTAATTGATTGAGCTAGCCACCTGCACAATGCATACAGTATATAGTCAATGTCGATAATACTCAACGTTCAGTATATCTATGTATATTTGACACGTGTATTGTAAGTACCTAACGTAGACTACTTTTACATATTCATAAGACACAACTCAATTGGAAACAAAGCAAGTCATATGAAAACTCTTACATTCAGAATAAAGGGGAGAGCATGAAGGACCTGTTCCTATGCTGCATGTGGCAAGTTTACAGGTCTTTTTTTAATGTTGAAACAATATTTACATAAAAAAATTGATGAGTTCACCGTTAAATGACGTTATAGCTAAAGAAAAAATAAGCTAGTCATACTTTAACAGTAAATTATGATATTAAAACATAGATCATAACATAAACACATCATATATAATAGATAACCACCAAATCCAAAGCTACACACATTTGAAAAAACGCAGACAACATCCATTACCCGCCAACATTGTGTTGGTTCTGAGTATGCACCACAGCAGAGTCTCGCCAAGCAAACTCGTCAAAAAACATGTTCTAGCCAATCGACCGATCGAGTATAAGAAAATCACGCATAGATAGTGTTTCCGAGATGCACCTACTTAACAAATACTGCTATCCAACCATACTTTATTTCTCTATGATGCAGACTATCATCTATTCTATTTTATCCCATACAAATATCTGCTTTAACATAACAATGCATGCCTTTTGCCTTTTTTTCTGTACTGGTATTTTAATGTGTGGAAATAAGAACATATTTGTGTTCTTGTTTCAAGTTTCTATGCTCTAATTATAGAAATTACCCACAAGCTTAAGTCACAAATAGAGATCCGGCTAAAAACTTATTGTGAAATAATTTAAAAAATGTGAGTATACGCTTCATTAGAGATATATAAAAGATATTTTAAAAGTAAATTTACAGACACTGAGCTGTTTTACAAGAGGGAGTAATTGGGGTAAACGAAACTTCTTAAGAAATAATCGCTGTCTTCAAGAAAAAGATCAAACACGATGGCTTACAAAAGCCACATGTGTACTGATCATTTTTATTCGATACTGCCGATTAACGATATTTTTTGACGTTTCTTATATGTCTAAAATGAACCGCATACATATACTCATATGTATGGACGTATGTACGGATACTGTGCCAAGTTCATTGTTCATTCCTCTCGGAGGTCTACGGCCCGACATGTTCAATAAACGGGGGGAGTGAGAGGCAGATAATCCTGCTTTGGTTGAATTTGTAGATGCCGGCCGCCGAGGCGAAGACGAACGAATAGAACTTAGCACCGAATGGCAAAAATTCAATTTTGCTATTGCTTGAAACTGTTTACCCCTTAGTTAATTATGCTTCGCCTAAAATCGTATCAAGGAAATTGATACACTTTATTGAGTTTCAATAAAGCTATTTTTCGTAACGAGTCATAACCTTGTATATCTTAAGACCCTGTTTATGTTTAGTAATTTAAGTTTTAAAAAGTTTACAAGCAAGAGTATTTTTGTTTTCTTGGACCACTCGATTTAGAACAGAACATTAAGAATACTGAGATGTATACTTAAACCTAAAAATAAAATAATTTTGGTGCGCCAAACTAATGAGATTAATAATGACAATATAATATTTTGTACATTTGGTTTCACATATCCTTCAGTTTAGAATATAATAACAAACAGTTAGAAGAAATATATGTATCATTTTTATTTGGTTTCTTTAATAATTCCCGCCCCCTAAATATAATAATAAATAAAAAATAGCAGTCTTAAGAGGAAATTAGGTTATTAAATTTTATCAATAAACGAATCGAACACAACTCATGATAGAACATACAATTGTGCGTTCAGAAAATTTTTGTTGGATATTTAATTTAGTATTTAACGAGATCGATTCTCGCATTGTTTTCACTCAGAAGTTACAATTATTTTTATATTTGTATAATTTTTGTAAAAAAATAACAAATAACTGTAACTGTGTACTAATTCTGTAATGATAGTTAAAAATGTAACGAAATAATAAATAAAGTCATTCGTCTTTATTATTTTTTGAGGCAATTTAAAAACATACGACTGAGAAACTTTCCAAAAATTTTCCTACTATGTCGAGCACAATCGAATGGCCTACAAACAAAAATGACAACATTTCTTCTAACCATTCTTCTTTTATTTATGAATGGATGAGTTTTCTGAATGGATGTGCGTTTTATTTTTGATGCTACGCTGTTTGCTTACTGAAGATCTGCCGCCTAGTGATGTTGTGCTGCCCCCCTCAGCATCGCGGGTTATCTCTTTTTCCGTTGGTGAGCCTAGTGTCAGACTCGAGAGACTAGATGAAAGATTCATGTTTGAACTTACACTTAACATTGATGGATACTGAGTCAGTTCTCCATTTTCCCCTTCAGTTTCTTCAATTGGAAGACAAGTTTCCACCATTGCTTCGAGGCAATTTACGAACAGTTCACTACTCTCTGCCATATTGTTGTACTAAAAAAACAACACAATTAGAAAAAATCGTGAAAATTGCTATATAGTTCTTTTTGTTTATGTATTTACACAAATATGTTCATAAATAACTATCAACGATAGCTTGGCAGTGTAACCCCAAGCAGCACCGTATGTCAGAATTACGTAATGCTGACCTCATTTAGGTCTCATGTGCCCGTTTAACCTAACTTAATTAACTTAAAATTTACGTGAAATATACGTAAGAGGGGAATGAGATGACGTCGCTAATACGTCTTAAATAAGGCCGCCCAGTCATAATGACCTATTAGTTATAGAAGGTATTTTCCTGAACAGACAATTTAAACATAAATATTATGTTCCACTGTGGTTGTTAATAGGTAACATCTACCTAACCAGTTATCCTCTTTCAACTGCGGTATGTCTTTCTCACAAATAACTAATAAGGGCCACTAATAGTAAAGCTTTAGAGAAGAACGGATACAGTCAAAGCAATATACGAGTAATAAATAACCAGAGGAGAACTATAGAAGAAGAACAGCAACAACCACAACGTATGCATGCCTACCATACGTCGCGAGAGTTACAGATAGGTTGAAGAAGATTTTATTCAAAAAGAAAGTAGGTGTACGGTTTCGAACAGTGAAGAAAATACAGCAGATGCTTCCCTCAGTTAAAGACCATGTCCCCAAACTGTTATCAAAAGGTGTTTACCAGTTAAAGTGCACATGTGGTAAGAGCTACATCGGACAAACAGGACGTAGTATCCAGTGCAGAATCAAAGAACACCAGAGAAATACCAGATTTGGATATACGGATAGGTCGGCGATAGCAGAACATGTCCATAATAACGAGAACCATAAAATCGACTACGAGGACGTCAATATATTAGACAGGAATACGCGCTATTATCTGCGAATCATTAGGGAATCATTGGAAATTATGAAAAGCGTGAACAACTTTAACAGAGAGGATGGGTATCGACTTAGTAACACGTGGAGATTGGTATTGCCAAGTACCAGCACCGACGAATGAGCAGCGAAGCAAACCAAGCGCGACCAATGACCAGCGAAGCGAAGCGGCGCCTAGGTGCATAACGAGGAGTATAACACAACAAATTCAGTCTTTAGAATCCTTCTGGAGAAGTTGACAGGATGATCAGCGAAACGTCAAGTCAAGTTCGACGACCACGGCAAGGCCCGGAAGAAACTACTTCATTATAAGTTATATGTCATAAAGCACCAAAGACATAATTAAAAACTAAGCATCTATTATAATGGAGGAGTAGAAGTACATATAATAGAAATAATGTATCCACCCTTCCCCTTTACTTGATTTTTTACTGCCAGCCAATTTTCATTGTAAATATACCTAATAAAATTTTAAAGCGCCCCAAGAATTTTACGTTTTTTAAGAAAAAATATAATTTTTAATTCCTTAAGTCGAAGTTATTAAAACTTATGTTATTGACTTCAAAGTTAAATGGAACCTATGTAGGTAAAAATAAATTTGTAGTCTCAAGAATTGTAAAGTCAATTCTGGTTTTAAAGTTAATTTAGAACTAAATTAGTTATATTTCCCTGATCAGGTTTAACAGGTTCAAGGAGAATAGAACAATCTATTTGGAAGAAATATCTGGCTGTTTCTTTTAATTTGTACTCTCGAGATTACAAACAAAGAAAATGACCCCGCTATAGGACAAGGACAGTATTTATTTATTTATATAATCACTTAAGCTGCCACAATGCAGATGTGAACGTCAACAAGAAGAAGAAAATAATATATGATTAGTTTTTACATGAGATATTATAAAAAATTAAATATAAAACACAGTAATTACAACACAAGTTAAAATTCATTATAAGAATAAAAACATTTTCCAAGTAAAAACTTTTTAAGACTGGATTTATATTTGTTAAAATTATCGATGTTTCTACTCTCATTAGGTAATTTGTTGAAAAGAATTATAAAGTCGAGGCAAGAATTCAAGCGATGCACGTCACGAGTAATCTCATTAAAGAAATTTTAATACTAACATAATTTTTAATCATTAATTACGTTAAAAAGAGTAATTCTTGACACCCAGTTATTAAGCTTTTTTCAGAAATAGGTACAGTTTAATGGGGCTTCATGATTCTTAGCAGTATTGTCTTATTTATAGAATCGATCTGTGACGTACATCGCTTGAATTCTTGCCTCGACTATACCCGAGTAGTAAGGTGACTTTTCAAAGAGAGCAGTATTATGATGAGGTAGAGCCAGTAAGTCCTCATGGCGAGTGTTATATTATGAAAATTAGCATTTCTTTTAAATAGATGTATGTTTATTTGTAATATATTTCAACAAGGAGAAAATATATATAGACGGTACTGTTAATATTCCATGACTTTGGAAAGAGTTTTTACAAGATGTAGTAAAATTGAGATAAAAAGCTAATCTAATTATACGCTTTTGGCAGACAAAAATCCTCCCCCACAATATTTATTTATTTATTTATTTCATACACAATCTACAGAAATAAATCCATTTACAGATTGCTTTAAACTAACCCTACACTTAACACTTAACTGTTCATGACCACCCGGGTCCCTCCGCAGAGGGACCCGTGTGACTGTCATGAACAGCCAACTGAACCTAACCTAACTTATTTTAAAATAATAAAAACAAAAGCTTCGATGCAAAAAATTCTAAACAGGCATGTTATCATGTATGTGCTTTATAATATTAGTCATAAACCTAGGTAAAGAGTCATTAAATATGTCACAACAGTTCTGATGCAAATTAAAATTTGTACACATTGTGTAGACTGGAGAATTAAAAAGATAGTTCTGTCGCAGTGTTACAAACGTAAAAGTTCTATTAACACGAGTACTGAGTCTAGGTACACAGAATTTAATTGAACTAAGTAACCATTCATAACCATATAATATTATAGGCGATGTGACAATAAGCCATAGAATAATACACTTGTAGTAAGGCTGCAATGTTTAAGGAATTTTTAAGCTTGCGTATGCAGTAGTATGCTTTGTTAAGTTTTTGCATACTTTATCAATTTGCATGTCCCAGCTTAGTTTTGTATCAATTGAAATACCTAGAAATTTGGTGTTTGAGCTAAATGGTAGAACTATGTTGTTAAATTTTATCTGGGTTGTTATTAGGTAGTGATTTTCTTTGTGAGAAATACATATATACAGTTTCTCCAATGTTTAATATCAGATTATTTAAGCTACAGTATTCCCCAAATTGCGCCATAACCTCCTTAGCACTATCAAGAAGCTCCGTAAGGCTCGGTGCAGATATGCCAAATGAGTTGTCGTCGGCAAACATAGTCATATTGCCTTTTGACATGAATGATGATAAGTCATTTACAAAAAGCAAGAAAATCAAAGAACCCAGCACCAAGCCCTGCGGGACTCCAAGGCTCACTTCGTGGTCATCTGAAGTCTCTTCATTGACTTTTACATGAAGAGACCTGCCCGTTACATAAGATATAATCCACTTTAAAAGAATTCCTCGAATGCCTACCTTAAACAATTTTTCTTCAATAAAAGACAGATTGAGTGAGCCAAAGGCTCGTGATAAATCAAAGAATAATCCTATGATGAGGTTACCTTTGCCCATTTCTTTATAAACAAATTGCAGGGACTGTATGGTGGCTGTGTCAGTAGAATGATTTTTATGGAATCCATGTTGGCGATCAGTCAGGATTTTGAAAGAATTTAAAAATGCCATTCTTCGATTAAATGCTATTCTATTATTTTGGATATTGGTCTGTAATTCTCAGGTTTAAGTGGATCATTTTTTTTATAGATGGGAATAATGGTAGCTATTTTTAAGAGAGATGGAAAGACACCTGACTGAAGGGATTCATTAATCAAACAACACAATGGTTAAATGATGAAATCACATACATATTTGACAAATTTAGTGGATAAACCATCACGGCCAAAAACTTGTTTATTTTTTAATTCAGATATAACCTGCCTTATTTCATCTGGTGTAACTGGATAGATAAAAATGGACTGTTCACTGAGTTCGCAGGAAGTGCAGGTGTGCGATAGGTTAGCACCAAAGTGATTTTTTACTTTGTCTACAGTGGTTGAAGAGAAATAGCTTGCCAAATGTTCCGCTACATCTTTAGGATTGTTTGTGACTTTACCATATATGTTTAGCTTTACACTGATTGGGGAAGAATTATTATTATGGAGTTCAGATTTAATGAGCCTCCATACTTCCTTTGTGGGGTTTAGGGCATTTAAAATTCTGTTGGAAGCATACTCATGCTTGGCGTTTTTTATATGGTTGTGGTATTCCTATTTGTATAATTATAATGACTAATAAGATCAGGAGTATTGTGGTGTTGTATGAGCCAATGCAAATTTTTAAGATATTCACTTTCACATTTGATATTAGGCGTGACCCAGTTTTTAGAGGTTGTAATATTATTATAGTTGTTAGTGATTTTCTTGTTACGAGAGCAAACAAACCATCTAGTTTCTCCATCAGAATTTCTAAAAATGTATTAAAGGCTACATCAACATTTATTGGATTTGACTGTTATCATCGGTAATAACATGAGTACTAACAGTTTGTTTAATAAATTGATTTGAATATGGCAGACAGTCTTTAACACAGATTATTTGGGCATAGTCTGGCCGATAGCCGTGTGGGTTAAGGCGCGAGGTGGCAATCGCGATTAATCACATGAGTATCGCGCCACCTGGTTCAAATCCTGGCTCCGGCACTGGCACTGTCGGAGGAAATGGTTGTTGTCTGCGTTTTTTCAATGTGTAACCCCCTTCCGCACAAGCCTCTGACTTCTGGAATTGGAGGTTGTCTAATTCCTGTAGTGCTTATTTATATTATATTTGTAGTGGTCCGCAATGCAGGGATAGCTCATATATACATTAATCATAGTAATAGATCAGTAACCATGTAATCGATGGCAGATTCGGGCATCATACCGTGTATATTATGTACTACATGAGTAGGTTCATTGAGATACGTGGAGATATTAAATAATTTTAAAATGTCAGTGAAAATCAACATTAAGATCCCTACAAAGGATTAAATGGTCATATATTTTGTTAACAGAGATTAAACAGTCTTATAATTTAGCCAAGATGTTGAAATTTCCACAAGGAGGCCTATAAATGACTATCAGCAAGATTTTCATTTTAAGACGCAAAACTAAGCCGCAAAGCTCAATATCCATCTCAGAGTTAAAGTTACTTAGTAATGTAATAGTTTTAGTTTTTGATTTAACAATATTGTCTATATAAATTGCAACTCCGCCATGACATCTATTGACTCTACAATAGCTAGTCACCAGGTTTAAATTCGATAAAAACAAGTTCTCAATTTCATCGGAAGTAGCCCAATGCTCTGAAATACATAAAATGTTTATATTCTCCATGTGATTAAAACATCGATAACATTTAACTTATTACTTAAACATTGAACATTGACATGAGCGATTTTATAGTACAAATTTGAAGTATAGGAACAATGCAAATCATCTGGAGTACTCGGCTTTTGATCTGGCAAGAAAGGGATGAATTAATACTTCTTCAGGTCAATTGTCAGTGTTTAATAGCTCCTCCATAGACCATTTAGAACTGCCGACTTTAAAGCACTTCTTGTGACCTTTAGACTTTAGGTCGTAGCAAACAATCGACGTGTCCAACAACTTAAGTGAGATGTGTTCTTTCAAATGCTCCAGAGTGACAGTTTCTTTCAGTCCACCTACCCAGATCCGGTTAGAGGTGGGGGCGGGCGCAAGAAGACTACTCGCTGCACCGGTACCTTTGGTCTTATTGGTGGTCGATTTATTTGGAAGTTGACTTTGGCAATGTTGTTTAGGTTTTTTCCTCTTTTAGGTGAGACTGTAATAAAGTTTTATTTTCCACGGTAGTTAGTGGAGTAAAGTTAGCCATTTCAGCTGGTCCTGATGGCTCATTTATCGGAACATCTCTGGGGGTGCATGGGTTTAAGTTAATGAAGTTATTCATGAGAATTCCTCGTTTACTTTCTAGCTCTTTTAGAACTAATTGATCTGGTTTTTTGTTTGGGGGTCACTGGTATATTTATGTTGGAATGAGTTTTTGTTTCATGAAGTGTAATGTTTTTTACTTTTTCTTTTTCAGATGTATATCCTGCTTTGTTTATGACTTCTAATTTATTTATTTTATGTTTTATTTGAGTCAGGTCTACAAGTACAGAAGACAATCTGATTTCAACTTCATCTGCTATGAGTGCCTGTAATTCCATATTGCTGACTATATTCTCTGAGGAACTGCGGTCATGTTGTTATTTTTTTGAATTTACAATGTTTACTTTAGAAAAGTTTTTTATTTTATCTTCCAATTGAAGTATTTAAAACATAATATTTTTAGTCGCAAACTCCTCTATAAAATTCTTATTTTACTATAAGGAATGCAACCAGACTGCAACCAACAGCTACTCTCCGGGCTATGTGCCCCGCTGAGCGCTGAATTACAAGTTACAAGCCTGGCGCGTTAAGTGTAATAATTGCATATTACCATCAAAACGCTAATGCTTCGATTGCAACAAACACCAGCTGAGACTGATCCTACTTAAAGGAGCTCTCCTGCCGGTCGTCACACACCACTTGCAGACGGCAGTTTCGAGCTGTTGGCTCTCGTCAGTGCAAGGTAGGCATGTGACGACCGACACGAGGACCACTTGACCATTTAGTACATTTCAGTATCTTTGGGATAGCGACATGTAAAATAGTCAGCAGGTGCCATCTAGCGGTCCAGTGCCTGTTTTGAATACATTTTATTTATCGATGGTAGTCTAAGTTGTACATATATCGATAATGTTTAATTACATTACTTATTTTTCCTTTTGTAGTCTCTAAAACTCTGACACTCTAGCATTAAATTAATTGAATAACTAGATACTGGAATAGAAGTGCAATGAGTATAAAACAGAAATAGACCTAGTTCTATTTTTAAGTAAATGTGACTTATAGGACGTTTTATAAGTAATATTTAATCTTTTAGTCATAGACATATACTTGGAAAGTAGGACAGTAAAATTAACGTAAATTATGCCTAAAATTGGAACCAGTTTTAACTTAAATCTGACTACAAAGGCAAGACAAAATTTACCTTATACTTACGTTAAAGATTGGTAAAATTTCCCTATTTTTATGTGGACAAAAGATAGCAACTACAAAGTTAATAATTTAGTCTAAAATTACGTAATATTTTCTTACAGATAGACTTCAACATGCTCTTTAACTTCATGGTTAAATTATAAGAAATAAGGCATTTTTAAAGAAAATATAAACTAATTACGACTTAATAAATTACTGATAAGTCCATATGCATTCAAAGTTAAGTATAATGGTTGCAATTACGTTATCGACTATCTCAGGTTATTATGGCTTTAAATTGGTAAATCCAACTAATTGTGCTGCTTGGGTATCAGCCCTCCTTGGGATAACATTGACTTCTGGGACATCCTGTATATACAACTTCTCTATACACGAGAGAAAATATAACTCAATGTATTTCAGGTCATCCAATGAGCATTCGATTAAGTCAAATTCATTACGTAGAATATACCTACCTTATTGAATGGTCCGGCGAATCTCCACAATCCCCCAAATCCACAGCTTTGCAAATAATGAAGTTGTTGCTGACTAGTATCCTCGCAGGCTATCATGTTTTGTATAATATTCCTCACAGCGCTTAATATTTCCTGGTCATGACATGAAGTCAATACGTTGTTTATTTTCATGTCCAATAAATTGTAACTAAAAGTAACAAATTTGATCATTGGATATGTTAACAATTTGAGTAACACTTACATTACTGGAAAAACTCTGGGAAAAACCACAGCTCCTTCAGCTAAGTATTGGTATAGTGTTCTCGTTTCGGTTTCATCAGTGCTGTATTTAACTAAAGTTGCCAAAGTGGTTAAAACCAAAGCTTGTGTCGAAAAATCCGTTAATACTTCTGGATCCAATAGGACATTGTTTTCGTTGCTGACCGAAACTCTGGTACTACGATTCTAAAAGACAAAAATTGCCGTTGTCTAACATTTTTATACAAAACTACGCAGTGATCCAATAAAAAACAAATATTAATTTGCTCTTGGCTCACTTACAAAAATACTATATTACATGAAATGCCTATAAGCTGTAAAGTGGGGAAAAATACTAACATGCAGTGCTCTAGAGAGATGTACGCTAATGTATATCAAATAAAACTATATCTATTCCTTTATCAATAGTTATAGTTGACGATTTTTCTTTAAACAAATTTTACTCAACACATATTGCTATAGATTAAGGTAAAGTGCATATTATCGGCTGAGGAATGTTAAAGCATAGATTTCTGAAAATTAAACAGAATAGTTTTAAGAAGACAAGGTTGACTTTGTATAAAGATATACAGAAAAATAACAAGTGATTTGGATGCAAACATTTTATTTTATACCAAATAAACATTCATTTTCATGAAGATACTAAAAAGCCTTAGACATGTCCTCTGCATCTAATCAATCGCGTTAGAAACAACACTCAATTACCTAAAGTCGAGGCAAGAATTCAAGCGATGCACGTCACGAGTGATCTCATTAAAGAAATTTTAATACTAACATAATTTTTAATCATTAATTACGTTAAAAATAGTAATTCTTGACACCCAGTTATTAAGCTTTTTTCAGAAATAGGTACAGTTTAATGGGGCTTCATGATTCTTAGCAGTATTGTCTTATTTATAGAATCGATCTGTGACGTGCATCGCTTGAATTCTTGCCTCGATTATACCAATATTACGTCCGAATTGGTTAAAGTGCATTTTGAAATTTGAATAAGTAACCACTGGATTAAAATATCAGAGATGGGAACGTATGATCATATGAAGAAAACTCTGCTTCTGTAGCTGAATTCATGTGGTTAAAAGTGCAGAACAAAATTGTTGGTAATTTCAGAAAGATTATTCGATTTTACAGCTTGTCTTGCAATAGATTTTTTTAGCTACTGAATTGCAAAGTTTAAAAAATGGAATTGCCCAAATGAATGTGATGCAATGTGTGCTGGACGACAGGGTGGTGCAGCTATAGGGAGAATTTTATCACCTTAGGAAGATGTGCTTGGACAGCTGCTTGGTGATTTTCGACGAAAAGTTTAGAGTGAAATGACAACAAAACGAAAATTATGAATGTAGTTGGAGCAAAATGGCGAGAGGACTCCGCAGTTTTCTTATAGAAATTGGGTTTCAATAAAATTGGTTCAAAATTTACACAAAGGTAATGTTCAAGTAATAAGTTCCCGATACATAAAAAACACAACAAAAACTTTACGACCTGATTAAATTACCATTACTCTTTGTGATGCCTCGACCACAAATCATCTCGCTTACCTTTATAGGTATTTAATGTGCGTCGAGTCGTTTGATGTAGGTATGCCGCCATGGCTCGCGGCAATAATAATTATGTCGTAAAGTTTTTGTTGCGTTTTTTATGTCTCGGGATTATAGTTTATGTTATGCTAATCAAAAATCTGTACGGGCACAAAAAAGTCAAGTACTTTTTAAAAATGGAATGCTATGTATATCATCAGTACATTTTTTAAGCTTCTTTCTAGATTCTATTCATTCCTATATTATTATTGACTATCTCCCAACCACTTGAAGGTAATGAATTTTTTTGTTGAAATAATGCCATATCTGCAAATGCATACTGAAAAAATCACCAAAGCCACAATTATGGGTTTTAAGAAATACTTATGTGAATACTAGTTACGAGACATCTAATTAACGTTTTTGAATCATTTTTACTTCCTAAAAATGTACAGAGTGGCTAAAAATTATTTTTCAATTAAGGATTTGGAACACCCTGAATATTTTTCTACGATGTGATGTAGATATGAAAAACGAACATTTCTTGTAAGTACTTGTAAGTGTAATTGACCAGAAAAAATTATAATAAGGGCTTCACATGCTGTCATATTTTGGATTGTAGAACAGTAGAAACTTCATTTCAAAAACGCATATAGTCTAGTATACTTTAACTTGGCGTGTGTATGTATGAGTTAATATTTCCATACGATTTCATTTTCTCTTGTACACAAAGATCCAGAAATATTGTCCACGTAGACAATGTTTCTGGACTATTGCTTTAACTTTGTGTACAATATGGGAGAAAATGAAATCGTACGGAAATATTAACTCATACATACACACACCAAGTTAAAGTATACTAGACTATAGTATTGTGTGTCAATGAAAATGGGCAACATGTGGTGCATTTATTATAATTTTTTAACAATAATAATAATAATAAATACACCACAGGTAATGACGACCTCCTGAAGAGCCTTTGTGGGAGGGGGCTACACATTTAGAGGCAAGGGACACACACCCAATAGCCGTGTATAGTGAAAAAATCCCTCTCGCAGTATTTTCCACTGCCACGATCGGGGATCGAACCCGGAACTTTTGGGTGAGAGTCAAGTGCGCTCACCTCTCGACCATCAGTCATTTCTGTTCAATCATCGGAAAAAACCTCTAATTTCAAGAATATTTATAATTCTTGAATTTTGTACGTATTGCTCAATAAATTGAAAATGGTTGCAGATAGCCAGAGGGAAGTACTTAAAGAAATGTTCGTTTTTCATTTCTACATCACATCGTCGAAAAATATACAGGGTGTTCCATTTGAAAAACATTGAGAAAATCCAATTTAATACGTTCTTCATTGAAAAATAACTTTTAATAATAAACAATATATATGCAGGGTACTATTTGAAAAATTGGAGTTATGACCAATTGAATTTCCATGAAATGGAAAAATGAAAAACATTTCTAAATCCAAGCAAATTAACAAAATAGGCCAATTTTACATTTAATTTGCTGAGAAATGTCCTTTTATTCAAATTCAAATACTTCAAAATTTTTTTAATTTGTTCCCGAATTCCAAAGCAAACTAGAAATAGCAAATAAATGCCATTTTCAGGTTATTTTTCATCCAATAAGCGTTGGAAAGAGAAATTTACAGCTTTATGAGAAAAGTGACTTAAATATATAGAGTGCTATTTAAAATAAGAAAGTTGTGGCAATTTACGGCCATACCGGAAGTGATTTTTTTACCACCGAATGGTCAAAATGTGGCCATTGATACATATGCTTGATTTTCCAAATGTCAGAATTTTATCATTAAAGTTGTAGAAAAAAATACTTTCTGGGTCACCTGGATATATATATGTGTGTGTGCTTGTGTGTGTATTCTACAGTCCATCTACACTCTCGAACATGCATAAAAGCAAGCAGAAACATGTATTTCCAAGCACCACCATGATATAGTTATTGCGTAAAATTCGGACCTTCCAGGCACTCTAGTCTTCAATGGAGACTGTTGATCACCATGTCATAAACTATCTGTGTAAAAATTTCAAGGCAATTTTATTGAAACCTAATTTCCATAAGAAAACTATGGGGTCCTTTGCACCAAATTCGAATTTGGTTTTCAAGATTAGTGTTCATACAGAGAATAGTGACAGTTGGTACACAAATGGGTTACAAAGAACATAAGGTAACTGAGTGCTGCATTCTTGAAAACATCATAAATAAACTTGTTGTTGCAGATAACAAGATTATTTAATACCTTCTTAATTCGGTAATAAAATAAAACATAATTTATATTGCATACATATGTGACAAAAATGTACTTTTACCTTAGAGTCCTCATCATCGAGAGGTTTTTGCTCTTTTGCAGTTGGCACGGAAAATGAACGTTGTGTTTTGAAGAGGGCTCGTGCAGTCTGAATTTGATGGCCACCCCCCAAGTAGGCAAACAGGCAAGATAAGCAGCAAGAATTAGTATGCATGATGCTTGCACAAGTACTTAGTAACTTGGTACATGTGCCAATAAAGTAGGCTTGGTCTAAGCAAACTGTATTTATGTATTTGGAAACCAAAGTGTATTGCGGTGCATGTATCTTTTGCAGTAAAAAATGTCCTTTCTCATTCATTAATAAATCAAACAGGTACACAATTAAGATTGCTTCAACAACTAAGAATTTATTAATGCAAAAGGGACAGTTTTTTTTTGTGGCGTCCTTATTTTCTAATGTAAAATAAAAATTTATAACTGTAGCAGTCACATTAAACAATTTAGCTGCAAAACTGTCTATATCATCAGCCTGATTTATACAGATTACACAGAGATATAATTAGTTTGCAAATTAATGGTGGTTTTCCGTGTAATCTGATGTGCTGTGTCTGAATTCGCCCAACAGAAAGAAATTGCTTGGTTTATAAGAAAAATGAGGTAAACAGGGCCAAAAATTACGTTTTTGGAATATTCACGGATTCCGAATTTCATAAATGACACAGATATGATAAAAATACAATTAGAAACAGTAGTGTTATTATAGTTTTAAAGTATTGGTCAGAACTTGCGAAATCGAAAATTATTTTGCAGAATTTAAATTTTATTTATTTTCAAAAGGCTATAGAGGGCTTTGCAATTACTCGAAGTTATACTATATATATACCAATAGATAGGAAATTTTATACTTTATGAAAAATGTATCTTGAAGTTTTGTAGAAAAGTTTACGGTTTTTGAGAAAATCGCAAAAAATATAAAATTGTACCTTTAGAGGTGGTTTTGGAGTAGTTTGGCTCGGGGGATCACTGGGAATTTTTACGCACATAAAAGTACCCCCTAGGGAACACAATCACGCTAAAATCACCTTATCCCAAATTAGTTTTAGGATGGACTTAAAATTCACTTAATTTTATTGGACTATACAGGGTGTCCCAACCAAAAGTAGGCACCCTGAATAACTTTGGAGATAAAAGTTTTTTGAAAAATTGGTGGTGAAACACATCGACCTTGTTTCCAAGGGGGAAATATTTTAATGTAATACTTATATACCTATCATCATCGCTCTAACCTACACGGCCACCCCCTCAAAAATTCAAATGGCAAAGGGGGTCGAGTGATACATTTTTTGAAAGGTCTTTCAATTCTCTACATAACTGTGTATTTTTTAAAAATTTTATCGATTCGTTTCTGAGAGATAAATTATTTCATTATTTTAGGTTCAGGAAATAAAAATAAAAGAAGTAGTTTAAATTATCGTATGTATTAAAACATAATATTTTTAGTCGCAAACTCCTCTATAAAATCCTTATTTTACTATAAGGAATGTAACCAGACTGCAACCAACAGCTACTCTCCGGGCTATGTGCCCCGCTGAGCGCTGAATTACAAGTTACAAGCCTGGCGCGTTAAGTGTATTAATTGCATATTACCATCAAAACGCTAATGCTTCGATTGCAACAAACCCCAGCCGAAAGGCTAATCCTTCTTAAAGGAGCTCTTGTGCCAGTCGTCACACACCACTTGCAGACTGCAGTTTCGAGCCGAGAGCTCCTTTAAGTAGGATCATTTGTGGCACAAAGCCATATTTTGCACTTATTAAGTGAAAAATGTCACTTCCGGTTCAACTGACAGTAGCAACAACTTTCTATTTTTAAATATCAAATTATGCCATAACAAAATGACATTTCTTTTCAAACATTTGCCTGTTATTATTTGATAAAGTTTATGTAGTGCTTTTTTAATTTGCTTGTGGTTTATTTGCTAATATAACTATTTAAAAGTTAAAAAAAATACAAAATGGTGGTATTTACCCAAAATGAAAAGGGAAATATAAAAGAAATGCATATCAAGTTGAAAGGTTATATGCACAGCGGTATCCTGGAAGGTATCAACGTTGTAGAAAATATTTCAAGGTTTTAGAAGAAAAATTTAGGGCCCAGCCAAATGAAAATGAACAAAATACGTTTATTATTGGCGAGGCCACAGAGATTAATGTTTTAGCATCCCAGGAAATTAATAAAAATGCAAGTAGATACACGTGAGATTGGAAGTGCTCTTGATATTAGCCTAGAATCTGTTAGAAGAATATTGAGAAAACGTGGATATAAATCATATAAATATCAACTTCAGTAGCATTTATATGAAGCTGATACTAGAAAATAGAAACATTGTTCCCAGAATTCTGTTCACAGATGAAAGTCGGTTCACGAACAATGGTATATTCAACCGAAATAATGTGCGTTACTAGTCTTAGGAAAATTTACATGAATTTAGAGAAGGAAATCACCAAGAAGTGATTGGGGTAAATGTATGGGTAGGAACTGTGGGTGCTAGGACCATAATTCCTGTTTTATTTCAGGGGACTTTAAATTAGGTACCTGAACTTTTTGGAAAATTAAATTGAGGGCTTTTTAGGAGATTTATCTATGAATTTGAGAAGAAGCATTTATTACCAACAAGATGGGGCTCCGCCACATAACCTTCGAAATGTCTCTAATTATTTAGAAAACAGATTTCAAAATAGAATTATTTCGATATATGAGCAAACAAGATGGCCTGCCAGATCACCTGACATAACCCCTACGGATTTTTTATAAACTTTTATTGAAATGCGACAATAAAAATTAAGGCGATACATCACATTCAAGGCCTACTGGGTACATATTTTGAGGAGTCTTGCAGTTGCCAATTCAGCTTTTTCACTTTTCCGAATTCATGACGCCATTTGAAAAAAAATTATCTAGTCGTGATACATCGTTGTAGCGAGAATTTCATGTGAAATATATGCAAAAATATATATATGTTGCTATTTAAAAATCAAAAGTGGCTGCTACTTCCGCTTGGACCGGAAGTGATATTTTTCACTTAATAAGTGCAAAATGTTGCTTTATATGTCACAAATGATATGGTAAAATTTCAAAATTGTATTCCTTAAATCAATCTAGAAATTGAAACGGCACTAATCTTATCACCCGGTATAGGGTCTTTAATATAAGGAGAATCCTTTCAAAAGCATAGAAATTCACTAACTAACCTCACAAGTAACTGCCAATGAGTTGCCGCACGGTGGGACCATAAACAGTTCTACTGCGTGACGTCACCACGAATGGTAGCGCGTTTTCAGTCAGTAAAATTTTAATTTCACAGCAATTTCAATTCCTTATGTCTAAGACACAAAAACAATGTTTTTGTTAAAAATAAGTCAGAGTCTTTGACTGAAATCAGCCGAATAATTTTACTTAAAATTCTCTTTTAATGTGACTACTACCGTGACATATTTGTATGTAAAAAACATAGCAGCAATAGTAATTCTAGTACATTAAACTTTTTTGAATACACTTTGATTGTTCAAGAGAAAAGTACAGTGCCAGCAATTATAAAAAAAACAAACAAAAAAAACTGAAAGCTCGCCAGCTTTTCTCAAAATGAGATGAAGATTAGAGAGGTCAAACTATGAGCAGATCAAAAGTTTCTGTCTTACTTTTGTCGCAGCCACGGCAGGGCTTTGATTTTCGCTATTTAATGCATTTGGCGTGGGATTCTGTTGCACAGGCACCGAACTAGATCTCTGGGTTCGAAACAGAGGCCGGGTCAAGACGCCATTGGCCTGAACGACCGGGCTCTGGGTTAAATCTAAACTTCGCCAGCCCTTATTAGCTGTCGAATTTGTGCTCCCTACCTGTGTTAGTTATGTTACCATAATTACTAACTTTTGTAAACAAATTTCACAGAAAAAGTGTCTAAACTTTTCTGTAATGTTATCACAAAAGGTCGCTAAAGTATCTCTGTTACTTTGAAATAACGAAAATCAACAACAAGTAGTTGATCTGACACTGGCCCATTTTTTTATTTCTTGATTTCATTATAAACTTGCCTTAGAGCAGTATGAAGCGTTACTATACTTGATAATGTTTAATAATAATGAGAAATGGATTGTTTTGAATACAGATAGTTTTTTTAATATGTTAAGGGGTAGATGGCGGTCCGCTACAAAGAATTTTTTGGATGAGAGGAACTTAGAAATGTGGAAAATCCAACCGTTTTCAAGAAATTTGAGTTTAAAATATTTAATTTTTGAAAAATTAAATCGCCGTAATTTTCTTGCATTAATTTTTTTTATTTTAGATGTAAAGCTTGTATGGATAAAATATATATATTTTGCGGCAACTGCACTGCGCAAGTAATTTTTTATTTTGAAAAAAACAACTTTGCTCTAAAACTACAATGTTGTAATATTGAACACAAATTTAGTTGGGCTGTAAATATTTTTTGCATTTTCCATAAGAACATTTATTAAGAGCTAATCAATTTTTAATAACGGACATCGAACTATTGGTCATTTGAACTACCCCCTAAAATTAGAGGACCACTAAACAATTTGAACAACTCAACTAAATTACAATCATTTATTATTGTTTGTCAGTAGGGAAAGGTTAATAATTAGACATTGAAACTCATTACAACCACAAATATTTTTTAAAATGGAGAACTACTGGATATTTTAACGATATGTTTAAGGCACACTTTATTTGAACGTCCAGTTTTGCTGCTTTTTCAAAATATTTTATAAAAATTTAATCAGAAGTTGAACAATTGTTTTGAAATTAAATAAATGTAACTCGACATTTAATTGTGTTAATAAATAAAATTTAAACTTTATAATACATGATGTTCTGAAAACAATGTAACATGTTTTCTGGTCAAAATGGACCTATTAAATCAACATGCCTTAGTAAAGTAGTTTGCAATAAATAGTGGTACGAGATAAAGAAGCTTGAAAAAACTATTTCTCACAAAGTAGTAAACAAATTCAAAATATAAAATAGCCCAAAAAAGCGCATAAGTCAAAGTTTATAATCAAGAAATAAAAATGTAAGCATACTTGCGGTTAGCGTTACATCTCAATTTAATTCTCTATTTTATTCATAAAATTCCTCACTGATTACAAAACAGGTTAGATAGAGATATTTAAGCGTTCATATACTGTTCTACATGAAAAACTGACAGTTATAGAAATGATCTTACAAATAGCAATGACCAAAATAATTATGATAGAAATGACGCGTGCATTTCTTACAACCTACTAAAAAAAAAAATTAAAAATAAAAGTGACGATGGAAATAGTACTATTACTGTAATGGTTAGTATTTTTATTATTTAGTAACAATGACTAACTACGCAAAACAATGAGATATATGAGAAGCTCACCTGGTGCTGTGTTGTCGCGGGTTGCTTATGTCGTGCCTGAGCAAGAGCTGACTGATCGAGCAGGTCCCAAGATTTTTGTCTTCGATTTACATTACTAGATGAGCTACTGGTGGAAGCACTTCCATGTTGTGACGCGTTTGGGTTTGCCACGTTTTCAACAATGAAATTTTCTTGAGATATTGAATCGGCCATGTATCGCGGCAACGAGTGCTTTATATGGCA
The DNA here is from genome assembly GCA_963675555.1 of Leptura quadrifasciata. Classification (NCBI taxonomy): domain Eukaryota; kingdom Metazoa; phylum Arthropoda; class Insecta; order Coleoptera; family Cerambycidae; genus Leptura; species Leptura quadrifasciata. Next base: position 2,394,175 of record OY776682.1, on the reverse strand, counting down.
CCTACTTCTAACTTCCTCAGAAAATCCAACCAACGCTGAAAAAAAACCTCGATAGTGTTATTCTTCCAACGTAAAGAACAAACAAGTACCTGTAAGATAAGCAACACTATCTGGTGTCACTTCGAATTTATCCCGCTTATGGGGCTTTGCAACTATAGTAAGCAACATGGTTAGAATTCGGACAGTTCTGGAAACTGTGGTAGGAGTGGGATGACGATATCCCTTGAGCAAATGACCTACTAGTGCAAAGTGAAAATTCGCCTTGAAACTTAACCCAACCGCATGATCTAACTGTTTAAAATGCCATTCTAAGGGTTCTCTCGTTTGCATCATTACAGATTCCAGCGACTACAAAAAATATTGCCATCAATAAAGATATACAGGGTGTCCAGTTAGTGTTCTCGCGGAAGATTGTGCAAAAACTTTATAAAAAACTTTCTTAACAAAATTTTCAGTGTTTCATCTTTACACAACGTAAAATTATTTTCAATTATACAAGGTGTCACAAAAACGAGTTACACAAGAAAGTATAATTTTTTAAAATGGAACACCCTGTATTTTTCTGGCGCTAGTTAAACGTCCAGGGGTCCTATATTATACCCTAAAATATTTCGCCAATCAGATGCCATGTTGCCAAGTTACGATTTTTTTGTTTTTGGCAATTTACAAACATTTTTTGACTGCCATATCTCCGCGATTTATTGTTTTGTTAAGAAAGTTTTTTTATAAAGTTAGCAATTTTTGCACAATCTTCTGAGAGAACACTAACTGGCCACCCTGTATACTATTTCCACATTTTTTGTTAAATAGACAAAGGAAGAAATGTTACAATAGAACATGGATTGTCTTGGTTTTATACTTGAGAAATTGAGCATTACTCACCCTTTCCTCGAACATCCCCTGGGAATCCAGAGTGTGTAAGTTCTGTTCCAAGAGAGCCAGGCCGGAAGCATACAGTGACGTCTCATCTAGCTGTAAAACAGAAGCAGCCACCCAGAACAAAGCTTTATGGATAGGAGATTCAGACCTGAGCAATGGCTGCAACCTAGTGAGGCACATAACGAGTGCCTCAATCAAAACTATATCATTAAAACTCTCCAAAGCCTTAACCAGAATCCTAAGCAACTGTTTCATGTCATAGTCCGTTATGCTTTTGCTTATGCAACCAAAAACGATAAGAGCTCTAGGTTGCAAAGCGGGATTGAAACAAAACGCAAAACTTTTTGCTAAAGACGTCCAACTAGTCAACCAGTCACAGTCAGGAATATCTCTCATACAAGCCTCCATAATTTCCAACAATGCATCAGTTATAACCTCTAAAGAAGTAAGAGACAGTCTTTCACGATCCTGACTAGTGGCTCCCGAGAAGCTTCGTTCGTTTCCAAACCAACGTTCATTAGGGTGCCTATAGCTTGACCTAAATGCCGTAACGGCAGCCGATTTAACTTTGCTAATACCGAAGAGCAAGTAAAATTTTGGAAGAGAAAACTCATCCAAGGATAAACGTAACAATCGCTGTGTTTCCTCAGAAAAGGAGGGTTTTGTGCAAGTGCATAAAGAGTGAATTATATTAATAACCAAACCATGAGTCGAGGCTCTCATGCTTAGTGAACCAGAGCAAACTAGGAATGTAACGGTATGAAACAAATAAGGCAGATGCCGTACTACATCTAGGCTGTTATTAAATGACAACATAAGGAGATATCTCGCTAAAATTGCTATGTCGTCCCACATCATGTGCTGTTCTAATAGTGGCGTAGGTGACTGACAAGTTTTATCAACAACCTGCAAACGAAAGGATAGTTTTTAGGTATTTGGACACGTATCAGCATTAATTCAGGACTGATCTAAAACTACTTTCTTTAAGATTTGTTATTCATTCTTTATTTTAAAAGAAATAGGGCAAACTGAAACTAATCCCTCCTCCAATTTAGAAAAATCTATAGTTATTGGCTTTAATCACCCAGAATAAACAACACTTTGAATTCACGGGTTTAGATAGCATGTTTTAACATGAGCAATAACACTTGCAGAACGTTTTAAGTAGAACCATCGAGTACAAGAGCAGTTAATTATGTTTTGCAACGATTACATAAATAATTGAACAACTTATCCGTTCTGTGAATGTTCTTGTTAATGCTAATGTTAAATATCCTTTATAAACTCGTACTTTTTTAATTACCCTGCACAACCGGCCAATAATTTTTTTGGCCACTAATGGTACGTTAGCAGAAGCTAAAGCTACAGCTGTATCGGCCATTATTTCAACCATCGGCGATCCCAGCCCAGAATTAACGGATCTATGTATAAAATTATCCAACACCATGTCGATTAGTTCAGGGACTTGGCCGATCGAACCCCAAATTTTTGCCTGTATAGAGGGGTACATTTCCACCTCCTCTATAGTTAGCAGTATCAATTTTTCTATAATCCCCGCAACTTGTTTCTGCCGTTTACTCTCTTCCGTTGGCTTGCAAAACCTATAAACACAAGCAGTGTTCATATAAAATCTTATTTTCATTATTTAAAAAGTTTATGGGAAACTTATGTGATATTTCATTACCTGACGAGGTTCGGCAGCCAAGGCGTCATATACTCTAGGCATAGGTGTTTGAGTTCGATGCTAGACACCCGAAAACCCTGTATACACTCTTCTAAAAATTCTAACGTTAAATGGGGTTCGTTCGTTGCCAGTTTCTCTGAGACAGATTTAATGAATATGGTGTTATTGGAGGGAATACAAAGTCCTTGGGTTTCCAGCAACTGCCCTTCGATTTTCAAGTCAAAAGTAGCAGTAAGAGCGCAAAGTTGATTGTAAGCTGCGGTTCTCAAATTAGGATCTGAGGAACCTAAATTTAATAATGCCATATTTAACAGCGTGCCGGGGACATCCTTTGGTCTAATTTTCTGGTGAACCGTTACCGAGTCCTAAAAAAAAGTTGGCAATCACAATAACTATGACGACTAATTAATAATTACTGGTTGGCTCAGTTCCCAACGGTTCCTAATATGGATAATCGCCTGCACGATATTATCACAGTCATTATGTATAAAGCTAAGAGGTCCGCTTTCGTTCGCAATGGTCAAAGAAAACTGATTATCATCCACTAAACAGACTTCTTCTATTTCAGATGCGTAGTAAACGTCATTCAGTAATACAGAATGAGACAGCACTTTGGTTTTTTCTGATGACGTTATCTGGATGGCAGTCGGTCCTACTTTTATGGCAACCTTGGTATCTTTGTGGGACAGCTTCAAAGCGTTACTAAATACTTTCAAGTCCTCATCTAAACTCAATGTGGCCCCTGGCAATTTCTGCTGCTCCAGCTCTATGTAGTCATTCAGCTTATTTGGCATGTCAATAAATATCAGTTTGCGGTTGCCCTGAAATAGAATTATTCTGAATAAGATTTGGAGTTTTGCTTGATATGGTACTTTTATATTATTATTTTAACAGATCAAGTAATTTTCCTAATTGGTTTTCACCAAACCCTAAGCAACTTACAATTAATAAAAAATAGCTCATAAGAGATTCAAGGAAACGAATAATTTAACAGACTATCAATATTTTTCATATTTCAGACATGAATGTAGGTAGGACAATTAGCAAAGAATGTCATGCTAAGTACATAGAAAAAGTTAACAGGAACTTAATTAAATTAATGATCCATCCTTTTTTGGACGCATGTAAATATTTAAGAAGAAGAAGGCTGACTCCCCCCACCATCGCTCCCACACTGACTATCGGAGCAGCGGCAACTTTAAACAATTGCCACATCAACAATTTTCGAATAATCGAGTCGAAAACTTTTGCATTGGATTCTTTGAATATTCCCCTATAGATTCCAGCTAAAATCATTTCTTAATATCAATAAACAACGCCTCAGCGATTAAAAAAAAAAAAAATCTATCTCAGCTTCTATTGGTCATAGACTTTTTTTTTTAATTCGAGAAAAAATGTCAGCTATCAGATGCTTTTATCAGCATTTCGATACCATGCATTGCCAAAGAGATATTATATTTGTTTATAACGAAAAAATTAATGCCAACTTTGATAATTGTTTTCAACAATTTAAAACCATTTGGTTCTTTTTGATATTGATAGTATAAATCATGAGCTTTGATTTGCGCACCCACAGATTGTTGTAGAACCGCCATATTAGTGAGAAATAAGTGTTAAAAAAAAGTCAAAAAGTTATTAAACAAATTGATTGTGCAAAAAATATTCGACCATATGGCTCTCGATTTCGCGTGCCTCTTATTGTGGTAATATGTATATGAAACATGTTTCTTTGTTGTTGGAACTAGCGTTGGAAGTGCTTATACAACGGCAAATACGTTATATTAATAACTGCTGCGCCTCCGGCAAAATATCGACAATAGATTAATCATTTTTTTATTTTATTTTATCCTGATGATCCTGGTGAGAGGACATTAAGACAAAGTTGTCAAATTATTGTATTGTTATCGATCCTTGATAAATTTGCAAAGTTTCAGTTTAATCTGACGTTTTGAAGTGGATCACCCACTTCAAAGATTGAAGTTACATACATACAAACAAACACACAGGTGAAGCTAATATAAAGCGTGTAAAAACTCTATATTCCTGCCATCATTCTGAACATCCTGAATTCGACTTATACCTATAAACTTTTTTTTTGTCAAAATGCTAATTTGACTGGAATACAGTGACAGAGCGAACAAGTATAAATAATAAATAAAAAAATACACACCACAAAAATTAGAAAACCTCCAATTCCAGAAGCCAGGGGTTTTTGCGGAAGGGGGTTACACATTGAAAAAACGCGGACATACAACCATTTCCTCCGACAGTGCCAGTGCCGGAGCCAGAATTTGAACCCGGTGGTGCAATGACCGTGTGATTAATCGTGATTGCCACCTCGCGCCTTAACCCACATGGCTATCAACCAGACGTGTAAATATATCATCTATGTAAAACCACATAAGTTTTAAAACTAAATGTGCTGAAGGACTTCGGTCAATTGCACTTTAAAATGTACCTCATTTCAATAAAGTTCATATATTATTATCATTATTTTAACAAAGTTAACAAACCTTTAGGGGTGCCAAAATCCTGTCATGGAACTTGGTGTACTCTCGTACCCAGCTATTGCAGTTGTACACGTAAGCAGCGTGGATATTTTCGTAAGCAACTTCCGGTAAAACGTAAAACCATTTCTGAAGAAATTCTGTTCTAAATCTATTATCAGAGCAAGTATGTGTGAAATCCACGACCAATTCAAAAGGCGAATGGCAGAACGGCTTCAGCGTTAATATAACGTGGTAAATAAGCAAATCCCCATTTGTCTCGCCGATTCTAAAACAAACGAGGGTTAGTTACAACAAAAATGACAACAGTTTTATGGATGTTACTTGTATCTTCTGGCGATATAGTAGAATACTGGGAAGCCTGTTTTACTGGTCCCAGCTTGGTAGAAGATATTTAATGACTTAATTGATTTGAACTCCTCTTTTTCGTGCATGTTGTGTTTTACCATAATCTCCTCAAAATTGGTAGACGACATATCTATAGAACTCCACCTCGCATATGAAGAAAATAACATACTGAAAAAAATTAGTGTCATGATATGACTAAATTAAACATTAACACGGTTTTACTTACTGTGAATCAACAGGTTTATGTTCCGGTGGGCCTAGATATGCCAATAAAGTGGCCATTTTGTCAAACGGCCTCCTGCCCACAGCCTTGTGATCTCGACTACTTGACAGATAGTCACCAATTTTCTCTTGGTGATTCCACAGTAATCGATGAAGTGCTAAAACGTTAGCGTCGGAAATAAAAGACATCGAATGCGAGGTCTGATCAACAGTCTCACAATCTGATGCAATTTGAATAAAAAACCTTCTGCCTATTTCAAAATGTGCACGTAGAAAGTCGTTGAAAGGCAGCATATGTTGTTCCTTGCTAAATTCAACGTGATTAGCAATATTTTGTAATATCTTAGACATTAACATTAACCCACGTTTAATCGATGTAGGTACTTGTTTACATACAATACCCATTTCCTGAGGCGATACGATAGCGGGGTTGATAAAGCGTAAAAATATCACTGTCCCCACAGCTCCTATGTTGTTCTGGGGGAACTGGGGGAAACGTTTGCTCAAAACTTGGTACAAACAGTGACACATAGACCTCAACTGAGGAGGAAATTTATCGGCCGAACTTACAATAGCGTCAAATACTTTTTGAGTCAAGGCTATCAAATTTTGTCTGTTTTCTTCTATATCTTCATTCAGCTCCAATCTAGCCGGATCCACCTCAAAACTGCAGCACGGATCGTCAAGCAAAGGCCGTATCAAGGGTTCTAGAAGCGTCTGCAGATAACTGGCACCATAAATTTTAAAACAAAATGCCATTATCTTGCTCCCCAACGAGTTACCACGAAAAAGCGTCTGCATACAGTCGGACACTTCCACCTCTCTATAAAACATGTTCCAGAGAAGCGGTGACAATAGATGCTTGGCGTCAAATAAAGTCACAAAAACCCTGGCTAGTTCATCCATTTGAGATGTGGTTACCACATTGGCTAGCGCAACTGCTATCGGCAACTCTCCTTTATCGCTAATCATAGTAACAAGTTGTACCAGCTGTTCGAATCGGTCGGCTAAAACCGTTTCTGCTAAGGTGTCGAACTCCGTGCCCTGCTGCAATATTTTTGTTAGGACTTCCATAAAAGCCGCCCTAGTCTGCAGGTCTTTGTTATATCCCAGATCTACAATAAATATTGACATGAGACACAACGTGTAGTAAGCAGTCGGCATTAAAAGTATGATAGTCATAATTTTAATAGGAGGTATAATTGGCTAAAGAAAATAAAATGGTAAAAAATGCAAGGAAAAATTCTTTTCTTTACATTTCATTGCTTGATACATTATTACTAGAAAAATACTACCGAATGGTCAAAATGACGCCATTGATACCTATATTTGATTTCCTAAATTTCAGAATTTTATTTTTAAAACTGTAGAAAAAAGTGGGGGGGGGGGTACTTTCTGTGTGTTAAACTGTAGCTCGTAGAATTATGCAATTTGCTTCACAACTGACATTATATTTTAATTTGTAGGGCTTCCAAAGCACTTTATTGTGATTTACAAAAAAAAATTATTTAAAACCTACAATTTAGAAAAAAAGTCCATGTCCAGAGAACAAGTATAAAGGTATTAGTTATTAATGCTTAATAATTCTTACCAATAGAATGCATGAGTCCACTATCGATATTGGCAGACAGCAAATTAGACATTGCTTGTATGGTGGCGTTTCTCAGAGTGCTAAGCTTCCCTGCATACACCTTCTGCTTGCTAAGGTCTTTCTCAACTTCGGTGGCATCGGAACAATCATTCAACAAATTCATAAACAGGGTAAAATATTTGAGAAACAATTGGCTTTTAGCCTCCATCAGATCTCCTCTGTCCGATTCTTCCGGCTGTAATGGTAGGCCACGAAGTAGAGCTGCAACAGCCTCCATGCAAGCCTGATCCAAATCTCTCGTAATCATAGTAACATCGCCCGAACCTGGCGGAGCAATTTGATGTGACGTCCCCATCACCCAATCTGTTAAATATTCTACCAGCTTGTTTCTGAATTTCATTTCTTGCCGGAAGGCTAAGTCATCTCTACGATTCATCATAGCCTCAACAAGCTGGCATAATTTAGTCTTGATGTGGATGGCATGGACGGTCATATCCAAATGTCGCACATACCTTACGATCGCCAACATCATTCCTTCAATACTAGTCACCCCTAAATGCTCAGAGGGTTGGTCATTCTTTGTGCCGTCCAGTATATTTTTCATGATAAAAATTATATGCTCGATAAACTGCGTGTTGACTTCGTTAACTACAACCTGCCCTTGCTGGTCAAAGAACTTATCCACAATTGATTTAATTTGTTCAAACAGTATTGGGTATAATGCTGACGACATTTCGTGACCTACCAGCTCTTTCACGTGCTTCTGAATTTGTGCGCCAAATTTCTCGTTATTGCATACCAGTAAATGCAGCAGAAAGTCAACAAACCTGAAACATGTCAAAATACAGTTAAAATATTGTTATTTAACTTTACAATTAAGTAGTTATAAAAATAAGAAATTTGCACACGTAGGTCTTACACATAAAAGACAAGAGTTGAGAATTTAAGAACATTAGTTCATGTGATATGTAGATAGAATGTTTTTTGATTGCATATTTGAATGACTATGAATTTTTCATTAAATTAGAAGAAATCTTAATCAAACGGACAGTAAAGAATGGAAATATAATATTACTGGGAGATTTTAATATTAACATGGCGAGTGACTCGTTCTATAGTAAGAATTTAATAACAAATCTTGGATTATACCAAAAAATTGATACATTCACTCGAATAACTAAAGACAGCAGTACGATTATAGATTTACTCATAACTAATGAAAACGATGTTAAATTTAATGTTCACTCTACTCCTAAAATAATGGATCACTCAATAATACAGTAGATTTGGTAGAAGATAATTATAAAAACCACAAAGAAAAAGTTATTAAAGATTTTATAAATTTTAATGAAGTGCTGTTTCAATTAGATACAGAACTACATTCAAGAAAACTAGTTGATACTCTAACAGAGACATTAAATAAACATGTACCAGAAAAACAAATAACAATTAAGTAAATTGGGGTACAAAAAAATAGTGGACTTTGGAAATTAAAGAAGAAATAAATAAAAAAGATAACTTATACAAAAGGGCAGTATTAACAAGGGAAGAACAAGACTGGACAGAACACAAACGGCAAATATTAAAGAATATTATGAAAGAAAAATAGATGAAGTAAAAACATAATCCAACAGAAATGTGGAAAACTATAAAAGATATTGTCAAATGAAAGAGAAAGAGTAGAAAAGAGGGAATAGTATTTAACGACAACATAATTACAGAAGATTTGCAAATTGCTAATGAATTTAATACATATTTCATAGCTAGTATTGAGGAAATTACAAGAAATTTAAATGTTAATGGACAATGCTGGAATTTAGGGAGTTAAGAAAAGTTATAAATGAAATGCAAAATAAACGAAGTAGCGTTGAGGGTATAAATACAGGAACATTAAAATTAGCTTTTGAATCTACTGGAGACAGATTTCTGCAAGTTATAAATAATTCTTTACAATCGGGAAAATTTTCTAGCACATCGAAAACATTAACAGTGGTTCCAGTAGAAAAAAAAAATCAACACCAATGATTGTAAAGAATTTAGACCAGTTAATATGACGCCTACATATGAAAAAGTTTTAGAACTTGCTGCAAATGAGAAAATTGTGGATTATATAGAAAGTAATAACATTTTTAGCAAAAATATCAAGCTGGTTTTCGCAAATAACACTCCCGTGAAAGTGCTTTACAATCAATATTGGCTCAATGGAAAAATGCATTTAGTAATAAATTAATAATATGGGTATTATTCTTAGATTTTCGGAGAGCATTTGAAACAATAGACACAGAACTATTGTTGTTGAAACTAGAAAATATGGGACTCTCAAATGATGTATTAAAATGAATAACTGATAATCTCAAAAATCGAACTCAAAAAACAAAATATAATGACATCACTTCAGATACAGAACATACTCAATATGATGCACCTCAAGGAACTGTTTTAGGTCCAAGTTCATTTATATGATTTATATTATTTGTATGTAAGCTTCTAAAATGAAATTGTGTAAACCTTTTTTGACCTGTGTATATTTTATAATTTTAACATTAATACATTTTATCTTATCTTATCTATATTATATATAAATGATATAATTAAACATGTGAAAGATTGTAATATCCAACTTTGCTGCTGATGATACCCTACTAAATGGGACTAGTGTTGATAATATATTAAAAATTCTGAACAGTGTGGTAGAAAGTCTATGTAAATGGTTCAATGAAAATAATTTAAAATTAAACATTTATAAGATTAAATTTATGATCATAAAAAGTAGTTATAACGTGACAAATACAAATAATAACATAGGAGGAACAATTGAGGGCAAAAAAATTGAACAAGTTAGTGAATTCACATATCTGGGAGTTGTAATTGATGAGCACCTAAAATTTTCTAGCAACGCAATATATATCACAAATAAAGTGGCAAAAAAAGTAAACTTATTAGGTAGAATAGGCTCAGAGCTCGGTCAGTGGACGAAGACAACTATATACAAATCTATAATCTAACCGCACTTTAATTACTGTTCAACAACACTTGTTTTACTAAACAACACCGAACTGTCAACATTACAAAAAAAAACAGAACCAAGTCCTACGTGTTATATTGAAAAGGGACAGATATACAAATATAAGACAGCTATTATCTGATATGAACTTCATCAGCGTAAAACAAATTGTTATTTTGAACACATTAATATTTATCTACAAAATACTACCATCCATACTTACTTCCATATCAGTTATTAGATCAAGAGAAAATTTCTATATTCAAAGTGTTAGTACAAGATTCTGTCAAAATAATGTGTTTCATAATGGATTGAAAATATGTAACGAATTACCAAATTTAATAAAGGATAGTACCAACTTACAAACTTTCAAAAGACTATGCCTAGAACATATCAAAAATTCAATAGAGATCTAATTCAACAATATTTAAATAGGATTATACACGTGTTGTAAATATTTTGTATTAGTATCAATTCATTTGTATTTACTTGTATATTTGAGTTTACTATTGTGTAGTGTATGGTAATAGTTTTTTTTTTTTTTTATACATTTATTTAACGTCGGCCTATTTCCGCTACTGAGGCCTAACACCGACGCCTGTAGACGAGCTACCCCCAACCAGGAATTTTGCCGAACCTCCTCCCTTAAGAAGAGTAGGCATCTTTTACTTGCCTAACATTTAATAGACAAGGGACCGACGGCATTACATCCCCTCCGAAGGATGGTATATCTCCTATACAACCCTCGCCTAAGGTTGTATAGCTTCCGCGCATACACTGATATACAAGCCGCTGGAAGATGTGTGAGGGGAGAACGCGGTTTCCGTTGTATATAAAGAGTGTTATTATTAGTATTATATGTAAAATATTTGGGCACAAGATCAAATTCGAGAACTAAGCTAAAAAAAAAAAAAAAACAAAACTTTACATGTTTTTTTCCTCAAAATCACATCTACTTTAGATTCAGTTACTCTAGGCAGATAGTTTTAAAATAAAAACATTTTAAGTACAACTTACGAGGTGACTGGGCAATACTGTCTTTGATCCAGTGGGTTTTGTTGGGTTTGCAGCAGTGTACTGGACTTTTTGCCGCTGCTAGTACTTGGTTCTGGGGCTAAAGTTCCAGTGCCGATGGAACTGATTGTCATAGAGGACAAACTGGAGTGTGAACTAGCAGATAGCGGGGGCCTTGATGGAGACTTTCTCTGCAAACAAACCCCTCCTAGCGCACATAAGAATCCCGTCATATTGGCCCATTCGTTTATCTGCTCCTGCTTGCCAAATATAAAAAACACAATTTATATATTTGCTACACTAACTCCTAAAATACACAATAGAGCAAACAAACTAAGGATAAAATTTAAAAGATGCCTATTATCTATGTCTGCAACTTTTGATTAATACTAGAGGCCTTTTTATCTTTGACTATACAAAAATACTTGGACTAAACAGTGAATGAAGCGTGTGAATTCCCCAAATAATGCAGTCAAAATAGGATTTTTTTTCCATAGGCAATTTTATGGTTGGATCCTGTTGGGGAGGTGCTAAAGAGTAAGAGTAAATTTGTACTTCAAAGATCCTGTAATCCAATTGTTATTAACAATTTAATTCTTTTTAATCATGTTTATTTTCAACCTAAACACATGAATAACTATTAAATTTTCCACAAATCTACATTTAGTGTAGGTCTTAGGAGCGCAACCATAACCTACAAAAGTGAAAAACTGGTTAAAAATCGTTTTTGTTTTTTATTTTGCTGTCCAGAGCCGCTGGGTGAATCGATCAGCTTCAAACTTTCAGAAAATCTGCCTTTTGCTCTAACAAAAACACCCTGAACATTTGGTGCAAAAATGTTAAACTCAGTGTGCGCAATTGAATTTGATATTTAAAATTTGAATTGGCCGCCATTTTATGCCATTAAGTCCAAAACGGATCATTTCTTTTCCAAAAGTTAGGTCTCGACGCTTTTTGATGCCGTAAAAAAAATATTTTTCAAACCTATGAAGCTGATCGATTCACCCAGCGCCTCTGGGCAGCAAAATGAAAAAAAACAACGATTTTTGATCAGTTTTTTCAGTTTTGTAGGTTATGGTTGCGCTCCTAAGACCAACAATAAACGTAGATTTGTAAAAAATTTAATTACAAAGTTTTTTTTTTTTTTCTGTCCCAATTGGACCTATATATCTTGAGTGTTATTCGCATTTTTAGGTTTAAAAACGTGGTTAAAAAAATTAAATTATTAATAACAATTGGAGCACAAGGTACTTTGTAGTACAAAAATTTTTTGGGTACTCCTGAGCATCTCCCCAACAGAATCCAACCATAAAATTGCTTATGGAAAAATTCCTTTTTATTAATTTTTTGTGCTACTTTGACTGCACCAAAAGACGTCTCAAAGTAAAAAGATCATGAATTGTTTATAACTTTTATTCAAAAATAATATGAATATGTACCTCTAGCTCATGTTCTGAATTTTGATGGGATGCTCTTCTTTTCCCCATGGAGCGATGAAAAGGCTCCATCTGCCCATCTTCCGTTTTGGCCTTAGGATATGACGATAAATTCTTGCACATTCCATTCCAATTCATAAACGTTTCCTCCCAGGCAGGTTGCACACCGTTCACGCAATGCTCGATTTTCCTCAGCAGTGCCATGATACGTTTCTGGAGGGCAGCTCGACCTAAACAAATCAGCATTTCATTTAAAAAGTCCAAATTCATTTGTACATACACCTCATAATGAGGCGGAGCTAATTTGAATCGGTTCACAACTCACCATTAAGATGATCTGGGAAACATAACCTCGTTTCCCCAGAAGCTGCATTTAAAAGAAAAAAGGGGTGACTTAGGAAGACGCGGTAAAAATAAATAATCACCTGTCGTCAGTACGGTCGAGGCTTGAGCTAATTCTTGATACACGTGGTAGTTGGGGACTAAATATGTGACGGTAAGTTCATCAGATCCGCATCTAATTTCGGCTTCCTGGCACAAAAGCGCAAAGCAACTCATCGCAACAAGAACCGCATCCATGTCGATGCTCCACAGGTACATAAAAAATACAACCTGAAATATGTTACATTAGTCGTCAGGCACTAAAGTAAGACCAGTCACTTACTTCGAGTTTTATATGGGCTTGTTTGCAAATGGCTATTGAGCTGCCCAAGTTAGCGTACTCCTTGTGTCGTGACAAAAACGCATTTCTACAAATTAAAATCTCACGAAGCCACTTCAGAATGTCAGTGTAGTTCATTATTTGGTGCTGTATAAGTTTCTGGGAAATAGAGAACATCACTTGTGAGCTAACGTCCCAAAACGTATTTATCGGAGCTTCGGGATTCCACACCTCGATTTTTTCTGGGTGGTGCAAAACTAGTAGCGCCTCCATCGCCTCTTGAGCTACTTCTGGCATTGTTGGTTGGTGCACGAGAGAAACCAACCCGTTTATTAGCTCCAAAGTGGAGCTCTGTATTTCATGGCCTGCTTTTCCTTGATTGTTTAACATCAGCATCGGGTCAGCGTGGACCAATCTGACCATATACAACAACAGATTACGATAGCCGGGTACTTCTTCCGCACGTTCTTTAAACTTTCCTTGACAATCCTTACCCTTTAGCGTGATCTGTATCATCCGCAAGGGAGTATGAGTTATGCAACCTTGAGAAACCTTATTCAAAGTGTCTGTGAACATCGTACGTAACTCTGAAGACTTATTGTAAACCAGGTCGATTTGTGGCCACCAATGCAACCGTGGCTGCGTAACGATCTTGTAAAGAGATCTGACGAGAACAAAATGATAACTGGAGGGGGAGTTTAAGCTCAAACAAATTTTAAGTGCCTCATTGTTGTGAGGTTTGATTCGAAATACGGAAACAAAACAATCGATCATTAAATCCATGTCGTGGTATAAGTAATTTTGTCCTCTTGAAAACGGTTTGGTGGGGTTAAACAATAGGTTCTGAAATTACAAAGATAAGTACAGTTTTTCTTCATACTCATTGCAATTCTTACCTTTAAGTCGTTCATTATACTTTGTACTAGTACAAAGGCTATGTTTTTGGAGTCTATTATATTGATGTATGTAGAAACTTTGCATAATTTAACGCAGGTCACGGCGGCAGCCTCGGTAAGTTGTTTGCTGTTGCCATGCGGACCGAGGCATCTCTTGATATTATCGAGGAAAATTTTCTTTTTACTGTGGCGTGGTGAACAAGGAGCACCTCCAGATTCTGCACATACTATTTCCGCAAGGACTTTCTACAAATAAAATAATTTTTTATATCAGGTGACAACGAAATTAGTCCCGTTGAAATTTCTCGGTTGCTTTTAGGAATAATATTTTGATATTTTGGCATATCATTTGTGACACAAAAAGCCACATTTTGCACTTATTAAGTGAAAGATGTCACGTCGTTGTAACGAGAACTTTACGTTGAATCTAAATATGCAAAAATATATATTAAGTTGCTATTTAAAAATCAAAAGTTGTTGCTACTTCCAGTTGGACCGCAAATGTAGCTTTTTTGCCACAAATGATATGCCAAAATTTCAAAATTGTATTCCTACAAATTGGAACGGGAGTAATGTCGTCACCCGGTATAGTTATAAATGATTTAGTGATTTTAAAAACTGAAATAAAGTGAAGTCCAAAGTATTTACGTTACACAAGGAAAATAATGGGTTTTTTTTATACAATCAAACTGAATCTGTCTCCAATTTTTTTGAAAATCTATATGTATATAAAAAAAATTCTTACAGGTGCTAATATTAGCAGCATCATCTGTAAAGACCAAACAGCAGATCTCCCCTTTTTGTTATCTCCGAAAGCATCGAGAATATCAAACAGCTGTTCAGCGCATTTGGACATTTCTTCGTTGGGGTTTTTCTGTAGTTCAGCAAACTCGTATGGATAGGTGTCCATCCAATTCCAGATAGCTTTCTCCAAGGAATTTACCAAAACTAAGTGCGCCGACTTTTTCAATAGTCTAAATTTCGATACAGCTTCTAGAAAAAGCCTGGTTAATCTTCCTACGTCGACATTAATGTGCTGTATCAATTCAATGTCACTGAAATCGGGGTTTTCATCTGGACATGAGGCTAATTCTTGTAATTTTGAGGAAATCCGGTTAAAAACTGCATTAAAGAAATTAACACTTAAAGCAAATAACACTTTACTTGCTAATAACCTTATTGCGTGAACATTTGGGTTATCATTCGGCATATCTGAAACAAACTATTTCAGACAACATAACATATGATATATTTTCCTCACCTTTACCACCTAAAAAAGCGCAAATTTCTTTCAATAGGCATTTTAGATTTTGATTCTCTTCCATCGTCAGTGTTATTGAGTCTTTAGGTTGTATACTAAAACACTTTTCTAACGTTTCTAGAACGATTAGTAAACTGTCATAGTAATTTTTTTCAAGTTCTGGTCCATGTTGGCGTGATGCACTGCATGTACCGGTCTGATACTGAAAGAAATAGCAAAATGACGACCCGTTCAAAATTGGATATTTCAATGTAGATATTTAGTGAGAAAAAATATAAACATAAGGCCACCATCCATTTTGTCGTCTTGATATATTTAACAACCAAAATGCAAATGAACTGCTTTATTTGCAAGAAGAGTGAACCATGCGTGTCAAAACACAAGTGAAACAAAAATAACAAATTATAGGCCACGAAAATAATTATTTTATTGTTTATTCAATTTTGGCATTTCAAATCTTCATTATTAACATTTATTTAATCAAAATGGGTTATAGTGAGGCTGAAAGGTCGAAATATTTTCCCTTTATGTTCTCCAAGGAGAAAGTATCTGAAAAAATGTGGTCGCCAGAATATAAACTCTGATATTCATTTCATTAATTACTACCGCCACAAAACTGAAGAACCTCTCATATTATGAAGAAGTTTAAGTCTTGAAATTTGGATGAAACAAATCTATCATAATGATCAGCTTCTAATATTTAATTTAACCCCAAACTCTGTAATTGTAAATGGTAATGAATCTTATCTAGGTGCGGACTGGACCAGAATTATGCTCGGGCATCTACATGTCATTGGCCCACTTTTACTAAGGGGAAAGGTTGATGAAATCTTTAGACAAAAACAAGGTGCACAGAGTTGAGACAAGTACTTTTAAAAAGTAATCCCAGTATTAAGTACGAATACTTTGAATAAAAAGTAATTTGCTTGAAATTTAAAATTTAAGTAAGCAGTAGAAAGTAATTACTCTGTGAAATACTACTTAAGTACTTAAAATATTTAGAGTACCTTTAAATACTCCCAAGTATTTTTTTAAGTACAAGTAAAAGTATTATAAGTACTTAAAGTTATTTTGTTTAGTACTATTTTGAATGTACTGTAATACTTTTTCAGGTATACCATACCAGTAATTTTTGAATTACAGGTGTCTTATGCCGCAGTACTCCTTTATAAAATATTTAGTCGTTAGTAGTAAACATGTTTTTCGTTTCAATACAAATTGCATATTACTCTTTAGCATTTTAAACAAATAAAACATTTTTTTCTTTTCATTTAGCCACGTATAAACAGACATAGCACAGAAGAGAAGAAAACCTTCTGCACTTATCTTGTGTTCACTTTTAGGTAAAATTTCTAGAAAAATTGTTACCATTATTTTCCAATAACAAAGATAAGCGGTGTAAAATATTTTGTGAATCACGTCACATCAAGCCTGTAAATTAAATATGTGAAAAAATAATTTACAAAAAAGCGATGGGAGTCAAAGGAACACTAATTTTTGCAAAAAATTCATATTCTTTCGCAATGATGCAACCGGAGGAGACATTGGAAATGATGGATCAGAATTAGAATAGAGAATAGAATTTCTATTGTATACACTTGTCAGGTACAAATGTGATATATAAATAAAAATAAAAACAATGACATAAGTATCAAGTATTACAATTTAAAAAAATTACAGTTAAACCAATTGAATCCAAATGACATAAAATGGATCAACAACACAGAATAATTTAAAATCTATTAAAATACATGATAAATTCATCGATTTCATAAAACACATTTTCTTTCAGAAATTTGTTTACTTTTTTAGCAAATGCGATATCATTAAGTACTTTCCAATTATTGGGCACTAGATTATAAAACTTTATCGATAAATATCTAAATGAATTTATATTTCTTGATAGACGGAAAAAAGGAGCTGCAACAGATTCATTCTTTGTTTCATAGCAATTTTGAACACGATAATTAGATAAATGGTTTCTAACAAATAGTATACATTCAAAAATATATTGATTAGTACAAGTGAGAATACGCAACTTTTTAAATAAAGGTCTACAGCTATCCTTATACCCTTCATTTGAAATAACTCTGATGGCTTTCTTTTGCTACTTTAGAATTCTGACCCTATGTGCGGAGCCACCCCACAGTAAGATTCCATAAAACATGATGCTATGAAACAGTGCAAGATATGCAATCAATATGCTGTTTTCGTCAATTTGATTCTTAAGTTTTTTCAATAAAAATATTCTACTGGATAAATTCTTAGACACATTGTGAATTTGGCTTTCCCATGTCAATTTACTATCCAAAGTGATACCTAAACATTTAACCGGACTATTGTTGTTAATACAGATTCTTGTGTTCATACTAAATATTAAATTTTGAGTTTTTTTAAGGTTTAGGCTTAGCTGTACATTAGAGAAATATAGCCTGGCTTGATATGCTTCAGCTGTCAAAATGGTAAGATCCTCAATGTTATTGTGGGTTGACAGTAGAGTACTGTCATCAGCATATGCAATAACTTTACTAGAGACATGATCAGATATGTCATTAATATAAATACTAAATAACATTGGTCCTAGTATGGACCCCCGACGTACACCAAATTTGAGGGGTTGCAAGGAAGAGGTCTCACCATTACAGCAAACACACTGATGTCTGTCGGTCACGTAGCTTTTTATAAGAAACAGTGCAGATCCTCTTATGCCAAGACTCTCTAATTTTATTAATATATCAGGAGATAATCAAATGCTTTGGATAAATCCAAGCAAGAAACAGCTACTATATGTCCTTCTTCAGGTGCATCAGTTATGAACGTAACCATCTCAGTTAAAGCTTTAATAGTAGAGGTATTTTTACGGTAACCATATTGACAGGGATTTAATAAAAAATGTTTCTCCAAATAAAACATTAATTGTACATTAAGAGCTAATTCAATATAAATAAAATTGGAATAATAAAAATCGGTCTGTGATTACTGACTTCATTCTTATTTCCCTTTTTTAGGATCCACTTTAGATTTTTTTAGACAATTAGGAAATATTCCCTTTTCAAAACAGAAATTTATAAATTAAGTTAGGAGAGGCAGTAGCTCATCTTTAGCAATTTTAATACTATCACTATTCAGACCATAATAGTCTCTAGATTTAGATGTACTTAATGTGTCTATAAGGTGAGCGACTTCACTATCTGATACTGGTTCTAAAAAGAAAGAAAAGGCACACTGTTATCCCTACTCAGATTAATATAATCGGAGTTGTTACGAGTTAAGTTTTCTAGAATTTTATTAGCTACATTAATAAAATAATTATTTAGGTTATCAGCACCAATTTCTTGAGATAGTTGGTTGTGATTTTATGTTTGTTTGATAATTGACCATGCTGTTTTTTGTTTATTGTTGGAATTGGCTATAAGTTCATTAATGTGCTTAATAGCTTCTTCTTTCAGAGCTTGTTTAAGATTTGCTTCAATTTTACATGTCTTAACTAATAGTTTATGCAACTTTAAATTTTGATCTGTAGATATGAAACAATATGTTTGAATCTGATACGTGAAATTTAGTATGTTAAATATAATAAAAGAATGAGAATAAATTTATTAAACATGTAGATTATCAAAGTACACAGGAAAAAAGGAAAGAATAAAATAACGGTTCTAATTCTGTGAAGATCGAAGAAAAACTAACTATATTTTATAAAAGATAACATACATATTGTCTGAAAGTTATTTGTGGCATTCTACGAATATTCTTTTCTTTTATTTGGGTTTTCTACCACATGTATCGTCCACTTCAAAAACAAATCACCGAATCTACAAGCCAATACCTAGCTAAACTCCTACGCTTGATATTATAATAGGTATTTATGCGCTGCACTGGCACATAGACAGCACGATATTAGACTTCCACGTTCCAAGATAAAGAAACGATTTACGAGTTTTTTTGTGCTAGTAGGCCTGTCGGTTTTATTACCTTTAAACCAGTGCAGTCGTAAATGGTTCATTCAGGCTGATTACATTGCCAGTCTCGGACTTGCCTGCACAGTTTCAACTACCGTTCGAATCTCAATACCATTGCCAAATATATAGGACAAAATATCAAGTTCAGTACGCACGGTCTTGTGCTTTAAAACTGACCAGTTTCAATTCCAATCGTATATACTATACCAGAAATAAACTTATTAGCTACAGCTTCTCTTATGAAGTGATGTTTCATGTCTATATGCTTCGAACGTTTATAGTACAAGGCACACTGCGTAGCCTGTGTTGACATATCGACAAATATGTTTTACAGAAGTTTAAAAGAAAAAAATATGAGATGTGATTTTTTTTTTTTGTTGCTTGTTTTGTTGAAGTGTATTTTTGGATTAATTAGATTGCTTACAAAATTCGCATGGTCATGATAGCATGATCATAATCCAAACCCAATAAATAATGAGACTGCATGTTTGATGGAGTTATTTAAAAAAATTATTCAAAGTAGTAGCATTTTTAAATTTTATAAAAAATACTGGATATTTAAAAGTACTTGAAGTACTTTTTTAAATAACAAGTATTACTTATTTAGAAATAAGTCCAGTACGTTTTAGTTAAATTACTGGGAGTTAGGGTTTCTGTCCCGGGAATCCCGGGAATTATTCCACTTTTTATCGTTCCCGTTCCCGGGAAACAACAGTCGGGATTTCCCGGACCCGCGAGAATAAAAATAAGTTTTAAATATATTAAATTTCGTGCTCTCGTCACGTAAATTGACTCTGCAACGACTGCTCACTCATTCGCATTATTTAACGTTTTTAAAAGCTTTTATTTAACTTGTAATGTTTGTTTGTTTGTTAGTTTTTTTTAGAATCAAAATTTCGATTAGTTCTAATTAAGCTAGACCTTTGAAATTTTGCACGTGTATAAGTCCGGTGACAATACACTTTAACATTTTCATATAAGAAAGAAACAAGATGGCGGGCTCAAGATGGCGGACGACTTTACCATTTATGTTCCTATTCGACTCAAAATCGATATCTGGGGGTTTTCGAGATCTCCAATTATGAATTCTTGGTCAAAATTTTGAAATTCAAAATGGTGGCGCCAATATGGCCGACGACTTTTGTCATCAAAATCGATATCTGGGGGTTTTCGAGCTCGCCAATTACGAATTTCCAGTCAAAAATTTAGTTCAGGATGGCGACTTCAAGACGGCGGACGACTTTACCGTTTAAGATCCAATTCAACACAAAATTGATATCTAGGGGTTTTCTAGGTCGCGGATTATGAATTTTTAGTCAAAATTTAGAAATCCAAAATGGCGGCGCCAATATGGCTGACGACTTTTTCCATTTAGGTCCAAATCAATCAAAATCGGTATCTGAGGGTTTTCGGGGTTGCGGATTACGAATTTCTAGTCAAAAATTTAGTCTAAGATGGCCGACGACTTTACCGTTTATGATCCGATTAATCTCAAAATTGATATCTGGCGATTACAGCATATCAAAAGACTAAAATGTGAAAAATAAAATTATATAAAAAAATATTTTAAAAAAAAGCTTTTATTTAAATGCTCTAATAAGTAGAAAATACCACGCTAGTCACGAGTAATTGCCTTTCCACAGGAAAATTTCGCGACAAGCTTTTATATCATAAAAAAGTTATATAATGTAACAAAATGATGGGTTTGATTTGCTTCAAAGTTTATTTTCTACTTTTTAGGGCATTTAAACAAAAACCTTGTTTTACAAATATTTTTTATATAATTTTTTTATTTTGTTCGGCGTTTTGTTATTTTATATTTTATTGCTTGTAAAAGTGTTTTTTTATGATCAAGTGTATCCTTGGTTCTTACGTTCGTAAGAATTTTTATTTTAGGTATTTCGTTATTGTATTATTTCCTGTGGTTAGTGTTGTGTCTTTTTAATTATAAATAAAACAGAACGAAACTGACGGATTTATTTTTTTGACCAAAGGAAGAAAAAGAAAACAAACATTTAAAAAATGAATATTTGAATGGTGTGACATTTTATTTGTGTTTTTCAAGAAATATATGAAAAACTCATTATTTCCCGGGAATCCCGGGATTTCCGGGAACGGCAATTTATTTTCCGATTCCCGGGAATGAAAAAAAGTCGGGAAATCAGAAACCCTACTGGGAGTACAAATAGCAGTACCTGGATTTTAAAATTACTTAGAGTAAAAATGTACTGATTACTTTACTTGAAGTAAAATTTTAGTACTGAGTACGTCAACTCTAAAGGCGTATGATTAGCATGAATTAAAGGACTGAACCAGCTCACTTTTAGTATTTTAACACAGGCCCATCGGGCATTTGGCAGAAATCTTTTATGACCAGTCTGCCCGTGATCTCATCCAGTGTATAGTCAAATCCTGTAGATGAGAAAATACCTACTTGATAGCGGCAACAAATTCATTCATTTTGAAAACGGCGACTAGTGACAGAACAATGATTCTGATGGTACTGATTTGAAGGTATTTAGTAATAAGCACTTCATGTATTTTGTTTGAATTAAATTTATATGCCACTGGCATTCTACTAAAGTTATTTAATATTTATCAGAATTCTGAATGGGGCGGGGATTTCAATCTTTTGATGTGATATGGTAATTTTCATAAACATCAAAACATAAGAGTGTTTCGTCAATCAAGTAGGCATCATCTGGAGATCATCAATACCAAATTTTAATCACCTCCAGGCAATAACTTAGTTGACAAAGCGAGCGTTGAATATAGTGTTCCAATATAACGATCAACGTTCAGCTGCTTGCAAAATGTACTTCAGCGTTATTTATTGCAATATACAGGAATGTGTCGAATTTTTAAGTTGCATAATATACCAGTAAGATTACTGAAGTAAATGTGAACGATAAAATATACAAAACAAAACTGTTAACCGAAAGAAACTAAGTATTTATTTTAAATATTATATTGTTTAAATTAAATAAACTATAGGGGCACGAAAAATAAATTAAAACCATTTTTGATTGCTATAAGCACTAAGGAAGTATTCGTTACTCATAACAAGCTACATTTAAGGCAATTTATACAAATTAGGGTACTCACAAGTTCGTGTATTCGTTTGAGGACTTTAACAAATCCATCTAGGACAAGAGCAAACCGATATCGAGATATTTGTATAATGCAGTTTTTATTCTGTTCCTCGTTAATACTCGAATGAGTTGTTTGGGGACCAATTCGGCAAGGCAACTAAAATAAAAAGCAAAATAGTTGATTTTAAATTCCTCGTAATGAATGATTGGCTATCATGTAAATATTGATTAGAAGGTGGGCAGCATTAGACTTGGCAATATTCATGAGTAAAATTGTTATTAGATTAAACTAACCTGTTCCTCAAACCGTACAATTAAAGTATTAGCCCATTCTCCAGGCTTTTGTGTTGCCATTTTATTAAAAACACTTTATTTTCATATTATATTAGGTCTTTATTCGGGATGACATTTTTAGAATGGTACGATTTGACAGCAGTGACTAGCGACTGCCAACATAGACTGACTGCGTCCGACTACCATTACCAACATGCGTATTTGGGGGGATTTTTATTACGGGGGTGGCCGAAAACTTCTTTTCTTCATCTGACGTACTTATGACGTCACTAATGTATACATAATTAATCATTAATCTACGAATATAAAACATCAATATCCTCACTTCTCTTATATACGCCGCAAACAATAGAGCGCCTCTGGACCTAGTACAGCATCGGTCAAAATCTGCGCCAGAGACGGAAATAGAAATCGAGAAAGGTGATTGGTTAACGCGGCCACATCCTCATAAATCAATTTCTTTCAATGCACCCCCAACTCCGCCTCGAGCTATTTTCATTCCATCAGAACTCCACGAATTAACGATATGTCAAGTGTATAGGCTTTCGTTGTACGCTGAGAAAGTTACGGGGGCTGCAATAACTCGGTAATTGGCGAGCAAAGAATTTTTTATGAATATATAAATACACAGTGTGTTATAATACTAGGTGGCATTCTTTTTAGGGTAGATTCTGTCAATTTGGCCCTTCATATTGTGTAAATGTAAAATATATTTATTTTAATGATATACAGGGTGTTAGAATTGAACTGAAACAATTTCTTTAAAATAATAACCGATTATTCTGGGATATTTTTCTCAACTTCAGTACATGATGATTAGAATTTCATACACAGGTTTGGTGAAAATTTGGCCAATTTTAATATACAGTGTATTTCAGTTAACATTCCCACAACCGATATCTTGGAAACTAAAAAATATATTTTTATTCTGTAAACGGTAATAGATTTCTATGGTTAATGCCTTGTTCAGGACGTACAATTTACTATTATAACATAACCACCAAAGATGGCGCTGCAGTTTATAAATATTTTCCAACCAAGGAAGGTTTGAAACAAATGCCATTCGATTAAGAATCAACTTGCAAAATTCTTATTCCAAAAAGTCAGATCTGCAGCAATTTTTGAGATTATTTATTTTATTGTTTAATTTTGGTGTCGAATTTTTTTCAATTGCTGTAACTTTTTTAATCTTGGTTTTTGGATGTAGGTTCTTGATAACTTTTTTGCCTGCTATAGAAGAGTTATTTAGTGGTGGGAATTTTTTTTTAATAGCACTTCCGATTTTACCAGAAATTACTTTAAATTGAGAAATTTAAATTAAAATAATTGTAAAATTCTTGCTCGGCACTTTCCATCACTTGGATGTATTATTTACATTTTTAATTTTACTTACCACGTTATTTACAAAATAATAAATCGAAAAAAGTTAAGCCCCATCCGATCTCTGAACTCTCGCACTGAAAACGGGATTGCTAACCACTTAAGTTCTGACTTATACTCTCGTTAGCTATGGAAAAATTGTAATTGTTCATTTATTAACTGTCAGAAATTTAATTTTCGTTTGTGTGTCATTTTAAGAATACGTTTGTAAAATTTGTCCAAAATATGCCCCATACCAATGTTGATAAAGATAATATGTTATTAATTTATGGAAAAAAATCTTTTAACGAAAGCAGCAAATAAAAAATTGCAAATTTAGCTTTACATGTCTATATTTCTTATTTTCAAAGAACATAAATCAAGCTAAATAGAATAGGTATGTATATTTTAGTTCAAAATTTACACTACAAAATTAAATTTGTATATGTATTAAAATTAAAAGTGTGGTGGTATGACTTATTTTAATATTTATATAACTAGTTAACAACTTCATATGATAATAGACATATTTATACAAATTGTGCTTTATATACAAATTTTATCACACTTATTCATTTATTAAAATGTAATCTTAGACCCAACCATTAATTCAAAAATTTCAATTACACTGCCAAAAGTACATGCTTGTAGCAATAAAGATATAACAAATATTAAAATATTAGCCATTATTTTTGTTTCCATTCGAAATGTAATTCAGAAAAGCCTTTTTTCTGGATATTACAAATACAAGTTTCTACCTACCTGAGCATTATAAAATTCACCTTTTAAGATAATCCAATAAGACAATTACATGCAAAATCTTATTTGACCACCAGATATTACAAGCAACAAGACAGAAAAAAATAATATTTATTTTACATTCTTGTGGTATCCCACCATCAGAAGTTCATCGTTTTTCTCTTCAGCACAAAAATTTCGAGGAAGGAAAATAAAAACAAATGTTGATAAAACAGAATTCTATTTACAATATAAATATTTCTTGTAAAATACTTGAATTCAAATCAAAAAAATTACCCTAAATAAACCTACATATACAGAACAAAAATATAATACCAAAGATTAATAATTCATGTATATGTTTATTCAATCTTTGATAATACTTTCAGTAACAATCAAATACATTATTTACAAAACATTTACAATATGAAAACTACAAGTGTAAATATCTTAAGATAATTTGAAAAAAAAATATGTATAACTCTCAACCCATACTTCCCTTTGAAGTCTGAAAAATAGAGAAAAACGATTGTTACATATACGTTTACACAATTTTATTCAATCAAGTGTTAAATGCCTCGCATTGCTTTAACACGATTCGTTTAAAAGAAAGCCTTCCAATTTTTCAACCAGTATATGCTACGTGATGAGCTACTACGTGTACACATAAATATTGAGTGACACATACTGAACGGTGGTGTTTTGTATAAGATAGCTCAATCCAATAATATGTATCTCCACCAATAAAAATCAATTTCACCAATTTCAACAGCAAATCTTTATTAGTATTAGCTTTTACCAAACCATTTAGTATCAAAAATAGGTAATTCGCAACATTGTTGTAATGAATGTAATGAAACAGAAAGCTAAATAATGGCAATTACTGAATGTCTGATTGAAGTATACGTTCAAGAACTTACCAGGTATACTCCTACAATGAGCCCAAACAAGCCAATGGCGCTGCCAAAGATTTCTATGATCAAAATTTTAACGAAAAGTGAGGCGTTTGCGGCATCAGCAATAGCAGCACCAGACCCAACGATACCAACACATACGCCACAGAATAGGTTGACAAAACCTACAGTAATCCCTGATCCAAAAATTATATGTGATCCAGCATGATTTTTAATATATGTATCTCCTCCAGGTATGAATTCTACAGCTTCGTATTCCTGTAAAAATATATCACATGATTCAGTGCTGGTCAAGATTTGATTCAAACGTACCTTGAAACTACTGGACAATACTATGGCCATGATCAATCCATAAATTGCAACGGCTTCACAAAAAATGATTGAAATCAAATTCTTTGTTTTGATTCTCGGTGCTTTGACACCGGCTCCTACGATGCTCACACCAGTTGCGTGGATTCCTCTAAAATGTGATCACAGCAATTAACTTGACATATAAACTATTTGCAACACATACACACATGACAGAAAATCGGCAAACAGAAACAGTGGTTTATAAAAAATGATACGTGCATGGAAAAAGAAGAGAATCATCACAATAACTGGTCAGAGGGACCACAGAGGTTAATTTTTAAAAAATCACCAGACAGCTGGGAATTTTGGATCTTAATTCGCACCAATATTGAACGTTTAAAATTAAAAATTACTTCTTACAATCACTATTTTTGTCTTAACTAATATGCGTATATTATTTTGCCAATATGAAGTTAGCATCTACCAATATTCATATAAAGCAAACAATAGGTAACTAGTATACATACATCTTTGTTAAAAGGATTGTTTGTTTTCTTGCATGAATAAGAACTGATGGAAGAATAACTAGATCTTGGCGCTTGAGTAATGTATAATGTAAACACATATTAAGTATAGAACAACACATGACAGCAAGTTCAAAAGCATATACGTATACTTAGGTACATTAAAATAAGGATGTGGCTATTTATACATACTGTATGTATACGCAATTGGCTATTTATACATACAGTATGTATACGCAATTGGCTATTTATACATACAGTATGTATAAGAAATTGGCTATTTATACATACAGTATAGCCGTCGAGGGCAAGGGACATTATCTATCATAAACAACTATACTACATCAAAAAATATTAACATATTTAACCCAACGAACTAACCTAAAGAAATATTCGTATTACGTATTTTAGTTAACAAAATGTGGTAAAAAAAAAACTGTAGCAAGCGGATTCGAACCGTCGACCTCACGTGTGAGAATCGGGAACACTAAGTATTACACCACAGACTGCTGATGGTTAACCTTATAATTCTTACTATATCAATATGTTTGAACGTCATCGCGCATGTGCGGCGTGAATTGCCTGGACAGTATGTATAAATAGCCACATCCTTAAAATAAAGCATTAGCTTACACTGCTGCTCCTACGACTGACAACGCTACTGCTAATCCAATTCCAATGGACGCCCACATGTAGGGGGAGACATTGTTCATAAACCTGCAGAATCAACCACTTTTAAACATCGGTTTCTTGTTTTATTTAGTTTTAAATATCTACGGGTATCTGTTGCCCTGTTTTATTTATTTCCGATACAAGTACGTTTAGTGTTTTAACAACATATCCTAAATTCGAATTTAAAAATGCCAAATAATTTTAGGGCCACCGAGTGTTCTCGACGATTATTTTTCTTTTTAGACAAGTTTTTGAATGATTCTTGACTCAAGGTAAAATATAAACACCTGTAGATACTGTAAATATTTGTTAATATATTTATATATGAATGAGTAAAATAATATTAATTGCTTACCATCCAAAACTGATTTGTTCTCCCTTTCCAGTAAGTAAGTAGTAAAGAACTAGGAAAAATAAAATTGAAACATTACATACAATACAGGTCACATGCTTTGTATGCAACACACCTATTGTTGCTTTTCTTCAAGATAAACTTACCTAAAATCGTTATTACAGACGAAGATAGTATACTTGCTGTGTAGGTCAAGAAGTACCGCATTTTCACTGTTTTAAAGGTAATTTACAAAACCAAAACACTAATAATTAAAAAACCGAACACTCAAAAGTACATGACATTAAAGTGAGCAGTAGCAGGAATGATCAGCTGGTCAGTGTTGCCAGATGAAGCACGGTGAAATCCTAAAATCTCGGGGAGAACGCCTCGTCACAAATCGTGTAAAATCGCCAGAATCTTAAAATGTTTAAAAAGAACCGGGAGAATTATGAAGATGTAAAAAGCTTGCTTGTCAGTAGTATAATACACCTTTATTGACTATTTCTAGTAGGTACTCAGAAACTTTTGGTATTGGTCACTAGATGGCGGAAGGTCGGGTATTTAAAATCTTTGTTGATTAAAATTGAAGCTGCCTTTTGAGCCACATGAATGAGCTATTAATCACTCTTAAAATTGTTAATAAAATAGGAAATAGCATAAAATATGCCAACTACTACTATGTTCAGATTGTAGAAGACAATGGACTCAATTAGTGGGACGTCACGTATTAGGCAACCCAACATACTACTGTCATAACGCTAATGGAGGGAAATAAATGCACTGGAACTTGACTCTTTAATGTTTTAGTTAATAAAGACTAATATCAGCGGGATAAAAACATTGCTTAGAATCATCATTTTATTTTTACCTCACAAAAAATATTTAAGACCTTTCAGGAACTCATTACATTCACGAAATATGTGAAATACATTAGAAGAAATTAACTTTTAAATAAATTATAGTATATCCTCCAAGAGAAATTGAGAATACAAAAATTATGTCATTTAGTTTGCTGCTAACCTCAAGTTAGTTAATTTTACTCTGTCAGTTCTCTAAAAAGTTTATAACCTCGTACAGCTAACCGAGGTATATGTGAATATGTAAAGAGATTTCCAACTTCGTTTGAATATCGTTGGTAAATTATTTCTGTCAACGTCTTTAAAATGGTAAGAGAAAGTCAACGAAAACTTATTAGATTTCCTGTCGCCTCTCTTCTGAAAATAGAACTAGGTACGCAGTTTATTATAAATCTTGTATAGAATTAATGTAACAAACAATTTATAACGAATACGAAATATAATTAGAGAAAGAAAAATTAAGTTATGAACTGTAAATGTGAAATGAAACAAGAGTACTGAAGTTAGCTTCAATTGCATTGCTTTCCGCCCACATAATTTAAATTTTCACATTCTTCATTCCCATTGGAGGAAACTGTTGTTGTTTTATATTTGGTATTATTAAAATAAAATTAAAGGTTTATTAAATCTCATATAAATACATATACTCTAACATATCTTGTGTATATGAGATTGGCACTGGAAGTTTTTAAATATTCCTTTCAACCGAGAAATTCAACAAAATGCATGGCAATGTTTTACCATTATATTTTATAGTCTTTATGAACAAGACAATAAGGTTCAAATTCCAATGTTAATTCGCGGAATCAAAATTTCTAAGACCACTAAGAACAGTGGTGTGGTTATCTCTCTGAAATAAGGGAAAACAAATGTGAACTACTGCTAACTATACTGTTCTGTGGGGGCATTTACGCCTCTTTTAAGTTTGGTGACGAAGTTTCATTCTAACCTATAATGTTATCTCTCTCTCTCTTACATTTGATGGGGTTATCGGTAAAACAGGAATCCTTAGCAATCTTTCAAAGTTATTATTCTTACTTCGATTCTGTTGGATTTAAATTTGGTAGAATTACTGATGTTTAATTTTTGAGCTATGACAAGTGATTTTATTATTATATTTATCCACAATTCTTTGATAATCCCTAGCAAACATGACAGTCATTTGAAAACGTTTATATCTAAGAGGGAGTAATATCAAATTCAATTTGAACCCACATGGAATCATAGACATAATCCTCGATGAAGATAACTAATGAAAAACAGCCCGACAATAAAAAAGATGTTTTTGTCATCAAGCAAAGTCGAGAAATAGTGTGTATTAAGATTGCATAAGTTTAAGATAAAGGTAATTTGGCATCGCTGGGTATAATGTCAGATAAACTTATCAGACGGAAGTTGGGGAGGGATAAATAACAATCTTATCTGTAGAAAATATGTTTATTATACTGTGATCAGAAAAAATATTTTCTTTATTATTTTAGGGTCGATATACAATATTGTCCAAAATTAGTATATATAGAATTCAAAAGGCACATTACCTTTTTATCACATTATACAAAATGTGCATCGCACCGAATAAATTATCTTAAGTCACTCCTAAATTAAGTATATTATTTAAATAACCTTGCAGGTAATACTGTACAGGCCCCATTCGCAATACAATATCCCTTAAACTTATATACAGGGTGTCTATGGATGGACTTGACAATTATATTTTTCCTTTTTTAAAATGTCTGCTTATCCTGAAAAGCCTCAGCTATCATTAGAATGACGATTTAGTATACAGGGTGACTAGAATTAAGGAAAATATAAAATTTAAAGAGAAAATTGTCTTATTTTGAGAAATAAAAAAATCTTATGATCAAAAATGTACATAAAGCCAACTGCTGTCTTAATACGAAGTTCATGACCCACTTTTCATTTGAAAAGAAAATTAAAATTTAGATTAAGCATGACTAAATCCCGATTGACATTGTCCTTTCAAATCTTCGTACCAGAAAAATACTTAAGATCTCATGTGGCGAGTCGATCAATACTCCACTGTAGATAATTTAATACTCTAACTAGTGGTTTGATCAGTGTTTAATTTCAATGATTTGTTTTTGAAAAAATTCTTTTGAAATTTCACACAGCACAACCTGATTAGAAAGGACCCGCAGTTTTCTTATGGAAATTGGGTTTCAATGGGCTCAAAATTTACACTCAAGTGGCTTGTCATGCTGATAAAAGTCTCCACGGGCACAAAAAATTTTACCCACAGGGTGACCCAGAATGTACCTACCTCCCTAATTTTTTCTACAATTTTAAAAATAAAATTCTGAAATTTGGGAAATCAAATATAGGTATCAATGGCCACATTTTGACCATCCGGTGGTTAAAAAAAAAAACGCTTCCGGTATGGCTAGAAATTGCCACAACTTACTTATTTTTAATGGCACCCTGTATATTTAAGTCACTTTTCTCATAAAGCTATAATATTCAATTTTTAATCGGGAAAAACCAGACTAAAGCAAATTTACTACTCTATCTGATAAAAAAATAAAACATACAGGGTACTATTTGAAAAATTGAAGTTATGATAAATCGAATT
Organism: Leptura quadrifasciata; assembly: GCA_963675555.1. Lineage (NCBI taxonomy): Eukaryota > Metazoa > Arthropoda > Insecta > Coleoptera > Cerambycidae > Leptura > Leptura quadrifasciata. The sequence goes on along the minus strand of OY776682.1, from coordinate 2,363,048 downwards.
TCCATGAAATGGAAAAATGGGAAAACATTTCTAAATCCAAGGAAATGAACAAAATAGGCCAATATTACATTTAACTGGTTGAGAAACACCCTTTTAATCTAATTCAAAGTCTACTTCGATATTTTTTAAATTCGTTCCTGAAAAAATCCTGGAAAAAAATAAAATTCTCTCAAAAAATCAATACGGGTTCCAAAAATATCGAAGTACAGAAGATCCTCTTCAACTATTAACAGACACCATTATAACAAATTTTGAAAGGAGCGAAAAAGTGATAGCTATTTTTCTAGACCTACAAAAAGCGTTTGACACAGTCTCACATAGCCAACTACTGGACAAACTAAACAAAGTGGGTATTAGGGGAAATGTACATAATCTTCTGAAACATTACCTATCAAATAGACCCCAGCAAGTAAAAATAGACAACACTTTTAGCACAAGGAAAACAATAAAAACGGGTGTGCCACAGGGCACCGTTTTAGGTCCGACCCTATTTCTGCTGTTCATAAATGATTTGCTTGAGAAAAACTTTGGTTGCAAAATCATATCATATGCAGATGACACCGCACTAATCTGTTCGGGTGAAACCTGGAGTCTAGCGAGACAAAAAGCGACTGCCGCAATAAGTAAATAAGTTAAAACATGGCTAGATATAAACTCTCTAAAACTAAATATTGCGAAAACTAACTTCATGACATTCTCCCCAACAAAGGCAGGAATGCCACAAACAATGGAACCTATGCTGATTGACGAAGAAACAAAGAGTTACATACACAATACCACTACTATTAAATACCTTGGCGTTATCTTCGATGAACACTTAAAATGGGAAAAGCATATCAAACACTTAAATGAGAAGTTAAGGAAACTAATTTATAAATTTTACAACCTGAAAAGTGTCCTAAATAGAAAAACTCTTAGTGACGTATAACAGCCTAGCAGAATCCATAATTAGGTATGGCATTAGTGTTTGGGGATCAGCATATAATACAACCCTCCAATCTCTCCAAATTACACAAAATTATATATTAAGGACAATTTTTAATAAGAAAAGTAGAGATAGCTGCCGAAATATATTTGTAGAAAATGAAATACTGAATGTGAGAGGTCTGTATATGCACGCTGCTGTAGTTTATACGCACAACAAGAAACATATATTTGGTTCGAGTATTAATCACCGATATGAAACAAGAAATAACACCGAAAACAAATATCAAACTCCAAAATATAGCAAAGCAGTCTGCCAGAAACAAATCAAATACAATGGAATCAAACTATACAACCAGCTACCAGAACATATAAAAGCCCAGAAAAAGAAATTCAAAAAACAATGTAAAAAATATCTAGTAAAAAATTATATCATATGTCTTCAACTTTTAGCCTAATTAAGCAAGTAGTTACATCAAAAATTTGTAAATATGTAAATAAGTATTAGTCAAACTCGTTTTATCTTATCTTATTTGTGTTTCTTTTTATTATTATCTGTCTCCTGTCTTCCTACCTTTCTAGCTTTAGTAAACGTAATTATAAGTATTGTAATATTAAGTATAAATGCAATAAATTAGATATAGTTAAATGTAAAATTATGTGAGCAAAAATGTTATACTGCTAGACACAACACGAGGTCTCCTCAGGTGTCATAACCTATACAAATAATATATGCAATTATAATGTAATAATAAGTATATAGAGTATAAACAATTGTGAAAATGTAAAATTGTAAAAGATGTTGCAGTATTAATAAATAAAAAAATAAAAATAAATTCCAAAGCCAACTAGAAATAGCAAATAAATGCCATTTCGAAGGTTGTTTTTCATCCGATTTTGAATCTAAAAAAAAGCGTTGAAAAGAGCAATTACAGCTTTATGAGAAAATTGATTTAAATATACAGAGTGCTATTTAAAATAAGAAAATTGTGGCAATTACCGGACGTACCGGAAGTGATTTTTTTACCACCAAATGGTCAAAATGTGGCCATTGATACCTATACTTGGTTTCCCAAATGTCAGAATTTTATTTTTAAAACTGTAAAAAAAAGTGGGGGTGTAGGAACTTTCTGGGTCACCCGGTATATCTCAAAATCCTGTCAGTAAATTTTTTTGTGCCCATGGAGACTTTTGATCAGCATGACAAACTACCTGTGTGTAAATTGTGAGCCTATTTTATTGAAACCCAATTTTCATAAGAAAACTGCGGGGTCCTATTTAAAGTGGATCCACACATACAGTATCTTAAAATACAGCACACTGGGCAAGCAGAACCTTTTGTTTCACAAAGAAAGAAGTATTAATTGTTGCATAGCCCTTTTCACCATTGTCATGTTCTAATGTGAATGTTTATAAAATATATCACGACGGGAAGTGCGAGGGTCTGAAAAAATCAAAATACGACATTAACCATTTTGAATGGGGCCCTGAAACTTATCAACAAATAACTGGGGAACATAACTATAACAAACTTCTTAGTCAATGAGGGGCCAAAAACAAATTCCTATACATTAATTTGGCACTTTTCTGAGGGTTGTGTGATTCTGTCAAATATTACAGCTTCTACATTAAAGTCTATTTAGATTTAAGCTCGGCATTTCTCCCCAGTTTGTTTCAATTACCACTTTTATATCAATCAAAACCGACAGTTGTTTAATGGTAAATATTTGTACTTAAGTTTTGAATGAATGTTTTGTAAAACTAAACAATGGTCTTTAAATGCTGCTACTAGAGACTTCATATTCATCGATTTTTGCAGAGCAAGAGCTTTTGCTTATTACATAATCATGTGAATTGCACCAAACAGATTTCACAGTTGACTTTAGCCCTGGGCATATGTTGTGTAGTATGCATCGTTGTAAAATGTAGCAACAATACGCTGGTCCACTTTATGCATGACTGACTAGGTATCCTTCAAACATTTTGTGACCAGGTTGTTCCGCTCGAGCGAGCTCATGTCACACAATATTATCATAAGCTGTGTCAAGCTTTAGGCACGATTTTTTTTTTAAATAAAGTTCATACTTTGGCAACTGCCAAGGTAACCAAGCGTGTACACTTCAGTATTTAATCAGCTGAATTATCAAACTAGTTCAGTCATCAATATAATCCAGGGGTGGATTTATCTTCCTTAAACCCTATATTTGCGTATGCAAGAGAAAATTCTTGTTCAGTTGTAAACCGTTTTTAAAAAACAATCTCCAAGTTTCATTATAACTTTATAGAATATGCTTGATGCAGAACTCATTGTTTTTGAATAAGGTGCAAATTTAGAAGATCAATAATGAAAAATTTGATTTATCTTTGAACTTTTTTCCTTTAAATTTCTATTATCAAACAAATCAACATTCAAAAAATGTATTGCCATTTTATTCCCAGAATTCTAGTAAAAATTCCCTGACATTTGCAAACTTTTTTTGTGATTTTCCTGGCCTGTCCAGGTTGCTGGGGACCCTGTTAACGTTTTCAATCGATTAATCGATGGACATGACGTCTCCGCCTAATATTGTTCAGTTTTAGTTGTATACCCTAAGCAGAGCACAAAGCAACTTTCTTAAAACAAGTATATTTATAAAACTAAATACGATCTTTGGTAAACAATTTAAAAGTAAAAAATGTACCTGCTCAAAGTGGCAAAAAATAATAATTTTGTCGGTTTAATAGAAATAAAGTTATAAAATATAAATAATGTTTGTAAAAACTATTGCACAAACACCAAAGATTATTGCTTTGTGCCACAAAAACTATAGCATAAAAAATGTCTGTGTCCCAGCATCAGCGGCCACTGAAATTTGAGATAGCGACTTTTTAATATTGAAGCATGCAAATTAAACCATGCTTTAAATCATAGTACCAAGATTAGACGACGAAAATGAGATGCTTTCGATAGTTTCAAAGGATCTCACCGGGATCCATATGAAATCTGCACTACCGTCTTTGTTGACATTGGGGCCTTTATTATGTTGCTAGCTGTTGGAAATAATTTTGGCCAAATTATCAAACCCCTAGCTTTATTCGTTTTTGGAAAATAGGGGTTGCGACCCCTAATTTCAAAATCTATTTTCTACGAGACTATGGTAGATTTTTGTATGAAACCAAAGCGATGTCAAAGCTACTAATTGGAACCACATTACATATTTTTTCATAATTTTGCAACCGAGGCAGCAAAAAGCAAGTACGTTATGTCAAGTTATATATTTACACGAGTGGAATCATTAACATCCATCAAGTTAGTATTACCATATCGAAATTTTGCAATATCAATATATGGATTAATTGTCGCTTTTTGTCATAAATTTGTCGCATTACCACATTCTGGAAGGGTCTAAAATATTCAAGAAGAGGGCTCTGAGAGGCACCACAAATTCCTACGTCCCTTACGACAAATCCCTAAAACAGAATCAGTTCAAAAAAACCATCCCTTGATGATTTACGGGGGTGGTAATGCTGAGGTCGGCAAACATGTATTATTAATTTTCCTATTTTTTGAAAACTAAAAATTTGCGACGAATCGTGGCACGGCAAATTCCTACGTCCCTTACGACAAATTTGTGAAAGAGTCAGCTCAAAAAAACCACCCATTGATGATTTACAGGGGAAGTAGTGATGAGCGCGGAGAAAAATCCATTGATTTAACTATTTTTGTTAATTTTTTTTTGTACTCACCCCGTAAATCTTCAAGGGGTGGTTTTTTGTACTGATTCTTTTTTAGGAATTTGTCATAAGGGGCTTACAAATTTGTCGTGTCAGAAAACAGATTGTAGCGAATTTCTATTACGCAGAAATAGGATTAATACATTTTTCTCTGTACTGAGCACACTACTAACCCCGTAAATCATCAAGGGGTGGTTTTTCGCATATTATTTGCTCACGACAAATTATTTTGATACTCAGACCTCTTTTTTCCACCATTTTAGTCCGTTTCGGAATGTGGTAATGCTAACTTAACTATCAAATTCGCATTACCATGGGTTTTTTTTTTTAGATAAGGCGCGACAAATTTTTTCTTTTAATGACAAATTTACGACAAAAAAGCAAAAATAATTTGTCGTGAGCAAATAATATGCGAAAAACCACCCCTTGGTGATTTACGCGGGTGATAGTGCTCAGTACAGAGAAAAATGTATTTCTGCGTAATGTAAATTCACTAAAAACTGTTTTCTGATACGACAAATTTATAAACCTCTTATGACAAATTCCTAAAAAAGAATCAGTACAAAAAATCACCCCTTGATGATTTAAAGGGTTGTAGTGCCGAGTACAGAGAAAAATGTAGTAATTACTCTATTTCTGCGTAATATAATTTTGGGACAAATTCCTGAAAAATAATCGGTCCAAAAAACTACCCCTTGATGATTTACAGGGGTGGTAGTGAGTACGGAGAAAAATGTATTTATTTCTGTGTAACGAAAATTCGCGACAAACTGTTTTCTGGCACGACAAATTCTTAGATCACTCATGACAAATTCCTGAAAAATAATCAGTCCAATAAAACGACGCTCTTTATTAAAAAATATCCATGGTAATGCCAACTTGATAATCAAGTTAGCATTACCACATTCCGGAAGGGTCTAAAATGTTCGAGAAGAGGGCTCTAAGTGGTATCACAAATTCCTACATCCCTTACGACAAATTCCTAAAAACGAATCAGTTCAAAAAACCATCCTTTGATGATTTACGGGGGTGGTAATGCTGAGGTCGGCAAAAAATGTATTATTAATTTTCCTATTTTTGGAAACTAAAAATTCGCGACAAATTGTTTCATGGCACGACAAATTCCTAGGTCCCTTACGACAAATTCCTGAAAAAGAATCAGCTCAAAAAAACCACCCCTTGATGATTTACGGGAGAAGAAAATCCATTGATTTAACTATTTTTGTTAATTTTTTTTTGTACTCACCCCATAAATCTTCAAGGGGTGGTTTGTTGTACTGATTCTTTTTTAGGAATATGTCATAAGGGGCTTACAAATTTGTCGTGTCAGAAAACAGATTGTAGCGAATATCCATTATGCAGAAATATGAGAATTAATACATTTTTCTATGTACTGAGCACACTACCAACCCCGTAAATCATCAAGGGGTGGTTTTTCGTATATTATTTGCTTACGACAAATTATTTTGATACTCAGAGCTCTTTTTTCCACCATTTTAGCCCGTTTTTGGAATGTGGTAATGCTAACTTAACTATCAAGTTTGCATTACCATGTTTTTTTTTTACGACAAATTTACAATTAATCCATATATTGACATTGCAAAATTTCGATATGGTAATGCTAACTTGATGGATGTGAATCATTAGTAGTTTTTAAAGTGTTTTTGATTATAATAAGTGTTTCCGTCAGGTCTCTAAATAATGGAGATTTAGTACCTTCGATCTAGTTAACTTTCCTGCTACGGCCACTGCTTTTCAGTATTTTAACACACGTTTTAATATCACGATTTTTTTTGCTGCCTCATTGTTGGTTGGAAAATTATGAAAAAAATACGTAATGTAATTCTAATTAGTAGCTTCCATGTCGCTTTGGTTTCATACAAAAATCTATCATTGTTTCGTAGAAAAACGATTTTGAAGTTCGGGGTTGCAACCACTATTTTCCAAAAACAAATAAAACGATTTGATAATTGGCCCAAAATTATTTTCAACAACTCGTAACATAATAAAGGCCCCGATGTCAATAAAGATGCTAGTGCAGATTTCCTATCGAAATCCGGTTACCCTTTATTCCAGATCTGAGGAAAAAAAACACTTCTTTAGCAGGAATGTACAAAGTTAGACTTTACTTTCAGTCATGGGGAAAAATTGAACCAATCCGTGATTCGTCCGGCGAATAATTCGAAATTATAGAATTTACAATTGAGATTTCAATATGTTGCCTGTAAGTCATTAATATCCCCTGATTTTACATGAATTTTAAAAATTACCTGACATTTTTGAACAACTTAATATTCTAACTTTATTCCATGTCGCCAGAAACCCTGCCAAGTTTTTTGGGAAATTATTTGCATAACACTTTTATTGCAAAATCAGTGCAAAAATTGATTCAAATAGATTTTAATACATTCTGGTATTTTTAAATGGAATATAACTAAACTGGAGCTTAAATAATAATCCTCCTGAGACCAAGGTGAAGTTTAAAAAAAAAATGTACATACACAAATAAAAATTGTCAATTAACAATGAAAATTTAAACAGTGCATTTAAAAACTGTTAGTTCCATCAACGAGTGTTTAAAAGAACCTGTGTTCAGTGTAAAACTCAGGCAAATCCACAATAAATAATTGGAGTGTTTAGTAAGCAGTATGAGTATGATAAAAGCTATTTAAAATTTATTGATCAATTTTCGTCCCGGTTCTGAAATTAAAACGTTACACAAGTATTTATACAAAAAACTTTGGTCGACAGCCTTTTTTGAAGTCTTTTTGCAAATTTGAATACCGGTTGCTTCACAAAACTTTTTTTAGTCTTGATAGTCATGTGTAAAGTATTGCTTAGGTTTCGTACTCTTATATTAAGATGAGGCTAGCCTCAATTTCACTGGCCCTGGCTGAGCATAAAAAATACAATTTACAAAGTACATAACACATTATGTAAACTAATTATAAATAAAATAAACAGAACATAAATAAATCACGATATAAATTATTAGAAATAAGATTCCTTCAGGAACATTGCACAAAAACGGTTATTTGCACATAAACTCTTCCAAATGTTCAGTTTTTACTTGTCTATTATTGCCTGGGTTGGGAATACTGTTTCCCATCCTCAAAATATAAGGGATCACACTATCTATTTGAACTTGTCCTATCAACCCGGCAAAGAAAAGCTCCTCTAATATATTTGGTTCCATAGCTCGCAATGGTGGAAGACGTAGAAGTAACCTACAAAAAACACGACACTTGAAAAATTGCAACAGCTTTTATAGGGACAGGTTAAGTAAATATGCTTTGCTCAAATGATCTGTTTACAATGAGGACATAACGTGATTTCATCAAATAAATCCCATCATACGGGGAGGCAGCAGCAGTTATTTTTGCAACATGGTCAGAAAAAGATAGTTTTGGAGCCAACATTACCTCCAGATCTTTCATCGTTTTTGCTCTCGTGAGTATATTCTCACCTAAGGAATAATTGTATTCAAAAAAGTTTTGCTTAGGGGTAAATGCCATGGATTTGCATTTACTATTATCTAGACATAATAATTTTTCAAATAGGGAAATGAGGGATATGATACGTGTTTACGCACAAAATAATTGTAGCGGACGTGCTGCAACGAGGAGATACTCATTGCAATATCCAAATAGAATTCAGCCAGACCATAAGATTTTCAAAGATCTGTTTCGTCGTTTGGCAGAAACGAGTTCATTTGACCATAAAAATGATGTAGGATGACCGAAACGAATTACTCCAGATCAAGAACTAGAAATTTTAGTTCGTGTGGACGAAGATCCTCAAGTCAGCTCAAGTCTTTTAGCAGCGGGAAACAATCTGTCCTAAGAGTCTTACGTAAAGAATATTTCTATCCATATCATCTCACTCCTGTACAAAGCTTACTTCAAAGCGATCTTCCACAAAGGCTAGAATTTTATCAATTTGTTCTAAATAAACACAACAGGGATCGAAATTTTATTAAGAACACTTTATTTACCGACAAAGCAACTTTTACTCGCTGAGACGTTTTTAACTTGAGAAATACTCATTACTGGGAAGTAGAAAATCCTCATGCCGTTAAAGAAAGGCGTTTTCAGCAAGAATTTAAGATTAACGTTTGGTGTGATATCATCGGAGATCAATTATCGGGACCATTTGTTCTTCCTCCAAATTTAAACGGGCAGCCTTATCTGTTTTATTCTTCAAAATACTCTTGCTGATATATTACATGCTTTCATGCTAGACATACGGAACAGAATGTGGTTCGTGCAAGATGGAGCTCCCCCTCATTTCTCCATTGAAGTCAGGAATTATCTTGATGAGACTTTCCCACGCAGATGGATCGGCCGAGGAAGTGAGTTTGCTTGGCCACCAAGGAGTCCTGATTATAATCCAAAGATTATTATGTGTGGGGACATATGACGTCCTTAGTCTATGCAAATACTATCAACTCAAGAGAAGAACTGTGGGACAAAATACAAAACGTAGCGAATTTTATTAATAATAATAATAATAAAAGTCCTTCAGCCTGTTACAATTATATAAAGATTTTTTATTTTATACATTTTATAAACTGCATTATATTCATGTTATGTAAAAAAGTACACTAGAATGGAAAATATAAAAATATTTCATTGCCAATTGTTCATAGAACTGATATGTTCCCATAAAGTTAGCTCTGGGTATTTTCTTCTGCTGGGTATTCCTTAATTTCTTATTTTGCAGAGTGATTGGATGATCTCTATGTTATAATCTTCTTTAGCGAATTTTGTGGTTAGGGATTGTAATCTTTGGTTGATAGGGGTTATTTGTATGATTTCATAGGGAAGGGGGGATTATGAAGAGGATTTCTGGGGTGTCTCATCTTGGTAATGGATCGCAATGTTGTTGTTTCTGTTATTTCTAAGTTTTTTCTGACTCATCTTCTCGTATCGAGGTATAGAGGGTGGCTATATTCCAATATGGGTCGGCAGATCGAACTGTAAATATGGGCAGCAGTTTTGTTGTTAATCCCTTGGTTTTTATATGTTAAGCTGCGGAAATGTCTACTTCTTGTAATGCATTTTTTTCTTAATTATTTTAACATGTTTGTTAAAAATAAGCTTATTGTCTATTGTGATCCCAAGATATCAACTTTTACATTATTTTTTGGTTTCAATACCATGAAAATAATCCATTAGTTCATAAGAAAGTGAGAACGAGTTTACGCTGTTATTACGATTTTGTTTTCCCTTACATTTTGTACTTTTTCCAATAAATACACTTTGTTTCATTAAATTTGAATTTGTCTGTCAAAAAATTATTGAAATGTTTAACGGCACTTTCCTCGAAAATGGTTGGAGTTATCAAGTTCTACCAAGTGTACCTTTTATACGTGGAAATGACGCCCTCATCAGATTTTCTTGTCAGAAGTACATTTCGTCAAAAAAAAAAATAAAAAATAAATAAAAAAAGTTCCTCTAGTAAATTTTGTGAAGATCAGTCAATAGACTTGAGTTATTGCAAAAAAACGAAAAAATAATTTGAATTTTGACACCCTGTATCTTTTTCCGCAGCAACGTTTTACTAAAGCATATTTGTTTCTTTATATCCTCATATTTTGGCCCAAAGAATCTACTCCTGAACTATGGCCTATTATTCATGGTCCACCCTGTATAATTGTGCATCTTGTATATCAATAAAAGGCGTTTATTATTTTCTTTATTATAAATAATGTACCATTCGCCCGTGACTACCTTTTCCTCCCATTAAAAACGAAACTAAACTATAAAAATACAAACTGCTTAGCTTACCTTGGGAATCTGTCGTTATCGTCGGGGAAACAATTGTTAACATAGCTCCGCAAACCCTGGAAAGATTTTTCTTGCAGCTTTTCAATTTGTTTCCTTAAGAGAACGTCAGGTTGATCGGCAGAAAATAAGGTAATGGCTTTTAAATATGCGTACTCCTGCTCGCTTACATGAAGACGATTCATACTAGTTACATAATCCTGTAATTTTACTATGTGATCTGTTACTTGTTTGACTTTATTAGCGGACATTTTGTCCTGAGCAATTGAGGCGTGAAGGTGGCTGATGAGAGCTGACAATATCGTCGATAAAGACAACAGCTGCGAGCACTGCGCCAAACCAAGGGTAAATAATTCAGACCAGCATCCTCTGAGGAGAGAAACTTGAGTTTCGGAGCTACAATATACATGTAAGATTAAAATATTTATCGGAAAATACAAGTATGGAGGCTTACTTTAAGTACTGGAAGGCGGGTACATTTTTAGCCCAGTGTACGGACAAAAACAGCAGTCTAGAGCCACTTTCACAAATATAATGTATATTTAAGTACGGAGGCACAGGTCCCGGTATCTGTAAATTAAAGGCAATATGTTGTTCCTGTAAAATTGGTCCGTCATAGTCGTAACAGTTTTCTTCAGTGGTTAAAGTTGACAGATCGGTTCCGTTTAAACACTGAACTCTCGCCATGGTATCCAAGGCTTTGGAAATCAACTGCTTATCTCGGGCCATGGATAAGGCATCACTAAGTTCAGTGCCAGTATTTGTGCTGTCCATTGAAATGTCATCTTCAATGCTTGCTTGACTTGGCGATAAATGGTAAGGTAATTCGGATGCTGTACTGTTTGCTATAAAGGAAATAAAAATATCGTAGATGGATTAGAAGGTACGTTATACATTAATATGGAAATATTTTGGCATAGCCACCAAGAAGATGTCTCAAGGTAATAAATTTTATTGCAAGAAGTACTAGAGCTCATGTTTACATCGGTATTTGTAAAAACAAACAATTTCTATATCCACATGCACATACGTAAAGAAAGTAATGAACTCGATGGAGAGGGTTATTCTAAATGACATTTTAATAAACGGCAACACTTACCGATTCTTTTGTTTAAAAACTGTAGTCCCAGGTCGCTTGGGCAAAAAGGGTTAGGGATTAGTCCAGATTCCGTGTTCAAGTCTTTCCGGATAAATATTTTGTTGACGGCGTTCAAAGCGTTGGGGTTAAACTTTATTTCCGAATTATTCACATACTCCTTTTTATCTATAATAGGTTTTCGTTCATGTTGTACAGCTACAAGACATTCTCTTAATTAATAAAAATATAATAAGAGGTAGGTATTCAAATTTAAAAAAGTAATGTAAGATATATAAACAGTCTCTTTTGTATTTTCATTAATTCTGAAACTTTTCACAGTGAATGTTGAAAAAATACTTACAGTCACTTCTCATTCCACACGCTAAACACTTTTGAAGTCTACAATATTGACATCTATTTCTGTGGTGTTTGGTAACTTCGCAATTTTTACTTCCTCTACATTGATATCCCAGTTGTTTTCGAATGGACCTTTTAAAAAAACCCTTGCAGCCTTCGCATGAAATAGCCCCATAATGCCTGCCTGAAGCTCTATCACCACAAACAACGCACAGTTCAACAGTTAGGCACATATTATTTGAGTTATTTCTATTTTTATCACCTAACATTTCGGTTTTTATACTTTGCTCCATATCCATTTTACAAATTATTTATTTTGTAAACACACAGCAGTAGGTATATAAGCACTTTAAAATTTCATTGATTTTTCTTATTCGGTATATTTTTAATTAAATATTGTTGACCATTGCGGTGGCATGAAAACTATATCACGACTTTACGCGACCTTTCATTGAATTTTAAATAAGAATACATTGAACAAGGTTCATGACCTTACACCTGCCACTCTCGCTTAGGTACAAAAAAACCGATGCAAAGCTAATCATTTGACCTATGAATTTGCGGGAAATTCAAAATCACCTCAGTAACCCTCGACCATAGGCGTAGATTACTGGGCTGCCTGAGAAAAAGGCAATTCCTTAAAATATTTGGAAATTTTACTAGTACTGTACAGGCGAAAATCACGAAGAGGGCGACATCTATATTTTGACAGTACAACCTTATGTGTAGTGAACAACAAATCAATTTACTATTGAGCTTAAATGGAATCTAATTTTGTTAACGTGATAATTAAGTAACTTCTATGATTTTTCAAATAAAAAGTATTATTTTGTCTAAATAGCTTTACAGGTTAAAAGATGCAAACGGTCAACAAAATTATTTCTGTGAAATAGAGAACGTTTTGTTATGTTCCTCAATATTCCAGCTCAGCTAATAAACCTCCCTGCAGACCTATACGTCAAGATGGAAATATATACTAAAAACTTGAAATTAGTAAATTTATGTGAGTGTGTATGTGTATATATTACTGATCTGTAATCAGTAGTGGTTTATATGCAAGTAGCATATATTATGTGTTCACTCCAAGTAAATTAGTTACTAATAAATTTAATGAAATATACCAGCCGATTGGAAAAATAATATTTTGTAATTAATGCCCTATTTTCACTATTTTAAGAATCTGTGCTCAGTGTAACTTTTCATTTGCATTGTAGGAATATTTTATAAATCATTTAGAAAATCTACTTTGGTTTATATCTCTTTTTTGAAATGTAATGAGGATTTGAGGCTATTATTAAACACTTTATAAATAAAATAAATGTGGTTATTATATTTTTATTTAATGAAACCGAATGCGCAAGGATTTTCATTGATAATAAATTGTCTTTATTACAAGAATTGTGACATTCTTTTACCTTTTATTGAAATTCTGTCATACTTTTCTGGAAATTTGATCAAATTCAGATTAGAGTGAAAACCAGTGGAGAAACTTGCAAACCATTTTTTAAGATATACTTGCATAGGAATATTCCCACCCAGTTATAAAATTTGCCCACCCAGCTAAAGAGATTTGCCCAAGATGAAAAGCAGTGTTTATTTCATATTTTCTGTGTCCCTAAAAAACTTCTTTACCGTCTCGTTCCCATACGGAAAAGGTCTTTTGAATCGTTCATAAAAAGTGGCTTCTGTTTATTGCATAATGTATACCTACGAATACATGTAATGTAACTACTAAAAAATAGATACCCACCTCATAAATAGTCCTTAAAAATGACCTGGAAACTTGTATTTTGTTAGTTCATGTGTGGCCCTTTAATATTATTTAAATTGCATCTAAGCCACGTAATAAAATTATATGCTCACCTTTAGAAATGGGCTCTAGGCCTCACACGATTTGTATTACACTCATCAAAATATCCGAAATCGACATTTTTACATTTCAGATACTGTATCTGACACTACTATACAAAACTCAAAAATGTCATCTATTAAAAAATATGCTAGGCATAATTTCATATTTGCTCGTCTTTTTAAATATTTTAGGAAGTTATGTGTCTATCACAAAACAGAAATTTCATTCAATAAACTATTTTGTTTAATGTATTAAATACTTATATGGTTAATACCAAAACTTTGTTGTTCACTATTCAATTTGTCAACTCAGAAATTAACAGCGCCATCTATTGATGGTAATTTTCGCCTACAATTAGAAAAAGAATATTAATTTGTAATATATACTTGTAATTTTTCTCCAGCCACTTAGGTACTATGTTGATAAAACAGTAAATTCGTAAATAACACCCAAAAAATTAACAAGTCGACGCCAATGGCATCATCCAGAGCACGTCGAGGTTACAGAACGCCCAAAACTACCGATTTCTATAAATATGCATTTAAGTTGTTTTTATTACTAGTCATAAACGAAGGGTTATATTTGAAATAGACAAATTTTAAACCCTTGTTACGTACCCACGTAAAATATTTAAAGGTAATAATCGAAAGGGTATAGCCATGTATGTATGTCTAATAAGTTTATGGGATCTTTCGAGATGAAGGATGCCAGGTCAAGACTTATATTTAATAGTTTTATTATACTGATACAACGTGTACTCGTATTTGTTCATATTCCGAGAAATCTTAAGATTTTCAAAATATCACTTTTGATGGTTTGATTCACAGCTATAGTACCATCTAACAGACATCGGACGAACTTTAAAATAATTGTTTTAACCATAGCTCACGAGATGGCGCACGTAGTCCCAAACCACTTAATTTTTATTATTATAAATTCTAGCTGAGCAAATTGTCCCAAATATAATTGTGTTTCTTTGTCAGAACTAAACAAAAAATAGAGTTATTAATTATAATAAAATAAAACTTTATATTATCCACCCGAAGAATTATAGGTAGGTACCTGTTTCAAGTGTTATATACTTTTTGCAGTGGCGTAGCTGAACATTTCGCGCACCCTCAGAAATAAATACAAGAGCCTCACAAAATGTTTAAACTAAGCATAATGCGGATACCTTTTAGTTCGGAAACTGAAGGGGGGCTTTACTTACCATTGCCTTAAGCCAAAAACAGCCTGAAGATAATTTTTTGTTCAAGGCAGTTACCTATATATGCAATTTACATTTCAAATGAGAATTCAGCACAAACCCCAAAGCCTCTATTTTATCAACATACTCTATGTAAGAACCGCCTTTTCTAAAGGCACTGCATCTCTTTTTATCGGAAAGTTGATGTATTTAGGCTTAGTTAAATTATATTGAATTTAATTTAACTCACACCAGTTAGAAATTTGGTTAATGCTATGATGTACTGTAAAATGAAGGCGATCAGAGGGATTGTTTACTTATGATAAATAGTGCATTGTCAGCATACAAATGTACAATCTCCTCAACAACAGCTGCCAATTCATTGACAAAATAAAAAGAGAAGAGGCCCAAGTATTGAACCTTGGAGAACTCCACTCTCTATTTTACCCCATCCCTGTTAAATATAATGAGAACCAGCCCAATGTCATACCCCTGATCCCATAAAAATTAATTTTTAGCAGGAAAGTCAAGTTATACTATGGATGAATAATTAATCTCGCAACAGATTGTTTAAAACCAAAACGTTCCATCTACAACAGTCGTAATCAGATTTTTGCATGACCTACTGCGATTTTCAATGATGTATTGTTAAACGATCGAACAAAGCCAGTGTCATATTTTTAATAGGGGTCATATTTTTAATGCAGGGTTGCTAACAATGCTCACTTCTCAAATAAAAATGAAGAGCTTCAAAGGCAGTTGGCAACGTTTGGAGTGGTTTAACTTTCACCACGAACGCCGCGGAAACGGTGAGAGATAGGACAAAATTTCATATAAATAATTTTGTAGAGCACAAAATTTCAAATGCCATTGGCGGTTTATGAACAAAAGAATTTCTTAAAAAGAAATTAAGAAAGTCTTTTCCTAAATGTAAGTTAAACTTAAGGAAAATTAAACGCGAGAGTGAAATATCAAACGTGAGACACGAAATGAGCCTAGGAGGGATTTCAATGACGTAATTTCCACAAGCACCAGGACACTGAAATACACTACACTTGAATACCCTACTCGTTTCGCCCACCATGCTGACATCACTGGAGATGATGAAAATTGAGCTTTAATTTGAAGAATACTCGCGAACACTCTACTCTACGCGCGTTTCGTCCTCCATGTTGACATCATTAGGAGATGACTAATTTGGAGATGCTTAAAACTGAGCTGTAATATGGACACTACATTCCAATACTCTACTCGATGCGTTTCGCCCACTATATTGGCCATCTGAAGATGACGGTAACTGAGCTTTAATTTGAATAATGTACCCGATGAATACTCTGCTCGATGTGCGATTCGCCCACTATATATTGGCATTATCTGGAGATGCTTAAAACTTAACTTTATTAGCAACACTCGAATGTTCTACTCGCCGGGATTTCGCCCACCATGCTTTCATCACTGGAGATGATGAAAACTTAATTTGAACAATACACCCGAATATTTTACTCGACGCGCGTTTCGCCAACCATGTAGGCATAATCTGGAGATGCTTAAACCTGAGTTTTAATATGAACACTACACTGAGAGCCACTGGTCTGTAATTATTCATCAAGTTTCTGTTACCCTTTTTAAAAATTGGTATTATATGAGATTTTTTTCAGATAGTAAAAGATTCGTTGAATAGTTTTGCTAAGTCATCAGTCAGAATATAGTGATGCATTTCTTTACTAAATTACTTGACATAGCCACTTAGGTTTTTGTTCGCTAAAGAGTTTGTTGCATCTATTATTTCCTTATCATCTGGAAATGCTTTTAAAACTGAGCCTTAATTTGATAGCAACACCTGAATGTTCTACTCGACATGGGTTTCGCTCACCATGCTGACATCATTGGAGATGATGAAAATTGAGCTTTAATTTGAAGAATACTCGCGAACACTCTACTCTACGCGCGTTTCGTCCTCCATGTTGACATCATTAGGAGATGACTTAAATTTAAATTATCTAGAAGTACTTAAAACAGCTTTAATTTGATACCAACACCCGCATGTTTTACGCCACTTAGAGTAAAATGTATCTATACATTTTTCAAAATTGTATCCAACAAAAGATCCAGTGTATTCAACACATGTAAATGTACATTGTTATTTTTTATCAACTTCACTTCCCCATATAATAAATAACACTTTGCGGTGTATTGAGTGAAAAAATGTATATCTCAGTTTAGGAAAGTATAGTCCAAGTAAGAGGACTTCCCTACTTTCAAAAAACTTTACGACATAATTATTATCGCCGAGGGCCATGGCTGCATGCCTGTCATCAAACGATCCGACGCATGTTAAAAACCTATAAAGATAAGCGAGTCAATTTGCGAACAGCAGTGCAGAGAGTACAGGTATTTTAATGGGGTAGTAAAGTTTTTGTTGCGTTTTTTATATGCCGGGAACTGATTACTTCAACTATACGTATATGATTAAAATTTATTTAGCATAGGTTACAAACAAGGAATCCTTCATGTAAAAAAACAAGTAGAAAACTAACAGCTCTATCACAATGCTTCCCCGTGCTTCTGGAGATTCCGAGTTAGTTAAAAACTACCTATTAGGATTCATTATTCTCCTACCTTAAAAACTTTAAATAAATTTAATGAATTAATCTGGCATTTAGTGGTCGTCAAACCAATATGAACCACACAACGTAGATTACAAATTCACATTAAAACGTGGGTGAAAGTCACTTTACGTATGTGAAAATTTAATTTACACCACAAACAACTCGCAACGCAACAGATTGTTTAAAACCAGAACGTTCCATGTATCTAGTACAACAATGTAAGTCGAAGCATCATATCAGTCATATTCAGATTTTTGTCCATGGCATACTACGGTTTCCAATGCGGTTGTAGTGTTAGACGTTGAAACAAACCCATTGCAATATTTTTAATACACAGAGGTTTGGTCGGAAAATGCGGGGTTGCTGAAATTGCTGACTCCTCAAACGAAAATGAAGAGCTTGAAGACCAATTGGCAACATTTCGTGTGGCATAACTTCCAGCACAAACGCCGCGAAAACGGCGATAGACAAAATTTCAGATACCTAAGCAATTTTGTAGAGCACGAAAATTCAATGTCAGTGACGATATATCATCAAAATTAAATGTTTAGGTAGGGGATACGCCCATTATTCGTAGAATTTTTGCATCTGCCGAGTATTATGTGTAAATATGAATAAAACGTTTCAAATAATTAATATATTAATTAAATATTGTAAAGGATTTTCTGAATTTTTTTTTAAAGAAGTTCTTTTCGTAATTGTAAGTTAAAATTAGGGAAAACGACATATGTTGGAAAGTTGAAATGCACTACGCACGAATGCTTTCTCGACGCGGGTTTCGTCAACCATGTAGGCATAATCTAGAGATGATTAAAACTGAATTTTAATATATATAAACATTACATTCCCATAATTTACTCGAGGCACATTTCGCCCACTATGTTGGCATCATCTAGAAATGATGAAACTGAGCTTTAATTTCGATGTGCCGTTTCGTCCACTGTGTTGGTATCATCTGGAGATGCTTAAAACTGAACTTTAATTTACTAGCAACACTCGAATGTTCTACTCGACTGGGATTTCGCCCACCATGCTTTCATCACTGGAGATGATGAAAACTATAATCTTCAATTTCAATTTAAACAATACACCCCGAATGCTCTACTCGACACGCGTTTCGCCAGCCATGTAGGCATAATCTGGAAATGCTTAAAACTGGGTTTCGATACTCTACTCGACTTTCGTCCACGCGCATTGGCATCATCTGAAAGTGACGAAAACTGAGCTTGAATTTGAATAATACACTCGAACGCTCTACTCAATGTGCGTTTCGGCCACCATGTTAGCATCATCTGGAGATGTTTAAAACTCAGCTTTAATTTGATAGCAAGACCCGGCGAATGTTCTACTCGATGTGGATTTCGCCCATCATGTTGACATCATTTAGATATGAGTAGGGTTGTGTTTTAATTTGAACACTACACTAGTTACTTGGTACTAAGATAAACAAAATAATAATCTAGGTTTGTATGGAATTATTTTTCTCTTTTACTTCCACATCCAGTGGAAGTATAGTAACTTGAAAAAAAAATTATTAAGGTTTTTGGAGACGGAACCTTTTCAATATCAACAAGAGGGAATGAAATATCCTTATTTATCCACAGGAAATTGTGAGCTATGAAAACATGTATATCATTTGTTGAGTTCTCCATTTCTTGACTAGATTCCCATTGAAAATTTAAATTTTTCGCATTACATCTAAACATTTTTCTAAATCGTATTCACCGAAAGATCCAATGTATTCAACACATGTAAATGTAGGTACATTGTTATTGCACTTTTTTGTCAACTTCAGTTCTCCATATACTAAATAACACCTTACGGAGTATTGAATGGAAAAAATCTATATCTCTAAGGAAAGTATATGATTAAAATCTCGTTATAGCATAGGTTACAAACAAAGAATAGTTCTAATAAAAAAAACCGATTAGAAAACAGCTCTATAACAATGCTTCCGCTGGTTCTGGAGATTCCGATTCTGTTTAAAACTATTATTCATTATTTACCGATCCCAAAAAGGATAACTATTACTTTTAATGAATTAATCTCGTGTTTAATGATCATCAAACCAATACCAATACGAACATCACAACACAGATTAGAAATTCACATTAAAACGTGCTGTTAAAAGTCACTTTACGCATGTGAAAATATAATCCACACCACGAGCAACTCGCAACAGATTGTTTAAAGCCAAAACGTTCGATGTACAAGTACAATGAAATTTTGGAAGCGTCATATCACCATGTCAGTCGCATTCAGATTTCTCCATGGCCTACTACGGTTTTCAGTGCTGTGGCGGTGTTAGACGATGAAACAAATTGAATGTGATATTTTTAATACACCGTTCAACTTGAGATTTGGTCGAAAAATGCGGGGTTGCTGACAATGCCTACTCCTCAAATGAAAACGAAGAACTTGCAGACTAATTGGCAACATTTCATGTGACTTAACTTCCAGCAAGAACGTCGCGAAAACTGTGAAAGATAGGACAAAATTTTAGATAAGTAATTTCGTAGAGCATGAAATTTCAAATATTAGCGGTGGTATATATATCATCAAATTAATTATTTAGGCAGGGGATACGCGCACTTTCCGTAGAGTTTTTGCTGTGGCGAGTAAATCTGAATAAAACGTTTTAAATAATTAATGAATTAATTAAATACTTTAAGGCATTTTTGGAAATATTTTTTAAAGAAGTCCTTTTCCTAATTGTAAGTTAAAATTAGGGAAAATGAAATGTTGAAATGGGACGTAATTTCCATAAGCACCATGACATTTAAATAATACACTTGAACATTCTACTAGACGCGTGTTTCGCCCACCATATTGGTATCACCTGGAGATGCTTAAAACTGAGCTTTAAATGGATAGCAACGATCGACTGTTCTACTCGACGCGGGTTTCGCCAACTATGTAGGCATAATTTGGAGATGCTTAAAACTGAGCTGTAATATGGACACTACATTCCAATACTCTACTCGATGCGTTTCGCCCACTATATTGGCCATCTGAAGATGACGGTAACTGAGCTTTAATTTGAATAATGTACCTGATGAATACTCTGCTCGATGTGCGATTCGCCCACTATATATTGGCATTATCTGGAGATGCTTAAAACTTAACTTTATTAGCAACACTCGAATGTTCTACTCGCCGGGATTTCGCCCACTATGCTTTCATCACTGGAGATGATGAAAACTTAATTTGAACAATACACCCGAATATTTTACTCGACGCGCGTTTCGCCAACCATGTAGGCATAATCTGGAGATGCTTAAACCTGAGTTTTAATATGAACACTACACTGAGAGCCACTGGTCTGTAATTATTCATCAAGTTTCTGTTACCCTTTTTAAAAATTGGTATTATATGAGATTTTTTTCAGATAGTAAAAGATTCGTTGAATAGTTTTGCTAAGTCATCAGTCAGAATATAGTGATGCATTTCTTTACTAAATTACTTGACATAGCCACTTAGGTTTTTGTTCGCTAAAGAGTTTGTTGCATCTATTATTTCCTTATCATCTGGAAATGCTTTTAAAACTGAGCCTTAATTTGATAGCAACACCTGAATGTTCTACTCGACATGGGTTTCGCTCACCATGCTGACATCATTGGAGATGATGAAAATTGAGTTTTAATTTGAAGAATACTCGCGAACACTCTACTCTACGCGCGTTTCGTCCTCCATGTTGACATCATTAGGAGATGACTTAAATTTAAATTATCTAGAAGTACCTAAAAACTGAGCTTTAATTTGATACCAACACCCGCATGTTTTACGCGACTTAGAGTAAAATGTATCTATACATTTTTCAAAGTTGTATCCACCAAAAGATCCAGTGTATTCAACACATGTAAATGTACATTGTTATTTTTTATCAACTTCACTTCCCCATATAATAAATAACACTTTGCGGTGTATTGAGTGAAAAAATGTATATCTCAATTTAGGAAAGTATAGTCCAAGTAAGAGGACTTCCCTGCACTCAAAAAACTTTACGACATAATTATTATCGCCGAGGGCCATGGCGGCATGCCTGTCATCAAACGGCTCGACGCGCATTAAAAACATATAAAGGTAAGCGAGTCAATTTGCGAACAGCAGTGTAGAGACTACAGGTATTTTAATGAGGTCGTAAAGTTTTTGTTGCGTTTTTTATGTGCCGGGAACTGATTACTTCAACTATACGTATATGATTAAAATTTATTTAGCATAGGTTACAAAGAAGGAATCCTTCAAGTAAAAAACTAACAGCTCTATCACAATGCTTCCCCGTGCTTCTGGAGATTCCGAGTTAGTTAAAAACTACCTATTAGGATTCATTCATAGTCTATGGATTCATTATTCTATTACCTTAAAAATTATAATTAAATTCAATGAATTAATCTGGCATTTAGTGGTCGTCAAACCTATATGAACCACACGCGTTGTAATTAAGGTAATCTACGTAGATTACAAATTCACATTAAAACGTGGTTAAAAGTCACTTTACGTATGTGAAAATTTAATTTACACCACAAATAACTCGCAACGCAACAGATTGTTTAAAACCAAAACGTTCGATGTACCTAGTACAACAATGTAAGTGGAAGCATCAATCAGTCGTATTCAGATTTTTCTCCATGGCATACTACGATTTTCAATGTTTTTAGTGTGAAACAAACCCATTGCAATATTTTTAATACAATAACGATCAACTTAAGAGATTTGGTCGGAAGATGCGGGGTTGCTGAAATTGCTGACTCCTCAAACGAAAATGAAGAGCTTGAAGACGAATTGGCAACATTTCGTGTGGCATAACTTCCAGCACAAACGCCGCGAAAACGGTGATAGACAAAATTTGAGATACCTAAGCAATTTTGTAGAGCACGAAAATTCAATGTCTGTGGCGATATATCATCAAAATTAAATGTTTAGGTAGGGGATACGCCCATTATTCGTAGAATTTTTATATCTGCCGAGTATTATGTGTAAATATGAATAAAACGTTTCAAATAATTAATATATTAATTAAATATTGTAAAGGATTTTCTGAATTTTTTTTAAAGAAGTTCTTTTCGTAATTGTAAGTTAAAATTAGGGAAAAAGTTGAAATGCACTCTACGCACGAATGCTTTACTCGACGCGGGTTTCGTCAACCATGTAGACATAATCTAGAGATGGTTAAAACTGAATTTTAATATATATAAACACTACATTCCCATAATTTACTCGACGCACATTTCGTCCACTATGTTGGCATCATCTAGAAATGATGAAACTGAGCTTTAATTTCGATGTGCCGTTTCGTCCACTATGTTGGTATCATCTGGAGATGCTTAAAACTGAACTTTAATTTACTAGCAACACTCGAATGTTCTACTCGATTGGGATTTCGTCCACGCGCATTGGCATCATCTGAAAGTGAAGAAAACTGAGCTTGAATTTGAATAATACACTCGAACGCTCTACTCAATGTGCGTTTCGGCCACCATGTTAGCATCATCTGGAGATGTTTAAAACTTAGCTTTAATTTGATAGCAAGACCCGGCGAATGTTCTACTCGATGTGGATTTCGCCCATCATGTTGACATCATTTAGATATGATTAGGGTTGAGTTTTAATTTGAACACTACACTAGTTATTTGGTACTAAGATAAACAAAATAATAATCTAGGTTTGTATGGAATTATTTTTCTCTTTTACTTCCACGTCCAGTGGAAGTATAGTAACTTGATACAAAAATTATTAAGGTTTTTGGAGATGGAACCTTTTGAATATCAACAAGAGGGAATGAAATATCCTTATTTATCCACAGGAAATTGTGAGCTATGAAAACATTTATATCATTTGTTGAGTTCTCCATTTCTTGACTAGATTCCCATTGAAAATTTAAATTTTTCGCATTACATCTAAACATTTTTCTAAATCGTATTCACCGTGGAAGCTGGGTCTACTAGACAGAGAGGCCTTCAAAGGCTCACTAGAAGAACAGGTGAGAGGTGGCATGGTGACGACGGATGAAACCCTGATAAGGGTGGTCTCTAGAGCTTGTGACCAAGCAATGCCCAGAAGAAGAACGGCGAGGACCAAAAGGGGAGTGTATTGGTGGACAGACGATATCAACAATCTCAGGAGGAAATGTGTGGCAGCCAGAAGAAGGTGTGTTAGGGAAAATAGGAGGCAAGGAAGAGAGGCTGAAAACCTAGCTACCCAAGACTACCGAGAAGCAAGGAAAAGACTCAGAGATGCGATAAAAGATTCCAAAAGGAATAAATGGAGGGAGATGTGTGAGGATATTGACAGGAACGTGTGGGGTGACGGGTATAAAATTGCGACCCGAAGTATGAGAGCCACCCCTCCCGCAATCCCAGGAGAAAGCATAGAGGAAATAGTGGGCGTCTTATTTCCTGCGAGGGAAGAAGTCAGATGGGGAGCCACGGAAGTGGGGGACGTGCCCCCCCATTACAGAGGAAGAGCTTAAGGCTGCTTGTAGCAGGCTTAAAAGTGGTAAAGCTCCGGGCCCAGATGATATCCCACCCGAGATAGTGAAGATAGTTGCAGAGGAGTATCCCGTGGTCACCTGAGAATTATGAACCAGGCGCTGGAGAGTGGGGTTTTTCCGGACAGATGGAGGAAAGCAAGGCTGGTATTGATACCAAAAAGGAATAAACCGCCAGAGGAACTGTCTTCTTACAGGCCATTGTGTTTGTTAGACGCATGGAGCAAGTTGCTAGAATACCTTGTATTGGGAAGACTAGAGACTGAAATAGAGCAGAAAGGAGGATTGGCGGATAATCAGTACGGTTTTAGGAAAGGCAAATCGACGGTGGATGCTGTAAGGAGGATTACGGAGATTGCGAGGGAGGCCATGAACTCTAAAAGGATCTGTGCAGTAGTGACCCTGGATGTCAGAAATGCGTTTAACACGGCGGGATGGGCTGAGATTGTCAGTAGCCTGAGGAGAGTGAGAGTAGCTCCTTATCTGCTCAGAATCATTAAGAGCTACCTAGAGAACAGTAGAATTGGATGGGAGGCAGAAAACGGAGCACACTGGAAGAAGGTGACCTGCGGGGTCCCACAGGGATCGGTCCTGGGTCCGACCTTGTGGAATTTAATGTTCAATGACGTCTTACAGCTGCCTCTGGAGGGCGGTGTTACGGTGACAGGGTACGCCGACGACTTGGCCATAACAGCTACAGGAAACTGGGTGGCTGGAGTAGAGGCAGGGGTAAATGAAACCATCAGGAGAATAGAGCGGTGGTTAAATGGGGTGCAATTAGAACTAGCCCCAGAGAAAACAGAGTGCATCATCATTACGAGGAAAAGAATTCTACCACCCTTCACAGTAATAGTAGGGCAGGTGGAGATTAGACCTAGCAGGGGCTTAAAATATCTAGGAATATGGTTAGACCCACGGCTAACCTATGGGTTACATGCACTGAAGACAGCAGGAAAGGCGGGGAAAACCGCCTCTGCCTTAGAGAGGCTTATGAGTAACACGTATGGGCCCAAGGCTAGCAAAAGAAGGGTATTATGCAGTGTGGTGCATTCCATCTTACTATATGCGGCCCCAGTATGGGAGAGCTCGATGGCGGTACAGAGCACCAGAAGGAGGCTTGAGAGAGTACAGCGGAGTGCTGCACTCAGAGTTTGCAGTGCTTACAGAACTGTGTCGTATGAAGCAGTCCTGGTGCTAGCGGGGGTCCCCCGGTAGATCTACTTGCCAAGGAGAGAAGAAAGGTGTATGAAGGGACGGGGAAGCAAGAGGCAAGGGAGAGACTCCTCGAGAGATGGCAGACTAGTTGGAACAACTCAACTAAAGGGAGGTGGACAAGACGACTTATTCCAAATATAAGAACGTGGTCGGAGAGGGGGCATGGAGAAATGAGCTTCCACCCCACCCAGGCTCTCACGGGATATGGTTGCTTTGTGGAATATCTCTTTGATATAGGAAAGGTTGACACACGGGAGTGTGTGTACTGTGGGGAGAACGACGACGCAGAACATACCTTATTCTACTGCAACCGGTGGAGGACCGAGAGATCAGGAGACTATTGGAACCCTGATAACCCAATTAGGTATATGCTGGAATCGGAGGAGAACTGGGAAAATGTAGCACATGCTCTAAATAGAATAATGAGGACAAAGGAAGAGGATAGAAGAAATCTAGCCCCGAACCCCTAATTGCTTTAACAGATGGGGGATGTAAGGGAACACGTGGGACGTTTTTACTAACACCAATAAAAGACGAATGACCCGTGGCCTGATGGAAAGCGAAAGCAGTTCCAGGTCACGTGGAAACACTGATCCAGGAGGGGTTTTAGTCGGTAGGAGTCCGACACTACCCGGCGTGGGCAGACACTAGCGCCGGGTGTCCATGTAGGATTTCCCCTCAACCATATAAAAAAAAAAAAAAAAAATCGTATTCACCGAAAGATCCAATGTATTCAACACATGTAAATGTACATTGTTATTTTTTATGAACTTCACTTCCCCATATAATAAATAACAATTTGCGGTGTATTGAGTGAAAAAAAGTTAAAAGTCACTTTACGCATGTGAAAATATAATCCACACCACGAGCAACTCGCAACAGATTGTTTAAAACCAAAACGTTCGATGTACAAGTACAATGAAATTTTGGAAGCGTCAGCCGCATTCAGATTTCTCCATGGCCTACTACGGTTTTCAGTGCTGTGATGGTGTTAGACGATGAAACAAATTCAATGCGATATTTTTAATACACCGTTCAACTTAGAGATTTAGTCGAAAATGCGGGGTTGCTGACAATGCCTACTCCTCAAATGAAAACGAGGAACTTACAGATCAATTGGCAACATATCGTGTGAATTAACTTCTAGCAAGAACGCCGCGAAAACTGTGAGAGATAGGACAAAATTTCAGATAAGTAATTTCGTAGGGCATGAAATTTCAAATATCAGCGGTGGTATATATCATCAAAATTAATTGTTTAGGCAGGGGATACGCCCACTTTTCGTAGAATTTTTGCTCTGGCGAGTAAATCTGAATAAAACGTTTTAAATAATTAATAAATTAATTAAATACTTTAAGGCATTTTTAGAAAAAATATATTTTTAAAGAAGTTCTTTTCCTAATTGTAAGTTAAAATTAGGGAAAATGAAATGTTGAAATGTGACGTAATTTCCATAAGCACCATGACATTTAAATAATATGCTTGAACATTCTACTAGACGCGTGTTTCGCCCACCATATTGGTATCACTTGGAGGTGCTTAAAACTGAGCTTTAAATGGATAGCAACGCTCGACTGTTCTACTTGACTCGGGTTTCGCCAACTATGTAGGCATAATTTGGAGATGCTTAAAACTGAGCTGTAATATGGACACTACATTCCGATACTCTACTCGATGCGTTTCGCCCACTATATTAGCCATCTGAAGATGACGGCAACTGAGCTTTAATTTGAACAATGTACCTGATGAATACTCTGCTCGATGTGCGATTCGCCCACTATATATTGGCATTATCTGGAGATGCTTAAAACTTAACTTTATTAGCAACACTCGAATGTTCTACTCTCCGGGATTTCGCCCACCATGCTTTCATCACTGGAGATGATGAAAACTTAATTTGAACAATACACCCGAATATTTTACTCGACGCGCGTTTCTCCAACCATGTAGGCATAATCTGGAGATGCTTAAACCTGAGCTTTAATATGAACACTACACTGAGAGCCAGTGGTCTGTAATTATTCATCAAGTTTCTGTTATCCTTTTTAAAAATTGGTATTATATGAGGTTTTTTCAGATAGTAAAAGATTCGTTGAATAGTTTTGCTAAGTCATCAGTCAGAATATAGTGATGCATTTCTTTACTAAATTACTTGACATAGCCACTTAGGTTTTTGTTCGCTAAAGAGTTTGTTGCATCTATTATTTCCTTATCATCTGGAAATGCTTTTAAAACTGAGCCTTAATTTGATAGCAACACCTGAATGTTCTACTCGACATGGGTTTCGCTCACCATGCTGACATCATTGGAGATGATGAAAATTGAGCTTTAATTTGAAGAATACTCGCGAACACTCTACGCGCGTTTCGTCCTCCATGTTGACATCATTAGGAGATGACTTAAATTTAAATTATCTAGAAGTACTTAAAAACTGAGCTTTAATTTGATACCAACACCCGCATGTTTTACGCGACTTAGAGTAAAATGTATCTATACATTTTTCAAAATTGTATCCAGCAAAAGATCCAGTGTATTCAACACATGAAAATGTACATTGTTATTTTTTATCAACTTCACTTCCCCATATAATAAATAACACTTTGCGGTGTATTGAGAGAAAAAATGTATATCTCAGTTTAGGAAAGTATAGTCCAAGTAAGAGGACTTCCCTGCACTCAAAAAACTTTACGACATAATTATTATCGCCGAGGGCCATGGCTGCATGCCTGTCATCAAACGACCCGACGCATATTAAAAACCTATAAAGGTAAGCGAGTCAATTTGCGAACAGCAGTGCAGAGAGTACAGGTATTTTAATGAGGTCGTAAAGTTTTTGTTGCGTTTTTTATATGCCGGGAACTGATTACTTCAACTACACGTATATGATTGAAATTTATTTAGCATATGTTACAAACAAGGAATCCTTCAAGTAAAAAACTAACAGCTCTATCACAATGCTTCCCCGTGCTTCTGGAGATTCCGAGTTAGTTAAAAACTACCTATTAGGATTCATTCATAGTCTATGGATTCATTATTCTCCTACCTTAAAAATTATAATTAAATTTAATGAATTAATCTGGCATTTAGTGATCGTCAAACCGATATGAACCACACACGTTGTAAGGTAATCTACGTAGATTACAAATTCACATTAAAACGTGGTTAAAAGTCACTTTACGTATGTGAAAATTTAATTTACACCACAAACAACTCGCAACGCAACAGATTGTTTAAAAGCAAAACGTTCGATGTACCTGGTACAACAATGTAAGTCGAAGCATCATATCAGTCGTATTCAGATTTGTCTCCATGGCATACTACGATTTTCAATGTTTTTAGTGTGAAACAAACCCATTGCAATATTTTTAATACAACGATCAACTTGAGAGATTTGGTCGGAAAATGCGGGGTTGCTGAAATTGCTGACTCCTCAAACGAAAATGAAGAGCTTGAAGACCAATTGGCAACATTACGTGTGACATAACTTCCAGCACAAACGCCGCGAAAACGGTGATAGACAAAATTTGACATACCTAAGCAATTTTGTAGAGCACGAAAATTCAATGTCAGTGGCGATATATCATCAAAATTAAATGTTTAGGCAGGGGATACGCCCATTATTCTTAGAATTTTTGCATCTGCCTAGTATTATGTGTAAATATGAATAAAACGTTTCAAATAATTAATATATTAATTAAATATTGTAAAGGATTTTTTGAATTTTTTTTTAAAGAAGTTCTTTTCGTAATTGTAAGTTAAAATTAGGGAAAACGACATACGTTGGAAAGTTGAAATGCACTCTACGCACGAATGCTTTACTCTACGCGGGTTTCGTCAACCATGTAGGCATAATCTAGAGATAGTTAAAACTGAATTTTAATATATATATATAAACACTACATTCCCATAATTTACTCGACGCACATTTCGCCCACTATGTTGGCATCATCTAGAAATGATGAAACTGAGCTTTAATTTCGATGTGCCGTTTCGTCCACTGTGTTGGTATCATCTGGAGATGCTTAAAACTGAACTTTAATTTACTAGCAACACTCGAATGTTCTACTCGACTGGGATTTCGGCCACGCGCATTGGCATCATCTGAAGGTGACGAAAACTGAGCTTGAATTTGAATAATACACTCAAACGCTCTACTCAATGTGCGTTTCGGCCACCATGTTAGCATCATCTGGAGATGTTTAAAACTGAGGTTTAAATTGATAGCAAGACCCGGCGAATGTTCTACTCGATGTGGATTTCGCCCATCATGTTGACATCATCTAGATATGATTAGGGTTGAGTTTTAATTTGAACACTACACTAGTTATTTGGTACTAAGATAAACAAAATAATAATCTAGGTTTGTATGGAATTATTTTTCTCTTTTACTTCCACGTCCAGTGGAAGTATAGCAACTTGATAAAAAAATTATTAAGGTTTTTGGAGATGGAACCTTTTGAATGTCAACAAGAGGGAATGAAATATCCTTATTTATCCACAGGAAATTGTGAGCTATGAAAACATTTATATCATTTGTTGAGTTCCCCATTTCTTGACTAGATTCCCATTGAAAATTTAAATTTTTCGCATTACATCTAAACATTTTTCTAAATCGTATTCACCGAAAGATCCAATGTATTCAACACATGTAAATGTAGGTACATTGTTATTGCACTTTTTTATCAACTTCAGTTCTCCATATACTAAATAACACAATGGAAAAAATCTATATCTCTAAGGAAAGTACCTATATGATTAAAATCTCGTTATAGCATAGTTTACAAACAAAGAATAGTTCTAATAAAAAAACCGATTAGAAAACAGCTCTACAACAATGCTTCCGCGTGGTTCTGGAGATTCCGATTCTGTTTATTCATTATTTACCGATCTCAAAAAGGATAACTATTACTTTTAATGAATTAATCTCGTGATTAATGATCATCAAACCAATACCAATACGAACATCACAACACAGATTAGAAATTCACATTAAAACGTGCTGTTAAAAGTCACTTTACGCATGTGAAAATATAATCTACACCACGAGCAACTCGCAACAGATTGTTTAAAGCCAAAACGTTCGATGTACAAGTACAATGAAATTTTGGAAGCGTCATATCACCATGTCAGTCGCATTCAGATTTCTCCATGGCCTACTACGGTTTTCAGTGCTGTGGCGGTGTTAGACGATGAAACAAATTGAATGTGATATTTTTAATACACCGTTCAACTTGAGATTTGGTCGAAAAATGCGGGGTTGCTGACAATGCCTACTCCTCAAATGAAAACGAAGAACTTGCAGACTAATTGGCAACATTTCATGTGACTTAACTTCCAGCAAGAACGTCGCGAAAACTGTGAAAGATAGGACAAAATTTCAGATAAGTAATTTCGTAGAGCATGAAATTTCAAATATCAGCGGTGGTATATATCATCAAATTAATTGTTTAGGCAGGGGATACGCGCACTTTTCGTAGAATTTTTGCTGTGGCGAGTAAATCTGAATAAAACGTAACGTAAAATAATTAATGAATTAATTAAATACTTTAAGGCACTCTTGGAAATATTTTTTTAAAGAAGTTCTTTTCCTAACTGTAAGTTAAAATTAGGGAAAATGAAATGTTGAAATGTGACGTAATTTCCATAAGCACCATGACATTTAAATAATACGCTTGAACATTCTACTAGACGCGTGTTTCGCCCACCATATTGGTATCACCTGGAGATGCTTAAAACTGAGCTGTAATATGAACACTACACTCCAATACTCTACTCAATGCGTTTCGCCCACTATTTTGGCCATCTGAAGATGATGATAACTGAGCTTTAATTTGAACAATGTACCTGATGAATACTCTGCTCGATGTGCGATTCGCCCACTATGTTGGCATTATCTGGATATGCTTAAAACTTAACTTTAATAGCAACACTCGAATGTTCTACTTGACGGGATTTCGCCCACCATGCTTTCATCACTGGAGATGATGAAAACTGAGCTTCAATTTGAACAATACACCCGAATATTTTACTCGACGCGCGTTTCGCCATAACCATGTAGGCATAATCTGGAGATGCTTAAACCTGAGCTTTAATATAATATGAACACTACACTGAGAGTCACTGGTTTGTAATTATTTATCGAGTTTCTGTTACCCTTTTTAAAAAATGGTATTATATGAGATTTTTTCAGACACTAAAAGATTCGTTAAATAGTTTTGCTAATTCATCAGTCAGAATATAGTGATGCATTTCTTTACTAAATTAGTTGACATAACCACTTAGGCTTTTATTCGCTAAAGAGTTTGTTGCATCTATTATTTCCTTATCGCTGTTACATTCGCGTGCAAGTGCTAACGCCAAAATTTTTTTTTGAGACGTTTCGTCCTTGTATACACACTAAATCACATTTTAATTTTTTTTACTCCCTTTCATAATAGTGTGGGGGTAGTATTGGGGGTGATAGTGGGGGGTGGCTGATGTAAAAAAAATTTCTGAGACCTTGACTTTTCGTACATGCCCTAAATTGCAATTTTATGGACTCTTACCTGCTTGCTTTGCCTATTTACCTCCGAATCCTCCAACGGGATTAGATCAAAATATAATCTAGTTCCAGATCTCGTTATAATACGTAAGTGTACCAAATTTCAAGTCAATATCTAAACGGTTCCAGAGTAAACGTGCTCATAAAAAAAATTACAGACAGACTGAAATTTTTTTGCTCAAATTTAAAATCTCGACGTTTCATGACATTTTAAGGCTATTTCAAAAAAAATTTTTTGCGCTACTATGCTTCCACTAGACGTGGAAGTAATTACATAAGTTTTCCTCAAATCGTTTATGAAAAAACTGGAAAAGGTGGATTAAAAATGAAAGTCTTATGTGATATGTCTCAGTAGCATTACTGATGACATCTGGTGTTGTTCCTGACAAAATTTTACAAAAGAGCTTGCTTGCATTTCATTTTTAACATCCAGAAGGAAATTGTAACATTGTCAGGGGCGTATGAATTATTTTTAAAAAGGAGGTAATATTGTACTATTTCTATGCCACTAATTTTTTAAAAATACATGAGATCAAGCCAAAAGTTGCTTAATATTGAGAAGAACGAATAATCTTATTACTATATTAATCGAAGTCGTTTCTCTCTGTCATGAATTCGTTTTTAGTCGGCGATTTTGTTTTGGATATTTATTATTGTCTTATTGCCATCACTCTCTATATTTTGTTTACAAACATTTCCTTGCTTTTGAGTGGTAAATTGAACTACATGTATGCATTATATACCTACTTATCTAATATCAGTTTCCTTTGACATTTTGCCGATATTTTTTCTTTCTGATGCTTTCTGGGTTCGAGTCCCGGCTCCGGCATTGTCGGAGGATATGGTTGTATCTCCGCGTTTTTCAATGTGTAATCACTTCCGCACAAGCCTCTGACTTCTGGAAATATGGGTTGTCTAATTTCTGTGGTGGTGATTATTTTAAGGAACATCTGGCCTTTCAGTATCTTTTTGTAAGAAGTTATTAGGTTTTATGCCTCAATTGTATCGACTTCGTAATGATTTTTATTTTCTTACAAACCTTCATTATTAATTTGTTGAGCCGCCAAGCTTATTTTTTCGTTAAGAGTATGATACGTTTTATTAAGCTATAATACCAGTGAAATATATTCTAATTAGAAAATTTCTCTTACATGTTTTTACCTCATGTCTGCTTGTAGTAGTTCAATTTGCTGATAGATGTAATATAAATACCATAGCCTTCTACATTAAAAATGTAAAAAGACATCCCCGAATAGCAACTAAATTATCAGTGCCTCCGGTAGCCTAGTTGATTAGGACGGTCATCACAAAATGCCCGTTTCTGAGGTCGATGGTTCGATCCCCGTTGGTATCTGATTTTTTTCATTTCATATCAAACAGAAGCCTCGAAGTGGACGTATATTTAATGACTGATTTGATTAAAAGCTCCAAATGCATAATGTGATCGTACGATAGTACCCTTACTAGGGGCAAGCGAATATATTAGACGGATCGGTAATACCTGTGTGCAAAGCAGGTGGTTCTTGTTGTTGGAAGTATGTTCGCCTCTACGATTTTGTGCTATGGGGCTTAATCAATCTGTAATCAGACTAAATCAATTGGAATCAAACTTCGCAACTAGATTATCCGAGAGGCCGTTTTGCCTCTCATGGAATTTTTTGTTGTTAATTGTTTTTAGTGTATTTCATAGAATTAAATACTAAATTAATTGGTGTTTCTAACTATGTAATTAAAGTTCGCTACTGTTCTAGAAAATGGTGAATGCGCCGTGTTAACCAACATTGCGATCTAATATTCTTTGCAGATGGCATTTTTTAAACTGGTTTTAAAATTAATAATGATTTATATAAAATACAAAACCCATCTAATGTCTAATTTAGTGGGTTTTGTATTGACTGCACGGTATACAATTTTTTAATGAAAATTGATATTTTCCGAGTTGTACAATTTAAACATTGAGATTTTGGCAGCGTTAGATTGTTATCTCGAAATGGTTTTTCGCCAACGACTAAAAAAATATTACATTTATTGAAAAGATCTTTTACATGAAAAACTTATAAAATAAAAAATTATATTGATTTTCTTTCGTATAGAATGAAAATAATACGGTAGTTTATCTCTATAGTCGAGATATCATATTTAGATCGTAAACATTTCAAAAACTATAAGCCTTATGTTGAATGGTGTAGAAATTGATGGTCTTGAAATGCCCTTTGAAATGGCATTTTCTCTATCCCATATTTTTAAAAATACCGAAGTTATAAGTAAAAATTCAGAATTTTCCTGCTACAGTTGGCTATATAATGAAATTTAAGAGACATAAATGAAGAATTAGTAAAATACAAAATAGTTATATAACAGCTATATTTTCGTATTCTATCATTTTTTCGTTTGATGTAATAGTTTTTGAGTTATTTGCAAAAAAATGATTTTTTTAAAATGAAGAAAACAGGTCTTAGAATCCCAAAAAATTTGGTCAAATTTAGTGATAGGTACCGCATATTAACAAAAACCAACGCAACTTTCTTAATTTTCGTTCTACAGACAAGTGCAGCAGGAAAATTCCGAATTTTTACTTATAACTTCCCTACTCTTAAAAATATGGCACAGAGAAAGAGTAATTTCAAAGGGCATTTCATGACCTTCAATTTCTACCATATCCATTTTTAACATACGACATAGTTTTTGAAATATTAGCGACGTATAGAGATACGAGTGCCATCTTTAAACTACCATATATGTTCATTCTATACGAAAGAAAAATCAATATAATTTTTTATTTCATAAGCTTTTTCAATAAATGTAATATTTTTTTGAGTCGAGATAACAATTTAACGCTGCTAATATCTCAATGTTTAAATCTTTACAATTCGGAAAATATCAGTTTTCATTAAAAAATTGCATACCGTGCAGCCAATATAAAGGCTCAATTAAATTGCGCACGAAATTAGACACTGGATGGGTTTTGTATTTTATATAAATCATTACTAATTTTTTTACCAGTTTAAAAAATGTTATCCGCAAAAAATATTAGATCATCAAATTCTGCTTAACATGGCGCATTCGCCATTTTCTAGAATACTCTCAAACTTTAATTACCTAGTTAGAAACATCAATATAATTTAGTATTTAATTGTATGAAATAAATCAATAATAATTGTCAACAAAAAATTGCCATGTAGAGGCAAAGTGGCCTCTCAGATCACCTATTTTTGAAGTCTGTTTAGTCTGATTACAGATCGATTAAATTAAGCCCCATAGTACAAGATTATAGAGGCGAACATATTTCCAAAAACAGAACCACCTACTCTGCACACAGGTATTACCGATCCGTCTAATATATTCGCTTGCCCCTAGTAATCGTACGATCGCATTGTGCATTTGGAGCTTATAATCATTAAATATATGTTCGCTTCGAGGCTTCTGTTTGATAAGAAATGAAAAAAATCAGATACCAGTAGGGGTCGAATCACCGACCTCAGCAATGGGCATTTTCTAATCAACTAGGCTACCAGAGGTACTGATAATTCAATTGCTATTCAGAGATGTCTTTTTACATTTTTAATGTAGAAGGCTATGTATGATATTTATATACATCTACAAATTGAACTACTATTAGCAGACATGGGGTAAAAACAGGTAAGATACCCTGGAAATTTTCTAAAAATATATTTGGCGGGTAATGGGTTTTATTATCACGGAATAAAACTTAACTTACGTGACCCGACTTGTCATTGTTGCCACATATGATTCCTTGTATTACAACTTTAGAAAAGGCATCTTCCCTTGCAAATTTTATGAACAGTGTTACTGTCTGGCAAAAATTGAAGGAAGTATGAATTATTTTTAAAACAGAAATAATATTGCACTATTTCTATGCCACCGGATTTCCAAAATCGCATGATACCACACCAAAAGTTACTTAACGTTGACGAGACCGTGTGGTGAATATATTATAAATATCCCTTACACTGCTTGAAAGAAATTAAAAAAAGGTAAATTAAAAACAAAAATTTTACATGAAGTGGCGCTGCAAACATGCTTGTTCATATCAAAATTATACAAGACGTCTTTTCCTGGAAAATTCCACGTACATTGTTATTGTTGAGAAGAGCGTGTGGTGAAAATTTTACAAGCTTTTCTCAAGCTTTTGATGAGAAAATGGAAAATCTTACATGACGTGTCATAGTAGTGTTGCAACTATATAGTTGCCCGTATCAAAATTGCACAAGATGGCTTTCTCTTGCAAATTTTTTGTACACTGTTACTGTCTGGATAAAATTGAAATACTGTCAGAGGTGTATTAATTAAAAACGAAAGTCTTACATGACGCATGTTTGGGAATGAATTTAAACAAAATGGACTGTATTACAAAATTCGTGTTAAAACTTGAATACGTTTGGTTGCAAGACAACTTACCGCCTCCAATGCAATTCGGACGATGCAGTATGGACCAGCGGCCGCTCTTCTTGTTTGATTGGTGTACACTACACAATATATTATCGTAATTAGAAAATTAATTTTAATTTTAATGTGGCTTTAGCGTAAAACGGCTGAAAACGGAACACACCTTACTTCAGTGAAAGTTCGGGGTCGAGTCCCAGGCGTTGCTGCCTGCAACCGTATCAGCGCGAAAAAAAGTAATAAAAGAAAAAATAACTAACAAAAAGGCTTCTCTATAGCAAGTCCGTAAACAATGGTAATTAATGTAATTAATATTATAATGAACAATAAACCCCCTTAAATATTTTATAAATAACGATATAAATTGAACATAGAAAGAAAATACTAATATACTTATATACAGGGCGTACAGCCTGAACATACCGCCCACCATAAAATACAAGTTTTGTATTTTATTGTTGTTGATTTGGCAAAGGACAAAGCTTTACCATAGGTCTTTGCATTGTTCCTGTACCAACTCGAACAGTGGCAACACGCGCGATCCCATCAGTCCCGGGATGAATTTTTTCAATGCGACCAAGCCGCCAGGTCAAGGGAGGAGCGTTAATATCCTTTATTAGGACGAGGACACCGGGTGAAATAGATGAACTTACTTTAGTCCATTTATTTCGCTGCAGTAATGTATTCAAATATTCTCGGTGCCATCGCTGCCAGAAGTCTTGGTGCAAACGCTGCAAAAGCTGCCACCTGGTCAAACGATTTAATTGTATGTCAGTTATATCTTTATCAGGCAATGCAGTAAGAGGTTCCAAAGTTAAAAAATGACCGGGAGTCAATGCCTTCAGGTCATTAGGATCAGAACTTAAAGGAGAAATGGGTCTCGAATTTAGCATGGCTTCAATTTGTATAAAAACTGTGGAAAGCTCTTCATATGTCAGAATTTGCTGTCCTATCACGCGAATTAGATGGGTTTTTACGGATTTAATTCCGGCTTCCCATAAACCACCAAAATGTGGAGCCGTAGGCGGATTGAAATGCCATTCCAATTTTTCTGTTTCTACAGCGGTTTTCATTAATTCAGCGATATATTTGCGAGCTCCAACGAAATTGGTGCCACAATCGCTATAAATATAAGAACAACGTCCCCGCCTACCTATAAATCGCCTGAGGGCGGCTAGAAAAGCCTCTGAGGTTAGGTCTGAAACTAACTCTAAATGAAGTGCCTTAGTGGCAAAACAAACAAAGAGACACAAGTACGCCTTTTGCGTTTTAGCTCCTCGAGTTTTTCCTAGAGTTATAATAAATGGCCCGCCGAAATCCACACCAACACATGAAAATGGTTTTAATTGCGATATTCGAAGTGGTGGCAAATTTCCCATGAAGGGTTCTACCGGCCTGGGATTGACTCGAAAACATTTGTAACATTTGGATAAGGCTGAACGAATTGCCCGTTTAGGGTTCAATATCCAGAAATTTTGAGAAAGTATATATTGTAAAGTTTGGAGGCCTGGATGGCAATTCTCACGATGAGTATCTTCAATAATAAGAGTAGTTAAGCGATGATCTCTAGCCAATAACATGGGATGTTTCTGATCCAAAGATAAATTAGAATTAACGAGGCGACCGCCCACCCTAAGAATACCATTTTCATCTAGAAAGGGTGATAATTTACGTAGTGGTTTGGAAACAAGTTTTCCCCTTTGAATGTTAGCTATATCCTCTTTAAAAGTCATATGTTGAGAATATTTAATCAGGGAGACAAGAGCTTGATGAAGTTCGAAAAAGTTAAAATTAGATGTTTTCCTATCCTTAGGATGTATGAAGTTATGACAAAAGCGAGAACAATACGCAACTATACGTTTAATTTTAGACAATGAAGAGAATTTTTTCAACAAAATATCCCATGCATCTGAATAGACCGTAAGAGAAAGAACCACTTTTCTTTCTTCTTCATTTGATACAGACATGTTTTCGATATCACTGACCGGCCATGAGCGACTTGAAAGTTTTAGCCAATGTGGCCCCGCCCACCATAAAGGGTGATTGAGTAATTCTAATGGCATCAGGCCTCGGGACGCACAATCTGCAGGATTTTCGGATGATCGAATATGATACCATGACGAAGGAGAGACCCTGTCCTGTATATGGCTTACTCGATTACTTACGAACGATTTCCAGCGATGAGGAGAAGACTTAACCCAAGACAAGACCACTGATGAGTCTGACCAGGCACAAATATTAGTAAAGTGTAGTTTTCCGGAGTACGTTTTTAGAACGAATGCTATAAGATTCGAAAGAAGTACTGCGGCGCAAAGTTCAAGACGGGGTAGAGAAATTCGCTTCAAAGGAGCTACTTTGGATTTTGCACACACGAAAAAAATGACAACTTGATCATCTTCACATACAAAACGAAAATAAATGACAGCTGCATAACCCTTCTCGGAACTGTCACAAAATCCATGGAGATCACATGATAAAAAATTATATGGTTTTATGAGACGAGAAATATTATATGACGATAAATTAGGTAGTTCTCTTTTATATTGACTCCAACGATTCAAAACCTCAGGGGGAGGTGTCTGATCCCACTCCAACCCCAAACTCCATAGATATTGAATCAAATGTTTGGCAAAGAAGGAGAGAGGAGCCAAGAAGCCAAGAGGATCGAAAATACGAGCCAACTCCGATAGAACTGTACGTTTTGTACAAGGTCTGTCTAAAGGTTCAACACTATATGAAAATGAATCAGTTGACGGAAGCCATTTTAGACCTAAAATTTTAATTCCCATATTTTCTTCATTATCAAATGATAATGCTTGTTGATGCCGATGATCGTTAGGGATAATATCAAGTAATTTAGGATGATTACTAGTCCACTTTCTAAGAGAAAAACCTCCCTTTTCTAATAATGAAATAAGGTCTTTTTGAAGTGCTAAAGCGTCTTCCAACGAAGAACAGCCCGTTACTAAGTCATCAACATATATGTCGGACAACAAAATTTTGGACGCTTGAGGAAAATGCTGTTTTTCGTCTTGGGCTAACTGGTGAAGGGTACGAATGGCTAGAAATGGTGCAGATGACACACCATAGGTAACTGTGTTTAACCTAAAATCTCGAATTGGCTCCGTAGGAGAAGACCGCCAGAGAATTCTTTGATAATCCTTATGGCAAGACTGCATTAATATTTGGCGATACATTTGTTTTATATCTGCCGTAAAGACGAAAGTATGTAGACGAAAATTCAACAAGATAGTTGTAATGTCGTTCTGTAATTTCGGCCCTTTTAAGAGTGTATCATTTAGAGATATACCATTGGAAGATTTGCAAGATGCATCAAAAACAACTCGAAGCTTGGTAGTGACGCTTTCTGGTTTGATCACGCTGTGATGTGGAATGTAGTAAATTTTATCAGAAGCATTTGTAATGTCTTGAGGAGAGATTTGTTCCATGTGTCCACTGTTCAAATAATCCGTCATGAAATCAGAATATAATTCAGATAGAGAGGAATCATGAAGCAAGCGTTTTTCTAAGGAATAAAAACGACGAAGGGCAATAGCACGGGAATCCGAAAATGTAGGTTCAATATCTTTAAAGGGAAGTGCGACGGTATAGCGACCTGATTGATCCCTCGAGTGATTACCGACAAAAGATTTCTCACAGAGAAGATCTTCTTGGGATGATGAATAAACTTGAGGTACCTCTTCAAGTTCCCAAAATTTTTTAATAGACTTATCCAATGAAAACTCTAAAGTGCTATGAAATGAGCTAAGAGATTTACGCGGAGAACTAGAAATTTTACCCATTAAAATCCACCCAAAGATGGTATTAATTGCTGAAGGTTGGTTTTCATTACCTGCAATTTGACCACTAGTTAGAATTAATGGAAATATATCTGCACCTAGTAAAAGGTCAACATCACTTGGAATATTGAAGTTCGGATCAGCAAGCTTTATATTAGACCACTTCGAAAAGTTTTGAATGTGAATTTGTTCACGAGGCATAGTTTCACAGATTCTCGGTAGAACTATTGCTTCAACTAACAAGCTGGGCGAAAGTTGGCCTGGTGGCCGAATGGTACTAGTAATACTTCCTGAGGCATTGGACGACATGTCACCTAAGCCATGAATTGATAACGATAATCGTGAACGAGGAAGTCCAAGACGATTGCAACATCTTTCGGTTATGAAACTAGCTTGACTGGCACTGTCAAGGAGAGCACGAATTATTTGAAAGTTTCCATAAGAATCTAATATTTCCACAAGTGCGGTAGAAAGAAGTACTGTTGTATTTCTAGGCACAACGTTAGTCAATGAATTCACTGATGATGAACAACCTGAACTGGTCGAAGGAAGTGGATCAACTGCTACTGATGATGAAGTAGATATAGGTATACTACCTGTTTCATGTGGAGCAGCGGATGAGGAAGAATTCATAGAATTATTAGCAATCAAATGTAATAGAGTATGATGTTTTAAATTGCACATTCGACAAGAAAATTGTGAACGGCAAGCTGATGTACGGTGTGATGATTGAAGACAATTTTTACACAATTTTTTTTGTTTTGCAAAATTAAATCTATCAAGAGGAGATTTTCCGTGAAATAAGGAGCATTTGTAAAGAGGATGTGATGAGGAACAAATAATGCATTTATGTGTATCATTGACAGCATTTATAAAACAGGAAGAGTTAGATTTGTTTGAACGAAAATTTTTATTAACGTTAAATTCCTTAGTTTTCTTTATTATTGCAGATGAGGACATTTCGACTGATTCTAATGCTGTACATTGTTTTGTTACAAATGTTACTAATTCCTGATATGACGGAATATTGGTTGATGCATGTTGCAATTCAAAGCGTGTA
Source organism: Leptura quadrifasciata (assembly GCA_963675555.1). Taxonomy (NCBI): domain Eukaryota; kingdom Metazoa; phylum Arthropoda; class Insecta; order Coleoptera; family Cerambycidae; genus Leptura; species Leptura quadrifasciata. The sequence continues at coordinate 2,322,035 of OY776682.1, read as the reverse complement.
ACTGTTTGTTGATCTAATTTCGATTCCAAAAGATGAAATAAAACAAAGCTCCAATCATTAACAGGAAGGTTTAACTTTTTTAAAGCGTCTAAGTTCTCAGAAAAGCCATCTAATAAGTTTCTTAACGCTAAACCACTTTCGGATTTCAATTTAGGAGCACCAGTTATTGCTCGCCAGTAAGTGGTAGCAAGCAACCGCGGATTTTGATAACGATCAGTTAGCGCTTTGAATGCAATTGGATAATTTTCATTTGTTAACGGAATATTCTTAACAATTGATAATGCATTACCTGATAAAGATGATAAAAGGAAATGGAACCTTTCTGCATTTGATAAAGAATCGTTTGTATGTATTAAAGCCTTAAATAAATCAATAAATGTGGGCCAATTTTTTATGTTGCCATCAAATTTGGGTACATCAATTTTAGGTAATTTTACATTAGATTTAGATGGAGCTGTCTGATTAACCGGAATGTTATCAATTTCGAATAATTGGTGATAAATCGATTTAATGTTATAGAAAGAATCATCAAATTCAGCTAAAACTAACTTTTCAGCCTCCAAGTCAGGATTATCGGTGATAGCTAAGGCGGCTAACACTGCATTGTGTTGATGCAAAAAATGTTCTTGAATATTTGCCATGTCGAAAAATCGGATTTTAAACATATTGCGATGGTCGAGTTCAGTTAACGCGCGTCTAGCAATTTCTTCAAGAGAGACAAGTCGATCATGCCACATCTCTCTTTGTGCTTTCAGTTGTTTAAGTTTGTTAGACATTTTTTTTTGTATGAAATTGACAAACTAAGTAACTGATAGTTTTCAAATAAAGAATGAATCAAATTATATGTAAGTGTGAGAAAGATTATAAATTCAATAAACACCAAAGTTATTACCTATTGGTAATTTTGTTTATGAAAAGGCTGCGAAGTTATCACAGGCAATCTGCATAAATCGATTCATCACAATTAACTTGATAACACACCTAATAGTAAAATTGAAAGCTAAGAAGACCCAGTATTTAATTATTTTACCTCAACAACAACAAAACACCCTGTATAATACGTAAGTATTGATATAATACTGTATATAGGTATACAATTAGCCAAGAAAACTAAAAAGTAGACTGTTATTATTAATGACAAATTTTGTGCTATAACGTCCCGTACTATTAAACTGAAATAAATTTGTGCCTAAAATTTGAACATAAATCCCGTACTAATGTTTTATATTTGTACCACGTATTAACAAGTATAAATTGCAGAAATCTATGAGAAATTGGCAACAAAAACACTTTATTCAGTTTCTAGGAACAAACATAAATCTGGATATTAAAGAACTTAAAGTGGTAAACATAAAAATCGATGAAAAAAGGATTGATCACAAAAAACTATCACGGTAACTGAGGCTAATATATTTAATAAACGAATTTTAACGTGGACTTGCTATAAAGATAATTTATTGAGATTTTATTATAATAATGAATATTAAAGCCAATTTGCAATATCCTTGGCTCGTTTAAGGACCAAATGTTTGGGAATGAATTTAAACAAAATGGACTGTATTACAAAATTCGTGTTAAAACTTGAATACGTTTGGTTGCAAGACAACTTACCGCCTCCAATGCAATTCGGACGATGCAGTATGGACCAGCGGCCGCTCTTCTTGTTTGATTGGTGTACACTACACAATATATTATCGTAATTAGAAAATTAATTTTAATTTTAATGTGGCTTTAGCGTAAAACGGCTGAAAACGGAACACACCTTACTTCAGTGAAAGTTCGGGGTCGAGTCCCAGGCGTTGCTGCCTGCAACCGTATCAGCGCGAAAAAAAGTAATAAAAGAAAAAATAACTAACAAAAAGGCTTCTCTATAGCAAGTCCGTAAACAATGGTAATTAATGTAATTAATATTATAATGAACAATAAACCCCCTTAAATATTTTATAAATAACGATATAAATTGAACATAGAAAGAAAATACTAATATACTTATATACAGGGCGTACAGCCTGAACAACGCATCTTAGTAGTGTTGCAGACGTATAGCTGCTCGTATCAAAATTTAACAAGAGGGCTTCTTCCTTGCAAATTTTATGTACATTGTTGCTGTCTAGATAAAATTGAAATATTGTCAGGGGCGTATGAATTATTTTTTAAAAAGGGTTTATATTGTACTATTTCTACGCCACTGGAATATCAAAACGGCATGACATTACACCATAAGTTGCCTAATATGGAGAATAACGTGTGACGAAAATTACAATAATTTCCCTCGAACTGTTCATGAGAAAACTGAAAAAAGGTGAATTAAAAACTAAAAGTTTTACGTGACAAGTCTCAGTAGCGTTGCAGACATATGGTGGCTCGTATCAAATTTGTACAAGAGGGCTTTTTCCTTGAAATATTTATGTACATTGTTACTGTTTAGATAAAATTGAAATATTGTCAGGAGCGTATGAATTATTTTTTAAAAAGGGGTTATATTGCACTATTTCCACGCCACTGGGTTATCAAAACGGCATGACATTACACCAAAAGTTGCCTAATTTGGAGAAGAACGTGTGGCGAAAATTACAATAATTTTCTTCGAACCGATTATGAAAAAACTGAAAAAAGGTGAATTAAAAACGAGAGTCTCACGTGACGCGTCTTAGTAGTGTTGCAGACATATAACTACTCGTATCAAAATTTAACAAGAGGGCTTCTTCCTTGCAAATTTTATGTACATTGATACTGTCTAGGTAAAATTGTAATATTGTCAGGGCCGTATGGATTATTTTTTAAAAAGGGGTTATATTGTACTATTTCTACGCCACTGGATTATCAAAACGGCATGACATTACACCAAAAGTTATCTAATATGGAGAATAACGTGTGACGAAAATTACAATAGTTTCCCTCGAACTGTTTATGAGAAAACTAAAAAAAGGTGAATTAAAAACTAAAGTCTTACGTGACATGTCTTAGTAGCGTTGCAGACATATGGTGGCTCGTATCAAAATTGTACAAGAGGGCTTCTTCCTTGAAAATTTCATGTACATTGCTACTGTCTAGATAAAATTTAAATATTGTCAGGAGCGTATGAATTATTTTTTAAAAAGGGGTTATATTGTACTATTTCTACGCCACTGGATTATCAAAACGGCATGACATTACACTAAAAGTTGCCTAATATGGAGAATAACGTGTGACAAAAATTACAATAGTTTCCCTCGAACCGTTTATGAGAAAACTGAAAAAAGGTGAATTAAAAAGTAAAGTTTTACGTGACATGTCTTAGTAGCGTTGCAGACATATGGTGGCTCGTATCAAAATTGTACAAGAGGGCTTCATCCTTGAAAATTTCATGTACATTGTTATTGTCTAGATAAAATTGAAATATTATCAGGGGCGTATGAATTATATTTTTAAAAGGGGTTATACTGTACTATTTCTACGCCACTGGATTATCAAAACCGCATGACATTACACCAAAAGTTGCCTAATATCGAGAAGAACGTGTGGCGAAAATCGCAATAATTTTCTTCGAACCGATTATGAAAAGACTGAAAAAACGTGAATTAAAAACGAAAGTCTTACGTGACGCGTCTTAGTAGTGTTGCAGACAAATAACTGCTCGTATCAAAATTTAACAAGAGGGCTTCTTCCTTGCAAATTTTATGTACATTGATACTGTCTAGGTAAAATTGAAATATTGTCAGGGGCGTATGAATTATTTTTAAAAAAGTGGTTACATTGTACTATTTCTACGCCACTGGATTATCAAAACGGCATGACATTACACCAAAAGTTGCCTAATATGGAGAATAACGTGTGACGAAAATTACAATAGTTTCCCTCGAACTGTTTATGAGAAAATTGAAAAAAGGTGAATTAAAAACTAAAGTTTTACGTGACAAGTCTCAGTAGCGTTGCAGACATATGGTGGCTCGTATCAAAATTTAACAAGAGGGCTTCTTCCTTGCAAATTTTATGTACATTGATACTGTCTAGGTAAAATTGTAATATTGTCAGGGCCGTATGGATTATTTTTTAAAAAGGGGTTATATTGTACTATTTCTACGCCACTGGATTATCAAAACGGCATGACATTACACCAAAAGTTGTCTAATATGGAGAATAACGTGTGACGAAAATTACAGTAGTTTCCCTCGAACTGTTTATGAGAAAACTAAAAAAAGGTGAATTAAAAACTAAAGTCTTACGTGACATGTCTTAGTAGCGTTGCAGACATATGGTGGCTCGTATCAAAATTGTACAAGAGGGCTCCTTCCTTGAAAATTTCATGTACATTGCTACTGTCTAGATAAAATTTAAATATTGTCAGGAGCGTATGAATTCTTTTTAAAAAGGGGTTATATTGTACTATTTCTACGCCACTGGATTATCAAAACGGCATGACATTACACCAAAAGTTGCCTAATATGGAGAATAACATGTTACGAAAATTACAATCGGTTCCCTCGAACCGTTTATGAGAAAACTGAAAAAAGGTGAATTAAAAAGTAAAGTTTTACGTGACATGTCTTAGTAGCGTTGCAGACATATGGTGGCTCGTATCAAAATTGTACAAGAGGGCTTCATCCTTGAAAATTTCATGTACAATGTTATTGTCTAGATAAAATTGAAATATTGTCAGGGGCGTATGAATTATATTTTTAAAAGGGGTTATACTGTACTATTTCTACGCCACTGGATTATCAAAACCGCATGACATTACACCAAAAGTGGCCTAATATGGAGAAGAACGTGTGGCGAAAATCACAATAATTTTCTTCGAACTGATTATGAAAAAACTGAAAAAAGGTGAATTAAAAACGAAAGTCTTACGTGACGCGTCTTAGTAGTGTTGCAGACAAATAACTGCTCGTATCAAAATTTAACAAGAGGGCTTCTTCCTTGCAAATTTTATGTACATTGATACTGTCTAGGTAAAATTGAAATATTGTCAGGGGCGTATGAATTATTTTTAAAAAAGGGGTTACATTGTACTATTTCTACGCCACTGGATTATCAAAACGGCATGACATTACACCAAAAGTTGCCTAATATGGAGAATAACGTGTGACGAAAATTACAATAGTTTCCCTCGAACTGTTTATGAGAAAATTGAAAAAAGGTGAATTAAAAACTAAAGTTTTACGTGACAAGTCTCAGTAGCGTTGCAGACATATGGTGGCTCGTATCAAAATTTAACAAGAGGGCTTCTTCCTTGCAAATTTTATGTACATTGATACTGTCTAGGTAAAATTGTAATATTGTCAGGGCCGTATGGGTTATTTTTTAAAAAGGGGTTATATTGTACTATTTCTACGCCACTGGATTATCAAAACGGCATGACATTACACCAAAAGTTGTCTAATATGGAGAATAACGTGTGACGAAAATTACAATAGTTTCCCTCGAACTGTTTATGAGAAAACTAAAAAAAGGTGAATTAAAAACTAAAGTCTTACGTGACATGTCTTAGTAGCGTTGCAGACATATGGTGGCTCGTATCAAAATTGTACAAGAGGGCTTCTTCCTTGAAAATTTCATGTACATTGCTACTGTCTAGATAAAATTTAAATATTGTCAGGAGCGTATGAATTCTTTTTAAAAAGGGGTTATATTGTACTATTTCTACGCCACTGGATTATCAAAACGGCATGACATTACACCAAAAGTTGCCTAATATGGAGAATAACGTGTTACGAAAATTACAATAGGTTCCCTCGAACCGTTTATGAGAAAACTGAAAAAAGGTGAATTAAAAAGTAAAGTTGTAGGTGACATGTCTTAGTAGCGTTGCAGACATATGGTGGCTCGTATCAAAATTGTACAAGAGGGCTTCATCCTTGAAAATTTCATGTACATTGTTATTGTCTAGATAAAATTGAAATATTGTCAGGGGCGTATGAATTATATTTTTAAAAGGGGTTATACTGTACTATTTCTACGCCACTGGATTATCAAAACCGCATGACATTACACCAAAAGTTGCCTAATATGGAGAAGAACGTGTGGCGAAAATCACAATAATTTTCTTCGAACTGATTATGAAAAAACTGAAAAAAGGTGAATTAAAAACGAAAGTCTTACGTGACGTGTCTTAGTAGTGTTGCAGACAAATAACTGCTCGTATCAAAATTTAACAAGAGGGCTTCTTCCTTGTAAATTTTATGTACATTGATACTGTCTAGGTAAAATTGAAATATTGTCAGGGGCGTATGAATTATTTTTAAAAAAGGGGTTACATTGTACTATTTCTACGCCACTGGATTATCAAAACGGCATGACATTACGCCAAAAGTTGCCTAATATGGAGAATAACGTGTGACGAAAATTACAATAGTTTCCCTCGAACTGTTTATGAGAAAGTTGAAAAAAAGTGAATTAAAAACTAAAGTTTTACGTGACAAGTCTCAGTAGCGTTGCAGACATATGGTGGCTCGTATCAAATTTGTACAAGAGGGCTTTTTCCTTGAAATATTTATGTACATTGTTACTGTTTAGATTAAATTGAAATATTGTCAGGAGCGTATGAATTATTTTTTAAAAAGGGGTTATATTGCACTATTTCTACGCCACTGGGTTATCAAAATGGTATGACATTACACCAAAAGTTGCCTAATTTGGAGAAGAACGTGTGGCGAAAATTACAATAATTTTCTTCGAACCGATTATGAAAAAACTGAAAAAAGGTGAATTAAAAACGAGAGTCTCACGTGACGCGACTTAGTAGTGTTGCAGACATATAACTACTCGTATCAAAATTTAACAAGAAGGCTTCTTCCTTGCAAATTTTATGTACATTGATACTGTCTAGGTAAAATTGTAATATTGTCAGGGCCGTATGGATTATTTTTTAAAAAGGGGTTATATTGTACTATTTCTACGCCACTGGATTATCAAAACGGCATGACATTACACCAAAAGTTGCTTAATATGGAGAATAACGTGTGACGAAAATTACAATAGTTTCCCTCGAACTGTTTATGAGAAAACTAAAAAAAGGTGAATTAAAAACTAAAGTCTTACGTGACATGTCTTAGTAGCGTTGCAGACATATGGTGGCTCGTATCAAAATTGTACAAGAGGGCTTCTTCCTTGAAAATTTCATGTACATTGCTACTGTCTAGATAAAATTTAAATATTGTCAGGAGCGTATGAATTATTTTTTAAAAAGGGGTTATATTGTACTATTTCTACGCCACTGGATTATCAAAACGGCATGACATTACACCAAAAGTTGCCTAATATGGAGAAGAACGTGTGACGAAAATTACAATAGTTTCCCTCGAAGTGTTTATGTGAAAACTAAAAAAAGGTGAATTAAAAACTAAAGTCTTACGTGACATGTCTTAGTAGCGTTGCACATATGGTGGCTCGTATCAAGATTGTACAAGAGGGCTTCTTCCTTGAAAATTTCATGTACATTGATACTCTCTAGGTAAAATTGAAATATTGTCAGGGGTGTATGAATTATTTTTTAAAAAGGGGTTATATTGTACTATTTCTACGCCACTGGATTATCAAAACGGCATGATATTACACCAAAAGTTGCCTAGTATGGAAAAGAACGTGTGACTAAAATTACAACAAATTCCCTCGAACTGTATATGAGAAAACTGAAAAAAGGTGAATTAAAAAGTAAAGTTTTACGTGACATGTCTTAGTAGCGTTGCAGACATATGGTGGCTCGTATCAAAATTGTACAAGAGGGCTTCATCCTTGAAAATTGCATGTACATTGTTATTGTCTAGATAAAATTGAAATATTGTCAGGGGCGTATGAATTATTTTTTTAAAAGGGGTTATACTGTTTTATTACTACGCCACTGGATTATCAAAACCGCATGACATTACACCAAAAGTTGCCTAATATGGAGAAGAACGTGTGGCGAAAATCACAATAATTTTCTTCGAACCGATTATGAAAAAACTGAAAAAAAGTGAATTAAAAACGAAAGTCTTACGTGACCCGTCTTAGTAGTGTTGCAGACAAATAACTGCTCGTATCAAAATTTAACAAGAGGGCTTCTTCCTTGCAAATTTTATGTACATTGATACTGTCTAGGTAAAATTGAAATATTGTCAGGGGCGTATGAATTATTTTTTAAAAAGGGGTTACATTGTACTATTTCTACGCCACTGGATTATCAAAACGGCATGACATTACACCAAAAGTTGCCTAGTATGGAGAATAACGTGTGACGAAAATTACAATAGTTTCCCTCGAACTGTTTATGTGAAAATTGAAACAAGGTGAATTAAAAACTAAAATTTTACGTGACAAGTCTCAGTAGCGTTGCAGACATATGGTGGCTCGTATCAAAATTGTACAAGAGGGCTTCTTCCTTGGAAATTTCATGTACATTGTTACTGTCTAGATAAAATTGAAATACTGTCAGGAGCATATGAATTATTATTTAAAAGGGGTTTATATTGTACTATTTCTACGCCACTGGATTATCAAAACGGCATAACATTACACCAAAAGTTGCCTAATATGGAGAATAACGTGTGACGAAAATTACAATAGTTTCCCTCGAACTGTTTATGAGAAAACTGAAAAAAGATGAATTAAAAACTAAAGTCTTACGTGACAAGTCTTAGTAGCGTTGCAGACATATGGTGGCTCGTATCAAAATTGTACAAGAGGGCTTCTTCCTTGAAATTTCATGTACATTGTTACTGTCTAGATAAAATTGAAATATTGTCAGGGGCGTATGAATTATTTTTTAAAAAGGGGTTATATTGTACTATTTCTACGCCACTGGATTATCAAAACGGCATGACATTACACCAAAAGTTGCTTAATATGGAGAAGAACGTGTGGCGAAAATCACAATAATTTTCTTCGAACCGATTATGAAAAAACTGAAAAAAGGTGAATTAAAAACGAAAGTCTTACGTGACGCGTCTTAGTAGTGTTGCAGACAAATAACTGCTCGCATCAAAATTTAACAAGAGGGCTTCTTCCTTGCAAATTTTATGTACATTGATACTGTCTAGGTAAAATTGAAATATTGTTAGGGGCGTATGAATTATTTTTAAAAAGGGGTTATATTGTACTATTTCTACGCCACTGGATTATCAAACCACACCAAAAGTTGCCTAATATGGAGAAGAACGTGTGGCGAAAATCAGAATAATTTTCATCTAACCGATTATGAAAAAACTGAAAAAAGGTGAATTGAAAAGGAAAGTCTTAAGTGACGTGTCTTAGTAGTGTTGCAGACATATAACTGCTCGTATCAAAATTTAACAAGATGGCTTCTTCCTCGCAAATGTACATTGATACTGTCTAGGTAAAATTGAAATATTGTCAGGGGCGTATGAATTATTTTTTAAACAGGAGTTATATTGTACTATTTCTACGCCACTGGATTATTAAAACGTCATTACATTACGCCAAAAGTTGCCCAATATGAAGAAGAACGTGTAACGAAAATTACAATAAATTCCCTCGAACTGTTTATGAGGAAATTGAAAAAAGGTGAATTAAAAACTAAAGTTTTAAGTGACAAGTTTCAGTAGAGTTGCAGAGATATGGTGGCTCGTATCAAAATTGTACAAGAGGGCTTCTTCCTTGAAAATTTCATGTACATTGTTACTGTCTAGATAAAATTGAAATGTTATCGGGGGCATATGGATTATTCTTAAATAAGTGTTATATTATATCAGTTCTACGCCACTGAATTTCCAAAAAGCATGGTATCATACCAAAAGTTGCTTAACTTTGAGAAGAACGTGTAGTGAAAATTTCATAAGTTTCCCTCAAACTGTTCATGGAAAAATCGAAAATGGTGAATCAAAAACGAAAATCTTACGTGACGTGTCTTAGTAGCGTTGCAGACATATGGTTGCTCATATCAAAATTGTACTAGAGGGTTATTTTCTTGAAAATTCTATGTACATTGTTACTGTCTAGAAAAAAATTGAAATAGTCAGGGGCGTATGAGATATTTTTTAAAAAGGGGTTATGTTGTTCTATTTCTACGTCACTGGATTATCAAATCGGCATGATATTACACTAAAAGTTGCCTAATATGGAGAAGAACGTGTGACGAAAATTACAATAATTTTCTTCGAACCGATTATGAAAAAACTGAAAAAAGGTAAATTAATAACGAAAGTTTTACGTGATGTGTCTTAGTAGCGTTGCAGACATATGGTGGCTCATATCAAAATTGTACAAGAGGACTTTTTCCTTGAAATATTTACATACATTGTTATCGTCTAGATAAAATTGAAATAGTGTCAGAAGCATATGAACTATTTTTAAATAAGGGTTATTATGTACTAGTTCTACGCCACTGGATTTTGTGTTGCAGACATATAGTTGCTTGTATCAAAATTTAACAAGAGGGCTTCTTCTTTGCAAATTTTATGTACATTATTACTGTCCACAAAAAAATTGAAAGTCAGAAGCGTATGAATTACTTTAAAAAAGAGGGTTATATTGTACTAATTCTACGCCACAGGATTTTCAAAACGCATGATATCACACCAAAAGTTGCTTAACATTAAGAAGAACGTGTGTTGGAAATTTCGTAAGTGTCCTCAAACTTTTTATGAGAAAATCGAACAAAGGTGAATTAAAAACGAAAGTCTTACGCACGTTGTCTTTGTAGCATTACAGGCATGGTTGCTCGTATCAAAATCTTACAAGAGGGCCTTTGTCCTTGCAAAGGGTCTAGCTTGACAAGCATGGTGAAATGGCCCCCAACAGAAATTTCTGAAACAGCTAATGTTGTCATATTGGAAAATCCTAAGAATACGTTACATATTATTTTTGCCCCTTGACCTTGAGATAATCCGAAAGAAGCGACACTATTTTCCAAACCCGTTCTACTAAGATACTATTATAACTTGAAAAATGAAGCAATAACACATTAGAGATTAATTTGTAATATATTATTTATTGTTTTAGATTTTCCGAGACGTGAAAACACTTAAAAAAAATTAAAATATTTTTTTATTATTTTTTTTAATACAGTTTTCCCAGAGATGCAAATACCAAAAAAATTAAATATGCTACCAGGAGCTTCACCACAAAAAAATTCATAAATGAAAAATTGGAGCAACATTGAAAAAAATATATATTATGAGTGGTGCTATTTCTCTATCGTGGATTACTTCAAAATTAGACAAATTCTTATAACTATATATTTGATTAGTATAATTGTTTATCATATCAAAAATATGTTACAATACGTTTTGGACAATTAATACTTGCCTAAGCATGCCACTGTTTTGATGCCATGGACCATGTGTCTGCAACCCCTTCGCAGTATTGAGCTAAAAATCCTTATACGTCCCAATGTACTGAAAATATTCTAACATAAAGAAAGCACACAATATCAGGTGTTTGTTCTGTGTTTAGAAATTGCTTACTGCCTGCCCAGTATATTTTAGTGGGATCCTATAATACAGTTTTTTGTACAGTGGGCTCCTGAACCAATAACATATAAATAGCGAAAACTAATATTTTCAATAATAGAAGTCTATTTATTTAAATATTAATTTGTACATTACAGAATTGAAAATTGCCGACATCTTAACATAACAACTTAAAATTAAAAAATCAACATTTATAAATAAAAATTTATATATTTATTTATAAATTTAATTTCCTATTATTAGAGAGCGGATCTCAGATCGTCGTGGCATCAAAGCCAAAATCACCTCAAGGAGCTATGAAAAATATGACCATTGTACCATACAATACTTATCTCAATCTTGCAATAGCATTGAAAGTTAAAAAGTAGCTAAGGGATTCTAAATGAGCTATACGGTCTTCAGTATCTGATGAAATGGATGCAGCCGACACACGTTTGAAACAGGTAAACTTTTTTAAGACAGCACAATTATATCTGGTATGGAAAAGTTGGCTTCCTTGCCATTCAAAAGATTAATTGTTCATTACACAATAATGTAAAGGCCCAGCCCTGTTGAAAACTTTTTACCTACGAAAGCATTGTACAGATCGAGTTATATTTAATAATCAACATCGTGAGTGTAAAAAATACTGCAACGTGTTGATGGCACATTCGCAACATTGACATTCCATCAGAATTTTGTGGATTTTATAATGAGTCTAATAGCATATGAACTATGGAATAAAATGTGCCATAGCAAAGTTGCTGAATAAGATTAGTAGTGCATAAAAAACAAATTATCCTTATTGTATACATCGAGAAAAAAGTACCACGAATTCTTAACTTTAAATATCACTAGTTCGTCTCCGGAGTGATAACCTCAGATCCGCTGTTTACTTATTGTAAATTTTACCTTAGTACGTTATAACAATACAAAATTAACAAAAAACTCTATAATTAAATACGACTATCACTTATGTCCTTGTAATCTACCTCAAAATATATTTAAGAAATAAATAATCACATACTGATGGTAGAACTGAACCCTGGAAGTGTTCCTCAACCCATGCCCAAGTTAGATTGAGTGGTACATGCCTTCCTGTAGAAAAAAAGAAGACAATTAATACACTACGACATTAGACAAAAAATTGAGGATTGTAATAAAATGAGAGATTTCAAAGTAGATACTGATTATTATTAAATATTTTTAGTTGTTTAGAATTTACACAATACACTATTCCGAAGAATATTGGATGTGTCATAAGAAGTCTTACAAACTAATGACAATGAAACGAACAATAAAATACAAAATGAGTGAATAGAAGAAACATTACATAATAAAATTATTAAAATCATAACAACATAGAGTTAAAAGATAATTTTTTAGTTCTCTTTTGAATATAAAAAGGCCTTGAATATTTTTTATTTCATTTGATATGGTATTCAATGCCATCACAGCACGGCAGTAAGCACCTTTTTCCAGTGTATTGGTGCAATGGAGAGGTATAGTCGAGGCAAGAATTCAAGCGATGCGCGTCACAGATCGATTCTATAAATAAGACAATACTGTTAAAAATCATGAAGCCCCATTAAACTGTACCTATTTCTGAAAAAAGCTTAATAACTGGGTGTCAAGAATTACTCTTTTTAACGTAATTAATGATTAAAAATTATATTAGTATTAAAATTTCTTTAATAAGATCATTCGTGACGAGCATCGCTTGAATTCTTGCCTCGACTTTATACGTAGTACATTACAATGTCTTGTAAAAATACTATTTTGTGTTCTGTATGGTCGTGAGCAAACAAAAAATAGAACAAGTCTTATAACGATATTTTGCTAAAATCTATTTGTGTACCTTTAATTTTTGTGACATTGTCAGTTAGTTGTCATAATTTATTGCAAGTGTGCAAAAAACTAATATGCCTCATATAAGCGATTTAGTTAAATCTGGAGCTATTGCTAAAGCAGAAGATGGATGGTCAATGAGACAAATTGCACTGTATTATAATATTGACAAAAATTCGGTGTGTAACATTTTAAGAAAGTGGAGAATAAACAATACGATTAGTAGAAATCCTGGATCAGGGCGACGAAGGATATCAACTCAACAACAAGATTTGCAATTGGTAAATGCTTTAGTAGAAAATCCATTTTACTCAGTTATTCAGGCTGCTGAAGAAACGAATTTTTCTGGATCGAGTAGTACTGGTCGCCGGCGAGTAAGAGAATCGGAGCTACGCTGTCATGCAGCAGCACAGAAATACTTACTTAAAGCTGAACATAAAGAAGCTTGAGTAGGATTTGCGCTTGAATTTTTAGTGCATGATGTAAATGTTTGGAACAATGTAATCTTTACAGACGAAAAAACTTTCCAGTCAACACACAGCGGTTGTATTCGTGTTTACCGCCCTCCGAATGCTCAATTCGATGAGAAATATATATCTAACAATGATAAAAATGGTAGATTTTCCGTCAATATGTGGGCTTGGATATTGGCACGTGGTCCTGCTGTTTTGTGGCATATTGAGGAACGATTTAATAGTGAAACGTATATTAGGATTTTAGACAATATTATGTTCCCTTCTGTGTCACAATTATTTCCTAATAATGAGTTCATATTTCAACAAGACAATTGTTCCGTTCATACTGCTTATACCCTAACTAACTGGTCTCAAGATAACAACATCAATGTTCTTAACTGGCCCAGTCATAGTCCAGATCTTAACCCTGTGGAAGAAGTATGGGGACTACTCTTAAGAAGTATCCAAAAACGAAACGTGAGACCACGGAATGCCGAAGAATTACTGGAAATAATAAATAATGCATGGGAAAATATTATTACTAATGATTATTGTATAAGGTTATTTAATTCTATGCCAAACAGACTTATAGAAGTTATAAATAGAAATGGTGCAATAACGAAATATTAATAGTTAGTCTCTTGTTAAGTAGGATATCTTTTGTCCTTTGATCCAGGATTTCCACTAATCGTACCGTTTATTCTCCACTTTCTTGAAATGTTACACACCAAATGTTTGCTAATGTTATAACGCAGTGCAATTTGTCTCATTAACCATCCATCATTTACTATGGCAATAACTACAGCATTAAAATAAAAAATAAATTAAAAGTGATATGTGTTTTATTTCGGCTACTTATTACATATTCAAATAAAGACAGATTTACATTAGAAAAAAAAAGTTGTCTTATTTTTTTCTACTCACGATAGTACCTATCACAATTCCTCATGAATTTACCGGGGTTCTTTTTAACAAATAAAATTAACAAGAAATGTATAATATAGGAAGAGGTATAAGTTTTAACTGTTTAAAAAGTGACTTACTAGGTTCATATATACACTTTTTGAGCATACACCTGATGATTATTTTTCAGCTATAAATACACTTTGGGCAGATGACGATGATCTCCAGAATATTAAACGATAACTAAGGATGGTTTGAACATGGGCAATGTAATATATTTTTAATACACTGATGTCAACTGATGAACGTATGTTACATATGGCAAAATAAATTTTATTAAGTTTACTAACAAGGCAGATGGTGTGATTTTCATAAGTTAATTTGGAATCTAGACAAATACCTAAAAATTTTGTCGAAGAAGTATAGATTTACTATTAATTTTAATATAATTGCTGTTGATAATAGTATACTATTTTTGAATTGCATTAACACAGTTTTTTTTTTCTTTAGGAGGCGAGCATAGGTGCGTCTTTACTATGTACATACTTCGGTATGCGATGTAAAGCAACGACAGGCGCAGTTAGTACTTGGATGGGTGACCATTCCAACGGAAACCGCGTCCTCGCCTCACACATCTTCCAGCAGCTTGTATATCAGTGTATGCGCGGAAGCTATACAACCTTAGGCGAGCATTGTATAGGAGATATACCATCCTTCGGAGGGGA
Source organism: Leptura quadrifasciata (assembly GCA_963675555.1). Classification (NCBI taxonomy): domain Eukaryota; kingdom Metazoa; phylum Arthropoda; class Insecta; order Coleoptera; family Cerambycidae; genus Leptura; species Leptura quadrifasciata. The sequence continues at coordinate 2,306,738 of OY776682.1, read as the reverse complement.
TGTAAAGCCGTCGGTCCCTTGTCTATTAAATGTTAGGCAACCGAGCTGGTCAGTTGCATACCTGCTCCAGCTAAAACTTCAAATGCAGCTTCGTTTTCAGTCGATTAAGGCTTTAAAAAATGATGGAGCGTTCAAGTGGGACAAAATCATCCGGAGGTAAAATACCCTCCCGATCGGATCTCCGGGGGAGGGTGCCCACAGGGACACCTCATCGAATGTCGAAAAAACACCGACAAGTTAAATCCAACAAAACGAATTCTTTCATCTACGGCGCTTGGAATGTTCGTACTTTGAACGACAGCACTCGCACCGATCGGCCTGAAAGAAGAACTGCTCTAATAGATAGAGAACTTCACCGTCTCAATGTTGACGTTGCAGCTCTCAGCGAAACTCGATTTTTGGAGGAAGGCTCTCTCACAGAAAAGTACTACACCTTCTATTGGAAAGGTCTTCCCACCAATTCAAGAAGACAACATGGAGTAGGATTTGCCGTTCGGAATCAACTTGTATCCAACTTAACACAAGTACCACAAGGCCTATCCGAGCGTCTAATGCTGCTACGCTATGAGCTATCAGATGGCAACGCGGTAAATCTAATAAGCGCCTACGCTCCCACTCTGGATGCAAGTCACGAAACCAAGGAAAGCTTCTATCAACAGCTGGAAGAAACCCTCTGTAGAATACCTAAAACGGAACGACTCGTTATTCTTGGCGATTTTAACGCTAGAGTAGGGAGAGATGCAGACACCTGGCCAGGCATCATAGGCAAGAACGGTTTGGGCAACATGAACGCTAACGGTCAACTACTCCTAACTAAATGCGCCGAACATGATCTAGTTATAACAAACACCATTTTCCGACAAAAGGATAAATTTAAAGGCACCTGGCGTCACCCCAGATCAGGTCACTGGCATCTACTGGACTATGTTATCGTACGTAGGAAGCATCTCAAGGACGTCCAAATTACAAAGGCGCGCATTGATAGCGAATGTTGGACCGATCATCGTCCTGTTGTCTCTAAAATGAAAATTGTTATGAGACCCAAACACCGAAGAACTCAAGTAAAACGTAGACCCCGTCTCTGTATTAGTAAATTGCGTGACCAACAAACCGTCGAACAGCTAAAGCAAAAAGTTCAAGAGAATTTGAGTGCACTAGAAGAAACCAATTCTGTAGATGTCGCTGCTACCTGGACACAAATTAAAGACAGTTTAAAAAGTGCGAGTGAGGAAATTCTTGGCACTGTAGCAAGTAAAAAACAGGAGGACTGGTTCAATGATAATGAAGCTTTTATACAAGAACTTCTTGACCGCAAACATATTGCCTTCCAAAACGCTATCAACCACCCCAATGACTCATCAAAAGCAGAAGCTTTTACCCAATCTAAGTATGAAACGCAACGCGAAATCAGAAGAATAAAGAACGAGTGGTGGGCAAGCAAGGCCAGAGAAATTCAAAGGTACGCCGATTCACACGACTACAGGAATTTCTTTCAAGGAGTAAAAGCAGTGTACGGCCCCAGTCGGAAAAATATGTGCCCTATTAAAGATTTAAATGGAAATCTCCTCAAAGAAGACCAGGAAATAAGAGCCCGATGGAAAGAACACTACTCTAACATTCTTAACCAGCAAAGTCAAGCCGATCACGATATTATAAATCTTATCCCTCAATACGACACCTTCGAAGACTTAGATAAGCCACTAACAACGGAAGAGATCTTAACCGCCATTGGGCAGCTAAAAAATAACAAATCTCCCGGCGCCGACTCACTACCAGCTGAGATCTTTAAAGCTGTGTCGTCAGAGCTCATACCCTACCTCAAAAAACTGTTTGATGTCGTGTGGGAAAGTGGTCAAGCTCCGCAGGAGTTTCGTGATACACTTTTAATCAACCTCTTCAAAAACAAAGGCAGCGCTGCGGACTGTGGAAATTACAGGGGTATAGCTCTCCTGGCTGTTGGAGGGAAGATACTCACTAAAGCGATGGCAAATAGGCTAACACCTGTTATGGAAAAGTTACTTCCTGAAACACAGAGTGGCTTTAGACCAAACCGAGGCACATCGGATTTAATCTTCACACTTAAACAGCTTCAAGAAAAAGCACTCGAACATCAAGGAGAAATTCACATGGCCTTCATTGATTTAACCAAGGCGTTTGACTCGGTGGACAGGGAAGTGCTCTGGAAAATTATGTTCCGCTTAGGTATCCCTAGAAAATTTGTGGAAGTATGTCGCAGTCTACATACAAACAACAACGCCCAGGTTATGTATAATAATGAGGCAACCGAACCTTTCCAAACCCTCACTGGAGTTAGGCAGGGATGTGTCCTGGCACCCCTACTCTTTAATTTGTTTACCACTGCTCTAACAATTATTGTTGACAACAAACTGACAGTCAGAGGAATAGGTCTCAGATACCGTTTTGATGGCGGTCTCTTTAACATAGGGCGCTTTAGAGCTTTCACGAAGACACGCACACGATTCATTTGTGATCTCCAGTATGCGGATGACTGTGCACTTTTAGCCTCTACGCCGGAAGAGCTTCAAGAACTTTTAGATGTGTATGCCCAGAGCTATGATTCCTTGGGACTTAAAATCAACATTGGAAAGACTAAGATTATGTCAACTCCTCATCAAGTGAACCAAATAGACATTACACTTAACGGAAATTCTCTTGAAGTGGTGGATCAGTTCAATTACTTAGGCAACGTTGTTAATGACAAAGCAAACATGGACAGCGAGATTCGCAATAGAATTAACGCTGCATCTAGAGCACTCTGGGGTCTTAGAGAGAGAGTATTTGACAACCACGACCTTGCTTTGTCAACGAAAATGGCTGTCTACAGAGCAGTTGTCATTCCAACACTGCTATATGGATGTGAAAGCTGGGTCACTTACCGTCGTCATGTGAAAGAATTAGAACGTTTTCAGCAAAGACACCTCAGAAGTATGATGAAAATCCGTTGGTTTCATCACATATCAAACGTGGAAGTACTCAGGAGAGCAAACAGCCTTCCAATTGAGGTGCTTATTTCAAGAGCACGCCTAAGATGGGCAGGTCACGTTCATCGTATGCATGATAACCGCCTTCCTAAATGTACACTTTATGGTGAATTGCTAAGCGGTAGAAGAAGGCGTGGCGGTCAACGAAAGAGGTTCAAAGACGCTCTCCATGAAAATCTAAAATCCTGCGGTATTGCAGACGAGCAATGGGAACAACTTGCAGCGGACAGAACCGAATGGCGAGGGGTTGTGGCCAGCTATCAAGGAAATGTTGCTGCAAGAAGGCCGAATCCAAGACCTAACCAGGTCTATGTTTGTCCTGACTGCGGTCGACATGTGCTCTCCCGAATTGGCCTCTATAGCCATAGTCGTGTGCACCGTAGATGAATGGGAATTACAATAAACTACACCTGTTACTTGTTTTTTATTGTACACAATTTATCGACTGTAACATTTTTATACTCGGACTCGAGTAACGGCTAATAATAAAATGTTAGGCAAGTAAAAGATCCCTACTCTTCTTAAGGGAAGAGGTTCGGCAAAATTCCTGGTTGGGGGTAGTGGAAATAGGCCGACGAATATTAATATGTGGAACAATGCAGCCAATGACAAATCTGAGGCTAATCCGTATTGCCGCAAAGCAACAAAGAGAGTGTGTAGTGTGGGCTGAAGATGAGCTTTATGAAGATGTTAAATGGATTGACGAGGAAATCATTGAGAGGTTAGAAGATTTTAATGATTTGTGCACAAATTGCATTCCAGTAATTATCACAGAAAATGTGTTGCAATCCCCTTGGGAATCAAATAATATAATTATTTAGTGAATCGTTACCTGTTTATTTATTTATTTATTTTATTTATTTCAATTACACTGTTCTACAGGTAATACCCAATTACAGAACAGGAGGGTATGATAAAAAAAAATAATCAAACAACAACTATAAATAACATGGTAAGAAAGTGATGAAGAATATAAGTGTAAATAATAACATATAGGTATAGATAAAAACAGATATATATCACAACAGTATCAAATGTATAAATAGACCAAAAAAACAAAGAAAAAACAATACAATCATTTCAAGTATAACTCCTTTACATTATTGAGGCTGCAAGAAAATATATCTAACCGACTTCCTGCTAGGTTACAATTATTACACATTGTAAATATGGGTGAATACTGAAGAATATTTGTACGCGCTGTGGGGAGATAGAAAGTTATGTTATCCCGGGCAGTTATTCTAGGGACATGAAAGTTTAATTTCACTACAATATCTGGACAGTCGATTTTATTGTGAATGATTTTAAATAGAAGTACTTGTGAGTGATACTCACGCCTCTGAATAAGACTCGCCATTGAATGCCTTTCAAGCAGTTCATTTTGAGGTACTCCTATAGGCGGATACACGCCATCAGATTTAAAACACAACAGTTTAACAAGTCTGCGCTGAACACGTTCGAGGTTATCAATGTGAACATTATAATGCGGATACCATATAATCGCAGCATATTCAAGTTTTGATCTAACAAAACAGTTATATAGCATATTAATCGTGTTAATATCCGCAAAATCCCTGCTGTTACATGCTATAAAACCATATGATTTGTTTGCTTCACAAATTAAGGTCTCAATATGATTGCTGAATGACAGTTTCTTATCAAAAGTGACTCCAAGATCTCGAAAAATATTAGGATGTTCATGTTTATCCCCCTTTTTATAAATGGGGCAAACTTTAGAATGTTTCCAGATTTCGGGAAAAGTACTAGTTTTCAAGCACAAGTTAAACAAAATTGTCAAGGGAGCGGCAAGTACATAAGCGCAGTCCCTAACTAGGAAAGCTGGAATTGCATCAGGTCCGGTCGTCATCTTAGGTTTAATCTGTTTTAGAGCAGTAAGGACATCATTGAACTCAAACTCCCTTATGTATAACTGTGAATTAAGCACAAACTCTTTATCATCTATCGATATTTCATGTGGAGGTGTAAATGATTTGCTAAAAAAATCAGCATAGGAATTTAGGATATCTTTGGGATTATCAAGCTTTAGATCGCCATAGAACATGCTGTTGGAGATATTGGTTGACCCTTTTTTATTTTTTATAAAAGCCCAGAATTTATTTGGATCACGCTGTATATTATTTTCAGCTGAGCGTACATAGTTTTACTTTATTCCGCAATCTCTTAAATTCCTCTAAAGTATTCATTATTATGCTTATAAGTGGACATGAGTTTAGCTTTCAATTTGATATTTTTAATTATCTGATATGTAAACCAAGGCGGATATCGTTTTTTATGTTGTGAAGCAAATTTAGGAACATACAGATTGAAAATATATAACTTATAGTAGAAATAGGTACAGGCATCCTCAACGTCGTGAAAAGTAGACAGAAAACCCCAGTCAATGTTAGAAATAGATTCATATAGTAGTAAAAAATTGGCTTTCTTAAAATTGTATGAATTGCTATAATTGACAGGAAAGTTACTCTTTAAATTATTGCTAAAGTAAATTTTAAATGAAATCTCTAACGCTGGATGATGACTATCTTCATCCAATAATGAATCAGGGAATTTTTCAACAGTACACATCTTGTTATAAAGAACAAAATCAAGAATCCTGTTAGTGCCATTGTAAATAAAATTATGTTGTGACATATTAAAGATATTTAAAAAGTTATTTAACAATAATATTTGATGATTGGCTTGAGAATCTAGTAAGTAAGTAGCGTATTTAGAGATATTAAAATCCCCTACAATTAATACGTCATTATTATACAGATAATCCAGAGATTCAATAGCCTCAAATAAGTTCTCATAATTCTCTAACACAGTACTTGGAGGTACGTAGATATTGATAATATACAACGTATATGAATGGCAACTGATTTTTACACCAACGATATCGATCAGCATAAGTTGTCAAACTGCGGTGTGTTCAAATCTAGGACACATGAGGTGAAGGCATCGTTTACGGCTATTAAAACTCCGCCACCTTTCTTATGATTACTACTGGAAAAATCACGGTCAGAGCGATATACACAGGGATATACAGTAGTAAACAATTCACTACTGTCAATAGATGGGTCCAGCCAGGTTCCTGTTAAGGCAATGGCAGAGTAATCATGCAGAGGCAGTGAGTTTAAAATTTTAGCTGTTTTACTTCTAAGTCCACGGGTGTTTTGATAATAAACCACAAAATCATTATGTGTCTTGCGCAGGTACACGGGCCCGTCACTAATAGTGGGGGTATCGGTACCTACAGTAGGGAATATGTTATTAAAAAAGGATTTATTTTTGTCTCTTTATTTTAAGGGTATCGTTAAATGTTACAACATGTGACAAGGGGGAGAGGGAGGTTAAGAAGAACCAAAATTAGCATGACGTAATTTGTGAACGGCCTCTTGTGGAGTTGTGGGAAATAGAAAAATCAGTTTGGTAGGCCTGAATTGCAATCTGTGATGATTACTGTTATCTGAAGTATCCTGGGATAAAATAGATTGGTCAACGAATAATTCAGCTACTTGAGATTGACTATTGTCGTTGTCATTATTTTTTAGAAATACTTTAGTTTTCAAATTTATTTTTTGATTCCTTATTAATTATTTGCCACACTGCACTGGGTTTATGATGATATTCCAATATTATTTTGTTATTATAATTGATTTTAGTGTTATTGATACAGTCAGTATACTGATGTTTTTCAAATTTTGTAATATCGTTTAAGTTCAGCATTATTACTTATTACTGATAAGTGATGCAAATCTCTTAAATTAATACACAATTCCTTAATTGCATTAGTAACCCAAGGAGAACTACGGTTCATACTGGGTATTTTGTATTTCTTTTTAGGAAAAGCCATGTTAAAGTGATGATTAAAAATTTAACAAAAACAAGAAACGGAGAAATTAGAATTTAGAAGAGTTTCCCAGTATTCATCTTTTATCATATTTATGAATTTGTTTTTATTATGTACACTAAAAAATCTTTTATTGCAATTAGTATAGGTTTTCTTTCTTATTACTAAATTAAGTTCGATCAGCTGACATAAGTGGTCGGATATCAAAGAATCGAAAACCAATATATTATCCTTTTCTATTGTAAGATCGCTAAATATATTATCAATGCATGTGTGAGTGTTTAATCCATATCTAGTTGGGACATAATGTGTTTCTTAAAACCAAATGATTCAAATGTACTACACAGCTTAGCATTATCAATTGAGGGAACCATCATATTTATGTTAAAGTCGTCACATGTTGGATATAGTGATTTTGGATATCACGTCAACTACTCTATACAAATAATCAAGGAAAATATTGATATTTCAACTTTGGAGATCTGTACACACATAATATGTTTATTGTCATTATGCCTCACCATGTAATTACAATATTCAAAGTCCTTTTCAGATCCAGATACATTTACCTACATTAATTACATTAGTATTTAAGTTCTCCAGAGCATAAAGAGATAGATATCTTTGTATCTTCAACATATAGCAAAGGTGCTTAGAAAAATTGTTTGGATTGTCAATATTAAATTTTATTTCAGTTATTTGCTAAAACTTTTTGATGAATGCGTGAATGAAAACAGGATTTATGATAAAAATGCCTAGATTGCAAGTACAGAATTGTGTTTGATGCTTCACCCCTTAATTCTGTGAAATAATTTTGACCAAAATATCCTTCAGTCATAAATATATCTTACTATTTCTTAATTTTTAAATTAACAATTTTAAATGTTCAAACTCCCAAATATATATTTCTACTATATTTTCAAAAAAACTATTTTAATTTTGCCTCCAAATTATACTCAATTCCTATTGGTGGAAATACAAAAAAATATTTATAACCTCTGTAAACAAAGTTTGAAAATCATCATCTGCATATGCAGTTGTTTTTTTCTTTCTGACAGTACATTTGACAATTTATTACTGTTAAGTTTAAAAAGCATAAAATAACACACACAAGTGACATCCCTTACAAACTTCTGAAAAGTTTCAAAAAGATTTAGTGTACATTTATGTAAGTTAGATTTATTGTTAGCACATTAGCCTTTTTAAAATATATATATATTTTTTTTAAGAAAGAATACGAATTTAGCAAAAATGCCTGTCTCACTTGTTGAAGTAATGTTGCTGATACTATTTAAATATTGTAAGTATATTTTGTGCCACTGTCTGCAGTTCATTATTGGTTAAAGACAGATGCTACACTCAAATCAACAGAATACTAACAGGCCTCATCAAATTCATGGATTAATTTTCTAATTTAAGCATGTAATGTTGTAATATGAACAAACACCCTTATTTTATGAAACAACTGGTCCTCTAACCCTGTTGCACTCTCCCAATAGTCAATATTTAAATCAACTGAATATTGACTAACAGATTGTACCAGGTTCTTGATTGTGGTGTCAAAATTTTGCTTCGAGGTAAAGTAATCTTATTTGAGAAAAGAATTGCAGAATATCCACTGTTTATTTATGACAAAATACTTATGTGAAATGTGTTAAAACATTTTAAAGTTTGATATCTTTTAAACAAAAAACAGTGAGTTTGAATTATCCACGGTAAATGAAACTTTTGTGAAAAATCTTAAACAAAATCTAAAAGAAAACTTAAGAAACCCAAAATACGTGTATTTTTTAACGGTTGGAGAAGATTGTCAACAATTAAACATCAAATTGCTAACAAATTCCAAATTATTCCAAAATATGAACAAATATTTACTTTACTTCAACCCAAAATTTGTAAATTACATTCCCGAACCTTGCCTCATGTTGAAGTAATCATTTTCATTTATGTTTTAGGTTTGGTCAAGGTGTTTATCGATTACTCAACATGTACTGATATAGATAGACTAAATTATCAAATTTTGTTCTATCTCGTCATCATATTTTATTTCTCTTTGATTTACATAACAAGACGTCACGACTTTTTGTAATTAGGCATAAGTGTTTATTACTTATTCATGTTAATGTTGATGTTTAATTTATAAATAATGTAGATTTCCAAATAGTTAACAAAAATAAAATTAAAAAAATACATAAATTGTTAATAATGTTAATAATGTAGATTTCTAAATAGTTAACAAAAATAAAATAAAAAAATACATAAATTGTTTTCTTTGTAACAGTGGCAAGATAACCGCAATGGAAATAAAGCTTCATGAGGTGTATATCAATAAATGAAAATTGTTGGAATAATCTCAAAAGAGGTTTACCCTATAATGTTAATACATTCAAAGTTATAATTAGAAAAAAAAATCTATCTTCTACTGAGACTTCACAAAACACAGGTAAAGTTGTTTGGATTAAAAGAAAAAACATATGAAATGTCCGCAGTTATACCAAAGTACGAAGACATTGCTTAAACTTCAACACTATCTACGGTCAATTTATCTCAATATATACTGGTCTTCTTCCTGTGAAGCTAACACTACCCTCAATTTTAATCACCATTTCTTCTGGTTCACTGTTAAAAATAAATGACTATATAGCTTTGTAATAAAGAAAACAAAGGTGAGTTATTAAAATTGCCTCCAAATACATCTACCTTTAAGCAAAATGGTTCAAAATTGTCTCCCGATTTCTACGGCTGATAATACCTACATCCAAATAATAATGGTAGCCTTTTATATAAACTTATTTTCGATAATTAATAATAAGGGAGATATACCACATAAAGGGGGATGATAAATTTCAGTTTCCCTGCAATATTTTCAGACTCTCGTAAAATATCAAATTCATATTTTAAACTTAATCATAGGCCATCTGGACGCTAGTTTACATAGTGTCGGTTAAACCCTCTCTTTTGCTTGAGTGGTAGTTTTAGGGGATGACTGTCAGCATTTACTCTGACCTAGGAGGCCCCAGTAGTGATAGCGATGTAGAAAATGCCGATTTGTGGCTACAATGCACCGATGAAAGCGATGCAGGAAATTCTTATGATGAACATTCAAACATACTTTTTAATTAATTGGATGGAATTTGCGGTAGGTCCTTGATGAAACAAACATATTCAATAGATAAATATTCAAAAGAATAGTTACAATACGCACTTGGTTTATTGTTTCATTAGCTTTTTTCAGATTTCTCTGACATCTGAAAAAAACTATTGAAACAATAAACCAAGTGCATATTGTAACTATTCTTTTGAATATTTATAATTATTCTATACTTTTTAATAATGTAGAGGTATCAGATGGTAATAATAGCTCTAGCGATGATGAGATTGATCAAGAATTAGAAATGTCTTGTTCCTTTATAGAAAAGCTAAAGATGTGGGCATTGTCATCTAATGTACCACAACTTCTAAAACTTCTTAAGCAATCTGGCCATAATTATTTGTCTACGATAGAAGATTACTCGAAACACCAAAGCAAATACATATAGTTCAAATGGGTTTTGGCGAGTACTGGTATAACAGCTTGAAAACTTGCTTGCTTCATTCATTTCGAACATTAGACAAATCGATATATATTGAAATGAATTTTAACATCGATCGACATCCAATAAATATTAGTTCAAGATCCGAATTTTGGGCTATTTTGTCTGTAATTAACAATAGGCCGATGATAAAACCAATGGTTATCGTCATATATTTTGGAACAAGTAAATCAAATTTACAAGATTTTCTAACTCCGTTTGTCAATGATATTAACGAAATTTTGGTAAATGTGTTGCAAATAAATGAATTTGAAATAAAAATTCATGTAAGGTGTAGTTGTTTAATTAAAACGAAAGTAACTATATTTCAATAATAAACACTATAAATAACACTTGCATCTAAACACACATAAACACATCGGTAACTAACTAAAATAGGCACTTTCCGATAAATATCGGAAGTTGGAGTCCAAATTGGGTCTAAAATGTAACCTGTCTCGTATAGGTAATATTTTGGGAACAATTTGTACCAGTAATGAACACAAGACTTTAAATCATGTCAAATATGTGAGTATATATCAACATAGACACATTTTAGTTACATTTAAAGGTACGTATTCATACAGAGAACGAAGGCGAATGAACGGTTACAAACGAATTCATTCGGGTAATGTGTACGTACTAACAAATGCCACCGATCGCGTTCATTCGCTTTCGCCTGGATTCCCTCACTGGGCGGTACATCAAAGAAAATTCGGGAAGAATTCGTTTGGCCTATTTTCTAGTGTGTATGGCTTGCAAGCAGTATTCAGTGTTTCGAACGGGAGGCTTGATTTTGTTTTAATAAAATTAATAATAATTTTAAATTAATAATGATGGAGTGGAGTAATTCTAGTTCCCTACAACCCATTGATTTATATCGAGAGCATGAATGCCTATAGAATCCTGTTCACAATGATTATAAAAGTAAAATAAAAAAGTTTGACGCTGGCACGAAATAAGTGAGGCCATGAAGTGTGATGTAAGCGAGGTTAAGAAGAAAATGGTGTCACTGTTAAGTTCAGACGGGAAAAGCAGAAATAAGACAGTACTGTTAAAACTGGCAGTGGGGCTGAAGAAATATTTAAATCTACCTGGTTCGCTTTTAAGAGCAAAAATAAACGAATGACTGAGAAACCATTCGTTCGGAGGTCTCTGGACACAAAGCAAATTTTTCAGCGCACGATTTTGGGCGAACCCATTCGACTGAATTCATTCGCCTTCGTTCTCTGTACGAATACGTACCTTAATAAAACAGTCGAAATTTGAGTCTGATTATTATCTAGTATGTAGCTGTGTGCCCACACAGGCAAATTTTGGGTGAAATTCGTCCCAAATGAGAATTTACGGTTCCATTTAGACACATTATAGAAATCCACCATATTTTCTTCAGAGAAATGGGCATCCATATTGAAAAACAGAACTTAATGAAACATAGTTATTTTAAAAATCAACGATTTATATATTTTTACACAAAAATGTTATTTTTTTTTTTTATACATTTATTTAACGTCGGCCTATTTCCGCTACTGAGGCCCATCACCGACGCCTGTAGACGAGCTACCCCCAACCAGGAATTTTGCCGAACCTCTTCCCTTATGAAGAGTAAGGATTTTTTACTTGCCTAAGATTTAATAGACAAGGGACCGACGGCTTTACATCCCCTCCGAAGGATGGCATATCCTCTATACAACCCTCGCCTAAGGTTGTATAGCTTCCGCGCATAGATAAATACACCACAGCTAATGATGACCCCCTTTATCCCTGAAGGCTCTAGAAGAGCCTTGTGTGGGAGGGGGCTACACATTTAGAGACAAGGGACACACACTCAATATCCGTGTATAGTGGAAAAATCCCTCTCACAGTATTTTCCACTGCCACGACCGGGGATCGAGCCCAGAACTTTTGGGTGACAGGCAAGTGTGCTCACCTCTCGACTATTAGTCATACACATACACATACACTGATATACAAGCCGCTGGAAGATGTGTGAGGCGAGGACGCGGTCTACATCAAAAATGTTATGAAAATACACTTAATTTGGTGTCTGGTAACATACGAAATACATTAGAAATAATTTTATCTCCAAAAATTACAATGATCCTATTTATTACTTACCATCATTAATTAAATATTCAAAATAAATTTCACTTTTTTAAGGGCTTCTATTTTTTATGAGTATCTGATCACACTTCACAGAGAAAATGGAGCTGTTTTATTTTTTTAGGGTCACATACTTTATTTATTCACATGTGAAAATTTATTCCTTCTGTCTAAAGTAATTTTTATAAGAAGATAATACCATTGCATGCCAACTGTGTCCATTGTTTGTCCAAATGTTTAGAGAATAACGCACTATGTCAGCTCTAAGTCTATTTTTAAAATATTTGGACATCAAAATGTGGTTTTTGGCACAATTTAGATTTATTTGTGTCAATTTTGTAACTACACATAATAAAGCGCATCATAGTAACGTATTGGGAACAATAAGAAGCATGTTAGTCACATATCGGGAGACAATTTTAGACCACATTGTATATTACTGAAAGCAACAAGAAAACTTACTTTATTTGAGACTTTGATTGCAAATATAAAAACCAAATATTATACCTACGACTGTGATTTTAAACTTGGTTTACTATAAGAACAACAGTGACCTTTTAGCCCTTTCATTTTTAAATATTTTACAGGTATCTTGTCAAGTACAATTATTGTCCACTTGTTGAAAAACATAATTACCATTCTATAACATAAATACCGAACTTGAAGTTGGTACAACCAATCAGTTAATTCAGGAGCCAAAGTTGTTGAATATATGTTGTCAATTACAAGAGATAAACCACCAGATTTTTCCCCCGAATGAGTCGCCGGTTTCCTTTGTTACAGATCAAAACATTAAATCCCGATAGAGTTCTACGATCAATAGTTGATCCAACAATTATTTTAGAAAAAAGTTCTCAACAAAATAACAATTCTATATGTTAATTGCAAAATAAAACACAACAGTGCCTTTCTTGTTATATCCAAAATTTACAGAAAGAGATGTTTTTATAATCATTTGTCAGTTTGTTATTATTTTGTGGCATTATTGTCCAGCCAGTTTTATTACTTAATATATATTCAAATGAAAATTAAGTACAGGCTTCAATGTACGAGACCTTCAACCATATTACAAATAACATACTAGTAAAGTATAACATACATACCTTAAAATATAACATGTAGTATCTTTGCTTGGGGTGAGAAGGGAACATCGCATCTGCCTTGCCACCTCAAAGAAAAACATTACCAAACTGCCTTGGGGACATAGTGTAGAGTCAATCCGGACAATGTGGTTAATACTTGATTAAGGTGCTAATTTTCAACATCATTTACGTCCATGCTCGGCCATCTACATTTCAACAATAGAAGTAATATACTAAATAAAATTTTAGAATACAACTTCATATACAAATATACAGTAGAGTACCGGTAATTCAAACTAATTGAGGGGTGGCTGAGGATTAGGGTGGGCCGAAAAACAACAAAGTGGTCAGAGCAGAACGCTATAGTAAAAAAAAGTTGTGTTTGGTAGAGAGAAGACGAGGAAAAAAATTTTCTTTAAATCGGATGGTATCTTCGAATCAACCAATTACTCTGAATTTTTTTTAGGTGACTGAAAGAACACTTACGAGGTCACTATAGCGGGGAAAGTGATTCCTATTAAAGGTAGAAAGCACTAAATTTTTTTTTAGAAATCTGTCAACATCTTCCGTTCGCGCATGCTCTTTAAAAAAACACATTTTTGGTAAAATATGGTTTTTATTTGTATATGTAAAGGGGTTACATTTTATATGACAGTTATTTTTCCTAAAACTACTTTGAAATAATCGACTGGAGTTCCTGTAAGTTATTCTCTTCTCCTATTTTGCGCAATATTGACGATGATACAATTTTATCACTAATACACTGTGAGAAGCTTTCCCTCCCACACACAAGCTGTGGAGCGATGCATAAAACTTGTCACCTAGTCATCAGGCAAAGTCTGTGGTGCGAAGAATAGATATGTCTACATCAGATCAACTCTGCTACCAAGATCCATAATGCCAGAGTTTTCTAATAAAGCTAAATTCAAACTAGCCATTCAGGAAAAATAACTGTCAGATAAAATGTAACCTCTTTACATATACAAATAAAAACCATATTTTACCAAAAATGTGTTTTTTTTTAAAGTGCATGCGCAAACGGAACATGTTGACAGATTTCTAAAAAAAAATTGAGTGCTTTCTACCTTTAAATAAATCACTTTCCCCCCGCTATAGTGACCTCGTAAGTATTCTTTCAGTCACCTAAAAAAAAATTCAGACTAATTGGTTTATTTCATCGATTTTTCATTTTTTTGAGAGCCATGTGTGAACGGAAGATACCAACCGATTTGAAAAAAAATTGTTTCCTTTTTTTTGTCTCTACCAGACATAACTTTTTTTACTATAGCGTTCCGCTCTGACAATTTTGTTGTTTTTCGGCCCACCCTACTGAGAATACCTGGAATTACATGGAAATAAAAACAAAACAAATGGTAATGCGTACTTAAATGTTTAACGAGTACAAGAAAATCTTGTCATAGATATGGGCTAACATTACTAAGTTGAAAAGAAACACGAATTTCAATTGTCCAGAGTCTTTTGTTTTAAAACTAAGCCCCGTTTTTCAGCACTGTGACTATGATGGCAATTTTAAACCGGCTAGGATTACACAGAACCTTGAACTAACGAGGCTCGAATTACCAGAACTTTACTGTACTTCATTCTTAGTAAATAAATGTTTTCTTATGTGGTGGGTGAATATTTGCAAGAAACCATCTAAATAATATAACACAAATAAGGAGAACGTTTTTTACACTACACATACAAAAAACTCGTTAAATCTATCTATCAATTAAAATTTAAAACTATTTTCATGTAGGTATTAAGATGCCACAGGAATAAATGTCACACAGCTTTTATCGTAAAAGAGCAACGTGGTAATGAAGAGTGGCGCTCATGTAAGGCTTTTTTAAGATTAATATTCATTGTAAAAATTTAATTTATTGACGTTTGTTTAAAACTGGTGGAAATTAAAAAATCTTACATAAAATATAAGAAATAATAAATCGTACCAAATGGATCGGACCCCATCATCACTCTAATTACAACTCCCCACTGTCAAGAAATGCACAGAATGCGGAACAGAATAACATGCTGCACAGTCGTTCAAATATCCAAAAAGGCCAACACAACCAATACAGGTCTTCCTAATACGCAGACAAAGCCACTTAACAAGACAAGCCAAGAAATTAATAAAACAACAACAAAGAATTTTAACCATCACCAATTATGATGCACGATATGATTACCAATATATCAAAAATTAACAGAGATAGAGCAGAAGTATTAAAGAAACTGAGGAAAAGATTTATAACTCAGTAAAACATTGATACAGCGGCTTCATATTCGGGAATAGACTGTACATCTTGATGTTCGACTTATATGAACCCTTAATAAATATTCAAAATCATGTCGATGCTTAAGATACTCTACGCTAATGTAAATAACTACGTACCAAAAGAAACATAGTTAACAACGTAACACAGAAAAACAAAATTAATTGCTCACTATTTGTTGAATCTAATACAAAGAAAAATAGAAGCACATGTTACAAAAATTGGGATGTTTTGCAATTCAATAGGAACAGGGCCGCACCAACCGGGTGAGCGTTGCACAAGAGCGGCCTAATGTGAGGGCAGCCGCGGAAGCATAATTAACATACAACACAAAAATTCGAATTCACTTCACCTATGCAAGATGAAATATAAACATAAATCATTAATAAAACAGTCAAATCGTCATTAAATTTCCACATCTGATAAATAAACTATTTTCTATCACTGTTTATTGCAGATTCAGTTCATTTATGTCTTACGATTTCTGGGAAGGACCTTCATTTTCATCCTGATTCTGAGTATCTGTTAGCCAGCAACACGGGGCAGAATACCAAAAGTTATATTCGGAGATGAGGGCAGATCCCATCCTAGGCATACCCACGTACAGTCCCAAGATATAACTTCAATAAGAACTTTCAGACTGTCAAACCAGACAGGGATGACTGGAAAAACGGTCCTCCCATAACAGCACAAACAGTCTGGTACACTGACAGCTCCAAGACAGAACAAAGAGTACGGGACAAGGTCAAAAGCCAGTATCCCGATAAGTCTAGGGAAATACGCAACAGTGTTTCAGGCTGAAGTGATTGCCATACACTATTGCGCCAGGGGATAATAGGACAAGGCACTGTTAACCAGTCGATTGCCATTTTCTCTGATAGTCTAGCGGCAATTAAAGCAATCAGTTCCTTGCAAATAAACTCAATATTGGTGTGGGATTGCTTGACGGCCCTTATAGAGCTGGGAAGTCAAAACAGAGTGACCTTAGCATGGGTACCAGGAGAGGGATACGGAGGAGATGAAAAGGCTGATAAACTGGCCAAGGAAGGAGCACTAAAAGCCCCAATAGAACCTGAGCCCTTTTGTGGCGTGGCAAATCCATGCATACGAGCAGCCACTAAGGAATGGGTGCAAAATAAATCTCTGAAGACAGAGACAGGCCAAAGAGTTCATTAAAGAACATTCGGCCAAATTCACGGAAGATCTACTAAGCCAGAATAGGAAGGCCATAAGAGTCATAGTAGGCCTTCTAACTGGGCACTGCCAGCTCAATAGATACATGAATCTAATGGGCCTAGCAGAGGACGCAACAAGCAGGTTCTGTCAAGAGGAAGAGGAAACTTCAGTTCACGTATTGTGCCACTGTGAATGCCTGGCGAGACTGAGATTCCAAGTACTCGGAGAAGAAAAACTAAAGGCGGACAGTTATACTAAAGGGCCTTTATCAAAGCTGTGGAGTCTAGTACAAAGGACAAAGCTGGATGAGGTACCATAAGGAATGTATTTTAGGAGCACCACAATAGACCTGAAAAGGTCGCGGTGGTAAAGGCTAAATAGCCAGCTCCTCTGTTTATATATCTATCTATTTAATTAGAGGTATGCGGTACCGGCAGACTCGCAAAGACGCAATTATAGGGTCATGGTTCATTTATTAAATTAGTTTTCCACTGCAGTATTTTGTTTTCAACATTTAATCGTGAATATTTATGAACTATCAGATGAAGAAATTTTGAGAAACTCTAAAGAACTGCATTTAAAACTTGAAGATGAATCACGTGCAGTCAGATATTAATGGCATAGGTTTATGTGATGAGATCAAGACGTTAAAATTGCATTTAAAACCGGAGCCATTAGGTTTTGTTTCTACTAACAAACAGGGCTAAACTTAAGAAATCTAGCCATAGTTGTGCGTTCTATTTTACCTTTTTTCCTTAGATTAGCTCAGTTAAATACACCTCCCACTTACTTACGCCAAGTCTACCGTATTTCTTCCTAAACCTTAGGAATTTGTTTAAGTTGATTTCAAAAGTGACTGGAAAACGTCCTCAATTCTATGAATGCTCATGCCACAAATTTCTGGTCGGTTTTGTTTGTTCTTTTTGCAAGTTAGTTTAGGTCAGAAACATACCTAAAAGTTAGCTAAGTTTGTCGGTAGAAATAAAACACCTAATGTCTAACCGGAATCAGTTTTACGGAATATATTTGAAAACCAATTTCTGGCTACATTTCCAAATATTTTTATGGCACTCAGAGTATTATTAACATTACCTGTATCTATTGCTTCTGGAGAGAAAACTTTTTCTAAATTAAAAATTATAAAGAATTACTTGCGATCAACTATGTTACAAAATAGATTAAGTGATTTAGCTATAATTACCAATTTTAAAATTTTATTTCGAATCAAATATGTACATGCCAGTCAACGTTG
This sequence comes from Leptura quadrifasciata, assembly GCA_963675555.1. Classification (NCBI taxonomy): domain Eukaryota; kingdom Metazoa; phylum Arthropoda; class Insecta; order Coleoptera; family Cerambycidae; genus Leptura; species Leptura quadrifasciata. Next base: position 2,288,422 of record OY776682.1, on the reverse strand, counting down.
GATAGTGCTCATCCAGCCCTACAACTTTTGTCTAAAACATTTTTTACTGAAACGCATAGGAAAAATTAAAAAAAATATATTAGAGACCTAAAGACAATATAGGACGAAATAAATTGAGTTCAACTTTGGTCTATCATAACACCGGTTCTGAAATAGAAATCGCAACGGAACAGATCCGCAGCGCAATCACTTCAGCATATCATGAAAATTCTCCACTAAAGTCTAAAAAAGACAACATAGGGGCATCTTGGTGGAACAAAACATTAGATAAAATGAGAACAGAAGTTCGATGCCTCTTCAATCGAGCTAAAGCTTCGGGCAACTGGGAACACTATAGATCTGCTTTAACAGACTATAATAAAGAAATCAGGAAAGCAAAAAGGGAATCTTGGAGGAGGTTCTGCGAGAACATCACTGATGCACCTTGCAGTACTAGAATCCACAAGATCATTTCCAGAGAACCAGTACGGGAGTTTGGGCCGATAAAACGAACAAATGGCTCGTTCACCGAATTTGGAAAGGAAACCCTAGAGCTTCTAGCATAGAACAACTTCCCAGGAAGTTCGTTTCTGCTGGATAACCAACAGCTGCTACCATCGAGGAGCCGATATAAACGACCTTATAAAAATGATTGGTTGGTAGCTAAAAAAGTTATCACAGCAACAACGATTGAGATATGGACTGGAGATATTACTACCATTCCTCATCAGACTTTACAGAGCTAGTCTGGAACCATATACCATCCAATTGGGCGGCGGTTAAAGTGGTATATATACCAAAAATGGGTCGTACAGAACCGAACCCTAAATCGCTAAGACCCATTAGCCTGACATCATTTCAGTTGAAAGGCCTGGAAAATGTGCTGGATGGATACATTAGGGGAAACATCCTGAGCACTCATCCCTTTAATGCTCACCAGTATGCTTACCAGCCAGGCAAATCAACAGAACTAGCACTTAATAACCTATTCGGGAAAATCACTCATTCCCTTCAGGAAAAGGAGATTGCAGTGGCTGCTTTCTCAACATTGAAGGTGCATTCAATAATGCACTGCCCGATTCCTTATACACAGCGGCAGCTGGTAGAGGAATTGAGCCAACCATAACTGACTGGATCCGAGCTATGCTGGAAAACAGAATCATAACGACAACCATACAGGGGTAAACCGTCAGCTTCAGTGCCGCGAGAGGGTCCACAAGGTGGGGTTCTGTCCCCCCTTCTGTGGTCACTACTTGTGGATGATCTGCTGGCCATTTTATCTCCGTGGGAAGCCGAGATTCTGGCATATGCAGACGACCTAGTCATCATAGTTAAAGGAAAATCTGAAGAGGTACTCTCTCATACCCTCCAAGAGGTACTAGATACAGTGCACATCTGGTGTAAGAGGGAACAGATGTCTGTCAAAGCCCGCAAAACTGTAATAGTACCCTTCATCAGGAAAAGGAAGCTGGATAACTTAGAACCGCCTTCCTTACTAGATGAAACCAATCTATTTTCGGAGGAGGTGAAATATCTAGGCATCACGCTAAATAGATCACTCAATTGGAATTCCCACCTGGAAAAGGTAATCCACAAAGCAAGGCTGTCCCTGTGGACATGCCGTAGAATTTGTGGAAAATCCTGGGGTATGGGTCCCCAACAAATATACTGGATATACGTTACGGTCATTAGATCAATGATAGCGTATGACTCCATAGTTTGGTGGTCGAACAGGCTATAACAGTCGGCCAAAGCCAAACTCTCTGGCTTACAGAGACAAGCATGCCTGGCAATAGCCGGTGCTATAAGCACCACACCGTCAGCTGCTTTGGAAATCCTCCTAGACTTACCACCTCTCCATATTAACTTGAAGAGACAAGCTAGGTGGGCAACATATAGACTCCAACAATCGGCAATCAATGCCGCAGGCTATCATCATGGAATGCAATGGATTGATTGATGATCTAAACAGTCACAGCATCCTAGGTATGCCTTCTGATGTGATGCCTACCAGAACCAACCATGAGCTGCCTTTTAACATCCTATTTCCTGAAAGAGATGAGTGGGATCGGAATAAAACCGACCTACTAAAGGCAGATAGCTGTTGGCATACAGATGGTTTCAAAACTCCTGAAGGAACAGGAGCTGGAGTTTACAGTCGCTGCCCAGAGGTAAGAATAACTTCAAGCCTGGGTGATACCGCGACAATTTTTCAGGCTGAAATATATGCCATTGAACTGTGTGTATGGAGGCTGGAATCAACCACCCTAGACACAGATCAATAAAAATCTTCTCAGACAGCCAAGCAGCCCTTAAAGCTCTTGGATCCTATCGCTGTAATTCTAAAACAGTGTGGAACTGCCAAAAAGCTCTAACCCAATTGGGTAAGAACAATAAACTGACTCTGGTCTCGGTGCTTGGCCACTCTGGGCTGGAGGGCAATGAAATTGCCGATTGCCTAGCTAGAGAGGGTGCGGCATCAAAATTTATAGGACCAGAACCAGTTCTTGGCATATCTTCAAGCATGCCAAAACAAATATCCTAGACTGGGCCGAGAGCAAGACTCTCTACCACTGGCAGGAACTACCAGAATTAGCTCATTCGAAGAAATTCATTACACATCTTTTGAAATCAAGAGCTAAAAAACTGCTAAAGTTGAATAGGTTAAACCTAAGCACTCTAATCGGTCTACACAGTGAGCACTGTGGATTAAATCATCACCTACACAGACTTGCACTGGTGGAAAACACCGAATGCCATCTGTGTCTAGAGAAAGATGAAACGGCAAGGCATGTCTTGTGCACTTGTCCCGCTGCAGAAAGAACTCGGTTCTCATTATTTGGTAAAGGTCAGCTTTTGCCTGAGGATTTGGACAATCTCTCACCCAACAAGGTTTATAAAAAATTTGAACCTATTGGGTCAAATATAAATTAGGAGTGAGCCACAATAGACCGATTGGTCACGGTGGACAGTCTGGTATAGACCCACTCACATTTCAACCTAACCTAGCCTAACACCGGTTCTAGTAAACGAATTATCGTGCTTTTTTTTTTTAAAGAAGCATCTTTCTGAGTACTTTCAAAATATATTTTAAAAATAAAAATCCGTTATTGCATTTGCTTATAAGCAAAAAAATTTGCCAAATTTTTAAACAATTCCCTAGGCTCTCCTAATTAACAGATTTTAATATCTCAAAATGGATTTAAAAATTTGAGTGCTCCCTTATATGTCCAAAAATTTTCAATTTTCTAAATGCTTGTGCCTCAGCAACATTTTGAAAATTTTCAAAGTTTCAAAACGAAATTTAGATTGCAAAATTATTATGCAAAACCTAAAAGTCCATTCTTGATGAAATTCGGTTGGGAAGATTTATTATATTAAAAAGTTTTCTTTAGCCAAGTATAAGTATTTGAAAAAAATTCCACAAGTAACTTGCTATTTCAACATTTTTTTTGCATTTTTACTAAAATGTTTTTGAAGCTTTTGAGAAGAAAGTTTGTACAACAAAATTCTATGGCTTGTCAAAGGCTTTTGATGCTATTGACCATAATATTTTATTGACTAAACTTGAGTACTATGATGTGTTATATTTATATAAGAGATCTCAGCTAGTTAAATGGAATAATGCAGTATCTAACCAGAAATATAATTAAATTTGGTCTTTCTCAAGGATCGGTTTAAGCACCTGTTCTTTTTATTATTTATGTCAACGATCTCTTCACAAATATTGGTGATAACATTTTTCCAATTTTTTTATGCTGATGATACAACTTTGTTATTTAAAAGTAAATCTTCAAATGAAATAGTAAATGATATTGAATTTTCTGAAAATCTGTTACAAAAATGGTGTTCTAGCAACTTCCTAAGTTTAAACTTGGATAAGGCTAATACACTTGACTTTGCAGTGGTACCTTCTAATGTTGTAAATAACAAACCTGTAAAGTTATTAGGTGTCTTTTTGATAGCTCTTTAACTTTTACACATCATACTAATAAACTGTGTAATTGATTATCACCTCTACTATTTCTTTTTAGGCAATTACAAAATGAACTTAGTGCTAATTACTTAAAGATTTCTTATTTTCGATAGTGTAATGGTGTATGTTATTATTCTACGGGGTAAATATTAAGCTATAATTGCAGGGGAGCAAGCAGTAAACATTAATCCTTCTAAATATTTTGAAGAGCAAAATCATATGTAAAAGCCAGTGGTTAATTATTTTAGACATTCCTTTTTTGAATATAAGGAAACACACACTACTATAATTGACAATAATTTATCACAGGCCGTGTTAACGTTAATAACATTAAAAAAAAAACAATCTGGTTTATAAGAGCGTCATATGTACCCTGACCCTTAAAAAGTTATATGTCGTGTTAGAAGTATTTGGGAATTTCTCTAAATCCTTTCAAGGGGATGTGTCCTTTCTATTAAAGCTACATTGGCATGAAATGTTTAACCACACAATTAGGTACGTACTTAAAGAACTGATACTTTGCTCCGTGAAAAAATTAATGTTAAAATCTCCTAAAATCGTACAAACTTGTGACTATAGAACAAAAATCAAATGTAGTGGCCAAAAACTAATATATGTGCATAGTAGTTATATGTAGTTAGGTAGCAAATAGGATAACACTTCTAATCTCTAGAAATATACCTACATTTGAGAAGTGATGTCTGTGGATATAAAGATAAACATATTAACATTAATAAAGTGTAGGTATATTAAATTATATTCGCAAAAAGTAATCCACATTCCTTTTTATTGTATCTATAAGTTAATAAATAAATAGACCCATTGTGTTATTTACTATATTATCCAGAACAACAGTCTTTATTTAAAATAAATAGTCTTGTACATTTTTATGTGTAGAACTTTGTGCACAATTCTGAGGGCATATTTCAGGACATGGCCCATCACCTGACCATCAATTAACTATTTTTATTCAGGTAAGTGTTCTGTTATATTATTTCACAAGTGTTTAGTCTATACTGCAAGCTTAAAAACTATTTCAGTTGCCCCTTTAATTCATTAAATATATCACTCATATTTTTCTGATAGAGATGTAGAAATCTACTATACCCACATTTTGCCGAAATTTTAAAAATTAAAACATAAATCTGAACTCCACCAGTGTATATATAGAAGAATTGTTTTAAACATATTAAACGTGATAATTTTAATTTTGTAATTTTAAATTAATGAAATTTTAAGATGAAATTAATGAAACCACGGGGAACACTACCCTACTTTACAAAATGTTAAATGTCAAAATTATCAACAAAATTTTCCGCCAAATTTCAAAATTTTAAATATATGTACTAGATATACCAAGCAATATTACTCTTTAATCTTAACAAGAGATCCAACTGAATACAACAATGCCTCTGCCTACCATTTTCCAGTTTGATTTGCCAATGTTCTTCTTGTTTAAATACTGTGAGTATACTTTATATCGACCAACTCTAGAACATCAGAAATTTAACATATTCTCACATCTTCTTCGCAATATTAGCTATAGAACTTAATACTAATTACTAATATTGTTTTCAGTACTGTTCAGAGTATACTTCGGCACATCAACATCTTTGGCAGATGAAGAATGGAAGGCATTTTACAGCAATATGTACTTGATCTTGGTTCTAAGTTACATACTATTCTATTACCGCAAGAGGTTGTTGCACAGAAATCACAGGGATCCCTAAAGTGCTGTGTCTACATCAAATGAGCTTTGTTATATTACTACCTAATTCAATATTAATGTGATCTCTCTCGGTGTACCTGTCGTTATTTATTAAATTTATGTATGTAAATATCAATTAAGTACGTTACATATTCACATTTGCGTTTGTAATTGTTTCTTATGGATAAGTAAAATTATTTAACTACACAATTGATTTATCCATGATTTACCTACAAGTAAAGTAGGCACGTGAACGGGACATCTTTGGAGAGCATTTGCAAGAGTCAGTTTCCCCCAAATTATTACTAATACAGTAAATAATGTAATTATTAACAAGAACGAGCTAACCTCTTTAATATAAGCGCTAAATTTCTGATAAAACAGAAAAAGTTTAGTCTTTCGAAATGGGTAGGTAAGTTCGGAATCAATTTTTCAATCAAAATTGAACAAAGTAGATACAGTTTCTATTATTATAGTAATACTAAATATTAACATTTAGACCAAGAGTATAATTTTCTGTTCAATTTACTGGAAAACAAGTAGTAGCCCAGGATCGATCTGAAGCTTTATATAGGAAACCATGAACAAATTAGAGACAGGTTCAATTAGCTAATACAAAATAATGTATAATAATAATAAATAACACCACAGGTAATTACGACCCCCTTTATCCCAGAAGGCTCTAGAAGAGCCTCGTGTGGGAAGGGGTATAAAATTAGAAATATAGTACTCCACTGGTATGCTTTTTATTTCTAATTTATTGACGTAAGAATGTATTAAATGCATTTACCAAAATATCCATTACATTGTTTTACTGTCAAAATTCAATAAGTAATGGCTAGAGAGTATTTTTACAAAATACCCAGTTATTAAAAATATCATAACTCCGCAACTGGTGAAGCAAAATATAACTGCTAAACGTGATTTTATAGGAAATTTAATGCTCTTTAATTTTTCTGTCTTCATATTTTTTCGCATATAGCTTGGTTTATAGGATATTGCCAAAAAACTAAAATACAGTCCGTGTTCACCCTTTTCGAGGGTTGTTTAGGGGCGACAGGCACGGTAGATTACCGGTGGGGTTTGGTGGTATTTTAAGGGCCTCAATACAAACTTATATACCAAATTTCAGCTTTCAGTTTGACTAGATCGACCCTAAGTGAATAATTTTACATTTGGTGTATTTGCGGGCCCGATGTTTTGAGGTTGCTAATAACTTATACAGAGTCTTGTTTCTCACATAACTATTCAAATATTTACCAAACATGTTGAACACAGTGGTTTTAATGAAACAATTCCACTGGAACAACAGATTTTACTTCAAATAATCTTGTACATTTTTTTGTGTAGAACTTTATGCATATTTTAATATTTTTAATAATATTTAAGTGCTTTTATTCAGGTAAGTGTTATATTATTTCACAAGTATTTTATCTATATTGCAATCTTAAAAACTATTTCAGTTGCCCTTCTAATTCACTAAATATATTCCTTATATTTTAGGATAGATGATGCAGATAGAGATGTAGAAATCTACTATACCCACTCTTCGCCGAAATTTTAAAATAAATCTGAACCCCATCAAATTATACATAGAAGGATTATTGTTTTAAACTTATTAAACATGATAATTTTAGTTTTGTAATTTTAAACTAATGAAATTTTTAGGTAACATTAATGTTCCATTAATTATTTTAAACCACGGGGAACACTACCCTACTCTGAAAATTTCTAGAATTTTGCAGTCAAAACAAATGTCAAAATTGTAAAATTATCCGCCATATTTCAAAATTTTAAATATACGTACTAGGTATTCCATAATACTACTCTTTAATCTTTAACAAAAGATCCAACTGAATACAACAATGCCTTTCCTTACCACTTTTCTGTTTGATTTGCCAATGTTGGTCTTGTTAAAATACTGTGAGTATACTTATATCGACCAACACTACAACAACAGAAATTTAACATATTTTCACATCTTTTTCAGAATATTAACTATAGAACTTAATACTAATTACTAATATTGTTTTCAGTACTGGACAGAGGATACTTCTCCACATCATCTTTGATAGATGCACGATCAAAGGTATTTTTCTACTGCAACTTGTACGCGATCCTGATTGTAATTGTCATAGCAGTCTATTTACGCAAGAGGTTTATGGACAGAAATCGCAGGACACACTAAACTGCTGTGCCCACATCGCATGAGCTTCTTTAAATCACTAACTGATTCCAATTAATTTGATCTGTCTCGTTGTACCTGTCATTATATTTAAGTTTATGTGTGTAAATATCAATTAAGTATGTTACATATTCACATTTGCGTTTGTACTTGTTTCTTATGAATAAATAAAGTTATTTAACTACACAATTGATTTATCCATGATTTATTTACAAATACAAGAGGCAAGTGAATGGGACATCATTGCAGGACCATTTGCAAGCATCAGCTTCCCTCAAAGTATTACTAATACCAGTAAATAGTGGAAAGAAATGTAATTACTAACAAGAATGTGCTTACCTCTTCAATATATGTCGTCTTAAGCATAAAGTTTCTGATAAAACACAAAAAGTTTAGTTTTTCGAAATAGGTGGGTAAGCTCGACATCAATTTTTCATTAAAAATTTACCAAAGTAGATACAGTTTCCATTGTTGTATTGATGCTAAATAATAACATTCAGACCAAGAGTATAATTTTCTGTTCAATTTACTGGAAAACAAGTAGTGAATAACATTAAATTTGGTGTATTTGTGGGCCCGATGTTTTGAGGTCGCTAATAACCTGTTTCTCACATAAATATTCAAATATTTATTGAACATGTTGAACACAGTGGTTTTAATGAAACAATTGCACTGGAACAACAGACTTTACTTAAAATAATCTTGTACATTTTTTTGTGTAGAACTTTGTGCATATTTATTTTAGGGGCATATTTCATGAGATGGCCAATCACTTGGCCATCAATAAATATTTAAGTACTTTTATTCAGGTAAGTATTATATTATTTCACAAGTATCTTGTCTATACTGCAAGCTTAAAAACTATTTCAGTTGCCCTTCTAATTCACTAAATGTATTCCTTACATTTCAGGATAGATGATGTAGACAGAGATGTAGAAATCTACTATACCCACTATTTGCCGAAATTTTAAAATAAATCTGAACCCCATCAATTTATATACAGAAGGATTATTGTTTTAAACTTATTAAACATGATAATTTTAATTTTGTAATTTTAAACTAATGAAATTTTTAGGTAACATTAATGTTCCATTAATTATTTTAAACCACGGGGAACACTACCCTACTCTGAAAATTTCCAAAATTTAGCAGTCAAATGTCAAAATAGTCAACAAAATTATCTGCCATATTTCAAAATTTTAAATATACGTACTAGGTATTTCAGAATACTACTCTTTAATCTTTAACAAAAGATTCAACTGAATACAACAATGCCTTTCCTTACCCTTTTCCTGTTTGATTTGCCAATGTTCGTCTTGTTAAAATACTGTGAGTATACTTATATCGACCAACACTACAACAACAGAAATTTAACATATTTTCACATCTTTTTCACAATATTAACTATAGAACTTAATACTAATAACTAATATTGTTTTCAGTACTGGACAGAGCATACATCTCCACAACATCAACATCTTTGATAGATACACGATCGAAGGTATATTTCTACTGCAACTTGTACGTGATCCTGAATGTAATTGTCATAGTAGTCTATTTACGCAAGAGGTTTATGGGCATAAATCGCAGGATCCACTAAACTGCTGTGTCCACATCGCATGAGATTCTTTAAGTTACTAACCAATTCCAATTAATTCGATCTCTTTCGTTGTACCTGTCATGTTTAAGTTTATGTGTGTAAAAATCAATTAAGTATGTTATATATTCACATTTGCGTTTGTACTTGTTTCTTATGAATAAATAAAGTTATTTAACTACACAATTGATTTAGCCATGATTTACTTACAAATACAAGAGGCAAGTGAACGAGACATCCTTGCAGGACCATTGCAAGCATCAGCTTCCTCAAAGTATTACTAATACCAGTAAATAATGGAAAGAAATGTAATTACTAACAAGAACGTCCTTACCTCTTCAATATATGTCGTCTTAAGCATAAAGTTTGTGATAAAATACAAAAAGTTTAGTTTTTCGAAATAGGTGGGTAAGATCGGCATCAATTTTTCATTAAAAATTTACCAAAGTAGGTAGATACAGTTTCTATTATTGCTAAATAATAACATTCAGACCAAGAGTATAATTTTCTGTTCAATTTACTGGAAAACAAGTAGTGAATAACTTTAAATTTGGTGTATTTGTGGGCCCGATGTTTTGAGGTTGCTAATAACCTATACAGAGCATTGTTTCTCACATAACTATTCAAATATTTATCGAACATGTTGAACACAGTGGTTTTAATGAAACAATTGTACTGGAACAACAGATTTTACTTAAAATAATCTAGTCCATTTTTTTGTGTAGAACTTTGTGCATATTTATTTTAGGGGCATATTGGCCATCAATAAATATTTTAGTACTTTCATTCAGGTAAGTGTTAGGTATATTATTTCACAAGTATTTTGTCTATACTGCAAGCTTAAAAACTATTTCAGTTGCCCTTCTAACTCACTAAATGTATTCCTTATATTTTAGGATAGATGATGTAAAAATCTACTATCCCCACTCTTTGCCGAAATTTTAAAATAAATCTGAACCCCATCAATTTATATATAGAAGGATTATTGTTTTAAACTTATTAAACATGATAATTTTAATTTTGTAATTTTAAGGTAACATTAATGTTCCAGTAATTATTTTAAACCACGGGGAACACTACCCTACTCTGAAAATTTCTAGAATTTAGCAGTCCATAGAAAAAACAAATGTCAAAATTGTAAAATTATCCGCCATATTTCAAAATTTTAAATATACGTACTAGGTATTCCAGGTAATACTACTCTTTAATCTTTAACAAGAGATCCAACTGAATACAACAATGCCTTACCTTACCATTTTCCTGTTTGATTTGCCACTGTTCGTCTTTTTTAAATACTGTGAGTATACTTATATCGACCAACACTACAACAACAGAATTTAACATATTTTCACATCTTTTTCACAATATTAACTAGGTATAGAACTTAATACTAATTACTAATATTGTTTTCAGTACTGGACAGAGCATACTTCTCCACAACATCAACATCTTTGATAGATGAACGATCAAAGGTATTTTTCTACTGCAACTTGTACGCGATCCTGATTGTAATTGTCATAGTAGTCTATTTACGCAAGAGGTTTATGGACAGAAATCGCAGGATCGACTAAACTGCTGTGTCCACATCGCATGAGCTTCGTTAAGTTACTAACCGATTACAATTAATGCGATTAATTTTTTGTACCTGTCGTTATTTTCTAAGTTTATGTTTGTAAATATCAATTAAGTATGTTACATATTCACATTTGCGTTTGTACTTGTTTCTTATGAATAAATAAAGTTATTTAACTACAAATTGATTTATCCATGACTTACCTACAAATACAGGAGGCAAGTGAATGGGACATCCTTGCAGGACCATTTGAAAGCATCGGCTTCCCTCAAAGTATTACTAATACAAGTAAATAATGAAAAGAAATCTAATTACTAACAAGAACGTGCTTACCTGTTGAATATGTGTCGTCTTAAGCATGAAGTTGCTGATAAAACACAAAAAGTTTAGTTTTTCGAAATAGGTGGGTAAGATCGGCATCAGTTTTTCATTAAAAATTTACCAAATTAGATACAGTTTCTATTGTTGTATTGATGCTAAATACTAACATTCTGACCAAGAGTATAATTTTCTGTTCAATTTACTGGAAAACAAGTAGTGAATAACTTTAAATTTGGTGTATTTGTGGGCCCGATGTTTTGAGGTTGCTAATAACCTATGCAGTCTTGTTTCTCACATAACTATTCAAATATTTATCGAACATGTTGAACACAGTGGTTTTAATGAAACGATTGTACTGGAACTTGAATTAGTTATTTGTCTGAACAAAAAAAATTAGAGGATCATAACCTCTAAGAATAAATTAGTGAAAACTTTAAGACTGGGTATCGTCTTGTCCACAAATGTGCACAACACTTTAAATTATGCTTTTTCCTCCTTATTCTTTAAATCCACATTTATTTTCAACACTTTAAACAACATTGCGGAATTATGGATTATAGACCATAAACTAACCTAAAACTCCGCCTCGCTTCGTCAGGAGTCTGCGCTTTCCACCATGCAAATTTGAAATTTAATAGGTAAAGGACATAAATAATGCCCTCGAGAAGGGTCAGGGGGGATAAATCCTCGGGGCCCGGAGTCCGCAAGACCAGTATAAAAGTATTTTTACTAGAATCTCTTCTATGTGCTGGGGCCCACCAATAATCATTTTCCCCGAGGCCCGGACTGGCATTCAGCGGCTCTGGACATAAAAAAGATTAAATAAGGAAGCATTGTGTTCGCCTTGTACTTTCTTCTCGTTCAATGGGGCTTAGTCACGGCCATTGGAAACCAGAACCCCAAGTAAAATGATTACTGGCGGATCCCCCATGGGAGGAAATCTAACAATATTTTAATGCTGGTCCCAGGAGTTTCACGATAAACAGGTTGCCAGCTCCAAAGAGGCACATACATTTTGCATCAACATGTAACAAGTACACCTCTTTTATGGTAAATGTGTAACGTTTCATTTTTGAAATTTATTTAGTGACTCGCAATACATTAATGTATTTCTGTTGTGTGTAGTCTACTGTATGGAAATTTAATATAAATATATTTTGGAAGTAGGCCTAAATTAAAATGTTTGTTATGGGTAAGGAAGGGAACAAATAATTTTGGTGAGAAAAGCAGAAAAGGAAATTGTATGCTTCTCTTTTGTAATCCGGATTTATTCCTTTGCTGCTCACATTCAACCTTGTGTTCGTCAATCTATACTTTTAAAGGGATTTGGGATCTCTTCAAATTTAAATACACTCTTTTGGATGGTCGTTTGGTTTGTTTGGTCTATAGAAGAACAGCCCTCAAGGAGAGGGACTTCCGGCCCAGGCCCAGGCCTCTGTTCGTGTATTCCGGCCAGGTTTATCAGTTTTCACACTAGCCCTCAGTACGAGTCCTTGGTTTGGTAGATAAACATTTGGATTTGGCTGATTACCTCGACAGCGAAACAGATAAGTGCACGATCAATACCTTTCACGTCGATTTTATTTATTTCCTTTTTTTGTTTTAATATTTTTTGTAATAACTAAATTCATTGGAATGCTAATTGTTAGGCCACAAAATTTATAGGGAGAAACCAGAAGTTAAAGTTTAAAATTTATAAAAATAAACAAATTGTTAGCCAAGCCTGGACGTCACGCTCGGTCCTTTTTTTTTTGGTATACAAAATTTTAATCATCTGTTTATTTTACTTGTTACTGGTGGTGGATTCCTTCACATGTGGTGGTCTTCTGGTTTGGACCAGCAAGGGGAAACCAGTGGCGTCTCTATTATAAATAACCCCCCCCTCCCCCAACGGCTGGAGCTAGCGTGCATTTTGTTATGCTCAACGCTGCAATTCATCACTAGTTAAGTTTTGTTTAGAAAAGTACGTAGCAAATACGGAGTTTATTATTTGTTAAGAAAAATTGTTTTATTAGCCTATATACTCTTTGTTGCTCCGCAAGATAAATTAGAAAAGATAAAATCACTCAAAGAACAGCAATTTGCAGAAGAATGTTGATCCATGAATGTGTCAGTACCTGCCTAAAATATTATCCTAACAGAATTATCACCCTTGAGCTTATAAAAAAGACTGTGATTTTTTATTATTTGCTGATGATCTAAAATTATATAGAAGTATTTTAATGTCGACGAAGATCAGGAATTTTTACAGGGGGATTTGGACGGTTTGATAAATTGGTGCAAAATAAATAAGCTATCTCTAAATATAAACAAATGTTACCACATCAGCTTTTTCAAAGCAAATAATAAATTTAATACTTTGTATAATATAGATGGCGTCATTATTAAATCAGTGTTGTCTATAAAAGATCTTGGTGTCACTTTTGATGAGCAATTAAACTTTGTTGATCATATTACCAATATATCCATTAAAGCATCTAAAATGTTAGGCTTTCTGTTACGTAATAGTACCTAATGAGTTTTCGGTTAATTCTATAAAAACTGTTTATTGTGTCTTGGATAGATCACAAATGGAGGATGCCTCAATGCTTTCAAACCCTAGAAAGAACACAGCATACATTTTTGAGGTTTTGTTCGTTTAGGCTCAATAATCCAATAATCAATACAATTATACAGACATTTTGACTTCGCTCAATTTAAACACCTTTAAAAAATGCAGAGTTTACACAGATATTATATTTATATTTAAACTGGTTAATGTAATTATCGTGTGTCCGGATTTGTTACAGATTATTAATTTTAATGTGCCTATCAGAATACTAAGAAATCAACATACCTTTATTACTCGGCATCACTCAACTAATTATGGTAGAAATTCTCCAATCGACAGAAGTCTGAGAGCCATTGATGATCATAATTTGAATATATTTAATTGTAGCTTAGCAAGGTTTATGAGACTGGTCAAGGGTACTATTTAGTAGTTATATGCATTCTTGTTATAACAGTTTCGGTTTTTAGATAATTTATAGTTTACAGTCTGTAATTTTTAACTGTGAAGATGGTTGTGTGCAACTTATAGTTTTACGTGTGTATATTTATTTATTTATTCATTAACGGGATAACCCCTTTAAAATACAAGAATAATGAAAAAAGAATTTAAAAAAACTTAAAACTAAAAGTAAAACTAACCAGTGTAACACTATAACTCATTTGCAGCACATTTAAAACTTTGCAAAGAGTGATTAAAAAATCTAGCTTAGTATTAGAATAGAATAGAATAGAATAACTTTATTAATCCAAGAGATCAAAACATTGATATAGGATAAGTCAAAAAAATTTACAAGTTATAAAAGGAACAAAGTAGAAAATATTTACATTTATATACACATATACATATATAAAGAGATACAATTATTTACAAAAAAACTTGAAATTAATCATTAAACACAAGGTACATATTCAGATGTCAAAAATTCTTCAACCGAATAGAACGCATTACTTACGAGGTATCGCCTAACAGCAGATTTAAATTTTTGAATTCCAACTATAGATTTTATGTCATTATTTAACTTATTATACAAGACTGCACCTATGTAATACGGATTGGACTTATTAGCACCATTAGTAGACCTCAACATTCTGGTCATAGGCCGATAAAAGCCATAATTAGAAGAGTGGTATTTTATATGAAAAAGAGACTTATCTCTGGTGTTAGTTGATTTAACAGTGAAGTAAATATTTTGAAGGAGTTCAGGGCAGATGATAATGCCAGATAGTAATTTAAAAAAATAAATTTTTAAATCATCTGCAAAAAGCAGAAACTTGGAATGTGCTATATAACCAGATATATCATTAATAAATAAATTGAAAAGTAAGGGACCACAATGGCTACCTTAAGAAACACCAGAGTGAACCTCAATGGTATTAGATAGAAAATTATTGATTTTTACCCATTGATTCCGTCCTGTTAAAAAGCTTTCAATCCATGCAAGTAGTGAGCCACCAATTCCCAAAGAACCTAATTTTGATATCAGACGTTTATGATTAACGGTATCAAATGCCTTTGAGAAGTCACTATATGTAGAACGAATCTGATGTTTCCTTTCAAATGCATCAAGTATATCATTTTGATAAGTAAGTTAGTGAGTGTCGATTTACCCTGACGGAATCCATGCTGTTCATTAATTATAACATTCTTAAATTCCCAAGTTAACAGTTGAGAGACAAAATAATCTAGCATTTTTGGTATACATGACAGTAAACAAATTCCTCTATAATTCTTAATATCATTTACATCCCCACTTTTGAAAATAACTCATAAGACTTAAACTGTTCTTTACCGCTTCAATTTTCGAAAATACTTCACCTTGGTAATTTGACACATATTGACAGTAATATAAACATTGTCATTACAATGATTGTTATCCACTATATCTGCAACAGCTGCAGTGTAAACAGAAGAAACGTGCGAATAAGTTAACCGTATCATAGCCATTATCACTGCTTATATCATTCAAGAACATATTGTTTGGGTACGAGTAAGTGTTGTTACCAGCGTTCATAAATTTCCAGAAATATTGCAGGTCCGAAGAAATATTAACTTCAATTTTATACAGATAAGATTTATAACAACTATCCGTTTGCATCTTGCTCACAGATTAGAAAATTGGACATAATAATCATTATTATTAGTTGACTTAATGCGACTTTTGATAGTATTAACAGGAAAAAATCGAATATGTTTAATGTAAATGTGCACATAATTTATGCATCCATTTCTTCTCCTTTACACAATTTTTTTAATTCAAAACTAAACCAACAAGGAAAGTTTGAAGATCTACAGATTTTGGTTAGTATAAATGAATTCATAGCTGTATACACATCATAAAATTGTTCGACAGCAGCGTCAACATTGTCTTTGAACAAATAATTATTCCAATAAATACGAGCGATAAAGTTATTAATAGCAACATAATCAGCATTGACAAAATCAAATAGTACTTCTTCAAATTGGGTATATGTAGTATCATTGTTAGTTGGTATATCAAACAAAATAGCAGTATGATGCATGGTATTGTTTAGTAAGACATCAGTTCCAGGAGTAACTGTGATATTGTGAATATGTGAGAACAAAAGGTCCAAAAAAAACACCACGGCTATTAGGTATGTTGTTGCGTTGACACATATTTAAAAAACTAAAAGTTTCACTAAGTGGAATAGCGGACGAATTAGCAAGACATCTTACAATAAACACCAAGCTCGTAATTGGACCAGTGTGAGCTTCCGGAATATTATAATCACCCAAAATTATAAACTTATGATTAGGGTAATGCAATGATAAGTCTTCGACAGATGACGCATGTGTATTGTAAACCTCTAGGGCTGCATCCGGTGGGATATAGACTGCACAAAAATTGTCTTATGTTACACTTCGATGAATAACTGCTCAATGTTAACTTGGATATTAATCGCTTTAGATTTAAATCTTATTAGAACATCACCACCCCTAGTTGTTAGACAAGATCTATCACATCTTTAAATTAGATAATTAGGAATACAAATTTCATTACTGACAAAATTATCCGAAAGCCACTATTCAGTAATAAACAAAATATCATAGTTGTTCACAAGCACTGCATTCCTAAAATCAATAAATCTCGAACGTAGCTCACCAACATTATGATAGAAGCATGTAATTGTACGTTTTAGTTTTTTGATACAGTAATCTTTGGAATACCTTATCGAAATATCTTTCTCACCAGCAGCAATGCGTTCTTTGAGTTTGTCTTGAAGCTTATTATACTGATCTCTTTGCATAGGGGTTTGGTCAGCCGAAATGCGAAAGCCGTTACTAAATAAATGAGATTTAAGTTTCAGAATTTCAATGGCAAATCCTGCATCTGGAAATATTACTTTCATCTGATAGAAGGGATATGCATTCTCTTATTTTTTTATTTAAAATTATTCATAACAAATTAAACTGCCCATCGATTTTAAGCCAATTAAATTTCAATGTTCCGGTAGTCGCTACTAGACATACCAATACATTGTATTTGTTAACCCCGAGGACCAACTTACTCAAATTTTCATCTCTCCTCTGTTTGTGCAATATTTATCATCATGTACAGCACAATTTGGATATATTTTATTGTACCATTAATTCTATCAAAAAGCTGTTTTTAAATGCTCAGTAGTGTTTTTGTTGTTTTGTATTATTGTTTTTATTTTTTCTTTTGTATTTTTCTGTAAATTTAATCTACTATTTATATTTATTTTTTTTGTAAATGTGTAGTTTTCCCATCCTTTAATTGGTATGTAAATACTGTTGGATGGTGTAGTGCAATAAATAAATAAATAAATCCCAAATAGTTTCCTAACAGAAATATTATCATGTTTGTATATATTCACAAAGAACGTCATATTCCTTTTTATTGTATGAAGAAATTGATAAAAATATAGACCCACTGTGTTATTTATTATATTTTACAGAACAACAGTTTTTATTTAAAATACTCTTGTACATTTTTTTGTGTTTTATGCACACTTCTAAGGGCATATTTCATGGCCCATGGCCTGACCATCAATAAATATTTAAATATTTTAATTCAGGTAAGTGTTATGTTATTTCACAAGTATATTGTTTATACTGCAAGCTTAAAGACTATTTCAGTTGCCCCTCTAATTCGTTAAATATATTACTCATATTTTTCTGATAAAGATTAGATTAGATTAGATTAGAACTTATGATTAGGGTAATGCAATGATAAGTCTTCGACAGATGACGCATGTGTATTGTAAACCTCTAGGGCTGCATCCGGTGGGATATAGACTGCACAAAAATTGTCTTATGTTACACTTCGATGAATAACTGCTCAATGTTAACTTGGATATTAATCGCTTTAGATTTAAATCTTATTAGAACATCACCACCCCTAGTTGTTAGACAAGATCTATCACATCTTTAAATTAGATAATTAGGAATACAAATTTCATTACTGACAAAATTATCCGAAAGCCACTATTCAGTAATAAACAAAATATCATAGTTGTTCACAAGCACTGCATTCCTAAAATCAATAAATCTCGAACGTAGCTCACCAACATTATGATAGAAGCATGTAATTGTACGTTTTAGTTTTTTGATACAGTAATCTTTGGAATACCTTATCGAAATATCTTTCTCACCAGCAGCAATGCGTTCTTTGAGTTTGTCTTGAAGCTTATTATACTGATCTCTTTGCATAGGGGTTTGGTCAGCCGAAATGCGAAAGCCGTTACTAAATAAATGAGATTTAAGTTTCAGAATTTCAATGGCAAATCCTGCATCTGGAAATATTACTTTCATCTGATAGAAGGGATATGCATTCTCTTATTTTTTTATTTAAAATTATTCATAACAAATTAAACTGCCCATCGATTTTAAGCCAATTAAATTTCAATGTTCCGGTAGTCGCTACTAGACATACCAATACATTGTATTTGTTAACCCCGAGGACCAACTTACTCAAATTTTCATCTCTCCTCTGTTTGTGCAATATTTATCATCATGTACAGCACAATTTGGATATATTTTATTGTACCATTAATTCTATCAAAAAGCTGTTTTTAAATGCTCAGTAGTGTTTTTGTTGTTTTGTATTATTGTTTTTATTTTTTCTTTTGTATTTTTCTGTAAATTTAATCTACTATTTATATTTATTTTTTTTGTAAATGTGTAGTTTTCCCATCCTTTAATTGGTATGTAAATACTGTTGGATGGTGTAGTGCAATAAATAAATAAATAAATCCCAAATAGTTTCCTAACAGAAATATTATCATGTTTGTATATATTCACAAAGAACGTCATATTCCTTTTTATTGTATGAAGAAATTGATAAAAATATAGACCCACTGTGTTATTTATTATATTTTACAGAACAACAGTTTTTATTTAAAATACTCTTGTACATTTTTTTGTGTTTTATGCACACTTCTAAGGGCATATTTCATGGCCCATGGCCTGACCATCAATAAATATTTAAATATTTTAATTCAGGTAAGTGTTATGTTATTTCACAAGTATATTGTTTATACTGCAAGCTTAAAGACTATTTCAGTTGCCCCTCTAATTCGTTAAATATATTACTCATATTTTTCTGATAAAGATGTAGAAATCTACTATACCCACACTTTACCGAAATTTTAAAAATTAAAAAATAAATCTGAACTTCACTAGCTTATATACAGAAGAATTATTGTTTTAAACATATTAAACAGGATAATTTTAATTTTGTAATTTTAAACTAATGAAATTTTATGGTAAAATTAATGTTCCAGTAATTATTTTACACTACAGGAAACACTACCCTACTCTGAAAATTCACTAGTCCATGGAAACATCAAATGTCAATAAAATTATCTGCCATAATTCAAAATTTTAAATACATGACTAGGTATTCTGAGTAATATTACTCTTTAATCTTTGACAAGAGACCCAACTGAATACAACAATGCCTCTGCGTAACATTTTCCAGTTTAATTTGCCAATGTTCGTCATATGTAAATACTGTGAGTATATTTTATATCGACCAACATTAGGACAACAAAAATTTAACATATTTTCACATCTTTTTCACAATATTAACTATAGAACTTAATACTAATTTCTAATATTGTTTTCAGTACTTGTCAGACTATACTTAGCCACATCATCGTCTTTGGCAGATGTACAATCGAAGGCGTTTTACTGCAATTTGTACCTGACCCTGGTAGCATGTTTCATACTATTCTATTTACACATGAGGCTTGTGCACAGAAATCAAAGGTTCCACTAAACTGCTGTGTCCACATCCCATGAGCTTCATTACATTACTACCCGATTCAATATTAATGAATCTCTCTCGGTGTACCTGTCGTTATTTTCTAAGTTTATGTGTGTAAATATCAATTAAGTATGTTACATATTCACATTTGCGTTTGTACTTGTTTCTTATGAATAAATAAAGTTATTTAACTATACAATTGATTCATCCATGATTTACCTACAAATAAAGGAGGCACATGAACGGGACATCCTTGCAGACCATTTGCAAGCCTCAGTTTCCTCCAAATTATTACTAATACCAGTAAATAATATAAAGAAATGTAATTATCAACAACAACGTGCTTACTTTTTTAATATATGTGGTCTTAAGCATTAAGTTTCTAATAAAACACAAAAACTTAGTCTATCGAAATAGGTAGGTAAGTTCGGCATCAATTTTTCATTCAAAGTTGAACAAAGCAGGTACAGTTCCTATTATTGTAGTGATACTAAATATTAACATTTAGACCAAGACTATAAGTTTCTGTTGAATTTACTGGAAAACAAGTAGTGAATAATTTTAAATTTGGTTTATTTGCAGGCCCGATGTTTTGAGGTTGCTAATAACCTACACAGCCTTGTTTCTCACATAACTATTCAAATATTTATCGAACATATTGAACACAGTGGTTTTAATGAAACGAGTGTACTGGAACTGGAATTAATTAGTTATTCTTCTGAACAAATAAAAATTTAGAGGATCATAACCTCTAAGAATAAACTAGTGAAAACTTTGAAGCTGGGTATCGTCTTGTCCACAAATGTGCAGAACAAACACCTTAAACTATGCTTTTCCCTCCTTATTCTTTTAATCCACATTTATTTTCAACACTCTAAACAAAATTATGGATTACGGAGCATAAACTAACCTAAAATTGCGCCCCACTTCGTCAGGAGTTTGCGCATTGCGGTACACCTTGTAAAAAGTAGATTTGAAATTTAGAAAAGAAAACTGTAATATGAGTATTTATTGATCATAAACAGGGCCGTCCTGGAGAAGGGTCGAGGGGTATAAATACTGGGGTCCGAGGTCCGCATAGCCATATATATATATATATATAAATCTCTTATCTATGCCAGGGCCAGTAGTAAAGTACTTTTACTAGAATCTCTTCTGTGTGGGGCCCGCCAATATTTATTTTCCCCAGGGCCCGGACTGACTTTCAACGGCTCTGGACAAATTCAGGATTAAATAACGAAGTATTTCATTAGACGTCTGTTAGTTTCTATAAAGCATCAAATATTGTGTTCACCTCGTACTTTAGTTTTGTTCGCCGGGGCTTAGTCAGATCCATTCAGAACTAGAGCACCGAGTAAAATGATTACTGGCGGATCCCAATGGGAGCAAATCTAACAACATTTGAATGCTGGTCCCAGGAGCCCTATGATAAACAGGTGGCTACTGTGGCCAGTTCCAAAGAGGCACATGCATATTGACGCTGCGTGTAATAATTACCTTTTTTTTATGGTAAGTGGAGGAATACATACAAATATGAATAGGATAACTATAAATATTCAAAAGAATAGTTACAATACGCACTTCGAGCTCGATCGAGTTTTTAAGACTTTTTGATAATGGTCGCAAGGCCGAAACATGTCAGAGAAATCTGAAAAAAACTAATGAAACAATAAACCAAGTGCGTATTGTAACTATTCTTTTGAATATTTATAATTATTCTATTGAATATGTTTCATCAAGAACCTGCCGCAGATTCCATCCAATTAATTACAAATATGAAGTTTATTTGTTAAGGAAAATTGTTTTATTATCCTATATACTTTTTGAATAAACAAGCATTTCTATAGTAGTGTTTTTATATAAACATTAAAAAGTAGAATTGTTATATAACATTCAATATGTGCACTGTTTATTTGGAAGAATGTTTAATACACCTTAAAAATGCTATATTATTTTTAGGAATAAAAACCACATTGTTAACTTCATGTCGTCTTATTTAAATTTGAGTATATAGTTAATGTTTCATTGTATTATAAAGATAACAATCGCATTTTTTAATTTTAAGGTCAGGACATACCTACTCTTCCATGATGAAAGAAACCCTTCAGTATACCCATTGTTTTCACTTAAGATATTAAGCTATAATTGTAGGGGAGCAAGTAGTGAACATTAATCCTTCTAAATATTTTGAAGAGCATATGTAAAAACCAGTGATTAAATATATTAAACGTTTCTTTTTTGAATATAAGGCAACATATGCACATCCATTATTGACTACAATTTATCACAGATCATATTAATGTTAGTAATATTTAAAAACGATCAATTTAGTTTATTATGAGCTTCATATATACCTGGCCCTTTAGCAATTATATCTTGTGTTAGAAGTATTTGGGAATTTCTGTAAATAACTTCATGAGTAGGCATACTTTCTATTAAAGTTACATTGGCATGAAATGTTTAACTACACAATTAGGTACAAACTTAAAGTACTGGATACTTTGCTCCGTAAAAGAATTAATGTTAAAATTTCCTAAAATTATGTAAACTTGTGACCACAGTACAAAAATCAATTGTAGCAGTCAAAAATTAATATGTGTAGTATTTATTATGTAGTTAGGTAGTAATATAGGATAACATTTCTAATCTGTAGAAATTGGTACATCTACATTTGAGAAGTGATGTCTGCTAATATAAAGAAACATATTAACATTAATAAAGTGTAAGTCATGTTTACATATATTCACAAAGAGCACGCCATATTCCGTTTTATTGTATATAGAAATTAATAAATTATAGACCCACTATGTTATTTACTGTATTATACAGAAAATAGTTTTTATTTAAAATAGTCTTGTACATTTCTTTGTATTTTGCGTACACATCTAAGGACATATTTCATGAGATGGCCCATGACCTGATGACCATCAATAAATATTTAAATATTTTTATTCAGGTGAGTGTTATATTATATCACAAGTATTTTGTCTATAATACTGCAAGCTTAAAAACCATTTCAGTTGCCCCTCTAATTCATTAAATATATTACTCATATTTTTCTGATAAAGATGTAGAAATCTACTATAGACTTTGCCGAAATTTTAAAATAAATCTGAACTCCACCAGTTTATACATAGAAGAATTATTGTTTTAAACATATTAAACACGATAGTGTAATTATTTTAAACCACGGGGAACACTACCCTACTCTGAAAAAATTTACTAGTCCATAGAAACATCAAATGTCAAAATTGTCAACAAAATTATCCGCCATATTTCAAAATTTTAAATACACGTACTAGGTATTCCGAGTAATATTACTCTTTAATCTTTAACAAGAGATCCAACTGAATACAACAATGCCTCTGCCTAACATTTTCCAGTTTAATTTGCCAATGTTCGTCTTGTCTAAATACTGTGAGTATATTTTATATCGATCAACACTAGGACAACAGAAATTTAACATATTTTCACATCTTTTGCACAATATTAACTATAGAATTTAATACTAATTACTAATATTGTTTTCAGTACTGTTCAGAGTATACTTCACCACATCAACATCTTTGGCAGATGCACAATCGAAGGCATTTTACTGCAATTTGTACCTGATCCTGGTGGCATGTTTGATACTATTCTGTTTATACAAGAGGTTTATGCACAGAAATCATAGGATCCACTAAACTGCTGTGTCCACATCCCATGAACTTCGTTACATTACTACCTGATTCAATGTTAATGTGATCTCTCTCGATGTACCTGTCGCTATTTATTAAATTTATGTGTATTAATATCAATTACCTATATTGCATATTCACATTTGCGTTTGTACTTGTCTCTTATGAATAAATAAAGTTATTTAACTACACAATTAATTTATTACGTGCTTACTTCTTTAATATATGTGGTCTTAAGCATTAAGTTTCTGATAAAACACCAAAAGTTTAGGTAGGTAAATTCGTCGTTTATTTTTCATTTAAAATTCAAGAAAGTAGACACAGTTTCTATTATTGTATCGATACTAAATAGTAACATTGAGACCAAAAGTATAATTTTCTGTTCAATTTACTGGAAAACAAGTCGTGAATAACTTTAAATTTGGTGTATTTGTGGGCCCGATGTTTTGAGGTTGCTCATAACCTACAGAGCCTTGTTTCTCATATAACTATTCAAATACTTATCGAACATGTTGAACACAGTGCTTTTAATGAAATGATTGTACTGGAACTAGTTATTTTTTTGTACAAATAAAAATTTAGAGGATCATAACCTCGCAGAATAAAATAGTAAACATTTTCAAGGCTGGGTATCATCTTGTCCTTTAATCTGTGGTCTTGTCTACAAATGTCCAGAACACATTAAACTATGCTTTTCCCTCCTTATTCTTTAAATCCACATTTATTTTCAACACTAAACAAAATTATGGAGTATGGAGCATAAACTAACCTAAAATTGCGCCCCACTTCGTCAGGAGTTTGCGCATTGCTGTGCACCTTGTACAATGCAGATTTGAAATTTAGAAAAGAAAACTGTAAATATGAGTATTTATTGATCATTAACAGGGCCGTCCAGGGGGTATAAATCCTGAGGCCCAAGATCCGCAAGACCAGTAATAAAGTATTTTTACTAGAATCTCTTCTATGTGAGGCCCGCCAATAGTCATTTTGCCGGAGCCTGGGCCGGCTTTCAACGGTTCTGGACATAAACAGGATTAAATAATGAAATATTCCATTAGAAGTCTCTCATCGTTTTTTATATTACTTATATTCGTCTCCATAAAGCATGGAGGTTGTGTTCACTTCGTACTTTCATCTTGTTCACTGATGGGGAGTAGTCAGGGCCGTTGAAAACCAGAGCTCCAAGTAAAATGATTACTGGCGGATCCCCCATGGGAGCAAATCTAACAAGAATATTTTAATGCTGGTTCCAGGAGCCCCACGATAAACAGGTGGCCACTGTGGCCAGCTCCAAAGAGGCACATGCATTTTGCCTCTACATCTAACAGTTACCTTTTTTTATGATAAGTGGAGGATTACATACAAATAGGAAGTTTACTTGTTAAGAAAAATTGTTCTATTATTCTATATATACTTTTTAGTTGTTTCCGCAAGATAAATTGGAAAAAACTCGCAGGACAGAAATTTTCAGAAAAAACTGAAAACTTCGGTTTGTTGATCTGAGTATTTGAATAATTTGCAGGGATGTTTAAAAACTGAACAAAACCGAAACAAACATCTCTGTCCTGAATTTATCGGACAAATATCACACAAATAAATGTTCTATATTGAATTTTGCTCCGAACAAGAAATATGTTCAATACGCCATTGCAGGAAAAGGTTGGGAATAGGCAGGACATAATTAGCTAATAAGCAAATATAGATCATTGCCATACGGTGGTTTAATGGTTAGTGCATCTAGCTTTATTCTCTCTGGGCATATCTAGTGAAGTAGATTGCAACCCCATCAACTATTATTATTATTATTATTATTATTATTATTAGCCGTTACTCGAGTCCGAGTATAAAAATGTTACAGTCGACAGATTGTGTACAATAAAAAACAAGTAAAAGGTGTAGTCTATTGTAATTCCCATTCATTTACGGTGCACAAGACTATGGCTATAGAGGCCAATTCGGGAGAGCACATGTCGACCGCAGTCAGGACAAACATAGACCTGGTAAGGTCTTGGATTCGGCCTTCTTGCAGCAACATTTCCTTGATAGCTGGCCACAACCCCTCGCCATTCGGTTCTGTCCGCTGCAAGTTGTTCCCATTGCTCGTCTGCAATACCGCAGGATTTTAGATTTTCATGGAGAGCGTCTTTGAACCTCTTTCGTTGACCGCCACGCCTTCTTCTACCGCTTAGCAATTCACCATAAAGTGTACATTTAGGAAGGCGGTTATCATGCATACGATGAACGTGACCTGCCCATCTTAGGCGTGCTCTTGAAATAAGCACCTCAATTGGAAGGCTATTTGCTCTCCTGAGTACTTCCACGTTTGATATGTGATGGAACCAACGGATTTTCATCATACTTCTGAGGTGTCTTTGCTGAAAACGTTCTAATTCTTTCACATGACGACGGTAAGTGACCCAGCTTTCACATCCATATAGCAGTGTTGGAATGACAACTGCTCTGTAGACAGCCATTTTCGTTGACAAAGCAAGGTCGTGGTTGTCAAATACTCTCTCTCTAAGTCCCCAGAGTGCTCTAGATGCAGCGTTAATTCTATTGCGAATCTCGCTGTCCATGTTTGCTTTGTCATTAACAACGTTGCCTAAGTAATTGAACTGATCCACCACTTCAAGAGAATTTCCGTTAAGTGTAATGTCTATTTGGTTCACTTGATGAGGAGTTGACATAATCTTAGTCTTTCCAATGTTGATTTTAAGTCCCAAGGAATCATAGCTCTGGGCATACACATCTAAAAGTTCTTGAAGCTCTTCCGGCGTAGAGGCTAAAAGTGCACAGTCATCCGCATACTGGAGATCACAAATGAATCGTGTGCGTGTCTTCGTGAAAGCTCTAAATCGCCCTATGTTAAAGAGACCGCCATCAAAACGGTATCTGAGACCTATTCCTCTGACTGTCAGTTTGTTGTCAACAATAATTGTTAGAGCAGTGGTAAACAAATTAAAGAGTAGGGGTGCCAGGACACATCCCTGCCTAACTCCAGTGAGGGTTTGGAAAGGTTCGGTTGCCTCATTATTATACATAACCTGGGCGTTGTTGTTTGTATGTAGGCTGCGACATACTTCCACAAATTTTCTAGGGATACCTAAGCGGAGCATAATTTTCCAGAGCACTTCCCTATCCACCGAGTCAAACGCCTTGGTTAAATCAATGAAGGCCATGTGAATTTCTCCTTGATGTTCGAGTGCTTTTTCTTGAAGCTGTTTAAGTGTGAAGATTAAATCCGATGTGCCTCGGTTTGGTCTAAAGCCACTCTGTGTTTCAGGAAGTAACTTTTCCATAACAGGTGTTAGCCTATTTGCCATCGCTTTAGTGAGTATCTTCCCTCCAACAGCCAGGAGAGCTATACCCCTGTAATTTCCCATCAACTATATAGTCATTTTCAATTACAAATTATCCCCAAAAGGGGGTTGGGACCCTCTTATGAGCTGTAGGGCCCAGTCTCCTTTATTCAGACAAATATAGGTCTCCTAGGCTCAAGACGATCTGGGAGGCGGTTAAAAAACATTTAAACATTGCCTTGAGGTGGTCAATCCTGAAGAGTGGCAAAATATTAATATTAATTGATTGATTGAATATATAGGCCCATAGAATATGTTATAAAAATCAAATATTCAATTTAAGTGACATCGTGTTCCCAATTTTTGTAGTAATAGTTCTAAACAGACCGGCGAATGTATTAGACGTATCTATTAATGTTAAAATTTTATTCTCAGGCTTGAAAAACTTAACATTAGTAAAGCACTATATTTGCGAAATCTAATTGAAAGGACATAATCCTCAGGCAATAATAAGTTATTGAATCAATTGTGTTAAAAGCCCTTTGTGTTAGCTTTAGCGGTAAGGAAAAAAGCTTAGTGTTTTTAATAGTTGGACAAAACTTTTAAGATCGCTTGGTATAAGTTTCGCATTTTGAATTGCCTGCCAATTAGATTCTTGCGAGTTTAGCATCAACAAGCTTACTCAAATGTTATTATAGGCGGAGGTGTATTTAGTGACTTAATAATGGGTATTTTTTGTAGCTTGTTCGAGATATTTTTACCTGATTTAGAATCCCAAGAGCATCTCATCTATCTGTTCCTGCGACTGTGCTTAAATTGCAAAAACTAACGCTCTTGGGCTAGTATTTCTTACAAATACCAGTTCCACTTTTTGTTTCTTGCTCTTGGCCGGATTTGACGAAAGATCCCCATTGATTTGCAGCTCCTTCCCTTTGTCTTACATCAGAGAAAACTACTTTATCTTCCATTCAAAATCAAGTCAAATTCTTCAATACATATTAATTAAATCTTAATGTTAAATAATTATGGATTATTTCAACAAATTAAACTTCCTATACTCGAGTTACAGACATTTCAAGTACTATTGATTGATGTAATTATTAAATCTACTAATAATATAACAGTTGGGTCAAATGTTCTGAAAATGAATGATATTTCAGACTACTCACTAGTCATATGTAAACTAAAAATTAAGAAAGACAAACAATTAACAACCTAAATTTCTTACCTTCTGAGATTTTTCTAACTTTATTTATCAAAACTTTTAGAATTTTATTCAGTTTGAAGATGATAGTATGTACAGTATACAAAGGTAGCAAAATGTACATTTTATAAAAAAGCGATGGCCGCTGCTCTATTTACGAAATCACCTAAACTTTCATGAAGTTTAAAACATAATATTTTTAGTCGCGAACTCCTCTATAAAAATCCTTATTTCTAAGGAACGTAACCTGGCTGCAACCAACAGCTACTCTCCGGGCTATGTGCCCTGCCGAGCGCTGAATTACAAGTTACAAGTCTGGCGCGTTAAGTGTAATAATTGCATATTACCATCAAAACGTTAATGCTTCGATTGCAACAAACACCAGCCGAAAGACTGATCCTACTATTTAATGAGCTCTCTCGCCAACCGTCACACATCACTTGCAGATTGCAGTTTCGAGCTGTTGGCTCTCGTCAGTGCAAGGTAGGCATGTGACGACCGCACGAGGATCCTTTGACTACTTGGTACATCCCGGTATTTTTACAATAGCGACATGTAAAATAGTCAGCAGGCGCCATCTAGCGGTCCAGTGTCTGTTGCAATCGAAAAATAAATAGCCTGACTGGGCTTAGTATAGTTCAAATGTGCTTTTAGAGGGAGGAATATTAAAACATAATATTTTTAGTCGCAAACTCCTCTATAAAATCCTACACATAAAATCACATGCCTACCTTGCACTGACGAGAGCCAACAGCTCGAAACTGCAGTCTGCAAGTGGTGTGTGACGACTGGCAAGGGAGCTCCTTTAAGTAGGATCAGTCTTTCGGCTGGTGTTTGTTGCAATCAAAGCATTAGCGTTTTGATGGTAATATGCAATTATTACACTTAACGCGCCAGACTTGTAACTTGTAATTCAGCGCTCGGCGGGGCACATAGCCCGGAGAGTAGCTGTTGGTTACAGTCTGGTTACGTTCCTTATAGAAAAATAAGGATTTTATAGAGGAGTTTGCGACTAAAAATATTATGTTTTAATATACCCTCTAAAAGCACATTTGAACTTTCAAGAAGTTTGTGTGTGATTTTCGCCAATAAAGCAGCAGCGCAACTATGTTTTGACATGCTTATTATAAGAATAGAATGTACAGGATTTGAAATAATTATAGTCAATATATTAGTGTGAAGGAGAGTACTAAATTTTAAAAATAAATTAGTAATTTTTGAGTTAATGAAGAAAATACCTAAATGATATTGAAACATGATAATTTAGTATTTGAATTATTTAATTTTATTGTAATTTTGTATACTACCCACACTGTCTAAAGTCTTTGGAAAAAATCGTAGTTGAGCAATTAAATACTTACTTTGCTATTTATAGTACCAACAAATCAGATTCGGTTTTGTGCTCGTCATAGTACTAGTACTGCCCTTCTTCATGTTACCGATATGGTCTGTACAGGGCTTACTTAATAATGGTAGTAACAATACGTGCTTAATATTACTTGATTATAGTGAAGCTATTGATACGTTTAACCATTTTATACAAGAAACTAAACTACTTTGCATTGGGTAACTTTGCGATAACGTTTTTTTCTTAAGTTTTCAGTAACCGTCGTCAAAGGATTTGTGATAATAATAATTTTTCTGAATTTGAATACATTGTTACGGGTGTTCCACAAGGTAGTATCCTTGGGCCACTTTTATTGTCTATACATGGTTCCGATTTTCACTAATTTTTAGAGTTCTGCTCAATTCATCAATATGCGGACGACACTCAATTATGTTTATCTTTCGGCTTTAATGATTATTTACTAGCAAAGGATAAGATTAATTCTGACCTGGCAACAATTGCTGAGGGCTCTAATTCTTATGAATTAGCTATAAATGAGTCAAAAACTTAAGGTTAGTTTTTTGTTAGGATAGGTGCAAAGTGGTTGGTGATCCTAATTTTTAATATAATTACATTTAAACAGAAAGACTAGATCCCCGTTGATGAAGCAAAAAAATTCAGATTTTTATCTCGATGTTAATTTAAGATTTAAACACCATTTAGTCAGTCTTGTTTACAAAATTGATAAATATCAAACACCTGACTATTCGTACTCAAAACTTTTAAAAGGAAGGGATACTCATGAACGTTTTATTCATTTTAAGTGCCTGTATAATGTTCCCAACCATAATACCGTGCAGTATCAGAGGAGTTCCACATATAACACCATCAAAATGTTTAACAAATTATCCTTGAACCTAAAACTTACTTCATTTAGCAAACAAGTCAATGCCTGCTTGCTGCCGAATAGATAATTTGTGTATTGTTGTTGTCGAATACCGCCAACCCATTTACTATTCATTTTTGTTTATTTTACTGTAAAGTCATAAATAAAGGTGATTTTTTTTTTAATGAGGGCATCGACTACTTTGGTCAGTAGTCCTACAATATTGTATCCTTATCCTTGGATATATAAATTTATTTCCAGAGGTGTAAAGAGCCTGAAGAAACAAATAATTTCACAACAAGCAAGTAAAAGCAGTAATAACATTTTCCTAATTTTAGTAAATTCTTAGATTTTTTTTAAGTAGAATTTCCTACAAGAGGCATCTCTAATATTCAATTTTCTCATAAGGGGGGAGGGAAAAATGCCTTCTCCGCCCTACATCCAAAACAACCCCTCCCACCTGTGTATCTCTCATAGGCGTTATATTTTCGATGTATTACGCTTAAAAGAGGTTGTTTTAAGTAAATTAATGGCAAAGCATGTTTGATGAAGACATTAACAAATTATATTTACAATAGATTTGGTACATGACACTGAATATGAAATCTGTATGTAGTAATGTACATTTGTCATGAAATTAGTGAAAGTCGAGCCCAGGAGAAAGAAGGCACACATTGGTACAAAAGACAGATAAGTTGTATAGTGGAGTATCAATCTATGAAGAAATAGCTGATGCCATGTGCGCAGTTGTTTTAGTCGTCTTGGTTTGGTTGTTGGTGGCCCAGGCAATGTTTCTTGGGCACTAGAGGGTCCAGGGGAAGGGCCTTGGAAAAGGGAAGATCCAGGCAAAGGGGCAGGGGATTTTCACATGGATAGAAGACTAAAGAAGGCTTATATTATTTCTTACGAGCAGTGTCGCAGGGCTATGGGGAAAACCTGGGGAATGAATCCAAAAGTGGTCATGTGGATGTACACTGCCGCCATAAGACCAATAACTTATGGAGCTGTGGTTTGGTGACCTAAGAGCAAACAGAATACAGCTAAGTTCAAGCTCAGCCAAGTGCAGAGAGTTGCCTGCCTAAGCATAACCGGAGCTATCCGAACAACGCCAACGAGAGCTATAGTCTGCCAGCACTAGATATATATATCTAGTGAACATCTTCACAGACGGATAAAAAAAAAGGATGGGACAGGATGTGAAATATACTCCAGAAGTTTGCAAATCCAAGATAAATGGGCGATGGATGGGCGAGCTAGCGTAGTACCAACGGAACTGGAAGACATAACCATAACTGCAAAAGAGATTGTCCGTAGACAAGCTATGGGCAAAATAATCAGGATCTACATAGATTGTAGACAAACATTAGCCCTGAGAAGTTGTAAAATTACCACAGGATCAGTTGGGAATACCACCAAGCATTTGTGGGTGCCTTCAGCATCAATGACATACTGGTATGCTGGGTGAAAGGACATGCGCACAGTGTAGTGGCAACAAAGTAGCCGACAGACTGGCGAAGAAGGCAGCAGGTCTAAATATCTTTGGACCAAGCCCCCTCAGTCTGTTACCGATCACGGCGATAACACAAATGATTAACGAGAACACCCACAATGAATTCAAGAAACTGTGGGATGAAACAAACAGCTGTCAGCTTACTAGGGAACTACTAAAATATCCCAAAAAGATTACAGCAATAGACTACCTGGCAATGTCCAGAAGGAACCTACGTTTTATAACGGGAATCCAGACTGGACATTGTCCGTTAAGGAAACATCTACACAATATGAGATTAAGCAAAATACCTTTCTATAGAGCTTGTGAAGATGAGACGGTTCAACATGTACTCTGTGACTGTTCTGCCGTCTCATTAATCAGAGAATCCATTTTGGGAGAACGTTGGCCTACTCTGGCTGATGCAAGGGAGATGCCCCTAGACAGCGTCACCACCTATTTTGCAAGATTAGGTTGATCGGATGCCTACGGGAAGGAAGTATAAGGGGCCCAAAGGGAAATAATTTTCATTGACCACCTTCCCAAAAAATTCTGAAGGCATTTATTGTACTTTTCGCTTTACTACCTCCACCCCTTATGAGGAAATTGAATATTGGAGAGGTCTCTTGTAGGAAATTTAATGTACTTTCACGTGGTATAAGGATTTTTGTTGATAACATGTATATTTTTCGAGTTGTAGGAGGTATAAGTGGGCGTTTTTATGTTTTCATAGAAGGGTCAAAAATAGCTGTTTTTCAGCGCGCCAGCACTTTCAGAAAATCAAAGTTAACTAGTGCATTTTGTAGGAAATTTTGTCTACTTTAATTTTGTACAAATGGTCATTTTCGAAAAACGCATAGTTTTCGAGATATAAGCGAGAATATGAAAAAAGTGGAAAATATTTGAGGTTTTGTGCATTTTTCGTTGTGAAATCGGCCTCCTACAAGGCAGCAAACTTGAAATTCGGATTCAGCACCCCAAAGAACATATAGAGCCGCTGAGAAAAAAATTTCGCAATTTTGTTATGGCAAAACTACCATTTGACTGGACTATCAGCTGATTGAACTTAATTTAGTAGTAAGAAAGAAAACCTATACTAATTGCAATCAAAAAATTTTTATTGTAGATAATTAAAACAAATTCATAAAACTATAAATATGATAAAAGATAAATCGTAGATAATTAAAACAAGTTCATAAAACTATAAATATGATAAAAGATAAATCGTATATAATTAAAACAAATTTATAAAACTATAAATATGATAAAAGATAAATCGTAGATAATTAAAACAAATTTATAAAACTATAAATATGATAAAAGATAAATCGTAGATAATTAAAACAAATTCATAAAATTATAAATATGATAAAAGATAAATCCTGGAAAACTCTTCTAAATTCTAATTTCTATATTTCTTCTTTTTGTTCAATTTTTAATCATTTAAACATGGCTCATCCTAAAAAAGAAATACAAAATACCCAGTAAGAAACGTAGTTCTCCTTAGATTACTAATGAAATCAAGAAATTGTCTATTAATTTAAGAAATTTGCATCACTTATTATCAATAATAAATAATAATACTGAACTTAAACGATATTACAAAATCCGAAAAAATCAATATGACTGTATCAATAACATTAAAATCAATTATAATAACAAAACAATATTGGAATCTCATAATAAATCCAGTGCAGTGTGGCAAATAATCTGTAAGGAATCAAAAATAAGTTTGAATAACATTTCTAAAAAATAATGACTGTGTAATAATCGAAGATCAATCTCAAGTAGTTGAATTGTTCATTGACCAGTTTACTTTATCTCCTGATATTTCAGACAACAATAATCATTACGAATGTTATTCAGGCCTACCAAACTGCTTTTTTTCTATTTCCCACAACTCCACAAAAGTTGAAGGCATTAATTTGAAGCTGCCAAACAAGCAATCGACCGGTTTAGATAATATACCTTGCTCATTGCTTAAACATGTAGCCAAGGACATATCTGTCCATTATCATTGGTTAACAATGAATATTTTCTATCTGGTGAGTTTCCTGATGAATTGAAACATGCCAAATTGTTACCCGTTTATAAGAAAGGAAAAAAGACAGACATTAATAATTATAGGCCGATATCTTTGCTATCTATATTCTAAAAAAATATTGAAACATTAGAATATAAACCCCTGTTTACTTTTCTAAAAGACCATAATATCCCGACAAAAATTCAGCATAGTTTTGTTGAAGGCAGATCATTGGAAATTGCCATATACGAGTCGTTGAACTATAGTTGCTTGGACAAAGGTGAATGAGTGCCGGGAATTTATTTTGACCTATCTAAAGCCTTCGACACACTTAATTATAAGAAACTATTTAATAAGCTTAGTAGATATAGTATCAGAGGACTTGCGCTTGAATTCTTTAAATTATATCTCTCTGGCAGAACACAGAGGGCACACTTGAAGACTGATGATAACGATGGAATTAGTTTCCATTATTCTAGCTCTAGGCTGTTAATAACTGGGGTATCACAAAGTCCTGCACTAGGACCTCTTTGATTTCTTATTTATATGTTAATGATTTAACTGCATCCCTATATGTAAAATCTGTGTGTGCATTTGCAGATCACGCTAATCGCAGCCAAGGACTTAAAAAACATATTCATATTAGGTCATCAGATATAGTCTAATGATTGTCGAGATAATGATTTACTATTAAACGAAAATAAAATTATTAATGCAATTCAAAAACAGTACTATTATCAACAGCAATTATATTCTCCAATGACAAAGTTTTTAGGGATTTATCTAGATTCCAGATTAACTTATGAAAATCACACCAACTGCCTTGTTAGTTGTGCCTGTCTAGGCACATATCTGTGGGCAAATAATTATGGCCAGATTGCTTAAGCAGTTTTAGAAGTTGATTTAACGTACGGTGTGGTGGTACATTAGATGACTACTGTTATCACCATATTGTATTCCACAACTTTAGGTTCTCTATAAAGGGACAAGACATTTCTAATTCTTCATCAATCTCATCATCTCTAGAACTATTATTACTATTTGATACCTCTACATCAATAAAAAGTATGTTTGAATATTCATCTTGCCTTACATCGTATCACTTTCATTGGTGCATTGTAGCCAAAAATCGACATTTGCTACATCGCTGTCACTACTGGAGCCGCCTAGGTCAGAGTAAATAGCAGATATCTTGTTATTTGATGGTACTTTTAATGATAATAAAGATAGAAATGGCCTCTGCTTCACCTCTTTCATGTAAGTTAACAACTTCGCTTGATTTTCTTGTAAACCTTTTTTTACATTTCTATAGTATGTTGTATTGTAAATTCTTGATTGCTTGTTAACTAGTTTTGGCATTTTTGCAAAATGCTTTATGTAACCGAGCAGAGTACGCTGTTGTCAAAAATGGCCTGCTAACAGGTAGTGTGCACAAACACAATTTATGCACAAAACGGAAAAAATGTGCCTAAAATTCAACTTTATGGAAACATGTGTTGGTGCCGTTGGTGGAGACGCATTTAATGCATGAAAAGAACCATGTGTGCCTAAAATATAAATGTGTGGAGATATAAGGGTTCTCCTGGCCAAATTTCACCAACATGATGGGTACATGATTTTTAGACACATTTTGACCAAGGGTTGTCGACACGATATGTCAAAATTGTGTCTAATGTTTCCAAATAGGTTCAATAACATTGAAACATTTTTTGCACAAAAACCAAAATGTTTAAATTTGGACGCAGTGTCCATCCTGATTGAAATTTTGAGCTTTGTGTCGATACAGTGCGGACACACAATATATCGTGCCCTGGTCCCGGCACATTTTGCTCCTTGGACTGGCTTTTCTTATATTTTTTAATTTATCCTTGTATGTTTTTGTTAAAATCATTGAGTTGATGCTTTAGTTCTGGGTTTAAATTCCTTCTGTATTTTCTGTGGATTTTACGTTTATATTTAACTATTTGAATTAGTGGAAATAAATATGTATAGATGTAATTTTATAGCGTGGCGTACTTTCTAGAGCAGTTTTTGAAAATTCCTCATTAAATTATATGTGGTCCTGTGTAATTGCTTTGTTCGCTGTGGAAGTGATGAAGTTGTTAAGAATGGCATTAATCTTTTCTATATTGCATTTCATAAAATTGTATTTAAGCTCGACTTTCTTTTCGATAATATTCTCATTCGAGTCAATTTTTATTAGAAATGTGAACAGAACCTAAACCATTTATTAAATTCGCATCTTTGATATACTAAGTAAGATTTCTAGTGAAGAATAATATCTTTAGCGACCTCAAAAACCTCCATGTTCTGAATTTTAGCCGATTTCGTTGCGAGTTACTGATTTGGGGTGTAAAATGGGGTTTACACGTTCAATAAAAGAATTTACCCCTTTAGCAACCCCAGAGACGTCATTCGTAAAGGAACTTTTTCTTTGGAGAGATATAAACTACTGCAAAATCATTGAAATCTTCATGCCGCAATAAGTCAAAAATCTTGGCCGCAGGCTCCCCTGCTAATATCAATAGCTATATCTATGCTAAAAGACGATTTCCTGTGATAAAAAAGATTTAAAAATAGTTTTTTCAATTTCTTCCATAAGACGGCTCAGTAGGGAACCCATTGCTAGGCCTTCCTTTTGTTTATAAAATCTGTTTTCAAACTGGAAGTAGTTTTTGCTTATTCATAATTCAATAATGTAATGATTTCTTTTTCCATGATTGTATTAATGCTCTTAGCGTCCAACATTTTTTGTATAATTTCGAGACACTACTTTTATATTTGAAAATATGTTACTCACATTAAAAGATGCTAAAATTGAATTTTCTTGGAGTGTAACATTTTTTAATTTCTTGGTAAGCTCACCCAAATTTTTGATACTGTGGGTTGTTCAATTTTATTGCTATTTGTCTATCTGCATGGCACTATGGGCCTAATTGGAAGACTGAAATTTTTTATTCGTTATTTATTATAATGGAATATCGCAAAGTAACAGACTTCATTGATTTCTGGATAATTTTTTTATTTGTTGCCAGTAGTTTCTACTTTGTTGCCGATTGATTTCATTAAATAGGTACTGTTAACCGTTTATGCTGTAGTCATCTTTTATATTGTACATCTTTATTTGATAGGTATTTTCTGCACATTTTTCTTTCATATTTTATTAACCTGATGACGAATGGATGTAGTTCATATGAATAATATCTAATCCTTCGTGTGGGTGAATTATGATGTATATTTGTCTCTGCTAGCCAAATACTTCCAGTTGTAAGTAAAAGTAAATCCTTTTAAAGCGGATGGCAGCCACAATAAAGAGATTAGACCCATCTCCAAAACCCATGGAGGAGGCACTCCTCCCATCCCCTACTCAAAGTGGTGGTACGCAGAGTTGTATACTTTATTTCTTTTTCGCGAAAATGGTAAGGTACAGACATGCGGTTTGCGCAATTCCGAAGAACATAAATTTTTATATTCCACGCATATTTTTTAGTTGATAAAAAATCTTAATTTTTTCTCCCACTATAAAAAATATACGAGGGAACTACTCTGTAATGTCACATTTTTGCTCTTTACTTTTAAACGGCCCAATAAATCAAAATTCACGAAGAGTTGACAAATCAAGCTTACTTTTTCCATATATCGATATATAAAAAGTGATTTTTTTTAAGACAGTGACGTACGAATGCATTTGCATTCGATAGAATTGCAATTCAGCGTTTAATAAAGTATTTTTTCCTTAAAACGAGTAAGATATAGGTACTTGCGGATTTTGCTAATAGAAATTTGAAATCCATAGCACAAGAATAATAATCTGTATTAAAAAAATTCGAAAAACGCAGTTGGCTTTGACATACGCTCTTGTGCAAATATGAAAAGAACAAATCTCAAAGTATGTCATGACACCATTAATTCCGTTTATTTTTTTCTCTCTCCAACAATATAAAACATGTCACAAAAATTTTAACTGATGTAACTGTGTAATGTGCCTACGCGGGCTTTCGAGATGGGTCTGTCCCTAAATCCCTTTATTTTAACTTGTTCCATGGATCTTTAAAAGGATTTGCTTTTAATCAGAAGGAAGTATCAACCGTCGTAGGTTCTTGGCTATCAATCCTTTGGGAATTTTAGGAAAAGGCCTCAGAGGATTTTTGGTATTTCAATGGAGACTAAAAGTCGCATTATTAAAAGAACGTTTTATTAAAATTTTAGCTCATATTATAAAATATACTCTTCATAAATAGACAGTAACACTACTCTTGACTATGCTAGAATCACAAGAACCACCAAAAATATAACTATTATAAATTGTTGTAAATAAGTGTCAATACTGTTACATAATGTCATATCGTGTAAATGCAGCTGTTTTTAGTATGAATACTGTTCATAGTTAAATCATTAGATACTTAAGTGACGGTGGTTATAAATAAAGACAAAAGTACAATACGATATTGCAATCCTTAAAGCTAAATATAAAAAAAGGCTTAGCCCTGGTGAACTCATCGGAACCAAAAACAACAATGAAATATCACTTCGTAATATCTCAAAGTAGAGCTCACATCACAAACATTAGAACATAAAAGTTATTAATTAAAGAGGAACACTACAGCACCTTTATATTGCGGAGTAACGATTAACGTAAAGAATAAACAAAATGTTGCTTCTCACAGCAGTAAAAAACAAATCATATAAAGATCTTTCGCACTTGCAGACCTTGCAAATTAAAAAATACCATAATGGATGTACGCTTATGTTCTAGGAACTGCCGACTGCAAGTGCGAAAAGTCGTAACAATTATCATGATACCCATAATACTGACAAATACGTCAATTTACATCTTACAAAGTAGAATCTCGTACCGCATTATAGCTACCATAATGATTATGTTGATTAACAACAGCAAACAAAACAAAGCATTTCGCAGCACCATGTAACACAAACCTTTTCATAATAAAGCGGTTTCAAGTTCCCGATATAATAGTTTATACGACAGTATTTTCTTTGGAATTAGTCTGGCTACTCTCATAGTTTATTGATTTAAGTTTGCTGGGTTAAATGGTGGCTACGGAATGCTCTGAAGAAATCAACTTTCTTCCATTGCAGATGCAAATAGAATATAGTCGTAAAATTAAGAAATTAACTAAATAAAAGTTGGAAATAACACTGGGTCGTTCCACGTCAAAAACAATAAACATTTGATTGACCATCCTTGAATTTGTATAGTCTTCTTCAGAAAAAAAAAAAATAACTATGGAGTCCCTCAAGGGACCGTCTTAGGACCAAATCTGTATATTATATATAAACGTAATAGTAAAAGTTTTAAAAAAATATAAAATCCAGTTGTCTGCAGATGATCATTGATATACATTGTATAACAAAGCTCTTGAAAGTTGGCTAAATAACAATTGTATGAAATTAAATTTAGATGAAACCAAAGTAATGTTAATAAAAAGTAAATATAATTCAATAGACAGAAGATATTACCAAAACGTAATAATTGGAAACAGCAAAATAGAGCAAGTTGGTGAAGTCAAATACCTAGGTGTAATTATTGATGAGCAACTGTCCTATTCAAATCACGCTATATACATAACAAATAAAATCGCAAAAAAGTTAATTTATTAGGATGAAAACTTAAATGTTTGGACTAAAACAACAATATATAAAACGATAATTTTACCACATCTAAACTATTGTTCCATGATTTTATCTATGCTAAATCTCAGAACAAAAAAAACAAAATTGGGCTTTGTGGGTTATTCTCGGTTGCGATAGATACACAAGTATAAGATTTATGTCAGACAGTGTTAATGTTTTAAGTGCAAGGCAAACAATTATGTTAAATACCCTGACTTTTGTAAATAAAATATTCCATAGCATGTTACCACAACATTTACTGGAAAATTGTACGTTTGTAATAGTGTAAGCAAGTTAGTTCGAAAAACAAGGAATAGAAGAGAAAAATTATAAAGTTTTTAAATTTTGGTTATGAACTCTCAGTAGGGACCCAAATACAGATCCGAAGAGTTCCCACCTCTCCGGTGGGAGCTTCATCCCCTTTTGCCCAAAAAACCACCCCCAATCGTGACCTCGCGATCTTTTTCGGCGTTTTGATCGTAAACCGTAACTTCTACGAAAAAATGTTATAGGACTTTTTATATTCTCCATGAAATTTTCTATAAAAATGTCTCTTACTGTTTTTTGCGTATCTCCCACCCAACGCTCCTTGACAAATAAGCATAGTTCTCAGCGCGAAGAGAAAAATGAGCCCAGCGCCGTTTGTTGAGGCGATTATTTTGAAAAGTGTTAGTCTGAGCAAAAAAATGTATAGAATCGAAATTAAAGAGCAGTTTTTTCTCTACAAGGTGCATATAAAATAAGATATTTATGAACAAGTGTTAGTGTTCATATGATGATTTTTTTTATATTTGTGCATTCTGTACTTTGAGACCATTTCCACGCCACCTTTGAGGTAGAGCTCTCGGCGCGTTTTTTTTTACGTGGTTTCCCCCTTAGGCCTATTCCACTAATAAAATATATCGATCATTAATTTTCCTCTGCAAAGTCGCCCTCCTCGTCCGAATTGAAACAACTTTGCCCATGACAACTAGAGCACATTGGGGAGCAGTGCAAACCAATTTTTACACAGCTACATCGCTTTCCACACCCCTTTTTACAGCTGCAGGATATAAGCTGAAGAATTGAAGTTGGAGCTGACGCTTCAGTCATAATCACTGGCGTTAGAATGTTTTTAGTTTTTCTCCAGTCCCATTCAGTTGTAGTTAAAGTTTTTCCTCGCCACGTATGAATTTGATGAAAAGCCCGATATGAATGTTGTGCTAATGCAGCAGAGGTAGGTGGTAGTCTGGGCAAAATTACTGCGTGACTGGACTGGCCAACTAACTTATTAAATGAAATGAACCGGTAATGATTCAAAGATGTCTCATTTCGGGGTGCCTTGTATAAGGCAAGCGTAAATTTCTCACCAGCTCTTGCTATGTCATCTTTCGCCGATGAAGGATTATTGAATATTTCAACCACTTCTTGTAAATCCTTTCTTGGATTTATTAAGTTTATAGTCTGCGATTTTCCTTTCGCAAAAAAGGCAGAAGTGGTGTCGCAGCCACTAAACGCATGGGCAAATAAAATATTATCTTTGCAACCCTTTAAAACTTTGCTGAGTAACCTTGCCAATAAAGAGCGTTTTATTGGTCAACTGATGAGCATATTAGAATCAGCAGGTATTTCCACTTTCGCTGGTACCGATGATGCCGACTTGCTAATTGTTCAGATTGCGATCGACG
This sequence comes from Leptura quadrifasciata, assembly GCA_963675555.1. Taxonomy (NCBI): domain Eukaryota; kingdom Metazoa; phylum Arthropoda; class Insecta; order Coleoptera; family Cerambycidae; genus Leptura; species Leptura quadrifasciata. The sequence continues at coordinate 2,247,076 of OY776682.1, read as the reverse complement.
CAGCCAACAATTATGAAAAACCTGTTGTTGTTGGGCAAGATATTGATTTGCTAACACTCCTCATCGCTCTTTCTCCATCAGACAAAGACATTCGCTTTTTGAGAGATGTTCAAGGAAATATTAAGAAAAGGGCGTATAGTTCCCATGACTTACAAATTTCGGAAGTTTTAAAGGGTTGCAAAGATAATATTCTATTTGCCCATGCGTTTAGTGGCTGCGACACCACTTCTGCCTTTTTTGGGAAAGGAAAATCGCAGACTATAAACTTAATAAATTCAAGAAAGGATTTACAAGTGGTTGAAATATTCAATAATCCTTCATCGGCGAAAGATGACATAGCAAGAGCTGGTGAGAAACTTACGCTTGCCTTATAAAAGGCACCCTGAAATAAGACATCTTTGAATCATTACCGGTTCATTTCATTTAACAAGTTAGTTGGCCAATCCAGTCACACAGTAATTTTGCCCAGACTACTACCTACATCTGCTGCATTAGTACAACATTCATATCGGGTTTTTCATCAAATTCATACGTGGCGAGGAAAAACTTTAACTACAACTGAATGGGGCTGGAGAAAAACCAAAAACATTAATGCCGGCGGTTATGACTGAAGCGCCGCTCCAACTTCAATTCTTCAGCTTATATCCTGCGGCTGTAAAAAGGGGTGTGGAAAGCGATGTAGCTGTGTAAAAGTTGGTTTGCGCTGCTCCCCAATGTGCTCTAGTTGTCATGGGCAAAGTTGTTTCAATTCGGACGAGGAGGGCGATTTTGCAGAGGAAAATTAATGATAGATATATTTTATTAGTGGAATAGGCCTAAGGGGGAAACCACATAAAAAAAAACGCGCCGAGAGCTCTACCTCAAAGGTGGTGTGGAAATGGTCTCAAAGTACAGAATACACAAATATAAAAAAAAATCATTATATGAACACTAACACTTGTTCATAAATATCTTATTTTATATGCACCTTGTAGAGAAAAAACTGCTCTTTAATTTCGATTCTATAAATTTTTTTGCTCAGACTAACACTTTTCAAAATAATCACCTCAGAAAATGGCGCTGGGCACATTTTTCTCTTCGCGCTGAGAACTTATTTTCGCTTATTTTCCAAGGTCATTTACGAGCGTTGGGTGGGAGATACGCAAAAAACAGTAAGACATTTTTATAGAGAATTTCATGGAGAATATAAAAAGTCCTATAACATTTTTTCGTAGAAGTTGCGGTTTCGGATCAAAACGCCGAAAAAGATCGCGAGGTCACGATTGGGGGTGGTTTTTTGGGCAAAAGGGGATGAAGCTCCCACCGGAGAGGTGGGAACTCTTCGGATCTGTATTTGGGTCCCTACTGAGAGTTCATAATCAAAATTTAAAAACTTTATAATTTTTTTCTTCTAAAAAAGCTAATGTTCCTACACTATAAATGATCTACATGATCATAATACTAGATCAAGGGAGAATTTTTATATTCGAAATATGAAAACTAATTAGAGACAAAAGGATCTATACCATAATGCGCTGAAGCAGTATAATAACCTGCCACTGCACATAAAAAATTGTAACACCATCAGCAAATTTAAAGAGGCATGTAAAGAATATAAGGGTGATATACCTTCTTAATTAACAGTAATACACACACAGTGAATTAATTTGTGAAACATTGCTCCGACCAAAATATTTTAAACAGAATAAATATCTCAACTGCAAGTATAACTTACAAACTGATATGCAGTCCTGATTGAATATGGTCATACTTTCGCTTTTAAACTGCAAAAACCAAGCTTTAAGAAAAATAAAAGTAGCTGAAACATTTGCAATCGGGAAAATAACTAAGATCTACCACCCAGCCTCCTTTACCACCTGACTAGTATAAAACCAATCAAAGAACGACTCATTCAATGGGCTAGTGGATAATGACGAAAATGACAAAAGTAATAATTATAGCATTATAGTATGACTCTTCAATATGTTATAAATATAATTCCAACGTAATTTTACCGACTATTATTGGTTTTAATGTAAAATGAATATGCTTAACACATTCGCCGCCGCTTTAAAAATACATGTGCGGCTGCAGATGCCAATATAATACTTTTATTTAATTTAAGAAAATATATCACTACCAGTTCTTTGCAAGTGTGCACTTTTTGCTACAACGGCCCTGCTTCATCTTGTGAACTCATTATTTGTATGTAATAATGGTCTAAAGTAAACTAAAATACTGCACTATTACTATAAATAGTTCAAACTTCATGATTTTTTTTACTATGGCATTGTTAAAAAAATAAAATAAAAAATACGGGTCAACTGTTTCTATGTGTAGATGTTTTTAAAATAATAATAAAAAATTTCTACTTGCCCATTGTCTACAAGATTTGCCTAAAACCCCCGAACCGCCAAGAAAATAGTGTATTAGAAATCCAGCAATCAGAATGAGGCACAAAGGTCCCCAACATACCATCCTAAACAAGATTGAAAATCTTATTAATTAAATATAAATATGTGTATAACTACCTAACGGTAACATTGCAATTATGCACAATCTTGCACTACATTATTTTTAAGTTTTAATTACTTTTGTATACTATAATTGTTTTTTTTTTAATGTATAAATAAAAAAGCGAAATGTAAAAATTGCATGAAAATTTTCCACACAAGTTGCTCAACAAAAAAGCAAAGAAATGCTGTGATAAGCAATTCTATCCGGAAGAAAATAAAACATCACCTACTGAAGAAACAGAATTAGATGCTTTTAATAATGAACCAATTGAAAAATCAGTTTCATGGAAAAACCAAATCGTAAAGGAATAAATAATGACCTTAGAGACAACATTCAGTTATTAAAGAAAAAAAATAAAACCTGGAAATGGAAAATACTAACTTAGGGAAGTTAAAAATAAAAAACAAGAGCAAACACCTATAACACAGGAGCACATAATGAAGCACATTACTGACGCAATCAAAACTGAGCTAGATAATAGCCTAAAATTATTTAAATCCGACATAAAAAATTTGAAACAAAAAGTAAACAGACTTGATGATATCAAACAAAAAAATGCAACACAGAAGTCCTTATCAATTACAGATAAGCAGCAATCAATCACAACAGAAATGAATACGATTCCAGGGCCCACAATACTCCCAACAGTTAACTACAGGGTTACCCAAACACAATAACCTTCAATCTTTGGAACAGCATCAGCAAAAATAATGAATGAGATAATAAATATTAATTCTGACAAACCACTAAGTAATTAACAAAACAATTGGGTTTTAAAAACCCTTTGAATGAAAATTTGATCAATTCAAGCAACTATAAAGCATTCAAATAGTTTTAAAATTGCTTATAAAATATACATATAGATCTCCTGTATTCTATTTTATAACCTCCTCCAAAGAAAGCGGTCTCTTGTCAACATCCTCAATAAAACAATGATTCGTTTATTAAATACACCATAAATCTTATTAACTTTTAATATACGTAAATGAAACTAAAATCTCTTACGAAAATGAGGTTATGATATATTAATTTGACAATAATTCTGAGGCGACGTATACAGAATATTTAAGTCAACGCCAACATGCAAGTAGAAAAAAATAAAAAACAATGGAAATTTTAAAAGAAAAATTAAATTATTTAAAACTTCTTAATGATACTCCAATCAATCAACCACTAGCAAATAGGTTAGAAATTTAGGCGGGAAATGTTCGAATAATCATAAAACCACTTCTAAATAGTATTATGATGATTCTTTCCTTTTATTTGGCTTTTCCACCACTTTTATTATCCTCTTCAATAACAGATCACCGAATCGACAAAATAATAGAATTATTGGAAAAAAGCCTCTGCACCTGTGAGGTTTACGTCAAAGGAGCAATCAGAGGTTAATTTTTACAAATAATATAAATCGGAATAAACACAGAAATAATGTATTTTGCTGACATTTCGGAAAGTGGTCCCTTTCTGTTTTCAAAGGTTTTTTAGAAGAACTCTTATTTGTTGTGTATGTCAAATACACAGCTTTAAGATTCTGTTTATGTTATTTCTGTAGATACTCACTACATAGAACTGATCATATTTTCTTTTAGATAGTGTTGAGTTTGTTAAGTTTTTCTTTTAACACTGGTAGCCAGGTTGTACAAATATCTACAGAACAATTCGATACACATTTATCTTCATTTAATAAGATTATTGCTGATTCTTTAATTTTTATTTATTTGTTATCTGCCTCTTTTGTTAAAACTTTTGCCGAGTCCCAGCTTATTCCATGTCTGTTTTCCCAGGCATGTTCACAAATCTTTGATTTCTGAATTTCATTCTTTCTAATGTAATTCTTGTGCTCATCCAACCTCACTGGTCTGGATACCTTACCCACATAACATTTATCACATTCGTACGTGATATTGTAAATACAATTTTTTGAATTCTGCTCCCTGTTTATCGGTTTTGTTTTTGTTAAAATAGATCTCAAAGTGTTCCCTGTTTGAAATACCGTCCTAACAACAAATTTGTCACCTATACGGCGTAGATTCTCCGATAGTCCACATACATAAGGAATTAGGAAGTAAAAACTCAACCTCTTGAACCTTGTCGTGGATACTTCTGAAGTTCAGATGACAAATTTTTATAATATTAAGTGACGCAAGTTTGTCGTCCTTATTTTTTATTGTGTAGCAAGTCCTGTGATGTTACTTCTAAAAAAGAATTTGGTCTGGTATTATTTTCATTGTCAATAATATATCTTGTATTGTTTTTCAAAATGCTTATTAAAATCAAATCTTCCGAAGAAAACTCATTTTGAGAAAAACGAGGGCTTGTAAAAAGTTTCTTTGTATTGGAAGTCTCCTGCTACCAAAAAAGTTTTAAATCTATTGCTTCCAGGTTCTTTAAGATCTTTAATGATGAACTCTTCATTTTTGTTATTAGTTTTCAATTTTAGATACTGCCTAATATCATCTTCCATGACGTCGGAAGTGATTTTATATAAATACAACCAGACTTTGGGTTTTAATATGGCAAACTTCTACATTATTTATTTCTGATTGGCCAACATTTCTTTTATGAACCGTTTGCCACTTGTCTTTTTCTCTTTCAGCATTGTTGACGGATAATTCTTCATGACTTAGTGGTTTGTCAGAATTAATATTTATTATCTCATTCATTATTTTTGTTGATGCTGTTCCAAAGATTGAAGGTTATTGTGTTTGGGTTACTACACAAACCACTAAGTCATGAAGAAATATCCGTCAACAATGCTGAAAGAGAAAAAGACAAGTGGCAAACGGTTCATAAAAGAAATGTTGGCCAATCAGAAACAAATAATGTAGAAGTTTACCATATTAAAACCCAAAGTCTGGTTGTATTTATATAAAATCACTTCTGACGTCATGGAAGATGATATTAGGCAGTATGTAAAATTGAAAACTAATAACAAAAATGAAGAGTTCATCATTAAAGATCTTAAAGAACCTGGAAGCAATAGATTTAAAACTTTCTTGGCAGCAGAAGACTTCCAATACAAAGAAACTTTTTACAAGCCCTCGTTTTGGTCAAAATGAGTTTTCTTCGGAAGATTTGATTTTAATAAGCATTTTGAAAAACATAATACAAGATATATTTTTGACAATGAAAATAATACCAGACCAAATTCTTTTTTAGAAGTAACATCACAGGACCTGCTACAAAATAAAAAATAAGGACGACAAACCTGCGTCACTTAATTTATAAGAATTTGTCATCTGAACATCAGAAGTATCCACGACAAGGTTCAAGAGGTTGAGTTTTTATTTCCCAATTCCTTATGTATGTGGACTATCGGAGAAGCTACGCCGTATAGGTGACAAATTTGATGTTAGGATGGTATTTCAAACAGGGAACACTTTGAGATATATTTTAACAAAAACAAAACCGATAAACCGGGAGCAGAATTCAAAGAAATTGTATTTACAATATCCCGTACGAATGTGATAAATGTTATGTGGGTAAGGCATCTAGACCAGTGAGGTTGGATGAGCACAAGAATTACATTAGAAGGAATGAAATTCAGAAATCAAAGATTTGTGGACATACTTGGGAAAATGGACATAGAATAAACTGGGACTCGGCAAAAGTTTTAACAAAGAGGCAGATAATAAGAAATGAAAAATTAAAGGATCAGCAATAATCTTATTAAATGAAGATAAATGCGTATCGAATTGTTCTGTAGATATTTGTACAACCTGGCTACCAATGTTAAAAGAAGAACTTAACAAACTCAACACTATCTAAAAGAAAATATGATCAGTTCTATGTAGTAAGTATCTACGGAAATAACACAAACAGAATCTTAAAGCTGTGTATTTGACATACATAACAAATAAGAGTTCTTCTAAAAAACCTTTGAAAACAGAAAGGGACCATTTTCCGAAATGTCAGCAAAATACATTATTTCTGTGTTTATGCCGATTTATATTATTTGTAAAAATTAACCTCTGATTGCTCCTTTGACGTAAATCTCACAGGTGCAGAGGCTTTTTTCCAATAATTCTATTATTTTGTCGATTCGGTGATTTGTTTTTGAAGAGGATAATAAATGTGGTAGAAAACCCAAATAAAAGAAAAAAATCTTCATAATACTATTTAGAAGTGGTTTTATGATTATTCGAACATTTTCCGCCTAAATTTCTAAACTATTTGCTAGTGGTTGATCGATTGGAGTATCATTAAGAAGTTTTAAATTTAATTTTTCTTTTAAAATGTCCACTGTTTTTAACTTTTTTCTACTTGCTTGTTGGCGTTGCCTTAAACACTCTGTACACGCCGCCTCAGAATTCCTGTCAAATTAATATATCACAACCTCATTTTCGTAAGAGATTTTAGTTTCATTTACGTATATTAAATGTTAATAAGATTTATGGTGTATTTAATAAACGAATCATTGTTTTATTGAGGATGTTGACAAGAGACCGCTTTCTTTGGAGGAGGTTATAAAATAGAATACAAGATATCTATATGTATATTTTATAAGCAATTTTAAAACTATTTTAATGCTTTATAATTGCTTGAATTGATCAAATTCGCATTCAAATTGTTTTGTTAATTACTTTAAACAATAATAATAAAACTTTTAGAAATCTACAAGCAGAGAAAGTCCAAAAGATTTTATGGTCAAGTTTTAAGATGTACTACAAGTTTCCTAGAGTCAGCATTGGACATAATATTTTATCTACTAACTCTTAATTTCAGTAATAAAATTTACCTTTCCAGACAATTCCATTCAAAATCTAGATTGACTTCACTGTATGTATTCGCAGCCCAAAAAAGAAAATAGATAGCAATAGTAAAATACTAATTATTGCTAGATTGCATAAAAAGATAAATAATAATAAGAAATAAAAAGTATACTTGCATTATTTTCTTCAAAAATGCATCGTATAAAGAGTAAATATTTAACAAAAAGTCAACGATTGTTAGACTTCATAAAAAGATAAATAACAATAATAATTAAAAAGTATGTCGCATTATTTTTTTCAAATACGTACGTAACGCGATGAAAAAGTAATTATATATATTCTTAATTGTGATAAATATTATAAAATTAACAAGATTTTCTTGCAGTAACAAAAAGTTTCATGATATACTTCACAGTGAAATGAATTTGAATAGGAAAATAAAAAATTACAAATTACATCTCCATGATGATTAGGTTGCTTCACCAGTATTTCTTTGCAATGATACTTTTTCGAGAGTTAACACCCACACACCCACAGATGCAACGTTGGCTCAAAACGGAAATAATCTAAAACCATTCTTCACTATTTGCAAAGCCAAAAATAAAATTTAAAAGGACCCTACACAAAAAATGTAGCGTCCGCGATCAAAAAAGTAATAAATATTTTTAATTATAACAAATATGTTAAATAGTATACATTTTTTGCTTACTTTATGGAATATGCCGTTTCCACATACGCTTTTACTAAAAAATCTGAGATCAATTAAATTGTAAATTGTTCCGACGTGGAATATTAATAACATACAAAAGGTTCAAAAACTGCTTCTTAAACTCAAAAACTAAATATCTCTTCCTAATCAGCGAGTTAAGAAAAGCATTTTGAACCCACGACGCAGAGGCTGTCATTTTATCAGGATATGGGACCCGGTAAAAACACAGCCTGTGTGTTTAACATAAGAAAAATACAAGCAAGTAAATCCCTTTCCATAAAGGGAAAACTCATTATATCAAACTGCTACGCAACAAGAACCAACAAAACTTTTGAAAACGTTAATAAATTTTATCAACCGTATCAGCATTTAACAACATTAGAATCGAGAACACATCAAGAAAATAAATTAAAAAAAAAAACAAAACAAAGAATATATATATAAAAACAGTCTTTCTTGTCATAGTGTAGTGATCAAGTGATAAGTACTTAGTTATCACGCTGATCCGAGATCAAGACGAAAGACTTTCAAACAATCCTTGGATTTACTCGAAGGTTAATTTAGTCTTAGGCAATCTACGACTTAACTTACTCCTTAAGTTAGGAGTAGAAGAAATTATATTGTCTTCTCCAGACATTCCATCGGCATTTCCGCTAGTACAATCGTCTACCTTTCCTTCCATGTCCAGGTCCATGTGGAAAATGTTCCCGGTCAGATTTGCATCGCTCAAATCAACCGCTAACATGCTGCCGTCTGTCTCGTAAGAAATGTCCGATTTTGTGGCAAATGATGCCTCGAGTAACTCATTCATTTCTGATAAGGTCATCGTGTGCTTGCGACCCTCCGGCGAATCACGATCCTCTAGGAGATGAAACAGCGACTTGCGGCCAGACAAATGATTGGCGTTTTCACGATCCCTAGAAAACTAATTAAGTCAGCGGATATTTGCAACAAGAGAAAAGCAAAATCAATGGTCAATAGTGGGGACTGATGGAAAACGATAACAGGAAATGGTTGGGCAGGAAATCGTTATTAAAGTTGAAGGTGGCTCTAAATTCTTTTCTTCACCTTGTAGTGAAGGCAAGACATACGGAAAAAGGTGGATATCAAAGATACACTTAAGGTTTTGTACAATGGCAATTGGCTGGAGAATGTTATTAATTTTAGTTAGAAATTAGTGTTTTTTCATAACTGGTCAGATCGCTCCTTTCTTGCCTTTAGTTCTTGTTGTTATTAAGGAATTATAAATAGCTAGTGAAAGTGATGGAAGCTGCTATACTGGGATGGAGACGTGATAAAGGTCAATGGAAAAAAGGAATAAAACATTATTATGGGACAACAAACAGCAACCTCAAATAAAAATAACCAAACCGCAAATGAAAAACATGCATTTAAACTTTAACAAAACAGCAATAATGATAAAAGAAATTCTACAACAAAAGCAAACAATTAATATCAATCCAAATGCACATATTAAATTATAGGCTACTTTTGTTTCCTTTGTTTTATACCTATGCTCTTCTATCTATGGTCTAGTTTTGGGTGCGCTGAAAAAAATGTCCTGAAGGGCCCCTGGACGAGAAGTTTGTGACCCTTGTTTAGCTGATTACAGCTTTTTTTTGGTGTGTGGGTAGGTTGGAGTAGGTTTTTCTTTTTTTGTCCTAGTGCTTGCTTGCGTGGCTGGCTGAATGGCTTCGGCCTTATTGCAAAAAAAATAAATCCAAATGCACTGCCCAATATTACAGGGTACCTAACAATTTTCAATTGTCAAATTCACTGGCTTTTGCAGGATTATTTCAAATAAAATCCAGATCAGTTTATAAATACTTCAATCATAAAATTGTAAACAAATTACAATTTTTACATTGCACTAAACTGAGAAAGGCATGAATGTTTATAAATTTTTTTAAAGTATTCTAAAAAAATTGGGCGTTTTTAACGAAAAATATCAAGAATTTTTATTTAAGATTACAAAAATTTCCATAAATTTTAGACTTCACATTCATTTTCGATAGGAATCGACCGAGTACAGCATTTCTAAGTTATGACTTTTTTTCACTACTTTAAAGAAATTGAATTTTTATCTTCCATTTTTAAAATTTGCTCAAAACAATGTATCCTACATTAAATATAAAGTTACACGTTTATTCAAGTATTTTTAATTAAGACCTGTAATCCTTTTATAATAGAATGATCTAGAATATTGTCAAAAGTTCCCAATAAAAAATATCCAGCGGTCCAGTGTCTGTTGCAATCGAAAAGTAAATAGCCTGATTTGGCGCTGGATGGCGCCTGCTGGCTATTTTACATGTCGCTATTGTAGAAATAGCGGGATGTACTAAATAGTCAAAGGATTCTCGTGCCGGTCGTCGCATGCCTACCTTGCACTGACGAGAGCCAACAGCTCGAAACTGCAGTCTGCAAGTGGTGTGTGACGACTGGCAAGAGAGCTCCTTTAAGTAGGATCAGTCTTTCGGCTGGTGTTTGTTGCAATCGTAGCATTAGTGTTTTGATGGTAATATGCAATTATTACACTTAACGCGCCAGACTTGTAACTTTGGTTGCAGTCTGGTTATTTTCCTTATAGTAAAATAAGGATTTATAGAGGAGTTTGCGACTAAAAATATTATGTTTAATATTCCTCCCTCTAAAAGCACATTTGAACTATATTTTATACCGTTTGTCTATTTTACGAGGGCCACACCAAATATCTCATTTAACATCTATTGTAGAAGTATAAAGTTTTACAAATAGTTATTCCATTTTTTGAGCTATATTTCAGTAAAAATAAATTTGAAATCCATAGCCTACTTTGTGGGATATATTAATAAAAACCTGAAAAATAGGAAAACCACAAACGGTTATAGCTTCCTTATTTGAGGATATACGAAAAAAGTTAAAGGGATGAAAGTTGACGGCAAAGACAATAAGAATAATAGTGTGTATCAAAAAATTCGTAAAACGCAATTGGTTTTGATATTCGCTCTTGTGCAAAAATAAAAAGAACAAATCTCAAAGTAGGCCATGACACCATTAATTCTGTCAACTTTCATTTCTTTAACTTTTTCATATCTTCTCATATCGGGAAGCTATAACCTTTTGTGGTTTTCAGGTTTTTGTAATATCTCACAGAGTGGGCTATAGATTTCAAATTTATTTTTACTGAAATATAGCTCACAAAAAATGGGATAACTGTTTCTAAACTTTATTCTTCTACAATAGATATTAAGCGAGATATTTGGTGTAGCTCTCGTAAAATAGACAGACGATATATAAAACGTAAACTTTTACTGCTACTGATTTTACTGTTTTTAATTTCCACCACAAATCGATAAAAAAAATGAAAACTAAACGAAAAGCAATTTTATCAATTCTAATTTACACTAGTTGCGTTAACTTGAGAATTATAAAAAAACTAGGCTAATAGGTGTTACTTTGACCAAATACTTTAGAAAGAGGAACATATCAAAAAACCACAAAGATAAGAGATAAACAAGACCCCTGTTGTGACTGCATTTAAAAAAGATGAGCGACTAGTCAACGTGTTCGAAAGGAAAATTTTTATTGCTTATTATTTTTAAATCCAAATTAATCAGTCACATAAAAAATAAATATCTGATATAAGTGCCTCAAATTTAATTTAATTAATTTAAATTTAATCTAATTTAACTAGAGTCTCTTCACAATTTTTTTTGTATGATGTATTCATTAATCCTTGTTAAGTGTACAATAATTCATTTTCATAATTTTCAATAAAGATTATTATTATTAAATGATAATGGCTACAGCGACGCAAGTACAAAACGACAGTAACAAATTTGGGAAGGTTTAAATAGTTGATCATGTGATTGAGGGTGAAGAACAATAACACGGTCAAGAAAATCTTTGAAAAGAACCATTGGGAAGTAGGAAATGGGGAAGGATGCATCTCAGTGGGAAGCACAGTGTTGCTCAAGTAGCTCAATATTATCATTGGTCGCGTTCATCACGCGGTAGCGCTAACTGTACGTCATTTGATCACAAGAAGCCAATGAGAACAGTGCAAGAAGCGTAGTTTAAGCACGTGATCAGTGAGCGCTACCTAATCGCTCACCATGATGAACGCAACCATTGTAAGGAACTGGAAAGCAGTAGCAAAAAGTAGAAGAGAATGGCAGAGGAAATCAGAGCTTGTTTGTAAAACTTATAAAATATAATGCTACATTGCTATTCCTTTAATTGAATTTCTCGGTTGAAAGAAATATTTAAGAACTTCCAGTGCCAATCTCCTATACACAAGATATGTTAAAATAATGTCGGTCTCAGCGTTTATGGCATGCGTACGGCTCGAGCTATGCCTTGCTACAAGATTTGGTCTCACTCATATGCATATCAAGAGATCACTGTAAAGCTACCTACGACTGTCCACTCTATCAAACTACTACAATTAGACGCTCATCTCCTTCGTTCATGCGGTTAATTGCCCTGAAAATGGGCCAACGCTTGTGTCCACTTAATTGTTTGTGACATAGCAGTGTAACAAAATTAAATTAAGTGTAAGTGTAATTGAATGTTTTCAATATATTCAAAATGTTTTAAAAGTATTTTAAAAACATTTTACAAAATATTTTCCAAATTACTTAAACAAAAAACCGCTGCCCAACGAAACACTACTTCCACATCCAGATTTTTTATACAAGTCCCAATTTAATTTTTACTCCCTTTAATAATAGGGTGGGGGTGGTAGCTAATGCCAAAAAAATTTTTAGAGGCATTTCATTCTTGTATACACACTAAATTGCATTTTTTTTTTTTTTTTCCCCTTTCATAATAGTCTGGGGATGGTTATGGGGATGACTGTTGTCAACAAAAGTTTTTGGGCTTTCACATTTCGTACATGCCCTAAATCGTAATTTTATGGACTTTTGCTTGTTTGCTTTGTCTATTTACCCTTATTTACCCCTGAACCCTTCAACGGAATTAGATTAAAATATAATCCAGTTCCAGATCTTGTTATAATACTGTTATGTGCTGCCCTCTAACAGAGAGGAGAGTTGTAATTACTCCCTGGCCAGAAGGGTGGCGCCATCTGTGGGCCAACTGGCGAACCACCATTTAGTAGTGCCTAAGAAAATTCTAGAGAATTCCAGTATATTTGTGGAAAGTTCTACAATGATATTCTGGACATTCCAAGTGGGTATATAAAGAGGTGAAGCCAGCAGATAGGGGAACAGAACAGTACAGTTTAGTGAAGTTAAGGAACAGTTCAGTATCCAGTTCAGTTCTGGGTAATCTGTGGTTCTGGTTACAGAAACAGTTTGTAGAGGAACAGTTCAGTTGAGTGAAGTATGCAGTTTAGTGAAGTAAACAGACAAGAGAGTTTTTAGGTTAGACAAGAGTTGACAAGTTTAAGAAGAAAAGTAAAGTGCTTAGTGTTTTAAAAGTAGTGAAATTATATTAGATTAAGTTATTATTAGTTGTGTGATTTTAAAGTATTTGCTAGTGTAATTTTAGTGATTAAATAAATCAGTGGTCTGTGAAAATTCTTGTTGCAAGTTATTTAAACCCACGGAGTGTTTACTGAAAATTGTAAGCACGTAACAATTGGTGTCAGAAGCGGAATTGCAACAGAATTTTTGAAGAATTCGACAAAGTTCCATAGTGTTCTATTTGGAAACCACTGGAGATAGTGAAGTGAGTCGAACTGGAAAGTGATATCGATATTGGACAAGACTTATTTGTGCTAGTGCGAGGATTTTGTGGACATATTTGACGTATACCAGATATAGACTTTAAATAAGACTTGTTAGTGTTGTTTGTTAGTTTTTGAATGGAAACAAGAAGCATGGCCGCTGAAAAACAAATGCAAGACATGTTCGCCGCATTTAGAAAAATGATGCTAGAGGAAAAAGAAGAACAAGAGAAACGACGTCAAGAAGAAAAGGCAGAGCAAGAGAAACGACGCCAAGAAGAAAAGGAAGAGCAAGAGAAACGACGCCAAGAAGAAAAAGAAGAACAAGAGAGACGTCAAGAAGAATTGAGAAAAATTATACAGGTGCAACAAGATGCTATCCTGTCAGCCACTAATGAGGTCAAGGAAAAAGTAGATAAAGTTGAACAAAAAGTGACTGGCGTGGAAGGAAAAGTGACCGCAGTCGAAGAAGAAGTAGGTGATGTCAAAGGAAAAGTAAATAAGGTTGAAGAGGAAGTAACTGAAGTCAAAGGAAAAGTTACTGGTGTCGAAGGGGAAGTTAGTGGAGTTAAAGGGAAAGTTACTGATATGGAAGAAAAATTTCGTGCAGTTGAAGGAGAGGTAGAGCGACTTAAGCGACTGTTAAGAGAACAAGGAGGTCAGCTGGTATTATCATCATCAGGTCCTCGATTACAACCGCCTTCCTTTGATGGTCAAACTTCTTGGTCAACCTATAAAAGACAATTTGAGGCAGCGGCATACGCAAACAATTGGAGTAACGAAGACAAAGCTATGGCATTGGTGCTAGCATTAAGAGGTCAAGCCTCAGAGTTGCTTCAGACTATCCCAGTAACGCAGCAACGGGATTTTAAAGTTTTGGAGGCTGCACTAGATCTAAGATATGGCGACCAACACCTCGCCCAGGTATACCGGACTCAGCTCAAAACACGCACACAAAAGGCTGGGGAAAGTTTACAAGATTTTGAGGCAGCTGTTGAGCGACTGACGTACCTGGCTTACCCGGATGCACCCAAAGAATTCCAGGAACAATTAACAGTTGGTACTTTCATCGATGGCATAAGAGATGAGGAGATCAGGCGAGTCCTTAGATTAACTCGAGCTAAGACTGGTAGCGAAGCCTTGATCCATGCCCTCGAAGTTGAGGCCGCTTATGAAGAGACTCTACATCCAAGAGTACGAGCCATGAAAGTAGAAGAAGAGAACCATTTAGAAAAGTCAAATATGGAATCTTTGATGGCTGACCTGCACAAAATGATAAGCCAGTTGATGAACAAACCAGATGCTCCAAGGAAGCAGGAAAGAGAACAGAGCGAAGGACAGCCAAGGAAGGTGATTCGGTGTTATCAGTGCAGCAAACCAGGACATATGATGCGGCAGTGTCGAGAACGGAATCCTGGGGAAGTAAACACTGCAAAGAAAGAGGAAGGTCGCTCTGATAAGATGAGATTGATTGTTATGTTAACAGACATACAGAAAATGGTCGCACAATTACTAAACGAATTAAGTTCGCGACCGGAGCTGAAACAGGAACCGCAACCGCCGAAACAGGAGCCGAAGCAGCAGCGAAGTGCTGGAGGTCCGATAAAAGTAATCCGCTGTTATAATTGCGGCAAATTGGGGCATGTCAAGAGGTACTGTCGCCAGAGGAGCCCTAAGGAAGTGAATGCCGAGAATGTAAAAACGCAGCAGGATATAGCAGAAGTGAAGGCAGTTAAGATAGAGGTTCCGAAGGACTGGTCAAAGAAAGTTCTAAGAGAGGAACAACTGAACGACGATGAAATTGGACCAATGTTGAAGGCGAAAGAAAAAGGAATCCGCCCGGAATGGAAGGACGTTTCCAGTACAAGTGTTGGACTGAAGGCTTTATGGGCGCAATGGGATTCACTTAGGGTTATAGATGGCCTATTACGGAGAGCATGGGAGAGCCCGGATGGGAAAGAAGTTACCATGCGGTTGCTGATACCCAGGTGCCGAGTACCAAAAGTACTTCGGGAAGTGCACGAGGGAATATCCAGAGAGCACTTTAGCAGAAATAAGACTTTGGCTAGAGTACGGGAGCGATTTTACTGGGTAAATAGCTGTCAGGATGTAGAGGCTTGGTGTCGCAGTTGCAAGGTTTGTGCAAATGTGGCTACCAAGAGGTCACCTACAGGGAGTGGTGATCGAATGAAGGCTAGATATGACCGCAATGCCAGTTCAGCAGGATTCAAGGTGGGGGACTCGGTTTGGCTGTATAACCCACAGCGGAGTGAAGAAGGATTCTCGAAGCCTCGCTCACCTTGGGAAGGACCGTATTCTGTCATCACTCGGATCAACGACGTTGTTTATAGGATTCAACGTAGAAAGAAGTCCAAGATGAAGATCGTGCACCTGGACAGGTTGGCAAAGTATACTGGGGTATCTGAAATGCCTGACCGGGACGTTCAGGCTTAAGGAGGGGGCAGTGTTATGTGCTGCCCTCTAACAGAGAGGAGAGTTGTAATTACTCCCTGGCCAGAAGGGTGGCGCCATCTGTGGGCCAACTGGCGAACCACCATTTAGTAGTGCCTAAGAAAATTCTAGAGAATTCCAGTATATTTGTGGAAAGTTCTACAATGATATTCTGGACATTCCAAGTGGGTATATAAAGAGGTGAAGCCAGCAGATAGGGGAACAGAACAGTACAGTTTAGTGAAGTTAAGGAACAGTTCAGTATCCAGTTCAGTTCTGGGTAATCTGTGGTTCTGGTTACAGAAACAGTTTGTAGAGGAACAGTTCAGTTGAGTGAAGTATGCAGTTTAGTGAAGTAAACAGACAAGAGAGTTTTTAGGTTAGACAAGAGTTGACAAGTTTAAGAAGAAAAGTAAAGTGCTTAGTGTTTTAAAAGTAGTGAAATTATATTAGATTAAGTTATTATTAGTTGTGTGATTTTAAAGTATTTGCTAGTGTAATTTTAGTGATTAAATAAATCAGTGGTCTGTGAAAATTCTTGTTGCAAGTTATTTAAACCCACGGAGTGTTTACTGAAAATTGTAAGCACGTAACAATACATAAGTGTACCAGATTTCAAGTCAATATCATAAATGGTTCCAGAGTAAACGTGGGCACAAAAAAAGAATAACTGATTAATTTGATTTTATTTAATTCGTTAATTTCAAGATCAGTGCAAAACTGGTTGAGCCGACACTTCATCCCCTGCTTCAAATAGTCTTAGACCATACGCTTCTTGTGACGCACACGCCATAAACGCTGAGACCGACTTTATTTATATGGATTTATGTAAGATTTATTAATAAGCCTTTAATTTTAAAAATGTTTATACAGGATTACTGGTAATTTGATACATTCCTTTGGAGATGTGATCGGGCATGAGCTAAGGAGTAAATCTAGCCCTAACATACATCATGCAAAACTCAATAGTTTTTGAGATATTTCAATTTTTTTGTTTTTCTCAAAAAAGTAGATCTTAATGTCTTAAAAGTTAATTTCCGAAAAATCTACTTGACATTTTTAAATTTTTTTTTACTGGATTACTTGTCCAATATTATAGATATCCGTTTGGAATGAAAAATATCCGGAAACATTTCGATCATGTGAACATTTAAAATAAAAACTTGTAAAATTTTTTTTTTTAAATCAGTTATGAAATTTAATTTTTCAAAAAAATATTAATGTAGCACGCGTACAAATTATTATAAAAACTTCCTTATTTCAATAGCTATCTAACTAGGTAGAAATGTTTAATGTACCCTTGATAATTCTAATAAAAAATTAGTAAAGATAATGCTGGTGGCGGAATTTATTAAACGATTAATCGTTAATTTTCATTTAAGTCAGTCAGTCCTTGACTTTGACGTTTGTGCATATATGTCATTAACTGACATTCTTATCTCCGTGTCCCTTAAGTTTGTTGGTCTTGTTAAATTAGTTATTGAAGATTTTGATTTTGCTCGTAGTTGTTGTTATTGTATTTTCTGTGCCATGGCTGCGTATGCTAACGCAGAATACGCTGATATCTTGTTTGTCTATGGATACTGTGGCGGCAACGCTGCTGAAGCTCGCCGAGAATATGGTCTTTGGTACCCTAACCGCCGCTTACCAAATGCACGTGTATTCAGTACGGCATATCGAAATATCGCTGAAACTGGCTCCGTGAAACGTAGAAGAAGTGACGCTGGTGCTTCTCCCATTTATGAACCAGATGATGAGGAAGAAATATTGAGGTATTTTGAGGAAGACCCAACTATTTCAACTAATAAAGTCGCGAGACTAACCGGAGCGTCACAATGGAAAGTTTGGTCTACATATTGTCTGAAAGTTATTTGTGGCATTCTACGAATATTCTTTCCTATTATTTGGGTTTTCTACCACATGTACTATTATCCTCTTCAAAACAAATCACCGGATCTACAAAATAATAGAATTATTGGAAAAAAGAGCCTCTGCGCCCGTGATGTTTACGCCAAAGGAAAAGTCAGAGGTTATGTTTTGCAAATAATATAAATCGGAATAAACACAAAAATAATGTATTTTGCTGACGTTTCGGAAAGTAATCTCTTTCCGTTTTCAAAGCTATTTTTTGAAGAACTCTTATTTTGCTGTGTATGTCAAATACACAGCTTTAAGATTCTGTTTATGTTATTTCCATAGATACTTACTACTTACACAGAACATAGAACTGATGATATTTTTTTTTTTTTTTTTTAGATAATGTTGAGTTTGTTAAGTTCTTCTTTTAACATTGGTAGCCAGGTTGTACAAATATCTACAGAACAATTCGATACGCACTTATCTTCACTTAATAAGATTATTGCTGATTCTTTAATTTTTCTTTTTTTGGTATCTGTTTCTTTTGTTAAAATTTTTGCCGAGTCCCAGTTTATTCTATGTCCGTTTTCCCAAGCATGTTCACAAATCTTTGATTTCTGAATTTCATTCTTTCTAATGTAGTTCTTGTGCTCATCCAACCTCACACTGAAAGGTCTGGATGACTCACCCACATAACATTTATCACATTCGCACGGGGAACACTTTAAGATCTATTTTAACAAAAACAAAACCGATAAACAGGGAGCAGAATTCAAAAAACTGTATTTACAATATCCCGTGCGAATGTGATAAATGTTATGTGGGTGAGTCATCCAGACCTTTCAGTGTGAGGTTGGATGAGCACAAGAACTACATTAGAAAGAATGAAATTCAGAAATCAAAGATTTGTGAACATGCTTGGCAAAACGGACATAGAATAAACTGGGACTCGGCAAAAATTTTAACAAAAGAAACAGATACCAAAAAAAGAAAAATTAAAGAATCAGCAATAATCTTATTAAGTGAAGATAAGTGCGTATCGAATTGTTCTGTAGATATTTGTACAACCTGGCTACCAATGTTAAAAGAAGAACTTAACAAACTCAACATTATCTAAAAAAAAAAAAAAAAAAATATCATCAGTTCTATGTTCTGTGTAAGTAGTAAGTATCTATGGAAATAACATAAACAGAATCTTAAAGCTGTGTATTTGACATACACAGCAAAATAAGAGTTCTTCAAAAAATAGCTTTGAAAACGGAAAGAGATTACTTTCCGAAACGTCAGCAAAATACATTATTTTTGTGTTTATTCCGATTTATATTATTTGCAAAACATAACCTCTGACTTTTCCTTTGGCGTAAACGTCACGGGCGCAGAGGCTCTTTTTTCCAATAATTCTATTATTTTGTAGATCCGGTGATTTGTTTTGAAGAGGATAATAGTACATGTGGTAGAAAACCCAAATAATAGGAAAGAATGTTTGGTCTACGATACGTAGAGTTGGATGTCATCCTTACCACTATACTCCTGTCCAAGGCTTGGAGGAAGGTGATCCTGGAAGGAGAGTGAAATTCTGCCGCTTTATGTTAAATTCAGATGCAGAAAGTGCAAATTTTATGGACGGACGAGTCGAAATTTAATCGCGAGGGTATAACAAATTTCCACAACCTACATTATTGGGCAGAGGAAAATCCCAAGTTAACACGTGAAACTAGTTTCCAAATGAAGTTTTCTATTAATGTGTGGATGGGAGTCATTGGCCACTATTTAATAGGGCCACACTTTCTTCCTCAAAATTTAAACGGGGAAATCTGTGAAATTTTTTTAAGAAATGATCTGGTGGTGATTTTAGAAGATGTTCCTCTCGCCGTCAGACAGCGAATGATGTTTCAGAACGACGGTTGTCCAGAACATTATCGGCTGTCAGTACGACAGTTACTTGATCAACGTTTCCCTAACCGTTGGATTGGAAGAGCGGGCCCAATACCTTGGCCAGCGCGAAGCCCTGACTTAACACCACTTGATTATTACGTATGGGGTCATATGACGGAGATGGTCTATGCCACACCAGTCAATACTATAGAAAACCTTAGACAAAGGATAGTCGATGCTGCCCAACACATAAGGCATAATCTGACAACCAGAGTAACAAGGACGGAAATAAGAAGACGCTGCCGTGTCTGTATACGGAATAGGGGCTCCCATTTTGAGCAAGACATATAAAAAATAAAGTACAACTTTGAAATTAATGAAGAATTAAACTCTACTTTTAAAATGTTTTTTACTGTTTATCTAAAAATAAAATTCGTACTACTTGTGTTATTTTTACTAGTATTTTCTTAGAACTATTAAGGGTACCTTGAACATTTGTGCCTTGTTAGATAGCTATTGAAATAAGGCAGTTTTTATAATAATTTATACGCGTTACGTTAATATTTTTTTGAAAAAACTTAATAGGTAAATTTCATAGCTGATTTTTTAAAGTTTTTATTTCAGATGTTCATATGATCGAAATGTTTCCAGATATTTTTCATTCCAAACGGATATCTATAATATTGGACAAGTAATCCAGTAAAAAAAAAAATTAAAAATGTCAAATAGATTTTTCGAAAATTAACTTTTAGGACATTAAGATCTACTTTTTGAGAAAAACAAAAAAAATTAAATATCTCAAAAACTATTGAGTTTTGCATAATATATGTTAGGGCTAAATTTACTTCTTAGATCATGCCCCATCACATCTCCAAAGGAATGTATCGAATTACCAGTACCCTGTATATTCATCTTCAGAAAGAAGAATTTGCCTGTATCTACCTCAAATTTATACATTCTGTCTTTCGTACTTGCTTGATCTTCTACTCCATTTTTTAACATACCCTGAAGCTACTGAATTTTCTCCTTTCCATATGATTTTAGTTTCTTTGCAGAAGTCAAATATTGTACTCATACTTACAACTGTTTTTTAGACATTTTAATTAGGTATACTTACAAATACAAAAACATTCATACTCAATACTCATTCATACGAATTTAGAAATCAAAACATTTTGAGAGATATACCTGTTGCCTGTACAAGGTTATAAATTTTTTAGAGAACCGGCATAGCAAAATGTAAATTAACTTGAAGTTAGCAGCAAACTAAGTGATCATTTTTGTATTCTCAATTCCTATTGTAGGGTACAATCATTCATATGTAATATTAATTTATTTAATTAAAGGTTATCGTAACGAACTATTTCTCATTGTTTAAAATTTCATTTCAGAAATTATTTTGCTTCATCGTATAAAATTAAAGAAAACTTCAGATGATCTCTAAAATTGGATGAAAACGTTGAAATTTTGCCAGTAGATAAAAATAATGGCACAGTCCTTTTGGATAATGATATATACAACACAAAAATGATACTATTTACAAACTCATAATTAAACAAGGTTCCAACAAAATTAATCAAAAGCAAGATTTATAAAACTCTGATTAAGTACAAATATGAATTTAATAATTTTTAATGGAGAAACTTTATATCACTTCATAGTAAGCCTCTTCATTTCAATGATTTACCAAAGATACATAAACAAAATATTGCTTTAAGACCAATAATTGTTATAGTTTATTTTTAAGCCAAGAGGAGTAAATATGGAAGTTATAGTTTGCCAGTAAACTTGAAAAATATATGCGACATATTCACAATACTGAGGAGGTTAGTTTTGAAAGGAATTGAATTTTTACTTGTGGAATTACTCTGAAATAAATTAAGAACATCTATTAATACCTGACGGGCAAGCACTTCGCACAGATGATACGTCAAAACATGTATCAAAATGAATATAAATTCAGCATTGTGTAAAACCGGCGTGATCTTAGTCAACATAGGTGTAGATTTTAGCGCTGCAAATTTGAAATGCTCCTCCTGGTTAAAAAATAGACTATAGTTCCATTAACATGCCATGCCATAATTTGGAAAAAACCCAAAAAATAGAAAATGGACAGAACACCACAATTAACGTTTAGAAAATATAATTAGTTTTAGTTTTATGCCAATACTAATCACCACATGCAGCTGTTATAGTAAAAAAAAACATACCTGCAGTTTCCACCTTCCAGATATGCATTTCGAGGAGGTGTATCTATTATATTATTGTTATTGTTTATTATAATTGGCAGGGAATGTAGTGGTATATTATCAGGTTCATTATTATTTACATGAGCAACCTGCAAAAATATCTCATGTTATGTACCAAATGCCATAAAGATAAAATAAATCAACTGCGGTAAAATTCTCTTTCATTTACAATGTATTTTCCATATATACAGGATGTGCCAATAAAAACTCCCAGGTGATATATTTCGGAAACCACTAGAGACATTTGAGTTCTGTGAAAGCCCATTGCTAGAACATATAAATGGCTTTAGTTGTGAATACAAATAATAGTTTTTTAATATGTTAATCGGATGACACGAACTTAGAAATATTATCTACGTTGAAGAGAATTTAATTTCAATTAGATTTCGTTACATGGAAAAAACTAAAGCCATTTATATGTTCTAGCAATGGGCTTTTGCAGAACTCAACTGGGAGTTTCTATTGGCACACCCTGTATATCAAGTGCAAATGAACTATTTGGAATTGGTAGGCTCCCTTTACTACACAATTTTCAGTTAAAACAGTTAAAGAAATTTGTCGAAACTAAGATACATGTATAGTCGCAGTAAATGGCATAGTAGAATACGACCCTGGTGAGGCGAGAGGTTGAGAAGCTTGCTATGCCTCTGAATAAATACAAGTAAATACACAAATACATAATTATTATTACCTGTAAAAATTATGCTAGCTATATACAGTTTACATGGTGGGGCAATAATGTGTCTGACTTTGAAAGTTCTAGTCCTACGATAACTAGAAATTAAAGAAAAAATACAGGTAAACTACATAAAAGGGTCTATAACTGGAAATCTTTACGGCATAATTATTATCGCAGCGGGATATGGCGCTAAGTTGAAGTAAGTAGATCCTAGTAAATAAAAAATGCAAACAAAAACTTTACAATATAATTATATCGCTGCGGGCCATGGCGCCAAGCCTGACATGAAACATTCCCGATGCACATTAAAAACCTATAAAGGTAAGCGAGTCAATTTGTGAACAGCACAAAAAAGAGTACCGGTATTTTAATGAGGTCGTAAAGTTTTTGCTTGGTTTTTTTACGTCTCAGTTTATTCTTACTTGAACATTACCATTTCTTTATCGTGTCTATTTTTTCACCATTTTATATATTTCACGAATTTGAGTTTTATAAAAGTAAAATAAAATAGAATTGACAGAAACGCCATTCTCAGCACCATTGTCCTCAGTTTATTCGCGCATTGAAGTAAACAGTGCAAGGCAAGGACACGAAAATTGAGTGTGTTTTTGAATTGTGTTAATATTATGTAAAGAAGAAAATAAGATCATATCTGGCGGCATTACATAAAAAAGCTGATTTAAAAAAAAATTAGATGTAGAGCAGTTTGCAAAAAATGTAAGAGAGAAATACAAGGAATTGTTCAAAGGATGAAAATACACCATCAAATTTGTGAAAAAGAACTATTGACATTGACAAGTAGTGAAAATAGTTATGGGGCATATTTTCTAGATTTCTAGAGTAAAAAATCTTAACATTTTATTGTTTAAATTTTTTTTTGTAAACATCAATTGGGGTGGGTTGAAGGGCCAACAGGGTCGGTCCAATTAAGTTTTCTTCGGGATCATTGTTGGGCTCTCTTCGAAATTGGTGTTCAACACGTTTAAAATAATTTTTCTCTGGACATTGTCTATCAGGATATCGTTGGGCATAAAGGTTGGTAGTGGCAACTGCATTTCTTTTACTTTCCCCGTAAATAATTAACATGCCCATTTTTTCATCTCTTGTATAAATTTGTGGCATTTTGAACGCAATTAACAAGAATTTTAAACAATTTTTAAAGACCCAATAAAAATACCGTTAAACCAACAAATGTTCCTTATTAATAGTACTAATAAATGGTACCACAGTACCAATATGGTTCCATTTGAAAAAATTGAGTTTTGCCCCAAAAACAATTTTGGTGAATTTTATTTACTTATAAATCACGTAATTTAGTGTTTGTAACGGGATTTCGATTTTTGTAGCATTACACGAGTGATTTAGAATAAATCGGAACCATCATGGCACACTTCAATGAAAAATTAAAAATTATGTTATAAAAAAAATTGATGTTTGAAGCGTCACTTATTTGGCATCGTTGGATTTAGAAAATTATGCAGAATTCAAAAATGCAATAATATACAGGGTCTTCCATTTAAAAATCGAAAGTTAGTGTCACTTCCAGCGAAACCAAAAGTGGAAAAAAGATCAATCGTATGTCAAAAAGTGTCGCTTATTATTTATGTAGTATATCCTAAATTTCAATCAATTATCTTCAAAACCAAAGAAGGGGGGGGGGGGGTATACCATGATCCTGTTACGCCCGGTATTTATCATCCTGTTCAACTTTTTTTTTAAATCAATAACTTTTTTTCAGTAACAACCTACAGACAACCTACCCTGACAAGTTTTGCGTCGACTTCTACGCTCGATTTCGCATCGGGCTGTGCAAGTCTCAACCGGGAGTATCAACACAGTCAGAGTTCGGGTCAATTGGTAAGAAACGGAAAGCTGAGAATCCTATCATGACTAGTTTTCTATTTAGAATATCACCAGCCGGTAAACAAAATATTGACAAACAGACTGCAAGTAATTTTTGCTACGAACTGTAGCTTGCGATGCACAGAAAATGTGCAAGTCAAAACAGCTATAAAAGCATTGAGGCCTTTTCTATACTCCACCATGCCGCAAAACCATAGCGACAACACTTCTAGATCAGATTTACGCTGAAGAAAAAGAAAAATATTTTTCTTTTCTCTTAGGACGTACTGTAATTATGTTGATTAAAAGAAGGTCAAACATCCACAATGAGTCAGTTGTGTGTGCTACAATTACAACCGAAACTTTTCTGTATGAAATAATAGATACATCAGGTCAACCTCATACCTCAAAAAATTTGACAGAGATTGAACAGTTATTACTGTTCTACAATCCAAAATACGAAACAAAAAAAATAATAACTTTTTCGATCGATCACACCGGCAAATTTAAAAACAGTAGAAACTTCATTTCAGAAATGTGTGTCAATCAAAATGGGCAACATGTGGATTGATTATTTTAATTTTTTCTGTTCAATTATTTGAAATAACCTCAAATTTTTAAAGTTTTTTCTTGAACTGTGTATTCATTGTTCTATAAATCGAAAATGGATTCAAATAGCCATAGATGTACAAACAAAAAATGTTGGTTTTTCATTCCTACATCACATGGTCGAAAAATATACAGGGTGTTCCATTTGAAAAAATGGAGAAAATTCAATTCAAAAGTTCTAAATCGAAAAATCATTTCTGTCCATCCTGTATATTTTTAGGAAGTGAAAATGATTTATTTTCAAAACGTATCTGCAAATGGTATTATTTCAACAAAAAAAATTACTACATCCAAAATAGTTGGGAGATAGTTAATAATAATATAGGACTGAAAGGAGTCTAGAAAGTGGCTTCTAAAAATGTACTGATATTTATAGCATTCAATTTTAAAAAAATGGCATTTGGTCCTGTATAATCATCTTTTGTATGTAGTTTACTTGTATTTTTTTTTTAATTACTTGCTATCAAAGAACTTGAGAGATCCAAGTCGGACTCACTACTCAACTCGTATTTTGGACACATATATTCATTTACGCAATAACAATCATTTGTCTCGATGCAAAGGACAGACTAGCATTCTACTATAGCGATTTTCTCGGTTATAAATATTATGTTCTACATATTAAGTCAACTTACCGAATAATCTACCCGAGACACTTTCATATCTCTCTTGGTAATAGCCTTCATAGTATTATACTTTAAAATTTTCTCAGCTGTCGGCCTTTCCTCATATACTGGGTTCAACATTTTTTCAATAATTACCTTGAAACCTAATGACACCCCTGGAAAAACATTTTATTATTATTTCGAATACAAATTTCGCAGATATACGTACTATCGTAAAACGGTTGAGGTAACACATCATGTCGCAATTGTTGCCACAACGGACCATAGCTCGGCAACTCTAAGTCTGCCGCTAGTTCCAAAAGGCTAATTCCCAATCCAAAAATATCGCAGCTTGGCTGGTAAATACCTTCCAGTACTTCTAAAGCCAGATATTTTGAATCCCCATCTGACAAAGTTGACTTGCAAACCATGGGGGCCTAGTACATACATCAGTGATCTGTTACAAGTGCCGTAACATGGCCAATTTTATTATGTATCGAATACTTTTTCAGAAAACGAAGCTTGAGAATGAATCTTACTACAAGACAATTTACGGTATAATATTTTTAATTAATAGCATTCGTTTTCTCCAAAAGTACCTGTGGGAGGGTAGAGAAATAAATAATAACAAATAATAATAATAATAATAATAAAAGATCTTTACTGGTCATACACATATAACACATAACTAAAAGGCCATCGACCGAGGTCCTTCAGCCTGTCTATCATTTTATAATTATTCTATAAAAATTAAGTTTTCTTAAAAAAAGTGATAAATCGGATTTAAGTATACGTAAAAAAAAACTTGATTAATACGTATTATATATTAGCATTTTACAAATTAGGATGAAGAATTAATTAACGTCCCGCAGGGAATTTAGTATTTCTTGAATGGTTCTTTCGGTAAATCGAGATCTGGGCCTCTGGATTGTTCTCGTTCTCAGTAGAGGATTCATGATGAGGAAATTATGAGGTCGTTGTGCAAACTTTTTAGAAAGCATATTGAGTCTCTCCTGAATTGGACTGACTTTGATAATGTCATAAAGATAATGTTAGAAGGCAGGTAAGAAGGAAGGTAATTATTCTCAAAGCTGAAGTTTCGGCAACTTGAATATTTTTTATAATAGACTTTCGGCAATTTAGGTACAGGGTATGTCCAAACTCTAACAGTGGACGACATATGGACTTGTAGATTTTGGCAGCAGATTGTGTTGAAATTCTTCGTTTGAGCAGCTTAGTATGTTGTTTTAGGTTGCATTTGTAATCCAGTTCGGTTCCTAGGTACTTTGTAGATAAAGAGGGTTGTATTCTTGAATTTAAAATATTAATGGAGGGTGAATTTATGGTTAGTCTATGATTGAAAATTATAAAGCGAGCTTTAGCGGGATTTAATTGTAGTCTCCATGTTTTAAACCATTTTTCTGTAAATTATCGATGGTCTTGGCCAGAGTGTTGTGAGAAATTAATGTGGTATCATCTGCGTATTGCACAAAATAAGATTTTGGATCAATTTCGGAAGAAAAAATATCGTGGCAGTAAATATTATATAGCACTGGTGATAATGCAGATCCTTGCGGTAATCCTTGCTCAGCAACAAAACCGTCTGAAAAGGAGTTGTTTACTTTGACATAAAGATTCCTCATTTCCAGAAACCTTCTCAGAATATAAACAAGGTAGGCTGGGATCTCTAGTTTGCTCAATTTGTAAAGCAAACCCAAATGCCGTACATTATCAAATGCTTTTTTAATGTCTAAGAAAACAGCAGCTGATTTTAAGTTATCTAGTTTGGCCGACTGGACATTAGATACCAGGATGGTAAGAAGGTGTAGGGTCGAACATTTTTCTTTAAATCCAAATTGAAAAGTTGGAATTTTTCACTTATGCACTCCAGAATTCTACCTTTGATAATTTTTTCAAAGAGTTTTCCAAGAACAGATAATAAAGTAATTGGTCTGTAATTTTCCGTTTTTGTGTGATCAGTGTAGGGCTTGGGAATTGCAACTATTTGTCCTTTTTTCCAAATAGCCGGAAAATGGTGATTGTAAACAGAATTCATTCATTTTTATTATTCCGGGTGGCACAGGAGACATGTAACACCTCGTAGCATGTTTATTTTAAAAGATATTATTTTTAAATTTACTACACTTATATAATGCGTGATTGTCCTTTTTTAAGTACAAAAATTTTTTTCCCACCACTTCCGGTTTCACCGGAGTGACATCTACTCTGTTATTTTAAATGACACCCTGTATATTTTTTTTTACCTACCTGATCCGTCTCTAGATTCTCTTTTCAACCATGTATCGGAACACGGCATTTGTTTTTAAAATGACAGTTAATATCAATTTTAGTTTGTAAGTCTAGGTGGCCCTGATATGAACCTTGGCAGATATTGATGCGTAGTGTGCCGTGATATCGAAAGACCTCTGGTATGCGACTTTGTACCTCATATTTTTTTGGGAATAACCAATAGCTGAACAGACTAATAAGATCTAACTTATTTAAAAAAGATATCTTTAAACATCCCACCCCATGTTTTTATTTCACCTAGTTAAAAAATACGTATTTATCTTTTATTTTTTCCAATACAATTGCTGTGCCTATCCTATTTTACTTTCTTCATCAAAATTAGTATCGAATGTTACTGCATAGTAATGAATATTGTACTTCAACAAAAATATTTTGCAGGCGGTGGAAACAAAATAAAAGTAGGCAAAACGATTTTTTTAATAAATAAGAAACATCAGTAAAACACATTTGAACAAAATTGATGAAAAACCATTACACTATGTAATACATTTTTACAACGAATGAATGAAATTAAAATGAAATATTTACTGAAGTACTACATATAAAAGCATTTCTTACTGCAGATGCTCAAAATGTTGTCCGTTATTATCTCTGCACAATCGTGTTTTTGTGACGGTAGCCCTAAGCACGTTATCTAACTGCAATTCAGTAATCTCATCGATTGCTCTTCTGACTACAAAAAAATCAAGCGGCGTAAAGTCTGGTGACCTTGCAGGCCATCGAACGGTCCCATTTGTTCCCATCCAGTTTTCTCCAAACCTTTCATTTAAATAATTCACCACAATTCTGCTGTTATGTGGCGGAGCCCCATCCTGTTGAAAAATTATTGGGCTAATATTAGGTGGCAGTTCTTCCAAAAAATCTTGTATCTGGTTTTGCAAAAATCCCAAATATCTTTCTCCATTTAATGGACCATCAAAAATTATTGGCCCAATAATTCTTCTGCCAATTACTCCTAACCATACATTAAAACTAAATAGCTCCTGATATGCACTTTCACTCATATTTCTGGGATTTTCTTGTTGGGGTGTTGTTACAATTAAATAATGCCAAATTAGTGAACCTGGACTCGTCGGAAAATAAAATTTGTTCATGAAAATTATTGCCCAAATTGTGTCTGTTCAGAAACCAATTGCAATAGTTCAATCTTCTTTGAAAATCATTTTCGTATAAATGCTGGTGTATTCGGTACTTGTATGATTTAAATTTGTGTTTTTTCAAAATGCGTCGAGCTGATTCCCGATTTACACCGGTTTGGTCCTCAATCTGTTTTATCGAAATTGTGGAATCTGCCTCGACAATTGCAAGTACATTGATTTCCGACTCTTCATCGATAATGAAATTATTTTCCGGTACATCTGGTTCACTTCTGAATTGCTGTTCAACTCTTACAAAATAGTTGTTTGGTGGATGAATTCTTTCGGGAAATCTTTCTTGATATAAGTCAGCAGCCCGCCTGCTATTTTTCTTACATTCGCTATAGATAGACTTTTTCATTTCGTGAATACATGGTAAAACAGAGTTAATAACGTGATAACTTAGGTACAATTTAATGAAAAATACTTAAATTGCTGCCAAGTAAACAATTCTTAATTGTCAAATTAAAATGATGCCTCGTTTTACCTTCTTTTGTTTCCACCGCCTGCTTACTATTTTTGTTGCAGTACAATATTCATTACTATGCAATAACATTCGATACTAACTTTAATGAAGAGTGTAAAATAGGATAGGCACAGCAATTGTATTGGACAAAAATAAAAGATAAAAGTATTTTTTAACTAGGTGAAATAAAAAAATGGGGTTCCTATTTTGGTTTTTATGATATCGTGGGTTGTTTAAAGATATTTTTTTAAATAAGTTAGATCTTATTAGTCTGTTCAGCTAGTGGTTATTCCCAAAAAAATATGAGGCATAAAGTCGCATACCAGAGGTCTTTCGATATCACGGCACACTACGCATCAATATCTGCCAAGGTTCATATCAGGGCCACCTAGACTTAACAAACTAAAATTGATATTAACTGTCATTTTAAAAACAAATGCCGTGTTCCGATACATGGTTGAAACGAGAATCTAGAGACGAACCAGATAGGTAAAAAAAATATACAGGGTGCCATTTAAAATAACATAGTAGATGTCACTTCCGGAAGTGGCGGGAAAAAGTTTTTTGTACTTAAAAAAGGACAATCATGCATTATATAAGTGTACCAAATTTCAAAATAATATCTTTTTAAATAAACATGCTACGGGGTGTTACATGTTTCCTGTGTCACCCAGTATAGAGATGGATACCACAGTCTAGTTTTTTACAATCGACCAAGGAATATTGTCCACATCTGGGGCCGAATTTTTCTGTTTATCAAGAATTTTGAAGTATTCTTCCTCATTAGTTTCTATACCATCATTTCTGCAAAATTAGAAATACAATTTGGGCGAAGTTTAGCCTTTAAAGGCCATAAATGACTGTAAAACCGAAAGTAGAATGGTAGAGCTATAAAAGACAGTGTTTATCATCAAAATATTCACCAGCGGAGCATTTGTATATCATGATATTGACAAATACTCGACATACGTAACATTAATAAAATGCCTTCGCTTTGTTTATGCTTGCTATCTTTGAAATAGCCTTGCAAGAATTTGGTATACGATTACATGTAGACTAAATAAATTTGTGGCTTATCGTAATGAGAATTAGATAAACAAACAGTGAGAGCAATTTTTGCAACATATTCTTTTAGATGTATTAAACAAGAGAAATTCCAAAAGTTATTGAAAAGTAACCAACAATGTCCCGTTAACTAGGTCGTGACTACCATCAAACAAATCTGATATCATTATATTGTATTATCGCTGGGAAAAAGTCATTTTGTCAAATTTCAAAGCCCTAGGTAAAAAGTAAAATGGGGAAATTCTGTCGAATCAAAAATTTGTGATTTGTGGGAATAAATGAGGGGGTAATCACTCCTTCGAAAGGTGGTCAGCATATTTCATATTACATAATACTTCACCGGACTACAATATACTCCATCATACTTCACGATACTTCATCGTACTACAATCATACTTCGCGATACTTCATACATCTTCACGATACTTCATTATAAATTTTTATATAAAAAAAGTACCTATTATAGATCATGAGTTATATTAGATAAGTAATTTTAAAAGATATATTTTAATTACATTCATTATTAGTTTAACTTACATACAAATAATTATTTTAAAAAACAAATTTAACAACATTTTAATTCAACATAAAAAATGATTAATAATAATTATATCACTCTTAATTCTCATTCACAAAGAATATAAATAATAAATATAAAATAAATATTTGGTTATTGAAAAAAGAACTATTGTATTTTTAAATAAAAGAAATTCTGTTTTAAATGCTTTAAAAAAACGTTGTTATTAAACTCTACATGTGATTTTACATTTTAGGTTCTTGTCAAGAGTACTTCTCTTGCCAAGAGACTAAAAGCCCGTAATATGTAGAGTTTAAAAAAGCATCTTTTAAAACATTTAAAACAGAATTTCTTTTATTTAAAAATACAATAGTTCTTTTTTCAATAAACCAAAAATTTATTTTATATTTATATTTTTTGTGAATGAGAATTAAGTGATATAATTATTATTAATCATTTTTTAAGTAGAATTAAAATGCAGTTAAAACTGTCTTTTAAAATAATTATATGTAAGTTAAAATAATAATGAATGTAATAGCATAAAATATATCTTTTAAAATTACTTATCTAATATAAATTCATGATCTATGATAGGTACTTTTTTTTTATATAAAAGGGGGGCGAGCGTAGGTGCGTCTTTACTATGTACATACTTCGATATGCGATGTAAAGCAACGTTAGGCGTGGTTAGTAGTTGGATTGGTGACCGTTCCAACGAAGACCACGTCCTCGCCTCGCCCATCTTCCAGCGGCTTGTATATCAGTGTATGCGCGGAAGCTATACAACCTTAGGCGAGGGTTGTATAGGAGATATATCATCCTTCGGAGGGGATGTAAAGCCGTCGGTCCCTTGTCTATTAAATGTTAGGCAAGTAAAAGATCCCTACTCTTCTTAAGGGAAGAGGTTCGGCAAAATTCCTGGTTGGGGGTAGCTCGTCTACAGGCGTCGGTGCTAGGCCTCAGTAGCGGAAATAGGCCGACGTTAAATAAATGTATAAAAAAAAAAAAATTTTTTTTATATAAAAATGTATAATGAAGTATCGTGAAATTTGCATGAAATACTATGTAGTATGATGGGATATATTGTAGTCCAATAAAGTATTAATGTAATATGAAGTATAGAATTGACCTTTATCGTAAACTTCCTTCCTTCCTTCTCTATGTTTGCGTTTGCTATCTTTGTAGTGGCGGTTGCTCCTAAGGGGCACAGTAGCACGTGCGTCCCAAAGCTAATTCAGCTCCCCAAAACTAATTCACCCAGCTAGTTAATTTCTATTTATTTTTATCCACTTTAACATTTTTATCAACATAAACCCCAAAACTAATTTCCAACGCTATCGCTATGTTACAACTTGAGTTTGCCAATATCTACTTCCCAAAGTGCACCACATCAGTTGTGAACGGAGATTGTGTCATGTTTCCGCATCTGGCTAGATTTTGTTTACAACGTTGCTATGGCAACAACACGTGTCTTATGCTCTAATGCTGGCACAGTTCACTTGTGTACACTGCAGTCTCCTCAGTCTGCTTGCAATCGTAGAATCGTATCTCTGTTATATGCTTCATCAGCTAACGTTTATGTTTGCCTGCTCTCGCTGCTTGAATGGGGAGTTCTGTGTTTTGATATTTATTTATTTCGTTTCATTTAGGCACACATAAGACATTTAAAAATGAATTCAGTGTCTTATATTTTAAGTAACAGTCCACTGAGCTACGAGGATAAAGTTAATAAAAAAATTAGGAAGGCCTATCCCGGAATTAACTATAAGAAAAAACTACTGTGGGTAAAATAAGACAATTTAATAGATATTTAAAAAAAAAATACATATAAGTTTTCGTGGATGTGTGGGAGGACACATTTGCAATTTTTGGCTTATTTTTTATGCAGCACACGATTTTGAGAACAAAGAATATGGTGAGTGGTTCTCTGGTAATTTAATATACTATTCCACAATGTCAAATATGTGCCCCCCTATAAAATTAACGGCGAGCCGCCACTGTACCTTTGAAATAACTTTGCAGGAATTTGGTGTACGATTACATGTAGACTAAATAAATTTGTGGCTTATCGTAAAGGGAATTAGATAAGCAAACAGTGCGAGCAATTTAGGATCAAG
Source organism: Leptura quadrifasciata (assembly GCA_963675555.1). Classification (NCBI taxonomy): domain Eukaryota; kingdom Metazoa; phylum Arthropoda; class Insecta; order Coleoptera; family Cerambycidae; genus Leptura; species Leptura quadrifasciata. Next base: position 2,213,710 of record OY776682.1, on the reverse strand, counting down.
GATCTCCCGTTTACTAGGACGCGACCGCCATCAACCAAATTTGGTATCATTATATTGTATTGTCATTTTAAATTTATCTTCTACAATTTCAGATAAACTAATTAAATTCGGGTTTTACAGTACAAAATGTAGCGACTGAAAATGGGAAAAACCATGTTTCATACAGTGTCTATAGCAATAAGAAGCCATTATCATCAGCACACATTTAAGTACATGCTATTACTAAAACATAATATTTTTAGTCGCAAACTCCTCTATAAAATCCTTATTTTACTATAAGGAACGTAACCAGACTGCAACCAACAGCTACTCTCTGGGCTATGTGCTCCGCCGAGCGTTGAATTACAAGTTACAAGCCTGGCACGTTGAGTGTAATAATTGCATATTACCATCAAAATGCTAATGCTTCGATTGCAACAAACACCAGACGAAAGACTGATACTTAAAGGAGCTCTCGTGCCAGTCGTCACACACCACGTGCGACAATATTATGTTTTAATATTCCACCCTCTAAAAACACATTTGAACTAGGCTATTACTAGTCAAGATTACTAATAAGTGTTGTGCTGTGGGACAAATAACGATTTCAAAAAGTACTTACCAATTTTAGATCAACTAAAATCCCAAAATCTGCCAACTTATAAATCCCATTCTTCATCATTATGTTCCCAGGTTTAACATCCAAATGCAAAAGATCTCTCTTATGCAAAAAATTCAACGCTTTACAAATATCATAAAGGACATTCCACAACAGATCCTCTGGAATGTCATTATTCAAGACGGAGTAATCCGCAAGGCTCATATCGCAAAATTCCAGCACCATATATACCTCGGAACCTTCTTCCCAGGCCATATAAAATTGAACACAATTGGGATGAACTCCAACTTTTTCATTGTTGCGAACTTCTGCATAGCGATCCTTAAAACTAATTACGGACTTCAATCTTTTAATAGCGTAGAGTTTGTTGTCCTCTCGATTACGGGCACGGTAAACTCTACCAAAACTGCCTTCTCCAATAAGACCATGCTTAAAAAACACTTGGTCCAAATAGGATGTATTCAAATCAGAATTGTACACTGGGCTTAGTTCCACTGCAATTTAACACACATTAAAAATAAGAATGACCTACTTATAGGTTATGTCCAACATATCAGATAAGAACATATTTTAAAAGGACATATAATCACTGTATAACTTAATATCCTACCTGATTGATTGAAACACACTGGTTTTGGTTTCTCGTAAACACCATTTGATGTCAAAAAGCTCCTTCTCATTTTATTTGGGACAGGAGGACATGGAGGTAGACTTTTTCGTTGTGCGAGTTCCTATAAGAAAACGAGCCGGGAATTAAATTACATACAGCGTACAATCAGCAAATTATTTTAAAAACAATACATGCATCTAACAATGGCTTCCTCACATAACAATACATTTTATAAGCATGTATCAACAAGTTTAACTTACTTTTTTTGTTGATAAACGTTCATTCGTCCTCAACTCTTCCGGTAAGGAAAAGGTACCACGTTTACGATTAGCCATTGAAAAACAAATTAACAAAAACAACAATAAATAAATTAAAACAATTTCGTTCCACTTTTACATGACGCTCGTACCTCGCTGAACGCAAACTGAGTAAGTCCAAATATTCCAAATAAGTCCGAACACGGTAAAAAGCAGCGCTTCGAAACTGCGTAGGAGCGAACAGCCGAAAATGATTGGTGGATTTAAATTGCGAGATGCAAATTCCACCAACCGAACAAGGCGGCAACAAATCGGTCATGTTCGGAAATTTACCAAGAGCGAAACCAAATCAACAGGCTGTCGCGAGGAAAGGGAACAATATTAGAACGTTTGTCGCGTGGTGAATTTTGGGATGTTCATTGCGAATGCAAGGTGAACCATAAAACTGTAATTTGCATAAGCATAATGCATAAATCTATTTAACTAATTGGTGTATAGGGACTATTATATTTATTTATCCAGTATCTTTATTATCATTAATTTTACTAATTGATAAATTACCTCACCTTATACAGAAAAGGTTTGCTATATGTGGGTTCAATAAACCACATTGTTTTGGAAATGCAATCAATTATACAGCGTTGAAACAATATACTTATACACTACGGAAACTACCATGAAGGCAGTAATTGTGGTTATTTGAAATAGCACCTAATTTAAATAAGAAAATAAATAAAACTGAGAAAATATATATTTATAAATTATAACCAGTACAAACATTTAAACAGATCCATGTTTAACAACAGTCAAAAGCGAACTAATGTTCGTTGAAGGTGCAAAAAGATATGGTTGTTTGTTTAATTCAAAAGGAACTAAATTTCTTAAACCTTCCAATTCGCCACTTGATTCCAATTTCCAGCCCTCTATAAATCGGAATGAATAGATAAAGAAACTTTCATTTCCGGTTACTATACATAAATAGGCATCGCTAATTCCAAATCCTGAAAATATTCATATATATTTCACAGAGAACTATATAGTAGTTATACATACTAAATACATCCATAAGAAGCTAGATCAGTGAATTTTGCCGGGCATGTCTAATGAAAATAAGATGTATGTAGGCAACTCTCTGGTGAAACACACCGAATATGCGCCTTTAACGTATAAGACAAACCTTTAGAGAATTTATATATATGAGTGAAAATAACTAAAAATCAATCGAAAGTCGTAAAATGCTCGCCAAGATTCACCGATCCCACTAAACTTTAGCTATTGGACAACTTTACCTCCCGTGTAAAAGACGGACATTCCTAGAACAGGCGCTTCTAACTCTATACTTTGATAAAAGTAGTAATTGTTGTGATAATGGTCATATTTGAGTACTTGAAGAGGTGCGCTTCTGTGGGCGAGCACTATTAAACTATCAGCACCTAATACCACACCAGTAGCCATCGAGCAACCATAGGATGGTACAGTTCTTAAAATATCAAACTAAAAAAGGATTTATTTTTAGACTTTTGGGTTTAGCATGGAGTAGAGGATGTAGTGATCATTCTGAACGCACCCCCATATTTTATTTCAAATGTTTTAGGATGCATTTTTTGTAATGGAGAATGGTACCTGTTGCTTAATTTCATTAAATGTGAATATCATGGTTTCTTCATCTTCATGATGCATGTGAGTACTTTTTACATTCCCAATAATTAATGTAACTCCTTGTGCAGCATGGAACAAGTATATTGACCAAGCTCCTTTTGTTGGAATTTTTTGAATCTCTATTGCTTTGCTCTAGAAAGATGCATTTTACAATTAGTTTAAATTTTTATAGTTACATGGAAAATCTAATGGTTATATACAGCCTACGTAGCAATAAAATGAATTTAGTCATTATTTGGCTATATAAAAGGATTCATTTGTGTGATGAAGGACGCCAATAATATTAATAAAAATGTAAAATGTTAGACATATAGTTATAATATATATAACGGCAGTCTCAGTTTTATATATCCATCAATGAACAATAATTTTTAGCAAGAAGGCTGTGAAATAATATCTCCGTATGTCAAAATTTAGCGACGCCACATTCTGCCATTTTCTTTTTTTAAATATTGTGTGCGGTTGGTTTGTCACAAGTATACAAGTTGTGTGATTATAATAGATGATAATTTCAAGGAATGTGATTTATAATATTAGAATTCAGACTTTAGAGTAATAACGAAATAAAATATGAATATCTACGCACAAATTTTTCAGGTGAGGATTTATCATAATTCTTGTAGCTTAGAATCTAAGTATGTGTTGTTGGCAATATAATTTTACTGTTATTAACGAAAATAGCAGCACTAAAACTGCTAACATGATAAAACTGTTAAGTATTTGTATTATATGGGTATGTGACTATATATAGGCACCGATGTATTCTGAATTACAGACGAGAACAGACTTGTTTTAAATTAGATAGATACCTTGTCTTCAATGAATTTTATAACAATACAGTCCAAATCATGTGTGTCTGTTGAAGGATCGTAGTATCTTCCTATAATAGCGTATGATTGTCCATTTAGCGAAAAGAAATCTGCTCCACTGACGTACCCTGTGATAAACTTGTCATACTGGTAAAATCTTCCGGTAGTATTTGCGGTGGATAACGTGGTCCAAGTTAGCATGGATATTTCGTTTAAAACTTTAGCATTATCAGTCCTAATGAAATAAATGACAATTCATTAAAAAATAAACGTTACTATACAGTTAAAAATTTAAATTAATTCCATTTGTCAACTTGTACAAGTACTTTTAGAGACTTAAGACAACTGTTATGAATATTCGACTATTTTATTAGCTTGGATTTGAGTTTATTAAGAGTTCTATTTGCTTTTTGAATTTATTATTCTCTACTTGTAGAGATTTTTAATGTATCTATAATAGGTGCGTAAATATTATTGTCAATAAAGTGAGTTTTGGACTGAAAGCTATGTTTTTATAAATGTGAGTGATTCTATCAACTCATAAAATAAAGAAAAATTAAAAAATATCATCTCTCATTCTCTTTAATAGACTAAAAATTAGTTTGTTTATTTCTAATTGATCAAAGCCACTCGGCACCAGATTGACGTTGAACATAATTATATTTTTTAATGTAGAATTTTTGTACAAAAAGTAATACAATTATTTGTCTTGTTTCTAATTTATGGGGACTTGAGTGACAGCTAAAAAGTTGTTATACATAGAATGCCTTCTCGATATTTTTTGCAAAGTATAGTCCATAAAAATTATATTTCAAACAATTACTATCCTAGGCTACTTCACTTCACAGCCGGAAATCCCGTATACAGTGTCTGCCAAAAAGTCCGTATGGACTTATTAATTATGCAACACAAGTAGTACGTAGGGAGAAGAAAGCATATTTCAATTTTAATATTAACAATGTGAACGCCAAACGGTTTTGGAAAATTTTAATATCGAATAATATCATTAATACTGAGCAAACTAATTATTTCTTTGTTAATTTCCTACCCTCTACATCAATATCAAACGTTGTTCTAGACAAATATAAAAATGATTCATTAACTGATCCCAATTTTAAATTTCAACAAGTAGATGAATTTACTGTATTAAAACTCATTAGTAGAATGCAGGTTCTCACGGCCGTTGTCTAATGAAGTAGATTCTTCCGGGTCTTGCCATGGTCGTCGAACTTGACTTGACGTTTCGCTGATCATCCTGTCAGCCTCTTCAGAAGGATTCTAAAGACTGAATCTGTTGTGTTACACTCCTCGTTATATACCTAGGCGTCGCTTCGCTTCGCTGGTCATTGGTCGCGCTTGGTTCGCTTCGCTGCTCATTCGTCGTGTTTGGTTGACCATGACTTACTACGGTGCTGGTACTTGGCAATACCAGTCTTCACGTGTTACTAAGTCGATACCCATCCTCTCTGTTAAAGTTGTTCACGTTTTTCATAATTTCCAGTGATTCCCTAATGATTCGCGGATAATAGCGCGTATTCCTGTCTAATATATTGACGTCCTCGCAGTCGATTTTATGGTTCTCATTATTATGGACATGTTCTGCTATCGCCGACCTATCCGTGTATCCAAATCTGGTATTTCTCTGGTGTTCTTTGATTCTGCACTGGATACTCCGTCCTGTTTGTCCGATGTAGCTTTTACCACATGTGCATTTCAACTGGTAAACACCTTTTGATAACAGTTTGGGGACAGGGTCTTTAACTGAGGGAAGAATCTGCTGTATTTTCTTCACTGTTCGAAACCGTACACCTACTTTCTTTTTGAATAAAATCTTCTTCAGCTTATCTGTGACTCCCGCGACGTAGGGTAGGCATGCATACGTTGTTGGTTGTTGCTGTTCTTCTTCTGTAGTTCTCCTCTGGTTATTTACTACTCGTTGTATATTGATTTGACTGTATCCGTTCTTCTCTAAAGCTTGTTGGACATTCTGTAGTTCCTCGGGTTTATTTTCGTCGTCGCATATTGTGTTGGCTCTGTGGACCAAGGTTCTAATTAACGCTCTCTTCTGTTGTGGATGGTGGTGAGATGCCGCATGTAGGTAACGATCGGTGTGCGTTTTCTTTCTGTAGACACCATGGGCCAGCTTGCCATTGTGTGATCTTTTCACTAATACATCTAAGAAAGGTAAAGCTCCATCTTGCTCGGTCTCCATTGTAAATTTGATACTTGGATGCTGTTTATTCAAATGTTCGAAGAAAACAGATAAAGATGATTCTCCATGTGGCCATATGATTAACGTATCGTCTACGTAGCGTAGCCAGCACTTTGGTTTATTCTCACTACAGCGTATGGCTTCCTCTTCAAAAGCTTCCATGAATAGGTTGGCTATCACAGGTAAAAGTGTTGATCCCATGGCTGCTTCTTGCTTCTGCTCGTAGAAGTCTCCATTCCATAGAAAGTATGTTGTAGACAGGCACAATCGGGCCAGATCCAGTATGTCTTCTCTTAATGTAATGATATCATGGTTAGTTTTGACGTCGAATCTTTGTTCACCAATGTACCAATTGAGGAAACAGTTAACCTGATTCGTCAACAACTTGTACCTAAAGGATTAAGAGAAGACATACTTGATCTGGCCCGATTGTGCCTGTCTACAACATACTTTCTATGGAATGGAGACTTCTACGAGCAGCCATGGGATCACCACTTTCACCTGTGATAGCCAACCTATTCATGGAAGCTTTTGAAGAGGAAGCCATGTGCTGCAGTGAGAATAACCCAAAGTGCTGGCTACGCTACGTAGACGATACGTTCATCATATGGCCACATGGAGAATCATCTTTATCTGTTTTCTTCGAACATTTGAATAAACAGCATCCAAGTATCAAATTTACAATGGAGACCGAGCAAGATGGAGCTTTACCTTTCTTAGATGTATTAGTGAAAATGCCACACAATGGCAAGCTGGCCCATGGTGTCTACAGAAAGAAAACGCACACCGATCGTTACCTACATGCGGCATCTCACCACCATCCACAACAGAAGAGAGCGTTAATTAGAACTTTGGTCCACAGAGCCAACACAATATGCGACGACGAGAACAAACCCGAGGAACTACAGAATGTTCAACAAGCTTTAGAGAAGAGCGGATACAGTCAAATCAATATACAACGAGTAGTAAATAACCAGAGGAGAACTACAGAAGAAGAACAGCAACAACCAACAACGTATGCATGCCTACCCTACGTCGTGGGAGTCACAGATAGGCTGAAGAAGATTTTATTCAAAAAGAAAGTAGGTGTACGGTTTCGAACAGTGAAGAAAATATAGCAGATGCTTCCCTCAGTCAAAGACCCTGTCCCCAAACTGTTATCAAAAGGTGTTTACCAGTTGAAATGCACATGTGGTAAAAGCTACATCGGACAAACAGGACGGAGTATCCAGTGCAAAATCAAAGAACACCAGAGAAATACCAGATTTGGATACACGGATAGGTCGGCGATAGCAGAACGTGTCCATAATAACGTGAACCATAAAATCGACTACGAGGACGTCAATATATTAGACAGAAATACGCGCTATTATCCGCGAATCATTAGGGAATGACTGGAAATTATGAAAAGCGTGAACAACTTTAACAGAGCGGATGGGTATCGACTTAGTAACACGTGGAGACTGGTATTGCCAAGTACCAGCACCGTGGTAAGTCACGGTCAACCAAACACGACGAATGAGCAGCGAATCGAACCAAGCGCGACCAATGACCAGCGAAGCGAAGCGGCGCCTAGGTATATAACGAGGAGTGTAACACAACAGATTCAGTCTTTAGAAGCTGACAGGATGATCAGCTAAACGTCAAGTCAAGTTCGACGACCACGGCAAGACTCGGAAGAATCTACTTCATAAAACTCATTAGTGAAATAAAAACTAATGCTACATGATGTGATGGATTAAGTATAAAAATGATGTCTCTGCTGCCCACATATCATTCCTTACTTAACACATATAGTAAACGTATGTCTGCTTGATAGTGTTTTTCCGGGTGTGTGGAAAAATGCCGTGATAACCGCATTGCCCAAGAAACCAAATCCATTGGAACTAAATTATCTTCGGGCCATCAGTATACTTCCAATCTTGTCAAGAACGGTTATTCAAATTGGGGAGTATATTTGTGAAATATCTGTACTGCCTCTAACTCAGTCTGGATTTAAGCCGGGACATAGCTGCACCAGGTCACTTCTTCATATCCTCGATGACATCATGAGAGCAACAGATCAAGGTTTATATACAATCTTACTCTTGCTGGACTTTAGTAGGGCTTTTAATAATTTAAATTTTGAAATTTTATTATCAATATTAAAATATATAGAGTTAACAGACAGTGCACTTAAATTAATTCAAAATTATATTGAAAACAGATAACAGAAAGTTGCAATTTAAAATAATGAATTAAATTATCTAATCTTAAAGACTGGTGTACCTCAGGGTTCCATTCTGGGCCCTCTGTTGTTTAACATATACGCCAGCCAGTTAATTAAATGCCTTCGTTACTATATACACCACTTATATGCCGATGACACCTAGCTTTGTATTTCATTTAAGCCTGCTGATGTGGATAGAGCTTGCTACCAAATTAATCAAGACCTCAATATGTTTGTTGCTTTAGCCAGGGACTTGATCATAAATCCAAGTAAAACTAATATTGTTACATTTGGTCCAAAAAAATGTGCGTACCTAATAATTTAAAGCAAAACATCAATATAACTATAGACAAAAATAAAACTCATGTAGTAGAAGTAGCAAGAGTTGCGATTGATAGTGTTCTCAGGTTTAACAGTCACATTAGCAAACTTACGCAAAAATCATATGCAACAATAAAGTTAATTTATGGTAAAGTATATACGACCAGAATTGAAACCGTATAAAAACTAAAAGCCGACAAAAACAGTCGGTATCTCTTTATTGTACATGGGCGGAGGTAAATAGAAATGATTGTCATAATAAAATGTTCAAATTGTATTCATTTTTATTATTTTTTGTTTATTAGGTTCATTTCGCCAATAACATATTTTTGAGGTATTATATCAGTTTTAGATATAGTCTAAATATTTAAATTTATTGGTTTTAGTTTTAAAGTTAACCCATATTATATTGAAATATGTTATTGGTCAGCAAGGATCAACGAGAAGGTATGAACATATCTTGCCAGGAGGGGATGGGACAGGTTAGATTAACGAGGGGCAACGATTTTAGTAAAAAATAAAATAAAAATTTAAGTTTCTTCTAAAATAAAAACGTAAGTTTCCTGAACAAAGCAAAGAATTATTATATGAAAACAAAAATAAATATTTGTATACTTATATAAAACATAAATAAAAACAAAATTAAAATATTTCTCTAGAATGAAGTAACTTAAATTAAAATTTCTTGTCAACTAAATAAAATATATTCCACGAAATGTAACAATAAAAAAGTAAATGAAAAAATGAAGAAAAGTTAAATGTTAATTGACGCGTCCGAATTTTCACTTTCTGAGGAGGAATCATTATCCAGTTGAATTAAAATCGGCGCACTAGGGGGTAGCGTTGGATATCGATTTTCTTCTCCAATTACATGCCTAACGCAATTTTTCCATAAATCAGTATTATTGTCAATGTCATGTATTACTTCTCTTATATGATCAACTACTATCGCGCTTAACGTTGGAGAGTTATTACATTTTCGTAAACGTACTTTTAGTGTTCCCCAAACCATCTCGATAGGATTAAATATGCAATAGTATGGAGGTAACCGCAAAAGTGTATGACCGTGTAAATTGGATAAGTTATCAATAACATATTCCTTTTTGAAATTCTGTTCTTTTATTCTTTTCAGTAATTCGCGTTTTATTGGAACTTTTACAGGAATTTTCATATTTTTTTTCTCATGAATTTTAAAATGTCTTCCTTTTTTGTGCTGTTATTTGGTATTTTATTTAATATACGCGAGTGATAAGAAGCATTATCTAATACAATTACCGAATTTGGAGGAATATTTGGTAGAAGCTGTTGAGAAAACCATTTTTCGAATAGATCGGCAGTCATGTCTTCGTGATAGTCTGCAGAAGACTGCGATATTTTTTTGGCCGATAAGAGCAACGCATTGGGTACAAACCCATTTTCACTTCCCGCATGAAGTATGATAACGCGTTTTCCTCTAGAACACGGAGTATTTAAAACACAATTGTGCGAACTATCTACCCAACCATACTGAACAACATCATGCATGTCAAACCACGTCTCGTCTAGATACACTATATGCCTGTTTAGTTTACGATATTCTCTAATTTTTTTCCAAATAATCTACTCGAAGTGAAACTATACGTCGCGATTCCATAATTACCATACGACTGTCAATTTTTTAATGTTTAAAACCACATTTCGTAGTGTATCTAAAGACCTATAATTATAATCAGGATAATCGCTCAATTTTTCTTGAATCATTTTTAATGTAGGAACTATATTTTCTTCATACATATTATAAATTATACGCCGTATTACATCTCTAGTGGCATCATCAATATTTTTTAATTTCGTATTTTTCCGTTTCCTCTTTGCGCTGTGATCTATAACATCGCTTTCTTGAATTGCGCGATAAATTGTTGATTTTGATATTTTAGTTAATTCGTTAATACGTCGTATTATTTCTTTCTCACATTGTTCAGGATTTTCGCTTTTCAAACATTCATGTATATTTAAAATAATACGTTGACTTTGTACGTGTAAATCTTGGTTTTTAAACTCTAAATTTATTTCGGCTTTTTCGACAATAACCGGTTCAACTATTTCGGGATTTTCAGGCGTTATTATATTATCCTCTGTTTCAAATGGTCTCCAGAAAGCCATAGTAAATTAGTAAATAATTAAAATATTTTACCTTTTATACAGTAGTAAATATTTATAAATTTATAAATATGAACAGTAACTAACTAAATTCCTACGCTTGATATTATAATAGGTATTTATGTACTGCACTGGCACATAGACAGCACGTTGTTAGACTTCCACGTTGACTGATAAGAAACGATTTACTAGTTTTTTTTGTGCTAGTAGGCCTGTCCGTTTTATTACCTTTAAACCAGTGCAGTCGTAGATGGTTCATTCAGGCTGATTACATTGCCAGTCTCGGACTCGCCTGCACAGTTTCAACTACCGTTCGAATCTCGATACCATTGCCAAATATATAGAACAAAATATCAAGTTCAGTGCGCACGGTCCTGTGCTTTAAAACTGACCAGTTTCAATTTTGGCCGTATTTACTATAACAGACACTATCTCACAAGGCAGACCAAAATTATGATGTGTTTTAATCAAATTATAAAAGATTTTATTTAAACAACAATGTGAAACAAAATTTGCCCATTGATAAGGAAGTATAGTAACGCAAATTTTTTTTCTTTGTTGAAATAGGCTTAAAATATCATGAAACGTCGAGATTTTAAATTTGAGCGAAAAAAATTTCCTGTCTGTCTGTCTGTAACTTTACTCTGGAACCGTTTATGATATTGACTTGAAATGTGGTACACCTATGTACTGTAGCGAGATCTGGAACTAGATTATATTTTGATCCAATTACGTTGAAGAGTTCGGGGGTAAATGGGGTAAATAATGGTAAATAGGCAAAGCAAGCGGGTAAGAGTCCATAAAATTGCAATTTAGTTCATGTACGGAGAGTCAAGGTCTCAAATTTTTTTTTGCAACAGCTAACCCCCCCACCCCCCACTATCTCTCCTTGTATCCAAGCACAAAAAATAATCTAACATCAAAATCGCGTTCTTTAAGCGTGTTTAATAAACTTTGGCTTGTACGGGCGAAATTTGTGTTTCCTCAAAATTCTCCTTACAGTAGCCTCATCCTGCGCCAGTTCTGTCGGAAATTGCGGCAATCGAAGTTTGTTTATGATCTATTACATCAAGCAAAACGTTTTCCTCACATTCATCAATTCTCCAATTCGTGTGTGGCTTTTTGTAAAATTTTTGGAAAACACGTCCATCTGTTGAATAGGAAACAGGGAATATCTTTGGTTAAAAATATCAGGTGTGTTCTTACTTGTTTTATTTTCGCTGTGAATTGAAATAATTTCAATTTCTTCATCTTTAGTAAGTATTTTTTAAACGATCAACAGCAACAGTGAAATTAAATTTTGTTGTAGACATTAAAAATTAAAAACAATTGAATAAAACAGTTTTCCATATGGTGCAGACTTTTTGGTCGACACTGTATTTGTTATTACGTTGACATTTTTGCTAATACCGTAAATGACTAGGATAGAAACGCCTACCTATATAAGTATACGGATTGGAATTCTTTGTTATCTCAAGCTCTTAGTATCCGGAATTTAAATACATGTCTTTTAAGGTGATTATAAATTGTGTAACTGAGTTCGTCGTTTGTCTAGACAGCTGGCGTGTGCCAATATCTACTTGCTTATTTTTAATACTACTATAATGATAGAGGATTATTTTACATTAGTTTATGGTTACCATATTTAAGAGAGAGAGAGAGAGAGAGGTCCTATACAGAAATATTTATTGAGTGTTTTTGTTTACATATTATTGCTTGGTAGATAAGTATAGAAAAGTGCGTTATACAGGGTATCCCAATAGTGCGTCAAAGTCCAATATCAGCCTTATTAGAAAACTTTGGAAAATAATTTTTTTATGGAAGCGCTATAGTGTCAAAATCACAATATCACATTCTCAATTTATGTCTAAATCATGGCTACTAGATGAGTTCGAAATGAAAAGTATTATAATTTAACGGTTTCTAATGAAAAAATAAAAATATCTCTGGAAATATCTATTTTAAGTATAGGATATTATTCACAAAAATCGTAGAAAATTAACGTGCCAACTCAAAAATACAATAATATACAGTGTTCCATTTGAAAAAATTGATAAAATTCACTTTGAAATGTCCTAACTTAGCGTTAGTATAAAATACACCCTGTATAATTACAACAATATTTGGTGGTTGTGTCGTTGTAGTACATCCCTTATCTACATAATTACAAAATAAATCTTCTTAATTAATAGTAATACACATACAGCGAATTAATTTGTTAAACCTTGTTCCAACCAAAATTTTCATATTTTTTCGAATAATTCAGCAACGCCACGTCAAAAACAAAAAATGTGGAGGTTGTTGGAAAGGTACTTTTATGCTGAATTCATACACGTAAAAGTATATGGGTGTTCCATTAAAAAAAAACGACCTCGAAGATGCTCCGCTGTAGCGAGTTACCCTGTATATTTCAAAATATTTTTAAAATGTGCGACTTTTGACACTATCCCGCTTCCATAAAAAAAATTTCCAAAGTCTTCTAATAAGGCCGATATAGGACTTTGACGCACTATTGGGACACCCTGTATGTATACTGATAAGAAATTACTTAGTTTCTCCTATATTTGTGTTAACGTTGTTTTCCTGAAATAAAAACAGAAGTTTTATCAATTCCATGGAAACTTCTTAATTAGTATGGGTGTTTAGGACTTTATTTTTAATTAAAAATACATTGTTACAATATTAATAAAAATTTAGCCAGGATTTCAAGGAAATTGATTCGATAATCATTTAAGCAATAGATCTTGAGTTGCAAAATATGAAAACGCAAAAATACTATGGCATTCTACAGGGGGCAGTTCTAGGCCCTACTCTTTTCATCTTATAGATAAATGATGTAGCAAAATATTTAAAAATCACAGATTATGTTATATATTTGTGGGAAATCGCCTCTGATAAGACTCTTAACTTCCATATATACCCAACCATTATGAAACAACCTTATTATCTACAAGTGCGTGCACATACCTACATTTAAAGTCAGTACTGACACTATTAGTTAAGAAATGAATGGTCATGTTGTCATCGTCATAACTGAATATCCGTTGAGCACCTTTATTTGGGAAAACAGCCACAGAATGCTCAGGTGAAATTTCAATGGAGAAGTGTACAGGACATTTGCAGGTATCCGGTAAGCCACAAAACTTTCCCGATTCTTCCCCTGTTACATGCATTAGTATGTAGCCTTTCGATGCGATGGTGGTAGCGGTCAAGGTGTTCGGTACTGATACTTGTAAGTTGTCTGATTTTTCAATGTACATGTAATCGTTTGCCATAGCTAAAAGAAAAAATAGTATACAATACAATTTCCGAAAATTTGATCAGTAGAAATATATTTTTCTTATCTCACTATAACTCGTGATTCATCAGACTGTAAGTACCTATTGATATTATTGGAGTTAATGTTTTCAAAATGTTATCTTCTGGATATTTCAGAGCAGTCGTGGACTAACTTATACAGGGTGAATAATAAATCAAATCGTCCTTGACTCTTACCTTGAACGTGGGGAAGGCTTCTTTTTACTACGTCAATGATACGATTTTTCATACCATGTATCTTTTGAGCTTCAACTTTAGCAGTGCCTTTGTGAAGAATTTCTTTGATATCTTCAACTGCAAAACCGTTTATGTAATCCGCATTGATACTGCCGTTGATTATTGAAGGTCGTAAGAGGGTCTGGAACATAAATATGATTTTTTTTTGCATGTAAATTAATTTGTTACACTTTGACCAAACTGGTCAATGGTTTATTAATTTGGCCTCTTCAGGATGAAGTTGGCATATTTTGTATCAAGAAAAATAGTGAAGAATATAAAATGCGTCTTATACGACCAATATTTTCTATGCCTTGTTGTTAGTACTGTTAAAGAGCAATATCAAGAACACTGTAGAAACTGTGAACCGTAGTATTATAGAGTTATATTTATTCCACGTATTATTTATTGAAACAATTTTTTTTTTTCAGATGAGGCAAGAAGAGTTAGTGACTAAATGGCCTACTATTCAGACTAAAAGTGTTTAAGTGCATGCGAAACAAAGTAAAATCGGTATCGGTATTTAAAATTTAAAGGACTGGATCAATCCGGTTTAAAACCAAGTGTGCTGGAAGCTAAGAGTAAAAGAATGACCGGTGGGCTACTGGAGTAGGCAGATTGAGGCCAGTAGTGGGTTAATTCGATGAAATTAGTGAAAGGCAAATCGTGTAAAAGACAGTTTAATCTCGTATATTAAACAATCGGACGTTGAATCTCGAGTCTAGCCCTAAACGAGTATCTTGCACATATCTCGGTTATTCTCTGAATTTCTGGGATATGGTGAGTGTTAAGGTTAGGTACTGTCCGATTTTCTGGAGGCCTAGCCTCCTGAAAAGCAGTTTGCTACAGGTACTCTTGATTTACGCGGGCGTACGAGTGACCGATAACTGTATACATTTATCCTTCTATGGAACCTGATGGACCTCGAGCTACAGGCCTAAATGGTAAGTCGTAGTTTCAAGATGTTTCTATTAGTTACTTAATACTTTGCGTGTAGTTGACCATTAACCATAGAGAGTGGGGGAAATGTCTTGTCGAACAAATACTGATTGGCACAGCTGCTGACGAGGTTTGGTGTTGCGAGCTTGTCACATTTCTCGCCTTAAATGGGTCTCTCTGATTAATTATCAACTAAACGCATGGTATAGATTAGATATTAGTTATGTATACAGTACGGGGATCACTATTAGGCGTATAGGGAAATCCTATATACTTATGTATATGTGTAATATATGGATTAGAATCACAAGCCGAAAACACAGAAGTCACACTAGTTTAGGCGGCGTACAGGACCGTACGAACTGTAATCGCGACGCGATTTTTTGTTTATATGTACCAGTTGCAACAAATTTTTGCAAAACCTCGGTGACATACAGAACATCTTGAGATATTGTGGGTTGCGCGTATTTAGTTGGCATAAAAGACGAAATATTAGTAAATCACCACATTTAGCTATCAGGAACACATAAGTGCTGTGGTATAATTCAATATAAGTATAGTTTAAATAATAAATACGTAGGTATTTAGAACACCAGGAAATGTACAGACTTTATTCATGTAGAGAGTTGCACATGTTTTTTGTTTTCTGTTTACGCATTTATTATGTTCATGTGGATATTAGATTTTTAATTTAATTTTTGCGGGAAAGTGATAAAACTGGAAAAAAGCTCAATACCACGTAATGAGAACTAATTCGTTTTATGAAGTTGATGTCAAGAAAGATTCAAGTTGGTATCGGTGATTTTATTATTTGCGGAAAATATAAGGGAGAGTGTGGAAAAATTGGAAAATTGGAAGTTGCTAAGAGATGAAAAATAAATAACAACAAGCAAATTACAAAAAATTGCAGGGGTGAAAATTTTAAGAAAGTAAATATTAAAAAATACGAGAGAAAATAGACTGTTGGTGAAAGTAAAGTATAGTAAGAAGAAGGAAGACAACCAGTTTACAAATTTGAGACAAAAAACAAAAATTTTATCCCTAAAGTCAAACCTCTAAATTTTTAAATGGGAAGTAGGGGCTTGTGATACCTCATTTGAAAGGTCCTTTCATTCTCTATTCAAAAATGCTATGGTTTTAATAAAAAATCAACGGTTTGCTTGACGCAATTCGTTACAGCAAACGAAAAACAAAAACTTACAGCGTTTTATTCTTGCAGGCTAGCAAAAACAGTTTCAGTGATCTCTTTCAACATTATCAAATAAAAAGAAGACATAAAAATATCAAAATTGTTCATAGGTGGCATTGCCAGTTTTATAGAAAGTATCGTAGCGATTGACAGCAATAAATAATTGTCAGTGTTTTGAGTATTGTTTGAGTTTTGCTGAGAATGCATAAAATAATAATTTTACAGATGGTTGGTTACGGTGATAGAATGCAGGAGAAAGTTTCTCGCCTATTTCACGAAACATTTCGTGATTTGCCGCCTATATCCCAAGTTATAGTTAGCAGTTTCGCAAAAATGGACATGTACGGCAGATAAAAAAGAAGCTTCCAATGAAATCAGTAACGATGCCAAATTAGATATACTGCTTGAGTTTGAAGAAAGTCGACATAATTCAAGTCGACTATCAGCTTTAGCATTGAATGTTTCCCATTCCTCGATTATTCGCGTGTTAAAAGAAAATAAAATGCATCCCTATAAACTAACCCCAACTCAGGAGCTTAGTGAAGACGACTTTGATAGAAGGACGTAGTCTTGTGAACAAATGATGCAAACGTTAGGTAACAATGTTATCCAACTGGAAAATATGTTGTTTTCGGACGAGTCCACTTTTACTCTTCATGACCATGTTAATTGTCAAAACTCGCTACTAGGCTAATGAAAATCCTCACTGGATGAGAAGATTACATACGTAAAATCCTAAAAAAGTTAATATTTAGGCGGGATAACTGGAAACCGTGTCATTGGTCCCTTTTTCATTGATGGCAATTTGCTCTGCTCCAAAATAATGTCGTGCCAACTTTGGCAAACTTATATCCTGCCAACCACCCACAAATTCCAGCGGATGTAATATGGTTCCAGGAGGATGGAGCACCACCACATTACCGAATCGATGTCCGGCAATACCTCGACTTAACATTTCCAAATCGGTGGATATGGAGGCAGGGATCGTTAGAATGGCCAGCACATTCTCCTGATTTTATACCCTTAGATAGCTTTCTATGGGAATATGTGAAAAGTATGGTATACAAAACTAAGCCACGAGATATAGCTGATTTAAGAAGAAGAATAACGGATGCGGTTAGGTCGGTCACGCCTCAGATGTTGGAAAACGTTAGAAGACATTTTTATTTACGATTAGGATGCTGTCAAGACATTCAAAGAACTCATTTTGAACATTTACAACATTGAAATTAAGTTTTTTTTAGTTTGCTGTTATAAATTACGTCAAGCACATGAATTTTTTTACCGTTAATTTTTGCAAAAATATTAAACTCATAGCATTTTTGAACAGAGAATGAAAAGATCTTTCAATTGAGTTATCACAAGCCCCATTAATGTTTCCTAACTATTTGCTGTATTTTATTTAAAATGATTTCAACGATTGTTTTTATAAGATTTATATCTATTGTTCCAGGTCAATTTTAAAAATGCTGGAGAAAAGCTGACTAACTACTTCATTTGACTGACGAGTAGCGAAAGGGAAGGGAGTTAAAGGTAAGTTTTCCTATATAGTCATATAAAGTGTAAATAATTAGTGACGACGAAAAGATATGAAAACAACATACTGAAAATAATGTCTGAAAGTTATTTGTGGCATTCTACGAATAATCTTTCCTATTATTTGGGTTTTCTACCACATGTACTATTATTAGGATAATAGTACATGTGGTAGAAAACCCAAATAATAGGAAAGAATAAACATACTGAAATTTTAAATGTAAAATAATGACAGGAATTTTACTTACATTTGATTTTATTTTCAGGTAGGTTCCGAACGAGGAAGGACATGGGTGAAGACATCAAAAAGGTTGGATTGTTAGATTTTTAAGTTTAGCTAGGGAACTATGCTTGGTGTAGTAGGCATATAATAACTTTACGTAACAAAAGTTTTAAATGTGTTTGTCTTCCCTGTTGCAGGTTTCAAGAGAAGCATTTGGATATGTCCTATTAACAATGTGCTTAACCGAATTAAGGTGAAGATATCTACAAAATTTCATCCACAAATGCTGACGTAGAGGAATTTCTATCCCACCAGTGTAGAGTATGTAAGATGCTACGACATACGTGCACTATCACATTACGTTTCGTATCATAGTTTCTTAAGACCCTTATGTACATTTGCCATACAAAAATAATCCATGACAAACGAGCCTTCATAGGCGAACAAATTATTTATTACACTGAATTTCATATTTATTTCTACTGTTATACAAATAGAGATTTTTTCCCAAATTTCCAGTTGTACCCCCAACAATTTTTTCCCACAGTTTCTTAAGACCGTGCCTTTATACGTGAACAAATCGTTTATTACATTGACTTTCAAATTTATTTTTACTGTTATACAAATAAAGATTTTTTCCAAATTCCCATTTGTACCCCCACCAAATTTTTCCTACAGTTTCTTAAGACCCTTATGTACATTTGCCATACAAAAATAATCCGTGACAAACGGGCCTTCATAAGTTAACAAATCGTTTATTATATTGAATTTCAAATTTATTTTTAATGTCATATAAATAAAGATACTTTCCCAAATTCACAGCTGTACCCCCAACAAATTTTTCCTACAGTTTCTTAAGACCCTTATGTACATTTGCTATACAAAAATAATCCGTGACAAACGAGCCTGTATAGGTTAACAAATCGTTTGTTATATTGAATTTCAAATTTATTTTTACTCTCATATAAATAAAGATTTTTTTCCCAAATTCCCAGCTGTACCCCAACAAATTTTTCCCACAGTTTCCCGAGGCTCTTATATACATTTGCCATACAAAAATAATACGTGACAAACGAGCCTTCATACGGAAGCAAATCGTTTATTACATTGAATTTCAAATTTACTTATTTTTGCTGTCATCTAAATAAAGATTATTTCTAAATTCCCATTTTTACCCATACCAAATTTTTCCTACAGTTTCTTAAGACCCTTATGTACATTTTCCATACAAAAATAATCCGCGACAAACGAGCTTTCATAGGTCTCTGGGAAAAAATTGTTGGGGGTACAATTGGGAATTTGGGAAATTTTTTTATTTATATGACAGTAAAAATAAATTTGAAATTCAATGTAACACGATATATTCACCTATGAAGGCTCGTTTGTCACTGATTATTTCTGTATTGCAAAACTCTGTGAAAAATTTGTTGGGGTACAACTGGGAATTTGGGAAAAATCTTTGTTTATATGGCAGTAAAAATAAATTTGAAATCCAATGTAATAAACGATTTGTTCACCTATGAAAGCTCGTTTGTCACGGATTATTTTTGTATGGCAAATGTATACAAGGGCCCAGGAAACTGTGGGAAAAATTTATTGGGGGTACAACTGGGAATTTGGGAAAAAATCTTTATTTATATGACAGTAAAGGAAACTTTTAAATTCAATGTAATAAACGATTTGTTCATCTATGAAGGCTTGTTTGTTATGGACTATTTTTGTATGGCAAATGTATATAAGGGCTCCAGCAAAATGTGAGAAAAATTTGTTGGGGGTACAACTGGGAATTTGGGAAAAATTTTTGTTTATATAACAGTAAAAATAAAGTTGAAATTCAATGTAATAAACGATTTGTTCACCTATGAAGGCTTGTTTGTCACGGATTATATTTGTATGGTAAATGTATATAAGGGCCCCAGGAAACTGTGGGAAAAATTTGTTGGGGGTACAACTGGGAATTTGGGAAAAAATCATTATTTATATGACAGTAAAAATAAATTTGAAATTTAATGTAATAAGCGATTTGCTCGCGTATGAAGGATCGTTTGTCACGAATTATTTTTGTATGGCAAATGTATATAAGGGCCCTAGGAAACTGTAGGAAAAAATTGTTGGGGGTACACCTGGGAATTTGGGAAAAAATCTTTATTTATATGACAGTAAAAATAAATTTGAAATTCAATATAATAAATGATTTGTTAACCTATGAAGGCTCGTTTGTCACGGATTATTTTTGTATGGCAAATGTACATAAGGGTCTTAAGAAACTGTAGGAAAAATTTGGTGGGGTACAAAAGGGAATTTGGAAAAATCTTTATTTGTATAACAGTAGAAATAAGTATGAAATTCAATGTGCTAAACTATTTGTTCACATATGAAGGCTCGTCTGTCACGGATTATTTTTGTATGGCAAATGTACATTTGAAGGATCTTAAGAAACTGGAAAAAATTTGTTGGGGTACAACTGGAAATTTGGGAGAAAATCTTTATTTATATGACACTAAAAATAAATTTGAAATTCAATGTAATAAACGATTTGCTCGCGCATGAAGGCTCGTTTGTCACGGATTATTTTTGTATGGCAAATGTATATAAGGGCCCCAGGAAACTGTAGGAAAAACTTGTTGGGGTACAGCTGGGAATTTGGGAAAAAATCTTTATTTATATGACAGTAAAAATAAATTTGAAATTCAATGTAATAGATGCGTTGTTCGTCACGAGTAAATTATTTTAATGCGTATATTAACAATATAATGCTATAGAAAAACTTTTGTATGGGTAAAATGGCTAATTTATAATAAAGATATCTTAAAAATATGGTAAAAAATTATTTAAAAAAATATTTTTTTAAGAAAGCGTTTATTTAAATGTTCTAAAAAGTAGAAAATAAAGTTTGAAGTAAATCACATCTATCATTTTGTTACATTATATAATTTTTTTTATGATATAAAAGCTTGTGGCGAGATTTTCCTGTGTAAAGGAGATTGTTCGCGACAAGCTTTTATATTATAAATAAATTATATAATGGAACGAAATGATGGGTTTGATTTGCTTCAAAGTTTATTTTCTACTTTTTAGAGCGTTTAAATAAAAGCTTTTTTAAACATTTTTTTATTTAAACGCTCTAAAAAGTAGAAAATAAACTTTGAAGCAAATCAAACCCATCATTTTGTTCCATTATATAATTTTTTTATAATAAAAATACTTCTTATCTGTAATCCTCAGATATCGATTTTGAGTCGAATCGGATCTTAAACGTTAAAGTCGTCCGCCATCTTGAAATTGCCGTCCTGAACTAATTTTTTTACTAGAAATTGGTAATCGGCGAACCCGAAAACCACCAGATATCGATTTTGATTGATTTGGACCATAAATGACAAAAGTTATATGCCATATTGGCGCCGCCATTTTGAATTTCTGAATTTTGACCAAGAATTCATAATTGGCGATCTCGAAAACCGTCAGATATAGATTTTGAGTCGAATCGGATCATAAACGGTAAAGTCGTCCGCCATATTGAAGCCGCCATCTTGTTTTTTCTTAAATAAAAATGTTAAAGTGACAACATATGCAAAATTTCTAAGCTGTAACGTAATGTGATAGTGCACGTATGTCGTAGCGTCTTACACACTCTACACTGGTGGGATAGAAATTCATCTACGTCAGCATTTGTGGATAAAATTTTGTGGATATCCTCACCTTAATCTTAACTGAGATGTGTTTTCCCACGACGCACTGGAGAATATTTTTCTGAGGCTATCAACTTCCTCGCAATTTTTTATAAAATTATTTACATTTTGTTGATATCTTTTTTTTGGTTTTAGTTGCCGGACTCTGGATAACAAATTACCTGTTTCTTACCTTTGAAATCGAACATTTAGAAGACATGTTTACCATATATGGTTTCTTATATTAGACAAAAAGGAAAGACAAGAATATAGAACAATATTTAAAACTACATGGATACATCAGAAAAATTAAGGTAAGTGTTCTTGTTTTTGAATATAAATATTTCTTGAATTGACAATTATTATTTTACACATAGTCGACAGAAATGTTTCAAAACATTTTTTTAAGGTACAACCACATGAGACCTTCACAGAATAATAGATCTGGCCATCTGAAATGGCCAATTACAACATTTTTGGGAGGTTCAACTTTTTTTATTATGAAAAATGTCATAAATCTGTCAACATTGATTTTTACTACTTTTTCACACATCCCTCACGATATCTCCGGAACCAATTGATATAATCAAGATTTCTTTTCATCAGTCAATAAAGGAAACGTGAGCGGAAGTCAACTGAGCTAATTTAGTTTTTATGGAAAACTTGGTTTTTTGTAAAATTAGGTAAAACTTTAACGTTTATTTTTCTTACAGCACTTTTTCCAGTATGCGCAAAACTTTCTTGTTGTAAGGAATTTTGCCATAGTATATGCTTATGAAATGAAGCTAACACATCAAGGAAGTTTTTGAAAAAAAAAACGCAATACTCTAAGACTTATACGTTTCAAGTTATTGTTATTTTCAGTTAAGTTTCTGCGGGCAGGATACTTCATGAAGCCTCGCTCGCCCGGTTCTACTGTGCTCTAATCAATGTGCTATGCGTGTTGTGTGTGCATACGTAAAATATTATTTTTGACATATCTTTAATATAAATTTTATTTTCATAAGCACTTAGAAGGTTTTACTTATCATTATTTACGTTGCACATTATTTAAAATCCATATATTTATGCATTAAACTTAATATTGTAATTAAAGTAAACGAGATAATTATTTATTTTAAAATATCATGAAACAAATTTTGGCAACTCATTAGGAAATTGATTTTCAAATTCTCCCTGATTTATATCACCTGGAGTAGACACATATAATTGTTTTGAATCATTGCAATCTAGGATTTTGTGTCACTAATTTGTCAAAGTTTGGCCACAAAATAAACATTCCATTGTTAAGCACTAAATAATATGTAAAAACTCAATAAAAATAAATATTACTCATTCGCATTCACATTACACAAAGAAAAGTTTGTTTCCAACGGGCAATATAAGATTACTTGTATTGAATAGTCGTTACACTTGCGTGGCGCCGTGGTAGGCGCATCTAGGATCGAAAAATTCAT
Organism: Leptura quadrifasciata; assembly: GCA_963675555.1. Lineage (NCBI taxonomy): Eukaryota > Metazoa > Arthropoda > Insecta > Coleoptera > Cerambycidae > Leptura > Leptura quadrifasciata. The sequence continues at coordinate 2,190,350 of OY776682.1, read as the reverse complement.
AGCTTTAAATAACAAAATTTCGAAAACTATGTCATAGAGAACTTCCTTGAGGTGTAAGCTTTATTTCATACACAGATGATATGGCAAAATTCCTTAAAATAAAAAAGTTTTTCGCTTACTGAAAAAAGTGCTGCAGGGAAAGTAAATGTTCAAGTTCTACAGAAAAATTACATTTGCCATAAAAACGAAATCAAATCAGTGACCTTGGCTCATGTTTCCTTTATCAATTAAAAAAATAAATATATAATTATCTCAATTGGTTCCGGAGATTTCACGAGGGATGCGTGAAAAAGTAAGAAAAATTAATTTTGACAAATTTATGACATTTTTCGTAATAAAAAAAGTTTGGCCTCCCAAAAAATGTTGTAATTGGCCATTACAGATGGCCCAGCACCTAGTCTATCATGCTGTGAAGGTCCCATGTACCTTAAAAAAATTTTTTCAAGAAGGAAGCTACTGTTCCTTTTTTTACGGTGGCACTAACATAATATTTGATAAGGTCGAAGATTAATATTGATACAAGCCAACCTTTACTTTTATGTAAGAATTTTCTAGAATTAATGACAAATTAGATATGGACATTACACTTTTCGGTTTACTAAAGTCTTCATAAAGATGCTGGTGTAAGGTGTATTTAAAAGAATGATAAATTTGTTTCCTTAATATTTTGTTTTACAGTTTTCTTATTTGAACACAATTCGCCTGCGATTTGTCTCGAAGAAGCAGTTGGATCATACTTTACTATGCCTAGCACATTAGTTTCCATTTCCTCACTTACTACGAAAGTTGGGTTGGGTAACCTTGGCTCTCGCCGTATTTTCCTTTCCAGCTTCTTAACATAATGTGATGGGTGCATTCTTTTCGGAAATCTTTCACTATAAATTTCGTGTGCACGCTTTCCATTTTTACGTCACTTCCGTAAATAAGAAGCATGTCAACTTCCTCATTATTTGTATACACAATTGTGACAATATTTAACTGAAAGTTTCAATTAGAAAACTGTCATTTCGATTATTTTGTTTCTCTCTTAAAATGTAAAAGTAACTTGACCCGAAATTTGTTGATAGCCGTATAATAACAACTGTAGATTTAAAAAACTGCAAGTACAGCTGTTTTTACAGTTTTTTTAAAAATAAATGTCCACAGAAACCCAAGCATAGTAATATCAATGGATTCGTGAAAAAAGGGAAATTTTATGGACACAAAGAGCCACAACCGTCCCATTGGAAAAAAAAGTTATTTAAAAAAAATTACTTGCATTGAATCACCTAGAAGATTGTTAATAATAGTAACTATGTATACATATTTTTTCCGTAGAAACTTAAATGACAAAAGTACGTATTTCATATCAGTGTAGATCAAAATTTATAATTGCTATAAAAAAATAACTGCAGGATATATGAAAGATGGATATACCCCCACCACATAGTCCATCCTTTACATCGCTTACGAAAGCGAGATAGATGATTGTTATATTATTAGAGCGCGAATGAAAGTGCGAGATACCTTATAATTAATAGGACTCTTAAAGGATACTTACAATACTTTTATCTATATATGCTTGCTCTCCTTTCATCACCGAGTTTCCATATACTCCTGATATGTTGAAACCATTGATGTACTCGCAGTCAGCGTTTCCAAAGATTTCCACTGTTTGCATGAAGTACTTTGGACCGGTAATGTTTTGTTGCTCCGTGTCAAATACAACGTCATCCATTTCAATATTATTTATAGAAGTTGTGCTCATGTCTAAAATCAAATAATCTATAAGTTCAGAATTACTTTACATTTTCATATACGTACTCTCTATTTCAATATCATCGAAAAAGTATATACCGGTGATGGTTTGTACGTCAGGTCCTTCAGTTAACAATCTGTTCTTTAAAATGATATCAAAATCCATACGGTTTACCTTACTTATATTTAAGTCAGTTTCTACTTCTAGATTCTCGAATAGAGCATAAGGGATGGTTTGAGGGTTTTGCAAATTAACTAGATTTTCTGGGTCAATATTCGATATTTTGTTGCTCTGAAAATAAACAAAGGTGGTAAGTTTTAATATCACAATTTAGAAAAATGATGCTAGACCAAAAAGAAGAACACGAGAGACGCGCAGAAGAAAAAGAAAGGAAACGTCAGGCAGAAAAGGACGAACAAGAAAGACAACGTTAGGCAGGAAAACACGAACAAGAAAAACGACGTCAGGAAAAAAAGAAGAACAAGAAAGACGGCGTCTAGAAGAGGAAGAAGAACAAGAAAGAAAACGCGAGGAAGAAAAAGATGAACTAAGTAAAATGATGCTAGATCAGGAAGAGAGACGTGAAGAAGAAATAAGGACAATTATACAGGTGCAACAGGACGTTATCCTTTCAGTCACTGAAAACCTGAAAAGTGAAATTAAGGAGAATATCGGCAATGTAAAAACCAAAGTCGGTGATATTGAGGGAAAAGTTATTGGCATCGAATAAAAGATTACAGATATGGAGGGAAAATTTCGTGCAGTTGAAGGAGAAGTAGAACAGCTTAAACGGCAGTTGAGAGAAAGAGGTGGCCAGCCAGTAGTATCATCAGGCCCTCGGTTACAGCCGTCCACCTTTGACGGTCAAACTTCATGGCCGACATATAAGAGAGAGTTTGAGGCAGCTGCATGCGCAAACAACTGGGCTAATGTGGACAAGGATATGGCTAGCGTTAAGAGGTCAAGCCTCAGAATTGCTTCAGACAATCCTAGTGGCGCAGCAACAGGATTTTAAAATTTTAGAGGCTGCATTAGATCTGAGATATGGCGACCAGCGCCTTGCCCAAGTATATCGGACTCAACTGAAATCACGTATATTGAAAGTTGGGGAGAGCTCTAGAGAATTTGCGGCTGCAGTAGAGAGACTAGTACACTTGGCTTACCCGAACGCACAAAGGCAGTTCCAGGAGCAATTGGTAGTTGACGCGTTTGTTGATGGAGTAAAAGAGGAGGAGATCAGGCGGGACCTTAGATCATCTCGGCATAAGACTAGTAGTAAAGCATTGATTCATGCACTTGAGGTAGAGGCCGCCTATATGGATTCTTCATGGTACAGAGAACGAGCTGTCTCTGTGGAAGAAGCCCAATCAGACGAAACGAATTTAGACACCAAACTCAAGGATTTGCACAAGATGTTTACTTAATTAATGACCAAGACAAGTTTCCCAGGAAAACAGGAAAATCGACAAGGAGGTGTAAAGCCTAGCGGAGGTATTCGATGTTACCATTGCAGCAAACCAGGACATGTAATGCGAGATTGTCGACAATGGAACCTTGGGGAAGTAAATGCTGCAAGGAAAGAGGAAGTCAGCTCCGAAAGGGCGAAAGTGATGGTATGCTAAAGGACATACAGAAAATGGTCGCACAAGTATTGAACGAAATGAGTTCGCGACCGGAGCCTAAGCAGCAAAGAATCAGTGAAAGGCTTACGAAGGGAATCCGCTGTTATAACTGTGGCAAATTGGGGCATATCAATAGGTACCGTCGTCAGAGGCACCCTAAGGAAGTGCATGCCAGGATGTAAAGAAACAGCAGGATCTAGCAGAAGTGAAGACGGTTAAGATTGAGGTTCCGAAGGATTGGGCAAAGAAAGTTATAAGGAAGGAACAACTGAGCGATGACGGAATTGGACCTATACTGAAGGCAAAAGAAAAAGGCGCACGACCAGAATGGAAGGATGTGTCGAGTTGAAGGCTTTGTGGGCGTAATGGGATTCGCTAAGGCTTGAAGATGGATTATTATGGAGAGCATAGGAGAGCCCGGATGGGAAAGAAGTTACTATGCGGTTGGTGATACCGAGGTACTGAGTACCAAAAGTACTTCGGGAAGTGCACGAGGGAATATCCGGAGAGCACTTTGGCAAAAATAAGACCTTGGCTAGAGTACGGGAACGATTCTACTGGATAAATAGCCGTCAGGACGCAGAAGCTTGGTGTCGCAGTTGCAAGGTTTGTGCTGATGTGGCTGCCAGAGGGTCACCTACAGGGAGTGGTGACTGAATGAATGCTCGATATGACCGTAACGTCAGTTCAGCGGGATTCAAGGTGGGGGATTTGCTTTGGCTGTACAACCCACAGCGGTATGAAGAAGGATTCTTGAAGCTTCACCTGCCTTGGGAAAGGCCGTATTCTATCGTCGCCCGGAGTAATGGCATTGTTTATCGGATTCAACGGAGTAAGAAGCCAGGATGAAAGTCATGCACTTGGACTGATTGGTGAAGTATATCGGAAACTCTGAATTGCCTGACCGAGACGTTTAGGATTAAGGAGGGGCAGTGTTATCTGCACTACTACGCCACTGGCATCATAGAAAATTCGAGAACGGCCCCAGAAAAGTCGTGAAAGTTATACCGGAACATTCTAGAATAATCTACACTCGACGCGAGTATATATACAGTAGATGCACTGAGGACAGTTTGATATGAGGTGAACAAGTGATAAGATGAAATAAGAAACATAATTATTGTAGTGAGACTATAGTCGATGGAACTTGTAATTTAGTGTGTACTAATGTATATAAAACATAATATTTTTAGTCGCAAACTCCTCTATAAAATACTATACTATACTACTATAATGAATGTAACCAGACTGCAACCAACAGCTACTCTCCGGGCTATGTGCCCCGCCGAGCGCTGAATTACAAGTTACAAGCCTGGCGCGTTAAGTGTAATAATTGCATATTACCATCAAAACGCTAATGCTTCGATGCTCGTAATAAACTGATTATGAACAACTCCCTTCATTTGCAAATACTTTCTATAATACACTGATTCTGAGACTATTTCTTCAACATGAAGAGTTCGAGATGTTCTCTCTCAGACATTATATTATTTAATACCATCTACAATCTAGATTAATACTTACATATAGTCTATCGCACTGCAATCCCCCATAAAATGTCTTTGTACCTCTAGCAAACACTTCCGGACCATCATCTTTTTGAACCATTACCTTTACTAACGTAGGTATATCCACACGGTTAACCACAGGCGAATCTGTGTTTTTCAGCACAGTTGCTTGCAAAACATTTAATGTAGGAAAGTATTTGTGACCAGTAATAACCTAAAAACCAAAGAAAGTGTGTCTTAAACTTGTTTAAAAATAGATAAATAAAAACTATCCATATAAATAGACTACAAAATTTGTAATTTGTAAAATTAAAAGTAGTTCCCGAATTCTACCTGTTCGACTTCTGAATCCATAAATACTGCGTCATCTATAATATCCTGAATGTTCACATCGTTAATATCTTTACTACTAATGACGTTTTCAGCTAAAATGTTATTCGAGAAATAGACTGGCGCGTGAATAATGTTTTTGGAATTCTTTGTAACAGCTTGCTGAAACACTCGGTATAAAATATTGTCTGGATCCAAAAACGTAACATTTCTGTGTATTTCCATGCTTTGCCATTCTTTCGTGGGTGGGTCACTAATTTTTTTTAATGCTTGTTCCAGGTTACAAGGAGATGTGCTATTTGCTCCCAGGGATTTTAATAGTTTGGCTGAGGAAAATTGTATTCCATTTGGGGCGGATATAATCTGGGGAAGTTTACTGGACACATCCATTAGGTTTTCTATGGAAATGTTGTTTATTTTTGGTGCCACGATGTTGTCTGAAAAATTAAAAGCGCGATGATTATGTGGTAAGTGATAGATAGCTTTTTATTACACAATGCTCCAATTCCAATATTAATTTATGAAAAAATATTATTTTTGTGTTAAGGAGGTTAATAACAAAAATATTCAAATTAAATAACTGAAAATTAATGTTTCTAAAAGTACACAAGATGTAATTAATTTTGTCAGTCGGTATACAAAAGGTTGATATGATGTAAATTTGGAGGTTTACATAAAACTACTATAGCGCACAACTTATTTCCACTATTGTAACCTTTGATCATAGAAGGTCGTGATTTAGCTAAAATGGTTAAAAGTCGGTCTGCAAGCACCTTTAAAATATTATCTCTTCAGATACTGTCATTAAACACGATTTATTCTTCATTAAGTTCAACGACATTGGTTTTTCAATGAAAACTATTTTTTTTAATGGAATTCCTATGCCCCATAACTACGAAAAAATGATATGCATAATGTCTACCTTTTCTTTGTACTAAATGTATAATTAAAAAAAGAAATGTTTTTATAATCGAATCGAGTTCCATTAAAAAAAAAATTCCTTGAAAAACCAATATCATTGATCCCATATCAATACACCAAATTTGAAAAAGACCCATTCGTCCATTAAAAAGTTAAGAGTGTCTCTATCGGCTGAACCACTCGGTAGATAACACAGAGCAAGATTTAGAAGTAGAACAATTCATGTAAAAAAGCTATCGATTGTTACGTGTCAGATTTTTACATTTTGAGATCTACTGACTCACAATATCTACCTATCTCAAATATTATTTTGATTTTCAGAAAATGTAGTTTTTAATTTTTAGTTTAAATCATAGAAGGTCGTGATTTAACAAAAATTGTTAAAAATCTGCTTGCAAGTACCTTTAAAATATTATCTCTTCAGATACTAACATTAAACACGATTTATTCGTCATTAAGTTCAACGATATTGAGTTTTCAATGAAATTTTTTTTTTAATGGAACTCCTATGCCCCATAATTACAAAAAAAATGATATGCATCATGTTTAGCTTATCCTTGTCCTAAATTTATAATTAAAAAACACAATCGAAGCGAGTTTCATTAAAAAAATAGTTTTCCTATCGTTGAACTTCCATCCCGCATCACTACACCAAATTTGAAAAAGATCTCTTTATTCAATTCCCAAAACTTACTTCCATTTCGTTTCAACACTGGCAACGGAACATTATCAATATGACATTAATATGGATTAAATTACGACTTTCAACATTACGGGACCAATTCAATTTTAACAATTTATACAGACAGTTATCGCTTATATTTCAAAAACTAATTTAGCTGCAACTTTCATTTATATATCGAAAAATTCTATTTTTCATTGCCATATGTATGATATACTTTTCAGTCCCGAATTCAATTTTTTCAAAACGATTGCGCAATATTTCACAATATCGAGCCCCATAGACTGGCCGGGGACCTATCCAGACTTCGGCGAGCCAAGTTCCCATCATACCGTATAAATGGAGAAGCATCACGAGCTCAAAGGAAGTTAGTTTTTGCGTTCCGCGAGCAGTCTCTAAGCCAACAGTATTTAATTCTCTCCCAGTCAACCTGAAATTTCAACAAATCGAGTGGCCGTTATGCCTTCGTCTTCAAAAGGAGACCGTGTCCTCGCCTCACATCTTCCAGCGGCTCGTATATCAGTGTATGCGCGGAAGCTATGCAATCTTAGGCGAGGATTGTGTAGGAGATATACCATCCTTCGGAGGGGATGTAAAACCGTCGGTCCCTTGGCTATTAAATGTTCGGCAAGTAAAAGATTCCTACTCTTCGAAGGAGAAGAGGTCCGGAAAAATTCTTGGTTGGTGGTAGCTTGTCTATAGACGTCGGTAGTAGACCTCAGTAAATGTTAAGAAAACAAATTTTTAGGTAGAGAAATATTTGTTAGTCTTACCTGCTTTGACATCAGTGAAGCTATACGGGGCCGAGATATTTTGATCAGCGTCCCTTAATAGAAGTCTTGAAGTTAAAACTGGCAAGTTTATATCGTTTATATATGAAGTGGCAAGGTTGTGAATTGTAACATTACTTAGAAATTGTACGTCACCCCGAAATATGCCACCCATCTTCAATGGCTAAAATTTCGAAAAACTATTATTTGGTTACTACCTAGCAAATTTGATACTTACGTTGTTCAGTAGATTCTCAAATTCAATGTTGTTAATTGTCGACACATTTTGGGCATTCTGGATTGTAACATTGCCGTTTATTATCAAGTTATTGATCGTATCCGTGGAGTTCAAAATGTATTCATTTGGATGGTGATTGTTAAGTTTTGTCACGTATAAATCAGAAACTGGAAAAAATATATATTTCATTGAAATGAGGAAGATGCATGAATTTTAAAAATGCTTAGATTTATTATTTTTCCATAATATGTGTTATATAATTTGAGAATATAATGAAAGAAACTTTTACTCGATAAATATTCGACTTTAAAATTCAAATTTTTATGTAAACAACACCACGTTACTTAGCGAAAATATTATATTTTCAACTGTCACCAATTTAAATTTCCGTTGTATGTGAATTCAATGTGTATCCAAGATAAATCCTTGCGTGGTTTATTTGTTTGATTTTCGCGTATTGTAAGGAACATAATAATATGTCAAATTTTCTTTCCTTTTATTTGGATTTTGGGAAAGTAGTCCCTTTCCGTGTTCAAAGCTTTTTTCGAAGTACTCTTATTTGTTGTGTTTGATAAATACACAGCTTTAAGATTCTGTTTATGTTATTTCCATAGATACTACTTACACAGAACTGATGATATTTTCTTTTAGATAATGTTGAGTTTGTTAAGTTCTTCTTTTAACATTGGCAGCCAGGCTGTACAAATATCTACAGAACAATTCGATACGCATTTATCTTCATTTAATAAGATTACTGCTGATTCTTTAATTTTTCTTTTTTTGTTATCTGCCTCTTTTGTTAAAATTTTGCCGAGTCCCAGTTTATTCCATGTCCGTTTTCCCAAGCATGTTCACAAATCTTTGATTTCTGAATTTCATTCTTTCTAATGTAATTCTTGTGCTCATCCAACCTCACACTGAAAGGTCTGGATGACTCACCCACATAACATTTATCACTGACGAGAGCCAACAGCTCGAAACTGCAGTCTGCAAGTGGTGTGTGGCGACTGGCAAGAGAGCTCCTTTAAGTAAGATCAGTCTTTCGGCTGGTATTTGTTGCAATCGAAGCATTAGCGTTTTGATGGTAATATGCAATTATTACACTTAACGCGCCAGACTTGTAACTTGTAATTCAGCGCTCGGCGGGGCACATAGCCCGGAGAGTAGCTGTTTGTTGCAGTCTGGTTACGTTCCTTACAGTAAAATAAGGATTTTATAGAGGAGTTTGCGACTAAAAATATTATGTTTAAGTTATGTGGTGACTTGTGGTCACAGTTCTATTTATACTGTGTTGTAGGTATGTAGATAGTTGTAATGTATGATTAGAGTGTAATATATCACCATAATATATTTATTTATGCATTATATTTACACTTACATTAAAGTGATCCTCACAACACCATAAAGATGTTTTCACTGTTTAGTGTCGCGTTTCATAGCAGTGCACCACTTTTGTCTAACTTTTTAATATCTTGGAACACTAAAGAATATTTTATTGGTAGTTTTCATCGTGGTACTTTTATATTTAGGCAGAATTTAATACCTACTTGTAACTCATAATTATGTTACTCACTAGCTCATTAACTAAGTAATAACAACAGAACAAGAAATTGAAGTTGATTTACTTAGTAAACAGTACACAAATGATGACGTGTGGTGTTAAAAATATTTTCTTTCGCTTTATTAAAATTTGAAACATCCTGAATTTTAATTCTTATAAATGTTTTTTGATGCTTTATCGATTTTCATTATAACCAAAAAACATGTCTTCCTCATTGTTCTTTTAAAAATAAAATTACTTTTTTCGACGATTTGTGTATCTAAACCAGGAATAAACATTCATAGACATCAAATACCTAACTTAAAAAAATTTGAAATGTGCTAAAAAGCCATATTGCGCCTAAAACTTGAGGACACACTGTATAAAGACAACTCTTACCGGTTATGTTTTTAAAATGCAGTCTTTTGATGTCTTGTGGCTGATCAATGTAGATTGCCTTATCCAGGAGTTCCGTAATGTTGACATCATTGATGGATTCTAATGATTGCATATCGGATGTAAAATTGCCCTCAATAATTACGTTTTCGAAAATTTTCTTCCCGGTAATGTTGGCAGACCCGTTCTTGGTTAAAGCGTCAAAAACCACTACATCGTCCAAAACTCCGGTTATCAAATGTTCTGCCCGTAGAGAGTCTAAATAAGTCTTTTTCCCTCTTATGATGTAACTGAAACACACAAACAGTGGCAAGTGAAATATTTCGGAAACTACTAGAGATATTAGAGTTCTGTAAAAGCCCATTGCTAGAATATATAAATGGCTTGAGTTTTGAATCAAATAGTTTTTTAATATGTTGTAGATGGCGCGGAGCTGCGCTACAAAGAATTTTTTGGATGATAGGAATTTAGAAATGGTATCAATGTTAAAGAGAATTTAATTTCAATTAGATTTCGTTATATGGAAAAAATTCGAAAATCCAACCGTTTTCGAGAAATTTGAGTTTAAAATATTTAATTTTTGAAAAACTGAAATCACCGTAACTTGCTTACATTAAATTTTAGACGATAGTTCGTTTGAAACTTTCTTCATAGAATGTTAATGTGAACAATGTGGCAATAAAACTTTTTCCCCATAACTTCCGGTTAGACCGGGTATTACATTTTTCACAATTTTAAAACATCCGCCCCTGTATTTTATTAAACAATATTGAATAAAAAATATGTTCCATGCATTTTTTCCAGTGCATCCATAGAAGTAACTTAGCAATAAAGGAAATAATAATGAAACAATAATTTCTTTTTATTTTATTGAATAAAAGCAAAAAATATACTAACAAGTCTGGTCGATAGCCGCGTGGGTTAAGGTGGGAGGTGGCAATCGCGATTAATCACACGGGTATCGCGCCACGGGTTCGAACCCTGGCTCCGGCACTGGCACTGTCGGAGGAAATGGTTGTATGTCCTCGTTTTTTCAATGTGTAGCCCCCTTCTGCACAAGCCCTGGCTTCTGGAATTGGGGGTTGTCTAATTTCTGTGGTGTTTATTATTATTATTATTATTATTACTTACAATGCCACACCAAATATTTCTTTAAAATTTTGTCTGGAATCCGGTTTGTCTCATTCATTTAGGATTTTCTTTACACCAGTATCGACAGTTATGTCTGGTTATTACTCCGTTGTTGTGGAATCTAGATTCGTCACTCCACATATCTTGATTTAGCAAATTAGGATTTTCCTCTAAGATAATGGAAAAGCATGCCATACAATCTAGTATGCGCTATTATCCCCGGCCTTAAGTGGTGCACCAAATGAATTTTATATGGATAAAATTTATTATTTTTTAGAATTCTTCTACATGAAGAAAAGAATATCATAGACAATATATGAATATAGTAACGACATTAATTAATCAAGTCGGCTTGAAATAATTACAGAAAAGCTTGGGACTATATTAACGAAGCCACAATCGAGACGGAAATTGCAAAGACAACATAGAACAAATAAGTCTAGAAAACAACACACAAACCACAAACAAGGAAAACATAGCAACTGCTTTTAGTCAATTTTTAATTCAGATAGGTGAAGAAATTTCTAATGAAATTCCGAAACACACACAAAACTTAGAAACAATCAATACAAACCAAAATCTGAGTCCCATGTTCTTGGAAGGCGTAAATGAAACGGAAATACAAAATATTATATACAACTTGAAAAATAACTCCTCTTCAGGAAAATATGGAATAACAGTAAAAACTTTAAAACTATTTTTCTTTAAAAATACAGACGTACCTGAAGCTTTCAAAGAAAGTATAGTAGTCCCAATATATAAAAACGGTAATAAAAACCATATGACAAATTACCGACCAACATCATTGATAAACAATATAGCAAAATTTTTTTTAAAAATGTTTAAATCACAGGCTTCACTCATTCTTAGAAAAAAATGAAATTATATAAAAAATCAGTATCAATAATTACTAACAGACACCATCATAACAAATTTTGAGAAGAGCGAAAAAGTTATAGCTGTTATAACTAAAATCAACATTGGAAAGACTAAGATTATGTCAACTCCTCATCAAGTGAACCAAATAGACATTACACTTAACGGAAATTCTCTTGAAGTGGTGGATCAGTTCAATTACTTAGGCAACGTTGTTAATGACAAAGCAAACATGGACAGCGAGATTCGCAATAGAATTAACGCTGCATCTAGAGCGCTCTGGGGACTTAGAGAGAGAGTATTTGACAACCACGACCTTGCTTTGTCAACGAAAATGGCTGTCTACAGAGCAGTTGTCATTTCAACACTGCTATATGGATGTGAAAGCTGGGTCACTTACCGTCGTCATGTGAAAGAATTAGAACGTTTTCAGCAAAGACACCTCAGAAGTATGATGAAAATCCGTTGGTTCCATCACATATCAAACGTAGAAGTACTCAGGAGAGCAAACAGCCTTCCAATTGAGGTGCTTATTTCAAGAGCACGCCTAAGATGGGCAGGTCACGTTCATCGTATGCATGATAACCGCCTTCCTAAATGTACACTTTATGGTGAATTGCTAAGCGGTAGAAGAAGGCGTGGCGGTCAACGAAAGAGGTTCAAAGACGCTCTCCATGAAAATCTAAAATCCTGCGGTATTGCAGACGAGCAATGGGAACAACTTGCAGCGGACAGAACCGAATGGCGAGGGCCAGCTATCAAGGAAATGTTGCTGCAAGAAGGCCGAATCCAAGACCTAACCAGGTCTATGTTTGTCCAGACTGCGGTCGACATGTGCTCTCCCGAATTGGCCTCTATAGCCATAGTCGTGTGCACCGTAGATGAATGGGAATTACAATAGTCTACACCTTTTACTTGTTTTTTATTGTACACAATTTATCGACTGTAACATTTTTATACTCGGACTCGAGTAACGGCTAATAATAATAATAATAATAATAGCTGTATTCTTAGACTTACAAAAAAAATCATTTGACACTGCTTCTATCGCATTATAGGGGTCGATTCAAGTATTATACCTGCCAGTAGTGTATGCTTAAGTTACTGTGTAGTCACCCATATAATCCTAACATTTAATAATGGTGTATTATTCTCTAAACCTCAATTGTGGTGTTCTGTGCATATTCTTTTCTTATTTTCATGGGTATTCTACCACATGTGGCCACCGGCATCTCGTTCTACCATAGAAATATATTAAATTTTATCCGTTTTTGCCTCCTACCAGAAATGAAAACAATGACTAGGAAATTCTGTGCAATTGCCATAATCGATCAAATGGGTTGAATGTGTGAACGTGCTGCATTCATACCTAATAATTTGTTGACTGCTGTGAAATAGACGGAGGTGTTATAGACGATGGTCAAATATTCGGATAGCCCGTCATCCAGTGGCGCTACACATATATTTGTACAGGTATATACAAAATAATAATATTGTTCATATTTTATAGGACAAAACAAAAAATAAATATAATTAAATTTGTTTTTATATTCAACTCAGCCAAAAAAAAAAAAGTGGAGTTCTTTTAACAAAAATTTTTAATGGCGGGCAGAATTTTCGTCGAAATATTATGGAACTTACGAAATTCGTAAATCCGCACGCCCCTGGCTCTACTATTTACTCTTTTCGGCCAGGTCTATAGTATCTAATACTCGTAAGCCATGAGCTAATCTCAGATCTATGAGCCTTGTATAGCTGGAAGCAATGAGTCAGCATGAGAGAAGATCAACTGTAATAATGCAATACTCACCTTCCGTTTGTTTTCACTGACTCCTTGTTTATTTTATTGAAATCTGGCCAGTGATTGGCAGCAGTATTTAGTATAACATCTCCCGCAATCTTGACTTTAACAAAGTCATAACTAGTGTCAAACCTGACATTTTTGTCATTTACCATATACTGACTCATTTTGTTGCCATTTAACATTTCTGTCAACAGGTGAGGTACTGACAGTCCGCGTTGAGCGTTAAAACGAACTGGTACAACCTGTAAAGTAGTATATCGCTCAGGGATCTGGTATACTGGGTGTCAACGGAATCAATAGGCAAGTCATAGTCTCTAGAGTTTTATACAATACAACACAACACAATACAATACAATGAACATAACATAACACAATACAATTCAGTCCAGTCCAGTCCAATCCGGTCTAATCAATCCACTTCACTCCAATCCAATACAATACAACACACACAATACAAAACAATACGTTTATTGAAAAAAGTAAGCAGTACAACTACAAATTTTCTAATCTTAGGAGGATTATGTCTTGCTTTAGTTTACGTTTAATCGTTGCCACTGACATATTGTGATATTAAATTGACAGATTATTAATAATGTTAGCTGCTATTAAGAAAAAGGACTATCTCGAAAAAAGTGGATTTTTATTAGGGGGGGGGGGGTGGCTGGCAATACAAACTTTATTTTCAACCTGTTTCAAATCTCTTCTGTGAATCAGTTCGTCTTTGTATTTTATGAAATAAATAACTAATTACTAGAGTATTTTGGAATGTCCATTGGTATATAAGACTTAAGTCATTATTGATGTAAAATTGTGCCATTTAAAATTCGGGAGAAAAGCTATATATCAGCTGAATATCGTCAGCATACATGTATAGTTTTGAATATAGTGGATGTCTCGAGATATGTGTAATAAATATATTAAAAAGGAGTGGTCCAAGAATAGGCCCTTGTGGAACACCGTATAAAACAGATCTATTTTGTGATGTAAGTATCGTATTTCTTGTGCTAATACTAGTGTACTGTTATCTGTCATTCAGATAATTTTGAAATCAGAAATAGTACTTCCAGATATGCCATAATAACCTAATTTTACAATTAGACATTTAGTATTTAAGGAGTCAAAAGCTTTAGTCCTATCCAGTAATGTCAAAAAGGTGACTTTCGTATTGTCAATGGCTTGCGGTCGAGTTTTCAAGGTATCGGAATCAAACTGACAATTGTATCATACCTGATGAGTGCTTTTGGTCCAGTATATTTCACTAAAATTGGGACTGATTTCTTCTTCGGAAATAAATAGTTGCGCTTCAGATTCCAGAGTAATGTTGTTTAAATACAAGTTGCCAAGTATTCTAATTTTGCCCTTATATGTTTGAAACAAGTCTGACTCATTTGTTCCAATGATATGGTCTTCATTTCTTAAGAAAAAGGAATAGTCTAGTTTCCCAACTAGTTCCAGATCTTTTTCGACGTTTAATCTGTCAAATTTCACAGGACCTAAAACATTAATATGCTACATTCTTGCAACAGTGTAATGCACATGACCAATCAAAGATCCCCAAGTAACAATTTAAATGCTGTATAGATCTCCTGTATCCTCTTTTAAAATGTTCTCCTCCCAAGAAAGCGGTCTCTTGTCAAAATACGCAATAAAACAACGACTCGTTTATTTAAATGCACCATAAAACTTATTAGCTTTTAATATACGTGAATGAACTAAAATCTCTTAAGAAAATGAGGTTATGTTATATTAATTTTACAGGAATTTTAAGGCGACGTATAAAGAATGTCTGTCAACGCCAACAAGCAAGTGGAAAAAAATTAAAAACAGTGGCAATTTAAAAAAAAAAAAATTAAATTATTTAAAACTTCTTAATGCTACTCCAGTGAATCAGTCACTAGCAAATAGGTTATAAATTTAGGCGAGAAACGTTCGAATAATCATAAAACCACTATACAACTAAGCAGTCTTATGAAGGTTCTGACTTCAAACAGTCTAGTTTTAACCAGGATTATAAGACTTTATTCAAGTACAAATTGGTCTATACAGACTTCATAAAATTCAAGAATTACTAAGAGGTATTGGAAATTTAGAGCTAGTTTTATACATCTCAACAGTAAACAATTTGTCGTTTGAAACTTTTGAGAGTACCAACATCATTTAGCGGCTTCCTACAAACATTTCTGTTTTACTACAGGTAATAATAAACTGAAATGTCATTGGAATAATAAATATTCTAAAATAAAATAATTTTAACGATCATTATTCAAGTCAAATTTAGCTTTTCATGACCATGAAAGTGTCTATAAACCCTTTCATCTGAGACCAAAAGCTCTTATTATAGGTTTTATGAAGCTCCCTACGCTTTCACAAAGGTAACTTGGTTCTTCACGAGTAGGATAAGTTTTATAATAGCTCTAAGCATTTAGCTTTGCCAACCTCCTAAAGATCGTCATTCTTTGGGCATTTTTCGCGTTTATTAGACGCCTATGATTACTATCACAGAAATATAGATGCATCACTAGTTATGTAAAAAGTTCTTATGAAAGTCCTGTAGGCTATTGAAAAACTTAAATTGTCACTTGGGTGGATTGCGTTTGATGGACGAGCTTGAGATAAATCATTGATGGAAGTGTAGGGAATGAAAGTGGGCCTGTAATAGAACCTTGCCGTACATCTGTATCATTCATATGAACTGTATTTCAGTTTAGTAAATCTAAAGTTTTCTGTTACATTAATAATTTATGTATTTTTGACAATAGTTAAGTGTTTTTACCTTCTATGATAGCGTTATCGTGCAACTGCACTGCATAATCCTCTAAATTGATGTTGTTCACTGTACCCAACGTGATATTATTGCCCAATATGCTGATCAGTTCTATATCTGAGTCGATAATTTGGTCGGTTGAGGTTGTTAGTAAGTCTTCTATATTCACGCCGTTCAAGGTTGTTAGAGTCAAGTTCTTTGTTTTTATTTCGGGAAAAGTTAGGTTGCCTAAAAATAATTCATCAGTACTAGGTCTACAAACACGCATATGCTGTACCGTCAAGTTCAGTAGTTTTCCCAATCCGGAAGATGGAATCCAGAAACGTATCCCAGTGGACGTCATTTATGTATTCCACCGTTAAATTTTCAACCTGCACGTGGTCGTCAAAAACAGTTGAACCGTTGAACGCTGCTGGTCCAGTAAACACTGACAAGACGTTCTCCGGTGATTTCTACAATGATTCAATCCATGCGTGTATAACAATCTTCTGCAATTTTACTCTGCAGATATAAAAAGCAACAAAAACTTCCGGAAAACGACCGCAAATTGAATAACTTAACTTACTTTTATAGGATTTTAATACGTCCGCTTGCTTGATGACACCATACCGAATGGTACAACGGCGTTAATAATGAGCTCGTAAAGTTTTGTTACCTTTCTTATCTGCAGTGTAAAATTGCAGACATACCAATACACCTAAAATGTTGCTACACTTCAAGTGCCCAAAGTGTTAAAATATATACAGGGTGTTTAAAATAACTAATATTTTTTTGGCAATTTTTAAGCTTGTCTACGGGCTATGTGTATCATCCTGTATATATAGGCTGTCCATTTTATCAGGGCACTCGAGAATATCTCACTTAATATTTTTCGTACAAAAAAAAATATTTTTACGAAAATTGTGCCTATTTATATAACCTACAAAATGGTTTAAAGACATTTGAAATCCATGGCCTACTTTAAGAGTTATGGCGGAAAATATCGAAAATGCGGAAGACGTCTAGGCCAAATATCTCCGTTATTTGAAGAGATACGAGAAAAATTCTAAGGTGAAAATGTTTTGCAAAACAGATTGTTTCAAAGAGGTTTTATCTAATTTTTTTTCAAAACCGCTGTATTTTGAGATTTATTCTTCAGGCTATTAAAAAAATTATTTTGAAACATGCGGGAAATGGCGCCATTAAATAGAGTATTGTCCTCCCTTTTCAACGATATATCACATGCCATATTTATGCATTGGTACTACGTTAGTAATTATAAAAACATTTTTTTAAAACCAATAAATTTTTTTTTAACAATTATTATACTTGCCGTGGAGAAGTATGATTAAATAAAACGATAAAATAATTCAATAAGTTGTTCAAATCTTTGCTATAATAAAATATTTAAGAAGAATAAAGTAAATTCAGGTAACGAAAACAAAATAATAATAAAGAAAGCAACATGGAGCAATTCTGGAAAGAGTATTCGCAGTTATGCCAATGTATAGAGGTCCTCCATAAAAGCGTCACTCCTTGCTCAGAAAGTTAAAATGCCTTTACCAATTAATTTAAATATAATTTCCATTTGTTTGTATTTCATGATTTCACTATTATTTCAATTATTTTAAAATAGTTGGCTATCAACAAACTTGACAATTTAATTTTTTGACAGATCATCTCAGTTAATACTTAAATTCAATCACACTGGTTTAAGAATTTAGAATGTTCAAAAATGGTTTTCACTCACATTGATCGTTATAATATGTTCGTTACATATTGCCAATGCAATTTTAACTCGCGATTAGCTCAAGTAGAATATAGAAACAGATTTCCACAAGCACTACAGCCGAATAAAATTCTGTTCAGAAAATTAGCTACGAAACTGAAAAATAATGGTTAATTTTTAAAGAAGAAGACAAGGTTGAACAGTGTCACTGATAATGTAAATAAGGTAAACCGACTTATTAATTATGTAAGAAATAAAAATACAGAAAATTTGGAAACATCATTAAGAGAAATTCAAATTGCTTGTCATATAAATAAAACAAGTGCTAGAAAAATTTTGAAGAAAAATGGTTACCGGTTTTATAAAACAAAAAAAGTTCACAATTTACAAGCGGAGGACAAACCAAGGTGGCTGTTGGAAAAGAAGGGTGCCGATCCATTAATATGTAGTAAAATACTTTGGTCCGACGAGGAAAATTTTTCCAATAATGGATTTTTTAATAGCAATATTCATTGCAAATGGACTTCTGAAAATACACACCGGCATAGATCGACTGGGTTTGAAAATCGTTTTTTAATAAATGTGTGGATAGGTATTTTAGGCACCAATTTAATAGGTCCTTATTTTTATGATGGTCACCTCAGTGGTTAAAGGTACCTAAACTTTTTGAGAAATGAATTTAATGAATTCTTAGATGACCTACCTTTAGATAATCGACACAACTTTCAATATTTTCAACAAGATGGAGCTCCTCCCCACAATTCCCAGATTTGCCTAGATTATTTAGACGAAACTTTGCCTCAACATTGGATAGGTACCGATGGATTTATTCGATGGCCCCCCCGTTCTCCAGATATAACCCCAATGGATTTTTTCTATGGGGGCATATTAAAGATAAGGTGTTTTCGACGAAACCGCAAAATGTAGAGGACCTAAAAGTTCGAATTCAACAGGCATGTATTACAGTTACCCCCGAAATGCTGAGTAATGTTTTAAATGCAGTGCCTCGCCGCGCTCGATTGTGCATAAGAAATCGCGGTGGACACTTTGAACACTTGATATGATATCTTAAAATTTATTTTGAGGATTAGATAAATATTAATGTTCTGTGTGCTATATTCTTTTTATTGTTAATTTGTTTTTGTTACCTGAATTTACTGTATTCTTCTTATTATTTTATCGTTTTATTTAATCATACTTCTCCACGGCAAGTATAATGCTTGTTAAAATTTTTTTTATTGGTTTTAAAAAAATGTTTTTATAATTACTAACGTAGTATCAATGCATAAATATGGCATGTGATATATCGTTGAAAAGGGAGGAAAATACTCTATTTAATGGCGCTATTTCCCGCCCGTTTCAAAATAATTTTTTTAACAGCCTGAAGAGTAAATCTCAAAATACAACGGTTTTGAAGAAAAATTAGATAAAACCTCGTTGGAACACTCTGTTTTACAAAAAATTTTCGCCTTAGAATTTTTCGCGTATCTCTTCAAATAACGAACATAAATTATAAAGATACAGTGTTTTTAATTCTAAGCATTTTGCAGATAATTTAAACAAAGCGGAAAATAGCAAAATCATTTAGATTTTTTAATAGGCCTGATGAAATATAGACATACTTGTGGTAGTCTAATTCAGAAGTTGAGAAGTGAGTGATATCACAGTGCAAAGTGTAACGCTTTATGTTGTCAGTCTGTGGGCCCCAAAATATTAAAATGGCGGCATATCTGACAATAATAATAATATTGTTTATTTCAAAGTAATTAACATAATAGTATACAGGGTGTTTCAAGGTTAAAGGTACATACGTTACTTGTGGATAGAGATCACTTTGGCGGTTCCAAATTACCCGGCATTAATGCATCCATCGTCCATCCTTACTGAGATACAGGATGTTTTATTTATTTTGGCCAAATCTTTCTTTGGTCATAACTATTGAACCACCGTGTATATTCGGTTCATACTTGGAACATATGTTTTACTTATTTTACTTGATAGAACTTCATAATAAACCAAAATAGAAATCCAGGTCCGGCTTAATAAAAAACTGACAATATGTTGTATGTCAAAAGCAACACCCTGTATGACAAAATTTTGTAGATCCGTTTCGATATTCGAAAAGAGCGGAAGAAATTGAATAGAATATGTTTGCGCGTTTCATTCATCAACCTTAATTATTTGCCGTAAATCCAACTTAATTAAAAAAATGGTCGAGACAGTTGGAACTTGAATATTTATTTCAGGGAATAAGAAACAAAAAAATTTAACTTCTAGCAGTGATAATTCTTACACTTGTAGATAATCCAGTTACTAAAATTTAACAGATGATCTTCATCCCCTTCCTCTAACTTCTGAACCTGTTGAACATGAATTGGATAGAGATTATTGTTTTTAGTGTTCTCCAAACACCGACATGTAGAACACCTAAAGCATGACCCACTCTTCTTGCGCAACAATATTTAGTACATTCTCTTCTACAGCTAAGGGTTGCCTTACTTGATGTTCATTTAAGCTGGCCGTTGGATACCGACCATGATTTTTAGAATAATTGACAACTCTAGCAAAAGTTTTATGATCAGGAATTCGGCGTCCAGAAAATCTTCTTTCATATTCTCTCACAGCGGCCCGTCCATTGCCATTTGTTTATAATTTAAAAAATTCACATGTTTGGACAGAAGAGAATCCACATGCTCTAAGACAGAATAAATCCCAACATCGATTTGCTGTTAATATGTATGTATTTGGTGCGATGTTTTCAACAATCATTTGATTATGTTTTTAAAATTAGTTTACAATAGTTCATTTACCTAGTCTAGAAGTGTAAGAACTGTACTGCTGCAGTGTTTTGTATAGATTCTATTAACCCCTGACTTATCCATGGTTTTAGTTTCTGTTCATTATTCTTTTTAGAGCATATTATTTTCGTGCAATTTTCTATTTTATATTTATATTTAATTATGAACTTATTTGTTGCAAAATCTACATCGCTTTCATAGTAAACCTCTAAGCACATCTCATTATTTATGTTTCTGGTAAGTTTTCTATAATCAATTTTTTCGCATATTTGTGTTAGATTTTTTTATGCCATTATACATTTTCTTTCTGTTAAATAAAACAATGTTGCCTAATAGTCAGTTATACTGCATTTCATGATATACGAGATATTATTTAAATTTCTGTGTTTTTGATGATATGTATTTGACAATGTCGGCTATCCATTCATGATAATACCTCTAAAATTGCATGGGACAATTTTTAAACAAATTTAAATTTAAGCTATTAGGTTGTTATTAATATTTTGGAGCCCAGAAAAACACTTTTTAAATGACTTTTTGAACGGCGCGCACTTAAAGTAAACAACTGTTTCAACGTTACCCCATTTAAAAGTTTTATTTTCGCTTCTGTAGTCCTGAATTTCTTAAAGGTCTTGCGACCTTTGACAAGCTGAGGATGTTGGGTCAAATAAATATCTTCTAGAACTACATCATTAAATTTTTGAGCAAACATTTCGTTTGCTGTTAAATTTCCTATGGTAACTCTACCCGATATTTGCTGATCGCCAGTCCGAAGGAAGAGATCTGAAACAGTTTAGAAAAATTATTTTTGAATATGTTAGAAGTTAATTTTATTTATAAGGTCGAAACTTCCAGACATATTAAAGTTTATCTATAAAAAAATCTTCTCGTGGTTATAAAATTGTCGATTTATTTTAATTGACTGGAAAAATTTTGCTTGTATTAAACAGTCTGGTAAATATTGCAGAGTGGCATGATATTTATGACCGCGGCAAAGACCTAAAAAATGAAAACCACGCTTGTAGGTTACTTTAATATTGTGTCTGGCTAACGCAACTTTTAGTTGATATTGGAGTGCGACAAGGTAGTGTATTAGGGCCTTTAGTATCTGTTATATATTTAAATGACCTGGGTAATATAACATCGTGTTTTAATGTTTTTGCTGTTGATATTTCCATGTGTTACATTGAAAAATGAACTTTTAATATCATAATGCATATATGCGATTTTTTTTTAATAGTCGCATTATTTAGAATTCATTACGATTATTTTAACTTTCGTTTGTATTTATTGACTTTTCTTTATCATGCGTATGATTTATTGGATTTGTAAAGGAATTTAATTCAAAGGAAATCATCCTCTTAAATCTTGTTTAAAGTCCAGCTTTATTTTAACCATCTGAATACACTGTTAAATAAGTACTTTGTTTGTGGCTTCAAAATACATACTTTACCTTTAAACAAAGCTATATCATGTGCAGTTTCAAGACCTGTAGCGACAATATTTTTTATTTTTACGGGGCCTGTTACTGTTTGGGGTTCTCGATGCATTAACCATTGTTCCGGTGTCCAAAATCGGCCATTAATTTTTTTTATAGACACATCCTTTGCGGATAACTTCTCGGCTTCCACAAAACCTTTTATTACAGTTCTACCATTAATAATCTACAAATTTAATTTATCATTCATTTAATTAATTTAATTCATTTAATTTTACGGTCATCATATCCTAATTTATTATCTATATGCCGGGTGATTTTTTTAACCAGAAATTTTCAAATATCTTGAACAATAGGCACTCTACGAAAAAAATATGCATAATTAAAATTTTATCATTTGGCGTAGAATACTTTAGATACATTTGGATTGTAGTTTATTTTTCAACTTGCCTTGTAGTTCAACCTTTCAAGGATCTACTCCACTTTGTTAAACATCTCTAGATCCATTATCTTGCTTATGACGATTGTTTAAGGAGGCGGTCTCTGGGAAAAACAAATGCAATTATTCATAAACTATCAAACCGATCTGGCTGAAATTTCGCACATTTATAAAGACCCATAATTGCCTCGTCACCAAGATGTTATGTGTCACTTACTGACATTATGGCAAAAGTTATTAACATTTATAAAATAGTGCAAAAAGAGGTTTTTTCGCCATTATCTCGATAATTTATTTATCGATTTTAACGCATAAAAAAAATGAAATTAAAGGTCTTCTTAATACCTACAACTTTTACTAATACAACTTTTCTCTAAACGTAATTGGAAAATTCTACGGCCCGAAAGCTGAATTTTCCGACTTTGGTCGTTGTTTATAAAAAAATAGGGCAAATCTGGCTGTACATCTATATGTATTCATCATTTACTATTTTATTTTAATTGTAAAATCCGAATCTGCAATAAAAAATAGGGGTTCCTATTTAAGATTTCAACGTTACCCCCCCGCCCGACCTACAAGGAGGGGGAAAGGGTGACTAATTTTAGCACTAATATATTTCCTCCGAGGAATGATTAAATTTTGATTACGGACATTTTTTCCGTAGAGTGCCTATTATTCAAGATATATCAAAGTTTCAAGTTAAAAAAAAACACTCTGTATACCATTTGGCTAAGAAAATTAGAGATATACATAAATCAAGTTTTTTAAAGTTCCGTAACGAGAAAAATGTTATTTCTTACGATATCATCTTCTTCAGTCTCTTGGTAATCTTTCAACAACAGTTGCATTTTGTGTAATCTTTCCTTAATTTTATCTAAATTGGTTTGATTACTTGGTTCCTAAAAATTTGGTATTTAAATAATATAAATTAAAAATAGCCCATACAGATGTATTTCAAAATGAAAACTTCATAGAAAGTCTACTTTGCACTTACATCTTTCATGGCACCTAGCATTGTTCTTGAATAATCTCTAGTAGAAGCTTGGCTTAAAATATCTCGAGCTTCCGTCAGGGTTTTCCTCTTTTTGTACACATCCGATTCCAAATTGTTAAAACATTCACGTAACGTATCCTTATTTTGATCTTTTTCTGTGAATAAATTGGGACGAATAGAATTATTTTACGATGAGTACGAGAGGACTAAACTTACCCATTTCAACGAAATGGACTTTAAAAGACATAACATTGATATTTATTATGTTATCTTCACTTAAACCCACTATAAAAGTTATACTGCCGCTAGTATTTTCTCGTTTGTGAATGTCTAAAATAACTGAATAATTTGATTTGTATAGTTTTTCTTCTGCCAGCTGCATGCCTTCCGGAGACGGCCGAAACACTACAAGTCTGTCCTGAAAATTTTATTCGAGTTAACGAGAAATAAATGTATTTATCAGTAAAAAATAAAAAATGTGGAATGTGGTGCCTCGTAAATTTAAATACAATAAATCGTTACAAAAAGTGATAACAAATCAGATCAGGTCAATTTTTGAACACAATTCTTATTTTCTCATGTACGATAAATGTTTTTTTAGACTTATCCGGGTCACCTAATCAAACAGGACTTTGACGCGCTGATCGAAAACCACCAGACGAGCAAGATGGAATCACTGCGATTGGAACAAGGGTCACTCATCTGGTATACAGATGGACATAAGATGGCTGAAGGGGTAGGAGTGGGCGCAGCAGGGCCTAAATGTAGGCTATTCAAAGCCCTCAGTAACACCTCAACCATCCTCCAGGCAGAAATTTACGCTGTAGATCTGTGTGCCCAGGAATGCCTAAATAAAGGCATCCGAGGGGCAAAGATCTATATACCATCAGATAGGCTGGCAGTACTAAAGGTTCTAAGGTCCTATACCTTTGAGTTTAAAATTACTTGGGAATGTAGACAATCCCTGAAGCAACTGGCCAACAACAACAAGGTTACCTTGATTTGGGTGCCAGGGCATAAGGGAATACAAGGTAATGAATTGCTGGCAGCTTTGCAGAAAAAGGAGATGAAGCACAATTTATTGGACCTGAACCGTTTTGTAACCTAGCCAAGGGACACAACAGAGGAGATCCAGAAATGGGAAAGGACCAGAAAAAGTCCTACTGGAGGAATACTCCCGGCCAAAGAAAAGACAAGCGTAAAGGTCATACAGTTGTTGTCCAGGATTCCAAGACTTTTTACAAAGCTTGTGATTTTCCTGGAGGCTAGTTTCCTTATGTCTTGTATATGTTCCGCAGTTCCACTTGCAGCATCACAATATCTGCATTCATCGTCTACTGCCTTGCCCATGTTCTTGAGATGATCTCAAGAGGCAGTGACCTGCTAGAAGGATCAGCCTTAATTCCGACTTTTCGAGTTAACCCTTTTGACATTCTTTGCCGAATAAGTTATGAATTTTTCGATTGTCTTTGACTTGGAGTATTCCTCCAGTAGAACTTTTTTGTTCCTTTTACCATTTTTGGATCTCCTCTATTATGTGTTCCTTAACCAGATCACAAAACGGCTCATGTCCAAAGAATGATGCTTCAGCTCCTTTTTTCGCAAGGCTGTCAGCAAGTTCATTACCTTGTACTCCTTCATGCCCTGGCACCCACATCAAAGTAACCCTGTTGTTGTTGGCCAGTTGTTTCAGGAATTGCCTACATTCCCCTAGCCTTTAATGCTACTTAGCTGTCTGAAAGTATATAAATCTTTGCCCTTCGAATGCCTATATTTAGGCATTCCTGGACACGCAAATCTATAGTATTTTTTGCCAAGAAGATGCTTAGGGTGTTGCCGAGGGCTCTGGATAGCCTACATTTAGGCTCTGCTACGCCCACTCCTACTCCTTCGGCCATCTTAGATTCATCTGTATGCCAGATGAGTGACCCTTGTTCCAATCGCAGTGCCTCCATCTTGGCTTTCGATCAACACGTCAAACGGACAGTCAAAGTCCTGCTTGATTGGCACTGAGTCAGTGGGTTTGGGTATGGACTCCAAATGGACCAGGCGCGGATACAGGATTTCGTTTAGGGGGGGAGAGGAAATTTTTGTGTGATTTTACCTATCTTCCAGAAAATTCGTTCTAAACGAAAAAACTGCTGCCCAAGGAATCACTATTTCCACATCCAGATTTTGTATCGAAATTCCAATGTAATATTTTAATCCCTTTAATAATAGGGTGGGGGTGGCAATCGGGGTGGTAGAGAGGGTAGCTAATGCCAAAATAAATATTTTGAGATGTTTCGTTTTTGTATACACACTAAATCATGTTTTTTTTTTACTCCCTTTGACAATAGTGTGTGGTATTGGGGGCGATAGTGGGGGGCGGCTGATGCTAAAAATTATTTTGAGACCCTGGCTTTTCATACACGCCCTAAATTGCAATTTTATAGGCTCTTGCGTGCTTGCTTCCCCGAACTCCTCAACGGAATTAGATCAAAATATAATTTAGTTCCAGATCTCGTTATAATACATAAGTGTACCATATTTCAAGTCAATATCAAAAATGGTTCCAGAGTAAACGTGCACACAAAAAAAGTTACAGATCGACCAACAGAAATTTTTTTTTCGCTCAAATTTAAAGTCTCCACGTTTTATGACATTTTAAGCTTATTTCAACAAAAAAATATTTTTTTTGCGTTACTATACTTCCACTGGACGTGGAAGTAAAATTGATAAAACTAGTTTGATATCCATGTAGTACTTGGATTTGAATAATATGCTCTGTCTGTCTTAAAAAAAAATATGAAATAAAAACACATAGGTATAGAGAAAGGAAAAACTATTTAATTTGAAGTTAAGTAGGTACATAATATAGTTCTTAAATCTTAAACGCCAATCTCTTCCTACGCCCGGCTTTTGCAAATCCGACAATCGACAAAAGAACAGGAACAAACGTGTTGGCCCCTGTTGGCGCGCGATAAAACACTACTCTCGATTACTCGATTCAATCAAATGCGCGGCGGAGCAGCGAGGGAGAGTAGAGAGTGCGTTCTCCACTTCCTCGTCGGCTACTATTCGTGGCGTAGTAACCATAGTCTACTCAACCTATAGGTATAGAGAACAAATTTTTTTTTATTATTGTTTGGGTACAACATTTTGAAATTGGTCAAAATAAAGTGAGTTAGTCGTGATTCAGGGGGGGGGGGGGCAATTGCACCCATTGCCCCCCTCCCCTGAAATTGACTAGAATTATTAAGTGACCAACCAGGTTGCCTGGTTTAAATTTAAATGTCTGATGCAGTCTTAAGGCACCAAGTGCTGACTCCCTCCTCACATGCAAATGGAGAGGAAGTAGGTCAAGCATTGCCTCCATAGCTGCTGTGGGACACGAGTGCATTGCTCCTGCAGTCTCTAAGCAGGCAAGACGTTGCAATTTCTTCAATTTTCCTTGTGCTAATTTTTCTTCTGTTTCTGCTCACCATACACATGATGCGTAGGTCATCATAGGTGTAACAATCAAAAGGTAGGCCCAATGTGTCGTTTTCTGTTTTAGACCCCAAGTCTTCACAAACAGCCTACGGCACGTCAAAATGTTGCTTTAGTAATTGTTCTTTCCAGATCCGAGTTCCAGGTAAGTTTTTGATACAGGATTACTCCTCGATACTTGACTTCACTGGAGAAGTTCAGCATTGTTCCATTCAGCATAGAAATTCTAAGATAGAGTTTTCTCCTTTTGGTGAACGGAACAATAACTATTTTGCTCGGATTGACATTAAGCCCCTCTGACAAGCACTATTTCGATATTATGTTTAAGGCAATCTGCATGAGGTTTGAGATCATAAACTAATGTCTGCTCTCACAGTCACGGCCAGGTCATCTGCATAACCCCGGACGTTGAAGCCAGAATGGTTCATTTTATGGATCATCGACCACTATTGACCACAGTGTGAACAACCCCTGACTGCAGTCACCGTGGCCGACTCATTCTCCACACTTGTAGTAATTATTCTGCTTCTTAGCATGGATTGTATCCATTTGATTGTTGGGGAGTGTATTCCCCCCTTTTTCGGCGGTGCTTTGTATGGATTCATAGGAGGTATTGTCAAAAGCACTCTCTATATCTACGAAAGCACACAAAGCCATTTTTAATGCGTTGGACCAGGCCATGTAGAGTATTTATTGTTGATTTGAGAGGTTGTTAGACAAATTGTTTGAAGTGATGCGGTCTTCCTGTAAGGATTTCGCTTAAGATATATTGATCTAATAGTTTCTCCATTGTTTTAGGAGAAATGAAGTTTAGCTAATGAGGCGATAGGATTTAGGCTCGTCTGGTGGACGCCTGATGCCTATTTTTGGAATAAACGCCACCTCAACTTCCCTCCAAGCTTGGGGAATATACCCAAGTGTATAGCTTGCTATGAATATACTTCTCAGGCTTGGGATAAGTTCCTCAATTCCATGTTGAAGTAGGGCAGGGAAAATGCCATCTCTGCCTGGTGATTTAAAAACTTTGAAGGTAGATACCACCAAAACTCGAACCATTAGTAATGGCTAAGTAATAACTACTTCAGGAAAAAATATAACCCAAAACATATCGAAGTTGGACGAGCTATTACCCCATCCTGTATAAAAAATATTTAAACTTTAAATTTAAATATTTACCTTTAGCGGAGCAATAACGATGGAAGACCCATTTGTTTGTAATATTTCAGCCTTATTTATCACAACGTCCGTTTCAAATTGGGAAAATATTGCAAGTTTCGATCCTGAAATATAAAAATATCTAATTTTTTTGAAGAAAATATAAAAATTAGAACAGTACCGTCCCATAAATAAATGCTGTTATTTCTAGACGTTTCGAAAATAATAACGTGAATTCTGGTTTTAACAGTGTACGAATCAATGTGTGCTGGATCAGCAGTTCTTAGATGTTGAATTTTCCTAATTTTCTCAAAGTTGAATTCATACACGTTCGAAAATATTTCTTTCTCCGGTAGATGTTGCAGGATTATTATAATTTCAGAACTTTTAGAAGGAAAAGAGTGTATTTTGAAAGCTCCAGTGGTAAAAGCAGTATCAATTTCGTCGAAATATGTTCCCAGCCATTTAAATATGCTGAAAATTAAAAATATGTGAAATTTTATTTCATATCAAAATAAGGAATTGCTATCAAAATAAACAAAATTATTATCTAGGCTTCTTTAACTTTATTTATTTTATACAGTATTTTTTATACACAGTGCGCGCATTCAAGTATGGATAGTTGCTTAAAATCTCGCCAGGGAAATTCTGAGAAAAATCCTCAGACAGGTCGAACTATACACGAACTGCATCGGTCGATATTGGGAAAAGTACGCACCAGAAAATTTTGAAAATTTAAGGAGCCACTAATGGTAGTGTTGCCAATCCAACTAAAATAATTACTAGCATCTGGCACTTCCGGTTATACCGGAAGTCAATACCAACTTGCTTATTTTAAATGGAACGCCATATATATTTTACAATTTTCGAAAAGAGCATAAAATTCTGAGTCAAAAATATGTAGAATAGGCTATGCCTAAACCCAGCAGTTTCAGAGAAACTTGACGCTTCAAAGACAATTTGGCAGATGTAATATTTTACAATAACCTTTATAACTTTCTTCATGTAAAATATACTCATTTGATTTTTGGCATGTAGAAAAAACAGGGGGGGGGGCTTGCTGCACTCTACAGAATTACATTCAGTAATAGTTTACTAAGTGCTCCATTTTTGACGTTACGTTTTGTAAACTTCAAACCGTGAAAACTTGTTTATGTCAAATGGAACACCCTATATTTTTTTACATCAAGTTATCTAAAATAAGATTCCTTTTTCCCTGCTATAAGCATTGTGGGGGTTTAAGTTATAATTTTTTGAAATATTTGCGATTTTCTTAGAAATTCAAGAATTGTTAATACAAATTTTATATTTGATCATTATTTATGGAGAATGTGATGAAGTAATATCAAGAAATTGTAGCACATTTGTTATTAGATATCCACAAAAACGGAAAATAACACTAACCACTGTAACATGCCTATTAATTGAATTGAAGACACTTTACATAAATTCAAATAGCTAAGATAAAACCAGCTAAAAATATGATTACATTTTAATTTAATAATTGTTCAAAATTCCGCCCTCGAACCTCCACATATTTTTCGCACTTTTGGTTTACTCTCTGTATACAATCTTCAATAGTTGTTAATGGGCTCTCATAAACTTTATTTTGAATAGTTCCCCAAATAAAATAATCTAGAATTGATAAATCGGGGAAGCGAGGAGGCTATAGGAAAGGTCTATTATTGGTGATCCATTGATCGTAAAAAGTTTCTTGTAAAAAAATGTTTATCAAATAAGCGTTATGTGGGGGAGCACCGTCGTGATGATAAAAAATGTTCGGCGAGAGGTAAATTTTCGAAATAGTTATTATTCAAATTATGTAAAATATTTAGATATATTGTCTGAAAGTTATTTGTGGCATTCTACATATTAACAGAAGAAGCAAACTTTTTAACTTACCTACTGTTTAAATTTTCCTGATAAAATTCTAATGCCACCACTCTATCGTTTCTTATGGCACAGTAAACATTAAACTGCCAACTTTCTTGAAAATTTCTCTCCCTGAACACATAAGGATTCGCAATAATGCGAATTGTATCGATCAAAAAGTGTATTCTTGGTAAATTTACCCTGCATCTGACCATACAATAATTTTCAAATAAGAATCGTCGCCTATTAGAATAAATTCACAAAAGCTTTCTCTTCTTAGGAAATCCGTTTCTTTTAATCGTTGAACCATTTGGGACGAAAACAGGTGAAATTTACGTTTAATTAAAATTCTGTAACTGAATTCTTGCATAGTCCCGATTCCAGAGTAGCTTGCCTTAATGACATCATTGGAAATGCATGAAAATATGCCAGAATTGCTATTTCTACGTTTTCGTCATCAACAATAGGCTTCCGCTTTTGAATTCTTACTTTGACAGAACCACACGAGTATCGCGCCAACGGGTTCGAATCCCGGCACTGTCGGAGGAAATGGTTGTATGTCCGCGTTTATTCAATGTGTAACCCCCTTGTCTAATTTATGTTGTGTTTATTTATGATTTATTTATTATTATTATTATTGAATGCAATTCAACTGTAGAGTGCAGCTCTCCTTGTGTTCTTTCTACGTGCCAAAAAGCAAATGAGTATCTTTTACACGAAGAAAGTTATAAAGGTATTGTAAATCATTACTTGCCAAATTTTTTTTAAATGTCAAATATCTCTGAAACGGCTGGGTTTAGGCATAGGGTATCATATGTTTTTGACTCAGAATTTTATGCTCTTTTCGATATAGTGTTCTATTTAAAATAAGCAAGTTGGTATCGACTTCCGGTACAACCGGAAGTACCAGATGCTTGTAATTATTTTAGTTGGATCGATATAAATCGATCGATGCATTTCCTAGTGAGATACCCAAACACTGAAACACAAAAAGTAAATCCACATCCATGAGTCTTAATATCGTACATGCATTTTTGCAAAGAAATAATTGACCGTTTTGCTTTGAAAATTCTATTTTTTGCAAAAATTTATGATAAATCTCACAAATAGACCCCTTCGTCGTTTTACTTTTTGAATTTCAGCATTTATAACTTACATAATAAAGAAAATAAAGAAGGAAAAAAGAAAAATACATCGATTATTTTGCTTATATTTATACCAAATAATTTTATGATTTTGATAAATAATCAAGTCTGTGTGTATATAAAATTTTCAGACTTCAGTTTGGAACGGGTGGCACTAAAAAAGTATTTGTTCTTAAAACTGAAGCCATTTGGTTGCTACAAGATATCTTCTTTATTTTCCGAGAGTTATTTTTGGTACACCTCGTATAACAGCAAAAAAAAAAAATCTATTCATAAAAATTATACTTACGACATTTGTGCTAAGTTGTCTCCTTTGTTGTAAATAATGATTAAATACAAGTGACCACTGTTGATGAAAAATTTAGCATCAGTTGCATATGGGGTTAAAATTGATTGTATAGAAAACACGCCTCTGCTATCAACCTTATAAATGTGCGTTTCCAATTCCAATGTCGTTAACAATATACTCAATTGATTATATTGTACAGCCTGGAAAAAATAGATTTATTAAGACATTATTTTCCTTCTTTTTTTGAGGGAAAGTTTTCTATTACATACAGGGTGTTTCTTAATGACTTAAAAAGTATTCTTATTGCATTTTGATGAATTATCGCGTTCTCGAGTAATTTGTGTTTAAAAAAACAACGTACATTTACAACATTTTGTTAATAAATTCTTTTAAAAGAATGCTTTGAAATATTACTTTGACATTTCTGTTATTACTTTGATTTTTTTTTAATAATTCCAGTTTATTTGTTAATATTACTTAAACTTAGGTGATTTCACGTTCTCTGAATTTCAAGACGTAGTTTTGACTATGTGATAATGTTTCGGTACCGTTGCTGCTACCGAACAGAACTATTCCTGATGCCAACACTTTTTAAGTACGGAATGCCGACCTGGCCGTCCAAGAAAGACAAGAATTGTTGACGTTGAAGAAGAAATACAAGATATTGTAATGGAAGATTCTACGATAAGTACTAGAAGATTAGGCTTATGAATGGACATATCTCAGCAAAGCACTTTAAGAGCACTGCATATTACCGAAAAACTCAAGAATTATTACCTGAGGATATTCCAATAAAAGTTGTTGCTTGAACGAAGGGAAAATGCTCCAGATTTATTAAGTAATATACTTTTTACTGATACTTCAGTTGAATAAGTATGAAAATGAGGTGATTTTGACAAAAAATGTTTCTAGGTATAAACCGAATCCAGGATGTTCAGAATAGGAATGTAGGTAGGGTTTCATAGGCTTCAATTTTTTTGCGTGGCAATTTTTTTTAATTAAACAATTAAAGTGTGAGAAAATGGTTTTTTCGAGTTTTAGAAAAACTATTGATTTTATTTAGAAAAAAAAATCGGCAGCTACTGGAAGCGGCTGGAACCTCCCCACTTGGTGGATTTTTGAAGCCGAATAGAGCATTCAATTGTGTGACAAAACGGCACTAAACGTAATCCGATCTCATCCAAAACCTTTTCAGATTTTCTGGGGTACTAAAAAAACCCTCAACTTAATGCCTGCGGCTCATGCTGCAAATTTCATCTATGCGAGTTATTACCTACATTATCGCTCGTTGAATAATATACTATTAGGATATTAACAACTTTAACATCACTTGAACGACTAAGAAGGTCTAGTTATCCTAAATACTACAGATTTGTAAAGCAACAAACTGAAAATTGGTAAAGTGATAATCTATAATAAATTCACCAACGAAGATACAGACAGCATATGATATTGATATTGTTACATCTACCTTTAAAGTTTGTGGCAATCCACTGGTGCAGTCTAAAAGTTACAAATATGCCGAAATCTTATTAACATGACATAACACCAACGTTATCGGATGACAATGACAATCGTCAAAATTTGCTCATTGCAATCCGATCGCTCGCGGCTGTCTTTGTTAAATGAAACATTAGCATTTCAGTAATTTTACTAGATTTTAGAGGAATATTTGTAGTTTAATTCTTCGATTTGTCTGTATATATATATATTTATTTAAAAACGGCATTAAACGTAATCCGTTCTACTTCTAGAGCAGCGAAGAAACCCTCACATGTGAATTGAGACGTAATGTGACGAGTTTCACGACGTGACGGCTACGCGCATCGATCATGTCATGCGAAATGCGATCTATGCTTCATATTTGCTTTGTTTTAATTTTTTTCACGGAAACCAAATCGAAAGGGTGGAAGTGTGATATATCGTTGAAATCAGAATTTTAACTGCTTTTCAATGGTTTCATTGCAAGTTGAAAGTGATTGTAAAATAAACAACTTGTTGCATCAAAACGGCACTAAACGTAATCCGATCTCAACCAAAACCTTTTCAGATCTTCTGGAGCACTAAAGCATATGCAAAGTTTCATTCAAATCCGTTTAGTAGTTTCGGCGCTATCGTGCTAACACACATACACACACACACACAGACATTTTTCAAAAACCACTTTTTTGGGTTCCTAGGATCTCAAAACGTAAAGATTTGATGTTATCTCAATTTTCGTTTCTGAACCAATTTTAGTAACCTCTCACAATTTTATTGTGGTGAGGTTAAAAAGTGTTTCTTAAAAATTGTGCGCCTTGAAAAAATCTACAAAATGAGACCTATTTCATCAAAATCGGTCAATTTGTTTATGAGTCATTGCAAAAAAACATGCTAAAATAACTCTTTTTCAATTGTTAATAAACACTAGAAAACATGTTTCATATACTTTTTACCACAGGAAAAGGAGGCTCTTGTAGCATAGAAAAGGCACGCAAAATCGGGAGCCATATGGTCGAATAGTTTTTGCACAACCAATTTGTTAATAACTTTTGACATTTTTTTAACGCTTATTTCTCAGCGATATGGCGGTTCTACAGCAATCTGTGGATGCGCAAATTAAAGTTCATGGTATATACTATCAATATCAAAAAAGAATCAAATGAAGTATTGGTTTTAAATTGTTGAAAACAATTATCAAAGTTAGCATTAGTTTTTTCGTTATAAACAAATAGAATATCTCTTCGGCGATACATTGTATCGAAATGCTGACAAAAGCATCTGATATATAGCTGACATTTTTTCATGAATTAAAAAAAAGTCTTTACTTTATATCGGATAATTTTGGGCCACTTTGTATAAACACTGAATCTTAAATTTTAAAATTCTAAATTAACCTAAGTATGAACTGGTTTGACATTGACAACTCACCCTGGTGAAGATAATTTTTCTTTTATCAGCTAAGCTTTTAAAATCATTTATACTAAATAATGTGCCATTATGAGTGGATGAAATAAGAGCTATTTCATTGTCCATTAAGATGTACGTGGTATTAAAATATGTGAAAATAGTAGCATTCCTGTAACTGCCTGGATAGGTAATAGTCCCCATTTCATCAATTTCGACACTTTTCGTTTTCGACGCTAAAAAATGATTAAATAAAACATTTTGTCATCTCGTTACTTACAATTTACTTCTTTTGTGGATCGGATGACTATTTTCCCCAAAAACCTCATGCACTGATTCGGACTGGATTTGTAAATAATTGTTTAATTTTGGGTTTTCCAGCAACCCACCACACATTGCTCTATGTATTGCGATGAAATACGCGAGCTAAAAAATAAATTAAATGGTTTATAATCCTCCACCAATTAAAAATATCGATTTTCCTTACTATAGTAAAAACACACTTCAACATTTTAAGCACAAAGAATATTTTAACTGCACCTAAGCCCGGGCTACAAATGGCGTGAGAATAACAGGTAGATACTATTTTTTGCGAAATATGTTTTCACGAAAAAAACGAAAAGCCTGGCCTAGGGAATTGAGTAGATTTCTATATGCGCGGTATTTCGACGCATTTTCAGGAGATTTACACCTTCTGGAGTAGATGGCGGCTACATCGAGGATATTACATTTTTATTCGGATTACTATATTTATTTTAACTTTATTTGAGCAGGTATCACTCAAAAATAATTAATACAGTATACATTTTTAAAAACGTGAGGGATATTACTTTTGATTGTGTAAATATTAGCACTTTGTTATATTATGCACAAAGGATTGTGAAAGGATATCTTTCATTGCTATTAATTTTATTGAGTGGATAAAATTAAATATTTATCTGGGTAAAATCAACATTTTGTGTACCTATCTGGTGCCTTCCTGCTACGTTGCATTCGGCCGTTGCCGACAAATTACAAAGATATAACCAAGTATACACTATTTGCATAAATTAAGAGAAGTTAAAAAAATGTATGCAAAAGACAAGAATGCCCAAGATAAAATTGCAAAAAAGGGAAATAAGATAAACCCATATTTTATAGAAACAAAAATAATTGACAGTAAACAGTAGGAGAGGCCTTTACAGAGTGTCCCAAATCTAAACGGATGAGATGAAATGGGAGGTCGTACACACTTTGCTGCTCAAGAAAAGTTCAATGATTATAAATTTGGCAGGCTTTTGCTTGCCTGTCTATTGACGTATTTTCAGTTCAATATCAATTCTGATCACTCCTCAGAGCTTAAGAATGCTTGAATCGCAACGACTTAGAATTATATTCTGCAATTATAGATTCATACGTTCAGGCATTGCGGTCTCAAGCATGTTCTGAGTACATGGTAACTATACTTTTCAATCACTAAGGAACCGGTTTAGGGCAAATACCCCCCATACCGAGTGATTTTTTTCGTTGGTATAGCAACTTTTCTTCGCTTATTACTTAAGATATAGTTTTGAAATTTTATAGGCATACTTAGTGACTTTTTTGCATCAAATGCACTTTGTTTTTATTTCTCTACTGTTTGTCAACTTTCGATTTTCAAATGAAACACTATAGTTTTTCTCTTGGATTCCAAAATTAGATTTTTTTCTAAGTTAGAATGTGTAAAAGAAGGTATTATATTAGAGAGGAAAATTTTTGAGATAATTCGATTTTAAAGTTTCAGGTGTTGAGGTGAGATAGATATACGAAGCACTAAAAATCGAGTTACCCATGGAATAATTTTGTGGCAGATTAAAATTTCCATCAAAACGCGTAGTAGGCGCATTTCAAGTCAATAGAAGTTTGCGTTGCCGTGTTTGAAATTAGCATTTCGAAGTTTTCTGGCGCCAGTTTACAAAATGATATAGTACGGGGGCCATGAACCTTCCCGTGGCCCTTTGAGATCACGACGAGTAAATAGGTGTTTTCGACGTATTTTTTCATGCTGAATCCAAATATGCAACTCAATTTTACGGAATCATGCAAGAAAAATTGTTATTAACATTTTAATTGTTTATAAGGCTATAACTTCAAAGTTAACAATGGAAGGGAGAGTTTTCAAATTTTTTATGATTTCCGATACAAAAACAAAGAAAACTCTTTTTGAAAAATTAAAATCGGCTGATTAGAACCGGAGATATTGCACATTTATTATTAACAAATTGCATAATTACGATTTTTCCGCACTATTTCACTCATAACTCGGTTCCTATTCAACGTAGAAAGTTCTACCAGGTCTCATTTTAAAGCTAAAGCTTCAAGCTTCAAAATATTTTGTAGTGAAATATCCCATCATGCTCTTGAAAAATTTTACAAGTGATGAAAGCCTGAAATTTTTGCGGAAAAAAGATAAGTAATTTGTTTGTACGCATTTTGAGGAAAGTTAATCTATAAATATCAGCAATTGAATTATACATTATTATTGTACATCTCAAAACGAACATCAAATGTTTTACAGCCTGTATTTTTTTTCATAACTTCCACTAAATATTCCATTCCTCTTCTCAAATCAATGTGAATTGTTTCATCTGAAAGAACTAAATAGTGAAGAGTAATTATTATTACATCTAAAAAATGTTTTGATGTATTCAAAAATGCTGAAAATTGATAGGGCGATATTGAAAAATTCACGCAATCTTTACTAGCAAGTATTGATGCAAGTGATGTATCATATTTCAAAAATTAATAATAATAATAAACAATTACCTCGCCCGAAATTAATTAAATATTTTGTAGGATCTGCTTGTAAAGCTGCTGGTTTTGTACCCACTTTACTAGAA
This sequence comes from Leptura quadrifasciata, assembly GCA_963675555.1. Classification (NCBI taxonomy): domain Eukaryota; kingdom Metazoa; phylum Arthropoda; class Insecta; order Coleoptera; family Cerambycidae; genus Leptura; species Leptura quadrifasciata. The sequence goes on along the minus strand of OY776682.1, from coordinate 2,152,977 downwards.
TAATCTGCTCCCGTCAAATGGTGCAAAGCTGGTAGGACGGAGCAAAATTTCTCACCATAATAGTTATGAATTATTATTATTATTATTATTAGCCGTTACTCGAGTCCGAGTATAAAAAAATGTTACAGTCGATAGATTGTGTGTAATAAAAAACAAGTAAAAGGTGTAGTCTATTGTAATTCCCATTCATCTACGGTGCACACGACTATGGCTATAGAGGCCAATTCGGGAGAGCACATTTCGACCGCAGTCAGGACAAACATAGACCTGGTTAGGTCTTGGATTCGGCCTTCTTGCAGCAACATTTCCTTGATAGCTGGTCACAACCCCTCGCCATTCGGTTCTGTCCGCTGCAAGTTGTTCCCATTGCTCGTCTGCAATACCGCAGGATTTTAGATTTTCATGGAGAGCGTCTTTGAACCTCTTTCGTTGACCGCCACGCCTTCTTCTACCGCTTAGCAATTCACCATAAAGTGTACATTTAGGAAGGCGGTTAGTTATGAATAGTGTGCATAGGAATATCTCGTTTTGAATTGTTTACTCCTGTTTGAATCCAAAGCGTCTGAAAAAGTCATAAAAATATATTGTTAAAAATCTTCGCAGAATAATACTTCTTGAAAAAAGCGCTTATTTTCCTACCTGTAATCCACTGTTGTCAAATTGCTTGAAAAAGTATAACGACAATACAAATACATCAGTATCCGATGAGATGAGATACACATTTTTATATCCGTTCTTTACAGCGCGCATTATGTGGATCATTAATTTGAGATCTGCTTCCTCAATATCTGGTCGTTGTAAATATTCCAAGTCAGTAAATTAACTTTTTTTTCATTATTACACCTTAGAAAAAATTATGTATTTGTTTATTATTATTTACAAATTATTTATTAATGTAAATATTTCAAAAATTATTTATTAAGTAAAGCCAGGAATAAAACGGTAGTCGCTACATGTAACGCTTACTCAGTGTGCGCATTGCGCGCGAAAGCGCTTCAACTACAAATTAATATTACTCGGCGAAAAATCAATCAAAGTACATTCTGCAAGTCAAAAAATGTTCGTTTTGAGATGTACAATAATAATGTATAACTCAATTGCTGATATTTATAGATTAACTTTCCTCAAAATGCATATAAACAAATTACTTATCTTTTTTCCGCAAAAATTTCAGGCTTTCATCACTTGTAAAATTTTTCAAGAGCATGGTGGGATATTTCACTACAAAAGATTTTAAAGCTTGAAGCTTTAGCTTTAAAATGAGACCTGGTAGAACTTTCTGCGTTGAATAGGAGCCGAAGTTATGAGTGAAATAGTGCGGAAAAATCGTAATTATGCAATTTGTTAATAATAAATGTGCAATATCTCCGGCTCTAATCAGTCGATTTTAATTTTTCAAAAAGAGTTTTCTTTGTTTTTGTATCAGAAATCATAAAAAATTTGAAAACTCTTCCTTCCATTGTTAACTTTGAAGTTATAGCCTTATAAACAATTAAAATGTTAATCACAATTTTTCTTGCATGATTCCGTAAAATTGAGTTGCATATTTGGATTCAGCATGAAAAAATACTTCGAAAACACCTATTTACTCGTCGCGACCTCAAAGGGCCACGGGAAGGTTCATGGCCCCCGTACTAATAGTGAAGAAAATGGAAAATGATTATATAAACGAAGATTTCTTTAACATACTTATGATTTTTAACCAAAATGATCAAAGATGTTTATCAACTTGTCGCAGTTTCAATGCAGAACATCTCGAGATAAGACTTGATCGTCGATTTTAAAAACAAATAATTACAAATTTAAGAACTTCAGGACAATTTAAAGTGAAACGAAACAGAAAACTTGCTATGCGATGAGGCAAGAGGATAATGAATTAAATATTCTATTGGCCGTTACAGAAAATCTAGGTATTCCAATTCGTCAACTAAAAGTGCAGTTTATATATATTCCTCCATCCAGAAAATATTGAAACGATACGGGCACCATCCTTACAAATACTCGATACATCAAAAGTTACTTCCTGGAGATTTTCCCAGACTAACTACGTTCTACGAATGGTTCATGATAAAAAATCAAGAGATTCAGAGTTTTGGCGCAAAGTAATTTGGAATGACGAGGCCAGTTTTGCCAATAACGGGATTTTCAACCGACATAACGCACACTACTGGTCCACGGTTAATTACACCTAACTAAAAACCCAGCAACTTTCAGATAGTTTGGGAGTTCAATGTTTGGGTTGGGCTTATTAACAACCAACTGATTGGACCTCTTGTTTATGATCAAAATTTCAATGCAGCGTTTTATTCCCAACCTTTCTTGGAAGGAAATTATCTAGATAATTTACCTTTGGCAACACTTAGAGAAATTTATTTTATGCAAGACGGAGTCCCACCGCACAATGCAAGAGTGACGGACGATTTTCTAACAGTTGTCTTTGAGGACAGGTGGATCGGAACCTCTGGGCCCATTAGATGGCCGGCGAGGTCTCCGGATCTCAATTCATTGGATTTTTTATGGGGTCACATTAAAGTTAATGTTTGTGAATTCGAACGCGAAACAATAGGGGCTTTGGAACCACGTGTTCGTGAAATCTGCCGAGACATGAACCCCCAGTTTATTAAAAATACAACTGAAGGTGTCAAGAGAAGAGTTGAATAATGTTTAGAGCAAAATGGTGGCTTATTTGAAAATTATTTGTGATAGTTTCCTTCTTATTGCAGCTTCATGTTTAAATTTTTGTCACTGTTTGAAACAAAAATGTTTATTGTTTTTTTCCTATTTTCTTCACCAATTTTTTGTGAACGGACGCCAGAAAACTTTAAAATGTTACATTCAAAGACGACAATGCAAACTTGTATTGACTTGACATGCACCTACTACTCGTCTTGACCGCATTTTTCATCTGACAAAAAACCATTCCATGGGTAATTCTATTTTTAGTGCTTCGTATATCTCGCCTCAACGCCTGAAACCTTAAAATCGCATTATCTCGAAAACTTTCCCCTCTAACCTGTTATAATACTTTTTTACACATTCTAACTCGGAAAAAATCTAGTTTTGAAATCCAAAGAAAATCTATGGCGTTTCATTTGAAAATAGAAAGCTCACATCACTTCCCACCCCTTTGAAGCAAAAAAAGGCCGCGCTGTTCGGAGAGAAAATCAACCACCCACCCCTTATATCCAGTCAAGGGGGTGAAAGCTGCCCTCAGCAGGGGTCACACACCCTAAATTTTCTGCCGGTTTTCCAAAAGTAAATCGATTTGGAGGTGGTCAAAATATATGAGGCAAGTTCACCATCCACCCCTTATTTCCAGTCAAGGCGGGTGAAAACTACCCCCTGTCCGGATCACAAGACTCCCAACCGGCAGAAAAATTGCGGGGGCTCGTGATCCCTACAGGGGGTAGTTTTCACCCCCTTGACTGGAAATAAGGGGTGGGTGGTTTATTTTACCTCCCTCGCCCTCCTCGACCTTTTTGTAGTTTACATTCCCTCCGAACAGCGCGAAAAAATCAGTTACGGCCGTCTTTTGCTTCAAAGGGGCGGCTTTCACCCCCGTTGATCTACCCTTTCGGTGGCCCCTTATCAAAAATAACTTTCACAGGAAAAAATCCCCACACAAACTGCGCCTTCACTTGCTACACCACGGAAAACCAGTTTTGGGGTGGTTCTTGGCTGAAAGGGGATGAAGAAGGTTTTTTCACCCTCGAACTTATCGCAATCAATTCCCCGCCCAAACAAAACGGGGGGGGGGATGTCTTTTAGTCCTGGCCCAGAAGTGTCAAACTTTTCCGCTTATTTTAAAAGTATCCTTTATTTGGGAAAAAGTCCAGTAGCAGACTCGTTTCTTTTAAATATTGCTCTCAGTGCCCCGAGCAAAACTATAATCATTTATTGGAAAATACTAACGAATATTTAAAAAGGCAATGGATCAGTGTTTAAAATAATATCATAATATATTTGATGGCATATTTAAAAGTTTAAAATAGTTTATTTTTTCAACTTGCCTTGTAGTTCAACCTTTTAAGAATCCATTCCTGTACAGTTTTGTAAATTTTTGTATATATATGTAGGCATGAATGTTTTGTTTTTAATTATCACGGGCTACCAAAATAGTAATATTTATTTTAATTTTCTTGGGTATTATTTTTGTTTCGCGCACGCCACTGACCTGTGGTGAAAAATCGGGAACTTAACGATTTGACAGCCTGGCGAAAGGACGTGTGTCTGTGCATCTGTTACAACAATCAGCTGGTTTTGGTTAGAGGATTGAGAAGAACCCAGGTCAGGGTAAGTCGTTGTTCAATTAGATCTTACATTCATTCAATTTGATTTCGCATTAATTCATTTAGATTGGCATTAAAGACTTTACATAACAAGTCACTTAAAAATTCAAATACAATCCAATTCCACTTTGTTAAACATCTCTAGATCCATTATCTTGCTTATGGCGATTGTTTAAACATACGCTCTCTGGGATAAACAAATGCATATTTATTAACTATCAAACCGATCTGGCTGAAATTTCGCACACTTATAAAGACCCCTCATGGCCTCTAAATAGTGCAAGAAGAGGGTTTTTCACCCATAAAAAATGAAATTAAAGGTCTACCTACAACTTTTACTAATACAACTTTTCTTTAAAATGTGATTGGAAAATTATACGCCCGAAAACTAAATTTTCCGAGTTTGGTCGTTCTTTATAAAAAAATAGGGCAGATCTGACTGTAAGTCTATACGTATTCATCATTAAATACCCCCCCCCCCTCCATGACCTACAACCTTCGGATACTTGTATTATTTTTTTGCGTAAAATCGATCAATTGTCTATACACAGACTGGATTATTATGTTGTGTTTATTTGAAAACTTTAAGAGACCCAAGGACAAATGTTTATATGGCAATGCATCCTCAAATTTGGAAACTACACGTTCCCTGATGTTACACTCTGTATATGCTGCAAAAATAATTACTCTCAATATAATGATATCCTAATCAAACTAACGTATAGTTCGACAGGTAGATACAGCCGAGACCCCGCGTTATTTTTTATGTTTATCGAAGCACATTTATCCCATATACACACATCTCATCATTAAACGACCGTAATAGACATAGCAGTAGTTAACTCTGCAATTAAACTTTCAAATTGTTATGCTCACCAAGATAACGCGTTCAGCAATCCTATCCGAACATTTCACTTTATGATCAGAGTACAATTTATATGAATTGCCGGTTTCATGGCATCCTTCAATTTATGGACTGGACAAAGCATTTACCTCAGTCACCCTACCTGAACACTATTTCATTAATTAGTATAAATTTAACCCTGCTCTAAACCTTAACGTAAATGGCGAGGTTAGTTGGTCTAATGTATATGCCACTTAACAATTATTGTTATCTATTTCTAAATTGCCACGAGCATGGCGAATGGATTTGTGATCTGATAAAACTTGCTCTCTAGAAAGTTTATTGTTTACTAGGAGGCTCGTCAAACGGAGCGACATTTAGAGGGGAGTATCCTAGACATTTTTCTTATGAACTTTTTCAGTTTTTTTTGTGTAACGTACGAAACGTTGTTTAAATAGAAATTTTGCAATATAGCCATAACAATATCATTAACAAAATCTCTCATTAGGAGATGACATTACCAGCATCAGCGTTAGGTGCTGTAGAATTTTGTATTTAGGTTCAATACAGGCTAGTCGTTCACCCCTATATGTCCTTTATTTATTAACTTATCCATTTGAAATTTAGGATGGACAAATTACCTGTAAAAATGGATTTTTGGGCATAAAAAACGATATGAGACCATCTCCGGTGTACCCGGAATGACAGCAAGTTCCGATTTTTAAATGAAACGCCCTGTATATTTTTACATATTTGGATTCAAGACAACACTTTGAGTATACCATGAAACTTTCGAGAATTTTTGAGTCGATGTTCAGATTTTTTAAAGCATTTTAAAACATTCGTCTAGAGTGCTTTGGAATACCAAAATTTGTTTTACAGCAGGTAAACCCCATGGGGAAAATATCATTTTTCGTTTCACGCATTAATAACTATTTACGAAGACTCCAAAGTTGAACATATCACTTTTTATCAAAAACTTTTTTTTTCAAATTGGAAGGTAGTGTCTCAATGTTCAATAAATTATAGACTTTTTTCTGAATTCATTAATATCCATTTCAAATCTATGTTATTTGTTTTTCTATTTTATTTAATTTATTTAAAACTTCAATATTTTGGCTTTGATAATTTTTCTTATTAATTCGTATTTGCATGGTAGAATGCAGAAAATTTCTATTGGTAATGTTTATTCTCTTGAGATCGATATACTTTCAGGTGTACCGCAAGGATCAATTTTAGGTCCTCTACTTTTTATTATTTATACTTCGAATATTTTAAACTCTCCAAACTAAAAAAATGCTTTGTGAATCACTTGTTCTCTCCAATTTCAACTATTGTGACTTTATTTATGGCCCATGTCTTGATAGTAGAGGACGACCTCCAACGAGATGGACGGATGACATAAAGAGAATCCAAACGAACTGGATGCAGGTCGCGCAGAATAGACATGAGTGGCACAGTTTGCGGGAGGCCTATGTTCAGCAGTGGTCGCTATAATGGGCTTTTGAAGAAGAAGACCGACTTATCTATGAAATCAGGAAATTTCGCATAAAATAAAGGAGAACAAGTGGTTAAACATGAATAATCGTAGAACACATCACCTGGGGAATTTTGTTCACAAAATTGTAGGCATACACACTTCTTCGTCTCTTAAAAATAAATTCGTAAATAAATGTACAGAGCTCTCAGTAGTCTCGAAACAATCCAAATCGAAAATAAAATTGATAATCGTCACTGAATAAGCAATTTTATAGCAGAAAGAAATTTTATAAAAATATAAAATATAGGAATTATAATATTCCAACCTATCTGCAAGTGCCTTATATAAATAAGGACTCAACAAATTAAACCAAAACAACTATTCTCCATTACGAGCGCTGAATTATATGGTAAAATTTTGTGTATTTTGTCTAAATACAGTTAGCACTAAAATACAATGATTTGGAATGCACTGCACCAAAACTAGGTTAGGTCGAAACCGCTCTGCAGTTAGTGACATCCTGAGATGAAGGAGGAGGCCTCGCATCTTCCTTGTAGCATTCGAGCATTCCAAGTCATTGTATTTTAGTGGTAACTGTGTTTAGACAAAATATGCAAAATTCTACCATATAATTCAGCGCTCGTAAGGGGGAATAGCTGTTTTGGTTTAATTGAAATATTTTCTCTTAATGTCAAAAATAATAAAAATAAGTGTGCCGCAAGAAGAGAATAATGCCGTTGTATCCGAATCGAGCGATTCCTTGTTTAAACACGTTTTTGAATGTTTATCGTCATGTAAATAGGACCCATAGTTTTTCAAGATAAAGACGTAACGTTATAGCAAACGAGGTAGAAGATCTAAATATATTGTTATATTTTGAAGATAAAAAATAATTTATTATAAAAATAGATCGACACCTTATTTTAATCTTTGTTTAAGAAAATTCGTTTAATAGTTTATTAAATATTTGATGTGAAATGGAAAAAGTTATTCCATCATTCAGAGAACTTTTAAAAAGCATCAATATAGGCCTTACAAAATATTACCCGTCCAGAAACTGAATGAAGACCAAAAACGTAGAAGATTGGAGTTTTGTCAGATCATGCTCCATGAATTAGATTAAAATTCTGATTTTTTAAAGAAACTATGTGGACAGATCAGTCAAGTTTTTCCACGGCGGGAGTTTTTAATAGAAAAAAAACAGACGTTCCTGGAAGAATAAAAACCAAAGTTTATTTTACTAGTGAATAAACAACTATTTATGGTTGTTGCTATGGAGTTCTAGTGCTATGGCGGTTTGAAATGTCAAAATTGAATAAACAATAAAATAATTATTTTCGTGGCCTACATTGTTATTTTTGTTTTACTTGTGTTTTGACACGCATGGCTGGCTCAATCTTCTTGCAATAAAGCAGCTCATTTGCAATTTGAATGTCAAGAAGTATTTAAGATAGACCTATACAATATTATATATTTGAAATCAGGGGAAAAATGGTTTCTCGAAAATGCAATAATGTATAGGGTATTCCATTTAAAAAAATTGTTATTTCGTATCACGTGATCTATACATACTGTTTTCTTTAATCACGTTTCAATAAAATATAGATTTTACATCTACAACTTTTATACGAAACTTTTTTCTATTTTCAATAATAACAGAAATAAAGAGGGTCGATTTATAGTGAATAACCCTGTACATCCAGTACATCATGCTTGGCTTTAACCCCTATGTGTTTCATTAGTGTGTCTAGCCAACATAAGCGTAGTTTAAGCTCTCTTTTTTTGTTATTTGGAGCTGTTGGTTCCAGGTAAATAGAGATAGATAGATAGATAAACAGAGAAGCTGGTTCCTTATAGTACCTCATTCAGCTTTGTCCTTTGTACTAGACTCCACAGCTTTGATAAAGGCCCTTTTGTATAGCCATCCGTCTTTGGGTTTTTTTCTCCGAGTACTTAGAATCTCAGTTTGGCCAGGCCTTCACAATGGCACAATACGTGAACTGAGGTTTCCTCTTTCTCTTGACAGATCCTGCATGATGCGTCCTCTGCCAGGCCCATTAGACTCATGTGTCTATTAAGCCAGCAGTACCCAGTTAGAAGGCCTACTATTACTCTTCTTTAATGAACTTTTTGGTCTGTCTCTGTCTTGAGAGATTCCTCCGTCATTTCAGAGATTTATTTTACATCCATTCCTTAATGGCTGATCGTATGCAAGGCTTTGCCACGCCACAAAAGCACAGGTCCTATTAGGGCTTTGAGTTTGCCTTCCTTGGCCAGTTGATCAGCCTTTTCGTTTCCTCTGTGTCTTTCGTGTCCTGGTACCCATGCTAATGGTTTCAGGTAAGTCTACAATCTAGTATTACTCCTAGATTTTTACCTCTCCCGACAGTTGTATTTATTCACCTTTCATCATTAGTGGTCCAAGCCTCTCTAATTTTTTCCTTCTGGTGAATGCTATTACGGTCGAGTTGGAAAGACTGTTGGGAGATTAATATGATTTATCTTCTCACTCTGAGAGAGTACACATTTCTTCACACGTTTAGCAGGAACATGATCTGATAATTTGTCCATTCTCACTCACACAGTTGCTCCTTGCACTATAGTATCTGTGAATTTGTTGTTTTGTATCTGAGTAAAACATTAGTCAGGCAGATATTCGAGGTTGTCAACGCCCAAACGCAAATTTCACTCGTTATTTGTTAGAAATATCTCGTTCCGAAAGGCGAATCAAATTATAATTGCTATTAGGGGTTAACAATGGTTCTATTTGCAAATAATTAGTCCTGTAAATTGTAAACAGATTCTATCGACCCAGGTGTTTAGGAGAGAGAGTGACTAGAGAACAATACAATACCAACTAATTGGTCTAGTTAATTACATCAGCGCCGAACCAATAAAAATGGGGTGCGCTGGCTTAGAGTAAAGCTTCAATTTGTTGCTAGGGATGTAGTCAATGAATGGCTGTTTTATCGGGGCAAATAAGGATATCTCTAGTACAATAAAATATTTGATTATAAAAAAATTATCGCTCGGCTGCGGCTAAGCATAATTTCGAGATATTGTAATATTGGTAATATTTTATATAAACTTATTTTGTCCTTATTTTTTAGAATATCAGAATGAAACTTGGTAGATGTATTATATGACAAAGAAAAACTTTGTGACATAACTGTCATTTTTTCCCTTCCAGTTTCACCGGAAATGACTCCAACTTTTAATTTTTAAATGGAACACTCTGTATATTATTATTTTTTTGGAATCCTTGAACCATTCTGAGTAAGGAGACATTTCGACTCAATGAAAAAAAATTCACTCGAAATTTGTTGCTGCATCTATAGTGCCATGATCAGAAAATAATGCTTTTGAGCCCATCCACAGATTCCTTCGAATATCCGCTATTGTATGGTAATACTCTAACATTATGGTTAAATTTGAAAAAAATAAGTTTTCTTAAAAAACTATTCATGTCAAATTTGATGGCCCACGAAATACATATTCTCAAATTGTTATGTTCGATTTGATTTTTCTGACACCACACAGGTCCATTAAAAGCAATTCCTTTTGGTCATATGCCACTCTAGATGTACCAACAAATTTCGAGGGAAATTTTTTTCATGGTGTTTAAATGTCGCTTATGGGGCATCACCATACTCAGAATTTTTTAAGAATTAAAAAATATATTAATATACAGGGTGTTTCATTTAAAAATCAAAAGTTAGGATCAGTTTCGGTGAAACCGGAAGGGGGAAAAATGACAGTTATGCCACAAAGTGTCTTCTTGATTATATAATACCTCTACCAAGTTTCATTCTGATTTTCTAAAAAATAAAGACAAAAAGGGGGTCTACCATGATCCGTTGACACTCGGTATATTACGCATCCATCATTGTCCAAAATATTTGTTCACAAGTTCTATACATTTCATTATTAACATTCATCTTCCCAGACAATTTTTTATACGACAAAATCTCTATAGAATTCCTAAACTATGAGGATCATATGTATTATTATACACAGTTGCCACATAGTGTAATATTTGTCGATAGTGATATTAAAAGTAATTAAGATGACATATTAATTGACTCTGATAAAATGGACATCCTGTATATGTACGTACGTATAAGAAAACCTTCAATGCGGTCGGAGCTTATCCAATCTTTAAACCTCTGTGAATTTCTTACAGAGAATTGAAAAATCAATTTTAGCTAACGATTTAATCATTTCAATTTGTTTCCTACTTGTTCGAAGAGAAAATAAAATTCTTCCCCTTTTAATCAAAGAAGCAATTCAACCTAATAAACATCGAATTAAAGAAGAATCGAGTCTTTGAAACCTATCCATTTCTTTGCGTTAATTGTCAATAAAGTTTTGGAAGGAACTGAGATTGAGATTGTGTTTTTCTCTTTTGTAACGCTGTCTTATTAATATTCGATTAATCTCAAACAGGAAACATAATTTTATTCACAGTACAATAAAATTCTCTTTGAGTTACTGCCCATTTTAATATTAATAATCAAAATTAAAAAAAGGAAATAAAAGAAAATAAAGGTAATTTCCAATTTGTTATTACTGTGGTTACAGTAACGGCTATTACCTTGGTCAAAGTTCATTCCATTATCAGAAAGTGTCCTAAAGGTCCTGAGGGTAAAAAATTAAGGGTTGATTTCAAATCAACTTTATGATCAGACTTGCCTATCACATACACGTTCTCTCGAATTAAGTTGAGGCTAATTTGGAAAATGAACGTTTGTCGGAGACGCATTTTCTAATATGTTGCATCATTTCAAGTTAATCGCCAAGTCCGGCTTGTAGGGGAAAGGGTTTTAATGTTTTTAATCTGATTAAAACTGTATATGATAATGGTAACGACCAGCAGCGGTCGCGGTAACTTTTTCACTAATTTAAAATAAAAAAAAACGCTGGGCAATTTGTTCTGCTGGTGGGTAATTCAAGTGCGAATGAAATAGAACATGTGTCTAACGTTAAAAGCTCATTTATTTTAAATTTTTTACTTTTGTTGTTGTAAACATATTAAAAATTCAAAGATCTTGTGCCTTGTAGATACGGGAGCTACTTTATGTGCAATTATGTCCGAATGTTTAAGTTGGGATATCCCAGTACAAAAAGATATAGTAGAAATAAAATAAATTGGTGAATGTATAGTGTCAGAAGGATATGTTTATTTCAAATTAAACGTAGGTATATTTGAACAAAAAATTTATATATTTGAATCTCTCTAACAGAATAATTAATTTTTAGTAAAATAAATTATGTTTGGTTAATGACGATTATTAGCCTTTACTCGAGACCAAGTATAAAAGTGTTACAGTCGATAGATTGTGTGTAATAAAAAACAAGTAAAAGGTGTAGTCTATTGTAATTCCCATTCATCTACGGTGCACACGATTATGGCTATAGAGGCCAATTCGGGAGGGCACATGTCGACCGCAGTCAGGACAAACATAGACCTGGTTAGGTCTTTGATTAGGCCTTCTTGCAGCAACATTTCCTTGATAGTTGGCCACAACCCCTCGCCATTCGGTTCTGTCCGCTGCAAGTTGTTCCCATTGCTCGCCTGCAATACCGCAGGATTTTAGATTTTCATGGAGAACGTCTTTGAACCTCTTTCGTTGACCGCCACGTCTTCTTCTACCGCTTAGCAATTCACCATAAAGTGTACATTTAGGAAGGCGGTTATCATGCATACGATGAACGTGACCTGCCCATCTTAGGCAGGCTCTTGAAATAAGCACCTCAATTGGAAGGCTGTTTGCTCTCCTGAGTACTTCCACGTTTGATATGTGATGGAACCAACGGATTTTCATCATACTTCTGAGGCGTCTTTGCTGAAAACGTTCTAATTCTTTCACATGACGACGGTAAGTGACCCAGCTTTCACATCCATATAGCAGTGTTGTCAAATACTCTCTCTCTAAGTCCCCAGAGTGCTCTAGATGCAGCGTTAATGCTATTGCGAATCTCGCTGTCCATGTTTGCTTTGTCATTAACAACGTTGCCTAAGTAATTGAACTGATCCACCACTTCAAGAGAATTTCCGTTAAGTGTAATGCCTATTTGGTTCACTTGATGAGGAGTTGACATAATCTTAGTCTTTCCAATGTTGATTTTAAGTCCCAAGGAATCATAGCTCTGGGCATACACATCTAAAAGTTCTTGAAGCTCTTCCGGCGTAGAGGCTAAAAGTGCACAGTCCAAACCATCAAAACGGTATCTGAGACCTATTCCTCTGACTGTCAGTTTGTTGTCAACAATAATTGTTAGAGCAGTGGTAAACAAATTAAAAAGTAGGGGTGCCAGGACACATCCCTTCCTAACTCCAGTGAGGCTCAGAGTGACTGGTTATCCCTATTACTCCTTATTCCATAGAAAATGAACAATAGTGGTGAAAAAATTGGAGAAAAGTGGTAGATTATAGGTTAACTACTCAATAAAAAAAATTACGGTGATAAATTTCCTTTACCTAATATAACAGAAATTATTGATTCTCTATCAGGTGCAATATATTTTTCACATTTAGATCTAGTCAAGGGTATTATCAGATAGAATTAGTTAAGAAAAGTAGGAAATATACAATTTCACAGCAAATCGCAGGCAATAGCGAATGACTCGCTTACCAATGGGATTAACAACAGGTCCTAATACTTTTTCACAAACAATGACAGTTGCTATGTCAGGTTTGAATTAAGAAAAATGGTTTGCATATTTAGTTGATTTGATCGTGTTTGGTAGAAATCTACAAGAACATAGTAAAAACTTAATTAATTTTGTAATAGACTTAGGAAAGTTAATCTAAAACTGAATCCTACAAAATACGAATTTTAAAAAAAAAGAAATACTATACCTAGGTCACGTATTTACTGCGGAAGGTTATTCAGCCACACTCTGAAAAAACTAGAGTATTAAAAGAATATCCAGTTCCACAAAATTCCGATGACGTGAAAAGATTCGTAACTATTATAAAAAAAAATTCCAAATTTTGCTACAAAAGCTGCATGTTTAAATAAATTGTGTAGAAAAACATTAAATGGACACTGGACAAGCGAATGCCAAAATGCTTTTAATAATTTAAAAAATGCTTTACTGAACGGCCAGTACTAGAATACCCAGATTTCTCAAATGATAATGAATTTATAATACAAACAGATGCTTCAAACCGTGCAATTGGAGCAACATTCCTAAATAACAATAAAAACATATTGCATATGCCAGTCGAACTTTAAATAAAGCCGAAGTAAACTACCCTAAATATTGTCTGAAAGTTATTTGTGGCATTCTACGAATATTCTTTCCTATTATTTGGGTTTTCTACCACATGTATTATTATCTTCTTCAAAAACAAATCACCGAATCTACAAAATAATAGAATTATTGGAAAAAAGCCTCTGCGCCCGTGACGTTTACGCCAAAGGAATAGTCAGAGGTTATGTTTTGCAAATAACATAAATCGGAATAAACACAGAAATAATGTATTTTGCTGACGTTTCAGAAAGTAATCTCTTTCCGTTTTCAAAGCTTTTTTTGGAAGAACTCTTATTTTGCTGTGTATGTCAAATACACAGCTTTAAGAAAAATTAAAGAATCAGCAATAATCTTATTAAATGAAGATAAGTGCGTATCGACTTGTTCTGTAGATATTTGTACAACCTGGCTACCAATGTTAAAAGAAGAACTTAACAAACTCAACATTATCTAAAAGAAAATATCATCAGTTCTATGTTCTGTGTAAGTAGTAAGTATCTATGGAAATAACATAAACAGAATCATAAAGCTGTGTATTTGACATACACAGCAAAATAAGAGTTCTTCCAAAAAAAAGCTTTGAAAACGGAAAGAGATTACTTTCCGAAACGTCAGCAAAATACATTATTTCTGTGTTTATTCTGATTTACATTATTTGCAAAACATAACCTCTGACTATTCCTTTGGCGTAAACGTCACGGGCGCAGAGGCTTTTTTCCAATAATTCTATTATTTTGTAGATTCGGTGATTTGTTTTTGAAGAGGATAATAATACATGTGGTAGAAAACTCAAATAATAGGAAAGAATAAACTACTCTATTATACAAAAAGAATTATTGGATATTTACTGGGCAGTTGTTAAACAATTTAGACCATTTTTGTATAGAAGACATTTTAAAATTTTAACAGACTATGGGCCTTTAGTATATTTATTTAATCTCACTGATCTGCCAAGTCGTTTAACAAAATTCCGTCTGGGATTAGAGACATATGATTTTCATGTAGAATATGTAAAGGGGAGTGAAAATATTGTAGCAGATGCCTTATCTAGAGTGATTGTGACATCTAAACAATTAAGAAGTATGAATGATAATTTAATTGCAGTCATGACACAAGCACATACAAAAGAAGTAGCAAATAAAAGTAACGTACAAGAAAACAACTCACAAATTGAAAATTCTACAAATGTTTAGCCTGATCAACCAAATATTGTGGAAATTTTTAAACAACCAAAAGGTAGCATAGGATTGGTAACAATGTCAAAAAAAGACATTAAAGAAGTGAATAAATTTGACCACGTTTCCACTAAAACACAAAACAGTTTTTATTTTATACCATCCCGTTCAATACTTTTTCTAAATCCAAATACTCGATCAGCATTGGTGCCAGACGTATTGTTGAGAGATTTGGGTTTGATAAGTAATGAAATGAATATTGATGAACTAATTTTCTTCAAAAAAGAAAGTAATGCCCAATTTATAAGAAGGTTAGCTAATCAAATAGGAAAAGCTCCAATTGGCCTGGGCCCCGTGTATTTATTGTAAAAGGAGCTAAACGAATAACTAACGAGAAAACGAAAAAATTAATTTTAAATGATTTTCATTTACTGCCTACTAGTGGACACGCAGGTATTAATCGAATGGTAAACAATATCATGTTGTTATGTTTGGTCACTTATTGTTAAAGATATTTACGAATTTTGTTGGGATAGTTGTCAAAAACAAAAACATTGCAAATATATACAGGAACCAATGGTCATAACGACCACAGCAACTTCTATATTTAGATACAGTAGGTCCTTTAGAAAAAGACGCACTAGATTTTTTCTGCATATTAACACTTCAATGCAAACTTGCAAAATTTGTAGAAGCGTACCCTCTTAAATACAACCGGTCAGAAATTCAGTCAGAATTTTTTTCTTTTACATTGGTCGCCACGTTCGCCAGATCTAACACCTTTAAATTTTTTTTTGTGGTAAATTTTAAAAGAAAATCCGCACGAGACTACAAAATGTTGACGAATTAAGAGGAATAATTGAACAAGAGTGTTTTTTTTGATAGTTCTATTTTGTCTGTTAAATAGATATTATTACATACTTTTAATTGTATTTTATTCTTTCTTGTTTTGTTTCTCGTTGCCGCGAGACCACGTGACATTTAAAAAGACGAGAAGTAGCAAGAGTGCTGAACCTGGTGGCTTGGCTTTGATGTACTCTGATTTTGTTCGTTTAAATTTTCCAATTTTATTATAAACATTTTTGTGATTTGTCGATTGATTGAGTGCGATTCTAGGTGTCCAGGTTGCAAACAAGAAATCATCCCAGTTAAATTTCACGCGCCGTAATATTTTGATAATAAATAAACCACAGTTAAAAAAACCGCTGCCCAAAGAATCACTCACTACTTCCACATCCAGATTTTGTATCCAAGTCTTATACACACTAAATCCCAATGTAATATTTTATTCCCTTTAATAACAGAGTGGGGGTGGTAGGGGGGGTGGCTAATGTAAAAAAAAATTAGAAGTTCTTGGTTCTCGTATACACACTAAATCCCAATTTAATTTTTTATTCCCTTAAACAATAGGGTGGGGGTGGAAATGGGGGGTAGTAGAGGGGGTAATGCCAAAATAAATTTTAGAGGCCCTTGGTTCAAATTCCAATTTAATTTTTTACTGCCTTTAATAATAGGGTGGAGGTGGTAGAGGGGCAGCTAACTCCAAAAAATTTTTTTAGACGTTTCGTTCTTGTGTACACACTAAATCACATTTTAATTTTGTTTGCCCTCTTTAATAATAGGGTGAGGGTGGCAATGGGGGTGGTAGAGGGAGTAGCTAACACCCAAAAATTTTTTAGACGTTTCGTTCTTATATACACACTAAATCACATTTTAATTTTTTTTATGTCCTTTAATAATAGGGTGAGGGTGGCAATGGGGGTGGTAGAGGGGGTAGCTAACGCTAAAAATTTTTTTAGACGTTTCGTTTTTGTATATACACTAAATCACATTTTAATTTTTTTTACTCCCTTTCATAATAGTGTGGGGGTGGTATTGGGGGTGATAGTGTGTGGGGGGGGGGTGGCTGATGCCAAAATTTTTTTTTGAGACCTTCACTTTTCGTACATGCCCTAAATTGCAATTTTATGGACTCTTACTTGCTTCTTTTGACTATTTACCCTTATTTATCCCATTTACCCCATAACCCTTCAACGGAATTAGATCAAAATTAGTTTCAGATCTCGTTACAGTACATAAGTGTACCAAATTTCAAGTCAATATCATAAACGGTTCCAGAGTAAACATGCGCACAAAAAAAGTTGCAGAGAGACAGACCGACAAACAGAAAATTTTTTTTTGCTCAAATTTAAAATCTCGACGTTTCATGACATTTTAAGCCTATTTCAACAAAAAAAACTTTTTTTGCGTTACTATACTTCCACGACATGGAAGTAAAAATAAATTACAGTCCGCTTAATCTCATACAGAAAATATTGGCCTCGGCTTCGCCACGGCCTACAATAATAACCCTCGAATGTTGAGGTCCTTGCATAACTATTGTTAAATAAATAATATGCATAACTGGAGGAAAATTCGTAAATATGTTTTGGTAATAAATTATAAACTACTGCTTTCTTCAAGCTTGACAGATTGCTCTCATTGACTATTATGGGTTATTTAATAGTTATTAATGGCAATGTATTTTGCCACATATAAGGATGATTGCCAGTCATTTATACCGTCATTTTCATTGCAAAAGAATAGCATGAAATATAGCCAGGCATTTGACTGACAGGGTAATCTTTCAGTGACACGAACCAACTTCGCTTATAAATGACCAGTGATCACCACATGCAAATTCATGTAGATGTGACCAAGTGAATAAAGAAGGGTTTTCACGTCCGGTCGGCAATAGACGGAAAGCTTACGCGGGGGCTAGGACCAGCGACGCACGTACGGGGGGAAAATTTGTACCGGACCATTCGAGTTTTATTTCAGACAGATGTTTGTAGTGCGAACAACTACTTATTATCACTATTCTTACACATACAGGTGTCAAGTGTCAGTGTCAAGCTAAATATCCCGCTTGATGTCTGTTGTAGAAAAAAATTGTATGTTAGTGAAACTAAATTCGAAATCCGTGGCCTACTTTGTGCGATATAGTCAGAAGACCCCAAAAATAGGAAACAGCGGCTTATATCTTCCTTATTTTAGAAGATGAGGACGAGAATTTGACAACGGCAAAATTAAAAATATACTTTGTATAATTCAGTGATTGTTTATTGCAATTAAAAAATGAAACCAAAAATATGTAAAATTATTGTATATTTATTTTTCTAAATACTATAAATGCTGAATTTGGCATCATATTTCCTAATACAACAATTCATGCAATTCCGGAGCATTTTAATGTTGACTGGTTTTCATTGGTTCAACTTAACAAACCGGATGACAGTTATAACAATAGCATACTTATAATATTTAAGTTTTGTTAAAAACGATAGAAATAAAATAAAATATAATTCTCATTAAAACGCGGTCGTATCGCAAACGAAACAGACTGTTATTTTGAATTAAAATAAAACCTCTATTAAAGTAAAAAAGTTTAAATAATAAAAGAAATTCCCACAGTTTCAAGAAAAAATGGTCTCACAGTAACGGAGTCATCAGTAAGCTCTCTACTAGAATCATTCCCTACTTGAATAACAATAAGCTCTACGGACGGCAAAATGAGATACTTTTTGTTTATAACGTGATTCACTGATTTTTTTTTCATATGTCGGTTTTGTCTAAATCGGATATTACGGTTCTTATATTATCTAGAATTACACTGCTTAAAGTCGGATTATGATTGCATTTTCTCAACTCGTGTTTTACACTATCCCAAATTAATTCCATAGAATTAAATATGCAGTAATATGGCGGTAAATGTAACAGACTATGGCCGTGTGTTTCGCAGATGTGGTCTACAACATATTCTTTTTTTAAAATGTGTTCTTTGATCGTGTTTAATAAATCTTTTTTTGCTGGAATTTTTTCAGAAATATTTATACTTTTAGATCTCATAAACTTTATTATATCGTCCTTTTTCGCATTATTATTTGGTGCTTTATTAAATAGTCGCAAACGATGAGACGCGTTATCCATAACGATAACTGAATTTGGGGGAATATTAGGTAACAGCTGTTCAGCGAACCATTTTTCAAACAAATTCGCGATCATATCTTCGTGATAGTCGGTAGAACACTGTTTCATATTTTTGGCTGACAAGAGTAGTGCGTTGGGTACGAACCCATTTTTACTTCCGGCATGCAGATAATACGTGTTCACCTTGAACGCGGCGCATTTAAATTTTGAGTCGTGTCTACCGTAATTAACAGTATCATGCGTATCAAACTACGCAAGATATATTACCGTCCTGTTTGATTCGCGTTACTCTTTTATTTTACGCAAAATGTTCGTGTCGAATTTCCGCAATAATAATAACGATTCCATTACTATTAAACGGTTATTAATGTTTTTATATTTAAATCCGACTTCTAATAAAATACTTCTTCTAGTTTCCAAAGATTGATAATTATAATCATTCGCGCAGTTTATTCGAAATCAATTGCAAAGTAGGGATTTAATTTTCTTGATAAAAATTATAAACTGTTCTTCGGATAACATCTCTTGCAAATATCTTCATTCTTATTTTACACTCTACTTAAAAACGGGCCAACAGAATTTAGAATTGATTTCATTATGTAAACTAGCATACTTAAGACAAGGACATTTTATATTTTATATTGTAATCGTACGTAAAATTAAGTTTCCAAAATTTTCTCTTCCTTGATTATTCAACACGAACGTTCTACTCATTCGTCCCAAATTCCCCATAAATTGTTTTATATTCTACAAAGAGACACTTAAATATTCAAATAAAATATAATACGATGTAGTATAAAGTAAAATAACATGAAAAAAAGTGAAAAGTCCGGATAATATCTGTTCCTATTAAAGTTTAATGTCGAATACGAATTTGTTAAATTTCGTGTAAAATAGTTGGGCATTTTACTATTAGAGGCAGCATCATAGCGATGACCATTGCTAGACATGTGTCAAATCAGGGTCCGGCTTATAATTTTTCGTTTAGCCTGAGAGCTTCGAGTGGCGGTATCATATGTAAATAAATATGTTATATGTTCCTGATGGCTAAATTCGGTGATTTACTAATATTTCGTCTTTTATGCCAACTACTAAATACGCGCAATCCACAATACTTCAAGATGTTTTGTGTGTTACCGAGGTTTTGTTTTAACTGGTACGTATAAACATAAAATCACGTTGCGATTACAGTTCATACGGTCCTGTACGCCGCCTAGACTAGTGCGGCTTTTGTGTTATCGACAGGACGATGTAATTCGATTACTAACAAATTTACTTGCGATTGACTGGTGCGTGCAAACCCACTCTTAAATAATTTTGATATTCTGCAGCATTATGAACGTTAAGATCCGAAGCGCCCTCTTGTTCATAATAATAAATGAGACTCTAAATCGTCAAAAAAATTGTTTTGCAGGATGTCCAGATATTATTCCCCATTTTACCATCAACTTCCATCCCGTCAATTTTTTTTGTTGCCTTTTCAAATAAGGAAGGTTGTGGTTTTCCTATTATTCAGTTGTTCCAGTATACCACACATAGTAGTCCATGAATTTGGAATTTGTTTTTGCTGATAAAAATTTTGCTGATAGAAAATTTACGCAAAGTAGGTAGCTTGTATATGTACTGTACATATATGTGATTGTTGCCGCCCCGTTTATTACTACGCCCATGTGTCCAGCCACCCACAGGATTCAATGCAGTGAGATGGTATGAGTGAGAATTTCGATAGATCGTTTTATCAAATAACCCCTTCATTTCTGGCAATAAAAATTTTATTATGATTAAATAGACTGGAATTTATGTAATGATCGTGAAATTTGAGAGCACAAAAACTCTTTTTAACGAATTGAAACATACATGAACGTGTATATTTCATGTACAATATGTGCTACTGGAAAATAGAGCACAAAAGTATATGCTTGATTTAACCAGATTTGGACCTATTTGTTTGTTTTATCTTGTAAAGATCCTAAATAGTAATAATTTGAGTTTTCATATGTGATTCTTTCTCACTCTTTAAACAATTTTAAACGTGATAATTTAAGAATCAAATCTTAGAGAGCAACTGTATCAGAATCAGGCCTAATGTGTCTTCTGAGGAATATAAGAAGAGGCCCCATGATGGTGTGGCCACCTCGACCACCAGATTTGAGTCCCTTAGACTTTTTTGTAGGGGTATTTGAAGACAGTCTATGCAATTATTGTCGCCAAACGGCACAAGTTTTTAGTAATGTTAGATAGGCGTTTAAAAACCGACTGCATCATTGCATGAAGGTCAATGGAAGTCGGTTTGACACCTAATAAAGTAATATTTGGTATTAGATAGTTTATTATTCTAAATCAAACTACTGTTATGTGCACGCCTTCGCCGCTGCCACATGGAATATACGAGAAGGGCCAGAAACGCCGCGAAGGATAGACTGGAACGTTCGAAAATAAAGCGCCTCAGATAAGTGTTCAAACTGTGAACTCAACAAGGTCACAACTTCTTTGTCTACACTGGTTGGCGAATATTTGTCCCCTTGCTCCTCGTACCTCGCTATCCTCTGGACTGGTTCGTAGGATCCTTTCGCTTCGCCTTCCTTGAAAGTCACTGAGTGAGATTTTGAATTAACCACTCTTACTGAATTTTGTCTTCTGTCAGGGTTAGAGTTCTTGCCAAGATTATGTTTCAATAATCTCTTTCACCGAGGCCAACGCGATATCCGCGAGAACAGCCTTGATTATTTGTTCTGAACGGGCAGGAATTCTGATCGTCTGGACCGTCAGTAGCCTTGTTTTTTGAAATCGATCATCTACTGTTTGTAGAATACATTCTTCATTTCCAATCTTCAGAACTCGTTATCCCATGTCAAATATAAATCCAGTTATTCCCATAACATAGAACCCCAAAATAAAAGCATCAGTAATGTCAGCCACGACAACTCTGTGATGAAAGCACAGACGTCCAAACTATAGATCTAGGTCAACTTCGCCATGAGCCCTTGCCCTGTTTCCCGTGGCTGTTCGAACAACCAATCCATTCTGGCTTTTATCAACTTTTATTCCTGATAAAAATCCGGGCCGCACTATTGATGACGTGGCACCTGTGTCGATAGTGGAGATACTTCTCCTTTTTTTACATACCCATCCAACAGCAGACTACTCGGAACTCTTCGAAGCAGGGAAACCCGTATCGCTCTGGGGACACCGCGTTCACCAGCGAACACAGCCCCTACGGTGCTGGCCATCTTTAGTTTTCCTGCGGCTCTTCAGTTATTGCGGGATTTACCCTCTCAGGGCTCCGCTGTCGACAGTTTCATTTAATATGCCTTAATTTGCCTCACTTATAGCAACGGATTGCTTTCCTTTGCTGTCCATCACTATGTTCTCCTTTCTGCTCATTTGGTTAGTAACTGATTGAACATTTTACGTATGTCTCCTAATATAGATTCCATATTTGATTTTTCTGAATGGTCCTCCTCTTCTACTTTCATGGCTCGTACTCTCGGACATGGAGTCTCTTTATAAGCGGTTTCAAGCTCGAGGGCATGGATCAAGGCTTCGCTACTGGTCTTATCTCGAGATAATCTAAGGACTCGCCTGATTTTATCTCTTATGCCATCTATAACAGTACCAACTGTTAATTTCTCTTGGAATTCCTTAAGTGCATCCGGGTAATCCAGGTATGCCAGTCGCTCAACAGCGGCCTCAAAATCTTGTAAACTTTCCTCAGCCTTTTGTGTACGGGCGAAGTGCTGGTCGCCATATCTCAGATCTAATGCAGCCTTTAAAACTTTAAAATCCTATTGCTGCGCCATTGGGATTGTCTGAAGCAATTTTGAAGCTTGACCTCTTAACGCTAGCATTAATGCCATAGCCTTGTCCTCATTACTTCAGTTGTTTGCACATGCAATTGCCTCAAACTGTCTTTTATATGTTGACCAAGAAGTTTGTCCATCAAAGGAGGAAGGTTGTAATCGAAGGCCTGATAATACTTACTAGCTAGCCACCTATTTCCCTCAAGTGCTGTTTAAGTCGTTCTACTTCTATTTACCTTCCCTTTGACTTCGCTTACTTCTTCGACTGGATCCACTTTCCCTTTGATGTCTGTAACTTTTCCCTTAATGCCACTAACTTCAGCCTTTGCAACGCCTATATCTTCCTTGATTTCATTTTTACTCCTTTAGTAGCAGAAAGCATAGTTAGTGTCCTGTTGTACCTGTATAATTTTCCTTAATTCTTCTTCACGTCTGTCTTGTTCCTTTTTTTCTTCCTGACGTATTCTTTCTTGTTCTTCTTTTTCTTCTTGACGTCTTCTTTCTTCTTCTTTTCTTCTTGACGTCTTCTTTCTTGTTCTTCTTTCTCGAGTTCTTTTTCTTCTTGACTTCTCTTTTCTGTTCTGATATCATTTTTCCTAGTTCTGCAAACATGTCTTGCACTTGTTTTTCAGCAGGCATGCTTCTTATTTTCATTAAACTTCTCGCAACGGCACCAATAAGTCTTCTTTAAAGTCTGTATTAGGTATAATTCAAATATTTCCACAAATTACGGGATAGAATATTCTGGCAGTCGCAAATAGATCTTATTTAATGTTTATGTCTCTTTCCAGTTCACAGAACTTAGCTAACTGCAGTAGTTTCCAAATAGAAGGTTCTGAAAATTGTCTCAAAATGTAACAAATAGATCTTATTTGATGTCTATCACTTTCTAGTTGACAGAACTTGGCTGACTGCACTATTTTCCAAATACAAGGTTCTGAAAATTTTCTCAAAATGTAACAAATAGGTCTTATTTGATGTCTATATCACTTTCTAGTTGACAGAATTTAGGTAACTGCGCTTATTTCCAAATAGAAGGTTCTGGAATTTTCTCAAACTAGCACAAATAAGTCTTTGTCTAATGTCTATAACACTTTCCAGTTCAAAGCACTTCAATATCTCCAGTGGTTTCCAACTAGAACATTCTCGAACTTCCTCCAATTATTCAGAAATCCTGTTGCAATGCCGCTTCTGACGTCAATTGTTACGTGTTTACAATTTCCAGTAAACACCCTGTTCGTAGGTTCAAATAATTGTAAGAAGACTTTATTTAATACATAATTATAGTACAATTATAGACATTATTACAATTCACACCTTATTACTGTTCTTATTTTGTCTGCTCACTTATTCGTCTGATATAAACTGTACTCGGTGCGCGGAATTCACTCCTTATATATCTGAGGCTCTTTATTCTCGAACGTTCCAGTCTATCCTTCGTGGCGTTCCTGGCCCTTCTTGTATATTCTATGGAGCAGTGGCGGAGGCGTACATATAACACTACGTTTGTAATTGCTTAAACAAAATTCAAAAAATTTCTACATTTATAAACATGAAAGCCTAATATTATAACCAATTTTTCAATTGAAAACATGTTGCATTTTTTAAATTCAAACCAGTTTGATATATTATTAGCATCATATGTGCTAGCTTTTTCTAATGAAAGGATCATTAGTTGATTTGAGATTTGATCTAGAAATGATTATGAATAATTTTATTCCTACTCTGGTGTACGGTGTATAATTACGACTTATTAGTAATAAAATATTTTGTTGCCAACAAAAACTCCGCGTCAAAACATTGTTTGGTAAATACGAGGTGTAATAAACAACAACGAATTATACCGTTTTTGCTTTATTTTCCTACTAAATTTTGGTATATATGGATACCTTATTATACGGCAAGCAATTTTGGCCATAACTGGATATAACAGATTTACAGATTACAACCTGAACTTTAGCAATTAAAAATGTAATTACTACTTTTATTGGTTCACACAAATTGGATATCATCAAGCTCTATTTAATTACAATTTTGAAACTTTGTAGTGGTCCTTTCTAGCATAAATTATTTGCATTTTTTTTTGTATTGCTATCTTTAGAAACAATTATTATATATGTCGTATTTAGAAGGTCTTCCGGAATATGAGACACACATATAACTAATATTGTTGAGTAAGTATTTTTCGAAAGTATGGTTAAATGTGAGGAAAAAATATGTGGAAATTTTCACGCACATTTAATTCGGTTGATGCAAGCGAGAACATACGTATTGATTTTTTAATTCTGTGATGATTATAGTAGTACAATAACAATAATATGGCTTTCGCTGAGGGTGAGTTTCATTTAGCCCTCTGGATAATGCGATAAAACGTTGAAGTGTCGTCAATAAATGACTTAAATCGTCAACAGTAAAACAAGAGGAGAGAGCTCGGGCATTTAACATACGTTACGCCCATCGTGTTTTCCTTGATTGGATAAAACTAGATCTCTGCTTTTATTTCCCTCGATTTGATTATTTTCGCTTGCCTAAAGCGTCAAATTTGTAGATAACTTCAATTAAAAGTTTTATTGCAGTCTAAATTTTATGCGTTTTTTATTATATCCATATATTATTTGATAACTGCGAACTTTTATTTTTAATATTATTGCCCGTTAAAACGATGAACTTTAGGGCCGGAGCAGTCGAAAATGTAAATAATCTTCGCCATATTTTTTATGATTGCTTTAACTGCCAAAACGTATTTTCATGTTTAAATCAAGAACGGAAAATATGATTTAAGGATAAATTTAACGTCGAAGTTGTTGTGTCCCCGATGGGCAGGATTGTGTTAGTTTTCAGTAACTAAACTGTCCGAATAGATTCAGGATAAAAATATAAGAATTATAAACGTAATAAATTTCATGATCTACACCTACATCTGACAGATGTGTGCCGGTCATGTTCAGGCCTGTTCTATCATGTTAAGGGACATAAAATGCCATGCTAATGTAGTTTCACATGATACGATTAATTTTTGTATACATATTGTTACATGTTTACAATCTCCAGTAAACACCCTGTAGGTAGGTTCAATAAATTACAACAAGACTGTCTCTAACCACTACTTTCTTGGATACTTAATTACAATAATTAAGTCCTTATACACATTAGTACACACTAATTACAAGTTCCATCTACTATAGTCTCGCTACTATAATTCACAACTTATTACTGTTTCTTATTCCATCTTATCACTTGTTCGCCTCATATCAAACTGAACTCCGTGCGCCGATCTATTCCCTATATATTCACGGCAATTATTCTAGAATGTTCCAGTCCATCCTTCGCGGCGTCTCTGAGCCCTTCCCGAATTTCCTATGAGGCAGTGGCGAAGGCGTGCACATAACACTGGACTGGCTACGTCTTAGCTAGGTTGGACTGGATTTAAAAAATAAGTTGGCCAGGGAAGTTGAGTCTATTCTGGCGGCTTGGCTATTAAACTTAACACATCCAGTATAGCCACTTGTACACATTGTAACAATTTAAGTTATGCGTAAGAAATAAAAATGATTTATTTTCTTCGTACAAAGTAGGCTTGGCCTATTAAATATCAATAAAACTGGTGCCAAATTGTACGTAGTACGTGACAGGAACTATTCTAGTCGTATGAATGATCTACAGATATTTCGGCATATCCACAATGATTTATAGGTCATATAAATTAATAGTTTTTTTTGTAAAATCGAAGTGTTAGTAAATCATATTGACACTTCCCTTTGATTTAATAACGGTCTCAAACTTTTAGGTGTAAAATTATACATATTAGAACAAAGTATTATTGTTTAGACTCCTAAACAGGCCCAAATAACTGAATTTTATAGATCTATAAAAACTACATAAGTTTGTAACGCAGAAATTACAAAGTGTGCGATTTTATCAATAAATAAATAAATAAATAATAAATAAACGCCACAGAATTTAGACAATCCCTAATTCCAGAAGCCAGGGGCTTGTGCGGAAGGGGGTTACACATTGAAAAAACGCGGAGTTACAACCATTTCCTCCGACAGTGCCAGAGCCAGAATTCGAACCCAGTGGTGCGATGTCCGTGTGATTAATCGCGATTGCCACCTCGCGCCTTAACCCACTCGGCTATCGACCAGACAATCAATCAGGATATTGTATTGTACAATAGTATAGGAAAAGTCAAAGGAGCTTCCTCTGGTTGAATAGACACGTTTCAGATACACAGTTTAGAGCAATAAAAATAACAAATATTTACAACAAATTTAAAATAATAAATACCTAAGTATGACAAATTTAAGACAAAAATTAAAACAAGATATGACTATAACAATTTAAAAGTGCTTAGGAATGATGTAAACACATATTTAATCTAAAACGATGAACAAGTATACCGAAATTAATAAAAATATAATATACTAATATAGGGACATATTAAAATACAATATATAAACTATACGCTGAGATTCATATATTCAGAAACACTATAAAACACATTGTCAAGTAACATATTATTATAGATGGTAGTTTTGAATGCTTTTATGTTGTATATTTGCCTGGTTTCTGGATTAAGTTTGTTGTATAATTTGATTCCTACATACATAGGGCTTTTTTCATATATTGACAAACTATGTGAAGGAATTGACAGTAAAAGGTTGTGTCTGGTTTCATATTCGTGGAAGCCACCATTAGTTGTAAACTTATTTAAGTTTGATTTAATATATATTAAAATTTCTAAGATATATATGCAAGGTAATGTTTGTAATGGTAATTTTTTAAAATATGGCCTGCATACACTGATGCATCTGCTATATTCCTTATGGCCTTTTTTTGTAGTTTACATACCCTGTTCAAGTGGCTTGATGATCCCCAGAATAAGATGCCGATCGTAGTCGTGAGACAAATTGAGCGTGATAGAAGGAGAGAAGAATATTATTGCTAGTGATATTTTTTAATCTAAAGAGGGCGAAAGATAAATACGAAAGTTTATTACAGAGAATATCTGTGTGCATTTCCCAATTTAACGCATTGTCTATATAAAGTCCAAGAAACTTTGTATTAGTAACTTGTGCGATTGATTTTTGCTCTATTTTTAATAAATGACTTTCGTTAATGTTACTATTTCTAGGTGTAAAATTTATAAAAACTGTTTTAGATGTGTTAAGATGCAATTCATTAGTTTTGAACCAATCTAGAAATTTATTTATCATTATCTGTAACTTAGTAACAGCATCTACCAGGGTTACATCATCACACAAATAAGTGTGGGAGCAGAATTCAAAAAACTGTATTTACAATATCCCGTGCGAATGTGATAAATGTTATGTGGGTGAATCATCCAGACCTTTCAGTGTGAGGTTGGATGAGCACAAGAATTACATTAGAAAGAATGAAGTTCAGAAATCAAAGATTTGTGAACATTCTTGGGAAAACGGACATAGAATAAACTGGGACTCGGCAAAAATTTTAACAAAAGAAACAGATACCAAAAAAAGAAAAATTAAAGAATCAGCAATAATCTTATTAAATGAAGATAAGTACGTATCGAATTGTTCTGTAGATATTTGTACAACTGGCTACCAATGTTAAAAGAAGAACTTAACAAACTCAACATTATCTAAAAGAAAATATCATCAGTTCTATGTTCTGTGTAAGTAGTAAGTGTCTATGGAAATAACATAAACAGAATCTTAAAGCTGTGTATTTGACATACACAGCAAAATAAGAGTTCTTCCAAAAAAATAGCTTTGAAAACGGAAAGAGATTACGTTTTTTTGTTATCATCCAGAGATCCATATAATTGAATGACAAATTGTATTACTGCAGTTGTCGTACTTTTGTTTTTCCTAAATCCGTGCTGCACACTAGTTAATATATTAAACGTTGTTAAAAATTATTTATTTCATCAAACACAATTCTCTCAAGGACTTTAGAAATAGGACTAAGCAATGAAATGGGTCTATAATTCTCAATATTGATTTTTTCGCCTTTTCCATATAGGGGAACAACCCATGCTATTTTAAATATTTCCGGAAAAATACCTTGTTCTAATGATAAATTTACGAGATACGTTAATGGATAAGTAATATAATTCACAATCGACTTTAGTAAATGTGATGAAATTGAGTCAACTCCTGCCGAATAAGTTTTCTTAAGATTGAGTATAGCATTGTACACTGTATTTTCATTGACTGGTCTTACAAACATAGTATAACGCATTCTTAAAGGTGTAAAGTACTGCAACTTCAACCGCACTAGATATACGCTTATTCACCCTGATCTTCCATCAAAGTTTTGGCATGAAAATTATGTTTGCCCTAGAAAATACGTGACAACCATAATACGTCTCAAATTTGGACACGCTTGTTTTCCAGCACATCTGTTTAAAATAAACGTTCTGCCTTCAGAGAATTGTGACATTTGTGGAGTTAAATGTGACCTGGATCATATTTTCTTCCAGTGCCCCAAATACAAAACGTCTTCTGACAGATTATATACAAACCTTATTAAGCACAAAAGTCAATCGCCTTTTAATATACTTTCTCTTCTCAGTCAATTTGATAAGCCAGTTTTTGATTGCATCATCTGCTTTTTGGAAGAAACGAAAATTTTGTTATAAATTTTGTGTGAATGTATGAATAGTTTAGCTTCGTTTCCTCTGTTGTTTTTTCCTTTGTAACACCCTTTAATTTATAGTGGTCCTCTAAAAGTGTTTTGTCATTAAAAATGTCCTGGCAGACCCCAGGGCGAGAAGCGTGTGTCCCTGTTTTCCATTCCTTTTTTGTGATCTTCAAATATTCTTATTTTCTCTGTCGTTGTAGGTTAGTTTGTAATGAATGTAATGAATGATTTTCAGCAGCGCAATATTTATTAAGTTTTCGAGCAATTTTTTAATTTAAGTAGCGGTTGGCTGCATGGCTAATGGCCGAATGCCCAAAAAAAAAAAAAAAAAAAAAAAAAAAAAAGGTGTAAAGTTATCATTTTTATCAGTGTCTTGACTTCGTTCATTAGACAGTTTGTGAGGCAATTCAACAAAATAATCATTAAAAGAATTAGCTATAGTTTAATCATCTTGTATAGTGGTATTTTCTAATTTAATTTCAAATGTTTCTTTTCTGCTTTTATTTTTACTAATAGATTTATTAATTATTGTCCACGCGGCCTTCCCTTTATTGTCAAACTCCTCATACAGTTTGTCATTGTAAAGCTTTTTTGCGGCGATAATGGCTTTTGTTAATGTTTTCTTGCGCCAAGTTAGAACAAACATAGTCAATAGTAGTTTCTGAGTATTGGGAAACACGGGTATATGAATCTACGTGTATATATAAGTTAAAGGAAATCAACAGGTTTTGCGATACTTGAGTATCGATTGAATTTTTATTATTAAAATTTATATTTAAGTCACCAGAGAGTATAATTTTTGAATATGTTGGCAGCATCGATAAAAGCATTTCAAGTCGCTCTATAAAAAGACTTACATTACAAGATGGGAGGCTATAAATACATAATATATATACATTGTTTTTACTGTTAAATGTTAAAGAAAACTCAAATTCTTTGTCTACTAAAAGATAATCGAATTTATACACATTAATAAAAGTCAGCTCTTCAGAAAATTTTCTATTTATAAGAATAAGTGTACTCCCATAAGTGGAATCTTTTCTACAAATATTTTGGTAAAGTTAAATAATTAGGAACCACTTTATCGTTTATGATCCGATTTGACTCAAAATCGATATCTGGGTGTTTTCGAGATCGCCAATTATGAATTCTTAGTCAAAATTTAGAAATGTTTTTGTCATTTACGGTCCAAATCGATCAAAATCGATTTCTTGGGGTTTTCGGGGTCGCGGATTACGAATTTCTAGTCAGAAATTTAGTCCGGGATGGCGATTTCAAGGTGGCGGACGACTTTGCCGTTTAAGATCCGATTTAACTCAATATCGGTATCTGGGGGTTTTCTAGGTTGTGGATTATGAATTTTCAGTCAAAATTCAGAAATTCAAAATGGCGGCGCCAGTATGGCTGACGACTTTTGTCATTTAGACCAAAATCGATATCTGGGGGGTTTTCGGGGTTGCGGATTCTGAATTTTCAGTCAAAATTCGGGAATTTAAAATGGCGGCGCCAATGTGGCTGATGACTTTTGTCATTTAGATCCAAATTGATCAAAATCGATATCTAGGGATTTTCGGGGTCGCGGATTACCTTTTTCTAGTAAAAAATTTAGTTCAAGATGGCGGACGACTTTACCGTTTATGATCCGATTCGTCTCAAAATCTATATCTGGGGATTACAGCATATCAAAAGACTAAAAAGTAAAGAATAAAATTATATATATAAAAAAAAACTTTTATGTGTGCTGTAAAAAGTAGAAAATAAACTTTGAGTAAATAAAACCCATCATTTTTAGAAAATTGCTGTGAGGCACTCAGTATTCGGTTAGATGGGAAAAATTACTTCTTTGAAGACAAGTAAGTACACCCTAAGTTATTTATACTGCGTGAATTTGAAATGCAAGTAGGTAAACATATCGACTTGCCGAATTTTAACTCCCAAATATTCTTATAAATACCAAAAGATCAATTATGAGAAAATATGATCGCCCATGCTTATGTCTTTTCTGATGTATTTCTTTAAGGTAAATTACTACATTTGTGATTTAATTGTAGTCGGATTGAAAGGTAAAGTTAAGTTAGGAAATAAATATAGACCATCTTAGGATCACACCACGATAAGTCGACCATCTTGCCTGAGAGGTAAGCAAATATTTTCCATTGTAAATGATAGAAGTAGGTAACCTGTTGTAAGCTTAAAATAGAAATAAGATGCCATCGTTTTGTGCATTAGTAAAGTGTTCAAAAAGGACAGAAAGAGACTAAGTACGTATAAGTGTCAATATTGTCTATTATTTTGATTTTCTCATCATACCAACACTTTACATCAGTCATAAGGTTTGAATAATATTCACAGTGTGATATTATTACAAAACTACACAAAATGTCTCAAGAGAAACTAGAGAAAACCATATAAGATCGCTTAAAATTCTCCGATCACCATATAAACAATGAAAGAATGAACGTTGCCCCTCATGCAAAAGGACCCCGCACAGAAACACGTGATTTGGGATCCCAGTGAAAATGGTCAAAATCGAGGTCAAAATTGAGATATGTTGTAGTTCAGACCTTCCTGATGAAAAATTCAAATAGGATTAAGGCTCAAAAACCTCTTATTTTGGAGTTACGGCAAGATCGAAAATTCGTAAATTCATGACAAATTTTCAAAAATCAAAAATATATATTTATATATACGGTACTATACAGGGTTACTGGTAATTCGATACATTCCTTTGGATATGTGATGGGGCATGATCTAAGAAGTGAATTTAGCCCTTACATATATTATGCAAAACTCAATAGTTTTTGAGATATTTAATTTTTTTTGTTTTTCTCAAAAAGTAGATCTTAATGTCCTAAAAGTTAATTTTCGAAAAATCTATTTGACATTTTTAATTTTTTTTTTACTGGATTACTTGTCCAATATTATAGATATCCGTTTGGAATGAAAAATATCTGGAAACATTTCGATCATGTGAACATCTGAAATAAAAACTTTAAAATATTTTTTTTTTAAATCAGCTATGAAATTTACCTATTAGGTTTTTTCAAAAAAATATTAACGTAACACGCGTATAAATTATTATAAAAACTGCCTTATTTCAATAGCTATCTAACAAGGTACAAATGTTCAATGTACCCTTAATAGTTCTAAGAAAATACTAGTAAAAATAACACAAGTAGTACGAATTTTATTTTTAGATAAACAGCAAAAAACATTTTAAAAGTAGAGTTTAATTCTTCATTAATTTCAAAGTTGTACTTTATTTTTTATATGTCTTGCTCAAAATGGGAGCCCCTATTCCGTATACAGGCACTGCAGCGTCTTCTTATTTACGTCCTTGTTACTCTGGTTGTCAGATTATGCCTTATGTGTTGGGCAGCATCGACTATCCTTTGTCTAAGGTTTTCTATAGTATTGACTGGTGTGGCATAGACCATCTCCTTCATATGACCCCATACGTAATAATCAAGGGGTGTTAAGTCAGGGCTTCGCGCTGGCCAAGGTATTGGGCCCGCTCTTCCAATCCAACGGTTAGGGAAACGTTGATCAAGTAACTGTCGTACTGTCAGCCGATAATGTGCTGGACAACCGTCGTTCTGAAACATCATTCGCTGTCTGACGGCGAGGAGGAACATCTTCTAAAATCATTGTTACATTATATAATTTTTTTTATGATATAAAAGCTTGTCGCGAGCAATCTCCTTTACACAGAAAAATCTCGCGGCAAGCTATTATATCATAAAAAAAAATTATATAATGTAACATTTTTTTTAGCCAGTGCTCGGTAATTAATACTAGGTTTGGAAAATTTTGACTTTCTAGAAATATAAACAGTTCATCAGTTTTGTTACAAATCGATTGTATATTTAATAATAATAATAATATAAGAATCTCCTTTGAATTGTCACGTGGGTTTAGACTGTAGTTATTACTTCTCCTAAAGGGTTTTCTAAAAAACAATTTGAGTTTATGTTGGTATATAGATGTACTCACTAACTGGTTGTTTACTTAAAAGTTTGTTATGGCAAACTTAGGGAAATCATTCTCATTAGTGTTTGAGATATTATAGGCAAAAATTGTTGGGTTGTAATTAGATATATTATTTATGGTGTCAGACACAGACGGCGTATTAATTTTCTTGGTAGTACAGTCGGTGTTGATGTGGATGTTAGTGTTAATTAAGATCTAGTTTTTGCTCAAGTATTTACTGATCATAAGTTTCACAATTTCGTTGCAGATTTCATTTTTCATAAAATATTCTTTAACATTTTTGTTGATTTCTAAAAACTGATTTTTCCTGGTTCATAGTTTATAAAAAAATGCGCAGGAGCAGGAGAATTAATAATATAGGCAAAAACAACTACAGGCCAGTCGAAGGAGTCAAGAACATGATAATATATATTCATAGCAGACGTAGAAAATCTGCAAAGTTGTAAGTTAAGATATTGACCGACTCGTCGCCGGAATATATCAAATATGTGTGACGATATAAGAAATATGCTGCAAGCATAAAGAAATGGCAATGTGAAAAGCGCTGACTTGATATATAAGCACTAAAAAGTTTAGCATCAATAAGGGCTTCTAACTGAAGCAATATTTTCAGAAATACACCACGATGGCTCGACACACTTAGCAGAAATAAAAACGCGCAAGGCAACTTCCATAAATAACATATTTCACTGGAATATTTCGTGAAGCAAATGAAATGTGTGCAGATTACACGGCAATGCACCTCATAAATATTTCAAAATGATACAGCGCTGGCAGCAGGAATGTAACGTTTTTACATCTATTAAGCAAGTGGGATTTTTCTTTGTCAGGAAATACAATTGTTAGAGATACGCATATATTTGATCTATTTGATAAAGGATGAAAACGCTTTAAATATATCGATTTAATATATCGCTTTACGCATCTTTATTTATATTATACGTGCACCGAAAAAGAGGGCCAGCTACAGCGTTCTACTACGACACGTGACTTTAAATTCCCTCTATAACTCTGTTACGTGTTTACACCCTGTAGTAAACACTGATTTATTAATCACTAAATTACAATAATTGAAGATCTTGGCGTGAAAAGGATATATGCCACATGAGGAAATAAACTTTAAAAATTATTTTAAATCCACAAAATTCAATTTAAGTATAATTTATTTCATTTTATTGGCAACAGATAAAATTGGTTACCTAGTACTTTACCAATAAAATGAAATTGAAAAAGATTCCCGGTTTTGTTTTTTTTAGATTTATTTGCATAAAAAATGTGGCTTGTATCCTTTTTCATGAAGAAATTAACGATAATCTGAAATAATACAAGGATTTAAAAGAAGAACTTAGTTATCAATTTTTGGCACCAATTTGCAGATAAAATTGGTGGTTCACTTCGGGCATATAAGGTAGCAAAAGCGATACGTTACTATTTTTTTTTTTTTATTTAGTTTTATTGGCTCACATATTTCTGCTT
Organism: Leptura quadrifasciata; assembly: GCA_963675555.1. Taxonomy (NCBI): domain Eukaryota; kingdom Metazoa; phylum Arthropoda; class Insecta; order Coleoptera; family Cerambycidae; genus Leptura; species Leptura quadrifasciata. Next base: position 2,118,067 of record OY776682.1, on the reverse strand, counting down.
AGAACAGTCTGCTAAACATAATTTTCTGATATCCTTTTTGCATTTTACATTTTTAAAACTCTCATTTACGTAATGTTTTATCTTCATTATATTCAAGTTTTCATGGTCGAACACAAACATAAACTTTGCTGAAGGAAACTTTTTCTTTTTCGTTCGTAAGCTTCTTTTTGGCTAGGGTTCTCTTACAAAATTTTAAATGAAAAGAAGTCTTTTCTTTTCATTGTTGTTACTTCAAAAGGATTGGTTCTTTTACACCGCCTTACTGCATCATACCAATCTGCTGGTTCATATACTGCCTTCCTTTTCTTTATATATTTCTCGATCATAGCAAAATCCCTATCGGACGGGAGATGAGTATGACCAACTACTAAGAATCTGCTCTATTGAATCAAATACACTTTCTGCCACCAATTGCTTCCTCAAGCTAACCAAAACTCAGTTTTTATTCTAAACCCCATATCCGTATAAATGATTAGGTTTTTACGAAGGCGTTCTCGTTCTTTAAAGTGTTTGAAGAGAATACTTTTCATCGCTGCTTCTCTTATCAGTATTCTCAGACCACATACACATATAGCCCTTCTCATTTACGCAATCTTGTAATCCAAGGTTATAAACCCAAACCTTCCTCAAGTAAATAGCAGGGCCAGTTATTAAAGAGGGCAAAGGAAGTGCTTGCTGAAGGTCAAATGAGAATGCGCATGTATTTTTTGAAAAAGCCAGTTTTATCTCCTCTTAAAGCATCCTTCATTGCCTCAGCTCGCTTTAAATGCAACTCCTTTTCTATCTTTAACTTCTTTAAAGAATCTTCACCTCCTTTAGTGTTTTCAATCTTCACATCTAATTCATCGCATGTTTGTAGGATGTTAAATTCTAAACAAAATATCCTCCTGTATTTATCTTGGACTATATTTTTTTCAGCACACCAGGGCTTATAGTAGTCGTAATATAAAGAAGATATATTCAACTCATAATCAATGTATGTTTTGTTAGGACTTTTTTTCCTGCTGTAATGGCTGGTGTATTTAGGAATGCTGTTTATATGGTTCTTCAGATATTTTATTATATACAAAATTCAAAAAAACCTTATATTGCTGGATAGAGATTTAAAAATTCTGTCAAATGAACTATCACGCGCACACACTCCATTTAATAATTTTAAAGGGATAGCTGTCACTCCAAGGGGTTGAAGGGGGAGGTATAAAAATATACTAAAAAAATGTCATTTTAGAACTGAAGAATAAACAAAAATCGAACAAAAACTCATAAAAGTGGGTTGGAAACTGGACTGCTGTTAACACATATGCTTTGGGTATTAGCTTTCGATTTTTTATATATGCAAGCTTTTATTACCCAGTCAATTTTTGAGCGAGTTACTAAGCCACCCAGGTCAGATTTTCATTAAGCCGATCGCAAACACGTAAGTTACGGAAAAATAGACACTCCGAGCTCTGCTCCAGCTTTTACTGATTTACAGGCCTATCGATTTGCAATTATTCGTCTCGCTGCACTCTGCAAATTATAGAATAATTTTATGTAAGTAAATAATTTATGTATGAGATACATCAATACGTGTTGAATATTGAATATCGCACGAATTCCTGTGCGGTTCAGCAGCTACTTTAACGTTAAAACTATTAGTATAATTTCCTAGTTAACATGTAAAACGGCAATACATCACTATGACTGTAATAATGCATAGGCAGGGTCCAAGCTAAATGCGCTATTAAATGCTAGATTTTGGTATAATTAAGTTAGAGTATTAACGGAATAGGTCGCGGCTAGCCGTACTCATAAATTATTAGAACCCTGTCATAATCATCTGAATACAGCTTTAATTAGTACAGGAGTAAACCCAGAAACAAAAAGTAAAAAGGGGAACGAGTGTGCTCGGCCTGCTTACGTTTTTAGTAAAAGCTAACTAACGGGTCCCTCAGAATGAAGTATCTATTTTAAATTGAGTTGTTTTTATAAATGGCTAAATTTTTATCCGAAAATTAAACACAAGGTTATTGAGGAAACAGGGAAATTTTATTTTTTAAATATTACATCTCTCAAATGGCCCTCCTCGCTGCTGAAACTCTTGAAGGCTAGTGTAACGTTCCGCACACTACATATGGTCTACTGACTGTAACCAGCCATCTTTAAAATATGACCAATTTGGTATCTACGACACAATAATAAACAAGAGATATTATTATGATTATGATATATATTACATCAGAATTATACAACTTGTAATCCTAGAATAAAGAATCATTTACAATATTTTAGATATCCAGCTCCAGCTATATTTGACGTTATTTTCAGGTATTATTTGGTATCTCCTATTGAGATTCTCTAAAGTTTGCGCCTTTCATAGCATCATCATGGACACATGGTTAATGGGCCACGAGACATAGAAGCACATTTCTGGTTTGCGCAGCCACTTTCAAGTCTGGTTACAGGTGCCGGTCCGATTGAACATCCCAGTAGATAACCAGCAATAAAATTGAAGATAGCCCTTGGATAGTGTGAGTTCGTTATTTGTATTTCCTCTGCCTTCTTTTCAACTTACTGCCAAAAAATCAACATTTCACTTTAGTCTTTTTAATATATAACGTATATATACTGTTAAAATTATCGGTTCATCAAGATGCAGACTTAACCCCACATCAAAATTTTGCTTCTTCACTTAAATTACCACCCTTTTGGACCTCACGTCCAGAAATGTGGTTTGACTCGCAGTTCAATGTTGCTCGATGCACTAGAGATCGAAAAAAGTGTGACGCTGTCATATCCAGTCTAGGGAAGTAGTAGATATCATTTACGACGTTATGCAATAACCACCCGAACAAAATTTCCCATTTATCTTCAAGCGAAGAGAAATACTTAATGATTTATTAACCGGTTCGCAGATGGGCGAACGTAAACTGTCTGATTTTTATCGCCACATGTTAGGTATTGTTGACGGTTCTAGAATGGTAAGCCAAGATTTGCTTATCAAACTTGGACAACGTAGACTACCTAAACCCATTTATACCGAATGTAACAGGATCATGGTATACCCCCTTTTTTCCCTTTAGTTTTGAAGATAACTGATTGAAATTAAGGTTATACTACATACATAATAAGGGGAACTTTTTGACATACTATTGATTTTTTTTTCATTTCCGGTTTCGCCGGAAGTGACACTAACTTTCCATTTTTAAATGGAACACCCTGTATATTATTGGAATTTTGAATTCTGCATGATTTTGAATCCAACGATGCCAAATAAATGACATTTCAAACATCAATTTTTTTTATAATATAATTTTTAGTTTTCCATTTAAGTGTGCCATGGCGGTTCCGATTTATTCTAAATGACCCCTGTAATGCTACAAAAATCGAAATCCCGTTAAAAACACTAAATTACGTGATTTATAAGCAAATAAAATTCACCAAAATAGTTTTGGGGGCAAAACTCAATTTTTTCAAATGGAGCCATATCGGTACAGTGGTATCATTTATTAGAACTTAATAAGGAATTTATTCATATGTCGTATTAAAATGTTCTAATTAAATGTTAAAAAGTAACTAAAGTGGCTTTGAAAACAATGAAATATTTAGCTTGTCAAACATTTGTGGGTTTAACAGTGTTTTTATTGTGTCTTTAAAAATTGTTTAAAATTCTTGTTAATTGTGTTCAAAATGCCGCAAATTTATGAAGATGATGAAAAAGTGGACATGTTAATTATTTATGGGGAATGTAAAAGAAATGCAGTTGCGGCTACCGACCTTTATGCCCAACGATATCCTGACAATGTCCAGCGAAAAATTATTTTAAACTTGTTGAAAACCAACTCCGAAGAGAGCCCAATAATGATCCCGAAGAAAACTTCATTATTGACGTATAATCGGTAGTAGAATCATTGGTCCAATAATATTTGAAGGACCTCTGACTGGTGCCAGATACTTGAGATTCCTGGAAAGTGAAATTGAGGACTTTTAGATGAGTTACCTTTAGATCTAGGACAGGGAATGTATTTCCAACAAGATGGCGCTCCTTCCCCTAATTCAAGGATAGTAATTGATTACCTTCAACGGAGATTCGGAGAAAACGTAATTTCGACGAATGGTCCTGTGAGGTGGCCTCCAAGATCACCTGATTTAACGCCCCTTGATTTCTTTGTTTGAGATCATTTAAAAAATATTGTCTATGCAACCGCCGTTACAACCCGTGAACACCTCGAGCTACGAGTAAGACGAGCAATTAATAGCATAACGGCCCAGCAATTGGCGAACGTTCTTCGAGAAACAGCTATGCAAGTGCAAAAGTGCATTGACGTTAATGAACAGCATTTTGAACAACTGTTGTAACGTTTTGTGTTAATTTTTTTTTCCAAAACCACCTCACATGTAACAAGCTAATTAGAATAAAATTGTATTTTCTTGTAGCTGTAATTTTATTTGTATTTATCGCACATTTTAATACAACATATGAATAAATTCCTTATTAATAGTACTGATAAATTACTGCATTTGGTTTTTTTGAATTTTTTGGGATGCCTTTTGGGTTACTAAACGCTGGCTAAACTTTTCAAAGATTCACAAATGAAGTTTTGAAGGATCTATCATTAATTTTCGTTTATTTGGGTGACATTTTGATAGCAAGTAGGAATCATGATTAACATTTAGTTCAACTTCAAACCGTTTTTAAACGTCTTGAAGATTTTGGCATCAATAAACCTCCAAAATACATTTTTGGTGTACCATTGTTAGATTTCCTAGGACACCAAATTTCTTCTGATGGAATTTCACCTATCACAGAGCAAATTGACGTTATTAATAACTTCCTAAAACCATAAACGCTTAAACAATTACAACGTTTCACAAGAATGGTCAATTATTACCATCGATTTGTTTCTCATTTTACGGAAATATAGCTCCACTTCATATTTTCAGTACTCAATTAGCTAAAGATAAAATTAAGGATATTGATTATTGGCCAACAGAATGTATCAGTACTTTCATTTCAGCTAAGCAAAGCATAGTTAATCCAACTATTCCTTCACACCCAGATTACAATGATAACGTTATACTTGCTTTATCCATAGGTTGTTCAAATGTAGCTATGGGCGCAGTTATCATTTACAATATTTTAGATTTATTTATACTGATAATTCCGGTATATCTAGCACAAAAGTTCATCACCCGCTCCAAATTTCAAATGGGATTGCGTTAATCTCTGTTGGAATATTATATTTTAGTTGTTCCAAAGTTTACGGTCGATTAGAAAACATTTTTGACTTTAAGTAGCCCCATAAAAAGAAATAACAAGCTGAGAGATCGGATGACCGTGCCGGTCAGTTGATGTCCTCAATTTCGAAATGACATGACCAGGAAACATTCTTTGCAAAATTGTCATAGAAGTGGAAAGTGGCTCCGTCCTGCCTGAAACCATATTCTTCGAATATCCACACCAACAGTACGAAGTTGTTCAAGTTACGCAATACCTGTTGATGTGAGAGTAACCGTCAAGCCATTTTTCTCAAAGTAGAAGCGGATACTGCACACTACATAGTAATCCTTTTGCTATGAAGCGGTACTTCGTGCAATTGCAGAGGAATTTTCGTCGCCCAGTAGCGAAAGTTCTGTTTGTTTTTTCTTTTATGATTTACCCTACATTTAGTTGTTGCCCAGGATTCCAAGACTTATTACAAAGGTTGTGATTTTCCTGGGAGCTAATTTCCCTAAGTCTTCAGGCAATTCCGCCTGCTCTAGAAACTTTAGCCTAGTGCGGATTAATATCCTGCATTTACAAAGTATATGTTCCGCAGTTTCAGTTGCAGTATCGCAATATTAGTATTTGTTGTTTACTGCCTTGCCCATATTCTTGAGGCGATATCTCAAGGGACAGTGGCCAGTTAGAAGGTCTGTTATCAGCCTTTATTCCTATTTTTCAAGTTCGAGAAGTCTTGTGGCATTCTTTGCCGTATAAGTTATAAACTTTTTCGCTTGTCTTTGGCCTGGAGTATTCCTCCAGTAGGACTTTTTCTGATCCTTTTCCAATCTCTGGATCTCCTCCGTTATGTGTCCCTTGGGCAGGCCACAAAACGGTTCAGGTCCAATGAATTGTGCTTCAGCTCCTTTTTTCGCCATGCTGTCAGCAATTCATTACCTCGTACTCCCTCATGCCCTGACACCCACATCAAGGCAACCTTGTTGTTGTTGGTCAGTTGCTTCAGGGGTTGTCTACATTCCCAGGCAATTTTAAAGTCGAAGTTATAGGACCTTAGAGCTTTTAATGCTGCCTGACTGTCGGATAGTATATAGATCTTTGCCTTTCGAGTGCCTTTATTTAGGCATTCCTGGGCACACAGATCTATAGCATGAATATCTGCCTGGGAGATAATTGGGGTGTTACTGAGGGCTTTGGATAGCCTACATTTAGGCCCTGCTACGCCCACTCCTACCCCTTCAGCCATCGTAGATCCATCTGTATACCGGATGAGTGATCCTTTTTCAAATCTCAGTGCCTCCATCTTGCTCGTCTGACGGCTTTCGATCAGCACGTCAAACGGACAGTCAAAGCATACTTGATTGTCATAGAATCAGTGGGTTTGGTCATGGACTCCAAATGGACTAACTCCAAAATTCTTAAGTGACCAAACAGATCGCCTGGTTTAAATTTATGATGCCTGATGCAGTCGTAGGGCACATGTAAGTGTAAAGGAATTAGGTCAAGCATTGCCTCCATAGCGGGTGTGGGGCACAAGTATATTGCTTCCATAATCCCTACACAGGCAAGGCGTTGCAGTTTCTGCAGCTTTCCTTGTGCTATTTTGTTTCTGTTTTTGGCCACCATCGCCTGTTGCTTACTTTAGTTCATTTTGGATTATTATTATCATCAGACCAATAATGGCAGCAGTTGTTGTTCTATTTACCATAACTGTGAAAACGACTATGTGCAGACGATTAAAATGTAATTTTTTTAAATCAATCTAGCAATAGCTAAATGACGTTGTTTAGAACTACATACATTTTCAGTAAATCACACGTGTTAGATCCATCGAAACGGATGAATTTATACGCTTCGGTCAATTTGTTTCTACATGTACTCCGATACATCAGGGTTTACTTGTCGTTAAGTCTGTCTGTCTGTATTAGCCAGGAACTGTCACGTCGACAAATCTGTTTGTACCATTAGTATATTTCACTAAAATTACATTTGTCAGGTGGAATTTAATACCTATCCGCTAACAGCTTTGGAAATGCTCAGCGTTTCAACGCGTTCGACGCTGTACCTAAGCCTTATTTGTTTTGACAATGATTTGTCGCTAACTCGAATACCATTCACTGTCCGTCCACACACTCCGGCTAATTAGAGTACCTTTTTTATCGATCGAATGTGAACCAAGGAAGACCTCAAGAGTTTGATTAAGTGTGTCGAATGGGGGCGAGCGTATGTGCGTCTTTACTATGTACATACTTCGGTATGCGATGTAAAGCAACGACAGGCGCTGTTAGTACTTGGATGGGTGACCGTTCCAACGGAAACCGCGTTCTCGCCTCACACATCTTCCAGCGGCTTGTATATCAGTGTATGCGCGGAAGCTATACAACCTTAGGCGAGGGTTGTGTAGGAGATATACCATCCTTCGGAGGGGATGTAAAGCCGTTGGTCCATTGTCTGTTAAATGTTAGGCGGCAAAATTCCTGGTTAGGGGTAGTTCGTCTACAGGCGTCGGTGATAGGCCTCAGTAGCGGAAATAGGCCGACGTTAAATAAATGTATAAAAAAAAAAGTGTGTTGAATAGGTACAATAAGAAACAATTAGTAAATATTTAGGAATATTACGATTTTGAAATTCAAATTTGAAGGTGTATACAGTATGGTGGAAATTTATGGGATAAATTCAGTGTTTCATAGACATATGGTTTAAAAAAAACTCCAAAGAGATTTCTATTTCTAAAAGTGCATCTCTTGATATACAGGCTGCCCACTTATCAAGGCGCTCGAGAATATCGTTACTATGAAAACTGCGCCGATTTTTATAAACTACAAAATGGTTTATAGACATTTGAAATCCATGGCCTACTTTAAGAGTTATGTTATATATCTCCGTTAGTCAAAGAGATACGACGAAAATTCTAAGGTGACAATTTTTTGCAATACAGAGTATTTCAATTGTGGTTAGGTATTTTAGGTACCAATTTAATAGGTCCTTATTTTTATGATGGTCACCTCAGTGGTCAAAGGTACCTAAATTTTTTGAGAAATGAATTTAATGAATTCTTAGATGACCTACCTTTAGAGAATCGACACAACTTTCAATATTCTCAACAAGATGGAGCTCCTCCCTACAATTCCCAGATTTGCCTAGATTATTTAGACGAAATTTTGCCTCAACATTGGATAGGTACCAATGGATTTATTCGTTGGCCCCCTCGCTCTCCTGATTTAATCCTAATGGATGTTTTCTATGAGGTATATTAAAGATAAGGTGTCTTCGATGACACCGCAAAATGTAGAGAACCTAAAAGCTAAAATTCAACAGGCATGTAATATAGTTACCCCCGAAATGCTAAGTAATGTTTTGCATAATGCCTTGGCGGCGCTCTCGATTGTGCATGAGGAATCGCGGTGGACATTTTGAACACTTGATATGACATTTTAAAAATTATTTTGAGGATTAGATAAATATCAATGTTCTGTGTGCTATATTCATTTTTATTATTTTTTTTTGTTAGCTGAATTTGCTTTATTCTTTTTAATCGTGTTAATGTTTTATAATAGTAAAGATTTGAAGAACTTATTGAATTTTTTAATCACTTTATTTAGTCATACTTCTCCACGGCAAGTATGATGCTAGTTTAAAAAAAATATTGGTATAAAAAATTGCTTTTATTTTTATTTATTTTATTTTTATTTATTTTAATGCCTTGTTTATATTTACGTCCTGGCGGAGTTTAGCTACAGCTACTCTTCCACTCAACCAGGACGGCGAAATGAGATGAACACGGACTGGACCTCTGTTCGTTGAAAAATAAAAAATATGGTAGTGGGGGGTTGAGAGCTGAGACCCCAGAGGCTTCCGTGCACTTATTTTCGATGGGTTGAGTCTCAGGGTTGGTTTAGTAAGTGCTGTTGCGGGTTGAATGCTACACCCTGTATATTGTAGTTGGCACTGGCTGCTATCACTTTATTTAGTTTTGCACTTAATTTATTATTAAATAGCTATTGTAGGGTCAACGGTTACACCCTAGTTGTAGTAGGTTTTTTTATTTAAGAAAAATAATGAGACGATGAATTAAAAAAGAATACAAAATATTTATTGAAGGGATAATGAACAAAGTTTGAATAGGTTAATTTATTTTACAAGTTTCTTTTAAACGTAGAAACTATTCGACACGTAAATTCTATCTGTAGTTATCATATAAAGATGTATTTTTTAAAAGTTAATAAATCTGAGAAAATATCCGGAAGAATGTCCTTTCAACGTAGCCTGGTCGGTAAAAATTGGTGTGTCACTTTGGACGGGAATCGAAATACTTAAAATTAGGGGCACTAAAGGCGATACTTAAAAACTAACTCTTTTTTACCAGGTTTCGGCCTGGGAAGCTAGAATGAAACAGCTCGTCACGAATAAATTGCGAGGAATAGGGAGTAAGAAAACCTAGCCGAGCGGGTATCTACAACATAAAATTAAATAGGAACCGGACCCAGCGTCAACAGCTATTACACAAAGCTAACTTTGAAACTTAATTTCCACTAAAACACTACGCGAACTTTACACTTGATTCACTGCCAAAACTGAACTTGTCTTCGGCTTTCGATGCACCGGTATTTATACTGAATTGTAAAAGTTTCGTTTTTCTCGCCCCGTGTAGTCTCGCGGAGAGCTGGAAAGGCTTGGAATCGCTCAGTGCGGGCAAGGATGAGTCATCGATTGCATCATGTTGCGCAATACTTGAAAATTTTGGAATTTTGAAATAATTTCTATATGGGCAGATCGACGATGTGAAGGGGAATTTACTAAAATTTGAACGAAAGCTGAATCTATTTTTGTTTGGAAGTTATGAGAAGTTTTATGGGCAAAATCTGGCTCGACCCCGTAATGTATTACAAAGGTTCGCGGTTAACAATCTGTAACTCCGTTAATAAGTTTCCAGTTGGTGCGTTAGATAAAAAGATAAGATATTAACAAGGTACAATACGGGTATGAATCGAGCTGAATGGAGATATAGTATGGGTGTCTGCTATTATACAGGGGTAATCGAAAAATGGGGAAAGAGTATAATAGCCTTTTGATGGGAAAATTCGGTGAAAAGATATGGGGGACTTTTGAGACTCGAGGCACTGAACGTGATTTGATGTATACAGGGGTTGATCGGAAAGTAAGAATAGAAAAATTACGAAATTGTTTTAAGAACGTGGGGAAATGGACTCGACGGTTAATTTTAAGGGGATTACGTATACGAGGGGTGGTCAAGAAGTTCGATTATTTTAAAAAGGGAAATTGCTTATAAAATTGAGACGTGTTGAATTAAAATTATGAGAATTTGGATTTGAATGTGGAATTTGACGAATTTGATGAATATACGGGGGCTGTATTTTTAAGTGAGGTTTTTCGTGATGAATTGGTTACGGATGAGTGTAAATGAATGTTTGGCTTTAGATTTGGATGAATTTAGGTTAATTGTGAATTATCGGTGATCGGCTTAATTTCTCAGATTTTTTTGAATTGAACTGTGGTTTTTTGGTGCTAACGGTGTCTGATGGACTTTTTTATCTAGTTTGCCAAGTGGCATGAGATTATTGAATTTTTTGATTATTTTTAGAATTTTTTGTTTTTGTATTTTGACTTGTAGGGGACATACCCTACAACAGAGATGCCGTTCACCCATCCAAGTGACGGACTCGACCAACGCTGCTTAACTTCGCCGATCGAGGTCACAGCGCTTGAACCGGTGACGGTACCTCACTTATATATAATTACTTATATATAATTACTTGTTTAGTTCCAATGAATAAATATGGCATGTGATATATCGTTGAAAAGGGAGGAAGATACTCTATTTAATGCCGCCATTTCCCACCCATAAAAAAAATTGTTCACACCCTCAAGAGAAAAACTCAAAATACAGCAGTTTTGAAAACATTTAGATAAAGCCTCGTTGAAATTAAGAAAAGTTATTTGGCTTAGACATTCCCCATTTTCGACATTTTCCGTCATAACTCTAAAAGTAGGCCATGGATTTCAAATGTCTTTAAACAATTTTGTAGCTTATAGAAATCGACACAATTTTCGTAGGAACAATTTTTTTTGCGCAACCGATATTAAGTGAAATATTATCGAGGGCCCTGATAAAATGGACAGCCATCTCAAGAGCTGTTGTATATTTAAATGTAATATTCCCATCATACTGTATAATATAAGAACTATAGATTTCGTCATATTAACTGTAAACGTTTTATAAGGGAAGTTTCTGATTTACAAAGTCTGGGCGGCTTCGAAGTCAGTTAATCTCAACTGGCCCAAGTAACTGCCATATTTATGTCCCCGTTCAAAAGTTTATATACCGGGTGTTAGAAAAGTATGGGAACAGTGAAAAATCTCAAACAGTTTGCATCAAATCGAAAAATAAAAAAATACGTGTCAAAAATTTTTCAAAACACTATCTACTCATACCAAAATGACCTCCCCACCCACCACCCTGTGGGTGGGGCGAGGGGCAACTTTAAAATTTCAAATGGAAACCCCTATTTTTTATTGCGGAATCGGATTTTGTGGCAAAAAATACGTAAATTTTATTGCGGACATTTTTTTCGATTCTTGCATGGTGTCGCTGTAATCGCAAAAAATGAAAAGAAAACATTACCGTTTCAAGAGTAGCGTCTTATGCCCAAAAAAAAAGGCCCAATTCAAAAACTGAAAAACACGTATTTGTTATTTTTACGAAATCTATCCAATGACATTGGATTCGACTCTCCCACCCCTAACCCAGTGGGTGGGGCGGGGGCAACTTTGAAATTTGTAATGAAAATCTCTATTTTTTATAGCGGATTCGGATTTTACGGCCAAAAACACGTGAATTTTATATCGGGCATCTTTTTCGATTCTCGCAAGGTGTCGCTGCAATCGCAAAAAATTGAGTGGAACATAAAAGTTTTGAACGCATACTTAAAAAAATACGAAAACTAAAACTACTGATCTCAGAGTGAATGATTTCCCGAGCTGTTTTGAGAACAGTGATTTTACACGGTCGTGCGGAAATTATAACAACTATTAACATTCTGTAAATTTATTAGCAGCTAGTAATTTTCAATTTACATTTTTTACAGGGCAATAAAAACAGTGGTTTTACCTCTTAATTCAGACACTTCAGACAAGTTCTTGATCCCAGTCAGTGAAGGTAAGGAGGTAACTCAGCCATTTAAGAGTTGGTCGGAGTGTATTAGTCATCCATGCTTCCAATTTTAATTGTAAATGACTTCACGTCAATAAAATGACGTAGCTGAATGTACGGTGTGCTTGGAAAGCAAGAGATAGAGATGTAGTAGAATATGACATTGGACAAATTTATTATACCTAATCTTTAAATTTCTCTGTGCATTTGAGGACATTAGGGCTAATTTTATTTTAGTTTGTTACAGTTCAATTTAACATTTATACATTATTTAAAAAAATTTCTAAATCATTACTTTATCTCTTACGTTTAATGTCTAACGAATTCGTGTTATCCGTCGTCACGCGTAATATTTATTATTTAGTTGTCTATATGAATTCGCAATTGTAAGGAATTGTTGCAGGTATAGGCATGGCTTTATACATTTTGTTGTGTAGCGTGTTGCATATACTTAAGCTCTCTATTTCTGTAATTCTTAAGCTAGGAAACCAATAACTTTTAATTAGTTTATAGGTAGATTCCTATAACCGACTGACGATCGGTAACACAGATTTATTTCTTCACAATAGTTTTTGGCTTAGGTTTTGTCTTCCGGTAGTCTGTCACTTTTCACGTGTAATTGGCTCGAACGCTTGGCAATTTATTAAGTGGTAATTTTACGTGCTCGTTGCGATTTTTGAAACAAGTAATTTCACCATTTTGGGATATTTTCGCAACGTTACTTTTCGATTTTCCATTTATGTTTGGACGAGTGCATATTTTTATGGTATTGGAAATCGATTGTCTTCATTGGAAGGATCTATACGTAAAAGCCATTTTTGCCAAATTTACACGAGGCCAAGGACATCCAAGGTCAACAACATTTCTCTAGGAAAACCCTCCGAAACGAGGTAATTATTTTATTTTTATATTCAAACTAGCAAAATATCACTTGTAGTAAATTGTTCAATGGTAAAAATTTATTTTTAGGGTTTTATTTTCACCTACGGTTTCGTCTAGGATTTCGTAGTTTTTCATACGATTTTTTTTTGTCTCCTAATACGAACGAATAACTTTTTTCCACTGGTCTACACGTACTTATGTTACTTCTCCTTACTGGACTGGAATTTCTTTTTTTGTGGAGAGCCATCCATTTTTTTTGGGTTAATTGATAGGCTGGAAGTTGCCCATTCCTGAAAATTGAGCCGAAGCTGAAGCCCTGCTGCCTGCAGTTTGTATCCTTCTTGCGCCATATATACATTGAATTTTTCTTAAAAATATATTATAAATTTTACTAAAAAAATTTCACCACTGTACCTATATATATATTTTTTTTTAAATTTTGCTAAACATTTTATGAAAATATTCTGTCAACTAATTATAACATCTATGATATTTGTTGGGGGTTTAAGCACTTACGTAAGACGCGTATACCCAGTTAGATATATTTTTTTTTTGTGTGAATTTGTCTACCATCCCCTACGTTATTGTACTCTTGAATGTTATAAAGTTACTTCGTTTATTGTTATTAAAAGATAAAACTGAATTTGAATTTTTCATTATCGTCTCGCTGAGTAATTTATTTAGTAAATTTAAGGTTACATTGTACTTGAGCTGGTATTTGGAGAGAAAAAAAAATTTACTTGGCGCCCTGATACATCATAGTAATTTAGAACCCCGACCATCTCCACTGTTAGTCGGCCGGCAAATACCGTTATGTCAACAGACAACGACCAACTAGTTACGTCAGATTGAGTTTTAAAATTTGACGTAGCAAGTTCTACAAAAGGGAAAATGTTTATTTTAATAATACCTATGCGGGACGATAAAAATTATGTTTGCAAATCGATGATAGAAGAAAAAAAAATTATTTTTTTATATATACTTTTTTTTCTCTCATCGTCCCGCATTGTAAATGTTTTTAATATCTTTTAGTGAAAGCCGTTTTTTAAAATAATGATTTATATGAGAGTAAATTGCACCGTCTTTCCGGCTTATATCCGGAGCGCTCTTAAGGCAAGGTGAGGATTTCGGCCAGTTGAGGCAATTAGTTTACAGCTTAACTGCTACACTAGCAGGTTTTAATTTCAAGATTATAGCAGGTGTTCAAAATGGTGCCCATTGACTTCTTGGCATTGTCCGAGACGAACGTAAAAATTTTCAATAGCACTTCTTATCATTTGAGGTGGTATTTCTGCAAAAATGTTTATTATGCGTTGCCTCAGCTCTTCGAAATCACGAGGTTTAGTGAAATAAACCTTACCCTTCACGTAGCCCCAAACGAAATAATCAAGTGGCGCGAGGTCGGGAGATCTTGCCGGCCATTCAATAGTTCCTCTTCGACATATCCATTGGTTTTCGAAAGTACCATTCAAATAGTCCCTAACAATATCCCGATAGTGTGGAGGAGCCCCATCTTGCAGGAACTAAACATTATCCAACTCATGACCAGCAATCTCATGTATTGCGGGAACTATTTGATTTGTCAACATTTCCAGGTATTTTTCTCCATTCAAATTTCCACCTATGAAAAATGGTCCTATGATTCGATCCCTGAAAACTCCTGCCCAAACATTTAATTTTTGTGAATACCGCGTGTGTGTTTCAAGCATCCAGTGAGGGTTTTCGTCACTCCACTATCTGAAGTTATGTCGATTAACTTTTCCACTGAGTTCGAAAGTTGCTTCGTCTGAGAAGACAAGTATAGAGATGACAAAAAATTTGGGTTTTGGTTACTTCTTTCCATCATTAATTCACTAAATTCAAGTCGCCGATCAAAATCATCTTCATTTAACTCTTGATGAAGGTGAATTTTGTAAGGATGAAATTTCAAAAGTTTCAAATTCTTATGAACTGAAAATGCACTCATATCAAGCTGTTGACTGGCTTTTCTGGTAGATAACCTTCGATTTTCAACAAATGCCTGGGCCACTTCCATTTGTCGAGCTTCCGATGTTTCAGATTTTGGTCTTCCAGATTTTTATTTGTCCTTGTGTCTAGGAATCGTTTGATGGTACGGGACACAGTAGATTTCGAAATTCCCACTTGATCTACACGGAAAGTTTCGTTGAATAAAATCACAACTTCATCATAGGACCTTTCTTTTTCGCCCCACCCTCGCATCATTAAAAGAGAAACTCCCTCTTCCTCTGTTAAAGTAGCCATTATGCAGAAAAAAACGCGAGAACTAATGAAAAATTAAATAACTTTTTCCATACAAAAATGCGCCCCTGCCTCTACAGAAGTTGGAAGAAACTGATCGTTCTCGTAGAAATTTCACAAAACAAATACTGTTATTAAGAACACTTAAAAAAAATATTCATAAAAACCAAGATATCACAGATATTGTTTTTTAAACTGAATGTTTTTTTGTCATCACGAGTAGCTAGAGTTTGTAAATATTTACAAACTTATGGACACTTAAGGTTTGTTTCAATTTTGTGCGATTGCAGCGACATCTTGCGAGAATCGAAAAAAATGCCTCATATAAAATTCACGTATTTTTGGCCGTAGAATCCGAATCCGCTATAAAAAATATGGATTTTCATTACAAATTTCAAAGTTTCCCCCCGCCCCACCCACTGGGTTAGGGGTGGGAGAGTCGAATCCAATGTCATTGGATAGATTTCGTAAAAATAACAAATACGTGTTTTTCAGTTTTTGAATTGAACGTTTTTTTATGGGCACAAGACGCTACTCTTGAAACAGTAATGTTTTCTTTTAATTTCTTGCGATTACAGCGACACCATGCAAGAATCGAAAAAAAGTCCGCAATAAAATTTACGTATTTTTTGCCGTAGAATCCGATTCCGCAATAAAAAATAGGGGTTTCCATTTGAAATTTTAAAGTTGCCCCTCGCCCCACCAACAGGGTGGTGGGTGGGGAGGTCATTTTGATATCAGTAGATAGTTTTATGAAAAATTTTTGACACGTATTTTTTTACTTTTCGATTTGATGCAAACTGTTAGAGATTTTCCACCGTTCCCATACTTTTCTAACACCCGGTATGCTATGTAACGAAATTTGTAAACGCTGTAGAGGGCGCATTTCTCAACAGATCAAAACGAAACTTGACAATCATATACTTTGGGTCCATATCTCGGTTAATTTTGAAAATGGGCCAAATTGCCTTCAAAGTTTTAAAGACATTCTCAACATCTTATTTCGACTCAAATATGTACATGTGATACGTCGTTGGATAGTGCTCAGCCAGCCCTACAACTTTTGTCTAAAACATTTTTTGCTAAAATGCATAGGAAAAATTTTAAAAAAGGTGGCGGTTCAGAGTCTTCAAAAAAATCCTACAAAATTTTATTTCGAATCAAATATGTATATGCGATACATCATTGGATAGTACTCCTCTAGCTCTACAACTTTTGTCTGAAACATTTTATGCTAAAACGGATAGAATTTTTTTTTTAAAAAGCATGATTTATTTATATTTTGAAGACTACCTTCGTGCTAATAGTTCATAAATCGATGATAATAAATTGTAGTTGGATAGTTTTAATAAAGATATACTTCATCAGTTACTTAATCACTTATTTACTAAAATAATAGAGACCTAAATCAGTGCAAAACAATATAGGACGAAATCTACCTTTCCGACTGGCCCCTGAATCGATTTTTTTATTATTATTTTAATTAGGGACCCTCCTGACACAATTTTCCATGATAGTTTCACTCATTCCTTAATTACTTCTCAACTTGAGGTCAGGGTTGCTCGGCCTATTCAAGATAATTAGTTTAATATCCAAATTCAGTTAATGAAATCTTTTGGCGGAGTTTCCGGGACGAAGAATCGTCCGAAATGTTTATCCTCGTTAACAGACGTCACGTACACAAAGGCGCCGTCAGGAATCGAACCGAGTATTGTTCCTTGTTGTCTAATTAATTGCTTTAATGAAGCTGAAATTGCTAAGAGCTGGGACGATGCCACGTGTGTAAGAGGTTGGGACATCTGTGAGGCGAACCAAAGTGGTAATGTGTCAATCGTTAGGCCTTTCCGCCTAAAAGGCCACGTGCGGTTTTATCAAGAAATGTTCGATTGTTTATCTCAAAGTGAGTAAGTGGTCTTCCAGCTTTGTAAATTTAAATAATTTATATTATATCACGAATGCTATGCTTATATCGGACAAAGGAAATTACGCATCGCAAAAAGAATTTAGAAACATAAATACACTCGTAAAATAAATATCAAATGAATCGTTGTGGCAGCAGTAGCAATAAACTTCACTAGATGAGTTAATTCGTAATATAACCACGTGGGATGTCATTATTCTAGTACTAATTTATAGTTAATATATACGGGTGATAGTTTCAGTCGAGCGCGGCCGACTGCAAGTGTCATTTGTGTTCGATTTACCCAGTAATAAAACAATTGGATACAGACCGGCCAAGGGCGTACTGCTGTATTTCTTCACATTCATAAAATTTATGCATTATATAATGTATAGTGTTTCGATAGTCTCATGATCTTAGGTTAGGTTAAGTGCGATGACACCGGCCGAATTATGACCACTGGTTAGGCACAATTTTACCCAAGAATTGTCATATAATGAGTATTTCCAATTCCGTAATTTTCGAAAAGAACAGATTACAGATATAAAATACAAGAAAATATTTAAGATACATATAAGCACCTTGGTTATGTTTTTAGAAGATTTGCATCTATAATAATAATAAATAATAATAAATAACACCACATAAATTAGACAACCCCTAATTCCAGAAGCCAGAGGCTTGTGCGGAAGGGGGTTACACATTGAAAAAACGCGGACATACAACCATTTCCTCCGACAGTGCCAGTGCCGGAGCCAGGATTCGAACCTGGTGGTGCGATGTCCGTGTGATTAATCGCGATTGCCACCTCGCGCCTTAACCTACTCGGCTATCGACCAGACCAAGCTTGTATTACCCCGTCTTGTCCAAATATAGTGCTTTATGTGTTGACACATTCAGAATTGATAATGTTAGATAGATAAATAGATCGAAGATGGATAGACTTTATTAGCAACTTCTGCTTTACAAAAACAATATAAAACTTATTGTTAATACAAGGTGGGCCATTGAAAACGAAACACGCCTGTTTTGGGGCACTTATAGTAGTTTCTTGAAAAAACACTCGGACAGACAGACGTCACATACACAAAGACGCCGTCAGGAATCCTTGTTTTCTAATTAATTGCTTTAATGAAGCTGAAATTGCTAAGAGCTGGGACGATTCTTGATTTTTAGACGACAACTTTTGATGTCAAACTTGACATCGACATATAAACACCCTAGCCCCAGCAACCCCTAACTCAACAATTTAAATAGGGAAAGGGGATCGACCGACCCCTCATTTGAAGCGTCTTTCAATTCTCTACGCGACAGCATGGTCGAAATTAGTTTTTTCAATTTTTTTTTCGTCCCCATGAAAACCATCCTCTAGATTAACTAAGGTGGGGGTGTTGTTTTGTCAATCCCCTAGCCCCAACAATCCCCAACAATCCCCAACAAAAACAAAAATTACGGTAAGGTGGTCGAGTGACCTTTCATTTTAAAAGCCTTTTGATTCTTTATGCGAGTGTATGATTGTTTTTAGGTTTATAAAAATGAGAAAAGTGTAGAAAAAAATTAAAACACCAAAATTCAATGTCAGAAGACATTTTTATTAGTTCGGCAAATGTTCAAATTGTGCGCCACCAACTTCCATACGATAATATAAATTCTGCTCCAAATGTTTCCTGACATTTTGGAGGATTTGTGGCGTAATTTGGCGGCATTCTTCAACAATGCGTCGACGCAACTCCTCCAGAGACCTTGGTTCGGTTGCGAAAATTTTACTTTTCAGATGACCCCACAGAAAAAAGTCCAGAGGACTTAAATCTGGTGAGCGGGCAGATCATTTCAGAGCTTTTCTTCGTCCAATCCAATGTCCCGGGAACACTGTCCAGATACTCCCGAACAGCAAGCGCATAATGAGGTGGAGCTGCATCTTGTTGGAAAGTCAAATGGTCTTCTAGATAACGATCATCAATTTCAACGATATCTAAAAGCAATGGTTGGACAAGATCTTCCAATACCGTCAAGAAAAATGGGACCAATCATGCGGTCTCCAAAAATACCGGCCCAAACATTTAGTTTTAGTGGATGTTGAGTATGCATTTCATGGAAAATTCTTGGATTCACGTTTGACCAAAACCGAGAGTTATGGCGATTTACAGTAAAGTTTAAGAAAAATGTACATTCGTCAGAAAAATAAATGTTGAAAAGAAAATTCGCATCCGCAATTCTCTCTGTCATAACTTCGCAAAACTGCTGTCGTCTATCGAAATCATCCTCATTCAGCTCATGTATTAAATGAATTTTGTATGGATGAAATTTATGTTGTTTCAGGATTCGCCGAATAGTAGTTCTGTTCTGTTGGTTACAGTGGCCAATTTCCTCGTACTTAGAGTTGGGTCTACAGCCACTTGTCCCAAAAGTCCAACTACAGTAGCCTCATTTGTCACCGGGAGTTCACGTTGAGGGTCTCGTTTTTTATTGGCTACTGAACCCGTTTCTTTAAACTTCGTGACAAATTCCAACACGTATTTTCTTTCTGCGTGTTTATCGGGATGCTCTTGATTAAATAAATCTGCCGCACGTTTTCCGCACTCACCATTTTTGAAAAACAAAGCCATTATTTCGACCCTCTTCGCAATAGAGTACACTATTTTTGCACAACCAATGTTTATTATGAATCACAATGACAATTCACAAATCAGCTTAAACTGAAAACAAATGAGATATGTTAGGTGGTACAGGAAGCTAATAAAAAGTAGAATAAAAAATTATCTAATAAAAAGCAGAATAAAAAATTATATGCGATTTCCGATAACAGAACGAAACCTACTTCTTAACAAAAACATATGCACTACAACAGGCTTCTTAAAGAGAAACTATTTGAGCATTTTATTTATCTAATCCTCAAAATAATTTTTAAGATATCATATCAAGTGTTCGAAGTGTCCACCGCGGTGTCGAGCGCGGCGAGGCACTGCATTTAAAACATTACTCAGCATTTCGGGGGTAACTGTAATACAAGCCTGTTGAATTCGAGCTTTTAGGTCCTCTACATTTTGCGGTGTCGTCGAAAACACCTTATCTTTAATATACCCCATAGAAAAAATCCATTAGGGTTATATCTGGAGAACGAGGGGGTCATCGAATAAATCCATTGGTACCTATCCAATGTTGAGGCAAAATTTCGTCTAAATAATCTAGACAAATCTGGGAATTGTGGGGAGGAGCTCCATCTTGTTGAAAATATTGAAAGTTGTGTCGATTCTCTAAAGGTAGGTCATCTAAGAATTCATTAAATTCATTTCTCAAAAAGTTTAGGTACCTTTGACCACTGAGGTGACCATCATAAAAATAAGGACCTATTAAATTGGTGCCTAAAATACCTATCCACACATTTATTGAAAAACGATTTTGAAACCCAGTCAGTCTATGCCAGTGTGTATTTTCAGAAGTCCATTTATAATGAATATTGCGATTAAAAAATCTATTATCGGAAAAATTTGCCTTGTCGGACCAAAGTATTTTACTACATATTAATGGATCGGCACACTTCTTTTCCAACAGCCACTTACAAAAAGTCGTCCTCCTTGGTTTATCCCCCGCTTGTAAATTGTGAACTTTTTTGGCTTTATAACACCCGTAACCATTTTTATTTAAAATTTTTCTAGCACTTGTTTTATTTATATGACAAGCAATTTGAATTTCTCTTAATGATGTTTTCCAAATTTTCTGTATTTTTATTTCTTACATAATTAATAACTCGGTTTACCTTATTTACATTATCAGTAACGCTGTTCAACTTTGTCTTCTTCTTTAAAAATGAACCATTATTTTTCAGTTTCGTAGCTAATTTTCTGAACAGTTTCATTCGGCTGTAATTCTTGTGGAAATCTGTTTCTATATTCTACTTGAGCTAATTCAGAGTTAAAATTGCATTGGCAGTATGTAACGAACATATTATAACGATCAATGTGAGTGAAAATCATTTTTGAAAATTTTAAATTCTTAAACGAGTGTGATTGAGTGAGTGTTTAAGTATTAACTGAGATGATCTGTCAAAAAATTAAATTAAATTGTCAAGTTTGTTCATAGCCAACTATTTTAAAATAATTGAAATAATAGTGAAATCATGAAATACGAACAAATGGATGTTATACTTAAATTAATTGGTAAATACATTTTAACTTTATGAGCAAGGAGTGACGCTTTTATGGAGAACCTCTCTACATTGGCATAACTGCGAATACTCTTTCCATAATTGCTCCATGTTGCTTTCTTGATTTTTATTTTGTTTTCGTTACCTGAATTTACTTTATTCTTCTTAAATGTTTTATTATAGCAAAGATTTGAACAACTTATTGAATTATTTTATCGTTTTATTTAATCATACTTCTCCACGGCAAGTATAATGCTTGTTAAAAAAAAATTATTGGTTTAAAAACAAATGTTTTTATAATTACTAACGTAGTACCAATGCATAAATATGGCATGTGATATATCGTTGAAAATGGAGGAAAATACTCTATTTAATTGCGCCATTTCCCGCCCGTTTCAAAATAATTTTTTTAACAGCCTGAAGAGTAAATCTCAAAATACAGCGGATTTGAAAAAAATTAGATAAAACCTCGTTGAAACACTCTGTTTTGCAAAAAATTTTCGCCTTAGAATTTTTCTCGTATCTCTTCTAATAACGGAGATATTTGGCCTAGACGTTTTCCGCATTTTCGAATATTTTCCGCCATAAGTCTTAAAGTAAGCCATGGATTTCAAATGTCTTTAAACCATTTTGTAGGTTATATAAATCGGCACAATTTTCGTAAAAATATTTTTTTTTGTACGACCGATATTAAGTGAGATATTCTCGAGGGCCCTGGTAAAATGGACAGCCTGTATAGAGGAAACAGTGAGAAATGATTTTTTTTATAAATATGTCTCTTTTAGATCAATCGGATAATTTTTTTGACTTCTAAAGACACTGTAATTGTGCCAAGTAATTTTACTGATTTCGATTTGGTAATATTTTCATAAAGAACAATGTGATTTGGAACAGGTCTCTGAAGATGAAAATTTAGAAGCAAAGGTTTTTCTCATTTAAGAAAAGTTTTTTTCCTTGGCACCATGTGCTTAGTGATGTATTATCAACAAGGTTTTGAAGTTTCTCATGAGTGTCTGCTGGCATGGTAATTGTTATGTCATTAGCAAACATTGTCACGTGACAATTTTCATGTGATAGAGTAAATCATTGATGTATAACATGAACAGTAAGGGACCTAATACGAAACCCTGAGGAACACCAAGCTCAACATTATGCACGTCAGATTTTCCCCATTCAATTGTACAACCAAGGATCGATTTTCCAGAACAATAACCATGAAAGAATTTGTCTCTAATACCAATGCTATGTACTTTAAGACTCAATATTTCTTTGTTGACGGTATCAAAGGCTTTGGACAGATCAAACATCAGTGAGACTGCATACTTGCTCTCGTCCAAGCACTGATACATATGCTTCAGCAGATGACAGGATGCCGTCTCAATCGATTTTCCCAAAACTATGCTGAGATAACGTCAATATATGTTTTTTTTAAACAAACTTTGAAATCCTCTTATACCTCACTCTTTCCGCCATTTTAGATAAGATGCTTAACATATATATTTGACGATAATTTTCGAGGTCAGTGTGGTTAACTTTTTTTAACTGAGGAACCACAATGGCGACTTATAAGCATGTTGGAAAAATTCCATTCTCAACTGACTTATTTATCAAATAGACAAAAGGTTCCAAATTGTCATTTTCAATGCTTTTGATAATTTTAGCTGTTAGACCATCATAGCCACATGAAATTTTGTTTTTAAGTTGTAAAATAATGTTATAAATCTCTTCTACCATGACAGTGTCAAAGTATATTGAATTTGTAAAGAATTTGCTAAGAGTGCACGGTAATCAAAGGCTGAAACCTAAATGTTCATTAATAGATTTAGGTGCAACAGTAGAAAAATGACATCCAAATGTTCTGGCTACTTCTCTTTTGTCACATATCAGTATCATTAAGAACAATTTGGTCTGTGGCACTCTTACTTTTCCTATCTAACATTTTATTAACAATATTCCATGTCTATTTATTCTCAGAATGTTTTATTTCTGTTGGTAGAGTATTATTTATATAATATAATTTTATTTAATAATGATGTTTTGGCCTTGTCTATAAAAAAGTCATTATTTTGTCTTGCATTATGTGAATAAACACTATTTATATATCTAACTTTATTACATAAGTATATAGCAGTCGTTTTGTTCTTCAATTTATAAATAAAATCTAAAGTTTTGCTTACATTCATGAAATTAAGCACTTGCAGAATATTTTTATTGGTGTATACCTGTTACATTTAAGGATTATTCTCATAGATTTATTTTGTCTATTCCATTTGTTCCATCTATTATAATACCCAGGTATTTAATTTCTTTAACTTGTTGAACTTATAATTATATATCAGAATATAGAAATTTGTTACATTTAAACTACATAACCTATATTTTTTTTCCTATTAGCATGTATTTTGTTTTATTTAAATTGGGACTTAAACTATTTTCACTCGTTCATTTATTTGGTATCGCTAATTTCTTATTTATAGTTATATACATCTCGTTAAGATGATTATCACTTATATACAATATTGTCATCTGCAAACATTTACATTTTACAATGACTTGCGCACTTAACAATACCATTTATATAAAGAGTAAATAGGATAGGACCAAGAATAGTTCTCTGAGGAACGCCACGTTCTATCTGTAGCTCACTTGTTACTGAGATTTTATATTTAACTCTTTTGAGATCGGTTGCTTAGATGACTTTTAGGTTAATTTAACACGTTATTTCTCAGCCTTATTTCATCTAGCTTGGATATTAACAACTGCCTACTTATCCTTAAATGCCCTTTTCAAGTCAAGATACATAAATACATGGTAATTGAATATTTTATTATAATACACACTTAGTTTACTGTTTCATGAGTTTTGTTCAGTTTTATCTGACGCATGTTTCGGTTTTGCGATCCTTATCAAAGAGTCTTAAGTTGTGATACATCATTTGAAAGGTTTGTCATTCTCTATTCAAAAATGCTATGGTTTGAATATTTATTGCAAAAATTAATGGTCTGCTTGACGAAATTTGCTACAACAAACGAAAAACTTCCTGATTTGCCGCCTATATCCCAACGTGCAATTAGCAAAATTGAATAGCAGTTTCGCGAAAATGGGCATGTACGGCAGATAAAAAAGAAGCTTCAAGTGCATTGAGGAACGATGCCAAATTAGATATAATGCTTGAGTTTGAAGAAAACCACATAATTCAAGTCGACTAACAGCTTTAGCATTGAATGTTTCCCATTCCTCAATTATTCGCGTATTAAAAGAAAATAAAATGCATCCCTATAAACTGACCACAACTCAGGAGCTTAGTGAAGACAATTTTGATGGAAGAACTTATTTTTGTGAACAAATGATGCAAAAGTTAGCTAACAATGTAATCCTAAAAAGTGTTAATGTTTTGGCGGGGATAATTCGAAACCATGTCCTTGGTCCCTTTTTCATTGATGGCAATTTGAATGAGATAGTTATTTAGCTCTGCTCCAAAATCGTTAGAATGGCCAGCACGTTCTCCTGATTTTATACCCTTAGATAGCTTTCTATGGGAATATGTGAAAAGTATGGTATACAAAACTAAGCCACGCGATATAGCTGACTTAAGTAGAAGAATAACGGATGTAGTTAGGTCGGTCACGCTTCAGATGTTGGAAAACGTTAGAAGATATTTTTATTGATGATTAGGACGCTGCCAAGACGTTCAAGGTACTCATTTTGAACATTTTTTACATTGAAATTAATTTTTTTCCTGTTAATATTTGGAATAAATATTATCACAAGCCCCTACTTAAAAATTTAGGAGTTGCAACTGCCGCTCGAAGGGGGTTGAATTTTGGGGATGAAATTTGTTCGTTGCAGGATATCACTTCAGAATCCAAAATCGACGTATCTTGGGATTTTTTATAATTATTAGTTGAAATACTGAATTTATTCCATCTGACTGTTTCATACTCTATAATGTTTTTACCATCGTAATTAACAAGTAAATAAAATACAATACAATAGAAAAAAGAATGTTATTTCTTGGCTTCAGGTCAAATCTGTTACTTATAAAAAAAATATAAATAACATTTGCTTTCACGCATTATTATTATTTTAATAAGTATGTAACAATGTATATCAACAGGTAAATTTATTGAATGGAGTAAAAGAATGCTGCAAACATCCAGCAGTCTTGTTCGACGTCAGTGAGCGTAATATATTTCGCTACTTTCCCTATGGTACAATAAATAATATTTTACATAATCATTTTGCCTACTATGATCAGCCAGCGGTAAGAAACAAGCTCAATCGTTCGGTAAATTATATTAATGTCTGAATACAACTTGCTGTTTCTATCAGGCACTTTATTCGATCTCCAAAATCGAAATTCAGCTTGAAACAGCGTCGACGGTGACGGTGCAAGGCAAATGGCAAACAATCGCTTGCATTATCTATTCTATCTTTGATTTGAGAATACATTAATGAGACAATCGCAAGATGCCCTCAGCTTCCATTACCTTGATGACAAAGCCATCTTAATCCACGATACGCTTCGTGAGCTGCCTCAAGCTAAGAGCTCTAATTGTTGTCATTTACCACGCAGCGTCCTCGCATCCCTTAAACGAGAAGGGTTTACTGTTGATGTATCTTGTGCTCGAGCCTTCTTAATATTAATACATCCATCATTATAATTCGGCCTTAAAAGCAATGACT
Organism: Leptura quadrifasciata; assembly: GCA_963675555.1. Taxonomy (NCBI): domain Eukaryota; kingdom Metazoa; phylum Arthropoda; class Insecta; order Coleoptera; family Cerambycidae; genus Leptura; species Leptura quadrifasciata. Next base: position 2,091,825 of record OY776682.1, on the reverse strand, counting down.
TGCGGACATTCGCCTTTGAAGTCACACGTAAACTTAAAATTCAATCAAGCAGGGGTAAGCCGAGCATTCCGGCAAAGGTTTTTCTTTAAGGCCTTCACTAATTTCGTACTGTTTGAATTTGCGAGTTGTTTTTAAAAATAAGCCGTTTCATATTTTATAAAATGATGCTTCTCTGCGTTCTCCGTTTTAATTAATATGTAAATACGTTTATGGAACCACCGTTGTTGTGCTGGTGAATTGGCAGGGAATTAAAATAACAATAGAACCTAACGACTACATTATGTTCGATTAATTATTGTACCAGTGGCTGCACCATGGATTTTACCTGAAGAAAAACACTATAACTATTAATTTATTCAGTCTGCTTGTCGTTCCTATTGTTTTTGATAAAAATTAATCAGTAATATACAGTATGGTGGAAATGTATGGAATAAATTCAGTATTTTATATGGTTTAAAAAAATCAGAGACAGGTTGATTTTTATTTTTAAATGCGAATCTCTTGGTATACCGGGTGACACAGGCTAGTGGCTCACCCCTATATTTCCTTTATTTTTTTAACTTATCCATTTGAAATTTGGGGTCTACAGACTACCTGTAAATATGGATTTTTTGATATAAAAAACGGTGGTGCAATTTTAGATTTTTAAATGGAACACCTGTATTTTTACATATTTATTTGTATTCAAGACAACATTCTGAGTACACCATGAGACTTTCGAGAATTTTTGAGTCGATATTCGTTTAGAGTGCTTTGGCATACCAAAATTTGTTCTACGGCAAGTAATGTCCATGGGACAGTGCGTTTGTACGCACCAGTCAATTGCGAGTAAATTTGTCCTGTCGATAATGTGAACGATTCATCTTTTCGAGTCTGAAGGACTTTTAATACCCTTCCTAAAGTGGATATAATAGCGTTCACCTGAAGGGTTCGAAGCAACTGATTTCAGGCAGAATAATACAAAAATCTATACTTACTGTTCGTTTTTGCTTAACTGCTTCACTGATGGTACCAACTAGACGTCGTAACACTATAAATCTAACACAGTAAACACTAACACTTCCTTAAATTTAAATCTGAAAAGGAATTTTGAAAACACAAGAAAAAGACAATATAAAATTCAAAAATATATATATTAAATCTTTTAAAAAATCATGTTTTTACAAAACGTTCAAGAAAATGAGTAACAACTATATACTGGCCCGTGTACAACACATGGTGAGGAACGGAGCGACTTATAATGTAACCAACTACCATCCAATATGCGGTTTATAGCTGACGATTACACAAAAAGATTCAGTAAAAAGTTCAATGTTTATATTAATTGGATGGAATCTGCAGTAGGTTCTTGATGAAACATATTCAATAGAATAATTATAAATATTCAAAAGAATAGTTACAATACGCACTTGGTTTATTGTTTCATTAGTTTTTTTTTCAGATTTCTCTGACATTGCTTCGGCCTTGCGACCATTATCAAAGAGTCTTAAAAACTGACCTGATAGTGGTGGTTCACAGTATATATCTTACAAATCTTCTACCCACCTAGAGGGGGATAATAACTTGATTTGCTATTTCTTAAAATTTAACAATACACGCCGGAACTACGAACTTAATTTTAATTTTATTACTGTGTGTAGTACAGGATTGTTCATAAATTCTGTTTGTGTATGTATTTGTAACGTTTTTATGGTTTCTTAGGGCCTACTTAATTTCTAGAATTTCAAGCATGTCTAGGATTTTTCCTTTGTCTGCATATTTTGGTGGGCTTTTGCTTGCCTGTCTATTGACGCATTTTCAGTTAGTTCGCTCCTCGGAGCTTAAAAATGCTTGAATCGCAACGACTTTGAATTATATTCTGGCAATTATAAATTTATACGTTCAGGCAAGGCGGTCCCATGCATATTCTGAGTACATGGTAACTATACTTTTCTAACACCGAATCACTGAGGACACGGTGACATTACGTCCCTGTGCAGCGACATTTACTACACTTTCTAAAATTACCCTCCTTGGTGAGTTTCTGATATTTTTGCATAAAAAACGCTCCGTAGAGCGAAAATGTGATTTATTGTATAGAAACCTTTTCCAACGGAGTTTTTACGTGGCGCTCGCTTTTCATGCGAAATGTCGGATTTTGTTATAGTTTCGAAAAGTTTATCGAGGGATTTAGCGTGTCCTTTAACAATAACACAGAAGTCACACTAGTCTAGGCGGCGTACAGGACCATACAAACTGTAATCGCGACGCGATTTTATGTTTATATGTACTATTTATTGAACACTATGAGCCACCACCTTTCCATTTGAAGAAAATAAAGTTTTCGATAAAATGTGATATGTTCAACTTTGGAGGCTTCGTAAATAGTTAATTACAAAATTAAACGAAAAGTTACATTTTTCCCATGGACTTTACCTGCCGTACAACAAATTTTGGTATTCCAAAGCACTCTAGATGGATGTCTTAAAATGCTTAAGAAGACTGAACATCGACTCAAAAATTCTCGACAGTCTCATGGTATACTCAGAATGTTGTCTTGAATCCAAGTATGTAGAAATATACAGCGTGTTCCATTTAAAAATCCAAAGTTCTCATACTGTTTTCGTGTATAAAAATCCATTTCTACAGGTAATTTATGCACCCCAAATTTCAAATGGATAAGTTAAAAAGTAAAGGGAATATTGAGGTGGGTCAATAGTCTGTATCACTTTTTATGGGTAGATAGTCTTCATTAAGATGCACGAGAGTCAATTTTTGTGTATTATAATATGGAGTTTATGAAGTTTAATAAATAAATTAAACTAGGCAGATTATTCAAATATTTTTATTTGAAAATATTATTAATTCTAGTGGGGAAGTATAATAGGTTTCTTATACGTCTATCCAAAAGAGCAGTCCCTATTATATACGTAATTATCAAAAAACCACATGTTTAGGTAAATTAATTTATCACAACGTTATAATTACATTTTAGTTTATGCAAAATTTTGATTTGTTTTTTAATTTGCGTTGCGATATTCCTATTAGCTGAGTCACTCATTACATGTGAAAACATATATTACAACCCTAAAGAGAGTGATTTGTCAAATAGGGAGAGCAATTGCAGGTGCGTAGTTATCTTTTAAGGCAGGTCGTTTAGAATATTAATATTACAATATTGCAATGTTTCGATATTTTTGTTTAGTTACTGAATAACTCGGCATTTTCGGTTAATAATAAATACATAAAAAATATATATATATTTATAAATTACCACAACTTCCACCATCCACCAACTAGAAAATCAGATATATTAACTAGGGAAGGGTAGCCTAAAACCGAACAAGTAGTACAGAACATTCTTTCTCCTAGTTAAGTCATTTGAAACATTTTCTGTTAATGGAACAATTAACTTTGTATTCTTCATAACTGTTCGTAGTGTACAAATTTTTTTATCAACTGCAAGAAGTAGACAATGATAGCTAAATATCGTCGTTACCTCATTCATGAGAATGAAGAACAATGAGAGTCCCTTGCTGTCTTTATTTTTTTTTGTCAAATTTTAATAAGCCAAAGACAGTGTAAGTGAAAGTTACATTACTGAAGAATCGCAAATAAATAAATGCAATAAAACTTCTTCCGAACTATTACTGTGTATAAGTGGAGTACCACAAGGATCGATCTTAGGGCCCTTGTTGTTCTCTATTTATATATCAATATTTAAATCTAGTATAGTAAACTGTCAATGCCATTTCTACGCGGTTGATACTCAAATTTATTTCTCGTATCATGAATCTGTAATGAATGTAATTAAAGTTAATAATATAGTAAATAATCTACATAATTTATTTGATTACTCTTTAAAGTACTATCTATTAACCCAGTAAAATCTAAAATAATGTTTTTGGACTTAAAGCTGCCTTATCGAGATGTCTGGAACTAGTAAACATTTAAAAAATAACGACAATCTCTCATTGACAGACATTTAAAAAAATCTAGGCTTTTACATGGACTATAATCTGCGTGACAGTAGTCACATGATCCTCCAACTCATTAGGATTCCACACAATTGCCTTTGCAGATGATTTAACAATAATGCTTAGTGGACAATTCGAAGGAGTCCTTTGTGGAAGAACATAGGGGGCCCTAAGAATAATTGAAAAATGGTGCAGAGCGCACTCCCTGTCTGTCAACCCCAGGAAGACGGAGATGGTTCTCTTCATAAGGAAAAGGAAACTAGGGGCACTGAAGGCATCTGCCCTCCTGGATACAACACTAAGTTTCGCATCAGAAATGAAATACCTTTTGGTAACCTTCAATACCAAACTAACATGGAATCTTCACTTAGATAGAAGACTAAAGAAGGCTTACATTTCTTATGAGCAGTGTCGCAGGACCGTGGGGAAAACCTGGAGAATGAAACTCAAAGTCGTCATGTAGATATACAGTGCCATCATAAGACAAGGATAACTTATGGAGCTGTGGTCTGGTGACCTGAGAGAAAACAGACAAGCTGAGCCGAGTGAAGAGAATTGCCTGTCTAAGCATAACCGGAATGATGCGAACAACAACAATGATAGCTATGGAGGTATTACTATGTCGGCCAACACTAAATATATAAGGAGGAATGGCTCTGACAGCAACGGTACGCCTCAAATTCGTTGGCATACAATTAAATGTAGGCTGTGGAGAGGCCAGCAGCCACCTGTGAAATGAGGCTGTCAGGAAGAGGCCTTTCTACAGGCGTGCACATATGGCATTTTTCGAATAATGAGAACGAAGCTGCTGGCGAAGGTGTGATAACCATAACTGCAAAAGAGATTGTCCGTAAACAAACTACTAAATTTATCTTAAGTTTAAGAATTGTTTATGGCCTCCTGAGACAAGTAAAATTTTTGATAATGAATGACCTTTTCCCAGCAAATAAAAAAATGAGAGAGTGCGGTACCGCATCAAAAATTGTTTGTTACTATTAATATTGAAGAACTTACTCCATGCATTACGAAATATGCGTTTATAATAATGCAAACAAAAGATTAACAACTTACCCTCCATCGCACTACCCTCCTTCCTATCTTTTTTGTTTTGTGATTATATTTTTATATATTTCTGCATACTAGGTATCGCAGATAACACTTAAATCTCTTACCAGGAAGCTCTGAGGTACGTGTGCACACTTGGACTTTCCAAACGAGACTCCCAACAAGTTTCTTTTATACAGAAATAAAATAAATTTTTCTATGTAATTTTCATTACATTATTGAATAGTTTCCTGGTTATAGAAAAATCTGTGACAACTTGGCAGGGATTAGTGATAGGAACAACACTTGTCCATATGTAGACTGACCCCCGCCTGCGTCACTGCATGACGAACAGTCAACGCCGTTTTAATTGCAAACCATCAGAACATTGAATGTATCCCTCATACCCACACCTTCAAAGCCTAACTGCCACCCTTTGCAACTAGTATAGATTCTATACCACATAACATAACTGCGCGGCTATGTCAGAAGGGTAAAACTGTTCTTGTAACACATGACGACGTAAAGCTATAGGTGCCTAAACTGCCCACACATGTATCATATTGTACTAACACTATCAAATCTCCTAATACAATGGCATCGCACAATAGATTTGATATTGCGGTGCCGAGGATATCGGTTTGATACAATATGTAATAAGACTCACTCAGAGGCTGCGTCCGATTGCCTCCCGAGACTGGTCGAATCCTCAGCTAAGTACAGTGTCAACACAGAATATTAATATATTGTACAGGGTGTTTTTGAAACGAGTAAAAAAGTGTGGTCGAGCGTTGCCGATTACCAGACGATTGAACTTTGAATTTTTAAATAGGAACCCCTATTTTTTATTATAGATTCGGATTCTACAGTAAAAATACATAGGATTTGTCTGAAACATTTTATTCGATTCATGATAGATGGCGCTGTAATCGATGAAATCCAATTTTTTTCGATTTCTCTTACTGATAACCTATGCATCGATTCTGCAATACATTTGCAATAAAAAATATCACGTTTCCATTATAAATAATCGAAATTCGTCATCAAAAAGTTTATTCATTTTGCAAATAGCGAAAAATTGGGAAACTCTAACTCTTACCTGTAGAAATGTAAATTGCTAGTGAATAAACTACTTTTAGCGTAACCCAGGAACAACGACGTGAACGTAGTAATTTTCTGTTCCCTTTGGTGTGCCTTGATAAACGTGAGTCTTCTCACCTATCAAAGTGCTTGATTTACACGAATCCCTTCTGCATTTCTGATTCGCTCACTCATAGTCCTACGTGTATAGTTGTCTTTGAGATAGCCCCATAAAAAGAAATCTGACGAAGTAAGATCTGATGATCTAGCTGGATAATTTACCGGACCAGCTCTACCGATCCAGTGACTATTGAAATCACGATCAAGTACTTCACGTGCTACCACCAAATAGTGTGCTGGACAACCATTATGTTGAAACCGCATGTTCTGTCGCATTTCTAAGCTCAAATCTTCAAGTAATGTTGGCAGCTCACTTTCCAAAATGTCTCGGTACATCTGAAAGTCCTCTTGTAAATTCTGGCGATCCTGACGAATTCAATGATTACTTTATTAACAGCGTTCCAAAAGTTAATGTTATTAACAATGACCCTTTATTAGACTCTTATACAAACACAACTAGTCCAAATGTTAGAAACACTTTTGATTTTTTACAACTGAAAAGGTTGAAAAAATTCTACATAGTATTAGATCTAACGCAAAAGGGGCCGACGGATTAGATTTGAAAATGATTATGTTTATTATTCCTCATCTAAGCACTCATTTAACGTTTATTATCAACAAATGTCTTTTAAATTCTGCCTTTCCTTCTAGTTGGAAAACTGCTAATGTCATCCCTATTCCGAAGAACAATTCACCGTCTCTATTTTCACATTATAGACCTATCAGTATACTACCCACCTTATCTAAAATTCTTGAAAAAATAGTTCACGAGCAGCTAAGTCAATTTTTATTATTCAACGAGGTCTTTCCACCCACACAATCTGGTTTTAGACCACACTTTAATACAACTACTGCTTTGTTAAGTGTGACTGATGATTTATTAAGGGCATTTGATGATAACAAAAGTACTTGCTTAATTCTCTTAGACTTTAGTAAAGCCTGTGATACTTTAAATCATCCCATACTGTGTACAAAATTACGTTACTTTGGACTTAGCGAAGCAGCCGTACTATTTTTTCAAAATTATCTAACTGAAAGAAAACAAAAAGTAGTGATAAACAATTGTCTTTCTGAGTCTATCGATATTGAGCAAGGAGTACCGCAAGGTAGTATTTTGGGACCATTTTTATTTTTTATTTATACTGCTGATTTTTATAAACATTTGAACTTCTGCAAGTCCCATCAATATGCTGATGACACTCAAATATACTACTCCTTTTATCTAACAGACATAAATCTTGCTGTAGAGAGAATCAACTCTGATCTTGACGCAATTTCTGGTGTGTCTAAATCTCATGGGCTTATTTTGAATGAAAATAAAACGCAATTGTTACTTTTAAGCAAAAATAAGAACTCAATTCTGGAAGATGATAATTTGAAAATAATTGTTAATAATTTAATTTTACAACATAATGATAATTGCAAAAACTTGGGTATATTCATTGATGCTGAGTTAAGATTTTCTCAACATGTTTCTTATGTAATTCAAAAGTCCTTTGCCAAACTAAAAACACTTTACATTCACAAAGATTTCTTAAGTACTGACGTTAAATTAAGGTTATGTGATTCGCTTATTTTATTCCACTTGGCTTACTGTGATACTGTCTATTGGCCAGCTCTATTACAGAGCGATAAAGACAGTCTCCAAAAAATTCAAAATTGCTGTTTAAAGTTTTGTTTTAATTTACGCAAGTTTGATCACATCTCAGCCAAATTTAAAGAATCAAACTGGCTTAATCTTAATGAAAGGTTCCAGGTACACCTAGTTTGCTTAATTTTCAAAACTAACCTCGCTCATTCGCCACAATATTTATTGAGTAAACTCGTTAAAGGCAGTGATGTTCGTACTCGTCCTACTAGGCATTGTAATCTTTATAATATACCTAAGCATAATACGGCTCTATTTCAACGTTCATTTAGTTTCAACGCCGCCAAAATTTACAACTCTTTGCCTAATGACCTGAAAAATCTGTCCTCTGTTGCCTCGTTTACGAGACAAATCAAAGCCCACACATTTAGTAAAAGAAATGGCATTTAATTTTGTATTGTATTGTATTTTGATTATGATATGATTATTATACTGTTTATTGTAGTTCTGTTCTTAATTGACATGGTTATATGGAAGAGCAACTATGTTGAATATCGCCATCTCCCTTATGTACTCTTTTGTATTTTTCGTGCTATATAAAAAAAATAAAGACATATTATTATTATTAAATGTACTTAAATGAGTGGGCGGCTTGGCTGAAGTTTATAAAATATGACTTTTTTTTTTCTTATAAAGTATTATTTTAATATTAATTTTTGTTAACAAAAATCTGTTTCAAGGATATCTTATACAGTGTGATCCACAAGTAACGGAAGAATTTATTATCTACGTAATTAACAATTTATGAGTAAAATCCTAAAACAGGCCAATTTTTAATTTTAAAATGACATTTTTTGACTATAATTTTATAACCCCCCTTCAACCCCCTCGGGGTGAAGCTACCCCTTTAAAATTTTTAAATGGAACGAGAGTGCGTGTGGATAGCTCATTTGAAAGGGTTTTTAATTTTAATTTTAGAATTGAAAATTGCCCTGGTTTAGGATTTTACTCATAAATTGTTAGATAATGAATTTATCCGTTACACTGTATATAACTATAGATAAAATGCTTCGACAGCCACCGAATTCTGTAAATGGTGGACTGATAACATCGATTAATTTTTTTCTTGCGATTCCCTAGATAATTTTTAAAAATGTTTCGACAGACTGAATTGCACTCAGACGCCATAATGGGTAATAATTATTGTTTATTATCGAGCCATATTTCACAGTTTAGAAGTAGAAGGAAGTGAAAGGGTGAAACTACAACATCTAGGAACGAAAAGTTAGGTAAAGTTTAGTCCAGGATGTGTATCGGAGCAGAATGCTCGGTCGCTCCAGAAGTGTCATCCATACAGCCGAAGGGGATACAGACTTATTTTGATTTAGAAGATACGGAAGCGCCGACACTACTACGGATTTATGTTGTGTCTCTGGATGATAGCAATCCAGAAATACGCACGAATGCCCTGGGGTGTACATTTCCGAAGCACAATGACAATAAGATCTGTTCACCTTACATCTCGACAAATAAGCGTTAATAATTTTTTTAAAGTATTAGGAGGAAGTTGAAAAAGTAAGTAAGTAAATATATTCTTTAGTAAAAAGCTATTACAGGTACATATACGTAAATATAAACGAATAAAGTTATTTTATGTGGAGACCTAAATATTGACTACCTTTCGGATTCTCCTACAAAAAAAGATTTGTGTGATTTGTTACAGGTTTACAATGTTAATATGAATATAAATGAGCCCACAATTATAACACGTCAGTCTTCTACTTGTATTGATTACATGTGTACTAACTTCTGTAATTCTTTCCACTTAACATGTAAAGTTCTCAATGATGGTTTATCAGATCATACATCGCAAATTTTCGAATTAGACTTTTCAACTGCCATAAATAGTAAATGTGAGTATAGATACACCCGATTATATAATGGTATAAACTATACAAGCTTTTTTAACCATATAAGCAATGAATCATGGAGTGAAGTATATAATGCAATAACGCCAGAAGAAGGATTTACTAATTTTGTAAATACCCTAATTTATTACAACAACTTGTGTTTTCCTCTAACTAAAGTAAATATTCATAAAATGTATGGAAACAAAGGGTGGGTAACACCGGGTATAAAAGTGTCAGCCCAAAAACTAAAAATTTTACACCAAGTCATGTCCCAAACAAACGATCCAGATGATATTACTTTTTATAAGAATTATAAGAAAATACACAAAAAAGTTATAGTATCAGCTAAAAAACTTCACAACGATTTAACTTATTTTCATTCTACCAATAAATCGAAAACAGTTTGGTCAATAATAAATAATACTGTAACTAACAAGCAAACAAAAAATAGTATTGATAATATTAAAATTGAAAAGAATTTAATTAATGACCCTTATATTATAGCACAACATTTAAATAAATACTTCATCGATTTACCTGCCAAACTGAATAAAAAATTAGATGACAATTTAAAAAATAATTTCATACCACTTCAAGAATATCCTACATTGTTTTTAGAACCCGTTACTGAATCAGAGATTTCCAACATAATAAAAAAGTTGAAAAATAGCAATTCCTCCGGTGTAGATAATTTAAGTTCAAATCTAATTAAAAAATCTGTTGCGTATATAGTAGCTCCTCTTACGTTTTTAATCAATCTTTCTCTAGCTGAAGGACATTTTCCCTCCGTCTTAAAAACTGCAAAAGTTTTTCCTTTGTATAAAAAAGGGGACAACACATTACCTGAAAACTATAGACCAGTGCAACTGGTCTATCTTATCAACTATTTCTAAAATAATAGAAAGAATTGTTTTTAACAGAATTGTCACATTTGCAATAAATAAATAAATTTGCAATTCGCAACATGGTTTTAGAAAAGGCCGTTCAACCAAAACTGCTATAATGTCGTTTTTAAATAAATTATACAACCACCTGGATAAAAACGATAGATGTGTTGGTATATTCATGGATCTAAGCAAAGCTTTTGATTTAATAAATCATAAAATACTTATAGAAAAACTTGCAAAGTATGGATTAAGGGGAAAAGTGAATGATTGGTTATTGTCTTACCTATCGAGTAGAATGCAAGTGGTTGAGGTAAATGGGGTGAAAACAGACAAATTAGAATTAAATTTTGGAGTTCCACAAGGATCCGTCCTCGGACCACTGCTTTTCTTATTTTATGTGAATGACTTACCAAATTTTTTTGAAGATTTTCTAATTATGTTCGCAGATGATAATTCGTATCTATGCTGTAAGAATACTTTTTCTGAAGTTATAAATAGTGCGCGTACTAACATAACAAAATTTTCAAATTATTTTGAAGCAGATATATTATTTCTGAATATTTCTAAAACTGTTTTTATAATCTTTTCACCAAGAACTTCTACGTACAATGAAAGTCACCTCATAAAAGTTAATGGAAAATTAGTGGAACAAGTACCATCGACAAAATTTCTTGGCGTATACATAGACAATGCACTCAGTTGGGAACCTCACATAGATTCAACGGCAAAAAAACTTTCTCCTGTTTGTTATGCATTATATAGATTAACACAGATCTCTGGTAGGTCCACGGTTATGTCATATTATTATGCACATTTTGTATCTAGAGCATCATATGGGATTATATTTTGGGGATGTTCTCCTCACTTTGACAGAATTTTTAGGCTTCAAAAGAAAGCAGTACGGTATATAGCTGTTGTTTCTAAATACTCATCTTGTCGAAATATTTTTAAAGATTTTCATATATTAACTCTGGCATGTATTTATATCATATTAATTTATTTAATTTATTTAAATGTGTAGAATCTAAATGGTTTTTAATTTTATTGTGTAATTTTTGTATTTTATACGTTTTTTGTATGTAATTATTAAGCTTCTGCAGCAATTGCTATTGAAGCCATGGCTTTTATTTGTGACTAGTCCTATACCTTTCTGTATGGTCTTTTGGACAATAAATTATTATTATTATTATTAATACGAAGATATCGTAAATACAATAGTAATTTCTGTGGTGTTTATAATAAATACAAAATATAAGTATAGAACATAGAGAATGCAGAGTATAATAAACGATGACAAGCCGCAAAAAATACATTATGGAAGGGATATTAAGTTGGATACAGTTTCTTAAATTTCCTTTCAAATAATTTTAAATTTGGACCAGATTTAACTTGATGTGGTGAATTATTAAATAGTATAGGCCCATCTCCTAGCAAGATTTTTTGTAAATTACTCCAACTTTGAGTACAGGGGTGATCACACTAGTTTTCAGTTCTGCGAGAATTACGCCCATAGTTAGGGATGTATTAACTAGGTATAGTAAAAGATATCCCACTATATCAAAAATATCCTTCAGTAGTTTTATTGTTATATTTTCATCAGAAGTTGACTTACTTTTAAAATCCATGATAAATTTACGAAATTTGTTTAAAGAATTCAACATTTATGGAATCTTAGCACTCCAATATATTCACTTACGAAATAACTATCCCAGCTAATATAAATGGCTCTCTTATCAAGAAGATATGTGAATAGGAAAATTACATATACTCAAATTTTAAAGGAACACACCATTGAAAATAATGGAACAGATAGTTATTTATTGAATAATTCTGTTATTTTGCAAATCTTATAGTTATTTTTAGAGAAAACCCCCAAAATCAACGAAAGAATAAAAAAATAGTTGTAAATATTTCAGCTAGTTTTTATTTATGTTTGTTCCTGCTACACTATATCGAGTTCTCGATAAAATAAAGTCCGCAATCCGCATTCTTTCTCCTAACATTACCTCTTCAATAGCTTCAAATAAAATCCAATATCACTGAGTAACATCTCATGAGGGTCCTCAAATCACCGATCCCAAATACTTCTGAAACAATCAACGTTTGAATTAAATACATAAATTTTATTTTTATTTCGTTCTCATTTTACTTCACTTTACTACAATACAAATGAACATAAATAGCCCAGGCGGTATTTGTTTTGGGTTGGGTGAATCGGGTAGTATGGCAGATTTTAGGCTTAATCGCTCCTAAAAGTCATAAAAAATCATAATTTCACTATGCGCTAGTTTGAAAACGTGGGCTTAATTTTTTATTAAACAAAATGTGAGAAAATTAATAAAAATTTCGTTTTTTTCTTCCTGTTCTTTCATATATCTCAGTTACTATCGCTTTTAGAGAAAAGTCATACATGTGAAAATGTTTTGTAATTAAATTTTCAATATGATACAGTTGGTTGCGAATCCAAAAATTTATTTTTACTATTCAAAAATAGTAAAGATAGCAAAGAAAATGTTGAAATAGCAAGTTATTTGTGGAATTTTTTTCAAATACTTACATTATACGTAGGACCTTCATACTTGGCTAAAAAAATTTTTTTAATATAATAAATCTTCTCACCAAATTTCATCAAGACCGGACTTTTAGTTTTTGTATATAAATTTTTCAATTTAAATTTCGTTTTGAAAATTTACAAATTTTCAAAAAGTTGCCGAGGCTAAACTAAAGCATTTAGAAAGTTGAAAATTTTTGAACATATAAAAGAGCACTCATATTTTCAAATCCATTTTGAGATACTTATTAAAATCCGTTAATTAGGAGAGCCTAGGGAATTGTTTAAAAATTTGGCAAATTTATTTGCTTATAAACAAATTTAAAAATTTTCAACGGATTTTTATTTTTAAAATATATATTGAAAGTACTCGAGTACTTTCAAAATATATTTTTTGTTTTTGAAATAAATGGATAACACAAGAAGATTTGAGTTCAATTTGTGGGCAGACACATCTGTTAATTTGTCACTTGCAATAATAGTAATATCGTCACCAAAAGCACCATAGAATGTTGACAAATAGTTATCTAAGTCATGTGTGTAAAGAATAAACAACAGTGGCCCCAAAACGCTACCCTGTGGTACACCTACTTCGACCGGCAGCTAGTCAGATTTAGCATCGAGAAAATCTACATATTGTTTCCTGTTGTTTAAGTATGATCTCAAGAGTTTATGACATAAACCTCGTGTACCATAACATTCAATATTTTTCAAAAGAATGTCCTGGTTCACAAGGTCACAGGCCTTAGAGAGATCTATAAATAATGCGATTACCTTATGTCCTTGATCTAAGTTTTTATATATGAAGTCCAAAATGCTTAGTAATGATGTTTTTGCTGATCGATGCTCTCTAAAACCATGCTGATTTGGAGATAAAATGTTACAAGATTCTAGGAATGTTTTTATGTTTAGATAATAACTTTTCGAATATCTTGAAGAATACTGATAATACTGCTATCGGTCGATAATCACAATTTTTTATATAGGGGAATAACTTTAGATAATTTTAATAAGCTAGGTTATGTGTCTTCCTTAAAGCATTGTTTAATAATGTTAAAAATGGCGTGGCAAATAGATATGATTGTAGTTATTGGTTGGATAATAGTCCAAATGGGCTAGCGTAACCAACAATCAAATTGTTTTTGTATCGACATGTGATATGGCATTTTAAATGTGTATTTAACAGAGGCATATTTCTATGATGACAAATTAAATAGCTACCCATACTTAAAGCTTCCAACTTTATTAGAAGACGTGTATGTAATATGTGGTTGCACACACCTCAAGAATACTTACAAGTTATTTAGACGCAAGTTTTAGACAGAAGTGGATTGAAACGAACGTCCCACTTTACTAGCCAGCTCGATTGCTTGACACGATTCCACCAGACTTTTGTGGGCGTACTCAAAAATAAGGTTTATTTGGAACCAATGGAAATTATGATTGATTTACGAAATAAAATTTGTACCAGTTATGCAGCAATTAGCCTAGACACATTATTAGCCGCCTGCGATAAGGAACTTACACATGTTACAATTTCAATAAGAACTATGACAGATTTGATATTTTCAATTGCACTATAATATTAAATACATTCGCTTAAAAGCTCAATGTATGTGCTTCGATAAGGGCCCTCAAGCTACGTCCCTGCTGTTTCATCAACCCACCACAAGGATTAGATACAGATGTCAGGACATCTCAATAATCGGCGCTTTATGGTTGTCAATAACCGTCCAATAACCACTGTTATCAGCAGAGATAGCGTTCACCGCCGTGTTACTGTGTCCACCAAGCTCAGCTCTAAATGTGTTATTCACATTAAAGCTTGGTTGATAGTATACAGGCAGGACAAAGAAGTGTTTGTTGTAGGGAATTAGAGAAGGACGTGTACTATATTGATGTAATTAAAATCTAAGTTACTTAATCACGTAAAGTGTTTTAATTAAACGTTTAAGCACTTACTATTAACAAAAATTCAATTGGCTTTGAACAGGACCACAATTTTTTTTAAACAAAAATGGCGTCTGGAAGCTTTATTATCAAATAATAAAGAAATTATTACATCCAAGTGGTTGAGAGATAGTCGATAATAATAGGAGCCAAAGAAGCCCAGAAAGATGCTTAAAAAATGTACTGGTAGGTGTGGACGAGGAAGGCATGTAACTTTAAGAGGGTACATCCTGTTTTCACTAGGTATACTTACTTATTTTCGAAAATGAAACCGAATTTCGTTAAAAGAAACAAATTTAAATCAGTTGCTTCCTGTGACATTATTATATTAATTCAGATGGCTTGAAATGATATAGGGGCGCCGCTATTAATACTTTGTATAATGTTCTTGAGCTCTGCATTATTATTTTTCCGGTCTCTGTAACACTGCTTCATAGTTCATATTCAAATTTGTTGGCGAAAAATGTGGTATTATAACCATAAATCAGCGCTTATGCCGTCAAAGGAGTAAATGATCCAGCAACAATATGGAGATCGCGGACAGAGTCCAGTTGCTTTAGTCCTGCAGGACATTTTACGGTTACTGGACACCACTTCCGTGGTATTTGCATTTTGAATAATAGTCTTAATTATCCCTACTAACGAGCAAAAATATCGGCTTTTCCGTCCCTTGCAAATTAATGGCACAAAATGGATTTTTTATGCATGCGATGATATCACATTTTTAAAATGTATGTTTGATAGACAATAGACTCGACTCTAAATAGGACGTTACAAAAGTTTTTTAATTCTACTATAACTACTTTTAGTATATTTTGAATTAGAAGGTGTAAAAAACACTTTTCACATATTTTTCTTTACATTTCAGTGCTTGATAGATGAGTATTAGGAAATACATTATTTAGGAATTGCTGAAGCAAAACTTCTACACTGACTGAAATTATCTAATAATCCTAAAAATTGTAATCTAATATTTTAGAAGCTACAGTTATCGTGCAGAATTGACATTTCGCATTTTGGATAAATACTAATATTAAACAAATTTATATTATTATATGAAGAATAATAGTTGTAACATACCGGGTGTTAGAAAAGTATGAGAATGGTGGAAAATCTCGAACAGTTTGCCCTGTGGGTGGGGCGAGGGGCAACTTTAAAATTACAAATGGAAACCCTGATTTTTTATTGCGGAATCGGATTCTACGGCAAAAAATACGTAAATTTTATTCTGGACATTTTTTTCTATTCTTGCATGGTGCCGCTGCAACTTAGAAATTTGTAATGAAAATCCCTATTTTTTATAGCGGATTCGGATTTTACGGCCAAAAATACGTGAATTTTATATCGGGCATTTTTTTCGATTCTTGCAAGGTGTCGCTGCAATCGCAAAAAATTGAGTGGAAACATGAAAGTTTTGAACGCATACTTAAAAAAATACGAAAAGTAAAACTACTGTTTTGAGAACAGTGCTTTTACACGGTCGTGTGGAAATTACAACAACTATTAACATTCTGTAAATTCATTAGCAGCTAGTAATTTTCAATTTACATTTTTTACAGGACAATAAAAAAACTCGATTTAAAAAAAAACTAACTGTGGTTTTACCACTTAATTCAGCCACTTCAGACAAGTTCTTGATCCCAGCCAGTGATGGCAAGGAGGTAACTCAGCCATTTAAGGCAATGTGAGGATTTCGGCCAGTTGAGGCAATTAGTTTACAGCTTAACTGCTACACTAGCAGGTTTTAATTTCAAGATTATAGCAGGTGTTTAAAATGGTGCCCATTGACTTCTTGGCATTGTCCGAGACGAACGTAAAAATTTTCAATAGCGCTTCTTATCATTTGAGGTGGTATTTCTGCAAAAATGTTTATTATGCGTTGCCTCAGCTCTTCCAAATCACGAGGTTTAGTGAAATAAACCTTACTCTTCACGTAGCCCCAAACAAAATAATCAAGTGGCGCGAGGTCGGGAGATCTTGCTGGGCATTCAATAGTTCCTCTTCGACCTATCCATCGATTTTCGAAAGTACCATTCAAATAGTCCCTAACAATATCCCGATAGTGTGGAGGAGCCCCATCTTGCTGGAACCAAACATTATCGAACTCATCACCAGCAACCTCTTGTATTGCAGGAACTATTTGATTTGTCAACATTTCCAGGTATTTTTCTCCATTCAAATTTCCATCTATAAAAAACGATCCCATGGTTCGATCCCTGAAAACTCCTGCCCAAACATTTAATTTTTGTGGATACTGCGTGCGTGTTTCAAGCATCCAGTGAGGGTTTTCGTCACTCCAATATCTGAAATTATGGCGATTAACTTTTCCACTGAGTTCGACAGTTGCTTCATCAATTTGGGATTTGCTTACTCCTTTCCATCATTAATTCACTAAATTTAAGTCGCCGATCAAAATCATCTTCATTTAACTCTTGGTGAAGGTGAATTTTGTAAGGATGAAATTTCAAAAGTTTCAAATTCTTATGAACTGAAAATGCACTCATATCAAGCTGTTGACTGGCTATTCTGATTGATATCCTTAGATTTTCAACAAATGCCTGGGCCACTTCCATTTGTCGAGTTTCCGATGTTTCAGATTTTGATCTTCCAGATTTTAGGCGATTTTTATTTGTCCTTGTGTCTAGAATGATGGTACGGGACACAGTAGATTTCGAAATTCCCACTTGATCTACACGGAAAGTTTCGTTGAATAAAATCACAACTTCATCATACGACCTTTCTTTATCGCCCCACCCTTGCATTATTAAAAGAGAAACTCTCTCTTCCTCTGTTAAAGTAGCCATTATGCAGAAAAAAACGCGAGAACTAATGAAAAATTAAATAACTTTTTCCGTACAAAAGTGCGCTCCTGCCTCTACAAAAGTTGGAAGGAACTGATCGTTCTCGTAGAAATTTCACAAAACAAATACTGTTATTAAGAACACTTTAAAAAAAACATTCATAAAAACCAAAATATTACAAATATTGTTTTTTAAACTGAATGTTTTTTGTCAACACGAGTAGCTAGAGTTTGTAAATATTTACAAACTTATGGACGCTTAAGGTTTATTTCATTTTTGTGCGATTGCAACGACACCTTGCGAGAATCGAAAAAAATGCCAGATATAAAATTCACGTATTTTTGATAGTAGAATCCGAATCCGCTATAAAAAATAGGGATTTTCATTACAAATTTCAAAGTTGTCACCCGCCCCACCCACTGGGTTAGGGGTGGGAGAGTCGAATCCAATGTCATTGGATAGATTTCGTAAAAGTAACAAATACGTGTTTTTCAGTTTTTGAATTGGACTTTTTTTTATGGGCACAAGACGCTACTCTTGAAACAGTGATGTTTCCTTTTAATTTTTTGCGATTATAGCGACACCATGCAAGAATCTAAAAAAATGTCCGGAATAAAATTTATGTATTATTTGCCGTAGAATCCGATTCCGTAATTAAAAATAGGGGTTTCCATTTGAAATTTTAAAGTTGCCCCTCGCCCCACCCACAGGGTGGTGGGGGGGAGGTCATTTTGGTATCAGTAGATAGTTTTTTGAAAAATTTTTGACACGTATTTTTTTATTTTTCGATTTGATGCAAACTGTTCGAGATGTTCCACCGTTCCCATACTTTTCTAACACCCGGTATACGGTACAGGAGAGAAAATATCAGTAATATTCCTGTGACAGGCAGATAGAATAGAATGAAGAATAGAAGAATGCGAGCGAGTCTACAAATTAGGAACATGAAATCTAATGCAACTAAGAATTTCAGGGCACTCAACAGTGATTTAAAATCTTAAAAAGGAATACAAGAGAGTGGTACACCCGACGTTGTTGAAGATCACTTGTGTTGAATCTATGTAATAAGTTACAATGTGGAAAACCTCTCTCTTGGTAATTTCTAAAACCTTTGAACTAACGGTATTTAAGAAAACCTTTCTGAGGTTTTTCAATGCTATATTTATGATTTTTATAACCAGGACTCCATACTATTGAAGCATATTCAAGTCTTGACCGCACAAATGAATTAAATAGAAGTTTTAGTATATTTTAGTTACATTTTTTTACAATTACAGATAATGTAGGCTAAATTTTTTATGGAACTAGCGGTGATTTGATTGATATGGCTAACAAAAGATAACTTTGGCTCGAATATAACTCCCAGATCTTTGAGATGACTACAGCTCTTCAGTTCTTCATTATTAATTGTATATATAGATTTGATTGGGTTTTGTGCACGAGTGTATGCCATAGAGCTACACTTTGAGATATTTAACTATAAATTGTTTACGTTATAGCAAAACCATAGGTGTACAAGATCGTTTTGCAAATCAGCGCAGTCTACCAATGACAATAATTTCTAAAAATGTTAAATAGCAAATACCCAAGCACAGAACCTTGGGGAACACCTGATATCACTGAGATATCTGTAGACGAAAATCCACGGTATTGCACATTTAGTCGTCTATTTACTAAGTAGGATTAAAAAAAGTTTAGGATATGTTCAGTTAGTCCAAATTCGAATAATTTGTGCAGCAAAATTACCTGGTCCAGTCTGTCGAAGACTTTAGAAAAACCTCTATAAATGACATCTACTTGGCCTCCAGCATCCAAATATTCTGCTATGAACTGAGTAATGCACAAAAATTGATGGTGGTAGAGCGATTTGGCATGAATCCGTGTTGATTGAGGCAAATTTAAGATTTGACATGATTAAAGAGAATATCGTATATAATGTTTTCAAATAATTTACTAAAATTGCACATTACAATTGGTCTATAGTTTCAACAGCCCATTTATCTTTTTTTTTTAATACCGAACAGATTCTAGATATCTTTAGACTTCTGGAAAAGTAGCAGTTTTAATAGATAAATTAAAAATACAGCTAATGGTTTTGCAAATAAAATGGCACAATCTTTAAGGAGAAAGGCCGCAATACCACGAGGACCTGTGGTGTTTTTGGGTTTAATATTCTTAACGGCGCCATTTTCGATAATATAAGGAATAATAATAATAATAATAATAATAATAATAATAATAATAATAATAATAATAATAATAATAATAGACCGGATAGACCGCCCGTTGACGACGTACGCAACGAACAAGGACGCTTTGAGTGGACAGATGAACTGAGGGATGAGCTTCTGCATTGTTATGAAAGCAGTGAGCCCGCGCGGAGGGGGTACATGGCGCGGATGCATGCTCTGTGGTGTGAGAGGCTACCAGAGCATAGCGCCTTCACGCCACAAAATCTGCGTGACTATGTATCCCACCTTCGTAGTAGGGGCTACGTGAGGGCTGCTCCTGGGCCGGTGAATGAGGTGGCCGAGGAGCCGCCACATTCACCGGTTGAGGACGTGGCTCTCCTCGTTCCGCCAATACCAGAGGGCCTCAGTACCAGAAGGGGGTTACACCGTCTGAAAACCCCCGGGCCACAAGACCTGGCCAGAGTGGACGCTGAACTTCGTACAGCGCTACCAGAAGAGGCTGACATCTGGCACATAAATTGTGCCGTGTATGCCGCTGCTCAACGCTCGTCTCAGGTGGAGAGGCGAAATACCTCTTCCCCACAGGAGAGAGCGCAGCGGCGCATACAAAAGATGGAAGCCAAGATCCGGTCGGCGAGGCAACACGCATCCCGTATCCAATGTGTGATGGACTATATGGCGGCCAACAGGCCGTTCACACCTAAAGTGCGTCGATTAGCCGCCAACTTAAGACGCGTCCATCACACACTCAATGAGGTGTATTTAACACTCTCGTCTATCGACGTCGTGTCATGGGTATGGAGGTCCCTGATGTCAGCTGCAGGGCCTGCCGCAGGGCGCCGGAGACTGTAATGCACTTACTGTCGGCTTGCCCGACTTACGCAGTCTCGGCCTATATTCATAGACACAACGCAGCATTACGAGTGCTTTACTATCATCTAAGGCACTCGTATGGGATAGACGAAACACCAGTGCTGCCTTACGTTCCGGGGGATATTGAGTCCGTTGTGGGGAATGAGAAGTGCCTAATTTATTGGAACTACTCGTTTCCCACCGTCAGGCAAATACAAGCCAACAAGCCTGACATAGTACTCCTCGACCACCAACTCAAGACAATGTATGTCGTGGAATTCTCAGCTCCCGCTGAGAGCAACATTGTCTTGAAAGAGGAGGAAAAACGGACAAAATATCGAGATTTGCTCTTCGAACTCCGCAGGCTTTATCCAGGCCATTCTGTTAAAATAGTGGTACTGATTATAGGAGCCCTCGGTGGAATGAGACAGACGCTGCTTTCAGAACTAAAGATCATACCGGCATGCCGAGATTCGGCAGAGATCTTAGCCGGCAGAATGCAGAAGGCTGTCATCCTCGGTTCATTACGTCTACTCAGGGCACACGATTCGCGGACCCGGTAGTCACTCACCCCACGGGCGTGGGGAGTGGCTATTGGTATTACCAGCTCCCCTCTGTGAGGGTCGGAGCCACAGAGTAGGGTGACTGGTTTTTTGTAAAAAAAAAAAAAAAAAAAAAAAAAAAAAAAAAAAAAAATATAGAAGACCTCGGCTTATCCGAAAGGCTGACCTTCGCCTTCTTAAGGTCAGCTGGGCTGAAGTCTGAGACCGAGGGATTCATAATGGCTTGCCAGGATGGTGTATTTAACACTCTCGTCTATCGACGTCGTGTCATGGGTATGGAGGTCCCTGATATCAGCTGCAGGGCCTGCCACAGGGCGCCGGAGACTGTAATGCACTTACTGTCGGCTTGCCCGACATACGCAGTCTCGGCCTATATTCATAGACACAACGCAGCATTACGAGTGCTTTACTATCATCTAAGGCACTCGTATGGGATAGACGAAACACCAGTGCTGCCTTACGTTCCGGGGGATATTGAGTCCGTTGTGGGGAATGAGAAGTGCCTAATTTATTGGAACTACTCGTTTCCCACCGTCAGGCAAATACAAGCCAACAAGCCTGACATAGTACTCCTCGACCACCAACTCAAGACAATGTATGTCGTGGAATTCTCGGCTCCCGCTGAGAGCAACATTGTCTTGAAAGAGGAGGAAAAACGGACAAAATATCGAGATTTGCTCTTCGAACTCCGCAGGCTTTATCCAGGCCATTCTGTTAAAATAGTGGTACTGATTATAGGAGCCCTCGGTGGAATGAGACAGACGCTGCTTTCAGAATTAAAGATCATACCGGCATGCCGAGATTCGGCAGAGATCTTAGCCGGCAGAATGCAGAAGGCTGTCATCCTCGGTTCATTACGTCTACTCAGGGCACACGATTCACGGACCCGGTAGTCACTCACCCCACGGGCGTGGGGAGTGGCTACTGGTATTACCAGCTCCCCTCTGTGAGGGCCGGAGCCACAGAGTACGGTGACTGGTTTTTTGTAAAAAAAAAAAAAAAAAAAAAAAAAAAAAAAAAAAAAAATAATAATAATAATTGCTATGAAAGCAGTGAGCCCGCGCGGAGGGGATACATGGCGCGGATGCATGCTCTGTGGTGTGAGAGGCTACCAGAGCATAGCGCCTTCACGCCACAAAATCTGCGTGACTATGTATCCCACCTTCGTAGTAGGGGCTACGTGAGGGCTGCTCCTGGACCGGTGAATGAGGTGGCCGAAGAGCCGCCACAATCACCGGTTGAGGACGTAGCACTCCTCGTTCCGCCAATACCAGAGGGCCTCAGTACCAGAAGGGGGTTACACCATCTGAAAACCCCCGGGCCACAAGACCTGGCCAGAGTGGACGCTGAACTTCGTACAGCGCTACCAGAAGAGGCTGACATCTGGCACATAAATTGTGCCGTGTATGCCGCTGCTCAACGCTCTTCTCAGGTGGAGAGGCGAAATACCTCTTCCCCACAGGAGAGAGCGCAGCGGCGCATACAAAAAATGGAAGCCAAGATCCGGTCGGCGAGGCAACACGCATCCCGTATCCAATGTGTGATGGACTATATGGCGGCCAACAGGCCGTTCACGCCTAAAGTGCGTCGATTAGCCGCCAACCTAAGACGCGTCCATCACACACTCAATGAGGCAGTGCTGCGAACCACCAAACAGCACTGTCTCGACAGGATACGGATGCTAGTGACTTGTAAAAAACCACTAGTGAGGCGGGTGAGAGGGCTTGCGGAAAATAAACTGTTCCGCGAGAAGCCCTCGCGCCTTTTCCAACCGCCTCCGCGTGTTGTAGACAATCCGCCGACTGCAGATCAGGTGGAGAACTTCTGGAAAACGCTATACGAGGAGAGGCTTCCACTCAACCGAGATTCTCCTGCCCTTGCACACTTTGAAGCCTTTTGTCAAAGGCTTCAGCAACCACAGGAAGTGTGCGAACCAATAACCCCAGAAGAGGTTCGTAGGGCTCTTGAGGGCTCTAAGAACTTTGCTGCTCCAGGTCCCGATGGGATAAATAACTTTTGGTGGAAAAAGTTATCGAGCACCCACCACCATTTGGCCAGAATTTTTAATTCCTGGTTAAATGGGGAGCAGCAAATCCCTTCTTGGGTTGTTGAGAGGCGGACAGTGCTGATCCCCAAGAACGGAGATTTGTCCAACCCAAAGAACTACAGACCGATAACCTGTCTAAACGCATGCTACAAGGTGTTTACACGCATTTTGTACATGCGGGTGCTCCACGCAGTTGAACCGGTTTACGAACGGATATATGAGCAACGAGGGTCGAAGAGAGGTGTCGCTGGCTGCAAGGAAAACCTGCTGATCGACAGATGTGTCACGCAGGACTCCATGCAGTATAAGCGGAACCTCTCTATGGCCTGGATCGACTACCGCAAGGCATTTGACATGACATCGCATGAGCTCATTGTTCACTTGCTCCGATGTCTTGTGGTACCAGGCCCCGTAGTGAGATGTATTGAAGAACTGATGCCGCTCTGGAGGACTCGTTTTACCATAACATCGGGTAACGATAGAGTCCAAACAGAGTCGGTAACATTCAGAAGAGGAGTATTTCAGGGAGATTCCCTCAGCCCCCTTCTCTTTTGCATCTCACTACTGCCATTATCCGTCTCGCTCCGGAAAACCCGTGGCTACAACTGCGGTACCCCCGGCGACAGGAGGCATAAGGTCACCCATCTATTTTATATGGATGACCTTAAACTTTATGCCTCTGGAGAGAGGGATCTCCAGCAGTCCCTTAGGGTGGTACAGGAGTACACGCAGGCTGTCGGTATGCAGTTCGGGTTGGACAAATGCGCACTGATCCATCTCAAGAGAGGGCGATGCGGTGACTACGGAGAGGACGCGCAGCTCGTGGACGGAAGCATCTTACACCATCTAGATGCCGGAGAGTCGTACACTTACTTGGGTGTCGAGCAACGCTCCACCCAAGAAGTGAGTGTAGTGAAAAACGCTCTCCGCGGCAAGTATCAGCACCTACTCCGACAGATCTGGTCTTCAGAACTGTCGGGGAAGAACAAGGTGTCTGCTACAAATATGCTTGCCGTTCCGATCCTTCTCTACTCTTTCGGAGTAGTGAAGTGGACTAGAGAAGAGCTGCGTCAACTCGATGTAGTAACCCGCAAGAAGATGCATCTCAATAGGAGCTTGCATCCTAAATCGTCCGTTCCACGGTTATATCTCCCACGACATCGGGGAGGCCGTGGACTCTTGAGCTTGGAGAGTCTCCATAGCAGGATGGTTCTGGATGGAGCATGTAAGGTCATCAGGAGTTCGGATCCCCTCCTCTGCATGGTCCGAGACCATGAAAATGCAGAGGTAGGAGCTTTTCTCTTTAAGGCAGCACGCAGAGCAGCCGATGAACTTGGTCTCATCTTCGACGTCGAGCGGGTAAACCCCGACTCTGTCACCGAGTTGGAACCCGTTCGACTAAAAGCCCACATTAGAGCTGCAGAACACAACATCCTTCTGCAGCTCCATAAGGATAAGCCATTGCACGGGATCTTCTATAAAAATATAGAAGACCTCGGCTTATCCGAAAGGCTGACCTTCGCCTTCTTAAGGTCAGCTGGGCTGAAGTCTGAGACCGAGGGATTCATAATGGCTTACCAGGATGGTGTATTTAACACTCTCGTCTATCGACGTCGTGTCATGGGTATGGAGGTCCCTGATGTCAGCTGCAGGGCCTGCCGCAGGGCGCCGGAGACTGTAATGCACTTACTGTCGGCTTGCCCGACTTACGCAGTCTCGGCCTATATTCATAGACACAACGCAGCATTACGAGTGCTTTACTATCATCTAAGGCACTCGTATGGGATAGACGAAACACCAGTGCTGCCTTACGTTCCGGGGGATATTGAGTCCGTTGTGGGGAATGAGAAGTGCCTAATTTATTGGAACTACTCGTTTCCCACCGTCAGGCAAATACAAGCCAACAAGCCTGACATAGTACTCCTCGACCACCAACTCAAGACAATGTATGTCGTGGAATTCTCAGCTCCCGCTGAGAGCAACATTGTCTTGAAAGAGGAGGAAAAACGGACAAAATATCGAGATTTGCTCTTCGAACTCCGCAGGCTTTATCCAGGCCATTCTGTTAAAATAGTGGTACTGATTATAGGAGCCCTCGGTGGAATGAGACAGACGCTGCTTTCAGAACTAAAGATCATACCGGCATGCCGAGATTCGGCAGAGATCTTAGCCGGCAGAATGCAGAAGGCTGTCATCCTCGGTTCATTACGTCTACTCAGGGCACACGATTCGCGGACCCGGTAGTCACTCACCCCACGGGCGTGGGGAGTGGCTATTGGTATTACCAGCTCCCCTCTGTGAGGGTCGGAGCCACAGAGTAGGGTGACTGGTTTTTTGTAAAAAAAAAAAAAAAAAAAAAAAAAAAAAAAAAAAAAAAAATAATAATAATAATAATAGGTGGTGGGGCCCAACCGGATAGACCGCCCGTTGACGACGTACGCAATGAACAAGGACGCTTTGAGTGGACAGATGAACTGAGGGATGAGCTTCTGCATTGTTATGAAAGCAGTGAGCCCGCGCGGAGGGGGTACATGGCGCGGATGCATGCTCTGTGGTGTGAGAGGCTACCAGAGCATAGCGCCTTCACGCCACAAAATCTGCGTGACTATGTATCCCACCTTCGTAGTAGGGGCTACGTGAGGGCTGCTCCTGGGCCGGTGAATGAGGTGGCCGAAGAGCCGCCACATTCACCGGTTGAGGACGTGGCTCTCCTCGTTCCGCCAATACCAGAGGGCCTCAGTACCAGAAGGGGGTTACACCGTCTGAAAACCCCCGGGCCACAAGACCTGGCCAGAGTGGACGCTGAACTTCGTACAGCGCTACCAGAAGAGGCTGACATCTGGCACATAAATTGTGCCGTGTATGCCGCTGCTCAACGCTCGTCTCAGGTGGAGAGGCGAAATACCTCTTCCCCACAGGAGAGAGCGCAGCGGCGCATACAAAAGATGGAAGCCAAGATCCAGTCGGCGAGGCAACACGCATCCCGTATCCAATGTGTGATGGACTATATGTCGGCCAACAGGCCGTTCACGCCTAAAGTGCGTCGATTAGCCGCCAACTTAAGACGCGTCCATCACACACTCAATGAGGCAGTGCTGCGAACCACCAAACAGCACTGTCTCGACAGGATACGGATGCTAGTGACTTGCAAAAAGTCATTAGTGAGGCGGGCGAGGGGGCTTGCGGAAAATAAACTGTTCCGCGAGAAGCCCTCGCGCCTTTTCCAACCGCCTCCGCGTGTTGTAGACAATCCGCCGACTGCAGATCAGGTGGAGAACTTCTGGAAAACGCTGTACGAGGAGAGGCTTCCACTCAACCGAGATTCTCCTGCCCTTGCACACTTTGAAGCCTTTTGTCAAAGGCTTCAGCAACCACAGGAAGTGTGCGAACCAATAACCCCAGAAGAGGTTCGTAGGGCTCTTGATGGCTCTAAGAACTTTGCTGCTCCAGGTCCCGATGGGATAAATAACTTTTGGTGGAAAAAGTTATCGAGCACCCACCACCATTTGGCCAGAATATTTAATTCCTGGTTAAATGGGGAGCAGCAAATCCCTTCTTGGGTTGTTGAGGGGCGGACAGTGCTGATCCCCAAGAACGGAGATTTGTCCAACCCAAAGAATTACAGACCGATAACCTGTCTAAACGCATGTTACAAAGTGTTTACACGCATTTTGTACATGCGGGTGCTCCACGCAGTTGAACCGGTTTACGAACGGATATATGAGCAACGAGGGTCGAAGAGAGGTGTCGCTGGCTGCAAGGAGAACCTGTTGATTGACAGATGTGTCACGCAGGACTCCATGCAGTATAAGCGGAACCTCTCTATGGCCTGGATCGACTACCGCAAGACATTCGACATGACATCGCATGAGCTCATTGTTCACTTGCTCCGATGTCTTGTGGTACCCGGTCCCGTAGTGAGATGTATTGAAGAACTGATGCCGCTCTGGAGGACTCGCTTTACCATAACATCGGGTAACGATAGAGTCCAAACAGAGTCGGTAACATTCAGAAGTGGAGTATTTCAGGGAGATTCCCTCAGCCCCCTTCTGTTTTGCATCTCACTACTGCCATTATCCGTCTCGCTCCGGAAAACCCGTGGCTACAACTGCGGTACCCCCGGCGACAGGAGGCATAAGGTCACCCATCTATTTTATATGGATGACCTTAAACTTTATGCCTCTGGAGAGAGGGATCTCCAACAGTCCCTTAGGGTGGTACAGGAGTATACGCAGGCTGTCGGTATGCAGTTCGGGTTGGACAAATGCGCACTGATCCATCTCAAGAGAGGACGATGCGGTGACTATGGAGAGGACGCGCAGCTCGTGGACGGAAGCATCTTACACCATCTAGATGCCGGAGAGTCGTACACTTACTTGGGTGTCGAGCAACGCTCCACCCAAGAAGTGAGTGTAGTGAAAAACGCTCTCCGCGGCAAGTATCAGCACCTACTCCGACAGATCTGGTCTTCAGAACTGTCGGGGAAGAACAAGGTGTCTGCTACAAATATGCTTGCCGTTCCGATCCTTCTCTACTCTTTCGGAGTAGTGAAGTGGACTAGAGAAGAGCTGCGTCAACTCGATGTAGTAACCCGCAAGAAGATGCATCTCAATAGGAGCTTGCATCCTAAATCGTCCGTTCCACGGTTATATCTCCCACGACATCGGGGAGGCCGTGGACTCTTGAGCTTGGAGAGTCTCCATAGCAGGATGGTTCTGGAGGGAGCATGTAAGGTCATCAGGAGTTCGGATCCCCTCCTCTGCATGGTCCGAGACCATGAAAATGCAGAGGTAGGAGCTTTTCTCTTTAAGGCAGCACGGAGAGCAGCCGATGAACTTGGTCTCATCTTCGACGTCGAGCGGGTAAACCCCGACTCTGTCACCGAGTTGGAACCCGTTCGACTAAAAGCCCACATTAGAGCTGCAGAACACAACATCCTTCTGCAGCTCCATAAGGATAAGCCATTGCACGGGATCTTCTATAAAAATATAGAAGACCTCGGCTTATCCGAAAGGCTGACCTTCGCCTTCTTAAGGTCAGCTGGGCTGAAGTCTGAGACCGAGGGATTCATAATGGCTTGCCAGGATGGTGTATTTAACACTCTCGTCTATCGACGTCGTGTTATGGGTATGGAGGTCCCTGATGTCAGCTGCAGGGCCTGCCGCAGGGCGCCGGAGACTGTAATGCACTTACTGTCGGCTTGCCCGACATACGCAGTCTCGGCCTATATTCATAGACACAACGCAGCATTACGAGTGCTTTACTATCATCTAAGGCACTCGTATGGGATAGACGAAACACCAGTGCTGCCTTACGTTCCGGGGGATATTGAGTCCGTTGTGGGGAATGAGAAGTGCCTAATTTATTGGAACTACTCGTTTCCCACCGTCAGGCAAATACAAGCCAACAAGCCTGACATAGTACTCCTCGACCACCAACTCAAGACAATGTATGTCGTGGAATTCTCAGCTCCCGCTGAGAGCAACATTGTCTTGAAAGAGGAGGAAAAACGGACAAAATATCGAGATTTGCTCTTCGAACTCCGCAGGCTTTATCCAGGCCATTCTGTTAAAATAGTGGTACTGATTATAGGAGCCCTCGGTGGAATGAGACAGACGCTGCTTTCAGAACTAAAGATCATACCGGCATGCCGAGATTCGGCAGAGATCTTAGCCGGCAGAATGCAGAAGGCTGTCATCCTCGGTTCATTACGTCTACTCAGGGCACACGATTCGCGGACCCGGTAGTCACTCACCCCACGGGCGTGGGGAGTGGCTATTGGTATTACCAGCTCCCCTCTGTGAGGGTCGGAGCCACAGAGTAGGGTGACTGGTTTTTTGTAAAAAAAAAAAAAAAAAAAAAAAATATATAATAATAATAATAAATAAGCAGGAGGGGCTAACTTTCATCTATTAAGCCTTTGGTGAGTAGCGCCACCACTTACTCCAGCTAGGGGTGCAAAACCGATCCGGCAACCCTAGTGCACCCGGGAGGGGAAAGCATTTTCCCCTCTGGTGTCGGTCGTGGGCCTGCTGGGCTAACCACCCACAGGCTCTAACTTTTGGTTCCGGCAGGCCGAAGAGAGGGCCCCCACGATCGACCCCGTTCGGATAGGGGTCAAGGGCAAGGTGGTGGGGCCCAACCGGATAGACCGCCCGTTGACGACTTACGCAATGTTCATGGACGCTTTGAGTGGACGGATGAACTGAGGGATGAGCTTCTGCAGTGTTATGAAAGCAGTGAGCCCGCGCGAAGGGGGTACATGGCGCGGATGCATGCTCTGTGGTGTGAGAGGCTTCCAGAGCATAGCGCCTTCACGCCACAAAATCTGCGTGACTATGTATCCCACCTTCGTAGTAGGGGCTACGTGAGGGCTGCTCCTGGGCCGGTGAATGAGGTGGCGGAAGAGCCGCCACATTCACCGGTTGAGGACGTAGCTCTCCTTGTTCCGCCAATACCAGAGGGCCTCAGTACCAGAAGGGGGTTACACCATCTGAAAACCCCCGGGCCACAAGACCTGGCCAGAGTGGACGCTGAACTTCGTACAGCGCTACCAGAAGAGGCTGACATCTGGCACATAAATTGTGCCGTGTATGCCGCTGCTCAACGCTCGTCTCAGGTGGAGAGGCGAAATACCTCTTCCCCACAGGAGAGAGCGCAGCGGCGCATACAAAAGATGGAGGCCAAAATCCGGTCGGCGAGACAACACGCATCCCGTGTCCAATGTGTGATGGACTACATGGCGGCCAATAGGCCTTTCACGCCTAAAGTTCGACGTATAGCCGCCAATTTAAGACGCGCCCATCACACACTCAACGGGGCAGTGCTACAAACCACCAAACAGCACTGCCTCGATAGGATACGGATGCTAGTGGCTTGCAAAAAGTCACTAGTGAGGCGGGCGAGGGGGCTGGCGGAAAATAACCTTTTTCGCCAAAAGCCTTCGCGCCTATTCGAACCGCCTCAGCGTGTTGCCGACAATCCACCGACCGTCGATCAGGTGGAAACTTTCTGGAAAACGTTGTACGAACAGAGGCTTCCGCTCAACAGAGACTCTCCGGCCCTGGCACACTTTGAAGCCTTTTGCCAAAGGCTTCATCTACAACAGGAGGTGTGCCAACCAATAACCCCAGAAGAGGTTCGAAGAGCTCTTGAAGGCTCTAAGAATTTTGCTGCTCCAGGTCCCGATGGGATTAATAACTTTTGGTGGAAAAAGTTAACCAGTACCCACCACCATTTGGCCAGAATTTTTAATTCTTGGCTAAATGGGGAGCAGCAAATTCCTTCTTGGGTTATTGAGGGGCGGACAGTGCTGATCCCCAAGAACGGAGATTTGTCCAACCCAAAGAACTATAGGCCGATAACCTGTTTAAACGCATGTTACAAGGTGTTCACACGCATCTTGTACATGCGGGTACTCCAAGCAGTTAACCCAGTTTACGAACGGATATATGAGCAACGAGGGTCGAAGAGAGATGTCGCTGGCTGCAAGGAGAACCCGTTGATTGACAGATGTGTCACGCAGGACTCCGTGCAGTATAAGCGGAATCTCTCCATGGCCTGGATCGATTACCGCAAGGCATTTGACATGACATCTCATGAGCTTATTGTACACTTGCTCCGATGTCTTGCGGTCGCCGGTCCCGTAGTGAGATGCATTGAAGATCTGATGCCGCTCTGGAGGACTCGCTTTACCATAACATCTGGTAATGATAGAGTCCAAACAGAGCCGGTAACGTTCAAAAGGGGAGTATTTCAGGGAGATTCCCTCAGCCCCCTTTTGTTTTGCATCTCGCTACTGCCATTATCCGTCTCGCTCCGGAAAACCCGCGGTTACAACTGTGGTACCCCCGGCGACAGGAGGCATAAGGTCACCCATTTGTTTTATATGGATGACCTTAAACTTTATGCCTCCGGAGAAAGGGATCTCCAACAATCCCTTAGGGTGGTACAGGAGTACACGCAGGCTGTCGGTATGCAGTTCGGATTGGACAAATGTGCACTGGTCCATCTCAAGAGAGGACGATGTGGGGACTACGGCGAGGACGCGCAGCTCGTAGACGGAAGCTTCCTACACCACCTAGGTGCCGGAGAGTCGTACACTTACTTGGGTGTCGAGCAACGCTCCACCCAGGAAGTGGGTGTAGTGAAAAACGCTCCCCGCGGCAAGTATCAGCACCGACTCCGACAGATCTGGTCTTCAGAACTGTCGGGGAAGAACAAGGTGTCTGCTACTAATATG
The DNA here is from genome assembly GCA_963675555.1 of Leptura quadrifasciata. Lineage (NCBI taxonomy): Eukaryota > Metazoa > Arthropoda > Insecta > Coleoptera > Cerambycidae > Leptura > Leptura quadrifasciata. The sequence goes on along the minus strand of OY776682.1, from coordinate 2,060,042 downwards.
CTTGCCGTTCCGATCCTTCTCTACTCCTTTGGAGTAGTGAAGTGGACTCGAGAGGAGCTGCGTCAACTCGATGTAGGAACCCGGAGAAAGATGCACCTCAATAGGAGCCTGCATCCTAAATCGTCCGTTCCACGGTTATATCTCCCACGCCATCGGGGAGGCCGTGGACTCTTGAGCTTGGAGAGTCTACACAGCAGGATGGTGCTGGATGGAGCCTGTAAGGTCGTCAGGAGTTCGGATCCCCTCCTCTGCATGGTCCGAGACCATGAAAATGCAGGGGTAGGAGCTTTTCTGTTTAAGGCAGCACGCAGAGCAGCCGATGAACTCGGTCTCATCTTCGACGTTGAGCGGGATAATCCCGACTCTGTCACCGAGTTGGAACCCGCTCGGCGGAAAGCCCAAATAAAAGCTGCAGAACAAACCATCTTTCTGCAGCTCCATTCGGATAAGCCACTGCATGGTGTCTTCTATAGAAATATAGAAGAACTTGGCTTATCCGAAAGGCTGACCTTCGCCTTCTTAAGGTCAGCCGGGCTGAAGTCTGAGACCGAGGGATTTATATTGGCTTGCCAGGACGGTGTATTCAACACCCTCGTCTATCGAAGTCGTGTCATGGGTGTGGAGGTCGCTGACGTCAGCTGCAGGGCCTGCCGCAGAGCGCCGGAGACGCTTATGCACTTGTTGTCGGCCTGCCCGACATATGCAGTCTCCGCCTATATCCAAAGGCACGACGGAGCACTACGAGTGCTTTACTGCCATCTGAGGCACTCGTATGAGATAGACGAGACACCAGTGCTGCCTTATGCTCCGGGGGATATTGAGTCCGTTGTGGGGAATGAGAGGTGTCTAATTTATTGGAACTACTCGTTTCCCACGGTCAGGCAAATACAGGCAAACAAGCCTGACATAGTCCTCATAGACCACCAACTCAAGACAATGTTCGTCATAGAGTTCTCGGCTCCCGCGGAGAACAACATTGTCTTGAAGGAGGAAGAAAAGCGGACAAAATATCGAGACCTACTCTTCGAACTCCGCAGACTGTATCCAGACCATACTGTCAAGCTGGTGGTACTGATTATAGGAGCTCTCGGTGGAACGAGACACACGCTGCTTTCAGAATTGAACATCATACCGGCATGCCGACAATCGGCAGAAGTCCTAGCCGGGAGAATGCAGAAGGCTGTCATTCTTGGTTCATTGCGTCTGCTCAGGGCACACGAGTCACGGAACCAGTGATCACTGACTCTACGGTGTAGAGAGTGGTTACTGGCGCTCCCAGCGTACCCTCTCTGGTATCGGAGGCAGGGAGAAGGACGACTGGTTTTACTTAAAAAAAAAAAAAAAAATAAAAAAAAAAAAAAATAAATAAATAAATAAATAATACCACAGATAATGGCGACCCCCTTTATTCCTGAAGGATCTAGACGAGCCTTGTGTAGGAGGAGGCTATACATTTAGAGACAAGGGATACACACCCAATATCCGTATATAGTGGAAAAGTCCCTCTCACAGTATTTTCCACTACCACGACCGGGGATCGAACCCGGAATTTTTGGGTGAGAGGCAAGTGCGCTCACCTCTCAACCACCAGTCATACTATGAATTATTGTAGTATTGAAATGAGTACTATTTACATCATAAGAAAGTTTGTAGATACGATATATGACTCTTGAAAGTAATTACCAAATGCGTCAACTATTACTTGTGGTTAGGAATACTGGATACATTTTTTTACTGTTTACATATGACCAGAAGTGATTTGGATTCGACATAATTTGGTTCTCAATATTGGATAATATGTTTTTTGTGCGCATTATCAATATCGATAATAATCATCCTCCTAACGGAACCACCTATCGATTTTTAAAAAATGTAACCGTTTGATAATTCATATTTTCTTTGTCGACTTTGATTTTTTCTTGTTATTAATAGTATTTAAAGATATGTGTCTTCTGCACGTCTCTCCATAAAAATAATTGGATAAGCGTTGAACTTGACTTTCAACGTTTGCTGAAGGCAGTAAAAAATTTCATCCCTTGCTCAATAAACTAAGTTTTTCTGTATAAAACGATTGGAAGGATTTTTCACAATGTTCATAACTTTCTGAGGAATGATATTTTTAAATCTACATTTAATGGTTAATTTATTGAGTTTCTCATTTTATGATGACGTTTCACAGGAAATCTACCACAAATTGCTCAGCTTAAAATTAGGTTAGGGTGAGTTAAAACACACGGAATTGATCACGATGCCCTTCCCCCGCATGCTCCTGATTTGAATGTAATTGAGCATATGTGAAATTTATCGGACATCAAACCGTCAACTTGTTCCTGAGGACATAGGCAACTGTATAAGATGTTTTTAGATTTTATGCGCACAAAGATATGATTAACCACACAAGCAAATCGTGCAAAAAAGTTATAAAGAAGTCAAATTTTTTCAATAAAATATGAAATATCTAACTTTTTGTTCAGAGTTTATATTAGAAAAATCTGTCTTATTTCACCTAGTCTACCCTTAATATTTATTTGCAACGGATTTGGTAATAAAACGTGTAGTTAAAAATGTCATAAAAGTCTTGAGTTCGTTTTGATAAAGTCCAGCATCAACGTGATTTTTGACGCCATTACCAATTAGCTCTAATGCTTTGTAAGACCAGCATAGCTTTGATCGTCTACTATAGTGTGGTAATGAACTGATAAACATCAGTTAACATTTGATTCTACACACATACATGGAATGATGAAATGCGTTTTATAATGTTTACTCTAAATCTGCACCGGTGCTGTGCAATTTATCGCATAACTGGTAGTGTTACACTTAAACTATTAAGTCAGAGGTTCTAAATCGGTTTGTAGAAAGCCATAATGTTGGCTAAATTGCATTTAGGCAACTGTAATAAATTCCTACGGTATCTTATGTAACTCAAGTTTCAATTCATAAGTTTTTACTTGAAGATATAAGAACGTAAAAAAATGAATTAAAAACAATTATTTTAATTTTAATCTCAAATTAATTTTTTTTATACACTTATTTAACGTCAGCCTATTTCCGCTACTGCGGGCTAACACCGACGACTGTGAACGAGCTACCCCCAACCAGGAATTTCGCAGAATCTCTTTATTTTCGAAGAGTGGGGATCTTTTACTTGCCTAACGTTTAATAAACAAGGGACTGGCAGCTTTACATCCTTTCCGGAGGATGGTATATCCTCGCTTAAGTTTGCATAGCTTCCGCGTATACACTGATATACAAGTCGCTGGGAGATGTGAACACGCAATAGAATAAAATCAGAATATTTACTAATTCACAACAAATTTTGGTAACTGATTCGAACACAGAAAATTGGGGAGCGAAACAGAAAATGACTTAAAACTAAATAAAAACTAAAATTATAAAAGTATGATTTAAGAGGTAAGCTAAAATTTGACTTCGTTTTAAATAAAAAGTGAGCTTTAGCAACTATTTCAAAAATGAAAATTGGTATTTGCTTTTGGAATTTTGAAAAAGACCCTGAAAAATTGCTAGAAATTATTTTCGAATTTCTAAAATGGCCGCTAAGAGGCATAACAGCCATGGCCGAATAGAAAATTAGGTTTTTCTCTGTTGCTCAATTAAGTAGGATTGAAAATATATGCATCGTAATTCTGAGACAATTTCGAATCATGTTAATTTTTTCATTTTTTTTTTGTATCTTCAAACATAAAGTGGTGGGGAGGTGCCAAATAGTCTATCGAGTGTGCTTTACGCTGTTTTCGTTTGATTATTATAGTCGCCGCTAGAGGGCGTTATTTGACATGTCAACAAATATCGCACTTTTTCTAAAAAAAATAAATGAAATGGTATGTTTATTTTTTTACGGCAAAATAGATAATTAAAAGCTTTAGATGTCAGTGAAAACCGCAACTCGATTGTTTTTTTCTAACGGTAAAAAGTAAAGTAAATCGTAAAAAGTAAACTCAAAAACACGTCACAGCACATTAAAAAATTTAGAATATAATTAGTGGTGCCCTAGATGTTCAAAATGTCGTCCATAGTTCTCGATACAAGAATTCATTCTGTTACAAGTGGATTGAGCAGAAGTCTCTACTTCTGCCATTGAAATACTTTGAATGACATTTCTTATTCTTTCAATCATGTCGTCTCTTGTAGTGGATCTGATGGCAAAAACGAGAACTTTTGTTCGCCCCCACAAATAAAAATCTAGACAAGTCAGATCTGGGGATCTGGCTGGCCAATGAAATATATTTCTATGACCTATCTATCTGTCAGGATATGTCTGGTCTAAAAAATTCTCTAGCGTTTAAAGAGAAATGCTCCGGGCACTTATCATGTTGGAAATACATATCACGACGAATTGCTAGAGGTGGCAATTCGTTTCTTAAAAAATTTAGAACCTTCTCTATTATGAGTTTTACTGAAAATAAAATGCTCAACCATCCACCTATAATTTCGCATCACACATTTATAGACCAACATTTTTTTTGAATAAGCGCGATATTTTTTGACATGTCAAATAACGCCCTCTAGTGGCGACGATAATAATGAAAGAAAACAGCGTAAAGCACACTAGATAGATTAAGAAAAGCCCTTTGTAAGGAGACTAACTTTGTTAAATTCCGTTAAATCTAACCGCAGTAATCGATATTTGGCATCTCCCCACTACTTTATTTTTGAAGATACGAAAAAAAATGGAAAACTAACAAAATTCGAAGTTGTTTCAATACCACTTAATTGAGAAAAATATGGAGAAAAACCTGATTTTCTATTCGGTCAGGCTGGTACGCCCCCTAGCGGCCATTTTAGAATCTCGAATATATTTTCCAGCAATTTTTCACAGTCACTTTACTCAAGGCAATTTTTTCCCTAAACTTGTATGATGATTGGTTTCTGAGATATGACCACTCCATTTTTAGTTGCCCACCCTGTACAAAAAGAAAAAAATATATTTTAGCATTACCTTCCTAACAACATACATAAAATGATACGATTTGGTCTGTAGCACAACGTGTACAACAGAGTACTTTGTGTAAGTGTATTTAAATATTATTTTCCAAAAGATTAAATTAGAAGCTGCGGTTAAAACTCGAGCCTATCCCTTGATAATGATGATGTTAATTCGAGTTAAGCGTGCGGACTAAGTAGTTTTAGTTGTAAACTGCAAAACGCGTATGCAGTCGCAAGTATGATATAATTATGCTATTAACTAGCCGATACTGGTACACTTAAAAGAGCAATTATCTCCGGAACAGGAACTTTATTAAATTAGGATTACAAAGCAGGTTAAAGTAGAATCTTCGTTACCCATCGTTGCATTGCGAATCAAAGTAGCGAATAAAGGTTGAAGGATGCAATGGGAATGATAGAGAAAAATCTGACGGTTGTTACGACAATTAAAATATACGTTTATGATAATTAATATTAATGGGAGCAGTAAAAATCTGCGGAATAAATAAATTTAACAAGTGTATAAATTACGTTTGCGTCAGTGTAATTCGATTTGCAAAAAGCTTAGTGTTCTGAAAGTATATTATGCAGATAATAAAATTTATGACCAATAAAATAATGTTTTTATTAAGAGCAACCGGACTTCGAGGGGCTTAGATAGCCTTAGTCACTTGATCAGTTCGAAAAATATACCGGACAATACTTTAAGGCATTTTTCTATCAGATAGGCCACCCCTTGTTTTCGTAAACTTATTGCTGTGGGCAACGGATATCCGTAAAATATGATTTACGATTCACTTATATGGTGATTTCGTATAGGTATCAGCTTATATTCTATCATGGTTATGAAAGAAATGCGGATTATATGCATTCATCGCTATAATTGCATTTTAATAAAACATCTTCACATATACGTATACCGTGTGTTCCATTGTTAGGTTTTTACGACTATATGCTGTACTTTCTTTAGAACAACAGTCAGGCACTTATAACTAACTTTAAAATTATTTAAAAAATGATACAAATTCAAATAGTCAAGTATTTAAATGATAATAATATAGTATCAAAGTATCAATCTGGTTTCAAATTAAAATACTGAACAACTGAAACACTGAAAAACCGAAAAATGAAAAACTGAAAAAATTAAAAACTGAAAAACGAAAAACTAAAAAATGAAAAACTGAACAACGAAAAATTTAAAAATTAAAAACTGAAAAATGAAAAACTGAAAAAATTAAAAATTAAAATTTACAAAATTAAAAAGCAACTTTGAGGCACATCAGAGACAATTTCTTAGAATTTTGAGGCCAATCGGCGGACCAATTTTAGAATTTTGAACATATCTCCGACTTGCACGCGTCTCCAAACCGAGGGGATGCGACCGAAGGGAGCATCCCGGAATAGCGCCGAAGGCGCCAAATTGAGCGCGAAACGCTAGTGACTTCGCAGGAGCTAGAAATGGGCATAGCCCATTTCCCGTAGCCCATTTCTAGTAACTAACTTTAAAATTATTAGAAAAAATAATACAAGTTCAAATGGTCAAGTATTTAAATGATAATAATATAATACCAAAGTATCAATCTGGTTTCAGAAAAGGCCATAGTTGTACCACAGCTCTTAGATGAATTTAAACAGTAAAAAAAATTAAACATGAAGACACGATTGTTGTTTTTAGATATTAAAGCATTTGTTCAAAAAAATCTTTTAATGACGACCTCCGTCTTGAATACACGTTTGCAACCGTTTCCCAAAATTGCCATACAAGCTATTTAAAACATGTGGCGAGTTTCGAACTTCATTGGCAGTATTAAAAATTCTCTCTCTTAAAACTTGGACGTTAGAGACAGGTGTCGAGTAAACAACATTTTTCAAGCGTCCCCAAAAGTAAAAGTCCAATGGATTCATATCTGGGGCCCGAGGGGGAAATTTAATTGTGGCTTCTCATCCCTTCCAATCTATCGATTTCTAAACGTTGAGTGTAGCCATTCTCGAACCTCTAAAGGATAATGAGGTGGCGCACCATCCTGTATAAACCACAATGTTTGACGTAATGTAAGAGGTAAATCGTCTATAAGTTGATACAGGTCATTTTGTAAAAAGTTTAAATAAGCTGGACCCTTTAATCTGTTTGGTAACTCAAATGGCCCTATTGATTTATTGTCTATAATTCCGACCCAAATATTTATTGGAAAGTTGTATTGATATCTTCCATTTACAACACCGTGAGAATTATCGTCGCTCCATAAACGATGGTTACGAAAATTTAAAACTCCATGTCGAGTAAAGCAGCATTAATCTGTGAATAGTAGTTTTCTTGTAAGATCTAACGACTTCCTAATTATAATTCTACAAAAATCGAGTCTTACTGGAAAGTCACGAGGGAACAGCTCTTGTATTATCTGTAAATGATAGGAGTAAAGTCCTTGCCTTTTCAAAATGGTCCATACTGATGTTATTGTTATGTGGAATTGAAGAGCAGCCTGCCTAATACTACATTCAGGATGTTCACCAAAATAATGTAATATTTGTGCTCCATTCCATCTCCTAATTGTCTAGTAGGGAACTTAGGACGATATCGTTCTTTTGCCGCAGAAGCACTTCCTTTATATTCACCATAAATTAAATGTATGTCTGGATATATATATGTCTGGTAGATAACCGAGTGGGTTAAGGCGCGAGATGGCAATCGCGATTAATCACACGGACATCGCACCACCGGGTTCGAATCCTGGCTACGGCACTGTCGGAGAAAATGGTTGTATGCCTGCGTTTTTTTCAATGTATAAACCCCTTCCGCACAAGCCCTGGCTTCTGGAACTGGGGGTTGTCTAATTTCTGTGGTGTTTATTTATTATTTATTTATTATTTATTTATTATTTATTTATTATTTATTTATTATTTATTTATTATTTATTTATTATTTATTTATTATTTATTTATTATTTATTTATTATTTATTTATTATTTATTTATTATTTATTTATTATTTATTTATTATTTATTTATTTATTTATTTATTATTTATTTATTATTTATTTATTATTTATTTATTATTTATTTATTATTTATTTATTATTTATTTATTATTTATTTATTATTTATTTATTATTTATTTATTATTTATTTATTATTTATTTATTATTTATTTATTATTTATTTATTATTTATTTATTATTTATTTATTATTTATTTATTATTTATTTATTATTTATTTATTATTTATTTATTATTTATTTATTATTTATTTATTATTTATTTATTATTTATTTATTATTTATTTATTATTTATTTATTATTTATTTATTATTTATTTATTATTTATTTATTTATTATTTATTATTTATTATATTCCTCATGCATTTTAAAATCTGGAAAACTATTAGTATTAAGTAGCAAAGGATGATTATCTTATTATTTCAAGGGCAAGAGACAACGTAATATTGTCAAATTATAATTTGACACCAGCCTACTTTTAATATTTTACACTAATATAATTGTGCTCATCGCTTTTTGATTGATCACTTAGGCAGATGTAATTTAATTTTTTTTCTCAAAAATGATCGATTTGACGAAATTTTTTCAAAAGATAAAAAGGTTTCTATATGAATCATAATGTTTAGTTACTTTTTTAACAAAATTTCAAGAAGGATAGTTAATTTCACCACTTTGTGTACACGCTAGGTGGATGAAATAATTTCGTTGGATGCATTTTGATAAGTAACCGAGATATGTCAAATTTAGTATTTTTCCGATTACGTTATTTTGATATAAAAATTAAAAACAGTTTTTTTGGCACACCCCTTTAAGGGGGGGTAGCTGGACAGAAAATGGTCATTTTGGAAAATTTTATACGAAGAACCCGTCTTAATTTTCAACAGGGAATTTACATTTAAATTTTTTGCACTTTATTACGGGACACCCTGTGTATTAAAACCTTTGGACATAGTGTCAGGAGTCCCTCAAGGATCGATACTTGGACCAATCCTGTTTACAGTTTTTAGTGACGATATCAGTAAATCAATAACATGCTGTAATTTTCATATGTACGCAGGTGATCTCAATATTTACATGTCATTCAATTATCAAGAGTTTAAAACAGCTAAACAACTTATAAACTCTGACCTTGTAAATATAAACAATTGGGCCAGTTACAACTCACTAACTTGGTTTAGGCCAATAAAACCAAAGCTATAAAGTTTAATAAAAATAATGTTGATACTTCAAGCCACAGCCTTCACATTGATGACATAGATGCGACGAGGTAAAATATCTATATCTAAAATACACCTTGACAAAAGTATTTATTAATTTTAGTTGTCACCTAAATAAAATCTTCCAAAAATCACATTTTACCCTAAAAAACATATGTGAATATCGTGATTTGTTGCCAAGGTCAGTAAAACTAACTCTCGTCGAAGTATTGGTTCTATCAATACCTAACTACTTGGATTGTGTGTGTGGACCATTTTTAACAGTTTTTAATAAGTATCGTATCCAAAAAATTCAAAATTCTTACGTTAGATTTGTTTGTCGATTAATAGATATGATCATATAACCCCGCATCTACGTAGTGTAAATACCTTAAATATGAGTGAAAGAAAATTTGTGCATATGGAGTTGTCTAATTAATACAGTTATGAAAATCAATTGTCCGGGATATTTAAGTGATCTATTAAGTCTAGATTAGCAATAGGTTTGTAATTTTTACTTTTATTTGTGACAAAATATGTGCAATATGTGTGTTTTGATATATTTACATGCCTTCAGTTTAATTACCTATGCAATTTTTTAAATTAAATTAATATTACTATACTCGTAAATAGGTACACATGAAAATATACTTAGCAGTACTGTGTACCTTTTGTGACAATTTGTATTTACTTTTTTGCAATAAAGACTATATTTTATTTTATTTAAATATTTCCTTGTATTTTATATTGGTATAGTATCGTTAAAAGCTGCCCTGCGAATAAAAAATTTAATAAAAACTTTACGAGCTCATTATTAACGCAGGCGAACCAATCGGCATGGTGTCATCAAACAAGTTGACGTATAAAAACTTATAAGGGTAATCGATCCAATTTGAGGTCGTAAAGTTTTTGTTGCGTTTTTTATTTGCAGGAAGCTTTGAACGACATTATAATGTGTACTTTTAGATAAATTTAATTCGAAGTACGCGTACTATGACAGTTCTTAAGCATTATTGGATGACGATCTGTTATGCTATTTTGAAATACTACAAGTACACAGTTTATTTTAAGTTTTACATTTAGTTTTATAAGAATATACTCAATGAAGTAGTAGCAGCTGACGTCACATCAAGCTGCAACTACAGATCTGTTGGCGCTAAGAATGTTTGTGACATTTGAGGTTATTTATCCCAAGTTTTAAGGAGTTTAAGCTTTTTAAAAGCTTATTTTTTGCAAAATTGATTATTAGTGTGGCGATTTGTTGAACTGACTTTAATTTAATAATTTATTTGTGTTTTTTAACCGACAAAGTCATAGGCGTGCCACTAAAAAAGGGGGTAAAAGGGAAGGGTTGTTTACCCCAAATTAGCCATTTAGAACCCTTAATTTCAAACGATTACCCTTTGGCATACGTTTCAGTGTACCGAAATTGAACAAAATATTACATGTGATAATGGCATGGTTTTCAAGATTAATTAAAAAACAAAAAGAAGAGGACATGTGAAAAAAAATCCCAAAATCTATATTGTAAAGTTGTTTAAAAACAATACTATTTACGTCACAGTAATAGGGTTTACCCAGAAAAAAAAATTATTGCTGAAATACTTAACTCACGTAAAAAAATGATTTATGGCATATTTATTATCTTATTAATTTTACTAATAGTAACAAAAAAAACTTGAAGTTTGAAAAATATTGGGTTTATTTTAAATAGCCATAAATTGGCGCGTTGTGACGTCAATACCCTGAAATTCAATCACAGAGGTTGTCTCTGTTCAAGATTGTTTATTAATCTTGGTCTCTGTTAACATAACATAACCTCTATTTATTGACAGCACTCAGCACTTTTCTACTTTAGATAAATTATCAGCGGCACCTTTAACATATCCCTCTTCCACTTGATTCCATTTTGATTGTAGAATTAATAAAACATAAACCAGAACCTGATGGAATAATATTTTCACTCCAAACAATGCAAACATAAAAATATAAATTTAACGTTTTAGGTTAGTCATCTGATGTATAATGTCGGTGAAGATTAAACCTAAACTACAGTACAAAATATTAACGTCCGACGCTTTCACGAATAACTTGTGCGGCATTTATCTGGATTCTGATTGGCCAATATTTACACGTCCACTACTTTAGACCAATCACAGTACAAGCATTAAAAATTGAAATTCTGGGAAGTTTTAGAGGAAAGCTTTCTTTAACATCTATTACAAACTAATTATGTCCATAATCTCATTGGTTTTCCGGGTAGATACGTAATTCTGGCGCGTAAAAATGCCCGTTTTAAAAAGCAGTGAAATTATCAACAAGTTGTTTTAACGATATTTTTTTAGAAATAATTGTTATTAGAAAAGTAAATTGTTGTAAATTAATAAAATGTTTTATTATATCATTTTCACGACACAAATTGCTAAAATAAAATTAGTGGAAAAACCCTATTATTGATATCTGTTTTAGTGGTTGCAATCATAAATATATTATTATATTATTTACGCTTTAAAACTTGCAATTCTTATTCCACTTTCTGTTACTTTCAACACATTAATTAATAGTCTACAATTATCTGATTAATCGGTCTATATCTAGCGCCATTTAACCAAATACACACACGATCATTTGACTCCAATGCATATGATGCGCTTTGTGGAACCGAGAGCACATGAATTTCTGTTTTATATATTTTATTGAACGCGGAGGAATAACTTTCGATAACTCAACGTATCAGAGTTGAAATTTAAATCTTTTTCCTAACAAAGTGAAGTGGTTTATGATATACGAAGCTACAATATCTAAAACAGTAAATAGAATTTTATGACCGTGTTTTGTCAAGCTTTGTAATTCAAGATTTGATTTTAAAACGAGTTGCACTGTGCCATAAAAGAGATTTAAGAGCGATCAAACGTATCCTATTGGCCTAAAATTAAATAACTATTCCGGTCATTCACACGGTCATCACCCCCCATTTTTCATACACAACATTTTATTGGATTTTTATTTCATTATTTTAATAATATACATCTCATGAATAAAATTGTACTAATAATAGAATGCTTTGATATCGGTGCGGCTATTGCAACCATATTTCATTTATCTGTTCAAATAATAAGTTTGCGCATTATTACTCTGACGCAAAATAAGTTTTTTATAGCATTGTTGTAATATTTTTACAATTTCTTGTCAATCAAAATATGCTTTATTGTCCAGTACAAAATCATTTCCATTGGCAAAGTAAATGCAACAAATGTTAATAAACAAGCAAATAAAATAAATAATATACAAGAGACAATGCAATAAAAAATATGTAAAAACAAATAAAATATCATTATATTATTTTAAAATATATCGTCATATAATATATTGGTACCGTGGTACCATTTATTAATGTTACTATTAAGAAATTTCTTCATGTGGCGAAACCGGAAGTGAAAAAAATCATTTATATATCAAACAATGATGTTTATTAAAATATAAAATATTGTTAATTTCCATAAAGCTAAAAGAAAAAGGGGGTGCCTACCATGGTTACACCCGGCATATTTGTTATGCTAGTTATGCTTGTGAGTCTATGGGGTCTTAAGGTGGGCATATCCAAGAAAGAGAGAGAGAGGTCCGATAAGGAAATGTTTCTTATTTTTGGCCATAACTTTTTTTAAATACATATATTGTTAAAAAAAAGTATAAGCCTACCCAAGTACAACATGACAGGTGTAGTGATATGAATGTTCAGTAAATAATTTCAGTTGTTTGCAAAATAAGTAAATTTAAATTAAAAATTAGTGCCAATCTTCATAATTTGTAGTTTTAAATGAACTAATTTTGAAAATGCCTGAAATTATTGAGTGGAGATTCATATAACTATACCTGTCATAGTTTCACTTAGGTAGGCTTATACTTTTTATTAAAAAAAAGTTATGGCCAAAAATAATAAATATTTCCTTATCGGATCTTTCTCTCTCTCTTGGATATGCCCACCTTAAGAGGACAATCGCAAGAATTTAACTGTCCTTGTGAGGACATTTCGTTCTGAGAGGATGCGAATCTGGATCCCCAAAGTTTTGATCTCATTAGTAAGCTTTTTTTCATTCTGGTTAAAACTATATTTTAAGTTGCATGTTTCAGTAGAGAATTTTGAGATACGAGATAATAGGCTCGGGAGGAGTAGGAGTAACGTATTTAACGCCATTGCAAAACATACAAAGACGGTTTTTAAAAATTATATGCGAAAAAATTACAGAACAGACAGAAGTGCTCTTTCAAAATTACGAGCTATTTAGCATACAACTCAATAGAGATTCCTCTCTGCGAGTAAATGCCGTCCTCCTTAAAAAACAAATATTTTAGAAACTTTCTCTGAACTGACTCAATATTATTCACGTGACATATATACCACGGATATCATAAGATAGTGCCATATTCTAATCCTGAGGGAACATATCCGTAATATAACAACATTAGGCTAAAAGTTTGCTAAAACACTTACAGTTTCTTAATATGAAGCCCTAGCATTTTGAATTTGTCATAACACTATTAATATGTTAGCTGGATATCGAAGATAATACCCAAATCTTTGATTTCTGTACATCTAGTTACACTATCTGAATTTATTTTATAATCATATTCTTCAGGTTTATTTTTCCGAGAAAAAGTGATAACGTAGCATTTTTGAACATTAATGCTTAGATGGTTCGCACTGCACCTTTAAGGTCATTCTGGATCATTCTACAATAGCTTATCGTCCTTATCTCTCTATAGATTTTCAAATTCGCGAACATTAATTTTGAACTGCTAATAACATCATTAATATCGTTGATATAAATGGGAAATAGAAGTGGCCCTAAATTGGAGCCTCGTGGTACTCCGGACGCATTAATGTAGTAATCCGAACGCGAACCCTCGTATTGGACAAACTGTCTACAATTAAATAGATAATTAAGCCTTCGGTAAATCCAAAGTTATCTAATTTCACTATAAATAAATATAGGTCAATTTGATCAAAGGCTTTCTGTATAACAATGTATACTGTGTCTACTTGTGCTTGTTGAGTTAGGCAGGTTAAGTTTGTGATCGTAAATTTTTTATCTAAGAATCTGTGTTTATATGAAAAATTGTCTTAAATTTAGACGAGGAATATGCAGTATCATTTATGACATTCCATTATGATACACCCTGTATATTTACAATTATTTTTACAATCCGAATTTTCAAGTTTCGCTGTACTATCTAGTAGTTTAAATCGTTTGGCCTCGTCTCGATATAAGAAATCATGCCATCAAATTCATTACAGCCACCGTGAACATTATACCAGTGAATGCATATAACAGATTACTCTAAATTGACCAGCCAACTATTATGCAATTACACTGAAAACGGAATTATTCCTACATGATCTAGTACTTGCATCGTCTGTCTATATAAATCCAAATCCGTAGAATTTCACGTCACCGATGCTGTCACCAGCTTTGATTGCTAATAGGTAACTCTAACCGAGTCTATCTTAATCAGAAGTGGAATTACCAAAATATGATATATATCTGGTCTGCCGTTTGGCAATTACAAACAGTTTGATACATGTATCGTCGAAGCTTTAGACGTGTCCAGCCCGATGGGAACGTGATTTATACCGATGCCATTGATTAGCAACCGTCACATAAGCTGAGATGGAAAGCGCTGTTTAGCATAATGTACACTAATCGGCAAAGGACCGAATACTGCTTCATGTCCGTCAGAATCAAAGCTATTAACCGGTTAATCTCATTTTACCTCACCTGTACATATGCAACGCATTTCCTATCTATAGATACGGTTGAATAATTCTTTACATTAAGTATATATAAGCAAACTATCCCTATGCATCAATGAAATTACTATGTATATAGAGAATCGAAAACTTCAGGGTTTGCATATAAATTACTTTCTACAAACATCTACTTTTTTGCCGAACCTCTTCAGTCGAAAAGTAGGAATCTTTTACTTGTCTAATATTTAATAGACAAAGGATCAACAGCTTTATATTCCCTCCGAAGAGTGGTATATCCACTATCCATTTTCACCTGAGATTGTATGTTACATGACCATTTAACAATTTTATATAATAACTGATATTTTACTAGCATTTTGATTCAGTTTTTGTAAGTGAGACTGTTTCAACTATCAGAAATTTTCTTTTTATAACTGCTAAATTATTTCACGTTGTTTTATGTACCTATTTTTGTATCTTAAGAACTCAGTCATGTTTTTTTAACACTAATATATATCTCTGTTACAGCACTTCAGAACCAATTGCCTATGCTAAGCCTGCAAAACATTTACATTGATTTATATTTCATTTTTATACTTTGTTTACTATGTACATGTAGTTATTTTCCTTACCTTTGAAACTTTCTCATTCTCCTGTTATATAGTGTATCCTTAATGATGTAATGTATTTACTGAATTCGCACAAAACAGTTGTAAACGATTTACTGTTTATTAGGGCAGTTCGTTCCTAGGTTATATTTGCAATAAATGCCTTTTATTCACTGTCAGCTTGTGTGTAGATATTATAAATTCCCTTTATCGATTCTATTAATCGGTTTTGTAATTTGATTGAGTAAGGAAACCTACCTAAGAAACCAGACTGTGCACTTAAGTCGCCCGTCAACAGATGGCAACACAATTTTTCAGTTTTCAATTTTATTATTTTGTATATTGGTAACGTATTTTAGATTGAAATATAAAATAATTTACCGTATTAGTTAAAATTGCGAAGTGATCATTTGCCTGCCGAATTTGATGTGATTGAGACTACAAAACGTTTAACTGTGCGTTCCTCACTAATTTATATTACATTCATATCCACGTTTCGTTGTGTTTAACATTACCAGGTAAATTTTATTTATTAGTCATTTAAATTTCAATAATTTTCAATTATGTCCTCAATTTAAATTCTTTTTTTATTCAATAAGTAATTAAAATACTGCATTTTACCACATGGTAATAAAATATTCTTTCCTGTCTCATTTTTGGTAATTTATAGTTTGCAAATCAGCATCTAAAATTTACTACTAAAGTTACTTATAAGTTTACTTTTACGTATTAAGCAGACTTACTTATTAAGCAGTCTTACGTAGTGAGCAGTTTTATTTAGAAGTCTTTTAGCATTTAGGTTTACTTATACGTAATTTGCATTTACATTCGCGATTATTACTTTCCAAGCCGCGTGGTGTTATAATTTTTCTATGTTTCTGTTAAGGCGTTTAAGCCTTCGATTTAGTATTAATTACACGAATCAAATAGATTAGAAATCATTCTACAATCTTTACAACTAAACTCCCATTTTGCAATAATAAATTGCCAAAGATATGTCTAGATTGGATGCTATACGAGACAATTGGGGCCTGAACCGCAGTATCAGAGCTTTCCACATTCAACCATACTCAGTCTGGACATGAGATTGGTATCATATTCACTATTATTTTTTGTATTAAATTGTTGTTATTAATCATGCTGAAGCTAATGTTGAAACCCGTTTAGAGAAAAACAATTGAATAAGAAAGTTTTCCATATGGTGCAGATTTTTTGGCATACACTATATATACCGTCTGTCTATTTTACGAGGGCTACATCAAATACCTCGCTTAAAAAGATAGCCTACTTTGTGAGATATATTACATAAACCTGAAAAATAATAAAACCATAAAGGTTATAGCTTCCTTATTTGAGGAGTTACAAAAAAAGTTAAAGGGATGAAAGTTGACGACAAAGACAATAAGAATAATAATTCGAAAAATGCAGTTGGCTTTGACATACGCACTTTGAGCGTTTGTAGTTAGAAAAATAAATACACATACACAATTACACATTCAGTATGGTAATAAGTAGTACTGTTATACATATTTTTTCGTTTTTTTTTGGATGTTCATTTTGTACTTGTATTTTTATTTATGAGTTATTTGTTTGTGTGTATTAAATTGTAATAAATAATTACTGAATTATAATTATTATAAACTGAATTTTTACTATCATGGCATAGCTGATTTTTACAATTCGATGATATGAATTGTGGTTTTGTCATTATCAGTTAACATTTTTGTGATATGTTTTATATCGTTGAAAAGAGAAAAAATAAATGGAATTAACGGTGTCATGGCCTACTTTGAGATTTGTCCTTTTCATTTTTGCACAAGAGCGTATATCAAAGCCAACTGCGTATTTCGAATTTTTTGATACACATTATTAGTCTCTTTGTTTTATTGTCTTCGCCGTCTCACAACGCCTGTAGACAAGCTACCCCCAACCAGGAATTTTGCCGAATCTCTTCTCTTAAGAAGAGTAGAGATCTTTTACTTGCCTAACATTTAATAGACAAGAGACCGACGGCTTTACATCTGGTCCGAAGGATGGTATATTCCCTATACAACCCTCGCCTAAGGTTGTATAGCTTCCGCGCATACACTGATATACAAGCCGCTGGAAAATGTGTGAGGCGAGGACGCGGTCTTCGTTGTGAACACGGAAGCGACCCTTTGTTTGTTATATAAAAAATCTGGTGCGGTGGGGGTTTAGAGCTGAGACCCTAGAGGGCGTTCGTGCACTTATTTTAGATGTGTAGAGTCTCAGGGTTTGATTTCTGGAAGTGTTTGATCGGGTGGAATGCTACTCCCTTCCCTGTATATTGTGTTTTGCACTATTTTGTATCACTTGGTTTTAATTAGCACTGGTTTGATTTTTATAGCTATTGTAGGGTTAACGGCTACACCCTGTATATTTTTCTTGAAAAAAAAATAACACCATGGTTTAAAGGGAATACAAAATTATTGGTTAACGGATATTGAACAGAGTTGAAAAGAATTTATTTTATTTTTACAAGTTTCCTTTGAAATTGAAACTAATCGACAACAGAAATTCTGGCTTAAATTGCTTTTAAAATATATTTAAAAAAGGTTGAAAGTAATTCACTTTGACGATTGAGCCTCGTAGGCGAAGGGAAAATAGAAAAGGGGGCCACTTAAGGCGAAGTGTTTTTTAATATTAGTATGGGGTCACTTAAGGCGAGGTCTTAAAACTAACTCTTTTTAACCAGGTTTCGGCCTGGGAAGCTAGAATCACGAAAAGATGGGACTGGGAATAAGAAAGCCTAGCTAGACGGAGGTATCTACAACATTAGTTAAATAGTAACCGGACCCGTTCAATAGCATAATCAGCTATTTCACAAAAATTCACTTTTTGAAACTTATATTTTTCCACATGAACACTACGCGAATACTTAACACTGGAGTCACTGTCAAAACTGAACTTAACTTCGGCTTGTTGCACGCCGGTATTTATACTGTTTTTGAGAAGTTTCGTTTGTCGCGCCCCATCGAATCTCGCATCCCGTTATAAAGATCTGGAAAGGCTTGGAATCGCTCCGTGCGGGCGAGGATGAGTCGTCGATTACGCCATGTTGCGCAATACTGGAAATTTTAAGATTTCGAAGATAAAAGTTATATAAAAAAATCGGCAATGAAAATAGGAATTTATTAAAATTAGAATGAAAGTCGGATCTATTTCGGTTTACAAGTTATTTGAGTTTTTATTAGCAAAATCTGACGCGACCCCGTAAGGTATTAACGGCGGTCCGATGTTTAAAAGTTGAAACGATATGAAAATGTTCTCGATAGGTGCGTAGTGTCTGAAGATAAGATATTAAAATGTTCCTAACGGGTACGAGTCGAGTTGAACCGAGATATCGTATGCTTGTATGTTATTATACGAGGAGTGATCAAAATTGGTGAAATTTAAAATAGCAATCGAGTTGC
Source organism: Leptura quadrifasciata (assembly GCA_963675555.1). Classification (NCBI taxonomy): domain Eukaryota; kingdom Metazoa; phylum Arthropoda; class Insecta; order Coleoptera; family Cerambycidae; genus Leptura; species Leptura quadrifasciata. Next base: position 2,041,114 of record OY776682.1, on the reverse strand, counting down.
GGAAATTTGATGAAATGAAGTTTGAACTTTTAAGACTCGAGGCACGGAACGTGATTTGAAGTATACAGGGGGTGATCGAAAAGAAATAAGATTAAAATTTGAAATGGATGCAAGAATTGAATGAATTGAAGTTGAATGGCGTGTTTGAGGTAAGTTGAAGTATACGAGGGGTCATCAAGAAGTAATAAGATTCTGAAAATAAAATTGTTTATAGAAAATTTACGGATTGAAGCAAGACGTTGAAAATTTGGATCTAGATAGTGATTTTGGTTAGGTTGATGAATATATGGGGGCTATATTTTTAAGGGACGCTTTTTGTGAAATTTCTTTTATAAAATGACTGGAATGAATGTTGGGAGTGTGTTCTCGGTGATTTTACGTTACTTGTGAATTATGGATTGTGCGTGAATTTTTTCTGATTTTGGTGACCTTTCATGTGGTTTTTTGTAGTAAACTAGGCCTGGTTGACTTTTTTAATCATGATTTGCCATGATGCCTGAACTAATATGAATTTTCTGCTAATTTTGCATTTTTTTGATTTCTGTTTTTGACTTATAGGGGGGATACCCTATAATAGTTGGGACGGTCACCCATCCAATTACTAACCGCGCCTGACGTTGCTTTACCTCGTATATCGAAGTACATAGTAAAGACGCACCTACGCTCGCCCCTCTGGATAGTTGTTTCTAAAACTTATTATTCTACAATAGGTATTAAGCGAGATATTTGGTGTGGCCCTCGTAAAATAGACAGATGGTATATCTGCCTGGCATTTTCTATTTATTGATTGAGCCAGCCACTCATACTGTTCATGAATTTTAGATTACAAATTAAGAAACTGAAAATTTAGATTTTAGAAAATAATGTCGTTATATTTTACACCTCGGAGAAAAAGGCTAGGTGAGCCACTTATTATTCGATGATCCAATTCACTCTCTTCTCCAGTAGTGATAAAGCCATCCCGCATACCCCGGTACAATAATTGTTCGGAGTGCATTTATTGACTATAGTAATGCATGAGCCAGTACATTCATGCAGAGCACCCCGTGGCGTTGTTCAACAATACCCCTTTTATTACACCGTCATTTGACTATAACGGAAATGGTGAAAATAGTTACAAAAACCGTAATAATTAAATACATATATCTACTCAGCAGTGTTGAAGCTTTTGTTTACGCCGGGACTGAATTTCAATACTGGATAATTGTTGGCTATTGAATTATTGAAAAAGGTCTAAATTTCTGGCAAAGCAAACACGTCGGCTAGTTTGTTCAAAGCAAAAAATTTATTTCAAATAATTGTAATATATATCACCCGTTACTAGTGTGAATAATAAACGGTAAATCTTAAAGCCCACCGTTTGGACAAACCGTCGCCAGGATTAACGCCAAAAGAAGACATGTTTTACAAGATTTAGTAAATCTATTAAGGTGTTTATTAGCTTTATATTTTTTGTATCGATGCGGGTTATTAATTCATACTTTTTACAACTCAGCTATTTAAACTATGTCATCTTTGATTGGTAGTTAAGAACAAACATATTCTAGTATATGGGACATCCTGTATATTAAATGTATTAAATTAAACATTAAGTTCCAGATTTCAATGAATATTTTCTTTTAAAATGGTTATGGATGGCTTGTCTTTCTTATGAGGACCGATTGACGTTGTTATTGAGGGTCACATGGGTTCACATAATATCTGCTTAAGACCTTTAAACAAAATAGTATAAATGTATTTGTAGGAAAATATTCTAATGAGGACTCACCTTTTTTATTTTTTCCATTGGCCTCGTTTGTTCAAAGTCTTGCCTTATCTAATTTATTCTTTGTCTGTTTTCCGAAGAAAGGTCACAAATTCGGCTTCTTTTATTTATTTATTTTTTTATTTATACACCATCTAACAGACTATTTACAGGATAGGAAATAACACATATTTATTTAATATACAGTACACAACTCATAGTGAGTTAAATATATATAATAATAAAGTGGGAGAGGATTCTCATGTCGGTCGTCGTATACCTACCTTGCACTGACGAGAGCCAACAGCTCGAAACTGCAGTCTGCAAGTGGTGTGTGACGACTGGCAAGGGAGCTCCTTTAAGTAGGATCAGTCTTTCGGCTGGTGTTTGTTGCAATCGAAGCATTAGCGTTTTGATGGTAATATGCAATTATTACACTTAACGCGCCAGGCTTGTAACTTGTAATTCAGCGCTCGGCGGGGCACATAGCCCGGAGAGTAGCTGTTGGTTGCAGCCTGGCTAGGTTCCTTATAGTAAAATAAGGATTTATAGAGGAGTTTGCGACTAAAAATATTATGTTTAATATTCCGCCCTCTAAAAGCACATTTGAACTATGCTAAGCCAAGTCAGGCTATTTATTTTTCGATTGCAACAGACACTGGACCGCTAGATGGCGCCTGCTGGCTGTTTTACATGTCGCTATTGTAAAAATACCGGGATGTACTATAGTCAAAGGATTCTCATGTCGGTCGTCGTATACCTACCTTGCACTGACGAGAGCCAACAGCTCGAAACTGCAGTCTGCAAGTGGTGTGTGACGACTGGCAAGGGAGCTCCTTTAAGTAGGATCAGTCTTTCGGCTGGTGTTTGTTGCAATCGAAGCATTAGCGTTTTGATGGTAATATGCAATTATTACACTTAACGCGCCAGGCTTGTAACTTGTAATTCAGCGCTCGGCGGGGCACATAGCCCGGAGAGTAGCTGTTGGTTGCAGCCTGGTTAGGTTCCTTATAGTAAAATAAGGATTTATAGAGGAGTTTGCGACTAAAAATATTATACTTGCTATTAGTTCGATTATTATGATAATTATTTAGACCGGAATAAGTCGTTAATTTATGTTACAGTGATTGAATTTCCATTGTATCGGAGCAATTATTTCTATTCCTCACACCGTGGAGTATAAAAAAATTAGAAATTTAATAATAGTTATCCGACGCGCGACGATAGAAAGTGGGGGTGTTTTTACTGAAGACGGTTAACTTTCATAGTAACTGAACTAATTTGATTGACAAGCAGATATAATCTTCCCTCGCGTCTAAAATTTTATACGTAATGATAAAAATCTTGATATTTTTTTTGTGTTCCATATGCCACCGAATAAAAACAATGCGTTGTAAATTAGATTAATATAAAAGAAACGGAAGTTCTAATCAAACTACGCGCCCCATCAGATAAAACTATCTCAATAAATTGAAGGTAATAAAGTAGCAATATTTTTTGGTCGATAATGAAGGGGGGTACTGTTAGATACGCGTGACCATTATTTTCTAAATAATTCATACGTACAGGGTTATTTATTCATTGTACTTTGACCCTTTCTTTGTTTTTGATATTATTGGCAATAAAAAAAGTTTAGAAAAGTTGTAGAGTTGTATATATACAGTATGATCCATTTCAAATGTGAATACCCTAATAAAAGTTGTATTTATTATCGATTTTGAGATTTTCTTTTTAAAGGTACAATACCAAAAAGTACTTTTGGATAAAGCGTATATTTTATTTTTAATAACCATGGCCTACCGCGATGTGTGTAGGGGCTAAAATTCAAGAAATCGTATTAGCGATTTTTTTATGTGCCATCTGAATACATCCCTGTACTCAGAACTCTTCTAAATGGGTACTTATGTGCCAAATTTCATAAAACTACGAATTAATTACATTTTCGCAGATAAATTTAATAATGAAAATATTAATACGCATTTATTATTGCAGACATAGTAAGTCATGGAATAAACATCAAAAACACATAGAATTAATTCTAATAATATTACTGATTAATTAAAATTAATAAGATTGATAGCAACGACGTACAGTATTCCCCATTATGTTTAATTTGAGGTTCAGTTTTCGTAAATAATGAACACTATCTTTTATCCTTTATAACCCTTTTACCGATTTTATAAAATAATTATTTTGAGCTTTATTACAAAACCTGTAAATAATGACAAATGAGTTCAGTGCTTTCATTAAGAAGTATGTTCTCCTAACTTGTTTTCAAGACATGCAAGCGAAGTTTTCATTTCGCTTGTTGCCTATAATGTAGTCATGAAAAGGCAATTGTTGAAACAATCAAACTATATTGTTAACTGTCATTTAGAGTGTGAATAAGTTTTGTGTGCCAACTATTTGCAAAAATAAGTGATATTTGTTACTAAATATGAGGAACAAAATTGAAATTGTTCGTAAATAATTTAATATTAAACATCCCAATGGACCAAAAGTCAATAAAAAAGTTTTCAATGACACAGTTCCTTATCAAAACAAATTATCAGAGGGAGAAATCACGCACATTTTTTAGATAGACATAATGATCAAATTTTGGAATATTTTCCTAATTCCAGCTTAAAAGGTGTCAGTCTAGATTTAAATATTCCAATAGAAACTATTAGAAGATGTCTTGTAAAGAATCATGTCAGACCATGCAAACCAAAGTTTTTGAATACTTTGTTTTCCTTTCTTCTACTCTAACTCTTCTCTTCTCTTCTCTTCTCTTCTCTTCTCTTCTCTTCTCTTCTCTTCTCTTCTCTTCTCTTCTCTTCTCTTCTCTTCTCTTCTCTTCTCTTCTCTTCTCTTCTCTTCTCTGCTCTTATCTTATCTTCTCTTCACTTCTCTCCTCTCCTCTCCTCTCCTCTCTATTTTAAGCCCGGAGATGAAGACAGAAGATTGGAATTTTGTTTGTGGGTTCTGAGAGAATACGAATTCCATAAAAAAATTGTACACCAACGAAGCCACTTTCACCACCAACGGTACGGTTTCATCCCAAAACTATCGCTACTGGTTAGTAGAAAACCCAGAATAGGTTATCAAACGTAAAAAGCAATATTCACTAAAAGTAAATGTGCGGTGCGGGATACTCCATAATAAAATTATTGCTCCGTTCTTCTTTGAAGGTAATTTAAATACATTTCAATTTTTTAATTTTTTGAGGAATGAATTTTCGAAAGCACTAGATTTACCCATTTGTGACCACATTAATTTAAAATTCTGGTTAGATGGGTGTCCTGTACATAATGCACTGATAGTGAGAGAGTGGTTAAATAATAATTTTGGAAATCAGTGGATGGATGGCTCCCAATAGCCCTCTAATTGAATATCCGCCTAGGTCACGGGATTTAACGCCAATGGACTTTTTTCTTTGGAGTAGTATTAAGCTGAATAAGGAATGCATGCCTAGAAATTACCCCTACACAATTAAGAAGTTTCAAATGATATTAAAAAAGTTATGACAAATGTATTATACAATGAACGGTGGTTTGATGGAAGCTTCAAACATTTAGTTTTTCTTTCATAATCTTCATTTATTACATTACATTTATTGTTGTTAAAGAAATTATTTTAGTGTTTAAATATTCCTTGTTACGGTTACTGCGTGCCATTATTATTAGTTCTATGTTATTTCTATGGCGTGATTGGCTCCATTATGTTTTCATTGCGTATTAGTATTCATTTTGTTGTTTCGTTCTTGTATACACACTAAATCATATTTTAATTTTTTTACTCCCTTTCTTAATAGTGTGGGGTGATATTGGGGGTGATAGTGGGGGGTGGCTGATGCCAAAAAAAACGTCGATATCTTGACTTTTTGTGCATGTCCGAAATTGTAATTTTATGGACTCTCACCCACTTGCTTCGCCTATTTACCCTTATTTACCCCATTTTTTCCCGAACCCTTCAACGGAATTAGATCAAAATATAATCTAGTTCCAGATCTCGTTATAATACATAAGTCTACCAAATTTCAAGTCAGTATTATAAACGATTCCAGAGTAAACGTGCGCACAAAAAAATTACAGACCGACAGACAGAATTTTTTTTTTTGCTCAAATTTAAAATCTCGATGTTTCATGATATTTTAATCATATTTCAACAAAAAAAGAAAAAAAATTTTTTTTGCGTTACTACACTTCCGCTGGACGTTTAATACATCCAAAAGTTAAACAACCATCAAAATATAAACGAAATTTAGTGTACTGGATCCCTGTCTATAAAACACAACTAAAACACAACAGCCTTGGAAACTTTTAACATCAAATATCTATGAAATGACGACATCAAGTAGGTAGCACAAATGTCATTTGGTTATCGTTATAGTTTTTGTCATTATCAAAGTGTTCGGTTTTGTGCATAATATGTCAAAAATATAAGACAATGTGATAATTAACTGTTAAATAGGCTGTGGCAAAGTAGTGTTTAAATTATAGCGTATATAGGTACTGAAAAATATCAATACGAGTTACGTTAGCCCCCTGAACGATAACAAATGGAAATAATGGTTTGCTTGAGGTATTTGAGATATTCATGTGAAATTCCTCATAATTACCTAACCTACTTATATATAAATATCTGTAAGGAACTTCGTTTTATGTTTATTTTGTTCTAAAATTTGTCAGGAATGATGTAAAGCATTAAAATATCATTTTCTTTTGCAGTGTTGTGATCATGAATATGGACAATTCCGTCGATTATAAATATACAGAGCTAATACGGACAGTAGCTAAGGTAAATCATTTAATATTTTATTTATGACATTGTTTCGAGTTTAAATGAGTTCAAAGTTATACAAGTACAAATAACGTTGTAAATTTTTAGTATTATTAATAACGCGAAAATATCAAATAGTTGAAATTGGACACTGGCAAAACAATACACCGATAAATGTTGTGATAACTAATACTTGTAGCAAATATTTAAATTCTAGCATTTGAATTCATTTGTTACTTGACTTGCACAAAATATTTAGATGCATAGATATATATTTAATTCCGCATTAAGTTTAAGTATAACCATACCTAATCTATAAATGCATATGCGCGTCATCTCAATCTCAATTGTAACAGATAAAGTGGTGGAAAAAATAATTATATTCCTATATATGTACAGGGTGATTCACATAAAACACCCCCGGCAGTTTCCGTATTAACGAAAAGAGGTATTCAATTTCTGTAAGGGCCAGTCGTTACATATTTTTTGTGGCTTTATTTTGTCGTTCAAATGCTGTCAATGACAGTGGCGTTCGCGACGTCGCGACGCCGGAAAGAAAATTTTGGATGACTGGAACTTTGAAAGCATAACATTATTAAAATTTGTTTAATTCCAAGTACTTTTTGCAGTATACATTTTTCTATTATGTAGTGAGGGGTACAGAACCCTAAGAAGATTACAGAATATCACTCATTTTTGATATACAGCGGGTTTTCTATTTTTGGTGAAATTTAGATCGGATAGTTTTTTTATTGGTACACTTTCACGCCTCGAGAATTAGAACCTAAGTTTCACAATAAATCCACCAAAATCCACCTTGGATTAGTATTTAATTTGAATTTAGCTACAGTTTGGTTTAAGAATTTGTTATATCGGAGTTGATTTGAAGAGGTCGCTAGGTATGCTTAAAGAGAAGCTAGACACTTTAACCACTGTGCTACCGCCTCTCATTTTCATTTGCTTCAAAAATTGAATCAAATTCTTTTTAAGAACTAAAAATTAAATTTTCATTACTTTTATCAAATAATATGGTACTAATTCAATTTCCTTAAAAAAAGATCGGTGTCCATAAAAGGAGTCTAGAATATCTCTACTGATATATATATATATATATATATATATATATATATATATATATATAGAGCATTCCATTTTAAAAAAGGCACTTGACCCTGCTTTAGCTTGCCCTGTAAATTTCTAGCCGTTATAGAACTCAAGTTATTGAAGTCGGACGCACTATTATCCCACCCTGTATAAAGTTTCGATAATCCCCAACTTTTTTTCTTTACATTGCTTGAGGTTATTTTACACGATACGATATCAACAAAAAACGTAATAATCTTTTCCAGCTACAATTTCGGTATTATTTAACTCAGAATTTTTATTTCCAAGAATTAAACGTTTTGTAAGACATCTACGCAGGAAATTTTTATTCTTAGCCGATTTTGTTCAGTTTAATATCTGTTTTGTATCATTCGATAGTTAATAACGATATAATAACGGTAATTTAGATAGGTATTGATTGCATTTGTTTTGCTTGAGTGACTCTATGAAAGGCCCACCTCAATATTTTAACTAAACTTAACAACCCGTGTGAAAATGAATGTCATTGAGTCGTGTAATGTATTCTGCTTGCAGTCTATAATAAATCTATGATACCAGGTACGGACTAAAAAAGGAGGATAGTGGTATCGTCCTAGAATGTTGATGAAATCTTTGTAACTACCTATTTTTAATTGAAGCATATAAACCAAAGTTTTCAGTTATAAATACCACTATCTTCTAGAATTCGTGAATATTCTGAAAATTCTCTAAAAATATTCGTGAGAGAAAAATCATAAATCAAAATATAGGAAGTTGGCCATGGAATAAAATGCATCTTGTGCTATAAAAATCGATCATGACTATATCAAAAATAAATGAAATGTCAAAGAAGCATCCGTGTTAATGGTTATTTAAAGAAAAAAATATAAAAAGACAAATTCATATTGGAGAAAATTACAATGTACTGAATAGATTGGGGAAAACCCATAATGAGCGAATGATGAAACTTCACTAGTTATTTATTGGTATTCTTGATGGAAATAGTATTAACTTCTTAGATTATTCAATATTTCATAAACCGTCCCAATTTTCTCTTTCTTAAAAAGAACGAGATAGTAACATAGCCGTTACAACTCTTTAAGAAAATATATAAAATATGCAAAAGATAGAATTCAAAAGAAAAATGAACCATGAAATCGTGCACTACTTGTATTCGACAAACTGTTGGAAAAAAGAATATTAGAGCATAAGAGAAGTTACACCAATAAAAAAAAGTAGGCTCTGCATATGCCAACCGTCTAATAGAGGAGGACTCTGCGTTCAATGAAGACTTCAAAATTCTACATACAAAAATAAAAGGTTGAAACTTAATTGACTGGAATCTTTAGAACTAAATAAAATAAGTAATTCATCGCCTCTATTAAATTTATTTATTTAATTTCATTACAGATTATTACATATTGCAGCAGACACTGGACCACTAGATGGCGCCTGCTGACTATTTTGCATGTCGCTATCCTAACAATACCGAGATGTACCAAATAGTCACAGGATCCTCATGTTGTTTGTCACAAACCTACCTTGCACTGACGAGAGCCAACATCAAAACTGCATATTGTCTGAAAGTTATTTGTGGCATTCTACGAATATTCTTTCCTATTATTTGGGTTTTCTACCACATGTATTATCCTCTTCAAAAACAAATCACCGAATCATATATTAAAAATAGTAAAGATTTTGTAGAAAAAATTTATGAAAACGATATTCATGAATCACACTTGATGGTAAGTTTTGATGTAGTTAGTCTTTTGACCAATGTTCCGGTAGATGAAATCTTAAAAATAGTTAAAGATAGGTTGCTGAATGATAATAATTTGGAAACTAGTACTAAATTAAGTGTAAATAGCATAATGGAACTATTAACAATGTGTATAATAACGACCTATTTTCAATTAGAAAACGAGTTCTATCAGCAGGATTTTGGTATGCCAATGGGGTCTCCATTATCAACAATTTTAAGAAACATATTTATGGGAGAACTTTGAGTACACACATTTTCAAAACTGTATGAACAAACCGGTTGTCTCGTGGAGATATGTTGATGACATCTTTACAATTTGGCCTCATGGTGTTGATTTACTAGATAGTCTTTTAGAAAATATAAATAGTAAGGAACCGTCTATTAAATTCACATTAGAAGTAGAAAGTAGGAATGAACTACCGTTTATAGATGTTTTAATTAAAAGGGTAAATAATACAATTGAAACAAGTGTTTATAGAAAATCAACACGTACTAATAGCTATCTAAATTTTAACTCAAATCAATCAATAAATGTTAAAAGGGTTGTTGTAAAATGTTTATAAGATAGGGCCAAAATAATTTCATCTAATAATGAAATCTTAAATAACGCGAGAAAATTTATCAAAGAGGTTCTAGTACAAAATTAATACCCTGAAGCCTTTGTTGATAGAGTTTTCATAAATGTTGAAAATAGGGGCAATCAGGTACGAGAAAAATCTGAACGTCATTATACAGCAACAATCCCCTATGTATACGAACTATCGGAGAAGCTAGGCCGTATAGGTGACAAATTTGATGTTAGGACGGTATTTCAAACGGGCAACACTTTGAGATTTATTTTAACAAAAACAAAACCGATAAACCGGGAGCAGAATTTAAAAAAACTGTATTTACGATATCCCGTGCGAATGTGATAAATGTTATGTGGGTGAGTCATCCAGACCTTTCAGTGTGAGGTTGGATGTGCACAAGAATTACATTAGAAAGGATAAAATTCAGAAATCAAAGATTTGTAAACATGTTTGGGAAAACGGACATAGAATAAACTGGGACTCGGTAAAAATTTTAACAAAAGAGGCAGATAACAAAAAAGATAAATGTGTATCGAATTGTTCTGTAGATATTTGTACAACCTGGCAACCAATGTTAAAAGAAGAACTAACAAACTCAACATTATCTAAAAGAAAATATCATCAGTTCTGTGTAAGTAGTAAATATCTATGGAAATGATATAAACAGAATCTTAAAGCTGTGTATTTAATATACACAACAAATAAGAGTTCTTCGAAAACAGCTTTGAAACTGGAAAGATACCACTTTCCGAAACGTCAGCAAAATACATTATATCTGTGTTTATTCCGATTTATCTTATTTGTTAAAAAAATAACCTAACTGTTCTTTTGAGTAAACGTCACAGGCGCAGAGGCTTTTATCCATTAATTCTATTATTTTGTAGATTCGGTGACTTGTTTTTGAAGAGGATAATACATGTGGTAGAAAACCCAAATAAAAGAAACAATATATAATTTTTGTGAAATGATGTGTTACATCAAAATGTGTCATCCTGGACTGACATTTGTAATTGATTCATTTGAAGATTGTGGCCAAGACATGTCATACAAAATTTGTTCAAGGAAATTTGCTACAATTATCCAGTAAATTTTTGAATATACTAAAGTATTTTTTGTACGCCGTGAAATACAAACATCTGATAAATGTCAATCCTACATTCTGTTTTTCACCATTAAAAAAGGAAGATGTGCTGGAAAATTTTCAGAGACACTTAACTTTGATTAGAGACAGTTGAAAATTTTTAGAAATCTAATTAGAAAAGTCCACTTTTTTCGTCTGGAACTGCTCCTAAGTTTTGAAAAACGAATAGCTAATATTTTCTTGAGATCATTACGAACCGCTTTAATGTATGTTTTTAATTATGCAGTAATTTATTTTAATTGGTTAGTAGTCAGAAATGCTCAAAAACCAACTTTCTTAAATCAAAATTTATGGAGATTTTTCAAAACGGGGACATAATGATAATTAAAAAGTAGGAACATATGAATATGTCATAAATAAATGATTGTAGATAACGGTTTCTGATGATAGTTTTTGCACCCATTTGCTGAACCCTGCCCTGGATAAAGGCAACTACATCTTCACCTATACTATTACGCATCGCGTAATAACTCATTTATTATATAATTTTAATGTTTTGATTGTCCGTTGTGAGGTTCAACTGGTTAGTAGATTAACTTTACAGAATAAACATTTTGATTTTGACCCTTTTTGATGCAAGGGTCACTGTCGATTTTTCATCTATTGTACAAATACCGGTCGTATTCATATTTCTTTACGTTTAACTACCATCAGACTGCCTAACACTTAAAATAAGTAATGGACTTCATTTTTAATGTTTCTTGTCAACAGTAATATTGCGAACTCAGCTCTAAGGTCCGGAACGAGGACGACAATACGGGCGAAAGTGATTAATGTTGTAACGCAATAAAACTGACGGATAATTTTGGAGTTGCCCTTAGGTATGTCCGACTTTATTCAATTTCGTCACGGACTTTTAACAAAATAAATCAAAAATGAAAATATAACCGAAAATATCAGTAATACTGCGCTCTATATAAGTGGACAAATAGTATTTTTTTCCTTGCATTTCATTGCAAAACCGATCCTAAATTTTTCTGGTCTTACAATCTAATCAAAGAAAAAGTCGTACCAGAATACCAGGCAAATTAGTCAACGAATAAGATATATTTGACACACCTCAATTGATAGTGGATGATGGGTTTAGTAATTACTTTATTTTACTAATGTAGAAATTATTAATTTACCAATTTTGAATGTCAGCGAATTTACTGAAAATTATGTTTTGAATGCCACTGGAAAATTAAAAAATAAAATGACATCAGGATACGACCAAGTTCCAAGTTTTCTAGTTAAGGATTGTAAATATATTTTCATTCAATTTTTACTCATTTTATTTTTCATGGCTCCTAAAAGCGGTCCTTTTCTCCAAGTTTGGAAACTAATCCGAATCTGTTCTATGCTCATATCCAGCGATTCTTCTTTATTAGTTAGTTACAGACCAATCTCCGTTTTATGTAATTTTGCAAAGGTTTTAGAGATCTCACTGTACGTATCTGAAGCAATTAACGATCAAGATCAAGTAGACGTAATATAGACAGATTTCTATGATACTAAAGTCATTTATATGTTCTAGCAATGGGCTTTTACAGAACTCAAATATCTCTAGTAGTATTCTTTCCTATTATTTGGGTTTTCTACCACATGTATTATTATCCTCCAAATCACCGAATCTACAAAATAATAGAATTATTGGAAAAAAGGCCTCTGCGCCCGTGACGTTTACGCCAAAGGAAAAGTCAGAGGTTATGTTTTGCAAATAATATAAATCGGAATAAACACAAAAATAATGTATTTTGCTGACGTTTCAGAAAGTAATCTCTTTCCGTTTTCAAAGCTATTTTTTAAAGAACTCTTATTTTGCTGTGTATGTCAAATACACAGCTTTAAGATTCTGTTTATGTTATTTCCATAGATACTTACTACTTACACAGAACATAGAACTGATGATATTCTTTAGATAATGTTGAGTTTGTTAAGTTCTTCTTTTAACATTGGTAGCCAGGTTGTACAAATATCTACAGAACAATTCGATACGCACTTATCTTCATTTAATAAGATTATTGCTGATTCTTTAATTTTTCTTTTTTTGGTATCTGTTTCTTTTGTTAAAATTTTTGCCGAGTCCCAGTTTATTCTACGTCCGTTTTCCCAAGCATGTTCACAAATCTTTGATTTCTGAATTTCATTCTTTCTAATGTAATTCTTGTGCTCATCCAACCTCACACTGAAAGGTCTGGATGACTCACCCACATAACATTTATCACATTCGCACGGGATATTGTAAATACAGTTTTTTGAATTCTGCTCCCTGTTTATCGGTTTTGTTTTTGTTAAAATAGATCTTAAAGTGTTCCCCGTTTGAAATATCGTCCTAACATCAAATTTGTCACCTATACGGCGTAGCTTTTCCGATAGTCCGTATACATAAGGAATTATTGCTGTATAATGACGTTCAGGTTTTTGTCGTACCTGATTGTCCCTATTTTCAACATTTATGAAAACTCTATCAACAAAGGCTTCAGGATATTGATTTTGTACTAGAACCTCTTTGATAAATTTTTTCTCGTTTAATATTTCTTTATTAGATGAAATTATTTTGGCCCTATCGTATAAACATTTTACAACACCCCTTTTAACATTTATTGACTGATTTGAGTTAAAATTTAGATATCTATTAGTATATGTTGGTTTTTTATAAACGCTTGTTTCAATTGTATTATTTATCCTTCTAATTAAAACATCTAAAAACGGTAGTTCATTCCTACATTCTACTTCTAATGTGAATTTAATAGACGGTTCCTTACTATTTATATTTTCTAAAAAACTATCTAGTAAATCAACACCATGAGGCCAAATTGCAAAGATGTCGTCAACATATCTCCACCAGACAACCGGTTTGTTTATACAATATTGAACATGTGTGTTCTCAAAGTTCTCCATAAATATGTTGCTTAAAATTGGTGATAATGCAGACCCCATAGCCATACCAAAATCCTGCTGATAGAACTCATTGTCCAATTGAAAATAGGTTGCCTTTATACACAGTGTTAAGAGTTCCATTATGCTATTTACACTTAATTTAGTTCTAGTTTCCAAATTATTATCATTTAGCAACCTGTCTTTAACTATTTTTAATGTTTCATCTACCGGAACATTTGTAAAGAGGCTAACTACATCAAAACTAACCATCAGGTGTGATCCATGAATATCGGTTTCATAAATTTTTTTTTTTAAATGTTTACTATTTTTAATATATGAATCGGTATTTCCAGATAATGGATCAATAATTTTAAGTAAAAATTTTGCCAAATTATGACATGGTGAATTAATAGAACTAACAATTGGTCTTAAAGGAATATTTTGTTTATATGTCTTTGGTAAGCCATAAAAATGAGGGGGCTTACTATGATGTGGTGTAAGTTTCCTTCGTTCAAAATCATTAAATTCATGTTTGTATTTAAACAAAGTTCTGTAAATTTTGCTCTCTATTGATTTTGTTGGATCTTTGTTTAGTTTTGAGTAGGGTCCGTCATTTACAAGAGCCATGATTTTTGTGTTATATATATCTTTATCTATAATGACTGTGGCATTACCTTTGTCTGCTGGCAATATTTTCATACTTTCATCGCGTTTAAAAAAAAAAAAAAAAAAAAAAAAAACTGTATTTACAATATCCCGTGCGAATGTGATAAATGTTATGTGGGTGAGTCATCCAGACCTTTCAGTGTGAGGTTGGATGAGCACAAGAATTACATTAGAAAGAATGAAATTCAGAAATCAAAGATTTGTGAACATGTTTGGGAAAACGGACATAGAATAAACTGGGACTCGGCAAAAATTTTAACAAAAGAAACAGATACCAAAAAAAGAAAAATTAAAGAATCAGCAATAATCTTATTAAATGAAGATAAGTGCGTATCGAATTGTTCTGTAGATATTTGTACAACCTGGCTACCAATGTTAAAAGAAGAACTTAACAAACTCAACATTATCTAAAGAATATCATCAGTTCTATGTTCTGTGTAAGTAGTAAGTATCTATGGAAATAACATAAACAGAATCTTAAAGCTGTGTATTTGACATACACAGCAAAATAAGAGTTCTTTAAAAAATAGCTTTGAAAACGGAAAGAGATTACTTTCTGAAACGTCAGCAAAATATATTATTTTTGTGTTTATTCCGATTTATATTATTTGCAAAACATAACCTCTGACTTTTCCTTTGGCGTAAACGTCACGGGCGCAGAGGCTTTTTTTCCAATAATTCTATTATTTTGTAGATTCGGTGATTTGGAGGATAATAGTACATGTGGTAGAAAACCCAAATAATAGGAAAGAATATTCGTAGAATGCCACAAATAACTTTCAGACAATATCTCTAGTAGTAGTTTCTGAAATATTTCACCTTGGGAGTTTTTATTGGCGTACTCCGTATATCTTCTGGTCACATAAAAATAAAAAACTAATATGAACATAACACCACAATTAATGTTTAGACAATAATTTTTGTAATATTTTTCGTTCATTGAATTTGGATCAGCTGCGATACTGTTGTATGATCTCTTTTTTAGTTATTACTTGCTGGATAATAGTAAATGAAATCCTTCTCTACCAGGTGAAAATGCATCTGACCAATCAACGCGTGCGGTGGAAGCCATAATTTATTTACAAACAATGGTCATTTATAAAAACAAAAAATATATGAGTTTTTGAATGGAAGCAGTAAAAATATAAATGATTAATAGTCAACTATAGCCATTAAACTGTATCTATCTATCTAAATTAGTTATTAACAATGGGACCTTTTGAGTAAATGCATAAATCACTGTCGATATCATTCCGATTTGCTCGTTCAAATTGTATGCAGTGTAGTGAATAGTTTGAATTATGAAACGGACCTCGTCTAAACGTCTAAATGGAAATTTACTCATTAACTTGATTAAATGTCCATGGAATATATCTTTGTCTCTTATTAGTGCTATTTAAGTTCGTGCTAAAACAATTTGGTGTTGTGGAAACAGCACCAGTAGTTGATATTCGAGGATTTAGATTGTATTTTTTTTAAAAGCACATAAAAAACACTTCACATATAGGAGACAACTCTCATATCCATGCCAAAGGCTGTCCGTAAGCGGGTTATACATTTGACAAAACGCAGACAACATCCATCACCCACCGACATTTCCAGTGTCTGTGCCGTGGATCGAACCCAGAACACAGCAGGGTCAGAACAAGTCCGTTCGCCACTCAACTGAGCTACCGTGAAAAGACATAGTAAAGTTTGTAGTATGAGAAAAATAAACAAAATGATTTTTCACTGAGAAAAATTCCCATATTTTTTTAATTACAACCAACTCTAACTTGGATATTAGAAATGTAGAAGGCTTAGATGTTGTGTTTTTCTGATCACAATGTTACATCTTGTGACATTGAATTGAGAGGTTGTGATTCTAAACCAACAGTAAAGGATTTCCGTAGCTTTAGAAATTTTAATATTGAGTTATTTAATTTACACGCTTCTGATTTAATTGGAATACTATATATAATTATAACTCTCTAGAAGAAAAAGTTGACTTCCTCAGCGTAAATCTGTTAAATATTTTTAATCATCATGCTCCTCTAAAAAGAGTTACTTTCAAATCTAACAAGCGTCCAGAACCATGGTTTACAAAGATTTTATATGAGCTTAAAAAAATTAAAAGAAAAGCTTAGTTAAGATACAAAAAAGTAATTATTACAACGTTGCCGTTATTCAAGAAAGAACTGAATTTTACAAGTTTCATATTTATAATACCAGAAATAATCCTAAACAAATGTGGAATAACTTAAAGTCATGGGGAGTAGCAAAGGATAATACTCCACCAAATCTTCCTGAAGATCTTTGTAATGCTCCTGATATCATCACTTATTTCATGGATTCTATACCAAATCGAAAATCTAATGAGCAACATAACGATTCATTTTTAGAAACTAAGTTTTTGGACGACATTTTATTTACTTTCAAACCGGTTACTGTTAAAAAAATTGCAGATATTAATAAACAAGAATCCCACACTATTGGCCCTGATGGAATATCGGCAAAATTGTTACAACTTGCACTACAATATCGGCACTAGTGGCCCATATTATTAATATATAATTAGAACTTGGTGTTCTTCCTCCTCAATGGAAAAGTCCTGTGTAAAGCCTATACCTAAGAAAAAAATCCTGAACAACTTAGGGATCTACGCCCTATAAGCATGCTTTCTGTTCCATTAAAAATTGCAGAATGAGCTATATATGAACAACTTTCTGAAAATGTCTTTCAAAATTCAATAATTCCGTCTAATCAGCCCGGATTTCAAAAAGGCTTCAGTACTTCTACACTACTAGGTAATATAACTGACGAAATTTTGCGAGCCATTGACAACACAAAAGTCACTTCTTTGACGTTACTATATGACTAAAGATTTTGACTTCTTCTAATTGCAAAATTAAGTTATTATGGCATATTTGGACATGCCTTTTGCTCGTTTCAAAATTATCTGAATAGCAGACAACAGTATACTAATCTTAATTCAGGAAACTCGATCACAAAATAGATCAGTTTTATCCGGTGTTCGGCAAGGATCTATTTTTGGACCACTTCTTTTTGATATATTTATTGCAGATATCTCCACCTTGTATGTTTTTACATTTTTGAAATAAAGATCACATTTTGGATACATTTATACTAGTTTCAACAATTTATTCACTGTTGCACGAAACATAATTCTAATTTTAGTTGTCAATCTAGGTGGCTGCGAATATGTTACAATTATTTTTGTTCCAATGTAATTCATATAAAAGATACGAAAACGTCAATATGTCCAATAATACATCATACAGGGTGCTGTAAACTCATTAAGATCACATTTTTCAAAATAACTGATTTAAAAAAAAATACTATGATATGGGCCACCCGGATATTCAGAAAGCTCTATTTAGTAGGGGTTAAAAATGTTGTTGTTACAATTATACAGGGTGCTCCAAACTCATTAAAATCACATTTTTCAAAAGAACTCATTTTTTAAAATATTATGATATGGGCCACCCGGATTTTCAGAAAGCTCTATTTTAAATGGTACCAAAAGTTCCGTAATGTGTAATCATTACCGGCAGGAATGACAATTTTTTTTTTATAGAAATTTGTGATTTATATCTAACTTCAATTAAATTTTGATCAATTTTGTATATTTGTGTTAATATTTTATGATATGCACAAGACTGAGCCAGAGGCCCATTCTTCCTCCTTATTTGATGACCCACTTACCGGAGAAAGGTATTTGGAATTTCTTCAAAACGAAATTGAAGATGGTATAGATAATTTGACTTTAGCTCAACAGGGGCAACTCTAATTTCAGCAGGACGGAGCGCCTCCCCGTAACTCCAGGAATGTTGCTGCTTATCTTAATAATTAATTCGGGGAGCAATGGATTGGGGCGAACGGCCCTGTTAGATGGCCCTCGATCTAGCTTGTATAGATTTCTTTTTATGGGCTCATTTAAGAAATATTGTGTCCTCAACAGCTGTGTATACAAGAGTGGATTTAGAAAATCGTGTGAGGATGGCATTTGACAACATATCTCCTGCAAAATGTTCAAGACAATTTTATTAAAAGAATTCGGAAGTGCAGAGATCAAAATGGAGGTCATTTTGAACAGTTGTTAAATTAGAAATTGGAATAAACAATTTATTAACCTACTGCAGTACTGTATTTATTTTTAAGGTTATTTGCGGTGGAACCGGAAGTGACAAAAATGTCAGATAGGTCTCCGCAGGAGATAGAATGGACCGCTGCCTCATTCTTGCTGCATATCATAAAATATTAACACAAATATACAGGGTTGATCAAAATTTAATTGAAGTTAGGTATAAATCATAAATTTCTTAAGAAAAATTGTCATTCCTGCCGGTAAAGATTACACATTACGGAACTTTTGGTACCATTTAACCCCAACTAAATAGAGCCTTCTGAAAATCCGGGTGGCCCATATCATAATATTTTTAAAAATGAGGTCTTTTGGAAAATGTGGTTTTAATGAGTTTGGAGCATCCTGTATAATTGTAACACATTCGCAGCCATCTAGATTGATTACTAAAATTCGAATTATTTTTAGTGCAACCCTGTATAAATTGTTCAAAATAGTATAAATGTATCCAAAATGTGATCTTTATTTCAAAAATGTAAAAACGTACAGGATGGTCCATTTAGAAAAAACTTGGGGCCATTTTCGGTGAAACCGGAAGTGACAAATATGGCGGATAGGTCTCAAAAAGTTGTAAATCTTACCTAATTCCACCACATAAAATTTCATCCCGATATCTTTAAAAACAGTTACAGGGGTAGCCCACTATTCGTTTATACCCGGTATATTATATTTAGATGTATAAGTTGTTTTGTTTATGTACATATTATATCTTTTTTTATTTCTATACTCAGGAACACACTTCCCTTTGAAAAAATTTGTAGTTGTACTACTCATTTTTTATTGTATTGTATTTAAATCAGGTTTTTCGATCGTTTTTAGAAGGTCTTCTGAACCTCCTGATCTAATACCACTTGATTTCTTTTTACGTGAACATCAAATATAAAATGTACAGAAATAGGTGAGAAGACGAGATAAGTAAAAGGGAAATTACTCTACATAAACTTGTACAATATTCTCTTGATACAAACGCCTATTTAACAGTTATATTTCCTCACCCTGTGTTATATTTTGTGCCCGTGCAATCAATAATCTACCGTGCTTATGACTACAATAGGCAATATTTTGCATATAATGATTACATACGCCATGGCTTTTGCTAATAATGGAATTTCTATTGACGTTATTAACAAACCCAATTTCAATTAAGAGGAGTCAAAGGTGATTAAGATTTATCGATTAGTGGTGATTAAAAGAATAAAGTAGAAATATTTAATATCCCCATAATGGGGATAAGGCGTATAGCAATATCATTAGTATAGACTGTACTTAATACTCAAGGGTTGAGGGTGCAATATATGCACTTGGGTTGCATACGCATGTAATTACGTTGCCATGGTTACCTATGAACGCAGAGTGCAATGGCATTCTATGTCACTGGGTATATGGGTTATATACTGCACCCCATCCTGTGTACATGCTCAAGAGAGAATAATAAGTCTTCACTTTTCCTGGAACAAGGATCTTTCCAGTGGCGCTGCAACAGATGAAAGCGGGTAGTTCTGCTGTAGCAATGGACATAAAATACCATTCTGTCCATGAAATACACAGGTTGGGTCATGAGAACATGCTGTGTGCCCAAATAGGCCAGCACAACCAATACAGCGTCTCCTTAATACGCAGACTTAACAAGAAAGCTAAGAAATTTATTAAAAAATGACACAGTTCTATTATATATTTGCCTATTCCGATACACGACATGATTATCAATACGTATATTATATTTAAAATAAACAGAGAAGAACTATTAAAGGAAGTAAGGAAGTAACACAGTACAACACTGATAGAGTGGCCTCATTTTCAAGGAATAGACTGTACATCGTCCATAATAGCCCCAGAAGAAAGAAAAACAGAACCGTTTGTTGAACATTTTCAAAAAACATGTATGATAAAAAATGATAATCAGTATGATGAGACAAATTATGCAGATATAAGAAATTGGACCAACAACTTATTTTCAGAAGAACTTCAAATACAAAATAATACAATAAACGAGGACACATATTTAGAGTTACTAAATAAAGGAAATAACACAACTCCGGATAAGGTAACATATTTATTTTTTTAATTGAAAAATCCAACGGACAAGTCCTGTTACAGAATTAGGTACAAAACAATATAATATATACACATACTATATACATATGAGCACATTCACTATCAACAATCTAAGTAAAAAAGTTCAAAAGTGGGAGTAAAAGACAAATTACAATCAAATAGTAAGAATATTGTCTGAAAGTTATTTGTGGCATTCTACGATTATTCTTCCCTTTTATTTGGGTTTTCTACCACATGTATTGTCCTCTTCAAAAACAAATCTCCGAATCTACAAAATAATAAAATTATTAGAAAAAAGCCTCTGCGTCTGTGACATTTACGTCAAGGGAACAATCAGAGGTTATTTTTTTACAAATAATATAAATCGGAGTAAACACAAAAATAATGTATTTTACTGACGTTTCGGAAAGTAGTCTCTTTCCGTTTTCAAAGTTTTTTTCGAAGAACTCTTATTTGTTGTGTATGTTAAATACATAGCTTTAAGATTTTGTTTATGTTATTTCCATAGATACTTACTACTTATACAGAACTGATGATATTTTCTTTTAGATAATGTTGAGTTTGTTAAGTTCTTTGGTAGCCTGATTGTACAAATATCTAATTTTGTATTGCTATTAAAGATAATTTAACTCCAGAAGAACAGCTATCGTTAAATTCATTAAAACTCGATGAAAGTATAAAAATATTGCCAGCAGACAAAGGTAATGCCACAGTTATTATAAAGAAAGATACATATGACACAAAAATCATGACTCTTGTAAATGAGGGACCCTACTCAAAACTAGACAAAGATCCAACAAAATCAATAGAGATCAAAATTTGCAGAACTTTGTTTAAATACAAACATGAATTTAATGATTTTGAACGAAGGAAACTTACACCACATCATAGTAAGCCTTCTCATTTATATGGCTTACCAAAGATACATAAACAAAATATTCCTTTAAGACCAATTGTAATTTCTATTAATTTGGCAAAATTTTTACTTAAAATTATTGATCCGTTATCTGGATTCATATATTAAAAATAGTAAACATTTTATAGAAAAAATTTATGAAAACTATATTCATGAATCACATCTGATGGTTAGTTTTGATGTAGTTAGTCTTTTTACCAATGTTCCGGTAGATGAAACCTTAAAAATAGTTGAAGATAGGTTGCTGAATGATAATATTTTGGAAACTAGAACTAAATTAAGTGTAAATAGCATAATGAAACCATTAACAATGTGTATAAAAACAACCTATTTTCAATTGGAAAATGAGTTCTATCAGCAGGATTTCGGTATGGCAATGGGGTCTCCATCATCATCAATTTTAAGCAACATATTTATGGAGAACTTTGAGAACATACATGCTTAAAATTGTATAAACAAACCGGTTGTCTGGTGGAGATATGTTGACGACATATTTGTAATTTGGCCTCATGTTGTTGATTTACTAGATACGTTCTTTAGAAAATATAAATAGTAAGGAACCGTCTATTAAATTCACATTAGAAGTAGAAACTAGGAATTAACTACCGTTTTTAGATGGTTTAATAAAAAGGGTGAATAATACAATTGAACCAGCGTTTATATAAGAAAACAAACACATACTAATAGATATCTAAATTTTAACACAAATCAATCAATAAATGTTAAAAGGGGTGTTGTACAATATTTATACGATAGGGCCAAAATAATTTCATCTAATAATGAAATATTAAATAACGAGAAAAAATTTATCAAAGAGGTTCTAGTACAAAATCAATATCCTGAAGCCTTTGTTGATAGAGTTTTCATAAATGTTGAAAATAGTGACAATCAGGTACGACAAAAACCGATAAACCGGGAGTAGAATTCAAAAAACTGTATTTATCATATCCCGTGCGAATGTGATAAATGTTATGTGGGCGAGTCATTCAGACCCTTCGGTGTGAGGTTGGATGAGCACAAGAATTACATTAGAAAGATTGAAATTCAGAAATCAAAGATTTGTAAACATGCTTGGGAAGACGGACATAGAATAAACTGGGACTCGGCAAAAATTTTGACAAAAGAGGCAGGGAACAAAAAATGAAAAATTAAAAAATCAGCAATAATCTTATTAAATGAAGATAAATGCGTATCGAATTGTTGTGTAGATATTTGTACAACTTGGCTACCAATGTTAAAAGAAGAACTTAACAAACTCAACATTATCTAAAAGAAAATATCATCAGTTCTGTGTTCTGTGTAAGTAGTAAGTATCTATGGAAATAACATAAACAGAATCTTAAAGCTGTGTATTTAACATACACAACAAATAAGAGTTCTTCGAAGAAAGCTTTGAAAAGGGAAAGAGACTACTTTCCAAAACGTCAGCAAAATACATTATTTCTCTGTTTAGTCCGTTTTATATTATTTGTAAAAAAATAACTTCTGACTGTTTCTTTGACGTAAACGTCACAGGTGCAGAAGCTTTTTCCAATAATTCTATTATTTTGTAGATTCGATGATTTGTTTTTGAAGGGGACAATACATGTGGTAGAAAACCCAAATAAAAGGAAAGAATATTCGTAGAATGCCACAAATAACTTTTAAATCATATTTATAATCTAGGTACCGAACAAATTGATATCGATATTGCAGATATGATTCAATTAATTGTAGTAACGAATAAGAAAGATGGAAGGTGTCCAGTTTACTAATCAAAATACTATGATCTAGCTAGTCAAAATCCTTGGAGAAATCCGTGTAGATAATATCAACTTGACCACCTTTCATAAAAAAGTATTGATCGATAGATATTGTGCCAGAGACATGAATATATGGAGGAGTGAAGAATAACTTGAAAAATTTTTCCAAAGTGCCTGGATTTTTTATTACAATGCACAATAATTGATATACTGAAATTATTTCATTTGGCTGTATGGCTGTACACTATGTATTACTATGTAAAACCGCATTAAGTTATAATACTAGGAATTATTCACCTTTTGTAATATAAGGGCTGCTAAATAACCCGCCACTGTGCGCCCCAGGAGGAATTCCAATAGAAAAAATCCGTTGAAAGCAAAATTTTGTGTGCATATATCGCACACGACAATTATCGACAATAATACACTCCAGAAGATTTATTTTCACAGAGGAAGAGGGCGCTGATTACTCATTTACATTCATTTCAATATGAACTAATTCCGCCTAACAACCAACCGCTCGTCGTTTTGTAACCGTTGTAAGTAAAGCACTTATTAAAAATGAATCCGAGACGGTTTAAGTATGATGAAGGCCGCGAAAGGTTGGCCGAAACGTCACGTAATGTACATAAACAATTCAGCATGATGCCTGAAAGCTATCGTGAATCTGTAAACGATGTCCGCGGCCATCTAAAGACCATATTAAAGCATTATTATCGAAGCCATCAATCTATTAACTTTATTATCCGTGATGATGTTCAAAATGGCCCGAACCAGCGATACTTTACAACTTTCTCGATAAAGCAGAGAAAGTAAAGTTGGCGAAATCATCAATCAATGGAGATAATTTCATTGTCAAATTGAATATTAGTGCGAGTATTAAGAGGGCTGTAAGTTATTTCTAGAGCAGAAACAGATTTTTGAGTGGCGGTGTACAGGGCCGGAATAAGCTGCAGCATTACGTAATTATATTAACACAAAGTGTTTTCCGTCAAACGATTGTTTTAAGTTGATAAATATAATAATAATAATAGATTTATTAATCTACCAGACATAACTCCATATAAAGGATAACAGTAACAGAAAATTTCGAAGAGTTCGAAAATTATAATAGCGACGATTCGCGTACCAGCAATATCTAATATTTTTTCGTTTTAGAAAATGATTTTGACGTATTATTTGTTATGAGTTATTATTTTGTTGTGTTTAATAAATATTTAATATTTTTTTATGAATTATCCTTATTTCTTAAAAAATCTATCGATTGAACTTCAAAATAAAAGCGATATCGCAAAAATAACATAAAATGGTTAAAAGTATCATGTTATGAAATCTAAAATTTGATTTATTTCAATACGCAACAGTGAAGATTGCCAATTAGAAACATATTTCTGACAAATAATTGATCATAACTCACTTAGAAATAAAGATATTACATTTATTCAAAAAACAGATTGTGTACTAAACATTATGCTACATATTTTATATAAAGAGTTTTTTCAAAAATTAAAAACAACAAAAAAAAACGGCAGCTACTGGAAGCGGCTGGAACCTCCCCACCCGGTGGATCTTTGAAGCCAAAAAGAGCATTAGATTGTGTGCCAAAACGGCACTAAACGTAATCCGATCTCATCCAAAACCTTTTCAGATCTTCTAGGGCACTAAAAAAAACTCTCATTTTAATGAATTTACAACATTCGCCTGCGGCTCGTGCTGCAAATTTCATCTATGCGAGTTATTACCTACATTATCGCTCGTTGAATACTATACTATTAGGATATTAACAACTTTAACATCACTTGAACGACTAAGAAACTCTAGTTATCCTAAATATTACAGATTTGTAAACCAACAAACTGAAAATTGGTAAAGTGATAATCTATAATAAATTCACCAACGAAGGTACAGAAAGCATATATTTTTTTTTTATACATTTATTTAACGTCGACCTATTTCCGCTACTGAGGCCTAACACCGACGCCTGTAGACGAGCTACCCCCAACCAGGAATTTTTGCCGAACCTCTTCCCTTAAGAAGAGTAGGGATCTTTTACTTGCCTAACATTTAATAGACAAGGGACCGACGGCTTTACATCCCCTCCGAAGGATGGTATATCTCCTATACAACCCTCGCCTAAGGTTGTATAGCTTCCGCGCATACACTGATATACAAGCCGCTGGAAGATGTGTGAGGCGAGGACGCGGTTTCCGTTTTAATGGTCACCCATCCAAGTACTAACTGCGCCTGTCGTTGCTTTACATCGCATACCGAAGTATGTACATAGTAAAGACGCACCTACGCTCGCCCTCACAGAAAGCATATGATATTGATATTGTTACATCTACCTTTAAAGTTTGTGACAAGCCACTAAAAGTTACAAATATGCCGAAATCTTATTAACATGACATGTCACCAACGTTATCGGATGACAAACGGTGACAATGACAATCGTCAAAATTTGCTCATTGCAATCTGATCGCTCGCGGCTGTCTTTGTTAAATGAAACATTAGCATTTCAGTAATTTTACTAGATTTTAGAGGAATATTTGTAGTTTAATTCTTCGATTTGTCTGTATATATATTTAAAAACGGCACTAAACGTAATCTGCTCTACTTCTAAAGCAGTGAAGAAAGCCTCACACGTGAATTGACACGAGATGTGATGAGGTTCACGACGTAACGGCTACGCGCATCGATCATGTCACGCAAAATGCGATCTATGATTCATATTTGCTTTGTTTTTAATTTTTTTCACGGACACCAAATCGAAAGGGTGGAAGTGCGATATATCGTTGAAATCAGAATTTTAACTGCTTTTCAATGGTTTCATTGCAAATTGAGAGTAATTATAAAATAAACAACTTGTTGCGTTAAAACGGCACTAAACGTAATCCGATCTCAACCAAAACCTTTTCAGATCTTTTGGGGCACTAAAGAAACACACATGCAAAGTTTCATTCAAATCCGTTCAGTAGTTTGGGCACTATCGTGCTAACACACATACACACACACACACAGACATTTTTCAAAAACCACTTTTTTAGATTCCTAGGACCTCAAAACGTAATGATTTGATGTTATCTCAATTTTCGTTTTTGAACCAATTTTAGTAACCTCTCACAATTTTATTGTGGTGAGGTTAATAAAGGTTACATTATAGAAAAAATAAGTATATTTTTCATCGCCTGGTTAGAGACCTGTTCTTTCTATA
Source organism: Leptura quadrifasciata (assembly GCA_963675555.1). NCBI lineage: Eukaryota > Metazoa > Arthropoda > Insecta > Coleoptera > Cerambycidae > Leptura > Leptura quadrifasciata. Next base: position 2,014,455 of record OY776682.1, on the reverse strand, counting down.
TGAGGAATAAAAGATATCTTTTTGTCAAATATAACACCCAAATCCTTAACTACGGTTACTCTGGTTACGTTTTGGTCATTAATTTAACAGTCAAACTCAGTAAGGGTTAATTTTCAGGTAAAAGTCATTACTGTTACTGTACACTTTCCTATGTTGATTTTTAGGTTATTGTTACCACACCATTGAACTACTTCATTAAAAATCATTCTGCAGTGACAAACAAATTTTCAGGTCATCTGCATATAATAATTTAGGCGCTTGAATAGCCATAACAAAATCGTTAATAAAGAGTAAGAATAATAATGGGCCCAAATTACTTCCTTGGGTGACACCACTCGTTACTGCATAGGGTAATGATCTTTGTCCTATGCAATCGACATATTGCATCCTATCAGTGAAAAAAACGTTATTAGATTATCCGAGATACTGTAACTACGCAATGTACGAAATAAGGTAGGGTGATCCACCTGATACATAGGGATAGTTTTAATGGTATTAGTATTTTGCTTTTCTTAAAGCTTAATAACTTTTTTTTTTAAATAATTTCTTATTTCACTTGTGCTTGAGCATCCACGTTCATGTTTTTTTGATATAACGTCTATGTGCATTGGCATTACATGTGGTTCTAAGAAGGACGTGTACTACTGGGAACATGGTAAAAAATTAAAATTAAAAAAATGCTAGAAAATATTTTGTTCCTGGAATTTCCAAGTTTACATTTTTCTTTGTTAATCCTCGTCACTAACTTTGTCGATTACAATATACGGAGTGCCACAAAGTAATGGCTCAACCCCAATAATTTTGAAATGGAAGATCCTGTATATTATTACATTTTTGGATTCAGGATGAATTTTTGAACATTTACACACATTTTCTGAAAATCTGTTATCTTGTTCACATTCGATCATTATCACCTTATAAAGATGGCGACGTAAGTTGTATTTAAAAGAATGATAATTGTGTTTCTTAATATGCCTCTTACAGTGTCCTTATTTGAACCCAATTCCTCTGCGATTTGTCTTGTAGAAGCAGTTGGATCATAGTTTACTATTCCTAGCACATTAATTTCCATTCTCTCACGTACAACGAATTTACGTACCCTTGGTTGCAGCCGCATTTTCCTTTCTAGCTTCTTAAAATAATGTCGAGATGGATGTATTCTTTCCGGAAATCATTCACTATAAATTTTAGACTCTTTTTTTAAATATAAATCTTGATAATATCATTATAACCGTAAACAGTTCAATGAAAAAATTGAAACAATTATGCAAAAGAAAGTCATTAGTATAGCTAAGTAATAACAACTTCAGGAAAAAATGTTACTCAAAAATCTGTCAAGAGCAAGTTGGCACTGCTTCTTCAACTGTTGCTTTTATTTACATTTTCTACAAAATGTGTGAGAAGATTTGCTGAACTATCTGCACCAGAATTTTTAACAGGTATTTTTGTTCCCCCGCATATATTCTTTTCCAGATTTTGTAGGGCTATTATCAAAGTACGGTGTTTAACACTGATAGAATATATCGCGTTGTTTCTTAGTGTATTTATTTATTTAATGGTATAATATTTTGAGTGTGACCCTGGCGGTGTTTTGGATTGGGGAGAGTGGTGTAGATAATGTGCAAGTCATCTAGAGTATCATGCAAGCTAACGGTTCGAAGAGTGTACGAGTAAAATCGACGCCACCGTGCTGTGTACAGTGACAGGCCATTAATGCGATTTGAGAATATGGTTGATTATCTAAAGCCCTCTAACCGAGAGATTTTGATGAATTACCCAGGAAACGTTGGTAAAGCTCGGAGCTCATACTTGATGCTCCGTTCGACCGCACTGTTGATTTAAGTGTAACCTGGTAATCCGACATGGGTCGCGACAACCACGCGCCCATTTTGATGTCCGGTTGCGGCCACGTTCCATTCCGGTCGGGTATCCGATAGTGCCGTTGAATTATTGATGTCCACTTGGCTTACCAAGACAATTTGATATATTGCACCAATTGGGAACAGAAGCCTGTAAATAAACGTAGTCACGAACAGAAAGAGAAATCGCTATCAAGGGATATCACGATATTCTTAAAATTGCATTTAAAATTGTTGCGGTAACCCCTGAGGGGTAATTCTAGCCCAATCGCGCTGTTTGTTTAATGGATTATATTCCGCGTCGGGCGCTCCGAAGACGACACATTACGAATCATTTTCTTTGATGAGATGAAATACACAAATATTTACTTTGCACATTAAACGACATGGTCCTGTTTGTGCTACTCTATCGGAATAACAATCCATAAATTAACTCATTAAACAACATCTCCGTGTTGTCTCCGGTCCGCATAATGCTGTTTGGACAAAGGGGTGCGATAGCTTTCATCGCTCATTTACATAATACTCACAGAAAGGCACTTACTGACTACTATTATAAATAGAAACGTGTATTCCCCAATGCGATACTCTCACCCTCTATTGATTCTACACAAAATACTAATCGACATTTCGATACCCATTTAATAATCTCCTAGCGGAATTTAATCATACAATGTTATAATGGATACCGGTATATCATACTTAATGGTCAATGATTGCTCCGATTGTTATTAAAACAACTAATTCATTTATTGACTATTAACCTTGGCCATATTCAGAGTCGAGACAAGTACTTCTAAAAAGTACAGTGTTATTCACTATATATTGACCCCCTCCTTTATTTCTGTTATTACTGAAAATAGAAAAAAGTTTCGTATAAAAGTTGTAGGATCTTACATCATCATGTATAGGTCACGTGATACGAAATAAATATATTTTTAAAAATGGAACACCCTATATATTATTGCATTTTCGAGAAGCCCCTTTCCCCCTGATTTCAAATATATAATATTGTATAGGTCTATCTTAAATACTTCTTGACATATTTGACATTCAAAATGCAAATGAGCTGCTTTATTGCAAGAAGAGTGAGCCATGCGTGTCAAAATACAAATGAAACAAAAATAACAAGGTAGGCCACGAAAATAATTATTTTATTGTTTATTCAATTTTTACATTTCAAACCATCATTATTAACATTTATTATATCAAAATGGGCTATAGTGAGGCTAAAAAGAACGAAATATTTTCACTTTATGCGAAAAATAATAAAAATATGAGTGCCGCAGGAAGAGCATACATGACGTTGTATCCGAATCGAGCGATTCCTAGTGTAAACACGTTTTTGAATGTTTATCGTCATGTAAATAGGACCCATAGTTTTTCAAGAAAATGACGTAACCTTGCAGCAAACGAGGAAGATCTAAATATATTGTTATATTTTGAAGGTAAAAAAATAATTTATTATAAAAATAGATTGATACCTTATTTTTAATATTTGTTTTAGAAAACTTGGTTAATAGTTTATTAAATTCTTGTCGTGAAATGGAAAAAAGTTATTCCAACAATCAAAGAACTTTGTGAAAAAGGATCAATATAGGCCTTACAAAATATTACCCGTCCAGGAACTGAATGAAGACCAAAAACGTAGAAGATTGGAGTTTTGTCAGATCATGCGCCATGAATTAGATGAAAATCTTGATTTTTTAAAAGAAGTTATGTGGACAGATGAGTCAAGTATTTCCACGGCGGGAGAATAAAAACCAAAGACAGCAAACGTCAAGCAAATAGAAAAATTGGGTAGAAAATCAATCCTCGTTTGGTGCGAAATTTTTCAAAACAAAACAGGTTGGGCCTATATTTTATGATTTTACTTCGACACGACAAACATATCTGGAAATAATTTTACCAGAGGTAGATCGTCTGATTTAAGAATTCTGTATGGACGTATGGTCTAGAATGATTTGGCATCAGGACGGAACGACTCCACATAGCGTTTTAGAAGTTCGGGAACATTTAAATAATTAATTTCCCATTTGGATAGGCAATAGCCCTGGTTTGGCGCCATTAGATAGCTTTTTGTGAGGATTTTTAAATTGCAAAGTCAATTTTAATCATTTTTTTTAAATTTTAATTTTTGTTTAAAAACACTAATTTTTACATTAGTCACTACAATCATATATAGGATTCAACAGTGTTGTAGATTTAACAAGGTTTGTATGGCGCCTAGGCAGAGTGGAGAGTTAAATTGATTTTTATAGAATTCACTATTTGGCTTCGGTACTTTAATGAGCATATTTGTAATTGTTCTTGTAGACTGACTATGATGTATATATCTTTTTAAATGTTTATTCATGTAGACATAGCAACACACGGCATGTGTAAATAAAGATCGCACATTATATATATTATTTTCCTTGTATAAAAGTTGAGTAGGATATAAATGAGGTTTCCTGAATATGATTTTTAATATTTTATTTTGGACAACATTTAACGGTTTCAATGTTGTGATATACAGGCCACCCCAAGCTATGATACCATAGCGTAAGATAGACTCTACCAAAGAGAGATATAGTGTTATAAGCAACTTCTTATCTAAGAATTGTTTTAGAAGATAAAATTTGTAGATTAAAAATCTAAGTTTTTTTGTCAAATATTCTACATGCATGTCCCATTTTAGATTTTGGTCTATTATGATTCCAAGGTATTTAGTACTTTTAGTTTCTTTTATTTCATGAGAAAAATTATTTACTTTTATATTTGTAAATTCAGGACGGTTTGCTATTGTTTTTGTGAAAGCAACGTAATTTGTTTTATTAATATTTAGAGAAAGTTTGTGGAAATCAAGCCAGTTTTTTATCCTTTCTAGAGCATCAATGACCTGTCCTTTTACATACACCCTTCCCACTGTTATCACTAAATAAAATTACTGTATCATCCGCATAGGATATTACTTTACCAGTTACATTAATTTCAGTTAGTCCTTTTATGTATAGATTGAAGAGCATGGGGCCTAGTACTGTACCTCGAGGTACTCCTATGCGCACGATCTCCGGTTCACTCAGAGTTTCACGAATTTTAACTTTCTGTGTTCTATCTGTGAGATAGTGGTACCACAATATTCAGGTCGTTAAAGCAAAAATTCAAGAAGAAATTAACAACTTAAACAGAAATCATAATAACGCTATTTGCAATATTTTTCTAAACATAAGAAAACGCTGTGAGCTTTCCATTGAAAATAATGGTAGCCACTTTGAACAATATCTTTAATTGATTACTTATGTAGTATTATTTTATTATAAAGAGTTTTCTCTTGCTTTGTTAAATCTGTTTTTTTAATAAATTAAATGTGAAGTTAATTCTAATATCATATTAATTACTCACACGTGATTATAGTTCATAAAAACTTACATGTTGAAAATAGCACTTTTCATACCTGAAAGCATTTTCACATAGCATGCGTTAAAGATTTATCACACGCTATGTAAAATCAATAAGTTTCAAGCGTAATTAGTAGTGAGTAGTTAGTAGCACTTTTCAAAGCAGTCGTAGAAGAAGCTTTTTATTTTACTAGTGAATAAACAAATATTTACGGTTGTTGCTATGGATTTAATAACGACGGTTTGAAATGTCAAAATTGAATAAGCAATAAAATAATTATTTTCGTGACCTACCTCGTTATATTTGTTTCAATTGTGTTTTGACACGCATGGCTCACTCTTCTTGCAATAAAGCAGCTCATTTGCATTTTGAATGTCCAATATGCCAAGAAGTATTTAAGATAGACCTATACGATATTATATATTTGAAATTAGGAGAAAACGGGTTTCTCGAAAATGCAATAATATATAGGGTCAGAGGTTATTTTTACAAATAATATAAATCAGAATAAACACAGAAATAATGTATTTTGCTGACGTTTCGGAAACAACTTTCAGAGAATATATAGGGTGTTCCATAAATAAAAACATATATTTATTTCATATCACGTGACCTACACATGATAGTAATAATAATAATAATAATATTTATTTCTCCATTGAAAAGATATACAAAAAAAAAATTTACAAAAGACCAACGAAGAAAGTGTCAAAAAGAGTAAAATCATTGAAAAAAGAAAAATTGATCAAATATTTCAAACGCATTTGCACATACAAACTATTTTGTACACAGGTCAAGTTAAAAAAAAAACATATAAATAGATAAAAACATATAAACAGATATTCCTTATCCTATATCTTTTTTTTTGCAAATTAATTAAAAAACTCATCAATTGTATAACAGTTTTTCTCGAGTAACAATGTTTTGAGTTTGTGTTTGAAAATGTGTATACTGCCAGAGACTTTAATGTCTTCATCGAGAGAGTTGTATAATTTACAGCCCTGGTACAGAAAGCTTTTCTGGAACATACTTGTTCTATGAGAATCGGGGAGTAAAAGATATCTGAATCTTCTTTCCTATTATTTGGGTTTTCTACCACCATGAATCTTGTTTCACGTAAATGTCTGGCTTGATTTCTCACAAATATAGATTTATTTTTATGGACATATAAACATACCTCAAAAATATATAAGCTAGCAACTGTTAGAATTTGTAACTGTTTAAAGGCATCACGACAAGTTTCTCTGTAACTCAGACTGGACAAAATTCGGACAGCATATTTTTGTAACAAGAATACTCTATTTACGCTTACACTATTACCCCAATTCATGATTCCGTACCTGAGATGGGAATGAAAATTGGCATAATATAGCGTTTTAAGAATGTCTTGGCTGCAGTGTTTTGACATGAATTTTAGAGCGTAGCAGCTAGTTCTTAATTTTTTGCACAAATTTTCAATATGGCATGTCCATTGCATGTGTTTGTCAAAAGTGACACCCAAAAGCTTATTAACATCACAGGTTGCTATTTCAGAGTCAGTCCCCTCAAAGAGTTTGAAGGTTTCGGTATTGTTACTTAGTGAGAATTGAGTTGAAACCATTTTTGTTTTGTTTAGATTTAAGTTTTTTTTTTTTGCCCAGCATATTATTTCATCATATACCCTTTCAGTGGTCATCTTTGCCTCAGTTAGGTTATTTCCTGTAATTAAAACATTAGTATTTATTTATTTATTTTATTAGCCGTTACTCGAGTCCGAGTATAAAAATGTTACAGTCGATAGATTGTGTACAATAAAAAACAAGTAAAAGGTGTAGTCTATTGTAATTCCCATTCATCTACGGTGCACACGACTATGGCTATAGAGGCCAATTCGGGAGAGCACATGTCGACCGCAGTCAGGACAAACATAGACCTGGTTAGGTCTTGGATTCGGCCTTCTTGCAGCAACATTTCCTTGATAGCTGACCACAACCCCTCGCCATTCGGTTCTGTCCGCTGCAAGTTGTTCCCATTGCTCGTCTGCAATACCGCAGGATTTTAGATTTTCATGGAGAGCGTCTTTGAACCTCTTTCGTTGACCGCCACGCCTTCTTCTACCGCTTAGCAATTCAACATAAAGTGTACATTTAGGAAGGCGGTTATCATGCATACGATGAACGTGACCTGCCCATCTTAGGCGTGCTCTTGAAATAAGCACCTCAATTGGAAGGCTATTTGCTCTCCTGAGTACTTCCACGTTTGATATGTGATGGAACCAACGGATTTTCATCATACTTCTGAGGTGTCTTTGCTGGAAACGTTCTAATTCTTTCACATGACGACGGTAAGTGACCCAGCTTTCACATCCATATAGCAGTGTTGGAATGACAACTGCTCTGTAGACAGCCATTTTCGTTGACAAAGCAAGGTCGTGGTTGTCAAATACTCTCTCTCTAAGTCCCCAGAGTGCTCTAGATGCAGCGTTAATTCTATTGCGAATCTCGCTGTCCATGTTTGCTTTGTCATTAACAACGTTGCCTAAGTAATTGAACTGATCCACCACTTCAAGAGAATTTCCGTTAAGTGTAATGTCTATTTGGTTCACTTGATGAGGAGTTGACATAATCTTAGTCTTTCCAATGTTGATTTTAAGTCCCAAGGAATCATAGCTCTGGGCATACACATCTAAAAGTTCTTGAAGCTCTTCCGGCGTAGAGGCTAAAAGTGCACAGTCATCCGCATACTGGAGATCACAAATGAATCGTGTGCGTGTCTTCGTGAAAGCTCTGAAGCGCCCTATGTTAAAAAGACCGCCATCAAAACGGTATCTGAGACCTATTCCTCTGACTGTCAGTTTGTTGTCAACAATAATTGTTAGAGCAGTGGTAAACAAATTAAAGAGTAGGGGTGCCAGGACACATCCCTGCCTAACTCCAGTGAGGGTTTGGAAAGGTTCGGTTGCCTCATTATTATACATAGCCTGGGCGTTGTTGTTTGTATGTAGACTGCGACATACTTCCACAAATTTTCTAGGGATACCTAAGCGGAGCATAATTTTCCAGAGCACTTCCCTATCCACCGAGTCAAACGCCTTGGTTAAATCAATGAAGGCCATGTGAATTTCTCCTTCATGTTCGAGTGCTTTTTCTTGAAGCTGTTTAAGTGTGAAGATTAAATCCGATGTGCCTCGGTTTGGTCTAAAGCTACTCTGTGTTTCAGGAAGTAACTTTTCCATAACAGGTGCTAGCCTATTTGCCATCGCTTTAGTGAGTATCTTCCCTCCAACAGCCAGGAGAGCTATACCCCTGTAATTTCCACAGTCCGCAGCGCTACCTTTGTTTTTGAAGAGGTTGATTAATAGTGTATCACGAAACTCCTGCGGAGCTTGACCACTTTCCCACACGACATCAAACAGTTTTTTGAGGTAAGGTATGAGCTCTGACGACACAGCTTTAAAGATCTCAGCTGGGAGTGAGTCGGCGCCGGGAGTAGTATCATCGGCATAACAAACAACATGAACATTAGGTATTTTTTGTAAATAATAAATTATATCATTAGCAAATAGTATATATAGAAGTGGTCCCAGGATTGAACTTTGAGGAACTCCTTGTTTAATGGCACAAGCTTTACTTTCCACTCCCTCTTCCATTTTTACCTTTTGAGACCTATTGTCAAGATAGGAGGTAAATATTTGCAACGCCGTTCCTCTAACACCATACCGTGCAAGTTTAGCTATGAGCAACTGATGATCAACCAAATCAAAAGCTCGTGAGAAGTCTATAAAAAGACCTACAACAATTTTTTTATTATCTAACGCTTTAACAATTTTATGATGGAATTCGCATAATGCAGACTCAGTACTTTTGTTTGCGGTGAAACCGTGTTGCCCGGGAGAAAGCAACTTATTTTTTTGGGAAAAATTTGACAACTGATCCTTGAGATGGAGTTCAAGAAGTTTTGAAAAGCTGCATAGTAAACTGATAGCTCTATAATTATTATAATCATTTGGATCTCCCTTTTTGTATAGAGGATGCACAATTGCCAGTTTAAATTTAATATACTTTTTCAATGGAAAGGTTTATTATATAGGCTAGGGGACAGCTAATGACATGTTTACATTTTTTTATTAAATTGTTAGAAATATTGTCATGGCCGCTGGAGTTTGAAGACTTTAATTTAACTACAAGTGATTCCACATCAAGACTACTGACTGGTGACAAATACAGAGACTTGTTGCAATTGGGAATATTAGATTCTAAAAAGTCAAAATCACGTAACTCATCAGTATTTGTTACATTGGAAAAATGTAAATTAAAGTTGTGAGCTACATCTTCTACGGGAATTTCAACACCATCCGTAACAAAACGCATGTCTTTGGAAACAGAATTTGACCCCTGTATTGTTTTTATTATATTCCACATAGTTTTAGTTTTGTTGTCCGAATTACAGATTTCCCAATCGTGATATACCTTTTTTGCTGCCTCTAATTTATTACGATATAAATTGTTGAAGTACACACTAATATGTTTATAATTTCCATCTATTTTAGAGAGATCACTATATAAGGTTACCTGGTCTCTTAGTCGGTTTAGTTCAGGCGTAATATATATATATTATTTTTATACTTTTTATTTCTAATACCGAAACGTTTTATTGGAAAACTGACTTCAAAATAAAAAAAAATTACCTCGTAAAATTTGTCTAGGGCGATGTCAGGTCTATTTTGTGTGAGAACATCTTGCCAGTTCTCTTTTTGCAAATAGTTATGAAACAGAATGTTTTCTGCACTAAAATTTCTGCGGTATACATACTTGTTATAATTTTTATTGTTCTTTTGTATTTGGATGGAGAGAATTTGAGAATAATGATCAGATAGGTATAAGTCAACAATACAAGTTTTAAAATTATCCATATTTGACGTGATAAGAAAATTATCCAAACACGTGCTAGAGAAAGAAGTAACTCTTGTTGGGGAATTGACCGTAGTGTGGAGGTCAAAAAACAAAAGCAAGTCTTTAAAAAGTGACAGATTAGTTATTGTTCCTTTTATCACGTTTCAATACAATAGAGGTAAGATCCTAGAACTTTTATACGAAACTTTTTTTTCTATTTTCAATAATAACAGAACGCTGTACTATCAAACTACTTTGTTATAGGTATTTTTATTGCAGGTATTTGTCAGCTGGAATTTTTTTGTTACATAACACAAAGCATCAAACATGTTATGAAAAATTTCTGAATAAAATAATATTACGCTCATCATTTTAAAGACCTATTGTAATAAAATTGGCATCTACATTCTACATAGTGACTATTATTCTAGTATTTCAGTATGTCTGACTTTAATAACCACTCTCATTTGAAAATTGATAACATGTTCTACACCCAGGGAATATTGACAATGCAAATTTAAATTGATGCAGTTTTTTTTACATACCAAGGCAGCCCTTAGTCATTTAAATATAGTCGTAAAATTGTTTTCAAATCCGGTCTTCAACACTTTATATTCATACGTTCTCTCAAATAAAGATGTTTGATGAAGCTGCTCCATTTGTCATCGGAGTAGGTGAAAAGGCTCACTCCTTAGGCAGGATATTCATGGGGGAATCAAGGCATTTTATCTTCATAATCGAAATAAACCCTTACGTAAAATGCGTAACACATAAAGAGAAATAAAGATACTTAGTGTTACTATGTATTTAAAAATGATAAAATGAAGTAGGTTCTGCTTTATGCGGGGTTTAATTAATTTTGATTTAAAATGTTGCAGTTATTTTTAATAAGACCATTACGAAAAAATAAGACACGCGATTTCAATAGGAAGCGTGAAAAGCTCAGAAATTGTCTTCTTTTATAAGTATTATTATAATATGCACTTCTTTACTTTAAATAAAGTCAGTATTATTACTATTATTATTATAAGAGAAACATCCAATAACCAAGTATTTAGAATAAACGAACATAAATATTTATTACGACCGAATCTTCGCCATTGCTGCTGTATCAAAAAGCGTTTTAGTTACGTATGGATTTGCAGTAAGCTAAAGAATCTAAAATAATGAGGAGAAGATGGAGCAGTGTGGTGACAAAGGAATGAAGGAAGATGCAATAAATTTGACTGTTAAAAGTATAAAAATAAAAAAAGGACGTCTTTTTAACGTTTACTTGATATATGCGAAAAGCAGTTTTCCTTAAGCCATTTAAAGGAGATCTTTGTTACTTTAATGTATGTTTGTACAATTGAAAACATTTTAAAGTAGTCGTATCTATAAAACAACCCTTTAAAAAATCCAGGGTCATAAGTACACAGCAATAAAACTGATGTAGTACTCTTTATATAACTCGCTATGTTCAGTCTACTGAATTTTTCTTAGATATAAAATACGTTAATACTTTCTTGTCCCCACTTTTATATTACGACGTTTTAAAATGCATGTAAATTAAGGATTTTCATTATTTTTTTATGATTGTTGGTGCGGGTTATATTTACTTTATCCTCACATAACTACAAAGCACATTACTTTCGAAGGAATTTTATTAATTCTCCGGGATATGAATTTTAAACAGTGCCAAATGTTTAAAATTAAATTACATTTCTTGTGCCAAAAACGAAGTTATTGTTCGAAAGTTATTTAATTTACACATTAGATTTTATTTGGCCATAAATTTCTTCTTCATTTGTCAAAACGGAGCAAATATGTGTCCGCCGCTATTTTCTGATTTATTGCTGACTGAATAGGCAATTGTGGCAATAGTCTATTTGGAAAAGGGACAGAGTGATAAAACAATTAGATACTGACTAATACTAATAGAAGTTTCATACATTATACCGGTTGATTTTTTTATCCTGAAACTTTCAAATATCTTATGACTTATGACTTATCGAGTGCTTGATTAAATCTACATTTAAATTAATGTGTTTTAAAAATACCATTTCTTATGTTAAACATACTTTTTATAAAAATGTCTTATTATGTTTACATTTAACATTTGTGTTATTTCTTCTCTTCGTGTTTTTTATGTTTTGGTTTTGTTTTTATGTAAATAAACGTAGAAAAGCAATAAATAACTTTAAGAAACAACTCACTTTACCCAGTTCGAAGATTATTTCTCAAACAAAAAGACCTGTTTCCGTTAGGCTGTTGATATTACTTCAGAATGGAGTATTTAACTGTACAAGGGAAAATTGAAATGGTTCTGGTTTATGGAGAAGCTGGCAGGAGTTTTGGTGATGCTGTCGATCTTTACGTTCAGCATTTTTCGGACAGAATTCGGTCATGTGCTTCATTTTATCGTACTTTCAAACAATTTACTGCTGATAGAGATGTTCAATAGAAAAAAAAAACATGGAACGGTTAATCGACACGACGTGCATTACTGTAGTGTTGAAAATCCACACTGGCTTCGCCAAGTTGAATATCAGCGTCCTTGGACTGTCAACGTGTGGTGTGGAATAATTGGCAACAAACTCATCGGCCCCCACATTATTGAAGGCAACTTGAATGGTCAAATGAACTGCCAATATTACTTAAAGACTTGAGCTTAGAACTGCGACAGAACATATGGTTTCCACATGATGGTTGTCCAGCACACTATTCGGTGGTAGCATGTGAAGTACTTCATCGTAATTTCAATGGTCGCTGGATCGGTAGAGCTGGTCCGATAAATTGGCCAGCTAGACCACCAGATTTTATTTCGCCATATTTCTGTATATGGGGCTATCTCAAAAACAAAGTTTACAAACAAGTACCAACAACACGTGAAAATATGATTGGGCTAATCAGAAATGCTTGTGCCGAAATTGAAGCAGGCACACTTCTCAGTGTGTACAGTCATTTCAAATGCGGATTAATAAGTGCATTGAAGTTGAGGACCATCATTTCAAGTCAAGCACCCACCCCGAACAAGAAAACTTAATGTTGATATACTAACTATAACGTAGATATACTAACTTAATGTAGATATATGCATAAAATGTACTTACAGAATTACAACAAACATAAGGAATATATAATATATTTGATACCATCAACAATTTATATTTAATATGCGGCAGTTAAGGAGGTATTATCTGCTGTCCGCATGGATATACAAATAAAAAAGGTACTACGCCTTGGCCCAGCTAATGATAGATCCCGACCAGTTAAAGTAATTTTAAATAGCTCTGATAGTGTTCTTCACATTCTGAGAAACAAAAATAAATTAAGTCATCAGAACGTAAAGTTGAGCTCAGACCTCACTAAAAACCAACGAAACTATCTTCAAGACTTGCGTAGAGAATTGAACCAGAGAGTTGAGAACGGCGAAAATAACTTAACCATAAAATACTTTCTAGGAATACCGAAAATAATTAACAAGAACATCTCAAGAAAAAACTGACCGGGGAGGGTAAATCCTCAATGGGTGTCAATAACTTTAATATTTATTATCAAAATGTTCGTGGTATTAGATCTAAAATGTCTTATCTTTTATGTAATGTCCTAACATGTGACTATGATGCCTTAGTATTCACAGTAACTTGGTTGCACAATGATATTCAAGATGAAGAACTAGGTCTGACAAATTATAACATATATAGGTGCGATCGTACTTTAGCGACAAGCAATAAAAGCAGGGGAGGAGGGGTATTCATTGCCATCAAAAAGCAATATTTTTCTAAACTGATCAGTACTCAGATGATTAATATCGAACAAATTTTTGTTCATGTCAGATATCAAAACGAGGAATTTATAATTGGTGGTGTATATCTTCCTCCAGCATCAAATATTGAACTGTATGAACAACATAGCTCAAGTATTAGTGATATATGTGATAGATTTCCATCCAAAAAGTTCTTTATGCTTGGTGACTATAATTTGCCAAATGTGGAATGGAGCAACGATGAATATGGTTTGTCGGCGACCTACAATAACAACAATGCTGCACAAATTTTGGGAGACAGTCTTGCTTTTTTAAATTTCTATCAATTGAATAGTATTAGAAACTGCTATAATGTTATCTTAGACTTAGTATTCAGTAACGATCCGAAAACTGTTGTGGAACTTGCTGACGAATGTTTATTAACTTGTGATGCCTACCATCCTGCAATAGTTATCAAATTTGATGTTAGTGATAAATATGTTGAGCTCACATATGACACTTTTTATTATAATTTTAAGAAAGCCGGTTATTATAACTTAAACTATTATTTAGCAGGAATCAATTGGGACCATTTATTTACTGATGTTAACGATTGTAACATAGGCGTAGAAATATTTAATCAGGTAATAATAATTGGGATGATTACTTACTATTTTCTAATCTAAGGGCTCAGTGCAAAGAATTAACTAAAATATGTTACAATAGGTATGTAGAACTTTCTGAAAACGGACTGAAAAATGACATCAAATGCTTTTGGAATTATGTAAACAGCAAACGGGAAAATTTTGGATTACCTGAGACTATGCACTTAGGAAACCAACAATGTGTCAGTGGTGTTGATATAGTAAACAATTTGGCAAATCAATTTCAATCCGTATATAAACCACCTGGTATCAACGATGTTCCCAATTTTAATTATGATAAAACAGTTGATCTTAATTTTTGTAATGTTAGTTTAGAAATCATCATAGACAAGTTAAATAGCCTAGATTCCAACAAGGGACCAGGTCCTGATGGCATACCACCTAGTCTATTAAAAAACTGTAGATTTACTCTTGCAAAACCACTATTTATCCTTTTTTCTATGTCACTAAATTCTGGTATATTTCCAACTCATTGGAAAACAAGTTTTATAACTCCTATTTATAAATCTGGGGATAAATCAGACATAGTTAATTACAGGCCTATCAGTATTTTAAGTGCAATCCCAAAAGTCTTTGAAGATATTATTTGTGACACTATTAAAGAGCCGCTTAATTAAATTATTATAGAGGAACAGCATGGTTTTTGCAGGGGTAGATCTACAACTACTAATTTATTAAGTTTTTCACATTACGTCTTGAATGCTTTGGAGAAAAAAGAACAAGTTGATGTCATATACACAGATTTCTCCAAAGCATTTGACTCAGTAAATCATATTATCTTGTGTGAAAAATTACGTTCTATTGGAATCTATGGCAACCTACTAAATTTACTCACTAGCTATCTCTCTGACAGAACTCAATTTGTCAGGATCAAAGGATTCACATCATATGAAATTCGGGCAACTTCTGGTGTGCCTCAGGGCAGTCATTTAGGACCATTTCTTTTCAATATTTTTATTAATGACATAAAAACAAAAATAACCTTTTCAAGAATGTTACTTTTCGCTGATGATCTAAAATAGTTCCACTCTGTTACATCAACTAGCGATTGCCTAAAGATTCAACTAGACCTGGATGCATTTACTGAGTGGTCTTCAGAAAATTTTATGGATGTAAACGTGAACAAATGCAAAACCATGTGTTTTTATCGTAGTCTTGACAAAATTGAGTTCTGTTACAGAATAGATGGAGAACCTCTCATAAATGCAACCACTGCAAAGGATTTGGGTGTTATATTGGATAACAAGCTGGACTTTCGTTTGCATTTCGAACATATAGCAAATAAAGGTGCCAAAATGCTAGGGTTTGTATGTAGAACTACAAGAAACTTCACTAATGTTGAGTCTATAAAAATTTTATATAATTCTCTTGTACGATCTACTTTAGAGTATTCCTGCTGTGTCTGGTCTCCTACATATGAAAACCATACATATCACTTAGAAAAGGTACAAAACAAATTACTTCGCACTTTAGCATATAAATTAACTTTGCCTTTAAACGAATATTCACTTGATGACATTCGAGATATAACTCATTTACCTAAGTTAAGTTCACGCAGAGATCACGCAGATATAAAATTCTTGCATAAAATCATAAATGGTGGCATCAATTGTCCAGACTTGTTAAATGAAATTGGCTTTCACGTTCCACCTAGGTTTACTCGCAATAACCAAACCTTTGCGGTGGCATTTCATCGGTGTAATTATGGAAAACATTCACCATTGGCTAGGATAGTATCGCTTGGAAACAAAATTAATATCGATCTATTTCATTGTTCTGAATTAAATCTAAAGCACATGCTACGTTCAGTAGATTTATAAATAAATTGTTATTATAATTATTATTATTATTAGCAATGTCATACTAGGCTAATTGTATTTCTATGAATTTTAATGTAATATTGGGTTTACCCGTTAATTAAATAAATAAATAAATATCGGTTATAGGCGTGGTGGCAATCGCTATTAATCATCGCGTCACCGGGTTCGAATCCCGGCTCCGGCACTGGTACTGTCGGAAGAAATGGTTGTATATCCGCATTTTTTCAATGTGTAACCCCCTTACGCACAAGCCTCTAGCTTCTGGAATTGGGGGTTGTCTAATTTGTGTGGTGTTTATTTATTTTACATTATGGCAGACGATATTTTTAACTTTATACATAAGTATTAAGGAAGTTGTTTTTTTAATTTTTCTTTAAATCTAAAATAATTCTCACAATTTTTTTATTTTTGTTGGTAGAGTATTAAACATATTTTTGGTAGACCTCCTCCTTTTCCTTATTTTTAAGAATATCGGAGATGTATTATATGACCAAGGTCATGGCACTCTAGATGTAGGTACCAACAAATTTAGAGTCAAATTTTTTTCATGGAGTCGAAATGTCACTTACGGAGCATCATCGTACGGCTTCATCAAGGATTCCAAAAATATAATAATATACAGGGTGTTCCATTTGAAAATCAAAAGTTGGGGTCATTTACGGTGAAACCGGAAGTGGGAAAAAAATGACAGTTATGCCACAAAGTGTCTTCTTGGTCATGTAATACATTTACCAAGTTTCATTCTGATATTCTAAAAAATAAGGAAGAAAAGGGGGTCTACCATGATCCGTTGATATCCGCTATAATAAATATGTAACATCTACAGCGAATCGTTAATAGATAATATGGTTAAAAACAAACAACGCAAAATGCTTCAAAAGGAATTTTTCAACGCACCTAACAAATCAACAAAACATAGTTTTATTAATTATATTCCAAAATATATTGACAAAATTTCTAGGAAATTAAATAATTTAGGTATCTCTACAATAACTGTGAATAAAATTAAATTTATGAAAAATATTGGTTAATAATAAAGAAAAGTTAATTAAACTTAATAAATCAGGTGTATATGAAATCAAATGTAAAGATTGTAATGACGTCTATATGGGTCAGAGTGGTAGAAGTATTGAGAATAGGCTAAAATAGCATCAAATCAAATCTACTAACAATAAAAATACGGGAATATCAACACACTGCATTGAAAATAACCTTTCATGGACACAGTTAACAGTTAATTTGCTTCATACAGAAGGAAAGGTAAACGTCATAAATGTTTTTAGGTATACCGTCTGTCTATTTTACGCGGGCCACACCAAATATCTCGCTTAATATCTGTTGTAGAAGAATAAAGTTTTAGAAACAGTTATTCTATTTTTTTTAGCTATATTTCAGTAAAAAGAAATTTGAAATCCATAGCCTACTTTGTGACATATATTACAAAAACCTGAAAAATAGGACAACCACAAACGGTTATAGCTTCCTTATTTGAGGAGATACGAAAAAAAGTTAAAGGGATGAAAGTTGACGGCAGAGGCAATAGGAATAATAATCTGTATCAACAAATTCGAAAAACGCAGTTGGCTTTGATATACGCTCTTGTACAAAAATGAAAAGGACAAATCTGAAAGTAGGCCATGACACCATTAATTCCGTTTATTTTTTCTCTTTCCAACGATATAAAACATGTCACAAAAATTTTAACTGATAGTGTCAACATTTAATATTTTACGAAAATATCATTGAATCGTAAAAATCAGCTATACCATGATTAGTGAAAAACAATGTATACAGTTATTAACAAATTTGACAGATTTTCACTGTTGTATGTTGTGTTGTCGAGTTCTAAGACAAGTATTATATCAGTAATTATGGTGCACACCAATAATAACAAATTCGATATGATTAGCATTTATTGTCAGTGAAATTTTGACACTGAGTTGGCAGTCACGGTTTATGGAGATAGATTTCCAGATGTTCCGCAGCCAAATCGAAATACGTTTAGGAAGTTAGTTCAAAATCTAAAAATTCTTTGGTCGAACGCATCAAATTTTTCTAATAATGGATTTTTCAATAGATATATGAATTATAAATGGACACGAGAAAATACACATTGGTGCAGAGAGACTGCTTTCCAAGAAAGATTTTCTACGAATGTTTGGGTGGGTCTTTTAGGAACTTAAGTAATAACACCTTCTTTTTATGATGACAACGGGGCGATCGTAGGTGCGTCTTTGCTATGTACATACTTCGATATGCGATGTAAAGCAACGTTAGGCGTGGTTAGTAGTTGGATGGGTGACCATTCCAACTGTTATAGGGTATTCCCCCTATAAGTCAGAAGCAAAAATCAAGAAAATGCAAAATTAACAGAAAATTCACATCAATTCAAGCATCATTGCAAACCATGATAAAAAGCCAACCAGACCTAGTTTACCTCAAAAAACTACATCCAAGGTCACAAAAATTAGAAAAAATGCACGAACATTCTAGAATTCCAAAGTAATGTAAAATGACCGAAAACACACTCCCAACATTTATTCTAGTAATTTTATAAAAGAAATTTCACAAAAAACATTCCTTAAAAATACAACCACTTTTACGTTTAGAATCTCATTACTTCTTGACGACCCCTCGTATACTTCAACTTACCGAAGAACTCACCATTCCACTCCACTTCATTCAATTCTTGCATCCATTTCAATTTTTTAATCTTATTACTTTTTGACAACCCCCTATATACACCAAACCACATTCCCCACCTTGAGTCTTTATATCTAATTTAGTTTCATCAAATTCCAGCGCTTCGATTATTATTTCAAATTTCATTACTTTTCAATCACCCCTCGTACAATTACATACAATATCTCGATATCTCCGCTCAAACTCGATTCGTACCCGTTAAGAGCATTATCATATCTTATTTTCAGCCACCTCGCACCTATCGGGAGCATTATCATGTCATTTCAACTGTTGAACGTCTGACCTTCGTGACACGTTTACGGGGTCCTTTCATAATATTAAAATTTCCGTCAATTAAACACGAATATTTCCAAAACCCGAATCGATTCAAATTTCCTTTTTATATCAAAAAATTCCCTTTTTCATCGCCGATTTTTCTATACTAATTTCATCAATAAATTTCAACTTTTAGTAAACTATTGCCCAATATTATGAAATATTTCGCAATCGTGCCGATCCAGACTCGATGGTGTCATTTCGAGCTCTAAAAGGGGGGTAAAAACCTCCGTGCTAGGTTCATGGGGCACGATAAACGCAACTAACTAGCAGTATAAATACCGGTGTACGGCAAGCCCAAACCAAGTTCAGTTTTGACAGTGACTCCAGTGTTAAGTATTCACGTAGTGTTCATGTGGAAAAATATAAGTTTCAAAAAGTGAATTTTTGTGTAATAGCTGATTATGCTATTGAACGGGTCCGGTTACTATTTAACTAATGTTGTAGATACCTCCGTCTAGCTAGGTTTTCTTATTCCCAGTCCCTGCAATCTTTTCGAGACAAGCTGTTCAATTCTAGCTTTCCAGGCCGAAACCTGGTTAAAGAGAGTTAGTTTTAAGACCTCGCCTTAAGTGGCCCCACTAGTATTAAGAAACACTTCGCCTTAAGTGGCCCCTTTTTCATTTTTCATAATAATAAAATACTTCGCCTTAAGGGGCCGCCTTTTACTTTTAATTATAACAAAATACTTCGCCTTAAGTAACCCCCTTTTCTAATTTCCCTTCGCCTATGAGGCTCAATCGTCAAAGTGAATTTTTCCCAAATTAATTATTTTTCAACATTTTTTAAGTATATTCTTGAAGCAGCCAAAGACAGAATTTCTGTTGTCGATTAGTTTTCTAATTTACAAAGAAACTTGTAAAAATAAAATAAATTCTTCTTCAACTCTGTTCAATAAATTTGAATAAATAATTTTGTATTGTCCTTTAAACCATAGTGTTTAATTTCAAAAAAAATAACATACAGGGTGTAGCCGTTGACCCTGAAATAGCTGTAAAAGTCAAATCAGTGATATTTTAATCCAAGTGATAAAAATAGTGCAAATTACAATATACAGCGTGTAGCGATTGACCCTGACAAGCACTTCCAGAAATCAAACCCTGAGACTCTACCAATCGAAAAATAAGTGCACGGAAGGCACCTCTCTCTACCAAGCTCAAAGGCTCTAAGCTCTGCCGACCATTTTTTATTTACCCGAATCAGGAGCCCACATCTTCCAGCGGCTTGTATATCATCAGTGTATGCGCGGAAGCTATACAACCTTAGGCGAGGGTTGTATAGAAGATATACCATCCTTCGGAGGGGATGTAAAGCCGTCGGTCCCTTGTTTATTAAATGTTAGGTAAGTAAAAGATCCCTACTCTACTTAAGGAAAGAGGTTCGGCAAAGGTTGGGGTTCCTGGTTGGGGGTAGCTCGTCTACAGGCGCCGGTGTTAGGCCTCAGTAGCGGAAATAGGCCGACGTTAAATAAATGTATATATATAAAAAATTATTTAAATCAAGTTATGCCAGATAGCTGGTTAGGCACCTATGGATCCATTCTATGACCAGCTCGGTCACCAGATATTACCCCCTTGAATTTTTTCATCTGGGATTACATTAAAGACGAGGCATTTCAAACTGCCCTGAAAATATTGAGAACATCAAAAGCAGAATTAGAAACGCATGTGAGGCAATTACTCCTAAAATGTTCCAAAATATAGTGTGTGAGGTGTCTTGTAGAGCACATTTGTGTATTAGAATGCATGGTGCACAATTTGAGCATTTGTAGTTAGAAAAATAAATACACACATTTTCTTTTCAGTATGGTAGTAGGTAGTACTGTTATACACAGTTTTTTGTTTTTTTGGATCTTGTACTTGTATTTCTATTTATGAGATATATGTTTGTTTGTATTAAATTGTAATAAATAATTACTGAATTATAATTATTACAAAGTGAATTATTTTTACGATTCAGTGATATGAATTGTGGTTTTCGTAAAATATTAAATATCGACACTATCAGTTAAAATGTTTGTAATATGTTTTATATCGTTGGAAAGAGAAAAAATAAATGAAATTAACGGTGTCATGGCCTACTTCGAGATTTGTTCTTTTAATTTTTGCACAAGAGTGTATGTCGTTTTTTCGAATTTTTTGATACACATTATTATTCTTATTGTCTTTGCCGTCGACTTTCACCCCTTTAGCTGTTTTCGTATCTCCTCAAATAAAGAAGCTATAACCGTTTGTGGTTTTCCTATTTTTCAGGTTTTTGTGATATATCTCACAAAGTAGGCTATGATTTTCAAATTTCTTTTTACTGAAATAAAGCTCAAAAAAATGGGATAACTATTTCTAAAACTTTATTCTTCTACTATAGATATTATGCGAGATATTTGCTGTGGCCCTCGTAAAATATACAGACGGTATATTTAGAATAACCACTTCTGTTACTTTAGTACACACTTTATACTCTTGATAAAGGCCTGAAAAACCGAATCATTTGTAGAGAATTTTAAACATAGTAATTTGGTACATCTAAAAGCAATGCAACAATTATTGTGAAGATGTTTCACAAGGAACCAATCACAAATTCAGTTCAGTTACATTAAATTTCCTTAAAATTTTTGGGAACTTCTGGTACTTCCAAATATTTTCTCAAAAGTACACACACAAACATAGTCTCTGTTTACGTCAGATATCGTTGCAGTTCCTGTACATTTCTTTTATGTTCGATTTTCATGTTGTTTGAGCGGATCGGATCACATCTCGCATATGATTAAGCTAAGTACAACAATACTCATGATCGATGCTACTTTGTATTGGTATAAAAAGGACCGGTCGTTTATTATCGTAAAAACGCACTGTCAGTTGGTTCATATGCCTGTTATGCGCTGTTGTAAAAAAATTATATACAATTTCGTTTATGACTTTAGGTGTCAGAAAATATTAAAAATAACATATAGCTGCATTAAAATGATCCAAAATATGTTTTGTAGGATGATTTATTAAATTTTTAATGTGCTCAGATATACAATTGTGAGTAACACAAAACGTCCAACTTTGTAATAAATCAAGGGAAGTAATCAGTTTTTGAAAATGCGTGGTACAGTGAGCGGTAAATATAGCACAAGAATGTGTTATAAAATTGATTGAAACCGGCATAATTTCGGATGTTAATATATTGGTTATAAAGTTCACAGTGCAAAAATAAACCCGCCTCGACACAATGTATAATATTAAGCTGTTATGACAAAGGCTGGCTTCAAATTTTATGGTGATTGAAGTACGAACTATGTCAGGCCACTTAGCATGCAGACCTGCTTTATGGTTGAGCTTTACTATCAAGCCATAAAATATTTCAAATGTATTTAAATGGAACTTTTTAATTTCCCCATAAAAATCAAATAGTTTTATGCCAGTTCTGATTTAACAGCCTGCCGAATATGCCTGCCCCGATTGCACATCTCTTAGAAATCTTCAGCTCAAGCTCTAGCATATAACTGATTGTGGGGGTTGCATAATACAGTCAAGAGATTAAAAACGGCAATGGGATTGAGAATAAATTTGACCCTTCCACTTTTCCCAGTCTTCGGGAAACTTAAAAGGATGGCTAAAAATACAAAAAAAAGATTCAAGCCGAATCGAAAATTACTACTATTTGTTATTATTCCAAATATGCTGCATAAACAATAAATTATACGTGTATGTCATAGTATACAAATTATTACAGTAGAACATCCAGACTGTACAGGGTGGGCAACTAAAACTGGATGTCGGCCACATTTCAGAAAACAATCATCGCACAAGTTTAGAGAAAAAATTACGTTTACGTCAAAGGAATAGTCAGAGGTTATGTTTTGCAAATAATATAAATTGGAATAAACACAGAAATAATGTATTTTACGTAAACGTCACGGGCGCAGAGGCTTTTCTCCAATAATTCTATTATTTTGTAGATTCGGTGATTTGTTTTTGAAGATGATAATAATACATGTGGTAGAAAACCCAAATAATAGGAAAGAATATCCGTAGAATGTCACAAATAACTTTCAGACAATATATGCATCGTAATTCTGAGAGAATTTCGAATCTTGCTACTTTTCCATTTGTTTTGTATCTTCAAAAATAAGGTGGTGGCGATATGCTAAGTTTTTTTTATATGTCGATTACTGAGATTAGCCTTAAAGAATTTAACAAATTTGATCTCGTTACAAAGGGCTTTTCTTAGTTTATCGAGTGCGCTTTACGCTGTTTTTATTTGATCATTATCGTCGCCGCTAGAAGGCGTTATTTGACATATGAACAAATATCGCGCTTTTTCTAAAAAATTTTTAGTGGAATGGCATGTTTATTCTTACACGGCAAAATATAGAATTATTTTCACTGACATCTGAAGCTTTTATTTCTCTATTTTGCCGTGTAAGAATAAACATACCATTCCATTTAAATTTTTTTATAAAAGCGCGATATTTGTTGATATGTCAAATAACGCCCTCTAGCGGCGACGATAATAATCAAATGAAAACAGCATAAAGCACATTCGATAGATTAAGAGAAGCCCTTTGTAATGAGACCAAGTTTGTTAAATTCCGCTAAGGCCAATCGTAGTAATCGGCATATAACAGAAATGTTGGCATCTCCCCGAAATTGTCTCAGAATTACGATGCATATTACGGAGAAAAGCCTAATTTTCTATTTGGTTATGGTTGTTACGCCCCCTAGCGGTGATTTTAAAAACTTGAAAATATTTTCCAGCAATTTTTCAGGGTCACTTAGGATGATTTTTTTCCCTAAACTTGTATGATGATTGTTTTCTAAGATATGGCCGATCTCCATTCTTAATTGCCCACCCTGTACAATGTGTATATACACAGGTGGACACGATAACTCCTTAATGAATCATTATGAAAATTAGTAAGTTTTAATATTTGGTGATTATAACTTGCCTAATGTAAAACCGTTTTAGTGGGATTGGGTTACACCAGTTCAAAGAAGTGTTAAATTCACGTGGATCAGTAAGTGTGGCAAACACTTAATGGACGTTCGTTGTAACCGAAGTATTATTATTATTAAAATATAGAAATCTGGAAGTATCACGTAACAAAGAACTGTTTAAAACTGTGCTAAAGCTGTAACTTCTCCTGATGTCATTTCCGATGTCATTTCACATACAAGATGCAATTCTAAAGTATCACTTTTTAGTGCTAAGTGCCTTCATAAACACCGGGATGGTCGTATAACTTGTACTCCCGCACACTATCCACGTCCAATATCAATACGTACTCGTAAAACCCTCTGGCCTCACAAAATAGAATTGAGAAATACGTCACAAAAGTTGATTGAACCGTCACGTGATGGAGACTGAAAAGAAAATTCAATGACTCTTCCCGCAATACGTGAAGTTTAAACAATCTGTTTGATGTATACTTGTCAATATGGCCCAGACTGAGAAACATATGTTAATGAAACTATAAAGTCTAAATAAATTGAACAAATCATGCTATGTTTTATGCAATGTCAGTTTAAAACGATATAAAAAAGCAAGAGCGCGGCATTCCCTTGAATACCGACCTCGAACGCATGGCATTTATAGGCGTGCGTATTAACTTACTTTTCAATACAATACATGCCCTACAATATTTTAAAAATCGTTTGTTATACACGTAGCACTGATTTGCAGACTTATTAACTAATAAATTATGATGAAAGTGGTGAAATGATAGGCAGGTATATTATATTGTATGTTCTTTTGTATAAAGTATTATAATATATTAATACTTATATACTTTTGTATAAATTAACAACAAACTTTACTCACTTAATTAATGGCATTTTCTACAGTAAGTAAAAATTTCATCGACCCTTAATGTATTATAGAAAATGTCATCGTCCAGCAAAAACCAACGGAGAGGTGTGAGTAGTTTTTACCAGTATGGCAAGGGGAATAGTATACAGGGTGTCCCACGACGAACTGCGGCGATCGATATCTCGAAAAGTAGACATCTGAAAATTTTGAAAATTTGGTAGTGAACTAATGTCGATGGGGGCAACTCGACTTTCAAGATGGTGGCACTTCCGGTTATACCGGAAGTCGATACCAACTTGCTTATTTTAAATGGGATACCCTATATATTATTATATTTTTGGATTGTACGCAAAATTCTAGGCCGATTTTGTGTATCATGTCCTATACCTAGGTCTCTCCGTTTTTGAGATATTTCAATTTTTATGTCAAAAATGACGTTTGCGGGCCCTAAAAGAATTATCAATTTTTCCTATAAGGAAGCCTTTATTATCTAATTTGGGTTCGATTCTTTGTTGAAAAATACCTACTTTAATAAAGTTTTTATAATATATTCTCTCTCAATTTCATCTTTATTCTTATTTTTTGAACACTCTGTATTAATATTTATCAAAATATTATAAAAGCTCTATTAAAGTAAGTCTTTTTCAACAAAGAATCGAACCTAAATTAGATAATAAAGGCTTTCTTATAGGAAAAATTGATAATTCTTTTAGGGCCCGCAAACGTCATTTTTGACATAAAAATTGAAATATCTCAAAAACAGAGAGACCTAGGTATAGGACATGATACAAAAAATCGGCCTAGAATTTTGCGTACAATCCAAAAATGTAATAATATATAGGGTGTCCTATTTAAAATAAGCAAGTTGGTATCGACTTCCGGTATAGCCGGAAGAGCTACCATCTTGAAAATATTTTATCCGAGTTGCCCCCATCGACATTAGTTTACTACCAAATTTTCTAAATTTTCCATGTCTACTTTTCGAGATATCGATCGCCGCAGTACGTCGTGGGACACCCTGTATAATGTTAGTAAGGTAGGATGTTACAATCAAATTAACCTGATAACAGTGATAACATTATAACTTAATTATAATATTTAAGGCTTGTTAAAAACGATACAAATAAACTAAAACATAATTCTCATTAAAACACCATCGTATCTCAAACAAAACAGAATTAGTTACATGTTATTTTACCTCAGTTAAAATTAAACTTATATTAAAGTAAAAAAGTTTAAATAATAATAAAAAATTCTCATAGTTTCGGCAAAAAAATGGTCGCATAGTAACGGAGTCATCAGTAAGCTCACTACTAGAATCATTCCCTACCTGAATAGCAATAGGTTCTACGGGCGGCAAAATGGGCTCTTTTTTTCTTTATTTATAACGTGATACACAGATTTTTTCCATATGTCGGTTTTGTCCAAGTCGGATATTACAGTCCTTATATTATCTAGAACTACAGCGTTTAAAGTCGGATTCTGATGGCATTTTCCCAACTCGTGTTTTACACTGCCTCAAATCAATTGTATTGGATTAAATTTGCAGTAATATAGCGGCAAACGTAACAGACAATGACCGTGTGTTTCGCAGATATGGTCTACAACATATTCTTTTTTAAAGTTATGTTCTTTGATAGTTTTTAATAAATCTTTTTTGCTGGAATTTTTTCAGGAATATTATACCTACTATAATAGAAGGTGTTCTATGCAATGCTATTGATTGGCTTGATTCTAAATATTTTTGGATTGAGTAGAATAGAATAGCAGGAAAATATTGTTTATTGAATATTCTAGTTCAGCTGAATCAGATTTCAGTATAAAAACAATGATTAATAAATATATTATTCCACTTATATTACACTCATTTTATTAAATCAAATGGATATAATAATGGCTTAATAAAATAAGTATCTCCATTAACCTCTTCAATAAAAAAATAACTCAGCGACTCGTTCTTGTAATAAAATAATTATGGTCGATTGAACCGAAGGATAGTTCCCAGGGTTACGCGGTGTCCTGTCAGTTGAACACATCTCCACTTCTAATTAATAGAAAACGCAAGAGGGATAGTATTCTATTAGATTAATAGCGAATACACCATGCGGCGGCCCTTATTTTGTTCAACAGAGATCAGAGTACATCGACAAGTGCTCTATTGTGCTAAATAATGCCCACTCATCACGGGAAGTGGCATCTATCTCTACCGGAAAAGGTTACAATTATATTTTGAAATTCGAACTCGACACCTGATAAATTAGAAACGGTCATGCCGTGTCAACCGCTCAGTGGTCTACCAGAATTGTCTTTAATTAAAAAACTAGTAAGCGGGGCTATGCTTTGTTGCTAAATTAATAACTCCGGCGGGGAGGTGAAAGGGCGCCCACATCTTACACGTGTCAAATAGCGCAAGTGATGTAACGCTATACATGTGGCAGGCGATTTAAATGTTCACAGTTGATTCGATTAACCCTCGATGCACTAATGGATACAACTAGGCTTCATTCAACCACAGCATATTAAAAAATCCACTCAAGTGCACGATATTAATCTTTAATTAAAAACAGCGTAACATGAAGTGATTTTAGATTTATAGATTACGTTTTGACCATCAAAATTAACATATGCCTAATAGAACATATGGACAATAAATATATACGTATATGTGTAACGGTCATTGATAGATTTTTAGTGTTGATGGCTGGCCTGATAACAGTAGTTCACGTTATTTACCGCGTATTCGCATTAATAACAGATCGTATTATTTGAATGTGGGCATTATAGGTCAGACGCAAACTTGCATATAATGAGAGGAATGCAATTTATATGAGGTTTCAGCGTTAATTTGACTAGTTTCCTGGCCTGCCAGTTCATATGACTTAAATACAATTGATTTTTTCTATTTTTCTTTTTCTACCACATGTATTTTCTGGAAATTGTCACAAAATCTACAATAAAGAGTAATAAAATTAGGCATTATATTGGAAAAATAACCATTAGGCCTGTGACGTTTATGTCAAAAGAACGTCAGAGGCTATTTCTTGCCAACTAATACAAAACAAAATCTGCTTCTTTTCCAATGTTATAAAAAATAATTCTTGTTTGCTGTGTATGTTAAATACACAGCTTTAAGATTGTGTTTACGTCATATCCATAAATACATACTACTTACACAGAACTGTTAATATTCCAAATCATGTTACCTTTGTTAAGTTCTTCTTTTAACATTGGTAACCATGTAGAGCAATTCGAAACGCATTTATCTCCATAATGTTTAGTTATTTATTAATTTAAAAAAGCAGGCAGAAAGATATTTACAAAATTTCAAGAAGGGTGGTTAATTTCATCCCTTTGTGTCCATGTTAGGTGGATGAAATGATTTCGTTAGATGCCTTTTGATGAGTAATCGAGATATGCCAAATCGTCTTTTTCCGATTATGTTAATTTCAGATAAAAACTACAAACCGTTTTTTGGCACACCTCTTTAAGGGGTGTAGCTGGATAGGAACCCGTCTTAATTTTCGACAGGGAATCTACAGTTAATTTTTTTGCACGTTATTACGGAACATCCTGTATATAATCTTTAATAACCACTTCTGTACCTTTTCCAAACTGTCCATATGATTATAGTTGAGCCTCCCCAAGCTACAATCCCATATTCTAGATATGGTTGTATTAGAGCGTAGTAAAGAATTTGTAAATTTATTATATCAGATACTTTTTTTAAATATTTAAACTTACATAGTAATGATCCAAATTTTTTAGTTACATAATTTGTGTACGTGCTCCCGTGAGCACATCCACCTTCTCACGAAGAGTGCGGTAAAAATAACCCACCGCGCATAAAGGTTGCTTTTGGAATCGTTTGGTTACCCCATCGTCGCAGTCTCCTTCTGTGCCATGGGACCACACCACTCGCCTTCCGCAACCGAGCTGGTCAGTTGCATACCTGCTCCAGCTAAAACTTCAAATGCAGCTTCGTTTTCAGTCGATTAAGGCTTTAAAAAAATGATGGAGCGTTCAAGTGGGACAAAATCATCCGGAGGTAAAATACCCTCCCGATCGGATCTCCGGGGGAGGGTGCCCACAGGGACACCTCATCGAATGTCGAAAAAACACCGACCAGTTAAATCCAAGAAAACTAATTCTTTCATCTACGGCGCTTGGAATGTTCGTACTTTGAACGACAGCACTCGCACCGATCGGCCTGAAAGAAGAACTGCTCTAATAGATAGAGAACTTCACCGACTCAATGTTGACGTTGCAGCTCTCAGCGAAACTCGATTTTTGGAGGAAGGCTCTCTCACAGAAAAGTACTACACCTTCTATTGGAAAGGTCTTCCCACCAATTCAAGAAGACAACATGGAGTAGGATTTGCCGTTCGGAATCAACTTGTATCCAACTTAACACAAGTACCACAAGGCCTATCCGAGCGTCTAATGTTGCTACGCTATGAGCTATCAGATGGCAACGCGGTAAATCTAATAAGCGCCTACGCTCCCACCCCAATGACCCATCAATGACCCACCCCAATGACCCATCAAAAGCAGAAGCTTTTACCCAATCTAAGTATGAAACGCAACGCGAAATCAGAAGAACAAAGAACGAGTGGTGGGTAAGCAAGGCCAGAGAAATTCAAAGGTACGCCGATTCACACGACTACAGGAATTTCTTTCAAGCAGTAAAAGCAGTGTACGGCCCCAGTCGGAAAAATATGTGCCCTATTAAAGATTTAAATGGAAATCTCCTCAAAGAAGACCAGGAAATTAGAGCCCGATGGAAAGAACACTACTCTAACATTCTTAACCAGCAAAGTCAAGCCGATCACGATATTATAAATCTTATCCCTCAATATGACACCTTCGAAGACTTAGATAAACCACTAACAACGGAAGAGATCTTAACCGCCATTGGGCAGCTAAAAAATAACAAATCTCGCGGCGCCGACTCACTCCCAGCTGAGATCTTTAAAGCTGTGTCGTCAGAGCTCATACCCTACCTCAAAAAACTGTTTGATGTCGTGTGGGAAAGTGGTCAAGCTCCGCAGGAGTTTCGTGATACACTTTTAATCAACCTCTGTTATGGAAAACTTACTTCCTGAAACACAGAGTGGCTTTAGACCAAACCGAGGCACATCGGATTTAATCTTCACACTTAAACAGCTTCAAGAAAAAACACTCGAACATCAAGGAGAAATTCACATGGCCTTCATTGATTTAACCAAGGCGTTTGACTCGGTGGACAGGGAAGTGCTCTGGAAAATTATGTTCCGCTTAGGTATCCCTAGAAAATTTGTGGAAGTATGTCGCAGTCTACATACAAACAACAACGCCCAGGTTATGTATAATAATGAGGCAACCGAACCTTTCCAAACCCTCACTGGAGTTAGGCAGGGATGTGTCCTGGCACCCCTACTCTTTAATTTGTTTACCACTGCTCTAACAATTATTGTTGACAACAAACTGACAGTCAGAGGAATAGGTCTCAGATACCGTTTTGATGGCGGTCTCTTTAACATAGGGCGCTTTAGAGCTTTCACGAAAACACGAACACGATTCATTTGTGATCTCCAGTATGCGGATGACTGTGCACTTTTAGCCTCTACGCCGGAAGAGCTTCAAGAACTTTTAGATGTGTATGCCCATAGCTATGATTCCTTGGGACTTAAAATCAACATTAGAAAGACTAAGATTATGTCAACTCCTCATCAAGTGAACCAAATAGACATTACACTTAACGGAAATTCTCTTGAAGTGGTGGATCAATTCAATTACTTAGGCAACGTTGTTAATGACAAAGCAAACATGGACAGCGAGATTCGCAATAGAATTAACGCTGCATCTAGAGCACTCTGGGGACTTAGAGAGAGAATATTTGACAACCACGACCTTGCTTTGTCAACGAAAATGGCTGTCTACAGAGCAGTTGTCATTCCAACACTGCTATATGGATGTGAAAGCTGGGTCACTTACCGTCGTCATGTGAAAGAATTAGAACGTTTTCAGCAAAGACACCTCAGAAGTATGATGAAAATCCGTTGGTTCCATCACATATCAAACGTGGAAGTACTCAGGCGAGCAAACAGCCTTCCAATTGAGGTGCTTATTTCAAGAGCACGCCTAAGATGGGCAGGTCACATTCATCGTATGCATGATAACCGCCTTCCTAAATGCACACTTTATGGTGAATTGCTAAGCGGTAGAAGAAGGCGTGGCGGTCAACGAAAGAGGTTCAAAGACGTTCTCCATGAAAATCTAAAATCCTGCGGTATTGCAGACGAGCAATGGGAACAACTTGCAGCGGACAGAACCGAATGGCGAGGGGTTGTGGCCAGCTATCAAGGAAATGTTGCTGCAAGAAGGCCGAATCCAAGACCTAACCAGGTCTATGTTTGTCCTGACTGCGGTCGACATGTGCTCTCCCGAATTGGCCTCTATAGCCATAGTCGTGTGCACCGTAGATGAATGGGAATTACAATAGACTACACCTTTTACTTGTTTTTATTGTACATAATTTATCGACTGTAACATTTTTATACTCGGACTCGAGTAACGGCTAATAATAATACGTGCTCCATATAAGTGGAAACATTCTGTAGTTTAACATTGTGACATGTACATGAGTCATTTATCTCTACATTTTTATATTTGGTAATCCAGAAACGTAAGACGTAAAAGGCATGTAGCAGGTTTTGGCAAAATTTACCGTCAACAATTTATTATTGAAGTAATGATTTTTTTCCATTTCTGCCACTTTTGATCTGTGTAAAAGATGACGGTATCATCCGCAACGCTCACTACATCCCCATTCATAAACAAATCGTTTAAATATATAGTGAACAATATAGATCCTATTACTGTGCCTTGCGGCACTCCATATTACATAGTTTTAGTGTCACTAAAGATGTTCTGAATGATTATAACATTTTGTGCTTTTTCACTTTCTATCAATCTATTTGGGATGCTTTCTAGGACTTCCAGAAGCTGCTTATGATCAACTGTAGCAAAGGCCTTTTTTAGGCCAACAAAGAGTCTCATAGCCGGTGAACTAACGTCCAGTGCTTTATAAATGTTTGTTTTGAGATATGTTATGGCGTCTTGTGTTAATTTTTTCTCTTTAAAACCAAACTGTTTTGCCGAAATTATGTTGGTTTTATCTAATTGAATTATATTATATAATTAATGAGTTATACGTGATAATAATATATATTTTTTTAGCTTGCAAATATTTTTAATTATTGCGTCCGTAGGAACCTAATTAAACAAACCCATATGACTTATTTTATGAACATTCTTGTGCGTATAAACACCCGTATGAATGGGTATTGTACGGAGGTGTAATAAAGGACTTTCAAACGAGTTTTTTAATCCTTTTCGTAATGTGAGTCCGTGCGCAAATTGAATTTGCGGGGATGGCGAGACATATTTGTCCATGGCGTTCTGTAATGGCATTCCTGATACTAATAATGAAATGGGCATTGTCTGTTAATGCACAAGGGATCACTAATTGTTTGTATATTGTCAATTTACATCTGATGAATTTTACGAACCTCCAACCGATTCAACCTATAAATTAAAAATTTCGCAATTCGATAAAAGAATAATTGTTTTACGCATGAATATTTATTTCGGTAACCCCATGAATATTTTACCATACACTAAGCCAGAACGCTTATTACCATCACATTCAATTAAAAGGGTTAAAACTAGGTTATTTTATATAATATTCTACCCTAGTTTAATTCACTCTAGCAAATTTATTTTAGCATTACAGTTAGTTTATTAATAGAATTGCCCACCTAATAAGTTGTTGGATGATGGAAAAAGATGAAATGTGTCACGAATTATATAACGAGTTTTTGATAGTTTGATGTATGTGACGTCAGTGTTGTGTTCCTTGATTAAAAGAATCGAGGATTAAGGCCAAAAAGGTTTTAGAGTACACACTACACTCTTTTTCAAAAAGACAGAGAGTAATAAAAACTGAGTCCCCTGCACCTTTTGACCACCTTTACTTTCTGATACAGATTAAAAATTCATGAAATCATGTAAAGCTCATTTTTACCCTCATTTATTTTATTTTAACAAACTAAAATTTCTCCTATTAATGTGCATTGATAGTAGAGAATGAAATATAACAAAAATCGCTTTACTGTTACCATAATAAAATACAGATTAGAAATTTATGAAATAGTGTAGAATTGATTTTTACCCTTATTCATTGTAACAGATTAAGTTTTTTTTTCTATTTTTTCTATTAATATATACTGATTAATGATAAGGAATAAAATATTACCGATCAGAAATTTCTAAAATCGTATAGAGCTTATTTTAAACCTGATTTATTGTGAAATACATGTTTTAATTCATAACGATAGGCAAAAGCAAAATATTGCATCTTATAAATTGTTGAAATCATGTAGGTACAGTTAATGTTTCAACATTGTTTTCATAACAATACAACCAAAAATCTGATGCTGGATTCCACAGTTGGAATCTAATACGGGACTTGTTGTATTCCCGTATGTAAAGGAAACTCTTTGGAATTGTTTGTACGTGGAAAAAATGAGTAGCGCTAATTTTTCCTAATACATATGGAATGTGTTTTGTGCTGCTGCTTTTCTTGCATAATTCAATGGGTATCCCAGCCAGCAAAAAAGGTACGCCTACTACAGTAGTACTAGAAGTAAAGGCAAAATAGAAATTCAAGTAAAGTAATCAATTATTTAGCTAGGTCTGGAAAATAAAGTTTTCTTAAACAAGTCCTGTGTTAGATTCAAATTGTGGGATCCAGCTTCAGATTTTTGGTTGTATTGTTATGAAAACAATGTTGAAACATTAACTGTGCATGATTTCAATAATTTGTAACCTGCACTATTTTGATTTTGGCTATCATTATGTATTAAAACAATGTATTTCACAATAAATCAGGTTTAAAATAAGCTCTACACGATTTTAGAAATTTCTGATGGGTAATATTTTATTCCTTACCATCAATAAGTGTATATTAATAGGAAAAATAGAAAAAACTTAGTTTGTTAAAATGAACAAGGGTAAAAATCAGCTCTACACGATTTCATAAATTTCTGATCTGTATTTGTTATGGTAACAGTAAAGTGATTTTTGTTATATTTTACTATCTACCATCAATGTACAATAATAGGTGAAATTTTAGTTTGTTAAAATAAAATAAATAAGGGTAAAAATGAGCTTTACATGATTTCATGAATTTTTGATCTGTATCAGAAAGTAAAGGTAGTCAGAAGGTGCATGGAGTGGTTTAAGCAAAGGTTATGTTGCTTATCATGAAGTATATAGTCAAAAAGATAAACGGGATGGATGGTCAGGGGGTGCGGGGAAGCCATATAGAAAATTTATTTGTAGTATACATTGGCAGTGTTGTGGGGAGGGGGGTACTTATTTTTTCATTCACGTGGTTTCACAATTAGTTATTAAGATAGGTTATGTAAAAGAACTATGAAATTTGAATAATGAATAATAAATAAACACCACAGAAATTAGAGAACCCCAATTCCAGAAGCCAGAGGCTTGTGCGGATGGGGGTTACACGTTGAAAAACGTATACATACAACCATATCCTCTGACAGTGCCAGTGCCGGAGCCGGGGCTCGAACCCGGTAGCGCGATATCCGTCCGATTAATTGCAATTGCCACCTTCCGCCTTAACCAACGCGGCTATCGGCTAGACCAAGAACAGACATACTTATAAATTTATTTCTAACAGGCGAAGAAGAAAAGCACTGCAAATAGTAGTAGTAAAATACAATACCATAGGATACTTCTACCATTTGCTTCAAGCATTTCATATGCAACATTTTCAGAGCGAATACCAAATGCTCAAGAAACAGCAAAAGCTATTGCAAGTACTCTACAATCAGAACCATTTGTCTGCTGTTGTACAAGTGGAAATCGAACAGTAGTTTCACTAATATCTAAATAAGGATATAATTTTTGCAGAAAGAGTTTTTGTTCTGGATGTAAAAGATTAGCTTTATTATGTAAGGAAACATAAATATAAACACTGCGACCATCATAATAACTGCATGTCCAATGATTTAGACGATGCACAAGTTATATATGGTCTTTTCCAGGTGGGATAGGTTGAATCGCATTATAATTTTCCACTTAATTTGTAATTCGTATTTCGTAATGAGCATTTGTACGTAAAATGTACGAAAAATAAAGAGAACTGAGAATCTTCGAGCCACTGACTTTGTTTGATAATTTTGACATCTGTTTTCGTTAATTCTCTGCATACAAATTCTTTATCCATATTAACAATGAAAAAGAAATCCGAATGTAAAAAGAACTAAACCATTACACTCATGCACTTACGTAAAAGTACGGTGCAAACGTAAACTCACCGACGGTCCCCTAAAAATCTGTAATACAATATGTGTAATACTTAGAAAACATTTATTTCACAATCTATTGTTACCTCCTTTCTCTTATTATTTATTTTTGAGAAAGAGTTGAGGCAACATATGCGGACGACTAGCTGGTTTAAGTCGGAGCAGAGAGCCGTGTGTCCAGAGCATTCGTAAGAGTGGAGAAACTTACCCTTTCTGATATGTACAGCATAAGCGACAGATTTCTGTTTATTTCGAGAAAAGGAGACAAAGAAAAATTGATGTTAAATTGGGCACCATCTATAGTAAAATAAGCAAAATTGTCTCTTTCTCTCGAATAACCAGTCTACTATAGATCAGACTGAAATTGTTGGTAAGAAAAATAAAAAGATAGTTTAAAATGAATGTTAAAATATATTATATGAAAAATAGACGGTCGGTTTGAAAGACAAATTGAAATTTAAAATATATATATATATATATATATATATATATATATATATATATATATATATATATATATATATAAAACAAATTTATACCAGTATCCTAGATGGATTATGGTTGAGGTGACTGGTTCTGGAACAGCAATTCATGCCCGCAATTGTCTCTTGTTGCAAGAATGAATCCTAAAGTTTCCTTGGCAATTTACGTCTCTCAATGAAATGGGGTGAAAGTTGTAGGAAAATTAACCAACTATGTGGTTTAATGTAAAGATAACGAAGTTTTATCTATGAAAGATAAGCTGTGCAAAAACTATGCAGGAATGTAGAAGAATTATCTCAGAATTTAAATATCTAAGAATATAAGCATCTAAGCATGTATGCATGTACAAAATTTAAGCAAGTTAGCTATGCAAAATATTTAAGTTGCATGAAAATAAGCAAGTTAGCTGCACGAATATATTTAAGTTAGCTGCACGAAATATATTAAAGCTGACTGTACAAAAGCTGATTTCATAAAAACTATAAATTGCCAAAAAATGAAAAGGAAAGAGAAAAATATTTTTAAAACCATGTGGTACATATAGTATTTTAACTACCTATTAAAAATAATTGACTTTGAATTCAAATTTATTTTAAAAATAATTTAACTTATACCAAAGGCAAAATTTGAAGATTAATTACATTTTAAAGGAGTAATAAAGGAAATTACCTGTATATTAACACTTTGTAACTGGGATATAAAAATTGTAATTTCAATT
This sequence comes from Leptura quadrifasciata, assembly GCA_963675555.1. NCBI lineage: Eukaryota > Metazoa > Arthropoda > Insecta > Coleoptera > Cerambycidae > Leptura > Leptura quadrifasciata. Next base: position 1,977,747 of record OY776682.1, on the reverse strand, counting down.
ACTGAAGTCCACAGTTAAAAATTATATATGTTTGAATCAGTACAAAGGCTGCAAGCAAATGAATTCCTGGTGAGTTTTACTGATAAGGTAAACTTTTTGTCCTGTTTACTGGAAAACAACGCTACCAAAAAAATGTGAGAAATCTAATTCTCTATTGAAGTTGAAAGCTATAAAATATAAAAATAGTACAAGTATGGCTATCTGTCAGTGGTTAACTTAAGCGCACCAACTTGCAGGTCGCAATTTTACAATTTCCTTTACTCACAACTAAAATAGTGGCATATAATCGATAAAGGGAATCTATAATAAAAGTTTTTATTCCATACCAGAGCCTTTGCTTCACTTTGTAATTTCTATTTTATACATAACCACAAATATGAACAGATGTAAATAAATAGTAAAACGTATTGACTATGGTGTGAACTTAGTAAATATATTACATCTTATTGGATATAATAATATACATAATGAGAAAAGGTAAGGAAAATAACCATATGTACTTCATAGTAAACAAAAATATAAAAATTGAAAAATAGATATCTGATGTAAATAAATGTATTGTAGACAATTGTCTCCTGGGATAATAATGCTGTATTACCATGGAAATGAGATACATAATAGTTTAGAGTATGACAGTTCCTAAGATATAAAACATAAGTACATAAAACAGTGTGAAATGGTTTAGCAGTTTATACAAGTAAAATTCTGTTAGTTCAAAACAGTTTCACTTACAAAAACTGAGTCGAAAAATGATATACAGGTCGTGCTAAAAAAATCCACAAAACACTAGTTTTTAAATAGAACTGTTTAATGGACATAGGCCATGTAACACTATCCGGCACGTAATCCGACACGACACTCAATGCGTTTTTACGATTAAACATTTCTATTTTATACATCAAATAATTACAAATTTGTCATTTTGGATATTTTTAAAGTTAACACAATTCGTATTTTGGTGTTTGAGTGAGCCAAAAATCCGAAATCAAAACTGCACAAAAGAGATTAATACTTCGTATTATTTTGACAGACCTCAAAATTCAAACATCAATAGCAATGCTGTAATAAGATGACAATTAAAGACAGGTATTTATTTGAAAGATGAAACGATAAACAACTCATTTCGCAAGTAATTACCAATGTTAAATGATTATTTTTTTTATAAAAGAAAAGAAATATCTAGATGGCGCAGAAAGCAACATCTTGCTGTATATGTATATGGGAAAGAGAGAAAAGTAGCTGCGAGCGGGTTTCTTGATTATAAAAATAGATTTATTTTGAAACTTACTAAAATACTTCTCAAAGGCATCTGCATTTATATATTGTATAGATTCGAATGAGAGCAAACCTCCCTCTACAAAACCTTTGGTACTGCCTATATGCGTGACTATTAAACGGTTCCCTTCTCCTGAAGGTTCCTGTAGCCTTCAGTCCATCAAAAATCCTTTTATCTTACCGTACTTTTGTCACACTATATCCTTCGTTCACCCAAGTTTCCTCCAGATAATAAATGTTCTTTCCTACCTCATGGAACTTTCGAATTGTTCTTAGGTAAGCTCTTCTCTGAAAAATAATTTCATTTTTGCTGATAAGAACTGTCTTTTTGTTTTGCTTTTTCGATTACTATGCTGTAATAGAAATAATTCTTTTACAAAATTAGCTCCTAATATCAAAGTATTTCTTTGGGGCACACAGATTTAAATTTACTTTTCATTTTCTTGTAAATCAGTTTGATAGAAAAATGACATAATCTAAAATCGATAGTTCAATTTGCAGGGCGAAAATGAGATTCGGCAATAATTTTGTCCTCTAAATACCTCATTAAATTCAAAATGAAGCGATAATGTAGTTCCCTTTTGTAAGAATTCAAATGAGCCCTGCACCCTAATTTAATCTATTTTATTCATAACGTGCACGTTCGATAAATTTTTAATGCATAGCGACTAGACCGAAGACAGTGGCTGTAATCCCTGTAATATTTCACCGAAACATCAGACATGTGAGGAAGAATGTTCAAGAAGATTGATAACTGAATGAATTCAATTCTATCAAAAACATTAACCAGTATACTATGGTCTCGATTGCATATAGTCGACACAATTTGCTACGTGCGCAAATAGTTGACGGGTAATCCATCATTGCTGTCCAGTTTTGCCCCGCTCCAGTAATATCCCATGCAAAGCCACCATGTTGTTATATATTATATAGCTCATCTCGTCATTTTCATTTTACGTAGCTACAACGCTAATGGATTTATAATTTTACATCGGAATTAAATAATGTCAATACCTATTTATTTGACTTGATGGGCGTAAGGCAAATATTTGCCGTACTTTCATAAAAGTATCGGTCACTGTTTATAAAAATTCAACTACAGCGTGTCCCATTTTGCTTGCTTTGCTTTACTTAGAGTTAATGTTCGATTTAGATAATTTTTTTCTAAATAAAGATCTTTGAAAAGCGCATCTTTGTGTTAAATTTTACAAAACATAATAGCGTGGCCTACTATGATTTTTTTTCGGGTCAGAAAATGGTGAAACCTTATTAGAGTTTTTATTTCAAATCTGAGTGCGCCACTGGATTCATCAACCCCCCCAAATGTATTTGTACCAAATTTCGTTGAAAAAGTCGTATTTTTATATTTTTCCAGAGAGAAATAAAAATTCAGAAATTGCCGAAGAAATTTTGGGATTGTGTATTTATGAAAAGAGTGCCTGAAATAACTGTCAAATGAGTAATTCATTGTTGATGAGTAGATATTACTTATTTATATTTCTGCTTATTTTCATAATTATGCCTGCACAAAGGTGAAGTTTTCAAGAAAAAATAGGGATTATTAAAATTGTTGGTGATAATGGGAGATCGCCAAGAGAAGCTGCCCGAGAATTTATTAGAAGAAATTCAAATCGACGGCCGCCGTTTAATGACAGCACTGTTCGAAAAATAATAAAATGTTTTAAAGATATCGGTACTGTTCAGAAACAAATTCTAGAGAATCTGGCCACCAGAGGCAGCTTAAGTGTGAGTGTGTGAAAGGATAAAAATTGTTTGATAAATTAAAAATTTCTAAATTGAGCATTGCTGTTTTTTAACAATGAATCATTCATTTAACAGTTATTTCAGTCAAGACACTCTTTTCATAAATGCACAAACCCATGCAACAGTTAAATCTCTTCGGCAATTTCGGAATTTTTATTTATCTAAGGAAAAATCCAAAAATACTACTTGTTCAACGAAATTTGGTACAAACATATTTGGGGGGGTTGCTGAATCCAGTGGCGCACTCAGATTTGAAATAAGAAAATCGCTAATAAGATTTCACCATGTTCTGAAAAAAAAAAAAAAAATCTTAGTAGGCCATGCTATTTTGTTTTGTAATATTGAATATAATACAAAGATACGCTTTTCAAAGATCTTATAAAAAAATTTATATAAATCGGACATTATATAAACTTTTTATAGGGGTGGTTCCATGGAAAATGGGACACGCTGTATATGGTACTGAGATCAATTTTAGGTTATTAAGTGTTGTTGATATTTCAATAATGGGAGACACTAATATACAGTGTGAAACAGCCAAATGGAATAAATTCAGTATTTCAATTATAAATAAATAAATAAATGTTTATTTGCCATTGATACATTATTTTATAACATCTATTGGTTTATAATATAAACAAATAAACACATTACTCCCACATAAGGCAAACCTTATTCGTGGGCCACTGTGTAACTTATTCATACTTATTATTATTTTGCAGTGCTTATGTATTCCAAATTTCTCATCTTTTTAATATATTTGAAATGATTCTTTCACTTATTTTCTTCTGTTTTCTTATTTTTGTTCAATTAGCACATGAATTTCTGACTTTTCTTTCTCTAGCATAAACTGTTTTACTTTCCTTTTAAAAATATTGTATGAAACTGAATTTTTAACGTGTAAAGGTAAGTAGTTAAAGAATCTAGGAGCCAGATATGGATAACATCTTTGTCCAATACTTCTTGTTACTTTCGTTTTAACTGCATATTGCTTATACCTTGTTTCATAGATATGATCAACATTCTGTAACTCATTGCGATAATTATATTGCCTTGTAGCCACAATTATAAATATAATTGTCGCAGGTCTAAAATTTGTGCCTCGCGGAAAATATTGTTGGAGGGGTAAGTATTTCCCCTACCGAGCATTATTTTGAGAACATTTTTTTGTAATATTAGCAGTTGTTTAATGTGGTTGTAGGGAGTACTGCCATTTCTTAGTCTGGATTCTATTAATCGGTAGTATATTGTTTCTAAAGATTTTATGTCGAGAAAAGTTTTCATAAATTTAAATTTATATAGCAGACCTCTTAAATTATTTACTACGCTAGCTCTGTGAGTATCCTAATGTAAAAGTGAACTCCTAGATAATTTAATTGTAGTGGCTTTTTCTATTTCCAATTCGTTTGGATCTTGCGTAATCTGCATACAGTTAAAAGTCGGTAGGGTACGAAGAAAATGGCAAAAATTTCGTTTTTGAAAAATTTATCGTTAAAAGCGTTTTGTCGAAAAAGTTTTTGATGTTTCCTAAGTCTATTTCTGCTTTAGGTTTTAACTCTGCCCAAGAATTAGCTGTGTAAAATAGAGCCGTATCGTCTGCAAAACTAATGATTTTTTCACTGGAATTTAGACAGAGTAGCTCATTTACATATAGGCTGAATAGGATTGGCACCAACACGGTTCCTTGTGGAACACCATATTGAATAATTGATTTCTTTTCTTTGAGCTGTATTTATTTGAACGAACTGTTTCATATTACTTAAGTAGCTCTTCATTAGTGTTAATGGGGTACCCCAAAATCCTACATTTTCTAAGCACTCTATGAGTTGAGAATGACAAACTGTGTCAAAGGCTTTAGAGAGATGTAAGAAAACAGCAAGTTCAGGCTTGCTTGCTCCGACTGACTGATAAATTTTCTTTTTTAAGCATGCACTCGCGTCCTGCGTTGACCTGCCCTCACTTAAACCAAACTGTTTTTCTGGTAATATATTGTGTTTAGTGAAAAAGTTGCTAATTCGTTCCTTCAGGATCTTTTCGAAAATTTTACAGATGTTACTCACAAGAGATACTGGTCTATAGTTAGATACATCGCTCTTTTCTCCGCTCTTATATAGTGGCTTCACTACCGCTATTTTAAATATAGCTGGACATACTCCTGTAAAAAATATTCTGTTGATTAAATAACATAAAGGTTGGCTTCCAGTTTCTGCAATTTTTTTTTAAAGTCTCAGATTTGATTTGGGCGCCGCCAGGGGCTTTATAGTCTTTTAAACTTAGATTGGTTTTTCTGATTTCATCCTCATTAGTTTGCGGTAAAGAAATTGAATACGGATTGATGTTCACAGCTTTTATTTCCTTTTACCAGCTTGATTTTGCTAGCTAAGTCTTTACCGATATTTATAAACAATTTGTTAAAAACTTCTCATATTTCCTCTTCTTGTGTTACCTGTGTTTCTTCTGTATCTATAATTTTTTAAATTTTGTTTCTTGATTTGCTGCCTTCAATTTCCTTAATTGTTTTCCATAGTACTTTTCAGTTATCTTTGCTTCCTTCTATTTTCTTTTTATAGTAACTTTAGTTAGCTTTAGTTATTTAGATTACATCGTTTAGTTTGTTTAGATACATTCGATATTCTGTTGCTAACTCGGTGTTTTCTGGGTCTCTTTGTAGTTTTTTAAATAGTTTATCTTTCTTGCATATTAATTTTACCAATCCTTCAGTTATTCAACACTTCCACTTAATTTCTGTTCTCTTCTTTTTTAAAACGGTTGTGCATTGGTCTATTTCTTTTTTTATTTTATTTACGATAATTTCTGTTACTTTATTCACATCTGGTGTATTATATAAATCTTCCCAATCATATTCACTTAATTTGAATTTCAGTTTTTCATAATCTGTATATTTTACAGTCCACCTTTCTGTGGGTTGGTGATTGTTTTCTATTTCACTATGCAATTCGAGTGCCAATAGTATTGAGAAATGATCCGTGACTCATGAGTAGAGGAAGTTAGCCGTAGGTCGGTCTCCCCCCACCACTTCACCTTGGCCTTGACCGCACACCTGTGGTCGTTGTGTTCACGGTTACGGCGTCCCCTTAGCCCGGCATAGCAGTTGCCGTGACCTTGACTTTGACCGTGCCAGTTGGGTTTCGGCTTCAAGGTCGGAGTGTTTCTCTTACCCAGAACGATCACTTGCGGTGACCTTGGGCTTGGCTTGAATAGGTTTCAAGGACGAAGCTTCCTCCTTGCCAAGCAACTTGACCTCTAAAACTATATTTGTTCAATACGTATGCAATAAAATGTGGTGGCGTTTGATATTATGTGACGTAGCATACCTTTTCTATAAAATAGTGAAAGGAGTTAATGTGTGGTCATTCTTAACGTCAATTTCCTTGAGTAAAGAAGCAAAGATGTATTCTAACTACAACTAACCAAATGAAGTCTCATAAAAGAACACTGCAACATAGAACAAATTCATGTGTACGGTTGGCGGATGGTATAGAAATTGTCCGAAGTGCTTTCAAATATAGAATTATAACTTACCGAGTGCACAGTGATAATGAGAAACTTGACTATATTATATTTTTCAACGAAATTAGACATAAAATATTGAATGTACTAGAATAAATACTGTTACTTCATAAAACAATGAAAGTAAACATGACAACGTTTACCAGCTACATATTACAAGCACAAGAAATAGCTGAAATTAAATCGTTTAATACTTCTAAGAAAATTTTAGATCAAGGTGTGGATTTAGACAACGCCCTCAATACTTTTATAGACGTGATGGTTACGCAAACTACGGAGTTTCAAGAACGTTATTTTATTTGGTCTATTTTTGTCATGGTTTTCCTTTAGAACAGTGCTGAATGTGTTTCTGGTTTTATGTTAACACCTGGGGGGGTATTTGTAAAGAGCTTAACCAATTCTATATTGCTTTCTTTAAGGTCTGTTACCTCTTGTTTTAGCTGTCCCATTACATTTTTAATGAGGTCTTTTACTATGTTGATGAAATTTATTCTAATTTCATCCTGCAGATCTTTATTTGTCTCTTCCAACTGAACTATTTTTCCACTTAGCTCAGTATAATTATCTTTACTTAAGTACTTTATTGTAGAATTTAGTTTTGATAGTTCTTAATTTTGGTTTTGCAGCTTCTGGTTTTCTAGTATCAGTTTTTTATTTAATTTCAGACACTTTTCATATTCAAGTTCACATTCTGAACAGAAAAATTTCAGTTTTTTTTGGTCAGATTCATACATCGGTCTTCGGTAGATGATAATGATGAACATTCACTACATAGTCCTTTTTGGCACAAGTCACATGCATGTAGGGATTTTGAGTTAGGGGTACTGTAGCAGGAATATACGGTAACATCGCCAATTACACAACTAGCAATTCCATTTGCGTAGCCAGGGTTGCTAGCGCATTTATTATACACCCTGATGCCCGCATCTTGTGAGGGATCAGTAATCCAGGCACTGTTTGTCGTGACGTGCCTCTTGTTCGGCTCGCTGACGAGTAGCACGTCAGCGTTATACTCCACCCTATGTTGATACAGGAGGTCCTGGGCTACCCGGCTCCTGTTAAGGTTAATTTGAAGATATAATAATAATAATAAATCAGTTTATTCTGTAAAATTAGAATAGGCCAGGTGACAATTTGTTGAATTGGTGTAAAACCTGACCTTTGTACGATCATACATCTTTACAAAATACTTAATATATCATCACAAATTAAAAACATATAATGTCTATACAGAAGGGTCGGATAAGTTAAAAAATACATATAATGCATATATAGAAAAAATATATATAAATAAATAAGAACAGAACAAAGTACAGCGGCTAATAATTAATGGTAAGTTGTTCCGATTTTAAGAGTTGAATTATTTTTGCTTTAAAGTTGTTTGGACTCAGTATTTTTAGATCGGATGGTAGTTGGGTAGTTGGTTATATATCTTGGTTGCTTGGTATGTGAAATTCTTCTTGAAATTCTCAGTGTGATGTGCTGGCACTGTTAGTGTAATGTCTCGATTTCTAGTTGCTACTGAGTGCACATCTTCGCGTTTCTCGATTTTGTTTAATAAGTATTCTGGTTTTTTTTTGAGACAATCACATTATGCACCATACAGCATAGATGTAACCACTGTCTTTGTTTCATGTTCAGCCATCCCACTTGCTTGATATATAGACAGACAGATCTGTTCTCTGTAGGGAACATCTTGCGCATACCATATACAGGCGTTTTGAACATTCTGTATCCTGTGTGTGTTTCCTACTTTGAGGGAGGGACCATACACGGAGTCGCAATATTTTAATTTTGACAGTACTAGTGAATCGCTTAGTTTGATTTTGGCATCCTTTGGTAAGTTGACTTTCAAGTGGTACAGACCTCTTAAACTTAAATATGCTGAGCGACACATACTTGACACTTGTTTAGTGAAATTTAATTTGTCATCCATAATAAGGCCGAGATTCCTAACATAATCGCTGAACTTTATCTCATTGTTATTCATCATCAGTTTGAGACCATTGTTGCGTAACTCGTTTCTGTTTTTTTTCACTACCAAAAAGAATTGCATCTGTCTTATTGATATTTAACTGCAATCCATTTTCAAGTGTCCACTGCAAAGTGCTGTTTAGATCATCACTAATTTTTTGGAAAGCTTCATGGCATTTACTCACGTTAAAACTTAACATGAGTTGTAAATCATCTGCATAATAATGAATACAGCAAGATTCAATTTTCTGCTCAAGATCTATAATGAAGACGTTGAGAAGTAAGGGTTCAAGTATAGATACTTGTGGTACCCCCGATTTAATAGTACACTGTTTTGAAAATATATGTGTGTCTTTCTCGCTAAGCTGAACAGTTTGCTTACGCTCTGTTAGGTAGCTTCTGAACCATTCCCACATTATTCCTCTAACTCCATAGTAGTATAGCTTAGACAGTAATAGCTCATGACTTACACTGTCAAATGCTTTTGACATGTTTAATAGTACGAGCACTGTGATCATGTTATTGTCAGTTGCTGTTATGATATCATCATGTATTTTCAGTAGTGCCGTTGTTGTGCTGTGGTGTTTACGGAAACCTGAATGGGCTTTGAGAAATATATTGTGTGTTTCTAAATAGTCTGTCAATTGTTCATGAACTACTCTTTCCAGAACTTTTGATCCAGGTGGAAGGATACTAATTGGTCTTAAGTCTTTAAATTCTGTAGAATCTTCTTTTTTTAATGGTGGAATAACTTTTTTTTCCAGGGAGTAATTTATAATGTGACTAAGTTCATTGTTGCAGTATTGTAAGCACATCTTTATCATATGTATTGTGATACCATTCATTCCTGGAGCATTGGACTTTATGCTGTGCACTATTTTTCCTATTTGTTGGCGATCGACAGGTTTAATGGTAAAGTCTTGGCGTTCTGCTATGTAATTGTCATAGTAATAGTTATATAGCATTTCTTCACAAGAGATGTGTCTGGTGCAGTTTATGAAATGATCATTTATTACATTAGCATTGAAATTTTCACTGGTTGCTATGCCGTTACTTTTATTGTTGCTAACGAAACCCCATTGTCTCATTTTATTCCAAAATGCTTTAGAATTTCATGTTCCGTTTAATCGTATGTTCATAATACTTTTTCTTTTCGACGTTGACGGCTCTGTTAGTGTAGTTTCTGATTTGGCAGTAATATTGCCTATCTACTTCTGTCATTGTTCTTTTATACTTTCGATGGGCATTGTCTCGGTCTCTTAGTATCCATTTTAGGTTGTACGTCATCCAGGGTGCCTTCGTTTTTTTTTTTGCTTTTTGGTATTAGAGGTGCATGAAAGTCAATTAGGGATAAGATACAGGAGTTTAGCCAATTTACTTTGTCATCAGTATTTTCTAGTTGGTATACACGTCCCCAATTCATATTTTTGGCATCTTCAGCGAATTTATCCATTTCGATATTCTTATAATTTCTGCAGAATTTTTGTTCAGTTATCTCCTCTTGGTCAAATTCCAGAAAAGCATATTATATGTCATGGTCAGATAAGTGTGTGATGCATCTTTGGTTCCAGATTCGATTACATTCCACTTTTTTATTTACACATAATATATCAATGAATGACTCGGTATCTGCTGTTATTCGAGTAGGGTGTGTTATGATTTGTTTCAAGTCAAATATGTCTAGCATTGAGATTAGTTGTTCTGTGTTCGTGTTTGTTTGCAGCTTGTTATTATTTAGATCCCCCATGCATATTATGTAATCAAATGCTGTCGATATCTCTGCAAGACTATTTTCTACCTTCTCCAACGATGTTTGCATGCTTGGTCTATATATCACCCCAGTTGCCATTGCTCTTCCTTTGTGTATACAATGAATCCACAGCTGCCCGATTCCTACTTCAATTCCAGTTATTTCATTTAAGATTTTGCCTTTTAGTGTTGACTTAGAGTATATGAGTAGCCCACCTCCTCTGCTATGTGTTCTGTCAATTCTAGCTAAGCTGTAGCCTCCTATCTTCAGTGTGTTGTTCAAATCTTCATTGGTGAGCCATGTCTCACTAACAGCTAGTATATCGTAGTTTTCTTTTTCAATTAATTTTTTTGACCCGACATACTTTATTTCTGATGGATCTAATATTTATGTGCGCAACTTTGAGCTTATGTACACCCTCTTTATTTTGCAGCTTTTGTTTTTTCATAATTGCTGTAGTGTTGGTGTCTGATAGTCGATATTTTTTTATTTATTATTTAACATTCTCTTATAACATGGACAGTTTTTATCCACAGCTGTGTGGCCTACATCGATACCCAGGTTGAATTTGCTATTTGCTTTTGTACAATTTATGCATTTTAGAGTTCTAGAATCACAGTCTTTGTAAGTATGGCTTCCTGAGCAATTTGAGCAGCTTAATTCTGATCTACAGTCTTTGGCGAAATGGTTATAACCTTGACATTTATAGCAACGTAGAAGACTTATGTGATCAAACACCCTGCCTCTTGACCAGCCTATGCATAATCGTTCACTTGTTATTAAATTTTTGTGGATTAGAGAATCAGTTTCTATAATGAGAGTAACTTTTTTAAATTTATTTTCAATTTTTTTCATTATTTTCATATGAAATTCTTCACCTTCGTTTACACTGTTGTGCTTTACTATTTTTTTTATTGTGTCTTCGTCATTTTCCTCTATATCCTCCGCACTAATATTCACCACTTTTATTTTCGGTTTTTTAATCCAGGGGCTTCTATAGTGTAATTGTTACCCATTTCCTGTCTTAACTTATTTTGTAACAAGCCTCTCTCAGTTATGTTTTCACAGCCTATAACTACTGCTCCGTTCGACACTTGTCTGAACTTTGATATGTTAATTCCAATTTCCGCTGGGTTTACTTTTTGTTTGATTTCACTTTTGGTTTGTTCCCTTGCTTGGTCTTTGTGTGGTTTAACCACGAGAACTCGTTCTGGTTTGTGCTTTACTGCATTTGGATAACCATTCATTTCTGGTAGATTATTTTTCGATTCTGCTTCTTTTAATTTAGCTATCAATTCACTTTTTTCTTCTTCTAGTTTTTTATTTGCCTGTAAATATATCCCATTTTTGTCTTATATCTGCTGTATAATTTCGCTCAGTAAGTAATTTTCCATTTCTAGGGAAGTGAGGTTAGTCACATGTTTTGAGTTATAGGTTATGGTCTTTAAACAACAAATAACTCTAGTTTCATCAACTCTTGTGTAACTTTTTCTTGTGGAGCAGCTATTTTGAAACATTGCTCCACATTTTACACAGACACTGATTTGATTAGCCTTCTTGTTTTTACAACATTTAAAGAAATTTTCGGGAGGATCGCCCGCGCCATCCTCACCTGCCGCCATTTTCTACACTTTTTCTCTGACCGCCATCAAAATGATTGCAGCTACCCTCCACATGGTCCTTGTCACCACACTTAGGACACCCAGGTTTAGCCTTGCGGGCCTTAGTCAGAGCTCTCCTAAAATTGTCACATTTGCCACTTCCAGCTTTATGGCCGGCCTTGTTACAGACCGGGCAGGATTCCTCATTTGTGCAATCTTTTGCGTTATGTCCCTCACCGCCGCATTTGAAGCAGGACTTTGATCTATCCGGACCATCGCACTCAGCTGCTACATGTTCCGATGACCAGCATTTAAAGCACCTCTTGATTCTAAGACGTTTTTCGATCGTACAGTTAACCAGTCCTACCCGAAATTCCTTATCCTGCAGGAGTATATTGGCATCAGCTTTGTCAATCTCCTGGGTGGCCCTGGCGTTTTCGCGTGGCTCGCTGTGTCTAACGGTCTTCCCATCCAAGGTTTCCCAATTTAGATTGGATTGCCTCCATGACCTCTGCCTCGACGGTGTCGGCGTCCAATCCTCGGATATGCAAAGTCTCCAGATTCTCCTCCGCCCCTACTACCCTAGTTTTGATTTCGTTGCCTTCGGTCAAGATCTTATTCATTCCTTCCAAGGCTACTTTATCTTTCTCAGTCGTAATAAGCAGCTTGCCATCCTTGGTACAGCTAAGCCCTCGTATGGCCTTAGTGTACTCACTATCCTTGAGTAGACCCTTTGCTTTACCCAAAAGGGTCTTGTACGTTGTACCGCTCTGCTCGGCAATCAGCGCAAAGGTATTGTACTCCCTTTTCTTCCCCTGCTTAGTGAGGGCTTTGCGGGGTTGCTGGTTTGTATATATCACCACCCGGGTGTCTGTGGCGTGGAATACAGCCTCTGCCATCTTTTTAAGGCGTTCAGTACTGACAAAACTCAGATGGTGGATGGCCACCCATTTGTACTCGCCGGTTTCGGCCTTGACTTTGTGAAGGTTATCCCAAATATCCTCCTCCTTACCGTCCAGCGCGATTCTTATAATTCTCGTGCTCCCGGCTTCTCCTTGTGCAAGCCTCGACCACAGCCTGGTGGTTAGTTCAATCACCTTTAGCGCCTCAGTAATAGTACCGAGTTCGGAGCATCTGTCCTTATACATTTTCTGTATACTTCTCTCCATGTTGCGGTCACCAGGTTCCACCAGCACCACTTTGGTGACGAACTCATTAGTATCGATGAGGTTTCCGACCGTTATCTCGGTGTTCTGGAACAAAGAATTGTCCCATGATTGCTGTGCCGCGCTGACCCATTCTTCATAACTGGTGATTCCCGTTAAGGTGTTAAGTTGTCCTGCTGCACTTCACGCCATGGTTTGTATGCCGACTTCTCGTGTTTCTTTAGGTGTCCCGCTAGTTTGGGTATCAGTATCATGCTTGGGCACCATATTGGACACAAATCGATGGCTGGTGAACCACTCCTTTACGGATGTGCCATCTAGGACGTTGGCCTACTTGCGCAGTCTTAGCGCTATCTCCTTTATCTCACTCTTCGTATTACTATCGATTTTCCACTCTAGGTCATTAATATGCTTCAAAAGCATTTATATTGATTCAGTGATGCTGAAGGCAACAGGGCACTCAATTTTCTTGACCGCCCCGCTGTCTCCCGCCTCAAAGGATACCTCCATTAACTTTCTCTTGTTTAAGCCTTCACTGAGAGAACTACATCTTTCAAGCCTGCTCACGAGATTGAGCCGGCTATGCTGATCACGCTTGCTGCTAATCGTCTTATTAAGAACGTCATCCCATATGAGATCGATTTCTTTTACATTGCCTCCTGCACTTGTTTCAAATCTGCCATTAGGTGTAACCGACACCCTAGCCTGGTAAACCACTGGAGGTATCTGGCAGTCATTGGATGACGACCCGCAGCACCCTCGCCCCGTGCCGGTACTGAGGTATCCAACGTCTGCACCGTAAACAATTTATCAATTTCCTTGTCCGTCATAGTTATATCAGTTCGCGACTATTTATATAAGAGGTTTTCCCCTCTGTGCTATCCTGTTGGTCCGCGGGAGGTATTTTATTTCCCTCCTACCCACCGGCAGAGCCGGTGAGGGCATTCCCCTATCCGCCACCCGGGGGACGCGGAGGAGGTTACAAGACATATTACTTAAAATGAGATCTAATAGTCTGGTTATTAGCGTTGAGTACATTATTTTGTTGTTTTAGATTAAAAAAGTTCATAAAATGCAGCAGGGAATTATATTTTAGTCTGGGAGTTTTTGAGAAATATTCAGTGATGTTAAAGTCGCCGATAATGAGAATGTCGGATCCATACAGGTCATATAGTGATTCAATATTATCAAATAAACACTCATAATCATCACAGGTAGCGTCAGTGGGAATATATAAAACAAAAATAAGAAAATAGTGATTACATATTTTTAATTCTTACGCCCAGTATATCGATGCCCTTGAGATTATTAAAACCTGGACATAGGGAACGAACGTCAAGTAAATAAGTGTTGTATTTAATTTTAAGCGCCAGTAATACTTCACCTCCTCGCGTTTTATTACAAGCTTGAAAATCCCTATCAGCGCGAAATACATCATATACATTTATATCCAACAGTTCGAAATTTGACAATCCCGCATGAGCCCATGTCTCGGGGAGAGCAATACAGTCATACTGGTCAAAGGGTGAATTAGTAAATAACTCATTCTTTTTTGTCCTAGTCCACGAACATTCTGATAATAGAACGACATAAAATAAGAGTTCTTAGCCATTGCTTTATCAATGTTTATAAATGTTTTTGTGGACAGCGCATGGTCGGAACTTAAAGGAGCTGATTGCTACCGAATACCTAAAATATTATTCCTGAACTTTGTAAGATTTTGTTGAAGGACGAAGCAATTTTTATTCCATGCTGCATGATTAGTATTAATTACTGAGTCTTTATTGGCCTTATTGAAGGTTAGGCAGTTGATACAACAAAGATCTTGTGATTTACACTCTGAGATGTTATGTTTTTGGGAGTCAGTAATATCACAAGAAACAACTCACAAAAATTCAAAGAATTAGCTGCTGAAAGACTCTCTGATAAGTATATTGTTGAGGAGTTGGCGACTCTACACCCGCGTGTGCATGAAGTCACGGATGAATTATTAGATGCTGAAACTGTCCATAATTTTCTAATGTCACAGAATAAAAATGTTATTGTGTCTAATAGTGAGTGTAAGGTTATATCTGTGTCACATTTAAAAAAAAACAACAATAAATTTCAGGCTATCCTTCAAGTAGATAAGACTACATATGGTAATATATTAGAGCAGGGTAAATTATTCGTTGGCTATGACTATTGTAATATTTTTGATGCTATTGAAATGAGACGCTGTTTTAAATGTTATGGTTTTTACCATCTGTCAAATAAATGTGTCCTCCAGCATGTGATCTGTCCGCGTTGTTCCCAAAAACATAACATCTCAGAGTGTAAATCACAAGATCTTTGTTGTATCAACTGCCTAACCTTCAATAAGGCCAATAAAGACTCAGTAATTAATACTAATCATGCAGCATGGAATAAAAATTGCTTCGTCCTTCAACAAAATCTTACAAAGTTCAGGAATAATATTTTAGGTATTCGGTAGCAATCAGCTCCTTTAAGTTCCGACCATGCGCTGTCCACAAAAACATTTATAAACATTGATAAAGCAATGGCTAAGAACTCTTATTTTATGTCGTTCTATTATCAGAATGTTCGTGGACTAGGACAAAAAAGAATGAGTTATTTACTAATTCACCCTTTGACCAGTATGACTGTATTGCTCTCCCCGAGACATGGGCTCATGCGGGATTGTCAAATTTCGAACTGTTGGATATAAATGTATATGATGTATTTCGCGCTGATAGGGATTTTCAAGCTTGTAATAAAACGCGAGGAGGTGAAGTATTACTGGCGCTTAAAATTAAATACAACACTTATTTACTTGACGTTCGTTCCCTATGTCCAGGTTTTAATAATCTCAAGGGCATCGATATACTGGGCGTAAGAATTAAAAATATGTAATCACTATTTTCTTATTTTTGTTTTATATATTCCCACTGACGCTACCTGTGATGATTATGAGTGTTTATTTGACAATATTGAATCACTATATGACCTGTATGGATCCGACATTCTCATTATCGGCGACTTTAACATCACTGAATATTTCTCAAAAACTCCCAGACTAAAATATAATTCCCTGCTGCATTTTATGAACTTTTTTAATCTAAAACAACAAAATAATGTACTCAACGCTAATAACCAGACTATTAGATCTCATTTTAAGTAATATGTCTTGTAACCTCCTCCGCGTCCCCCGGGTGGCGGATAGGGGAATGCCCTCACCGGCTCTGCCGGTGGGTAGGAGGGAAATAAAATACCTCCCGCGGACCAACAGGATAGCACAGAGGGGAAAACCTCTTATATAAATAGTCGCAAACTGATATAACTATGACGGACAAGGAAATTGATAAATTGTTTACGGTGCAGACGTTGGATACCTCAGTACCGGCACGGGGCGAGGGTGCTGCGGGTCGTCATCCAATGACTGCCAGATACCTCCAGTGGTTTACCAGGCTAGGGTGTCGGTTACACCTAATGGCAGATTTGAAACAAGTGCAGGAGGCAATGTAAAAGAAATCGATCTCATATGGGATGACGTTCTTAATAAGACGATTAGCAGCAAGCGTGATCAGCATAGCCGGCTCAATCTCGTGAGCAGGCTTGAAAGATGTAGTTCTCTCAGTGAAGGCTTAAACAAGAGAAAGTTAATGGAGGTATCCTTTGAGGCGGGAGACAGCGGGGCGGTCAAGAAAATTGAGTGCCCTGTTGCCTTCAGCATCACTGAATCAATATAAATGCTTTTGAAGCATATTAATGACCTAGAGTGGAAAATCGATAGTAATACGAAGAGTGAGATAAAGGAGATAGCGCTAAGACTGCGCAAGTAGGCCAACGTCCTAGATGGCACATCCGTAAAGGAGTGGTTCACCAGCCATCGATTTGTGTCCAATATGGTGCCCAAGCATGATACTGATACCCAAACTAGCGGGACACCTAAAGAAACACGAGAAGTCGGCATACAAACCATGGCGTGAAGTGCAGCAGGACAACTTAACACCTTAACGGGAATCACCAGTTATGAAGAATGGGTCAGCGCGGCACAGCAATCATGGGACAATTCTTTGTTCCAGAACACCGAGATAACGGTCGGAAACCTCATCGATACTAATGAGTTCGTCACCAAAGTGGTGCTGGTGGAACCTGGTGACCGCAACATGGAGAGAAGTATACAGAAAATGTATAAGGACAGATGCTCCGAACTCGGTACTATTACTGAGGCGCTAAAGGTGATTGAACTAACCACCAGGCTGTGGTCGAGGCTTGCACAAGGAGAAGCCGGGAGCACGAGAATTATAAGAATCGCGCTGGACGGTAAGGAGGAGGATATTTGGGATAACCTTCACAAAGTCAAGGCCGAAACCGGCGAGTACAAATGGGTGGCCATCCACCATCTGAGTTTTGTCAGTACTGAACGCCTTAAAAAGATGGCAGAGGCTGTATTCCACGCCACAGACACCCGGGTGGTGATATATACAAACCAGCAACCCCGCAAAGCCCTCACTAAGCAGGGGAAGAAAAGGGAGTACAATACCTTTGCGCTGATTGCCGAGCAGAGCGGTACAACGTACAAGACCCTTTTGGGTAAAGCAAAGGGTCTACTCAAGGATAGTGAGTACACTAAGGCCATACGAGGGCTTAGCTGTACCAAGGATGGCAAGCTGCTTATTACGACTGAGAAAGATAAAGTAGCCTTGGAAGGAATGAATAAGATCTTGACCGAAGGCAACGAAATCAAAACTAGGGTAGTAGGGGCGGAGGAGAATCTGGAGACTTTGCATATCCGAGGATTGGACGCCGACACCGTCGAGGCAGAGGTCATGGAGGCAATCCAATCTAAATTGGGAAACCTTGGATGGGAAGACCGTTAGACACAGCGAGCCACGCGAAAACGCCAGGGCCACCCAGGAGATTGACAAAGCTGATGCCAATATACTCCTGCAGGATAAGGAATTTCGGGTAGGACTGGTTAACTGTACGATCGAAAAACGTCTTAGAATCAAGAGGTGCTTTAAATGCTGGTCATCGGAACATGTAGCAGCTGAGTGCGATGGTCCGGATAGATCAAAGTCCTGCTTCAAATGCGGCGGTGAGGGACATAACGCAAAAGATTGCACAAATGAGGAATCCTGCCCGGTCTGTAACAAGGCCGGCCATAAAGCTGGAAGTGGCAAATGTGACAATTTTAGGAGAGCTCTGACTAAGGCCCGCAAGGCTAAACCTGGGTGTCCTAAGTGTGGTGACAAGGACCATGTGGAGGGTAGCTGCAATCATTTTGATGGCGGTCAGAGAAAAAGTGTAGAAAATGGCGGCAGGTGAGGATGGCGCGGGCGATCCTCCCGAAAATTTCTTTAAATGTTGTAAAAACAAGAAGGCTAATCAAATCAGTGTCTGTGTAAAATGTGGAGCAATGTTTCAAAATAGCTGCTCCACAAGAAAAAGTTACACAAGAGTTGATGAAACTAGAGTTATTTGTTGTTTAAAGACCATAACCTATAACTCAAAACATGTGACTAACCTCACTTCCCTAGAAATGGAAAATTACTTACTGAGCGAAATTATACAGCAGATATAAGACAAAAATGGGATATATTTACAGGCAAATAAAAAACTAGAAGAAGAAAAAAGTGAATTGATAGCTAAATTAAAAGAAGCAGAATCGAAAAATAATCTACCAGAAATGAATGGTTATCCAAATGCAGTAAAGCACAAACCAGAACGAGTTCTCGTGGTTAAACCACACAAAGACCAAGCAAGGGAACAAACCAAAAGTGAAATCAAACAAAAAGTAAACCCAGCGGAAATTGGAATTAACATATCAAAGTTCAGACAAGTGTCGAACGGAGCAGTAGTTATAGGCTGTGAAAACATAACTGAGAGAGGCTTGTTACAAAATAAGTTAAGACAGGAAATGGGTAACAATTACACTATAGAAGCCCCTGGATTAAAAAACCGAAAATAAAAGTGGTGAATATTAGTGCGGAGGATATAGAGGAAAATGACGAAGACACAATAAAAAAAATAGTAAAGCACAACAGTGTAAACGAAGGTGAAGAATTTCATATGAAAATAATGAAAAAAATTGAAAATAAATTTAAAAAAGTTACTCTCATTATAGAAACTGATTCTCTAATCCACAAAAATTTAATAACAAGTGAACGATTATGCATAGGCTGGTCAAGAGGCAGGGTGTTTGATCACATAAGTCTTCTACGTTGCTATAAATGTCAAGGTTATAACCATTTCGCCAAAGACTGTAGATCAGAATTAAGCTGCTCAAATTGCTCAGGAAGCCATACTTACAAAGACTGTGATTCTAGAACTCTAAAATGCATAAATTGTACAAAAGCAAATAGCAAATTCAACCTGGGTATCGATGTAGGCCACACAGCTGTGGATAAAAACTGTCCATGTTATAAGAGAATGTTAAATAATAAATAAAAAAATATCGACTATCAGACACCAACACTACAGCAATTATGAAAAAACAAAAGCTGCAAAATAAAGAGGGTGTACATAAGCTCAAAGTTGCGCACATAAATATTAGATCCATCAGAAATAAAGTATGTCGGGTCAAAAAAATTAATTGAAAAAGAAAACTACGATATACTAGCTGTTAGTGAGACATGGCTCACCAATGAAGATTTGAACAACACACTGAAGATAGGAGGCTACAGCTTAGCTAGAATTGACAGAACACATAGCAGAGGAGGTGGGCTACTCATATACTCTAAGTCAACACTAAAAGGCAAAATCTTAAATGAAATAACTGGAATTGAAGTAGGAATCGGGCAGCTGTGGATTCATTGTATACACAAAGGAAGAGCAATGGCAACTGGGGTGATATATAGACCAAGCATGCAAACATCGTTGGAGAAGGTAGAAAATAGTCTTGCAGAGATATCGACAGCATTTGATTACATAATATGCATGGGGGATCTAAATAATAACAAGCTGCAAACAAACACGAACACAGAACAACTAATCTCAATGCTAGACATATTTGACTTGAAACAAATCATAACACACCCTACTCGAATAACAGCAGATACCGAGTCATTCATTGATATATTATGTGTAAATAAAAAAGTGGAATGTAATCGAATCTGGAACCAAAGATGCATCACACACTTATCTGACCATGACATATAATATGCTTTTCTGGAATTTGACCAAGAGGAGATAACTGAACAAAAATTCTGCAGAAATTATAAGAATATCGAAATGGATAAATTCGCTGAAGATGCCAAAAATATGAATTGGGGACGTGTATACCAACTAGAAAATACTGATGACAAAGTAAATTGGCTAAACTCCTGTATCTTATCCCTAATTGACTTTCATGCACCTCTAATACCAAAAAGCAAAAAAAAAAACGAAGGCACCCTGGATGACGTACAACCTAAAATGGATACTAAGAGACCGAGACAATGCCCATCGAAAGTATAAAAGAACAATGACAGAAGTAGATAGGCAATATTACTGCCAAATCAGAAACTACACTAACAGAGCCGTCAACGTCGAAAAGAAAAAGTATTATGAACATACGATTAAACGGAACATGAAATTCTAAAGCATTTTGGAATAAAATGAGACAATGGGGTTTCGTTAGCAACAATAAAAGTAACGGCATAGCAACCAGTGAAAATTTCAATGCTAATGTAATAAATGATCATTTCATAAACTGCACCAGACACATCTCTTGTGAAGAAATGCTATATAACTATTACTATGACAATTACATAGCAGAACGCCAAGACTTTACCATTAAACCTGTCGATCGCCAACAAATAGGAAAAATAGTGCACAGCATAAAGTCCAATGCTCCAGGAATGAATGGTATCACAATACATATGATAAAGATGTGCTTACAATACTGCAACAATGAACTTAGTCACATTATAAATTACTCCCTGGAAAAAAAAGTTATTCCACCATTAAAAAAAGAAGATTCTACAGAATTTAAAGACTTAAGACCAATTAGTATCCTTCCACCTGGATCAAAAGTTCTGGAAAGAGTAGTTCATGAACAATTGACAGACTATTTAGAAACACACAATATATTTCTCAAAGCCCATTCAGGTTTCCGTAAACACCACAGCACAACAACGGCACTACTGAAAATACATGATGATATCATAACAGCAACTGACAATAACATGATCACAGTGCTCGTACTATTAAACATGTCAAAAGCATTTGACAGTGTAAGTCATGAGCTATTACTGTCTAAGCTATACTACTATGGAGTTAGAGGAATAATGTGGGAATGGTTCAGAAGCTACCTAACAGAGCGTAAGCAAACTGTTCAGCTTAGCGAGAAAGACACACATATATTTTCAAAACAGTGTACTATTAAATCGGGGGTACCACAAGTATCTATACTTGAACCCTTACTTCTCAACGTCTTCATTATAGATCTTGAGCAGAAAATTGAATCTTGCTGTATTCATTATTATGCAGATGATTTACAACTCATGTTAAGTTTTAACGTGAGTAAATGCCATGAAGCTTTCCAAAAAATTAGTGATGATCTAAACAGCACTTTGCAGTGGACACTTGAAAATGGATTGCAGTTAAATATCAATAAGACAGATGCAATTCTTTTTGGTAGTGAAAAAAAACAGAAACGAGTTACGCAACAATGGTCTCAAACTGATGATGAATAACAATGAGATAAAGTTCAGCGATTATGTTAGGAATCTCGGCCTTATTATGGATGACAAATTAAATTTCACTAAACAAGTGTCAAGTATGTGTCGCTCAGCATATTTAAGTTTAAGAGGTCTGTACCACTTGAAAGTCAACTTACCAAAGGATGCCAAAATCAAACTAAGCGATTCACTAGTACTGTCAAAATTAAAATATTGCGACTCCGTGTATGGTCCCTCCCTCAAAGTAGGAAACACACACAGGATACAGAATGTTCAAAACGCCTGTATATGGTATGCGCAAGATGTTCCCTACAGAGAACAGATCTGTCTGTCTATATATCAAGCAAGTGGGATGGCTGAACATGAAACAAAGACAGTGGTTACATCTATGCTGTATGGTGCATAATGTGATTGTCTCAAAAAAAAACCAGAATACTTATTAAACAAAATCGAGAAACGCGAAGATGTGCACTCAGTAGCAACTAGAAATCGAGACATTACACTAACAGTGCCAGCACATCACACTGAGAATTTCAAGAAGAATTTCACATACCAAGCAACCAAGATATATAACCAACTACCCAACTACCATCCGATCTAAAAATACTGAGTCCAAACAACTTTAAAGCAAAAATAATTCAACTCTTAAAATCGGAACAACTTACCATTAATTATTAGCCGCTGTACTTTGTTCTGTTCTTATTTATTTATATATATTTTTTCTATATATGCATTATATGTATTTTTTAACTTATCCGACCCTTCTGTATAGACATTATATGTTTTTAATTTGTGATGATATATTAAGTATTTTGTAAAGATGTATGATCGTACAAAGGTCAGGTTTTACACCAATTCAACAAATTGTCACCTGGCCTATTCTAATTTTACAGAATAAACTGATTTATTATTATTATTATATCTTCAAATTAACCTTAACAGGAGCCGGGTAGCCCAGGACCTCCTGTATCAACATAGGGTGGAGTATAACGCTGACGTGCTACTCGTCAGCGAGCCGAACAAGAGGCACGTCACGACAAACAGTGCCTGGATTACTGATCCCTCACAAGATGCGGGCATCAGGGTGTATAATAAATGCGCTAGCAACCCTGGCTACGCAAATGGAATTGCTAGTTGTGTAATTGGCGATGTTACCGTATATTCCTGCTACAGTACCCCTAACTCAAAATCCCTACATGCATGTGACTTGTGCCAAAAAGGACTATGTAGTGAATGTTCATCATTATCATCTACCGAAGACCGATGTATGAATCTGACCAAAAAAAACTGAAATTTTTCTGTTCAGAATGTGAACTTGAATATGAAAAGTGTCTGAAATTAAATAAAAAACTGATACTAGAAAACCAGAAGCTGCAAAACCAAAATTAAGAACTATCAAAACTAAATTCTACAATAAAGTACTTAAGTAAAGATAATTATACTGAGCTAAGTGGAAAAATAGTTCAGTTGGAAGAGACAAATAAAGATCTGCAGGATGAAATTAGAATAAATTTCATCAACATAGTAAAAGACCTCATTAAAAATGTAATGGGACAGCTAAAACAAGAGGTAACAGACCTTAAAGAAAGCAATATAGAATTGGTTAAGCTCTTTACAAATACCCCCCCAGGTGTTAACATAAAACCAGAAACACATTCAGCACTGTTCTAAAGGAAAACCATGACAAAAATAGACCAAATAAAATAACGTTCTTGAAACTCCGTAGTTTGCGTAACCATCACGTCTATAAAAGTATTGAGGGCGTTGTCTAAATCCACACCTTGATCTAAAATTTTCTTAGAAGTATTAAACGATTTAATTTCAGCTATTTCTTGTGCTTGTAATATGTAGCTGGTAAACGTTGTCATGTTTACTTTCATTGTTTTATGAAGTAACAGTATTTATTCTAGTACATTCAATATTTTATGTCTAATTTCGTTGAAAAATATAATATAGTCAAGTTTCTCATTATCACTGTGCACTCGGTAAGTTATAATTCTATATTTGAAAGCACTTCGGACAATTTCTATACCATCCGCCAACCGTACACATGAATTTGTTCTATGTTGCAGTGTTCTTTTATGAGACTTCATTTGGTTAGTTGTAGTTAGAATACATCTTTGCTTCTTTACTCAAGGAAATTGACGTTAAGAATGACCACACATTAACTCCTTTCACTATTTTATAGAAAAGGTATGCTACGTCACATAATATCAAACGCCACCACATTTTATTGCATACGTATTGAACAAATATAGTTTTAGAGGTCAAGTTGCTTGGCAAGGAGGAAGCTTCGTCCTTGAAACCTATTCAAGCCAAGCCCAAGGTCACCGCAAGTGATCGTTCTGGGTAAGAGAAACACTCCGACCTTGAAGCCGAAACCCAACTGGCACGGTCAAAGTCAAGGTCACGGCAACTGCTATGCCGGGCTAAGGGGACGCCGTAACCGTGAACACAACGACCACAGGTGTGCGGTCAAGGCCAAGGTGAAGTGGTGGGGGGAGACCGACCTACGGCTAACTTCCTCTACTCTCATGGGAAATTTCTTCTTAATTCTCATTTATTTTGTCAACAAACAATTGGTCTATGTAATTTTTAGCCTCCCTGTGTCCGGCTATATACATTTATTGTTGATATAAAGCCATATTCTGCCATACTATTAGGATACTCTTCTGTTACAGGATCATTTTTTTTACAAACTATTTATGTTTAAATCACCTGCATATTTATAAAAAACCGACCTAACCCCATCCGTTATTCTTCTTTTTGAGTCTGCTATATCGCGTGGATTAGTTTTGTGTACCATACTTTTCACATATCCCCATAGAAAGAAATCTAAGAGTGTAAGATCAGGAGAACGTGCTGGTCATTCTAGCGATCCTCGGCTCCCAATCCACCAATTGGAAATGTTAAATCGAGGTATTGCCGGACATCGATTCGGTAATGTGGTGGTGCTCCATTCTGCTGCAATCATATCACATCCGCTGGAACTCGTGGGTTTGCTTGAGCAGGATATAAGTATGTATTTTATTTTCTTTTAATACGCGAAGATTAGAAGAAATCCTTTAACGGAGTGTACTGATGTATTCACAATGGCAACTAGACCTCAAATGGGCTCTGACTTTAATTTGTAGTCGCTACTGTGCATTCAATGGCCACCCGCAGAGCTACTTTCTAAATAGTGACAAATTGAAATGAAACGTATTAAATTATTTGACATTTATTTATTTTTGAAAAAGCGTTGTAAATAGCGATTTAAATATAGACTTAATTTCAAAAAAATTAAAATGTTAAATTTATTGCAAAAATGTTTTCTCCAAAAAAAAAAAATGTAATACAAATATTGTCTAAAAATTTCCTGATACATTTCCAAACACCCTGTATAGTCGTTTGCAATTTTACCGTGCAGATAAAAAACGCAATAGAAACTTTACGACCTCATTAAAATACCGTTACTATATGTACTATTTCGCCCGCAAATTGAATCACTTACCTTTATAAGTTTATAATGTAAGTCGGCTTGTTTCACGGCACCATACCGAATGGTTCACCAGCGTTAATAATAACTTCGTGTCTTTTTTATCTGCACCGTAATTCTGGAAGTTACTATATATATTTTTCGATATTTGGTCACGTTATAAAACGAATAGCAGTGATTATTTCCACCGGCTAATAAATTTTTGCTTCAGTTATAATCTACTTACTTTACGAAATTTTCCAATTGCAGTAAATGCAACCCTCGTAGAGTGTGCAAAAATGGATGTTTAACAATGTAATTGCACGTAGTGCAGTGCAAAAATAAACAAAAGAAAGGATAACATGAGGAGGAATTCAGAATAATGTGAATTTGCATGAACGATAACCAGAAATGAAAACATATCACCACTCATCAAATGTTATTTGTTAGGGACCCCGTCTGGGAGTGAATACAGTAATCTGGCTCATATGACATTATATGAATGTGTATTATGCATTGCACACGAGGAAATTGTACGTATCATTAGGCCCGCCCTAATCAAATACGTCTATCATCAAATACATGCCAATCATGAATTGCAATTTGCTGGCTTGACCGTACTATATGTATATATATCCATATATCTAACCCTGTTAGGTATATGGTCAGTATCGGACTGAAGCCCACTGTGCAAAAAAAAATTTATCATAGATCCCCACTGGAATATTTCTCAATCTTAATATACAAAGTAGTTCATAATTGTCTCCCGATATCTCTGGCGGATGATAGTATGTCCAAAAATAATGGTGGTCTTTTATATGAACTTGATTCCGAAAGTGAAGAATAAGGGAAATATACCCCTTAAGAGGGGGATAATAAATTTCAGTTTTACTGCAACATCTTCCGACTCCCTTAAAATATCAAATTCAGTCATCAGTCGAACTCTCTCTTCTACTTAAGGGGGAGTTTTAGGGGGTGACTGTCAGTATTTTATCCATAACTTTTAAATTTTTTTCATATTTCAAAAAATTATTATAAAAAACTAATTTTCGGATCATTAGAAATAAAAAAGGTATTCTTATTGTATTTCGAAAAACCAAGCAGTTCTCGAGTAATTTATGTTTAAAAAACAACGTGCCTTTACAATATTTTATTAATAAATTCTTTTACACATAAAGAATGCTTTGAAATATAATTAAACGTATAAAATAGCTGATTATCAATTACAAAAGTTCTTCGAAATGTCCTCCATTTTACTTTATGCACAATCTAAGTCTTTTCTTTAAGGAACGTAGAATATCCTGTAAAAAATTCCTTCATCATTCTGTAACATAAACTCTTCATCGATTTTTTTCTCTCAACTGTTCAGTTGTGTCAATTTGAGTATTATAAACTCGTGATTTTAGATAACTCCACACAGTGAAATCAAGAGGAATTAGGTCAAGAGACCGAGCAGGCCACTTGATCGGTACATCTGCACCCCGGCCAATCCATCTACTAGGATGGTGGTTGTGTAGTCAACCAATCAAGATATGCTTTATTGTCTAAGAATGAGATACTCTTATTGATTGGCTATATGTATACACAGTCATAGTTAATTTTAAATTAAAACAAAGTAAGGCAGATATAGTAAAAGTTACATACATAGATATATACAAGGATACAATAAATAAAAAGAAAACCAATACAATAGTATTGAATGGTAGATATTTTTACACCACCATATGTACATCTAACGAATGAGTACATGTCATAGTTGAGAATAGATATATAAAGAAAAATATGTGAACAAATATAATAAATATCAATAAAACACTTATAATACAATAATGCAAATAAACACATATAGAGACATAACCACGCATATATATATCACAAAAGGAAGGAAGCAAGAAACAAAACAGTTTAAAATGACTTGTCATAGTATTCACTAAGATTATAATAGACTTTCTGAATCAATATGTCTTTCATTGCTTTTCTGAATGTCTTTAATTGAGTCATATTTCTGAGAGACGGGGTATTTGGTTGTATATATTTTTTTACTTTCGTATATTACTGATTGCTTCGTTAAAGTTGATTTGGGGATGGGTAGAGGCAGAGTTAAATTTAGCGCTTGTCTCGTGTTATGCTCAGGCAGAGGATCGGTATGTAGTGTGTTTAGTATAGATACATGTAACCGTTAATATTTTGTGATCGATAAAAAGAGGTTTACAATGATCTGTTGGTTTTGCTTTACATAAGTATCTTAGCGCTCTTTTTTGTAACACAGTCACAGTGTTCAGAGAATGTTGACTACACATTCCCCAGAAGATTTCGTATCTTATATGGGACTCAATCAGGGAAAAGTAAGCCATTTTTGCAGCCCTGAAACCCAATTGATTTGAAGTAACTCTCACTGCGCTAACAACCAGATGCCAACTTTTTACTTAAATTAGACATGTTCATCAAATTTTAGCTTTGCATCAATATGTAACCCAAGGAATTTAATTTGGAGTTTATCCTCAATAGGTTGGTTATCCAAGAAAAGATCAGTATAGGTAAACTTGAGAGTAAGTATATTCGTTTTGTTTATTTGAATACAAGCCAATTAGAATCACACCATTTTTTTTTTACTTTACATATGTCTGACTTTAAAATATCTCGTAGACTGTTAATATTTTTACTATGCCACAGAATGGTAGTATCGTCTGCAAAAAGCGTAAAGGTGCCTTGAATATCAATAGTGGCTAAATCGTTTATGTATAACAAAAATAAAATTGGCCCTAGTACAGATCCTTGTGGCACACTACAGTTAATATCTGCCAAATTTTATATTTTATAATATATTTTATGGTTCCTTTTAGTTCACTTATAGTAACCGGAGTTAATGTAAAATTCTCTATTATATGAAAATTGTTAAGATAATCAATAGGGTTTTGTTGTGGTATGATATATTCATACATGTTCTACATGTTCTGGTATAATGCGTTGTTGCGCCGTCATGCATAAAAACATATTTCTTTCCCTTCGCAATAAAATATTATCTAATATTTCATGCAAGGTTTTTCCAAAGAATCATAATACATGTCGCTATTTAAATTTCCAGGAAATATATGTTATCCAACTAACTGATTAACTTGAGTTGCTGTCCATACATTTATTTTGAAGGAATGTTGAAAATGAGTTTGTATTTTGCATTAGGATTTTCCTCAGTCTTAAAATGCATGCTCCAAGAATTAAATATATCTTACCATGTGAATGTAGCCTCGTCAGTAATATTTTACTTAAAAAATCTGGAGCATTTTCCGTTCGTTCAAGCAACAATTTACAATCATCAACTCTTATTGACATATCCTCATGTAATAATTCTTGAGTTTTGTTTTTCGTTAATGGAACGGGTGCAATTGTTGTTCATGTAGTACTCTTAAAGCGATTTGGTGAGATATATCCATTCTTAAACCTAATCTTCTAGTACTAATTGTAGGATCTTACATTGCTATCTAATATTTCTTCTTCATCGTCAACAGTTCTTGCGTTTCTTGGACGGCCAGCGTCTCTGTTTTTCACTTAAAGACTTTCTGTTTCCCTAAGTTCTGTACTTAAAAGAATTTTTGCATCCAGGAATATTTCTGTTTGGGAATTTATCTTTATAACATTTGACAGCTGCAGCAGTACTACCAAAATATTCTCCCAAAGTCAAAATAACATATGTTAATTCAGCGA
Organism: Leptura quadrifasciata; assembly: GCA_963675555.1. NCBI lineage: Eukaryota > Metazoa > Arthropoda > Insecta > Coleoptera > Cerambycidae > Leptura > Leptura quadrifasciata. The sequence continues at coordinate 1,948,882 of OY776682.1, read as the reverse complement.
ACGTGTAATCACCCATGTTTGAATAATATTAATAATTAAACTGAAATTATTTCAAAAAAGGAATCAAAGCTTAATAAATAACAGAATTGTCAAAGTAACGTCGGGAGATATTGCAGAAAAACTGAAATTTATTATCCCTCTTTTAAGAAGTTTATATAAAAGTACCATTATCTTTGGAGAAATACGAGGACACAATTTTGAACCACTTTGTGTATAAAATAATTTATTTCATTCTGTTGGAGTTTTTCATCCTCTGTTAAACGCAGGCTGGTTTCACTCACGTTTAAACTACTCCGTGTTTCACACGTGGGTATTTTTATTCCAGTCCGGCCCTACCGTTCGATATGTGTTTGCCCCATCGTTCAAAAATGTCCTAATATGTCACTCGGCGTAAATTACTTCCTATTATTCAATGTGTTTCATTTGCAGTTTTTTTCGGACAATTATTTTGATGAGGTATTCTACCGAATCGGATTGTTTTCCGTTAACAACCCTTTTGCAAACTCCAAATAAAGATAATAGCCGTACATGGACACTGTTATGTCTAATTTATATGTAAAACTGAACAGTTTTAATGCGATAATGAAATTTACTAATCGATCGGGGGTTTCGTTGACTAAATATCGCAATAGTACACACTTTTTATATAATTTAGAGAGAAGTTAAAACAAATCTGGTGTCATAGTTTCCAGAGTTTTCAAGATATGTGGCTTAAACTTGGCAGGAATAATATATACCAAAAATAGCAAACATTTCATTATTTGACGCTTTTCTATAATTTCCGGTTTTTGTAGAGAGAGAAAAATTGTTGGAAAATATTTTCGAGTTTCTAAAATGGCCGCTAGGGGCGTAACAATCGTGACCGAATAGAAAATTTGGTTTTTCTGGGTACTTCTTCACCATTTTATTTTTGAAGTTACAAAAAAATGGAAAACTAACAAGATTTGATGCATATATTTTCAATACCACTTATTGAGCAAAATACGGAGAAAAGCCTAATTTTCTATTCGGTCATGGCTGTTACGCCCCCAGCGGTCATTTTATAAACTCGAAAATATTTTCCAGCAATTTTTCAGTCACTTTACTTAACGAAATTTTTTTCCTAAACTTGTGCGATGATTAGTTTCTAAGATATGGCCGACCTCCATTCTTAGTTGCCTACCTTGTACATTATGCAATAGAACTTTTGAGGAAACCAACGAACGATACAAGTACCAATAATTATGTCGACTACCACTGAGTAGGTGTACGTATAATATATTCACAATCACGGACTGTAATAAAATATACCAAAATCCTATTTCAATTTGTCTTGTTCACTTCCAATTTAATTATTCAAAACTGATTAATAAAGCACGTTTAACGACATAAAACATGCCTTCGCATATAATTTACAAGCAACAAGTTAGTCGTTCCAGTTTTTCAATTGCGTTCTTTTTTCGTTCGTAACCTAGAATTTAAGACTTAAAACAGTATGCAATGAGTGGAGGGCCGATAGGGTTGTGCCATTCGATGAACTATGTAAAAATTTGTAACTTTAAGAATGTTCATCGCATAACCAAAATATTATCCTCACAATAGAAACTAAAGCATTATTTATTTATTTATTCATACACTGCCCAACAGAAGCGCATTCTAATTTAGATCTTACAAAGGCATTAAATAGGAAAAATAAGGTGTTCTCAAAACCTTTATAATGTCTTATAATGAAACCGAATTTTTTATATACATTAGCTATTATTTCAGAGATATGATTATTAACTATGAGTTTAGAGTCAAAAGTAACGCCAAGGACTTTCAGTTTGTCGCATCTCTGTATTTTCGTATTATTGATAACATATTCATTTAATAAATGAATGAATTTCCTGCTAAAACTTATAGTGCAGCATTTGTCTATAATTAATAGGTAACTCGTTTTTGTCACAGCATGAGTGAAGGTTAGCTAAGTCGTCTTGTAATCTCTTGGTGTCTTCCACGCTATTAATACTAGTAAACATTTTCATGTTATCGGAGTACAACAATGAATTGCAATTAAGATGGAAGACTATATAGTTTACAGATATGTTAAAAGTAAAGGCCCAAGCACCGAACCTTGAGGTATACCAGACTTTGCATGAATTACGTTGGACTTGAAGCTTCTATAGAGGACAATTTGACGCCTTTCAGTCAGATATGATTTAAGAAACTCAATCAAACTGGGAGCGAAACCAAAGAAACTTAGTTTTTCAAGCTATATGTCATGGTGTAGACGATCAAACGCCTTAGAAAAATCTATGTATACGATATCAACTTGTCCTCCCATATTCAGCGATGTATAAATGTATAAATCTCTGTTGATTAATACATATTTGTGATTTAACTTTAAAAAATACGGATTCATGAAATCATATTTCGAATGCCCTACTAAAAATACGACGGGTCTATAATTACTAACTCTTTGTTTCTAATTTTTTTGTAGACCGGATAAATTTTTCAAGGCTTCCATACTTCTGGAAACGTGGAAGTCTTGATTGATAGGGTAAATATGATAGACAAGGGAAGAACAAGTATAGTTGCACAATCTTGCAGGAATGCCGTCTGAACCAGTAGTAAGTTTAGGTTTCATTTTTTAAAAAGCTTTTAAGGTGTCTGTTTTTGTAAATTTCTAGATCGTAAAAATAGGAGCACTAAATGTTGGTTCATCATTTAATTGATTACACCCTGTATATGTCTCTCAGGGAGGAAATACGTACACGCTTCCAGGAAATTGATGATACTAAAGTTATTATTCGAGTAAAACTTTGTTTTTAGTTATTGATGAACGGAGGAAGAAAAGAACCTAAAAAATATAATGCATCAAGTGTGCAGTGAGTCGGAAAATTCGTTTGTAGTAAAGTCTACGAAACCACATAAGCGATTTATTATTACATATGCCGAATTGTCGAAGCCTAATAATACGTTACGATATCTCGTAAGATTCCCTTGTATGATATTTGTCTTTTTTGACAAGTGACAAAGAAATGAAATTATTGTACCACAATATGATAACTTACATCATAAATACATTATTGTTAGTATCGTATGTTGACAAAAATATTATCAGATCTGTCACAACAAGTTAAAAATTTATTGGAATTGATTTTACTATATTTAAAAGGGTATTATCTTATAACTTAACGGAATGAAAACAATATACACAGTCATTCAATCAAACAGTGTCGGGTAACGTGAATGAATCAATCTTAAAAATGTGTTTCCAATTGAATCACTTCTTGAATTAATCAAACAGGACGACACACATAGCTCGACTTACACGAAAATTCAATTAATCATTGGGTCCATCTCTAAAAGGGCTACTTTTCTAATCAATATGGAGTGGCGTAGCTTGCGGGAGGCACATTACTCATTTTTATTGAGTATATTAATTAATATTAGTTCATCTCTGTTTATTTATTTATAAAAATTATAACGTGTTAGACTGATTTCTTAAATTATAAAGTTGAATATATACAGGGTGATTCACGTAGGCCGTTCGTTAGAAGTTTTTCAATTTGCAATTGGATTATAAACTTGGCGTGCCGCCATAATCGATCATTCCCTTCTACCTAAAATATTTGGAAACCTACATTTTGGTTTCCATTTAAAATAAGAAAGTTGATACCGACTTTTGGCACACCCTGTATAGCTAGAGGGCTGAAAATATTTTAGGTAGAAGGGGCATAATCGAAAATGGCTGCATACCAAGCTTCAAATTTACAATCCAACTGCAAGTTGAAAAACTTCAAATAATAATAAATATAGTTCTATACAACCTGCGTTGTGCAAGGAACTAAATTATATTTTACTAAAGCAATTTTAAGTGTAAACATTCTATATAAACTCTTTTCTATTCTGTAGTATTTGAGATTGGCCATATGCTTCATGAGTCTATTTATAATTGAACGTTCCGTTTATCCAATATACTACAAATTACATTCTTTACAATGAAAGTTATTTTATTACTTTTTTTTTAATGGTGGAGGGGAAATCCTACATGGACACCCGGCGCTAGGGTCTGCCGCGCCGGGTAGTGTCGGACTCCTACCGACTAAAACCCGTCCTGGATCAGTGTTTCCGCGTAACCTGGAACTGCTTTCGCTTTCCATCAGGCCACGGGTCATTCGTCTTTTATTGGTGTTAGTAAAACTTCCCACGTGTTCTCTTACATGCCCCGTCTGTTAAAGCAATTAGGGGTTCGGCGCTAGATTTCTTCTATCCTCTTCCTCTGTCCTCATTATTCGATTTAGAGCATGTGCTGCATTTTCCCAGTTCTCCTCCGATTCCAGCATAAACCTAATTAGGTTATCAGGGTTCCAATAGTCTCCTGATCTCTCGGTCCTCCACCGGTTGCACTAGAATACGGTATGTTCTGCGTCGTCGTTCTCCCCACAGTACACACAATCCCGTGTGTCAGCTTTTCCTATATCAGATATTCCACAAAGCAACCATATCCCGTGAGAGCCTGGGTGGGGTGGAAGCTCATCTCTCCATGCCCCCTCTCCGACCACGTTCTTATATTTGGAATAAGTCGTCTTGTCCACCTCCCTTTAGTTGAGTTGTTCCAACTAGTCTGCCATCTCTCGAGGAGTCTCTCCCTTACCTCTTGCTTCCCCGTCCCTTCATATACCTCTCTTCTCTTCTTGCCAGTAGATCTATCGTGGGGACCCCCGCTAGCACCAGGACTGCTTCATACTACACAGTTCTGTAAGCACTGCAAACTCTGAGTGCAGCACTCCGCTGTACTCTCTCAAGCCTCCTTCTGGCACTCTGTACCGTCATCGAACTCTCCCATACTGGGGCCGCATACAGTAAAATGGAATGCACCACACTGCATAATACCCTTCTTACCCATACCCCATACCCATACGTGTTACTCATAAGCCTCCCTAAGGCAGAGGCGGTTTTCCCCGCCTTTTCTGCTGTCTTCAGTGCATGTAACCCATAGGTTAGCCGCGGGTCTAACCATATTTCTAGATATTTTAAGCCCCTGCTAGGTCTAATCTCCACCTGCCCTACTCTTACTGTGAAGGGTGGTAGAATTCTTTTCCTCGTAATGATGATGCGCTCTGTTTTCTCTGGGGCTAGTTCTAATTGCACCCCATTTAACCACCGCTCTATTCTCCTAATGGCTTCATTTACCCCTGCCTCTACTCCAGCCACCCAGTTTCCTGTAGCTGTTATGGCCAAGTTGTTGGCGTACCTTGTCACCGTAACACCGCCCGCCAGAGGCAGCTGTAAGACATCATTGAACATTAAATTCCACATGGTCGGACCCAGAACCGATCCCTGTGGAACCCCGCACGCCACCTTGTTCCAGCGTGCGCCGTTTTCTGCCTCCCATCCAATTCTTCTGTTCTTCAGATAGCTCTTAGTGATTCTGAGCAAATAAGGAGCTACTCCCACTCTCCTCAGACTACTGACAATCTTAGCCCATCCCGCCGTGTTAAACGCATTTCTAACATCCAGGGTCACTACTGCATAGATCCTTTTAGAGTTCATGGCCTCTCTCGCAATCTCCGTAGTCCTCCTTACAGCATCCACCGTCGATTTGCCTTTCCTAAAACCGTACTGACTATCCGCCAATCCCCCTTTCTGCTCTATTTCAGTCTCTAGTCTTCCCAATACAAGGTATTCTAGCAGCTTGCTCCATGCGTCCAACAAACACAGTGGCCTGTAAGAAGACGGTTCCTCTGGTGGTTTATTCCTTTTTGGTATCGATACCAGCCTTGCTTTCCTCCATCTGTCCGGTAAAACCCCATTCTCCAGCGCCTGATTCATAATTCTCAGGGTAACCGTGGGATGCTCCTCTGCAACTATCTTCACTATCTTGGGTGGGACATCATCTGGGCCCGGAGCTTTACCACTTTTAAGCCTGTTACAAGCAGCCTTAAACTCTTCCTCTGTAAAGGGGGGCACGTCCCCCATTTTATTACATTTAAACTGGCACAGATACTGTTTAAAACATTTGACATAATACGGAGAATTAATCATTTATACAGAACAAATTTCTACTCAAGCTATTTAGGATACCAATTTTCGATTTTACTGTGATAAAATTGAGTTTATTATTTTTCCAATAGATGGCAGAGAAAGGCTTACATTGAATAATTAAATTTACTCAATTTGTAATGTTATTTACTTCAGACCCAGTGCAAAGTTAGCGATCAGGAAAACGAATCGCTCAATATCGGATATTAAGAGATGCTCGGCTTCGTTCCGAATAGACACAATGGTGTACTAATTAATTAAGTCAATAATATCCCTTCGCATACGCCGCTGTGCATATCGAGTAATCTCAGGAGGTAATTTAGCAGCATCACACATGAATAACCCTGACAATTCACAACTCCGACTTCGAGTTCGAGCCTACTCTCTTTTGCACCAGCAGCGTTCTGAGTGACAACCAGTGCAGGAGTTAAATGAAATGTCACTCAGGATGGCGTGTGGTGGCCCAAGTAAACGCCCAATGCTTGTTCTTGGACGAGCCCCGATAAATCTCCAGATTCCTGGGTCCAACTTTGACCCCTTATATCAATTAGAAATATCCTCGACCTATAATCATTTTGTTTAACGCCCGATCCTTAACTCTTAGACATAGATTACATTCCGAGCCTAATGAAATTTTTGTGTAACATGCCACTTGCTGTGATATAGGTACAGCGAGCGCCTAAATTGTGGAATAACTTCAATGAACTTGAAATTTTCAGAAAAAAATCAGTTTCCAGCCGTCACTTGTTCGCCTTTATTTTAAATTGCATTTATCTATTTTTGTCTTTAGGTGGGCATATCCAAGAGAGAGAGAGAGAGATCCGATAAGGAAATATTTATTATTTTTGGCCATAACTTTTTTTTTAATACATATATTGGTAAAAGAAAGTATAAGACTACCTAAGTAGAACTATGACAGGTATAGTGATATGGATTTCCACTCAATAATTTCAGTTGTTTGTAAGATTAGTTAATTTCAATTAAAAAATAGTCCCAATCTTCATAGTTGCAGTTTTAAATTATCTACTTTTGCAAACAACTGGAATTATTGAGTGAAAATTCATCAGTACACCATCATAGTTCTACTTGGGTAGTCTTATACTTTTTTACCAATATATGTATTAAAAAAAGTTATGGCCAAAAATAATAAATATTTGCTTATGGGATGTCTCTCTATTGGATATGCCTACCTTAAAATGTTTAATTGCCAAAATAACATAAATTTCCAAGCAGAAGACAACTGAGAAATAAGAAACATAAATATCATTATCAACAAACAGTAAATCAAGAACATTTAAGTAAATTTTAAGTAAATAAAATTATTAGTAATGTTAATCATTTAAACGGGCATTCACCAATTTCTTGATAATATTGGCAAGCTTTTTTTATAAATTTTTCTTACACATTTTGAACAATTATTTGGCTAATTCTACGTAGTTTATTCGGTTTTTTTAGTCATCTTTTTGTAGTTTGTGAATATAATTCTTTGAATTTAAAGAACCCCATAAACATAATCATGGAGTGTGAGATCTTGGTGCCTTGGAGGCCATTCCGTCGGTTATCACCTGCCAATCCACGTTCTAGGAAAATGGTTGTTTAGAAAATCACAAAGAGGAACACCCCAGTCTTTTAGTGTTAGCAAATGTTGTAGTAGCTGAAGAAATTATTTTCTGCTTATTATATTTCAAACTAAAGCCTGTTTATAATTTTTTTAATATACAGGGCGGGCCAAGACGATTGTACATATTATTATTGATTATCTCCCAACTATCTGGATGCAGTGATTTTTTTTTTAATAATGCCATCTGCAGATGAATTTCGAAAAAATCACTGTAGTCATCGTTATGGATTTTAAGAAAACATTTTTAGCCCAGACGGTATTTGTTTTGGGTTGGGTGAATCGGTTAATATTGCAGATTTTTGGTTTAATTGCTCCTAAAAATCATGAAAAATGATAATTTCACTATGTGCTACTTTGAAAACTAAAAAGTCCGTTTTTTCCTTCCTATTTCTTCATATATCTCAGTAACTATCGCCTTTGGAGAAAAAAGTTATAGAAGTTAAAAAGTTTTGTAATTAAATTTTAAATAATTAAAACTAAATTTTCAAAATTTTCTTTCTAATCAAATATGTACATGCGATACACCGTTGGATAATGTTCATCCAGCCCTACAACTTTTGTCTAAAATATTTTTTGCTGAAACGCATAAGAAGAATTTTAAAAAATTGGCGGCGGTTCAGACTTCAAGAAATTCTCAAAATTTTATTTCGAATCAAATACAGTGTGACCCATTTCAAATGGAAACCTCTCTGTAAAAAATCTATTTATAATCCTATGTTAACGCTTTTTTTTAAATGATAAACCATCGAAAACTCCACTCTATGACAAAAATTTAGAGATAAATTTCAATTTTCAAAGCCTTCTATGATTTATTTTCAATGCCGAAAATGGACAAATTTGATTAGCGATTTTTTTATTGAAATTTTAACTACACCACTGGATTCAGTAACCTCTCAAATGGGTAAATCCCAAGTTTCATGAAAAAATATTGAAAAATGACAGATTTATGACAAAATTAATGTAGGCTCATAGTAACTTTTACTTGATTTTTTCTAAAAATCGAAGTAGCCCATGAAAAATAAACAAAAGAAAGATAAATTAAGTGAATAGTTTTAATAAATACTGTATTTATGAAAATAAATATTTAAACAAACTTAATCATATTGGACTTAAAAACATAAGTATGAACAATTAAAAGTAATAATAATTAGATACCTATTAAATAAAAAAATAACACATTGTACAACATTACACTAAAACTTCTTAAATTTTTGTAGCCTCTACAAGGCCGCCATTTCGATGCACTTGTCGAATCGTTTTTTAATATTTTTTACGACATTCTGTAATTGTTGCCGGGTAACTTCTGCACAAGCTTTTCTTATTCTTGCACACAAATCTTCTCTATTACTCGGGCGTGACTTGTAAACTTGAGATTTTATTAAACCCCATAAAAAGAAGTCCATCGGTGTTAAGTCCGGGGATCGGGGTGGCCATTCAATTAACGGGCTACCACGACCTATCCATCGATTAGGAAAGTTAGCATTCAGCCATCTGATAACCACCCTGGCGTTATGGACAGGGCTTCCATCTAATTGAAAATGTAGATTTACTCTTTCTTGTATTGGAAGTTCATGTAGAATATTCCAAAATTCATTTCTTAGGAATTGTAAAAACTGCATGCTATTCATATTACCTTCAAAAAAGAACGGGCCAATGATTGTTTCATTGAGCAACTCACACCAAACATTAACTTTTTGGGAATATTGTCTTTTACAATTAATGACAAACTGTGGGTTTTATATAGCCCAAAACTTAGAATTTTGTGACGATACTACCCCGTTTGTTGTAAAAGTTGCTTCATCGCTGAATAAAATATTTTTATTAAAATTTTTGTTATTAAGATACTCTCCTTGAGCCCACAAGGAAAACTCTATCCGTCTGTTATTATCACCAGGTTCCAACGTGTGTAAAAATTTGGGTTTGAATGGTTTTACCAAATTCTTCTTAAGGCATCGGCGAATATTTTCTCTAGGTAAATTCAAATCTAAGCTAGCTACTCTTACACTGGCGTTTGGATTGTAGTTAAAATAATTTAAAACTGTCTGCTCGTACCTGGTTATTCTTTGTATAATATCTGTTCTTATAATACGCCGTGCCACAGCGCAACACTCATTAAAAATTTTGTTTATTTTATAAACAGTACTTTTAGTAATGTTGGGCCTATTCGGATGGCTGTTGTTCAATATCTCGCATACCTCTATCAAAGTTCTGTCATTATCTCCTCTAAGGCGCACAAGTTCAATTTTTTCCTGTACATTTAGATTATCCATAATTAACTACAAACTAATAAACTAATACTTGATAATAACTATCGATTAATTTTATAATTCAATAACAATGAATATGAGAATATGCGAATTTTAAAGATTTGACGTTTGACTATAAAATTTTGATTTGACTATAAAATTAGTTTTCCATGGCACTCTATTATTATCTGCCATTACTCAATAAAAATGTAATATTTATTAAAACTATTCACTTAATTTATCTTTCGTTTGTTTATTTTTCATGGGCTACTTCGATTTTTAGAAAAAATCAAGTAAAAGTTACTATGAGCCTACATTGATTTTGTCATAAATCTGCCATTTTTCAATATTTTTTCATGGAACTTGGGATTTACCTACAACTTTGGTCTAAAAAAATTTTTGCTAAAACGCATAGAAAAAATTCAAAAAATATATTAGAGACCTGAAGCAGTAAAAAGAATATAGGACGAAATCATAACACCGGTTCTAATAAACGAATCATCGTGCTTTTTTTAAAAAGAAGCGTCTTCCGTTGAAAATTTTGAAAGTTTGTTTATAAGCAAAAAAAATTGCCAAATTTTTAAATAATTCCCTAGGCTCTCATAATTAACGGATTTTAATATTTCAAAATGAATTTGAAAATTTGAGTGCTCTTTTATATATCTAAAAATTTTCAACTTTCTAAATGCTTTAGTTTAGCCTTAGCAACATTTTGAAAATTTGCAAATTTTCAAAACGAAGCTTAGATTGCAAAATTATTATGCAAAAACTAAAAGTCCGATCTTGATGAAATTTGGTGGAAAGATTTATTATATTAAAAGTTTTCTTTGGCCAAGTATGAAGGTCCTACGTATAATATAAGTATTTGAAAAAAATTCCACAAATAACTTGCTATTTCAATTTTTTTTTGTTATTTTTAATATTTTTGCAATAGTAAAAATGAATTTTTGGATTCGCAACTAACTGCATCTTATTGAAAATTTAATTACAAAACTTTTTCATTTTTATAACTTTTCTCTAAAAGCGATAGTTACTGAGATATATGAAGAAATAGGAAGAAAAAAACGAAATTTTTAGAAATTTTGTCACATTTTGTTTAAAAAAAAATTACGCTCACGTTTTCAAACTAGCGCATAGTGAAATTATCATTTCTTATGATTTTTAGGAGCGATTAAACCAAAAATCTGCCATACTACCCAATTCATCCAAACATAAGTGATTTTAAGCAGATACCGCCTGGGCTATTTGTAAATACAGAGACATCTGTGTGATGTTTTTGTATCATTTTCAATCCCTAAAAATATAAAGGGTGGGCAAAAGTGATTTTTCAGTTTAGAACTTCTTGAGTTGAATTTTCTCATTTTTTTTTCAAATGGAACACCCTGTATATATTTCGCCCATCTGATGTAAGAATAACCAACATTTTCGTATGTACATGTCTATGGTTATTTGTAACCATTTTCGATTTATTGAGCAATAAATACAAAATTCAAGAATAAACTTTAAAGATCAGAAGCTTTTTTCAAATAATTGAACATAAAAAATTAGTTTTTAGCGAATTCACTTCGCCGAGCACATCAATTACTAGTGACTATTTTGCTTGAAGTTATTTTCACTTCTTTCTGGTTATCCAAGTTACATCACATAACAACAAATTATAATAAGTAGTATAAATACTTTTAAATGACATGGTGCAAATAATAATATGCTTTGTTATTGTATATTTCGTTAATGTAACCTGTCTTTATCTAGATCTGGCCAGGTCATTGTATTATTATGTAAAATTTGTTGGTATTTTCCTGCTGAATAAAAATAATCTGTGTGATTTAATGACCGCGATTTATCAGAAAATTTGGAATGTCGCTCTCTTTGTTCATAATTTTGATGGACTAATATGTAGCCTTTTGAAATATGTTACAAAAATTTGTTATGCGGTTTACTTAGTAGCTTATATGTTAGTCGAGTCGATATTAAATTGAAAATTTTATACCAATCATTATTAGCCAATCTTATACGTTTATTTTGTCATTGTTGGTATGACAAACATCAAATTTTTTGGAAATCTTACTTACCCATGAGCACCTACCTATGTGACTAGTAATAAGAGCTTTTAAACGAATACAAAAATTTAAATCTTCTACTTTCTGTTTGGTTATTAAAACTGACTCACTCTATACAACAATGTTCCCCCAAACTGGAATATTAATTTAACATAGAAGAAATAAAAAATTTAAGCGAAAATTGCGAATAATTGGATTGGCTTATAAAAGCCTCTATTTATTAAATTGTATATATTTTGATTGTAGGATTCTGATCTTAAATTTATTACGTTTTCAATTATAGATAGTGAATAATTAAATCGTTGATTAAATCGAAAATTTAACCCTTCGTCATTCACTCAGATTAACAGAGGAAAGGGCATTTTCGATTGTTATTTTTAACGAAACTTTTAGGGTTTATAGAGTCGGATAAAAGGGTAATTTATCTGAGTTTTGTGAAGTTTCCATTCAGGATAGTGGTCTCGTAAATATTTTTGCTGTCCACCTGTCAATTGTAGGTGATCAGAATATTGAGAGGGGACGCGGACGGTGTCGAGCCGCAACAGTTGGGACAATGGAAACAATTGAATTTGGAGACTGGATGTATGCACTCCCATTATCGGCGGCAGATTACTGTTTGTAGAGAACAAAATAGCTACTGTGATGTGTTAGTGCTCAAATAGACACGTCTATGAAAGGGCCAACCTGTAGAATATTAATGGAGATCTAAAAGGACCGACACGAAAGGGCGAACCAAATACTTGTCAAATTGATTTATTTGCACAATGTATAGCTTTCGCCGCGTCGCACCGGTTGGGTTGGAATTCGGATTACTACACATACTTCTATTACAATGACAACAATAATGAAAATAATCAAACTACGCCTCACGTGGGCATCCTGGTGGACATGACATGTTTCAATTGTACCATAAGTAGTTGCAAAAATATCGGTGTTATCATCGGTTCCGCCCAATAAACTCAAAAAAGTAGAGGTTTTTACTCTGATGGTTTTCTTTATTCGACAGACAATAAAATCTGAGTTCTGTATCAGTTGCCTTGCACAAACAAACATTTATCGTGAGTTCTCATTTCTCTCAAATAATTTATTACAAAAATATACCGATACCTTATTTTAATATTTGTTTAAGAAAATTCGGTTAATAATTTATTAAATGCTTGTGAAATGAAAAAAAGTTATTCCAACATTCAAAGAACTTTGAAGAAGCATCAATATAAGCCTTACAAAATATTACCCTTCCTGGACGGGTAATGAACACCAAAAACGTAGAAGATTGGAGTTTTGTCAGATCATTCTCCATGAATTGGATGAAAATCCTGATTTTTTAATAGAAATTATGTGGAAAGATGAGTCAAGTTTTCCACGGCGCGGGGGGGAGTTTTTAATAGAAAAAACAGATATTCCTGAGAGAATAAAAACCAAACACAGAGAACGGTCGAGCAAATAAAAAAATCGGGTAGAAAACCAATCCACGTTTGGTGCGGAATTTTTCAAAGCAAAGTAGTTGGGCCTATATTTTATGATTTTACTGTGACACGACAAAAACCTCGAAATAATTTTACCAGAGGTAGGGTCTAATACAAAAATTTTCTATGGACGTATTGTCTAGAATGATTTGACATCAGGACGGAGCGACACCACACAGCATTTTAGAAGTTCGGGTACATTTAAATAATCAATTTTTCATTTGGATAGTTTTTTATGGGGGTTTTTAAAAGACAAAGTCAATTTTAATCATAACCACAATCTTCAGGCTATTAGAGCAAAAATTCAAGAAGAAATTAACAACTTAAACAGAAACTATGATATTTAACATTATTTGCAATATTTTCCTAAACCTAAGAAGATGCTATGAGCTTTGCATTGAAAATAATGGTGGCCACTTTGAACAATTTCTTTAATTGATTACTTATGTAGTATTATTTTATTATAAAGAGTTTTGTCTTGCTTTGTTAAATCAGTATTTTAATAAATTAAATATGAAGTTAATTCTAATATCATATTAATTATTTACACGTGATTATAGTTAGATCATATATAATTTACACGTTGAAAATAGCACTTTTCATACGTGAAAGCGTTTTCACATAGTTCAGTTGGAGTGTTAAAGAACGCTATAACCCCGATATACTTTTCGACGTTGTAACAAAATCCGACTTAGGAAATACTTCGTAAGAAAAGCGTGCTTCACGTAAAAACGCCGTGGAGGAGGTTTTTAATTCTTGGAAATATATTTTTGCTCTTCGGAGCGTTTTTTATGCCAAATTTTCGCTAACTCTTCGAGGAGCGTTAATTTGGTAAGTGTAGTAAATGTCGCTGCACAGGGACGTAATGTAGCCCCGACCACCCAATTTTAGAAAGTATAATAAAATTGGACTTGAACTTCCAAATTTCCAAGATTAAAAACCCTTTTACGAATCCACGTTGTCAAGCACTGCAACTCTTACGAGGTATGGAATATGAGGACAAGTTAGTCCAACGACTATTCAAAGTATATCGGAAGTTATAGCGAAAATAGCCCTTAGCGACATGGGACCCCCATCATTTCCTAGCAGTCGGATTTGACGGGGAAATGATGTGTTTTGACGGGGTTTGCCCTAAACCGGTTCCTCAGTGATTCGGAGTCAAAAAAGTATCTATACCATGTACTCACACGTGCATGGGATCTGCCTTGCCTGAACGTAAAATTTGTTATTGCATAATACAAACGAAGTAGATACGCTTCAAGCAATTTTAAGCTCCGAGGAGCGACCAAAATATATGTGAATTAATAAAATACGTTTATAAGACAGGCAAGCATAAGCCCACCAAAATTTCAGTTACATGAAACTTTTCTTGAATCTTTTTGTGCATCGTTAGCTTTTCAAACTGCATATTGGATGGTAGTTGGTACCGTATGAATCGTCCCGTTCCTCACCATGTGTTGTACACGGGTCAGACCATTGTTTGTTAACATTTTCTCTGAAGAAGTTGTTGTAAAAACATAATTTTTTAAAAAGATTTAATATACATATTTTGAACTTTATATTGTCTTTTACTTGTGTTTTCTAACAAAATTCCCTTTCAGATTTAAATTTTAAGAGAGTGTAAAACAGACAGTGTTAGATTTATAGTGTTACGACGTCTTCCAATTGATACCATCAGAGCCGCAGTTAAGCATAAACGACAGTAAGTATGATTTATCCATTAATCTCCGTCTGAAACAGTCACTTTGAACCCTAAAAATTTTGTGAACGTAATATTTTTATTTAGAATTAAGAAAAGGTTGAGGAAAAAGAAAATTAATTTTTTCTTTTTCCTATTTTTTTTAATTTTTCTAAGTTTTTCGAGCAGAAAATACGTCCTTCAGACTTCCATCAAAGCATGGATCGTTCACAGGAGCAACGAGGAGCAGCAGTAGGCAGCTTTCAGTGAGAACCTGAAGATGGCAGATGAGATTCTGCCGAAACGTCGTTTAGACAACCGTGACTTCTGGAGAAGTCGACCATCGACGCGGGAGAACCCCCGGAAGTACAACAACACTTCATTTAACATCCGCGAAAACCTAAAAAACAACAATTCTTAATAATAGGAATAATTATATGTTAAAAACCTGTCCTGCGCATTTTATCAATACTTTTTGGGAACACATTTAAATCGCACAATTCATTTATAATTCCACATACAGTATATGGGTGATTTTAACATTACATTTGTATTAGCCCGTTCACAGTAATACATACTATTTTGACGGGAATGCAACCTTTGAAAGAGAATATTTTTGACTGGAAAAGCATCAGAAATATTAGAAAGTAGCAAATTCTTCTAAATTCAAGGCTCTTGAAAATAAATGTGCTTAATAAATTGCTGTTATTTACACTTCCTTCTGGATACTGTCCTGTTGATTTAAGTATTATAAACTTTATTTCCCAGCGAAATTATTAAATAAATCTGTGTTATTCATTTTTAAGATTAATGAAATTAAGTTTTAATAGGAATTTTGAGTTTGATTTATGTGATTTAAATTTGATTTTTAATATTTAAGCCCATTATCGTGCAAAATTCCATAGTAAGAGATCAGAATTACTGAAAATAGTTCACGATTGTCCTGTTGTTTTTTGCATTAAAATATCAACTCAACTGTAAACAAAAAATACACAAAAAATTTTAAATGTTACATATTTTTGGAATTAAATTAGCAATTAGATAATTTGATAAAAGATCTGTCTTTATGTCTCCATCAAATAAAATATAATCTTCTGTTTCAAAATGTTCTATAAATTATCTGAATTTTTCTAGAAACTCATTCATATTTTTTATAAATAGGAGATATTCAGTAATAATATAGGAGTGAAAAGAATCTAGAAAGAGGTTTAAAAAAAACTGATATTCGAGAATAATTCTGTTCATAGACTTTTTTTTCTAGTTTACTTGTTACTGTTTAGCGTCTTCTTTTGCGAACACATTCGAGAGAAGTTAGAATTTAAGAAGTCCCGCCCTTTCAGGGGTGCGTTTAATATATTAGAAATGCATCTGGAAGTTTATGTAAAAGCTTTCCAGTTTCAGATATAAATCTCTCGTATTTTAGTTTCAGTTATGGCTCGAGCGGGGACGACGCGACGTACAGCAATAATTCGCATTGGAAGGTTAATAAAATAGAGTGAACTTAAAAACTGCATTAAAACATGGTAAGTAAACCTTTGCATGAGGTAATAAATTTGAAATTCAACGACTTTAAAAAAAAGTTGATCTGTACCATTAGTGTTTAAACTATCATAAATTTGCGATTGGTGTTCGATCCGTCCGCATGGGAATCGGCCCCGCTTTTAGAGTAAGTGCTCACCGACATTTAGGTTCGGCCAAGTATAAAGTTTATTTGTCGTTTTGAGTCCGTGTACCCGGAAAGTATAGCATTGTGGGCGTGCGACAGTTTTATTTTAAAAGGGGAATGCACCCCACCGAGTCTCTTCAAGATCACCCGTACGTAATTATCAGTTATCAGTCAACCATGAAAGCACACGAGCTTTTTAGCACGCTTTCTTTAAACATATTTATGTCAAAGCTTTTCAATTTCGCGATGTCAATTCACATTTCGTCCTGCTCACTTCAGTACACTCAATTGCCCTTTACTTTAAAATTATAAGACGGTTGTCTCTTATTTCAGACGATAAACCCATGGCTGTAATCCTTCGAAAAGAATAAACACCATGTAGCATCAGTTGACGCTCGACTTTGAGCGCGTTTCGCCCACCAAGATGGTATCATTGGGGAATGGTTGAAGCTGAAATAAAGCAAAACTTTGAGTTTTAATCATATGACAATCTTTCATTATCTGTAAGTTAATCCTTAAAAGTCTCCATGAGTGATATGGTGTCACTATTGTCATAATTTTATTCTAGTAACTTTTACTTTCCTATTGACAAGCCGTTCTGATGTTTATTCGACAACATTCCTGCTTTCGTTATTCTGCAGTAGATGGCGCTTCGATTGTTACTATCGAAATGTATTTATATTCTAATTTAGAATGGAAATGTATATGTATTTAATTCTAAACGGGTGTCTGTAGTTTTATGCTAATTTCAAATGGAAATACAATTTTCATTCTTATTTCCTGTCTCGTATGTATTCTTATTTATTTTAAAATGTTAATACGGATATAATAAAAACTAATAACACCAAAACCAATGTGGCATAAAATTAATAATGCCGTGGAAACTCAAGTATAGTGTATCCAATGTCAGTTTAAAACGATATAAAAACAATAGCGCGGCATTCCTTTGTAAACCGACCTTGAACTAGTTCAGTTCGAGCAACGAGGAGCAGCAGTAGGCAGCTTTCAGTGAGAACCTGAAGATGGCAGATGAGATTCTGCCGAAACGTCGTTCAGACAACCGTGACTCCCGGAAGTACAATAACACTTTCAGTTCAGTTCAGTTCATATATATATATATATATATATTGTATGTTTTTTTTTTTTTTTTTTTTTTATACATTTATTTAACGTCGGCCTATTTCCGCTACTGAGGCCTAACACCGACGCCTGTAGACGAGCTACCCCCAACCAGGAATTTTGCCGAACCTCTTCCCTTAAGAAGAGTAGGGATCTTTTACTTGCCTAACATTTAATAGACAAGGGACCGACGGCTTTACATCCCCTCCGAAGGATGGTATATCTCCTATACAACCCTCGCCTAAGGTTGTATAGCTTCCGCGCATACACTGATATACAAGCCGCTGGAAGATGTGTGAGGCGAGAACGCGGTTTCCGTTGGAATGGTCACCAATCCAAGTACTAACCGCGCCTGTCGTTGCTTTACATCGCATACCGAAGTATGTACATAGTAAAGACGCACCTACGCTCGCCCCCATATTGTATGTTCGTTTGTATAAAGTATTATAGTATAATAATACCTATACGTGTGTCCCCGGATGGACCTAACTATACTTGTAATTTTCCTTATTTCGCATTTTAAGAGAAAAAGTCATTCTTCATAAAAAGTTTTGCTTATCGTGAAAAGTCATTAACCATACTCAGACTTTCAAAATAACATATAGGGTGGTTGCCAAATAAGGAAACGTAAACTTGTGCCAAGAGGAATGTATTAGTTTTTTGAGAGGAATATGAAAATTTTACTAAAGGAAGTTGTTTCTAATATTAATAGTAGTCCAGATACGAAATTTGAACGTCGTATCTCAAAGTTGATATTTTTGCGAACATTATGATTAAAATAATTTTATAAATTCAAGGAAAGCACATAATTTATAATGATAACAAAACTATTCTATGTGTTTTGTTACACATTTTTCAGTATTTTTTCTAAATTTTTCATAAACTAAATGAATTGTATCCTCGTTTATGTCGGCTATTGCTTCTGATATTTTCTGCTTTAAAAGGTATCTTTTAAATCATGGGCATAAACTTTTTTCTTCAGATATCCCCATAAAAATAAATCAAGAGAGGTTATGTCTGGGGAGCATGCAGGCCATCTTCAGTCCTATCAATTTTTTATGGAAATCCTGATCTGACCAGTTTCATTCATTAATTGCACTATGTGCAGGACAACCGCCATGTTGTTAATACAGTTTTCTTCTGTCCTGGAAATTTATATTATCCAGAGCAGGCATTAAATTTTTTTCCAACATCTCTATGTAAGTGTTGTGATTTACGCTTGCGTCGAAAAAATATGGTCCAATAATTTTTTTATAACGTATCACACCAAACATTTACTTTTTTATATCGTTGACTTTTAGTAATAATACGGAAATTTGGATTTTCTTCCGACCAGTGCCTACAATTTTGGTAACTAACAACTCGATTCATAGTAAATGTTACCTCGTCGGAAAATAAAATCCTTCTAAAAATCTGTCTAACATAATTTGTTCCCCTATTAACATACAAAATTCTAAACGAAAGGCGTCACCTGAATGTTTGTATGTATGTAACTTTTTTAATCTTTGAAGATGATTCTCACACACTTCAAAACTTCAGATTAAACTGAAACTTTGCACACTTATCTAGAACCGATGACAATACAATAATTTGACAATTTTGTCCTAATGTCCTCACTAGGATCATCAGGATAAAATAAAATAAAAATTAATCTATTGTCGATATTTTGCCGGAGGCGCCGCAGTTAATTATATAACGTATTTGCCGTTGTATAAGCCCTTGTTAAACGTTAGTTCCAACTTTAATACTTACATTATGATGTAATATTAATTATATACTACTAGCGGATACTCAGCGGTTTCGAAAAGCAGCATGATTGGCAAGAGGGTGACTAAAAAAAATTTACAGTTTAAAAAACCTAAAAAACATGCTTTAATAGTAAACCACACTAAAAAGTAAAAAATAATGTTTACATATTTTAAATATTTTATTGTAAAAAGCGTGGGGTGCAATAAAAATATAGTAAAAAGCACCCCAAGCTTTTTACAATAAAATATTTAAAATATATAAACATTGGCATTAGCGTTTTGATGGTAATATGCAATTATTACACTTAACGCGAGAGACTTGTAACTTGTACTTCAGCGCTCGGCGGGGCACATAGACCGGAAAGTAGCTGTTGGTTGAAGTCTGGTTACGTTCCTTATAGTAAAATAAGGGTTTTATAGAGGAGTTTGCGACTAAAAATATTATGTTTTATATAAACATTGTCTAATTTCTGTGGTGTTTATTATTATTATTATTATTATTAACTTTTTAGTTCGGTTTGCTATTAAAGCGTGTTTTTTAGTTTTTTAAAGTATAATATTTTAATTTAAAACCAATAAATTCGAAACTTTTCTTTAAATGTTCTTCTTTTTAATGTCGTTTCAATAAACAGTCTGTCTGTTTCAAATAATAATTGAAGGAGCGACTTTTTTCTAATTTAGAAGAAATATACGGTTTTTAAGGAACATTGGGTTTCTAACATATGCTTTGAAGAGAACAAGTTATGTATTTTAATTTACCAGAGAAATATAGATTTTTATTCCTATTTAGAATGTAAATTAAATTTTTGCTATGAAAAATACTTTCATTTTTATTAATAATTGAGTGCTCATTAAAATGATAGTCTAGCCTCAATGTCGAATAAAAACCAGAATGGCTTACCATATTTCTAGCAATGAAGTATTAGGAAGCAATTATGCTTATTGAACTTACTCGAATTTAATAACTTCTTATCGAAGTTATATTAAATATCAATTACATCGCACGGAAAAATTAGTCCCATATACGACGGGTTAATTCGAAGGGTCGTCCCTTGCGGTATATTATAATTCAATTTAAAGCTATAATTGTAAACTTGCATGTTACAACCGAAAGATACCGTAATTGCCTTAAATTATTCTAAAAACGCCCAACTTGAATGAGCACTTGATGCCTAGTGAGATTTTTATTTATGAAATTATAATGATAATGGTTTGGAAACGTTTTATTGGAAAAGTAATAAATATATTAGGTACACTGTTATCAAAAGGCGTTACATCATTCAGTAGGTATCCCCATGAGAAAATTATAACTTCTAGCAAGTCAAGGAGGAACTATGTCCTCAAAATTTTTATGAGAATGATTATCGAACTGTAAATATCATGATTAGATTTATCAAACATTTGTCGAAGAAAAGAAGTACTCTTATTTCTATCCGATAGAATTAACGGATCCAGATAAATTCACTTAAAATATAATTGTTATTACAGAGTTGAGGTACTCAGTACTAAAGCGTACTGGAAGTAAAATAATCAGTAAATTTTTACTTTAATTATTTTACTGTAAGTACTTTTAAAATCCATGTACTGCTACTTGTGCTCCCAGTACTTTAACTAAGAAGTACTGGATAGTTGTACTTATTTCTAAACAAGTAATAATTGTTGAATAAGAAAGTACTCTAAGTATTTTCCTAATATAAAAAGTACTCCAAGTACTTTTAAATATTCAGTATTTTTTATAAAATTTAAAAAAGTTCCTTACTCTACTTTGAAAGATTTACCCTTTTCTATATACAGAGATCTCTCCTCTAAATAGTTGTCGATTATATTCAGTAGATACCTTGATATCCCCCTTTTCCGCAGGCTCCTTAGTATATGATTCCATTCCATGATGCTGAATTGAAGGCATTTTTCACATCAAGAGTGATCAAGACTGCCCACTTACACTCTCTTCGCTCCCTAACTATGCTTATCGCTTTCTCCACTGCTTGTATAGTTGATTTCCCTTTTCGAAAGCCATACTGATTGTCCTGAAGTCCTCCAGACTCCTCCAGTTCCCTTTTCAAATGTCTCACTAGACCTTCATATAATTTGCAAAAAGAGCTTAGAAGACAGATTGGTTTGAGATTCATATCCTCCGGTTTCCCTTTTGGGATCAGGACTAGCTTTGCCTCCTTCCAATTTTTTGGGAAGCTTTGCTCTTTTAGGATCCCATTCATTAGGTTAAGCAGAACTTTTGGGGCAATCTCCTCTATTTTTTTCACTGCTTCCATAGGAATCCCATCCGGGCCTGGTGCCTTTCCTGTTTTCAGTTTTCCAAGAACCTTCTTAAGTTCTGTTTCTGTAAACAGCTCTACCTCCTCATCGACAGCTGCCTTTTGCCATCTTTTACTTTTTTCCGGGAATAGTTTTCTTGCTGCTTTTAATTTCTCTTCTGTAGCCAGTTTGAAAGGGGCATGCCCTACTAGTTTTTTAGTTGCGATCTTATATCCTGTCCCCATATGTCTTCCTCCAGTTCGTTACACAAGTTTTCCCAGCATTATTGCTTTGTTTTGTTAATTAACCTCTGCAGCTCTTTCTTATTTATGTCTTTCCTGGCAACCCTTCACTGTCCCTTTAGTCGTCAACTTACATACAAGAGGTGTCGCAACTTGTAGATAGCTCCATCTGGTGGCGACTTATTGCAATCAATGTTGACGAAAAAATCGGACTAAGTTATATTTAACAAAATATATAACCCAACACAAAAAAATAATAATAGAATAATATAAATTATTAAACTCCTGGACGTGGAAATAAAAGTAAGAAAAACATAATGATTCAAAACAGGTATTCCTTAGGACCAATACTGGACAAAATATTTTTTCATAACTTCTACTTACCAGAACTATCCATGTTATTAATAAAAATTACATTTTCCAACGATTGGGCAAACAATTGGATAGATTGATTCCACTGTAAACTAGAAAACGTAAAAAATAATATAGAAAGTTTTACTCTGAAGCAACAGAACAGAAAATGAAAAATGTTGTTTATGATTAGACTGTATATAATCTTCACAGTTCTTAAAACTACACATTATTAATTCAATTATAATTCTATCAGACACTTTTATATACGTGACAGACATATAAAGTAATATATATTTATATTAGTATAATAAACCTCAGGTTTAATGATCATTAAAACAAAACTACATTGGTTAATTACGTTTTATAAAATACCGGATATAATCCTAACCAATATATTTCGTTTGAAATCAATTTCATTTGATAAAGACCATCTAGCATGCGATGCGATTTTTCAGGTCGGTTTTAGCTCAACAAACAAATAAATAAATAGATTTTATCTGAAATTATTAATGAAGAAAAAGCGATAGAATCAAATAATGGATAAATACCACCTGTATTAAAATTACCGATGACATTTATAAATATCCTGCGGTACAGTCTCATAGAAAGCGTAATTGAATATCCGGTCGCAACCCCGAAATTACACTTTTATTACACAGCAGTATAGTAATTTTATTATATTAATTAAGCCTGACCTTAGAGCTTGAGAAGTTAGATATTTGAAAAACAATAGGATGAAGTTCAAAAGTTTGTCGTTTGATTTGTATCAAAATGTGTACAAAAATAAACCTGTAAATCATCTTATAGGTTGTCAAGTCATCAATTTTTTTTTAATAGCGGCCACTTGACGTGCCGATTGAATCTTGTCAGAAATTCCCTCCACCAAATCTGGTGTCACACTTTGTTTAACTGTTACTTTTCTTCCTCATGCATTGCTGAACATTTTTTTCTTTTCAAATAATGAGATTTTTCTGTTTTTTCGATTCTCTTATCAATTTTTCGTTAACTAATTACAACGAAACTTCTATTGGGGGCAAACGATCCAAATTTCTGACACATATGTAATTGTTAGATAAATTTTATTAATGAAATGAATAATTTGTATAGGTAGAGGGCGTGGAAAAATATTTGTCCAATACTGACCTCACGGAATATCTCTTTTGTTAAACAATTTATTGTTTCAGCCACGCTTTCTGCTCCCTTTTGTTGAATATCTCCAGTTGCATTTGTTATATTGAGGAAATGCTTCTTTACAATTAAATTCCTGATAAAACCAGTGTGATAAAAGTTATTTTTGTTAATTTGATGTTACAGAAAAACAAAAAAATAGCTGATTTTTGAAACAAAAACGCATTTTTTTCAATTTAAATTGTTTTCATTTTAAATATTATTTTTTGGCTTTTGACTAAAATGAAAAGCAAAAACATTCTTTAAATAGTCTATGATTTAGAAAAAAGTTACAAAATATTAATTTGGAACAGAAATATGATTTTTTTCAATTTTAATCGCTTGTAAATAAACAATGCAACTCATAATAATTTAGATCTTGCGTTAATACAAAAAACCGCTACCCAAGGAATCACTCCTTCCACATCCAGATTTTATATCCAAGTTTTATATACATTAAATTCCAATGTAATATTTTGCTCTCTTTAATAATAGGGTGGGGGTGGCAATGGGGGTAGTAGAGGGGGTGGCTAGTGTCAACAAAATTTTAGAGGCTCTTGGTCTCGTATACACACTAAATCCCAATTTAATCTTTTACCCCCCTTTAATAGTAGGGTAGAGGTGGCAATTGGGATGGTACAGGGGGGGTATCTAACACCAAAAAAATTTTTTGAGGCGTTTCATTCTTGTATACGCACTAAATCACATTTTGTTTTTTATTCCCTTTCATACAGTGTGGGAGTGGTATTGGGGGTGATAGTGGGGGGTGGCTGATGCCAAAAATTTTTTTACACCCAAACCCTTCAACGGAATGAGATCAAAATATAATCTAGTTCTAGATCTCGTTATAAGACATAAGTGTACCAGATTTCAAGTTAATATCATAAACGGTTCCAGAGTAAACGTGCGCACAAAAGAAGTTGCAGATTGACAGACAGACCGACAGACAAATTTTCTTTCGCTCAAATTTAAAATCTTAACGTTTCGTGACATTTTAAGAATATTTCAACAAGCGTTACTATACTTGCACTAGACGTGGAAGTAATTAGAAAGCCTCGCCTCCCTATCCACCGATTTGGAAATGTTAAGTCGTGGTAATGTGGTGGAGCTCCATCCTGCTGGAAGCATATTACATCCGCTGGAACTTGTGGATTTGTTTGAGCAGGGTATAAGTTGCCAAAGTTGGCACGACATTATTTTGGAGCAGAGGTAAATAATTATCTCAAATTGCCATCAATGAAAAAGGGACCAATTTTCCAAGTGAGGATTTTCATTAGCCCAGTAGCTACAGTTTTGACGATTGTCATGGCCATAAAGAGTAAAAGTGAACTAATTCCAAAACAAAACATTTTCCAATTGGATAACATTGTTACTAACCTTTGTATCATTTGTTCACAAAAATACGTTCTACCAAAATCGTCTTCACTAAGCTCCTGAGTTTGGGTCAGTTTATAGGGATACATTTTATTTTCTTTTAATACGCGAATAATTCAGGAATGGGAAACATTCAATGCTAAAGCTGCTAGTCGACTTGAATTATGTGGGTTTTCTTCAAACTCAAGCAGTACATCTAATTTGGCATCGTTACTCATTGTATTGGAAGCTTTTCTTTTTATCTGCTATACATGTCCCTTTTCGCGAAACTGCTGTCCCACCTTGGGATATAGGCGGCGAATCAGGAAATTTTTCTTGAAATAAGCCAGCAACTTTCTGCTGTGATCGCATTCTGTTTCCGTAACCAACCATCTTATTAAAATTATTATTTTATGCATTTCGTTTAAATAAACCATGTTTAGAAACTGCAGTTAGCAGAACTCAAACAATATACAAAACGCTGACAACTATTTATTGCTGTCAATCGCTACGACGTTTTCAATAAAACTGGCAATGCCAGTTATGAAGAGTTTTGATGTTTTTATTTTTCTTTTTATTTGATAATGTTGAAAAAGAACACTGAAATTCTGTTTGCTAGCCTGTAAGAATAAAACGCTGTAAGTTTTTATGTTTTTCGTTTGTTGTAGCGAATTTCGTCAAGCAGACCGTTATTTTTTGCAACAAACATTAAAACCATAGCGCTTTTGAATAGATAATGAAAATGTCTTTCAAATGAGGTACCACAAGCCCCTACTTCCCATTAAAAAATTTACGAGTTCCAACTGCCACTCGAAGGGGGTTGAATTTAGGCATGAAATTTGTACGTTGCAGGATGTCATTTCAGAATCCAAAATCGACGTGTCTCCGGACTTTTTTATAAATATGCACAATAATTATTGAGGTATTGAATTCATTTTATTTGGCTGTTCCATACTACACGTATAGATTTTCTTAGATCTTAAGGACAATAATAAGTTAAACATATTAAAGGAGCCAATAAATTGCAGTTCTTTATAATATCACGACACAATATTATCTTTATATTTCTCATATTTGTGCAAGTTCTTAAAGTAAACTAATGCTAACGTACCATTTGATTATTTATTAGCCGTTACTCGAGTCCGAGTATAAAAATGTTACAGTCGATAAATTGTGTACAATAAAAAACAAGTAAAAGGTGTAGTCTATTGTAATTTCCATTCATCTACGGTGCACACGACTATGGCTATAGAGGCCAATTCGGGAGAGCACATGTCGACCGCAGTCAGGACAAACATAGACCTGGTTAGGTCTTGGGTTCGGCCTTCTTGCAGCAACATTTCCTTGATAGCTGGCCACAACCCCTCGCCATTCAGTCCTGTCCGCTGCAAGTTGTTCCCATTGCTCGTCTGCAATACCGCAGGATTTTAGATTTTCATGGAGAGCGTCTTTGAACCTCTTTCGTTGACCGCCACGCCTTCTTCTACCGCTTAGCAATTCACCATAAAGTGTACATTTAGGAAGGCGGTTATCATGCATACGATGAACGTGACCTGCCCATCTTAGGCGTGCTCTTGAAATAAGCACCTCAATTAGAAGGCTGTTTGCTCTCCTGAGTACTTCCACATTTGATATGTGATGGAACCAACGGATTTTCATCATACTTCTGAGGTGTCTTTGCTGAAAACGTTCTAATTCTTTCACATGACGACGGTAAGTGACCCAGCTTTCACATCCATATAGCAGTGTTGGAATGACAACTGCTCTGTAGACAGCCATTTTCGTTGACAAAGCAAGGTCGTGGTTGTCAAATACTCTCTCTCTAAGTCCCCAGAGTGCTCTAGATGCAGCGTTAATTCTATTGCGGATCTCGCTGTCCATGTTTGCTTTGTCATTAACAACGTTGCCTAAGTAATTGAACTGATCCACCACTTCAAGAGAATTTCCGTTAAGTGTAATGTCTATTTGGTTCACTTGATGAGGAGTTGACATAATCTTAGTCTTTCCAATGTTGATTTTAAGTCCCAAGGAATCATAGCTCTGGGCATACACATCTAAAAGTTCTTGAAGCTCTTCCGGCGTAGAGGCTAAAAGTGCACAGTCATCCGCATACTGGAGATCACAAATGAATCGTGTGCGTGTCTTCGTGAAAGCTCTAAAGCGCCCTATGTTAAAGAGACCGCCATCAAAACGGTATCTGAGACCTATTCCTCTGACTGTCAGTTTGTTGTCAACAATAATTGTTAGAGCAGTGGTAAACAAATTAAAGAGTAGGGGTGCCAGGACACATCCCTGCCTAACTCCAGTGAGGGTTTGGAAAGGTTCGGTTGCCTCATTATTATACATAACCTGGGCGTTGTTGTTTGTATGTAGACTGCGACATACTTCCACAAATTTTCTAGGGATACCTAAGCGGAACATAATTTTCCAGAGCACTTCCCTGTCCACCGAGTCAAACGCCTTGGTTAAATCAATGAAGGCCATGTGAATTTCTCCATGATGTTCGAGTGCTTTTTCTTGAAGCTGTTTAAGTGTGAAGATTAAATCCGATGTGCCTCGGTTTGGTCTAAAGCCACTCTGTGTTACAGGAAGTAACTTTTCCATAACAGGTGTTAGCCTATTTGCCATCGCTTTAGTGAGTATCTTCCCTCCAACAGCCAGGAGAGCTATACCCCTGTAATTTCCACAGTCCGCAGCGCTCCCTTTGTTTTTGAAGAGGTTGATTAAAAGTGTATCACGAAACTCCTGCGGAGCTTGACCACTTTCCCACACAACATCAAATAGTTTTTTGAGGTAGGGTATGAGCTCTGACGACACAGCTTTAAAGATCTCAGCTGAGAGTGAATCGGCGCCGGGAGATTTGTTAGTTTTTAGCTGCTCAATGGCGGTTAAGATCTCTTCCGTTGTTAGTGGTTTATCTAAGTCTTCGAAGGTGTCATATTGAGGGATAAGATTTATAATATCGTGATCGGCTTGACTTTGCTGGTTAAGAATGTTAGAGTAGTGTTCTTTCCATCGGGCTCTTATTTCCTGGTCTTCTTTGAGGAGATTTCCATTTAAATCTTTAATAGGGCACATATTTTTCCGACTGGGGCCGTACACTGCTTTTACTCCTTGAAAGAAATTCCTGTAGTCGTGTGAATCGGCGTACCTTTGAATTTCTCTGGCCTTGCTTGCCCACCACTCGTTCTTTATTCTTCTGATTTCGCGTTGCGTTTCATACTTAGATTGGGTAAAAGCTTCTGCTTTTGATGAGTCGTTGGGGTGGTTGATAGCGTTTTGGAAGGCAATATGTTTGCGGTCAAGAAGTTCTTGTATAAAAGCTTCATTATCATTGAACCAGTCCTCCTGTTTTTTACTTGCTACAGTGCCAAGTATTTCCTCACTCGCACTTTTTAGACTGTCTTTAATTTGTGTCCAGGTAGCAGCGACATCTTCAGAATTGGTTTCTTCTAGTGCACTCAAATTCTCTTGAACTTTTTGCTTTAGCTGTTCGACGGTTGGTCACGCAATTTACTAATACAGAGACGGAGTCTACGTTTTACTTGAGTTCTTCGGTGTTTGGGTCTCATAACAATTTTCATTTTAGAGACAACAGGACGATGATCGGTCCAACATTCGCTATCAATGCGCGAATTTGTAATTTGGACGTCCTTGAGATGCTTCCTACGTACGAAGATGCCAGTGACCTGATCTGGGGTGACGCCAGGTGCCTTTAAATTTATCCTTTTGTCGGAAAATGGTGTTTGTTATAACTAGATCATGTTCGGCGCATTTAGTTAGGAGTAGTTGACCGTTAGCGTTCATGTTGCCCAAACCGTTCTTGCCTATGATGCCTGGCCAGGTGTCTGCATCTCTCCCTACTCTAGCGTTAAAATCGCCAAGAATAACGAGTCGTTCCGTTTTAGGTATTCTACAGAGGGTTTCTTCCAGCTGTTGATAGAAGCTTTCCTTGGTTTCGTGACTTGCATCCAGAGTGGGAGCGTAGGCGCTTATTAGATTTACCGCGTTGCCATCTGATAGCTCATAGCGTAGCAGCATTAGACGCTCGGATAGGCCTTGTAGTACTTGTGTTAAGTTGGATACAAGTTGATTCCGAACGGCAAATCCTACTCCATGTTGTCTTCTTGAATTGGTGGGAAGACCTTTCCAGTAGAAGGTGTAGTACTTTTCTGTGAGAGAGCCTTCCTCCAAAAATCGAGTTTCGCTGAGAGCTGCAACGTCAACATTGAGTCGGTGAAGTTCTCTATCTATTAGAGCAGTTCTTCTTTCAGGCCGATCGGTGCGAGTGCTGTCGTTCAAAGTACGAACATTCCAAGCGCCGTAGATGAAAGAATTAGTTTTGTTGGATTTAACTTGTCGGTGTTTTTTCGACATTCGATGAGGTGTCTCTGTGGGCACCCTCCCCCGGAGATCCGATCGGGAGGGTATTTTACCTCCGGATGATTTTGTCTCACTTGAACGCTCCATCATTTTTTTAAAGCCTTAATCGACTGAAAACGAAGCTGCATTTGAAGTTTTAGCTGGAGCAGGTATGCAACTGACCAGCTCGGTTGCGGAAGGCGAGTGGTGTGGTCCCATGGCACAGAAGGAGACTGCGACGATGGGGTAACCAAACGATTCCAAAAGCAACCTTTGTGTGCGGTGGGTTTTTTACCGCACTCTTCGTGAGAAGGTGGATGTGCTCACGGCAAAAGGTAAGGGTTATTCCGCCCTTATTCGGTCGTTAGAGCCTCGTTAGTAAAAACAGGGTGCACCAAGTTCAAATTGAACTCATCGCGAAGGTGAGGTTAACAATTGAGTAGGAGAGGCTATAACTTGCGCTTCACTACCCCATTACATTTGATTATTATATGAAAATTGAAATGTAGGTGTGTGTTCCATATTTATATTTTGCGTTCCAAATTACCATTTTGTAACTTTTTTAATTGTAGGTCTCTCAAAGTACTATTAAGCTGTATTTGTTTTTCATTTGTGCCAGTAATATTAGTTTGTTAATAATAAAAAATTTAAGAAAAATAGTGTTTTTGTTTAATATGACCTATTTATGATGTGAAAACAAAGTATCTAAGATCAAAAATATATCTCTCTACTGTTCATGTGCAAGATTAAGGGTCGAATTTTCAAATGTATAATTGGTTGTAAGACTTTTAAGCAAATATTTTTACCTCAATTTTTTTACGACATATTGGTTTAGGAAAAGGCATATTTTTACTAAATATAATGAAAATTGACTTGTAACAATTGAATTTAATAATTTAATATTTTAATTCGTGGCAAGCGTGCTAGGGAAAATGCCACGTCACGTGATATATTGCAAGTAGCAAATCACAAGTGACATTTGGCACGTTGCCACACGAGACCAGTTTAAGTACTACGTGTCACTTGATAAATGACAAGTTGTTACATGTGGCATGTGGCAAGTTACAAGTGGAATTTGACACGTTGCAGGTCACGTGGCAAGTTTTTCGGTATTTGCGAAAAAGTCCGAATTTTTATTTCTTCAATATAACAAATACAACCGAAGAATCAACATAATGGGAGGAAAACATAACGCGAAAAGTAAATTGTTTTTAAAACAATTGAACAAAATATTCGTTAAGATTTTCTGCTTCTGTTTCCTTTTTTTAGGGAACTTCTAATTAAAAAACGTTTGAAAAATATCAGTTATTTCTTTTCAAACTTGTTCTATTAATAGAACTGGGAGCCAATGGAGCAATTCTACTTAAATCAATTAACGTCCCGTGTCCAATTTTCTAGAATGACTGTACTATAACATTCTAGTGAAAAAGATAAATCGGTCCTAAATGCATGCAATCCCGGTGTATCTGTACGTTTGATAAATTCAGTCTGCACCAAATGGAATGCAATTCCGCTGGGAAATTTTCCGTCGAAACTAATCCGTCACATTGGAAATTGTTTGATATCAGTAAATCGGTGATCACCAAATTTATGATGTGCTTATAATGATACACACAGTTTATTGTATCAAACCGTACAGCAAACCATTCCACAGGGCCACTTGCGGGTTCTCACCGAACACAAATCATTTTATTTTCATCGCTGATATTAAAGTATACCGGTTGTACAGAGTGTCCCAAATGTAGACAACAAATTAAATGCTCCCACTCATTGCCCGTAGTTACTTTCATAAAGTTGTCAACATCTATTATGCATAGAATTTCAATAAATCGTGTAAATATATGCAAATTAAAATTATTTTTTAACATCTATTTAACATCATAACATTTTTCAGTTAATTTTTAATTTCCATTAATTTAGTTTTTAATGTACTATAATAAGGTCATATGTCTGTACTTGTAGCTTTTGGGTCTTTTATAGTTTTTATTTTATTTATTAAAATCCAGGAAAGCTGGTTAGAGTGTACAATATTTTTGTAGGGTTTGTGGATCTTGTAACAATTATAGCAATAATATTTCTTTGACCAATTGGCGTGTACATTTTTTATACAGGTTGCTTCATCATTGAGAAAACGAAGAAGGTGATAGGTGGTGCCATTTACAATCGGATTTTTGATGGTTTAAATGTTATTTCAACTTTTTAATTATATTTTTTAATAATTGTGTTAAATTTGTGTTTTATTTCAGTTAGATTTTTATTTATTTATTAACATCGGTCTATTTCTGCTACTAAGGCCAATCACCAGCTACCTTCAACCAGAAAATTTTGTTCAACCGTGGAATCCGTGGAAAATCGTGTCTTTGACTCTCCTAGTATTTAATAGTCCAGAGATCGACTTTTTACATCCCCTCTGAAGGGGGATTTAATAATGCCTATTTATTTATTTTTACAGATATATTGACTGAGAAAAACATTCTTTAAGGGGAATCGGAAGAAAATTCATCAATGATCAACTCCATCTACCACCAACAGGGGTACACGATTGGCTAAAGTTGATGGGTAACTTGTATTTATATGTGAGTTATCCTTTGACTTTGGACGCTCGTGCTATCCTTGAGATATCATCATCTACATCAAGGACTCCAACTACATTCGTTAATAAAATTTTATAAGTCTGATTTTGTAAGAATTATATGTTGTTAAATAAAAATGAGTTTAAAATTATAGTTTAGTTACTTGTCTTTCGATTTAGAATACATTTTTCCTTTATTTTCTGAGATGGAATTTAAGAAGTATTTAGATATTCACAAAAATGTGAGAAAAAATAGTTAGTACGACGATCGATCAACTATCTTCCTACTAGATGAAATTTGTATTAGATTTTCTTAGTTTCTGATTTGAGAAATGGTTTGATTTTCACAGTTTTGAGATAAAATAGTTCGAAAAATTTTCCAATAGATGGGGCCACTTATGCTTCGCACGCCCAGGCTTGGCCTAATTCAATAAGGGTAAAGGATCTATTATGGGTGGGATGGCGGGAATAGTTAGTACGACGATCGATCAGCTATCTTCCTACTAGATGAAATTTGTATAAGATTCTCTTAGTTTCTGATTTGTGAAGTAGTTTTATTTTCACAAAATTGTGAGAAAAAATAGTTCGAAAATTTTCCGATAGATGGTGCCACTTATGCTTCACACGCCCATGCTTGTCCTAGTTCAGTAAGGGTAATGGATCGATTCGGGGGTTAGCGGGTGGGCCCTTTGAGAAATATATATATAGTGCGACGATCGATCTACACCAACTATCTTCCTACTTAGTTTGTAAGATGAAATTTGTATTAGATTTTGTTAGTTTTCTGATTTTTCCGCTACAAGTGGCGCCATCTATTGCACAATAGCTGAACTACGAACTAAATAGCGGAGTCACGAACCTTCTTAGTTGGTTCGTGGCACCGCTATTCAGTTCGTAGTTCAGCTATTGTGCAATAGATGGCGCCACTTGTAGCGGAAAAATCAGAAAACTAACAAAATCTAATACAAATTTCATCTTACAAACTAAGTAGGAAGATAGTTGGTGTAGATCGATCGTCGCACTATATATATATTTCTCAAAGGGCCCACCCGCTAACCCCCGAATCGATCCATTACCCTTACTGAACTAGGACAAGCATGGGCGTGTGAAGCATAAGTGGCACCATCTATCGGAAAATTTTCGAACTATTTTTTCTCACAATTTTGTGAAAATCTAAAACTTTCGAACTGTTTTCTCTTACATTTTTGCGAAATCTAAGTGCTTCTCAAATCAGAAATTTAACAAAATCTAATACAACTGTCATCTAGTAGGAAGATAGTTGGTGGAGATCGATCGTCGCTCTAAATATTTCTCTCAGGGCCCACCCACTAACCCCCGAATCGATCCATTACCCTCATTGAATTAGGACAAGCATGGGTGTGTGATGCATAAGTAACTCCATCTATTGGAAAACTTTCCAACTATTTTTTCTCACAATTTTGAGAAAATCTAGTAACAAGATCGATCGTCGTACAGTATCTGCCCGCCATCCCACCCCAAGTCGGTTTTTTTCCATATAAATACAGGATCGAGATCCATAGTTGAGTCGTCTGTACTGCCATCTATCTATTGAGAAAGATCGAAACTAATAATATTAACTGGTCAAACTGAGTACAATTTTAAATTCCCTCATAATATAAGTTTAAGACATAAGTTCATTCTAAATATTAGGTACAGAAATATTTTACAATATAAACTAAAATAAACTAATAAATTACAAAACTTCCAACTCTGATCTCAGAAGTTTTATTAATTTAATACAATTACAATTTTTGCAGATCGTGGAAAAGTACGTCAAATACGTTTATACTGCTACGATGACAAATTCAGGACAGCACGAGGGCCCAAAGTCAAAGGATAACTTATGTATAAATACAAGTTACCCATTAACTTCAGTCAATCGTGTGTCCGAGTCCTTAGTAAACGGGGTTGATTACATTTTAATTGATGAAGCACTTCCTTCTTCATATTTCTTTTCTGAAGTAATCTCCCTCGCTGAGTATATCTGAAAAAACAAATAGACACCATAAGTATTAGATGAACACAAATAAATATAAAAAAACGTTGCCCAAGGAATCACTACTTCCACATCCAGATTTTGTAATCAAGTCTTATACACAGCCCCATCCCAATGTAATATTTTACTCCCTTTAGTAATAGGGTGGGGGTGGTAGAGGGGATCGCTATAATGCCAAAATGGATTTTAAAGGCCCTTGGTTCTCGTACACACACTAAATCGCAATTTAATTTTTGCTCCCTTTAATAATAGGGTGGGGGTGGCTAACGACAAAAAAATGTCTTTGAGACATTTCGTTGTTATATACACACTAAATCACATTTTATTTTTTTTATTCCCTTTCATAAGAGTGTGGGGGTGATAGTGGGGGGGGGGGTTAGCTGTTGTCAAAAAAAATTTTGAGACTTTGACTTTTTATACATGCCCTAAATTGCAATCTTATGGACTCTTAACTATTTGCTTTGCCTATTTACCCTTATTTACCCCATTTACACCCGAACCCTTCAATGGAATTAGACCAAAATATAATCTAGTTCCAGATCTCGTTATAATACATAAGTGTACCAAATTTCAAATCAATATAATAAACGATTCCAGAGTAAACTTGCGCACAAAAAAGTTACAGACCGACCGACAGACAGAAATTTTCTTTTTCGCTCAAATTTAAAATCTCGACGTTTCATTCCATTGCCTATTTCAACAAAAATATATATATATATATATATTTGCGTTACTATACTTTCACTGGATGTGGAAGTAAAACTGAAGAGAGAAGTGCAGTTGAGCGTGGCCGAAGTTGAATACCTAATTATTTTCAAATTTGAGGTTTAATACATGCGCGACAAGTGGCACTTCTCACTTGCCAAGTGACATGTGGTAAATGACAAGATTGCCACGCGTCACATGTCACTTGCAACGTGTTGGTTTTGATGTGATATATGGTTCTTAGTACTTTCATATGTTACTTGTCACGTGGCACATGGAACCAACCTTGTGCACGGTGGGTGGCATATATACACACAAACGCGCACACGTAGGGCACAAGTGGCAGTTGTCACGCGTCACATGGCAAGCAAATGGCACATGACACATGTCCTGATATTATAAATCTTATCCCTCAATATGACACCTTCGAAGACTTAGATAAACCACTAACAACGGAAGAGATCTTAACCGCCATTGGGCAGCTAAAAAATAACAAATCTCCCGGCGCCGACTCACTCCCAGCTGAGATCTTTAAAGCTGTGTCGCCAGAGCTCATACCCTACCTCAAAAAACTGTTTGATGTCGTATGGGAAAGTGGTCAAGCTCCGCAGGAGTTTCGTGATACACTTTTAATCAACCTCTTCAAAAACAAAGGGAGCGCTGCGGACTGTGGAAATTACAGGGGTATAGCTCTCCTGGCTGTTGGAGGGAAGATACTCACTAAAGCGATGGCAAATAGGCTAACACCTGTTATGGAAAAGTTACTGCCTGAAACACAGAGTGGCTTTAGACCAAACCGAGGCACATCGGATCTAATCTTCACACTTAAACAGCTTCAAGAAAAAGCACTCGAACATCAAGGAGAAATTCATATGGCCTTCATTGATTTAACCAAGGCGTTTGACTCGGTGGACAGGGAAGTGCTCTGGAAAATTATGCTCCGCTTAGGTATCCCTAGAAAATTTGTGGAAGTATGTCGCAGTCTACATACAAACAACAACGCCCAGGTTATGTATAATAATGAGGGAACCAAACCTTTCCAAACCCTCACTGGAGTTAGGCAGGGATGTGTCCTGGCACCCCTACTTTTTAATTTGTTTACCACTGCTCTAACAATTATTGTTGACAACAAACTGACAGTCAGAGGAATAGGTCTCAGTCACCGTTCTGATGGCGGTCTCTTTAACATAGGGCGCTTTAGAGCTTTCACGAAGACATGCACACGATTCATTTGTGATCTCCAGTATGCGGATGACTGTGCACTTTTAGCCTCTACGCCGGAAGAGCTTCAAGAACTTTTAGATGTGTATGCCCAGAGCTATGATTCCTTGGGACTTAAAATCAACATTGGAAAGACTAAGATTATGTCAACTCCTCATCAAGTGAACCAAATAGACATTACACTTAACGGAAATTCCCTTGAAGTGGTGGATCAGTTCAATTACTTAGGCAACGTTGTTAATGACAAAGCAAACATAGACAGCGAGATTCGCAATAGAATTAACGCTGCATCTAGAGCACTCTGGGGACTTAGAGAGAGAGTATTTGACAACCACGACCTTGCTTTGTCAACGAAAATGGCTGTCTATAGAGCAGTTGTCATTCCAACACTGCTATATGGATGTGAAAGCTGGGTCACTTACCGTCGTCATGTGAAAGAATTAGAACGTTTTCAGCAAAGACACCTCAGAAGTATGATGAAAATCCGTTGATTCCATCACATATCAAACGTGGAAGTACTCAGGAGAGCAAACAGCCTTCCAATTGAGGTGCTTATTTCAAGAGCACGCCTAAGATGGGCAGGTCACGTTCATCGTATGCATGATAACCGCCTTCCTAAATGTACACTTTATGGTGAATTGCTAAGCGGTAGAAGAAGGCGTGGCGGTCAACGAAAGAGGTTCAAAGACGTTCTCCATGAAAATCTAAAATCCTGCGGTATTCCAGACGAGCAATGGGAACAACTTGCAGCGGACAGAACCGAATGGCGAGGGGTTGTGGCCAGCTATCAAGGAAATGTTGCTGCAAGAAGGCCGAATCCAAGACCTAACCAGGTCTATGTTTTTCCTGACTGCGGTCGACATGTGCTCTCCCGAATTGGCCTCTATAGCCATAGTCGTGTGCACTGTAGATGAATGGGAATTACAATAGACTACACCTTCTACTTGTTTTTATTACACACAATCTATCGACTGTAACATTTTTTTATACTCGGACTCGAGTAAAGGCTAATAATAATAATGATATGTGGTAAGTGCTACTTGGTCCTTTTCACATGTCATCTCTGAAGTTGCACGTGACTCTTAACGCTTTTCACGTGCCACGTATCAAGCAAGTAGCACGTGATACGTGAAAAGTGTTAAGTGCCACGTGTCAAATGAGATCAGCTCCACCTGTCATGTGTGCATGTGTTAGATTTTAGATGTCAATTATAAAAATTGCTCAATTCCATCAGTCAATCTGCTCGTTGGCGTCATCTCTATAAATCTATTTCACGGGAATAATTATATTTTACAAGTTTACGCTGTTGCTAAGGAAAAAACCTAATGTACTTTTAGTGAAAAAAACACTAAAAGATAATTCAATGTGACCATAATATATTGGAATATAATGTGATAAATGACAGCAGAGTAGTGGCACGTGACAATTGCCACATGTCACTTGACAAGCCATAAGTGGCAAGTTACATACGCCACGTGGGAAGTGATGTGCGGCTAATGGCTAGTGTCACATGTCAGTTGGATTATTACTAAAATATTTAATTGAATCAAATAGGAATAGTGAGCATCCAACTGATATCCTGCATCGTTGGATATATTGAAAAGTAGTGGGCAGTCAACAGACCGCTGAGGTACACCAGTAAAAGATACAATAATAGCATGAAACAATTCATAGAATCTGTTAAATATGATTTAAATAAATGTGTTGAGATGTTTCTGTAGTTATTTCCATGGCCATATCTTGCAAGACTACAGCCTTTTTGTCTGTTAAATTTTTTGCAGTTAATATTTTCTCACTGTGTATTCGGGCTCATCATATATGAAGTTATGTTTGCTGCGATACCGGTCAGCTCCCAGGTTAGATCTATATCTGACATTACCTATAATCATACTAATGTTTTAATTTTACCCTTGCCTTGGAACGTGTATTTTTCTTCGCGGCTATTAGATCGACACCAGTCATTAGGAGATATATTTCGTTGTTTTACATAGGTGTGTCACGTACTTGTAATTATTATTATTCGGAAGTATTTATATTGTCAATTACTAAAGCAAAATGTTAAATGTTAGTGAGAGCGAAGAGTTATACGATTATAAAAAGAATATATTGACTTTTACTTTTCAAGCACTTAATACATAAGGTAAACATTTAAACGTAATCTCCTAGTTCTTAAGATCCTTTGAAGATTACGTTCGTTTCTTAATTGTAATATAATGACATAACTATGCGTAATAGTGTTTTCACTTTTATTCGAAGTACAAGGAAGTAGGATACGGAAGTATGTCAATGTTTAAACTTTCCGATGCATTGTATACATAATACCAGTAGTACAGGTGGTTGAATCGCTATATCATACTTTCCGCTAGCGTGTGTATACTAATTTTTTATTTACGTGGATAGAATAGAATCCAAAATTTACAAGCCTTATTGAGATAAATTAATTATGATATAAACAAAACTAGTGCAAGAAATATTTTGGACATGACAGGCCAATCAACTAATGTATCTCTTTATCGGTGTGAAGAAATTATTTGTGCTAGTAGGACTATGACTATGAAAAATGAATAATAAGCAGCTCATTTGAATTTTGAATGTCAAATATGCCAAGAAGTATTTAAGATAGATCTATAGTATTATATATTTGAAATCAGGGGAAAAGGGCTTCTCGAAAGTCCAATAATATATTAGGGTGTTCCATTTAAAAAAAAAACAACATATATTTATTTCATATCTATTTATTTATTTATTAGCCGTTACTCGAGTCCGAGTATAAAAATGTCACAGTCGATAAATTGTGTACAATAAAAAACAAGTAAAAGGTGTAGTCCATTGTAATTCCCATTCATCTACGGTGCACACGACTATGGCTATAGAGGCCAATTCGGGAGAGCACATGTCGACCGCAGTCAGGACAAACATAGACCTGGTTAGGTCTTGGATTCGGCCTTCTTGCAGCAACATTTCCTTGATAGCTGGCCACAACCCCTCGCCATTCGTTTCTATTCGCTGCAAGTTGTTCCCATTGCTCGTCTGCAATACCGCAGGATTTTAGATTTTCATGGAGAGTGTCTTTGAACCTCTTTCGTTGACCGCCACGCCTTCTTCTACCGCTTAGCAATTCACCATAAAGTGTACATTTAGGAAGGCGGTTATCATGCATACGATGAACGTGACCTGCCCATCTTAGGCGT
Organism: Leptura quadrifasciata; assembly: GCA_963675555.1. Lineage (NCBI taxonomy): Eukaryota > Metazoa > Arthropoda > Insecta > Coleoptera > Cerambycidae > Leptura > Leptura quadrifasciata. The sequence goes on along the minus strand of OY776682.1, from coordinate 1,909,835 downwards.
GCTCTTGAAATAAGCACCTCAATTGGAAGGCTGTTTGCTCTCCTGAGTACTTCCACGTTTGATATGTGATGGAACCAACGGATTTTCATCATACTTCTGAGGTGTCTTTGCTGAAAACGTTCTAATTCTTTCACATGACGACGGTAAGTAACCCAGCTTTCACATCCATATAGCAGTGTTGGAATGATAACTGCTCTGTAGACAACCATTTTTGTTGACAAAGCAAGGTCGTGGTTGTCAAATACTCTCTCTCTAAGTCCCCAGAGTGCTCTAGATGCAGCGTTAATTCTATTGCGAATCTCGCTGTCCATGTTTGCTTTGTCATTAACAACGTTGCCTAAGTAATTGAAATGATCCACCACTTCAAGAGAATTTCCGTTAAGTGTAATGTCTATTTGGTTCACTTGATGAGGAGTTGACATAATCTTAGTCTTTCCAATGTTGATTTTAAGTCCTAAGGAATCGTAGCTCTGGGCATACACATCTAAAAGTTCTTGAAGCTCTTCCGGCGTAGAGGCTAAAAGTGCACAGTCATCCGCATACTGGAGATCACAAATGAATCGTGTGCGTGTCTTCGTGAAAGCTCTGAAGCGCCCTATGTTAAAAAGACCGCCATCAAAACGGTATCTGAGACCTATTCCTCTGACTGTCAGTTTGTTGTCAACAATAATTGTTAGAGCAGTGGTAAACAAATTAAAGAGTAGGGGTGCCAGGACACATCCCTGCCTAACTCCAGTTATATCACGTGACCTATGTATAGTTTTCTTTTACCACGTTTCAATAAAATAAGGTTAAAATCCTAAAACTTTTAAACGAAACTTTTTTTTCTATTTTCAATAATAACAGAAATAAAGGGGTGTCAATATATAGTGAACAGCCCTGTTCAACGTGATACGAAGCACAACTTACAATGGGAGTGAATTTTATCAAGTTGCACAATTCTTGAAAACATCACAAAACAAAAACTATTTAGCTATGCTTTGTAAAACGCGTAAAATATACCGTACACTAATTTTTAAACATTTGACATGCATAACTGTTATATCAGAAATAATAGAAATAGTAAAAAAGCAGCCACAATGTACTATAATTTGTACCCAGAAAGACAATAACCTGATAAGACAATTTTTCTTAGATTACAAAGGAATTTACAAGAACATGGAAGTTTTTCTGCACCTCGGCAGAAATATGGTTAAATATTGAAGAAATTATCAACGAAACCCACAATTTCTACTCGAGATAAATCGGAGAAATGTAGTGCCAAAGACAACTGTTCACAGACATTTACAAGATAATAAGTACCACCCTTTTAAACCAGTGAACGAGTTACTATTGTATGCTATTATTATGATGATTATTATCTGTAAATAAATAGCATGAAAAAAAGATCGTTGTTTGGTGTCCTAGGACTAACAACATAAACCATTAGTGTTACACATCAAGAGAATTTAATGTAGATTTTAAATGTGTAAAAATCCAACATGGCGCCCATAATAAAATTGAAAATTGTGGGTCATATCTCAGAAACTAAATGCTTTAGTTAAAGGTTTATCTTCGTACGAGCATGTTTTTCAGATTTTTAGAAAAACTAAAATACAAAATTTCAGTTTCTTGAATATAACTCGAATACGATTGCAGTTAGCCCTAATTTCTAGGCGGATTCAAAATCAGCATTAAAATTGCCACAACTTTTCTAATTTAACCGCCTCTCTATCTCTTATAGTTTCCGATATCCCAATGGCGGGGGTCGAATTTAGGACACACTGTATACACACAGGAATACAGACAGATTATTATTCTTGTATCTTTCATGATGATCGCTAGCTAGTAGTTGACATTAATGGTAATTGTGGATAAATGCGTTGTAAAGTGCCCGTACTAATACTTAGTCTAAAACTATCGTAATATTATTACATGATCGTTTTCGGTGCCACTTTCACTATCTGTGACCGCTTTGTTGGAGCGGGGCGGCCAGAATCGCAAGGCAAGCAAGAGTGTATCAAACTGGTGGGTAACAATTGTAATCCAATCAGTCGCAAAATGTTATGAGTAAGACTTAATTGTCGTAAATTCGTAAAATGGTGTCGACGGGCAAAATTGTTATTCGAATAGTTTTTGTGGTTTGTTTGGTTTTAGTGCTCGTAACAGATTATTCTGGGCTCTTACATAAGTTGATTGGTGGTAACAGGACGGAGGAAACAGGACAGGTGTCCCCCAGACCTACTAATCCCGGATATGGAGACTCCAAGACTGATATAGACATAGATGCTGATATTGAAGAGGACTCTGTCAAGCATTTAGGTAAAAAGGGCCATATGAACCTACAAGAAAGAGTGTTAGAAGTGAAGCATATTGTAATTAAATGAGGCTGTGTTTAATGCAAAATACTCAAGGTTGAAAATAGCTTGGGTGACCTTGAGAAAAGCAATGCCTTCACATTTTTATGTAAATTGAGATTTCGAGCGATTTTATAAACATAATATAACATGCTCTAGTAGCCCAGTATAAATGGTGATTCTAAATTATGAGCCTTTCCGTGTAAAATTATAGGTTTTTAAGTAACATTCGGATATGTAATAGTGGGAAATTTTTATAATAGCATATAACAACAGTCAGTGTCTTATTTGCGAAGATAATAACAAACGCAATTATGAAACTGTTGAGTATTTTATGCGAGCAAATGTTTTGATGTAATTTTTTATAAGGGAAACAACAAAATTTCTATTTAAGCATCTAAAACGATCAATGTATTACATATTCAAAATTGTATTTTATGGTAAATTTTTCTTCAAAATTGCATGCCTTATTAGTGGAGTAAAGACAGATTTTGAGAGAAAATTTTACAAAGAGCAACGCGAGAAAGAAAATAAGTTTGATTTGGTGAAACTAAGAATAACCTGAGTTTTCTACATCGAGTTGGTGGGGGGAACCTTTTTTTTCGCGAAAAAGGGATAAATCGTCGGTTTTATGGATCGACCTTCAGTTCAAATTTCGTGGAAATCGGTTTACTATGTGAGCTATATTTCAGTAAAAAGAAATTTGAAATCCATAGCCTACATTGTGAAATAATTAAAAAAAACTTGAAAAATAGGAAAACCACGAACGGTTATAGCTTCCTTATTTGAGGAGATACGAAAAAAGTTAAACGGATGAAAGTTGACGGCAAAGACAATAAGGATAATAGTGTGTATCAAAGAATTCGAAAAACGCAGTTGGTTTGACATGCGCTCGTGTACAAAAATGAAAAGACCAAATATCAAAGTAGGCCATGACACCATTAATTCCGTGTACTTTCTCTCTTTCCAACGATATAAAACATGTCAAAAAAAAATTTTACTGATAGTGTCAATATTTAATATTTTACGAAAACCACAATTGATATCATTGAATCGTAAAAATCAGCTATGCCGTAATAGTAAAAATTCACTTTATAATAATTATAATTCAGTAATTATTTTTTACAATTTAATTCAAACAAACAAATTTCCCATAAATAAAAATACAAGTACAAAACCAACATCCAGAAAAAATGAAAAACTATACTGAAAAGAAAATGTGTGTATTTATTTTTCTAACTTTTTTTTTTTCTTATGGCATTCGGGCGGTTGTCCCACAGCCAGGCACTAAATTGTTAAATAATTAAATAACCTATTTCTAACCTATTCGTTAAAATAAACATTATTTTTTGATACAAGAGGAAGTAGACGGGGTCACGCACTTCTCGCCCAGGGGTCGATCAGAGCATTTTTTTCAGTTACAAATACACACAGAGAGAGACCACGGTTAAGTTAGGTAAGTAAACAATAGGGCAGACACATAGGTACCAAGACTAAACCTACTCTAAATATTAATTCTTGTTTTATTAATGAATAAAATTAAGGAATCCACTACAGATTTATTATTTAATGCTAGAAGATGGAGAAGGTTAAATTGTTCTAACTGCAAATACTCAAATTGTGCACCATGCATTCTAATACACAAACGTGCTCTACGAGACACCTCACGCATTTCAGGAGTAATTGCCTCACATGCGTTTCTAATTCTGGTTTTGATGTCCTCAATATTTTCAGGGGCAGTTTAAAATACCTTGTCTTTAATGTAACCCCAGACGAAAAAAATCCAAGGGAGTAATATCTCGTGACCGAGCTGGCTATAGAATGGATCCATGGTGTCTATCCACCTAGCTGGCATCACCTCGTGACAACTTATAATGCAAATCTCTATTGAAAAATCCATTGTTAGAAGAATTTGATTCGTCCGACCAAAGAATTTTGCTACATATCAGCGGGTCATTCCTTTTTTTATTTAACAACCATCTACAAAATCTTACTCTCCTCGGCTTATCTTCCCTCATTTAAATATCGAACTTTCCTCATTTTGTAGCATCGAAATCCGTTTTTTAAAAATATTTTTCTTGAACTGTCTTTTTTTATGCTCTCAAAGAGGTTTCTTCATTTTGGTTGACATAATTCAATATTCTATTCACTTTTCTTACAAATGTAACATGCCCTCGCCTTATTACTTTTTTGAAAATGATCCGTGCGTTTTTAGATTTTGAACTAACTTCCTAAACATAGTTCGATTTGGCTGCAGAGCATCTAGAGATCTATCTCCGTAAACCGTGACTGCCATCTCAACGTCAAAATTGCACTGACAATAAATGCTAATCATATCAAATTTAATATTATTAATGTACACCATAATTACTGATATAAAATTTGTCTTAGAACTCGACAACGCAACATACAACAGTGACAAACTGTCAAATTTGTTAATAACTAATAACTATGTATATTGTTTTTCATTAAACATGGCATAGCTGATTTTTGCGATTCAAAGATATGAATTGTGGTTTTCGTCATAAAATATTAAATATTGACACGATCAGTTAAAATTTTTGTGACATGTTTTATATCATGGCCTACTTTGAAATTTGTTCCTTTCATTTTTGCACAAGAGCGTATGTCAAAGCCAACTGTGTTTTTCGAATTTTTTGATACACATTATTATTCTTATTGTCTTTGCCGTCAACTTTTCTCCCTTTAACTTTTTTCATATCTCCTCAAATAAGGAAGCTATAACCGTTTGTGGTTTTCCTATTTTTCAGGTTTTTGTAATATATTTCACAAAGTAGGCTATGGATTTCAAATTTCTTTTTACTGATATATAACTCAAAAAAAATGGGACTGTTTCTAAAACTTTATTCTTCTACAACAGATATTAAGCGAGATATTTGGTGTGGCCCTCGTAAAATAGACAGGCGGTATATACCAAAAATGACAAAAAATCGGCTAAATTAAAAAAACTTATTTTTTAGTTACATCACGTGAAAGTACATAAAAAACCCTTTATTTTAGTAAAAAAAATTCCTATGATCATTTGGAAAAATTGTGGAACATTTTAAAAATTTTGTGGAATTTGGACTAAAAATGGAATTACTCCCAAACTATTGGATATTTTTCGCTAAAATTTCTTGGTAATATAGATTACTTTCACCCAAAGTTTCCTCGAGCATTTTAAAGGGTCCATAATAAATTAAAACTGAAAAACCACCCATTAAAATAAGCAGTTCACCCCTTCCCCTCGAAAACGAAAAGGGTTCCCCCACCTATTTGATGTAGAAAACTCAGGTTATTCTGAGTTTCACCAAAACAAACTTATTTTTTCCATGTCGCGTTACTCCATGTAAAATTTTCTCTATCGCTTTATTTTGGGTAGTATTCATAGTTTCAAAAAAATTCTCCGTAAAAATATCACTTGGTGTATACAGGGTGTTCGATAAATCATGGATAATCCTGAAACCGGTGATAGACGATGAAAGTTCAAAATTTAATGACGAAAAGTTGGCAGCACACAAAATGAATTTAACTTTCTTTCCAAACCGAAAATAATGGGTAGCCATCGAAAATCTGTTTTCTACGTTTGTTAGTACTCCTCTTCAGTAATTTCTAACAAAAAAAAATAATGGAAATAAAACTCCATTTGTGAGCATGGCGCACACAATACAGTGATTTTCTACAGTTTCAAAAAAATTGTCTTCAAAACCGTGAGGTATTTACTAAAGTTAGGTTCTGGTCATGACCTGGTCTATTATCAGTTTCAGGATTATCCATGATACTAAAGCAACAGCGGCAATATGGACGTGTAGGCTGTTTGGTAAGTCTTGCGATCTGAGGCCGAAAATGACACATTGGTCTTATCTTTCAGTTGTCAGACCTATGGTGACCTACGCATCATGTGCATGGTGTCCAAATACAAAGGAAAAAAATAGCACAAGAAAAGTTGCAGAAACTGCAACGCCTTGCCTGTTGCAGGAGCAATGTACTCGTATCCCACAGAAGCTATGGAGACAATGCTTGACCTACGTCCATGTGAGGAAAGAAGCATGTGACTGCATCAGGCACAAAAATTTAAACCAGGCGATCTGGTTGGTCACTTAAGGGGTCTGGAGTTAGTCCAGTTGGAGTCCATGACCAAACCCACTGTCATCATGCATGACTTTGACTGTCAGTGTGACGTGCTGATCGAAAGCCATCAGACGAGCAAGAGGGAGGCAGTGTGATTGGAATAAAGGTCACTCATCTGGTATACAGATGGATCTAAGATGGCTGAAGGGGTAGGAGTGGGCGTGGTAGGACATCCAAAGCCCTCGATGATACCCCAACCATCTTCCAGGCAAAAATTTATGATATAGATCTGTGTGTCCAGGAATACAAAAATATTAAAAGGGCAAATATCTATATACTATCAGATAGCCAGGCAGCATTGAAAGCTTTAAGATCCTATTCCTTCGAGTCTAAAATTGCCTGGGAATGTAGAAAATCCGTGAAGCAATTGGCCAACAACAATAAGGTTACCTTGATGTGAATATCAGGGCATGAAGGGGTACAAAGTAATGAACTTGCTGACAGCCTTGCGAAAAAAGAATCTGAAGTACAATTCATTGGACCTGAATCATTTTGTGGCCTAGCCAAGGGACACATAATGGAGGAGATCCAAAAATGGGAAAAGGAAAAAAAGTCGTACTGGAGGAATACTCCAGGCCAAAGGCAAGCGAAGAAGTTTATAACTTATTCGACAAAGAATGCCACAAGGCTTCTCCAACTTGAAAAGTACGTATTAGGCTGATAACAAGACTTGTCCACTGCCATCATCTCAAGAATATGGGCAAGGTAGTAGATGACAAATGTAATACTGCAACTAAATGTGAGGAACATATACTGTGTGGCAAGGTATTAATCCGCACTAGGCTAAAGTTCCTAGTGCAGGCGGAATTAACACCTGAAGACAGGGAAATTAGCCCCAGGAAAATCACAAGCTTTGGAATCCTGGGCAATAACTAGTTGTAAGGTAATTCACAAAAGATCTTTTAGGTCGAAGTGAAGTAAGGCTACTTAGAGCCAAACGACCTCTGAAACAACCTACAATCTACCCTCTTCTGAATCCTTGCCCCAAAATTCTGGGACACAAGCAAGTGGGAAGGGGTAAATATTAAAACGAACCTGTTCGCGCCTCAATTTAGATTTGCCCTGTACGTACGATTGAATTTAACCTGTATATTAACAGCATTGGGAAACACGCCTTGTAACAATTGTTTTGAAAGTTGTAACCAGCCTTGAAATTTTTTAACGTTAGTTCGGAATATTGAACAGATATAATTTGTGTTTGGCATTTGTTCACGATATCGACAACGTAACTAATTGAAGAAAGGACAGTACAAATCTGCAATACAAAACATTAACTGGCCTTGTGGTACTACTGCAGTTGCATTCAGAATAATCTACAACATAACACAATAAAAATATTCAATAATCCATCACTGGTTTCGTTACGGTATGCTTAATTTAACGGTGGAATAAAAAGCGAGAATTAAGGAAACAGTCAAGAACAATTTAGAGAAAGGCTTGCAGCATGCCCAGTAAATATAGTTTTTTAAGATCAGTTTCTATTAAACTACACTAAAACTATTCGAAACCATATTTATAGCTGAAATAAGTCGCATTTTTATTGTTTATTTTCATTAGAAGATGACGCAATAAAGATATTTTTATAATGTACAATTTTATGGAGACTTTTTGGACTTGGTAATAAAATAAGGGAAATACCTTAAATTTACATAGAACGTTTTTCCAATAAACAACTTAATTTGAAATTTAAATATATGAGTTCTATATAGATAAAAGATTTTATGAACAATTACAACTTCATATCTACCGATATTAGTAGTCGAAATTCGATCGTGTTTTACTTTTTGTTTAGTTCTCAAGCACGTATTGACGACGTTACATTTTATTTAACAATACCAATAATTCACAATAAAAAGGATGTTATTTTCTTAAGTTAGAAATCACGAGAAACAAGTACCATTTCCCTTTGGTGGAGTGCCATCAATATTTTTCAATGTTAGTATGCGAAACGATTCTTCTAGAGACTATGTTAATTACTATTGTAAAATTTGAAAAAATCAGTTTCCTAAGTAGCCTATGAAGAAAATATATTTTAGAATTTAATGACAACAAACCTAAAGCAATTTATTTGTATGCACAGGAAGGCAATTAAGATGGAGATCAGCCATATCACAGAAACCAATCATCACACAAGTTTAGGGAAAAATTATCTTAAGTAAAGTGGCCCTAAAAAATTACTGAAAAATATTTTCGAGTTTCTAAAATGGCAGCTCAATTAAGTGTTATTGAAAATATATTCATCGTAATTCTGAAACAATTTCAAATCTTATTAGTTTTCCATTTCTTTATGTCTTCAAAAATAAGTGATGGAGAGATGCAAAATTTTTTTTTTGTTTGTCGATCACTGTGATTAGCCCTAACAGAATTTCACAAACTTGGTATGGTTACAAAGGGCTTTTCTTAGTCTATCGAGTGTGCTTTACGTTGCTTTCCATTGATCATTATCGTCGCCGCTAGAGGGCGTTATTTGACATGTCAACAAATATCGCGCTTTTTCTAAAAAAAATTTAAATGGAATGTATGTTCATCTTTACGGTAAAATAGAGAATTAAAAGCTGCAGATGCCAGTGAAAACCGCAACTCGATTGCTTTTTTCTAACAATAGATATTAGCAAACAAAGGACCCCGCACATTTCTTATGGGAAATGCCCCCCGGTGAAACTCGCTGGAATCGATGTTATTCCTCTTGAGCTCCTGATCAAAAGTCCTCATGGCCACAAGGTCGGAAAATGTACAGTTTTCCAGATATGAGTGGGGTAAAGTAGATTTTTCGGGAACACTTTCTACGACGGTTTTTTGGGTCGCTGATTTCAAATTCGATGTCAAAAGTAGCATTTCAATAAATCGAAAATGGCTTAGCAAAAACTTAAAAAATAGAGGTTTTTACAAATAATTCAACAACACACATGTTTCCTATTTTTATGGACATACATATATCTAAGTGCCTTTGATATATTTTTACTTGTTCTCAGGTTTCTAGAGTTTATATTGAACACAACTTTCAGTTTAATGGTGAATATTATAGACAAAAAGTTGGCTTACCAAGGTCTTCAGAGTTCTCTCTTTCGTTATTAGACTCGCTATGTAGACGCAAAATCAAAAACTTAATAAATCTGGTGTATGTGAAATTAAAAGTCAAGACTGTAATGTTCTCTATATTGGTCAGACTGGTAGAAGTTTTGAAAACCAGCTAAAAGAACACAAAAATCAATTTCAAATAACAATAATAGTACAGTATAGAAAATAATCATTATATTAACAAAGATAATATAAATTTAAAAAGTTTATTATAAAAGTTGTACGGTTATATACAATGTATCCACGGCAAAGCGGTATTATAGGTGTAAATGACAACTTTTTTTGGATTACAAACACAATTTCTTGTATTCTGCTCTTGCTTCTCCCAAAAACTATTTTTAGTATATTGGATTTTTAAAAATGTATAGAGGGCGCTGGTAACAGTTTAAAAATAAAAATCGCATCAGGTAAAGTGCCTTTTCTGTGCGGAATATTGAAAAATTTTATTAGAAAAACTTGCTCAGAATTAAAAAATATAACGTACCAAATTACAGAACTAAATACTTTTTTTTTTTATTATTTCAATATTCTGATTAAAATTATAATTCAAAACAGCCCATAAAAATGCAAACGGTGTAAATAAGGGCTGTCTGGAGGACACGGATTTTATCCGACATTTATACTAATTTCTGTTCAATTTTAGGAACTGCCTCTTCCAAGTCTAGGATCTTAAAAACCATCAAAAATGCGTGTTTGCCCAAATTGATCTGCGAGCTGACTGCAACACCCCAAAAAGAAAAGTTAACAGATTCCGAAAAATCACTACTTAACCTTCTTCGGTAAGCTACTTTTAAATATAGTTTTAGTATATTTCTTTGAAGTTAAAAACCGTTGAAATAAGTAAAGTTTGCCTTATAAATACTCAAAAAGTGAAACCCATGAATTCAATGGTAAGTTTAATTTGAGAAAACAAAAATGAGACGTTTCGGATTTGATAGATTTATCGTTAGGATTAACTTTTACTCAATTTGAGATGTGCCATATGCTTCTTGAATCTACTTACAATTGGACGTTTCGTTTGTCCAACATACTTCAAATTATAATCATTACAACTGATTTCTAAAATTCTGGACCTTCCGTTTAACTCAATTTTATTATATTTATAAATTCTACTTATTCTATCGGTTTCTAACGGCTTCCTGTAAAAACTGGTTCACCCTGTATAAAACCCTCAGGTAAGTACTTAAAACATATATTTTCAGTTGGCATCAGTCGGATGCAATTATGGAAATATACTGACAACTTTCTCTATCCTGTAATATTGATATTTCACAAGATAAACGAGTTCAGCGTATGAAATTTTAATGAGATTATAAACATCATTATATAACCTGCCCTGAGGATATTTTGGCTAGAAATTCCTTAGTTGTGCTCATGTTTTATTTTATATGAAACAACGGACGGTTTTATCCCGATATTTTGCCGTATAAATGATACTCTCCTACCAAACCAAAGCATGAAATTGCGAAGATGTATTTATGGATGATGGTGTTGTTTCAAATATTAACCTTAAGCATAAAGTAGATTTTAGCCTAGGTCCTATAAAAATTATTAAATTTATGCTATTTATAGGAATCACCATAGTCTGTCCCCCAACTATAAATGTGACTGAATTTCAATAAGAATTCAGATAATTTATAAAACATCTTGAAATAGTAGGTTACACTTTAGTTAATGGAGACAAACGTAGATAAAATGTATTTACTAAAACGTTTAAATGTAGACATGAAACAAGTATATATTGATATATTGCAATTATCTGTAAACAATTATTAATTGAGCGAAATTGGGGTATTCATATTCTGAAATAATATTACTGAATATTTTAAATAAAGTTTTTTGCAATGTCAAATATAACACTCGGTATCTAAATTTTATTCTTGAGAAATCAGCTCAAGAGGTTTAAGACCTATAATTGCTAAAATAAACTATTTTACAGGTATTGGAAAATAAAAAATTTGTAAATTAAATTTAATAAGTGAATCAAACAGAACTATTGAATGATCCAACATAGGACTGATCTATGATAACAATAATGATCAATATACCATACCTAAACTGTTTATAATAAAGAAGGTATAAAGGTACAAGTATTTATTCTACTTGTACATGTAATGTTGTATGATAATTGATGATGATGTAATGTCATAGTTATGATAGTCTGGATGCGTACAGCAGGTGTTTATATTTTTATAGATTTCTAATAGCGAACATTAGATATATAAGATTGGAACTGTATTTAAAAAACAACGGTTTACAATAATCCCGAAAATTAGCACCTGTAGTTATTCTTATGGACCTCTTTTACAAAATGTTAACACAATGTAAACTACAATTCCACAAGCAATTTGTGACTGAATTAGCCTGTGATACGCAGATAACAAAGTTTTTATATTAATGCATTTTCTTAACCGACGTAGAACGAATATATAACTCGAAACTTTGTTGCTTATATACTCAATATCACATCCCATTTAAGGTTGTCCTCCAGGATAACTCCAATTAGCTTGACGTTGTCGTCTTTAACAATCACGTTGTTGGTCGAGGAAATCTGCCTTTGTGTTTTACCTTTATTCAGTTTTAATATTTATACCAAAATTCTGCGATTCGTTGGCCTTCAATTGTAATTCATCTGCGTACAAAACAATTTTACTTGGAGATAGATGGAAAAAGGATTATTAATAAAGATAATGAATAACAGTGGACCCCGTACAGTGCCTTGGGGTATAATAGGCGTTGTTTTTTTAATCTCATTTACAATCAGATTAACACTTGAAATAAAATAGCAGTTCCTATTCCAAGTGAAGATTTTTTCCACTCCGCCTATTAAGAGAAGATATATTATGATTGGCTGTTGGTTTTATTATATTTTTAATGTTCGATACATTTATCTTGGATTTTGCTTTAAATTGTCTATTTCATTTTCTTAATATTTTTGCTTTTAGTGCTACTTTAATGTTATCATTAAACCACTTCTTATTTTTTTTGCTAGTAGAATATATTTATAGAAATAAAGTAAATTCTTTAACAGAGAATGTAATAGAATTTCTCTATTCGCTCTTAATTTGCCCATTGACCACTTCAAATAAGATGCTTATGATCGCAATTAGAAAACCATGTTATATCAAACGATGGTTATTTTTAGGTTAATAAAATAAATGTCTATAAGGTTGATCCAACAATAATATTGGATCCTTGAACTGTGACCCATTATTAATGGTCCATCCTGTGTATAATTTGAACACATAAATTGATATCAAATGTCAGCAATATGGCTGAAGGTATTAATCTTTTCATTTTTATATTTTCCTTTTGTCTGTCTGGGAATGGTTTGCTTCGCTGAAAATATTAAATTTCCTTTTCTACGGAAACAAAAAAAGAAATAGCTCAAGTTATTGTGCTGAAGTTTAAAAAATTGGACAAATGAAATATTTTAAAGTGGGCATATCCAAGAGAGAGAGAGAGAGAGAGAGAGAGACCTGATAAAGAAATATTTATCATTTTTGGCCATAACTTTTTTTTAATATATACAGGGTTACTGGTAATTCGATACATTCCTTTGGAGATGTGATGGGGCATGAGCTAAGGAGTAAATCTAGCCCTAACATACATTATGCAAAACTCAATAGTTTTTGAGATATTTCAATTTTTTTGTTTTTCTCAAAAAAGTAGACCTTAATGTCTTAAAAGTTAATTTCCGAAAAATCTACTTGACATTTTTAAATTTTTTTTTACTGGATTACTTGTCCAATATTATAGATATCCGTTTGGAATGAAAAATATCCGGAAACATTTCGATCATGTGAACATTTAAAATAAAAACTTGTAAATTTTTTTTTTAAAAATCAGTTATGAAATTTACCTATTAGGCTTTTTCAAAAAAATATTAATGTAGCACGCGTATAAATTATTATAAAAACTTCCTTATTTCAATAGCTATCTAACTAGGTAGAAATGTTTAATGTACCCTTGATAGTTCTAATAAAAAATTAGTAAAGATAATGCTGGTGGCGGAATTTATTAAACGACTAATCGTTCATTTTCATTTAAGTCAGTCAGTCCTTGACTTTGACGTTTGTGCATATATGTCATTAACTGACATTCTTATCTCCGTGTCCCTTAAGTTTGTTGGTCTTGTTAAATTAGTTATCGAAGATTTTGATTTTGCTCGTAGTTGTTGTTATTAGTTGTTGTTATTGTATTTTATGTGCCATGGCCGCGTATGCCAACGCAGAATACGCTGATATCTTGTTTGTCTATGGATACTGTGGCGGCAACGCTGAAGCTCGCCGAGAATATGGTCTTTGGTACCCTAACCGCCGCTTACCAAATGCACGTGTATTCAGTACGGCATATCGAAATATCGCTGAAACTGGCTCCGTGAAATGTAGAAGAAGTGACGCTGGTGCTCCTCCCGTTTATGAACCAGATGATGAGGAAGAAATATTGAGGTATTTTGGGGAAGACCCAACTATTTCAACTAATAAAGTCGCAAGACTAACCGGAGCGTCACAATGGAAAGTTTGGTCTACGATACGTAGAGTTGGATGTCATCCTTACCACTATACCCCTGTCCAAGGCTTGGAGGAAGGTGATCCTGGAAGGAGAGTGGAATTCTGCCGCTTTATGTTACATTCAGATGCAGAAAGTGCAAATTTTTTAACAAGTAGTTGTAACGTGCCATCTTCCGCCGGTGTCCGCAAGATCATAAGTTCATAAATTCATCAAAATTTCCTATAGTAGAAATTACCTTTAGCGATAAATGTCACCACGCTAAATATTGGGTGCAAATTACCACTTAAGCTTTTCTCCAACAGATGGCTCTTCATAGAGAATATATAAATTTATTAAATAATGATATATTATTGTGTATATTTTAGGAGAATTTACAATATAGATTATTGCAATAATTAGCGTATAAAAGTTGTTTTAGTTGTTTAATAGAGTAAAGATGGTTAATGATCGAAAGTCCATAAAAATCGATTCAGTATTTTACATTTCACAAGTTGGTACCCTGACTGTCGAACTGTCAGCTGTTGTCATTTCCTTTTGTTTTTGTGAGTGATCAAAGGTTATAAATCTCTGAAATTGCCTAAAACTTCCTCTTTTAAATCAAGAATTTGAACTGAAAACTTCGCTACGGATTTATTTAGTTAAAAGGCACGTGATTGCTAATCGGTTTAATACCGGATTAATAACTAAATTTAACCTAATATTTCAATTTATATTTTGGTTTGTTAAATTGAATTTTCGAATTATTCGGATAATTAAGCAAGTTATCGTCTAGAAGTAATATTCTAGGTAAGTTTGAATTTCTTTGATTTATTAAAGACACGTGCTCACGTTAGAAGATAAACTTGAGAATAATTTTGCAATTTAATTGTAGACGATTTGGGATAGGCCAGATTTTGACCGCAGAACTTGGCTACTGTTCGGTTATTTTTTTGGATTGTTGGATTGTTGGACTTTGGAACATTGCTACTCTTTGGTACACGAATTTTGGTAAACGATTTGGCCCTGCATTTTAATTCATACATTTCGATTAAGAGAAACATCTAACCATTGTGAAGAATTTTATGAACCCTATCAAATTGTGTTGTGAAGACTTCACCTCGACCAACCCTCACGTCTGGAGCGCCAGGAAACTCTCCAATTTTGTGTGTAAAAGTTAAGTAACCCTTATATCTCATTCTTATTGTCAATTGTTTCAATTTATTAATCATTTTTTTTTCATAGCGTTAACCTTAAACCCTAGACTTGTCTGTATTATTTTATCGTAATATTTTATTGTTTAATTTTTTTTGTACTGTTACTGATTCTTTTTATAATAAATTGTATTTGTTTTTACTTGTTCTTTTATTTTGTTGCTCTCACTACAAGGATTAGTAAGATCTGGGACCTCGTGTACTTATCCCGACTATAGGTCGTAATATATTTTATGGACGGACGAGTCGAAATTTAATCGCGAGGGTATAACAAATTTCCACAACCTACATTATTGGGCAGAGGAATATCCCAAGTTAACACGTGAAACTAGTTTCCAAATGAAGTTTTCTATAAATGTATGGTTGGGAGTCATTGGCCACTATTTAATAGGGCCACACTTTCTTCCTCAAAATTTAAACGGGGAAATCTATGAAAATTTTTTAAGAAATGATCTGGCGGTGATTTTAGAAGATGTTCCTCTCGCCGTCAGACAGCGAATGATGTTTCAGAACGACGATTGTCCAGCACAGTATCGGCTGACAGTACGACAGTTACTTGATCAAAGTTTCCCTAACCGTTGGATTGGAAGAGCGGGCCCAATACCTTGGCCAACGCGAAGCCCTGACTTAACACCCCTTGATTATTACGTATGGGGTCATATGAAGGAGATGGTCTATGCCACACCAGTCAATATTATAGAAAACCTTAGACAAAGGATAGTCGATGCTGCCCAACACATAAGGCATAATCTGACAACCAGAGTAACAAGGCCGGAAATAAGAAGACGCTGCCGTGTCTGTTTATGGAATAGGGGCTCCCATTTTGAGCAAGACATATAAAAAATAAAGTACAACTTTGAAATTAATGAAGAATTAAACTCTACTTTTAAAATGTTTTTTACTGTTTATCTAAAAATAAAATTCGTACTACTTGTGTTATTTTTACTAGTATTTTCTTAGAACTATTAAGGGTACATTGAACATTTGTACCTTGTTAGATAGCTATTGAAATAAGGCAGTTTTTATAATAATTTATATGCGTGTTACGTTAATATTTTTTTGAAAAAACCTAATAGGTAAATTTCATAGCTGATTTAAAAAAAAATGTTTTAAAGTTTTTATTTCAGATGTTCACATGATCGAAATGTTTCCACACCATTGAGTTTTGCATAATATATGTTAGGGCTAAATTTACTTCTTAGATCATGCCCCATCACATCTCCAAAGGAATGTATCGAATTACCAGTAACCCTGTATATTGGTAAGAAAAGTATAAGACTCCCTAAGTAGAACTATGACAGGTGTAGTAATATGAATTTTCACCCAATAATTTCAGTTGTTTGCAAAGTTAGTTAAACTACAAGATATAAAGATTGACACCTCTTTCTTAACTTAAATTAACTAATTTTGCAAACAACTGAAATTATTCAGTGAAAATTCATTCAATCCTACACCTATCATATAATTTTTATTAACATAAAAAGTTATGGCCAAAAATAATAAATATTTCCTTATCGGATCTCTTTCTCTCTTGGATGTGCCCACCTTAAAATCTGCCAATATTAGACACAAAACGTTTTTTATTTCAGAGATACTTCCATCAGCACTACTGCCGAACTCACCTCCAAATATCACTTTGCCGCTCATATGGGCCAACTTATAAATGGCGTGGACGGTAACGGCTGCCATAATTTTTACCCCACGTGTCCTTTCCCAGGAATGCAGGTCCTTCAGATGATGAAAAAAGTTAGAATGCGATAGGCAGAAACAAAAATGGTTCTATAAAACAATTATTTTGGTTTGTTGATTTAATTTTAATTTCACTCGTTTTCAGGTCCTTCAAAAGGAAACACGGGGGAGAAAAATTGTTGATATCCATTTCTTCAGAGAAAATATAAAGTTAACTCGGATATTAACAGTTTTTTTGGACGAGAAGAATTAAACGTAGGGATCTTGACTGAAAAAATTAAATTGTGATAAAAATACTCAACGAAAAAGAAATAGCACGTACTAAGCGAGAGAAAATTGAACACCTAGTATTAGTTACCCAAAATTAATAATATTTTGTACATGCATTGAGATATTTGAAGGATAGAAATTATTAAATGAAATGAAAATATTGGCTTGTTAGTGGGTTTTAGATAGGTATCTCATCTCGTACTACCTGTACCTTACGGCCAAGGATTGATATGCAGTTACAATTATTGTGATTTCTATGCAAACCACTGATTTGTTAGTGATTGTGAAGTCTCAGAATCGTCCCTTAAGGGCTAGAGGTGGAATCTAAAGCGATTAAACTGTGTACAACAATGTACTACAAGCAAGGTAAATTTTCCAAGTAAATCTAAGAAAGAAGAAAAAACTTAACGTCAACAACTACATTTTTAATATCGCAAAAAGGTGGTGTAACACTTTATTAACAGGAACTATCAAACAATCATTTTCATTTTAATTTTTAATTATTTTTGCCACTGGACTATCCCAATGTGTTCTTTTTTATCGCTTAGTATATTAATTTATAATATGTAAATAAACCTTATTTTATTTGTAGTTGTGGTAGTTGCAGAATGACTGTGAAATTCACCAGTTTTATGAAATTGTTTTTATATGTTTTTTGTAAATATACTGAATTATAATGTTATCCACTCATTCTGTAGTTTCTTTGTGGATCTCTGTAGGTGACCGTTAGAGATTTTTTTGTATATTTGGCACGTGTCACTTGCAACTTTTCATGAAGTGGTATTTTCACTGATCACTTGCCGCATGTATTTGCAAGTTCCTATGTATCAAATGTCTTACAGGTGATTAATACAATAATTATAGTGTCATTTAGTAATTATGCTTTGTCTTATTGTAGAATAGATAATGCTATTGCAATTATATACCTTCGATTTGTCGGTTATATGTAAAGCGACAATGAAAGGAGAACATCAAGATTTTAGCCACGGACAGCGGTAAACGAAGAACCATGCACCATAGTAATCAAGAAAAATTACAACAATTTTCGAGTCCAGATGTTGTCGAAATCTAGCAAATACGTTCTCACTTGCCTGTTTATGAAAATTAAAAAGTCATTTGGTACCAAGACGAACAAAACAATAATATAGGTTTATGGCTTTTTTTCTTTTTTTTTTTAATATATAAATAAATTATTAATATAAAACCCAAAAAGTAAAACCATAGAAACATATATTAATAAATCTTATTAGCAATTATTATCAAGGTGCCCTCTACAGATTTAATGCTACATATACTAGTAGGTGTGGTTTACAATTATCATGCATTAAGGGAATTTGTAGGCCCTGATATTATTATATTTTATAGGTAATTCAATTTAGTGCATCAAATTAACATAACATAAACTGATATTGTTACAACTACAACTCACATGAGGTCTTATCGTAGGTGTCAGTTACTGGTGATCTACAGGGTTATAACCCCTTATCATCGTTATTATTGCCTATAGAAAAAACAGTTTTAAATAAAAGTTGCGTGGTTATAAATGAATTTTGTTAAAATACCATCAGATTACAATAGTGTGCAGATTTCACAAAAAAATTATATATATTTTATTTATTATATACATTTTTGGAATGATCCTTTTTTCCTGATTTCAAAAATATACTATATGTTACCCCCGACCATATACTATTTTTGAATTATTAAACGTCGAATATCTTCAACAAGTTACTGTGAATATAAAAAAGTTAACATTATTAAAGTGAGCTATGAAAATGACAACTATTATGTTTGATAAGTGACATTCCTTTAATGAAATGGAATGGTTGAATGAACGTACGGCACTACCCGGTTCCACGAAAACAGTTTCGCACATCACTTTCTTGTTTTAGAATTGACCATTCCAAAGATCAGCTTAAATTGTTTACTGGCCGCCTATATACAAAACATGATATCGGTCATGGATTCAGGTTAATAATTCGGTAATTGTTTCCTTAAACAATTCTAAAAGACGAATTGTTTCATTTTTTGCCTTTGTCGAGGCGGGATTCGCTTACTTTCACAATATTTTTATTCACTTTGTCCTTAGGTGGAAAAATATAAATTTTAATTTAACATGGCAAATATTTCTTGCTCTCTCTTGTGTCATATTCTTTGAAAGTATCTCTTTGGATGCAATTAGACGGCGCTCCAGAGCAGGACCCTTTGTTTTTATAAACATGTATAATGCGAGGTGATTTATTCCAGTACGTAGTTGTAAAATATTTAATTGATACCTGTTAGGAAAGTTAAACCAATAATTATGTATTTTTTGAGAATTTATGCTGTCGTTACTAAACGAAAAAATTACAGATACCTACATATTGGTCGTAAATGAAAGCCATAACCATTAACTCAAAGTAATTTTAAAACGTCTCTATCCAACGCATTTTAGTAACCAATATAATATGATTAATGTTCAAGTGCCAAGGCAGGGCTACACTGTCAACAATAAAAAAATAACACATTGTTATTTTGACAAATAATACATATGGCGGTTTTATAATTTTGCTAGTGCAAATGAGTACAGCATCTATTGCTTTATTTGTTTCACCATTACCGAGTGATTAATGGGTCTTTGTATTGAAGAAATATATTATTTAGAAATTATTCTAGCCAAATAGCAAAATACATTATTTCTGTGTTTATTCCGATTTATATTATTTGCAAAACATAACCTCTAACTATTTTTTTGGCGTAAACGTCAAGGGCGCAGAGGCTTTTTTCCAATAATTCTATTATTTTGTAGATTCGGTGATTTATTTTTGAAGAGGACAATAATACATGTGGTAGAAAACCCAAATAATAGGAAAGAATATTCGTAGAATGCCACAAATAACTTTCAGACAAAATTGACCAAAATAATGACGAATTTTGATATAACGGTATCAACGTAAGTGGTATAGCTCTCTCAAATTTTTGTCGTATATAGAACTAAGTAATATTTTATTAATTTGGAAATTTTGCATCAATAATTTCTGAATAATAAATTTCATCAAGCAATAAAATTCTAAGCAAATAGATCTGTGTGCTATTTACTCAGTAATTTTAGTTTCTTACTATATTACCCTCGTACTACTTTACTGCAGTTTGAATAATTATCATGACGAAAGTTATACGTTGCTAAAATTAATTTACAACCCTTTTTTGAGTGTCTGTTCGCAGTAACATCAGCTAAATAAATTATTTGAGTTTTAATGCCAGGCACGTTTCGAGTAATTCAAAAAGTCTAATAAAACTTTTACACCATTCAGCTACAGTTTGTTTATGATAATGAAGTAGTTTTCATATACATTTTGTTTTTAAATTAACCTAAATACACAGACATAAAATAACGACGAGTGGCGCTTCACTGTTTTTCAAGAAAATAAATTAACTGTAACATTAGGAAGTTTTATGACTTTTTTTGCATGGGAACAAAGAATATTAAGTTGTAAGGACCCAGGCGGAAACTGTTCGTTGTTCGTCTTGTCTTAAATGCATGTACATCGGATGTTGCCAACTCGAATACTTATCTGACAAAAATACTGCTTAGAAATCGCAGAGAAATTAATCGTATACATTGCCACAACAAACAGTGGCTTCAAGTGAAAGTTTAAACAGCTAGTATAAAAATTTGGACATAAAATGCAATAAAAACTCCCAGGCATCATACTTCAAAAAATAATATAGATATTTGAGTTCTAGAAAAGGTTCCTTATACACCTCATTTTTAAGTCACATTCAAATACAAATCTAACGGAGTCAAATTAGGAGATCTCGCGGGCCACCTGAGTACTTCGTTTGTATCTACCTATCTTCTTGGAAAAGTATGGTGAAAATAATTACTGATATTATTACTATTATGTGGACCTGCACCATCTTGATGTAATCTCATTGTGTCTAATTGAATTGGTAAATTATCTAATAGCAAAGGTAAAATGTAAGAAACGATCGCCATTTAAATTTTCTTCATACAGATGTGGTGGTACAAATATGAATCCATTTACAAATGCTACATCAAACATTTACCCCAAATCGTGCCTGGAATCTGGTTTTCTCATCTACCCAGAATTTTCTTGAGACCAGTAACGACAGTTACGTCCGGTTATAACTCCATTATTATGGCATCAAGGTTAGACTAGACGCTCTACATAATTTGTTCTAGAAAATTGTCATGGCTCTCTAATAGAATTGAAAATTGTGCAAAAAGATCTAGCCTGCGTTCATTATGGGTATATGATTATACGGGAATTATGGGTAAATGTGTTAACTGCTTGAACTGTAATGAGAGGCAGCATAAAAACAGTGAAGTAAATGTAAACCACGCCGCACTGGACAAGAATTGCCCCATCATACAAGAATGTAGTCAATATAATTAAACAGAGAACTGATTTATGAACCTAAAAAATTATTATCAAAATGTGCGCGGTTTAAGAACTAAACGATTGACTTCCTACTTCCTACTAGTTCAGTGGCATCGAATTATAACACAGTTGCGATTGCGAAAACATGGCTTCACGATAGAGTAAGAGACAAAGAATTGTTCGACAGTACTTCGTATTTAGAGAGGACCGGGATAACTTAGTCACAAAAAAAAACATGGGTGGAGGTGTGTTAATGGCAATTAAAAGACAATTTTGCAGTAAAAAAAACTAAATTAGTGAATGAAAAATAGAGGACTATGACCAATTATTTAGTTATTTAGTAGTATTAGATTATGTCACTATTAATAATTTTATTGTAATAGGTGACTTAAATATAAATGGAATGAAACCTGATATCATAATAAGATTTGAAAATTTTTGTAACTAAGTAGGTCGCACGCAATATAATAGCATCACTAACGTAAATGGTAGGAAACTAGATGTTGTTTTATCTAATGAACAATAGAAAGACATCACGAACCATTTATTAATGAAGATGACAATCATCCAAGTCTAAAAGCAGATACTGAAACAAATTACTTCCTAGATACATGTACATCTAACTTAGATACACAATATTACAACTTTAAACAAGCAGATTTTCTAGATCGCTATTATCAATTGGGGCAAGAAGACTGGGATGTATTAAATTCAATATCTGATGTAGATGAAGCATTAGATAAATTTTATGAAATATTATACAATATATTTGAAAAGCGTGTTCCGAAAGTAAAAACCAAGAATAATAAATTTCTTCCCTGGTACACGTCTGAAATTAAGAGAGAATTAAGCTTAGAAATTTTTCCATCTTTACCGATTTAATAAAAAGTATGTTTGGCTACCCGATAAATTGGCAACAGCATGTAATGATAAATAATTTCGAGTCGGATTACTACATATCAGATTCGGGAGTTCCCCAGGGTTCAAACCTAGACCCACTTTTATTTTTAATTTTTATAAATGATATTGTAAGTACCGTAAAATATTCATCAATTAGCCTATTTGGCTATGATATGAAAATATTGAAGCAAATAGAAAATTACCAAGACTGCTTGCAGTTACAAAATGACATTAAGAAATATTTAACTGGTCTGTTGAAAATCAACTGACCTTTAATATTGATAAATGTAAGATAATATGACTTTCACGTTGCGTAAAGATATGACTAATTATAAATAGGAAATCGGAAATAAACATTTAGAGGGAGTTTACACAAAAACTGATTTGGGTGTGGTATTCGAATCCGAATTGACATTTAATAATCATGTAATTAGTATTTCAAATAAATCCTATAAAAAATTAGGGTTTATTCTACGTAACTGCAGATCGTTTAAACCTGAGAAAGCTATTTTAATGCTATACTGCTCTGGTGGTTTGGAATCCTTTCTATACCAAATATATACAAATGTTGGCAAATGTGCAGAAAAAATTTATAAGGCATATTAATTTTATATTGTCTGAAAGTTATTTGTGGCATTCTACGAATATTTTTTCCTATTATTTGGGTTTTCTACCACATGTATTGTTATCCTCTTCAAAACAAATCACCGAATCTACAAAATAATAGAATTATTGGAAAAAAGCCTCTACGCCCGTGACGTTTACGCCAAAGAAAAAGTCAGAGGTTATGTTTTGCAAATAATATAAATCGGAATAATAATAAAAATACATGTGGTAGAAAACCCAAATAATAGGAAAGAATATTCGTAGAATGCCACAAATAACTTTCAGACAATATTTAGATAACAGGTATGGGCCTAATATAAAGCAATGTTTCAGATTTTTAGAAAAATGTTATAAGAAACTAGCCAAATCAGAAAATAGCATAACCTTTTTGTGTAAATGTCGAGAACACGACATAATTCCGAAGTATTTACGGCTAAAAGTACCTTTCGAAAATGCAAAAACCAGAAAAATTTTGGACATGGCAAACAAGTCCATGGTTAGGGAAAGAATTCAATATCATAGATACCAAAAAGAACGAACTATTGGTGACATTATTTACACAGAGAATGAACTAAGCAGGAGCATTATAGAACAGCATTATCAGTTTATAATCCGGAATGTCAGGTTGAGTTACGAAAAATATTTTAATCTGCAAAAAGGTACGCATTTACATAAATTTAGAAACTTAAGGGAAAATCAGATTAGGCAATTACAAAATATAAATAATAATCCTTTAATTGATAGGACTGTCATTAATATGTCAAAAAGACTTGTCCATTTCAGACAGTCTTGTACTATCAAAAGGTTTAAATTTTGCAATAAACCCGAAAACTGTTCCAAAATTTGACATAGTAGCGGCAATAGAAAAAACAGCTCAAAATTTACCAACAGATAGTGGTAATGAATATCGCATACGGGCAAAAATTGCTTTAGAGAAGCAATACAAAATTAAAGATAATTTAACTCCAGAAGAAAAGTTATCGATAAATTCTTTAAAACGCGATGAAAGTATAAAAATATTGCCAGCAGATAAAGGTAATGCCACAGTCATTATAGACAAAGATATATATAACACAAAAATCATGACTCTTGTAAATGAGGGACCCTACTCAAAACTAAACAAAGATCCAACAAAATCAATAGAGAGCAAAATTTACAGAACTTTGTTTAAATACAAACATGAATTTAATGATTTTGAACGAAGGAAACTTACACCACATCATAGTAAGCCTCCTCATTTTTATGGCTTACCAAAGACACATAAACAAAATATTCCTTTAAGACCAATTGTTAGTTCTATTAATTCACCATGTCATAATTTGGCAAAATTTTTACTTAAAGTTATTGATCCATTATCTGGAAATACCGATTCATATATTAAAAATAGTAAACATTTTACAGACAAAAATTTATGAAAACGATATTCATGAATCACACCTGATGGTTAGTTTTGATGTAGTTAGTCTTTTTACCAATGTTCCGGTAGATGAAACCTTAAAAATAGTTAAAGACAGGTTGCTAAATGATAATAATTTGGAAACTAGAACTAAATTAAGTGTAAATAGCATAATGGAACTCTTAACACTGTGTATAAAAACAACCTACTTTCAATTGGACAATGAGTTCTATCAGCAGGATTTTGGTATGGCTATGGGGTCTACATTATCACCAATTTTAAGCAACATATTTATGGAGAACTTTGAGAACACGCATGTTCTAAATTGTATAAACAAACAGGTGGTCTGGTGGAGATATGTTGACGACATCTTTGCAATTTGGCCTCATGGTGTCGATTTACTGGATAGTTTTTTGGAAAATATAAATAGTAAGGAACCGTCTATTAAATTCATATTAGAAGTAGAAAGTAGGAATGAACTACCGTTTTTAGATGTTTTAATTAGAAGGGTAAATAATACAATTGAAACAAGCGTTTATAGAAAACCAATACATACTAATAGATATCTAAATTTTTACTCAAATCAGTCAATAAATGTTAAAAGGGGTGTTGTAAAATGTTTATACGATAGGGCCAAAATAATTTCATTTAATAATGAAATACTAAATAACGAAAAAAAATTTATCAAAGAGGTTCTAATACAAAATCAATATCCTGAAGCCTTTGTTGATAGAGTTTTCATAAATGTTGAAAATAGGGACAATCAGGTACGACAAAAACCTGAACGTCATTATACAGCAATAATTCCTTATGTATACGGACTATCGGAAAAGGTACGCCGTATAGGTGACAAATTTGATGTTAGGACGATATTTCAAACGGGGAACACTTTAAGATCTATTTTAACAAAAACAAAACCGATAAACAGGGAGCAGAATTCAAAAAACTGTATTTACAATATCCCGTGCGAATGTGATAAATGTTATGTGGGTGAGTCATCCAGACCTTTCAGTGTGAGGTTGAATGAGCACAAGAATTACATTAGAAATAATGAAATTCAGAAATCAAAGATTTGTGAACATGCTTGGGAAAACGGACATAGAATAAACTGGGACTAGGCAAGAATTTATTTTAACAAAAGAAATATACCAAAAAAAGAAAAATTAGAGAATCAGCAATAATCTTATTAAATGAAGATAAGTGCGTATCGAATTGTTCTGTAGATATTTGTACAACCTGGCTACCAATGTTAAAAGAAGAACTTAACAAACTCAAAATTATCTAAAAGAAAATATCATCAGTTCTATGTTCTGTGTAAGTAGTAAGTATCTATGGAAATAACATAAAATCCAAGCAAATGAACAAAATAGGCCAATGTTACATTTAATTTGTTGAGAAATGCCCTTATTCAAAATATACTTCGTATTTTTTTAAATTTGTTCCTGAATTCCAAAGCCAACTAGAAGTAGCAAATAAATGCTATTTCCAAAGTTATTCTTCATCCGATTTTAAATCTGAAAAAAGAAGAAAGAGAAATTACAGCTAAGGGACAAGACTGAAATATACAGGGTCCTATTTAAAATAAGAAAGTTGTGGCAATTTCCGGTCATACCGGAAGTGATTTTTTTGCCACCAACTGGTCAAAATGTGGCCATTGATACCTGTATTTGATTTCCCAAATTTCAGAATTTTATTTTCAAAACTGTAGAAAAAAGTAGGGGGTAGGTATTTTCTGGGTGGCCCGGTATAGCCCAATCAAAACAGTATTATAATATAAAAACGATAAACCATAATTCGACTGCACTAACTGAACATGCTTTAGAACATAATCATAATTTTGACTTTGAGAATGTAAAAATTTTAGAAAAAGAACCAAACTATCACAACAATCATCCTTTTAAATACGGCGCCGCCGCCCTTAATATTTGACCATTTGAAACGCGATAAAAGTTCAAAATAACAACATTTCTTAAACCATTATAAATTCCACATGTCAATATATCTCAGTGATTTTTAACTGTGATGGGAAAATGTTAAGGTAAACAGTTGTGGAACAAATAAATCGAGTCAATTGTTTTTGTAATAAGTATTCAGAAAACAAAAGGTTATAACTTTGGTTCTAAATGTGCAGCGTACAGTTACAAATACACTCGAATGCGTTTTGACATGCTATAAAATAAGTCTTGGAGCTTATTGAGTGCGTAATTCATGATGTTATTTGTAAAGTAACCTACTATTTAAGGCCATATTGTAAACTTTACGGATATATTTCGTTCTTTAAAGTGCTAACAGTAGTAATTTTTATAAGAGTTATGTATTTTACACACTTAAATTTGTAAGGAGGAAAAGTAATGTTCCTCAGAAGGCGTTTATATTTGTAGAATTTTTACATCCTGGCTAAACTTGATTGTGCAATAAAGGATACTAAAATAACGCATACATAATGAGGTTCATGCACAATTCAACATTACGGTTAGGTTATACTTGAGAGTTACTTACCATATACCAGTCGTTTACTTCCTTGCCTTAATTTCCTAGCCGTCAACAAATTCCCCCGATTTATTAATACTCCAGTAGAATAGCACAACTATTAAGAAATACTTTTTTCTAAAAATCAATGATTTTTCCTAAAACTCGAAAAACCATTTTCTCACACCTTAATTGTTCAATAAAAAAATTGCCACGCAAAAATATTGAAGCCTAAGAAACCCTACATTCCTACCATCATTCCTGGATTCGGCTTATGTCTAGAAACATTTTTTGTCTAAATCACCTCATTTTTATACTAATTCAACTTTAGTATAATACAAAAATAATAAATACCTCGCGTCTGCTATTATGTTATGAATAAATGTATCTTAGAGGAATTCAAATTTTCAGGGAGAAAACTTTGTCATTGAATACCAATTGTATTCCTCAAATTTGTTTTTAGCTTCTCACAAAACTAGGGAAGATAATTTGAATGAAATCGTCTATGGTACCAAAAAAAAGGTAACTGGCTGATTTACCAGCGTCTGGTAGGCATTACTGCCAGGACAATAGGATTTTCCCAAAGAAAAAAATTATTGCTGAAATACTTAACCCACGTAAAAAAATGATTTATGGCATATTTATTATCTTATTAATTTTACTAATAGTAACAAAAAAAAACTTGAAGTTTGAAAAATATTGGGTTCATTTTAAACAGCCATAAATTGGCGCGTTGTGACGTCAACACCCTGAAATCCAATCACAGAGATTGTCTCTGTTCAAGATTGTTTATTAATCTTGATCTCTGTTAACATAACATAACCTCTATTTATTGACAGCACTCAGCACTTTTCTACTATAGGTAAATAATCAGCGGCACCTTTAAAATATCCCTCTTCCACTTGATTCCATTTTGATTGTAGAATTAATAAAACATAAACCAGAAACTGATAAAATGATATTTTCACTCCAAACAATACAAACATAAAAATATAAATTTAACGTTTTAGGTTAGTCATCTGATGTGTAATGTCGGTGAAGGTTAAACCTAAACTACAGTACAAAATATTAACGTCCGACGCTTTCA
This sequence comes from Leptura quadrifasciata, assembly GCA_963675555.1. Classification (NCBI taxonomy): domain Eukaryota; kingdom Metazoa; phylum Arthropoda; class Insecta; order Coleoptera; family Cerambycidae; genus Leptura; species Leptura quadrifasciata. The sequence continues at coordinate 1,881,783 of OY776682.1, read as the reverse complement.
CGAATAACTTGTGCGGCATTTATCTGGATTCTGATTGGCCAATATTTACACGTCCACTGCTTTAGACCAATCACAGTATAAGCATTACAAATTGAAATTCTGAGAAGTTTTAGAGGAAAGCTTTCTTTAACACACAGTTAGAATCTATTACTACTACTAATTATATCCATAATCTCATTAGTTTTCCGGGCAGATACGTAATTCTGGTGCGTAAAAATGCCCGTTTTAAAAAGCAGTGAAATTATCAGCAATTCGTTTTAACGATATTTTCTTAGAAATAATTCTTATTAGAAAAGTAAACTGTTGTAAATTAATAAAATGTTTTATTATATCATTTTCACGACACAAATTGTTAAAATAATATTAGTGGGAAAACCCTATTATATCTACACTCTACACTAGGCTGTAGTGGTACTCTGTTTCATTGTAGAATTCTATAATTCGACTCGAAACTATAGGTTTGGTACTCTGTTACGCATTCTCTGCTCTTGCCATTGGAGAGCTACTTGTAGATTTCTACTATAGTCATGAAGCCATAGAAATAAATTATGAACAGGGCTGCTAGTAGCGAACGCTATATAACTTATGGGGTAGGACTATAGAACGGTAGGGATACATTTCTGTGAGATTCTTTGCCGCATTGTATGTGCATGGAATATTTATGCTCCTATTTTTATCTTTTTTTGTTGTTGCTTTTGTTATTGCTGCCAGAGTTCTATTTGCTTCGTTTGTGATTGTGATTTCGACAGCGAATATATCATCGAGAACTCCGCTTTTTCAGGAAATGTGTTGGATTCTTTTTTGGAAACATCCCAGTACTTCCATGTTTATATTCCTATCTTTTTGTAATTGTTTTCAGTCCTATTAATAATAACTTTTCTTATTATATATGTTGGCCTCTTTTAGCACCTTAGCAGATTTCTTCTATCAGCTTTCGTCATTGCCACGTTTTTAATTCCAGTGTAATTCTGGTGCTGTCGTCCGTCGATCTGTCTTTGATACCTGGTAGTCTGGTGACCTTGTAATATGGTTCTGCAGTTATTAGAGTGGGAATAGTGCGTGGGATTTGTATCCTGCACTGTAGAGCTTTATACTTCTAGAATCATTTATATTCTGCAATGAGTTGATGTTGGGAAGAGTATTAGCAGGAGACCTGGTGACATTTTTCAGTGATCAAATAGGCTTAAAACGTCGAGATTTTAAATTTGAGCGAAAAAAATGTCCTGTCTGTTGGTCGGTCTGTCTGTAACTTATCTTGTGCGCACGTTTACTTTGGAACCGGTTATGTTATTGACTTGAAATTTGGTACACTTATGTATTATAACGAGATCTGGAAGTAGATTATATTTTGATCTAAATTGATAGAAAAAAATTAAGTCGCAATAAAAAAATGTATTAGTAACATTATTTGAATTCACGCACCTATTTATGTTTTATATTTGAAAAACAAAACACGTGTTATGGTTTATGGTAGTTAGATCGTTTTTAATATTGCAATATATGCTAAAATATCATTTCCAGAGAAGAATAATGCGACTTTTTGTCATTAAAAAGATTGCAAAAATTAACGAAATCATTTTGCAGGTTTGAAGCATTCATAATAATAGTGATAGTCTGGCAAATGACACGAAATCAAGGCACGCACAGGATATGTTCAAATCATTCTGCAAGGGGGTTAAAAACGATATTTTGTTCTACAAATGGAAATGTACACTTAAAACAGTTGACATAATAACGTATTTGAACCTTAACTAAATAATAAAAAATTCGTCGTGCACCCGATGCGTTTGATGGGATCTGCAATGCTTTTAATACCGGCCAATCAATCTGCCAATGTTATAGCAAGATTTATAAAGTAACAGACAAACAATGTAAAAAATTGCAGCCTTAACTAAATGATAATTGTGTTCAGTATTTTTGCGAATTAGGGGTGTTATGCCTTCCTCCGATAACGTTATCATTTATAATCCTTATAGACGACACTTGTACATGCCTCCCTCAACATTCTCTCAAAAAATAGTCACTGAAAAATGTCATCAGCTCGGTAGATGTGTGATTCTATGTTCTAGTGATAATAGTAGGTTAGTTCTTTAGTGTTAGTGCTTTAATTAGTTGTTTATTTGTCTACTCCGTGCGCAGTGTTTCTTCTAGGTCTAATCGTTATTCTTTTAGGGGTGATTTGTTCAAGAACCAGGTTTTTGAAAAGTATTCTGCATTTTTGCGTCATAATTTCTGTTTGCTTTCCTTTCCCCTCGGGGATCTGGGCACAAGAATTTCATGGTAATAAACATTTAAAAGAGTAACTTATTTATTATTAAATATATTAAACAAAAACTAAAGTACCACGAGATCACACGTTAAATGGGAGGATCATGTATGTGGTAACGTATTGTCCAGTACAAGCTTTGTCGAAAACACATTGCACTAGCCACTCGTCGAATACCACATGTTTAGTGCCCTTGCAAGCACTAGAGGTATTACCGCTTGCCTCTCTGTAATATTAGCACGAAGTGTTGGTCAAGCATATTGTACAATATCATCTTTTCTATTATATTCCAGCCAATATGCAAAGTAACATATGAGCCATTATTTACCTAGTTTACTTTTCATGTCAAATGCATCCTACGTAAGTGACTTTATGGTCAGTGAGATTTTTATTATTCTCACAAACAGGTAAGTAACAATATACATATACACTACAGAAGAAAAATGGTATATTCATTATAATCTATTAGTTTCAAAACCAACACGTTTCCGCGTTAAGTAATATACTCTACCAGCTAATCTTTTGCCAGCCATATTAGGCGTATTTGTTTCTTATTACAGCTTTTGTTATCATTTTTATTAGCCGTAACGAATGTGTCCCATTTTGCTTGGAACCACCCTTATAAAAAGTTTATTTAATGTCCGATTTAGATATATATATATGTTATAGCTCGCGTTTCGTAGCTAAGTTTTTAAAAACAATTTTATTTATTTGTAGAGAGTCAACGTTGACTCTTAGAAATAATACAGTAATAAAATGTAAGTATTTAATTTGAAGTGAGTATGATAACTGGCTACAGAAATGTCTCGTGGTTCTATTTATGACATTTAGATGCAGTGTCATCTAAATGACGAACAAAGAAAAGCAAGCAAGCAATTCAGCATAATCATGATAAGTTAAAATGTAATATAATATAATATGATACTTTGTAAGCGATAAATGATAGCGGGAATTTGTTATCTGCACGTAGCTGAAATATGATATTATAGGATAAACTGAAATGAAGCAAAAGTCACGTATCGTCTTGTATACAGTGGCTCAAATACTATATAACAACTTCCCCCTTAATGAAAAAGTTGCTGTTATACAGGAACTTTTTGAAATTGAAAGGATAATAAAATAGTGAATGAATACAATAAAAAATAATAAAAATAAAGGTAAAAATATACAAAGGTTAAGTTAATAATGTGAATGATAAATCACAAGTGAAAGTCTATGTTAACTCGATGTCATCTCCTTCTTGGGGTCTGATAACGGGTCGCTTTCTTGGAGGGATAAAACCGGGAAGTTTCATAAATGGTTTGCTTCGTCCTGGAGAGGGTGAAGGGGCGTCATCTGTAGAATGTTGGATTTTCAGCATTCCACGTCGTCTTTTCCTACACTTACAGAGTATGTAAAGTAGAATTAGGGAAACAACGAATGTGATGGTAAAATACGTGAACCAAGATACATGTTTGTTCACAAATGGTTCGTTTATAAGATCATCCAGGTCTTTCGAATATTGTTCCAATTTGGTTTTGGCGATGTCCAAATCTTCTACGTTTAGATTGTTTAATTTGAGAGGTTTTAATTTTGGTAATTTAATTTTGTCGGGCATTTGATTGCAGCACTCATAAGGAATTTGGATGGGATGAGAATTGTCTTTAATGTCTGAAAAGTCTTTGGCACTAGCTTGTATTCTGGTGATTCCTACAAAGGCGTAACATCCGGGTTGTAGTTTGACGATTGAATTTTTGTTGATTAATTCGGTTATTGAATCTCTTTTTGGACAATTGATGGTGATGTGAAGTGGTTCGGAGTTTATTATTAACCATGTGTTGTCTTCAAGTTCTTGAACGTTGTATCCTTGACCAATGATGAAGGATGTCTGGCAATTTTCGGGGAGTTTAGTCAACTGTTTCAGGATTCTGGCTTCACATATGGCATTTTGATCGATAGGGTATGCAAACAGGTTTGAGCATAGTTTCGTTCCAAAGTATAGTGGTTTGCATTCATTTAAATTTGAAATTGGTATGTACATCAAAGAATCATCGTCTCTCGCGATAAACTTTTGTGAAATAGATAAAATGTGCAGAAGGCCAGTTCTGTTATCAAGAATTGGGATCGGGTATAGGCGGAAGGTATTGTAATTTTGAGGTTCGACAAGGGGTATTTTTAGAACGAATACTAAGTTAGAATCTACTTGAAAAGCTTGTAACTCAATAATGTCTAAATACTGAGCGACTGCTGATAATTTAATAGGTAGAGGCAAATTGTTTCTTTGTAAACTCTGAGAAATCTCTTGTAATGCTGTTACTAAATGGTCAGGAGTTATTATTGACGAATGTATAATTTTTAGTCTAGCGAATGTTATGGCATTCAAAATATCGTTTAAATTGTCTTCAATGAATAAATAACTTGCCATGAGTTGTTCGCAAATTTCTAAGAATCTTAATTTTGTGTGGATATTTTCGATATCCTTAGTCATATCTAGAATTGAGGTTTCGATTTCTTTGATATCCTTATTGAAAGTTTCTTCGTCGATTTGTAGTTTTTGAATAGTTGAATTAAAATTTTTGATGACTGAAGTCGTGACAGATATTTGATTTTTGATTAAATTTTCGAGTTGGTGTTCGTCATTATTTAGCTTGTTGATGCAATCGGAATAGTACTGACCATCTTCTGCGTCTAGATTTCCAGTTATCGATTTGAAAATCGTTCCGATACCGTTTAGTATTCCTCGTCTGTATCTTTTTGTGTCTAGGTAAACTTCGTTAAATTTTGATTGTATCGATTGGGAGATTTGAGTTAATAAACTGAGATGCGTTTTTACATCACCGAAAAAGACATTCATGTAATGGTATGTTGGGTCGAGTGTGTTGTAGAGGGTTTGTAAGATTTTGTCGTTTTTGTCAAATGCTGTTTTAAGAGTCGATATGTTTTTATGTACAAGTAGAGTCCATTTCTCGTTAGAGATTACTATGTCTGTGTCTCGGTGGTAGTACACTCCGATCGTGTTGTTGATCGATGTTATTTTATACTGGGCAAGTGCTGATCCGAGCAGCAGCAGAAACCTGAAAATAAATTTAATTTTCAGTATATGGTTTCATTCGGTCAAAGTTTACTTTAGTTGTTTGGTTCGTTTCGAGATTTAGTAGCGTAGCGGAATTTTGAAAAATTTCTTTAATTTCGAACGGACCGTTGAATTTATCTTGTAATTTGTTCTTTATTTGAGATTCCTTAACGTATACTTTGTCGCCAACATTATATGTGGGGCGATTTTCGGGGACGTTTTTATCAAACCGAACTTTGGCTTTTTGTTTTTGAGTTTCAGTTCGACTTCGAGCTATTTTATAATAGTGAGAAATGCGATTGTTTAAATCTCGGACATATTTAGTGATTAACTCTTTTTGATTGTATAATGTTTCCGGTGGACGAACAGATGTATGACCATAAACTAATTCGTATGGGGTAAATCCGTGAGTTTTATTTACAGAGTTATTATAACAGATTACTGCATACGGTAAAATGGTAAATGGGTGTTCATTCGGGTTTTCCGTTTTGTTAGCTCTTATCATTTCGGCCAAGGTGGCGTGAAATCGTTCAATTGAACCATTTGACTGGGGATGTCCTACACTTGAAAAAGTTAATTTTATATCATATAATCTACACAAATCTCTTAATAAATTGTTATCGAATTCTCCTCCATAGTCGCAATGTATTCTTAATGGAGTACCATAATGTTGAAAATAAAGCAGTAGCGTATTTACTACAGATTTGGCGGATTTATCGGGGACTGCGTAAGCTTGTGTAAATTTAGTCAATTCATCGCGAATAGTCAATGCATAATTGCGCGTAGGGAATTCAAATAAGTCAATGTTAATTCTTTCGAACGGTGTCTTTGGTGTTTCTGTAATTACTAGTGGACTACTTAAATTTTTTCGACAAACTTTCGTTTTTTGACATGTTTCGCAGTTTTTGATAAAATTTTCGACATCTTTCGTTAACCCTTGCCAATTATACTTGTTTTTGATTCTGCGTATTGTCTCGTTTATTCCGCGGTGCAAATTATTTTTTCCGGTGTGATTTTGATCGAGGATTATCGGGCGTTGGTCTTCGTCGGGGCAATGCACTAGATTTTGACAAATGATTAATTTTAGGTCTTTGTCTGCAAAAATGAATGAGAGAATTTCGAGTATTGGGAGGTCCAGATTATTTTCGACATAGTAGGTCTTGGAAAGATCTAGTTTATTTTGATTTTTATATAACGTTAAAAACAAGTGTTCTATTACAGATTCGGGGTCGAAAGGTACAGCGATGATATAATAATTTCTATGTCGGGTTGATTTACTAGAGACAATATTGATTGTACTGTTGTCGAATTCGGGGTTTTCTTCGAAAATATCTTCTATAATTTGGTGATGGAGGTCTGTTAAGTTATTTTGCCGAAAGAACGTAATTATGTTTTTATTTTCTCGATCTAATAATTGTTTGTTTGAAATTTCGATTTTCGAGTAATCAATTAGGGATTTTGTCTTGTATAGTCTAGAGAATGTGTCAAATTCCTGAGCGATATGTTCGTTAGTTATTTCGTTTTCGTCATTTAGGCTTTCGTCATCATCTGTGTTTTCGTTAGCTGCTAAAATTTTAGAATAGAATTTGGAACAATCGTTAAAGTGGTTTATTTTGATTCTGGACAAGGCGTCTGCGTTTTTGTTTATTTTGCCGGGTTTGTATATGACCTCGTAGTCATACTCTTCAAGTTTGAGGCGCCAACGGGCTAATCTGCTACCCGGGTCCTTTATTGAAAATAACCAGGTAAGTGGTCTGTGATCGGTGATTAGTTTAAACTTTCTGCCAAACAGGTATGGTCTAAAATGCTTTACTGACCACACGATAGCTAAGAGCTCTCTTTCTATCGTGGAGTACTTAGTTTCGGCATTGCATAAAACTCGGGAGGCATAAGCGATAGGTACCAATGGGGCCCTGCGAAAGCACGGAACCAATGGCGAATGCACTCGCGTCTGTGGTTAATAAGAAAGGCTCGTCGAAGTTCGGGTAAATTAGTATCGGAGTTGTTGTCAAGGTTTGTTTTAAGTTTTTGAATGAATTCGTACAATCATTGTCGAAATTAAAGGGTATGTCTTTTTGTAGTAATTTAGTCAGAGGTTTTGATATTTTAGAGAAATTGGGGATAAAACGTCTATAATAGCCTGCTAAACCCAGGAAAGATTTAATTTCCTTTTGGTTTTTGGGTTGAGGAAAGTTTAGGATTGCTTCAACCTTAGCAGGGTTTGGTTTTACACCGTCCTTGGTGATGAGGTGTCCTAGGTAGGCAACTTCTTTCCTAAGAAACTCACACTTGTCGGGCTGTATTTTAAGGTTAGCTTTCCTTAAACGTTGAAATATTTCGGTTAGTCGGGTAATATGTTCGTGAATCGTTGGGGAATAAATGATGATGTCGTCCATATAGACGAGGCAACGTTCGTTTTGGATACCTAGTAGGATATTGTCCATAACCCTTTGGAAAGTGGATGGGGCGTTTTTAAGACCGAATGGCATGCGAAGAAATTCATAGTGGCCATTCTCTACAGAGAAGGCAGTCTTTTGAACGTCTTCGGAATTAATTTCTATCTGGTGGAACCCAGAGGCCAAATCTAGGGTTGTGAAGTATTGGCATTTTCCTAGTTGGTCAAGAAGGTCAGATATGTTCGGAAGGGGATATTTGTCGTCAATAGTCAGTTCGTTAAGTTTTCTGTAGTCGACTACAACTCGCCATTTTTGTTTGCCAGAGGCGTCAAGTTTTTTTGAGACTACCCAAACTGGGGAGGACCAGGGAGAAATCGAAGGCTGGATTATGCCTTGGGCTAACATTTTTGAAACCTGTGACTTTACCTCTTGCTTATGAATTTGGGGGTAACGATAAGATTTTGTGAATATCGGTTTGGCATTGTTGGTGTCAATAGAATGTTTAATTTCGTTTGTGAATGACAAGTTATCTCCTTCTAGATAGAATATGTCCGAAAAATTTAGACAAAGTTGTGTTATTAAATCAGTTTCTTCTTCGTTCAAATGTTCTAAGCGTAATTGATTTTTAATTTCGAAATTTCTGTCTATTTGTTGTTGGTAGTCTGAGTTTTGACAATTTAGATTAAAGATTGCCCTAAATTTTTCTATTGGTTCGAGTTTAAGGTTTGACAAATCTACAGTTTTTGGAATAGCGTTTGCGTTTATTACAGATGTTAAAAATTCTCCGTTGTTGTCTATTTTGACGATAGCGTTGGGTAAGCGTACTTTTTCGTTTTCTTGGGCTACCAGTATAGCCTCGGTATTTCGTAGGTCACATTTTAATTTGAATATTTTTTCCGTGCGCGGTTCAATGGAAATTAAGTTTCGATTTTTTATGGTGTTTAAACCGCGGGTTACGCTTGGTTGCGATGGTAAAATATCAGTAACTTTGAATATCGGTACGGTTTTAAAATTCGTCACTAATTGTTTATTTTTAAAATCTATCCTGCATTCGTAATGTTCGAAAAAGTCCGCGCCTAAAAGTCCGTCAAAGTCTATGTCTAGATCGTGAATATAAACTTTATGAGGATCACTTGTGGTAAATGGTATGAGAACAGATTCATTAATATTAATCTTTTCGTTCGTTATACCTTGAACAATCACATTTTCAGGGGATCGGCGCCTGTAGTTTTCAGCTGTCCTAGGCTTAAAAACTGAAATACCGGCGCCTGTGTCTAGCAAAATTTTAAATTTACCGGTTATGTCTTTCATGTAATAGAGATTTTTTGAGTTGACAGTTAGCAATGCATGCGAAAGAATATTTACATGAATTTGTGTTCCGGGAAATTCAGGTATGGGTTGAAACTGTCTTTTAGAGTCATCGTTTGGATCTGAGTTTCCAATTCTGCAATTGGTTCGGATTCCTGGTTGGGAGGATGAGTTAATTGGTTGGAACCTTGGTAAAAATCCTGAGGATTAGCGGTATAATCCTCATACTGTTCAGGCTGAGAATTATAGTTCTCTGGGAAACTTTGATTGGTTTCGAAATTATAATTTTCACAATTGTCTTGTTGAAGTTGGTAATTTGGGGAGTAATCGGTAGAGTAGGTCTCATATTGATTGGAATTATCAATGTAACTATCGTAAGGTTCATAGTTCAAATGATGGGCTTTTTGTTGATCGTAACGATTAAAGTTTGGATTTGGTTGGATTGCAGATGGTCTCTGCTGATTGAAATTCGGGTTTGGTCTGATGGCTGAAGGCCTATTTTGCTGTGGAAGATTAGATTGATTATTTTGTGGGAATTGCCTGTGAGTAAATTGATTATTTTGCGAAAAATTTTGGAAGTTTGAATTTCTTTGGAAGTTTGGTCTTTGAAAGTTTTGGGACGCTGATGGCATAAATTGTTGTTGTTGCCTAGTACGGCATTCACTTACAGTATGCCCAATGCGATTGCAAAATGAACACATTTTCTGTTGGAAAGTTGAAATTGGTCTCTTTTGTTGGGGAGGAATTGGGTTTTTAGCTTGGCTATTTCTCGAGAATTTTTGTGACTCAAAATAAGAGAGTTGTAGTTCTCTTTTAATTCGATTAATAGCCTCCAACATATTTTGTGGATTGCCAGCACGTATAATTTTGCCTAAATTTGGTTCTAAGCCTGTTAATAAATTATTTAGCGTCATAGTTTCGACTAAATCACTTTGAGATTTCTTTTGTTCTTTGGACAAAGCTTGTTTTTGGATTGCGGCATGCATTTTTGCATTGTGCGTTTGCAACCGTGATACAAAGGTTAACGCAGATTCGTTAGGTAATTGATGGATGCGTTGTAGGTCAGTGATTAGAGATGTTAGGTCTCTAGAATCTCCGAAGTGCGCTTCTAATAAGGATTTTATTTCTGCATATGTAGCTGGATTTCTAGAATTTATCAATTCGGCAGCTTTGCCACGCAATTTATTTTTGATATGAATAGTCAATAATAACAACTGGTCATTAATTGCCATTCCTTGAGCATATGTACAAGAATTTAAAAATGTTTGTAGGTTGATGGGGTTGCCATCGAACTCAGGTATTATGGAGAATATCTCTGAAAGTTTATAAGCCTCAATTTGTTCTTCGATTTGTACGGTGGCTTCTTGTTCTGACATTTTGTTGCTTTTAGTTACAAACTGTTAAAGTTAAATTTAAAAGATTTTCTTGTCTGTTTGTGTATTAGCTGTATAATACACACAAGTACGTATTAGCAGTATAATACGTATAAAATAAAATTAATTATGTCGTTTGGGGAATAATAAGGATAAAATTGATAGCAGAACTGTTTTGTTTTCGTTGAATGTATTAGCAGTATAATACACTTAAATAATTGCGAAATGTGAAAAATAAAAATAGCAGTAATAAAACGTGATGATTCTTAAAAATGACTTACGTAAATATCTTCATATGTAGGTTCTTTCCTCCGTCGAGGGATTGGGATCCGCCACCACTGGTGAGGAAGGTCTCCTTGTTCTTGTAGATCACTCGCACTAGTTAGGCACCCTTGTTGAGATGTTCTCCTTGTTCTCGAACGTTTCACTACAAGTTAGGCTTCTTGTTCCAGAGATGTTTAACAGATCCTACCGACTGCGCCAATGTTATAGCTCGCGTTTCGTAGCTAAGTTTTTAAAAACAATTTTATTTATTTGTAGAGAGTCAACGTTGACTCTTAGAAATAATACAGTAATAAAATGTAAGTATTTAATTTGAAGTGAGTATGATAACTGGCTACAGAAATGTCTCGTGGTTCTATTTATGACATTTAGATGCAGTGTCATCTAAATGACGAACAAAGAAAAGCAAGCAAGCAATTCAGCATAATCATGATAAGTTAAAATGTAATATAATATAATATGATACTTTGTAAGCGATAAATGATAGCGGGAATTTGTTATCTGCACGTAGCTGAAATATGATATTATAGGATAAACTGAAATGAAGCAAAAGTCACGTATCGTCTTGTATACAGTGGCTCAAATACTATATAACATATATATATATATATATATTTGCTGAGATAAGATGTGTTATATTAAATTTTACAAAACATAATACCGTGGCCTACTATAATTAAGTGGGAATCTAGTGGGAGTATAGTAACGCAAAAAAAATATTTTTTTGTTGAAATAGGCTTAAAATCTCATGAAACGTCGACATTTTAAATTTGAGCGAAAAAAATTTTGTCTGTCCGTCAGTCTGCAACTTTTTTTTTCAAATTTGGTACACTTATATACTATAACGAGACCTGGAACTAGATTATATTTTGATCTAATTCCGTTGAAGGGTTCGAGAGTAAATGGGGTAAATAGGCAAATCAAGCAGGTAAGAGTCCATAAAATTGCAATTTAGGGCATGTACGAAAGTCAAGGTATCCAAAATTTTTTGCCATCAGCCACCCCCCCATACCACCCTCACACTATTACGAAAGGAAGTAAAAAAAATGAAAATGTGATTTAGTGTGTATACAAGAACGAAACGTCTTAAAATTTTTTTTTAGCGTTAGCTACTCCCTCTACCACCCAACCCCCATTGCCACCCCCACTCATATATACAAAATCCCATGCAACAGTTAAATTTCTTCAGGAACTTCTGAATTTTTATTTCTCTCAGGAAAAATCTAAAAATACTACTTCTTCAATGAAATTTGGGGAGTTGCTGAATCCGTAGCACACTCAGATTTGAAGCAATAAAATCGCTAATAAGATTTCACCATTTTCTGACCCGAAGAAAAAAAACGGTAGGCCACGCTATTATGTTTTGTAAAATTTAATATAACACAAAGATGCGCTTTTCAACGATCTATATTTTAAAAAAAAATTATCTAAATCGGACATTAAATAAACAAGCAAAATGGGACACACTGTTTATATGAGAAATATAATTTTTTTAAGTTATCTTAAAACAGTTTTCCAAAATTAAAGTCCTGATGGTAGCAACAAAAACTATCGGAAACGAAAATTGTTAATACAATTTACTACATTTTTTTCAAACTATTTAGGTTTTACTTTATTAATAAACGTGTCTGAGACTGAAACAACACGCATCAATCATGTTTGAAATGCCGTGGCTCAGCAGGGTCTGTCGAATATAAAAATAATAATTATTCTAAATGCAAAGCGAAAATATTACATATTACAAAATTGGCCATAAATGTAGTAAGCTAATTGTGTTATTAAATCTCTGGTATTTATAGTCGGTATGGATGTTATTATGATATTACGGTAAGATAATAAATATGACAATTTTTTCTATGCATTGCACCAACAAATAATTGTAACATTATTTAAATACTGCCAAGCGACCATACGATTAATTTCCTTAATTATTGGCAGTTAACTTTTCAATCACATGCTTTAAATGCTAAGGATTATTTAATAACAATTAATTATCGCACATTACTCCATAATTTCTATAGTTTCCTGCGAATATCGTTATTAGCAGGTTTTTAATAAAAACGTTGTTACCTAAATATGCGTAAGTCCTTTCGCAAACATTGAATAAACATACAATGTCTGCCAAAATGTCGGCACCATATGGAATTTTTTTTAATCAATTGCTTTTTTTAAACGGGCTCCAGCATAACTACAAAATTGCAAAACATATTTATCATGTCACAACTATGACACCACCAAAATGTCATTAGAAATATTAAAATGGTCTGAAATTCCCTTATTTACCAAAATATGGAAAAGTGCCATAAGGAAAAGTTTTTTTTGCATTGGGTCCGAGACCATGCAGTCACACTATGTTAAAATTATCTAACATAAACAAAATGTAGAAAAAGAGTGAAGAAGATCAACGAAGGAAAATACAGAGAAACACACTTCTCGTCCAGGAGTCACTTCTCTCATAAGTAATTTCTCTCTCCAATGCTTTTTTCAGATTTAAAATTGGATAAAAAATAACCTTGGAAACTGCATTTATTTTCTATTTCTAATTGGCTTTGGAATTGAGGAACAATTTTAAAAATTTCAAAGTAGACTTTGAATTTGAATAAAATGATGTTTCTCAACAGATTAAATGTAAAATTGGCCTATTTTGTTCATTTGTATGGATTTAGAAATATTTTCCTATTTTTCCTTTTCAAGGAAATTCAGTATTTCATAACTCCAATTTTTCAAATAGTACCCTGTATGTTTCACTTTTACAGTGGTAAATTTGTTTTAGGCTGGTTTTTCCCGATTAAAAATTGAATATAAATTAAAATAAATATTAAGCTTTTTGTAGAAGCGTTTCTAATTATGTGTCCATGTCTTGTAGTAAGCCATGAAAAGCAGATGAAAAATTGCACACAGCATCTGTCAAAACGTTATTGTTGAGTGAAATAGAGGCATATTTATTATTTGTAAATTTATAATTCGGTGCTTTATTCAAATTGAATTTCCATGAAATGGAAGATTGGGAAAAACATTTCTAAATCCAAGTAAATGAACAAAATAGGCCAATTTTACATTTAATTACCCTTTCATTCAAATTCAAAGTCTACTTCGAAATTTTTTCAATTTGTTCCTGAATTCCAAAGCCAACTAGAAATAGCAAATAAATCCCATTTCCAAGGTTACTTTTCATCCGATTTTAAATCTGAAAAAAACATTGGAGAGAGAAATTACAGCTTTATGAGAAAAGTGACTTAAATATACAGGGTGCTAAATATTGTCTGAAAGTTATTTTTGGCATTCTACGAATATTCTTTCCTATTATTTGGGTTTTCTACCACATGTATTATTATCCTGTCACCGAATTTACAAAATAATAGAATTATTGGAAAAAGCCTCTGCGCCCGTGACGTTTACGCCAAAGGAATAGTCAGAGGTTATGTTTTGCAAATAATATAAATCGGAATAAACACAGAAATAATATATATTGCTGACGTTTCGGAAAGTAATCTCTTTCCGTTTTCAAAGCTTTTTTTGCAAAAACTCTTATTTTGCTGTGTATGTCAAATACACAGCTTTAATATTCTGTTTATGTTATTTCCATAGATGCTTACTTACACAGAACATATTTTTATGATATTTTCTTTTAGATAATATTGAGTTTTTTAAGTTCTTTTTTTAACATTGGTAGCCAGGTTGTTCAAATATCTACAGAACAATTCGATACGCACTTATCTTCATTTAATAAGATTATTGCTGATTCTTTAATTTTTCTTTTTTTAGTATCTGCTTCTCTTGTTAAAATTTTTGCCGACTCCCAGTTTATTCTATATCCCTTTTCCCAAGCATGTTCACAAATCTTTGATTTCTGAATTTTATTCTTTCTAATGTAATTCTTGTGCTCATCCAACCTCACACTGAAAGGTCTGGATGACTCACCCACATAACATTTATCACATTCGCACGGGATATTGTAAATACAGTTTTTTGAATTCTGCTCCCCGTTTATTTGTTTTGTTTTTGTTAAAATAGATCTTAAAGTGTTCCCCGTTTGAAATATCGTCCTAACATCAAATTTGTCACCTATACGGCGTAGCTTTTCCGATAATCCGTACACATAAGGAATTATTGCTGTATAATGACGTTCAGGTTTTTGTCGTACCTGATTGTCCCTATTTTCAACATTTATGAAAACTCTATCAACAAAGGCTTCAGGATATTGATTTTGTACTAGAACCTCTTTAATACATTTTTTCTCGTTATTTAATATTTCATTATTAGATGAAATTATTTTGGCCCCATCGTATAAACATTTTACAACACCCCTTTTAACATTTATTGACTGATTTGAGTTAAAATTTAGATATCTATTAGTATGTGTTGGTTTTCTATAAACGCTTGTTTCAATTGTATTATTTACCCTTCTAATTAAAACATCTAAAAACGGTAATTCATTCCTACTTTCTACTTCTAATGTGAATTTAATACACGGTTCCTTACTATTTATATTTTCAAAAAACTATCTAGTAAATCGACACCATGAGGCCAAATTGCAAAGATGTCGTCAACATATCTCCACCAGCCAACCGGTTTGTTTATACAATTTTGAACATATGTATTCTCAAAGTTCTCCATAAATATGTTGCTTAAAATTGGTGATAATGCAGACCCCATAGCCATACCAAAATCCTGCTGATAGAACTCATTGTCCAATTGAAAATAGGTTGTTTTTATACACAGTGTTAAGAGTTCCATTATGCTATTTACACTTAATTTAATTCTAGTTTGCAAATTATTATCATTTAGCAACCTATCTTTAACTATTTTTAAGGTTTCATCTACCGGAACATTGGTAAAAAGACTAACTACATCAAAACTAACCATCAGGTGTGATTCATGAATATCGTTTTCATAAATTTTTTCTATAAAATGTTACCTATTTTTAATATATGAATCGGTATTTCCAGATAATGGATCAATAATTTTAAGTAAATATTTTGCCAAATTATGACATGGTGAATTAATAGAACTAACAATTGGTCTTAAAGGAATATTTTGTTTATGTGTCTTTGGTAAGCCATAAAAATGAGGAGGCTTACTATGATGTGGTGTAAGTTTCCTTCGTTCAAAATCATTAAATTCATGTTTGTATTGAAACAAAGTTCTGTAAATTTTGCTCTCTATTGATTTTGTTGAATCTTTGTTTAGTTTTGAGTAGGGTCCCTCATTTACAAGAGTCATTATTATATATATATATCTTTATCTGGCAATATTTTTATACTGTCATCGCGTTTTAAAGAATTTATCGATAACTTTTCTTCGGGAGTTAAATTATCTTTAATTTTGTATTGCTTCTCTACAGGAAGCAGAATTCAAAAAACTGTGTTTACAATATCCCGTGCGAATGTGATAAATGTTATGTGGGTGAGTCATCCAGACCTTTCAGTGTGAGGTTGGATGAGCACAAGAATTACATTAGAAAGAATGAAATTCAGAAATCAAAGATTTCTGAACATGCTTGGGAAAACGGACATAGAATAAACTGGGACTCGGCAAAAATTTTAACAAAAGAAGCAGATAGCAAAAAAAGAACAATTAAAGAATCAGCAATAATCTTACTAAACCAAGATAAATGCGTATCGAATTGTTCTGTAGATATTTGTACAACCTGGCTACCAATGTTAAAAGAAGAACTTAACAAACTCAATATTATCTAAAAGAAAATATCATCAGTTCTATGTTCTGTGTAAGTAGTAAATATCTATGGAAATAACATAAACAGAATCTTAAAGCTGTGTATTTGACATACACAGCAAAATAAGAGTTCTTCCAAAAAAAAGCTTTGAAAACGGAAAGAGATTACTTTTCGAAACGTCAGCAAAATATATTATTTCTGTGTTTATTCCGATTTATATTATTTGCAAAACATAACCTCTGACTTTTCCTTTGGCGTAAACGTCACGGGCGCAGAGGCTTTTTTCCAATAATTCTATTATTTTGTAGATTCGATGATTTGTTTTTGAAGAGGACAATAATACATGTGGTAGAAAACCCAAATAATAGAAAAGAATACAGGGTGCTATTTAAAATAAGAAAGTTGTGGTAGTTTCTGGCCATACCGGAAGTGGTTTGTTTACCACCGAATGGTCAAAATGAGGCCATTGATACCTATAATTGATTTTTCAAATTTCCGAATTTTATTTTTAAAACTGTAGAAAAAGTGGGGGGTAATTACTTTCTGGGTCACACGGTATACAGACAAACAGACAGATATATTCACTTATTTCTAGATAAAATAAAAGCTTGTAGTAACAAGCATACTTAACAAAATCAATATAATATATTACACTAACATTTTCGCGACATACTTGCGAATGAAAACAAATATAAACATAAGTACATACACGGTTTGCGTCAAAATGTTCTTCCTTCCGCAAGATTAATCTGCATACAATGATTACAATGGGAGTATTATTTAACATTAGAAACGGACACCCGTTTGGCAATATGTTCATAAGTACCCTAATTTAAATTCCACGTCGACCCCCTAACGATAACAAACAGTTATTGTAACGCTTATTACTTTCAGTTTTATTGTAACATGCATTTACATCTTAAGAATTTTTAATGTGGTAACTAACTAAAAGGCTTACGTGTTGCCTTCAACAAATATCAGCTGTAGGAGTGGTGGTTACTTTCACTCTTAATAGTTTACTTCGACTACACGTTAGATCACTGGTTCGTTTCACCTGGCCTTAAAAACAGTTTGTTCCAAAATGAAAATTCGCGGGTTACCATTTATTATTCTTGTGTGTTTTCAAGCCTCGATTTTTCTCGATCGGCCTACGCTTACGGCGGCTCAGGAACCAATTATAGAGTTGCCAGTGGAACTGGTAGGATTTCCAGTGATTATAATAGCCGTTCGACTGTCCAATTTTGTAAAAAAACTGGCCTATTCGCTAAACCCGAGTGAGTACCATTTTGAAATAATGTTAAAATCACGCATGGTTAAATAAGTTTTATTTTATAGCAAATATTTAATATTATTTAATGGTTTAGTTTCTTTTGGTACACTGACCTTGAGAAATGCTGCTCTAGTTTGTATGGAAGCATATTTAGGTATATTATAAATATTGAACCAATAGTGGCAATATTATTACTAATAATGATCAGGTTTATAACACACAAAACACCAATTTTGGTCTTATCAATCATAATGCCCAAATAGTAACTAAAAATTTTCAAAATTCTAAATGTAACGATGTAGAAAAAGAATTTTTAATGAAAGAAACAAAGCAATGTTTAAAACTATACTTATACAAAGAGATGGGTCCTCAGAGATTTACAATGAAACAATGTAGATATTGCGATAAATAAGTTCATAATTAAATATAAATATGAAATAAAAAATTGCACAAAAATCATATACTCAAAAACGAATAATGAACAGAAACTAAATCTATGGATAAGCGAAGGGTTAATAGAATCTGTACAAAGACAGGGAGAAATTAAAACAAACATTATTAAAATATCCAAATAATTTAGAAATAAAAACTAAATACACAGAGCACAGGAATATAATAAACAAATTAAAAAGAAAGAGTGAATATTATAAAATTTAATTCAAAGAAGCTAGTCATAATGTAAATAAAGTATGAAAGCTAATAAAAGAATCAACAAATGAAAACATAAAACAAAATAGAACAATAATAAACCAAGTTCAAACAGAGAATAAAGTATTAACAAGGCCCAAGGAGATTGCTTGCGAATTTAATACCTATTTTTCTGAAACTGGACACAGAATGGCTCAAGATATAATGAAAAGATAATCAGAATGAAATTCTGACAGGAAATACAAAAGCTATAATAAAAAACTCAATACTTTTGTATCCAATCAAAGAAAATGAAATCATAAATAATATAAATAGTCTAAACAACAATAATGCACCGGGAGTTGATCCTATTCAGATAAAAATACTCAAAGAATCTCTAATTTATATATTAAAACCATTGCAATACATTATAAATTTGATATTTCAACAAGGTTTCAAAAAAACTATTATAAAGCCATTTTTTAAAGAAGGCAACACAAATATTATTTATTTATTTATTTATTTATTTATTTATTTATTTATTTATTTATTTATTTATTTATTTATTTATTTATTTACAAAATCCAACAGGCAAAGCCCAATTACAGGATTAAGTACAGAAAATATACTATCTACACAAATATATATACAGGCTGTCCATTTTATCTGGGCCCTCGAGAATATCTCACTTAATATCGGTCGTATAAAAAAAAAAATTTTTACGAAAATTGTGCCGATTTATACAACCTACAAAATGGTTTAAAGACATTGGAAATCCATGGCCTACTTTAAGAGTTACGGCGGAAAATATCGAAAATGCTTAAAATGTCTAGGCCAAATATCTCCGTTATTTGAAAAGATACGAGAAAAATTCTAAGGCGAAAATTTTTTGCAAAACAGAGTGTTTCAACGAGGTTTTATCTAATTTTTTCAAAGCCGCTGTATTTTGAGATTTACTCTTCAGGCTGTTAAAAAAATTATTTTGAAACGGGCGAGAAATGGCGCCATTAAATAGAGTATTTCCTCCCTTTTCAACGATATATCACATGCCATATTTATTCATTGGCACTACGTTTTTTTTACATTTACATATTTTCAAACACAATTATTTTTTTTAACAAGCTGTTCAAATCTTTGCTATAATAAAACATTAACACAATTAAGAAGAATAAAGTAAATTCAGGTAACAAAAACAAAATAATAATCATGAAAGCAACATGGAGCAATGCAAGAATGCAATAAAGAAGTTACGCAATGTTGTACAACAAGCGTGTTTTATAACAAAAAATCGTGGTCTGCAACAGGTCCCGGCCCGAGTCCGTACTTGTTCACGAAAATTGGCGGAATTGCATCCCTAAACGGTGTGTTTTCTTCCCAATTCTTCCTCCGATACGAAGTATCAAGTACTCAAAATCTGAACTGGTCATCCTTATAAAATTATATATGCTACCATCAGTTTGCAATTCTCCTGCCAGCAAGTTGATCAATATCATCTCATTCCAAATCTTGTAATAAATCACCACCAGTGTATTTCTTCTTAGCTTCACCCAAAACCGTATTTTCTTTCTTTCCTTTTTACAACATGAACATATTACCACAACATTTTTTAAAGCACCCACAGTGTTGTAACAAGTTTAAAAACAAAAGTTTTTTTTTTTTAAACATTTATTTAACGTCGGCCTATTTCCGCTACTGAGGCCTAACACCGACGCCTGTAGACGAGCTACCCCCAACCAGGAATTTTGCCGAACCTCTTCCCTTAAGAAGAGTAGGGATCTTTTACTTGCCTAACATTTAATAGACAAGGGACCGACTGCTTTACATCCCCTCCGAAGGATGGTATATGTCCTATACAACCCTCGCCTAAGGTTGTATAGCTTCCGCGCATACACTAATATACAAGCCGCTGGAAGATGTGTGAGGCGAAAACGCGGTTTCCGTTGGAATGGTCATCCATTAAAGTACTAACTGCGCCTGTCGTTGCTTTACATCGCATACCGAAGTATGTACATAGTAAAGACGCACCTACGCTCGCCCTAAAAAACAAAAGTTCGAGGTTTCAAAATCATAAGTTTTCGGTAACATGTTTAACAAACAAAAGTTATAAAACATGTTGCATAGTGTAAACGCGGCTTAAGGAACTAACATAGATATAAATGCACATGACAATTGTAACACCCCTTGGTTTAAAACCAGGAAGTGTTTCAATTATGCGAACGGCAGCTCTGGGTTATGGGAAAGCGAGGTCGTGGTTCGATATTTACTCATTTGTTAACTTGCAAAAAAAAAATATATAAAATAGTGAATATATATATAAACAAAAAATAGATGTTCAGGGCGCCACCTTAACTTACTATATGAACCATGAGTATTGTGAAAGCTAAGGAAAACAATACTGAGTACCTAAGTTATGTAATAAGCTCACCAATAATATATATCCAGCTAAATGAGTAGAAGAAAGGAAACACACATGTTAATAATAAGTTGACTTTAATATTTGACAATGGGACAGTTGAATGATTTATTTAGCAATAGCAAAAAAATTTAGTTAAGTTGAAATTTGAATGATTGATAAAAAAATATTAAATTATGACAAGGTTTAACAAGTATTATTTAAGAAAATTTTATGTAAAAATATTTATGTGAAAATGTATGAATCTTTGAAAAATGTTAAAATTTAATTAAAATGGTACCATTTCTTACAAGTAAAAAAAATATATGAAAAGTAATAATTTAAATCAGACAAAATGTTATAAATAATACCACAAAACAGAAGGCCCTGGTGTAACTTTGTTCCAGAATCAGGTATGACTGCAGGGACCCCTCTACAACACGCTGCCTCCACTCTCAAATTGTCTCCACTGCCTACGTGGTCCAAAAAAAAAAATCAACGACTCGGATTCTTTCGCTTATTGACCTCTTGCTTCTTAAAATAATACCATCTGTGTGTGGCCGCTACATCGGAAAGATGATATACCAATAATGATATCACACCAAAGAAAATTGCCTCATATGAGGGATACTGGCAACCCTAAGATATAAAAAAAATACACCTTACAAAATGAAATTCAAACGAATTCGCAAGACTTACCCCAAGTGACCTGTGGGGGCTCAGTATCGATTATAAGCCTAAGCTTATGGCGTGAATAAAAATTATGGCTTGACCAAATTTACTAGTTAGGCTACTGCCCCAAGCCTAAGCACTACCGGCTCCTTCAATGGATCACGCTTAAACGGCTGCTAAGATGGCTTAGCTCTCTAACGCGGTCTTGCGAATTTAAAAAAACTAACGATCCCTACACGCAGGTCTTAATTACCAACTCAAATCACAGAATTGTGCTCTTGGCAAAATCGAACTATAAGAAGAAGAAGATGAATTTAAAATATCCAAAATTTAACCTTAAAATAGAGAGTGTGCTACTATGTGCTTCTGAAGAAATAAATAAAACAAGTCCATAAGAAACATGCTGTTAAACC
Source organism: Leptura quadrifasciata (assembly GCA_963675555.1). Classification (NCBI taxonomy): domain Eukaryota; kingdom Metazoa; phylum Arthropoda; class Insecta; order Coleoptera; family Cerambycidae; genus Leptura; species Leptura quadrifasciata. The sequence continues at coordinate 1,860,055 of OY776682.1, read as the reverse complement.
AGCCAGGAAGAGAAGACGTCGTGTGTTTACTATATTTTGGTGTTAACTCAAAATGAGGTGTCAAGTGCTTTTCAACCTGAACAAGTTATAATTGCAGTGTTAATTGTCTGAAACGGTGCCGCATTATTTTCATTATTATTTACTTATATATTTAACTGCATGTGGAGCATGTTTTTGCAGGAAAGAAAGAATAAAAAAAATATTTATATTTGTCTAATAAATTCCTTTTCAGGAGATTTTTCACTGCAACCAGTAATACATTTATCCACATACTGGGTGGCCTAACTCACTATGCACCAGTTTACTTTTTAAATTAATTACTATGAAAAATGTAGCATATGCAATGCTACACAATATAAATAAAAAATATATAAAATATGATAGATATGATACTTAAAAATCTAGTGAAATATATATACTATAATGATATAATATATCACCGTCTTAGGAAATATCCATGCCAAAAACAGCTTTTCTAATTGCACTCTCGCTATAGAAAAATATATCAATAATATGTTCAATTTTAGAATAATTGGCATAGATTCGATAGATTGGTGATTTTTGTTCGTGGTGTACGCCCTACCAGTACGTGGTTATGTCAAGCACTACATACTACATAATTGATTTGATTTGATAGGTTAATACAGTCCAGACTATTATTTACAATTTTAAAGAGGAAAACTATGGAGTTAGCATCTCTACGATTGCTGAGACTGTTTAAGTTAAACATTTCCAGAAATTCAGTTTGTGGAAATCCTCTGGGTGAAAATTCACCGTAAAGTGTGTACACAGCAGATTTTAAAAACCTACGCTGAATTTTCTTTAGTTGTAGAATATTTGAATTGTAAATTGGACTCCACACAATAGAAGCATATTCAAGGCGAGATCTAACGAAAGTAATATAAAGTAGCAGATGGGTGGAAATATTTTTAAAACCTTTATAGTTACGTATCACGAAACCAAGGCTTTTAAAAGCGGAAGCAGTTGTCATTTCTACATGTTGGTTAAAAGATAATTTTGGATTGAAATAAAGTCCAAGGTCTTTGATGAATTCAGGCCTTTGTAAACTTTCGTTGTCAATGTTATAATTAAACATGTACATGTTGGCTTTTCTGCAAAATGACATTACATTACATTTGCTGGCATTAAGAGGTAAATAGCTGTCATTGCAGCCTTGAAGATTGAGTCAATCGATATATTTTTAGATCATCTGCGTACAGGAGGAAATGGGTGTTACTATCGAAGCCCTCCAAAATATCATTAATGAACATAACAAAAAAAACGGTCCACGAATCGACCCCTGTGGCATACCGGATTTTTGTAAGAAACTGCCAGCTTTATAACCTCGGTACTGAACAAATTGATATCGATCCTGCACATATGATTCAATTAATTGTAATATCCGTGTATCTGTGTAAACGGTCCTATATCTCTTATTAGTAATATTGCAAAATTGTAGAAAAATGCATTAAGAAGCGGCTTTCAGAATATCTTAATAAATACAATGTAATATCAAATTCCCAATTTCGATTTAGAGAAGTAGTGTCTACGGTCGATTCAATGTATAATGTGACAAGTTAATTATATCAAAAGCTAAATAATAATCAAAAACCATTGACAATATTTTCAAATCTAGTAAAGGCTTTTGAGACGATTTTTAATTAGAAACTACTAACAAAATTAGATACATATGGTTTCAGAGGCATATGCGGTGATTTACTCAGAAACTATTTAACAAATCGAAAACAGATTGCCAGCATAGACTCAGAAAAAAGTGAAGAAAAACTAGTTACGTATGGAATACCTCAAGGGACAGTTATAGGTCCGATTCTTTTTCAAATTTACATAAATGACATGCTTAATTTAGATGTTTCTGGGGAAATCATCTCTTATGCCGATGACACAGTCTTATTATTTTCCGATGTCAGTGGAAGGAAGTTAAAATGAAAACGGAAAAGTGACTTCATAACGTAAAAATTTGGTTAACAAACAATTCATTAACTATCAATAAAACAAAAACAAAATTTGTAATGAAAAGTGCAAAGAAAATATACAGCAAATAATAACAGACGATAACACTTTAATCACAAACAAAGACGAAGTAGTGTCTACCTTTAACCAATTCTTTATTGACATCGGCGAAAAAATATCTAAGTGACATTTCGAAATACGCACAAAACCTGACCTTAACCAAGCCAGAATCTAAACTCCATGTTCCTGGAAGATGTTGATGACAATGAAATAAAGAATATAATATGTCCTCTCAAAAACTCCTCATCTCCTGAAAAAGATGGAATAACGGTAAGAATACTAAAACTGCTATCGGTTCTCATCTGTAAATCTCTAACACATATATAACCCTGAGGAAATTAGTACAGTTAAAAACTGGCTAGACACAAATTTGTTAAAACTAAATATGGCAAAAACTAACTTTATAGCCTTTTCCCCAACGAAGGCAGGACTACCCCAAACGGTGCAACCTATTCTTATAGATAGAGAAACGAATAGTTACATTCTAAATACCACTACTATCAAATACCTCGGCGTTATTTTCGATAATCACCTAAAATGAGATAACCATATGAAATATTTAAACGGGAAGCTAAGAATAATAAATTCTATAACCTGAAAAGTATACTAAACAGAAAGACTCTCTTATGACAGCCTAGCGGAATTCCTAATAGGTATGGTATTAGCGTCTGGGGTTCAGCCTACAATGCAACTCCAGCCTCTCCAGATAAGCAGAGATAACTGTGGAAATATATTTATTGATAATGAATTACCGAGTGTGTTGTATATGCATGCGGCTATAGTTTATATTCACAACAAGAAACATACATTTGGATGCCGTTAAACCGCCAGTATGAAACCACTTGTAAAAATAAAAATCAAAAAATTCAGATTATATGCATTTTCAGGTGATTTTAAGAATATGTCCTTTAAATTTAAACTTAAAACCTGTTTAGAGTGTTACACAATTTTGTTGCAAAGAATTTGTCGGTTGGTTTAAGTCAATCCGTCCAATAGAAGCCAAGATATTTAAAAAATAGTTAAACAGATTTTTTGGCTGCTTTTGATGTTAACAACTTTAAAAAATAGCATGCCCTAAAAATTCTCCTTATTGATTATAAAAATCTAACAGATTTACTGCACTATATCGTCTGATTTAGTGAGAAAATAGTCCATTACTATGGAAAGCACTGTATATCATTTTTAAATACTAAAATTTTCACGTCTTCCCTGGTCGGCGCAAAATAGTGCAATGAGTGTATTAGGTGCCACAAATATGATAATGAATCTTGTTATCTTTAAACGTTTTTGTGCTGGTCTGCATGTTTTAATGCTTACTACTATGTAATAATAATATAAAACAATGCGATGAATAATTCGAACTAAAAGTATATTTTATAAATACCCGACTGGACCGTAGGGAAGCTAACAACATGTCTAAGAAATAATTACAGACAATATGGCTATAAAAATTGTGTATAATTATCACGACGGTAGAAATTACAAATATTAAAATTACGAAGACACATTAAGTATTTACCTCCATAATTATTATATAAATACAGTTGATTACTCTGTGCAATATAAACTTAAGTCTCTAGTTTCATCATCCTGAAAGTCCTCATTTAAACTACCTTGAACTTATGAACTTGAATAGTTGCGTAAAAATGGTAGCGTACATGACAAATGTCTCATCCAGTACAACTATTAGTAGTTAGCTAGACAAGACTAGCACTATTTACATAATTACATAAAATTCTGTCGTGGTTATATCAGTTTTAATTATTCTTGAAATTCCCCGTACTTAGTGTTTACTCTAGTAATACTTGTTAGTAAGCTATGCTTTCTACTTCGTTATTTTGATCATTTTCAGCTTATAAGATAATCATTATATGAAAGTGGAGATTTGAAAGTTTTAGTACTATAATTCACGTTTTTCAAAGACGAGCCTTATGATATTTGTTCAATTCTCGTTAACTGAGCATATGGCTAACATGTCGATATGAACTAAAAGATGTAATTTATCGATTCTGTTCATTTAATTGGGATTTTGACCCCAAGTGATAGTGAAAGGAAATAAATACAGAATGTTCTTGAACTAGGTTCTTCATATATTTTTCAAAATAAGACTTCCCTGTAAAGTACAACCCTCTTGAAAAGGTGAGTTCAAATCTAGTTACACTTTTGTATCACAAAGTCTACAAAAGTTAAAGAAACGAAACTATATTCTAATTATGCATTATGACATTTGTATACTGACTGATATTATTAATGATCTATTAGAAAGCAACATCCATATTTTTATTTTACTGGGTGGCCCAAATATTAATATATTAATTTACAGTACTGTTACTGTTTATCTAACTTGTTTCGTTTTTGATTGTAAGCAAATAATTAACGATCGCACTAGAATAATCGCTTAAAGCGAAATATTACTAGATTTCATTACAACTAACTCTGATTGAATATTAGAAATGTGGAAGTCTTAGATATGTATTTTTCTGACCACGATGTTCTGACGAGTTTCCAAGGCTCACCATGATGCGACATGTAGTATCAAAAGTGGAGAAGTCATATTAGACATATTTTTTATCGAAACATTTTATAATAAAGAGTTATACAAAATCGCTTAAAACCCCCAAATCCCAAGTTGCATCAAACTCTTTAGAAAATTAAAATAAAAAAAAATTGAAAATTGAAAAATGAGTTTATAACATTCGATTACATCACCTCCAGACAAAACACATTTTTCAATTCGCTCCTTAAATTCAGTCTTACATTTCTCAGTTGTCATGGAGTCACCTCTTTACAGGCCTCTCCAATTCTCTCGCATGACCCTTTCCTGTTTGTTGGCCTTGTCTTGTAAACTTTTTCTTTAAAGGTTCCCCACAAAAAGAAATCTAAGGGTATGATGCCCGGAGACCTGGGAGCCCATTCAATTAGTGGGCTATTGAGACTTATCCCTCTATTGTAAAAATGATCATTAATCCACTCCCGTATAATAAGAGTGTTTTATTTAATTCCTTGCCTTCATGTTGGTACTAGGGGAGCGTCTATATACCAAATTTGATCAAAATCGTTAGAGCCGTTTTACAGAAAAAAATTATTCTATATTATTCTTCCTGTTTTTAGGGGTTTACTCCCCCCACATTTGAGCTAGGATCGATTTTGCGATTTGGCCTCGAGGTGTGGAAGTCTTGAATACACATGTAAAATTTGAACCAAACCGATTAAAGTAGTTTCGGCTCTAGGTGCAACCACAGACGGCAGACAGACATTTTTTTAAAACCACTTTCCATCAAAAACTCAAAATCGAATATTTGCACGATCACCATACTTTCCTTATATACTACGTATATGGGAAAGTAAAAATAAATTACTGTATATTTATAATATAATGCTACTATTCCTGGTATTTCAGTTTGTTTTGCTTACACCGTATACATTTTGCAAATATTTTAAATGTTATTGTTTCTAGGGACGTACGCCAGTAACAGAGCACGTCGAGCCATTTCATCTGATGAAATGATCAATATGATCGAGGCCGAGAAGAGATTAGTTTCAGAATTGGGTGAAAACGTCTGCATTTACCCAAAGGTCTGTTTACATCACGCTGAGAAGGCTAGAAAAACTAGCGGACGACAAGAATTGGTTGTTGACTGGGACGATGTCTTCAGGTAAATAAAAGCGTTAATAACTCCCTTTTTTATTTGTCTCTCCTTTGATTTCTTTCTTTAATATATCCATCGGAATGTAAGGGTTCTGAAACGTGACAGTGTACAGATTTGGAGAGATTTTTATAATCATAGTTTTAACAAATATTCTAATGAGTTGAAAAGAGCAGATCTTTAACAAGTATTTTTGTATAAAATGTACGAAAGCATCAAAGATAGATTTCATGATGTTTCTTAACAGTATTTATAAGTTTTAGAAGTGCTATAATTAAGCATTATTTTTAAAGGAATTTGCAGTTATGCAATTAAAAGCATTCACATGAATTTATGAATGAAGTTTGTAGAGATTTGGGCAGGTTTTTTAATAATAGTTTTCACTTACGAACATTCTGAGGAATTGAAAAGATCAAGTACTTTACAAGAATTTACAGCCAAGAGTTCACGAGCATTTACAAGTACCTCCGTATAAAATTTTTGAAAGTTTCGAAGAGAGATTCCATAAGTAAAAATTATTTTTATGAGTATTTTGGGGAATTGAGAAGAGCAAGTATTTTACAACAATTTACAGACAAAAATTTACAAGTATTTTCGTATAAAATTTTCGAAAGTTTCAAAGAAAGATTCCATGATGTTCTTTAACAGTATTTGTAAGTCTTAAACGTACTATAAGTAAAAATTGTGTTTAAGAGATTTTGCAGTTATGTGATTAAAAATTTTCACATGAATGAATGAAGTTTATACGTATGTGATTTAGAGAGGTTTATTAAGAGCAATTAAGAGTAATTGAAGGGGGCAAGCATTTTACAAGAATTTGCAGGCAAGAGTTTACGAGCATTTACAAGTATTTTCGTGCAAAATTTTTGAAAGTTTCAAAGAGAGATTCCGTAATGTTTCTAAAGATATTTGCAAGTATTAAAAATACTATTAATTAAAAATTCCGTTTAAGAGATTTTGCAGTTACGTGATTTATGAGTATTAATAAAACTCGGCAAGGAATAGGAAACTTCCTATTTCTCATAAAATCTTACGAATGCTAATAGACCTCGGAGAGGAATTTAAGAAAATTATTGAATAGTAATAATTTTCGATACTAATTTTAGTGAAGAAAGTAAAATAGGATAGGGACAGCAATTGTATTGGACAAAAATAAAAGATAAATAAGTATCTTTTAGGTAGGGTAAATAAAAGAATATAGGTTATATCTCAGTCTTTATGAAATCGTGGGTTGTTTAGAGAATTTTTTTAAAAGTAAGAAAAATCTAGTTTGTTCAGCTACTGATTATATCCAAAAAAATATGAGATACAACGTTACGTACCAGAGATTTTTGGATATCACGGCACACTCAACACTCTCTGCCAAGGTTCATATATGGCCACCTAGACTTAATACAATATAATAGCTATTAACTGTCATTTTAAAAACAAATACCATGTTGCGACACATGGTTGAAAAGATAATTTAAAGGCGAATCAGACAAGTAAAAAATATATACAGGGTACCATTTAAAATAACGAAGTTTGGGTGACTTCCGCTTAAACCGGAAGTTGAAAAAAGTGCTTGATAGGCTCAAAATAAAGACAAATTATACAATTCTTCTAATATTAAAAATTTTAACTTCTTAAATAGCAAAATTACCAGAGTGTTACATATCTCCTGTGCCATCCGGTATATTTTTATGAGATTTTATGAGAGATTTTTAGCAGGGATGATATCGGGTATCCATGCATATTAATTCGAAATTTTTTAATAATACCTGTTGCCAGTTAAAAAAAATACTGTATTTTATTTAAATAGAGAATGTCATTTTAATACATTTAAAAATTAATTTGTTATTAATGATGAATCTGTTCAAGTGTTTTAATAATTAATTAGAGCTATATTCATAAATTGTTGTAATGTGCAACGTAGTAACTGCATGGTTTCAAAGACATAAGTGTACTTTTATCTATATAATATAAAATTTAACGAGCTTTGACACATTTTTATAAATAGTGACGATATTGGGTCAAGACTGGATATTTAAAAAAATGCTACTTAATTGTCTCGATTACTTTTAATAACAGTCATTAGTACCTGTCCTCCCTTTATAATTATCATACTATATTACATGCACTGATTCCTAAATGGATTTGCAACTTTGTTGCAGAAAACGATTTATAAAATATCGATCCTTTATTGAAACCGTCAGGTCAACGTTTGCCAACTGCTTTAATTATAGTACAAGTCGAGAATACGTAAGCTATAAAATAAATTTTACACGTATTAATTTCATGGCGTCCTGTTTAATCATATACAAAGTGTCACATCGTAAAGTGTAAAAGGGAAAAAACTTTTTTGTTTGCTAATTAAACACACTTCATAACGTTTTCTTCTTCCACTAAAGATAATTACATACAAAGTATCAAGTCGTCAAGAAAATGCGAAGTCTAATATTATTCTTCATATGACAATTAGTACACAGCAATGTGTCTCGTATAAGGGTTGATGAATCGGAGATTTTCCTAGCCACCTAAGTAACATTTTTAGGCACAGTTTCCGAACAAATGTGGTAGTGGAAATACAGTTAGTTCTGTAAATATTCCGATTCTTGTTTGGGAGAAACAGAAATTGTTTCTACGAAAATTGCGTCAATTTTTATGAGCTACAAAATGGTTTAAATACATTTGAAACCCATGGCCTACTTTAAAGTTATGGCGGAAAATATTGAAAATGCGGAATATGTCTAAGCCAAATATCTCGTTAAGTGTAATAATTAAATATTACCAAACAGAACACAAATGCTTCGATTGCAACAATTTGCGACTGAAATACTATATTTTAATATTCTGCCCTCTAGAAGCACACTTGAGCTCAGGTTATAAATATTACCCAAGTAGTGTCAAACTTCCTTTTTGGATCAAGAAATTGAGTTGAAAACTTTGCTAGTGGTTAAATTTAGTTTTTCATCCGGTATCAAACCGACTAACAACCACATGCCTAACTAAATTAATCTCCAGCAAAATTTTTATTCCATATTAATGGATCAGCATGCTCCTCCTCTTGTAAATATTGAACTTTTTTAGTACTATAAACCGGTAACCATTTTTCTTTAAAAATATTTTAACACTTGTTTTATTTATACGAAAATTGAATTGAACTTCTCTTAATGATGTTTCCTAATTTTCCGTATTTTTGCTTCTTACATAATTAATAACTCAGTTTACCGTATTCACATTATCAGTAACACTGTTCGTCCTCACCTTCTTCTTTAAAAATGAACCATTGATTTTTAGTTTCGAAGCTAACTTTCTAAACATAGTTTTACTCGGCTGCATTATTTGTGGAAATCTATTTCTATATTCTACTGCAGCTAATGCAGAGTTAAAATTGCATTAGCAATATGTAACAAACATATTTTAACGATCAATGTGAGTGAAAATCATTTTTGTAAATTCTAAATTCTTAAAAGAGTGCGAGCGAGTGAGGATTTAACTATTAACTGAGATCATCTGTCAAACAATTGAATTGCTCAGTTTTCCCATAGCCAACTATTTTAAAATAATTGAAATAATAGTGCAATCAGTTTAGTAGATAACATGAAATTCATAAAGATAATAATAAATTTACAAGAAATATGAATGATAGTAGCCGCGAAGGAGATTTCTTCGACAAGCTGGAAAAGTCTATGAATAGTAAATAAAATTAGTAAAGGCCAATACCTCCTTTTTTAACAAATTTATTAAAAGTAAATTTCTACATGCCTATTGCCCGCTGTCTTATTTTAAATACTGTATTCTAAAGCAGTTGTCAGTTTTTATTCTATCTAGGCGTGTTAACGAGAAATCTTAAATTTTCATCCATGTTTTATGGAAGAAAATATATTAATGCATTTATGTAAATACCGGGTGTTAGAAAAGTATAGGAACGGTGGAAAATCTCGAACAGTTTGCATCAAATCGAAAAATAAAAAATACTTGTAAAAATATTTTCAAAAAACTATCTACTGATACCAAAATGACCTCCCCACCTACCACTCTGTGGGTGGGGCGAGGGGCAACTTTAAAATTTCAAATGGAAACCTCTATTTTTTATTGCGGAATCGGATTCTACGGCAAAAAATACGTACATTTTATTCCGGACATTTTTTTCGATTCTTGCGCGGTGTCGCTGTAATGAAAAGAAAACATTACTGTTTCAAGAGTAGCGGCTTGTGCCCATAGAAAAACGTCCAATTCAAAAACTGAAAAACACGTATTTGTTATTTTTACGAAATCTATCCAATGACATTGAATTCGACTCTCCCGCGCCAATATCCATTGGCTTGATGACGGTCTCGATAACTAGGGCCGAGTAGGACTACTACTCTTTGCTCCTAGATTATCTCTGTAGACCTAGACCGGCCTTCGTGATAGGTGGGCCCGCTTACTTCTACCAGACCCAGCCCGCAAATGCGAGATGTGTCGTGGTATTTTCTGCGGACCTCCCCTGGTCCTGGCTCTTCAACCTCGCTGGCAGAGGTCTCTTCTGGCGCTCTTCTTGTCTTGATATTTTCTTTCTTCGCCAGCTTGTCACCCCCGTGGGTAGTCATCGGTCTAGTTGGGTTTTAGGAAGTTTTGGCTGGGATTGACTGCCGGTACGTAGGACACAGTAAAGGTGTGTCCTACCCCGGATCATCGGAAAGGTAAGGATATGAGCTGTGTAGCTCGGAAGTGTGGAGACCCTAAGTGCTTTTTTAGCACTTTCGGACTCCACGGAGCAGGTAGGACAACGGGCGTTGGACGGTATGTTGTCCGACGCCCGCAAGGAGGTTGGGTTTGGGTAGAAAAACGTCATGTCTCTGGTAGTGGTGGTCCGTCCTGGGGTATCTGAAACAGATCGGTTAGCGGGAAATATAAGTTATACTCACCCGTTGTCCAGAAGCTGTACCCTCGGCCGTTTGTGCCTCGGGGCGTCGGCAGGGTCGTAATCAGTGGCCTGTCTGATTAGCGGGTTCCCGTGCTCCTCTGCTTGGGCGTACAGCTTCTTCGCTCGTTCCCGGATGACTTCAGTGACCGTGGTGTACTCCAGGTCTCTGACGATGTCTGCGTTTCTCACGTACCATGGTGCGTCAACCGCCGTCCTGAGGGCGATGTTTTCCACTGCCTGGATTTTCTTCATGTAGGACTTTGCCTGGTAACCCCACGCTACCGAGGCGTACGTCAGCTGCGGCCTGATGAGGGTTTTGATAAGCGTGAGCTTATTCCTCAGGTTGAGACGGCTACCGTTTCCCATCATCGGGTAGATGAGGGCTCTTGTGCGCCGCGCCTTGGCTGTAATAGCGTCCGTGTTCTGTCTCCACGTTAGGCTTTTGTCCATGACCACGCCAAGGTATTTGACGGTGTCGTGCCATTGGATGTCCTCGCCGTTCATGGAGACGTGTCCTGTGGGAATTTCTTTCCGCACTCGTCTGAAGAGTATGGCTTGGCTTTTGTCGGCGTGGACGGCGACTTTCCACTTCGTGCACCATTCTTCCAGGAGTGTGGCCATTTCCTGGAGTTTTCTGGTTGCGTTCCTGGCTTTCCAGGATCTGGCAATTATTGCTGTGTCGTCTGCATACAGGGCCAGGGCTGTGTGGTCGGACCTGGGGAGGTCTGAGGTGTAGATAGCGAACAGGTGCGGTGACAGCACCGAACCTTGCGGGACTCCCGCCTCCACGGTCCTGTAAGTGGAGAGTTGGTCCAAGATTTTGACCCTTAGCTGTCTGCGGTGCAGGTAGGACCTCACTAGTTTGACGAGTTCGATGGGGTAACCCATACTCATCATACTCTTCGACTCTCCCACTAATCCCTATTTTTTATAGCGGATTAGGATTCTACGGCCAAAAATACGTGAATTTTATATCGGGCATTTTTTTTAATTCTCGCAAGGTGTCGCTGCAATCGCAAAAAATTGAGTAGAAACATGAAAGTTTTGAACGCATACTTAAAAAAATACGAAAAGTAAAACTACTGATCTCAGAGTGAATTCCCGAGCTGTTTTGAGAACAGTGATTTTACACGGTCGTGCAGAAACAACAACTATTAACATTCTGTAAATTTTCAATTTACATTTTTTACAGGGCAATAAAAAACTTGATTTAAAAAAAACTAATAATTTTACCTCTTAATTCAGCCACTTCAGACAAGTGGCAAGGAAGGTAACTCAGGGATTTAAGGCAATGTGAGGATTTCGGCCAGTTGAGGCAATTAGTTTACAGCTTAACTGCTACACTAGCAGGTTTTAATTTCAAGATTATAGCAGGTGTTCAAAATGGTGCCCATTGACTTCTTGGCATTGTCCGAGACGAACGTAAAAATTTTCAATAGCACTTCTTATCATTTGAGGTGGTATTTCTGCAAAAATGTTTATTATGCGCTACCTCAGCTCTTCCAAATCACGAGGTTTAGTGAAATAAACCTTACCCTTCACGTAGTCCCAAACAAAATAATCAAGTGGCGCGAGGTCGGGAGATCTTGCTGGCCATTCAATAGTTCCCTCTTCGACCTATCCATCGATTTTCGAAAGTACCATTCAAATAGTCCCTAACAATATCCCGATAGTGTGGAGGAGCCCCATCTTGCTGGAACCAAACATTATTGAATTCATCACCAGCAATCTCTTGTATTGCGGGAACTATTTGATTTATCAACATTTCCATGTATTTTTCTCCATTGAAATTTTCATCTATGAAAAACGGTCCTATGATTCGATCCCTGAAAACTCCTGCCCAAACATTTAATCTTTGTGGATGCTGCCTGTGTGTTTCAAGCATCCAGTGAGGGTTTTCGTCACTCCAATATCTGAAATTATAGCGATTAACTTTTCCACTGAGTTCGAAAGTTGCTTCATCTGAGAAGACAAGTAGAGATGACAAAAAATTTGGATTTTGGTTACTCCTTTCCATCATTAATTCACTAATTCAAGTCGCCGATCAAAATCATCTTCATTTAACTCTTGGTGAAGGTGAATTTTGTAAGGATAAAATTTCAAAAGTTTCAAATTCTTACGAACTGAAAATGCACTCATATCAAGCTGTTGACTGGCTTTTCTGATTGATAACCTTCGATTTTCAACAAATGCCTGGGCCACTTCCATTTGTCGAGCTTCCGATGTTTCAGATTTTGGTCTTCCAGATTTTGGGCGATTTTTATTTGTCCTTGTGTCTAGGAATCGTTTGATAGTACGGGACACAGTAGATTTCGAAATTCCCACTTGATCTACATGGAAAGTTTCGTTGAATAAAATCACAACTTCATCATAAGACCTTTCTTCTTTATCGCCTCACCCTCGCATCATTAAAAGAGAAACTCTCTCTCTTCCTCTGTTAAAGTAGCCATTATGCAGAAAAAAACGCGAGAACTAATGAAAAATGAAATAACTTTTTCTGTACAAAAGTGCGCTCCTTGCCTCTATGAAAGTTGGAAGGAACTGAACGTTCTCGTAGAAATATCACAAAACAAATACTTTTATTAAGAACACTTAAAAAAAACATTCATAAAAACCAAGATATCACAGATATTGTTTTTTAAACTGAATGTTTACGAATGTCAACACGAGTAGCTAGATTTTGTAAATATTTACAAACTTATGGACGCTTAAGGTTTATTTCAATTTTGTGCGATTGCAGCGACACCTTGCGAGAATCTAAAAAAATGCCTGATATAAAATTCACGTATTTTTGGGCGTAGAATCCGAATCCGCTATAAAAAATAAGGATTTTCATTACAAATTTAAAGTTGCCCCCGCCCCACCCACTGGCTTAGGAGTGAGAGAGTCGAATCCAATGCCATTGGATAGATTTCGTAAAAATAACAAATACGTGTTTTTCAGTTTTTGAATTGGACGTTTTTTTATGGGCACAGGACGCTACTCTTGAAACAGTAATGTTTTGTTTTAATTTTTTGCGATTACAGCGACACCAGGCAAGAATCGAAAAGAATGTCCGGAATAAAACTTACGTATTTTTAGCCGTAGAATTCGATTCCGCAATAAAAAATAGTTGTTTCCATTTGAAATTTTAAAGCTGCCCCTCGCCCCACCCACAGATTGGTGGGTGGGGAGGTCATTTTGGTATCAGTAGATAGTTTTTTGAAAAAATGTTTACGCTTATTTTTTTATTTTTCGATTTGATGCAAACTGTTCAAGATTTTCCACCGTTCCCATACTTTTCTAACACCCGGTATATTAAAATGCAACATTAGCACAAATAGACCATAATATGTCCCTGTTCTTCAAGTGCCAAACCGGTAGTATTGTCGCGTGGGCACGTTTGTGTAATGATATCTATTTTTATTACTAAAATATTTTTTGTAAGGTCCTTTACTATTCGGTATACTAAACCATAAGAAGTTATATACGTATCCAAAATGTATCGGAACATGTTGCCCGTAGCTCCCATTTTGTGATAGTCACAGCCACACTTTGACACTTTGTTAGGAACGTTTGCCAAAAGGTTCATTAAATGCCACTCGGTCGTTCCAAGGCGCCAATCTTGGACCTCTATTGTTATTATTTTTAGTATCAACAATTTGTGCTGTCAAATTAATTGTAACAAACTACTTTTTGCTGATGATATATCACACCTATGAGATAAATCAGCTAAGTATAAAAAATGGTGTGGTGTGGTGGTGGCGTTTTTACAATATTATTAGTAACTTCTTTTAGATGTTTCCCGAAGTTAAAAAATTACTGATTACCACCAGGATTAGATTAAGTCTTAAAAAAATATGAAAATAATACCGGCTTATCAGTATCTGCTGAGTTTCATAGCCCACTAAGGAATTTTTACTTAAGACTTAATAAACAACCCGGAAAATATATTAATTCATTTCTCGAAATCGGTACATATAGAAAGCACTAAATTTTCAGAAAACAATACCCATCTGTTGGTTTCTCTAATTTATAGAGCGGCTAGGACTTGCAAAATTCCCGATGGGCGGAAAATAATTTGGTATGAATTAATATTTATAAACAACTTAAAACAATTGTGAGTCATTAGTAAACTGAACTTTTTTTGAGAAATTTAGCGTTCTTAAAACTCATGTAATTGGGGTTATCCTGCTGGGCAAATAAAAATTATTATTATTATATTACTTAAGCGTACCCGGTTGAAGCGTTTTACCATCCGCGTAAAAAGTAGACTCTCGCTATCCTCTGTTTAATAAACATTTTTTTCACGTTTATACACAGCCGCATATATTATAGTACGAATATCCATTTTACATACCTTCATATTTTAATTAGTAATCTATTAAATTAATATTATATTCAAATAAATGCTTGGGAAATATTAGTTAGTTATAAGTAGGTCTCGACATATCATCATATTGTATTTTACGCGCATTATTCAAGAACAAGATCATCGAAATTGCTTAAGAGCTATTAGGGAAATTGAGGACGATTGTCACCTTAATCATAATTTATTTAAATTATTTAGAGTGGAGTATTTCGTTTAAATGTCAGCAAATGATTGCACAATATTTTTAGTTTTGCAACAGGTAGTGTAAAAAGATAATTTAGTAAATTTCCCATTCTTAAATTCACTAGGAATTAATAAATTGGGAGCGGTAGAGAAGAGGACAGTAGAGAAAGCAGAGAAGTTTGATACATTATAAGAATAAAAATAAAGTGCTGAGATGAACAATCTATTATAACACAAAATAACACCGAAAAATTTTCAATATCGTTACCATCAGGTCCATGAACAATAAAAATTGTTCCAATTGGCCTCCATTATTTCAAACGTAAAGCTCATATCTTCTTTTACTTGCACGTCCAGTGGAAATAGTAACGCAGTTTTTTCTGTCTGTCTGTCGATCTGTAACTTTTTGTGCTCACATTTACTTTGGAACCGTTTATGATATTGATTTGAAATTTGGTACACTTATGTATTATAACGAGATCTGGAACTAGATTATATTTTGATCTAATTCTGTTGAAGGGTTCGGGGGTAAATGGGGTAAATAAGGGTAAATAGGCAAAGCAAACAGGTAAGAGTCTATAACATTCTAATTTAGAGCATGTACGAGAAGTCAAGGTCTCAAAGTTCTTTTTGGATCAGCCACCCCCCACTATCACCTCCAATACCACCACTCCCACACTATTATGAAAGGGAGTAAAAAAATGAAGATAGTGTGTATACAAGAACAAAACGTCTCAAAAAAATTTTTGGCGTTAGCTAACCCTCTACCACCATCATTGTCACCCCCGCTCTATTACTAATGTGAGTAAAAAATTAAATTGGGATTTGGCGTGTATAAGAGAACCAAGGGCCTCTAAACATTTTTTTGGTATTAGCCACCCCCTCTACCAGCCACATTGCCACCCTCATCCTATTAAAGGGAGTAAAATATTATATAAGAATTTAGTGTGACTTGGATACAAAATTTGGATGTGGAAGTAGTGATTCCTTGGGCAGCGGTTTTTAAATTATTTAGATAGTTTGAAAGAGAGCTACTGTCCTGGTTTAATTCTTTAATTGTTTCTCTAATTTTAGTTTTAATTATTTTATCATTCTGAAAGTTATAATTAACTTTGTCCTTTAACAACGTCCACAAAAATGCATCCAAAGGTGTTAAATCTGGTCTATTTGTCCTATTGAAGGTGCCAATGTTACTACAGTGAAACTAAACACCACTTTTAATGTATGTTCCCATATGTCTCTAGATTTAAATAAAAATGGACATCTGGCTAGGGCAGTTATTAAAAATTTCTATCGTTTAAAGATAGTGGCCCTTAAGTTCCCATAATTTTTTTTATATTCAACTTCTGGAATAATTTGAAATTTTTTATATAATTTGGAAAGTCATTAAATATGGATTATTACGAGTAGAAATATACACTTCCCCATGTTATTAATCCATATCTAAGAATTCATTCGACCAAAGCATGATACAATGACTTTAAAGTACTTATTAAAAGGCATGTGATCTATGGTAATTCCGAGATATATAATGTTGTTTATTTGCTGCAGTTTCATAGCACATATACAGTTACGCTTTTGTGCATTTATACATGAGTATGTGTGTAACTTAGGTACGTTTCTGTCATATATATTAAAGCACATATATTTAGTCTAGGTTAACTGTTAGGTAATTTTCCGATAGCCAATGTTGTAGTTTTGAAAACTCCATCACCACTTTATTTGAAACATTTCCCCAGGAGTCATCCTCAACTAGAAGACCAGTGTCATCTGAATATGCTACTACTTTTCCATTAATTGGAAGTTGAAGTAATTCATTGACATTAATATTTAAAAAAATTGGCTCTAGAATCGCTTCTTGAGGAATGCCATATTTTATTATTTTTCAATTACTTCTATTTTCACCAATTTTTACATATTGAAGATAACATGATGAGCCGAATTTAGTTCGATGTGATATCTCTGGAACCGTGCATTTTACACATTTCGCAAAAATAGTACCTCAGTGAACAATCCTTCTATTGATATCCTAGTCATGAAGTTGAGAGAAAACTAGTGGTAAAAATTAAATACTACCCAGTATTCGACACATGCGTTTAACATTGGCACCTTCGCCAGATATTTAAATAACGCCCCTTAATATGTAATTACGTTACGTATCTCATCCCAGAACCCGAAACTAATACAATAAAATTATAGATATTTATTTGAAGAAACTCAGAAGAAAACTGACAATATTTCTTTTTTGTCTATATACAAGTTTCTTTTTAACACTAGAATTTTTCAGTTTTGCACAGTCCTAGAACTCCGTGGGTGACATCTTTTCACTTATAAACCCAACCTCTTTTTCAATTTGTTTTATGCTTAATCTGCTTCCTAATTTTCATGCAACTGCTGAATATTTAAAAACAGTTAGAAGCAGAACAACACTTCCAAATACTTGCAGTATTAGTTGATTAATTATTTTTTTTATTTGCTTTTAGCAACTACAAGGCCTCCAACGAAAAGCAAAAGGAATTCTACTTGCTAAGTGTATTTCTAGGAGACTTCATAGGATCACCGCGTTTTTGCAACCAGCTTCAGAAGCGGGGGAGAGCTTGTACTGAATAGATACCAGTAGGAGAATGATAATATTCAGATAAAGTGCCTTTTGGTCTGAGAGGTAAAGCAACATTTGCCCCAAAGGACCTCAGTTGATAAAAATATGAAACCATCGTAGGCAGTTGTACTCAAGATCACCGATAAAACCTGGGCGGTGTGTGTTTTGTTGTGGAGTATAAATAAATAGAAAATAACAAATGAATATTACAAATTTCATCAATTCCAGAACCGTTTAAAAGTTATTTTATCTCAAAGTACCCAAGTAACACAACTTATTTTGTATTTTCAATCCCCATAACAAATCTAGCACTGCAACTATTAATTAGAGACACCAGATACAACTTCTTATGGTTACTAAATACTTGAGGTTGCTTGGGCTATAAGTAGGTTTTGCAAAACCATTTTGATTACTACAAATTGTTTCTCCAAATATTTATTTATATTTTTTGTAACTGCATAGTATCCGATTTGGACCACGAGGGCATCTTTAGCGGATATAAATCATTTGGTAATCTTCTGCGTTTTAAGTTCCAGTTTGTAAACTACTAGTGTAAAATAATATTAATAAGTCTGTCAACGTATCATGTAACACGTATCTAAAAGACTTTTTATTGTTATTCTACAGTCATTTGTTAGTATTGCTCAATGTTTATCTAGTATTAAGATATATAAATGTATATAATTTATTCATAGGTTACATTTGTCATTTGTGTAGTGACCCCATTATAGAAAGGTCTAAAATTGTATAAGAATATTGTCACTTCCATATCAACGCTTCCCATGTGTTTAATTTAATGTAGAGGAATTTGTGATAATGGCTTTTAGAATTTTGTACATAAGTAAAATAAATTATTTTGTTCTATTTCGTTGGATACTTGGCATTATTACTATTTTTTCCTAAAGGTTACATGTAAAGGATCTGATGATGCAGACAGCTAAATTATCTAGAATTTAATTTTAATAGATAATTGCGTATCCACATCCAAGAGAAAAGATTTTTTTTCAAATTTATTTATCACTGTGACATTTTTACAAGTTGTCCTTTTTTGTAATTATATAGTTAATATATTTGTTATTAATTTTAAAATTCCATTTGTTAACATTATGTATTATGACACCGGAAGGGACTAACAGTATTTAACATTTTGTTCATACGTTAATATTCGATGCATTTTCTAGGAATATTACGACTTATAGGTTTATATTTATAATATAATATAAGGTAATAGTATAATATAATATAAAATGAAATAATTAGAACAGAGGAAGATAAGGAAAATATATAATTAATTATATTTTATTATCATTATTTTCAACTTTGTTAGTTACCAGAGTCGGTAGTTACGGGGGAAGGTTTTGTTTTATTGTTAGGCCAATAGTTAGAGGAGTGTGGTATAATTGTCTGTTATGTACTTTTTACATGTTTTTTGAATTTCTTTATTATGGACTTTAATATATTTAGGTAGTTGGTTGTAAAATTTAATTCGATTGAAATTGATTTGTTTCTGACACATTTTTTTGTTGTATTTTGGAGTTTGTTACGCATTTCTTGTTTCATATTGGTAGATTACCAGCGATGTATGTTTCTTGTTGTGAGAATATAGCGGCATGCATATACAACCCTTTTCTTATACATTTATTTAACGTCTGCCTATTTCCGCCATTGAGGCCTAACACCGACGCCTGTAGATGAGCTACCCCCAACCAGGAATTTTGCCGAACCTGTTCCCTTAAGAAGAGTAGGGATCTTTTACTTGCCTAACATTTAATAGACAAGGGACCGACGGCTTTACATCCCCTCCGAAGGATGGCATATCTCTATACAACCCTCGCCTAAGGTTGTATAGCTTCCGCGCATACACTGATATACAAGCCGCTGGAAGATGTGTCACCCATCCAACTACTAACCACGCCTAACGTTGCTTTACATCGCATATCGAAGTATGTACATAGTAAAGACGCACCCACGCTCGCCCCTATATAACCCTTTCACAATCAGTAATTCGTTATCAATAAATATATTTCTATAGTTGTCTCGACGTTTAGTGTTACAAATTGTTCATAGTATATAATTTTGTGTTATCTGGAGAGGCTGGAGGGGGTTGCATTGTATGCTGAGCCCTAGATGCTAATACCATACCTAATTAGGGATTCCGCTAGACTATTACAACTAGGACCCCCGATATGTATGGATATGTAAAAATACATTGACATGAGTGAAACTAGATAATAATATACATATAAATATGTATATATTACATACATATATAGAAATATTATAGTATATATATCCATAGTAATACTATAAGGGCTATGCATAGGTATATTAGGCGTTTCATTATGCGTATAAGTATGCATGAGTTTATATTATTCACATATGGAAGAAGTACTATTCTGTGCAAAAAAAGCGTACAACTCTTGAGCGTGATTTTAAGGTTTATTTAGCTATGTAGATAGTGTTTTTAAATAATACATATTGACGTTGAGCGGCAAATTAATTTCCAAAAGTAATAGTCATAATAGTCTGGAGCTTTGTTTATTATAAATATACCAGAAACTTTATTTCAAGACGAATAATTTAAAAATATACTTTATATATTCCATGCAATAACTTTATTTCAATATGAATAATTTTAAAAAAATATAAATTATATATGCTATACTATCTATGCAATTAGTATTTCGTCATTGTCCCGTCTCTTGTAATCACTTCTCGTAAACGGCTAGGCATCGAATTAATATAGTTTTGAATAAAATTTTCCTTGTTACACATATCTTCCCATTCGTTTTCTATAAATTCCCAAAGTTTGTTGGCATTTTGAGGGTGAAAATGCATTTGATAAATTTTTTTCATAATATAACCCCACACATTTTCCATCAGATTTAGATCAGGACTATAGGCAGGCCAAGGCAATGTCTCGACATTATTATTTAGAAACCACTGTGTAATAATATTTGCTGTATACACAGGGCAGTTATCATGTTGAAAAATAAAGTTATTTTCAGAGTACAGATGAGTCACTGATGGTAACATTATATTTTCCAAAATATTTTCATAGCTTTCTTTTCTGAATGAACCATCTATTTTGAAGCATACACCCATTCCTCTGAAATTTATCCATGCCCAGACATTTACTGAAAATCTCCCACTACTCTGTATTGAATGGACATAGGCTTTGTCAAATAGTGAGTTTCTAGGTCTGTAGACACGAATGTGACCATTGTTTTTGGATTGAAACACTTTTTCATCGCTAAACACGACATTCTGCCAAAATTCTTCACGATAGATGTAATTTAAAGCAAATAGTAAGCGCGTGATAAATCTATTATTATTATTATCCTAGGAAGATTTATCAACACAGCCATCACCCCAGATTTAATCATCACACGAACATGGTTAGAGAAACCCGAATCGAGTAGCATACTCGAGTGCAGTGTTTTGGTGTTTGTCAGAGTCTCCAGGACTCCAAGAATGTGGAATTTAGGACCCCCCCAGGACTATCCATACATTGAGCACGTAAAGATTAAAATAAATTCTTTAAAGTCGCTACAAAACAAATGACAAAAATTCGTTCAGACACGTCAATTTTGAAACGCATTTCTCAATTTGCTTATGTAAAAAAATATGTTCTACAAAGAAACATAATTGAGAAACGCATTTAAAAATCGACGTGTATGAGCGAATTTTGTTGCTTGTTTCAACCCCCTTCAAGTGGCAGTTGCAGCCCCTAAATTTTTAAATGGGAAGCAGGGGCTTGTGATACCTCATTTGAAAGTTCTTTTCATTCTCTTTTCAAAAATGCTATGGTCCTAATATTTATTGCAAAAATTTACGGTCCGCTTGACGAAATTCGCTACAGCAAACGAAAAACATAAAAATCTACAGTATTTTGTTTTTGCAGGCTAGCAAAAACTATTTCAGTGTGATACTTCATTTGAAAGGTCTTTTCATTCTTTTTTAAAAAATGCTATGGTTTTCATGTTTATTGCAAAAATTAACAGTAAAAAGAATAATTCATGTGCCTGACGTAATTCACAACAGCAAACTAAACAAAACTTAATTTCAATGTAGTAAATGTTCAAAATGAGTTCCTTGAATATCTTGTCGTAAATAAAAATGTCTTCTAACGTTTTCCAACATGTGAAGCGTGATCGACCTAACCACAACCGTTATTTTCCTTAAGTCAGCTATATCGCGTGGTTTAATTTTGTATACCGTACTTTTCACATATCTCCATAGAAAGAAATCTAAGGGTGTAAGATCAGAAGAACGTGCTGGCCATTCTAGCGATCCTCGTCTCCCTATCCACGTATTTGGAAATGTTAAGTCGAGGTATTGCTCCATCCTGCTGGAACCATATTACATCCGCTGGAACTTGTGGGTTTGCTTGAGCAGGATATAAGTTTCCCAAAGTTGGCACGACATTATTTTGGAGCAGAGCTAAATAATTATCTCCATTCAAATTGTCATAATGAAAAAGGGACCAATGATATGATTTCCAATTATCCCCCCCCCCCAAAAAATGAACTTTTTTCGGATTTTGCGTATGTAATTCTCTTATCCAAGATTTTCGTTAGCCCAGTAGCGACAGTTTTGACGATGAACATGGTCATGAAGAGTAAAAGTGGACTCCTGGGCTGTGGTCAGTTTGTATTTTCTATTAATTCACGAATAATTGAGGAATGGGAAACATTCAATGATAAAGCTTGACTTGAGTCGACTTGAATTATATGGGTTTTCTTCGAAATCAAGCAGTATATCTAATTTGGTATCGTTACTAATTGCATTGGAAGCTTCTTTTTTTATCTGCCGTACATATCCATTTTTGCGAAACTGCTGTTCAGTTTTGTTAATTCTACCTTGGGATATATATAGGCGGCAAATCAGGAAATTTTTCTTGAAATAGACAAGCAACTCTCTTTTGTGATTGCTGATCACATCTTATTTCCGTAACCAACCATCTGTAAGATAATTATTTTGTGCATTTCGTTTAAATAAACCATGTTTAGAAATTGCAGTTAGCAAATTTCAAACAATACGCAAAACACTGACAACTATTTATTGACAACTATTTATTGCTGTCAATCGCTACGGCATTTTCAACAAAACTGGCAATGCTAGTTATGAAGAATTTTGATGTTTTTATGCCTTCTTTTTATTTGATAATGTTGAAAAAGAACACTGAAATAGTTTTTGCTAGCCGGCAAAAACAAAATACTATAAGTTTTATGTTTTTCGTTTGCTGTAGCGAATTTTGACAAGCAGGCCGTAAATTTTTGCAATAAATATTAAAACCATAATATTTTTGAATGGAGAATGAAAATACCTTTCAAATGAGGTATCACAAGTCCAATTTAAAAATTTAAAGGTTGTAACTGCCACTCAAAAGGGTTTGAATTTAGGGGTGAAACTTGTACATTGCAGGATGTCATTTCGGAATCCCAAGTCGACTTGTCTCGGGATTATTTATAAATATGCACAAAAATTGAGGTACTGAATTTATTCCATTTGTCTGTTCCACGCTTCATAACAGTAAATTATGACGAGTTAAACTGAAATAAGAGCTTGTAAAAACCAGAAATGTCTTGAATATTTATTATATTTCTATATTTGTTACTAATGTTAATGACTTAACAGATATCTTAGGTCTAACAAAAATAAATATAATATCACTATTACTAAGCACTTATGGATATAACATAAAAAATAGAATCTTAAGGCCGAGTACCTATTTAACAAATCAACTGATAATAAAAATAATTTGAAAACTGCACATTATTTACAATTTTTTAATATTTAAAAATGATTTCCTTTAACAATCTTTTTCATTAAGATGGAAACGTAACCTTCCTCCCATTTCTCTCGTTACTATTTGCCCCAAAATTATTTGTAACATAATTCTGAACTCTGCCATTAAATCTATTAAAGTTGATTCTTACATCGTCGTCTTCGTAAAATTCTTGATTGTTACTCTCCAGTTCTTCAGCGTCCAGTCGAAGATCTCCTGTACCAGTTCTAACTGGAAAAATGATAGGAGCAGCTTTGTGGTTTGGCAAGGGTTTTTGCAAATCTAGTTCGTTGTTATTGTGATAATATTGTAAATCGTACGGCAATTCTTTGGGTTTACGGAACGGTTGTTCTGGATAATTCCTGAAGTCGTCTTCAGTTGGGAACTTCAACGAACTTTGTGAGTGAAGAAAGACATATTCATTTAAATTTGGTTTTACCTCGTTGCTGAATATGCTGTCTTCTTCGCTGGGAAATTTAAGACCATTCAGTGTAGAGACACTTTGAAAATTTGGGTACAACTCCTCGTCTCCTACTGGAAAAGTTACACCTTTTTGTTCTCTAGTACTGCTTGGTACATAGTCAACTGGCTTATTCTGTATACGTTGCTCCGCAACAGATTTCCTCAACCTAAAATTCGAAGGCACTTGGTGTTGAGGGTGATAGTTTTTAGAGGGGATAGCACCGTTGAAATATCGGAAAAACCCGCCATTATGATTGTTCAGGTATTGAACCAATTTATCAGGATCCGACGGACATTCCGGGTAAGCATAGTTGCAAGATCCCGTATTGCCCTTGGACGCGTACCCTTGCAAAGCGGCTTTTCCAAAATACAACAGGGGGGATGATTGCACTCCGCTTAGAGTGGACAAAAAACTAAAAATAAAATAAGTATTCTTTAGTATTTACTTTATTATATTTATACAATGAGGTAGTAGTGAGTGCGACTCACCCAAGTAGAGATTCCATGTTGATGTTTATTGGTAAGTTCAAGCTTTGTTGCCTCCCAGAAATTGCGCCTGCAAGGAGTATTGATGTTTATGTATTTACTTGCATTAAAAAAAATTGCATTACCTGACGTTACTTCACAGATAATTTTTGGCACACATTGAAGATCATCATTTCTCGCCACCGTAAATAAAATATCCATTAATGATTGCTTGGGAACGTCAGAATTTTGTGTAAATGGTTGAAAAGATGGCTTTGATGGAGGGTTATGAGTATGAGGTTTATAATACGGTTTGTCGTGGTATAAATTCTGATAAGTTGAACCAGGGTACTGACCATTCAGGAGGTAGTTTTGATAATATTGCGGATATTTCCCTGGGTATTTGTAAGAGTAAGGGTAGGGATGATTTCCATGAATCTGTCGACTTTGTAGGGCGATATTTGACAATTTCCTAAAACAAAAAATCATATAAAGCCTCTGCTCTCGAACTTGAAGTTGGGATAGAAAAAAACCTTGAGAGATAACCTTAAGTCCACCCTTCAACAGAAATGTTAATACTGAAGTTCACGAGGATTAATTGAAAGAAACCTGTAAAAGTCTTAATGACAGCAGAAAACGTACTTTTACACATCGTAAGGGCGTCCCACATTTTTTTGCAGAATTAGCAAAAAGATTATTTAGAGGGTATCTCAAACATTTTTTAAATCTAATATTATGCCTTAAGTTTGAGCCGCAGCGTATGTCCATTGGCTTAATTGAAGCTTACTTGATACTTGTATTTTGCGCACTAGTTTATATTGTATATTTTCTCTACTTACCACAAAATTTCAGCAGTTTCATTCTGTGAACTGCTGTTTATAGATAATCCACCGGTAACACAAACCACCATCACAAACAAATACTTTAAGGTGAACATGGCACGAGTGAAAATGTTAAACTTCTCTTTACCAGCATATAACATCTAATGAGGCAATGATAACCCATGATCGCCTAGCAAAATTTCTCTGGTAACGAAAGTGATGTGGGTGTAGAGGATTTGCCATATAAACTAGGCCCACACGTGATATAAACACTTTCATTTTGCAACATTGGGAATTTGGTACAAACATTAAATCGGGTGTGGGTTTACGCGTAATTTTTTACACTGTGTCCCACTCAATGACCAGTATATATCTGGTTTAAATAGATTTTGAGAATATCCGGGAAATTACTGTTTCATGCAATTATACTTCGTGAAAATCAATAAAAATGGCACAAATGCTAATACCTAACAATTTGACAAGGGATGGTATAAATATTTCTGATCTAGTAGAAATATGCAATGTCTTTATTTCGTAGTACTAACATTGTATCAAAACATTGGTTAAGTCCCGCATTCATTATTGCATAAATGTAGAGGGGGATCTACACAATAACACTTCAAAACAGTTATCGAAAGCACAATTTTCAAAATAATTTAGCCATTTACTATGTTTTGAGAGAATATGCAATATTCGTAGTTTATATATGATTTCAATCTGCTACTTTTTATACAAACACACAGAAGTCAAACAATACATTAATTACTGCAACTGCACTCGAAATAATATATCAATATTCTTTCCTATTATTTGGGTTTTCTACCACATGTATTGTTATCCTCTTCAAAAGAAATCACCGAATCTACAAAATAATAGAATTATTGGAAAAAAGTCTCTGCTCTCGTGACGTTTACGCCAAAGGAAAAGTCAGAGGTTATATTTTGAAAATAATATAAATCGGAATAAACACAGAAATGCCGACATTGCTGACATTTCGGAAAGTAATCTCTTTCCGTTTTCAAAGCTTTTTTTTTGAAGAACTCTTATTTTGCTGTGTATGTCAAATACACAGCTTTAAGATTCTGTTTATGTTATTTCCATAGATACTTACTACTTACACAGAACATAGAACTGATGATATTTTCTTTTAGATAATTTTGAGTTTGTTAAGTTCTTCTTTTAACATTGGTAGCCAGGTTGTACAAATATCTACAGAACTATTCGATACGCACTTATCTTCATTTAATAAGATCATTACTGATTCTTTAATTTTTCCTTTTTTGGTATCTGTTTCTTTTGTTAAAATTTAAACAGATACCAAAAAAAGAAAAATTAAAGAATCAGCAATAATCTTATTAAATGAAGATAAGTGCGTATCGAATTGTTCTGTAGATATTTGTACAACCTGGCTACTACAAATGCTCAAATTGTGCATCATGCATGCCTCACATGCGTTTCTAATTCTGGTTTTGATGTCCACAGTATTTTCAGGGGCAGTTTGAAATACCTTGTCTTTAATGTATCCCCAGACGAAAAAATCCAAGGGAGTAATATCTGGTGATCGTGCTGGCCATAGAATGGGTCCATAGGTGCCTACCAGCTATCTGGTATAACTTGTTTTAATATGTTTAAATTTGTACATATTACATTAGTGTTGAAAATATGAATAATTTAATATTTCTGCCACTGTTAATTCACAAGGAAAATTCTGAAATTCGTTTTGCAGGAAATTAATGTATCTACGAGCGGTTAATTTGCCATCATAAAAATAAGGTCCAATTATTTTAGTCCCTAAAAACCCACCCATACATTCCTAGAAAATCTTTCTTGGAAAGCAGTCTCTCTGCACTAATGTGTATTTTCTCGTGTCCACTTATAATGCATATTTCTATTGAAAAATCCATTATCAGAAAAACTTGATTCGTGTGATCAAAGAACTTTGCTACAAATAGCGGGTCATTCCTTTTTTTATTTATCAACCATCTACAAAATCTTACTCTCCTCGCTTATCTCCCTCATTTAAATGTTGAACTTTCTTCATTTTGTAGCATCGAAATCCATTTTATTTTTAATATTTTTCTTGCGCTGTATTTTTTATGCGACAGTTTCTCTAAATTTGTCTCATAGAGGTTTCTTCATTTTGGTTCAAAACTCTATTCATTTTTCTTACATTATCCGCAACATGCCCTTGCCCAACTATTTTTTTTTGAAAATGAGTAGGCTATGTCAAATTTTTGTTTACTGAATATAGCTCACAAAAAATGGGATAATTCTTTCTAAAACTGTACTCTTCTACAATAGATAATAAACGAGACATTTGATGTGGCCCTCGTTAAATAGACAGACGGTATACACTTCTCTTATGACACTTATTTTATCTGAATCTTCTTATATTTACTAGTTTTGATATTAAGCAATAAATCAAGGATATGCTTACTTTGTTAGCTCGTTAACGTTTCCCTCTGAATCTGTATGAATTTCCTGTGCTTTTTATTTTTTCTTGCAACCGACGCTGTCGGAAACGGTTTATTGTTTTTAGATCTTTCCTTTGCAGCCTTGAACTTAATTCTTTGTACTAATTACTAAACATCTCATAAAAATGTAAATTTTGTTTTCTAGATTATGATGAAACTATTAAAATGACATATTTAAGTCGGAGCAAACGTTATTTTTTCGAGCAACTCACTTTATCTTGTATATTCCGTGTAAGTGCAATTATTAATAACTAGTCTCATAACAAATAAAAATCTATAAGCGTTGATAGCTGGCATAAACATTACATTAAGTAATGTGTTTGAAACTGCGATCACGCCGGTAGTTTTATAAATTCATATACTTATCAGGAGACATATATACGTGCTTCAAGTACATATTTAAAAGGAAAAAATCTCCCTTCACTTTTCAACATAAAACGCATATATTCTTTTATGCATCTTGAAGAGCATAAAGGGGAGTAATGTAGGTCAGGCCGTCATGTTCAATTTTTGTTTTATCAGCATTCACGTAACACGTTCAGTTTATGAATAATTTTAATGAAAATGAGGCGAGAGTTCCAGGACCGGATCGAGAGTTCGATAACGATATTAACAATTTGGGAGGAACTGAAATGAATGTACAAATAACAATGAACGACTTTTCTACAGATGTTCAATATTAGATAATAATAAGAATACATTTATTTATCAACATAACTTATAACCAAAAATGTTACATTAATGTGATAAAAAGAGAAAAAAATGGATAAAAATGGGAACGCTCAGTTACTGCCAAAGCAGCTTTTGTTCTTCCGCGAATCCTAAATAAGATAAATGACTTCGTGCAGTAATACTGCTTAAATATGCTAGAAAAACATGAGAGAAAAAAAAATTAAAAGAGAAAAAAAATGTATTAACTAAATATTTAGCAACATAAACTTAAAGGAAATCTTAAACTTACCAATGGACATCGACTTTTAAAAAGTACTTAGCTCGTTGTACTGTTTTACCATTATAAGAGAATGATCGCTCGAAAAATGCAGTTTTGTGCATAGGTACAGAAAGCAGACCTTTACCACGTATATTAATGTTGTGTACGTCAGTCCTAAACCTCATTTTATTATATAGGTATGAAGGAGTCTTGCTGATAATCAGTTTAAGATAAAAACAAAGTGCATGATAATTTCATCTACTTTTCATTGACAACCATTTTAAATTTTTAAATTCATGAAAAATATGGTCGAACTGGTCGAGGTATTAATACCTTACTTATGTAAAATATTCAGAGCCTGCTTGGCTTGGAAATAGGTAGATTGTCGGACCAAACGCCCAAATCATATAGGCCTATAAGTCTATCCTCTTTCCTACTTAAAACAATGGAAAGACTGATAGATATGTACATTAGAGACGAACTACTAAGGGAAAATACCCTGAGTGAACGTCAATATGCATACCAGCCAGGGAGGTCGACAGACCTTGCACTGGATGAATTAAACAGACTACTAGCAAAGTCCCTAGAGGACAAGGAAATGGCGGTAGTTACATTCCTAGACATAGAAGGAGCGTTTAATAACGCAACAACGCACTCACTAACGAGTGCATTATCAAACAGAGGAGTCCCAACAACGATCTGCCGGTGGATTAAAGTCAGCCTAGATAATAGGATTATAATATCTAATCTAGGTGAGATTTCCATTGAGGCGAAAGTGAGTACAGGCTGTCCCCAGGGAGGGGTATTATCTCCACTACTATGGGCAACCCTGGTTGACGAACTTCTCCGGAAACTTTCCACATAGGGCTTCTATTGCTTAGGATATGCTGATGATCTAGCAATAGTCGTTAAGGGGCGATTTGCGAATACAATAACGGAGCGTTCGCAAAGAGCCCTAAATGTTGTCGACAAATGGTGTTGCAAGGAAGGACTTTCTATAAATCCCCACAAAACCACAGTCGTCAATTTTACACGGAGAAGAGCATTGCAAGGCCTAAAGCCCTTAAGGCTCAACGGCGTGGAAATTCCATTTGCCTGTGAGGCAAAATATTTAGGAGTCATCTTTGACCAAAAATTAACATGGAATTCTCACATCCAAAAAATCACACAGAAAGCCACAATCGCCCTGGGAAGGTGTAGGCAAATATGTGGAAAAAACTGGGGGTTAAATCCCAAAATGAACCTGTGGTTATACACCAGGGTAGTGAGACCCATGATAACCTATGGTTCAGTGGTATGGTGGACTAAGACGGTGCAGTCGGGAGCAATAAGGCTGTTAAGTGGCGTACAAAGGCTTGCTTGCCTGTGCGCCACGGGGGCTATAAGAACTGCTCCTACGGCTGCGCTTGAGGTCCTCTTGGACCTGCCACCCTTACACGTATTCATACAAGGCGAAGCTCGGTCAGTGGTGCACAGGTTAATGCAAGGCCAAACGCCAATTAGCCAGCAACACGGGACGGAGTACCAGAAGTTATACTCGGAGATGAGGGCAGATCGCATTCTAGGCATGCCCACGGATGTAATGGTTCCAAGGTATAACTTCAACAAGAACTTTCAGACTGTTATACCAGACAGGGAGGATTGGAAAAACGGTCCTCCCATAACAGCACAAACAGTCTGGTACACTGACGGCTCCAAGACAGAACAAGGAGTCGGAACCGGGATTTACGGGGCAAGGTCAAAAGCCAATATCCCGATAAGTCTAGGGAAATACGCAACGGTGTTTCAGGCTGAAGTGATCACCATACACTGTTGCGCAAGGGAGATAATAGGACAAGGCACTGTTAACTAGTCGATTGCCATTTTCCCTGATAGCCAAGCGGCAATAAAAGCAATCAGTTCCATGCAAATCAACTCAAGATTGGTGTGGGACTGCTTGACAGCCCTTACAGAGCTGGGAAGTCAGAACAGAGTGACCCTAGCATGGGTACCAGGACACGAGGGACACAGAGGAAACGAAAAGGCTGACCAACTGGCCAAGGAAGGCGCAATTGAAGCCCCAATAGGACCCGAGCCCTTTTGTGGCGTGGCAAAGCCATGCATACGAGCAGACATTAAGGAATGGGTGCAAAATAAATCTCTGGAATGGTGGAGGAATCTCCCAAGACAGAGACAGGTCAAGGAGTTCATTAAAGAACGTTCGGCCAAATTTACGGAAGATCTACTAAGCCAGAATAGGAAGGCCATGGTAAGAGTAATGGTAGGCCTTCTAACTGGCCACTGCCGGCTCAATAGACACATGAGTCTAATGGGCCTGGCAGAGGACGTGACATGCAGATTCTGCCAAGAGGAAGAGGAAACCACTGTGAAGGCCTGGTGAGGCTGAGATTCCAAGTACTCGGAGAAGAAAAACCAAGGACGGACAGCTATACAAAAGGGCCTCTATCAAAGCTGTGGAGTCTAGTACAAAGGACAAAGCTGGATGAGGTACTATAATGAAGATATTCTGGGAGCATCACAATAGACCTGAAAAGGTCGCGGTGGTAAAGGCTAAACAACCAGCTCCTTCGTTAATCTAATCTAATCTAATCTAATGGTTGAACTTTTTTATGCCACAAATAAACCGAATACGTGTATTCTTAATTTTTTGTATTCTGTTGGAGTCAACACTGTCAATACAAGAACTATAAAAAATATCGCAGTAATTAAATTGTGACAAAACTAAAGTCTCACATAACAATTTTAAGTTCTTTGGTTCTTTGGTACTACTACTATATACAAGTTTCAAGTTACAATATGACTTTTTTTAACATACAATTTACAGATATTTTGTACCTTAAATGGGAGTCCAAGGTTGCACTCAGATTCTTGACCTCTCCAGCAACTGCAAGCTTATCATTATTAATTTCTATTTATACTGAGTGAACTACATCATCAAGGGAGTGTTTTCGGCCAATCATTAAGACTAATGACTTAGTACTATTAAGTTTTAGGGAGTGCTCAGCGGCTATAATGGCTAGAGCTGATAAATCTTCATTAATTATACTACAAGCAGTAATAACATCAGATGGTAGAAACGAGAGATATAATTGGGTGTCATCCGGATAATAATGATATTTAAAATGTGAGATAAAGATCTCAAAATGTATTATGTAAATAATATATAGAAGTGGATCTAAAATCGAGCCTTGCGGAACTCCAGAAGTTACTACTATTTTCAGTGAATATTTGTCATTACTAACAACTTGTTAAACTCGATCACATAAAATAATTTTTATTTTATTTTTAGATATTAAGTGTTGAAGTTTTTACTATATTTTTTGATATCTTATATGTAGATCTCCTACTAGTACACATTTTTCTAATCTTTTTCCAAATTTTTCATACACAGATGATGTCACAACTTCATTAACAATAGTGTTCAACATAGTTCAATATAATGTAGTTTTCTTGAAGAGGTGTTAGGGAATACTTGGTATGCCAATAAAAACTCCCAGGTTTTGGAAACTACTAGAAATATTTGAGTTTGAGAATTTTTCCAATGACAGGAACTTAGAAAGTTATCTATGTTGAAGAGAACTTAATTTCAATTACATTTTGATATATGAAAAGAATTCGAAAATCCAACCGTTTTCGAAAAATTTCAGTTTAAAATATTTAATTTCTGAAAAACTAAAATCGAAGTAACTTTCTTATGTTAAGGACCCCACACGGAAACACGTGATTTGGGATCCCGGTGAAAATGGTCCAAAATGAGATATGTTGTAGTTTAGACCTTCGTGATGAAAAGTTCAAATGGGACCAAAGCTCGAGAACCTTTTTTATTTTGGAGGTATAGCAAGGGGAAGGTCGAAAATTTGTAAATTCTGGGATCCCGGTGAAAATGGTCGAAATTGAGATATGTTGTAGTTCAGACCTTCCTCATGAAAAGTTCGAATGGGACCAAGGCTCGAGAATCTTTCATTTTGAAGTTACAGCAAGATCGAAAATTCGCAAATTCGTGACAAATCTTCAAAAATCAAAAATATATATTTATATGTACAGTACTAGAGAACGATCGTGCGACATTAGCATCATAATGCAACTTGAATTTAAAATTACTAAGCGCGTTGTATGCTAGATATGCAGCGCATGCGCAAATAAGGTTATACAAAAACGGAATTTCCCTTGCAAATATGCTATGATTATCTAGTTCAGGAGCTAGTCATATTGAATGTTTGACGTTAAAAATAAGAGACAAGAGGGTAAAAATTAAAAATAAAATATCCATAGCCTAGAATAAAAATCAACACATTCACATTACCCTTCTATGAGGAAAGTTTCAAACGAGTAGTTTAATGTAAGACAGTTACAGCGATATTAGTGTTTCAAAAATTAAATATTTTAAACACAAATTTCCCAAAAATGGCTGGATTTTAGATTTTTTCCATATAACGAAATCTAATTGAAATTAAATTCTTTCCCACATAGACAGCATTTCTAAGTTCCTGTCATCTAAAAAATTATTTGTAGCGCAACGCCATCTACTCTTTAACAAAAAAACTATTTGTATTCAGCACTAAAGTCATTTATATGTTCTAGCAATGGGCTTTTACAGAACTCAAATATCTCTAGTAGTTTCCGAAATATTTCACCAGGGAGTATTTATTGGCGACGATGCCCGATGTCCAGTGTACACCCCTGTATACCATCGTTCAAATAAAGAAATATTTTCCGTTTCGTTTAACGATAGGATGTAAACAGGTGTGCTATATAATCTAAATACATAAACATAAATCTGAAATTTTTATCAGCATCAATAACGATGTCTGGGAACAAGAAATAATTGAAACCTGTTGTCATTTTTATTGGTAAAAGAATAATATGAATGTCATTGGTATAATATTGCAACTCATACGTCTTTAGAACTCTTACAGCGTGAGTTGTGGTTCGTGCAATGAATAGGGGTTTGTTGAGAAAAATATTACAGTACAAGTTAATTAAATCGATAGACTAAAATCCTTTATACAGATAGATGGTAACATGTTTAATATAATAATTTACTTGTGTGTACGGAGTCAGAACCATCCCAAGAAACTTAAAATTTAATGTACTATTACAATAGTGCGTTTTTAAACTTTCTGTCACCTCAAAATTTAGTGTTTATAGTCTAATTGGAAATGACAGAGAATACTGAAAGCTCATTATGACAGGTATAACAAAGGATATTCTTAAGAACAGAAATAATCCGCGTCGGTAAATTAAAAATAATGAGCGAATATTGGAATGGTTCCATAATAATCTTCATTCGAGCTTGAAAATAACCAGTCTATTTATAACATCCCTAGAGAAAACATGAGAAGCTTTTTTAAAAATATGGTTTTATATAATTTTATTTTTTACTTTTTAGTCTTTTGATATGCTGTAATCCCCAGATATCGATTTTGAGACGAATCGGATCATAAACGGTAAAGTCGTCCGCCATATTGAACTAAATTCTTTACTAGAAATTCGTAATCCGCGACCCCGAAAACCCCCAGATATCGATTTTGATCGATTTGGACCTAAATGACAAAAGTCATCAGCCATACTGAATTTCTGAATTTTGACTAAAAATTCATAATCCGTGACCTAGAAACCCCCAGATATCGATTTTGAGTTGAATCGGATCTTAAACGGTAAAGTCGTCCGCCATCTTGAAGTCACCATATTGAAATAAATTTTTGACTTTAAATTCGTAATCGGCGAACCCAAAAACCTCCAGATATCAATTTTGATCGATTTGGACCATAGATGACAAAAGTCGTTCGCCATATTGGCGCCGCCATTTTGAATTTCTAAATTTAGACCAAGAATTCATAATTGGCGATCTTGAAAACCTCCAGATATCGATTTTGAGTCCAATCGGATCATAAACGGTAAAGTCGTCCGCCACTTTGAAGCCGGCATCTTGTTTTTTTCTTATATGAAAATGTTACTTATACACATGTGCAAAATTTTAAAGCTCTAGCTTAATTAGAACTAATCGAAATTTTGATTGCAAGATTTGACCTAAACAAACAAACATTGCAAGTTAAATAAAAACTTTTAAAAATTTTGTCTGTCACAATGTAAAATGTAACTGATATTGAATGTAAATTGTTGATGACATCAAATTTATTGTATATATTTCTTATGTTTGTAATTCTATAAGTATGTTTTATGCATATAACTACATTAAGTTATTATATTTAAGTTATAGTTGTTAGTATATTAACATTAAATTATATACTATATTGTATTGTCGGTGTATAAAAGAAGTTGCTAATAAAGTCTATCTATCTATGTATGTTATATTTATTTGCTCTATAATGAAAAAATATTATTTCAGTTTAAGGTAAAGTTTAAATTTTAAGTAATATTAATTCCATGATAAATGGAATTACGTAAGTACATATTATATAACAATAAATTAAAAAGTGGCAGAAACACATATAAACAACAATATTTATATGGGCGTACATAAGTCTCAAAGCATTTTTTTAAAACTTATTTCGACAACGGGGAGTTTTCTTTACATCTGGTAACGCTGTTGCAATTATATCATAATCACAATAAAATAAAGTAAAAATAGATTATTATCACAGCACAATCTTAGAAAATAGAAATAATATAAAAAAAGTCTGGGAAATAGTAAATGAAAATCTTAACGAGCAGAGGTTTAGCAAAAAAATATAATAAATCAAAATAATGTCGAAATACTAAATGATAAGGAAATTAGTGAAAATTTTAATAACTTCTTTATAAATGTTGGAGAAAACATCTGGTTAATAAATTATTTAAAAAAAGAAACATTAGTTGCAGTAACATTTTTCTCAAAGCTATCACCGAAGACGAGCTTATAAAAAATATAAACAATTTAAAAAATAAATCTTCCTCAGGTGAGGACAATATATCCTCAAAAATATTGAAGTTTTTGGGCGCAATCGTTGCTAAATCCCTATGCTACATATTTAACTTATTAAACATAATATTTTTAGTCGCAAACTCCTCTATAAATCCTTATTTTACTATAAGGAACCTAACCAGACTGCAACCAACAGCTACTCTCCGGGCTATGTGCCCCGCCGAGCGCTGAATTACAAGTTACAAGCCTGGCGCGTTAAGTGTAATAATTGCATATTACCATCAAGACGCTAATGCTTCGATTGCAACAAACACCAGCCGAAAGACTGATCCTACTTAAAGGAGCTCCCTTGCCAGTCGTCACACACCACTTGCAGACTGCAGTTTCGAGCTGTTGGCTCTCGTCAGTGCAAGGTATGTTGGTTGCAGTCTGGTTAGGTTCCTTATAGTAAAATAAGGATTTATAGAGGAGTTTGCGACTAAAAATATTATGTTTAATATTCCGCCCTCTAAAAGCACATTTGAAATATTTAACTTATGTTTTGAAAATGGTTTCTGCTAAAAATATCAACTGCGAACCCTGTATGCAAAACAGGTAATAGGACAGTAGTAAGTAACTACAGACCCATCTTGGTAATCAACAATATTGTAAAAGTTTTAGAAAAATGTATAAAAAATAGAGTAGTAGAACATTTAAATCATAAAATCCTTTCTCCCAATTAATATGGCTTTAAGGAAGGTATGAGTATTGAGGATGGTATGTATGAGGTTGTCAAAACTATATACAGTTCTGTAAATAATAATAATAACAAATCGCAATATTTCTTGACTTGCCAAGGCTTTCGATACGGTGTCGCATGACATATTACTTAACCAACTCAACAAATATCGTATAAGGGGTATAGTTAATGACTTGTCCAGAAGTTATCTTCAAAATAGGGAGCAATGTGTAAAAATTCGTGAAAGTAGAAGTAATTTAAAAATAATAAAATATGGTATTCCTCAAGGAATGGTTCTAGGGCCAATTCTGTTTAATATTTATGGCAATGAATTACTTCAACTTTCAATTAATGGTTGTAGCATATGCTGATGACACTATTCTTCTGGTTGAGGATGATAAGATTAAATTTATGTGCTTTAGTATATATGACAGAAACGTACCTAAGATAGATACACTTCAGTTACACACATACTCATGTATAAATAAACGAAAGCGTGACTGTATATGTGCTATGAAACTGCAGCAAACAAAGAACATTAAATATCTCTGAATTGTCATCGATCAAAATTTAAAATAGACATAGCAAATTCAACAATTGAACAACAAAATGCACATTAAGGTGAAGATATCCACAAAATCTCATCCACAAACGGCTACGACACACGTGCACTATCACATTACGCATGCGCCAAACTGCCTGACCATGCCCAGATAAGTAATGCTTAATTTATAACCTCTAATTACATATGTTGTAAATTGAACAATAGACTTAAGCAAATCAAAAAAGAAAATCGTTCTATGAACACACCACAAATGATTCCAGTTAATTCTTTTGTCATTTCCATATGCATT
Source organism: Leptura quadrifasciata (assembly GCA_963675555.1). Lineage (NCBI taxonomy): Eukaryota > Metazoa > Arthropoda > Insecta > Coleoptera > Cerambycidae > Leptura > Leptura quadrifasciata. Next base: position 1,822,972 of record OY776682.1, on the reverse strand, counting down.
ACCTTATGAAAATATTATAACAGCACATTTTATACAAAGGAGTCTACCTATGCCAAAAAAGTGTGTAAATTTGAAGTTGACTTGCATTTTCAACATTTGACAAATATAGAGATTTTTTATAAAATATTAAATATAAACATAACAGATTTTTATATATTCTACAATCCTAATAAATTTCCTGTCACGAACTTGCATAAGTGAACAGGCTTTTTGTATACCTATTGGAGATCGGACTCGCTTTCGTCAACCTACTAAAGATGTACAGTTTTAAAATTTTTTTACGGAATTTCTTAAAACTGTGAAAAACGAGTATTCATAGATGAACAAATCATTATGCACGTTAAATGTAAAATTTGCTTTTTAAAGTCTTTCTAAAATATCTACATAATCTATTAATCTTGCAGTTCTATCTCAACCATACTTTTCGCAAAATTTTATTTGACTGTTATAGATGTTTTTCATGCAAAAATATTTTGTGAAAACCGAGTTTGTATAAAAAAACAAATCGTTTATGAAATAGCATGTTGCGCTCGTTTTCTACCATATTTCTAAGACAGTTTCATTATAAATTATCAGTTTTACCGATATCAAAGTTTTCCAATAGTTTTATATGATCAATATAGACATTAAAAAAATTTCATTTGAAAAAATGTTGGTGGGGATCCGACAGGAAATTTGAGAAAAAAATATTTGTCTATATATGATGGCAAAAAATGAATGTGAAATTCAATGTAATAAACGATTAGTTCACCTATGAAGGCTCGTTTGTCACCAATTATTTTTGTATGGTAAATGTATGTAAGGGCCTCAGGAAACCGTAGGAAAAATTTGTTGGAGGTACAACTGGGAATTTGGAAAAAATCTTTATTTATATGACAGTAAAAATAAATTTGAAATTCAATGTAATAAACGATTTATTCGCCCATGTGTGCATTTGAGGAATTAGGGCTAATTTTATTTTAGTTCTACAAAAGGGAAAATGTTTATTTTAATGATACCTATGCGGGACTATAAAAATTATTTTTTCAAATCGATAACAGAAGAAAAAATTTTTTTTTTATATACATACTTTTTTTCTCTCATCGTCCCACATTGTAACATGTTTTTAATGTCTTTTAGTGAAAACCGTTTTTTAAAATAATGATTTATATGAGAGTAATTTGCACCGTCTTTCCGGCTTATATCCGGAGCACTCTTAAAGCAATAGTCCAGAAACATTATCTACGTGGACAATATTTCTAGATCTTTGTGTAGAAGAGAAAATGAAATCGTACGGAAATATTAACTCACACATCCACACGCCAAGTTAAAGTATACTAGACTATATCTGTAACTCCTGTATACCAAACCTGTAATAATATTTACACATAAACATAACAATTTACTGAGTATAATACAACATATTGTCTGAAAGTTATTTGTGACATTCTACGAATATTATTTCCTTTTATTTGAGTTTTTACCACATGTATTATCCTGTGTATTTTAAATACACAGCTTTAAGATTCTGTTTATGTTATTTCCATAGATACTTACTACTTACACAGAACACAGAACTGATGATATTTAGACATGAGATTTAGATAATGTTGAGTTTGTTAAGTTCTTTTAACATTGGTAGCCAGGTTGTACAAATATCTACAGAACAATTCGATACGCACTTATCTTCATTTAATAAGATTATTGCTGATTCTTTAATTTTTCTTTTTTTGGTATCTGCTTCTTTTGTTAAAATTTTTGCCGAGTCCCACTTTATTCTGTGTCCGTTTTCCTAAGCATGTTCACAAATCTTTGATTTCTGAATTTCATTCTTCCTAATGTAATTCTTGTGCTCATCCAACCTCACACTGAAAGGTCTGGATGACTCACCCACATAACATTTATCACATTCGCACGGGATATTGTAAATACAGTTTTTTTAATTCTGCTCCCGGTTTATCGGTTTTGTTTTTGTTCCCCGTTTGAAATACCGTCCTAACATCAAATTTGTCACCTATACGGCGGTAGCTTCTCCGATAATCCGTATGCATAAAAACGTCACAGGCGCAGAGGCTTTTTTCCAATAGTTCTATTACTTTGTAGATTCGGTGATTTGTTTTTGAAGAGGATAATACATGTGGTAGAAAGCCCAAATAAAAGGAAAGAATATACAATACAACATGTATACAACACAAGACAAAAATATAATTTAAATGCCACAATACCTCAAATTAGATACACAATAACACAAAGATTTATAACGTATTATGGTCCAAAAATTTATAATATTTTATCTGTCCATTTTAAGCAATATAATAACGTAGGACTATTCTGTGATAAAATAACTGATTATTTAATAAATAACAAACAGAAATTTACGAAATTATTGGTAGGTGGTTAAAATATTGAATATAAAAATAACATATTAATGTCATCTACTGATCGTATATTTCGCTTGCGATCATTGTATAGGGAAATTTTAAATAGTAATTAAGGTTTCACAACATAATTAAGTTGTTGATGATACACACACTGAATGTTTATACAATCTAGGTGTACTACATAACAATAACGATTAATATATATTAAAATAGATATTAATATTGTTATTATATCTTAAGTGCATTGTAATTATTAAATTATAATCGGAAAAATGCAATAAATTTCATTGATTGATTGATTGATTGAAATAATTATGAATATCATACACATAGTCATCTGATAGACAAAGAAGTACTAGCTTACGAGTTTTTCACAATTCGTTTAACATTTATTCAAAAAATATTTAGGGAAATAATCGAAATTTTTGACAACTTCAATGCTCTGTACCTGGTAAACGTAAGCTTTAATGACAACATTTTTATTTATCGCATTCTATTATGGTGCCCCCTGTATATTATTTATTTGCAGAAATTTTCCCCGTCACCAGTTGGAGTATAATTTTCTACAACTGCGTTAAAATGTCACACAAACGCTTCATTGTCCAATTTCTAAGCAATTATTAGAATTTCCAACTGTAAATTTTATTATCATTTATTAACAAAAGCGTGTTTTACTTGAAAGCTAAACTACGTAAATGCATCTTTCAAGTTTTTGGGGCACAGGATATGGATATAACTGTTTTTATCGCGTGTACCCTCTTAGTATAACAAAATGTGCATTAAGTAAATTTCAGTAAAAGAGTGCCATTAAAATTTCTGTCGTAACATTTAAGAAAGCGTTAGAATTTCAAAATAATGCAGACAAAACAAAGAACGCGCAGCGATAACATAGTATTTTTTCGTGTTTTTATTAAAAATAGGTATGTATAACGAATGAATTTATGCCGTATCGCTCCTTTGTTGTGGTTTGAGTGGCTTTATCAGAGATTACCAGTAATTAAGACGCAAAAAGACTTATTAGTGTGTCCCAAATAAACAACACAAAAGGTGAAAAAACAAATCTGATGTGTTTCACGTTGGCTATGTGGTTTCCTTATCTCTTTTGCGGATGTGCCACAATACGAATGATGTAAACTTTACGAAGTAATAATGGTATTTAGATAAATAAAGAAACTGTTATCGACTATGTGTTAAATGACTCATTTGAAGCTAAATGCGTGTTGCTCTTTTCTATTTACAATCTCACGTGTTATCTACGCAGGATAAAACGTTTTTAGTATAAATATTTTAAATTATACAATTTTATCACCTGATTAGTTACGCACTTTTATTTTTGTTTGTTTATTTAGAACAAGAAACAAACAGACTACAAACCCAATTGCATATTTCTTAAGGTCGCCATATTTATGTGCCAAATTTTGGGTATATTTGCATGATTTTTAGGTTAAACATTTTCAAAACTATACATAGATGGGAAGTAGGATATTTAAGAGCACTCCGGAGTGATTACTGTTAGATGAACCATTGAAAACAGCAATGATTATTGTATAATTCATCCAGTGTCAGTTTAAAATGATATAAAAAACAAGGGCGCGGCATTCCTTTGTCACGTACTTTTCAAGACAATACAAGCCCTACAATATTTTAAAAATCGAATAATTATAAATATGCAAAAGAATAGTTACAATACGCACTTGGTTTATTGTTTCATTAGTTTTTTCAGATTTCTCTGACATATGTTTCGGCCTTGCAACCATTATCAAAGAGTTTTAAACACTAAGTTTTTAAGACTAACTAACTAAGTTTCAAGACTTTTTTTTCTTAAAAACTAAGTTTTGGTCGCAAGGCCGAAACATATGTCAGAGAAATCTGAAAAAAAACTAATGAAACAATAAACCAAGTGCGCATTGTAACTATTCTTTTGAATATTTATAATTATTCTATTGAATATGTTTCATCAAGAACCTACCGTAGATTCCATTCAATTAATTTTAAAAATCGTTTATTATACATGCAACACTCTTTTGCAGACTTATTAACTAACAAATTATGACTGAAAGTGGTGAAATGATAGGTATATTGTATGTTCGTTTCTATAAAGGATTATAATATAATAATATCTATATATTATAAACTAACAATAAACTTTACTCACTTAGTCAATAACATTTTCTACACAACGAAAAAATTTCATCGACTCTTAATGTAGGACACTAGAAAAACTTGATGCTATGGAAAATGTCACCGTCCAGCAAAAGCCAACGTGAGTGTTTTTGCCAGGATGGGAAGGGAAGGGTATACAGGGTGGTGCGATATTGCGTCGGACCTCGATATCTCGAGTTCTACTAAAAAAATTTAAAAAAATTGTAAGTAAACCAGATAAAAAAGTCTATAACTGGAAATTATTTTCGAACATACAGGACGAGCCAAGACGAAATTACAGGACCAAGTGCCTTTTTAAAAATGGAATGCTATGTATATCAGTACATTTTTTGAAGCCTCTTTCTAGGCTCTATTCATTCCACTTAACACTTAAACACACTTAAAAAAGAGGTTCCTCAAATAATTCATTAGAAAAATTTATAATAGGTGTTGACGTGTTGCCCATTTTGATTGAGACACGTCTTTATGCAATTTTGGAATGAGGCCATTTAGTGGGACCATTTCTTCCAATCCACTGAAATGAGTAAATAGTATTTAACCGGTCCTTTACTGTAATGTTTTTTTGTAAATTTTTTTGCTGTTTTCGTTATTCGACGAGCAATAAAACCTCAGTTTGGTATAAATTGTCGTGTATAAAGGAGCATTCATCACACTTATCGGTCGTTACAATTTGTATTAAATTTAAAATATTTGGAATTTTACGATATGAATTTTAATAAAGCGGGACTTGTAGACATGACTTTTGTTTTGGGCGAATCAGACAGAAATTGTTTACTTGCCAATAGAATTTATCACCAACGTTATCCTGAAAGAAGGATTCCTGATGTTAGCAGCTTCTAAAACTTTCTCAATAGATTTCTGGAAACTGGAAATGTCCAATATAAAAAAAGTTAAAGAATAAAATGCGTTGTGAACGAAGAAAATTAGTTTTCTGTAGTGCTGGCAACGGTTGAGAATCCCCCATGTTAGTCAAAGAGAAGTGAGCTCTTTAGTAGGAATAAGTAGACAGTCTGTGGGCCGAATCTTAAAAACAAATAAATTGCATGCATATCATATTGAAATACACCAGAAATTATCTGATGACGATTTTCAAAAGCGCCTACAATTTTGTAATTGGGCCAGAGGTGAAATGCAACACCATGCCAACTTCTTCAATACTGTTTTATTCAGTGATGAGGCAATTTCTCATAAAAATGTATTTGTTAATAGGCACAATTTCCATTATTATGCTTCGGAATATCCTCACTTTTTTATGCAAGTTGATAACCAACATAGATGATCTATAAACGTTTGGGGAGGAATTATTGGAGAACATGTAATAGGGCCACATTTCTTTGATGGTACATTGATTGGAGTTATTTATATTCATTTTTTGGAAAACTATCTGCCACAATTATTGGTAAATCTCCCTGAAAGAATTCGAAATAGGATGTGGTTTCAGCAAGATGGTGCTCCACCACATTATTTAAATGCAGTTAGAGACCATTTAAATAATGCCTACCCTAATCAATGGATTGGAAGAAATGGATCCACTAAATGGCCTGCTAGATCCCCAGATCTTACAAAAATGGATTTCTTTTTATGGGGATACGGAATGAAATTTTTTATAGAGACACACCAACAATAGTACAAAATATGAAGGAAAAAATAATAAATGCCTTTACATCTATCACACCGGCAGTTTTAGGAACAGTGGGAACCTCATTTCAAAAGCGCATAGAGATGTGTGTCAATCAAAATGGGCAACATGTGGAACATTTATTATAATTTTTTCTACTGAGTTATTTGAAGAAACCTCTTTTTTTAAGTTTATTTTTGAATTTTGTAATTATTGCTCAATAAAACGAAATTGATTGTAATTAGCCCTAGGGAAGTACTTACAAAAAATGTTCGTTTTTCATTTCTACATCACATCGTCGAAAAATATACAGGGTGTTCCATTTGAAAAAATCTAGAAAATTCAATTTAAAATGTTCTTAATTGAAAAATAATTTTTGGCCACCCTGTACATTTTTCAGGAAATAAAAATGATCCAAAAACGTCAATTAGATGTCTCGTAACTAGTATTCACATAAGTTTTTCTTAAAACCCATAATTGTGACTGTAGTGATTTTTTTAATATCCATCTGCAGATTGATTTATTTCAACAAAAAAATTCATTACATCCAAGTGGTTGGGAGATATTCAATGCTAATATAGGAATGAATAGAGCCTAGAAAGAGGCTACAAAAATGTACTGATATACATAGCATTCCATTTTAATATTTGGCATTTGGTCCTGTAATTTCGTCTTGACTCGCCCTGAATGTTCGAAAATAATTTCCAGTTATAGACTTTTTTATCTAGTTTATTTCCAATTTTTTAAAAAATTTCTAGCTATCGTAGAACTCGAGATATCGAGGTCCGACGCACTATTGTCCCACCCTGTATATTTTTGCATATTAGATTCCACATGAAATTCTCTTTATATAACGATGTATCACAAGTATTTTTTTTAAATAGCTTCATAAATTCGAAGAAGTGAAAAAGCTAAGTTGGCTGGGATATATTACAGAGCATTTTAGAACAAAAATTATTACTTGGGCCTGTGTACTTACCTTTGATTTTTTTAAATACAATACTTAAAAATCACATGAAATCTAGACAAATTTTAATATTAAATAAAATGTTGCACCCTAAGCGGCGTATAAAAGAGCATTTATGCGTATAATATAAATTCATCGTACCCTTCTCGATTTCCTTTAAATCTGCGAAAAGAACAATGTCATAGGCATAACAAAAACCTTGGTAAGCCTTGGTTTCTGTTATATGCAAGCGCGGATTTGTATAGTATTAAGGGATAAACGGAAGAGGGTTCTGATTCAACGTGTTACGATATACTTTGAAGTTCGAGACTGTCAAAGAATCTTTTGTTATCTGTTACTTATTATTACGTTCATTTAAGACTCTGCGTCTATATACTCGACAATGAATTATCATTTCCCGCTTTTTAATTATCGGGAAACCTTTGAGCTTAATTATTTCACGACTTTAATCTAACCCTATACCACACTTTATCTCGTCCTTTTTTGTCGCCAAATATACAATTCGCATTTCCACCAGAGCTAAAACACTAATTATATTTTTTATTAACATTTTTCTTTGTTAAATTATACCGTCTCTTTTGCCGTTGACAGCCCAAAAAAACGCTCGTTAGACTCATCATTTTCGAAGCATATGTTTGAAAATATACTTGAATCCTAATCGGTAAAAATGGGATGCGCACAAGGGACACTGACTGGGTACTTTTCACAATATCTGAGGTTAGGTTATTTAACAATATTATATCATATGCAGATGACTCGTAACTAGTTTATTAAGTTAGGTGGTTTTTTATAATCTTTCCAATCGAGTTCTAATCTGTGGTATACCATGTACAAGATCATTCCTAGTCATGCTAAAAGCGCAAAAGTATTGACTGTTAAATTATTCATCTGTGTAGAATATCCTTTAATAGTTTGAGTGAAAACTGAGACAGTCACCACAGCAACGTGTCAGAATAACACGCCTTCTTTGTGTTGTAGAAAACCCTTGAATTGACAGTTCATTCCACTTATAATTACCATTTATTTCACGCCTTACGCAATGTCATGACGCCATGTGGTGCCTCTGACGTACTTAAACGCCCCTCCGACGGCCGTCATGACAGCCCTAACCCATGCCCTTAAACGAACGATTACTTTATCATAAATATAATATTTGTCGATTGTCAATAACTACTAGGCATAGTAATATGCATATCTCGATAAGTACACAAGGTAATCAAGTGCTCGATGCTGCTGTATTTGAAGATATTTTTATATGGTATGTACAGAATCACAAACTTATGGATTGCTAGGTACCACACTATTTAAATAATATATCTAAAAATGGTAGTTGCCCATTTTATTCGATTTTATAAGTGAATTTTAAGGAATATGTAGGGGGCTGCTGTAAAATGTCAACAAACGAAAATCAATAATAATAATAATAATCTTTATTTCTCCACTGAAAAAACATATATACCCAAAAAGGTATATATACGGTCGATGAAGAAAATATCACATAAATAATTAAAAAAACAGTACCAAAAATAGAAAACAATACACTATAATATAAATGTGGCTAAAATATATAAGACATTTTTGGACTTAATGAGACCCTAAAATAATTATAAATATAGATTATGTTTATGTCATGTGAATTTAAAAAGAGAAAAAAAAACAATAATATGGAAAAAGGATATATTAAAATACAATTAATTAAAAAATTCATTGACTGTGTAACAGTTTTTGTTTAGCAACAGTTTTTTAAGTTTCCCTTTAAAAACATGTATACTACCAGAGGATTTAATATAATAAAAATAATAATAATAAGCAGATATTAGTATACAGGGTGTCCCAATCAAAAGTATGCACCCTGAATAACTTTTGAGATACAAATTTTTTGAAAAATTGGTGAAACACGTCGACCTTATTTCCAAGGAGGACATATTTTAATGTAATACTTGTATACCTATCATTTTTCCTCTATCCTATACGGCCACCCCTCAAAAAATTCAAATGGTGATACATCTTTTGAAAGGTCTTTCAATTCCCTACATAACTGTGTTTTTTTGAACTTTTATCAATTCGTTCTTAAGGAAAATAAATTTTATTTTTGATGATTACACACAATCGAAATAGTTTTAAAAACCTAAAATACACGCCAGTGAGTACTGGAATTTATAAAAAAACTACATTTTTTTAGTGTTCTCAAATCAACACGAGTTTTTTCGGTAAAAAACACTTTCCTTGTCCGTTTAGTTTTAGAATAATAAAAGACTCATAAGTATTTGATTGTCCTTGAACATTAATTTGTACACAACCAATTTTAAATCGAGATACATTTTACCAGAGCGAGTTCTTAAAATGGTCTATACCCTTCAGGACAGAATAGAAATTGTCAGCATTTATTTTTTGGTTGGTTCTCAGTATGTTTTACAATCATCGAAAAAATTTATGGAAATAGGTTCTGTAGGAAACAAAAAGCATGAACCTCAGCGACCGATTAGGAATGAAGCAGTCGAAATGGCAGTTCTGGGTCATTTGCAGATGGATAATACTCAATCGATCAGGAAAGTAGCTGAGGCTTCCGTGTATCACGAAGTAGTGTTCATCGAATTCTGAAGGCCCACAAATTTCATCCATATAAATTTAAATTGGTACACGAATTAAGCGAAGATGATCCCAATCGTCGATTTGAATTCTGTGAGATTTTTGGTAATGCCAATCTAACTGTACAATACGTGTTTTTCTGATAAATCGACATTTTACTTAAATGGGGAGGTAAACAGGCACAATTGTAGGTATTGGAGTGAAACCAATCTACATTTGTTCATGGAAACTCATATCCAAAGGCCTCAGAAGTTAAATGTTTGGGCTGACATCTTAGGGGATCACATTGTAGGGCCGTGTTTTATTCCTGACAATTTAAATGGCGAAACGTACCTCGATCTGCTAGAAAATAACAGCGACCCAATGATTACCCAAATCCTCGAAGAAGACGATAATCTTTTAGAGGGCGAACTGTTTTTTCAACAGGGTGGAGCATCCCCACATTTTGCTATAGCAGTCCGTCAATTTTTGGATAATCGGTTTTCTGAGCGATGGATTGGAAGAAGAGGTCCTGTGAAGTGGCCCGCTAGATCACTCGATTTAATTCCCTTGGTTTTATTTCTGTGGGGATATTTGAAATTGAAGGTATTTGCAATAAAACCAGCATCTCCGGACGAGTTACGTGAAAGAATTGTTCGAGAATGCCGTTTCTTGACTCCAGTTCAGAAATGTTCGTACAGAATTTCAAAACAGATTATACTACTGTATGGAAGTTGGTGGGGGTCATTTTAAACAATACATAAGGATAATTTAAACTGCTTTTATTTTTATTTCCCGAACCTAAAATAATGAAACAATTTATTTCTCAGGAACGAATCGATAAAAGTTTAAAGAGTACAGTTATACAGAGAATTGAAAGACCTTTCAAAAGATGTATTACTCGACCCCCTTTGCCATTTGAATTTTTTGAGAGGATGGCCCTGTAGGGTAGAGGGATGATGATAGGTATACAAGTATTACATTAAAATATGTCCCACTTGGAAAAACGTCGAAGTGTTTAACCAAATTTTCAAAAAATGTTTATCTCCAAAGTTACTCAGGGTGCCTACTTTTGGTTGGGACACACCGTAGTATTGAACAATAAAATTTTAATTAAAGTTTCATTTATTATTTTCTTTTTATTAGTTATACAGAGCATTTCCAGCTCAGTTCGAACCCTGGATACTTAATGGTGTGTTTCATGTGTTACCGAGTTGGTGGCATTGGACTTGATGAGGTTGTGTGAGAGACAACACAACTAGCCGTGTTGTCACTCCTGGGTTCGAGTCTCCGCTGCGGCAGATGGCAATGCCGTAAGGAATGTCCGTTATGTAATTATTTATGTGTGTGTGTCCTGGTTGAGTGGTGGAATAACTAATGTTAAACTCCGCCAGGACGGCAATCTAAACAAGGCGACAAAATAAAAAATATGTAAAAAAAATGTCAATGAAAACTATAAATCCTAATTAAATTTTGGTATATTGATTTTTGCAAAAAAACAGGCGACATACTTTCTCATGAATATACTAGGATCATATCTCCACGAAGACGGTGGGAATTTAAGACAACATATTTGTTCCTCGTCAAATTTATTTAATTAATTTTTAGGGCTCTCAACCTGTTCATTTTTGGTAAAAGTGTATCACTTTTCGTCCGTAGCACAATACCAACTAAATGCCAAATGTTTTTTGTCACATAGTTTTACACATTAAAATTTATTAAAACGGTGCCTATAGGAAACAAGCAACAAACACTCACTTTGTTCAAGCACAATCAGATTTGCGGGATTAAGTCCTGTGGCAATCGTATTGTTCGCAGAAAAGAGAAAAAAGATTAAATATGTCCTGGTCAAATATCAAACCAGATCGGATCACTATAATAAATACCAAATCTTTTGTGGCGAAAAACGAATGAAAGAAAAACAGACACACGCTTTTTGGCGTCAGATAACTAATACCCTTATTTTCATCCCTAGTCAAATGAAGTTTAAGTCACGTGCGCTTCACGCCACCATTATTATGTATGAATAGGGCGAGATGGATTTTCTAAGCCGCATCACAATTAGACAAAATACTAGACTATTATTAGAGAACATGATATTTATTTAAAGTACGGTATGGAAAGCGATAATTATGAGTACAGGGTGGGTAGTGGTAACGTATCTTTTTCCAAATAAAAGTAGGTGTTATTAACGCTTGTTATTTAAATGAATATGAAACATTTTTATATCGCAGAACACAACAGCTAACATATCACGTCAAAACTCCCCAGACCCGTTAATGGGAAACTAAATTTGTAAAAAACGATAAATATTTATGTATTTTTTTTTTCATAAAACAGATTTTTTAAAACTTGAAGGAGAAAATGTTAAGATTTTGACAAAATTTCAACGAGTCTGTCTAATAGGCCTGCTCCTTCACAAAATTTCATTCATTTTGTTCAATAAAATTCCTAGGTCTATTCACAAGTTCTCTTTGACGCGTTTTTGCAAAAAACTATATACAGGGTGTCCCACTTAAAACTCTTGAGACCATGAAAATGACTTCACATTTGTGCGAGAACGGCCTTTCTCCTAATTAAGATATTGATGGCGTTGGCAAAGAAATTAATCGAGTCCAGGAACCATCTAAATAGATGTTTGTGAAAGGGTACTGAATTCTAAGAATTTCTATAATATGAACAATTAATTAAGATATATCCATGTCAAAAACAGTTTTTCTGATTGTTCAATATTAGAATAATTGGCTTACATTCGATAGATTGGTGATGATATAAATGGAAGCAGTTCTATTTCTACATGTTTATTGAAAGATAATTTTGGATCGAAATAAACTCAACTCAACTCAACTTTAAAGGTTTTTGATGAATTCAGGCCCTTGTAAACTGTCGTTGTTAAAGTTATAATTAAACATGTGCATGGTGGTTTTCTGCCAAATGACGTTACATTTGCTGGCATTAAGAAATAAATAGTTGTCATTGCACTAAGTATTAATGATATTTAAGCAGCCTTGAAGATTAACACAATCATCAATTGAGTCAATCAATCGATATATTTTTAGATCCTCTGCATACAGGTGGAAATGGGTGTTATTATTGAAGCCTATAGCGTTCTATCATTACATGATGACTCCAGGCTTAGCCAAATATGGTTAATATTGAGTAACCAAGATACAGAAGAAAGAATATAATTATTATAATAATAAGAAAAGTGGACCAAGTATCGATCCCTGTGGTACACTACTAATCAAAGTACTATGATCTAGCTTGTCAAAAGCTTTGGAGAAATCTTTCACAAAGAGATTGTGTTTTGTACAGAAAGTTTGTGACACTTGATCTTATCTCTTCCTCAGTGACACCCTATATATCCACAATTATTTAGGATGGATAGTCCTAATTGAAACGTACCATATTACCAGTTACGTTTAAGAAAAAAATATTTAATCGATAAGTGCTTAGTAAACAGCAGTCCTCTCTCCTCTGCTATTTATAATTTTTATTAATGATTTGGAAATGCATTTAAGTAAAAATATTAAATTGGTTTTATATGCTGATGATGTTACAATTGGGCTTGTGGCTGATTTGCCAGAAGAACTAAATAATACCGCAAATAACATATTAGAATCATTCTCATCATGGTGTACACGAAATCAGTTGATCCTAAACGTAAATAAAACAACGTATATACAATTTCACAAAAGACGACAACCGCCTGTTTTAAATCTAATAATTAACCAAGGTAAAATTTCACGATCGGCGTCCATCAAATTTCTAGGTCTATCACTAGACGAAAATTTCACTTGGATAAATCATATAGAATTTGTATGCAAAAAACTACATTCTGCATTTTTTGCAATTCGAAATCTTAAGCCAGTATTATCGAAAGGACAACTACTAAATGTATATTATGGGCTCGTATATTCTCATATGAGATATTTAATCGTTCTCTGGGGTGTAGGTGCAGAAACACAACGTGTCTTTATTTTACAGAAGAAAGTTATTCGCCTCATGTTTTCGCTCATGCCACTAGATTCGTGTCGACCAGTGTTTATAGAAAATAACATCTTAACTTTACATTCAATTTTTGCACTAGAGGCAGCCGTGTTTGTTTACAAAAATAAAAATAAACTTGAATTAAACTCAAATAGACATACGTATAACACTCGTGTAGCCAATCAGATATCAATTAATAATTATAATCTCTCACTTTTTAGAAAAAGTCCGTATGTTTGTTGCGCCAGCATTTTTAATACACTTCCTATTGACATAAAGAACCAACAGAATTTTTCTGCTTTTAAAAACAAATTAAGAAAATATCTAATAAATAAATGTTTTTATTCCTTGCAAGAGGTTTTTAGTAATGAAGGTAACGATTAAGTTATATATTACAGACATAGTTTTATTCAATGTATATTTTAAAGTTTTAATAGTATGTAGTGTTTTGCATTTTATTAATTTAGCTGTATACAGTGTATTATTTGTAATTTTACTAATTCTTTTACTATTTATTTACGTGTGTTCTAAATTGACTTGTCACATCTATACAAATGTATAGCAAAAGTGGATAAAGAATTTTATTATTATTAAACCCCTGTATATATAATATCTATTACAGATTAATTGGAGTTTGAAAAGTCGGCGTACACCGGATTACTTGTACATGGCCATCCCCTTATTAAACTTCACTAAGCTTGATTAAAGTCCAGGAAACCAACAAAACGGTGTCTGCATTAAAATAATAAGTATTAAATGAATCTGGGGGTGGATAAAAAAATCTGTAATACATGAAGCAAACATCATTCGATTGTTTCTTGCACATTGTCATTCCCCTATTATTTTGTATCTGTATTTGACACGTGTAAGGGGATGCCGCGCGAACAATCATTTGATTCGAAGTTACTCATCTTTTTAATCTTTTTATTTTCTCTTCCGATTTTCTGTGGATGCTGGTGTTTTGGGGTGAAGCCGAATTAATTTTCTATATGGACTTTTCATGTACTTGATTGCTGCCAAACACATTTTTATATATCTGCCCTTGCGCCCACACTTAATCTTATGAGCATTACGTGCGCTACAAGATAATCACTAAATCAAGTAGAGGATATAGAATCTATAAAAATTAAATTACTCATTTAATTAGTTGAAATTGTATAGATAAATCTAATAAAAAACAAAACAATTTCGAATTAAGTTCTGGTTCTTAATTAAAGAACTCGATGTGATTCTTTATTCCGTTATTTTTTCTTTAAATAAACATCCTCCACACGATATTTCTAAAGGACGAGCGATCATATGAAGTAGCGACAGAATACACAGAGGAAGTGTTTTGCTAATTCTGTTTCTAATTGTGCGGCGAGCAATTCGAGTGGTATATTTACATATCTATCAAATTCAGGACCTCAAAGGGTTATCACGCTAAGCAAGAATAATTAGATGATTGAAACCGGCATTTTGTATCAGTCAACCACACACTATTTGCTAATTGCTATCAATTAATTATGGTTATTGTGTGATGACACTGTACAAACTATTGTTCTCCATCCATTTTGCATATGTAAATATTGTATACGTATGTGATAATATATTAGAATACTGTAATTGACTTAGAACATTACAAATTTGCTTGAAAAATACTGAACGTTATAACATGTTTTGCAGTGTTAAGTTACAAATTTAACAAGCGAAAGTTGCAATTGAGCGATGCCGACAGAGAGATTAATTTCATACAGTTTATTTCACTGATAGAGGAAGTAAACTATCCAAATTTTTGTCGTAAGTAGCAAAATAGTTTTATTTGCTAGTTGTAAGAATTTTTCCATAACTAGTATAATTTTATCCAATCCCTAATTTAAAATGATATAAAAAACAAGAACGCGACATTCCTTTGTAAATCGATCTAGACGCGTGCCAACCTTAAATGCGCATAATTCATTTTTCAAGGCAATACATGCCCTACTCTAATTTAAAAATCGTGTATTATACAAGGATGGGAAGGAGAAAGGTATATAATGTTAGTAAGATAGGACGTTAGAATAAACTTAATAAATTTGATAACAGTGATAATATTAATAACATAATTATGACGTTTAAGCCTTGTTAAAAACGATAAAAATAAAATAAAACGTAGTTCTCATTAAAACGCCGTCGTATCTCAAACGAAACAGTTACGTTATTTTACCTCAATTAAAATGAGACTTCTATTAAAGTAAGAAAGTTGAAATAATAATAAAAGAAATTCACATAGTTTCGAGAAAAAAAATAGTCACATGGTAACGGAGTCATCAGTAAGCTCAGTACTAGAATCATTCCCTATCTGAATAACAATAGGCTCTGCGGACGGCAAAATGGGATACTCTCTTTCTTTGTTAGTAAAGTGATTCACGGATTTTTTCCATATGTCGGTTTTGTCTAAATCGGATATTACGGTCCTTATATTAATTAGAACTACAGCGCTTAAAGTTGGATTCTGATTGCATTTTCAAGGTTAAATAGACGTGCGGCACTGTCCGGTTATACGAAAACAGTTTCGCACAGCACTTTATTGTTTTAGAACTGATCGTTCCGAGCATCAGCTTGAATTGCATCGATAATATTGTGCTGCCTGCTGTATACCATTGTAGAGAGGCATAGCAACGGACATCCCTGGTAGAGACGCTGAATTTATAATATTTCAAACTAAGATTGAATAAACCACAAAAACTATTTATTCCTTTCCTTAATAATTTTTACCTTTCCAAACAATTTGAAAATAGAGCTGAAATTTGAATAGATTGCTTCTACTATAATAAAAGATTTAAAAGTGATTTTAAACAATTAATATATTTAGTATAAGTTCTTGTATCCGAATACTACTACAATTTTACTAATTTAAAATGATTTATTGTAGTGTCTTACTTAATTGAGTCAATTGGACAAATTATGTTATAATATTCACAATATAGACGCTAAATTTGTTATTGCTCTTAAATTAACAAGATGTGAGTTGACTTCCCTTATAGCACAGAGTAGAAAAATGTATACGGTCTACGAAAAAAATATTTCAGGATCTAAACGAATTCAAAAATCAAGTCAAATCAAATTTATTACTTTTTCCAATTACAACTAAATAATTACAAAGTATTTAAGAAATAACAACAATACGTATTTAGTATATATTTTAATATATATTAATCGTTAATGTTATGTAGTACATAACAGTAGATTGCATAAACGTCTGTTCTGTGTGTGTACTAACAACAACTTAATTATGTTGTAAAACATTAATTAATATTTACAGTGATCCCATTAATCGTTATTGTTATGTAGTACACCTAGATTGTATACACATTCAGTGTGTGTATCATCAACAACTTAATTATGTTGTGAAACCTTAATTACTATTTAAAATTTCCCTATACAATGATCGCAAGCGAAATATACGATCAGTAGATGACACTATTAAATTATTTATATATTCAATATTTTAACCACTTACCGATAATTTCGTGAATTTCTGTTTGTTATTTGCTAAGTATTCAGTTATTTTATCACAAAATAGTCCTATGTTATTATATTTCTTAAAATGGATAGGTAAAATATTATAAAATTTTTGACCATAATACGTTATAAATCTTTGTGTTGTAGTGTATCTAATTTGAGGTATTGTGACATTTAAACTGTATTTTTGTCTTGTGTTGCGCACATGTTGTATTGTACTCAGTAAATTTTTATGTTTATTGTAAATATTAGAACAGACTTGGTATATAGGAGTTGCAGATTAAATACATTAAATGATTTGAATAGTAGTTCAGTGGAGTAGTATTTATTTTCTCCAAAGATAGTTTTTATTATATGTTTTTGCGATATATTTTAAGACTCTTTTGTCGATTATGCATTTACCCATATTATTTCATATCTAAGAATTGATTCGACTTTAAAGTGTTAAAAAGCAAAATATTTTTTAAGTGGTAGAATTTCCAAACCAACTTGTGCATTTTGTTGTTTAACCGTTGAATGTGCTCTGTAAATTTTAAATTTGGATATATAATAATTCCGAGATATTTAATATCCTTTGTTTGCTGCAGTTTCATAGCACATATACAGTCATCTTTTCGTTTATGTATAGAAGAGTATGTATGTAACTGAAGTGTATCTATCTTAGGTACGTTTCTGTCATATTTACTAAAGCACATAAAATTAGTCTTATCTAGGTTAACTGTTAGATAATTTTCCGACAACCACTGTTGTAGTTTTGAAAACTCTGCCATCGCTTTATTGGTAATATTTTTCCAGGAGTCATCCTCAACCAGAAGAACAGTCTCATCTGCATATACTATTACTTTTCCATTAACTGGAAGTTGAAGTAATTCATTGACATAAATATTAAAAAGAATTGGCCCTAGAATAGTTCCTTGAGGAATGCCATATTTTATTATTTTTAAATTACTTCTACTTTCACCAATTTCTACACAATGCTCCCTATTTCGAAGACAACTTCTGAACAAGTCATTAATTACACCTCTTATAACATATTCGTCGAGTTGGTTAAGTAAAATGTCACCGTATCGAAGGCCTTGGCCAATTCAAGAAATATTGCGATTTGTTTCTTATTATTATTATTTACAATATTATATACAGAGTGGACCATTAATAATAGGCCACAGTTCAGGGGAGATTCTTTGGGCCAAAATATGAGGATATAACCAAATACGCTTTAGTAAAATGTTGCTGTGGAAAAAGATACAGGGTGTCAAATTATTATTTCGGTTTTTTGCAATAACTCAACAGCCTCTTGACTGATCTTCGAAAAATTTGCTAGAAGAACTTTTTTTATTCTAAGTAACAATAATTTATGTATTACATCACGTTAGATCATAGAGGGTGCCGCAGGACCTCTATCTGATGATGAGTTTTTATAATCTTTTTTTGACGAAACGTTGTTCCCATTATTATTAGCCGTTACTCGAGTCCGAGTATAAAAATGTTACAGTCGATAAATTGTGTACAATAAAAAATAAGTAAAAGGTGTAGTCTATTGTAATTCCCATTCATCTACGGTGCACACGATTATGGCTATAGAGGCGAATTCGGGAGAGCACATGTCGACCAAAGTCATGACAAACATAGACCTGGTTAGGTCTTGGATTCGGCCTTCTTGCAGCAACATTTCCTTGATAGCTGGCCACAACCCCTCGCCATTCGGTTCTGTCCGCTGCAAGTTGTTCCCATTGCTCGTCTGCAATACCGCAGGATTTTAGATTTTCATGGAGAGCGTCTTTGAACCTCTTTCGTTGACCGCCACGCCTTCTTCTACCGCTTAGCAATTCACCATAAAGTGTACATTTAGGAAGGCGGTTATCATGCATACGATGAACGTGACCTGCCCATCTTAGGCATGCTCTTGAAATAAGCACCTCAATTGGAAGGCTGTTTGCTCTCCTGAGTACTTCCACGTTTGATATGTGATGGAACCAACGGATTTTCATCATACTTCTGAGGTGTCTTTGCTGAAAACGTTCTAATTCTTTCACATGACGACGGTAAGTGACCCAGCTTTCACATCCATATAGCAGTGTTGGAATGACAACTGCTCTGTAGACAGCCATTTTCGTTGACAAAGCAAGGTCGTGGTTGTCAAATACTCTCTCTCTAAGTCCCCAGAGTGCTCTAGATGCAGCGTTAATTCTATTGCGAATCTCGCTGTCCATGTTTGCTTTGTCATTAACAACGTTGCCTAAGTAATTGAACTGATCCACCACTTCAAGAGAATTTCCTTTAAGTGTAATGTCTATTTGGTTCACTTGTTGAGGAGTTGACATAATCTTAGTCTTTCCTATGTTGATTTTAAGTCCTAAGGAATCATAGCTCTGGGCATACACATCTAAAAGTTCTTGAAGCTCTTCCGGCGTAGAGGCTAAAAGTGCACAGTCATCCGCATACTGGAGATCACAAATGAATCGTGTGCGTGTCTTCGTGAAAGCTCTAAAGCGCCCTATGTTAAAGAGACCGCCATCAAAACGGTATCTGAGACCTATTCCTCTGACTGTCAGTTTGTTGTCAACAATAATTGTTAGAGCAGTGGTAAACGAATTAAAGAGTAGGGGTGCCAGGACACATCCCTACCTAACTCCAGTGAGGGTTTGGAAAGGTTCGGTTGCCTCATTATTATACATAACCTGGGCGTTGTTGTTTGTATGTAGACTGCGACATACTTCCACAAATTTTCTAGGGATACCTAAGCGGAACATAATTTTCCAGAGCACTTCCCTATCCACCGAGTCAAACGCCTTGGTTAAATCAATGAAGGCCATGTGAATTTCTCCTTGATGTTCGAGTGCTTTTTCTTGAAGCTGTTTAAGTGTGAAGATTAAATCCGATGTGCCTCGGTTTGGTCTAAAGCCACTCTGTGTTTCAGGAAGTAACTTTTCCATAACAGGTGTTAGCCTATTTGCCATCGCTTTAGTGAGTATCTTCCCTCCAGGAGAGCTATACCCCTGTAATTTCCACAGTCCGCAGCGCTCCCTTTGTTTTTGAAGAGGTTGATTAAAAGTGTATCACAAAACTCCTGCGGAGCTTGACCACTTTCCCACACGACATCAAACAGTTTTTTGAGGTAGGGTATGAGCTCTGACGACACAGCTTTAAAGATCTCAGCTGGGAGTGAGTCGGCGCCGGGAGATTTGTTATTTTTTAGCTGCCCAATGGCGGTTAAGATCTCTTCCGTTGTTAGTGGTTTATTTAAGTCTTCGAAGGTGTCATATTGAGGGATAAAATTTATAGTATCGTGATCGGCTTGACTCTGCTGGTTAAGAATGTTAGAGTAGTGTTCCTTCCATCGGGCTCTTATTTCCTGGTCTTCTTTGAGGAGATTTCCAATTAAATCTTTAATAGGGCACATATTTTTCCGACTGGGGCCGTACACTGCTTTTACTCCTTGAAAGAAATTCCTGTAGTCGTGTGAATCGGCGTACCTTTGAATTTCTCTGGCCTTGCTTGCCCACCACTCGTTCTTTATTCTTCTGATTTCGCGTTGCGTTTCATACTTAGATTGGGTAAAAGCTTCTACTTTTGATGAGTCGTTGGGGTGGTTGATAGCGTTTTGGAAGGCAATATGTTTGCGGTCAAGAAGTTCTTGTATAAAAGCTTCATTATCATTGAACCAGTCCTCCTGTTTTTTACTTGCTGCAGTGCCAAGTGTTCCCATACATAATAATCCAAAGGATTATAATCAGGACTTCTTGGCGGCCAAGCAAACTCACTTCCTCGACCGATCCACCTGAGTGGAAAAGTTTCATCAAGATAATTCCCGACTTCAATGGAGAAATGAGGGGGAGCTCCATCTTGCATGAACCATATTCTGTTCTGTATGTCTAGCATGAAAGCTTGTAATATATCAGCAAGAGTATTTTGAAGAAAAAACAGATAAAACACACCATTTAAATTTGAAGGAAGGACAGATGGTCCCAATAATAGATCGCCGATGATACCACACCAAACGTCAATCCTAAATTCTTGCTGAAACTTCCCAGTAATGGGTATTTCTCCAGTTAAAAACGCCTCGGCGAGTAAAAGTTGCTTTATCGGTAAGTAAAGTGTTCTTAACAAAATTGCGATCCCCATTGTGTTTATTTAGAACAATTGACAAAATTGTAGCCTTTCCTTCGAAGTAAGTTTTGTACAGGAGCGGGATAATATGGGTAGAAGTGTTTTTTACGTACGACTCTTAGGACAGATTGTTTACTCCCCCTATTGCCTCTGCTAAACGACTTGAGCTGACATGAGGATTTTCATTCACACGAATTAACATTTCTAGTTCTTGATCTTCATTCACACGAATTAACATTTCTAGTTCTTGATCTGGAGTAATTCGTCATATCATACCCTCATTTCCCTATTTGAAAAATTATGTCTAGGCATTGTAAACAAAAAAGTTAAAGAAATTAGCTCGAGGAACACAAGAGCAAAATAAAATGATTAAATGGACGTAAATGACATAACAAAAACGTAACTAAAGCATACTTTTCAATAAACACACTTTGTTTTATTAAATTTGAATTTGTCTTTCAAAAAATTATTGAAATATTTAACGGCACTTTCCTCGAAAACGGTTGGAGTTATCAAGTTCTACCAAGTGTACCTTTTATACGTGGAAATGACACCCTCATCAAATTTTCTGGTCAGAAGTACCACAACGTTTCGTCAAAAAAAATATGAAAAAAATTCATCATCAGATACAGGTTCTGCGGCACCCTCTATGATCTAACGTGATGTAATACATAAATTATTGTTTCGTAGAATGAAAAAAGTTCCTCTAGCAAATTTGGCGAGGATCAGTCAAGAGGCAAAAAAGTTATGCAAAAAAACGAGAAACTAATTTGAACTTTGACACCCTGTATCTTTTTTTACAGCAACATTTTACTAAAGCGCATTTGGTTATATCCTCATATTTTGACCCAAAGAATCTACCCCTGAACTATGGCGTATTATTTAATGGTCCACCCTGTATAGTTTTTACAGCCTCATACATAGTTCAAATGTGCTTTTAGAGGGCGGAATATTAAACATAATATTTTTAGTCGCAAACTCCTCTATAAATTCTTATTTTACTATAAGGAAAGTAACCAGACTGCAACCAAAGTTACAAATCTGGCGCGTTAAGTGTAATAATTGCATATTACCATCAAAATGCTAATGCTTCGATTGCAACAAACACCAGCCGAAAGACTGATCCTACTTAAAGGAGCTCCCTTGCCAGTCGTCACACACCACTTGCAGACTGCAGTTTCGAGCTGTTGGCTCTCGTTAGTACAAGGTAGGTATGCGACGACCGACATGAGAATCCTTTGACTATAGTACATCCCGGTATTTTTACAATAGCGACATGTAAAACAGCCAGCAGGCGCCATCCAGCGGTCCAGTGTCCGTTGCAATCGAAAAATAAATAGCCTGACTTGGCTTAGCATAGTTCAATATTCCGCCCTCTAAAAGCACATTTTCCTTGCCATGTTTTCTCCAATATTTATAAAGAAATTATTAAAATCTTCACTCATTTTCTTATCATTTACTATTTCGACATTATTCTGATTTACAATATTCTTTTGCTAGACGTATGCTAGTCAAGACTTTCATTTACTACCTATTTCCCGTACTTTTTTTTATATCATTTCTATTTTCTACGATTGCGCTGTGATAATAATCTCTTTTACTTTTCTTTTACGAGTTAATATCAAGCTAGTCAAGCAAATCATTTTGATTGTGACATTTATTAAAATGCATACCATTTGAATTTTATTTTAATTTAATATGTATAATATATGACAGTAATTATTGAATGAATTTTATCATTATTTGTAACAAATACCAAAATCAAATGTAAATGTCTTGTATTCATAGCATTACGCACAAAATATACCCATTTTGAATAACATGTAACCCTGAGCTGTTAAACACAATTAGGGTGGATCGTAAATCATGCTGTTCCTTGGTTAAAACCTTTTAACCTTAAGATAAAATATTAAACACACAAACTTAATATTTGTTTAGGTTGAATTTATTCTGACCCTTACTAAAGTAGCTAAAACTATTTGAAAATGAAAATACGCAAACATTTTTAGTCGCCTGATGCGTAGTTTGAAACCGTTTTTGTTAAGTAAATAAACAAACGAAGGTTCACCATATTTTGTTCCTCCAGTTTGCTGACAGATAATGAGTTTTGAACTACCCTTGAATTTGTATGTTTACGTGCAAGCACGTGGTAAATTGAAAAATAAACACTAACCTTTATTAGTTAGGGTTACTACTGCGCAAAAGGTAATTTTGATACCGATTAGTCAGAGAGATCTGGATGCTGTTAATTTTCATCCCGAGGGTTTTTTGCATTATATATTTTTTTTAATCACAAATATCTATACTCCCCATTCCATATTCTTGTACTATGGTCATTCGGATGTGCTGCCGAGAGCAAGCAATAAAACAATCGATCAATCAAGATATGCTTTATTGTCTAAGAATGAGATACTCTTATTGACAAAGTTATATGAAGTATAACATAACATACACAGTCATAGTTAATTTTAAATTAACATAAAGTAAGGCAGATACAGTAAACGTTACATACATACATATATAAAAGGATGCAATAAATAAAAATAAAACCAATACAATAGTATTGAACAGTACCATATGCACATCTAACTAGATAACGAGTTGAGAATAGATATATCAAGAAAAATATTTGAACGAATATAATAAATTACTAGAAATATCAATAAAACACAATATATACAAGTAAACACATATAGAAACATATAAGCACACATATGTATGTATGACTGGTGGTCGAGAGGTGAGCGATCAACACATGTATATATGCGGTTGTTGTTGTTACATGAAGTTAAACTATTTGTACTATATTCGGTTAGGATACAATTACAAATATTGTACAATGAAATAAATAAAATATTTGGCTTAAGGAATGAATTGTATATAATAATTAATAAAGACATTTCAATTGGCAATTGGCATTTGCCTCTCACCCAAAAGTTCCGGGTTCGATCCCCGCTCGTGGCAGTGGAAAATACTGTGAGAGGGATTTTTCCACTATACACGGATATTGGGTGTGTGTCCCTTGTCTCTAAATGTGTAGCCCCCTCCCACACAAGGCTCTTCTAGAGCCTTCCGGGATAAAGGGGGTCGTAATTACGTGTGGTGTTATTTATTTTATATATATCACAAAAGGAAGGAAGTAAAAAACAAAATATTTTAAAACGAGTCGTCGTCATTAAGATTATAATAGGCTTTCTGAATCAACATGTCTTTCATTGCCTCTCTGAATGTCTTTAATTGAGTCATATTTCTGAGAGACAGGGGTAGGTATGTGGTTGTATATTTTTTTGTTTTCGTATATTACTGATTGCTTCGTTAAAGTTGATTTGGAGATGGGTAGAGGTAGGGTTAAATTTAGCGCTTGTCTCGTATTATGCTCAGGCAGAGGATCGGTATGTAGTGTGTTTAGTATTTTTTATATATTAGGCATACTGTTTCTAGATTAAAGATGCATGTAAGCGTTAATATTTTGTGATCAATAAAAAGAGGTTTGTAATGAACCCTTGGTTTTGCTTCACATAAGTATCTTAGTGCACTTTTTTGTAACACAAACACAGTGCCTAGAGAATGTTGACTATACATTCCCCAGAAAGGGATTCCGTATCTTATATGGGACTCAATCAGGGAAAAGTAAGCCGTTTTTACACCCCTGAAACCCAATTCATTTGAAGTTATTCTCACTGCATAACAATCAGATGCCAACTTTTTACTTAAATTACTTAAATTATTATAGACGTGCATAAAATTTTAGCTTCTCATCAATATGTAACCCAAGAAATTTAGTATGGGATTTATACTCAGTAGGTTGGTTAACCAAGAAAAGATCAGCGCCAGCATGGGTAAATTTGAAGTAAGTATATTCGTTTTGTTTATATTAAATACAAGTGAATTGGAATCACACCATTTTTTTTACTTTACATATATCTAACTTTATAATATCTCGTAAACTGTTAACATTTTTACTATGCCACAGAATGGTAGTATCGTCTGCAAAAAGCATAAAGGTGGCTTGAATATCACTAGCGACTAAGTCGTTTACGTATAACCAAAATAAAATAGGCCCTAATACAGATTCTTGTGGCACACCGTAGTTAATATCTGTAACATCCGATATCTCGCTAAGGGTCTTTACAACTTGAATACGCTGAGACAAGTATGAATTAATCCATTTAAAGAATTCACCCCTAAAACTATAGCACAAACGTTTTTGAAACAGTATTTCCAGCTTAGATGTAGCTGGGAGTGGCAAGCAATACCCACCGCTGGTAGATCAAGAATTTTTAGGAATACGTATTTTTTATTTGCAGTGAAGCTTTGTACGATACCATACTGGGCTTTTCACTATATTTTGACCCATAGGTCACGTGACATTTTTAAATACTTATCGTCATGTGAGAGAAACTGATGGTTTTAAAAAACTTAGCAACCCAAGTAACAATTTAAATGCTGTTTAGTCTGGCTCTCGTTTTATAAAGGTTTTATGAAGGATGTTTGCAGACTAATTAGTTTTAAATTAGGTTTATTTGAAAGTAAATGTATTTCTAGAGTACAAGATATTATTAAAAAACTTTGTAGTATATCTTAAAACTTGACCATAAAACCTTTTGAACTTTCTCTGGCTGTAGTTTTGTAAAAGTTTTATTATTAATGTTAAAAGAAATTAATAAAACAGTTTTAAAAAGCCCTCGAATACAAGTTTGTTCAATTCAAGCAACTATAAAACTATGAAGCGTTTAAATGGTTTTAAAATTGCTTTATAAAATATACATACGGATCTCCTGTATCCTCTTATAAATCTTCTCTACCTAAGAAAGCGGTCTCTTGTCAAAATACGCAAATAAATAATGACTCGTTTATTAAATATATCATAAATCTTGTTAGCTTTTAATATACGTGAATGAAACTACAATCCCTTAAGAAAATGGGGTTATGATATATTAATTTCACAGTATTTCTGAGGCGACGTATACAAAATGTCTAAGTCAACGACAACAAGCAAGTGGAAAAAAATTATAAACAGTGGCAATTTTAAAAGAAAAATTAAATTAGGTTAGAAATTTAGGCGGGAAACGTTCGAATAATTATAAAACCATTTTAAAACTAAGCAGTTTTACGAAGGTTCTGACTTCAATCAGTTTAGTTTTAACCAGGATTATAAGACTTTATTCAAGTTCCATTTGATTTATCTAGGCCGGGAAGAATTTGTAGGTAATTAAATTGAGTCTATTTATACTTTGAAAGGAAATATGACTATAAGCCATATGAATTACTACTGGGTCAGAAGCTTGTAGAAGATCACAAGCGAACACTGTTGGAATTTTGTCAGCAAATGCTTCAAAAACCCTAATTTTTTTAAATATATATCATGGATAGTGGAGATGGAAAATATACTTACAAATAAATCCACCAGACGTAGTTGAGCTTTTAGAGGAACACTTTTCTGATGAGGAACCTAATAAAGTAATTTGGCAGCAGGACGGAGCGACCCCACAGTGTTTTGGAGGTTAAGGAGCATTTAAATGGTCAATTTGACATTTGGATTCGCAATGGTGGATCAATTCCATAGCCACTAAACAGCGCTGATTTAACACGTTTGGATGCGTTTTTGTGGGCAGTTTTAAAGGACAAATTGAATTATAATAACCAAAACGATGAAATAATTAAAAAACAAAGATTTGAACTAGAACAATAGTAACTCTGTTTCCAACTGTTTAAATAATTTAAGAAAAAAATATGAGCCTTGTATTTTAAACACTGGAGGTCATTTTGAACATACAGCTTACGAACCGAATTCTGATGCTGTTGTAAAATTTTCGTTCCTATTTTGTGTCATAAAATACTTTTCATCTTAGCATTTTTTTATTCTTATAATATATCAGACTATTCTGCCCTTATGTGACATATTTTGACGAAATAGTAATACAAATAATAACAATATTGTCATGGTATCATCAGTCACAGCCTACTGCGTAGTAATTAATTACTGCGCTTCCCAAAACTCCTAAAATACCTAAATGCATACTTGTTTGCGTTATATATTTGAAATCAAGGAAAGAAGATCTAAAAGAATAATATGAAAAATAAACAGAGATTTCCATTTAACCTTCTTTGTTATATCACGTGACCTATGCAGGGAATTATTGTTATTTTAACTTAAAATATAGTGAAAACCATGTACAACATAAATATAAATTTATAATTTTAGGCTGATTATTCTTTTAATTAGTGTTGCAAAATTAGAACATTTTTTTTTTTTAGAAAAATTGGTGCCAATCCATTCAAAAACTATCAAATTATTCAGAAATTGTGCGAAAATCACTAATTCAAGATTATAAAAAAAAAACTAACAGAATTCCAATTTTAAAAATTTTGCTCTAGTTTTTCCACTCACACTCTATATTCAATATGTATTAAAGTTATTTTATTTACGTGGGTATTTTTTAGCTTCAAAAACGTTATAAACATCTCGTTATTGCTGTGTTGAATATTGTGACATTTTTTAAAGTGAAAATAAATTGACGTTAGTGTGAACTAAATAGGAGTGTTTATTGACAACATCTGTGTAGTTTTAAGTTGAACATAAACTAGGCCGTGATCAGAATTGATGTTGATCCCGCGTCCACCATCTTCCACAGTATCTCATCTCTACTAACCATCACGAAAATATACCAGTTTTTAATGGTCAAATCGAGGCGTCAAGCTGTCTGCCAGTCAAGGTTAAATTTGTTCTAGCTTTCGTTGTCAGATGCGTCTCGAATGAGATTTTTCTCTAAATTATCTGCAGCGGCGGGTAATATGCAATGCACCAACATGCCGAATTTTAATTTATTTGCTCATTTGAAATATATATTTAATTAACTTGAATAGGTAAATTCTCTGTACTTATAATTCTCTTAATAAAGAATATATTTTTCCGCAAATTGTTTTAAAATATTGGCATTTCTGACAAATTTTCTCAAAGAACAGTCAATATCCATTTTCGCACTGTAAGGAAGTGTTATTTTCTTACAGTTATTTGTCCACTACAAATATGATTGAAGGTACATTTTTTTAGAAACAAAATTAAGTATTATTTTTAACAATATCAGCAAATTACGGAATATATGACAAAATTAGATTCTTATATTTACAGTTGTTTCACAATTAGCACAATTAGTTTTGTTTATTTGACAACAATTAATATTTTCTGCTGTGAATATTTTGTTTGCCACATCTACCTTATTGTTAAGAGTCCCTTCGATATATAAACTTTACGATCTCATTAAAATACCGTCACTCTCTGTACTATTCGGCCTGCAAATTCACTTCACTTACCTTTATAGGTCTTTAATGTTCGTTGGATTGTTTAATGACACCGTACCGACTGGTTCACCGACATTAATAACGAGCTCATAAAGTTTTTGTTGCACTTTTTATCTGCTCAGTAAAATTGAAGATCACTATAATATTTTAGGGATTTTTTAAAATGATGTATTGCTACTATCTGTCAATAATCTTTCCCATTCTGGCTCCTAAAGAAAAATCGGATGTTATTCTTGTTTTCTGTTCGCAACATCCAAAGTAACCGCCTATGTTAGAGCATGCAATTTTATCATTGTTCTCACAGATTTCTCTAGAGTCAACGTTGACTGCATGTACTTAATAAATATTGTTTTTAAAAAGCTAAATAAACAATCCAATATAACATTGGCGCAGTCGGTAGGTTTTTAATGCACATACAGTCGGTAACCTTTAATATACTATCTACTCCAGACCTCAGAACATGGAAACTACTCTACTTCAATACCAAATTACGTTCAAATCTATTTACATAACCCATTGGTAATAACGCCAAATACAAAGTCCGTCTTCTCAAGAATCTCAAAGCCCTGCCAAACAGAATTTATCATCAGGCTACAACGTTCAAACCTAGACGAGATTACATGGTTAATAATTAATGCAGAACCACTGTATGTGACTATCAACTGCCCATAGAAAAATTCAAAAACCGATATCATCTGCAATAGTAAAATTACAACCCAACTGTTACGCTTTTATGGCCATGTTTTGCTACATTATATAATTTTTCTATAATATAAAACCTTGTCGCGAGATTTTGATGGGCTTCATTTACTTCAAAGTTTATTGTCTACTTTTTAGAGCATTTAAATAAAAGCTATTTTAAAAAATATTTTTTTCATATATTTTTATTCTTGACTTTTTAATCTTTTGATATGCTGTAATTCCCAGATATCGATTTTGAGACGAATCGGATCATAAACGGTAAAATCATCCTTCATCTTGAACAAAGTTTTTGACTAGAAATTCGTAATCCGCGACCCTGAAAACCCCCAGATATCGATTTTGATCGATTTGGATCTAAATGACAAAAGTCGTCAGCCGTATTGAATTTCTAAATTTTTGCCAAGAATTCATAATTGGCGATCTCGAAAACCCCCAGATATCAATTTTGAGTCGAATCGGATCATAAACGATAAAGTCGTCCGCCATCTTGTTTTTTTCTTATATGAAAATGTTAAAGTGTATTGTCACCGGACTTATACACATGTACAAAATTTCAAAGCTCTAGCTTAATTAAAACTAATAGTAATTTTGATTGCAAGATTTGACCTAAACAAACTAACTAACAAACAAGTTTAATAAAAGGTTTTAAAAAAAATTTCTTTTCATAAAAACAAATTTGCATACATTTAAATGTAGTTGTGGTTAATTTACCTGAAAGAACTTTTTTCGTTTATTTATCGATCTTAGTTGCAAAATGCAATAACTTCCTCGTTTTTGAAACTTTATTTTTTGACCACAGTCTTTGAAGTACAAATATTTTTTGGGTACTCCTGAGCACCTTCCCAAAAGTATTCAACCATAAAATTGCTGATGGAATAAATTCCACTTCAAATCCTATTACTGCATTATTTGCAGATATGTTTCATTGAAATACACTGTATAAATATTCATACCGATTTTTTAAAACACCGATAGGTTGGTGCTAAGCTGCTCTGGTTCATTTTCAAATAAAATAAATTCAGGTTCACGTTTTCCACTGCATATTACCCGCGCTGTGTTCCGCTCAGCCTCAAATCGAACCATATGTTTTTTCTTTGTGTTTGTTGCCCATAAAACAACTATCACGCTCACAGCCGACCAGTAGCTAAATAAATCTATTAACTAATTTTAAACAGTGTTTACTCATTGGTTACAGATTTAAAATATAAGTGCTTCGTGAAATACGTTTATTATCTTTCGTAAACCACAGACGAGTTTTTTCAGCTGACCCAAAGATATTAAATATCACCAAACCAAATAGAATAATGGAAAAAGTTGACTGTACGTACGTTTTAATAGAATGATTGGTTTTGGACAAAAAATATTCGATTTGGTTTTGTGTATTATTAATCGAAAAATAAGTTACTTAGGCTCAAAAAACCCACAGGTTTATTTCTAGTGTTAGGTTAAGTTCGTGCAAGAGACCATCATCTCTGTATTATTATGACGCTGTATTTTTTGTTGTAGATTTTATAGGATCACAAATATAAGGTTGTATTGTTCTGCTTGCTGCTAGAATTCTTTATGTAATTTGAATTGTCAGAATCAGGACTAAAGTTAGTAAAATCACGTATTTATATAATGCTAAGGGATTTTGAAAGTAATTAATTGTGTTTGCATTAACAATTAAAGTCAGCTGGTAAGAGTGGCTTGTGCGATTTTGATAAGAAAGTAAAAATAGATTAAATATCTTTTTACTTGTTGAGTAATTGTATTAAAATTACTTGTAACCAGACATAATAAAATAAGTTCATTAAATGTATAACTGAAAACTATTTGAACGCGTTCTTTTGTGTTAAGCCACGTAATTTACCGGAATTATATCCTTTAGGGAGGTTTATTTATTGAATCTGATAAGCTATAACTACGCGCTGTATAATTTCTAGGTATACGATATTCCATATAACTGTGTAATTTGCCTTTGAACGTATATATTTATAAAGTTGTGTTCATAAATTACAGCCTTTTTATGTGAAATTGCAAACTTCGTCGCTATTGTGTACTATTTACAATGGAGTCACCCTTAAATTTATAAAATTCTATACCTTATTAACAAGGGGAAAATGGTCAAAGAATTGTTTTATTTAAAAATGTATTTTATCATGCGTTTGGATAACTACAAGTTGTACTTCTGTTAAGTGGGGTTTCAATAGAAATTGTCGTCGGTTAATAAATAATTTATGGGAAAATGAATTTAATACCCAGGTCAGTTCAATACCTGTCTATAGTCTATTTAGAAACAAGGGGGAGCATTAAAAGTTTATTATATACCGAGTGTCTCAGGTACGGGAGTCATTAATTTCTAGGGGTCATTTTATATAAAAAAAAACACGAAAAAAATTCATACAAATATGGGTCCGGAATTTCTGGCGCTACGGCCTTCTGAGTGGGGTACCCAAAATTGACATTTTATTTAATATCTCAGGAATCCTTTGAGCTAATTTTTGCATGTGATTCGAAATCAATAAAGGTCATTATCTGATGTTATCCACCGAAGGTAAATTCAATCGGGAGTGCACAAAATTGGAAAGGGGGACTTACTTCTCCCATACATTTTTTAATGTGAATTTTCTGTGATTGTCTCGTCAGAATATGATTCCTTGACTATAAATACACAAAAAAGAGAGATTTGAACCTAAAGAAACGCATGCATTGCCTAAGATTCAAAAGAGGAAACCAACACATACCGACAGATATCTAGATGCGCAGTCTCACTACCATCCAGCACAGAAGGGCAAAACAAATATGCGAAGAAGAACATCTTCAAGAGGAATACCATACATCTCTACAGAAAAATGGATATAGACCCAAGGACATAAACAACGCCATCAAGAAACAGAGCATAGCCAATAAGAAAGAAGAAAAGAAATATACAGCGACCACTTACCTACCATATATACAAGGTAAAAATATGGTCAGGGGGCTTATAATTAACTTTAAATGTTTTCTTGTATGTTTTAGAAAAATTTAATTGGAAATATTTGTACTATGACAGTTTTTTGGTAAAATTCTACTTGCTCTGCTCATAAATAGCAGTACAGAGTTCCCAATTTTTGAATTGCCAAATGCTTTTAGTAATTCTAAGTTATGTTTTATCATAAAATTCGGCACATGTTTTGATAACCACAAGCTACATTACTTCCCACAATTTCAATAAAATTGGTTAATTCCCAGAAGAGTTATAGATACAAATAAAAAATACGTTATATGCGTTTTTAGATGATTATAAGGTTATGTCGATCGAATTTAAACTTAAAACCTATTAAGGATGTTACACAATTTTGTTACAAAGAA
Organism: Leptura quadrifasciata; assembly: GCA_963675555.1. Classification (NCBI taxonomy): domain Eukaryota; kingdom Metazoa; phylum Arthropoda; class Insecta; order Coleoptera; family Cerambycidae; genus Leptura; species Leptura quadrifasciata. The sequence goes on along the minus strand of OY776682.1, from coordinate 1,790,379 downwards.
TTTACCATTTGGTTTAGGTCAATCCGTTCAATAGAAGCCGAAATATTTCAAAAATGGTAATGGAAAACTATAGAATTCATCCATATTGTCTGAAAAACGTGCGTGGGAGGATGCGCGAAACATTTCGAAACCGAAAAACGTATTATTTTTGGTTGTCTTTGATGTTTACAACAAGTTAGAAAAGAATATTCTACCCCAAAAATGTTCTTTATTGGTTATAAAAATCTGCTAGATTTGCTCCACTAAAGAGAACAGTAAAAAAGATGAAAGCTACAGTTAAACAATAAACAACTTGCTAAGAAAATTCAGTTTTATGTTGATCTTGTAAAGATTTCCTTGTGGAATTTTATAGTTAAGAGACATATATATATTTTTTAATGTTTGCTTGAGGTTTACGAAATACAGTAAAATTTATTTTCATCTTTTATCCATTAATTGCATTTTGAAATTTAAATCCTCTCTCCTATATATGAACAAATTGGTAGATATTTTAAAAATTTTAAATGGTACGCTTTCTTGCGGGGCCAGTGTATAATAAAATTATCGAAATTGATTTGTTTAGTCACATTCATCCCACGGCTATATTCGGCATTTATCACGAGGATTACATTTGTTTTAAAATTAAAGCTCCACGAAAAATCAATAGTATTGTCGATGTGGACTTAGAGTGACATGCACGTCAAAAAGAACATTAATTTGGATGTGGCATAAAATAAAGCATACAATAGCTTGTATATCGAATTAATTTCGTTATAGGGTTTAAGTTTGAAGAGATGAAAATCTGCGAGCCAAATAATTCAAATGGAATTGAAACCGGTGTCAATCTAATATTATCTCAGTACGTCGTCCCCTTCTGAAAAGTTAAAAAAGTTGGCGTTTCGCCGTGACGGATTACTGTAGGGCTTAATGTCAACATCATGATTCAAATTACAGACCGGGTTAACCGATCCATTGCCACACTGGTGTCAGAGGCGCAGACATCTCCGAAAATACCTTCGGGGGTAATGCGATTGTATTAAAATTATAAAGTTTTTGTAAATTGATGATATACTGGGTGTTCATTAAATAATGGGCCACACCTCAATAGCAAGTTCATTCACTAAAAATAAGTTTTACCAAAACATACCATGTTACTTCCTTAAAAAGTTATGAGACATCAAAGGCAAATTTTTTTAATTTACTTTTTGTTACATCCCTAACCAGACGAACAATCTCACTTATTAAGATTTGAAGACATTACATTAGGACAGCTTAAAAAATTTGTTTATGAACTGAAAACTGAAGGTATCAGTGATAATTGGCTAAATTTATAAATTGGTTAAGGAGTTCTTTTGTGTAATTGGATGTGCCCTATTGCATTTCATAAATACCTCACCAGAAATTAAAAATAGAAGAAAGAAATTAAAGACAGTTTAAAAAGTGCGAGTGAGGAAATTCTTGGCACTGCAGCAAGTAAAAAACAGGAGGACTGGTTCAATGATAATGAAGCTTTTATACAAGAACTTCTTGACCGCAAACATATTGCCTTCCAAAACGCTATCAACCACCCCAACGACTCATCAAAAGCAGAAGCTTTTACCCAATCTAAGTATGAAACGCAACGCGAAATCAGAAGAATAAAGAACGAGTGGTGGGCAAGCAAGGCCAGAGAAATTCAAAGGTACGCCGATTCACACGACTACAGGAATTTCTTTCAAGGAGTAAAAGCAGTGTACGGCCCCAGTCGGAAAAATATGTGCCCTATTAAAGATTTAAATGGAAATCTCCTTAAAGAAGACCAGGAAATAAGAGCCCGATGGAAAGAACACTACTCTAACATTCTTAACCAGCAAAGTCAAGCCGATCACGATATTATAAATCTTATCCCTCAATATGACACCTTCGAAGACTTAGATAAACCACTAACAACGGAAGAGATCTTAACCGCCGTTGGGCAGCTAAAAAATAACAAATCTCCCGGCGCCGACTCACTCCCAGCTGAGATCTTTAAAGCTGTGTCGTCAGAGCTCATACCCTACCTCAAAAAACTGTTTGATGTCGTGTGGGAAAGTGGTCAAGCTCCGCAGGAGTTTCGTGATACACTTTTAATCAACCTCTTCAAAAACAAAGGGAGCGCTGCGGACTGTGGAAATTACAGGGGTATAGCTCTCCTGGCTGTTGGAGGGAAGATACTCACTAAAGCGATGGCAAATAGGCTAACACCTGTTATGGAAAAGTTACTTCCTGAGACACAGAGTGGCTTTAGACCAAACCGAGGCACATCGGATTTAATCTTCACACTTAAACAGCTTCAAGAAAAAGCACTCGAACATCAAGGAGAAATTCACATGGCCTTCATTGATTTAACCAAGGCGTTTGACTCGGTGGACAGGGAAGTGCTCTGGAAAATTATGTTCCGCTTAGGTATCCCTAGAAAATTTGTGGAAGTATGTCGCAGTCTACATACAAACAACAACGCCCAGGTTATGTATAATAATGAGGCAACCGAACCTTTCCAAACCCTCACTGGAGTTAGGCAGGGATGCGTCCTGGCACCCCTACTCTTTAATTTGTTTACCACTGCTTTAACAATTATTGTTGACAACAAACTGACAGTCAGAGGAATAGGTCTCAGATACCGTTTTGATGGCGGTCTCTTTAACATAGGGCGCTTTAGAGCTTTCACGAAGACACGCACACGATTCATTTGTGATCTCCAGTATGCGGATGACTGTGCACTTTTAGCCTCTACGCCGGAAGAGCTTCAAGAACTTTTAGATGTGTATGCCCAGAGCTATGATTCCTTGGGACTTAAAATCAACATAGGAAAGACTAAAGATTATGTCAACTCCTCATCAAGTGAACCAAATAGACATTACACTTAACGGAAATTCTCTTGAAGTGGTGGATCAGTTCAATTACTTAGGCAACGTTATTAATGACAAAGCAAACATGGACAGCGAGATTCGCAATAGAATTAACGCTGCATCTAGGGCACTCTGGGGACTTAGAGAGAGAGTATTTGACAACCACGACCTTACTTTGTCAACGAAAATGGCTGTCTACAGAGCAGTTGTCATTCCAACACTGCTATATGGATGTGAAAGCTGGGTCACTTACCGTCGTCATGTGAAAGAATTAGAACGTTTTCAGCAAAGACACCTCAGAAGTATGATGAAAATCCGTTGGTTCCAACACATATCAAACGTGGAAGTACTCAGGAGAGCAAACAGCCTTCCAATTGAGGTGCTTATTTCAAGAGCACGCCTAAGATGGGCAGGTCACGTTCATCATATGCATGATAACCGCCTTCCTAAATGTACACTTTATGGTGAATTGCTAAGCGGTAGAAGAAGGCGTGGCGGTCAACGAAAGAGGTTCAAAGACGCTCTCCATGAAAATCTAAAATCCTGCGGTATTGCAGACGAGCAAAGGGAACAACTTGCAGCGGACAGAACCGAATGGCGAGGGGTTGTGGCCAGCTATCAAGGAAATGTTGCTGCAAGAAGGTCGAATCCAAGACCTAACCAGGTCTATGTTTGTCCTGACTGCGGTCGACATGTCCTCTCCCGAATTGGCCTCTATAGCCATAGTCGTGTGCACCGTAGATGAATGGGAATTACAATAGACTACACCTTTTACTTGTTTTTTATTGTACACAATTTATCGACTGTAACATTTTTATACTCGGACTCGAGTAACGGCTCATAATAATAATAATAATAATAACTAGAAATTGGAAAAGTACCAAGTGAATTAAAAACTAGCGTGATAGTGCCTATTCCAAAAGTAATCAAGTCTAAAATTCTTGCAGAATTCAGGCCAATTACTTACTTCTAGGTATCGATAAAATCATTGAGGTATTCGTATGTGAACAGCTAAGGGATCATTTTGAGGCTAATCAGTTGTTATTTGCTGGGCAATCTGGGTTTAGAGCTAACCATTCCTGTGTATGTGTGTTCAACGTGGAGAAAGGACATGAATGAAGGGAAAGTGTATTTGTAGAATTGCAAAGGGCATTTGAAACAATTGGTTGGGATATTCTTATTAAAAAGTTGCAGTTATGGTGTCAATAGTAGTGCTTTAGACTGGATTGAGGATTATTTAATGAACAGGAATCAAATGACAAGAGTAGGGGGTAACGTATCAAGTAGAATTGAAATTATCTGGGGCGTTCCTCATGGGATTGTCCTCGGTCCTCTTTTGTTTGTCATTGATGTGAATGATATTTATATAGCATTAGAAAAATCGTTTGTCAATCTATTTGCGGAAGATACCCTAATTTGTGTTGCAGGAAAAGATTTGAGAGAAATTGTTGATAGTCTAAATGATGAACTTGGAATTTTATACGACTGGCTTTGTCAAAATAAATTAAAATTAAATACGTCAAAAACAAGGTATATGGTGATAGGCTTAAAAGCTAATTGTAGAAAATTCATAGAATTAGATTTCGGTATATCGATATAAAAGGTAATGCTATTGACTATGTGTCACAAATTATATACTTGGGTGTCTATTTGGACCCCCAACTCAGTTTCTCTTCTCAGATACTCTGTAAGAAGTTGGATAAAAAAAATCGGATTTTTTAAATTGCATTGCTAGTTGTTTATCACAGAGGTCTAAAATGTTAATTTATAATACCATTATATTACCTCATTTGAATTATTGTAGTTCTTTGTTAATATCCTGTACAAAAAAATGATATACATCGGTTACAGATACAATAGAATAAAGCAAAACGTATTATACTAAATTATAATAAATATACCTCGGCGGTACAAGATATGTTGCAAAACATTAGCGTGGTTGACAATTTGGGAGAGCATTAAAAGGGCGAACTTACTGCTAATCTATAAAATAAAACATAAACGATTACCTACATACTTAAATGGATTTCACGTTAAAAAAGCAAAATTACGATATTGATACAGTTAAATCGACGTCCTTACAAAATCCTTAATTTTCGAAGGGCTTCGTCTTTTCAACGCTCTTCCTGAGGCAATCAAGGTTTTACCAAATCTGAATGTATTTAAACGTGAACTGTTCAGTTATTTAAGCCATAGATAAGAGTGCAATTTACTATTATCAGATATAGGATCTGTATTTTTACTAACCAAGTGCTAAATAAAGACAGTCTAATTTTTTTTTGGTCATTATTTTTTTAAGGATAAACTTTCTAAATAAAGTAATATATTTTTTAAGGCAGTATTGAATTCTATATAAAAAAAGATGCACTTGTTTTATATCTGTAAAATGCACCAGAGAAACCCAATTAATGTTAACTAAAAATTATTTTAATCTAGTAGAAACACAGCTAAATCTGACATTTTCTGTGTTGTAATTTATTAGGAAATATTTACATTTTTGTACAATATCGAGGCATTTGTTTTCAAATAACGAAATGACTGATATGATTACTATTTATCAAGAAAATGATAATGGACGTGTTACAACAACAAAATATGCGAATACATATGCAAGTCGTTGACAACCTGATCGAAAATCGACTTTTCGCAAGAGTTAGGATTGGAATTGATTGGGAGGGTGGTAAAAAACAATATTAAACCACAGCACATAGGTCCCATTGGGGCCCTTGTACTTCCTCCCTGTAGGCAGACCTTTGCCTAGGCCTCTAACCAACCTACCTAATTTTGTGAAGTAGGTGGTGATTTTGCCCAGGAGCCAAAGTAGGCTAACGTTCTCCCAAAAGGATTCTCTAATTGATGAGACGACAGAACACTTAAAGAGTACATATTGGAGCGTCTCATCTTCTTGTTCACAACCTCTGCAGAAAGGTGTTCTCCTTGATCTCATATTGTGTAGATGTTTCCTTAACAGACAGTGTCCAGTTGGGATTCCCGTTATAACACGTAGGTTCCTTCTGGACATTACCAGGTAGTCCATTGCTGTACCCTTGTTGAGATATTTTAGTAGTTTACTAGCAAGCTGACATCTGTTTGTTTCATCCTACAGCTTGCTTCTTGAATTCATTGTCGGTAATAGACTGGCCGAGCCTGCTCTAAAGACATTTAGACCTGCTCCATAGATATTTAGGTCTGATGCCTTTTTGACACTGTGCATGTCCTTTCACCCAGCGCACCAGTATGTTATTCATGCTGGAGGCACCCACAAGTGCTTGGTGACATTTCCATACTGCTCCTGTGGTAATTTTGTAACTTCTCAGGGCTAGTAATGATTGTCTACAATCTGTGTAGATCCTGATTGTTTTGCCCGTAATTTGTCCGTCCGTCGTTTCCTCGTCACGTACAATTTTGCGATTTATGTTAAGAAGGCAAAGAAGAGATCCAACTTTTTTAAATAAGGTTCTTTCCACGGATGAGGCAACGTTTACTCGACGGGGAATCTAACGTAAAATAAAACCATCTGTGGACTCAAGAACATCCAAGACATCACAAAAGTGAGATATTTTCAACATTTGGTGTAGAATAATTGGAGATTATCTTGTGGATTCTTTTGAATCGCTAGTAAATGAACAACACAATATAAACGTCCTTCAAAGAAATTTTCAAAATATGTTCGATGAAGTGTCTTTAGACATCCAAGAATCAGAATATGTACCAGCACTGTTAATAATTAGTGCAATAATACTAATTCCAAAAGTAACATCCCCTATGAAACCTGAACAATGCCGCCCAATTAATTTATTGCCGGCTGTGGACAAGATATTGGAAATTGTTGAATGTTGAAAATAATAACATGTCATTTGTAGATCAATCTGGCTTTCGAGAAAACCACTCGTGTGAAACGGCTCTCCAATATGTATGCGCCAAATGAAGGAAGGAAATAAGTGAGGATAATGTATTTCTCAGCGTGTTTGTGGATTTAAAACGGGCTTTGGAACTATTGATAGATGCCTGTTAATAAAAAAATTGTATAGATACGGCATTGAAAGTACTGTTTTGAAATGGCTAGAAGACTGTTTAAAGGATAGGTATCACAAGACAAATATCAAGCAAAATTGCTACTCCATACGGTGTCACTCAAGGAAATGTTTTGGGACCTTTTCTTTTCATCATAATATATGAATGACATTCATTGTGTTTTAAAAAATTCATATGTAAATTTGTTTGCTGATGACACTGTGATCACTGTATCTGGTAGAAATGTTGACGATATAACCAACATTCTTAATAACGAACTCTATATTTTGTATAATTGATTATGTGGTAATAAGTTGAAACTAAATTCTGATAAAACCAGATTGATGGTTTTAAGTTTTAAATTTCTTTGTAATAAATTTTTAAGCAACGACTATACAATTAAAATCAATGAATGTACTATCGAAAAAGTGGACCAAATTAAATATCTAGGTGTTATGTTGAACCCAAAACTTACATTGAGCCATCAGGTCAATTATATGTGTAAGAAAATTACTTAACGCAGTGGAGTAAGTTCCTAATTTACAATACCATAATATATCATCATTTTACATATTGCGCATCTTTATTAATGCATGTAATAACCAGGAAATCACCAGGTTGCAAATACTGCAATATGCAGCAATGAGAATTGTATTAAATTGCAATATTTTTACTCCTCTCAAACTCATGTGAAGTACTCTTAATTACACCCTATACATGGAAGAAGCTTTGCATTATTTGATAATGAAGAATCATGAACTGAAATAAAATTTGGAGAGGTTGCTCTTAAAAAAAAATTAGTTTTAACAATTATTAAAACGTAAGTTAAGTGACAATTTTTATCACCCAGTACGATTATTTTTCATATTCACTTTAACCTCTACCATCTCTCTCAAAAAGGCTCTCTTTACAATTTAATTTAATTAACATTTGTCCGATATTAATTAACACAAGCATGTTTGTGAGTGACGCGAGTAAAATATATTTAAGAACATTTAATCCCCTTGGCCAGCCGTTACGCGCCGCCGCTACAAGCGTGTCAAAGGGTTGAGTTATGGTCAACAGAAAGGCTATTAATTTTAGGGTCTACAATTTCGTAAAGACAGATAACTGATTGGATCTCTCACGGTTTACACATTCCGTAATTTTATAAAACCCATTCGATATGGTATACAATTCGGTTATAATACGACATTTATTTCTATTTGTAGGGATAAATATGATCATATATTACAGAAAGCTCTTTGTTAATACATGTATTATGTAATTCTTCGTAATTCAACTCGATTTCACCTTTTAGGAAGATTTATTATTCAATTTGCTAAAGCTGTCATTGGTAAGTAGATATATAACTTACCAAATAAATAGGCAAGAGTCAGCTAACGTGTTTAATCTCTAAATGTATGTACATATTACAAAGTTTTATTCATAAATTACGATCCGCGTGTAGGACAGTTTAAGAAAATTGCAACAAACCAAATTCAAACAGAAAATAAAGTATTAACTGAACCCAAGGAGATTGCTTGCGAATTTAATACCAATTTTTCTGAAACTGGACACAAAATGGCTCAAGATACAATACAAAATAATCAGAATGAAATTTTGACAGAAAATACAAAAACTATAATAAAAAACTCAATATTTTTATATCCAGTCTCAGAAAATGAAATCATAAATAGTCTAAAAAACAATAGTGCACCGGGCCTTGATGCTATTCAGGTAGAAACAATCAAATAATCTCTGATTTCTATATTAAAACCATTGCAATACATTATAAATTTGATACTTCAACAAGGTTATTTCAAGCATTAAAAAAACTATTATAAAGTCATCATTTAAACAAGGCAACGCAAATATTTTCTCAAACTACCGTCCCATGTCTCTCATTAGTAATATTGTAAAAATTATAGAAACATGTATTAAGAAGTGGCTTTTAGAACATCTTAATAAATATAAAATAATATCAAAATCTCAATTTGGATTTAGAGAAGGAGTGCATACGGTCGATGCAATGTATAGTGTGACAAGTTATTACAAAAGGTGAATGATAATCAAATAATAATCCAAAGTCAGCAATATTTTTAGATCTAGCAAAGATCTTGGACACGATTTCTCATGAAAAGCTTAAAAAATTACATACATATGGTTTCAGAGGCATGTGCGGTGATTTACTCAGAAACTATTTAACAAATCGAAAACAGATTGTCACCATAGACTCTGAAAAAAGTGAAGAAAAACTAGTTATGTATGGAATACCTCAAGGAACAATTATAGGTCCAATTCTCTTTCAAATTTCCATAAATGACATGTTTAATTTAAATATTTCAGGGCAAATCATCTCTTATGCCACATCAGTCTTATTATTTTCAAATGTCAGCTGGAAGGAAATAAAATTTAAAGCGGGAAAGGGACTTCACAACGTAAGAATTTGGTTAACAAAAAATGTATTAACTCTTATTAAAAGAATAGGACAAAATTTTTAACACTTTCTTTAAATTCAGCAGGAAAATCCCACATTAATAAATTCAAATTTCATGTAAAAACTCATTACTTGCGACAGTTGTGAAGATTCTATTGAATCAACTGAAAACATCAAATACTTAGGCTTATATATTGACCAGTTTTTGAAATGGGATAAACACGTGGAAATATTAACAGGAAAAATTCGAGAGTTAGTATATAAATTTTATCAGCTTAGACAACACATGGGTTACATTCTCTCATTACTATTACAATAAATTTTCAAATTGGTAACCTTCAGCATAGTGACGAAAATCGCAAACGCTTTGGAACAAATTAGCCCGAATATGTTGCTAAATGTTTTTATGATTGATTAGGTTATTGTTCAGTTCAAGAAGGGGGCCTATTTGAACATTTATTATAATTCTTTATTTTTCGTTTCAAAATTATCTTATTTTAAGAATCAGTTTTATATTAAAACCATCTTTGTATAACGCTTCTTAGGGCCGATTCATTGGGCCCTTTATAAACTCTATGAGAATAATTATAATTTTTAGATGCTATGATACATGTATACAACGTGAATTGAATAACTGAACATGCGTCCACCCCCAACGAACAACGTAGTACTGAGTTAGTGACTGCCTGACTAATAAATACCCTTAACCGTTGGGATCACATCTGCTTGCGCTGCAAGTCGGTTGCCCATTTATTTTTCGCTTACTGTATATATCAAGAGACGCACATTTAAATGTAAAAGTCCCCGCCTCTGGCTCTTTTAAAACCATTTGCCTATGAAATAATAAATTTATTCCATATATTTCTACTATAATATATATTTTAAGTATGTTGCGTTAAGTTTTTGTTTTGCACCAAGTTCGCAGAAAATAATGTTGATTCTAGCAAATTTACTTAAATTATCTTTGTTGGTCATAATACTCATCTGATACGAATCTGCTATGTGCGCTACTATATAGGGGACGATAAATATCTATGGGGCGTGTATATTTTTCACTGAGCAGTGGATAAAAGAACAATAATACATTTCCTTTATAAATTCCTGTATCGATTAATTATTTTATTTCCAACAAAACAGACACTTTAATATGTAACAAAAAGCATTATCTTTATTGGGTTTAATGATTTGATTATATAAAAAATGTATATCGTTAACAATCCCAACTAGTTGTTATTCTTCTGTTGGAAGATAATGTACTCTTTTAGTAAAGTTATATATTTCTCTTGGGTCTAAGATATAAAAGGTAAAATAAATTAATGTGTAATAAGATCAGTGGAAGTACAGTTATATCCTCGATAGGCTGATATGCACAAGAATGATGGTTACCTTGAAAACCATATATGCCAACAAGTCCCTATTCAACCATAACATGATTCAGGATTCTTAAAACATACTCATTTTTAACATGTAGCATGTATATAGTTACAGTTACTTTCTGGAATTACTATTACAAGTCCACGTAATTATTGGTAAATCATACCTCACTCGAGAACAAAGGGTAAATAAATGAGACATTTTTTCATTTGTAAATGTATTTCTTATTGGTTTATCACATTAAGCTGTGTAAAAGCGATTGGTATACAGGGTGTTCAGAAAATACGTCAGGAAATTTTGAGAATTGATTATATAAATTAAAATAATCCATGGAAAAAAGCTGCACTAATTTCAAGATGAATAAACTTTAATCAAGAATATAACAGTATTATCATATAGTCAAAGGGGAATCGTTCAACTACTTTCAAAAATGTCTAGGACATTTTTAAGAGTTCTTGGATATTTCTCTTCAATTTCGTTAGTTAATTCAATGTTGCTATGCCTCTCTACAATGGTATAAGCAAGCAGCGCCGCATTATCGATATAATTCATAGAATTCAAGCTAATGATCAGAATGACCAGTTCTAAAACAAGAAAGTGTTGTGAGATACTGTTTTCGTGGAACTGGGCAGTGCGGTATATTTATTTAACGTTGCGCTATGGTTTTCTTCTAATAAAAGTAACGTGTGTTGTTTGTATTATATTTACCTAAAATAATCATTATTAACTGTAATATTTGTATCAAAAAATATTTTTAAAGCGGCTTTTTGGAGATTATTTACAGAAATGTTGAAGACGAGGTAACGGAGTTGCTCGAATCGAATTGGGAGTTTAAAAAGATTTACATATGTCAAGACAGCGAGTTCTTTTAAATATTTATTACTGCTTAAACATAGAAAATAATCAAATGACGGATATAGGTATTATAATGTTTGAATTAACTAACATTCCGATTTCTACTATTAATCTTGATATTAAAAAAGGGGTTGTTGTAGATTACTGTTTAAAAAAAAACGAAAAACTCAAAAATTTTGAAAAATTGACAATGCTTCCAAAGATGTTATCTGAAAAACAGTTTATAATTTTTGTCGAGAAAAAGTCCCTACTTTGGAAATGAAAACGTAAAAATGAGTTCGTACCCAACGTACTGCTCTTCCCAGCCAAAAATATAAAACAGTGTTCTGCTGACTATCACGAAGATATGATCGAAGATTAGATTTGTTTGAAAAATGCTTCGTTGAACAGCTGTTACCTAATTTCCTCCAAATTAAAAAAAAAAAAACAAAAAATTAAAATAAGAAAAAATTGCCTTTGGGCACATCCACCGATTCCTTAGAACATCCGCTATTTTATGGTAGTACTCTACCATTATGGTTCCATTTGGAAAAATTTAGTTTTGGTAAAAAAAAAACTGTTCAGGCCAAATTTGATGGCCCACAAAACACACATTTTCAAATTTTTATGATCGATTTGATGTTTCTGACATCACATCGGTCCATTACAAGCAATATTTTCTGGTCATGGCACTCTAGATACACCAACAAATTTCGAGTCAAATTTTTTTTATATAGTCGAAATGTCACTTATGGTGCATCACCGTACTCAGAATTTTTCAAGGATTCCAAAAATATAATAATATACAGGGTGTTCCATTTAAAAATCAAAAGTTGGGGTCATTTCTGGTGAAACCGGAAGTGGGGAAAATGACAGTAATGCCACAAAGTGTCTTCTTGGTCATATAATACATCTACCAAGTTTGATCCTGATATTCTTAGAAATACAGAAAAAATGGGGTCTACCATGATCCGTTGACACCCAGTATAGTTTATTAGCCATTTACAAATACTGTAGGGTACATTATGGTAGGTCATTAGTAAACAAATATAAAAATAGGTAAAAGTATAAAAATGTATAGTACGAACATAATAGAATAATATTATTAGACAAATATAACATCAATATATGTAGGTACACATAATACACATACCTTAAACATAAACTCATCGAGACATATAAATTATAAAATTTAAGGCAGAAGGTGTAGAATGCGTGACGGATTAAGTACTTTTGGGGATGAGCTTATCAGTGTCTGTGTAGGCACTGGGACCCCTAACCTGGAAATTTTGCTGAACCCCCATAGTTTGTCGTGGGGTAGGGATCTTTAACGTGCTCACATCGTAGATACACGAAACCCACAGTTTTACATCTCTTTCGAAAGACTTGCTGTGACTCGGTTTTGAACCCGAGCCGTCTGCGTGAGAGGACGCGCCACTGTCCATCACACCACCAAGCCGACCCGTGAATGTTATTTAGTGTTGAAAATTGATTGATTTTTTTTTACATACAAAACACTGTTCAGAATAAATATACAAGAAACTGTCAACAAATTTTTCTCCATAAATGTATTCCTACATGATTCTGTTGGTTTTAAATTGAATATCAGCCTGATAAGCCTGCCTTATTGGCAGAAAAATACGCTCCCCTGCCCCACGTTACAATATTTAGTGATATATAACTGTATCCTAACGAATAATAAATGTTTAAAAGTTCATCGCAATCTGGGGGAGATTTTATCTGCTTTATGGCGTAATAGGCACTCTTCGATTTTGAGCGGACATGTTCGATATATTTAGACCATCATCAACCCAAATACCTAAAAACCTGGCCTCCTTATAAAATGTTATATTTATCTCAGTTAGTGCCGAAAGATCCAACATTCTTCTTTGGTGAAAGTACATATTAATAGTTTTATTATTATTTTTGTTTAAAATCAGTCTATTTCACTGACACCATATATCGACTTTATCATAGACTATTTTTATGTTAGCAAGTAGCTCCAGTAATACTAGTCACACAAATTGTGATGTCATCAGCAAACATTGTTACTATGCTCAGGTAAATCATTAATATGTAACACAAACAACAGTGGACCAAGTACTGACCCCTGAGGAACGCCCAGCATAACACTACTTTTACGATCATTTTACGGTTACTCATTACATTACATTATATGGAACTGTTTCAATCGATCTATTTTTCTAAACCCATGTTGATTTGGAGTAATAATATTATGACTATCAAAGAAAGAAATAAAGCTATCATGTACATTTGTACAATTAATTTTGAAAGGTTACTAAGCAGAGATATAGAATTGATTTGGGGCAGTGTAAAACACGAGTTGAGAAAATGCAATCAGAATCCGACTTTAAGCGATGTAATTCTAGATAATATACGAACCGTAATATCCAATTTAGATAAAACCGATATACGGAAAAATCCGTGAATCACGTTATAAATAATGAAAAAGAGTATCTCATTTTGCCGTCCGTTGAGCCTATTGTTATTCACGTAGGGAATGATTCTGGTAGAGAGCTTACTGATGACTCCGTTACCATGTGTCCATTTTTTTTCTCGAAACTATAAGAATTTCTTTTATTATTATTTAAACTTTCTAACTCTAATAGAAGTTTTAATTCTGTTTTGTTTGAGATACGACGGCATCTTAATGAGAATTATGTTTTATTGTTTTTAACAAGACTTAAGTATTATAATTATGTTATTAATGTTATCACTGTTATCAGGTTTGTTAAGTTTATTCTAACGTCCTATCTTACTAACATTATATACCTTTCCCCATCCCAACCTAACAAAAACTACTCACACCTCCCCGTTGATTTTTCTGAACGGTGTTATTTTCTATAATATTAAGTGTTGTGTGGGTATAACTAATTAAATGTTCTTCAGAAGGAGTTATTTATTAAACAAAACTTTAACAAAAAGTGGTTACGAATCTTAAGTTTAAATATACGAAGTGAATGGTTTGAGAACAGAAATATGACTGACCTCTTTTGCCTGCATTTCAGCGGTCTCTCGTCTACCTCTCGAGGGATGGGTAAATGAGTGTAATTTCCAAATTACGGTTGGCTATTGTAGTTGGCCATTACTCCCTCCAGCCTGTTGACATTTTTGCCTTAAAGGTGTAACCATTGTTAGTTTTATGATTATGGTATATCCGTGCTTAATTGTGGGAAAGTACGCTACATTAAGAGTCAATGAAATGTTTACGTTTTGTAGAAAATGTCACTGACTAAGTGAGTAAAGTTTGTTGTTCGTTTATCTAAAAGTATTATTATATAATCCTTTATACAAACGAACATACACCACTTTCAGTCATAATTTATTAGTTAATAAGTCTGCAAAACAGTATTAAACAATTTTTAAGATATTGTGCTTGCTTGTGTTGCCTTGAAAATTGATTTTCGCGCGCCTATGGATGGCACGCGTTCGAGGTCGGTTTACAAAGGAATGCCGCGGTCTTGTTTTTTATACCGTTTTAATCTGAGAATGGATAAACTCTACACTTGAATTTGTTTTAAACAATGCGCTTTAATTTAAACAATGGTTCTTGCCGCGAACCACCTTGTAAGTTACAAATAGTCCAGCCAATATCTATAAATTATCAGAGGCTCACAGAAAAACAACATAATAATAATAAAGCGTAATCGATATGACTCGGAGTGGTATAAATTCAAATTGAATTTATTATGAATGTAGGTATTCGGTAGGCAGCAATGAAATGATTTTTTTTTGTATACGGTAAGGTGTGAAGTGAAAATTATAATTGTTTTATTGTTTAAGTAAATTACAGCATCCGTACACAATGCCAATGAGTTTATTTTATTGCTCCGAATATTACTCATAATAAACATTTATGTTGCCCTTAAAGTCACGACTTTAAAAAATAAATCACGATTGTATTTATATTATCCTTGAAAAGGACGTTGGTTGATGTGAGATGCTGGTTTCCTTTTATTATTTTTTATAGCTGTTTTTTCCAACCAAAACCCCATGCTCCATAAATTTCAGTATTTATTTATTTTGACTGCCAGAACTAAATTATCATAAATATCTATATTGGCGTTTATATCGTTAAGTATGCTTGCGATCAAGAGATTTGTTTACGACAATTAAGCACGTACAATGGTTTTTCACCTCGCTATAAAATTGTTTATCCATTTTTAATTTAGCTACTGGCAGGCTATCCATACCTTTGTTGTATTTAATTATAGTACGAATTGCAAGACCAAACAGCTAGTAAAATAAAGAAATTTGCGCATTGGAAATTTCAATAGAGTAAATGGAGGACGCGCCAGTATTACACTAGGTTATACTATCATTGATATACAGGGTGCTTAAAACAGTTTCCTATCCAACTGATTACCATCCCTATTTTAATCAGGTTGCATTAGTTGACTTTTAACCTATCTTCTGATAACTCTTTCCAAAGAAACAAATGATCAATATATATAGAGTGTGTCTCACTATTCACCACTACACCTCAATATTTTGGCCATTTGTTGATCAATTTAGATCAAATTTGGTATACTTCTTGTATTTCAGATTGTGATTAAAAAATTATTTAAAAAAAATTTCTTCCGAAATTAAATACGCCTATTATGATCAAAAGAAATTGGCAAAAATTAGGAATTTATATTAGCGATTGAGATAAGGTTCTTGTTTTTACAGAATCTTATTCGGCATAACCTAAAACCCGTGTATACCAAATTTTGTTAAAAAATATTCATTCCTTCACAAAAAAAAATCATATCTAAGATTTTAATAATAATCACCCTACTATTCGAGTTATTATTATTATTGAAATCTTAGATATGAATTTTTTGTAAAGGAATGAATATTTTTTAACCAAATTTGATATACAGGGGTTTTAGGTCATGCCGAACAAGATTCTGTAAAAGCAGAAACCCCATCTCAACTGCTAATATAAATTCCTAATTTTTGCCAATTTCTTTTGATCATAGTAGGCGTATTTAATTTCGAAAAAAAAATTTTTAATTACTTTTTAGATATTAGGGTGTAGTGATGAAAAGTGAGACACACTGTATATTTTTAAAGATTGGGGCCTCTTACGAGGGAAACTTGCGATCTAGATATAAAAAATAACCCTTAAAAAATTTATCTAAAAATTAGAAAATCCAAAGACCTATGGGGTCTCAGTTTCTTAATACTAAGCCTGACCTTAGAGCATGCAGGATATTCAAAAATGATAAATCTCTGCCAGAGTATATCCTGCTCCTTCTAAGGGTCACGCCAGAAAGGAATGCTAAGATAGCTTCGCTTTCTCACAGTCCTTGCAAACCACAAAAAAAAGTTAAACTTAAAAAATATTCAAATTCACCGAAAATATTTTCTGAGGAACACGATCTTTGCAAATATTTTTACAGTGTTCTGCCTTATTTTAAACATTTTACACAGGAAAATCTTGTAAGATTTTTTTCGCTTGTGAACAGCGTACTACGTCTTAACACCTTTTTCTTTTCCTGGGTGTGTTTTCATTCTCGGCTAGAGCAGAGGCCATTTTACACAGCTTAATAAATATCCAATTCATCTTTGAAACTGGCAAAAACATGCAAAGAAAAAACATATTTACAAGACTTACATCCGGAGTCGCGTGTATCTGTGAGATACAAAACCTAAATATTTCAAAAGTAGTTTACTGTACGAAACCAGTTGGTGCACTGCTAAAACAAGTCTAATAAGCGAGGAAGCTACTGGGTCGGTCGGAATTGTCAGCACATAAACTAGCTGGTAGGGTGAAATACAAACTCTCCATGTAACTAGTAGATAGATAGAGCAGAGATGAAGAAGAAGAAGACGACGACAAAGAAGAAGAAGAGATATAATTAATGGAAGTAAAATAAACAGATGAAGAAGATTTGACCACAATATTATTTTAAAATTATGCCAGTGTATGAAAGTTTTACTATAATTTTTTTTAGACTGGAAATGTTTATATTCTCCTATATTTTATATATTATATTCGTTGTTTACTTTACATGTTACATTTTATGTAATGGACTCAAGTAGTGTGACGTCACGTATTAGGGAACCCAACATCCTACTGTCACAACGCTAACGGCACGAAATGAATGCATTGGAATTTGACTCTTAAATACTCTAATTAATAAAGACTATTTTCAAGAGGGTTAAAACATAGCTTAGAATTTCATTATATTTCTGCCTCACAGAAAATATTTAAGAATTTGTAAATGTAAAATTATATATACAGGGTTGGGCAAACGTGTGGAAACACCTAATTTCTTGCTAAACTATAATTTCGAATAAAAAATACTTTTGACAAAAGTATTTGTAGTATTTTTATTCTATTCAGTGACGAACTTTGATTTCCTACAGCTCCCCTATTTTTTCAAGATTTGACGTCATCGGTGATTTTTTTTAATGGATGACCCTGTATATTTTTACATTTTCAGATACACTTTTTCATAATTTATAATATGGTTTGTGTGGTTTGTTGTGGTTTTCTAAATTTTAAAATGAAATAAAGAGATGTCTGTTTACATCTTAATTATCAAGGCTATCTGATAAAAAATATTTTAAATAGTTTTGGTACTGAAGTTAAGAAGGTTAAGAAGAATGCATGTCTCTTTTAGAGATCTCTGCTTGTCCCATCATTAACAACGTTAATTATTTCACGTTCAGTTAGTTCACCCACAATAATTGAAAAACAATGTTAATATTTCACACTGAAACTACCTGACCAGTATTGACTACAACTGACAGTAATACGAATGATTATTTAAAATAAACAGGGTCATTCATTTAAAAAACTAGGCGCGACCTACAAGGAGGGGGAGGGTGGCTAAGTTTAGAACTAATGCATTTTGATTATGGGTATTTTTTTTCGTAGGCTGCCTATTATTCGGGAAAGTTACAAGTTAAAAAAAATCACCCGGTATGTTATATTTTCCTGATTGACCCCATTATTAATTTGACAAGAAGCATCTTTATAGCAAGTCCAATAAATATGTAAGCATTATTACCCCAACAAAATAGCTGCAATAAAAAAAAATGCAATTTACAACTAGGTGTGTATATCCACTACTGTCAAGACAGCTGCCTTATCAGAGTAATATACATTTCAAATTTTAATTAAAGTAAGTAGAGTTTAGATTCGTTTGAAGTAAGATGGGAAATCTGAATTATTCTGTATTTTCCTCGACAACTGATAAGACTTAATTTAACGCTTTGCTATAAAATATATCCTATTCCGAGATGTTTTAGAGGCTCTTTTTCCCAGAACAATATTACGTTAGAGCTTGAGAAAATTGCAATTTGAAGTTAAGTCCGCTACTCTCTTAAATTTGATAAACCAACTGGAAAACGTAATAACATAAAGTACATATGCCCTAATTCACCTAGAGTGGAACCGGACTTGATGTTTGTAAAAGCTCCTTTATAGAATCTTCGTGCTGTGTTATCACTTCGTTGAACTTAATACGATAGCGTATTTATTTAGAGAAACATTTAAATGAACGAAAAATGCGTTAACAGCTAAAATTTTTATCAAAATTAACAAGTATAGTCGGGTGTATATTTACTGGGCAGTCAAAAAACGCAACAAAAAATTTACGAGCTAATTATTAACGCCGGTGAGCCATTCGGCATGGTCTCATCAAACAAGCCGACGTAAAAACCTGTAAAGATATGTAATTCAATTTGCAGGCGAGATAGTACAGATAGTGACGGTATTTTAATGATCTAATTTTATCGACATCAGCACCATTAAATCATAAGCTGAAGTTAATAATTTTGAAGCTGGATAATATTTTTTCATATGAAACTAGATTTAAATTTTTAATTCCTTGCTACAATTACTTTACATTATTTTGACATAGAAGATAACTCAAATAAGCTTTCTCTTTCTTTTCCTTTCTCATTGATATTAGAGCAAAATTCCACATAGTTTTATAATATCACAGGTAAATATTGTCTGAAAGTTATTTGTATCATTCTACGAATATTCTTTCCTATTCTTTGGATTTTCTACCACATGTACTATTATCCTCTTCAAAAACAAATCACCGAATCTACAAAATAATAGAATTATTGGAAAAAATCCTCTGCGGTCGTGACGTTTACGCCAAAGGAATAGTCAGAGGTTATGTTTTGCGAATAATATAAATCGAAATAAACACAGAAATAATGTATTTTGCTGACGTTTCGGAAAGTAATCTCTTTCCGTTTTCAAAGCTTTTTTTGGGAAGAACTCTTATTTTGCTGTGTATGTCAAATACACAGCAAAAACGTTATTTATTCTACACAGAACATAGAACTAATAATAATTATTAGAAAGAATGAAATTCAGGAATCAAAGATTTGTGGACATGCTTGGGAGATCGGACATAGAATAAACTGGGACTCGGCAAAAATTTTAACAAAAGAAGCAGATACCAAAAAAAGAAAAATTAAAGAATCAGCAATAATCTTATTAAATTTGTACAACCTGGCTACCAATCTTAAAAGAAGAACTTAACAAACTCAACATTATCTAAAAGAAAATATCATCAGTTCTATGTTCTGTGTAAGTAGTAAGTATCTATGGAAATAACATAAACAGAATCTTAAAGCTGTGTATTTGATATACACAGCAAAATAAGAGTTCTTTAAAAAAAAAAAAGCTTTGAAAACGGAAAGAGATTACTATCCGAAACGTCAGCAAAATACATTATTTCTGTGCTTATTCCGATTTATATTATACATAACCTCTGACTATTCCTTTGGCGTAAACGTCACGGGCGCAGAGGCTTTTTTTTAATAATTCTATTATTTTGTAAATTCGGTGATTTGTTTTTGAAGAGGATAATAATACATGTGGTAGAAAACCCAAATAATAGGAAAGAATATCACAGCTAAATTCAGAATATCAATATACAGGGTGTCTCAATAAAGCGTCCCAATGTCGGCCTTATTAGAAGACTATGGACTATTATAGAAGTGGTATAGTATCAAAAGGTGCACATTTTAAAATATACAGGGTGACTGGTTACAGCGGAGTATCTTCGAGGTCATTTTTTTAATGGAACACCCTATATATTTTTACATTTATGAATTCAGCGTAAAATTACCTTTCCAATGACCTCCAGATTTTTTGTTTCTGACGTGGAATTGTCGAGTTATTCGAAAAAATATGAAAATTTTGGTCGGAACAAGGTTTAACAAATTAATTCGCGGTGTGTGTATTACTATTAATTAAGAAGATTTATTTTGCAATTATGTACACAAGTGATGTACTACAACGACACAACCACCAAATATTGATTATAATTATACAGGGTGTATTTTATACTAGCGCTAATTCAGGACATTTCAAAGTGAATTTTTTCATTTTTTTTTCAAATGGAACACTGTATATTATTGTATTTTTGAATTGGAACTTTAATTCTCTAAGATTTTTGTGAATAATATCCTACACCTAAAATCTATATTTATCGAGGCCATGCCCGACTGCAGCTCCTCGTTGAGAACAAAAACAATTGGTAGTAGAATGTTCGTATATGTTGTGCTTTGCTTTATAGAAACATATTACGAAGAAAATTTGATCTTTCCCGCAATCAACAACCATATGAGATGATATGAAATTATTGGAGTTTCTTTCAATTTGGAGTTAAAAGAGGGTTTTCAACATTTCAACTAAATTGTCAGGTGTAGGCTTCCCAACAGAGTTCATTTTACCTAAATCCAATAAAGTCGCTCGCATACCCCAGTATATTGAAAAATAAATCCAATTTGCCAACAACTTGTGGCTTTTTCACTTTAATTTTAAATTGCACAGTTCCGCTATACGGCAGGGTGCATATGAAATAAATATAATAATGGAGAAATAGAAATAGAGGAGGCACAAATAAAACAGCTATAAAGATTATGCTACCGATCTCATTGTTCAACAATTATACAGGAATTACGTGCAAATAATCTATCCAATGAGGAAGACGCATGAATTTTAAAAATGCTTAAATTTATCATCTTTCCATAATATGTAATAATACATAAGTTGAGAATAAAATTAAAAAACTTTCCTCGATAAATATTCGACTTTAAAATTCAAATTTTTATGTAAACAAAACTACGTGACTAAAAACGGATTTCTTATTGGTATGACGTCGCATGTCACAAACTATGGGCGTGTCAATATAAACGGCATTAGAAAAGCACAGTTTACTATGATAAAAGTGTGTTTTTACTTATTAAAGAAGGACTAATTGTAGTGTTTTGACTGCTTTGTGGAGTTTGAAGACTGTTTTAATTGAGCCATGATGGACATGGAATTTTTGCAAGCAACAATCGTGATTTTATAAGTGCAGAAATTAAAGGGACAAAGACTATGTGGTTTATATGCACGTTTATTTTTAATAAATATCGTTTTAATTATTTTATTCAAAAAGTTTTCATATTAAAGTGTTCTAGCCTTGCAGAATTTGACGTTTATCAACGAATAACTTGGAAGATTCTTAGTGGCTAATCTGTAACTACATATGTTAAATTTTAAAGCCTATTACTTATCGAAAATATTATGGACAAATATTGTCTGAAAGTTATTTGTGGCATTTTTCGAATATTCTTTAGTATTATTTGGGTTTTCTACCACATGTATTATTATCCTCTTCAAAACAAATCACGGAATCTACAAAATAATAGAATTATTGGAAAAAAGCCTCTGCGCCCGTGACGTTTACGCCAAAGAAAAAGTCAGAGGTTATGTTTTGCAAATAATATAAATCGGAATAAACACAGAAATAATGTATTTAGCTGACGTTTCGGAAAGTAATCTCTTTCCGTTTTCAAAGCTTTTAAAAATAAATAAGAGCAAAATAAGAGTTCTTCAAAAAAAAAAAAAGTTTGAAAACGGAAAGCGATTACTTTCCGAAACGTCAGCTAAATGCATTATTTCTGTGTTTATTCCGATTTATATTATTTGCAAAACATAACCTCTGACTTTTCCTTTGGCGTAAACGTCACGGGCGCAGAGGCTTTTTTCTAATAATTCTATTATTTTGTAGATTCGATGATTTGTTTTGAAGAGGATAATAATACATGTGGTAGAAAACCCAAATAATAGGAAAGAATATTATGGACGTCTCAACTGTCACCAATTCAAGTTTTCGTTGTACGTAAATCCAACGTGTATCCAAGATAAATCATTGCCGACTTCATTTGTTTGATTTTCGCATATCATGAGGAACATAACAATATATCAAATTTTACAGGAATGTGAGTGAATGCACTCAAATCCATTGATGCGTATTCTTTGGCGAATAATGATTAAAAAAATACGAGAAAAGTGTGTCATGGAAATTGAATACCCTAGATTTCTCCAACAAAACAACACTGCAAATAAAAAAAGTGTACTGTGGAAACAAAAAGAAGTTAACAATCAGTACATTTTAGAATGTTTTTTCTGGATATTTTTCACTCCTATATTATTGACTATTTTCCAACCATTTGGATGTAGTGATTTTTTTTTGTGAAATAATGCCATTTGCAGATGCATTATGAAGAATTGACTAGTTAGTTAGTTACAATAAAAAAATTATAAATATCAGTTATGAGACATCTGTGTGACGTTTCTGAATCATTTTCACTTCCTAGAAACATACAGGGTGGCCAAAAATGATGTTCAATTTGGAACTTTTCGAATTGAATTTTCTCAATTTTTTAAAATGGAGCACCCTGTATATTTTTCGACCATCTGTACATCCGAATGGTTGGGGGATAGTCAACAATAATAAGGGTGAAAAGAGTCTAGGAAGAGGTTTCTAAGAATGTAGTAAAATTTTATAGCATTCCATTCAGTTACAGACTTCTTTATGTAGTTTACTTTTATTTTTTTTTAATTTCTAGCAATCGTAGACTCCAGCTATAGAAGCAATCGCAGAACTCCAGCTATCTAAGTCGGACAGCAATATTGCCTCGCTTTGTATATGTTATATCTATTCTAATAACTAATTAAAAGAAACAAAATTGCAACTCACCACTTAGATCTGCACTTTGAGGTCCATAAGATTCAATAAGAGGGTGAAAGTCCAAAGTTATCGATCATTCGTACGCCCGCGAAAATTAAAAGTATAACATACTGCTTTTCTGGAGGCTAGGCCCCCAGAGAATTTAAACAGCACCCAACCTTAACACTTGCCATATCTAAACAATTCAAAGAAAACCGAGATATGACGTGCAAGATACTCGTTTACGACTAGGCTCAATATTTAATGTCCGATTGTTTAATATACGAGATTAAACTGTCTTTCACGAGCTTTGCTTTTGGCTAATTTCATCGAATTAACCACTACTGGTCTCTATCTGCCTACTTCAGTAGCCCACCGGTCATTCTTTTACTTTTAGCTTCCACCACACTTGGTTTTTTCCGGGTCTGCCCAGGCCTTCAATTTTAGACACCGATGCCGATTTGATTTCTTTTTGAAAGCACCTATATTTATACACCTTTTGTCTGATCAGTGGGCCATCTCGCCAGACGTCTGCTTGCCTCAATACTGGAAACTGAAAAAGAAAAGTAAATTTAATTTAAGTACATAGTATGTGTAGAAGCTATTGAAAAATCAAGAAATACAATGGACACAACCTTCAAAAATGAATAACTGTGTTTGAGATATACTTTATCAAAACTAAACAGCTGACCAAGGAGTCACTACTTCCACATTCAGATTTTATCTCCAAGTCTTATACACACTAAATCCCAATGTAATATTTTACTCCCTTTAAAAGTTTAGAGGCCCTTGGTTCTCGTATACACACTAAATCCCAATTTAATTTTGTATTCCCTTAAACAATAGGGTGGGGATGGTAGAGGGGGTACCTAATGCCAAAACAAATTTTAGAGGCTCTTGTTTCTCGTACGCACACTAAATCCCAATTTAATTTTTTACTTCCTTTAATAACAGGGTGGGGGTGACAATTGGAGTGGTGGAGGGCCAACAAATTTTTCTGAGACGTTTCGTTCTTGTATACACACTAAATCACATTTTAATTTTTTTACTCCCTTTCAAAATAATGTGGGGGTGGTATTGGAGGTGATAATGGGGGGATGGCTGATGCAAAAAAAAAAATTTTGAGATCTTGGCTTCGTATATGACTTAAATTGCAATTTCATGGACCTGCTTGCTTTGCCTATTTACCCTTAAATTATTTACCCGATTTACCCCCGAACCCCTCAACGGAATTAGATCAAAATATAATCTAGTTCCAGATCTCGTTATAATACATAAGTGTACCAAATTTCCAGAGTAAACGTACCCACAAAAAAGTTACAGACCGACCGACAGACAGAAATTTTTTTTTGCTCAAATTTAAAATCTCGACGTTTCATGACATTTTAAGCTTATTTCAACAAAAAGAAGGGGCGAGCGTAGGTGCGTCTTTACTATGTACATACTTCGGTATGCGATGTAAAGCAACGACAGGCGCAGTAAGTACTTGGATGGTGACCATTCCAACGGAAACCGCGTTCTCGCCTCACACATCTTCCAGCGGCTTGTATATCAGTGTATGCGCGGAAGCTATACAACCTTAGGCGAGGGTTGTATAGGAGATATACCATCCTTCGGAGGGGATGTAAAGCCGTCGGTCCCTTGTCTATTAAATGTTAGGCAAGTAAAAGATCCCTTACTCTTCTTAAGGGAAGAGGTTCGGCAAAATTCCTGGTTGGGGGTAGCTCGCCTACAGGCGTCGGTGTTAGGCCTCAGTAGCGGAAATAGACCGACGTTAAATAAATGTATAAAAAAAAAAAAACAAAAAGAAAGTTTCCGTCGCTTTAAAACTATTTCCGAAAAATAAAAAAAAAATAAAATTTCAGTTTTTCGGCAATATTTTTTTACTCCCTTAAAATATCAAATTCATATTTTAAATTTAGTCATTTTAGTCATCAAACCCTATCCGACCCATTAAAAGCTAACCTAAACAATACAATAGAGAAATTACAGACCACTAACAATAGGAAAGAATACAGAGACACCCTCTTCTGGCCCAGGGCGTCGAGTTTTCAAATTTATTGGAAGATTGAAATTATATTTTCACAGTTATCTCTACCTATTAGAACCGTTTCATTATGTTTACCTTCCCAAACAATCAAAAATTTAATTTGACAAATCTGACTACTCCAGAGTTTTGCCAAATACTCGGTTTTTGACGAAGAACCTGGCGTGTACCCATGAAATAAATATCTGTCAACAACTATATATCAGAAAAAGGAAAAATATTTTAAAAAGAAAAAAAAATCATTAAAAAAAAGATAGAAAATGAAAAAATAGTTTAAAAAAGAATAAAATGAAAAAAAAAACAGAAATTTGAAGAATAAGTTTGCTACATTTATGCTTGTTAATTGATTTGTTTGGTTTGTTTTTCTGTTCATTTTTATGTTATTTAATGTTCTAACCGGGAATGCTATAGGTGGGCAATAGAGCTAGAAATAAAGGAAAGAAGAGAGGAAGAAAAAGAGAGAAAAAAAAATTAGTACATTAGAGGTCGGTTATAAGGGAAGGACATTGGCTAATGGTAAACCCAAGGCCATTAAAAAAAAAACTGAATATCTCACCCTCCTGTGAAAACTTGAAGAATTTTGGGTTTCTCATTTATTTAAAGTATTAAGTACTGCCGTGCGCCATAACTTCTTATTTTAAAACACATATTGCAAACAAATTATAAGACTATCTAAGTAGAACTATAACAAAAGGAGTATTATAAATTTTCATTCAATAATTTCAAACATATGCGAAATAGTTAGATTTAAATTTAGGAAATACGAAGATTGACATAATTTTTAAAATTAAATCTAACTATTTTGCAAACAACTGAAATTATTGACTGAAAATTCATATCACTATACCTGTTATAGTTCTACTTAGGTAGTGTTATACTTTTTTTACCAATATATGTATTTAAAAAAAAGTTACTGCCAAAAATAATAAATATTTACTTATCGGATCTCTCTATTTACTTGATCGGATTCAAATAGACAGATTTACATTAGAAAAAAATAGTTCCTATTTTTTTTGCTCGAGACAGTACCTACGCGTGTGTTAAATTTGACTTTGTTCGTGAGAGAAAACTGTAACTGCATCAAACTCCAAGTATCTACTACGTTGTCCAAAAGTGGCCAGAATTTTTGAAAATACAAACAGACACATCATTCAATATATTATATTGTGCTAAGTATAAACTTTAACCTTATCAAGTATTCAAATTGGTTCGAATATTATTTATTTTTAAATAACTGTACCCTTGTAAATTAAATCAGATGATATAGATAGTTTTACCTGAGAGTTTTTGTAACTACAAAAAGTAGATCAATTATAGTTTGCATACAAAGACGCACAAATGTTACTATGCAATAATTAATATCGATAATGAAAAATATTAACTAGAATCTAAAAGAAGAGTGTTGCAATGCCGAACATAACGTCGGTTTATTTGGTGCGTTAAAATTAGAGGTTATTTTATCAGTCAATCTTAGTTTTCAAATTGAGAAACGCACAAAAATGTTAATATGAGATAACCCGCATTTAAGTAAAATAATCATAATAAAAAACATTAATTAGAACTAAAAACAAGTGTTATTATACTCAATATAACGTTGTTTATTTACTCTGTTAAAGTTCAAGGTTATATTATCACTTATTTCTATGCTTACTTACAACTTTCTGCAAATAGCTTTGATCCTGCAGCAAAATAGCACTTTTATACTAATTGTAATTAATTATTATTAAAAACGACACAATCAAATGTCTGTTAATTTTGTTTCAAACGAGAATACTTAAAACCAAGCCGATGAAAACTGACGCGTCTTGCAAACGAAATTAATGCGTTTTTGTTTTCAATCGCGTCACTTTCCAACAGTGAGAAAGACCTACTTGATTCTTGAGAACTATCGTGTCATGTCAAACAGTTTAATTTTGCTGTTTTAAACTATTTTACTTCAGCTGATAGCTTTTTTTTGTTCTAAATAGTGAGCATGTCTTTTGTGTATGCCTATTTATTAATATATCTATATAATTATGAATAATGTGTTTGAGCTAATAATAATTGAAAACGTCTTAGGTTTATACGCAGAAGTAATTAAAAGACGTAGAATAAAGATGCATTACGGACTTTTATGCGAAACGCTGTAATAACCGTTAAAGTTAGGATAAAAATTAACATTAGCAAAATTGTACAGAATTAAATTTCGTAGAGATAAGTCAGTGTTGGAATGTCTCTGTCCGGAATAGTTGAGCCGTGAGGTGTGCTCGAAGATGTGGCGTAGGAAAACTTGTCTTCATGAAAATTTATTATGTTACAAAAATCTAAATCAATCGGTAAAAAAAATAGAGATAGTCATAGCGGCATAGAGAATGCTGTTCACCAAAAATTTTTTTCTTTCTAAAGAATTATAATTTTTTGCAACAGTTAAACACAGTACAATATAATTTACTTGAAAAGAACATCTTTTTTCAAACAGTTTATTTGATGAATAGATTGGGTTGTTACTTGACAAAAATCCGTAATGAGAGAATAACGATAAACTAGTTTTTTTTATTTTTACTTTATTTATTTACCATTACATTTGTTTCGCCACGCAGTGGCTTCTTCAGATGATCAGTAGTACCATACTAATTTATCAATGCACAAAATCAGGCTTGTATAATAAAATTTGTGTTACCTTCATATTTTAATTACTGATGGGTTTTACAATATATAAAAATTATTGCTAGGAATAGGTTTAGTTAAGAGAATATCGGATCATTTTTTTAACATGAAACTTTCAAGTATGTCGAATGATAGGCGCTCCACGAAAAAAAATTTGCATAATCCAAATTTAATCATTAGTGCTAAAATTAGTCACCCTCCTCTCCTTGTAGTTCGGGCGGGGGTAACATTGAAAGCTTAAATAGGAACCCCTACTTTTAAGTGCAGATTCGGATTCTATGGCTAAAAATACGTAGGATTTGTTTCAAACATTTTTTTCGATTCATGATAGATGGCGTTGTAATCGACGAAATTCCATTTTCTGATTTCTCCTACTGAGAACCTATGCAATACGTTTGCGACAAAAAATACCACGTTTTCATTGTAAATAATCAAGATTCGTCGCAAAAAGAGTTTATTAATTTTGCAAATTGCGAATAACTGGGAAATTCTTACCTGTACGCTGGTCAATAAACTACTTTTAGCGTAACCCAGGAACAACGACGTGGATGTAGTAACTTTTTGTTCCCTTCGGGATGCTTGATTAACGTGAATCCTTTCGCCTCTCACCTCTCAGGGTGCTTGATTTATGTGAGTCCCTTCGCCTCTCACTTATCAGAGTGCTTGATTTACATGAGTTAAATGATACCATGAAAATGACGCGTATTAAAAATTGGATTGCTCGAAAACTATGAGACTTAGCGAACTGAATCTTTTTTAAATACTTTTCTATAGTTTTGTCTACATTTGACTTCATGTGTACATACATAAATTTTGAATAATTAACACTTGCTCACATGGTGAAGTTTTCAATACACGAATTTGCTAGTGGTGACTTTAGGGCTAGTTTTCTGAAAAAGGCCTTATATTTTGAAAATTTGGAGAGAAACGCCAGAAGCGCTATAGTTTTTTGAGTAAGTATACAATAACTCATAATCGTAGCTTAAACCGTTGATTTAATAGCGCGATGTATATTTTAAAAAGCACATTCTTCAAATTACTTCTCAGACATGAAAAAAATTGATTTTGCGAAATTCGGCTACTAAAAAAAGTTGTAATATTCCATTTTGGATGGCTACAAGATGTTGAAGGTCTCATTTAGTTATACCTCAATTTAAAAAACTCCACAATTAGAGATCGGTTTTACTCCATTATGGTGTGCTGTGGATGGGAAGTAAAATATTAAAAGTCGAGATGCTTTCGGCATGTTTACATTTATTTCAAATCAACTATATAAAAGTGAAAAAGTTACAAGTGAAAGACCATCGGTAGTAGATGTGTGTATGGTATTACAATTGGCCGCTTATACTAGCAGCAACATATACAACTTTTCCATACACCACAAAAATATAATAATAATATATAGATATATGTATGTTTATAAACATGTATAAAACTTATGACATTTATTATATCTGAAAAATAATAATACTACATTACCGGCCCATTTGCGAGATATCCTTTTACGTCTATTAAATAATTTTTTTTGCATAGCTCCGAAAGGTACACAACGCTTGGGCTGGCTTTGTATTTTCACATAAGCAACTCTTAACTGAAATGGTTATTGGTCACCCGAGGGCTATTATCACGGGCCTCGGAAGCCGGATTGGTCCAGACAGGGGTCAATACATCCATATTATAATTATGATACAAGGCAGAACATACAAGAAGATGCATTTCATTCGGCGTAGTTCTTTTACTTTGGCCAGTTGGCATTTGATGCGAATCTAGGCCGGAATAAAATACATAGCACTAAAATTTCAGAGTTATTCTTATGAGCGATGGAAATTATCCAATGACGCGACGTTAATTTCTCGATGAAAATATTTGTACTACGAGAAAAATTGAATTTTGTAAAGACGCAACCGAGTAGTTTTCATCAAAAAATTAACAGCCTGCTACAATAATAAAAATTTCACAAAAGTAGTAGCAAAGCGGGTGCGGGCTCACTGTGAGTAAAGGTTGTTGGTGGGCAAATGACGTCATGAACTGGACGGCATGTGTCCATCAGGTTATAAATAGATTTTTAAACAGCCATAAACAGATCTCAAACAAGTCTAAACAGGTTTTCAACAGCTATAAACTGGCCTGTACAGCTTTCAAACAGATCTTAAATAGCCATAAACAGGTCTAAAACAGATATAAATAGGTCTTAAATCACAAAGACTCCTAATAGACACATGCCATCCAGTTCATGTCATCATTTGCCCACCAGCAACCTCTACTATCAGTGAGCCTACACCTGCTTAGTTATACTACTCACGAACTTGTTAAAATCTGAAACAACAATTAATATCGATAAAAATATACTTTTTAATAGGAAAATTTCTGCGCCTTCATACGAATAAGACCGAGTTGTAGATATATATATGAATACATGAGCTTTCCAAATCATATGGCAATGGCATATTATATCTATATTTATATTATAGTTCGAATAAAATCAGTAAACAATAACACACTTACCACAATAAAATTTATGAAATAATAAAAAAATGAAAACCTAGCCAACCCTAAAAACACAACGAACGACTATACTGACTAGGGATAATAACTACTAACAAAAACATTTGACAAAAATGTATTGGGAGATCAATGGAAACAGGAGGTGTAAAAGCACTTTCCCATCGTGTGGAGTGCCTCTTACACGCTTAAA
Organism: Leptura quadrifasciata; assembly: GCA_963675555.1. NCBI lineage: Eukaryota > Metazoa > Arthropoda > Insecta > Coleoptera > Cerambycidae > Leptura > Leptura quadrifasciata. Next base: position 1,759,520 of record OY776682.1, on the reverse strand, counting down.
CTGCCACTTCGGCATAATCACAGAGACGCTTTGAAGAGCCATCTACAACGCAGCTTTTTTCTTAACGCTACTACTTAGAACTACTAAACACTAATCTAATTAAATTGCTTTAATTTCATTAAAAATATCAGCATTTATATTTATATAACCCTATATCGTACGTAAAAAAAGTAATGAAAGCTATATAACATGCATGTAGCTGGGCAAGTCGTTCCAGACGGCTTTAAAACTTCAACCAGCAAACTGTCCCGACTTGGCCCCCATGTATTTACAACTCAGGTGCGGGCTGATCGGCACTTTGCGGCACACGTCCAGCTTTCGCCGCACCGTGCTATTCTAACTACGGAGATCATTTGAAAACCTTTAGGGCTGCAAAGGAAAAACCTTGCTGCTCCTTCACTTAAACTTACTACAACAGAGTCAGACTCTAGCGAAAGCGAACAAAGAGACGACGCGCCCACCTGCTCATTGGCTCTGTTCTTGGCCGTTTGGCACGATTCAATCTTTGGCTATACTGAATCCAACTTTTAAATTTCATATGTACAATTAATTTACAATTACAACTCTACCCAATCTGAAATAAAAAAATCAAATATATTCTAACCGTACAAATTCCTGAGAGCAGACCGCCACCGCACCGTACGGATTCGGTCCTACTGGATGAGATCAATGCTTTGATTGGTTTTCCTCTCTTTGGAACAGACATGTGCACAAATGACCTACGTACACCTTCGTAAGGTAAATAATATCTCTAACCCTAATACACTCAGAACGTGAATATATTATGTACAGTACTATATAATGAAATAAAAACACACCGAAAGTATATCATATAAATGAAAACAATAATAAAGCAAACATAATATAGGCGCATATTTCTACAACTACAATCTATCGATTATCGATCACTTTTGCTTTGGATAAAGTACGCTGAAAGCCGCGGAAATGCAGTTACCGGGCCCGAAACAGGTGCCAGCCCACGAAACAGATCATCGCGGTCCACAATGGGGCGGTCACTGGACCTGGCACGAATTTGGAAAGAAGTCCGTCGGCGGAAACGCCCTCTGGCTCGGAATCGGAACCTTCATCCTGCAAACAAAAAAATACATTTAATTTATTTACTAAATACAAAACATATTTTATTATTACAATTTATTTATAATAGGAGCAGATACAAGAGAATTCTTATTATTAAGCATTAAAATGACCAACAATTCAGCTCATATCTATTGCCCGTACTATACAGGGTGAAACTTGGTATGCAGCCATAATCGATGATGCCCGTTCTACCTAAGATATTTTCAGTTCTCCAATCGTACAGGGTGTGCCAAAAGTCGGTACCAACTTTTTGTTTTAAATTAAAACTACATGATTCAATTGTCCTTGCAATTATGAGTTTAGACAACCCAAGTTGTGTTAACTTGTTTGTTACAGGTTTAATCATGTCAAACTTTTTGAAAAAAATTGCCGCTGTAGTAGTTTACGAACAAATTTGTATATCACAAACCGTTCAAAATCAAGAAACCAAATTTATAAAGCAATTAGTTGAAAGTGCAGGCTAACATTTGATGTCCTATCGGTGGTTCTATCTTATACCATATGAGCGCAGGCGATTTTCAAATGTCGCAATGGAAAATCGTCAAAAAGTCGATTTTTCAAATGCCACCTGCTGTTAATTTTGACCATCATTACAAAGGAAATTGAATTTTAGGATGAGTTACTTAAGCATTCCTATACCTAACCTCACCTCCAATGAGACATCAGGTGTTAGCCTGCACATCCAGCTAACTGCTCCATCAATTTGGTTTCATAATTTTGAACGGTTTGTGATATACAAATTTGTTTGTAAACTACTACAGCAGCAATTTTTTTCAAAAAAATTGACATGAATAAACCTGTAACAAACAAGTTAACACAACTTGGGTTGTCTAAACTCAGAATTGGAAGGCCAATTGAATCATGTAGTTTTAATTTAAAACAAAAAGTTGGTACCGACTTTTGGCACACCCTGCACAATTGGAGAACTGAAAATATCATAGGTAGAACGGGCATCATCGATTATGGCTGCATACCAAGCGTCAAGTTTGCAATCCAACTGTAAGTTGAAAAACCTCTAACGAACGGCCTACGTGAATCACCCTGTATACACACTAATTTTGGAAAGTATGAGATCTCAATATTCGGTAGATTATATTCTACATATTATCAGAATCAATTTGTAGATTCCAATCTTGCGACATTTTCGAATTATCAGCTAAAGTTGAAAACACCCAAAATCGTTGTTTCTTATCTTTAACTTGAAGCGCTGACAAAACCAATTTAGATGCTCCAAGCTTTTTTGTAGAACATTAGATTTCCTACAAAAAAGTATCAGAGAGTGTGCATGTACATTTACAAAAAAATTACGTTTTTTGTCTCAGGATTAAATAGTTATTAGACTGACCGACGCGACGTGCAGATTTGACAAAACCAAAGTTAATGGTCTTTACACTTTTTTATAACTAAGTAATAAACTCCTAAAAAGAAATAACGACAGTATTTGAGTAGATCGAGTAAATTTATCTGTTACTTTCATGGACTTTAAACCCAACGTTATTTAGGGTTATCCTTTGTCCGATGATCGTTCTCTATTACCAGTTTTTTATGATAAGAAACAAGTTATATCATGTATAATATTTTTTGTTTGGTAGGTCCCGACTTCCAGCTATTGAATGATATAAAACTACGCCCCGTATGGTGACTAATTTAAAATTGTATTAAGGTATTTCCAATAGAACTGTGACGAAATGAGTGGAAGATACAGATAAAAGAGTCCTGAATTCGAATCCAGGCTAGACTATAGACATTCAATGATATTTTTTCAGTATTGCTTAGACGGTACCGCGGTTATGTGAAATTCAACACGGCTAGTGATTCTCTTCTCCTAAGTTCGAGTTTCAGCTGTAACAAATAGTAATGTCGCCGAGGTGTGTTGTGGTCACGTCGCGGAATAGCTAATGTTAAATTCCGTCAGAATGTTTTTTAAGTGAAACTATAAAAAAATTGGTGACAGTCGGCTAAGCGATGAAATAAATCGTTGCCATTATCAGAATTCGACAAATCGGGTCGTTTAAAAAATTATCCTTCTTTTCATCCTGCATATTTTCGTTTTAATATTTCAAAGAAGGTAGACTTGGCGGTCGTCCCATTTAATTTTATCAAAGTAGGTACACCACTTTATCAAAATTTTCGAAGATTTGGTGGATGCGCTGGGGGAAATACAGCTTTATATAATAATTTATTTTAAACTATTATCATTAATGCGATGTTGAACAGAAAATTATGAAAACAATTTCACCATCATACCAGTTCATTTAGCGGAAAAAAATTGATTGTTAATACTTTATAGGATATTTTTATTGGAAGAAAGTTATCTATAAAGGCGTTTATATTCAATCATCGCCTGATGACACCAACTTAGTTGTCGAAATTCTTGTCAGTATAAATACTACGAAGAATTTTTATTTTGTAATGCAGGTACATTAGTTTCTTCATAACTTTTATATTTTAACTAATATTTTTTTTTTCAAAAACAACAAATAACGTGATGGGCGGCAGATGGGCAGACAATTTGAAAACTTTTCACCACGAGCGGTATTTACGGTTTTCGAAAGAGTGTAATGACGAAATCAGATGCAAACGTATTTTTTTACCGAAAGAGAAATTCTCAATGTTTCTATGCACGTACAAAGTGACAAATTTAAAAGAGGGGCACCTCTTTAAAATTTTCATTTGTTGCCCGATTTCTTTTAACTGGTAGAGCTTCAGTAACTGTACCGTGGTGCAAAATTTCAGATCAAAATTCAAAATCACGTAATTCATAATTGTTTAAATAATATTATTTACAATGCTCGTTTAGATAGTTATCAGTTGAATTTTAAAAGTTATAACCATCAGTTATCCAATATTGGCACTACTGTTTTCTTTAAACATGCTACATATTAAGGATAATTATTTTTATTAGCAACTCTTGCAATTATTTTTATTTTCAAAGTTGGCATTGGAGGATTATGTAAATAATAATAAAGCCCATAAACCAAAAATTGTCAGATTTTAGTAAGAGGCTTTATTATTATTTACATAATCCTCCAACGCCAGTTTTGATAATAAGAATAATTTGAAGACTTGCTAATAAAAATAATTATCCTTAATGTGGAGCTGTTCAAAAGAAAACAAATATTGCCAATATTGAATAACTCTCTGTTAAAAAACAATAATTTTTTGTTAAGTTTCGGTCATATCCATTTTTTTTTTATTCATTTATTTAACGTCGGCCTATTTCCGCTACTGAGGCCTAACACCGACGCCTGTAGGCGAGCTACCCCCAACCAGGAATTTTTGCCGAACCTCGTCCCTTAAGAAGAGTAGGGATCTTTTACTTGCCTAACATTTAATAGTATGGTTATTGAAGCTCTATCATTTAAAAATAAAATCGTTTAAATAGGCCAACAAATAAAAATTTTCGAGAGATGCTCCGTTTTAAAATGAGCCACTCTGTATGTTTGTCCGCGAGTTCTCCGGGGATCGGTTTCCGTGAAAATTGTTGTGTTTAATCTGAAAATATTCACTTAGGCAACGAAAGGACAATTCAAAAAATGGTTGAGTAGTTTGGCAAAAAAACTGTTTCCGTCGATTTACACATTCAAAGAATTGGCGGATGCGCCAAGGAGAGTTTCAAAATTTCTTTCCGATTTATAATAATTGAATGGTGTACTTTGTACTATGTAGATGATAAGTTAAATACCACGAAAATGGCCTTCAAAAACGTTACTGAAGAATTAAACAATTTTTGCAAAAAATTAATAGCCTTCAAAAAGCCATAATTATTGAAAATATATTTTACATTTAGTTCTTTAAATTATAGCATAGAATGTTTTCTCCTCATGCTCATGCCATTCGCATATTCCTCATGAGAACAAGTAACATAATTAATCTTCTTACAAAAAAATAATCGCTATTATTCGAATGCATCCAACAACTTTTGATTAAGCAGTAAATTAGGCTTTACTTTTAAATTGAAAGTAAAAATCAACAATTTTCCACCAAATCTGCGTCTATCATCGATACCATTTTTTTTATAAAAACATATAATTAGTATAAAAAGGTGTTTCATCCGAGTCTTCTTACCCAAGATATTTAATTCCGAAAAAATATACAAAGTATTACGGACAGGATTGAGCGTACACAGGCATATATTTTTCCGAGATACCAAAAGCAATAAAAATACAGAAAGTAGTGTTAGATAACATCACAATTTAACAAAGAAAAACCGTGAACATAATATAAACAATGGCATAAATATAATTATATTATAATTATCTATAAAACGGTATTACAAGGTCAAAAATGCACGGCAGATATTGTAGCAAGCTGGAATGACATTAGCAGTTCCAGCGGGTGTCCTTACCAGAATATTACGCAGTAAGAAGTACTGATCGCTTATTTTGCAATAGCATATTAGTCTTTACCTCACCTCGATAATTCTGCAAAATAAAACTGAAAGAAACTTCGCAGAGAGCGCTCATAAATACGTCTATTACCGCAACATTATGCAACGCACAGTACAGTGAGTGTGGTTGCATACTTAAAGCGTCACAACCAACGATAATTAAAGAGGCAAGGCGCAGTGTAAATACCTAACCCATTGTTTTACATACACGAAAACGGTATCTACATAAAATTGTATTTTTAGACGCCGCACCACGTAATTCAAGCTACCTTGCCACAACAAAGAACTTCATTGCACTTCTGCAATTACTAACATCTGGACCGAGTATGAACTGCTGACATTTGTCTCGCGGATTTCTTGATAGAAGTTTAATTCGCGTTAATAGCAACCTTATCGTCAGATCTAAGGGCTCTGTTCGGTTCGGCGATAATAGTTGTTTGGGTTTATCGCTGTAAACACACGTGCCAAAAGCGAATGACAAATATTCGCTTTTTTCACAAATTCTAATAATAAATTTCAAACAAAAGGTTATGCCGCGTCAAGGATAACAGTCGTAAAAATATTTTTGCGTAGTTGCACTTTAGATAACGAGTAGATTTATATCTTGATGGACTTATTTTTGCACGGAAAACATGCCACATGCCGTTAGTACAAGTTTAATAGAATTTCAAAGCATGCAACTACATTCAATCTGAGGCCAAACATAGTATCTCAGTTTGAATAAATATTTTCTAGAGGCGGAAAATGCTCATGCAAAATGGGGTGCGACGGCCTATAGACAGACACACACCCACCTCGGTTATTAAAGTTGTATGAAAGTCGTCAGCAATCTTGCGTAGTGTTACACCAACCTGGTTCCAATCTTGGAGAGTTCCATGGTTAACGATGGCAGTGATGGAAATTTTCTCACAGCAGGAAGATTCTGAGCTGGTCCTTCTCCGCGGTGATCGACTCATAGAATTGGCAGTTAATTGAGACGAATTGGTAGCGACGTCTTGGCTTGCAGCGGCCAACCATGCCAAGTTATTGAACAGATCGGGGAAATTTGTTGATGTGGATGGAGCTTCCTCTTCGCGGGTTCGAACTCGGCTCGAAGCACCAGAGCGAACTGCAAATAAATAAAGTGCTGTTAAACTGCGCCGCGGCGGTATCTTAACATTTATTTATTTTTGGTGCTAGTCCTTTCTAAGCTACCGGTATACTAAGCGGTTGATTGGCGCCAATGAAAGTGATTTATTCGAGTAGGCTTTTGTTGGTGAGCAACTCGGGGTGTGGAAAAAGTTTTGCAATCTAAAAAATGAGTTGTGAAATTAACATGCCGTAGCTGTGTTATCTTTGTCGTTATGCATACCTGGATCGCCTTAGGGTTTTGACGCGTACTGGTATATTGTTGCAGTAAACACAGCTGTTTGATTTGCTACTACGTATCGATTGCACATGCACGCTGCAATTTACAAGGCCATTCGTAAAAGGTTCATTTCACAACACATACTTTACCTCTAAACTTAATCACTCTCTAGACTAAGACAGTTTGACTTCGGTTCTGATATTTCAACACTATGTAATTTATTTACCGGTCACCTGAGAATTTTAAGTTGATGGGTAGGTAGTAATTAATACACTTGGCCGTGAAACGGCGAATTGATATTGACTCGAAAGCAAAGTGGAGCACTGTGTGCGGTTAAGTGGGTTATCTGTAGCGGGAAATCAAAACAATGTCAAATACAAACCGATAAGCCCATTGTTATTTTAGTTTTCGAGAAATAAGAATTTTTTTCAGTTTCAGGACACTTCAGGCCTCTGTGATAGTTTTCCGTAAAGTGCCACATTGTGAAAATATTGCGGTTGGCGCCTAATTTGCATCTAAGTATTCTTTGCCTTATGTCAATGACTTATCTTGGGCCGTCTGTCTGGTAGATGGGCGGCGGCAAAATTGAAGTCTGTGGTTAAATCTTCAGATTCATGTTCTGTATATCGGGAAAGCAGTTTCAAGCTAAAGCTAACGTCTCGCGTCCGACCCTGAACCTAAAAGTCTGAGAGCGACACAGTGCAACAGGTCCACGGCTTACATCTAGGACTACACCACCTTATTTGCAAGTTGCCCGCCAAATTTAGATTTTTATGTCCAGAAATAAATACAGCGCACCAATCACTGTTGTTTGCACGTGCATATTTTTACTAACCTCTAGACGTTGCGGCCTGTGTTGGCGAATTTTGCGGGTTTGCTCCCCTGGACCTTCTAACAGCAGCTTGAAGTTTCGTGAGAAGTGACTGAAGTTGATTAATGATAACTTCCACTTCGTTTTGATCTTCAGGCATATTGAAGGGCACTGCCATTTTTATTGAATTATTTCGAACAATTGTAAGAACACAAGAAAATCAAACACAAATCACAAACTAACTCGCGGAGGACTACGCGCTTGCAATCGAAATACGTCCTCGCGGCTCTATATCTGAACGACGTTTGACGCACCAGTCGAACTTCACAAGCTACTAAAGCGTTAGCTTTGGCTTTGGGCTTCGCGTCACTTCGTTTCCTGGCTTCACCCCGCGCCACGCTAGCACGGGACTTACGGCTCTAGCAGTGGTTACATAAGGATGAAGCCGGCTTTAAAACGACTAACCAATGGGCGACTGCGATAGGCGTGTCTACCAAAAACAGAGCAAAATATTGGCCAAATGTATTTAGAAATACTATACCTTTGTTATTAGCTAAGACCTGAGATTGATAGTTCACGGCACTAGGTCGAGCTACATACTGGTTGTATATTCAATTTCAAGTTTTTAGGTCGGAATTAGCCTCGAGTAATATGCCTTCCTCACTCGAAGATTTAACACTAACTCATGCGAATCATTTTAAACTGTTTGGGTTTTTTCTGCATCGCTGAATAAATACATTATTTTCTAAGGTTAGTGATTTGTTTTTTTTGCCAAAGTGAAATTTCGGTGGTGTTAAACCAGTTTTGCCATTACAGATTTATTTATTCTCTCTGAAGGTCAAGAAGCCTATAATCCTCCGATTTTAATGATAACAACAATATCTTAATAAATAAACCAATCTTCTCACCGCTTCCTCCGATTGCAGCTCTTTTTAATGAAATTGTTTGAATATAGGTATTTTGAATTAAAAAACAGAATGACATTAATACTGTAATTATAACAAAATAATATTTTTTCAACACTTTAATTGTAAGAAGATTTGAATCAAATTTCCGCAATTTTATCATTACTCAGGTGTAGCTTGAATATTAAAGTGTTATACATTATTAACATTCACATTTACAACGATTTTAACATTATCAGTACACAATAAGTGATTGTCCTTTGGAGTCTGTAAGGGACTTAGGCGTAATATTGGTGAACTGTAGATTGACCTTCAATATTCATCGACTATTGACCACATCTCTTCAATACATACTCAGGCAATTTACATTTTTATAAATTTAACTCTGTCGAGAATAAAAGCAAAGCATTTAAACTATTTCGTTTAAAGATTTTCTTTGCCTTTCTCTTATAAGTTTAGTTAGTGATATTATTAATTTTGATTTTAATTAATACTGTCATCGGGACTTTTCCTGTTCTATAACCAAATAATAAACAAAATAAAAAGCGAATTGATTTATTTTACAAAAATAAAAAGAATTCCCAAAAAATATGTAAACCTATAATTATGGATTTTTTTTCTAAAAATTTTATAAGTTATAAACAATAAAATTCAAAAAGTAAATCGAAGTATATTAACAAGTTTTATTAACATATGTATTTTTACAAGAAGTTAATTGCATCGAAAAATATAAAATTTTCAGAGTTTATTTCCTGAAATACTACAATTTTGGAAAATTCGAAAATATGATTAATTTATATACGACGTAGAGATCTATGAATGATTTTAGTAACATATATTTTTGCAAAAATATTGCCTGCAAAATTGAATTTTCAGAGCGGAAACTTCAACAAATCGGGAAATCAACTTGGAAAATTCTATTTTTCAGGCAATTAATTTTTTGTAAAAATTTATATTAATAAAACTCATTAATAGACCTCTACAGTGTTTTATATTTTGAATTGCGGTATTGATCTTATATAAAAAAAATTAAATTCTTATTTTGTCTATCTTGGTACAAAACACTTTTATTAATTTTCATAAACAACCGAATGCGAGTATGTGATATATTTTGACTCTCAGCTCATTCTTCTGGACGATTACGCATGTTTTAGATATTCTAAGTTTATCTTGCTTGAAGTAATTCGATTGGGCTTAATTTGTAAATTTTTATTGAAATTACGTTTCTGAAGAAAGTAAACGTCCACAAACATATATTAATGGAGAAAAAAAATTCTTATACGTTTGCATCTATAAGTCGGTCTCGAGAATTTTCTGTCAAATTACAAATGTTTTACTGCTGAAATGTCTTATGTTAACATTTTAAACAATTCTAAGAGCGGGCCCGAAGATGGCAGAAAATTATTCGAAACGTTAACGATTTGATTTCCTATTGTTTTTCTAAAAATAATTTAATTTAGAACCCGCTTTGGCCATAAAATAAATAAAATGATATTTAAATTTATCTCGATTAGTCTATTTTTAAATAGTGAAAATGAATTAATTTATCCTCGAAAGTTTTATTGAAATCGGTAACTATTTTTTTGAAAAAGCAAATGTTCACAAAGACTAATCGAGACAAACTTGAATATACTTTTATTCAGCTTTATGGTGAAAGCGCAGGTTCTCACTTAAATTATTTTTAGAAAAACTATAGTTTCTAGGTTGATTTTAGGAATAAAATTTTGAAATTTTGGCATATCATTTGTGACCCAAAAAGCCACATTTTGCATTTATTAAGTGAAAAATATCGCTTCCGGTCTAACCGGAGGTAGCAACAACTTTTGAAATGAAATTTTCAATACAACGATGTATCACAAATAGGTAATTATTTTCAAAATTACAACATTGTGTTTTCAAAAAATTCGCCCAGTAGGCATTGAATCTGATATTTCGCCTTCATTTTTATTGTTGCATTTCAATAAAAGTTTATTTCGTGCCAAAACCACTATTTTGAATTGAAAAACAAATTTTTGAAAAACATAAAATGCAAATGAATTTTATTCAATTTTTTTAAATGGTAAACATTAACCTTTTGTTTGATATATAATATGTCTAGTTTGGGTACTAATTTACATTGAAATTATTGGATTTCTGTAGATGCTACATTTACCAATTGGAATTGTTAAGAAATATACAGATTAAATACAACTTACAGAATTTATTAATAATTATTTATAAAATGAGGAAAATAAAATTATAGCAATTGTTCAAAATGCATTCCTTCAACTTCAGTACATTTTTGAGCCCTACTGATGGTTTTCCTTACCACCCGTTCTAACATTTGTGCAGTTATTGTTGCAAAAGCTTGGCGAATTTTGGTTTCCAACTCCTGGAAGTTTCTTGAAGATGATAAATAAACACGCTCTTTGACGTACCTCCACAGGAAAAATCCATAGGAGTTAGGTCAGTTGATCTGGCAGGCCATCTTGTGCGCCCATATGTCCAAATGAAATCTGTTTTCTAAATAATTAGAGATATCTCGAAGGTTATGTGGCGGAGCCCCATCTTACTGGTAATAAATACTTCTTCTGAAATTCATAGGCAATTCTCCTAAAAAGCCCCCATTTTCATTTTCCAAAAAGTTCAGGTACCTAATTCCATTTAAAGTCCCCTGCATTAAATTGGACCTGTGATCCTAATACCCACAATTCCTGCCCATACATTTACCCCAAATACTTCTTGGTGATTTCCTTCTCTAAATTTATGTAAATTTTCCTGAGACCAGTAACGCAAATTATTTCGGTTAAACATGCCATTGTTAGTGAACCGACTTTCATCTGTGAACAGAATTCTGGGAACAAAGTTTCTATTTTCTAGTAACCAATTTCTTATATTAACATTTCAAACCATTCTAGGATGCTGTGCCATGCCTGATGATGATCGAAAATTATTCGAAACGCCGACAACTTACTTTTCTATTGTCCTTCTGAAAACAACTTAACGAAAAAACCTGCGCTCTCGCCATAAAAAGGCATATACAAGTATTAATTTCTGACGGATGAATATTTTACCATTTGTGTGTAAGAAATTTAAATGCTTTGCATCGAGACAGCCTGTATTAATGCTTATATTTAGGACGATCGTTCGTGTTTAGTATCTTAAACTCTTCCTCAAATGCCATAGTAAAAGCAACATTGTAGAGCATTTTTAGTATTACGATCACGACTATTTTAATTTTTACAAAATTTACTGTTATTTCCAATACAATGTACATAATGACGAAGTTGATGGTTAAAATGCTGCTTTAAGAAATTTTATACTTTTAGTGTAGATTTTAGTAGGTAGTTATAGGTGTATCATAAAACCATAATGACTATTTAAATGTTAGATAACAATAACCAGAATAAAATAATATAAAGCAAGACGACCCAGGTTCTAAAAATTTGCATAACGTTTTTATAGTCAGCTGTAAAAGATTAACGGTCAATATATCTTGAGAAATTAAAGAATTAATGACATCATCATTCCCTTTGTTTGTTTTATTTATTTTTTTGTAAAACTAGTGTCAATATACGCAGTTCACGGATTTGGATTAGTAATAATTGTTGTTAGATGATTAAGATGGAGTTATCTTTGTGCGAAAATAAATTTTAAAAATATTATTGTTTATCGCACGGGGTTCCACACGGCACTGTGTTGGGACCGATTTTGTTCATACTATATATAAATGATCTGTATCTATGTATCTGTTCACTATAAATCAACAAAAAAAATTACTCACAATTTTGTAGTTACTCCTGCAATCTCCTTGATTAAGAAACATTGTCGATAAATAATGATGGGTAAAATGTAGAAATCACCATAAGATATTTGGGGACAATCAGAGATAATTACCTAAAATATTACGAACATTTAAATAGTTTTGTAACAGAATAAAATTTATTTTAAAAATTAATATATTGAAAACGATTTTTGTGAAATATCTAGAAATAATGTATTAAGCTATATACTAAGCAATACATTAATTTTTAATATATGGTATTATAGGGAAGGGTAAGGGACAAAACAAATTTCAAATAATTCAAAATTGGATAATAATTGTTATTATGAGTGTACACGTATCCAACCAACGAGCTGTTTACTGAAAGCAATATTTTTCAATTATGTTACGTTGCGTTAAAGAATATCCAGGAATATACAGGGTGGGCCATTAAAATCCCCCAGGTAATATTTCCTTTATTGCTACTATAGTTGCATTGGAAAAAATAGTGCTTTAAAATTGTAATAAATCTAATTTCCGGTTTAATCGGAAGTTGCAAAAAAGTTTCATTATTCACATTACCTTTCTATGAAGAAAGTTTCAAACGAACTATCGTCTAAAATTTAATGTAAGACAGTTACGGTGACAGTTTCTCAAAAATTAAATAATTAAAACTCAAATTTCTCGAAAATGGTTGGATTTTCGAATTTTTGCATATAACAATATCTAATTGAAATTAAATTCTTTTCAACACAGATAATATTTCTAAGTTTCTGTCATCCAAAAAGTTTTTCGTAGCGTAACATATTAAAACACTATTAGTATTCAGAACTAAATCCTTTTACATGTTCTAATAATGGGCTTTTATAGAACTCAAATATCTCTAATAGTTTTCGAAATATTTCAAATAGGAATTTTTATTTGCACACCTTGTATAAATGAGAAAATTTTTAACATACCTAAACAGCACGAGATGCAAGTAAAACTAGCACCAAGAATGAAAAAACAGTTGGCCAAAGATGTTTTCCTTATCTAGAACAAAAACTTTGTAGTATTCTCTCCAAATCTCTAAAAGAATTAAATTCATACTCAGTTTATAAATGAAGAACCAAAAATGGATTAGTAAATAGCCTAGAAAGAATATACAACATTATCCTTGCCTACCTTGCTTTAGGTTGTCTTCAGACCTCTACACTTTTACCTAGTACGATGCAATTATATAGCGTGGGGCACTAGTGTGTCGGACCTCGTTATCTCGAGTTCTACGATAGCTAGAAATTTTTTAAAAAATTGCAAGTAAACTAAATAAAAAAATCTATAATTGGAAATTATTTTCGAACATACAGGGCAAGTCAAGACGAAATTACAGGACCAAGTGCCTTTTATTAATGGAATGCTATGTAGATTAGTACATTTTTGGAAGACTCTTTCTATGCTCTATTCATTCCTATATTAGCATTGAATATCTCCCAACCAGTTGGATGCAATGAATTTTTTTGTTGAAATAATGCAATCTGCAGATGGATATTTAAGAAATCACCACAGTCACAATTATGGGTCTTAAGAAAAATTTATGTGAATACCAGTTACGAGACATCTAATTAATGTTTTTGAATCATTTTCATTTCCTAAAAATGTACGAGGTGGCCAAAAATTATTTTTCAGCTAAGAACATTTTAAATAGAATTTTCTCAATTTCTTCAAATGGAACACGAACACCCTGTATATTTTTCGACGATGTGATGTAGAAATGAAAAACGGACATTTTTTGTAAGTACTTGCCTATGGCCAATGTTCTTAATTGAAAAATAATTTTTGGCCACCCTGTACATTTTTAGAAAACGAAAATGATTCAAAAACCTAAGAAGCCTAGAAAGAGGCTTCAAAAAATGTACTGATATATATAACATTCCATGAGAAGAATTACAAATTTTAACTACAGCCCTTGCTGTGTCGTTTTCAGATAGCCCCACAAAAGTCTAAAGGATTAAATCTGGTGACCGAGGTGGCCATTCCATCCATAATTTTAGCCGCAGATCTTTCGGAATAATTGTTTCTGTAGTACAAATCTACAATTTTTACCTCTATCTACTGTCTACCGCCTAACAACATTACACCACATGTCATTATTTTTTAACCTATTTTCTGATGGTGTTGGACGATTTGGATACAACACCATATATGCTCTTTTTGCTGCATGTTTATTTTTGTTATTTTGTATATAACAAATAAATATTTTTTTTTCCTTCCTCATTGTAAACCATTTTGATTATTTCATTAAAGAGATGTCATTTGTCAAACATAATAGTTGTCATTTTCATGGCTCACTTTAATAATGTTAACTTTTCCATGCAGTAACTAGTTTAACTAAGATATTCGACGTTTAATAAGTCAAAAACGGTATATGGTAGGGGTAACATATGGTACATTTTTGAAATCAGGAAAAAAGAATCATTCCAAAAATTTAATAATATACAGGGTATTCCATTTAAAAAATAAGTACATTATTTTTTTGTTTCCCCTGAAATCTGTCCGCTACTGTACTTCTGATAGCATTTTAACAAAATTCAGTCATAACCACACAACTTTTATTTAAAAATTTTTTTATATAGGTAATAATAAGATGATAAGGGGTAGGTAATTTATAACGAACAACCCTGTACAATACGGCGGTTACCTGTTTATCATATTTAAATAACAGAATAAATAAGGTAAGTAACACCGTATTTATTTGAGTATTCTATTAGTTTGTATTTTTGTAGCGTCCAAGATACTACCGTGAATAAATAAATCTAAAAAATAGTAAAATAAATAATATATAGTACGACATATATAATCCAATTTATATCTTTAGATTTGTTGGCAAAATAAATAAATACTAATCACGTCTGGTTATTCGAGAGCGGTTAACAAATGTGTGGTTTGTGCGTGTCCCCGTAATTGAATGCTTAGCAGGGTACTGAGATAGAGGTTGATGCCCTAACAGGGATATAATCATTCCCACCTGATGCAACAACGTTCAACATAGGAAACATTTAAGGACTAAACAGATGCACTTTTCAGGGACGCGTTTAAACTCCCCCTAATTTTTGGTCGGCCTTTCTGTATACAAAATAATAACAACTCGGATTATACAAGGGGGGACCGAAAGTAGGGATAAGTATATCAAACACATTTGTAAAAAGACTTTCTGAAGAAGGGTCTGCTATACATTCATGTGATGAATTAACATTAAAATATAATATTTGAATTTAAAAAAAATATTTAGGTCTTGTGTTACATTAAATGGAAAAAAATTAAAGCACTTGGATATGGCAATAGGTTCAATATGGGGAAAACCTACAGGAGTAAATTGTATCATAGCCAGTAACTTAAGTAGTAGCGAAATCTGGATAGAGAGTTTAAAGATGCCATTTTGCATGTATGCCATTTTTTCCAAGGGTTTTGACGAGCTAAATCATAGTACTTTGATAAGTAAACTGGACGTCCTTGGTCTTTCTTATTCGTTACTACAATAAATTGAATAATATCTGCAGAATCGATATCAATTGTCAGTACCGGGGTTATAAACCTAGCAGTTTCTTTCTAAAAAATCCGGTGTGCCACAGGGAGCGATATTTGGCCCATATTTTTTTGTTATATTTATTAACGATATTTTGGAGGGCTTCGATAATAACACACATTTCCTCTTGTACACAGATGATCTAAAAATATGTCGATTGATTTTGACTCAATTCATGATTGTGTTAATCTTCTAGATTGCTTAAGTACCATTAATACTTGGTGCAATGACAATTATTTACCTCTTAATACCAGCAAATGGCAGAAAAACAACATGTACATATTTAATTATAACGTTGACAATGAAAGTATACAAAGGTCTGATTTCATCAAGGAGTTTATTTCGATGCAAAATTATCTTTCAATAATCATGAAGAAATGACTATTAAAAGGCTTATATTTATGTCATGTATGTATGTGTGCATATGTATATTTATTTGTGTATACAAGGTGTCTCACCGGGAACTGAATCGATCGATATAGAGAAAAGTACGCATTAGAAAATTTTGAAAATTTAGATAATTACTAATGTTGGTGTGGCCAATCCAACTAAAATAATTACAAGCAGCTGGCACTCCCGCTTATACCGGAAGTCAAGTCGAAAGTATGTAGCATATCCTATACCTAAACCTAGCCGTTTCAGAGATATTTGACATTTTATAGAAAATTTGACAGGTGCAACGATTTGCAAGAAACGTTATAACTTTCTTCGTGTAAAAGATCCTCATTTGCTTCTTGTCACGTAAAAAGAACACAAGGAAAACTACGTTCTACAACTGAAATAAAGTCAATAATATCATACCAAGTGTTCCATTTTTCGCGTTACATTTTGTCAACTTCAAACCAAGAAAACTTGTTTAGGTCAAATGGAACACCCTGTATTCTTTTACGTCAAGTTGTGTAAAATTGAATTCCCTTTTTTCTGATATTAGCATCGTGGGGGTTAAAGTTACAACTTTTTAAAATATTTGCGATTTTATTAGAAATTCATGAATTGTTGTAATCATTTCATCAAAATAGCCATGATTATTAGAAACAATCAGTCATTATCTTATGTCAAAAAATGTCAGCACGTTTAAATTACACCCACGAAGAAATTTGTTTATTATTTATGGAGAATGTGATAAAGTAATATCAAGAACTTGTAGCACGTTTGCTACTCGATATCCAGAAAAAGGGAAACCGTCACCAAACACTGTAAAGCGCATACTGGAAAATTTTAAAAATTATGACTCTGTCAAGGCAAAAATGCAAAGAAGAAAGCCTATTGTTGATGATGAAAACATTGAAATAGTCATTCTGGGATATTTTCATGCATTTCCAAGGATATCATTAAGACAACCTGCTCTGAAATCGGGACTATTATTAAATTAAAATGAAATGATATTTTAAATTGATCTTATCTCTGCTATTTTAGTTCGTGCGATATCTTCAATTCGATTAATACGCATGTTACAGTGTTAGTGTTATATTGCGTTTTTGTGGATATCGAGTAGCAAATGTGCTGCAAGTTCTTGATATTACTTTATCACTTTATCCATAAATAATAAAAAAATTTAAAAAAGTTTTCGTTGGTATAATTTAAACGTGCTGGCATTTTTTGACATAAGATAATGACTGATTGTTTCTAATCATGGCTATTTTGATGAAATGATTACAACAATTCATGAATTTCTAATAAAATCGGAAATATTTCAAAACGTTGTAACTTTAACCTCCACGATGCTAATATCAGAAAAAAGGGAATTCAATTGTACACAACTTGACATAAAAAAAATACAGGGTGTTCCATTTGACCTAAACAAGTTTTCGCGGTTTAAAGTTGACAAAATGTAACGCGAAAAACGGAACACTGGGTATGATATTATTGAATTTATTTCAGTTGTAGAACGTAGTTCTCCTTGTGTTCTTTTTACATGACAAGAAGCAAATGAGGATCTTTTACACGAAGAAAGTTATAACGGTTCTTGCAAACCGTTGCACCTGTCAAATTTTCTATAAAATGTCAAATATCTCTGAAACGGCTAGGTTTAGGCATAGGATATGCTACATATTTTCGAGAATTTTATGCTCTTTTCGAAAACCCTAAAATATATAGGGTGTTTCATTTGAAATAAACAAGTTGGTATCGACTTCCGGTATAAGCGGAAGTGCCAGCTACTTGTAATTATTTTAGTTGTATTAGCCACACCGACATTAGTAATTATCTAAATTTTCAAAATTCTCTGATGCGTACTTTTCTCTATATCGATCGATTCAGTTCCCGGTGAGACACCCTGTATATATTATATTGTTTTGTATCTAATCCTGGTATAATAAATTTAAGTAACAAGACAAATATACAATCAAATAGTAAGAAACTGACAAAGATATAAATGCACGTAATATATGTTATGACCATATAAACGACTTAAAAATGTAGTGAGATACTCGTATATATACTATAATGATATAATAAATCACCATCTTAAGAAATATCCTTGCCAATAACATATTTTTGAATTGCATGCTCGCTGCAGAAAAATATACCAATAATATGTTTAGTTTTGGAGTAATTGGCGTATATTCGATATATTTGGTGATAATGTAAGGATATTTGTTCGTGATGTACTCCCTGCAAGTACGTGATCATGACGAGCACTAATTTTAGATACTATATAATTAATTTGATTTGATAGGTTAAAACAGTCCAGACAATTATTTACAATTTTAAAGAGGAAAAATATGGAGTTAGCAGTTTTTCGATTGCTGAGACTTGAAGTCAAACATTTCCAGCAATTCAGTTTGTGGAAATCATCTGGGTGGATATTCACCGTTAAGTGTGTACGCAGCAGATTTTAAGAACCTACGCTGAATGGCACAAACATCATATTTAACAGGACAAGTTGTTTTGAAAATGTTAACGATGTGAGTGTCAACAACACAAGATACTCTACTGTAGTTTGATATATCATGTTTATTAAAAATTTGTTTCGAAAATAGCAAATTTTTAGTCAGCTGAAAACTGGCCGTAAGTGAAACAGCGCAACAAACAAGTCCCTTCTCGCATCTCACCCTCAAAGAGGAAACCACTTGTTTGACCGAAAGGTCTCAGGTGTTTCACAAATTTCTTTGAACTTTGCCGCCCGAAAGAACAATCGGAAGCTTATATATTTTTGCAAAATCTGCATAAATCAACATGTAAACCGCTTGTAAAAGCAAACAGCTACTCCGTTATAAAAGATAGCTTTCACTATCGGCTCGGGTACAGCTTAT
This sequence comes from Leptura quadrifasciata, assembly GCA_963675555.1. Lineage (NCBI taxonomy): Eukaryota > Metazoa > Arthropoda > Insecta > Coleoptera > Cerambycidae > Leptura > Leptura quadrifasciata. Next base: position 1,740,410 of record OY776682.1, on the reverse strand, counting down.
TATCAATGCTATGTACACAAAGTAATTTACAGTTATGGATTGTGATTTGTTTTTTAACGTCTACATCTACTTTCAAGAATATGAAATGTTGAAAATGACATTTTGTAATATTTTAATACGAAATATATCCTATGACCAGTTATCTGTTACATTTATGGTACATTTAAAATACGTCGCCCATAGAAACGGTATTCGTTACTACACTACTTATCCTCATCCGAGTCTAGTATTTTTGTTTGTTTTAATTTTAACAGGTTTTTAAATAAACATCCTACATGTCTACACATTGAGTCACTGCATAAATAAATTTGCGATTAAAGTGGTTCCCACACATAATCATAATCGATACATCATAGATTAGACTTTTGTTAAATTTTTTTAAATTTACTTTGTTTCAATAAATTAAAATCCCCAATAACGGCATACGAATAAGCATAAGAAATTGTTATTGTTTACATTCTAACATTATTTGAGTAAATATTATGCTATGAGTAGGTACGTGATGACTAATATTCTAAACACAGGTGATCCACAAATCCTGTACTACTTTATGGGATTTTAGAAGGTAAAAGTACTCGTTGTGCTTGTGCAGAGTTGGATTGGTTCTTATTCTTACGTATTTGTATGTACTAAACAAATAAGCATCTACCATTGTGGTACAAATCTTTGTCATCCTATCTTTATTTGAAATCTATAACCCTCAAGGTTAAATCGTACATAATTTTAAGTAAATTATTTGTTACAAAAAAGTGGAAAAGAAAGTTATAACAAGATGATGGCATAGTTTTTGTTACTGTGTTTGAAGATTTTTAAATAAATTGTAAAGGCATTCATCACTTGAAATGTCGATTTTACAAAAACTATATCGTAGTAGAGTGATTAGGCTTAAATTAAATTTACCCAAAGATTATCCCGTGCAAAAGATCACTGTTGTGGCTTCTTTAGATGATGAGCACTATTATACTAATTTTACAATGCACAAAATCAGGCTTCTACAGAGTGGAACAGTCAAATGGAATAAATTCAGTATTCCAATTATTGGAGGGGAAATAGGGGATTGTGATACATCATTTGAAAGGTCTTTTCATTCTCTATTGAAAAATACTATGGTTTTAATATTTATTGCAAAAATCAATGGTAAAAAAAATAATTCATATGCCTCATGTAATTTACAACAGGAAACTAGAAAAAAAACTTAATTTCAATGTAGTAAATGTTCAAAATAAGTTCCTTGAACGTCTTGGCAACATCCTAATCGTAAATAAAAGTGTCTTTTAACGTTTTCTAGCATCTGAGGCGTGATCGACCTAACCACATCCGTTATTCTTCTTTTTAAATCAGCTACATTACGTGGCTTTGTTTTGGATACCATACTTTTCACATATCCCTATAGAAAGAAATCTAAGGGTGTAAGATCAGGAGAACGTGCTGGCCACTCTAGCGATCCTTGCCTCCCTATCCACCGAATTGAAAATGTTAAGTCGAGGTATTGCCGGATATCGATTCGGTAATGTGGTGGTGTTCCATCCTGCTGGAACCATATTACATCCGCTGGAAGTTATGGATTTGCTAGAGCAGGATATAGGTTTGCTAAAGTTGGCACGGCATAATTTTAGAGCAGAGCTAAATAATTATCTCTATTCAAATTGCTATCAATAAAAACGGGACAAATGACATGGTTACCAATTATCCCCGTCCAAATATTAAGGTTTTTAGGATTTTGCGTATGTAATTTTCTCATCCAGTGATAATTTTCATTAGACCAGTAACGACAGTATTGTCGATTAACAAGGCCATGAGGACTAAAAGTGGACTCATCCGAAAACAAAACATTTTCCAGTTGAATAATATTGTTATCTAACCTTTGCATCAGTTGTTCGCAAAGTTAACTAAGTCATTTTGTAATCTCTTGGTGTCGTCCTCGTTAAAATTTTCATGTCATCGGCGTACAACAATGAATTGCAATTAAGTTGAGAGACGATATCGTTTACAAATATATTAAAAACTAAGGGCCCAAACACCGAACACTGAAGTGTACCGATTTTGCACGAATTACGTTGGATTTAAAGCCTCTACAGAGGACAAATTGATGCCTTTCAATAAGATATGATTTAAAATATTCAATCAAACTAGGAGCAAACCCAAAGAAACTTTTTTAAGCAATATGTCATGGTTTAGGTGATCTAACGCTTTAGTCAAATCTGTTTATACGATATAAACTTGTCCTCCCATATCTAACACTTCAGCGATGTACTGCGATAAATAAAATAGGTTGCTGTAGAACGGTCTGGCATATTATAGGCCCATCGCAACTATAGTAAGACATTCAAAATATTACTTCATGAATCTGTATTTTTTCAAGTTAAATCACAAATATGTATCAATCAACATAGATTTTACTGACTTCTTGTTTTTCATTCTTTTTGTTGACCGGACAGATTTTAGAAGTCTTCCATACTTCTGGAAATGTGGAAGTTTTGATTGATAACTTAAATATGATAGACAAAGGGTGAGCAAGTATAGTTTTATTAAGAATGTAGGAATGCCGTTTGGACCAGTAGTAAGTTTAAGTTTCATTATCCTTGAGAGGTTTTAAGGTGTCTGCTTATATACAAATTATTAAAATTAACTTATGCCAGATATCTGGATAAGCACGTATGAAGTCATTCTATGACCACCTCGTCCACCAGATATTACTGCCTTGATTTTTTTCCTATGGAGTCACATTAAAGACAAAGTATTTCAAACTGCTCCTGAAAATATTAAGGACCTCAAAACCAGAATTGGAAACGCATGTGAGGCAGTTACTCCTAAAATGCTCCAAAATGTAGCGTGAGATGTCCCGTGGAGCATGTTGATGCATTAAAACACATGGTTTACAATTTGAGCATTTACTGTAGTTTGCAAAATAAATACACAATTTTTTTTAGCATGGTAGTACTTTTACTGTTATACATAGTTTTCCGTTTTTTGGATTTTGGCGAGGATTTTCGTTTTGTACATATTATTATTTATGAGCTGTTTGTTTTTGTTTGTATTAAACATAATAAATAAGTACTAATTCATAATTACTATGAAGTGAATTTTTACTATTGTGGCATAGATAATTTTTCTGGTTAAATTTAATTTCATAAATTTTTTAATTTTGGCACTATCAGTTAAAATTCTTATGACATATTTTATATCATTGGAAAGAGAAAAAAGTAACGGGTTTAATGGTGTCATGGCCTACCTTGACATTTGTTCTTTTTATTTTACACAAGAGCGTATATCATATTATAACTCTTACAGCCTTTACCGTCAACTTTCATCCGTATCTCCTCAAATAAGTAAGATATTTAAGCGTTTGTGGTTTTCCTATTTTTCAAGTTTCTATTTTTCTGTACATATTACAAAGTGTTTAAATTCGATATTGAAAAAATATTCCACGAGTCCGCAACAGCTTTTAAGTAACATTGTCGCTGAAAGCATTATCTTTTTTTTTATTACCCAATATTTTGTAATGTGCTAAGACAATCATCATTACGGTATTCCCTGTTGTTTTGATTACAATATAAACTACCTAAATGTAAAAATGAAGTACTTAATAACAATAACAATTCTATAATAATGACTACAAACAGTGCTTTGCTTTAATGCACTTTCATAGATAACATTTACAGTTACAGTTGTGAATTATGCCGCTAACGGTAACCTCAAATTCGTTTTTGTCTCTCAAACAACTTAAGTACCAGTACTTTCACTTAAACTTAAAAACAACAATCAGTCATCAGCTTGAGGCTGAAGTCCTATTTGGCTTTGTGTCGTGCGTAATAGGTAATAAATATAACAAAACGGTAAAAAAAATTGTATTAGTAATGTTATCTGATCGGCAACGGGTATGTGCACTTCATTTGGACAATAGTGGGGACAAGAGAAGACGACAGTGAATCATGCAGAGATGATTCAGTCTCTCGAGTTTCGTAATACATCTACCTGTGTGATATACTTTCTTCCTTTTCCTTGTACGTCCAGAAGTCATTAACACCAGCGTATACTATTTAAATATTTTAATAGCAACAGTCAGACAGCAGATTTTAATTTACAACCGCAAAATTGACATCGATTATAAACTAGTAGGTATTTAGCGGTGTTTGACCTCATTTAAATAAGATTTTTTCGGGGAAAAAAATGTGTTTCGAGGTTTATTAAAATTGTGTTTTTATTGGGCAAGATGTTGAAATATCAACTTAAATTATGTTGGTTACAATCACTTGCGAATTTAGCCCGATCATTAAACCACGAAAGATGTACGAAAATCACAAAACAGATTGTTCCCTCTTAGTTTTTGTGTTCTAGTTTTAATAATTTCTCTCCAAACCCTAATAGTTTAAAAGCTATTATCTCTTATGATCATTTTTGCATTTTTTCGAAAATAACTCAAGTGTATTATACCGGATATTTATTACTTTATTGATACACTGCCCAACAGAAAAACCAATTGCAGGGCAAGGATATGTAATGAAATGTATATAAATATATATACGTATACACATGTATACTCCTCAAAGCAGCTAATAATAGTCGGTGTCCCTCAGGGTTCAATACTTGGACCTATTTTTTCTTAGTGCATATAAATGACTTGCCTGTAAATGTGAGGTCAAACAAAACTGTTTTATTTGCTCATGACACTACATTTATAAATATATGAAAAAGTGTTGAAGTCGTCGATCAAACAACGGATAGTTTAAACGACGCTGCTAGATGGTTTGAGCCAAACAAGTTAAAAATGGATTCAGACAAGATGCAGAAAAATACTTTTTTAAGTTCTGAATCGAATTAAGTAAAACTATTAGGTTTATACGTTGAACCAAAATTAAATTGGCACCAACATGTTGACCACCTAGCAAGCAATCTAAATAAGGCAATTAATGAATCTAACCAGTCTTGACATAGCTTTAACGTTTTACTACAGCAATTTCTATAGTCTTGTAATTTACGGTCTTATTATTTAGGGAAATTCATCTGATAGTGATAGAATATTTAAAATACAGAAAAGAGCTGTGAGGGTTTTGTCTTCTGCAGGAGTTAATGAACATTGTAGGCCAATTTTTTAAAATTTGAAAATACTAACAACTAGTATTTTTAAACATGTGCATTATGCACATAAAAAAATCCTTGTTGCCAATAAATTCTAATTATCACGAATACAACACTCGAAATACAAATAATTTAAGTATTCCATTCACAGACTGGCAAGAACTCAGCAAGCAGTAAATCATACATCTCTGATACTATTACCGGGTGTCAACGGATCATGGTAGACTCCTTTTTTCCTTTATTTTTAAGAATATCCGAATGAAACTTGGTAGATGTATTATATGACCGAGAAGACACTTTGTGACATAACTGTTATTTTTTCCCACTTCCGGTTTCACCGGAAATGACCCCAACTTTTGATTTTTAAATAGAACACCCTGTATATTATTATATTTTTTGGAATCCTTGGAAAATTCTGAGTACGGTGATGCCCCATAAGTGACATTTTGACTCCATGAAACAAATTTGGTTTGAAATTTAAAAAAAAACAAAAAAAATTAAAATAAGAAAAAATTGCTTTTGGGCACATCCACCGATTCCTTAGAACATCCGCTACTTTATGGTAGTACTCTACCATTATGGTTCCATTTGAAAAAATTAAGTTTTGGTAAAAAACTGTTCAGGTCAAATTTGATGGCTCACAAAATACACATTCTCAAATTTTTATGCTCGATTTGATTGTTCTGACATCACACCGGTCCATTACAAGCAATTTTTTCTGGCTATGGTACTCTAGATGTACCAACAGATTTGGAATAAAATTTTCTCAAATTTATTGTCAGTTCATCGAATTGTCTGAGGATTTGTCGATTAAATTATTAAAAAATGTTCCTCATTGGTCAACCACGTTTCCAACTAAATGAATAATTACACTTAATTCTGCAAAATTCACTGTCTCAATACCAATTACCAAAATGTGAATTTTCCATACAGTAGACTTTGTAAAAGTCTTTTTCGTTTTTCTATTGTGTTGTATTGTCAAATCAAGATTGTTGACAGATATCATTTATTAAATAAGCTGTCCAGCACAGGTACTTAATTAAAAAGTAAAGAATAACGGTTCTTAATTATTTTCAAAGTGGCAAATTTTAACTTAGCCGAAAGAATACAGATTATTCGTATAATTGGTGATAATGCTCAATCAATGAGGGAAGCCGTTGAAGAATTCAATAGAAGAAATCCAGATCGTGAACCAATCCATCATACAACAGTCTTCAGGATAAACGCAATATCCAATGAAACAGGTAAAATTTCTCTAAAAAAAAATCAGAAACGTAGAGACATACAGATAAATTCTACAATATTTCCAAGAAAATCCAACAACTAGCTTGAGGCAGGCTATACAGGATTTACATTTAAGTATATCAAAAAGATGCACATGTTTGAAAAAATAAAGTATTTCCCTTTAAACTAAAAAATATGCACACTAGAACAAGGTGATGATGAACGGAGAATGGAATTCTGTTTATTCTGCCAAGCAGAATATTTAAATGACGAAATTATTTTAAGAAATATTCTCTTCACAGATGAGGCGATATTTACTACTGATAGTTATAGCCTCTACCCAGAACTCTATAGGTACTGGGCAACAGATGATAAATTCAAAGTCAAGTTAATGTCTGGATTAAGATCTTCAATAATCGTATAGTGGGTCAAGCGTTTTTCCAAGATACATTAATCAATGAAAGGTTTTTTAATTCCTGGAACACAGATTTTTGGAATTTTATAGAAATACTAAATGAGCAAGAAAACAGACAAATTATTTTTCAACTAAATGGTGCTTCCATATATTATTCGGTGGTTGTACGTAGATGGCTTAATGAAAATTTTTCAAACAGATGGATAGGATGAAGTAACCGTCTTATTCATTGGCTGCCACGTTCGCCAGATCTAACACTTTTAGATTTTTTTGTGGGGAATTTTAAAAGAAAAAGTTTACCGCACGAGACTACAAAATGTTGACGGATTAAAAGAAAGAATTGAACGAGGAAAATTGAAAAATTTTCAAATTTGGCGATTGAATAACAAATACTCTATATGAGACATCGAGCTAAAATTTTGCATAAGAGACTGTTTGAGATAACTGCGAATCGAATAGTTATCCACTTTTCCAATTACAAAATGCCTAATAGTCGATCTTGAAATTTCGACCCATTTAGAAAACCTTAGTAGGCCTTGAAAATATGAAAATGAAATTTTTTTAAAAATGGTCAAATAGAGCTCATCGAATACTATACCCCCCTAAAAAAAAAAAAATAATAATAATAAATCGGACAGCGCGTTCCAAAATAACAGGGTGCTGCGGTTTTAAATCGCACACACTGTATATACAACCCAAGAACTTCTATACGAAACTTGTTTCTTATCTCTAATAATAACAGAAATAGAGGGGGCTCAAAATACAGTACACACAAATCTTCATTTATATAAATAATATATAAAATATTAAAAGAGTTTGTATTTATGTTAAAATCCATATCATTCAGACATATATCGATTCCTACAATTATGTCATTAATTTTACGCCAAGTGTTTATACAGTATAGTTAGTGGTATCATGACTTCTGATATTAAAAGTTAATTTTTCACATCTCGATAATCAAATAGCTATTAATAATTAATTGTTATTTTAAATCATGATAAATATGATTTTAATAATATTATTCAAATCGTAATTACTAGTAACACTATATAAAAACAAATAAGATAATGCCATAACATCGTATCGTTGTGATTAAACATATATAAGCCTTATCTGCTAGTTACTCTTCTAACAAAACATTTTTTTAGATATTTTCAAGGCTAATAGATATGATATATCTAACAGAATTTATTTCATCAACTTTTGTTCTGACATTATAAATTATTTTCTGTTAAAGTTATTTTATATTCTAATTCAAAATAATTGACTTGAATGTTGGGGTCTGAAGTGAATCGTTTGGGAGCTATACATTATTTTAAATTAAAAAAAGTTTAGAGTAATAAAGATTTGATATAAAAAATTAATTCATTAGGTGTTCAAATCTAATTCCATTGACCTCCATGCAATGAAGGCTTCTTGGTTATAAATCATCTAGCGACTTTAAATACCCCCACAAAAAAAGTCTAAAGGAGTCAAATCTGGTGATCAAGATGGCCACTTCACCATCATTTGTAAACCCTGAGAAATTATATTTATAATATTATAATGTTTCCTTGATTTCTCTTCCTAGTCCATAATGGCATTAAAATAATACTCCTGCTCTCTAGATATAGTAAATAATACGGATACCTGTCTGTCTGTATGTTTTGAAAAATATAGTTCTGCAGGGGAAGCAGATCGGTATACGATCCCAGTTCACCGTTTGTTTCATTCGGTACCTTGACCAGGTCTTGTGGTGCTCAAGTTGTTTCATTATTCGCCCTCAGAACCTTATACACATTTGGATTAAGTTTTGGTGAATAACTAATAACTCTTCCCTTTATACGAAAATCTTCGTAATATAAAAGACCAGATATTTTAAATACAAGGGTCCCAAGTTCAAGGTAACATCATAATGGTCCAACACTGTCTGCATAATAACGTATATGTTCTTCAGATAGAAGTTAAACATGGGTATTTAAAAAAATAAACAAATAGTCAGGTCATTATTAAAATATTAGTAGGACGGTTTAATTTTTTTGAACTATTAGGAAGCAAATAAGACTCCACCTAGCATTTTGTGTCGGGGAAATATCGCCTATTGTTAACTTTTCCTTGTTATTTTCACTTTATTTACTTGTTTGGCTATTTTAAACCAATGTTTTGACTTTGTCGGATTTGACGTCAATATTATCGACGTTCTGACAGTGTTGCCAACTAGTTACTAGTTAAATCGCGATTTTCCCATTGCTAGTTCATCTGTACTGTATAAAAGAATTCATTTAATAAATCAATTTTATTATGTTATTCCCATAACAATAATTGAAACTGAAAGATAACGTTCTGAGTGGCAACATCTCTGGGGCATTAGCATCACTTCAGAGTTCAAGAGTTGGAGAACAAAGATCTTATTCCTGGATATAAATCTCAAGAGATGTATTTTTCGTGGCACTACTTACTAGGATAATTTTTACAGGATTTAAGCTCAAGTCTTCAAGTGAGAACAAAAATGTTGGCCGTGCAGGAAACGCAAAAACTGTTGACGTTGGAGAAGAAATATTAGATATTGACGAAAGACCCTACGATATGCACTAGAAGATTAAGCTTAAGAATGGACATATCTCATTAAAGCACTTTAAAAGTACTACATGAACAACAATTGCACATGTTCCATTACGGAAACATTCAAGAATTATTACCTACCTGAAGATATGCCAATAAGAGTTGATTTTTGTGAATTGTTGCTTGAACGAATGGAAAATGCTCCAGACTTTTTAAGTAAAATATTTTCTACTGACAAGACTACATTCACAAGACAAGATATATTTAATTCTCGGAATATTCATTTCTGGGCTGAGGAAAACCCTAACGCAACAATACAAACCCATTTTCAACATACCTGCAAAATAAATATATGGGCAGCAACTCTAGGGAGTCAGTTGGATACCATATATTTCCTGAAAATTTAAATAGCTATATGTATTATGATTTTTTGGAAAACACCTTGCATGAAATATTAGGTAATATTTCATTGCAAATGATAACAAATATGCTTTTATGCATGATGGCGCAACACCGCACTATACCAGAACATGTAGAACATGGATACACAACCACTATCCTAATAGATGGATTGGCCGGGGTGCAGATGCACTAATAAACTGGCCTGCTCGGACTCTTGACCTAACTCTTCTTGATTTCACTCTGTGAAGTTATCTAAAATCATGAGTTTATAATACTCAAATTGAACAGGTGAAAGAAATTTTTTTTATAGGATATTCAATATAATGACAGTATGAATTTTTAGCAGATGTCTTTTTGTGTCTGTGTCCCTGTTTAGTAAATTTGAGGCGGGGTGGTGAACATCTATTGAGGCATTGAGTTTACTCGGAAAAATTTACTTGGCGCTCAACCCAACATAATTTTTTTACTCAGCCCGCCTTCACTGTAGTATGGCCGGCGAATGTCCAACTGTCAATAACTGGCAGCTGCTTAGTGCTTCTAGTTGTAGGTAACACATTCCAAATAAGATTCATCAATAGGTTTCCTCCAATGGAAAAAGGTCCAACAATATATGTTTCTAAAATCTTTGAGTATGAAATTCTTCCATTACATGTGGGTCACTCTCAGCCCAATCTATATCTGCAATTGTGTCTATTGACAGTAAATGTACATTCATCGGTGAAACAAATGTTGTACAGAAGATTTGGAGTGTCAATTAAACTTTTACTAATTGTTTCACAAAACTCGTGACGATCATGATCATCCTCCTCAATCCCTGTACTAATTTTATTCCAGAAACACTACTGCGTGAAACACCTGTTGCCCTAGATAATTGTGATAAAGTTTACTTATCTTCTAAAGTAGCTGCTCCTAAACTTGTAACTTTCATAACTTCAAAATGAATCACTTTCATTGGATTACGCTTTCTGTTACCAATTGATCCCGTTCCCATAAATTTCAGCATCAGTTCTATTACGTACTTATGTGCTGCTATTTCCCCGGGATTACCTGTTTTTTTTTTAATTTCTAGCTGTTATACAGATCGAGCTATCGAAGTTCCACCCTGTATATTCCTTACAATGGTCTGTAGAAAAATAGGTGATTTAATTTTATTATTAAAATAACAATTACAAACATCAGTGGTAACAAATGTTGCGAACGATTTTTAAATACATCCAAACTTACAACAATGTTTACTCTTTAGTGATAACTGAAATTAAAGAGATAACTATTCGTTATGGTGTCTAGTTATCAGTCAACGGCACCAAAGTGTCTGCTTGGTTGTAATATCGTAAACATTTCGCAGTTATTTGCTTTTTATATCACAGGTCAAAATATCGCAGATTGAGGTATTAATTTAATATGTATGAAAATATTTTTTATAATTTATTGAAGAAGACCTTACATAAGACAATTCGAAAGTTCCGTGAGGAAGAGAAAAATATTTATTATCTATATGGAGTTTGAGTGAAGGAGAGACTATGGCAAAAGTATGACAAGATAAGAATGTTCTTGACAAGCATTTTTGGATGGACTGTCAACAAGGCTGAAGACGTCACATGTCAAATATTTACATATATTTTCAACAAAAATCTCTACATTTGGAGCTTCTTTTATATCATTGGGCAGAGAATTGAAAAGACGCAGTCGTTCGTGATATATTGAACCTTATAAAAAGATTTTTTGACAAATTCAATCATAATAATTATCTTTCGATTTTTTATTCTGATTATGTATATTTTGGTGTTTCTTCAAAATTTGTAAGTAAATGAAAAGTTTCTCATTAATTATTTTATATATTAGGATTAAATTTGCCTTATACTCTGCCCCATAGAATAACCAACTAAGAATACTTAATAATGAGCTTTATTAGGAGTATCGAGTTCCCTGTTAATGATGTTGGTTATATCGTCAAAATTTCTAGCAGATACAGTGATTACAGTATCATTGGCAAACAAATTTACATATGAATTATTCAAGACACAATGAATGTCATTTACATACATGATGAAAAGAAGAGGTCCCAAAACAATTCCTTGCGGGACATTCTATGGATTTGCAATTTTACTTGGCATTTAGTTCATGATTTTCTATTTAAATGACAGGTATCACAGGACGATATCTGTCATTTAAATAGTCTTCTAGCCATTTCAAAGCAGATTTTCAACACTGTATCTATACAATTTATATTTATTAACAAGCATTTATCAATAAAAATATAAAATATAGGAATTATAATATTCCAAACTATCTGCAAGTGCCTTATATAGATAAGGACTCAACAAATTAAACCAAAACAGCTGTTCCCCCTTACGAGCGCTGAATCATAAGATAAAAATTTTTTCGTATTTCGTCTAAACACATAGCACTAAAATACAATGACTTGGAATGCTCGAATGCTACGAGGAAGATGCGAGGCCTCCTTCATCTCAGGATGTCACTAACTGCAGACCGGTTTCTACCTAGTTTTGGGTCTCATCAGTGCAGTGCAAGTGATACCTTCAATACCCGGAGTTCGCATCTCATAGATCCTGTTAAGTTCCACCGCAGTAGAGCGTAACTAGCGCCATCTCTCAGTAGTCTCGAAATAATCCAAATCGAAAATAAAATTGATAATCATCACTTAATAAGCAATATTTATAAATAAATTACACAGTGGCCCATGATCAAGGTTTACCTTATGTGGGACTAATGTGTTTATTTCTTTATATTATAAACCAATAAATGTTATATAATAATGTATCAGTGGCAAATAAACATCTATTTATTTATTTATTTATTTATCGGATCTCTCTCTCTCTCTCTCTCGGATATGCTCACCTTAACGCATTTGTAGCGTATATGTGTCCTGTTGAGCAGTATATCTGTGTGTCCGCTTGGTAATTTTGATATGTAATTGCAATAAGGACTTTTTCTTATTGTCAAGTTCGCCCCAACACTGCAGTTTTGCAATTTCACATGATTTATTGACACAAAATGCCTAGATAAACTAAAAGCAAAATCAACCTAGGTAGATAAATGTAATATATTCTATGGTAATTATTACTGGGTACACGTATTTTCTTTAAATGTTTTAACGGAGATCTTCCTATGCAGCTGTGCGCTGTTAAAATGTCAAGGTCAACACAACGTGATGTTAAATATTTTGCAGCGGTTTTATTACAAATTTGATACATGATTTACGGGGAAAGATTATACCATTTGACTAAAACGGAAATACTACCACAAGCTGACTGGGACTGAGCTAAGGAAAGCTTGCGGAATAAATTAATTGTAAACCGCCAAAGGTAAAACGTTAAATTAAATTTGTTATAATAATAACAATCATCAAGTGAATTTTTCAAACTTAATTACCTTTTAATTAATTTCTTTGTTCGAAAATCCCTCTTGACGTGATGATTATGGATTAATTCGTTTTTTCACGCTCTTTTTTAGCTTCGATTTTAATTGTATATTGAAGATAACACCTTTTTCGTGGTCATTAACATAAAAAGATTACCTGTTATTCTGATTTTAAAGTAATTTAGTCCAAGGTAAGTCACACTGATAAGCAAACCTGCGTCAATTTTTTTTATTTCACAACTAGTCTCAATATTTGAGTATATCATAGTTATCATGATCATTAAGAATGGACCCTGTGTAATTCTTGAAACTTTCTATGGCCTCATTTTTCTTATGATAAACTCAAGCCGTGCATAACACAAAACATATTAAACCCTATAAGAAAACTTGATGAACTTGAACAAAAGTTCCTTCCAATGGTGGGGTGGCCTCCTCGGTCACCAGTTTGACTTTCTTTAGTAATGAAGAGTATAAATTTATTACTTTTGTGCACGGTTTTTGCGACGGAAATGGAAGAGCTGCAGAGAACATATTTTCCAAATCATAAAACATTTTCGGAGGTTAGTAAATTTTCGTTAACAGTAAAATATGAACACGCGCCAATTTTTCTTCGACAAGAAGAAGTATTACAGGCCATCCGTGATAATCCATCGATAAATGTAAGAAGAATAAGCAGCCAGTTAGCAGTACCTAAGACAAGGTTATGGCTAACATTGAAAAAGGATTTATATCTATGTCATGTTCAGAAGGTTCAAAGACTCGAAGACGGCGATGAGGTTCTGCGCTTAGTAGTGTGTAGGTGGATTTTGGTGCAGAGAAGAACAGTGTTGACAGTTCTATTTAGGATGAGGCCCAATTACACGTGATCGGGTTAACAACAGTAAAAACAATCATGCTTGGGCAACCGAAAACACCCACACAGTGGTTCAAGGAAATTGCCAACGTAGATTTAATATTAATGTGTGGTGCAGAGTTTATGATAGATATTTAATAGGCTCTTGTATTCTTAAAGTAGGGTTAGCTGGTGAAGTTTATTTAACTTCTCTAAGGGATTTTTTGCCCAATTTATTGAAAGTCATTAATTTATGGTGGATGATGGTTCAGCAAAAGGGTGCTGGTCCTTATTTTGCTTTGCCAGTCAGATCTCATCTAAATTAGTATTACCCCATGGACTGGTAGAGGAGGTACAGTTAACTGGCCACAGAGGTCTCATGATCAACCTCTAGACTACTTTTTATGGGGCCACCTAAAGTCAGAGGTGTACAATAAAGTAATCGACACACGAGAATAGTTATTAAAAAAAATGAACGTATAATATGATGGTATAAAACTAAACCGCAAATGATTATTCAGTAAAGCATTATTAAGGTGTTAATTTTGAAAATCTATTGCAATCTTGTTACGCATTTTTCTTTCTCTTTTCTTTTTCTAATATGAACGCAGAGAAAATATATAAATTGGTGATCCCGATTTGAAGATATGGCGTTATAGAATGATAAAACACCATTCACTTTTTCAACTCAGCAAAGCGTGCTCTATGTCCCATTTCACTATGTCTATTAGGACACACTATATAATTGCAAATATGTAAAATTTGTTCCAGTAATAAATAAATAAATAAAAACATTGCTATTTCCGTCAAAATAGAATTAGCCTATTATTCTCTCATTCAATACTCCACACCAAACGTTCACTTTACGTTACTACCCTGCCTGAGCAGTTGTAACAACTTTGAAAAGAACGTAAAAGTCATAGCTATTTTTTGGATCTACAAAAGCCTTCGATATGGTGTCACATTGCCAGTTACTGGACAAACTAAACAAGATGGGAATTGGGTATTGCCTACAACTCATTAAAACAATATCTGTCAAATAGACCTCAGCAAGTAAAAACTGGAGTCCCACAAGGAACAATCTTAGGTCCTACCTTATTCCTGCTGTTTATCAATGATTTACTGGACAAAAACTTTGGATGAAGTATTATATCATATGCAGATGACACTGTATTGATAAGTTCGGGAGGGACCTGGAGCTTAGAGAGACAAAAGGCGGCTGAAGCAATTACTAAAGTCAAAAACTGGCTAGAGACAAATTTGTTAAAAATAGATATAGCAAAGACTCAAATTATGGCCTTTTCTCCAGCAAAGACAGGGCTACCAACCCCAAGCAGTGCAACCTATTCTTATAGATAGAGAAATGGATAATACTTACATTCTAAACGCCGCTACTATCAAATACCTCGGCGTTGTTTTCGATAATCACCTAAAATGGGATAACCGTATTAAATATTTAAACGGAAAGCTAAGAAAATTAATATATAAATTCTATAACCTGAAAAGTATACTACATAGAAAGACTCTCTTAGTGACATATAAGAGGCTAGCGGAATCCCTAATTAGGTATGGTATTAAGGTGGGCATATCCAAGAGAGAGAGATCCGATAAAGAAATATTTCTTATTTTTGGCCATAACTTTTTTGTAATACATATATCGTTAAAAAAAGTATAAGCCTACCTAAGTAGAACTATGACAGGTGTAGTGATATGAATCTCCACTCAATAATTTCAGTCATTTGCAAAATTAGTTTATTTAAAATTACAAATTATGAAGATTGGCACTAATTTTTAATTTAAATTTACTGATTTTGCAAAGAACTGAAATTATTGAGTGAAAATTCATATCACTACACCTGTCATAGTTCCACTTAGGTAGGCTTATACTTTATTTTATCAATATAAGTATTAAAAAAAATTATGGCCAAAAATAATAAATATTTCCTTATCGGATCTCTCTCTCTCTCTCTTGGATATGCCCACCTTAACGTCTGTGGCTCAGCTTACAATGCAACACTTCAGCCTCTCCAAATAACACAAAATTATATACTACGGACATTTTTTAACAGAAAAAGTAGAGACAACTGTAGAAATATATTTATTGATTCTGAATTACTGAGTGTGAAGGAGTTGTATATGCATGCGGCTATAGTTTACACTCACAACAAGAAACATACATTTGGATTACCGGTAAACCACCGATAAGAAACAAGAAATAGATCTAAACATGTGTATCAAACTCAAAAATACAACAAAACAATCTGTCAGAAACAAATCAATTTCAATGGAATTAAATTATACAACCAACTACCTGAATCTATTAAAGTCCATAATAAAAAGAAATTTAAAAGGACATGTAAAATGTATAACAGACAATTATACCATACTTCTCCAACTACTGGCCTAACAATAAAACTAATAAATATAGGGAAGTACTCCAATTGTACTTTCGTACTTCATATGTCAAATTTAGGGCCTCAAATGAGAGCAGTCAATACGAGGAGCTCTATGTGTACTGCTCTATTTCCACCTGGCAAACACTAAATAAAAGATCAAGTTTTGCTCAACTATAGGATATATCCGCTAAGCTACGCTACGCTGATGAGGAGCAATAACTCTGAAACACGTGTCCGTAACTGCAGTGTTGTTTCTCTGTGAAGTAAAAGGCAATAACTTATTTCTTTACTTAATTACTTAACCTCACAAATCCTTGATCTTGTAATTAATTGTATATTCTCCTTGTCATCCCCCGTCTAATTATTTCACTTTATATTATACTATCACTTTATATTATTATAAGTACAAACCTATAAATCGTAATATTCCTAGAAAATGCAACAAATATTAACGTATGAACAAAATGTTAAATACTGCTAGACACAACAGGAATCAGAACACATAATGTTAATAAATGGAATTATAAAATTAATAACAAATAAATAATAAATAAATAAACACCACAGAAATTAGACAGCCCCAATTCCAAGACCCCGAGGCTTGTGCGGAAGGGGGTTACACATTGAAAAAACGCAGACATACAACCATTTCCTCCGACAATGCCAGTGCCGGAGCCAGGATTCGAACCCGGTGGCACGATACCCGTGTGATTAATCGCGATTGCCATCTCGCACCTTAACCCACGCGGCTACCGGCCAGACAATGTATTAACTATACAGGCTGTCCATTTTATCAGAGTACTCGAGAATATGTCACTTAATATCGGTCGTACAAACAAAATTATTTTTACGAAAATTGTGCCGATTTATATAACCTACAAAATGGTTTAAAGACATTTGAGAGACTTTAAGAGTTATGGGGGAAAATATCGAAAATGCGGAAAACGTCTAGGCCAAATATCTTCGTTATTTGAAGAGATACGACAAATATTCTAAGGCGAAAATTTTTGCAAAACAGAGTGTTTCAACGAGGTTTTATCTAATTTTTTTCAAAACCGCTGTATTTTGAGATTTACTCTTCAGGCTGTTAAAAAAAATTATTTTGAAACAGGCGGGAAATGGCGTCATTAAATAGAGCATTTTCCTCCCTTTTCAACGATATATCACATGCCATATTTATTCATTGGTACTACGTTAGTAATTATAAAAACATTTTTTTTAAACCAATAATTTTTTTTTTAACAAGCATTATACTTGCCGTGGAGAAGTATGATTAAATAAAACGATAAAATAATTCAATAAGTTGTTCAAATTTTTGCTATAATAAAACATTAACACAATTAAGAAGAATAAAGTAAATCAGGTAACAAAAACAAACAAATAATCAAGAAAGCAACATGGGGCAATTATGGAATTAGTATTCGCAGTTATGCCAATGTATAGAGGTCCTCCATAAAAGCGTCACTCCTTGCTCAGAAAGCTAAAATATCTTTACCAATTAATTTAAGTATAATATCCATTTATTTGTATTTCATGATTTCACTATTATTTCAATTATTTTAAAATAGTTGGCTATGAACAAACTTGACAATTTAATTTTTTGACAGATCATCTCAGTTAATACTTAAACTCTCACTCAATCACACTCGTTTAAGAATTTAGAATTTTCAAAAATGATTTTCACTCACATTGATCGTTATAATATGTTCGCTACATATTTCCAATGCAATTTTAACTCCGGATTAGCTCAAGTAGAATATAGAAACAGATTTTCACAAGCACTACAGCCGAATAAAACTCTGTTCAGAAAATTAACTACGAAACTGAAAAATAATTGTTCATTTTTAAAGAAGAAGACAAGGTTGAACAGTGTTGCTGATAATGTAAATGAGGTAAACCGAGTTATTAATTATGTAAGAAATAAAAATACAGAAAATTTGGAAACATCATTAAGAGAAATTCAAATTGCTTGTCATATAAATAAAACAAGTGCTAGAAAAATTTTAAAGAAAAATGGTTACCGGTGTTATGAACCCAAAAAAGTTCACAATTTACAAACGGGGGACAAACCAAGGAGGAGGCTGTCGGACAAGAAGCGTGCCCATCCATTAATATGTAGTAAAATACTTTGGTCCGACGAGGCAAATTTTTCAAATAATGGATTTTTTAATCACAATATTCATTACAAATGGACTTCTGAAAAGACACACTGGCATAGACCGACTGGGTTTCAAAATCGTTTTTCAATAAATGTGTGGATAGGTATTTTAGGCACCAATTTAATAGGTCCTTATTTATATTATGGTCACCTCAGTGGTCAAAGGTACCTAAACTTTTTGAGAAATGAATTTAATGAATTCTTAGATGACCTATCTTTAGAGAATCGACACAACTTTCAATATTTTCAACAAGATGAAGCTCTTCCCCACAATTCCCAGATTTGCCTAGATTATTTAGACGAAATTTTGCCTCAACATTGGATAAATACCAATGGATTTATTCGATGGCCCCCTCGTTCTCCCGATATAACCCCAATGGATTTTTTTCTATGGGGGGGGGGTATATTAAAGATAAGGTGTTTTCGACGACACCACAAAATGTAGAGGACATAAAGCTCGAATTCAACAGGAATGTATTTATTACAGTTACCCCCGAAATGCTGAGTAATGTTTTAAATGCAGTGCCTCGCCGCGCTCGATTGTGCATACAAAATCGCGGTGGACACTTGAAATGATATCTTAAAAATTATTTTGAGGATTAGATAAATATTAATGTTCTGTGTGCTATTTTTTTTTATTATTAATTTGTTTTTGTTTCCTGAATTTACTTTATTCTTCTTAATTGTGTTAATGTTTTATTATAGCAAAGATTTGAACAACTTCTTGAATTATTTTATCGTTTTATTTAATCATACTTCTCCACGGCAAGTATAATCCTTGTTAAAAAAAATTATTGGTTTAAAAAAAATGTTTTTATAATTACTAACGTAGTACCAATAACGTAGTACCAATGAATAAATATGGCATATCGTTGAAAAGGGAGGAAAATACTCTATTTAATGGCGCCATTTCCCGCCCGTTTCAAAATAATTTTTTTAACAGCCTGAAGAGTAAATCTCAAAATACAGCGGTTTCGAAAAAAAATTAGATAAAACCTCGTTGAAACACTCTGTTTTGCAAAAAATTTTCGTCTTAGAATTTTTCTCGTATCTCTTCAAATAACGGAGATATTTGGCCGCATTTTCGATATTTTCCGCCATAACTCTTAAAGTAGGCCATGGATTTCAAATGTCTTTAAAACATTTTGTGGGTTATATAAATCGGCACAATTTTCGTAAAAATAATTTTTTTGTACGACCGATATTAAGTGAGATATTCTCGAGGGCCCTGATAAAATGGACAGCCTGTATAATTAAAAAAATGTACAACTTATAAAAATGTTGTAGTAATAAATAAAATAAAAATAAAAAAAATTAATGCAGTCATTCATTTATTCGTGTCTAATTTAAAAATTATTTTTACTAGTTCTCTCTAAAGGAATCCTCTTTAATGCCAAGAAACTTGATTTTTTTCCATTTTTACGGTTCAACTGGGCTCACAACAATAAATAAATTGTAAACATACAAACAATTCGCGAGTGTTTGTTTTAATACGAATATTTAAAAATGGAAAGATCATACATGGCAGTGCGTCGTTGTGTCTAAAATATCTATTTTATCAAAATATTTACTATGTAATCATCAAATAAAATCCCCAATCATAATGTTTACACTACTCGAGTAGATTATTTTATTTACATTTTTGGTTATCTTCCGTTTTTATCAAAATAAAAAATCTTCTTTATTTCTTGGAAAGTACGACGCATTTCTATCGAATCACGCGAGCGAAAATTAGTTTAAGAAACAATTGATAAGATATTTAATTATGCGGACATGATTAATTATGATTCACATGCGCCACCATCATTTAGATACGTAATTTTTGTTGACATTATCATCGTAGGAGTAATTTATAGATGCAGTGTCCTTCAACAATTTACACTCATAAAAATAATGAGTTTCTTGTAAAAAAAAGTAGAGGCACTTTTTTAAAAATTCCCTTATTATGTATGAACTCCGAGTTCGTTTTAGAACGTAAGGCAACTGGAAAGATCTATGTTTCTACATGAGGAAACGGGATTTCTTTGGCCAGACAGATTACCTGATTTGAGGTACTTCTAAATCGTTCAATCACTGTCAAAAAAAAATTCATTGAAGTTTAACATACCTAGTGACCATTGTACTACGATTTGATACAATATTATAAAACAAAAGTAAGGTGACACTTGTAAACAATTATTGTTAGTGAAAGATTTGTGTCCATTATTTATATTTCTTAACATGTACTGCACCAATAACCAGAAAACTGACATGATATTAATTTATGAATGTCGAAAAATTCTGTGCTTGTAAGTCAAATATACGTTCAGAGATTCCTGAAAGAAGACATCCGGCTTGTCAATATTTCAAGAAATTAGAGAGAAAAATGGGCGAGAGCCACGTGTTCCAAATCAAGAATTCATTGTAAATGAAGAGTTGCAGTTTAATGTACTAGGAACCGTCAGCCACAATCAATCAGCCTCAGTTAGCGAAATAATAGAAGAACTAGGATTAAATAGGGAAACAGTAAGAAGAATTTTGAATAAATACAATTACCGTTCGTTAAAGTACAATCTGCACCAATATTTGTAAGACGGAGATTCTGTAAAATTAATTGTGTTTTGCGAGTGGTTAATTAATAGGTTCCAAAGAAACAATAATTTTGCCTTCAACAGCCTTTTTTCATAATATACTGGTCCCAACAAAGTCAAGGACTAGTTAGACAAGGGAGGTTGATACGAATATTAAATATCCGAGTATTATAAGTTAAAATCTATAAGTGTGTATCCACCTTAACATTCAAATTTCATTCAGCGGGTAAGAATGTTTTGCAGAGGAGGAAAAAAACGGACATCGTTCGATCGGTTCACAGTAGAAGTTAGAAATTTATTCGTTTTTCTTGGTTAGCTGTGTCCAGTGATTTCAAACAAATTTAATTTTCTTAGTTACCCGTCGACTACGGATAAGTGTTTAAGTCGCATAGGAGACGTAAAATATTTATTGAAGTTTTTTTTTGCATTTTACGTCTTTAACCATAGTATTACGGATGGTTTTTTTGGGACACATTGAAGCATAAAACGTCTCGGCAATAAGGGTTCTGTGCTAGAGGTGTGTATAAAAATTACCTATTCTTGCTTTTAATGTAAATAGCCAAACAGCTAATTTATTCTTCTGTGAAAGTGCATTTAATATCAATCTACAATATTCCGCCCGTTAATTCTTGTTTTCTTTTATTAGGCGTTTTTTTTGTACCTCTGCTCCGCCATTTCGTTTTGTTTGGAGTTGGATACACTTTACCGTTTGGCCGCTCTGCAGAGTTGCAGTTTACATCATTCTGGAATAATTTTGGTCTCTTACTTCAACAGGAAGTTGGCATATTCTACACGGGGATCTCAACTCTTGACGACTCCACTGCACCGGCAAAATAACACCCGTCGCTGGATAAGATTGAGTACGCCCCCCCCCCTCGTGGGAATTATTTATTATCTTGATAGTTGCCATTTTTCATAATTATCTTTTTTATTATTCATTTTAATAGTTCCATGCCAAAGCCCCAAATATTTAACGTAATTATCTTTACTTAAAATGCCCTACTGAAACCACCTACCAACAAATAACCACAGGTGTTCTGTTAGATCATATATGTATGGATATTGAATTTCTTATTCATAAATTACGGTTTTTTTGTACTTGCTTAACCAAATTTACTAGTTAGAATAAACAGAATATATTCACATCTCTCTCTCTTTTCTTTAATTTTAAAATTATTTGGCTAATACCTCCAAGGGAGACAGTTTAGTAATTTTATGTCTCGACAGACAAATTCGAGTGTATAGGGATAAAAAAAATTATTAAATTACTTGGCGCCCCTTTAAAAGAAAAACTATGTCCCACGCCCTACCGCAACCGGTGAGCGAAGCCTAGGGCCTATACATACTCTGTTATCGTATATTTTAGCCGAATGCACGTAACAAGGTTTCAAGAAAGATTTGGGATAAATGTATTGGCATGTATTTATGGAATACGGATCACTGGCCCAATATTCTTCCAAGGTACGCTGACAGGACAAAGGTATCTCGAATTTTTACAAAATCGAATTTGGCAAGAAATCGAACAAGTTCCTCTAGCCCAATACCGATTGTTGTATTTACAGCAAGACGGAGCACCGACCCATAACAATCGCGTTGTTATGGATTATCTGAATAAAACTTATTTCCCAAAATTTATTTCAAACCAGGGTTTCATAAGGTGGCCTGCAAGGTCACCTGATCTAACCCCATTAGACTTCTTTTTTGGTGATATATCAAGGGACAAACCTCCTTTTATGGTCATCGAGGATCTCCAATTGAGAATAAGAAGAGCTTTTAATAGCATTACCACAAATATTAAGGAATGTAATGAATAACATCCAGGAGATGATGTTATTAGCCAGGTCACGCACACTAGATCCTCCGGGGGAGGTTGCCGATGTCAGATTCGGGACGAGCGACCCGAAAAAACCCCCCGGGTAATGAGTTTCGATCGATTTTCCATGAGTTTACAGGGAACACCAGGTGACGACGTTCCTGGTGCTGTCCTGACCTCCAGGTGCACAAAGGGCTCATTTGGGGGCTGAAATTCGTATGATTCCGGGTGTTTTTTGTCTAAAATATGAATCTTTTCTTCATCACTTGAAATGATGCACTTATAAGAATACACTTTTCGATACAGCAATGCAATTTCAAAAAAGTACAAGACCAAAATATGGCATAAAGTTTCTAGACGAATTAACGAAGCGAATGCTAAAAACCCCATCTCAATCCGACTTACTGCAAAAAAATTGAAGGTTAGGGCTATTTCGCTTACATTCTATGAGTCGGATGGAACCTCGAAAAATATGAATTTTTCTTAGCCTAACGAGACTATGCCCCCCTCCGTTTTTGAGGATGCTGAACACGATAACGGTGGTTAAATCTCTCTCCGAGGTCACCCCACCCCCCAAACTGCTAAAAACCACCCCCGAAAGGGGTAAACCGCGTATCCGTTGTCTCCTACCTGCCAAATCTGCGTTACCCCCATTTTCGAGGATGCTGAGCACGATGATGATGTCGAAACCCCTACTCGACCCCTGCCAACCCCCTAAACGTCTAAAAACTGGCCCCGAAAGGGGGAAACGCGGATAGGCGTCTTCTCTCGGCTAAACCCGTGACCCCTTCGTTTTCGAGGATGCTGAGCGTGAAAAAAAATATCGCCTGTGGATGAATGTGATGTTCGTTTCGAGGAATACCAACCCTGTAATTACTTGTAAGTGACGTAGGTTATATTGATTAGATCAATGTTCTACTGGAAAGTGATTTTATGACAATGTTTTATATTTATATATAGTGAATAAGTAATTGCATGCGTCAATATAAGTGTTTTGTATTTATATAGGTATAGTAAATAAGTAATTTTATGCGTCAATGTTGATGTATTAGGTGTTCATTATTTAATATAATAAAATAAATAAAATTGTGCCAGTGATTGCATATACCTGATTTCCCCATCTAAAACCTAGACACAAAGTATGCACCCATTTTTTTCAGCTGAACGGTCAATCAAGATACCTGTAAACATCATCCGGTACATATTTAATGATCTGTGAACTTACTCACTTACTTCATAAAACCGCGTATCATAAGGGTAGTTTTTTCCGTTTGAGGGGTGGGTTCGCCTCGGGGAGAAGGTCCAATATCACTATCATGGTCAGCATCCTCCAAAATGGGGGTAACATACCGGCTGGTAGGAGACGGCAGATACGCGGTTTACACCTTTCGGGGGTGGTTTTTGGCTGTTTGGGAGGTTGGCGGGGGTCGAAGAGGAGTTTCGACATCACCATCTTGCTCAGCATCCTCGAAAACGGGGGGGGGGGATGTAACACAGGTTTGGCTAGTAGGAGACAGCGGATACGCGGTTTACCCCTTTCGGGAGTGGCTTTTGGGCGTTTGGGAGGTGGGGTGACCTCGGAGAAAGATTTAACCACCGTGTTCAGCATCCTGGAAAACGGGGGGGGGAGGCTCATAGTCTCGTTGGGCTAAGAAAAATTCATATTCCTGTCCGACTTACAGAATGAAAAACAATGTTAATATTTCACACGGAAACTACCTGACAGTATTAACTACAACTGACAGTAATACGAATGATTTGAGTTCTGCTAAAGAAAGTTTGCAAAAACCATGGTAACAGAACAGAATATTTTTATCAGTAGCCTTGATAATTAAGATGTAAACAGCCATTTTTTATTTTATTGTTTTATTTAATATTTAGAAAACCACAAGTCGCACACCCACCAAACCCTATATCATTATAATTGATGAAAAAGTGTCTATCTGAACCGATGACACCATATCTCGAAAAATAGAGTAGCTATTGGAAACCAAAGTATGTCACTGAATAGAATAAAAATACTACAAAGACTTTTGTTAAGGGTATTTTTTATTCGAAATTATAGTTTAGCGAGCAATCTCGTGTTTCCACACATTTGCCCAACCCTGTATGTTTGTTATACTTATGATTGTAGCCGGCACGGGTATATCTAAATTATAGTCAAATACTACCTACATTTTCTCTATCCAATAATAATTTTCCGGTATTTTTTAACTTGAATAATTTTCCGGTTCAACTTCAATTACTACATTTGCACTATTTTCTCATTATTTATGTATTTCTGAGCAACTTTTAATATACCTTTTCTATTTCAATAATCTGAAATCTACTAAAACCATCCCTTAATCAGAGAATTTGTCTGATACCATGTAAACTAGTGTCCAGATGAGCAACACCTAAATAAATAAAATAACATAAATGTTATATTTTAAAACAAAAACATCGGGAGATAATTTTGGTCCATCGTGTATATTTATTTATTTAAATAAATGAAATAGGACATTAAAATACCACTAATTGTACGTTAGCGCAGAAAGAAGTTCCCTATTATTTGAAATTTAATATGCCGATATTTGTTTAGATACAAAATGAAATTCAATTTACTTTCATCCGCTTTATAATGGATGCAGCAGGTTACCTTGAAATTTTACACATAATTTAGTGTAAACAGTAAGAGGGATTAAGGAAGGGTACTGGTACTACGTTTTAAACGTAAAATGTGAACTCGGATCCCCAAACTGATTGTGTTGTAGTTGCCATGAAAAGAAACCGTAGTATAGCTGATGTTTCACGGTCAGTTCAGTAGACAGAGTCTACATAAGAGCTTTGAACACTATCAACTACTCGTGTACAACTAGGTCCACTTTTGAGGCGCAGTAGACAGGTCCAAACCTGTCCTAACTCTGTGATTGTTTTAACCAACTTGCA
Organism: Leptura quadrifasciata; assembly: GCA_963675555.1. Taxonomy (NCBI): domain Eukaryota; kingdom Metazoa; phylum Arthropoda; class Insecta; order Coleoptera; family Cerambycidae; genus Leptura; species Leptura quadrifasciata. The sequence continues at coordinate 1,714,668 of OY776682.1, read as the reverse complement.
GGTGTTACGATACGATATCTTCGCTCCGAGAGCTTACCTTTTTATTGCGTTTACGATATCTGGAACCTTACTGCATTATAATAAACTTACTGAAAACACGGCGTTTTTTTTGTTGTTGTTTTCTTGGGACTAGTCGGGCAGGCTGTTTTTTTGTCCCTTTGCTTCTCAAGATGAATTTGTTTTAAATTGCCATTTTTATGGTCACTCTTATTGTCCGGCAACGTGATTCAGTGGCGGGTCGTGCGGGGTAGGGAAATAACAAATATATTAATTGCCTGCGTTTACAGGAGTCATACAGCACCAGAAATATTTCTATATTTTTCCAAAATATAAAATTTTCTAGAAATACTGAGAAACATTTTAAAAATATAACTAAAATATTGTCAGGTGCTGTAAAAATTCTGCTACAACATTGTTAAAATATTTTTTGATTATATAAATGTTTTCAATATATATTACGCCCTCATTTGTCTGTTTTGGCGTTGGATTTGGATGTTGTATATTATATGTGGTTTATTTTTTAACGTTTTTTTTTAATAAGACTTCATTAGGAGAGGGTGTTGCTCTATACCTAAATTCATCTATTTCTAAATCTTGCTCAGTATTATCTATACCAGTGGAGGTGGTCTATGTCATCGAGTATTTAATTTGCACGCTTCTGATATTAATTGGAATACTATATATAATTATAACTCATTAGAAGAAAAACTTGACTTCCTCAACGTAAATGTGTTAAATCTTTTTAATCACCATTTCTAAAAAGAGTTACTTTTAAATCTAACAAGCGCCCAGAACCATGGTTTACAGTTACAGAGACTTTATATAAGCTTAAAAAAATTTAAAGAAAAGCTTGGTTAAGATATAAAACAATTAGAAGTGTTGCCCACAAGCAATATTTTTGTGAAATTCGTAATTATTACAACAATGCCGTTCCTCAAGAACGAACTGCATTTTACAATTCTCATATTAATAATACTAGAAATAATCATAAACAAATGTGGACTAATTAAAAGTCATGGGGAATCGTAAAGGATAATATTCCATCAAATTTTCCTCAAGATCTTTGTAATGCTGATGATATCAACAATTTATTAAACAACTTAGGGATCTACGTCCTATTAGCATGCTTTCTGTTCCACTAAAATGACAGGATCAGCTATACAGGGTGTTGCATCATGAGAGGGACATAGCTTAATAGGAGGTAGAGAACGTCAGTGGTAACCGGAACCTCCCATAGAAATGTCTCATTGGGCCTTCATTACGAAGTTACAGGGTGTTAAATAATTTTTGGCCAAACCTGTTTTTTGTCATAACTTTGACAGGGAATGAAATAACGGATTCATATTTGGTACGGCTAATGTACTAACGAGCCCCAAGAGGTACATGTATAAAAAAAAATATATCCAGGTCCGGACTCACTATAATTTATGTTTCTTTTTTGCATCAATAAAACATCACCCTGTATATCTGTTTTTGAAATTTCGATACGATATTCGAAAAGAGCAAGAAAAAACAAACAAAATGGCCTATTTCATTTTTTTGTTACACCTTCGTGGTTATTTAAATACGTTGTTAAATGTGCAAGAAAATGGATTACAGAACCCTATTAAATGAGAGGCACGTGAAATAAATAGTTTTATAACTAAAATTTGCAAAAATTCTATTGAGCCTAGGTGGTCTGGGTGAATCCTAATTCCGGCACGTTTTAAAGGTCCATTTTGGTAAAAAAAACTGTGGTCCTAATAAGTAATCGGGTATGAAATAACAAAATTTTTAATCAATCATAGTAGGCTTGTTCAAAGTGACAGATAATAAAAAGAAATCTCCTTAAACAGTTGAATAATTGTTTGTTAGTAATTTAATGTGTCAATAATCCGCATTTAGTTAGTGAAAACTTGTGAAAATATTTTAACTATGCCAGTAAAATTTACAAACGTGGAATATGCTGACATAATATTCATCTATGGGTTTCTGTAATGGAAATGGTAGGTCGACGGAAAGAGAATATCGGCTGCGTTTTCCTGGTCGTCGATGCCCTAATCATAAAACCTTTAGTACGGGATTCCAGTATGCAAGACAACACGGAAAGTTTCCTACTTCTGCAGTTGTGGAGCGTGTTTTACAACAAGGTGTGCAGGAACAAAACAATATTATAAACGTAGTTCAAGAAAACCCAAATATGAGCACTAGACGAATCAGTTTGGCAATTGGTATTCCTCATTGGCGAGTATGGAGAACCCTAAAAAGAGAACGTTACCATCCATATCATATCCAGCAGGCACAGTGTCTTCAACAAGGCGACGATATCCCCCGCCTGGCATTTTGTCATTGGTTGTCTAACCATCGCCCAGTCATTTACAGAACCTTATTTACGGATGAGGCACAATTTACAAGGGATGGAGTAAACAATTCACGAAATAATCATAAATCGGCACAGGAAAACCCACATGCGGTACGCCAACGCCGTTCGCAACACAGGTTTTCTGTAAGTGTTTGGGTCGAGCTTGTGGATAGACATTTGATAGGGCCACATTTTTTTGAAGAAAGATTGAATGGTGAAATTTACTTTGATTTTCTTCAAAACATTTTACCGAATATGTTAGAAAATATCGGTATAAGAGGTATGTTGTTTCAGCATGATGGGGCCCCACCACATTTTAACCTTCAAGTAAGAGAATACTTAAACAATGTGTATCCTAATAGATGGATTGGACGCGGGGGTCCACATGAATGGCCACCAAGATCTCCTGATTGTAACCCTTGTGATTACTTTTTATGGGGCCGCTTAAAAAACGAGGTTTATAGCATTGAAATTGAAAGTAGACAACATTTAATCCAGCGCATCGTTACAACCTGCGACGAAATACAGAATAATCCAGAAATGATACGTCGAGCAATTGGTGACCTTTCTAAACGCGCAAGAAAATGCACAGAATGTGGGGGAGGACATTTTGAAAATTTACTTTAGTGTCAATTACGTTTTATTTTTAAACACATTTAGTTATTGTTTTGTTATTTATTGTTAATTGAATGGAAAATATTTTATTTATTTAGATTTTAGTTTGTTCTGTTTTCCAATTTTTATTAAGTATAAAATGTTGATGATTTTCTTGATCAAAGTAACTGGTTGCTTAGGCCTAAATGGTTTAAATTATCTGTCACTTTTATTCTTTGAACAAGCCTACTGTGATTGATTAAAAATTTTGTTATTTCATACCCGATTACTTATTAGGACCACAGTTTTTTACCAAAATGGACCTTTAAAACGTGCCGGAATTAGGATTCACCCAGACCACCTAGGCTCAATAGAATTTTTGCAAATTTTAGTTATAAAACTATTTATTTCACGTGCCTCTCATTTAATAGGGTTCTGTAATCCATTTTCTTGCACATTTAACAACGTATTTAAATAACCACGAAGGTGTAACAAAAAAATGAAATAGGCCATTTTGTTGGTTTTTCTTGCTCTTTTCGAATATCGTATCGAAATTTAAAAAAAATATATACAGGGTGATGTTTTATTGATGCAAAGAAGAAACATACATTATAGTGAGTCCGGACCTGGATATATTTTTTTTTATACATGTACCTCTTGGGGCTCGTTAGTACATTAGCCGTACCAAATATGAGTCCGTTATTCCATTCCCTGTCAAAGTTATGACAAAAAACAGGTTTGGCCAAAAATTATTTAACACCCTGTAACTTCGTAATGAAGGCCCAATGAGACATTTCTATGGGAGGTTCCGGTTACCACTGATGTTCTCTACCTCCTATTAAGCTATGTCCCTCTCATGATGCAACACCCTGTATATCAACAATTTTCTGAATGTTTTTCACAATTCAATAATTTCTTCCAATCAGTTCGGATTTCGAAAAGGCTTCAGTACCTCTACACGACAACATGAAAGTCACCTCTTTGACATTACTGGATATGACTAAAGCTTTTGACTCTTTAGGTATTAATTGCCTAATTGCAAGATTAAAATATTATGGGGGGGCGAGCGTAGGTGCGTCTTTACTTAGAAGTATTTTTTAATAAGTCGAATTAAAGAACGCTTTTTAGTTTCCTAAAAAGGAAAATTACGCTGGAAAGCCTCTTATTCAGGTGATCAGTATGGTTTACCCAACTAAGGTTATGACCTAGATAGATACCTAGGAGTTCAACATGTTCGCTTTTGGATAAATTTTTGTTTGGGGAAGATATTATCATTCTCTGGGTTTTCTCCTGATTAGAACAGAGTGGATTTGCTGGGCAACATAAATTGAGGAAAGTCATACATATAAACTAAAAATAATAATGGCTTTAAGACAGAGCCTTGGGGTACGCCATAATTATTGTTTAGGAATCCTGACGTTTCATTGGCTATGGTAACGCACTGCTGATAGTTAAACAGGTAAGATTTGAAAAGCGAAAGAGGTAACCCGCTAATTCCGTACCATCTATTAATTTACGGTAGGAGGCACAGTCGAAGGCTTTGGAGAGATCACACAGGGTAATCGCAGTGTGTAATAAATATAATTAAACTTAGTTCATCTAAACCAACCGATTTTCGGTTTTTAAGGTCACTAATAATAAATTGGGACTTTCATAAAAACTAGACGAGATACTCATATATCCCTGTATAATATTTGCACGGCAGGCGCTGCTCATTTCAATTCAACAGTAATACATTTTTGCAAACATGAGTAATGCGTCTATACTACTTGCCATTTGTCTTAAGGCTCTCGAGATATTACGAATAAAAAATATATTTCTAGTACATATATCTTGTTATTACCATAGTATATCATAATTTTAATACATATCTATAAAAGGTAAAATTTACAATTCAGAAATAAAAGACACAGAATAGCGCCCTCGTGGGGTATGAATAATGCAGAAAGTATTTCTAATTTTTCAGTGCCGAGAATAAGTGTGCGTATTAGCATAAATTGGAATTTGCATGTAGGTAATGTACCACAAATACAGTCGTTTTATGGAGATACTCATAACTTTTAGTATGGCAATTTTTAACAATCTCCGGGATGCTCAGCTATCCGTGCTGACAACGGGAGTGAGACAGTAGGACTAAGTTCAGTGTCACATTTACAGGCACAGAACCGCGTTGGCCCTATTTAAATTTATTTATTCACTTTTGCTCGATCACATGATACAAATATGAATAATAGTCAACGTTATAATGTCGTTCATAGTTTTAGTTACTTTATATTTTGTAATAACTGTTTTAGCATCATTGATTATTTTTTTAAAATTATTTCGACAGCTTCTTTGGTACAGTCAAAATTAATGCCTCTAGGCACTCAAAAAATGCAACAAAAACTTTACGACTTCATTAAAATACCGTTAAATTAGTCGCAAAAGTAATTGCGCCCAGGTACGCACTTGAAATATTTAGATCAGCAACGCAGTCGCTCAATTTTAACAGCGCGTTACGGCTGTGCTCTTGTTTACATTTTATTTCATCCAGTGAAGTTATATACAACACTTTTACAGGTATGTGAAATTTTAATGTGTTTAAACGTATTTTATACAGTAGCGTTTTTATAAATATTTTGTAGGGTAGTGAATATTCTGAATTTTTTTTTTATTTACAAGTGGGTGTGGTAAAATAATATTGTGAAAATGTTTAGGCCTTGGGAAGGTCCACAACCAAGCACCAGCAGAGAATGTCAGGAAGATGTGGTGGATCATAATGGTCCACAAATTACGAAGAAAGTTTCCGCACAATATTTACACCCACAGACTCAAGAAATAGTTTTAAAATGCATAAAAATATAAAAGAAAGTAAGAAGAAAAAGGTGCCATTTAAAAAACAGAACAGAAATTCCACAACGAACTGTTTATAAATTAATTAAGGAAGGGGTACAGAAACCAAAGTTAGATCGGACAAAGGAACATGACAAACATTAGATTCATCCATGGTGAAATTGTTAAGAGATACAATTTATAGCAAATATAAAGAAAATAAGATACCAACTGTACATTCAATACATATGAAACCGAGAAGAAAAGATCTAGTGTTAGTGAAAAAATATTTCGGCGATGGTAACTAGACTACAACCAACAGCTACACCCTTAGAGTGGCTGTTGGTTGCAGTCTGGTTACGTTCCTTATAGTAAAATAAAGATTTTATAGAGGAATTTGCGAAAGGTCGTCACATGCCTACCTTGCACTGATGAGAGCCAACAGCTCGAAACTGCAGTCTGCAAGTGGTGTGTGACGACTGGCACGAGAGCTCCTTTAAGTAGGATCAGTCTTTCGGCTGGTGTTTGTTGCAATCGAAGCATTAGCGTTTTGATGGTAATATGCAATTATTACACTTAATGCGCCAGACTTGTAACTTGTAATTCAGCGCTCGGCGGGGCACATAGCCCGGAGAGTAGCTGTTGGTTGCAGTCTGGTTACATTCCTTATAGTAAAATAAGGATTTTATAGAGGAGTTTGCGACTAAAAATATTATGTTCACAATGTGACATGTCAAGAAAATTTTAAAAAGAAATTTTTTTTTTCATATATTGTTGAGGCAAAAGTTTTCAAAACAATATGTAATTGATAAAATGGCCGAAGTTCAAGGACACACAGTTTTACGGTTGCACCCATATTTTTGTATTTTCAACCAAATCGAACTAATATGGAATCAGCTGAAGAGAAGTATTCGAAAAAATAACATCTTTTCCAAATTTTATGCCAAAGTAGTCGATATCATTAAAGGTAAAGTGAGAGAAATAACGCCAGGTTATTGGCAAAAATATATTCAGCATGTGATTAAAACTGAAGTTGAACACATTGACATAGGAAAAAGCGTCAGCCCTAATCAAAAGCGTTTAATAATATAATGTAGATACTGATACCGATTCAGAAGGTGGTAGTGAAGTGTTTAGCGAGTAAAAATTAATGCTTTGAACAAAAAGTTATGTGATTTAGTGTACAATGTGTTATCGTGTTATGAGTGTTTTACATATATGCGCAAGTGAAAAAAAAAACATTATATTTATATATAAGTATATATTATTTATATATAGGTATATACTATTATTATTATTACCATTATTATTATTGTATATATTTTATTTGATAATTATTTATTTGTTTTCTAGAATTGAATTTAATTAGTTAACCTGGGTCGATTAGATCAAGTTAGGGTTATCGATATAAATATTAACATTTTATTTATTTAAAGATTTTAGAGATCTGCTTTATTTATTTTAACTATTTTAATATCGAATATCTTGACTCTGTACCCACATTTTTGGCAAGGAAATGCTCGTACCTCATCGCGGTCCTTGCTGGGCAACAGATATGATATATTTGAGGATATATTATATTATTATTGGCAGATCTGAGCAACATGAGAATATTCATTTTAATTTAGAGTACCAAAATTAATCAATGTTTCACCAATATTAAGATATTCCTACCTTCACACAAACAAAATAGGTTGTTAAATTTACCAGAAATGGTATCAAATATCAATTTATTGCTAGTATTATTAACATATACATTCTAATGCATACGAACTTTAAGTACGGCTCTGTACTATTTCATTCGCAAATTGACTCGCTTACCTTTATAGGTTTTGAATGTGCGTTGGCTTGTTTGATGACAACATGCCGCATGGTCCAACGGTATTAATAACGAGGTCGTAAAGTTTTTGTTGCGTTTTTTGAGTGCCTAGTAAATCTGTACTCGAGTATACTGGTAAAATTGTGTAGAAAAAATAAAATAGAATGTGTTAATTGGCTTTCTTGCCTGTAGTAGTTTCATGACATAATTTGCACCACCACCAAAACACTCGACATGCGTTTGACTAACCTTGTTAGCTTCTTCAGGAGATGATTAAAACTCCCATTCCAGTAATCTTGTTAGCATCGCCGGGACATATTCAAACTTACATTTCTCTAACCATGGTTAGCACCTACGTCAGATTATAGCAATTCCCATTTCGGTTACCATGTTAGCATCATCGAGAGGTGATTAAAACTCAGGTATTAATCATCTCCAAATGGGGTCAACATGATTAGCGAAATCGAGTAGTATTTCTCTCTCGTTTATATATATTCCAGTTTTGTTCTTCTTTTGTATATAGAAATTTTGTGTAAGTCGCATCTTTTTTTGTATTGCCTGTTTACATTCATTGTTAATCCATAAATTCTTTTTTTTCTTTAACTTTGATTTGTTTAAGTGGAGCAACCGTATTAAGAGCTTCAACCACATTATTATTAAATATTGATATAGTTTAATTCTTTTTGTATCAATTTGTTTGTCATCTCATCACAATATACCATACTTTCATCCCCCAATACTGTGCCTCTTCTTACTGGTGCGGCGATAAATGATGTTGGATTCATTATTGAAGGTAATACCGCGTCACAGTACTTCATATAATCCAGCTGCGTTAATTACACTTTTCTTGAATTTAGTAAAATTTCCTACTTAGATAAGTGTCCTTGAATAATATGGAAAACGCCCCTGTGTTGCAATTGTTTTGGGTATATGAACTATAGAGTGCTGTCGAGATACAGTCAACAACTGATGCCTTCAATGATATCTTGTGTGCTCCATCTAAATCCAAATTGAGGGCGCCGAGTCGGACCGCGAATAGTTCACGGGAAATTCAAATTGTATCACTTACATTGTTTCATACACAATGGGCAAAACAATATGGCTTCCCCTGCGAGTTTTTTAACAACATTGTAAGCTACTTCTTTTATTTTATAGATATAGAATAAAGTGTTAAACTAATAAAAGAAGTGTGTTATGCGGATGAAAGGAAAATAAATATATTGTATGTGGGAGGTAGGTTGTGAGTTTCAGGTAGAAGTAAAACAAGTTAAGACTGCTTCACTTTTCAACTCAGTTTCCGTGTATCCTCGCATATTTAAATTAAAGGGTGCCCTGCTGTGACAGCTCCTTTATTATTTTAATTTCAAAAGAGTAAGTGGGTTGCACTTTTATAAAAAGTTCCGTTGAGGAAAAATATTGATTCGCAGATGAAAAATACATGAAAAATATTTCTAAAAAGACTGTACTATAATCAACAGATTAATTTTGAAATGAAACTAACAAAATGTGATATTTTAAGCTAAATTATCGTCAGAGCCTACTTAAAATGCTTCTTCTTCTCCTTCATATTTTGCATTAGCAACTAATTCTAGATTTGTCTGAGTAAAGGGGACGGGGCTCTACAGTTCATAGTGGAATCCGAACCACTTTTTCGGGATAGGTTATGATTGAAAATTGCTCCACAGTGTGTGGGATTACTTCGCTAGGTATCCTCTGTTTTTACAGACTCGCTCGCCTCAATTATCCAGACTATGATTCATAACATACAATTTTTTGAAATCGATAAAATGGGTAGATCATCCTTAAAAAAAATTACATGCTTGTGTATAAATTTTTTAGACATCATATTATTGTTGTCACTTTTAACATATTTATTTACCATATTTTGTTATTGTTGAACAAAAAAGTGCGTCATATTAGAATAGAATTGTTGTTAAAATGTTTTGTTAACCGCCGAAGTAACCCCCTGGAAGGTCTCAAGGATCTTGTGCTAGGTTTGGAGAGACGAGGCCCTATAGTTTATTGTGGAGTTCGAACCACTTTTGAGGCAATTCTTTAATGAAATTACCGCGAAGATGGCAAGTAATTGTATTCCTTAGATGAGACTTGGATGAACGCTGGTCATATTGTAACTAAAAGGGGTCGCCTTATAGTGCTTCATATAGGATCTGAGGACGGTTTCGTTGAGGATGGTTCGTTCTGGTTCCAATCGAAGAAAATAGGAGACTGCCATGAAGAAATAAATGGTGAAGTTTTCGAAAATTGGTTTGCTCAAATTCTGGGATGCTTGACCGAACATTCTGTGGTTGTGATGGACAACGCTTCCTGTCACAGTAGAACAATGGAGAAGATTCCGAATTCTGGCGCGGAAAAAGTCTGGTTGACGAGTAAGTCGATTATTTACGAAGCAGATATGGTGAGCCGAACTCCTGCATCTTGTCAAACACTATCTCATTGTACCAAAATATGTAATAGATAAAATGGCAAGGAACAAGGTCACGCAGTTTTGCCATTTCCTGCATATTGTAAATTAAATCCTATCGAATCAAAACGAGGCCAATAAAAGGAGAAGTCGCCAGGAACAATTTTACATTTAAAATCTTCGCCCATTATTTTAGGAAGCTATTGGAAATTTTTCTACCGAAAATTGGAAAAGGCCATTCGACATGCGCAAAATAAAGAGAGAAAAATGTGGCAGGTTGACATTAAAATGGACATTGTAGTAGAGCCTCTGATAACTCATGTGGAACGTGACTCTTCTTCTTCGTCTGAATCAGAAATGGATTAACAGCTGTATATGGTACAACTGTGAATAATTATGAAGACATTGTATTCGTATATATTTTGGATAAAATAAATAAATAAATAAAATAAATGTAATTTGTTTCACCACATGCCATACAAATGTATCATGTCATTTTCTATATAGAAATTCAAAAATTAAGCATAACCATAAATATAAATATATATATATATATATATATATATATATATATATATATATATATATATATATATATGTACCGGTGAGAGGTAAGTGAATCCTCTCCTGTGGTCAAATGCTACTATACACCAGACATCATAGATGTCTGCATGGTGTATAGCGACTTGCTATTTTGCAAGTACCGAGAGCGGCGACCTTCAGTCCTTGGTGGACTTAACCTATACTGATATTACATATGATTTGCAGGAAACAACTACTCAGCGGGCAAATACCCCGACCTGCATTGAATTATACCTTACAAATCATGAATGGTAGCCAATGTCATTTGTCAATTCCCCGACCAGACATAGACCGGTTTCGAACTTATTAGTTCTCATCAGTATGCCATAGGTCGTGGAACAGACAAATGACAGTGGCCAACCTGCTAGTTTGTATAAAACCTGCTAGTTTGTATAAAACTAGCTATATATATATATATATATATATATATATATATATATATATATATATATATATATATTTGTTATAAATAATAAAGAATTTTAGTTTTTTATATTTATTTAAAACTACACATTTTATTACCTTAATTCCTCAAAAAATATTACATCAAATGACATCATTTTTGAATTTTTCCGCGTTTATTTTGAGACGTTTCGTTCTCGTATACATAATAAATCACATTTTAATTTGTTTTACTCCCTTTCATAATAGTGTGGGGGTGATAGTGGGGGGGGGGTGGACTCTTACCTGCTTGCTTTGCCTATTTACCCTTATTTACCCCATTTACCCCATTTACCCCCGAACCCTTCAACGGAATTAGATCAAAAGGTCTCGTTATAATACATAAGTGTACCAAATTTCAAGTCAATACCATAAACGGTTCCAGAGTAAACGTGTAAAAGTTACAGACAGATAGACCGACTATTTTAAGCCTATTTCAATTTAAAAAATGATAATATTTTTTTTACCTTACTATAATGCCACTGAACGTGGAAGTGATTACGTTTATTTCTCAAACAGACCAGATCTATCGTAAAGTTATGAAAAGAGAAGAAAAGAAGAAAAGTAAATAAATCTAAGTTGTGACATTTGAAATACTACTTAGTTCTCATTATGTGTTTTTTTTTGCCGGAAGCTGCTTACTTAATATCATTATATATATGAGGAGCATTATAAGAGAAAGATTTTGTAAATAATGTTGAATTAAAGCGAGGCAGTAACAGCTTATATGTAAAACGGAGACTTCTACTGTGAACATTGTACCTGAAACTCAGTTTTCATCTAAGATATAGTGGTGATGAGATATTTAGCAAAGAATGTATAAAGATAGATAAATATTCAAATAATAAGCTCAAATTCTTGGCAAGGCTTAAAGCTTATCTTTAATTTTCAAATTTAAATTTGATGTCAAGTTTTGCATATACTTATCAGAGCAGTATAAAATGAACGAACACTTACTTGAATTTAGTTTTAAAAGATCTTCATTAATTTGTCGTGATGCTTGTTGTTTTTTAACATTTATTTAACGTCGGTCTATTTGCGCTACTGAGGCCTATCACCGACGCCTGTAGACGAGCTACCCCCAACCAGGAATTTTGCCGAACTTCTTCCCTTAAGAAGAGTAGGGATCTTTTACTTGCTTAACATTTAATGGACAAGGGACCGACGGCTTTACATACTACCATACGAAAGATGGTATATTAGCTACACAACCCTCGCCTAAGGTGGCATAGCTTCCCCGCTGGAAGATATGTGAGGCGAGGACACGGTCTTCGTGATGCTTGGTTAATTTCGTTCACTTCGAAAGAATGAAACAACTGTGTATCATCAAGGTAGGCTTGCACATTCGTATATTCTGAACATTTAAATACATCGGCTGTATATATTAAAACATAGAAGGGGCCCCAAACGGAACCCTGTGGTACGCCAGAAGTGATACTTGTTATGTCATTATTATTATTAAGAAATTTATCGATGTGTTGTCAAAACTATAAAAGTTTAACTTCGCGCATATCATTGTGTGATCAAGAGTATCGAATGTTTTTGAAAAATCTAATAAGACTAATGTGCATGCCTCGTAATTGTCCAAAGCATTAATGATGTTGTCAGTTAAGATGTATTCGTAAATAAATTTAAAAAATATACAATTACATATCTTGCTTTGGAATTTCTCTTTTTTCATTGAAAAATTAATTAGGTTGTAATTACGTGTGTTACGAAAGACAGAATGAAAATCGAGCTATTCGAATCTCATTAATCGAAATAATAAAGCTACCCCACGTTGATAACAATAAATCGTTTCAATTTACAGCCCTCTTGAGTGAGTTGCGAAACAGCGTGTAAATAATAGAAGTGTTCGTATATAGCCAGATAAAAGTATGATTGAGAGACCTCTCCCCGCTCTGGGGACATATTCCGCTTGTCACATTTCTTTCTTATATGAAGATTGAACCGCAACCAACAAATAAATGTGACCACTTGACACCCCTCATAGGAACAATCGAAGGTGCTTACTTGCTGCCCCACTTATCTAACTCCTCATGTTCTTATCTTTCCCAGGCCTTCTTTCTATTTTACTATTTGCCCGGGTATCGTGGGACATGCTGATGACTTGGTCGCGTCTCATTTCCATATCGCTTTTGAGTGTTCTATGAAAAGAAATATCTTTACTTTAAGGAGATGCAATTTAGGATCATTTTTAAAGCAGGATTATTTATCGACCTGTATCATCATTTCGTATAAAAGAAACATCCATCATGCAAATGAGGAAAACTACTCTATACAGAGTGCCCTGATATAACAATCGCCAAGTTTCTATTTTACCATATTCACTCGAAAAGCAATATTTTACAGATAATAATTAAATTATATCGGATTGTGGGTCGTTAGCGTCCGCTCAATCTGTCTAGAGTAACTAGCATTATCCATTACATTTTCAGATGCCGGAGGTGTGTAAAGTACTCTACATTTATATCTCTGTTATAGTCACTTGTTTTCTTAGATTCGAATGAGAACACACCTCTAAACACAAAACCATTGTCACTGCCGATATGCGTGGCTGTAAAGTGTTCTCTTTTTCCTGAAGGTATCTTCAATCGTGTTGAGTTCATCCAGAAATGTTTGTCGAGTTTGGAGTATATCTTTAAACTTCACCATAAAACATATTGGACTTTCTCTGGCTGTAGTTTTGTAAAACTTTTATTATTAATGTTAAAAGGAATTAATAAAACAGTTTGATTTTAAAAAAGCCTTCGAATACAAAGTTGATCAATTCAAATAGCTATAAAACTATGAAGTGTTGAAAAGGTTTTTAAATTGCTTTAAAAAAATATACATATACGGTGTGTCTCACTTTTCACCATTCCACCCCAATATCTCTTTCATTTGTTGATCGATTTAAATCAAATTTGGTATACTTCTAGTGTTTCAGATTGTGATTAAAAAGTTATTAAAAATTTTTTTTTTCCCAAAATTAAATACACCCACTATGATCAAAAGAAATTAGCAAAAATTGGGAATTTATATTGGCGATTGAGATTGGTTTTTACAGAATCTTATTCGTCATGGCCTAAAACCCCTGTATACCAAATTTCGTTAAAAAATATTTACTCTTTCCTATTATTTGGGTTTTCTACCACATGTATTATTGTCCTCTTCAAAAATAAATCACCGAATCTACAAAATAATAGAATTATTGGAAAAAAGCCTCTGCGCCCGTGACGTTTACGCCAAAGGAATAGTCAGAGGTTATGTTTGCAAATAATATAAATCGGAATAAACACAGAAATAATGTATTTTGCTGACGTTTCGGAAAGTAATATCTTTCCGTTTTCAAAGCTTTTTTTGGAAGAACTCTTATTTTGCTGTGTATGTCAAATACACAGCTTTAAGATTCTGTTTATGTTATTTCCATAGATACTTACTACTTACACAGAACATAGAACTAATGATATTTTCTTTTAAATAATGTTGAGTTTGTTAAGTTCTTCTTTTAACATTGGTAGCCAGGTTGTACAAATATCTACAGAACAATTCGATACGCACTTGTCTTCATTTAATAAGATTATTGCTGATTCTTTAATTTTTCTTTTTTTGGTATCTGCTTCTTTTGTTAAAATTTTTGCCGAGTCCCAGTTTATTCTATGTCCGTTTTCCCAAGCATGTTCACAAATCTTTGATTTCAGAATTTCATCCTTTCTAATGTAATTCTTGTGCTCATCCAACCTCACACTGAAAGGTCTGGATGACTCACCCACATAACATTTCACATTCGCACGGGTATTGTAAATACAGTTTTTTGAATTCTGCTCCCTGTTTATCGGTTTTGTTTTTGTTAAAATAGATCTTAAAGTGTTCCCCGTTTGAAATATCGTCCTAACATCAAATTTGTCACCTATACGGCGTAGCTTTTCCGATAATCCGTATACATAAGGAATTATTGCTGTATAATGACGTTCAGGTTCTTGTCGTACCTGATTGTCCTTATTTTCAACATTTATGAAAACTCTATCAACAAAGGCTTCAGGATATTGATTTTGTACTAGAACCTCTTTGATAAATTTTTTCTCGTTATTTAATATTTCATTATTAGATGAAATTATTTTGGCCCTATCGTATAAACATTTTACAACACCCCTTTTAACATTTATTGACTGATTTGAGTTAAAATTTAGATATCTATTAGTATGTGTTGGTTTTCTATAAACGCTTGTTTCAATTGTATTATTTACCCTTCTAATTAAAACGTCTAAAAACGGTAGTTCACTCCTACTTTCTACTTCTAATGTGAATTTAATAGACGGTTCCTTACTATTTATATTTTCCAAAGAACTATCTAGTAAATCGACACCATGAGGCCAAATTGCAAAGATGTCGTCAACATATCTCCACCAAACAACCGGTTTGTTTATACAATTTTGAACATGTGTGTTCTCAAAATTCTCCATAAATATGTTGCTTAAAATTGGTGATAATGCAGACCCCATAGCCATACCAAAATCCTGCTGATAGAACTCATTGTTCAATTGAAAATAGGTTGTTTTTATACACATTGTTAAGAGTTCCATTATGCTATTTACACTCAATTTAGTTCTAGTTTCCAAATTGTTATCATTTAGCAACCTGTCTTTAACTATTTTTAAGGTCTCATCTACCGGTACATTGGTAAAAAGACTAACTACATCAAAACTAACCATCAGGTGTGATTCATGAATATCATTTTCATAAATTTTTTCTATAAAATGTTTACTATTTTTAATATATGAATTGGTATTTCCAAATAATGGATCAATAATTTTAAGTAAAAATTTTGCCAAATTATGACATGGTGAATTAATAGAACTAACAATTGGTCTTAAAGGAATATTTTGTTTATGTGTCTTTAGTAAGCCATAAAAATGAGGAGGCTTGCTATGATGTGCTGTAAGTTTCCTTCGTTCAAAATCATTAAATTCATGTTTGTATTTAAACAAAGTTCTGTAAATTTTGATCTCTATTGATTTTGTTGGATCTTTGTTTAGTTTTGAGTAGGGTCCCTCATTTACAAGAGTCATGATTTTTGTGTTATATATATCTTTATCTATAATGACTGTGGCATTACCTTTGTCTGTTGGCAATATTTTTATACTTTCATCGCGTTTTAAAGAATTTATCGATAACTTTTCTTCTGGAGTTAAATTATCTTTAATTTTGTATTGCTTCTCTAAAGCAATTTTTGTCCGTATGCGATATTCATTACCATTATCTGTTGGTAAATTTTGAGCCGTTTTTTCTATTGCTGCTACTATATCAAATTTTGGAACAGATTTCGGGTTTATTGCAAATTGCGTATTGATTTTACTAGTCATGTATAAACATGTACCTGTATACGTTGTTCTATTTGTTAGTTTCTTCCGTATGTTTTTTCTTTGTAGTCTTGTTTATTTTATACGCTTACGTAATGACAAAACTGAAAATGTTCATGAAACATTTTTTGTGGTGAATAAATTTCTATGTTATTCTATTCCAATATGACGCAAGACAAATTAAAAATATCATGAAAAATATTACAAAGATTGATTTATTATCATTAATACAATTTTTTCAACAAAGTTAAAAAATCGTCAACAATAACATTATTTCTGTATAAAAGGATTTATAAGTATCTATTCATAGTCATTAATACATTGTTTCTTCTCAAACTGAGAAGGGTCGAAGGGTCTTTCTGTTGGCATCGAAGGGTAGCTTAATTATTTCGATTAATACGCTCGAAATAATTTTTAATTGAATCGTCCATAATGACTATAATTAGGACTTAAATTGCGTGATTGAAACAATAAGTCGTCAAAAATAACATAAAAGCATTTCCCTGGTGTATATCCCATGGCTTTTTTAACCCAACTAATATTTTTCCGGTATCGTTAACTATCCTGTTAAAAAATAACAATCCCCATGTCTCCCTAATAATAAGCTCAAAGGGAAAACATAATGACCGATATCACAAATGACGATGTAACTAGGATCCAACTTTATTGTGATCCCTCATTAACTGTAATTATTTCTACACTACGGATTTTGATGTTATATTGTTCCTGACAACAGAACCCTCGACACTCCACCGCATAATTATAGTCTTGTTATCTAAAAATGTTTACCAAAACCTCTTTGTCCGACAAATCGGATTTAATGCCTAATAACCGACGTATCCATTGTAAGCAAAATAAGATGGACTTTCAATAATTTTGTAGGGTCTGGGTAACACTTTCCCGAAGAACACATTGTAAAATACAGTATTTAGATTAATTTAAAATAGACGTATTCCAGGCCTTATCTTAGACGAAAATAAATTCCAGTAGTTTCAGTTAATCTAATTATTGATATAGATTTGACAAATTTTAAATAAATTAATTTAGATTGTAAAAAGTCAGTCTAAAAATTACAAACATTAGAACAATATGAAATATACATCATTTAGACTTTATTTTATACCATAAAAATCTGTATTACTTTTGCAATGTTTTAGAATTAAGTAAAAACATCGTGCATTTAGTGGCATTTAGAACATTTTATTAATAAATTCTTTTACACATAAAAGGATTTTGAAATATTTCTTTGACATTTCTGTTATTACTGTTACGACTTTGATTCTTTTTTTTTTAATAATTCCATTGTGAATATTTAAACTTGGGTGACTACACGTTCTCTAAATTAACAGACGTTGTTTTGACTTTGGGAGAATGTTTTGGTGCTGGTGCTGCAGCTGTGGAGTGTTATAAGATACATTTTAGAACAGAAATATTCCTAATGCGAAAACTTTTGTAGTTATAGAACGCCAACTTAGGGAAACAGGAAGTCTTCAGGTGAAAAACAGAGACGCTGGTCGTCCAAGAAACCTTAAGAACAGTTGGCGTTGATGAAGATATAGAGAAATAATCTATGTGAGAGGAAAAATTGAGTCGTGGGTCCAAATAGACCCACTTGATAGCCAAGTACTTCATTTATGACACAGTCAATCGCATCGCCATTTATATCGATACCTAAATCTAATTCCACGAATTTTCTACAATTTGCCTTTGAGCCTGTCGCCATACACTTTGTTTTTGATGTATTTAATTTTAATTTATTTTAGCAAAGCCAATCGTACAAAATTCGAAGTTTATCATTCAAGTATCAACAATTTCTCTGAAATCTTTTCCTGCAACACAAATTAGGGTATCGTCCCCAAATAGATTGACAAACGATTTTTTACAGTTATATAAATATTATTCACATAAATGACAAGCAAAAGAGGACAAGAGGACACTCCTCTGAGGAATGCCTCAGGTAATATCAATTCTACTTGATACGTTACCCCCTACTCTTGTCATTTGATACCTGTTCATCAAATAATTCTCAATCCAGCCTAAAGTACTATTGTTTACACCATATAAAGGCAACTTTTTAATAAAAATATCACGATCAATTTGCAAGTCTACAAATACACTATGCACCACTTTTCATTCATTCATGTCAGTTCTCCATGCTGAACACACATACTGCAGGGCTGATTCATAGGAATGGTTAGCTCCAAACCCAGATTGCCCAGCACATAATAACCGATTAGCCTCAAAATAGATACATTAATTGCCCTGAATTTTGCAGGAATTTTAGGCTTGGTTGCTTTTCGAATAGGCACTATCACTAGTTTTTAATTCACTTGGTAATTTTCCAGTTTGCTAGTGAGGTATTTATGAGATGCAAAAGGGCATATCCAATTGCACAAAACAGATCCTTAACCACTGTTATATTTAGCCAATTATCACTCGTACTTTTATTTTTCCGTTAATAAACAATTTTTTTAAGCTGTCTTAGTGTAATGTTTTCAAATCTTAGTAAGTGAGATTGTTCGTCTGGTTTATTTCCAATAATTTTGAAGTCCTAATTTCTTTTTTCAATACCCTCTGATATTTCTTGTACACTATCTGAACAGAACTTGTTAAAATTTTCTTCTGCCGTTTCCCATAATTAATATCTGTGAAAGTAGCTTGTTTTTTTTTCCTATCTTCTCTTTTAATGTGATCCAGATATTTCTGTTGTCTCCTTTACATCTATCTGTATTAAATAAATAAAAATAAAATAAACACCGCAGAAATTAGACAACCCCCAAATCCAGAAGCCAGAGGCTTGTGCGGAAGGGGGTTACACATTGAAAAACGCGGACATACAACCATATCCTCCGACAGTACGAGTTCCGGAGCTGGGGCTCGAACCCGGTAGCAGATACCCATTAGATTAATAGCGATTGCCACCTAGTGCCTTAACGAACGCGGCTATCGGCTAGATTTTGATCATATTATTTAGTTTTTTTCACTACGTATTGTTGAAACCACCTTATTTCGTAACTTTTATAGTCTTTCCAGTCTATTTCAGTTTACAGAATTTCCTATATGCTTTGCCTCTCATGCGTTGCGCCTGCAGTACTGATTCTGTTATTCAAGGGTAGTTTTCTGCTTATGTTGATTTTTTTTCGGAGCTACTTTGTCTATTGCTGTCTGAATGGCATTTATAAAATCTGCTTATAAACCGTTTATATCCGTAGACCCATAATTCAAATTTGCCCCTGTTAATTCTATTATTTCTGAAATGGTCTCACCTTAAACATATTTTATGAACAGTCTGTGGTTTTTCGAGAACAGTATTAAACATGAACTTTGTGCCAATGATTTCATGATCACTTATCGCAGGAGAATCGCTTGTATCAAAATGGTTTTTCTAGTTTCGTTATTATTTGTTTAAGATCTGTTGCATGTCACTAAATTATTAAAGCAGAAAGAGTGAATTCATCCTCCACCCCCCTCGCTTTTCGGAAAAATAGTTTTCTATATGTTCAAATAATTCATAGGATAATTATGCGTTATACTTAATGTTGTTTTTAATCGTTATAGTATCTTTTGCAAATGTATAAAGTGATGGGCATCATCATATGTATCATTCACACTAGCTTGCTTTCACAGATTTCAGACATAATAAGCAATATATACATGTATCTTGCTTATTATAGCACGCCTAGGAAAGAAATAACTAGCGCCAGCCCTGTGCAGAGAATCCTTAATGCTTTTGTCGATTTGTCAAAATCATCTGCGATGAAAAATTTATGAATATTAGTGAAGTTTTCAAAGTAAATTATATCCCTCTTTGAACCTTTTCTTAAAACGTTAAATCGTACCAGGCGCTCACTTGAAGGGTCTTTAAAGTCGTCAAAATCAGGCGGGAAACGCACTTTCTCTTCATTATAAGTGGATATTGAATATAGTCTAACACGCATTTGCCTCATTATATCCCCCGATTTACTCTCGAGAGATACACTTAAAAGGCCCACATATTTAAATGAACTTATCTTTTATTCGTATGTATCTTTTTTGGTCCCTTTTCCAAATCCAGTTTGTAAAATTTGCTTTACGATTCGAAAGCAATCAAGAATTTATATGTGAATGTTATTGAACTAGAATTAATTGTAAAACAATGCAACACCGCTACACGAAAATAAAAACAGAAGCCCGAATTTGCCACGAACAACCGACACAATTAAAATTCATAAACAAACCCAATAAGCGGTCAGTTCACTTTATAGGCTCTACCACCGAATTGATTAGGAATATTGAATTAAATGTGCATTGTGTAAATTTAATTATGTCGGCTTTCTGTGTTTAAACGTATAGTTTATGAAAATGCAGCAAATACTTTTGAATTTGAAAAATTTTTGCAAAATAATGTGTATACCAATTAATAGTACAGTAAACGAAGCTCAAAACGGCAGCCAAATGAGAAAATTTTTGATAGTTTGGGATATTTGGACCCTTTATGTAAAGACATGCGCTGATCACGATAAAAATACTAAAAAAATTTCAAACATGTCGCAACATATACAGGCTGTCCATTTTATCAGAGCCCTCGAGAATATCTCACTTAATATCGGTTGTACAAAAAAAACTATTTTTACGAAAATTGTGCAGATTTATATAACCTACAAAGTAGTTTAAAGACATTTGAAATCCATGGCCTACTTTAAAAGTTATGGCGGAAAATATCGAAAATGTGGAAAACGTCTAGGCCAAATATCTCCGTTATTTGAAGAGATACGAGAAACATTTTAAGGCGAGAATTTTTTGCAAAACTGAGTGTTTCAACGAGGTTTTATCTAAATTTTTTTCAAAACGGCTGTATTTTAAGATTTACTCTTAAGGCTGTTTAAAAAATTATTTTGAAACGGGCGGGAAATGGCGCCATTAGATA
Organism: Leptura quadrifasciata; assembly: GCA_963675555.1. Lineage (NCBI taxonomy): Eukaryota > Metazoa > Arthropoda > Insecta > Coleoptera > Cerambycidae > Leptura > Leptura quadrifasciata. The sequence goes on along the minus strand of OY776682.1, from coordinate 1,693,410 downwards.
GAGTATTTTCCTCCCTTTTCAACGATCACATGCCATATTTATTCATTGGTACTACGTTAGTAATTATAAAAACATTTTTTTTAAACCAATAATTTTTTTTAACAAGCATTATACTTGCCGTGGAAAAGTATGATTAAATAAAACTATAAAATAATTCAATAAGTTGTTCAAATCTTTGCTATAATAAAACATTAACACAATTAAGAAGAATAAAGTAAATTCAGGTAACAAAAACAAATTAATAATTAAAATAATATAGCACACAGAATATTAATATTCTTCTAAACCTCAAAATAATTTTTAATATTATAATTTTAATATCAAGTGTTAAAGTGTCCACCGCGATTTCATATGCACAATCGAGCGCGGCGAGGCACTGCATTTAAAACATTACTCAGCATTTTGGGGGTAACTGTAATACATGCCTGTTGAATTCGAGCTTTTAGATCCTCTACATTTTGCGGTGTCGTCGAAAACACCTTATCTTTAATATACCCCCATAGAAAAAAATCCATTGGGGTTATATCTGGAGAACGAGGGGGCCGTCGAATAAATCCATTGGTGCCTATACAATGTTGAGGCAAAATTTCATCTAAATAATCTAGGCAAATCTGGGAATTGTGGGAAGGAGCTCCATCTTGTTGAAAATATTGAAAGTTGTGTCGATTCTCTAAAGGTACTAAAGGTAGGTCATCTAAGAATTCATTAAATTCATTTCTCAAAAAGTTTAGCTACCTTTGACCACTGAGGTTACCATAATAAAAATAAGAACCTATTAAATTGGTGCCTAAAATACCTATCCACACATTTATTGAAAAACGATTTTGAAACTCAGTCGGTCTATGCCAGTGTGTGTTTTCAGACGTCCATTTGTAATGAATATTGCGATTAAAAAATCCATTATTGGAAAAATTTGCCTCGTCGGACCAAAGTATTTTACTACATATTAGTGGATCGGCACGCTTCTTTTCCAACAGCTACCTACAAAAAGTCGTCCTCCTTGGTTTATCCCCCGCTTGTAAATTGTGAACTTTTTTGACTTTATAACACCGGTAACCATTTCTAATTTTTCTAGCACTTGTTTTATTTATATGACAAGCAATTTGAATTTCTTTTAATGATGTTTCCAAATTTTCTGTATTTTTATTTCTTACATAATTAATAACTCGGTTTACCTTATTTACATTATCAGTAACACTGTTCAACCTTGTCTTCTTCTTTAAAAATGAACCATTATTTTTCAGTTTCGTAGCTAATTTTCTGAACAGAGTTTTATTCGGCTGTAATGCTTGTGGAAATCTGTTTCCATATTCTACTTGAGCTAATCCAAAGTTAAAATTGCATTGGCAATATGTAACGAATCAATGTGAGTGAAAATCATTTTTGAAAATTCTAAATTCTTAAACGAGTGTGATTGAGTAAGAGTTTAAGTATTAACTGAGATGATCTGTCAAAAAATTAAATTGTCAAGTTTGTTCATAGCCAACTATTTTAAAATAATTGAAATAACAGTGAAATCATGAAATACAAATAAATGGATATTATACTTAAATTAATTGGTAGACATTTTAACTTTCTGAGCAAGGAGTGACGCATTTATGGAGGACCTCTATACATTGACATAACTGCGAATACTCATTCTATAATTGCTCCATGTTGCTTTCTTCATTATTATTATGTTTTTGTTACCCGAATTTACGTTATTCTTCTTAATTGTGTTAATGTTTTATTATAGCAAAGATTTGAACAATTACTTTATCGTTTTATTTAATCATACCACGGCAAGTATAATGCTTGTTAAAAAAAAAATATTGGTTTTTGAAAAAATGTTTTTATAATTACTAACGTAGTACCAATGAATAAATATGGCATGTGATATATCGTTAAAAAGGGAGGAAAATACTCTATTTAATGGCGCCATTTCCCGCCCGTTTTAAAATAATTTTTTTAACAGCCTGAAGACCAAATCTCAAAATACAGCGGCTTTGAAAAAAATTAGATAAAGCCTCGTTGAAACGCTCTGTTTTGCAAAAAATTCACGCCTTGGAATTTTTCTCGTATCTCTTCAAATAACGGAGATATTTGGCCTAGACGTTTTCCGAATTTTCGATATTTTCCGCCATAATCCTTAAAGTAGGTCATGGATTTCAAATGTCTTTAAACTATTTTGTAGGTTATATAAATCGGCACAATTTTAGTAAAAATATTTTTTTTTGTACGACCGACATTAAGTGAGATATTCTCGAGTGCCCTGATAAAATGGACAGCAACAATAAAAGTGAAAAACATATATTTATAGTTTTCTTTGATTATCTTGCTATCTATACGTTTTTAAAAAAATTTAAGAACAAAAAGCATTTAAAATTACATTTTCTATACAGTGGCGTTGTTTAGAGTATTTTTGTTAATCATTCGGAAAAACGAAGAATTAAGATACTATGGTAATTTTACTCGATTATCTCTATGCCTGTGCGTTCTATTGAGAAATTGTTAAGAACAAAACGTTATCCTACATATGAATAAATTATTACATTAGATTTTTTTTCATTGTTTTTCTAAACAGTGGAAAATTAATTATTTGAAAAAAGAAAAATATGAGGCCTCAGGTAAGATCAATATTTTTTTAATATCCTTTTTATATGTAGTATACTTTTTATAATAATACAGTGAGTAAAAGCATATTAATGAGATTTTGGCAAATTTATAAAAAAATTTCCAATCTTGGAAAAGCGTCGTGGAAAATTTTTAATTGAATAGCACAATGGAATGAAAAATTACATTCTAAATACTTTTTGTTCTAAACTAAAGGTAAAACTGCAAATCTAATAGCATGGCCGTATGGAAAATTCAACTTTAAACACTTTTAGTTTTATAATTTTTTTTGAAAAAATGCACAGATAGTGAGATAATCAAAGAAAACAAGAATGCCACAAATAACTTTCAGACAATACATTCATGTATGTTTCCGCCATTTCTTTATACACATATTGTACAGTGAATTTGCTTAACTACTCAGATTACTTGAATTTGACAAAATCTCCCGAGCCATCCCTGTTTTGGCATCATTATCAAATCATTTAGGGTGTTCGCTGGGCTAAGACAAATGGTATTATAGATGCATTAGGTGGTAGTGCGGCTACAATTCTGACCGGATAAGTAAATAAATGTAGGAAAATATAACAAACCAAGATAAATGGTTTAAGCTAGCAGCTCGGAAAAATGTCTGGGAAGCTTTACCGACCTGCCAATTTCACTTCCCGCTTCACTGTACACGAAACACACAGGGGTAAATTCAATATATGGAACTGTATACATAAAAAAGGCATCTATAGGAATGACAGTTTTGTGAGAGTTATTACTTCTTGGATGAGCTCATATTTGTCTTTATAATTCTAGTACGCCAGTCATCACGGATTTTGATAGTGAAAAATTAGAGAAAAATTGTAATTTTGAGACAATATTGGAGGAGGTAAACAAGTAACAAATCCGGTTTTTTCACCCTGTATGCGAACCTTCGAGAACATTTTAATAATTATCAGACATCTTCAGTCAAGTTTGCACCCTGCTACAATGACCGGAACATTGCAAATATGTAGTTGTTTATTTACTTTACTTTGATATATATTTATATAATGAAATTTTGGAAAATATCTAGAATCTGTCTGGTATACAAAAAAAAATGATAGATGTATTGAAATATCGTGAAACTAAAATAAATTACAACTTTTAGAAATTTCTCGCGCCTCTCGTAGTGAGGCGCTTATAGTTAATGAGTAGAATGTGCATCGTGCCTTGTTTTACGAATCTGGGTAAGGAAATTAGGGTGATAGGGTCAATCGTCGGGGAAAGGGGGAAAGGTTACGATTCTAGCGGGACTTCAACTTTTATAACTTTCGGAGGTTTATATCTCCTTATAATGCCCCATGTATTAGACTTTAAAATGTTCATTTTACTGCATTATTTTATAAACATTGCCCCGCGGCTATTAAACAAGAAGTTGGAAAATGCCATATACTTTTATGGTTATTGAACGGCAAATCCAATTTTTGGGGCTATTTAAGACGTTCAGAAGCCTGTAAGCAGAATATGCAGAGTGACATTTATTATGCTCCAAATCACTGAATTTTATGCGCAATATCCGATCCAGATTTTTATATCTTATTTTTAAAATATATTTATAACGTTTATTCTGATGACTACAAATACTTATATTTGTATACGAGGCGCAACAATAAATAGAAAACCCTAAGAAAATATAGTGTGTCTCAGTTAAGAGTGTAAGAGCGTATGAATTCTTTTGTTTTTTGACTGGAATTTTTTTCATCAAAACCTCATTTTTTAGAATTTAACTAAACTTCGGATTGAGGGTTTTTGAATGATTTCGAATAAGTTTCGTTAATTATATAATAAAACAAAATATATAAAAATAATAATAATTTTTTTATTAAAAAATGCCTACTATGATTTTTTGATATTTTTTCATATAATTTACCATCGTAGATGACCTTGCATGTAAAGATGGAAAGTGATTTTGTGGTCTTAAATAGACCTTGGTGACCTCTATTCTTTGATATCAGTTTGATTTAAATAGGACAAAAAACAAAGAAGTATTACGCTGTTACACTCTCAAGTGCGACACACTGTAGGTCTTTGAAATCAGATTTCCATAGAGATTCTAAAAATAGAAAAGTATATAGGGTGTTCCAATTCAGAGAAGTAGATGACGTCATAACCGAAGCAGCGATGAGATCATAGCTAAAAGATCAAACCAGAAGATGCGCAGTTCAAAATAATAATCGACTCTCGGAGGACTTTTTCAATATATTTTTATTATTTCCATCACCATGCTTCAATAGCTGGTTTATCTCCATCACCGCGTTTCGTAATAGATCCATTGATTTATGTTTTATTATCACTATTATCATTTTTATCCATAAATAATAAAAAATTCTGATTTTTTAAATGTCATTTACGGTGTACCTCTAAAGCTCGCTCAAAATTGGTTTACATCAAATAAATTACAGTTCAACCATGGGAAAACGCAAAAACTCACCATATCTTCAAACAGAGATCTAACTATGGGTGCCCATATGAAACTCCCAGGAATTTATCTGGACGATAACCCTAACTGGTCTTATCATATAGAACAGCTTAATTTGAAGCTCAAACAAACAAACAAAAGAAAATTGCAAGAATTCTTATAAATGTAAACTTTAGAGAACATCGTCAACCTATACTTATTAAAGAAGGCATTATGCTTCTTCCTTAATACTTCCGGTTTTCTTAAAAATACTTGAAAAGTGCCTGTATAACAGATTAATTATGTATTTTGAATCAAAGGATCTCTTTCTTGAATGCCAACATGGCTTTCGAAAAAGTCGCAGCACTAATAGTGCCATATTGACTTTTGTCAATAACGTCCTTGACGCATATGAAAACTTGAATTCAATGATACAATATTTCTGGACCATAGTAAGGCTTTTGATTGTGTTTCACATGCCATTTTAATCGAGAAGCTACTAAAATATAAAATTAGTGAGAATAGCATAAAAATATTGGAATCTTACTTAAAAAATCGTTATCAAATTGTTAAAGTTAATAATATAACATCAAGTAAAGAAATGTTAAAGACAGGTGTGCCTCAGGGTTCCATATTAGGACCCTTACTGTTTTTGATCTATATCAACGATATGCCTGTGGCAAAAAATTTTCTCACATATATTTTATACGCGGATAACACTACCATTTCCATTAGATCGAATAACTTATGCGACGTTGAACTGCAAAAAAGTGAAATTCAGTCAAAAACTGAACAATGATTTACCTCTAATAATCTGATTTGTAACAAAACTAAATCACAAGGTATGATGTTTACGTTACGTAATTTCGAGACTTCTACAGATATAATATCCACTGTAAAATTTTTAGGTGTTTATTTGGATTCTTGCTTAAGATGGAATATGCACATTGACAACATCTGTCGAAAATTGAGTAGTAGAACCTTCGTTATTCGTAACTTATCGGGCACTGTATCTACGAGTACATTGAGGTCAGCCTACTTTGCATTGTGCCATTCAATCATGAGTTATGCTATAATAGTCTGGGGTAATGCTGCAGATTTCGATAAGGTTTTTGCCATTCAGAGAAAATTAATTAGAATTATAGCATGCTTAGGATATACTGACGATTGCAAAAATGCTTTTATCAATTTTGATATATTAACATTACCATCACTATATATATTGGAATGTTTAACATTTATCAAAACAAATTTAAATAACTACCCTACCTATCTGAGCCAACACGATCATAATACCAGAACTAAAAACAATATTGTTACCCCTTATTATAGATTAAGTAAGTCACAAAATGGACCAAATTATCTAGCAATTCAAATGTTTAATAAACTACCACCAAACATTAGAAACTTCGAAAACCTAAAAATCTTTCGAACCACAATAAAAAGTTTTCTCATAGGAAAGGCATTCTATCACTACAAGGAATTTTTGGAATGTGATATTCTGACACTGAAAGTGCCTAGTGTTAGTATTCATCTGTAAAATTTTGTTATATACACCATGTTTATGTTTGTCAACATATATGTTTGTAACTTGTCTTTTATAGCTTTTCTGTCACGTAGGTAATAGTTATCAATTACTTGATTTATCTGACTTGTGTAAGTACTTTTGTACATTAACACCAATAAATTATTATTATTATTATTAATTCTATATATATTACAGCTTATCCAAATTCATGAGAGCGTCATTTCTCTACCCATTCTGATGGCCGCCAACATAATACTCGTTCTGCAGGGCTTCTTATGAATCCACGATATCGATTAGCAGTTAGTGAAATAAACTTCCACAATCTAAATCTACCGGGTGACCCAGAAAGTACCTACCCCCCCCTCACTTTTTTCTACAGTTTTAAAAATAAAATTGTGAAATTCGGAAAATCAAGTATAGGTATCAATAGCCACATTTGACCATTCGGTGGTAAAAAAAATCGCTTCCGGTATGGCCGGAAATTGCCCCAACTTTCTTATTTTAAATAGCACCCTGTATATTTAACTCACTTTCTCATAAAGCTGTAATTTCTCTTTCCAACGCTTTTTTCAAATTTAAAGTTGGATGAAAAATAACTTTGGAAATGGCATTTATTTGCTATTTCTAGTTGGCTTTGGAATTCAGGAACAAATTTTAAAAAATTCGAAGTAGACTTTGAATTTGAATAAAAGGGTATTTCTCAACAAATTAAACGTAAAATTGGAGAAACTATTCGAAGAGTGAACAAGTGTTCTGAAATGGGTGGTCGTCATTTTGAGCACCTGTTATAGGTTTGGTATTTAGTTGTGTTTTGTGTTGTTTTGTTCTATTTATAATATTTATAAATTTAGTAGGTTGTTGTCCAGATAGGTATCATAACTTATAAATTGATTTTGATAGTGTGAATTTTTGTTTTTGCTAACGATTCATCGAAATTTTTGTTATATTTCTCAAAATAAATTTTATATAATTACAAATAACTCATCTGTTTTTCATAGCTTACTGCAAGATATGGACACAAAATTCGAAACACTTCTACAAAAAGTTTAATATTTATTTTAATTTATATTCAATTTTTAATCGGGAAAACCAGTCTAAAGCAAATTTACCACTCTATCTGATAAAAAATATATCATACAGGGTACTATTTGAAAAATTGGAGTTATGACAAATTTAATTTCCATGAAATAGAAAAATGGGAAGAATATTTCTAAATCCAAGCAAATGAACAAAGTAGGCTAATTTTACATTTAATTTGTTGAGAAATACCCTTTTAATCAAATTCAAAGTGTATTTCGAAATTTTTTAAATTTGTTCCTGAATTCCAAACCCAACTAGAAACTAGCAAATAAATGCCATTTTCAAGGTTATTTTTCATCCGATTTTAAATCTGGAAAAGCGTTGAAAAGAGAAATTACAGCTTTATGAGAAAAGTGACTTAAATATACAGGGTGCTATTTAAAATAAGAAAGTTGTGACAATTTCCGGCCATACCGGAAGTGATTTATTTACCACCTAAAGGTCAAAATGTGGCCATTGATACCTATATTTGATTTCCCAAATTTCAGAATTTTATTTTGAAAACTGTAGAAAGAAGTGTGGGGGGGGGGATATAATCATTTGCCTAGACAAATCAAGCAGTTAAATCTAGTTGACTTTAAATCAAAATTAAAAAATTTATCCTAAAACACTGTTTGTATTCTGTTAATGAATATTTTCGAACTTCTTACATACAGTGATCCTATAGGTAGGTATGAATGTTGTATGCATTTACTTGCAGAATATTTGCCATTTTATTTTTTTCTAGTCATGTCTCATTTGTTTTGTTTTATTCCCTACTTGTACGTTTGTTACCATTATTTGTTTATCTGTCATATACATATAACTTTCAGACAATATATATTTTTTGTAATATACTTAATGTTAAGACATTATTTTACTTTGATTGTTTTTGTTAATTGCCGACTGATAATTAGCCAGATTCTTGTAATCCGTTGACTTGCATAAATATTGCAAAAAATGTGAATGCAGTCAAATAAAGCCAAATCAAATCTATCTATCTATTTTCCCATGGGACACTTTTATTATAAGTTTGTCCATTGGAGGACTTCTGATATTTAATTCATTAAAACGAAAAACACTTTATACAGCTTACAATCTTGCTGGTCTTTCGACTTCACCCGATCCTTTTATAATTACCAATTACTGTAGCATTATGATACTTTTAAAAATCTGTATCCGTTTTTCGTGTAAATTTGATCCCCACGTTGTTGATCTCGACTGGAGTGAGGCTTGTAAAAGCTTCTTGAGTTTTCGCAAATTAAAATCTGTTGAATGGGTAATTAAAGAACTAACAAACTCCGCGGGAAAGCTAAAAGGGTTTAATTAAAATATGTTGTAAGATGTCTAAGAAACTTCTGTAGAATTTCATAGCGAATAATTTAAGTAACAGTAGAAATAGGAATAGTTAATTAACACAAACAGGAGGGCTTAACTGATTCCAGGTGCCTATGACTTTCAATTTTGCACTTCGGTAATCAACAAATCATCGATTCCTTTGACGAAATTCACTACTAATTAAGGTGAATGCAGTGTTATTAATACGATTACAACGCAGCGATGAACCGGAGATGTAATTATTATCACCCGAAATTAAAATCAGAAGAATCCTTCGGGCTCCAAAGAAAACGTTGCAAATTAGGAAATAACAACCACTTTAGTCTTTCGAACAATGGAAATATAAACGAATGTGATTAGTCATACACTCAGATATAAATGCAAGTGCATCAACACACAAATTAAATCAGAACAGTTTAAATGTAAGTAGAATAAATAAGAAATAAGTATATACAGGGAGTCCCATTTTGCTTGGAACCACCCCTATAAAAAGTCATGTCATGTCCGACTTAGATAGTTTTTTTTTCAAATATAGATCTTTAAAAAGCGCACCTTTGTGTTATATTAAATTTTACAAAACACAATAGAGTGGCCTACTATGATTTTTTTTTCTGATCAGAAAATGGTAAAATCTTATAAACGATTTTCTTTTCAAATCTGAGTGCTCCACTGGATTCAGCAACCCCCCAAATGTGTTTCTATCAAATTTAGTTAATAAAATCGTATTTTTGGATTTTTCTTGAGAGAAATAAAAATTCAGAAATTGTCAAAAAAATTTAACTGTAGCATGAGATTGTGTATTTATGAAAAGAGTGCCTTGACTGAAATAACTATCAAATGAATGATTCATTGTTGATGAGTAGATATTGCTTATTTATACTCCTGCTTATTATCATAATTATGCGCGTCCAAAAGTTAACTTTTCAAAAAAATATAGAGATTATTAAAATTGTTGGTGATAATGTAAGAGCTACCCCAGAATTTAATAGAAGAAATCCAAATCGACGGCCACCATTTAACAACAGCACCGTTCGAAAAATTAATAGTAAAAAAACATTTTAAAAAACAAGCTTTTATTTAAATGCTATAAAAGGAAGATTTTGAAGTAAATCAAACTCATCATTTTGTTACATTATATAATGATTTTATGATATAAAAGTTTGTCGCGAGAGTTTCCTGTGTAAAGGAGATTGCCCAAATTTGTATGGAGGAAAGGCTCCCAATTTTTTCGTTTGTCCATTTAGGAAATACGATAATTTTTACATGAATAGTAAAAGAAACCACATAGCAATTATTTAGATCTATCGCGGCAGCTACGAATCCTTTTTTTTTAAATCATCGGATTTGGTTGATTTTCTGAACAAAGTACCTAATATTTGAATAAAATTGATAACATAAGCTTTCTTTTGGACATTCTAATTTTTTATATATTACTATTAATTTAAAGATATTGTGATTTCATCTACTTAGAATAGAAGTAATTAAAATTTTCTTCTTTTTAAAGCATTTAAATAAAAGCTTGTTTTTAAAAATATTTTTTTACTATTAATTTATTTATTAATTTTTTAATTTTAGCTGGACATGTTTCTAAGTCTGTTCATTTCAATTAATGGACATACAAAATTTCGTGTCTGTGCTGTTAACCATTGAGGAGGTCAAGCGGGTTGAAAAGAAAATGTAATCCGTCATCTTGGAGCGGCGGCCATATTGAATTTAGTGTGAAGTCACTCACTTTATCGTTTTCTACTCTTCAAGCCCTTTCATTTTATACCTATATTAATATGATACCTAGATTAACGAGAAAAATGTGATCCGCCGTCTTGTGGCCGCGGTCATTTTAAAATGACGTCACTCATTTTTGTCCTTTCCTACTTATCAAGTTCTTTCATTTGATATCCATATTAACAGGGTTGACAAAATATACATCATCCGCCATCTTGTGGTGGCGGCCATTTTGAAAATATTACAATATTGAGTATTGCATATGGTATGGTCGCCAGAGCTAAAGGTGTATGCAAAATTTCGTCAAAATCGATTAGGAAGAACAGAAAATGTTTTAATGATACCGGTAGTGTTTTAGAAACAAATTCTGGAGGATCTGGCCACCAGAGGCAGCTTAATGATCTCACTATTTTGACATATTTTAACGAAAACCCTCCTTCAAGCTTGGAGTTCTTGAGGTATATAAATGTATAGGAGTTGAAGGTGGCTTAGTAGAGAGAACCTACATTTATTTGTTTATTTTGTAATATTTTTAGGTAAACTTTTTTGTGTCACTTTTTTTAATTCTTTGTTTGTTAGTCATTATAGTGTGAAATAATAAAAATTGTCTGATAATTAAAAATTTCTAAATTGAGCATTAGTTTTTTTAACAGTGAATCATTCAACTGACAGTTATCTCAGTCAAGGCAATCTTTTCATAAATACACAATCCCATGCGACAGTTAAATTTCTTCGGCAAATTCTGATTTTTTATTTCTCTCAGGAAAAATCCAGAAATACGACTTTTTCAACGAAATTTGGGACAAACACATTTGGGGGGTTGCTGAATCCATTTATTCCGGAATGCCTTCTGCATATAAAAAATAACAGCGGGACATGTACCATTATGAAACAAAACATAATAAATAAATCGCTAGCAACATCATGTAGACTAACCAAAAGTCAAAAAATTACTACCGAACTATATTGCAGTCAACTTTTATAATTTCCTTTCAAATTATCATAAAATATGACCATTGAAACAATTTAGACATAAAGCAAGAGAATTTTTAATAAACAATGCTTTTTATTCATATGACGAATATTGGCAATTTCAAACAAAATTAAGACTTTAGGCGCCTATGATGCCAGTTGCTGTTTATTTGTAAAACTAATTATTATGTTTGTTATTTACAGTCTATAACCACGTTTTTTATATGTTTTTTACATTTTTTTAATCGACTTCTTATGTTTTAAGTTTTATCTATATTCTTATTTTGAACCTATTAGGTATATGAGTAGACTTGTGCAAATACTTTGTAAGTGTATAAACACCAATAAGTCTATCTATCTATCTTTGTCGGGAAAAATTTGAATTTAAAAAAATAAATTATGAATCGTTCGTGGTGACATACGACATCACAAGTCACCATCCTGTTATGACAAATATAACACAGGGAAACTCACTTAACATAGAAATACTTGTAGTCTCGTATGAAATAATAAAAACTAACAGTACCAAACTAGAAGATATAATTAAAGAAACAAATCTGGTAAATGTGACACATGAAAACAATCCTAAAATCAAATAATCATCTTCACTAGTTTTGATGTATGTATGGTAAAATTTTAAAAACTTCGAAATTAGGGAAAATCGCATTTTTTATCGAACGTAATGAGATTGATCATACAAAAATCTATGAAACTCATAAGACGGTGAAACCATACAAAGAGCCGCCAAAAAAAACGATAATACAGTCCCCTACAATTAAGTGGATACAATCCATAGTCAGAAACAGAATAATTGCCAGAAGTGTGGGGGAGGAGTCAGCTACGATGACTGCAGTCAGGGGTTGTCCACAAGGTGGAGGCCTATCACCCTTGTTGTGGTGGACCTGGTCGTGACTGTGAGAAACAGAAATGAAGTTATGATCTCAAACCTCATGCAAATTGCTTTAAAAATAATATCCAAATGGTGTCAGAGGGACAAGCAAAACAGTTATTGTTCATCAAAAGGAGAAAACTTAATCTTCTATTCTGAATGGAACGAGACCAAACTTTTCCAGTGAAAGTATCTAGGAGTAATCCTGGATCAAAAACTTACCTGGAACTCGCATCTGGAAAAGACACTAAAGCAACAGCGACTATTTTGTCGTGCAGTTGGCTGTTCGGTAAGATTTGGGATCTGAAACCGAAAACGACACATTGGACTTACCTTTCGGTTGCCAGATCTATGGTGACCTACGCGTCATCTGTATGGTGGCCAAAAATATAGGAAAAAATAGCACAAGGAAATTTGCAGAAATTGCAACGCCTTGCCCGTTTAGGGACTACAGTATTCGTGTCCTATAACAGCTATGGAGACAATGCTTGACCTACTTCCCTTGCACTTGTATGTGAGGAAGGAGGCAGCACTTAGTGTCTTAAGACTGTATCAGGCACTTAAATTTAAACCAGGCGATCTGGCTTTTTAACTTAAGGATTTTGGAGTTTTAAGCATTGTTTTTCTTTTGAAAATCTTTCATTAAGAAGCTCTGCTTTTCGTTTTCAAAATTAACAGTACTGCTCCACCAATACTAATTTTAATGTAATATAGTTCAATAAAATTAAACAAACATCTCGAAATAATTTTACCAGAAGTAGACAGTCTAATTCAAGAATTTCCTATGGACGTATTGTCAGAATGATTTGGCATCCGGACGGAGCGACTCCACATAGCGTTTTGGAAGTTCGGGAACATTTAAATAATCAATTTCTCATTTGGATAGGCAATGCTGAGATCATTCGATGGCCACCAAATAGCCTTGATTTAACGCTTTTAGATAGGTTTTTATGGGGGTTTTTAAAAGACAAAGTAAATTTTAATCATAACCACAAGGCCATTGAAGCAAAAATTCTAGAAGGAATTAACAACTTAAACAGAAACCATAATAACGCTATTTGCAATATTTTCCTAAATTTAAGGAGACGCTATGAGCTTTGTATTGAAAATAATGGTGGCCACTTTGAAGTTAATTCTAATATCATATTAATTATTTACACGTGATTATATTTAGGCTATATATAATTTACATGTTGAAAATAACACTTTTCATACGTGAAAGCGTTTTCACATACTGTTTTCAAGCGTAATTAGTAGTGCGTAGTTAGTGTAGCACTTTTCAAAGCAGTCGTAGAAAAAACTTTTTATTTTACTAGTGAATAAAGAACTATTTACGGTTGTTGCTATGGAGTTAATAATGACGGTTTGAAATATCAAAATTGAATAAACAATAAAACAATTATTTTCGTGGCTTATCTTGTTATTTTTGTTTCACTTGTGTTTTGACACGCATAGCTCACTCTTCTTGCAATAAAGCAGCTCATTTGCATTTTGAATGTCAAATATGTTAAGAAGTATTTAAGATAGACCTATATAATATTATATATTTGAAGTGAGGGGAAAAAGGGCTTCTCGAATATGCAATAATATAGGGTACTACATTTAAAAAAACATATATTTATTTCGTATCACATGACCCATACATAATATTGTTTTTTATCACGTTTCAATAAAATATAGGTAACATCCTACAACTTGTATATGAAACTATTTTTCTAATTTCAATACTAACAGAAATAAAGGTGGGTCAATACTTAGTAAATAATCCTGTACATGCAAATGTAGCCTCTTTCTGAAGTAAAATTATTATTAATTATAGCTTTTTTAGCTAATAAAGATACACTATTATAAACGTGAATAATTTTTAACCACCTAAACACCAACCAGTAAGTTAAGTGTGCTATATCTTATCAAACTGTTATTGGCAATCGGTAACGCCCTAGTGCAACTTCCACTCTTTCTAGAAAATGCATTGTAATTATGCTGCGGTGCATCAGTTAATAAATAAAAATACGAAAGTAGATTACCATTGTCCGTCTAAAAAGGAAGACATGTAATTCTTACGGATCAGGTAAAAAGATACCCATCGGGAAAATCGTTATTGTTATGGAAATGGCGCAGTGATTCAGTGAGAACCGAGAAAGGAGGAAACAATGCATTTTTCTGCATCGTGCTTTTGGGCAAAAATAAAATGAACGTTAGATAGAGGACGTTGGCCTTGACCACTTGCTGCTGGACGGTTGAGTCATTCAATAGCGTCTCTACCGTTTGTGTCTGCCATGCGTCTGCACATTCAGGTGACTCACCCTGAAGGATCAGGTATACAGGTAGATAGAGCGAATTTATTATCAAAACTTCACGCGGAACACCTGATTTCTGGCCCAAACGTTCAACTAAAGAACAAAAGGTTTACGAGTTTTACAAAAATCAACATTAGCGCCCGGTTCTAATACATACAGGGTGTTTCAGTTAATATTCCCACAGGCGATATCTCGGAAATTAAAAAATATATTTTTATTCTGTAAACGGTAATTGATTTATATGGTTACTACCTTCTTCAGGAAGTACAATATACTATTATAATATCACCAGAGACAGCGTTGCAGTTTAAAATTATTTTTTAATCAAGGAAGGTTTGAAACAAACGCCGTTCGATTAAGAATTAAATTTTAAGCAAAATTTTTCTTATTCGAAAAGTCAGATCTGCAGTAGTTATCGATATTTTAATTTTATTGTCTAACTTTGAAGTGAGAGTGTTGTAATTTTTTTTAATTGCTGTAACTTTTTTAATCTTGATATTGTATGAAAGTTATTTGTGGCATTCCACGAATATTCTTTCCTATTATTTGAGTTTTCTACCACATGTATTATTATACTCTTCAAAACAAATCACCGAATCTACAAAATAATAGAATTATTGGAAAAAAACTTCTGCGCCCGTGACGGACGTTTCGGAAAGTAATCTCTTTCCGTGTTCAAAGCTTTTTTGGAAGAACTCTTATTTTGCTGTGTATGTCAAATCACAGCTTTAAGATTCTGTTTATGTTATTTCCATAGATACTTACTACTTACACAGAACACAGAACTGATGATATTTTCTTTTAGATAATGTTGAGTTTGTTAAGTTCTTCTTTTAACATTGGTAGCCAGGTTGTACAAATATCTACAGAACAATTCGATACGCACTTATCTTCATTTAATAAGATTATTGCTTATTCTTTAATTTTTCTTTTTTTGGTATCTGTTTCTTTTGTTAAAATTTTTGCCGAGTCCCAGTTTATTCTATGTCCGTTTTCTAATGTAATTCTTGTGCTCATCCAACCTCACACTGAAAGGTCTGGATGACTCACCCACATAACATTTATCACATTCGCACGGGATATTGTAAATACAGTTTTTTGAATTCTGCTCCCCGTTTATCGGTTTTGTTTTTGTTAAAATAGATCTTAAAGTGTTCCCCGTTTGAAATAACGTCCTAACATCAAATTTGGCACCTATACGGCGTAGCTTTTGCGATAGTCCGTATACATAAGAAATTATTGCTGTATTGTCCCTATTTTCAACATTTATGAAAACTCTATCAACAAAGGCTTCAGGATATTGATTTTGTACTAGAACCTCTTTGATAAATTTTTTCTCGTTATTTAATATTTCATTATTAGATGAAATTATTTTGGCCCTATCGTATAAATATTTTACAACACCCCTTTTAACATGTATTGACTGATTTGAGTTAAAATTTAGATATCTATTAGTATGTGTTGGTTTTCTATAAACGCTTGTTTCAATTGTATTATTTACCCTTCTAATTAAAACATCTAAAAACGGTAGTTCATTCCTACTTTCTATTTTTAATGTGAATTTAATAGACGGCTCCTTACTATTTATATTTTCCAAAAAACTATCTAGTAAATTGACACCATGAGGCCAAATTGCAAAGATGTCGTCAACATATCTCCACCAGACAACCGGTTTGTTTATACAATTTTGAACATGTATGTTCTCAAAGTTCTCCATAAATATGTTGCTTAAAATTGGTGATAATGCAGACCCCATAGCCATACCAAAATCCTGCTGATAGAACTCATTGTCCAATTGAAAATAGGTTGTTTTTATACCCAGTGTTAAGAGTTCCATTATGCTATTTACACTTAATTTAGTTCTAGTTTCCAAATTATTATCATTTAGCAACCTGCCTTTAACTATTTTTAAGGTTTCATCTACCGGAACATTGGTAAAAAGACTAACTACATCAAGACTAACCATCAGGTGTGATTCATGAATATCGTTTTCATAATTTTTTTCTATAAAATGTTTATTATTTTTAATATATGAATCAGTATTTCCAGATAATGGATCAATAATTTTAAGTAAAAATTTTGCCAAATTATGACATGGTGAATTAGTAGAACTAACAATTGGTCTTAAAGGAATATTTTGTTATGTGTCTTTGGTAAGCCATAAAAATGAGGAGGCTTTCTATGATGTGGTGTAAGTTTCCTTCGTTCAAAATCATTAAATTCATGTTTGTATTTAAACAAAGTTCTGTAAATTTTGCTCTCTATTGATTTTGTTGGATCTTTGTTTAGTTTTGAGTAGGGTCCCTCATTTACAAGAGTCACGATTTTTGTGTTATATATATCTTTATCTATAATGACTGTGGCATTACCTTTGTCTGCTGGCAATATTTTTATACTTTCATCGCGTTTTAAAGAATTTATCGATAACTTTTCTTCTGGAGTTAAATTATCTCTAATTTTGTATTGCTTCTCTAAAGCAATTTTTGCCCGTATGCGATATTCATTACCATTATCTGTTGGTAAATTTTGAGCCGTTTTTTCTATTGCTGCTACTATATCAAATTTTGGAACAGTTTTTGGGTTTATTGCAAAATTTAAACCTTTTTATAGGACAAGCCTGTCTGAAATGGACAAAAGTCTTTTTGACATATTAATGACAGTCCTGTCAATTAAAGGATTATTATTTATATTTTGTAATTGCCTAATCTGTTTTTACCTTATTAAGTTTCTAAATTTATGTAAATGCGTACCTTTTTGCAGATTAAAATATTTGAATTGTTCTGCAGATATTTGTACAACCTGGCTACCAATGTTAAAAGATGAACTCAACTCAACATTATCTAAAAGAAAATATCATCAGTTCTACGTTCTGTGTAAGTAGTAAGTATCTATGGAAATAACATAAACAGAATCTTAAAGCTGTGTATTTGACATACACAGCAAAATAAGAGTTCTTCCAAAAAAAAAAAAGCTTTGAAAACGGAAAGAGATTACTTTCCGAAACGTCAGCAAAATACATTATTTCTGTGTTTATTCCGATTTATATTATTTGCAAAACATAACCTTTGACTTTTCCTTTGGCGTAAACGTCACGGGCGCGGAGGCTTTTTTTCCAATAATTCTATTATTTTGTAGATTCGGTGATTTGTTTTGAAGAGGATAATAATACATGTGGTAGAACACCCAAGTAATAGGAAAGGATACTTTTACAAAATGTTCCCCACAACAGAGTTGAAATGTGGTTTCAGCAAGATGGCGCAACACCCCACAACTCTAATATTGTTGAAGATTATTTAAATAACCTGTTTCCAAGGCGCGGGATTGGCACATCAGGACCGGTTAGATGGTGCGCGCGTTCTCCAGACTTGACCCCTTTAGAATTTTTCTTGTCGGGATATTTAAAAAATCAAGTATATCAACAGCTAATAGAAGGTATGAAAGATTTATACAATAAAATCTACGCTTGCGCTGGTGCAATTAATAGATACACATTTAAGAACATGTAACGAGGTATTGTTACATCGCTTTAATATGTATATTCAAGCAAACTGAAGTAATTTCGAGCATCTATTTTAAATATTATTGTTGTCAAGATGTATTGTTCAAAAATAAATTACCTTATTTAAATTTAAAAATTACAGCACTTCAAGTTAGACAATAAAATTAAAATATCGCAAGAACTAACAGATATGACTTTTTGGAATAAGAACAATTTTGCTTAAAATTTAATTCTTAATGGAATTGAATTGTTTCAAACCTTCCTCGATCGAGAAATACTTTTAAACTGCAGCGTCATCTCTGGTGGTAATGTTATAATAGTAAATTGTACTTCCTGAAGAAGGCATTAATCAGAGAAATCTATTACCGTTTACAGAATAAAAATATATTTTTTAGTCTCCGATATATCGGCTGTGGGAATGTTAACTGAAACACCCTGTATATTAAAACGGCGGGTCAACTTGTCCCAACGATTTTGTTGATTAGATCAAGTCGCTGGAGAATGCATATACAGGATGTGCCAATAAAAACTTCCAGGCACAATATTTCGGAAGAGAATATATAGTATTTAGTTATATAACGCACAAAAATTTTTAACGGAGCAAACCTCTGTTTCAACTGGATTGATTAACCAATTTTTTGAGTATAAAATCACCCAAGTGTACTTTATTTGGAAAAGACAGAGACTATAATAAAGTCAACTTATTTTCGAAGAACAAGTGTAATGTTCCTAATTTGTTATTAATTTTTTTACAAGATGTCTTAAAATTCTGACAAATGTAACCGTTGACTAGTATAAAAAATAATCTTCGATCATCAAATCAAATATTATGTGTAAAATAATAATTGTCAATTAAAGAAATATATACTCAGAAACAAGAACACTCACCTTCAACCCATTTTTCATTCATTACTCTCCGGCCAGTTGAAGTAGGCAAAATCAATTTTTCTCTACCATTTTTCAAATCAACCTAAAATTAAAAAAAACAACTTATTAAGGGGTGAATTTGAATATTAAGTTCAAATTTTAGTTAGAAATTAAATTGTTTGTACTTTTTCTGATGTATGCATGTAGTGTTATGCATTTTTATTTATTCTTGGTTACTCAATTCCCCAGAAATACATAAAATATAAAAATAAGTCTATCGGCAGAAATTCTGATGCCTATATACTTTTCTTTTTCTCTTATATAAGGAAATAAGTAAATCGGAATTTGAAATTGGTGGGGAGGGTGGCCAAGAAAATTATTGAACCACCGCACTTGGGCCCCTTGTACTTCCTCCCTGTAGGCAGACCCTCGCATAGGCCTCCAACCAACTTAATCTTGCAAAATAGGTGGTGATGCTGCCTAGGAATATCTCCCTTACATCGGCCAAAGTAGGCCAACGTTCTCCCAAAATAGATTATCTGATTGATGAGGCAGCAAAACAGTCACAGAGTACATGTTGAACCGTCTCATCTTCTTGTTCACAACCTCTACAGAGAGATGTTTTGCTTAATCTCATGTTGTGTAGATGTTTCCTTAACGGACAGTGTCCAGTTTGGATTCCCTTTATAAAACGTAGGTTCCTTCTGGACACTGCCAGATATTCAGTCTATATATGTAGTTTTGTTGGGATATTTTAGTAGTTCCCTAGCAAGCTGACAGTTGTTTGTTTCATTCCACAGCTTCTTGAATTCAATATGGATGTTATCTTTAATTATTTGTGTTATCGCCGTGATCGGTAACAGACTGGCCGGGCCTGGTCCAAAGATACTTAGGCCTGTTGCCTTCTTGGCCAGTCTATCGGCTACTAAGCTGTGCATGTCCTTTCACACAGGACACCAGTATGTTATTCATGCTAGAGGCACCCACAAGTACTTGGTGACATTCCCATACTGCTCCTGTCGTAATTTTGTAACTCCTCAAGGCTAGTAAGGATTGTCTACAATCTGTGTAGATCCCGATTGTTTTGCCTGTAGTTTGTCTTCGGACAATCTCTTTTGCAGTCATGGTTATGTCCGCCAGTTTCGTCTGTACTACGCTGGCTCGCCCATCCATAGCCCATTTATATTGTATTTGCAGACTTCTGCAGTATGTTTCACATCCTTCCTCATCCTTCTTTTTTGATCCGTCTTTGAAGATGTTGATCACGCCTTCGCCAGCAGCCTCCTTCTCACTATTCGTCTATATTACGTAGGGTCTGTCAAAGACAAACCGGGGAGAAATGCAATCTCTGCACACCTGTAGAAAAGGCGTCTTCCTGACAGCTTCATTCCACAGGCGACTTCCGGCTTCTGCACAGCCTACATTTGGTTGTATGCCAACGGATTTGAGGCGTACCATTGTTGTCAGAGCTACTTCTCCTAGATATATATCCAGTGGTGGCAGACACAGCATTACCTCCATAGCTCTCGTTGGCGTTATTGGCATAGCTCCGGTTTTGCTTAGCCAGGCAACTATTTGCACTTGGCTGAGCTTGACCTTAGCTATGGTCTGCTTGCTCTTAGGGCACCAAACCACAGCTCCATAGTTTATCATTGGTCTTATGACGGCAAAGTATATTCATATGACCACTTTGTGTTTCATTCCCTAGGTATTTCCCACGGTCCTGCGGCACTGCTGATAAGAAATGTAAGCCTTCTTTAGTATTCTATCTATGTGAAGATTCCATGTTAGTTTGGTGTCGAAAATTGAAGCGTAAATAATAAATTAGTCCACTAAATGGTCGATTTAAAAAATGTAAGATACAGGCAATTTGTTGTCCAGAGCCCAATATCAAAAATTGTGAGATAGGTGATGAAGCTCCAAACAAGATCTCCAATGCTTCGTGGGAAAAACACGTTTCAGTTAAGCACATTGGTAATAGGACATATCCAATTGCTTCTCTTAAAACCTGCAACAGTCAAGACAAACATATTTTAAGCATTTGTTATTTAAAGTTATTATATGCCTACTACACCAAACATATTTCCCTAAGCTAGACTTAAAAATCTAACAATCCAACCTTTTTGATGTCTTCACCCATGTCCTTTCTCGTTCGGAACTTACCTGAAATAAAAATCAAATTTAAGTAAAAGTATTTTACATCTAAAATATGCCATCGAACGTGGTAAAATTTCTGTATCTTTTCGTCGTCACATTGTGTTACAACTATTAACAGTTTTTGCAATTATATGAGAAAATTCACCTTTAACTCCTTTCCCTTTCGCTACTCGTCAGTCAAATGAAGTAGTTAGAGTCAGCTCTTCTCCTCCATTTTTAAAATTTACCTGGAACAATAGAAATATATCTTATACAATCATCAAAATCATTTTAAATAAAATACTACAAATAGTTAAGGAATATTGAATAGTTTCATTATTTTTTATTAACTGAATTTAATACTGGTCATGAGACATTAAAAAATTGTCTCGGTATATTAAGAATAGAACTAAAACCATCAGAAGTGTTGGATCCATTTAAGTCGAGAAATGTGACAATTTCGCAAGTTAGCAACACCAAACCCGTACAGTCGATAGCTTTGTCATTCAGTAATTTGTTCGATCTGTACAAATAATGTTACATTGACTGTGGTTGAGAGTCAACTACATGTACTAAGAAATTAAAAGAAAAATCTTACGACTTACCACTTAGGCCTGTAGTTTGAGGTCCATAAGAGAAGATGAAAGTATAAAGTTATCGGTCACTCGTACGCCCGCGTAAATCAAGAGTACCTGTAGCAAACTGCTTTTCAGAGGGCTAGGCCCCCAGAAAATCGGACAGTACCTAACCTTAACACTTGCCATATCCCAGGAATTCAAAGAATAACCGAGATATGTGCAAGATACTCGTTTAGGGCTAGACTCGAGATTCAACGTCCGATTGTTTAATATACGAGATTAAACTGTCTTTTCACGATTTGCCTTTCACTAATTTCATCGAATTAACCCACTACTGGCCTCAATCTGCCTACTCCAGTAGCCCACCGGTCATTCTTTTACTCTTAGCTTCCAGCACACTTGGTTTTATACCGGGTTGATCCAGTCCTTTAAATTTTAAATACCGATACCGACTTTACTTTGTTTAGCACGCACTTAAACTTTTATGCTTTTAGTCTGATTAGTAGGCTTGCTAGACGTTTGCTGGCCTCAAAAGTGGAAACTGAAAAAAAAAAGAAATTATTTTAATTTAAGTCAATGATACTTATAATAAAAATAATTATAATTAGGGTTTTTAAAACTCATAGTTTAGTTTCTAGATCGTTATTAATGAACCTTGATACGGTCCTATTAATATAAGTAAGTATCGACTTATAGTGATCCGATTTCAATACAGAACAGTACTTTATCGAATGTAAGGAAGTTTAAATAATAATAAAAGGAATTCTCATAGTTCCGAGAAAAAAATGGTCACATGGTAACGGAGTCATCAGCAAGCTCACTACTAGACTCATAATCAATAACAATAGACTCTACGGGCGGCAAAATGTGATACTCTTTTTCTTTATTTATAACGTGATCAGCGGATTTTTTTCATAAATCGGATATTACGGTTCTTATATTATCTAGAATTACAGCGCTTGAAGTCGGATTCTGATTGTATTTTCTCAACTCATGTTTTACACTGTCCCAAATCAATTCTATTGGATTAAATACGCAGTAATATGGCGGAAAACGTAACAAACTATGGCCGTGTATTTCTCAGATAAGGTCTATAACATATTTTTTTTTAAATTACTTTCTTTGTTTAGTTGTTCAGCTATTCAGCGAACCATTTGTCAAACAAATTCGCGGTCATATCTTCGTGACAGCCAGCAGAACACTATTTTATATTTTTGGCTAACAAGAGCAGTACGTTGGATACGAACCGATTTTTACTACTGATATGCAGAATTATAATACAATTTCCCCTTGAACATGGTGCATTTAAAGTACAATGGACGCTAAAAGTGGTGACGTCACCATCACGCTGTAAAATACGAATTGCGTTCCAAACGATTTCAGAACCTCATGTACTGCTGCTATTAGGGTCCAAATTAGGAGCACCTTTCTAAATATGGCTATTTTGGCGTTATTTTTCATATTTAACTCTTGACACCTGTTTTTATATAACTATAACTGATGGATATAAATATTCTACCAGTTAAAAATGTTTTAATTTGTTGGAATAATAATTAAAACAATTATTTATATTTCAAATGCATGTGTACGATCGAACGATCGTCTTAGCTTATTTTGTTTCTGTCTGTAAATTCTTGTCAATATTTAGAGTATTTGAGGTTAAACTTCTTTCGTGGATTAATCTTTGCTTTTATGTACTTTCTAAAAAACTGCATTGTAGTAGATAGTTTTGTTACATGTTTCTCTGCCAATATACTTTTTAATACAGTTTTAATATAGGAACAAACAAATTTCACTGGCAATAATTAAAAAAAATATTTCAATACTTAAATAATGTTATTGAGTAATTTGTAATATATCTTTATGTGTCTGTATGTTAAGAGGCAATAAGGTTCACTATTAATTCAGTATGGAAACATTGAGGTGGGCATGAAACGTCACACTAATAGCGTCTATTTTGAGTCGTGTCTTGTAATTAACAGTATCATGCATATCAAACCACGTCTCGTCAAGATATATCACCATCTTATTTGATTCGCGGTACTCTTTTATTTAACGCAAATATTCCTGTCGACTTTCCACAATACGGTAATTCCATTGCTATTAAACGGTTATTAATTTTTTTATATTTAAATCCGCACTCTAATAAAATACCTCTTAAAGTTTCCAAAGATTCATTTTCAAAGTAGGGACTTCATTTTCTTGATAAAAATTATAAACTGTTCTTCGGACAACGTCTTTTGGAACATCGTCAATTTTCCTAAATTTTTGATTTTACCGTTTTGTTTTACCAGAGTGATCTACAACAACCCGTTTTTAATAACAAGATTAATAGTAAAAATCGGAATCTTAGTTAATTCAAACATTTTTTTTATAATATCTGTATCCGCCATTTAATTATTTTCGCTCTTTTTAGCAGATATACTGAGAAGTCAAAAAAGTGTGCTTATGACAATAAAACTTTAAAACACGAAAGTTGGATTGATCGCGTAGTGATGAAGACTTAGTTGGCGAAATATCCGTGACTTGGCATTTCGAACAGCAAATGAACTGTTATAGAACATAACAACCAGTTCGTTTTATAACCTATCTAATTTTAAAAACGTAGAAGTTTTAAGTGATAATAAACCGATACGTTGATGGTGAAAAACTATTAACTTTTATTTCAAGAAGCTGCATAAACTAACCGTCGTAGCATCGACCAAAAAAACCTCGTAAAATTTTTAGTGCCCACCTTAATCTGATAACATCAAATAAGGCATAAAACGCAACAAAATCACTGCCATAGTATAAAGTGTACGAGCCTCCGATAAACATCAGGTGTTCCATCTATCCATCTCCAAGAAGTTTCTGAAGATTTCTTAGAAATGGGAAGGAAACCTTCCCAGGACAGGTCTAAACAGATGTTCAATCCTTAACACCATAACATCAAATATTTGTGGACCATTTGTATTCGTATTTGCATACAACATATGTAAAATGAACTGAACTGTATCTAATGACAGCCTGAACACAGAGGCGTAGGTACGGGTCAAGATTTTATTATGTATCCTTTTTAATATAGTAGATAGAATAGAATAAAATAGAAATTTATTCACCTTAAATGGTACATGAACGTTTTTGGTTTTGTTATAAAAATATACATAAAATATGATCTCCATAAAGTATATGAACAATAGAAATATAAAAAACAAACTAATATAAGTCATAAAAAATGTATACAATGTACAAAACAAACAACAATCAACAATCATGTTATACATGACTAGTACAATCAATACGTAAATAGCATGACACAAACTGTTTTCCATTACAATGTGTATTTAAACATATTTTTAATTTGCCCCTAAATAACCTAAGCCAAAAATATTTGTCATGTCACAACTATGACTTCCAAAATATCATTTAAATTTTAAATGACCTTATTTATCAAAATATGGAAAAGTATCATGATAAGAAGTTGTTTGTAATTACATTAAGTATCTAAATGTGAAGTTTGGCTTGAAAATTTAAATGTTTTAGTTTCTTCATTTTTTCCAAAAATATGTAATTTAATATTTTTATGTATTTTGTGTTTGTCAGTTACTTTGAAATGTTTTAATGGAAAAAATACAGTAATGTTGCATTTCTTTTTTAAATGTAAATTAATAATGGCAAAACAACATTTTTACAAAAACAACAGCACAATCGTAGGCTTATTTTCAGTAATTCTGAACCCTTACTGTGTAATTTTGCACGATAATGGACTTAAATATTAAAAAAACAGCCTTGTTATTTATTGGTTTCCATAATTTATTGGCCTATTCCCATTAACATAACCCCTATATTCAAAAAACCATTGTTCATTTAAATCAAATTTAGATCACATAAATAAAACTCAAAATGCTTATTAAAATTGACTTCAAGAATAGTGCAGTAAAAAAAGCATTTTAATTTGCACAGTCTGGATACAGCAAGATTATGATTTTATCCTGTTTTGAGTATACCGGGAGTATATTCCTAAGTTTTGGACCTTGAAAACCTTGTGTAACTTTTTTTTTATAAACAATTAAAGTTTTTTTACCGCGTTTTTCGAGCTTAAAATGTGAATAGCTCCGGTTCTATAAGTAGGATCGGGGCAAACTAAAAACCAGTCTCTTCATAATAAAATTGAATAAATCCTCGTTGGTTTCAAGTATCTGAAGTACGTACATAACCTACAAAACTGAAAAACAAGAAAAAAAACAGTTTTTTTCATATTAGTACTTAAGACCGTCAACTAGACCAATTTGCATCATACTTTCAGAATATATATATTTTTTTGTATTAAAAAGACCCTGAAAAGTTGGTGTCAAAATATTGAACCCATTGGCCAAAATTGCATTTGTTATCTAAAATTTGAAATGCCCGTCATTTTATGCCATTAAGTCCAAAATGAAAAATTATTTTTCAAAATGTAGATCTCGACGCCATCTTTCGAATACAAGTAAAAAGAAATTTTTTTACATTTTTTTATAACTCAAATAACGACAATTGCATTTTTTCGGCCATTTTGAAAAAAATAATTTTTTTATATAATCGATTCATATCTATATTGGATAGTCATGCTGCGCCTAGGCTAATTGCAATAAGTTGCATAGATGGCGCTCCTTGCAATATGCTTGTACAAGCGTACAATTTCTGACTTAAGGTCTCCAGGCAATGTGATTCAATAATGGCAAAGAGAAATTCACTGTGGTGATGCTCACCTAATCTGTACTAACAAAGGCCCAAGATGCCTAGATGATGTAGTTGTAAGGTCGTGAGCAAAAAAAATAGGACAAGTCTTATAACGGTATTTTGCTAAAATCTAGTTGTGTACATCTAACTTTAATTTTTGTGACATTGTCAGTTAGTTGTCATAATTTATTGCAAGTGTGCAAAAAACTAATATGCCTCATATAAGCGATTTAGTTAAATCTGGAGTTATTGCTAAAGCAGAAGATGGATGTCAATGAGACAAATTGCACTGCGTTATAATATTGATAAAAATTGTGTGTAACATTTTAAGAAAGTGGGGAATAAACGGTACGATTAGTAGAAATCCTGGATCAGGGCGAAGAGGGATATCAACTCAACAACAAGATTTGCAATTGGTAAATGCTTTAGTAGAAAATCCATTTCACTCAGTTATTCAGGCTGCTGAAGAAACGATTTTTCCTGGATCGAGTAGTACTGGTCGCAGGCGAGTAAGAGAATCGGAGCTACGCTGTCATGCAGCAGCGCAGAACATAAAGAAGCTCGAGTAGGATTTGCGCTTGAATTTTTAGCGCATGATGTAAATTTTTGGAACAATGTAATCTTTACAGACGAAAAAACTTTCCAGTCAAGACACAGCGATTTTATTCGTGTTTACCGCCCTCCGAATACTCGATTCGATGAGAAATATATATCTAACAATGATAAAAGTGGTAGATTTTCCGTCAATATGTGGGCTTGGATATCGGCACGTGGTTCTGATGTTTTGTGGCATATTGAGGAACGATTTAATAGTGAAACGTATATTAAGATTGTAAACAATATTATGCTCCCTTCTGTCACAATTATTTCCTAATAATGAGTTCATATTTCAACAAGACAATTGTTCCGTTCATACTGCTCATACCATAACTAACTGCTTTCAAGATAACAACATCAATGTTCTTAATTGGCCCAGTCATAGTCCAGATCTTAACCCTGTGGAAGAAGTATGGGGAGTACTCGTAAGAAGTATCCAAAAACGAAATGTGAGACCACGGAATGCGAAAAATTACTGGAAGTAGTAAATAATGCATGGGAAAATATTATTACTAATGATTATTGTATAAGGTTATTTAATTCTATGCCAAGCAGGCTTATAGAAGTTATAAATAGAAATGATGCAATAACGAAATATTAATAGTTAGTTTCTTGTTAAGTAAGATATCCTTTGCCCTTTGATCCAGGGTTTCTACTAATCGTGCCGTTTATTCTCCACTTTCTTAAAATGTTACACACCAAATTTTTGTTAATGTTATAACGCAGTGCAATTTGTCTCATTAACCATCCATCATTTATTATAGCAATAACTACAGCATTAAAATAAGAAATAAATTAAAAGTGATATATGTTTTATTTCGGCTACTCATTACATATTCAAATGGAGACAGATTTACATTAGAAAAAAAAGTTGTCCTATTTTTTTCTGCTCACGACAAAACCTACCATACATAAGTTAAATATTTCAGCTGGAGGTTTTACTACAATCACTTCTAGATCTTGTTAGTGAGGTTCTTAAAAAATTCTTATTATTCAAAAATTGTACTTTATGCAAATTACAAGAAATAGCTTTACCATCTTTGGGCATTAGACTAAATTTTCATTAAATATTGGGCCAATATATGATTTCAAATAATAATTTATATTGGAATGAAATATTATATGATATAATTTTGAAATATTTGTTGAATATAACTTAACCAATATTAAGTCCATATACGAAAATGTTCACATTTTTTATTGGTTGAATGTTGCGTTTTTTACATTGAGCCAACGTTTTTGTAATATTAAACCAATATTGGTTCAACATTAGTGTTCTACCTGGGTTATCTTGCAAAGTTTCGCACTCGCTTTCGGTTTCCGATTCTGATATATCGGTACAGCTTAAATCTGTGTCTGGTTCATCTATATCATCTTCTTCAACTTCACGATTTTCTTCTTCGTGCATTCTGTACAATTCTTTCAATTAATGCCTCCACAATATTCACACAAACTTGTACATTGTAACTCCCTCTACCATCCCCATTACCACCCCGCCCTATTATTAAAGGGATTAAAAAATTAAATTGGGATTTGGTGTGTGTAAGACAACTAAAAGCCTGGAAAAAAATTTTTTGGCATTAGCCGCTCCCTCTACCACCCCTATTGTCACCCCCACCCTATTATTAAAGGGAATAAAAAATTAAATTGGGATTTAGTGAGTGTACGAGAACCAAGGGACTTTAAAATTTATTTTGACATTAGCCACCCTCTATACCACCCCCACCTTATTATTAAAGAGAGTGAAATGTTACATTGGGATTTAGTGTGTATAAGACTTGGATACAAAATCTGGATGTGGAAGTAGTGATTCCTTGGGCAGCGGTTTTTAAAATAAAACATGGTATGGCTCCAAGATATTTATGCGATAAATTGAGATTCGTACGAGATGCTTATGGATACTCGTGGAACACTCGTAGTGTAAATGATCACCTCTCTACCACTATGGTAGAGAGGCATGACAATTTAATGGAATCGAAGTCTCTATTCTGTAAGAGTATTCTGGTATTTAGTTCAGCATTATATTATTATTATTATTATAACACCAGAAATAGTCCTTTTAAAATTTGACGATGGGCGCCACTGCGTCGGGTTTCATCCACGGCATATTCTATTCCAACTTGTCAACAGCTTTAATAATACATATATTTTTAAGATAAATAATTTAGATAATTATGATCGAATTAAAATAAGAACGGTTTTTTTATTATATGTAAATGCCTAAACTTTGTACCTTTTTTGTGCCTAATTATTTTTTATGCGTATTAAAAACTCGTTAAAATTTGTTTTCTGATTTCTATCTAAAAGATAAAAATAAATTACTCATTTTTAATTTTCAACTTTTCGATTAAGGCGGCGCGGCCCGAGCTTAAAACGAAATGGATTTGAATTTAAATAAGAAGAGATTTCGTTTGAGATTTTTGCTTTGTAAAGAATACGTAAAGAGGATCCGGAGACATTAAAAACTGGGAAACTAAGAAGTTCGCGTCTGATAAGTACAAAACAAAACCTGTTGAGTTTTAAGTTTTAATTATCACCGCTTAGTTGAAGGATAGATGATATCGTTGGCAGCCTTAATGATTTTCAAACATTACATTTCAAGCACTCTTCATACTTCATTTAATATGAACCCAAATGAAACCAAACGGCTATAGTCCAGGAAAAAGTGTAGTTACTTCTGCCACACACATGACATACACGTAATAAATTCAGTATTAGCCAAAGTAAATTTTTAAATATTAATGTTTTTACCCCTTCCCAATTCGCTTGGATCACCCTCTCAAGGAGACCTATATCGGTCTGGGTGAGGGAGACGAGCCCTACAGTTATTGGTGGGTATTACGGCCTAAAGTCAGGACAAGCAAACGAGGTCCCAGATCTTACGAATCCTTGTAGTGAGAGCGAACAATAAAAAGAGAACAAGTAAAAAGAATACCACTTATTAGAAAAATCAGCAAGGTGTGCCACACAAAATTTAAAGGTAAAAATCATACAATAAAATATATAACAGATATATCAAAGACGGGTTTTCTCAGGTTCGCTAGGGAAAAGAATTATATACTATATATATATATGATGTGTTGTTGTACTTCCGGGTATTCTCCCGCGTCGATGGTCGACTCCTCCAGGAGTCACGGTTGTCTAAACGGCGTTTCGGCAGAATCTCATCTGCCATCTCAGTTCGAGCAATGAGGAGCACCAGTAGGCAGCTTTCAGTGAGAACCTGAAGATGGTAGATGAGATTCTGCCGAAACGTCGTTTAGACAACCGTGACTCCTGGAGGAGTCGACCATCGATGCGGGAGAGCACCCGGAAGTACAACACTTCATTTAACACCCGCGAAAACCTAAAAAAACACATATATATATATTGGAAAGATCCTTGCTGGCTGCAGAAATCTTCGCAATGATTAGATAAGAGTTTTACTCAATCGTAAAGTGTAAAACAGGGCAATTCGTATACCAAAATTCGTGTACCAAAAAATAGCAAATTATCCAATAGTCCAAAATCCAAATAATCCAAAATAGAACAGTTGGCAAGTTCTAATAAGTTCTAAGTTCAAATCTGGCCTTACCAAAATTGTCTATAATTAAAGTTACAAAGTTATTCCCAAAATTAACCTCTAACGTGAGCATGTGTCTATAATTAATCAAAAAAATTCAAACTTACCTAGGATACTACTTCTAGACGATAACCTGCTTATTAATTCGAATAAATCGAAATTTCAATTAAACAAACCAAAATATTAATTGAAAATTAGGTTAAATTTAGTTGATGATCCGGTATCAGACCGACTAGTAATCACGTGCCTTTTTAACTAAATTAATCCTTAGCAAAGTTTTAGGCTCAATTTCTTGATTTAAAAAGGAAGTTTGAAGGAACTTGCCTGACTTTTATAACTATTCTAACCCACAAAAACAAGGGGAAATGACTTAAACTGACAGTTCGACAATTCGGCTGTCAGAGTACCAACTTGTGAAATGTTAAAAACGAAATCGATTTTTGTGGACTTTCGATCATAACTATCTTTACACTATCATTTTGTAGACAATTTTCATACGCTACTTATGATAATAGTTTATATTTTAGATTTCCTAAGATATACACATCTATTTAATAAATTGGCATGTTGGCGAAAAGTGGTAATTGGATAGGGAATTGGAGCGTGGTGACATCTATCGCTAAATGTGTAATTTATTACTACAAGTTGGTAAATTGACCTACTATTATTAACCTGCGGAAACCAGCGAAAGATGGCACGTCACATGGGTAATCGTTATGTAGGCCCCTAAACTGGACCCAGTTGCGCGCCGCTGGACGCCTTGCTATGCTCGCCACTGAAACCCGCTAAAACGCCGATACTGCTTTTCTTATCGCTTCTGTATTGAAATAAATATATTATATTTACTCTTTCGCTTTGGCTTGTGTTGTAAAGTTCTACATTATCAATAAAACACATTTTTTGGAAATATTTATTTATTCTAACATAACTTAATAGATGTTGTCTGTGTTTTTACAAATGTGCAACAAACACCCTTCCAGGTAACCTTTGTCTTTAGATTTGTTGTGTGTTTATGTTTATAACACAAAAACCTTGTTAATATTATTCTCAAAATAAACATCTTTACATAAATACAATAGACCTCAAATACTTAATCTTTGTCTTAGTAATTTCATTAAACTACGAAAGATGTCCGTAACACCGTCTATGATGATTGGATTTTCCCAAAAGCAAAGGCAAGGACAATTTGGTAGAGATTAAATTTTTATCACCCAAGCTAGCCAAATTTTACTCAAGAGCTGTCACAGTAAGAGAATTTTCAATTAAATTGATCTAAAAATGCAGATTACCAATATAAAATACAATCCAATTTTGCACTTATTAAGTAGAAAGTCTCACTTTCAATCCAACCGAAAGTACCAATAATTTTAGATTTTTAAATAGCACCCTGTACACATTTTTGTAGATTTAGATTCCACATGAAATTCTCTATAAGCAATGTCAGTTTAAAATATTATATATTCAACGTCTCTACCAGGTATGTCCGTTGCTATGCCTCTCTACAATTCAAGCTGTTGTTCAGAATGACTCTAAAACAAAAGAGTGCTGTATGAAACTGTTTTCGTGGAACCGGGCAGTGCCGTACGTTTATCTAATATTGCGCGGTGGTTTTCTCCTAATAAAAAAACGTCAATTGTTTGTGTTATATTTACCTAAAATAAATATTACTATCTGTAATATTTCTTTCAAAAATTTAATAATAAAATTTAAAAATAAACAAAAGAGTACCGCGAATCAAATAGGACGGTAACATATCTTGACGAGACGTGGTTTGATACACATGATACTGTTAATTACGTTTGGGTAGATACGACTCTAAATTGTACTTTAAATGCGCCATGTTCAAAGAAAAATGTATTATAATTCTGCATGCCGCAAGTAAAAATAGATTCGTACCCAACGCACTGCTCTTGTCAGCCAAAAATATAAAACAGTTTTCTGCCGTTAGGTAATATTCCCCCAAATTCACTTATCGTTATAGATAACGTTTCTTATCATTCGGGACTACCAGATAATTATACGAAAAAGGAAAAAGATTTATTAAAAACCGTCAAAAAACATAATTAAAAAAAAATTATTGTAGACCATATCTGTGAAACACACGATAAGAGTTTGTTATGTTTACCGCCATATTACTGCATATTTAAAGTGATATTTTTCACTTAATACTCTCCAGTTCCTACATCCCCATGTTGATTATTTCCCAGAAAATCCATAATAAAGTGTGCGAGTAATAACAACAAATAATTTTGAAAAAGCATCTTAAGTAAATTTACAACTAAAAACACTCATATCTCCTCCCGAGCACCCCATACTTGTCTTTTGTCTGTCTGTGTAATTATTTGCAATTAATCTCCAGCCTTAAGTTTCACACACGCGTGCCCGGACTATAAGAGTTTAGTATGGTTTCTATTTATAAATTAACATGCAAATAGAGAATTGTAAGGCTGGGATTGTCGTTTGTTTTCAGGATCGTTCATTATGAACAAAGCTAGCCATTAGTGTCTAGTAGATGTGCTTCATGGTTGTGAAGTACCTTGTAACCCAGTAGCTTTATACATCTTATGTAGTCACTAGTGGCCACTATATCTAACCTATGTATGACCATCCACTTGTGCGTGTACATTTTGCAAATGAGATTCGAGACCCAATGAGTCCACTGGCGTTTCTTATATTTTTTCACAATTTTAATTATCAAGTTCGAGTTAAATTTCCCCATCTTGTGATCAGCAATCAATGCTTTAAAATTTATGGGGGAAAACTTTATTAGTACAAAAGTGGTGGAAGTTCGGGTGAAATCTTGCCAGATCTTGTTCCAGCTGAACGTGAAAAAAATTTTGTGATCTCTCAATATGAGGGGATAATCATAACGCGTCGTCAAATAATTATACTTCGTACTACGCACGACCACCGAATAATGTATGGAAGCACCATCTAATTGAAAAATAACTTGTCTGTTTTCTTTCTCATTTAGTACTTCCATAAAATCCCAAAAATCTGTGTTCAACAAATTAAGAAACCTTTCACAGTTTAATGTATCTTGGAAAACGCTGGACCCACTATACAATTATTGAAGATCCCAATCCAGACTTTAACTTGTTGAGAATATTGACTCTTTGAATTGATCATCCATTGTGGGTTCTCTGTTGCCCAGTACCTAGAGTTCTGAGCAGAAACCACATCATTACTAAGTGTCATCTCATCTGTGAAGAGAATATTTCTTAAAAAATTTTCGTTATTTAAATATTCTCTTTGGCAGAATAAACAGAATTCTAGTCTCCGTTTATCATCACCTTCCTCTAATGTGCGCATAATTTTTGGTTTAAAGGGAAATACTTTATTTTTTTCAAACATGTGCGTATTTTTGATATACCGAAATGTACATCCCATGTAGCCTGCCTCAAGCTAGTTATTGGATTTTCTTGGAAATATTGTAGAATTTCTCTGTCTGTCCCTACGTTCCTCTGCCGTGATTCTTTTTTTAAAGAAACTTTACCTGGTTCATTAAATATCGTGTTTATCCTGAAGACTATCGTATGACGGATTGGTTCACGATCTGGATTTCTTCTATTGAATTCTTTAGCGGCTTCCCTCATTGATTGAACATTATCACCAATTATACGAATAATCTGTATTCTCTCGGCTAAGTTTAAATTTGCCATTTTGAAACTGATTAAAAACTGGTAATTATTCACTTTTTAATTAAGTACCTGTTCAAGACAGCTTGTTTAATAAACGATATCTGTCAACAATCTTGACTTGACAATACAACACAGTAGAAAAACAACAAGATTTTTACAAAGCCTATTATGTAGAAAATTCACATTTTGGGTAACTGGTATCGAGACACTGCATTTTGCAGAATTAACTGTAATTATTAATTTAGTTGGAAACGTGGTCGGCCAATGAGGAAAATTGTTTAAATACTTAAATCGACGAATCCTCAGATAGTGAACCATTCGATAAACTTGAGAATACATTGAGAACGATTCCCAATCATTGTAGATTTAGGATAATATTTAAAAGCGATTTTTACTTAACTCTCGTGGGATGGTTATGGAGAAAATTGGCCGGGTAACGACTGGGTAAAATGATAATGATTCATCAAACATTCTACAATATTTTGAAGAAAATCCAACAACTAGTTTAAGGCAGGCTACACGAGATTCATATGTACGTAAATGGCTTAATGAAAATTTTCCAAACAGATGGATAGGACGAAATAGTCCTCTTATTCATTGGCTGCCACATTCGCGAGATATAACACCTTTAGATTTTCTTGTAGGAAATTATAAAAGAAAAAGTTTACCGCACGAGACTACAAAATGTTATATTGAAAATACAAAAATTTTAAATACTATGTTAGATTTTCATGTTATTTCATCCGTTTGATGGCCGAATTCCGATTTTCTCCAATCATTCGTTTATGTTGTTTATTCATTTTTAAATTAATGTTGAATGTTGCTGTATTATTTTGATACGTTCATCATATGGCCACATGGAGAATCATCTTTAACTGTTTTCTTCGACCGTTTGAATAAACAGCATCCAAGTATCAAATTTACAATGGAGACCGAGCAAGATGGAGTTTTACGTTTCTTAGATGTATTAGTGAAAAGGTCACACAATGGCAAGCTGGCCCACGGTGCCTACAGAAAGAAAACGCACACCGATCGTTACCTACATGCGACATCTCACCACCATCCACAACAGAAGAGAGCGTTAATTAGAACCTTGTTCTACAGAGCCAACACAATATGCGACGACGAGAACAAACCCGAGGAACTACAGAATGTCCAACAAGCTTTAGAGAAGAACGGATACAGTCAAAGCAATATACAACGAGTAGTAAATAACCAGAGAAGAACTACAGAAGAAGAACAGCAACAACCAACAACGTATGCATGCCTACCCTACGTCGCGGGAGTCACAGATAGGCTGAAGAAGATTTTATTCAAAAAGAAAGTAGGTGTACGGTTTCGAACAGTGAAGAAAATACAGCAGATGCTTCCCTCAGTCAAAGACCCTGTCCCCAAACTGTTATCAAAAGGTGTTTACCAGTTGAAGTGCACATGTGGTAAGAGCTACATCGGACAAACAGGACGGAGTATCCAGTGCAGAATCAAAGAACACCAGAGAAATACTAGATTTGGATACACGGATAGGTCGGCGATAACAGAACATTTCCATAATAATGAGAACCATAAAATCGACTACGAGGACGTCAATATATTAGACAGGAATACGTGCTATTATCCGCGAATCATTAGGGAATCACTGGAAATTATGAAAAACGTGAACAACTTTAACAGAGAGGATGGGTATCGACTTAGTAACACGTGGAGACTGGTATTGTCAAGTACCAGCACCGTAGTAAGTCACAGTCAACCAAACACGACGAATGAGCAGCGAAGCGAACCAAGCGCGACCAATGACCAGCGAAGCGAAGCGGCGCCTAG
Source organism: Leptura quadrifasciata (assembly GCA_963675555.1). NCBI lineage: Eukaryota > Metazoa > Arthropoda > Insecta > Coleoptera > Cerambycidae > Leptura > Leptura quadrifasciata. Next base: position 1,657,186 of record OY776682.1, on the reverse strand, counting down.
ATATATAACGAGGAGTGTAACACAACAGATTCAGTCTTTAGAATCCTTCTGAAGAAGCTGACAGGATGATCAGCGAAACGTCAAGCCAAGTTCGACGACCACGGCAAGACCCGCAAGAATCTACTTCATTAGACAACGGCCGTGAAAACCTGCATTCTATTATTTGATGTTGTTCATGCTCATCGAGTACATGTCCCCAAAAAAATCGGACAGCGCGTTTCAAAACAAACGCTAATCGAAGCATTAGCGTTTGTTCATAATACGCAGTTATTGAACTTAACGCGTCAGGCTTGCAATTCAGCGCTCAGCGGGGCACATAGCCCGGAGAGTAGCTGTTTGTAGCAGTCTGGTTACGTGCCTTATAGTAAAATAAGGATTTTATATAGGAGCTTGCTACTGAAATGTTATGTTTTAATAATATATATAATATAATTGATCGACATTGCTACTGATAAGCAATATATTAAAATGGATTTCGGCACGCCCCTGTACAACGGCTAGCGACATACAGGCAAAAAGGCGCTTAGCCTTTTAGGAACCTCTTGTCGGTACAGAGACAGAGAGACTTTTTAAGTTTCTATTCAAGCGGTGAACTTCCGACTGCATACTTTTTTTTATAATACTTCTAACATAAAAGATGAACCAGTGATTGCAAAAACGTCTAGCCGGACTTGTATGTAATTTACTAAACATTAATTATGAAAAATACAATTTATTTATAGAAGAATCAGGCTTATGCTATGCAACACGATAGTTGTTCCTACTAACGCGTCACATCTTAAAAAATGATAATAGATACTAAGAATCCACATATTGTTGTCGATATATTTCAATCAGTTCATGTAATGGTAAAATACCGAAATCACAAAGAGATATGGGTATATTTCTTATTAACGGTAATAATATTAAAAAACTTTTAGTATTGAAATTTAAAAATTACGGTTAGGTAGATACGCCTCAAAATAAATTGTACCTAAATGCGCGCCATATTCCAGGGGAAAACGTATTATAATTCTGCATACCAGAAGTAAAAATAGGTTCGTATCCAACGCACTGCTCTTGTTAGCCAAAAATATAAAACAGTGTTCTGCTGACTATCACGAAGATATGACCGCGGATTTGTTTGAAAAATGGTTCGCTGAACAGCTGTTACCTAATATTCCCCCAAATTCAGTTATCGTTATGGATAACGCTTCTTATCATTCGCGATTATTAAATACAGTACCAAACAATAACACGAAAATGGACAATTTAATAAAGTTTATGAGATCTAAAAATATAAATGTTCCTGGGAAAATTCTAGTAAAAAATATATATTGAAAACTATCAAAGAACATAATTTTTAAAAAGTATATGTTGTACACCATATCTGCGAAACACACGGCCATAGTCCTTTACGTTTACCGCCATATTACTGCATATTTAATCCAATAGAACTGATGTGGGGCAGTGTAAAACACGATGTGAGAAAATGCAAATCAGAATCGGACTTTAAGCGCTGTAATACTAGACAATATAAGAACCGCAAATTCAGAATTAGACAAAAAACGACATATGGAAAAAATCCGTGAATCACGTTATAATCAAAGAAAAAGATATCCCATTTTGCCGCCCGTAGAGCCCATTGTTATTCAGGTAGGGGATGATTCTAGTAGTGAGCTTACTGATGACTCCGTTACCATGTGGCCATTATTTTTCTTGAATCTATACGAGTTTATTTTATTATTATTTAAACTTAGTATTTTTTTATTTATATTGTTATTCTGATTGCAGTTACTTAAACCAAATTTGGTATGCAGTACACTTAGATAGGATGACTTAATATGTAATTATATCATGCTCTACAATAATTAACCAGTGGCGGAGATATGTGTACTGAGTACCATGCATTTGGTAAAAGAAGAAGTAACACCCTGTAGAACATTAACAGCGATCACATCCTAAGGTAAGTCCTTCAGCTATAGGTAAAAGTTGTCTCTTTAATATTTTTGCTATCTCTCATAGTTTCACTGATTTTTTCTCTTATTTATTCCACCGTGATTGCAAATACTATTTCTATTAAATTAACCAGGTTTTGTTGTTTTTACTTTTTTTGTTTTGGTTACATATTTATTTTCCTTAGTTTGACAAATGTTATTGTTCTTGACATGCGACGTACATTCCCTTTTTATAATAAAAACAGCTTTTCCTTATTTCTGTTACTGTGTAATCTGGGGTATAGTAAATCCTGTAAAATATTAATAACTGTTCAAGTACTTTTAGTAAGTCATTTTTAAGTAAACAGTTAAACCAGTTTACAGTTTCAAGGGGAGATACGTATTATGTTTATAAAAGAACTAACGACAAAACAAAAAAAAGATTAATGAAAAACGTCAGATAATTTTTTGGCAAAGTGTATTTACAGATGTTTAAATATGCATTAGAGACGTGAATGATGAATCTCATATGTCCCATTCTTGGGTTGACGTACCATTGTTAACAAACTGCTAATGGCCGATGACAATGTTTACGTATAGTTATTAATGATGGGGTGCCCTTTAATTACATTCACTTTGCATACGGTTCAACGGGCCCAGGTTTGTTTCATTTGTCATGTTTTTTTACGTTAAATCTCACCTGTGTGTTTACTTAGCATAACGAACCCATATGGGGCGGGAATGGTTACCGGACCATGAAGACACCAAGACGCTAAATAAATCTCTACTCAAATCTTATTTAAGTTCGCTTAGATTGACGTCACAGTTTACTGCTTGACCACGATACTATCATTAAATAAATAAGTAATAAATGAACACACCACATATAGCAGACAACCCTCAAGTCCAAAGCCAAAGGCTATTCGGAAGGGGGTTACGCAAAAACGCAGCTAACATCTATTGCACACCGATATTGCCAGTGTCGGTGCCCGACATCGAACCCAGAACACAGCGGAGTTAGACCAAAGCGAATTCCCCACATAACGAGCTCTGACGGAATTTTCTTGTAATGTTTGAGATATTTTTACAAAATAAAAATCATAATTTGACAGAAATCAGAAAATTTGCAATAATTTCTCATTTTTTTTGTGTTTCACTTATAGAACAGCGTAGTAAAAATTTTTCATAGCAATAATGGCCAGATTAGTGCCACTTGCGTAGATTATATGACAACTAATTTTCCTGAAAATATTTCTAATATAAAAATCTTTAATCCCCTAATTGCTAAGCAACTTGCACATGTGCTAACAATATATGAGGTTTTAAATTTGAAATTTCTTATCTGTCGGTCTGTCTGTAACTTTTTTTTTTCTACGCACGTTTACTCTGGAACCGTTTATCATATTGACTTGAGATTTGATACACTTAAGTATTGTAACGAGATCTGGAACTAGATTATATTTTGATCTAATTCCGTTGAAGGGTTCGAAAGTAAATGGGGTAAATAAGGGTAAATAGGCAAAACAAGCAAGTAAGAGTCCATAAAAGTGCAATTTGGCATCAGCCAGCCTAAAATTTTTTTTAGCGTTATCATTTTTAAATTTATCTGCAAAAATTTTATTAATTTGCATTTTTTATGAAATTTGGTACGTACCCATTTAGGAGGGAGCTGAATACAGGGATTTTTATTTTATTTTTATTTATTAATACTGCAACATCTTTTACAATTTTACATTTTCACAATTGTTTATACTCTATATACTTATTATTACATTATAATTGCATATATTATTTGTATAGGTTATGACACCTGAGGAGACCTCGTGTTGTGTCTAGCAGTATAACATTTTTGCTCACATAATTTTATATTTAACTATATCTAATTTATTGCATTTATACTTAATATTACAATACTTATAATTATGTTTACTAAAGCTAGAAAGGTAGGAAGACAGGAGACAGATAATAATAAAAAGAAACACAAATAAGATAAGATAAAACGAGTTTGACTAATACTTATTTACATATTTACAAATTTACAAAGGGCGGATAGTTAAGTTTTTGATGTAACTACTTGCTTAATTAGGCTAAAAGTTGAAGACATATGGTATAATTTTTTACTAGATATTTTTTACATTGTTTTTTGAATTTCTTTTTATTCTGGGCTTTTATATGTTCTGGTAGCTGGTTGTATAGTTTGATTCCATTGTATTTGATTTGTTTCTGGCAGACTGCTTTGCTATATTTTGGAGTTTGATATTTGTTTTTGGTGTTATTTCTTGTTTCATGTTGGTGATTAATACTCGAACCAAATATATGTTTCTTGTTGTGTGTATAAACTACAGCAGCGTGCATATACAGACCTCTCACATTCAGTATTTCATTTTCTACAAATATATTTCGGCAGCTATCTCTACTTTTCTTATTAAAAATTGTCCTTAATATATAATTTTGTGTAATTTGGAGACATTGGAGGGTTGTATTATATGCTGATCCCCAAACACTAATGCCATACCTAATTATGGATTCTGCTAGGCTGTTATACGTCACTAAAAGAGTTTTTCTATTTAGGACACTTTTCAGGTTGTAAAATTTATAAACTAGTTTCCTTAACTTCTCATTTAAGTGTTTGATATGCTTTTCCCATTTTAAATGTTTATCGAAGATAACGCCAAGGTATTTAATAGTAGTGGTGTTGTGTATGTAACTCTTTGTTTCTTCGTCAATCAGCATAGGTTCCATTGTTTGTGGCATTCCTGCCTTTGTTGGGGAGAATGTCATGAAGTTAGTTTTCGCAATATTTAGTTTTAGAGAGTTTATATCTAGCCATGTTTTAACTTTACTTATTGCGGCAGTCGCTTTTTGTCTCGCTAGACTCCAGGTTTCACCCGAACAGATTAGTGCGGTGTCATCTGCATATGATATGATTTTGCAACCAAAGTTTTTCTCAAGCAAATCATTTATGAACAGCAGAAATAGGGTCGGTCCTAAAACGGTGCCCTGTGGCACACCCGTTTTTATTGTTTTCCTTGTGCTAAAAGCGTTGTCTATTTTTACTTGCTGGGGTCTATTTGATAGGTAATGTTTCAGAAGATTATGTACATTTCCCCTAATACCCACTTTGTTTAGTTTGTCCAGTAGTTGGCTATGTGAGACCGTGTCAAACGCTTTTTGTAGGTCTAGAAAAATAGCTATCACTTTTTCGCTCCTTTCAAAATTTGTTATAATGGTGTCTGTTAATAGTTGAAGAGGATCTTCTGTACTTCGATATTTTTGGAACCCGTATTGATTTTTTGAGAGAATTTTATTTTTTTCCAGAAATGCACGGAGTCTGTAGTTTAAGCATTTTTCGAATATTTTTGCAACATTGTTTATCAGTGATATTGGGCGGTAGTTAGTCATGTGCTTTTTATTGCCGTTTTTGTATATTGGGACCACTATACTTTCTTTGAAAACTTCAGGAATGTCTGCATTTTTGAAAATGAGATTAATTATATGAGCAATCGGCTTACTGATGTGACTAGATATTAGTTTTAGCGTTTTTACTGTTATTCCGTCCTTTCCTGGGGATGAGTTATTTTTTAGGCAGCATATAATGTTATTTATTTCAGTATCAGTGACGTCTTCTAAGAACATGGAATTTAGATTTTGGCTTGTGTTGCTGTATTCTAATAGGTTTTGCGTGTGTTTCGGGATTTCTCTAGAAATGTTTTCTCCTATCTCAATAAAAAAATCGTTAAAGGCACTTGCTATTTCTTCTTTGTTTGTGATTTGTGTATTATTAGCTAATATTATTTGCTCTATGTTATCTTTGCGGTTTTTATTGTGATTTGTGACTTCAGTGATACAATCCCAAATTTTTTTATAATTGCTTCCAGCTGACTGAATTTTTTCTTTATAGAAGTTGTTTTTTGTCGTTTTAATTAATGTCGTCACTATATTCCTGTAGCTTTTATAATAATCTTTTAATTCCACGCTATGTTTATTTTTGAGGACTCTTTGTTTAAGTTTATCCCGTTTTCTTATGGCGTTAAGTATACCTATAGTCATCCATGGCTTGAGCTTATTGTTTTTATTTTTTAATTTAATTATATTAGTTGCCTCTCTTAACCTTGAATTAATATTTTCGTAGAATATAGTGATTGCAATATTGGGATTTTTTTCTTCATACAGTTCATTCCATTTTATTGATGCAGCTGATCTTAAAAGTTTGCCGTCGTCTATTTTTATTACGGTTTTCTCTTTTTCCAGTTTCTGCTGTGGGGTTTCGTTAAATTCTATATTAAATATTGTTGGATAATGGTCTGATCTCGCCTCCTAATATCCATACATTTTCCTTTCCTAGTTTCTCCTTGGTTTCTTTGAACAGTTTGTATTTTGCAGGTGTTACATCTTCAGTGACGGATATTCCGGTGCCTTTTAATTTCCCACGGTTTTGGACTGCCGCTTTTTTTACATTCTCTTTTGCGAGACCTATCATTATAGGTCTTTTTCCATTTCTTGTTTTCCCAATCCTGAAGCAGTTTTCAAGGTCGTGGTCTCTTAGGTTCAGCTTCAATTTCCCGTTTAATACCTCTAGTGCTTTTTCAATAACATTTTCCCTGTTGTATTCAGATTTTACGTAAAAAATCGCTAATATGATTTCTTAAATTTTAGCCCCTAGAAAAATCGCGAAAAATATGGCGTTTTGTCCAAAAGTGCAGTTTTTGGTGTTGTATATTTGTATAGAGATGCAGTTGATCCGCAAATTGCTGAAATATTAGTAAACGACGAAACTCTATCTGAAAATCTCTCTGAATTTCAACAAGACGGAGCACCCACACATTTTGATGCGATTGCCCGTCAATTTCTTTCTGGTCGTTGGATAGGTACAAGAGATTCGATGATAGAGTGGCCACATCGGTCACCAGATTTGACTCCATTAGACTTTTTTCGGTGGCGGTATTTGAAGAAAGTCTATCTATCTCAGAGTCGCTAGATGATTTGCGACAAAAGATTGTTCAACGACTTGAATTTTGTAAGGCATGGAAGTGAAGTTTTTTAAAATGCAGCGATAACTACGGTTCGCAATACTGAGTGCTAATGCTTGTCGTTTTGTAAATCGTTTCGTCGTAGCACAGCTGCTCTTACCCTTTTAACATTTGCTAGTGTGCGTATAGAACGAGTTCTACCTTTTGGTTTTTCTCTGGCACATGAAGCGGTACTGCGAAACTTGCGTGTACTCACTTTTTATTTGCTATTCGATTAGGAACTAGATCTTGTGGATTTAAATGAAAGTAACGACGAAATAAACGCTGGGTGATTACAACAGAATAGTTATTTTTTAAATAAGTTTCAACCGCAAAAGAACGTTGAATGTCTGACCAACTCTCCATATTCACAGCTAAACTGACACTTCCCGTAAACGCTTTGACAACTGTCTTACATTTTTATTCATTGTGAAAGTATGGCGACTTGATTTGCATTTATATCTAATTATACTACCATCTAAATTTATTTATATCAAATCAAGCTGTTTTAAAGCATCTTTCTCGGTATATTTTCTCTCGTGTTGCATATTTGAAATAACTGCTTCTAAATTTCATCCTCCGTTCAATGGTTCGCTAACGTCAGAGTATATTAGGCAAATTCATCGGGGGCTTCCGCCTGTATTCACAACGGCCAATTATGAGAGATTGATTTGAGAGTTTTTTTTACCATCAACATGCAGTCTGATCCTTGCAGATGAATGCTGTAGAACAATTTCCAATTAACTCTTTCTCATAATCTTTCCTTCCTCCCCGCTAATTAAGCAACCAAATTGCCTCGTGCATACAGCCTAACCCCCAATTAATGAGTGGCAGATTGTAACCGGCTAGATATCAGTGGCGCGTACAACCCTTCACTTTGGATCGGTTGTCAGATTTATTATTGTTAAGCTATTTTACACGTGAATATAAAGAATCGTTCGATATTGTGATTATTGTGCTGTGACCAGTGCACCAATTGACAAAGCGACTGTGGAAATGGTAAGATTGTCAAATTATGTTCCTGCTAAACGTAAAAAATCGTATTAAACGTAGGTATATGATGCACTAAAGCATCAAAATATTTCCAACGGCATTGATGAAACTTATTTCGAGAATAGCAGGGATTGGAAAGTCGTCCATCTATAGACGTTCAAAACAAAGAAGAAATTATGATGAGACTGTGAATCCACCAAAATCATCTACTAGGTGATCAAAAATTGTTATATAGGAATGTTTCAAAAACATTATTAGCAGAGAAGGACGCTCGCTTTGTGTTTTTTGCAAATAGTGTATATTATGTTTTGTTTTTAGATATTGTTTAAAATATCATAAATTCAGTGTCTCTACCAGGGATGCCCGTTGCTATGCCTCTCTACAATGGCAGACAGCGTCGCGTTATAGTTATAATTTATTCCCTCGTATGTAAGATGGAGTCGAGCAGATGTACAATTGTGCCAATGTGGGCGGCCGGTAAAGAATTCAAGCTGATGTTCGAAATGACCGGTTACAAAACAAGAAAGTGCTGTGCGAAACTGTTTTCGTGGAACCGAGTAGGTGCCGTACGTTTATTTAACCCTGCACGGTTGTTATTTCTTAATAAAAAAAACATAAGCTGTTTGTGTTATATTAACCTGAAATAATTATTAACTGTAATATTTCTTCCAAAAAATATTTTTAGAATGACTTTCTGGAGACCAGTTGATACAGAAAAACAATTTACATACTGAAAATGTTGAAGACGAGGTAACGGAGTCGATCGAATCAAGTTTGGAAGTTTAAGAACCAAAATTAACGCGTGCAAATCCAGCGTCTTCTTTTAAATATTTATAACTGCTTAAAAAGAGAAAATAAAATTACGGATACAGGTATTATAAAAAGAATGTTTGAATTAACTAAAATTTTGATTTCTACTATTAATCTTGTTGTTAAAAAAGAGATTGTTGTAGATCACTCTGTTAAAAGAAAACGGAAAAATAAAAAATTTTTAAAAATTGACGATGCTTCAAAAAGGTTATCCGAAGAACAGTTTATAATTTTTATCAAGAAAATTAAGTTCCTACTTTCAATCCAGTCAGTAGGGGTCAAAAAAGCCTTTACAGGCGGGGTAGTAACAATTTTTAAATATATTGTCCAGGTCTGGGCTTTGACAAACAATTCGAGTTTTCGACCTTGGATGGGAGGGACCGCTTCCGCAGCAGTTGATCCAAAGACGAAAATGTCTCCAACAAAGTTAAAGAAGACAAAACCTCACATTTTTTTGTATATATATATATATATATATATATATATATATATATATATAGGTTTCTCCTTCCCATCTTGGCAAAAACTACTCACACTTCCCCGTACATTTTTGCTAGGCAGTGGTATTTTCTATAACATCAAGTTTTTCTAGTTCCCTACATTTAGAGTCAATGGAATTTTTAGGTAGTGTAAAAAATGTCATTGACTAAATGAGTAAAATTTGTTGGGGTGGGCCATTGAAAACGAAACACGCCTATTTTGGGACACAGACTAGTTTCTTGATTCTTGATTTTTGGTGACAACTTTTGATGTCAAACTTGACATTGACATATTAATCAACCCCCTAGCCCCAGCAACCCCTAACTCAAGAATTTAAATAAGGAAAGGATGTCCAGCGACCCCTCATTTGAAGCGTCTTTCAATTGTTTATGCGACAGCATAGTCGAAATTAATTTTTTCAATTTTTTGTTCGTCCTCATGAAAACCACCCTCTAGATTTACTGGGGTTGGGGTGTTGTTTGGGAAAATCCTGATACCCGTCACCTTTTATCTTTTGAGCAACACATTTTGATGTCAAATTTGACTTTGTCAGGTCAACCCCCTAGCCCTAACAACACCCAACAAAAACGAAAATTGCAGTAAGGTGGTCGAGTGACCCCTCATTTTAAAGGTATTTTGGTGCTTGAAGATATCTTTATTAGTTCAACAAATGCTCTAATTGTTTCTTTTTAAGAAGCCTGTAGTACACATGTTTTTCTTAAGAAGTAGGTTTCGTTCTGTTATCGGAATACACAGATAATTTTTTATTCGACTTTTATTAGGTCATTTTTTATTCTACTTTTTATTAGCCTCGTATACCACCTAACATATCTCATTTGTTTTCAGTTTAAGCTGGTTTGTGAATTGTCATTGTCATTGTGATTAAAAATAAACATTGGTTGTGCAAAAAAATGGTGAGTGCGGCAAACGTGCGGCAGATTTATTTAATCAATAGCATCTCGATAAACACGCAGAAAGAAAATACGTGTTGGTATTGGTAATTGGTTACGAAGTTTAAAGAAACAGGTTCAGTAGCCAATAAAAAACGAGACCCTCAACGTGAACTCCCGGTGACAAATGAGGCTACTGTGGTTGGGCTTTTGGGACAAGTGGTTGTAGACCCAACTCTAATTACGAGGAAATTGGCCACTGTAACCAACATCCCTAGAACTACTATTCAACGAATCCTGAAGTGGCATAAATTTCATCCGTACAAAATTCATTTAGTAGATGAGCTGAATGAGGATGATTTCGATAGACGACAGCACTTTCACGAAGTTATCACAGAGAAAATTGCGGATGCGAATTTTCTTTTCAACATTTGTTTATCCGCTCACCAGATTTAAGCCCTCTGGACTTTTTCTTGTGGAGTCATCTGAAAAGTAAAATTGTTGAAAAATGCCGCCAAATTACTCCACAGATCCTCCAAAATATACGAGCAGAATTTGTATAATTGTATGGAAGTAGGTGACGCACAATTTGAGCATTTGTTGAACTAATAAAAATTTCTTCTGACATAGTATTTTGATGTATTAATTTTTTTTCTATACTTTTCCCATTTTTATAAACTTAAAAACAATCATGCACTCGTATAGAGAATCAAAAGATATTTAAAATGAGAAGTCACTCGACCATCTTACCGTAATTTTTGTTTTTGTTAGGGGTAGGGCTAGGGGGTTGACCTGACAAAGTCAAATTTGACATCAAAATGTGCCGTTCAGAAGATAAAGGGTGACGTATTTTAGGATTTTCCCAAACAACACCCCCACCTTAGTTAATCTAGAGGGCGGTTTTCACGGGGACGAAAAAAAATTGAAAAAACTAATTTCGGCCATGCTCTCGCATAGAGAATTGAAAGACGCTTCGAATGAGGGGTCGCTCGACCCCTTTTACTTATTTAAATTCTTGAATTAAGGGTTGCTGGGGCTAGGGGGTTGATGTATCAATGTCAGGTTTGACATCAAAAGTTGTCCCCCAAAAATCAAGAATCGACCTGTCCGAGCGTTTTTTCAAGAAACTAGTCTAGTGTATAAAATTATATAGTTATTATTATACTATAATCCTGTATACAAACTCTTTCGCCAACTGTGAGGGCTCTGCTAATAAACTGAAAACACCCCGTATATATAACTTCAATAAACGCTTGCGCGTGTCCAAATGAAATCATGTACTACCCCTTTTAAAGCTAATTGGCTGTAAGTACAAATTAGAGTAAATTAATCATATAACTTTTGATATTTATAAAGTAAAGCTCAATACATAATTACAAGTTCCTAGTTACCTGTTTCATTATGACAAATGACTAAATTAGCCTAATATTATTTTAATAACAGTATCTACGAATTGTCACCGAAAAAAACTTATTAAAACCGAACGACATTCGTATTAATTTACGCATAAAGAATATGACTTTCACTGCAAGCGCTGTAATTATATGAAAGGGAGCCCTAACTGAGGCAATTTATTCTAAAGAAAAAAATTAAACCCCTCATTATCTTGTCAAGGGATAGAAATAGAACCGTCGAATATTGAGTATACAGTGTGTCGTCGTATGAGGTACCGTGCTTTTGCAAACTCTTATTTTTGATTTGCCTAGAAAAAGTCAGAGTAGAGTAGAGTAGGGCAGAGTAGAGTAGAGTAGAGTAGAGTAGAGTAGAGTAGAGTAGAGTAGAGTAGAGTAGAGTGGTGTAGAGTAGTGTAGAGTAGAGTAGAGTTCTGTTTATCGCCATTCTTGTAAAATGGTTTTATTACAGCTATTTTAAATGCTGATGGCCAGCTGCCTGTTTCAAAACATTTATTGATAATGTACTTTAAAGATGCTACTATTTTAGAAACTGTTTCCTTCAATATGATGGTATGTTATCAATTCCAGGTGCTTTATTTGATGTTCATTTGTATATGGCAGGTATATTGGTTTGAGTTATTCCTTATGTTTTGAAAAAAATTATCCTTTTTACTTTCCCATATACGTAATATTTAAGGAAACTATGGTGATCGAGCAAAATTTCGATTTTGAGTTTTTAATGTATTTACACATTTTCAAGTCCCCTGAAACCAAAAAAGTGGTTTTTAAAAAATGTCTGCCTGCCGTTTACTATCTGTGGTTGCACCTAGGACCCAAACTACTAGATCGATTTTGTTCAAATTTTACATGTGTATTCAAGACGGCCACACCTCGAGCTTAAATTACAAAATCGATCCTAGCTCAAAAGCGGGGGGAGTAAACCCCTAAAAACAGGAAAAAAAAATAGAATTTTTTTTCTTTAAACGGCTCTAACGATTTTGATTAAATTTGGTACTGACTTAGTAGTAGCAAAAGGTAACATGACCGGTTGTACTTAAGGAATGCTGGGAGGGGGGTTGCGGGGGGTGGCAAGAAATTAAATAATTTTTTCCTCTAAAACGGTTCTAACGATTTTGATTAAATTTGGCACATGGACACTCCCCAAATACCGGTATGAAATGACATGACCAGTTGCTCCTAGAAAATGCAGGGATTGAAGCTGTGGGGGTGAGTTTTAAATTGTTTCATAATTTTACTTCTACGTCCAGTGGAAGTTTAGCATAGTAACGCAAAAAAATATTTTTTTTGCTGAAATTGGCTTAGAATGTCATGAAACGTCGAAATTTTAAATTTCAGCAAAAAAAATCTGTCTGTCGGTTTGTCAGTAAGTTTTTTGTGCGCACGTTTACTCTGGAACCGCTTATGATATTGACTTGAAATTTGGTACACTTATGTATTATAACGAGATCTGGAACTAGATTTTGATTGAATTCCGTTGGAGGGTTCGGGGGTAAATGGTGTAAATAAGAGTAAATAGGCAAAGCAGCAGGTAAGAGTCCATAAAATTGTAAATTAGGGCATGTAAGAAAACTCAAGATCTCAAATTTTTTTTTTTGCATCAGCCACCCCTCACTATCACCCCCAATACCTTCCCCACACTATTATGAAAGGAAGTAAAAAAAATTAAAATGTGATTTAGTGTGCATACAAGAACGAAACGTCTCAAATAATTTTTTTGCCATTAGCGACCCCCTCTACCATCCCCATTACCACCCCCACCCCAAAAAATTAAATTGGGATTTGGTGTGTATAAGAGAACCAAGGGCCTCTAAAAAATGTTTGCATTAGCCACCCCCTCTGCTACCCCCACCCTATTATTAAAGGGAATAAAATATTACATTGGGATTTAGTGTGTATAAGACATGGATACAAAATCTGGATGTGGAAGTAGTGATTTTTTGGGTAGCGGTTTTTTCTCTAAAACGGATCTAACAATTTTAATCAAAATTAACACACGAATACGGTAGTAGTAACATAAGATAACGTGACCAAGTTGCACCTAAGAAATACAGGGAGGGAGGTCTCAGGAGGCAAGGAGTTAAACAAAATGTTTTAAATTTCAACAAGATCGGTTGAGAAGAAATAGAGATTTGAAGATGAAAAGATTCGATGGCGGGACCAAGCTACATTAGTTCGATCTACTCCTAAATGGGAAGAAAGACACAGATTGTACCACATCGAAAATGCCCGTTTACCAGCGGTGAAAAACAGAGAGAGAGAGAGACTACCTTAAGAAAATGGCAGGAAATGTGGAGCGACCATACAGGCACGGCAGTCTGGACGAAGGCAATCATCCAGGACCTTCTCCCATGGGTGAAATGCGAACACAAGAAGTTGGACTTTTTTGTGACGCAGTTCTTGACAGGCCACGGATACTTTAGATATTACACCAAAAGAATGGGAATAACTGAAGACGACAAATGTTTATACTGTGATAGTATAGACACTGCGGAACACACAATATTGATCTGTGATATATGGTCAAAATGGAGACAGGAATTAGAAGAAGAATTGAATGTCCCGTGGTGAGAAAGAGGGGGGTTTTAGTTGGTAAAAGTCCGGCACTACCATGACGCGATAGAGACCAAGCGCATGGCGTCCATGAGGATTTCCCCCCAACAAAAAAAAACTCCTAAATGGGAAAGTTTGTCCGAGTTGTCGCGGACCGATTTTTTAATAGAACTATTTATCAGTGAGTTTTTTTTACTTACCTTTGTGAAACAGTTAACAAAAATATTTCCAGTTCATCACTAGTTACTGTACCCTCCTGGTTTCTAATTTAGATATTCGATCCTCTCTTTTATTTAATTCTTTGACACAATGCCATAATTTTTTTGAGTTATTTAAATTTTTGTTTATTTCTTTTTGATAATAGTCCCCCTTAGCAGTTTTTAATAGTAAAAAATTATGTTTATTTTGGTACAGCTTAAATTTATTTGTATTATGTTCGCTTTATAAAATATATTGCTTGTCTTAGGAAGTCATAAACAGTTGTCAAACTTAAGATAAATTATACAGGGTATTCCAGAAATTAGAAAATCGATTTTAAGTAAACTACCTTTTTTTTCAGCTTTGACCCACTACCGAACCATGTGAACTCCAGCGTTACTAGCTGTAATTTACTCAGGTAAGAAGCTTCTAATAAAATCACAGCAAGACGTTTTAAGTTCTTATAAATTTTAAAGAAACAAAACTATTTTCCTGTAGTACAATTTACGTGCGAAAATGCGATTTTTCAAATTGTCATGTTTCAAACCACTGGCTGGGTTGCAAATCGACTGCACTACTTCAAAGTACATGTCTGCAACTTTTGAGAACTTGTAGGTATAATGCGAGTTATAAATCTCATCCGACTGGCTCGATGCAAATAAATGAAAACAAATAAATATGTAATAGTCAAAAAGAAGGTTTGAAAAGTTTTGCTTTTAATTATAGTATTGCCGATAAACGTATTTTACGACAGAACAAGCTATACGATTTATTTCTGTACATACACAGTGCGCTGAACTGGTAAATAAATCTTTTTCTAAAGTAATCCACATTAGTTTCCCTACATTTGCTAACTACAAAGGGTGTTTAGTCAAAACATAATACCCGTCTAGTACATAAAATGTCTCTTACGTTGATTTACTCATCCAAGTCTTATGTGACCCGGGATTTTTAGTTGTTTTAATTTTTCTGTTTGATATGGCTGAGTCAGATCTGTAGGTTCTGGTTATATTTTTGTTTATTTCAGAGAAATTTTTATCGTTTAGCAATAAACAAGCTTTGTTTTAGAGAAAATGAATGCAAGAAACTTGACTTGAACCTTTGCATTATGTTATAGCCCAGGCAGTATCTTCTTATCAGTATCTGTTTTGGATGAATCGGGTAGTATGGCAGATTCTTGGCTTAATCGCTCCTAAAAATGATAAGAAATGATAATTTCACTATGCGCTAGTTTGAAAACGTGGGCGTAATTTTTTATTACACAAAATGTGAAAAAATTCCTAAAAATTCCGTTTTATTCTTTCTATTTTTTTATTATCTCAGTAACTATCGGTTTTAGAGAAAAGTTATAAAAGTGAAATTTTTTTAAAAATTTTCAATAAGATACAGTTGGTTGTGTATCCAAAAATTCATTTTTACTAATTGCAAAAATAGTAAAAATCGCAAAAAAAATTGAAATAGCAAGTTATTTGTGGAGTTTCTTTCAAATATTATAATACGTAGAACCTTCATACTTAGTTAAAGAAAACTTTTTAATATAATACATCTTCCCACCAAATTGCGTCAACATCGGACTTTTAGTTTTTGCATAATAATTTTGCAATCTAAACTTCATTTTGAAAATGTTGCTGAGGCTAAACTAAAGCATTTAGAGAGTTGAAAATTTTTTGACATATAAAAGAACACTCAAATTTTCAAATCCATTTTGAGATATTAAAATCCGTTAATTAGGAGAGCCTAGGGAATTGTTTAAAAATTTGGTTACCAAAAAGTAAAAATGGGGCCAGTTGAGCCGGAGCTCCGCCTCCCAGAATGGGCCCCCTTAGGACTCCAGGGCCACGTAAGGCGGGTCGGGGATTCCGTCCCCGGGCTCCCGTGCTGTCAAAAAATGCCCCCTCCCATGCTGCCAAAAAATGGGGTCCCCGGGCTGTCAAGAATGGGGCTCCGCCCCAGGAACCTCTTAGCGCTCCGCGGCCCCCGTGCAGTCAAAGAGCCCCGTGTGCCCCCTTGTTCTGCGTGCCCCCGAAAATTAGGTGAGAAGATTTATTATATTAACAAGTTTTCTAGCCAAGTATGAAGGTCTTACGTATAATATAAGTATTTGAAAAAAAGTTCCACAAATAACTTGCTAATTTTTTTTTTTTCGATTTTTACTACTTTTACAAAAGTAGAAATGAATTTTTGGATTCGCAACCAGCTGCATCTAATTCAAAATTTAATTACAAAACTTTTCCATTTGTATAACTTTTCTCTAAAAGCGATAGTTACTGAGATATATGAAAAAATAGGAAGAAAATAACGGAATTTTTTGAAATCTTTTCACATTTTGTTTAATAAAAAATTACGCCCACGTTTTCAAACTAGCGCAGAGTAAAATTATCATGTCTTATGATTTTTAGGAGCGATTAAGCCGAAAATCTGCCATACTACCAGATTTACCCAAACATAAGTGATTTTAAGCAGATACCGCCTGGGCTATTAAAAGACATAACAAATTTAAAAAGCCAGCCTATTTTTTATCAATTTTTATTTTTTTACAATTTAACAAAATAATAGAAAAAAAATACTGGTGAAGTATTATCAGAAATTTAAAGGTGAAGAAGCAGGCATTTTTGTTTTTTCGATACGACGAATACAACCGAAGATACTCGACAAAATGTGAGAAAAACCGTGGTTCAAGTTCAAAAAAATGAATTGTATTAAAAAAGCTTCTGCAGAGCCTGCACAGGACAAAATATTTTTCCACGATTTCTACTTACCCGAACTACTAATTTCATTAACAAAATTCTATACGCCTACACCAAAAATTTATCAATCATATAAAAATGTATTCTTGTTACTTATTTACATTTTAAGTAATTATTTTACTCATACTTAGCATAAAGAACAACTTTATGCCAAGCAACCCCTTGTCGAGTAATAGGTCGCGACAATATAGGTTACATCCCCATTTAATTCAAAACACTTTGCTAAATATTGTATAGATTATGGTATAAATAGCTATTTTGTTGTGAAATTTCGATAATAATCCTTTCACTGAACTATTTTGTAAATGTTGCTTGAATAAATAAACAGATATAGTTTTAAAAACCACCAATACATAAGCCAGAGTAAAATAAACGTGAAAATATTGAATTATCCAAATACCACTTACGTACTGTGGCTATGCGGCTCACGTACAACTCCAGCTCAACTTTCAACAACTTTACACCACTCTTATCATTAAATACACTAAATTATTCACAAAAATATATTGTTTGTCGTTCGAAATTACTAAATATTCGCGAAACAAACACCAACTGACGCTTTTACATTGTTGAAAATTGACAATAGTTATGCGATTGTCTTTTGTCTTGATTGTTGAAGGCGCGTTGATGCCAAGCTAAGCCTGCTGAGATTTTAGACTTGGCGATTTTATGTTACCGTTTCTAGTTGAAAGTGCATAGGATATAAAGAATATATTTTGATTTTTGTTGGGAATTACATAAAGACGGTGATTTTCATAGATAAACAGATAATGGAGCTATTTACGTGAAGAGTAAACAATATTTACATGGTAAAACATGCATATTTTGAATTTTACTAAAGTATTTTTTTAAAATAATGAATTCTTATCGTTGTGGCAAAGGGTGGGATTTGTATAATAAACAACGAAAAATGGTAGTGATTCAGTTAAGGCTGGAGTTATTGCTAAAACAGAAGATGGATGGTTCAATAAGACAAATTGTAAGTTATAAAATAAATAGAAATGGCGCAATAATTAATAGTTAATTATTTCCGCGTCCAGTGGAAGTATAGTAACGTTGTTGAAATAGGCTTAAAATGTCATGAAACGTCGAGATTTTAAATTTGAGCGAAAAAAATCAGTCTGTCGGTCTGTAACTTTTTTTGTGCGCACATTTACTCTGGAACCGTTTATGATATTGACTTGAAATTTGGTACACGTATGTATTATAACGAGATCTGCAACTAGATTATATTTTGATCTAATTCCGCTGAAGGGTTCGGGGGTAAATGGGGCGAATAAGGGTAAATAGGCAAAGCAGGTCGGTAACAGTCCATAACATTGCAATTTAGGGCATGTATGAAAAGTCAAGGTCTTAAAATTTGTTTTGCATCAGTCACATCTCCCACCTCCCACTATCACCGTCAACCACCCCCACACTATTGTGAAAGGGAGTAAAAAAAATAAAATGTGATTTAGTGAGTATACAAAAACGAAACGTCTCAAAAAAAAATTTTGGCGTTAGCTACCCCCTCCACCACCCCCATTGCCACCCCCACCTCATTAATAAAGGGAGTCCAAAATTAAATTGGGATTCAGTGTGTATACGAGAACCAAGGGACTTTAAAATTTTTTTGACATCAGTCACCTCCTCTACCACCCCCATTGCCACTCCCACCCTATTATTAAAGGGAGTAAAAAATTAAATTGGGATTTAGTGTGTGTACGAGAATCAAGGACCTTTAAAATCAATTTTGGCATTAGTTACCCCTTCTACCACCCCCATTGCCATCCCCACCCTATTGTTTAAAGGAATAAAAAATTAATTTGGGATTTAGTGGGTATACGAGAACCAAGAGCTTCTAATTTTTGTTACGTTTGCCACCCCCTCTATCGCCCCCGCTCTATTATTAAAGGGAATAAAATATTACATTGGGATTTAATGTATATGGCTACAAAATCTGGATGTAGAAGTAGTGATTCCTTGGGCAGCGGTTTTTAATTTAAATTCATGATTTTGCAAACAACTGAAATTGCTGAGTAAAAATTTATTTCACTACACATATCATAGCTCTACTTAGGTAGTCTTATACTTTTTTACCAATATATTTATTTAAAAAAAAATATGGCGCAAAATAATAAATATATCCTTGTCGGATCTCTCTCTCTCTCTTGGGTATGCCCACTTTAAGTTTATAAAACATAATTTTGTATTGTCAACACTACTAATTTGTAAAATCGACAGTTGCCAGTGTAATGTTTTTAACACTGGCTGGCCAGTTAAAAGTGATTTTTCACTGTTTGCATACTGTCTTGATAAATATCGTTTTACAAGAGAACAACAAAAAGTATACATTTTTCCTGTCTGTTCTTGCTAGTTGCTGCCATAGAGTAGGGTAGGTTAGGGTAGAGTAAAGTAGAGTAGAGTACAGTACAGGAGAGGAAAGGGCAGCAGGACAGAGTAGCGTAGAGTAGCGTAACGTAGAATGGAATGGAAGAGAGTAGAGTAGAGTAGAGCAGAGCAGAGCAGAGCAGAGCAGAGCAGAGCAGAGCAGAGCAGAGTAGAGTAGAGTAGAGTAGAGTAGAGTAGAGCAGAGCAGAGCAGAGTAGAGTAGAGTAGAGCAGAGTAGAGTAGGGTAAGGTAGAGTAGAGTAGAGTAGCGTAGCGTAGAGTGGAGTAGAGTAGCGTAGAGTAGAGTAGATTAGAGTAGAATAGAATAGTTCAAAAAGAAAATCAAGTACAGCGACATGGGACAAGTCAAAGAAAACCTTGAAAATCACAAGCAGTGTTAAAACTAAATTAGAAATTAAAGTATTCTTCTATGCCATAAAATACATTAGTATATAAAAATACATCTACATTAGCCAGGATTTTTTTCTGAAATATTTAAATACTTATACTTAGGTATAAATCATCTTTTCCACGAGTGTTGTAATCATGATTATTGTTATTATTTACAAATAAATTTAAATTATTATTTATTTATGTAGATAGAGGGCAATGTTAACAATTTTTTGGCTTTAAATGTATCTCGACAAGATGTTAAAGTAGATAAGCTGTATTTTGTTCGAATGGCTTTTTTTGCAAGTAAAATCTTTGATACTATGAGGTGAAAAGTCCCCAAACATGGTTCAATATTTTATTTTTGAAACAAGCCCCTAGCGGCCCTTAGGAGTAACATATTTGTAATTTTATTAGAATCCTAAAACCTACAACTATACCAAATTTCAAGCATCTACATCATCTAACACTAGCCAAGATTTTTGGACTACAAACATATATTCAGTTTCATATTTATACCATACCTATAAAAAATTGAATGTATCTATGTTTGTATGTGCAAAAATGCTGACAACTTTCAGACAATGTTGTTGATATCTGAATGTTGGCAGGGTCCTAATGAAGGACAAATAAAAATTTAAAATGTTGCCCTTATCGCCACCTATCGGTGACAAGTTGTAGCAGTATCATGTATAATCTTAAAAATGAGCTAAATATTTCAAATTTGAGACACACTTAGATAACGTTCTCAAAGCAAAGATAAAAGTCTAAATTTCACGAGAATATAGGTTGCAAAACGTTTATTACCGAGTTAAATACAGTATAGATAACTGAAAGATTCAAAATCCGTGTGCCTTCTTCTTATTTAGATTTATATTAAGAAAAAACTATAATCATTTCTCTCCTCGTCGATCTTTAACTAAGAAAATATATTCTCCCTCGTAAAATAATAAGTTAAAACCGAAATTATGGATTAAAATTCACCAAGGTATGCACATTGCATATGTACAGCTATCATTTAAAATTATTTCATACGTACCCTTGAAATTCCAGCCAAAATGTTAATGAATCGATGCACAGTCACATAGTTTTAAGGTTTCTAACAAATTCGTAATATTATTAAGCAAAAAAACACTTCATAAGTCACAAAATATCTCTAAAGCCTATTAACACGGCACAACAATACTGTCAAAATAAAACTAAGCATGACGCGGTGTGCAAAACAAAAGGCATTCGCCGCCAGAAATGACGCATCGTGAATAGGATTTCATGGGTATCTTTGATTTTAACTGAAACATCGTTTAATTCAGTTAGCTCTATTGGATTTTCGGCAAATATGTGTAATGCATTATTGTTTATGATTTTTCTGTATTCCGTACTTTATTAAATATCCATACGTACTTGATTTTTATTTAACGATTATGCACGGTAAAATCTGAAAATTAATTGATCTGTAGGTATATGTTTGTTTGTATTTTTTAAAATCCAGGTCACTTCCAGACAACATAGATACTTGTCTTGAAATTTGGCGCAGTTATTTGCTCCCAATAAAGAGAAAAATCGAAAATTGTATAAAGTCACCCCTAATACCGACTAGGGTTGCAAAATTCTAGTACCTAGTATTACTGGCATAGTTACAATATACTATAACGTGTTTACAATTTCCAGTAAACACCCTGTACGTAGGTTCAAATAATTGCAACAAGACTTTTTCACTAACCACCATTTTATTTAATACTTAATTACAATAATTAATCGTTATTATAACACACTTAGTACAACTATAGACATTAATACAATTCACAACTTATTACTGTTCTTATTCCATCCGTTCACTTGTTCGTCTAATATAAAACTGTGCTCTGTGCGCGAAATGCACTCCTACTATATCTGAGGCGTTTTATTCTCGAACATTCCAGTCTATCCTTCGCGACGTTTCTGGTCTTTGTCGTATATTCTATGAGGCAGTGGTGTAGGCGTACACATAATACGTATATAATAAAGAAAAATAATGTAAATCCTAAGATCGTTCCTTAACCTCTTAGGGGATGAAGGCTGAAATAAGGGGTATCAAGAATTACTGCGTATGAGCTAGTCTTCAAATTTGGCCCACACTTAGGTACTGCTTTCAAAATAAAGGGAAAAACTCAAAACTTTTAAAATTTTAATCAGGTGGCGAGACATGGGGGTTGAACAATTTTTCTTTGATAGGCAAAGCTAAATTTGTTACATACTAAGCATTGCGTTCAATATAAAGGAAAAATACAATACCTTTCACATTTTAATCGAGAGGGGTGACATATAAGGGTTGAAAAATATTTTTTTCTCAGGGAAAGCCAAAATGTGATCCACACATAGGTAATGTTTTCGGAGTAAAGAAAAACCGGGCGGGAGTGAGATTTAAATACTGTCAAATCAAGGGAAAAATCCAAGAAACTTGTTAACAGAAAGGAGTGAGGTATAGTGCAAGTAGGAATATCCTGAGACATAAAAAATGCAACAAAAACTTTACGACCTCATTAAAGTACCTTTGATCTTTGTGCTATCTCGACCGCAAATCATTTCGCTTTATAGTTCAAGTAGGAAAATCCTGAGACATAAGAAACCCGACAAAAACTTTACGACCTCATTAAAATACCGGTACTCTTTTTTGTGCTGTTCGCAAATTGACTTGCTTACCTTTATAGGTTTTTAATGTGCGTCGGGAATGTTTCATGTCAGGCTTGGCGCCATGGCCCGCAGCGATATAATTATGTTGTAAAGTTTTTGTTTGCATTTTTTATTTACTGGGATCTATTTACTTCAACTTAGCGCCATGGCCTGCGGCGATAATAATTATGCCGTAAAGTTTTTGTTTCATTCTTTTGTCTCAGTTTATTCCTACTTGAACTATACATTTATAGGTTTTTAATGTGAGTCGAGTCGTTTGATGCAGGCATGCTGTCGTGGCCCGCGGCGATAATAATTATGTCGTAAAGTTTTTGTTGCGTTTTTTATATCTCAGGAAGTACTTACTTGGACTATACTTATAGCGGTTGAATAATAATTCTTGTACGTGCACAGACAAATTTAGCATACCTACATATAAGAAAGGTTTTAAAAATGAAGAAAAACTTAAAGCCCAAAAATATTCATAGGTGTAGGAAAATATTCCTTCTACAGGCAACACTGGATTTATCAGCTAGTTAGTTGGTGACATCTTATTAACTGCACAAATTTTATTTTTTTTTAGACATTTTCTATTGGGTATCTATCTTTAAATGATTGTGATTAAATTTAAAACATCCATACCCCATTCTGTTTCGCGACAAATAAAATGCCATCCTCCTTCTTTCTATCGTCTCTTATCGAAAGATAAATGTTCAAAAATTATCCAAACGTTACTATTTACATTCTGCAATGAAGCGTCAACAAGTCATTAAAGTTTGGTTAGGATTTTATCAAACGTCAACAGATGCCCTTCTTTGTATTCTTCTGCCATTTTGTAATTCCAATGCGGATTTCTTTATGTATACCACCTGCCAATCTTCCTCTTTCTATATAGATATCGCACAGCTCTCCAGCTTACGTATTAACGAAGATCTGATTAATTTCAAATTGTATGTTTTCGTTTTTAATCAAATGTTTCCTATACATTTTGTCATTTTTACATGAATCCCTGGGTAGAGATTTTATTTACATGCATCTACCAGGCAACTGAACTAATATAATACCTGAGAGGAGACTATTTATACGTATCTACCAGCAAACTGAACTGTTGTGAGTAGGCATCGAGTTAAAATATCTAAGGGCTGTGGGAATTTTCTAACTAAAATGTACTTGGCTGGTATTTGTTGTTTTTACCGCAAAACTGTTGTGAGCATGAGGTAAAAATATGTAAAGAATCGTTGAAAAACATAGTTGTAGGGTAGAACTATAAGAGTTGGTCTTCACAAAAAATAAATTAAATAAGATATTTCGGTGGAATCTGATTTTTGGTATATGACCAATAATAAAGTTTTTAACGCTTCAAATAGTATATTGTTAGCAGTAAAAGTAATACTTTTGTGTCGAGTCTGTAGGTTTGCCGGTCGAACGAAGGGTAAATGGGGTAAATAAGGGTCAATAGGCAAAGCAAGCTGGTAAGAGTTCGTAAAATTGCAATTAAGGGCATGTAAAGGTCTTAAAAATTTTTTTGGCATCAGCCACCCTCCACTATCACCCCCAACACCATCCCCACACTATTATGAAAGAGAGTAAAAGAAATTAAAATGTGATTTAGTGTGTAGACAAGAACGAAACATCTCAAAACATTTTTTTGGCGTTAGCTACCCCCTCTACCACCCCCATTGTAACCACCAACTATTATTAAAGGGAGCAATAAATTAAATTGGGATTTAGTGTGTATACGAGAACCAAGGGCCTCCAAATTTTTTGACATTAGCGACTTCCTCTACCCCCTCTATCCCCATTGCCACCCCCACCTTATTATTAAAGGCAGTAAAATATTACATTGGGATTTAGTGTATATAGGACTTGGATACAAAATCTTGAGGAAGTAGTGATTCCTAGGGCGGTGGTTTTTATTTCATTTTAACGCCTTATTTAGATTAAGGTTCTGGCGGAGTTTGGCAATGGCTATTCCACCACTTAACCAGGACGCATACACACAGACAATGGGCAGGTAGACAATTTTTTAATTATTATTTTAATAACATCTATGCATAAAAACAGTTGACCCGTATTTTTTATTTTATTTTTATAATAATGCCTTATAGTAAAAAAAAAATCATGAAGTTTAAACTATGTTTAAATGGTTAGATATTGCCGCAAATGTTCGAGCTATTCTATTGGCTATGACGTAATAGCATAATCAGCAGAGAAACGAGCGTTAGTGGAAAGGCGGGGCCAACAAAGTTGTGCACAATGTATGTGCGGCGCTGTCGAGGTTATATTAAATGCGCGCGTATGTGACGATATTACGTCACGAGAAACCGGCAAACTGCCGTATTTTAAATACGCTCTAATCTTAAGCCTATTCGTTTTACAATAAAACCAATAATAGTCGGTAAAACTACCTTCAAATTATATTTATAACATATTGAAGAGTCATACTATAATGCTATATTATTACTTTTGTCATTTTCGTTATTGTCTACTAGCCCATTATACAACGACCATTCCCTGAGACATTGCCATATTGCCATCTGCCGCAGCTGAGACTCGAAATCAGGAGTGGTACAGCAACTAGCCCTGTTGTCTCTTACACAATCTCGTTTAGTCCACTGCTGCCAATTCGGTAACACATGAAAAACACCATTAAACATCCATACCCTAGCCTGGATTCGAACCCGGAACTCCTTGGTTGCAATCTTAACAATTACCAATTACCAATTAAAAACATTTTATTAACCGTTTTATGTATAATTCATTCTATTTATTTCATTCATATCTATCTAATAGTTAATACAATCCTCTAAGGTTGTTACATGTATACCCTATCCTATCTAGAGGCTCCTCTTCAAGGGGTAGGGCGGCCGATGGATGTCTGAATGAATACGCTAGAATTTATTACTTATTATATTATCATGATAATTCCCGCGGGTTTTTATCATTTATATGTGTGTATTCTTAAAAGATTTAAAAATTGCATGCTTACGATTTTATTATGGTTTTTTATTTTTAATGTGTGTTTTTGTATAGGAAACAATGAAAAACCTACTTTAACTATGTGTATGTATTAAAAACTAAAATTTTTATCCGGTTAAATTATGTACAAAAAGGAAATTATAATCTATTCTAAAGTTATCTAAATAAAAGTGAATAAAAAAGGAGTTATTCTAGTGCTATATACATATGTACAAGAGTGTGTAAGGGTAAGAGGGATAGGGAAGTCTGAAGGTCTGTTATGGTATGTGTAGAGTTCATGTTATATGTAAAAGTCCAGTATCAGTCTCTAGTATTGTATACAGGAAGTCTCTGATGTAAAAGTCTGTGTGCGTGTGGTGGGTCATTGTGTCTTCGTCTTATTGCGATGTCTCTAGTCAACTCCGATTGTTGAATTTTTGTAGTGAAAAATTTTTGAGCTGTGTCATCTATATAATTTCTTATGAATGGGACTCCAGCCCTTTCGTGTAATTCAGCCACCGGAGTGTATCTGTCTGCGTTAAGTAGTAAGCGTAGTATTTTATTTTGCGTAGTCTGAAGTCTGTGGCACTGTGCGTCCGAGATGCAGTTCCAGGACGCACAGGCGTATGTTAGAGTCGGTCTGAAAATCACTTTGTACAAAGTCAGTTTAATCTTAACACGTAAGCGTTGCGTCAGTGAGCCGGTATTCGGTATTTTGTATTTTGGCTAATACCAAAAATTTGTTAGAGGCCCTTGGTTCTCTTATACACACCAAATCCCAATTTAATTTTTTACTCCTTTTAATAATAGGGTGGGGTGGCAATGGGGGCGGCAGGGAAGGTAGCTAACGCCAGAAAATTTTCTTGAGACGTTTCGTTCTTGTATACACACTAAATCACATTTTAATTCATAATAATGTAGGGGTGGTATTGGGGCTGATACCGAAAGAAAATTTGAAACCTTGACTTTTCGTACATGCCCTACATTGCAGTTCTATGGACTCTTACCTGCTTGCTTTGTCTATTTGCCCTTATTTACCCCATTTACCCTGAACCCTTTAACGGAATTTGATCAAAATATAATCTAGTTCCAGATCTCGTTATAATACATATGTGTACCAAATTTCAAGTCAATATCATAAACGGTCCCAGAATAAACGTGCGCACAAAAAAAGTTACAGACAGACCGACAGGCAGGCAAAGCCAAATTTAGTCCACACATAGGTAATGTCTTCGGGGTAAATGAAAAAATTCAAAATAATTAAAATTCCAACCGGGTAAATGTTGAAAAATTATTTCATCAATCACTTACGAATACTGTCAAATCAAGGGAAAAATCCAAGACGCTTAAAATGGTAACAGAAAGGAGTGAGGTACCTATAGTGGTTGAATAATTTAACATATAACAAATAAGGCTTCAAAAATGAAGACAAACTTTTCATAGGGGGATGAGTTAATAAGGGTTGGAAAATATTTCTTCTACAAGCAACATTGGATCTATCAGTTAGTTAGTTATATTGGTGACTTAAGTGCGCAAATTATATTGCTTTAGACATTTTCTATTGGGTACCTATCTTTAAATGATTTTGATTAAATTTAAAACATCGATGCTCCGGTCTATTTTGCGACAAATAAAATGTCATCCTCCTTCTTTCTGTCCCGACATCGCATGGTCTTTCAGTTACTGCTATTTTTATACAATAAATATTTGAAAGATAAATGTTCAGAAATGTTCCAAACGCCAACAAGTCATTAAAGTTTAGTTAGGATTTCATCAAACGTCAAAAGATGCCCCTCTTTGTATTCTCCTGCCGTGCCGAATTTTGTAATTCCAAAAAGGATTTCATGATGTACACCACCTCCCAATCTTCCTCTTTCGATATCGATATCGTACAGCCCTCCAGCTTACGTATTAACGAAGATCTAATCAATTTAAAATTGTATGTTTTCGTTTGCTATACATTTGCTATTTTTACGTGATACCCTGGGTACAGATTTTATTTACATGCACCTACCAGCCAACTGAACTAATATAATACCTGAGAGGAGACTATTTACAGGTATCTACCAGCAATCTGAACTATTGTGAGTGGACAAGCAGACATCGAGTTACAATATCAAAGGGGCCGTGAGAGTTTTCTAACAAAAATGTTCTTGGCGGATATTTGCGGTTTTTACCGCAAAACCGTTGCGAGCATGAGGTAAAAATATGTAAAGAATCGTTGAAAAACATAGTTGTAAGAAAAAATTATGAGTTGGTCTTCACAAAAAATAAATTTAATAAGTGCCGCGGTGTGCAAAACAAAAGGCAATCGCCGAAAGAAATGACGCATCATGCCATAGTATTTCATGAGTATCTTTGATTAAGTGAAACGTCGTTTCAATTCAGCTCTATTGGATTTTCGGCAAATATGCATGATGTATTATTGTTCATGATTTTTCTGTATTAAATATTTTATTAAATATCCATTCATACTTGATTTTTATTTAACGAATATGTATGGTAAAATTTCAAAAGTAATAAATTCATCAATACTATATAAAATTGAACGTCTGCACTTGTTTGTATTTATAAAAATCTCGGTCACTTTCAGACGACATAGATATTTGAAATTCGGCCCAGTTATAGGTTTTAGGGCCCCAATAAAGGGAAAAATCGAAAATTGTAAAAATGTCGCCCCTAACACCTCCTAGAGTTGAACAATTGTAGTAGTATGTAGAAATTTAACATTTGGTATAGTTATAAGATACGCAGGTATATAATAAAAAATATATATAAATCATAGGATCGTTCCCCAACCCCTTAGGGGATGAAAGTTGAAATAAGGGGTATCAAAAATTACTCCTGATGAGCTAAAGACTTCCAATTTGGCCTACATATAGGTAATGCTTTCCAAATATAAGAAAAAATCCAAAACTTTTAAAATTTTAATCAGGGGGTGGGATATAGGGGTTGAAAAATATTTCTTTGGTAGGCAAAGCCAAATTTGATACACACTAAGCAATACGTTCAATATAAAGGAAAAATATGACGCTTTAACATTTTAACCAAGAGGGTTGAAAAACATTTTTTTCAGAGGTAAAGTCAAATTTAGTCCACACATAGGAAATATTTTCGGAGTAAAGGAAAGAATTCAAAATCGTTAAAATTCCAATCGGGAGTGAGATTTAAATGTAAATTTGTCCTTATGGGCGAAGCCAAATTTTAGAATTACTTACGAATACTGTCAAATCAAGGGAAAAATTCAAGACCCTTAAAATGTTAACAGAGAGGATTGAGGTATCTATAGTGGTTGAAATACTTCTTTTACGTGCAAAGCCAAATTTAACATACCTACACATAGAGTCTTTAAAAATGAAGAAAAACTTAAAGCCCAAAAATTTTCATAGGGGGGTGAGTTATAGGGGTTGAAAAATATTTGTTCTACAGGCAACACTGGATTTATCAGATATAGTTAGTTATATTGGTGACACCTTATTAAGTGCACAAATTATATTGTTTTAGACATTTTCTGTTGGGCACCTATCTTTAAATGATTTTGATTTAATTTAAAACATCGACACTCTGGTCTATTTCGCGACAAATAAAATGCCGATCTCTTTCTTTTTATCGTGACATCGCATGGTCTTTCAGCTACTGCTATTTTTACACAATAAATGTTTGAAAGATAAATGTTTAAGTTCTAAAATTATTATTAAAGTTTGGTTAGAATTTCACCAAACGTCAAAAGATGCCCGTTTTTGTATTCTCCTGTCGCGCTTAATTTTGTAATTCCAATGCGGATTTTATGATGCACACCACGTGCCAACCTTCCTCTCTCGATATCGATATCGTACAGCCCTCCAGTTTACGTACGAACGAAGATCTGATCAATTTAAAGTTGTGTGTTTTCGTTTTTAATGAAATGTTTCCTATACATTTTGTCATTTTCACGTGATACCCTGGGTAGAGATTTTATTTACATACAACTACCAGTCAACTGAACTAATATAATACCTGAGTAGAGACTATTTACACGTATCTACCAGCAGACTGAACTATTGTGAGTTGACAAGTAGGCATCGAGTTAAAATGTCTAAGGGGCTGTGGGAACTAAATTGTACTTGGCGGGTATTTGTTGTTTTTACCTCAAAACTGTTGTGAGCATGAGGTAAAAATATGTAAAGAATCGTTGAAAAACATAGTTGTAGGGTAGAACTAACTATAAGAGTTGGTCTTCAGAAATAATAAATTTAATAAGATATTTCGATGGAATCTGATTTTTGGTATGTGGCTAATAATAACATTTTTAACGCTTCAAATAGTATATTGTTTTATTAGGAGTAAAAGTGATACTAGTTGTAGTTCACTAGTAAAGTTAATTACAGAGTTACAAAAGTAGCTTTTACTCCGAATAAGACATATTATTTTTACTTCCACGTCCAGTGGAAGTATAGTAACGCAAAAATTATTATTCTTTGTTGAAATAGGCATAAAATATTATGAAACGTCGAGATTTTAAATTTGGTCGAAAAAAAAATTCTGTCTGTCTGTAACTCTTTTTTGTGCGCACGTTTACTCTGAAACCGTTTATGATATTGACTTGAAATTTGGTACACTTATGTATTATAACGAGATCTGAAATTTGATTATATTTTGATCTAATTCCGTCGGAGGGTTCGGGGGTAAATGGGTTAAATAAGGATAAATAGGTAAAGCAAGCATTTCCATAAAATTTCAATTTAGGGCATGTACGCAATGTCAAGGTCTCAAAATTGTTTCTGGCATAAGCCACCCCCACTATCACCCCAATACCACCCCCACATCATTATGAAAGGGAGTAAAAAAAATAAAATCTGATTTAGTGTATATACAAGAACGAAGCATCTCAAAATTTTTTTTTTATGTTAGCTACCCCCTCTACCATCCCCATTGCCACCCCCACCCTATTATTAAAGGGAGTAAAAAAATTAAATTGGGATTTAGTATGTATACGAAAACCAAAGGGCTCTAAAATTTGTTTGGCATTAGCCACCCCCCTCTACCACCCCCACCCTATTATTAAAGGGAGTAAAAATGTTACATTGGGATTTAGTGTATATAAGACTTGGATATAAAATCTGGATGTGGAAGTAGTGATTCCTTATTTCTTCAAACGTCGATTAGCTAAAAAAAAATAAAGATAAAAAATTTAGCTGTACGTTGCCATTAGCACCGGAAGTAAAAGTCCGCTCGAGCGGGAGAAAAAGTACTTTTACTTCTATTGCTAATGGTAACGCACAGCCGTTTGAAATGTCAAACTTCAATATCATGAAATGTGTAAGAAATGTAGATTTTCTGGCGTTTGAAGAAAAAACATATTTTCTTACTACTTACTTTCAAGATTCCGATGAACCTTGAAGTTGATACTTTTAATTAAAGAAATATTTTTTTACAGTTACCCGTTGACAAGTTTCAGCAAGTTTTTCTACGCAACAAGCAGGTAAATAGTCTATGTTGACATATTAGTTGTATCACTAAATATTAATCATTATCTCTTATCAGAAGTTATATAAAAATGAATTAATTTACACGTAATATAGGTGACATATAATTTTTGACGTACATTGTATGAAACTCAACAAATAAATAGGGTATATTTACATTTTTTTGCTATATTAAGTTTGCCTTATCAAAGCAAAGTTATAATATATTAATACAGTGGTATTTTCCCTTAATCATGGCAAAAGAATGCCAAGAATGTGTTGACACAAGTATGTATTGATCTTCCAATTTGCGTGATTCCATATAATACAGAAAAAATCAATAAATTCCTCGTAGCACTCATTCTCTTTACGAATCAATAAATTCCTCAGAAATGCATAAAATAATTATTAGATGACTAGGACACAAAGCTAAAAGTGGCATGTTTGAAAGGAATTTTTTTTTAACTGTTTAATGCAATAGTCTCATTGAACGCCGTGTCTTTATTTCATATTTACGCCATCTTTTCTCTACTCAGCGCTGCGTCGCAATCTTCCAGCTACTGTTTAAAAATTGCATAATTTCGAAATGTTTCATATGATTGTTTGCATTCTGCGACAATCACGCTTAATTTGATAAAATCAAATTCAAAGTGTGGTTAGGATTTTACGAAATGTCAAAAAAAGGTTTTTTTCTACGCTACTGTCACGCAGAATATTCAAATCTGAGTGCAGATTTCACGATGTGCATCATCTGTCAACCTTCCTCTTTCGATATCGGTATCGTACAGCCCTCCAGCTTTCGCTCGAACGAAGATATGATAATTTTAAAATGGCATGTTTTGGTATTCGACGAAATTTTATGCCTACATTTTGTCATTCTCACATGATGCCCTGGGTAGAGATTTTGTTTGTGTACACCTACTAGCCAATGGAACTAATGTGTTACCTGTATAGAGACTATTTGCACGTCTACCAGCAAATTGAACTACTAGTAGTAAAGTAGGTATCAGGAGAGAATATTTAGGCACTGTGGGAATTTCGTAATTAAAATGTATCTGGCTGGTAGTTACTGCTTTTTAAGGCAGTAGGCTAGTATACAAATAAAATTATTTCGGTAGACGTTTGATCCACAGTAATGGAAATTTAATTTTTATGTAATTAAACAAATGTGAAAAGTGATTTTATAAGTCAACGTAAGACAATTTCTAGCATCCTGGCACAAAACTTTATCTGAGAAAGCAAATTTATGTCATCTATCTGACCACGTAACATATATTTTATTACTTCCACGTCCAGTGGAAGTATAGTAACACAAAACATTTTTTTTGTTGAAATAGCCTTAAAAGGTCATGAAACGTCGAGATTTTAAATTTGAGCGAAAAAAAAATCCGTCAGTCGGCCGGTCTGTAGCGTTTTTTGGTGCGCACGTTTACTCTGGAACCGTTTATGATATTGACTTGAAATTATATTTTGATCTAATTCCTTTGAAGGGTTCGGGGGGTAAATGGGGTAAACCAAGGTAAATAGGCAAAGCAAGCAAGTAAGTGTCCATAAAATTGCAATTTAGGGCATATACGAAAAGTCAAGGCCCTAAAAATTCTTTTATCATCAGCCACCCCCACTATCACCTCCCAATACCACCCCCAAAGCCATCCCCACGCTATTATGAAAGGGAGTACAAAAAATTAAAATGTGATTTAGTGTGTATACAAGAACCAAACGTCTCAGAATATTTTTTGGCATTAGCTACCCCCTCTACCACCCCTATTGCCACCCCCACCCTATTATTAAAGGGGGTAAAAAATTAAATTGGGATTTGGTGTGTATAAGAGAACCAAGAGTCTCTAAAAATTTTTTGGCATTAGATTAGTGGATGATGGTGCTACTCCAGGACATTCTAGGTATATTGACACAATACATTTATAGTCGGTATGTAACTTGTGAGATGAGTACATTAACGACATTCACTCCCTGGGCATTACATTCACCTGATCTTAACCCGATAGATTTTTCTTTCCAAGTATCAGTTTTGGCACTGTATTTATTCTGTTAGGAATAAACAATATCCCCATATTACTTGAAGATTTTCTCATATATTAGACAAATTAGTTTGTTTTCTGGAGAGCATGTCTTGTTTAAAATACGTTTTTAATTTTCCGGGCAAGTAATCCTCAATTTATTCAAAAATCAATAATGAACAATAACGTACTGTTCGTTAACTAGGGTTATTAATTATGCGGTATGCCAATGTATCCACTAATTATTGAAACGTCAGTTGGTCATAATGGCCTTGTTAAAAGCTTTTTTTTACAATTGGGGGTGTTACGGACAAACAATGGTTTATGTCCTTTGTAAAAAAAGCAAATACCTAGTTGACTACAATACGCGCGGCCCTTAATTATATATTAGCAGTACAAAAGCGATTGCTTATTTGAAATTCTAACTAACTCGTAAAGTAATGTTTTAACTAGGGTTGTGCATTATTGATGTGTTTATTATCGGACATGAAATTTTTGTTCATTTTGTTATCTGGAATTGCCTGATTAGTTATATCGTTTACCTTAGAGGCACCCTTTTATTTATAGATGTTGCTATATGACATTTATATTTTACTTTACCAGGTGGCTTATTAATTTAGAATACTACAGGGCTCTAAAGAGAGATTAGCTTTAAGTTTAAATTCAAAATAAAAACCTTCCTTAAGTAACAAACAATTTACATATTACTAAGAGTAATCAAAAACAGAAAAACAAGACTTATGTTATACAAAAATACTCATCCTAAATCTATTAATTTAAGTTTCATATTTATTTGTCAATAATATAATTAATTTGGCGCTACTGTAGCTTTTAACCTTGTCTGTTTTTTCTGTCGTGCGATTCTCTACTTTCTGCATACTCTATGGTTGACTCTATGGTTCTGTCATTTAATTTGACACCTGTTGCTTAATTAAAAGCTTTATATTATGGTTCCTGGTTTTGCCTCGGATTTTCCTGTTTTACATTGTTAGAAGAAGCACTGAATAATCAGTTTGGATTTCATATGAGGTAGGTAATTAATAAATTTATTAGTAGGTAATTAGTAAACGCAAATATTGATTTGAAATTTGTTGTAAATGACCATTGATATTTGATTTTATTCTTTATACCTACATAATATTATACTGATATCCTTGTTATATTAATTTACTTTAATTTCATATACATTTGACATCGATTTAGTTAGTGGGGTTAAATTTTAAATTTTGCTCCTTCAGGCGTATTATGTAGGTACCTATAGGTACTCTAAACTACCTAAAATTTAATTTTAACTCTCAAGATTTAGTTAGGTAATTAAAAGTAATTCAACTTTCCAGACAGGTACATTTAACTTGCATTTGGAACAATAATTTAAGTGGCCACTTTTTATTTTTCAGACAAGTGTAGCTAAACTTTGGTTCACCCTGTATTCTTGGAACTACTTATCCTACGTTTCTGCTGGTTAGGAGTTGCTGTGGACTGTGTACTTCCACCCCATTGAGTGTTTTTCTAAGAAAAGTGTTTTGGTCACTTGGATTTTGTGAAGTATAGTGTGGATGTCACTAAAATATCAATTTTACACCAGTATGAAGCCTTGTTGATAAAGTCTGGATTTTACTGCATAAAATTTATCCTTAGGTGAGTACTTTTTACCTTATTACGTTTTATTTGGAAAAGTTTTCAAGCTATATCTTCTCCTAATTGTCGTTTTGTCTTTACATGTTAATATTTTTATCACTTTATTTTAATATCACCCTTATTTAGTGTCCTTTTTATTGTCCCTGTTTGATGATTTAGTGTGTTTCACTTACTCTGTAGATGTAACTTTACTCACTACTATTTTAATAAATTTAATGTTTATGTAGACTAACCGAAGTATATGGTATGACGATTGGTTTAAGACGCTTGCTCTAAGTTCCTGATGGAAAATGCTTTCCTGTAGCAGCGTTGGGCCTCTATGGTGACATTTTATGGAAAAGTTACAAGAAAAGTTTGTTACGATAACTGTTTGTGGGAAGCGCTTCAGGTATTTTATTATTTACTAACTGTTAAATCTGTTTACAAAATTTTTCTAAACTTGTCGTTACACGAAAAGGTTGCTCTGCTCGAAGTTGTTTTGTTGTGTAACCGCAAATCTTGTTGTGTAACCGCAAATCTACCATTAAAGATCTGTTAGTGAATATTACGTTGAAATAAATATCATGATGGTACCTCAGCGTCAACCTTTCTCTCTGGGCATACCTAGTGAAGTGGGTTGTACCATCCGAAATAGCTTTCAATTATAAACAAGAAATGGTTCGGATCCCCTTATAAATTGTAGGCCTTCGTTTTCTTTCTCAGACAAATCTAGATCTAGACGTAAGGTCATTCAGATGACCCGGAGGGTGGTTAAAACATTTAAAAATAAAAACATTGTTTATGATAATATGGAACCTTCAGTATCCAAGTCGTATCCGCCTTTGACGAAATACATGATAAATTTTGATATTTTGACCTAACATTATACTGGAATCTATA
Organism: Leptura quadrifasciata; assembly: GCA_963675555.1. Classification (NCBI taxonomy): domain Eukaryota; kingdom Metazoa; phylum Arthropoda; class Insecta; order Coleoptera; family Cerambycidae; genus Leptura; species Leptura quadrifasciata. The sequence continues at coordinate 1,621,833 of OY776682.1, read as the reverse complement.
TTTTGTGTATTACTGGTGGTATAAGTCCCCTGACTGGGCATTTCACATTATTAGAAAATAAAAACTTTATTTAGACACCTTTGAATGTAATATAAAATGTTTAAATCCGACAGTAAATCTGTAATGTAAAACAGTAAAATAAGTTGCCATCATCCCATCAATATACCTAATTAATTACTCCTAAGAATATATCTCACCATGCAAATATGCGTTAAATCGATTTCAGGTATTTATGACGTACGTCAAACAATGCAGAAAAATCGTAAACGATGCATTAAGAAATATTGGTCGAAAGTTTTATAGGTTGAACTGAAACGATGTCTATGTCCTATGTTTCACTTATCAAGATACCCATGGATGATCGCTAAATTTGTAAACATTCATAGCTGCGATAGTCTTTTGTTTTCGGCGCCATCTTTAGTTTTGAATCGGTAGTGCTGCGTTATGTTGTGTTTAGGGATACTTTGTAACTTTTAAAGTGCTATTTCCATAATAATAATTAAAATTTATTAAGAACTTTGAAACTAAGTGGCAGTGCATCGATTTGTTAGTATTTTGGCTCGAATTTTAAGGGTACGTATGTATTAATTTAAATGATATTTGTACATGTACCTGCCTTGGTGAATTTAACCCACAATTTTGTTTTAAACTTATTATTTTACAAGGAAGAATGTATTTTCTTAGTTGTAGGTTGATGAGAAGTATGTAAATTACGTTTTGAACTTAAAACTTACATTACTTCCTCTGAAATAATATAGTTTTGCGTCTAACGATAGCATTGTGGTAGATTTTTCATAAACTAAAAAAAATGAGGTTGTTATTTTGAATAGCAGAGTAGTTAAATAGCAACAAATAAACAACACAACGTGTGCATTATTATTAGTGGTAAATCCTCACTCGGTAAAAACTGAGAGGGTTATCGAAACACATTTAAATGATTGTTTATTTTGCCTTTACTGTATGTCGACTTTGAAGGTCTGTGTGTCCATTTGGACAGAAGAATGTACCTTAAAAAACGTTTTGAGGTATTCACTGAAATTATAAAAATCATTTTTCAGTAGATGTTTTTTGATATACAGTTTTAAGCCGATGATTTTGAATATTTTCTGAGAGCACATTATAGCATTATATAAGCCTAGTTTATTTTTTTATTCCTACATCATATTGGTTGAAAAATATATAGGGTGTTCCATTAACAAAAACTGAAAAAATTCAATTCAAGAAGTTCTAAATAAAAAAATTGATTTTTTTCAAATGGAAACCCCCAATTTTTATAATTTCATCTTATTACCATTAAAAATTAGGGTAAGTTTGTGTATGGATGTCTATTCCGAAAATTTTTAGTTTTCGAAATATGGCTAATTCAATATTTTTATATGGGGATTTATCAAGAACATGTGGAATATTTGCTAATAGATATCCAGAGAAACAAAAACATTTTATTTTAATAAATGTGTAAATTGTCCACCTTTAACTTCCTCTTGCCTGACAGTCTTGCATTGTTGTGACTGGATTAATATAAACCATATCTTTTATTGTTCCCCATATAAAATAGTCTAGGATAGACAGATTAGGAGAACGAGGAGGTCACAGAAAAGGTCCATTGTTAGCAATTCACTTATCGTAAAATGTATATTGTCTGAAAGTTATTTGTGACATTCTACGAATATTATTTCCTATTATTTGGGTTTTCTACCACATGTATTATTATCAACTCTTCAAAAACAAATCACCGAATCTACAAAATAATAGAATTATTGGAAGAAAGCCTCTGCGCCCGTGACATTTACGTCAAAGGAATAGTTAGAGGTTATGTTTTGCAAATAATATAAATCGGAATAAACACAGAAATAATGTATTTTGCTGACGTTTCGGAAAGTAGTCTCTCTCCGTTTTCAAAGCTTTTTTTGGAAGAACTCTTATTTTGCTGTGTATGTCAAATACACAGCTTTAAGATTCTGTTTATGTTATTTCCATAGATACTTACTACTTACACAGAACTGATGATATTTTATTTTAGGTAATGTTGAGTTTGTTAAGTTCTTCTTTTAACATTGGTAGCCAGGTTGTACAAATATCTACAGAACAATTCGATACGCACTTATCTTAATTTAATAAGATTATTGCTCATTCTTTAATTTTTCTTTTTTTGGTATCTGCTCCTTTTGTTAAAATTTTTGCCGAGTCCCAGTTTATTCTATGTCCGTTTTCCCAAGCATGTTCACAAATCTTTGATTTCTGAATTTCATTCTTTCTAATCCATCCAACCTCACACTGAAAGGTCTGGATGGCTCACCCACATAACATTTATCACATTGGCACGGGATATTGTAAATACAGTTTTTTGAATTCTGCTCCCTGTTTATCGGTTTTGTTTTTGTTAAAATAGATCTTAAAATGTTCCCCGTTTGAAATATCGTCCTAACATCAAATTTGTCACCTATACGGCGTAGCTTTTCCAATAGTCCGTATACATAACGAATTATTGCTGTATAGGGACAATCAGGTACGACAAAAACCTGAACGTCATTATACAGCAATTTGACATACACAGCAAAATAAGAGTTCTTCCAAAAAAAGTTTTGAAAACGGAAAGAGACTACTTTCCGAAACGTCAGCAAAATACATTATTTCTGTGTTTATTCCGATTTATATTATTTGCAAAACATAACCTCTGACTATTCCTTTGACGTAAACGTCACGGGTGCAGAGGATTTTTTCCAATAATTCTATTATTTTGTAGATTCGGTGATTTATTTTTGAAGAGGATAATAATACATGTGGTAGAAAACCCAAATAATAGGAAAGAATAGTAAAAATTTTCTTGCAAGAGATTGTTAACTAGGAAGCTGTGGTGTGGTGGGGCACCATCGTGTTGGTAAAATATTTGCCTATGTTCAGCTAGCGGTAAATTGTTCAAATATTCATTATCTAAATCTTCTAATATATTTAAATATCCTTCTTCTAACAAAAAGTTGATACGTAATTTGAAAACAAGAAATTATTTAAGTATTAATTCATGACCATTTAAGTTTCCTTCATAAAAATGTAGTTTTACGACTCCATTTCTCACAGCACAGCAAACGTTAAATTGTCAGGTTTTTTGATAATTTCGCAATATCACGGCATGGGGATTTGCATCACACCAAAAGTGGGAATTATCTCGGTTGAAAAGACTTCATCAGTCCCAATGTTGTCCAAAAATTGAAAGTTTTGTAACATTGTTAAAATAAATTTGCAAAAGTGAACTGTTTTGGCCAAATCGATGTCCTTTAGGTGTTGAACCATAGACATGAAATAGGGATGGAATTTGTGTTTCAAAAGAATTCTGTGAATAGAGTTCTTGGAGATTCCTGTATAAGATCACTTATCTTAAAGATGTCATAGGATATGCCACAAAATATCCTAAATTAGCAATTTCGATATTTTCATCATTGACAATTGGTTTTATTTAAGAATTGTTGCCTTAACGGTGCCAAAATTTTTAAAATTCTCCGTTTTATTTGTTTAATACTGTTCGGAGACGGTTTTTGTTCCTCTGTATATCTACTAGCAAATATTTCACACGTTCTTGATAAAACTTTGTTACATTCTCCATAGATCATAAACATAGTTAAATAAGACCATTGTCAGATTTCTTGATAATTTCGCAATCTTACGGTATGGGGATTTGAATCACACCAAAAGTGGAAATTATCTCGGTTGAAAAGGCTTCGTGTCTCAATTATGTTGTCCAAAAATCGAAAGTCTTGTAACATTGTTAAAATAAATTCGCAAAAGTGAACTCTTCTGGCCAAATTGATATCCTTTAGGTGTTGGACCATAGAAATGGAATAGGGATGGAATTTGTGTTTCAAAAGAATTCTGTGAATAGAGAGTTCTTGGAGATTCCTGTGTAAGACCACTTGTCTTAAAGATGTCATAGGATATGTTCGAATGTCTACTTTTCGAGATATCACCCTGTATAGATATTATATTATAATTCTTTATACAAACGAACATACAATATACATATACCTATACCTACTTATTATTTCACCGCTTTCAGTGTTAATTTATTGGTTAATAAGTCTGCAAAACAGTGTTTCGAGTATAATAAACGATTTTAAAAATATTGTAGGGTATGTATTGCTTTGAAAAGTAAGTTACACGCCTATGGATGATGGGACGCGTTCGAGGTCGGTTTGAGATTGGATAAACTGTATCTAAATAGTCAAAAATTTGTAAAAGAGAAAATTTTACTTTTTATAAATGCACAAATAACTAAATGGAATTTTTAAATACTTTGTATTTCATGTATTTTTGGCATGACGGCTTTTTATCTTCAGGCTTGAAATTTAATTATTAAATTTAATTAAACAACTACTACTACTAAAAATGCCAGTCATTGACTAGAGATAATAAAAGGGCAGGTGTTAATTAGATTTACATTGAATTTCAAGTTGAATACACAATAATTGTGGATTATTCAGGTAACAAATTAAAATTGGACTCAGTTGTGTAGAATTATGGTGTCTAAACGGAAATGTATCTGAGGGATTATAAACTTTTGTAGCTAACTGTACAACAGTCATACATAAGTAGCTAGTAGCTTTGGCAAATTCAATCAGTATTAAGGTAATATGAATCATGAAAGGTAATATAATTTGGGTTACAGTAAGTTAAAAAACTGTGGTTGAGAAGATTAAGTTGCACGCCAAGGGACTGTGGATCCCTAGGGAGGGCTGTCACTTCCATTACTTCATGCTGTTCGGAATCTCGACTTGATATTCGAGTACAAAACATCTAATGCCTCTATCAATTTTATTGTTAATTATAAACTATGATATCATATAATTAATTATAATTTGCGAATAGTTGTTTCTAATAACATTTATTACTTTATTTAATTTATTGATTTTTGCTTTTTTATATAATCTATAAACAGAGATAAATTTGGAGAGTTTGGGGCCCCGAAATTAAGCTTGTTATGAAACAATAACACAAAATGTCAATACAGTCATAGTATCATCAGTCTTAGCCTACTGCGTAGTAATTAATTGCTGCGCTTCCTTGAGAAACCATAAAATACTTATATGCATATTTTTTTGTTGTGTTATGTCCGATATGTCAAAAAATATTAGAGCTAGACATTCAACCTTTATGTATTTGAAATCACGGAAAAAAGATCTAAAAGAAATGTAAAAAAAATACAGGGTTTTCCATTGAAAAAAGAACGATCCTCATCGTTATATCACGTGACGCATGCAAGCAATTATTTTTTTATTGCATTCAAAAATATATATACAGGGTGGACATTAATAATAGGCCGTAGTTCAGGGGTAGATTCTTTTGGGCCAAAATATGAGGATATAACAAAATATTTAGTAAAATATTGCTGTGGAAAAAGATACAGGGTATCAAAGTTCAAATTATTTTTTCGTTTTTTTTGCAATAACTCAATAGGCTCTTGACTGATCCCAAATTTGCTGGAGGAACTTTCTTTTATCCTAAGAAACAATAATTTATATATTACATCACGTTAGATCATAGAGGGCGCTGCAGGGCCTGTGTCTGATGATGATTTTTTTTTTGCCGACACGTTGTGGTACTTCTGATCAGAAAATCTGATGAGGGCATCATTTCCACGTATAAAAGGTACACTCGGTAGAACTTGATAACTCCAACCGTTTTCGAGGAAAGTGCCGTTAAACATTTCAATAATTTTTCGAAACACAAATTCAAATTTAATGAAACAAAGTGTATTCTTTCCTATTATTTGGGTTTTCTACCACATACATTATTGTCCTCTTCAAAAATAAATCACCGAATCTATAAAATAATAGAATTATTGGAAAAAAGCCTCTGCGCCCGTGACATTTACGCCAAAGGAATAGTCAGAGGTTATGTTTTGCAAATAATATAAATCGGAATAAACACAAAAATAATGTATTTTGCTGACGTTTCGGAAAGTAATCTCTTTCCGTTTTCAAAGCTTTTTTTTGGAAGAACTCTTATTTTGCTGTGTATGTCAAATACACAGCTTTAAGATTCTGTTTATGTTATTTCCATAGATACTTACTACTTACACAGAACATAGAACTGATGATATTTTCTTTTAGATAATGTTGAGTTTGATAAGTTCTTCTTTTAACATCGGTAGCCAGGTTGTACAAATATCTACAGAATTCGATACGCATTTGTCTTCATTTAATAAGATTATTGCTGATTCTTTAATTTTTCTTTTTTTGGGGTCTGCATTGTCACCAATTTTAAGCAACATATTTATGGAGAATTTTGAGAACACATGTTCAAAATTGTATAAACAAACCGGTTGTCTGATGGAGATATGTTGACGACGTCTTTGCAATTTGGCCTCATAGTGTCGATTTACTAGATATTTTTTTGGAAAATATAAGTAGTAAGGAACCGTCTATTAAATTCACATTAGAAGTAGAAAGTAGGAATGAACTACCGTTTTTAGATGTTTTAATTAGAAGAGTAAATAATACAAGTGAAACAAGCGTTTATAGAAAACCAACACATACTAATAGATATCTAAATTTTAACTCAAATCAGTAAATAAATGTTAAAAGGGGTGTTGTAAAATGTTTATACGATAGGGCCAAAATAATTTCATCTAATAATGAAATATTAAATAACGAGAAAAAATTTATCAAAGAGGTTCTAGTACAAAATCAATATCCTGAAGCCTTTGTTGATAGAGTTTTCATAAATGTTGAAAATAGGGACAATCGGATACGACAAAAACCTGAACGTCATTATACAGCAATAATTCCTTATGTATACGGATTATCGGAAAAGCTACGCCATATAGGTGACAAATTTGATGTTAGGACGATATTTCAAACGGGGAACACTTTAAGATCTATTTTAACAAAAACAATACCGATAAACAGGGAGCAGAATTCAAAAAACTGTATTTACAATATCCCGTGCGAATGTGATAAATGTTATGTGGGTGAGTCATCCAGACCTTTCAGTGTGAGGTTGGATGAGCACAAGAATTACATTAGAAAGAATGAAATTCAGAAATCAAAGATGTGTGAACATGCTTGGGAAAACGGACATAGAATAAACTGGGACTCGGCAAAAATTTGAACAAAAGAAGCAGATACCAAAAAAAGAAAAATGAAAGAATCAGCAATAATCTTATTAAATGAAGACAAGTACGTATCGAATTGTTCTGTAGATATTTGTACAACCTGGCTAACAATGTTAAAAGAAGAACTTAACAAACTCAACATTATCTAAAAGAAAATATCATCAGTTCTATGTTCTGTGTAAGTAGTAAGTATCTATGGAAATAACATAAACAGATCTTAAAGCTGTGTATTTGACATACACAGCAAAATAAGAGTTCTTCCAAAAAAAAGTTTTGAAAACGGAAAGAGATTACTTTCCGAAACGTCAGCAAAATACATTATTTCTGTGTTTATTCCGATTTATATTATTTGCAAAATATAACCTCTGACTATTCCTTTGGCGTAAACGTCACGGGCGCAGAGGCTTTTTTCCAATAATTCTATTATTTTGTAGATTCGGTGATTTATTTTTGAAGAGGACAATAATACATGTGGTAGAAAACCCAAATAATAGGAAAGAATATTCGTAGAATGCCACAAATAACTTTCAGACAAAGTGTATTTATTGAAAAAGTACAGAATGTAAGGGAAAAAAAAATCGTAATAACAGCGTATACAATGAACAAATGGATTATCTTCATGGTATTGAAATAAATACAGAAATCAAAAGATTGTCTAAAATAAGGATCTAATCTTATTAGAAGACCAATAAATAACGTAAAAGTTGACTTAATGACATTATAAACTTTCCCCCATGCAAAAACCCCATTGCTGCAACTTAGAGTAAATGTTCGATATGGTCTCCACCTATTTCTATGCCTTTTCTAATTCTATTCATAAAATATTTTCTTACATTGAAGAGTACATTTTCCTGTGCTCTAATAAAATTCGCTGCATTTTGTATTTTGTCTCACAGTTCTTCTCTTGAATTGATAGTATTTGCATAGACTAAGGACTTCATATATCCCCACACATAATAAACCAAAATATTATAATCAGGACTCCTTGATGGCCAAGCAAACTCACTTCCTCGTCCGATCCATCTGGAAGAGTATTTTGAAGAAAAAAGAAATAAGACTGTCCATTTAAATTTGTAGAAAAGATAAATGGTCCCATTAATTGATCGCCGATGATACCACACCAAACGTTAATCTTAAATTGTGCTGAAAATGACTTTCTTTAACGGCATGAGGGTTTTCTACTTCCCAGTAATGGGTATTTTTCCAGTTAAAAACGCCTCGACGAGTAAAACTTGCTTCGTCTGTAAATAAAGTGTTCTTAACAAAATTTCGATCCCTGTTGTGTTTATTTAGAACAAATTAACAAAATTGTAGCCTTTGGGGAAGACCCCTTCGAAATAAGTTTTGTACAGGAATGAGATGATATGAGTAGAAGCGTTCTTTACGTACGTATTGTTTCTTAGAATAAAAAAAGTTTCTCTAGCAAATTTGGCGAAGATCTGTCAAGAGGCTGTTGAGTTATTGCAAAAAAAGCGAAAAAATAATTTGAACTTTGACACCCTGTATCTTTTTTCACAGCAACATTTTACTAAAGCATATTTGGTTATATCCTCATATTTTGGCCCAAAGAATCTACACGTGAACTGTTATTAATGATCCACCCTGTATATTAATTTTCTTAGCTTATATTTTTATAATAATCTCATAATTCCACGTTATTTGTTTTTGATAAGTTTTTGTTTAAATTTATCGTGTCTTATGGCTATGTCCTGAACTCTCTGGACACCTTCTATAATGCCTTCCAACAGGTCTTCATAATGATTACTAACCATTTGTAATTATTCAGAATAAATCTAACATATCTATTGTCTTGTATTTGTTTTTTAAAGGATATTTTATAATTGATTCAATTTTGTTGCCGTTTGCCAGAATATTGTGAATCATTTTGTAAAATGAGTCACGCCGTACTGTACTTACAGTAATGGTAGGTGAATTTATTTTTGTTCGACTTAATACACGTTTTACAGTAATCTAATAATAACTTTTACAAGCAATTATATTCATATTTTATTGATTGCATGTTTTGTTTCAACCGACTGCATTTTTTTAGCGTCCAGGTGTATTGTTATCGATGTTTAGTTTGTTATATTGTTATTTTATAATTCTGTTAATAACTAGAACAGAGATTATACTAATGATCGAAAATAATTAAGTCAATATAATGAGGTAGGCACCTAATTTCTCATAATTGCGGTTTTCACCTATTTTTTTCCAATGCCACAGAGAACTTAATTAGCTACCGCCATTATGGGTCGCTGACAATTTGGAAAACTATCAACAAAGACATTTCGTACAATGCCATTATTGTGACCTTGGGCTAGATATAGTCAATACTTTTGCATTTCCTCAGCTATACTCTCATAGACGTACCTAGACAAATATCAGTTGTACTGAAAACAGATTTCAAAGCCTTTCGCAATATTTTGCGCCGTTTATTACATTTACATTTTGCTTCAATAAAGGTCGAATATAAAGATAGCCACTATAGTCTATTTGGAAAAGGGAGAGAGTAAAACAATTAGATACGGAATGGCCATAGGCGTACGACTAAAAATATGGAGAGTTTACATTTACTTCTCTATACCTAATTACAGCGGTTTTTATGATATTTATGAAAGTTCAGAGAATCCTATTATTTTGTAAAAAAAAGGGGTAGTTGTAGATCACTCTGTTAAAAGAAAACAGAAAAATCAAAAATTTAGAAAAATTGACGATGCTTCAAAAGACGTTATCCGAAGAACAGTTTATAATTTTTATCAAGAAAATGAAGTCCCTACTTTAGAAATGAGGGAGGGGAGGGGGTATTAGAGTGCGGATTTAAATATAAAAAAATTAATAACCGTTTAATAGCAATGAAATCACGCCGTATTGTGGAAATTCGACACGAATATTTGCGTAAAATAAAAGATTACAGCGAATTAAATAGGACGGTAATATATCTTGATGGGATGTAGTTTGATACGCATGATACTGCCAATTACGGTTGAGTAGACACGACTCAAAATTGTACTTTGGTTGCACCATGTTCAAAGGGAAAACGTATTATAATTCTGCATGCAGGGTGTAAAAATGGGTTCGTACCCGACGCAGTGCTCTTGTCAGCCAAAAATATAAAACAGTGTTCTGCTGACTATCACGATGATATGACTGCGGATTTGTTTGAAAAATAGTTCGCTGAACGGCTGTTACCTAATATTCCCCAAATTCAGTTATCGTTGTGGATAAAGCTTCTTATTATTCGCGACTATTAAATAAAGTACCAAATAACAACACGAAAAAAGACGATATAATAAGGTTTATAAGATCTAGTTAGATCTATGTTAGTAGAAAAGATTTATTGAAAACTATCAAACATATGTTTTTAAAAATATGTTGTAAACCACATCTGCGAAACATACGGCCATAGTCTGTTACGTTTGCCGCCATATTACTGCATATTTACTTGTAATAATTTTGTGGGTAAAAGTGGATAAGTGTAGTTTACGTCTATATTTTGTATTAAGCCATTTTTTAATACATTTATTTAACGTCGGCCTATTTCCGCTACTGAGACCTAACACCGACGCCTGTAGACTAGCTACCCCCAACCAGGAATTTTGCCGAACCTCTTCCCTTAAGAAGAATAGTGATCTTTTACTTGCCTAACATTTAATAGACAAGGGACCGACGACTTTACATCCCCTCCGAAAGATGGTATATCCCCTATACAACCCTCGCCTAAGATTGTATATCTTCCGCGTATACACTGATATACAAGCCACTGGAAGATGTGTGAGGCGAGGACGCGGTCTTCATTGGAACGGTCACCCATCCAACTACTAACCGCGCCTTACGTTGCTTTACATCGCATATCGAAGTATGTACATAGTAAAGACGCACCCATGCTCGCCCCTCTTAAGCCATTTTGCTTCGTTGATTTTAGGTGACATGTGCTCTGTTCTACCAAGGCCATATATGAATCTAATGCATATGTTTTGCATGTACTATATTCTATTAATAGAGACAACATTGAGACAAGGACCGTAGATTATATCACAATAACTAAAAAGAGATAAAATCAGTGACTCGCAGAGGATGAGCTTAATTTTTTTGTTAGAAAATGCCTATTTGAATATGGATGTCTTAATATTGAGTGGGATTTTTGAACATTTTTATTTATATGTTCTTTAAAACGTAATTTATTATCTATGTATATCCTTGTGTTCAATCTGCCGTCCTTCGATATAAATTTTAACATGGTTCTTGACATTATCACGGAACCTATCACTGCAAAAAACTATTACAGATGATTTACTTGAATTTATTTTAAGAGCGTGATTTTGTCAAATTTCTGTTAGTTTGAGAATATCTGTATTAATTTGCTCAACGGGTCTCGTGTCTATGTCTTTGATATCAATACAATTGTGTATCATCAGCATACTGGTGCATGTTACAACCGACAAGTTCTTTTTGAAAGCCAGATACGTATATAATAAACGACAAATGTTCTAGTATGGACCCTTGGGGAACACCAGTTTTAATATCAATAAATTGTGAATGTTTTTCTTGAATGACAACTTTTTGTCTCGTGATACTTAAATATGATCTTACAATATTTAAAGCTGCGTTGTTTAAACCATAATATTGTAATTTTGCAAGTAGTAGCTGATGATCAATTGTGTCTAAAGCACGAGAATAGTCTATTAAAGTTAAAACCACGATGTCACCTTTATCCAAAGCTTCAATCAATTACATCACTTGTGACCTTGAGAAGAGCCGTGGTAGTACTGTTTCTCACGGCATCCCGATAGATTTTCGGGAATTATTTTATTATCAGTGACATAACTATTATCCACTTTGGCCAAGGGTGTAACAATGGCATCTTTCCACTGGATCACATTATAAACAAAGAAAAGAGTATCCCATTTTGCCGCCCGTAGAACCTATTATTATTCAGGTAGAAAATGATTCTAGTAGTGAGCTTACTGATGACTCCGTTACCATGTGACAATTTTTTTTTGTAAACAGAATTTCTTTTATTATTTGAAACTTCTTTACTTTAATAGAAGTTTTAATTTAATTGAGATAAAATAACATAACTAATTCTGATTTGTTTGAGATAAGACGGCGTATTAATTAAAATTATTTTTTATTTTTATCGTTTTTAACAAGACTTAAATATTATAATTAAATGTTATCACTGTTATCAGGTTTATTAAGTTTATTCTAACGTCCTATCTTACTAACATTAGATACCTTTCCTCCTCCCATCCTGGCAAAAACTACTCACACCTCCCCGTTGGTTTTTGCTGGACGGTGACATTTTCTATAATATCAAGTTTTTCTAGCCCTCTTCATTAAGAGTCGGTGAAATTTTTACGTTGTATAGAAAATGTCATTGACTAAGTGAGTAAAGTTTGTTGTTAGTTTATATAAAAGCATAGGTATTAACATTGTTACGTGTATGATAAGCGATTTTTAAAGTATTTTAGGGCATGTATTGCCTTGAAAAGTATAAGTTACGCGTGCTTATGGATGGCGGCACGCGTTCGAGGTCGGTTTACAAACGAATACGCTGTTGTTATTTATATCGTTTTAAACTGAGATTGGATAAACTCTACTACCGATTATTCCAAAACTGAAACCAAATCGGTCTCGATAATTACCCTCCCTTAATAAATTTTGATTTTCTTGTGACCAATATCACGAATTTCGGTTGAATAACCCCATATTATGTGTGAACCTGGGCTCATCCAAAAATAAAATCCTGGTGATGAGGGGGCGGAGTAATCTTAGGTCTGCTCATAAGATACTGTGTCCTACTATTATTTCTTGTTGCATTTTTGCAAACATCAATACATCCAAAATAGTTTTCATTTCAATGCACTTGTAAATGACCTTGGATATGTATGATTATCAGAATGGTAAATTGCATTACTGTCTTTAATAAGTCGAGGTTTATATTTAGCATTTTCCGATCTATTCCCTTTTTGGCGCGCTTATGATTGTTTCATACAACAAAGGACTATAACATGGGAATATTATGACTGTTTAAAAATAATATGTTGCGCAATTCTTGAGGATATATTGTACAGTTTTGTGTTTTGGACATTTGCCATTATTTGTTTTGTCAAAGATCAAATGCACGATGTATAAATCTTTGTATTATTACTATGAAACAATTTTATTTAAATTAGAAGCTCAGTCTTCCATAAATCTAGATTATCAACAACAATTCTGAAATACCGAAATACATCGATTAATTTGCATGTATATCCGTATTCGAAACTGAGCAGTTTTATAATGAAACTTGTATATTATTCGACTAAGTTTGTTGCCTAAAGTATCGACTGGTGTCGACCCAATATTCATTTTGCAATTTAAGAGGTCAGTCTCGGGCTTAGAACTGCCGTGAAACAAAACCATCTACCCTCACCGAAGTGACTCACTGCTTTGGAATGTCCGGTCCGGATATTTAGAAAAGCAGATAGCCAATAGAGGCACGAAATTATTTATTAACATCAACTTACTTACCAAACACCAACATGCTCGCTTGCAAAATCACAACAAAGATAATTAATAATAATAATAATTTTTGGCGGCATCGTCGAACAATGTTTCAGAAATTAAATTAACGATATCTTTGTTTGAACTTTTATATTCAGAATGTTAATGCTTATCTTTTTATTTCGCTCGTCATTTTATCACATTACAACAACATAAATATAGATAGGTAAATCCATGACCTACGGTAATTCAGTCGTGTGGAATTAATTTATGGTAACAATTTTGTACAGCTGAACAAGGTGTAAAATCGATTTTTCAATATACAGGGTGTTCCACTTAAAACTCCCAACGCCAATTACTCGAAAACTGAAAGAGGTAGTAAATTTTTGTAAATGGTAGATAATTGGTGTGATCAAGTACTATATTTCGACTGATAATAGATGCCGGCGCCTTTGACGGTTTAGGCGTCGCGACGACCGGAACAAAATTTTCGACGGCAGAAGTTTGGAAAACAAAAGATACCAATAGTACTTTTAATTCTGCAGTTTTTTTATTATTAGAAAGTTTTTTATTTTTTAGTTCGTTTCGGAGCTATTTGACTTTGAACCTGTAAATATGCTTTATTAAAATTTGCCAATTTAATAAATTATCTGCATCTAAGGCCGTGGCTATCCTGTTAACCTAAATTTTAATTGTCAAATCAGTTGTCATTAGTTAAAGACAGTGTTAGTTTTTTATTTTGGTGTTTGTTTTCAAGTAGTTTTTTAATATCTGATTAACTTTTTGGAAAAGAAATGGGTCAATACACGAAACAAGAAAAGCTAGACATGGTGTTGGTTTACGGTGAGTGTAAGCGAAATGCATGGCAATTGAAAAGTGTTTACGCACAGCGTTATCCTAATAGAAGAAAGCCAGATCATAAAACAATTTTGAATATATGTACAAATTTAATGAATTTCGGTGCATTTGAAAAGCCAAAACGGGAACGATCAAAACCAGCAACAAATGATTTTAACGTTGCATTGGTTCTCCAACAGATTAATGATAATCCGAAGATGTCTTTGAGAGAACTTAAGAGAAATACTAATATCTCAATAAGTTCTACCAGAAGAATTCTTAAGCAAAATAAATACCATCCTTACAAAACGAAACTTGTAAATAAGTTAGAGCCATAGGTGACCCCGAAAGGCGCATTAGTTTTCTGGCAAGATTTGATTATTTACTAAAAAATTACTTTGGGGCGATGAAAGTAGATTTCACAACAATGAAGTTGTGGATAGACATAATTGCCGTTACTGTGCACAAAATAATCCCCGTTGGATTGCTGAAAGAGGTAACCAGCGCGTTTTTGGTATAAATGTATGGAACCTTAAAGCTGTGTATTTGACATACACAGCAAAATAAGAGTTCTTCAAAAAATAGCTTTGAAAACGGAAAGAGATTACTTTCCGAAACGTCAGCAAAATACATTATTTTTGTGTTTATTCCGATTTATATTATTTGCAAAACATAACCTCTGACTTTTCCTTTGGCGTAAACGTCACGGGCGCAGAGGCTTTTTTTCCCAATAATTCTATTATTTTGTAGATTCGGTGATTTGTTTTGAAGAGGATAATAGTACATGTGGTAGAAAACCCAAATAATAGGAAAGAATATTCGTAGAATGCCACAAATAACTTTCAGACAATGTATGGTGTGGTATACTCAATGGTTACTTAATAGGATCTCACTTTTACTAAGGTACTTTAAATGGTGATCATTATCGGAGTTTTCTTCAAAGAATATTACTTCAACTGTTAGATGTCCTGATTGAAACTAGGAGGAACATTATTTTACAAGATGGGGCCCCGCCTCACAATGCCCAAATTGCAACAGATTATTTGAATGTACTGTACCCCAATCGTTGGATTGGGACATATGGTCCACTACAATAGCCAGCACAGTCACCGGATTTGACCCCTCTCGACTTTTTTCTTTGGGGTCAGTTGAAAGACACTGTATATGAGAGGCCTATTGAGAATATGGCGGATCTCCAAAATAAAATAACTGCATCTTGTGCTGCTATAAATTGAAGAATTCTGTTAAGAACTGCAAATTTTGAGTTAAGACGCCGGTATGACTGCTGCGTTCGGGAAAGTGGAGAAAATTTTGAACAATTGCTATAAAATATTTTATTTACTTTAGATTTTAGATTTAAAAAATGACTATGTTTAAAACACTTATATTTTTTTCTGTTTAAATATTTCAACGATACTGTTCTACTTATGTAAATAAAAGTGATATTCATTACCTGTCTTTTAATCTGTGTTTTGACAGTTAAAATTTAGCTTAACAGAATAGTAACAGCCAATTAGATGCAGACAATGTATTAAATTGGCAAATTTTAATAAAGGGTATTTACAGTTTCCATGTCAAATAACTCCGAAACGAACAAAAAATAAAAAAATTTCTAATAATAAAAAAACTTCAGAATTAAAAGTACTACTGGTATCTTTTGTTTTCCAAACTCCTGCCATCGAAAATATTGTTCCGGTCGTCGCGACGCCTAAACCGTCAAAGGCGCCGGCATCTATAAGTCGAAATATAGCTCTTGATCACATCAATTATCTGCCTTTTACAGAAATTTACCACCTCTTTCAGTTTTCGAGTAATTGGCGTTGGGAGTTTTAAGTGAAACACCCTGTATACATACCGGGTGACCCAGAAAGTACCTACCCCTTCACTTTTTCTTACAGTTTTAAAAATAAAATTCTGAAATTTGGGAAATCAAATATAGATATCTATTGCCACATTTTGACCATTCGGTGATAAAGAAATCACTTCCGGTATAGCCGGAAATTGCCACAACTTTCTTATTTTAAATATCACCCTGTATATTTAAGTCACTTTTCTCATAAAGCTCTAATTTCTCTTTCCAAAGATTTTTTCAGATTTAAAATCGCAGTAAAAAAAATCTTGCAAATGGCATTTATTTGCTATTTCTAGTTGGCTTTGGAATTCAGGAACAAATTTAAAAAATTTCGAAGTAGTCTTTGAATTTGAATAAAATGGTATTTCTCAACAAATTAAATGTAAAATTGACCTATTTTGTTCATTTACTTGGATTTAGAAGTGTTTTTCCATTTTTCCATTTCATGGAAATTCAACTCTAATTTTTCAAATAGTATCCTGTGTGTGCAAGGTAGTCGTCGCATGCCTACCTTGCACTGACGAGAGCCAACAGCTCGAAACTGCAGTCTGCAAGTGGTGTGTGACGGCTGGCAAGAGAGCTCCTTTAAGTAGAATCAGTCTTTCTGTTGGTGTTTGTTGCAATCGAAGCATTAGCGTTTTGATGGTAATATGCAATTATTACACTTAACGCGCCAGGCTTGTAACTTGTAATTCAGCGCTCGGCGGGGCACATAGCTTGGAGAGTAGCTGTTGGTTGCAGCCTGGTTACGTTCCTTATAGTAAAAATAAGGATTTTATAGAGGAGTTTGCGACTAAAAATATTATGTTTTAAGTTTAATAAAAGCTTTTAAAAAATAAAACATGCAGGGTACTATTTGAAAAATTGGAGTTATGACAAATTGAATTTCTATGAAATGGGAAAATGGAAAAACATTTCTAAATCCAAGCAAATGAACAAAAAATAGGCCAATTTTACATTTAATTTGTTGAGGAATACCCTTTTATTCAAATTGAAACTCTACTTCGAATTTTTGAAAATTTGTTCTTAAATTCCAAAGCCGACTAGAAATAGCAAATAAATGCCATTTCCAAGGTTATTTTTCATCTGATTTTAAATCTGAAAAAAGCGTTGGAAAGCAAAATTACAGCTTTATGAGAAAAAGTGACTTAAATATACAGGGTGCTATTTACAATAAGAAATTTGTAGCAATTTCCGGCCACATCGGAAGTGATTTTTTTGCCACCGAATGGTCAAAATTTGGCCATTGATACCCATACTTGATTTCCCAAATTTCAGAATTTTATTTTCAAAACTGCAGAAAAAAGTGGGGGGGGGGGCTAGGTACTTTCTAGACCACCCGGTATATACATTGACATATTTACGTAAAACATGAAGTTTGCATACTTTATCACGCTGTCTAGTGTCGAATTTTTGTAGTTATACTATTAAAATTTGTTTGTTCCATCCCATGTCATTTCCTGGGAGTGAAGGTTGCGAAGGGCGCAATAAAATAATAAAATTATTTATTGTTTTATTTGTAATGTTACTGGAGGTCGAACATGTAATATATTGTGGAAGATAAGTATATTTTATTGTGATTAAATGCACTTTTAATGTTTTTATTGACCCATATATGCACGAATATTCGCATATAAGTTATATAAATATTTTGGCAAGCTTCCAACCGTGTCTCTAACGGGCTATAATTAATAAAAGTTAAAAAATATGATTAAAACTGTGGTGTATCGATTGTATAAAAACAGAGGCGTATTTTTTACGGGTAAGCAAACGCCTCACATCCTAGTCAATTAGTCAACATTTCATTGACACATTGCATTATTATACTTTCACTTTTTTATTTTCTTCCTGTATGATGCTTTAGCTGTTTTTGATAAATAAAGTCCAGCGGGTTAAAATTTGGTGCCGAAGATGGCCAAACTCTTGGTTCTTGATTCCCCGTTGCAATAATTTCTAATAATACACTACGTAACAAGTTGTAAAATTTGTTATCGAGTTGGCAAAAATTCGGGTGTCGAGAATATAAACCTTTAGACCTCCAACTTAAATAAATTTGGAAATATTTATTTTGCAAAAAAATTGTTTTCATTGAAAATCATAGTATATTATTTTACAATTATCTGTGATGCTAGGGAATTCTCCGGGCTTGACAGTGTATGTTTATAAATAAAATAGTTTTTCCAAATCATACTGCGCCGAAGGTCATTATTATTTATACCATCATAAGAGGTCAACAAATTAGATATAAACAATTGACAAATGCTTTATACGCACTGGGGGAGTTAATACGCAAAAGTGTTACTTAATATACGAGAAGAGACGGCTAAGTAAATGTTTTTTGCACGCTATATCACGTCCTATCTCAGAGCATGACTTGATTTCAAATAGACATATATGTATATACGGATAAATGTATAGTTACACCGCAATATCAGTAACGCTTAACAAGTTACAACACGCCACTACGTATCGGTGGTGTGGCCGAACGTGCTGTGACTGTTAGGGGGAATCGGGGCCCATACCTTTGTTTTTTTTAGAAAAATCAGTCGCCTCGATTTTTATATCAGTTTAAAAGGTTTATATTAGAAACTATATTTGGGACAGTACTGGCTGTGAGCTTTTCATTCATTTTCTCTATTTTATTAGAGTGCTGATTTAAATATAAAAATATAATAACCATTTAGACAAAACCGACATATGGAAAAAATCCGTGAATCACGTTATAAACAATGAAAAAGAATATCCCATTTTGCCGCCCATAGAACCGTAGAGTAGGGAATGATGCTAGTAGTGAGCTTACTGATAACTCCGTTACCATGCGACCATTTTTTTGTCTCAAAACTATGAGAATTTCTTTTATTATTATTTAAACTTTCTTACTTTAATAGGTTTACTTTAATTGAGATAAAATAACATAACTTATTCTGTTTTGTTTGAGATACGACGGCGTTTTAATGAGAATGATGTTTCATTTTATTTTTATCGTTTTTAACAAGATACTATAATTATGTTATTAATGTTATCGCTGTTATCAGGTTTGTTAAGTTTATTCTAACGTCCTATCTTACTAACATTATATACCTTTCCCCTTCCCATCCTGGCAAAAACTACTCACACCTCCCCGTTGATTTTCGCTGGACGGTGATATTTTCTATCATATTAAGCTTTTTTAGTTCTCTACATTAAGAGTCAGTGAAATTTTTACGGCCTCTAGAAAATGTCATTGGCTAAGTGAGTAAAGTATGTTTATATAAGTAGTTTAGCAGATCTGGCTTTGGAATAAGAAAACGTCCGATTGTGATTTTTTCGTTTGCCAATTAGTAAAGTTGGGTTCCCCCAACATTCCGACACATTTGTGTTGAGGAAGTCAAAGGGGGAGGGGATATGACATTAAATATATGGGAAGATGGTTTTTCAAAGATAACTCGGCGGATTTTGATCTGACAAAAAAATCCTCAGACCAAAAATGAAGAGCTCACGAAAATAAGCGAATTTTGTTTCTAACCTCGTCGACGTCAGACCATTGATTCACGAGATATCGCGAATCCAAAGTGCAAAAATTAAAAAAATTAATTCATTTTTTATCATGAAGGAGTGGAGTTGAGGACCCAATTTTTATTTAATAGAAGGGTATTCTTTGGATATTCTGTTGGGCCGGAGGCTGGGGACGGCGGGATAATTAGGAGGGGAGGGAGAGGGGGAAAACGAAAGCATTTCATATGCTAATAACTCCCCGTGTAATTGACCTATCACGATCAGACCGACGTACATTTTTTAATTTTTTTTATTGCTACAAGATAGCACTCGTATAAAATGATTTTTTTCGCAAACAAACGCATGGTGTGCTAAATAAATATTGCACGTTTTTCCAAAGAGTATTTTTGGCACGGTGGGGGAAAAAGTCCTTTTGGCCACTTGATAGCTTAACGTTTAATTTCCACCCGGCCAGAACGCGATGAAATGATTAGGAAGGGAGCTAGTGGACGGCAAAGAAACTGTTTGAAAAAACGTGCAATCTTTATTTTGTTCACTAAGCATTTATTTGCGAAAAAAATCATTTTATGCGAGTGCTATCTTGTAGCAAATAAAAAAATGTACCTCGATCTGATCGCGACAGACCAATTACAAGTGGAGTTATCAGCATGTGAAATATTTTCGTTTTCCTCCTCTCCCTCCCCCCCTAATTATCCCGCCGCCCCCACCCTTCGGCTCAACGGAATATCCGCCAATACCCTTCTATTAAATAAAAATTGGTTCCTCAACTCATGATAAAAAATGAATTTATTTTTTTATTTTTTTGCACCTTGGATTCGCGATATCTCGCGAATTAATGGTCTGACGTCGATGACGTTGGGAGCGAAATTTGCTTATTTTCGTGAACTCTTCATTTTTGGTCCGAAGATTTTTTTCGTCAGATCAAAAGTCGCCGAGTTATCTTCGAAAAACCATTTTCCCACACATTTAACATGTCATTTCCCCCTCCCCCCTTTGACTTCCTTAGCACAAATGTGTCGGAATATTGGGAGGACCAAACTTTACTAATAGGCAAAAGAGAAAATCACAATCGAACGTTTCCTTATTCGAGTCTGGTTTTCTTTCAGATCTGCTCCGCTAAAAAGTATATAGGTATTATATTATAATCCTTTATACAATATATACGATATACATATACCTACCTATTATTTCACCACTGTCAAGTCATAGTTTATTAGTTAATAAGTCTGCAAAACAGTGTTACGTGTATAATAAACGATTTTTAAAATATTGTAGGGCGTGTATTGCCTTGAAAAATAAGTTACGTGCGCCTATGGATGGCACGCGTTTGAGGTCGGTTTACAAAGGAATGCCGCGGTCTTGTTTTTTATATCGTTTTAAACTGAGATTGGATAAACTCTACCTTCTTTTATTTACTCCGCGTCGGAGGACCATAATTTTTTGTGTGGTTTTTTCCGCTTTCAATATACTTCCTGAATGTGTATACCAGTTTCCCCTACGTGTAAATCGGAGTAATGTATGTCTACGCAGAAATAGAGATAACATATTATCAGCGTAAATTTTATTCTTGTGACCTTGGGTGTGTGGAACAGATATATTTTGTGTGTAAGAATAGTAAAGAGAGTAATTTGTGTCGCTGATAAAATATATGTGCGTATACACGTGTTGCATCTGATACAGGGTTGTTAAAACAATCTGGATACAAAGCTATCCCTATAATTTATTTAATACAGCGTTTTCATTGGGCTTCTAACGAAATTTTAGATTTATTAGTGCAGCATTTTTTTCCGTTTATTTCTTGTTTCGTATCGGTGATTTACAACTAAATCTATGTTTCTTGTTGTGAGTATGAATTACAACAGCGTACACATACAGATCTTTCACATAAATAAACACCTCCACAGAAATTAGACATCCCACAATTCCAGAAGCCAGAGGCTTGTGCGGGACGGGGTTACACATTGAAAAAACGCGGACATACAACCATTTCCTCCGATAGTGCCAGTGCCGGAGCCAGGATTCGAACCCGGTGGTGCGATACCCGTGTGATTAATCGCGATTGCTACCTCGCGCCTTAACCCACGCGGTTATCGAGCAGACATTCAGTAATTAATTTTTTTGTGTTAATGTCGTTACTCTATTCCGATATATTTGTAATGCTCTTAATTCCTTCCTTTCAAATGCGGACAACAGAAATTGCGTATTGAAATATTTTTTGTCAGTTTTAATGTGCATGTACTGTCACTTATCGAAGTGTTTGAACATTAAGTCTTGTTTTCGGACTTTTCTCCGTGCCCCGTAGGTACGTGTATTCTCTTTGTGCATCCTTACTCTAAATTTATCCCGTAATTAATGCGACCGAAAGATATTACCCCGGAGAGCCATAAATTCGCGTTTGGTGACGTATTATTTATAGAGCAATATAAGTTTTGGGAAGAACCAAGCCGAAATGATAGAAACAAAGAGCTGGACGTTCCACCAAAAACACAGCAATAGCAATCAATGGGAAGTGTATTGCTTAAATCAACTGCCATAACATGAAACAAACTGTCAGCAAGGGGCAGTTATGGGCCATCATCTCGCATATCGCCGAGGTAAGACTTCCACAAGCCTGCGGTGATATAATAAAGTAATCTATGAAATGTCGGTCGCTCTTGGACCGAGCTATAACCATAACTATAACTCACCCCTGCTGCCCTTTGTAATCAATACCCCACATCTCATCACTTGGATCTGAGAACTTTTGCTGCTGCTTTCCACCTGATAAATCAATTAGATTCGATAAAATTCAGGGGCGTGACGGGGGCATCTTTAACCCTGTGGCAAATGAATTAAATCGCCCTTTATATGGCGATGCGATTTTTATAATTATTCTTTTAGCTCCGCATGGGGTGCTGTGTTTATTTGAAATTGCGGAATTGTATTTAAGTTTACTAACTTACATATTTATATAAAAATCAGATATCATTAGATAAGTCGAGTGCCGTTAAATAAAGGAATAGTAGCTGATTATACTTTATCCAATGTCAGTTTAAAACGATATAAACACAAGAGCTCTTGTAAATTGACCTCAAACTCGTGTCATCTATAGGTGCTCGTAAGTTACTTTTCAAGGCCCTACAATATTTTAAAAATCGTTTATTATACACGCAACACTTTTGCAGACTTATTAACTAATAAATTATGACTGAAAGTGGTGAAATGATAGGTAGGTATATGTATATTGTATGCTCGTTTGTATATAATAATACCTATATACTCTTATATAAACTAACAAACTTTACTCAGTCAACGACATTTTCTACAGAACGTAAAAATGTCATTGGCTCTTAATGTAGCTAACTAGGATAACTTGATGTTATAGACTGTGGCACAGTCCAGCAGAAACCAACAGGAAGGTGTGAGTAGTTTTTGCCAGGATGGGAAGGGAATGGGTTACATAATGTTAGTAAGGTAGGACGTCAGATAAACAAAACAAACAAACCTGATAACATTAATAACATAATTATAATGTTTAAATCTTGTTAAAAACGATAAAAATGAAATAAAACATAATTCTCATTAAAGAGCCGTTGTATCTCAAACAAAACAGAATTAGTTATAGTTCAAATGTGCTTTTAGAGGGCGGAATATTAAAACAACATTTTAAATCGCAAACTCTTCTATAAAATCCTTATTTTACTATAGGGACCGTAACTAGACTGCAACCAACAGCTACTCTCCGGGCTATGTGCCCCGCCGAGCGCTGAATTACAAGTTACAAGCCTGGCGCGTTAAGTGTAATAATTGCATATTACCATCAAAACGCTAATGCTTCGATTGCAACAAACACCAGCCGAAAGACTGATCCTACTTAGAGGAGCTCTCTTGCCAGCCGTCACACACCACTTGCAGACTGCAGTTTCGAGCTGTTGGCTCCCGTCAGTGAAAGGTAGGCATGCGACGACAGGCACGAGGATCCTTTGACTTGGTACATCCCGGTATTTCTACAATAGCGTCATGTAAAATAGTCAGCAGGCGCCATCTAGCGGTCCAGTGTAGAAAATAGTGTAGAAATACCGGGATGTACCAAATAGTCAAAGCATCCTCGTGCCTGTCGTCGCATGCCTACCTTGCACTGACGAGAGCCAACAGCTCGAAACTGCAGTCTGCAAGTGGTGTGTGACGGCTGGCAAGAGAGCTCCTCTAAGTAGGATCAGTCTTTCGGCTGGTGTTTGTTGCAATCGAAGCATTAGCGTTTTGATGGTAATATGCAATTATTACACTTAACGCGCCAGGCTTGTAACTTGTAATTCAGCGCTCGGCGGGGCACATAGCCCGGAGAGTAGCTGTTGGTTGCAGTCTGGTTACGGTCCCTATAGTAAAATAAGGATTTTATAGAGGAGTTTGCGACTAAAAATATTATGTTTTAATATTCCGCCCTCTAAAAGCCCATTTGAACTATGCTAAGCCCAGTCAGGCTATTTATTTTTCGATTGCAACAGACACTGGACAGCTAGATGGCGCCTGCTGACTATTTTACATGTCGCTATTGTAGAAATACCGGGATGTACCAAATAGTCAAAGGATCCTCGTGCCTGTCGTCACATGCCTACCTTGCAGTGACGAGAGCCAACAGCTCGAAACTGCAGTCTGCAAGTGGTGTGTGACGGCTGGCAAGAGAGCTCCTCTAAGTAGAATCAGTCTTTCGGCTGGTGTTTGTTGCAATCGAAGCATTAGCGTTTTGATGGTAATATGCAATTATTACACTTAATGCGCCAGGCTTGTAACTTGTAATTCAGCGCTCGGCGGGGCACATAGCCCGGAGAGTAGCTGTTGGTTGCAGTCTGGTTACGTTTGCGACTAAAAATATTATGTGTTAGAATTAGTTGTTATTTTACCTCAGTTAAAATAAAACTTCTGCCAAAGTAAGAAATTTAAATAATAAAAAAATATTTAAAAAAAAGCTTTTATTTAAATGCTCTAAAAGGTAGTAAATATACTTTGAAGTAAATCAAACCCATCATTTTATTACACTATATAATTTTTTTATAATATAAAAGCTTGTCGCGAGATTTTTCTATCTAAAGGAGATTGCTCGCGACAAGCTTTTATATTATAAAACAAATTATATAATGTAACAAAATGATGGGTTTTATTTACTTCAAAGTTTATTTTCTATTTTTTAGAGCATACAATTTTATTTTTTAGCCTTTTGATATGCTGTAATCCCCAGATATCGATTTTGAGACGAATCGGATCATAAACGGTAAAGTCGTCCGCCATCTTCAACTAAATTTTTGACTAGAAATTCGTAATCGGCGAACCCGAAAATCCGCAGATATCGATTTTGATCGATTTAGACCATGAATGACAAAAGTCGTCCGGTATATTGGCGCCGCCATTTTGATTTTATACATTTTGACCAAGAATTCATAATTGGCGATCTCGAGAACCCCCGGATATCGATTTTGAGTCGAATCGGATCATAAACGATAATGTCGTCCGCCATCTTGAAGCCGAGATCTTGTTTTTTTCTTATATAAAAATGTTAAAGTGTATTGTCACCAGACTTATACACATGTGCAAAATTTCAAGGCTCTAGCTTAATTAGAACTAATCGAAATTTTGATTGCAAGATTTGACCTAAATAAACTAACAAACATTGCAAGTTAAATAAAAGCTTTTAATAAAAGAAATTCTCAAAGTTTCGAGAAAAGAAATGGTCACATGGTAACGGAGTCATCAGTAAGCTCACTACTAGAATCAGGCTCTACAGGCGGTAAAGTGGGATACTCTTTTTCTTTGTTTATAACGTGTTTTACAGTGTCCCAAATCAATTCTATTATTTATTGTTGATACCTTTAGTGAAAAATTTTTGTTCAATTAACGCATTTGTAATTATTGTTCTTCTTTGGTATGAATGGATTACGTATTGCTTCTCATTACTGATAGATAATACAGCATTGTAATGTAATGCGTACAATTGCATACAATTTAATGTTTAGGAAATTATAATTTTTTTGTAGAATATCTATTTGATATTTTGATAATACTTTTAAAACCCGGTTTTGGCCTGCCTCTAAAATATTATCGTAGATTCCCCCTATAATATAATCACATATTTTAAGATAGATTCCGCCAAGGCGCATGATGAAAAATTATTGGTAAAAACTAAAGATGGAAAACTATTTGGCAGGTTGAACAGAACGAGTTGTTGAAAAAGCACATTTCGAAATTGCACTGGAGCAAACTGTTTAAATTAGGTTTACTTTATGTCAATCTTAA
Source organism: Leptura quadrifasciata (assembly GCA_963675555.1). Taxonomy (NCBI): domain Eukaryota; kingdom Metazoa; phylum Arthropoda; class Insecta; order Coleoptera; family Cerambycidae; genus Leptura; species Leptura quadrifasciata. Next base: position 1,595,791 of record OY776682.1, on the reverse strand, counting down.
CCAGTATCAAGATTTATTTTTCTAGATTCATTGTTTTTTTGATTTTCTTCGTTGTTATACATAGTGGTTTGGACGCCTATGTCTAAAAGACCCCAACCTCCGAATTATCTACGCTAACCCTATAAATATCTCACTTATATATTTATTGTCGACACCACGAATGATTGCTCTGTGGCTATCTGGAGAAGATTCAAAGCCATAAGAGGTAAATGAAGCATCTCGATATGACCGGACTTACAAGGGTTATCTGACAAAGATTGGTAACATTTACATTTTATAACATTGTAGATGGTCATCTGCGCGTAATTTAAATGAAATATTGCAGTCAAATGTCTTTTTTTAGGGAGAAATACTCGAGCGGGGTTTAGAGACGGCCGTCCGCGGTCCGGTTAAAACTTCCAATCGAGTTGCACTCATGTTTAAAAATGGTAAATAAATCAAACCGCACTTATTCCGGGCCATCTGAGCACGATGCCCATTAAATTTATTCAGTAAGGGCTAGTTCGTACAGTGCCGTCAGGCTCAGAGCTTTATAAATACCGATCGAGTGGTTCAATACTTAAATTAGGTTTACAGTCGAGAGGTCTCGGGTTCAAATCTTGGTCAGGTATGGATGTTTAGCGGTTTTCGTATGTTGTCGACACGGTAGCAGTGGGCTAGACCGCGGTTGTGGGAGAGACAATACGTTTAGTCGCTGTTTCTGTGAACGATCCATGTTTTATTAGTCTGAAGGACGTCTTTTCTGCTTTAAAAACAGAAAAATAAAAAAAATAGGAAAAAGAAAAAATTAATTTTCTTTTTCCTCAACCTTTTCTTAACTCTAAATAAATAAATTTTACGTTCACAAAATTTTTTAGGGTTCAACACGACTGTTTCAGACGGAGAATAATGTAAAAAATCATACTTACTGTCATTTATGCTTAACTGCTGCTCTGATGGTATCAATTGGACGTCGTAACACTATAATCGAACACTGTCTGTACCACACTCTCTTAAAATTAAACCTGAAAAGGAATTTTGTTAGAAAACACAACTAAAAGACAATATAAAGTTCAAAATATATATATTAAATCTTTAAAAAATTATGTTTTTACAACAACTTTTTTCAAGAGAAAATGTTAACAAACACTAGTTTGGCCCGTGTACAACACATGGTGAGGAACGGAACGATTCATAATGTACCAACTACCATCCAATATGCGGTTTAATAAGCTAACGGTGCACAAAAAGATTCAAGAAAAGTTCAATGTAACTGAAATTTTGGTGGGCTTTTGCTTGCTTGTCTTATAAACGTATTATTAAATTCACATGAATTTTGGTCGCTCCTCGGAGCTTAAAATGGCTTGAAGCGTCTCTACTTCGATTGTATTCTACAATAACAACTTTTTACGTTAAGGCAAGGCGGATCCCATGCACGTGTGAGTACATGGTATAGATACTTTTTTGACTCCGAATCACTGAGGAACCGGTTTAGGGCAAACCCCGTCAAAACACATCATTTCCCCGTCAAATCCGACTGCTAGGAAATGATGGGGGTCCCATGTTGCTAAGGGCTATTTTCGCTATAACTTCCGATATACTTTGAATAGTCGTTGAACTAACTTGTCCTCATATCCAATACCTCGTAAGAGTTGCAGTGCTTGACAACGTGGATTCGTAAAAGGGTTTTTAATCTTGTAAATTTTTAGTACACTTTCTAAAATTAGGTGGTCGGGGCGACATTACGTCCCTGTGCAGCGACATTTGCTACACTTTCTAAATTAACGCTCCTTGAAGAGTTAGCGAAAATTTTGCATAAAAAACGCTCCGAAGAGCGAAAATATGTTTACAAGTATTAAAAACCTCTTCCAGGGCGTTTTTACGTGAAGCACGCTTTTCGTACGAAGTATTTCCTAAGTCGGATTTTGTTACAACGTCGAAAAGTATATCGGGGTTATAGCGTTCTTTAACATTTGCTCTTCTTAGTTCGAGTCTGAGCTCCGGCAGATGGCGGTGCCGCAGATAATGGGTGTTGCGGCTAAACTCCACCAGAGCGTTATTATAAATTAGGTCATAAAGTAAAAGGTAAGAAAAATATAATTTGAATAACAATAGACTCTACGGGCAGCAAAATGGGATACTCTTTTTCTTTGTTTATAACGTGATTCACGGATTTTCTCCATATGTCGGTTTTATCTAAGTCGGATATTATTATCTAGAATTAACGTTTAAAGTCGGATTCTCATTGCATTTTCTCGACTCTTTACGCAAGAAAGATGTGAATTTGTAGCTTACGCTGTGAAAAATTTGTCGTCTTGTGATGTTTGACACCCGGTATCTAAAGTGTATGATATATTTTTTAGGGTCGGTTTGTTTACAGAAATTTCTCTTGTGTAGTCAGTAAAGTGTCAAGGGTTTCATGTTCAGTATCAGCACGCGCTAAATTGACGATAACCAGACTGCTTCATTTTTTTCCTTCAAGATGTTCCACGCTTCTTTCGAATAATAGGATTATTATTTAAGCTTTTAAAAACCTGGCACATGTAATATAACTTTATCTTAATATTATTATAACGTTTTAAAACTACTATGTCGTCAGCTGGTTTTTAAAATCCAAAATAGTAGTACGCCCTGGCGAACATTAAAACATGCATTTATTATCTAGGATGTTAATATATACAACTTTTCTTCGGAAAAAACAATCGTTAGTGCACGATAATAACCCGTTTTAACGTCACGTACCTTACCTCACTTTAACGGCTAAAAAAAATAGGTGTCAGTGGGTAATAGTATCGAGCGAACTGAAAAAATGTAAACATATCCAAATGAGGGCCATGCTAGAGATAGCCAAGGCTGTCTACCAAGTGGCCATAAAACTTCAGGTTTGATGTCATATACAGGGTGATTGTATATTAAATATGGTTCTATAAAATAAAGTAGGCTGTGAAAAAATGCTGTTAACTTTTCTTAAAGTAAGGGATATACAGACACACTAGGATATGATAACAATAAAAAAACTTCGTTAAAAATGTAATTCAAACCCCAGTGTACCGGAAAACTCCATATGGTATGCGGAATTATTTAAAAGAAATTTTCCCACTGATATGAATTGGTAGATGCGGATCAGTAGAATGGTCAGATAGATCTCCGGACCTAACCCCATTGAATTATTTTTTGATGGAGTTACCTTAAATCCAAAGTTTATTTTAATAGACCGAACAATGTTGAGAACATAAAAGACTGAATTAGTTTATCCAATCTGAGCTTAAAACGATATAAAAAACAAGAGCGCGGCATTCCTTTGTAAACGACCTCGAACGCGTGCCTTTCATAGGCGCGCGTAACTTACTTTTCAAGGCAATACATGTCCTACAATATTTTAAAAATCATTTATTATACACGTAACACTGTTTTGCAGACTTATTAACAAATAAATTAACTAAAAAGTAAATGAATCTAGTCTAATAACTCAATTAATAAATTTTCTACAGAACATAAAAATTTTATTGACTCTTAATGTAGGGAACTAGTAAAACTAGATACTATAGAAAAGTCACCGTCCAGCAAAAACCATCGGGGAGGTGTGAGTAGTTTTTGCCAGGATGGGAACGGGAAAGGTATATAATGCCAGTAAGGTAGAACGTTAGAATGAACTTAACAAACTTGATAACAATGACAACATTAATAACAAAATTATATTTAAATCTTGTTAAAAACAATAAAAATAAAACATAATTCTTATTAAAACGCCGTCGTATCTCAAACAAAACAGAATTAGTTGTTATTTTAGCTAATAAAAATAAAACTTCTATAAAAGTAAGAAAGTTTAATAATAAAAAAATATTCTCGTAGTTTCGAGAAAAAAATGACCACATGGTAAAGGAGTCATCAGTAAGCTCACTACTAGGATCGTTCCCTACCTGTATAACAATAGGCTCTACGAGCGGCAAAATGGGATTTTTTCTTTGTTTATAAGGTGATTCGCAGATTTTTTTCACATGTTGGTTTTGTCCAAGTCGTATATTACGCTTCTTATATTATCTAGAATTACAGTGCTTAAAGTCGGATTCTGATTGCATTTTTTCAATTCATGTTTTACACTACTCCAAATCTGTTTTATTGAATTAAATATGCAGTAATATATCGGCAAACGTAACAGACTATGGCCTTCGCAGATGTGGTCTACAACACATTCTTTTTTAAAATTATGTTCTTTGATAGTTTTCAATAAATCTTTTTTTAATGGATTTTTTTTACTAGAATTTTTTTAGCATTATTTGTATTTTTAGATCATAAGCTTTATTATGTAGTTCCTTTTTGGTATTATTATTTAGTACTTTATTTAATAGTCGCGAATGATAAGAAGTATTATCCATAACGATAACGAATTTAGGGGACAGCTGTTCAGCTAACCATTTTTCAAACAAATCCGCGGTCATGTTTTCGTAATAGTCAGCAGAACATTGTTTTATATTTTTGGCTGACAAGATCAGTGCGTTGGGTACGAACCCATTTTTACTTCCGGCATGCAGACGTTTTCCCCTTGAGCATGGCGCATTTAAAGTACAATTTTGAGCCATGTCTACCGAACCGTAATTATCAGTATCATGCGTATCAAGCCACGTATTACCGTCCTATTTGATTCGCGGTATTCTTTTATTTTACGCCAATGTTCCTGTCGAATTTCCACAATACGGCGCCGGTGATTCCATTACCATTAAACGGTTATTAATTTTTTTATATTTAATTCCGCACTCTAATAAAATACCTCTTAAAGTTTCCAAAGATTGATAATTATAACCAGGTTATTTGCGCAATTTATTCGAAATCATTTCCAAAGTAGGGATTTCATTTTCTTGATACAAATTATAAACTGTTCTTCGTATAACGTCTTTTGAACCATCGTCAATTTTTCAAAATTTTAGATTTTTCCAGAGTGATCTACAACAAGATTAATAGTAGAGATCGGAAACTTACTTAATTTTTTTTTATACATTTATTTAACGTCGGCCTATTTCCGCTACTGAGGCCTAACACCGACGCCTGTAGACGAGCTACCCCCAACCAGGAATTTTGCCTAACCTCTTCCCTTAAGAAGAGTAGGGATCTTTTACTTGCCTAACATTTAATAGACAAGGGACCGACGGCTTTACATCCCCTCCGAAGGATGGTATATCTCCTATACAACCCTCGCCTAAGGTTGTATAGCTTCCGCGCATACTTTCCGAAACGTCAGCAAAATACATTATTTTTGTGTTTATTCCGATTTATATTATTTGTAAAAAAATAACCTCTGACTGTTCCTTTGACGTAAACGTCATAAGCGCAGAGGCTTTTTTCCAATAATTCTATTATTTTGTAGACGCGGTGATTTGTTTTTGAAGAGGATAATACATGTAGTAGAAAACCCAAAAAAAAAGGAATAAATAAGCTATTTCTAAATTTAACATTTTGTATTCTAGAATTAAGACACGATTTAAACCAATTTAATACGTTTCCTATGTTTCCTGGATTAATATAATTTTATAGGGATGAATATTTTCTTTATGGGGGCATTTTAAAACACTAGTATATCTGACATTATTTTAAAGAGCAATTTGACGTAAACTTGATGTTGGATTTTCTTGAACACTGAATAAAGTGTCACAGTTTTCTTTTTAACGATTTAATATGTCCAAGTTTTCTAAATTGCGCACGAATTGTAGACACAGTTCCTAGTGAGATATTGGGCAAATCAGGATACTTCTGAATATGTCACAAACTTCCTATTAACTTCTTCACATATTTCCGTAAACGATCATCATCAAAATTTAAATTCCATGCCATGAACTATATTAATTTAATTTATTTATTGTATGAATTTCTATTTAACGACTTTTTAATATTTGTAGCAACGTTTTCAAGCCCACTCTATATGTGTAGAGCCACGCTATCTGTAGCGTATACATATAAATTCATTTTATAGGTACTTATATATTTATAAAAACTTGTACTGACTTGTCATAGATAGGTGCCTACTTAAGATGTATAAGATATAAAATTTGAATAAATCAGCTTTAAACTTCGATAGAATTTATTAGTTAAAAATCTTGAATAATTATTATCTTACCTAATAATTATTCAGGACGCTATAATCGTAAATTGTTCGAAACCTCACCGTATTTTAGGGAAAAGGAACAGGTATTAAATCTCAGTGGTTTTCTAGTTTTTAAGAGCCTTTTAATAAATCCGTAGCTGAGAATTAATTTATAATAATTCTTGCCACGTTCAACTGAGGAGGAAAGATACAAATATATAATTTATTGATAAACAGTTTTTATACAAAATATAACGTTTAGAGGTGAGAATCAACAAGCTGTATGTAAACAATAAGTGTTCGAGAAGTAAATTGTGTACTCCGTTTGCATCTTAACTAAGACAATTGCACGGAAGGCCTGAACTGAAGCCATTGTGCCTGAGAATAATGCAAATGTCACACACGTTTACGATTTGCATTTACAGAACCTGTTTATATTTATTTGATGAACCAAACAATTTGTATGGGACAATGAAATTGGGACACCTTAAAATGTACACGAAATGATACAGAATACTTTCTGATATTAAAACTACAGAAAGGTATAATTTACCCAAAATTATCATGTGCAAAAGGATCCTATTCTACGTTACTATAATAAACGTTTAGCTGGTATCATTTCATCATCATCTGTATTCTGCCAAATTTTGAAAAAAATATACGGGGTGGGGTTGGACTCGAGTTCTACTATAGCTAGAAATTAAAAAAATAAAGGTAAAATGTGGTGCATCTACTATTATTACTAGTTAGTTTTTTATTGTTATTATTAAAGAACTTAAGTCTTTATATTAGCCAATAAATATTTCAGGTACCTTTTGGAGGGAATAAAATTATTTTTTTTTAAGGATCACAAGTTTTTGACAACAGATTTATTCTTCACGGTGGAGAGAAGTCCCAGATAAATACGTTATATGAAATTTATAGCTCAATTTATAAACAATATTCGACATGTTAAAAGTAAAGATAATATCATTGCTGATACGCTTTCACGTATAGATAGATGATTTATCTGCACTGGAACAATTTTTTCCTAACAATGCTCAAACTCACACACTAGTAGATCATATGTCTGGAGCAAATTCTCCAGATTTTCATTTAAAATCACTGAGTGATGAATAAATTGGAGATGTGAAATTAGAAACATTAATATAGTTTTAAAAAACACGCTTTAATAGCAAACCGAACTAAAAAGTAAAAAATAATGCTAAAAAAATTCATTTTATTGTAAAAAGCATTTTTATAATTCTACATTTATCAATAGCTACCGATAAAATATTTACAGTAATTGATATAAAGCACCCCACGCTTTTTACAATAAAATGAATTTTTTAAACATTATTTTTTACTTTTTAGTTCGGTTTGCTATTGAAGATTGTTTTTTAGTTCTTTTAAACTATAATTTTTTTCATATAAAATAATAAAATATATATTAATAACAGCGGCGCCTCCGGCAAAATATCGACAATAGTCATTTTAAAAAAAAAATGTATTTTAACCTGATGATCCTGGTGAGGACATTAGGACAAAATTGTCAAATTATTTATTCTCATCGGTCCTTCATAAGTGTGCAAAGTTTCAGTTTAATCTGACGTTTTGAAGTGGGTGAGAATCACGTTCAAAAATTCCGTTACATACAAACAAACATACAGGTGAAGCTAATATAAAGCGTGTAATTATCCACGAAGAATAATATTAAAGATATATTATAGAAAGTTAAAATTACAATTTCGCAAGATGAGATTTGGTGTGATGTTTCTAATTCCAAATTTCGACCTTATATACCCTGCAAAATGAGATGAGTTTTAAAATTTTTCATAAATTCATTCAGGAATTCGAGCAATTAAAAAATTAATTAATAAATATTTCTCGCTTAAAATGAATACAGACTGCACCTTATGGACAAAAACATGTATTAATTGTCAGACAGGTAAAATAAATAAACATACAAAGTCCCTAGAGGACGTTTTTAACATATTCACATAGATATTGTAGGTCCAGTACCTCCTTCTGGAGGTTCCTCTTACATTCTTACTGTAGTTGAACATTTTACTCGTTAGCCAGAGGCATATCCTTTGTATAACATTACAGCAGAAACAGTATTCTGACAATATATGTTTTGGTATACCGCTTTACATAACTACAGATCACAGCGCTCAATTTAAACCTAGGTTATTTTCACAATTTTTAAAATTCCTAGAATTTCATGGAATACATACATACTACCGCATATCATCCTCAAAGTAATGGGTTAGTTGAAAGGTTTCACAGAATTCTAAAAGCAACGTTGATTGCCAGATCTAATTCCAGGAATTGGAAGAGTGAACTTCCAATCATTTTATTCGCTATGCGAGCAATGCCAAAAGAAGATTTACAATGTTCTTCTGCGGAACTTGTTTTTGAATTTTTTATTAACTGTCACTATTATACAGATCTGCCGATTTTTAAAGCAAAATTATGTGAATATTTTAGTAATCTCAAAGTGACATATTCAAAACATCATATTTTAGAAAAATCGTTTGTCAATCCTGACATACAAACATGTGATTATATTTTTATTAGGAAAGAGAAGTTAAAACCTTTATTTTAAGGTGGTATCTCGTACTGATAAAGTTATTTGTATAAATAAGCATAGAACAGAGTCTGCAATTAGTATAGACAGAGTAAAACCTGCTTATCTTTTAAATGTTATTAACCCAGATGGGGGTAATTCAATTTCTAAAAGAAGAGTTAGATTCGCCATTGATTGTTTGGATGTTTGACTGCTTCTTTTTAAGAGAGAAAGTATTGTGGTGTATCTGCTACTATTGATAGTTATTTATTGTTATATTTTAATATTAAGAAAGATACCTTTGGCATCTAGGTCCGCTGCTAACGGTATCTATGGCAAGAATAACATTTCAAGATTGGTATACACAATTATACAGGGTTACTGGTAATTCGATACATTCCTTTGGAGATGTGATGGGGCATGATCTAAGAAGTAAATTTAGCCCTAACATATATTATGCAAAACTAAATAGTTTTTGAGATATTTAATTTTTTTTGTTTTTCTCAAAAAGTAGATCTTAATGTCCTAAAAGTTAATTTTCGAAAAATCTGTTTTACATTTTTAATTTTTTTTTTACTGGATTACTTGTCCAAAATTATAGATATCCGTTTGGAATGAAAAATATCTGGAAACATTTCGATCATGTGAAATGATTGATCACTTTTTAAATCAGCTATGAAATTTACCTATTCGGTTTTTTCAAAAAAATATTAACGTAACACGCGTATAAATTATTATAAAAACTGTCTTAATTCAATAGCTATCTAACAAGGTATAAATGTTCAATGTACCCTTAATAGTTCTAAGAAAATACTAGTAAAAATAACACAAGTAGTACGAATTTTATTTTTAGATAAACAGTAAAAAACATTTTAAAAGTAGAGTTTAATTCTTCATTAATTTCAAAGTTGTACTTTATTTTTTATATGTCTTGCTCAAAATGGGAGCCCCTATTCCGTATACAGACACGGCAGCGTCTTCTTATTTCCGTCCTTGTTACTCTGGATGTCAGATTATGCCTTACGTGTTGGGCAGCATCGGCTATCCTTTGTCTAAGGTTTTCTATAGTATTGACTGGTGTGGCATAGACCATCTCCTTCATATGACCCCATACGTAATAATCAAGGGGTGTTAAGTCAGGGCTTCGCGCTGGCCAAGGTATTGGGCCCGCTCTTCCAATCCAACGGTTAGGGAAACGTTGATCAAGTAACTGTCGTACTGTCAGCCGATAATGTGCTGGACAACCGTCGTTCTGAAACATCATTCGCTGTCTGACGGCGAGAGGAACATCTTCTAAAATCACAGCCAGATCATTTCTTAAAAAATTTTCATAGATTTGCCCGTTTAAATTTTGAGTAAGAAAGTGTGGCCCTTTTAAATAGTGGCCAATGACTTTCCTCTGCCCAATAATGTAGGTTGTGGAAATTTGTTATACCCTCGCGATTAAATTTCGACTTGTCCGTCCATAAAACACACACACAAATTTGCACTTTCTGCATCTGAATTTAACATAAAGCGGCAGAATTCCACTCTCCTTCCAGGATCACCTTCCTCCAAGCCTTGGACAGGGGTATAGTATTAAGGATGACATCCAACTCTACGTATCGTGGACCAAACTTTCCATTGTGACGCTCCGGTTAGTCTTGCGACTTTATTAGTTGAAATAGTTAGGTCTTCCTCAAAATACCTCAATATTTCTTCCTCATCATCTGGTTCATAAACGGGAGGAGCACCAGCGTCACTTCTTCTACATTTCACGGAGCCAGTTTCAGCGATATTTCGATATGCCGTACTGAATACACGTGCATTTGGTAAGCGGCGGTTAGGGTACCAAAGACCATATTCTCGGCGAGCTTCAGCAGCGTTGCCGCCACAGTATCCATAGACAAACAAGATATCAGCGTATTCTGCGTTGGCATACGCGGCCATGGCACAGAAAATACAATAACAACAACTAATAACAACAACTACGAGCAAAATCAAAATCTTCGATAACTAATTTAACAAGACCAACAAACTTAAGGGACACGGAGATAAGTCAGTTAATGACATATATGCACAAACGTCAAAGTCAAGGACTGACTGACTGAAATGAAAATGAACGATTAGTCGTTTAATAAATTCCGCCACCAGCGTTATCTTTACTAATTTTTTATTAGAACTATCAAGGGTACACTAAACATTTCTACCTAGTTAGATAGCTATTGAAATAAGGAAGTTTTTATAATAATTTGTACGCGTGTTACATTAATATTTTTTTGAAAAAACCTAATAGGTAAATTTCATAACTGATTTAAGAAAAAATTTTTTACAAGTTTTTATTTTAAATGTTCACATGATCGAAATGTTTCCGGATATTTTTCATTCCAAACGGATATCTATAATATTGGACAAGTAATACAGTAAAAAAAATTTAAAAATGTCAAGTAGATTTTTCGAAAATTAACTTTTAAGACATTAAGATCTACTTTTTTGAGAAAAACAAAAAAATTGAAATATCTCAAAAACTATTGAGTTTTGCATAATGTATGTTAGGGCTAGATTTACTCCTTAGCTCATGCCCCATCACATCTCCAAAGGAATGTATCGAATTACCAGTAACCCTGTATAATATGATACTTGTTTGAATACAATAAGTCATACGAATAATTTTTATATCGTGGTTGAACCCACATATACGACATAAAAATGTCTGGAAAAAACGAGAAATTATTTTCGAATATGCAGGGTAAACCAAGACGATTGTACTGGACCAAGTACCATTTTTTTAAATGGAATGCTATATCAGTACATTTTTAGAAGCCTCTTTCTAGATTCCTGTCACTCCTATATTCGTCCTCCTAACGATTTGGATGTAGTGATTTTTTTTCTTGAAATAACGCCATTTGCATACGCATTTTGAAAAAATCACTACTGTCACCATTATGGATTTTAAGAAAAATTTTGCAAATAGACCAGTACGCGACATTGTTGTGTAATGTTTTAATCATTTTCACTTCCTAAAAATATACAGTGACCAAAATTGATTTTTCAGTTAGAACATTTTGATTTGAATCTTCTCAATTTCTTCAAAAACGCCCTGTACACTTTTGGACCATATGATATAGGAATGAAAAACCAACATTCTTTATATGTTCATCTCTGTGGTTAAATGTAACTAACCATTTTCAATTTATTGAGCAGTAAGTACAAACTTCAAAAATAGTCTTAAAAAAATTTGAAGTTTTTTCAAATGATTAAACGGATGCAATTATAATAAATGCTCCACATGTTCATTTTGATTGACACATTTCTATGCGTCTTTGAAATGAACTTTCTTCTGTTCTGCAATCCAAAGTATGAAAGAAAGAAAAGTAACTGCTTTTCGATCAATTACAAAGATAATTTTAAAAACAGTAGAAACTTCATTATTAGAAAACTCGAAAAATATTGAAAAAATCATGTGAGTACATGAAGTTGGAAATCATGCGTTCTGAAAACTATTTGATTTTATTTCGTTGAGCAGTGCATAATAAAAAATAAATACTGGAAAGAGATAGTTTACAATCTTTTTCTAAGTGGATGTAACACCCTGTATACAACGCCACGTAGGAAACAAAATATACCTTCGGCCAAATGTAGAAAAAACAAACGTATAATAAGAATCTAAATAATAATAACGATAAACGATATATGTAGCTCAAATGATGCTCCCCCTTTTCAAAGGTACCTGCGTTGGAACACCTGCGACTACAAGTATGTGTCATACCCGTATAGTGTTACCAACTGAATAAAAAGGGCATGACGTACTTAACGCGACGGGTGGCAAAAATATTACGGCTAGCCGGGAAGACTTCGGCATCGGGATGACATAAGTGGGGTTTAACTGTCAACGTAGGGCAAGGCCCAGATTCTTGTGCGCATCCGGAGAGTTAAAGGCGGAGCTTTTCACTAAAATAATACATTTTTTTTTACCCATTTGTTAACTAAGCCATCTGAAGCAATTATTGCATATTTCCAATATTGTCAGAGGTGGTTTGTAGGCCTATAAATTGAAGCATTTTATTTAAAAAATTAGAGTAGTAGGCGACATTCGAAATTTAGGCAATCGTCATTTGGTTATACTTATTGGGTAGAAAAGTCGCCTGAGATTTTGCATTTTCATAGTCCTTAAACAAGTCTGTTTTAATCTTCCATCTTCACACGACAAAAATTGCAAATAAATTATTTTCAGTGATGAGGCTACTTTTACAACAAATGGCGTGGTCTCATCGCAAAACTCAAGGTATTGGCCAACGGTAAACCCAAACTGGATTATAAATGGTAAATGGCAATATTCTGAAAAAGTAAATGTCTGTTGTGGAATTTTAAATAAGACCTTGATTGGATCATTTTTCTTTGACGACATTTTAAATAGTGTGAGATTCCTACATTTTTTAACACATGAATTTCGAGATTCCGTTCAAAATTTACCTTTAGGCGTACAACAAAACCTCCATTTCCAACTAGATGCGGCTTCCATTCATAATGCAGTAATAGGTAAAAATTCGTTGAATAACAACTTGCCTATGCGTTGGATTGGAAGAAATAGTCCTTTAATTGCGTGGCCACCTAGATCACCAGACGTCACCCCTATGGAGTTTTATTTTTGGGGTACCATAAAAAATAAAATCTATAACGATAGGTCACAAAATAGAGCGGAACTATGTGACAGAATTAGAGAAGCATGTAGTGAAGTAACAGTTTAAGAATTAAGAAAAGTTGTTAAAAATAATAAGAAGAAAATTGAAAAATGCATCAGAATTGATGGAGGACTAGCGGAGAAAGATTATATTTAATATTGACTTTTTAAAATTATATTTTTGTTTAAGTAATAATTTTAAGTGTTGTTTAAGTTACAATGATTTTACAAAAATAAAAGTTTAGTTCTTTGATATTTTCTTTAAAGAAAAAATGTGTCCTAATGCTTAGCGTCATTATTACAAGACTACCAAGTTATGTAAATATCCTACAATAAATAACTCGAACAGTAGGGTGATTATTATTGAAATCTTAGATACGAAGTGTGTGCTTATACTTCGGTATGCGATGTAAAGCAACGGCAGGCACAGTTAGTACTTGGATGGGTGACCATTCCAACGGAAACCGCGTTCTCGCCTCACACTTCTTCCAGCGGCTTGTATATCAGTGTATGCGCGGAAGCTATACAACCTTAGGCGAGGGTTATATAGGAGATATACCATCCTTCGGAGGGGATGTAAAGCCGTCGGTCCCTTGTCTATTAAATGTTAGGCAAGTAAAAGATCCCTACTCTTCTTAAGGGAAGAGGTTCGGCAAAATTCCTGGTTGGGGGTAGCTCGTTTACAGGCGTCGGTGTTAGGCCTCAGTAGCGGAAATAGGCCGACGTTAAATAAATCTATAAAAAATTTTTTAAAAAAAAGTGTGTGCTTAATTATATTTATGTATATATATATTTGTATATATTATATTTAAATGTATAAGTTGTTTTGTTTATGTCCATGTTACAATATTTTTATTTCTATACTCAGGAAGTGTTGAAAACAACATTGTTGACATACTTCCCTTTGAGACAATTTGTAGTTGTTCAATAAACGTATTTTATTGTATTGTACAATCTAAATAATGTCCAGTGTTTATGCACGATGAAATTTAATTTCCACTATTTTAGAACACCCTGTAAAACGTATAGATAAAAAATAAATAAAACAAGAATGTTTTATTTATATAATTTATCATTTAGTTTTCCATGCACCTTTTTACGTATTGTAATTGCAGACGTATACGATATGAAATATTTTTATGTTCATTATTATCTCATGTATATGCATCTGCAGGTAAAAAAAGACCTGTCTTTCAAACAAGTTCATATGTTTCGTCCGTCCATAATACAATTGAGGATAAATCATGTATGCCTTGTGAGACAAAACAACTTTTCATACCGACTGTACAACAACAAAATCTGTCTTGGATATTAGATTGATGCTACTGGGCTTACCAACTTGTGAGCCTCAGGCTATTATCAAGAATAATACTAAAACTTTCTAGGGTCACTCACCGGTGTGTATATAAACCACTATAACAGGAACATTTTTATAAGGAAATTAAATTTATATTTATCGTTGGCTCTCATAATCGTTGCACCTAAGTTATATGAAGGTTAGTTGGAAAACTATTAAATTAACATCTCAAGGACCTCACCTTTGTGAGGTGTCTATTGGCACATAAGAAATATAGATACTTTTTACATAAAGATAGAGCTCAGCGTTGCTCTAACTCTACGTTAAAGGTATACCTCGGCCATTTGGTTTGATAATATAACTACTACAGATAGGTATAGCTGCACGTCATATCTTATTATGTTGATATGTTTTTTTTTGTTTACATTTCAGTTTACGCGATTGTATACAAGGTGAATAACCACGGACGTGGTTATTATACAAATGAATTGGTGCTGGTGTATAAAAGACAAAAACGTTCGGAGAGATTGTAAGACGATATGAGGAATTCCAAAAACGTATGTTTGTATATTCGATTCTAATAATTGTCTCAACACTCAGTGCCTTTAATTTGATTTTGGGCATAATAACTTAATGCCTTAATTCAGAAGTAAGATATTTGAATTATTTAAAAAGTTTTTCAAGGTTATGAAAGGTTGTAAAAATTTTCGTTATTAATTTATGTTATACAATATTGTTCATCTCGGCTTTTATTTTTATTCTTATGTATCTCACTTTTCACCATTAAATCCCAATGATATATTTAGATCAATATTGGTATACTTCTTGTACGTCAGATTGTGATTAACAAGTTATTTAAAACATTTTTTTTCGAAATTGAATATTCCTACTATGATCAAAAGAAAAAGAAAAATTTGGAATTTATATTAGCGATTGAGTTTTTGTTTTTATAGACTCGTGTTCGGCATGACCTAAAACCCCTGTATATTAAATTTCGTTAAAAATATTCATTCCTTTACAACTTCACTATAACCCATTTTGATTAAATAAATGTTAATAATGACGGTTTGAAATGTCAAAATTGAATATACAATAAAATAATTATTTTCGTGTGCTACCTTGTTATTTTTGTTTCACTTGTGTTTTGACACGCATGACTCAATTTTCTTGCAATAAAGCAGCTCATTTGCATTTTGAATGTCAAATATGTCAAGAAGTATTTAAGATAGACCTATACAATATTATATATTTGAGATCAGGGGAAACGGGGCTTCTCGAAAATGCAATAATATATAGGGTGTTCCATTTAAAAAAAAACATATATTTATTTCGTATCACGTGGCCTATACATGATATTGTTTATTTAATACACACCAAATATTGTCTGAAAGTTATTTGTGGCATTCTACGAATATTCTTTCCTATTATTTGAGTTTCCTACCACATGTATTATTATCCTCTTCAAAACAAATCATCGAATCTACAAAATAATAGAATTATTGGAAAAAAGCCTCTTCGCCCGTGACGTTTACGCCAAAGGAAAAGTCAGAGGTTATGTTTTGCAAATAATATAAATCGGAATAAACACAGAAATAATGTATTTTGCTGACGTTTCGGAAAGTACTCTCTTTCCGTTTTCAAAGCTATTTTTTGGGAGAACTCTTATTTTGCTGTGTATGTCAAATACACAGCTTTAAGACTCTGTTTATGTTATTTCCATAGATACTTACTACTTACACAGAACATAGAACTGATGATATTTTCTTTTAGATAATGTTGAGTTTGTTAAGTTCTTCTTTTAATATTGGTAGCCAGGTTGTACAAATATCTACAGAACAATTCGATACGCACTTATCTTCATTTAATAAGATTATTGCTGATTCTTTAATTTTTCTTTTTTTGGTATCTGTTTCTTTTGTTAAAATTTTTGCCGAGTCCCAGTTTATTCTATGTCCGTTTTCCCAAGCATGTTCACAAATCTTTGATTTCTGAATTTCATTCTTTCTAATGTAATTCTTGTGCTCATCCAACCTCACACTGAAAGGTCTGGATGACTCACCCACATAACATTTATCACATTCGCACGGGATATTGTAAATACAGTTTTTTGAATTCTGCTCCCGATAAAACAAAACCGATAAACAGGGAGCAGAATTCAAAAAACTGTATTTACAATATCCCGTGCGAATGTGATAAATGTTATGTGGGTGAGCCATCCAGATCTTTCAGTGTGAGGTTGGATGAGCACAAGAATTACATTAGAAAGAATGAAATTCAGTAATCAAAGATTTGTGAACATGCTTGGAAAAACGGACATAGAATAAACTGGGACTCGGAAAAAATTTTAACAAAAGAAACAGATACCAAAAAAAGAAAAATTAAAGAATCAGCAATAATCTTATTAAATGAAGATAAGTGCGTATCGAATTGTTCTGTAGATATTTGTACAACCTGGCTACCAATATTAAAAGAAGAACTTAACAAACTCAACATTATCTAAAAGAAAATATCATCAGTTCTATGTTCTGTGTAAGTAGTAAGTATCTATGGAAATAACATAAACAGAATCTTAAAGCTGTGTATTTGACATACACAACAAAATAAGAGTTCTTCCAAAAAATAGCTTTGAAAACGGAAAGAGATTACTTTCCGAAACGTCAGCAAAATACATTATTTCTGTGTTTATTCCGATTTATATTATTTGCAAAACATAACCTCTGACTTTTCTTTTGGCGTAAACGTCACGGGCGCAGAGGCTTTTTTTTCCAATAATTCTATTATTTTGTAGATTCGGTGATTTGTTTTGAAGAGGATACATGTGGTAGAAAACCCAAATAATAGGAAAGAATATTAATACACACCAGTTTTGTAATTTCTTAATATCAAGCTGTAGGCTATCACAATTATCCTCTGAGTCGATGCTGCTATATAATTTAAAATCATCTGCAAACAGTAGTTTGTTACAGTTCAATTTAGAGCACAAATCATTTATGGATAGTAAAAACAAGAGAGGCCCAATATTAGAACCTTGTGGAACTCCAGAGGTGGTTAGGAACATCTCCGAACTATAACCAATATACGAGACATACTACTAAATACTTTGTGGAAAATAATCTTAGAAAGGTGCTAAACCCGAAATTATATAATTTATTTAATAGTAAGGCCTGATCTGTTTTATCAAAAGCCTTCGAAACGTCAGTGTACACCGCAGCCACCTGTCCAAATTTATCAATATGTTCAGATATGTACTGAGTAAATACTGTTAGATTACTAGTAGTGGATCTATTTTCTACGAAGCCATGTTGAGAAAGATAAATGTGCTGACTTACACTGGGATAAATTCGATTGTGATTGTACAAAACTATCTCGAAGAGATATGGTTATAGCTCGGTAGTTTGAAACATATGCAGAATTACCGTTTTAAAAAACTGGACAAGCTTTTGCAAATTTCCAAGGCTCAGGAAAGTAGTTGGTTTTCAAGGCCATATTGAATGTTATATATATATTATATATTTGCAACAAAACACGCACAATTTTTTATTGTAAATGAAACAGATCGAAGTTCTGCAGAATTTTCAGGAAACGAAGCAGTTTGAATAAACTATCTTCCTCTTTATTAATGTTTTTAATCTCATTCAGAAATAATTTTTTTACCATAATCCAGAAGCAGGATAAATACAAATACATTTACTTCAACAGGGTCTGTATGTTGTTGCATCCTGACAAATCGTTTCTCACTTATCCCTTTCATATTCTGATAAACAACAATATACATTGTATTGTAATGACATTAAAAATGAATGTTTCAAACAAAATGAGATGGACAGTAAATGCGTGGGCAAACTCACAGAAACGTCTGTATAATTACGATGCGAAGCTTGATGTGATTAGCAAGACCACGGATTGCGTAATACCTTTTGTTATTCTGCACCAGAATAATCAGATGCAAATTATACTAAACCCAGAGATTAACTGTCAGAGGTTTGTCAAACCGCTATCCCCATACATCACCATTAGAACTACTGATAAATCCTTCATTTACTTTGCACAATCGCGCCACCATTTCACTAAGGTGATAAAGGGGAGATTTACATATAAACCTAATACCTGAGATTAATGAATGCAAAAAATATAATTAAATACTCAGCGCGGCAGGAATGAAGAAAGAGAGAGGATATACAGAAGAAGGGTATTTAACTTTTCCTTACTGGTCCATTGGTTTTCAATCGAGAATACGTCAGTGTGCCAACTTTCGAGGTTCTAAGTATAGTCCATCCAATGTCAGTTTAAAATGATAACAAGACCGGAGCATTCCTTTGGAAACCGATCTCGAACACATAGGCGCGCGTAACTTACATTCAAGGCAATACATGCCCTACAATATTTAGAAATCGTTTATTATACACGTAACACTGTTTTTCAGACTTATTAACTAATATATTATGACTGAAAGTGGTGATATGATAGGTATAGGTGTATAGGATTATGATATAATAATTCTATATACTTTTATATAAACTAACAACAAGCTTTACTCACTTAGTCAATGATATTTTCTACAGAACATAAAAATTTCATTGATTCTTAATATAGGGATCTAGAGAAACTTGATATTATAGAAAATGCCACCGTCCAGCAAATACCAACGGGGAGGTGTGAGTAGTTTTGGCAGAATGGGATGGGGAAAGGCATATAATGTTAGTACGGTAGGACGTTAGAATAAACAACAAACCTGATAACAGTGATAACATTAATAGCATAACTGTAATATTTAAGTCTTGTTAAAAACGATAAAAAATAAAATGAAATATAAATCTCATTAAAACGCCGTCGTATCTCAAATAAAACAGAATTAGTTATGTTATTCTACCTCAATTAAAATGAAACTTCTATTAAAGTAAGAAAGTTTAAATAATAATAAAAGAAATTCTCATAGTTCTGGAAACAGAAATGGGCACATGGTAACGGAGTCATCAGTAAGCGCTCTACTAGAATAATTTCCTACCTGAATAACAATAGGATCTACGGGCAGTAAAATGGGATACTATTTTTCTGTGTTTATAACGTGATTCGCGGATTTTTTCCATATGTCGGTTGTGTCTAAATCGGATATTACGATTTGTATATTATCTAGAATTACAGCTCTTAAAGTAAGATTCTGATTGCATTTTCTCAATTTGTTTTACACTACCCCAAATCAATTCTATTAGATTAAATATGCAGTAATATGGCGGTAAACGTAACAGGCTATGGCCGTATGTTTCCCAGATATGGTCTTCATCATATTCTTTTTAAATTTATGTTCTTTGATAGTTTTTAATAAATCTTTTTTTACTGGAATTTTTTCAAGAATATTTATATGTTTAGATCTTATAAACTTTATTATATCGCCTTATTTCGTATTATTATTTGATACTTTATTTAATAGTCCCGAATGATAAGAAGCCTTATCCATAACGATAACTGAATTTGGGGGAATACTAGGTAACAGCTGTTCAACGAACCATTTTTCAGTACAAATCCTCGGTCATATCTTCATGATAGTCATCAGAAATTTGTTTTATATTTTTGGCTGACAAGAGCAGTGCGTTGGGTACGAACCCATTTTTACTTCCAGTATGCAGAATTTTAATACTTTTTCCTCTTGTTCATGGCGCATTTAAAGTACAATTTTGAGTTGTGTCGACCCAACGGTAATTAACAGTATCATGCATATCAAACAACGTCTTGTCAAGATATATTACCGTCCTATTTGATTCGCGGTACATTTTTATTTTACGCAAATATTCCTGCCAAATGGCCCCCGGTGAAACTCTCCGGAATCGATATATGTTATTCCTCTTGAGCTTTTGGGCACGAGATTGGAGAATGTACAGTTTTTCAGATATGTGTAGGGGAAGTCGATTTTCCTTGATTTTTTCACTAATAGAATGGAGTCATGGTGCTTTCAATGCGGCTTCGCTAGTGTTCTATGGGAGTTTGCAGGTCGCTGATTTCAAATCCGATGTCAGAAGTAGCATTAGACAGTTGACAGCTGTCAGTTGCATTGTGAACTCGTCTTACTTTCTGGAAAAGATTTATCACAATATATATTTTAGACCCATAAGCCTTCTTTCCATTTTTTCAAAAAATTTAGAAAAAATCATTGCTTGTATCTCTCTAAAAATAATATTTTACCGTCTACCCAATCTGGCTTCCGCGTCAATCATAGTACAACTACTGCACTGTTGCAAGTAACAGATGATATATATCGAGCTAATGACAACAACAAAAACACTTGTTTAGTCCTTTTTGACTTTAGTAATGCATTCGATACCCTAAGCCTAAATCATATTACCTTGTGTAATAAATTGAAATATTTTGGCTTTAGTGATCTAACCACCCATTTTTTTCAGGATTATTTGTCAGGTAGGAATCAAAGGGTCATGATTAACGGGCAGTACTCCAATTATTTGCGGTGTTCCACTAGGTAGTATACTGGGGCCGCTCTTGTTTTCTATATATACTGCAGACTTTGGTAGCCATCTGGATTTCTGCAAAATTCATCAGTATGCGGACGACGAACAAATTTATTTCTCGTTCGATCCCTGGGTAATCGACCCCGAAAATAAACGCTGATTTAAATAAGTTGTCCAAAGTTTCAGATGCTCATGATTTGGTCTTAAATGAATCAATAAAAGAAATGTTGGTATTTCGACGAAACAAAGATATTATATTATTAATAATGATTCATTTAAAATAATTCTTAATAATTAGATATTAAAATCCACTGAGTGTTGTAAGAATCTGGGGGTTGTTCTAGACGCTGATTTGAGATTTTCCAAACATGTTAGTAAGTTAATTCAAAAAGCTTACGGAAAACTAAAAATTTTATATATTCACAAAGAATTATTAAATACCGAAATTAAACTTAAATTATGTGATACAATAATTTTATCTAGTCTTTCCTATTGCAATGTAGTTTATTGACTAGCTTTATTACATAGATAAGGTAAGTTTACAAAAGTTACAGAATTCGTGCATTAGCACCACCAAATTTAGGGAAACGAATTGGTTATATTTGCACGAAAGGTATTTTATCCACATGGCTTCCCTAATTTATAAAATTATATATATCTTTTCCTAAAACTGGTCAGGGGTTCAGACATTTACAGTCGTATATTACTAGGGCATGTGATCAATTTCCCGTTCCCATGCATAGTTCTGCCCAATTTGAGAGATCTTTCTCATACTATGCAGTTAAATTGTAGAGCAGTCTACCAAGTAAAATTAAATCTGCAAGTTCCATGTCAATATTCAGAAAACATATCAAACTTTGGGTACTTAATAGTAGATTATAACGATGAAATCTTTTACTTTATTTTTTTATCATTTACATGTACATAATGTTTTCAAATAATCTGTTAATATTTTTTATTTTCGTATTTTTTTAAGTGTTCTATGTACTTAATCAAAGTTCAACATCGCCCTTCTTTTAAACAATTTATACATTTGTTATTACACTACAAATAAAGACCCATTATTATTATTATATACACGGGGTTTTTTGGGTCGCTGATTTAAAATTCGATGTCGAATGTGGTATTTGACAGTTGACAGCTGTCAGTAGCAGTGTTAGCTGTATTATCCGGAAAAGATTTATCACAGTGTTCCCGGGTCACGGTAAAAGTAGTTGCAAACAATTCAATTAATATTTTCTCGAACATTTCATTAGAAATGAGGGAAGTAGAAATTGTTTAATTAATTGATTTATTGAGAGGGAGAGATGTTGATTAATTTATTTATTCACAGACACCCACAAAGAGATTCATTGATTCATTGACACGGAGGCACAGGGAGAGAGATTGATTGATTCATTGGTCGATCTCACAGAGAGATTGGTTGATACAGTTAGTCTTTGAGAGACAGATACAGAGTGCTTGATTGATGAATTTACTTATTAAGCGAGATTGTGTGTGTGTGTGTGTGAGAGAGAGAGAGAGAGGAGGAAGAGAGAGAACGAAAGAGAGTGATGGTATTTCCTTTTTTCTCTTTATTTCATTATTTTGTTTTTTTATTTCTTTAATTTTTGTAACATCATGTTAATCAAATAGGTTATGAAAAGTTGGATAATAAATTCCATAGTTAAATAATGAGATCGGCGACTTAGAAATAATGATGATATGCTTTATTCAATCATTTCGGCGAATTATATATTCATATGAAATGAAAAACACATTTTTGACTGTTTCTTCTATATTGAACCTATATAAATCTTCTATTTCTCTAACAATTGAAATTAAGCTGGATAATATTTTATATTTATATATTATACTTTTTATATAATTTCCAACTTGAGCGTGACCCGGGAACACTGTGATAAATCTTTTCCGAATAATAGCTGACAGCTGTCAACTGTCAAATGCTATTTTTGACATCGGATTTGAAAGCAGCGAGCTGAAAAACCTCCGTTGAACACTAGCGAAGCCGTATTGAAAGGACCATGGCTCTATACTATTAGTGAAAAAAATACCGAAAAATCTAATTAACCACCGCGCAAAGTTAAATAAACGTACGACACTGCCCGGTTCCGCGAAAACGGTCTCGCACAGCATTTTTTTGTTTTGGAACTGGTTATTCCGAACATCAGCTTGAATTCTTTACCGGCCGCCCGCATCTGCGCAATTGTACATTTGCTCGACTACATCTCATACGAGGGGAAAAATTATATCGATAACTCAGCGCTGCCTGCTATATGTAGAGAGGCAGCAACGGACATCCCTGGTAGAGGCGCTGAATTTGCAATATTTCAAACTGACAGTAGATAAACTTTACATGGGGGAGTGGTCGAATAGGAACAGTTTGAGATAATTTATCGACAAATGGTATGAGCAAGGATAAAAATAACGTATTTTGGTGGATCCTTAATGGGATTAAAAAATCGAAAATCCCTCTGGACGAATTTCACATAGACGAGTAAATGTTACTTGTTTTTTTTATTTTTAGTTTTAAGGATAGAATTTCCGCAAGATTAGATGTATTTAAAACTGTTGGCTCTTGTATTTATGTCATTTATTATTTAGTTTTCAAATAAAGGGGACCATTTTGGTGTGCAAGATTTGTTTTTACGAACACCATGATACGGCATCCGCAGGTTTAACTTTATTTTGTACTTCTTGTCTCGTTGAGGTTTTTAATATCAGTATGCCTGTCCACCTGGTCGGTCGTATTATGTAATTTCAATTCGTGCTTAACGCTACAAGGATCATAATATTAAGCGTTAAATTATGTTGAAAAAGGTATATTTAAAATGATGGCTTAAAGGCAATACCGACCATAAATGTCAATGTATATGAGCCGTATTGATGTTTTAAATAGTTATAAATCATTATCCTAATAGATCATAAAACAATACGACATAAGTGTGTCTAACTTTTAGACACACTTCAAAGAGCGATACATAAATGAATTTGTACATTTGGCATGGTGCATATGGCACTTTGACACCCATAATGAATATCTATTACACATGTAGATTATGGAGTCTTATTTTAATGTACAGGGTTATTCACTTATGTATTGACTCCCCCTTTATTTCTGTTATTATTGAAAATAGAAAAAAGTTTCGTATAAAAGTTGTAGGATCTGACCTATATTTTTTTGAAACGTGATAAAAAACAATATCATGTATAGGTCACGTGATACAAGATAAATATATGTTTTTTTTTAAATGAAACACCCTATATATTATTGCATTTTCGAGAAGCCCCTTTTCCCCTGATTTCAAATATACAATATTTTATAGATCTATCCTAAACACTTCTTGACATATTTGACATTCAAAATGCAAATGAGCTGCTTTATTGCAAGAAGAGTGAGCCATGCTTGTCAAAACATAAGTGAAACAAAAATAATAAGGTATAGGCCACGAAAATAATTATTTTATTGTTTATTTAATTTTGACATGTCGAATTGTCATTATTAACTCCATAGCAACAACTCTAAATAGTTGTTTAATCACTAGTAAAATAAAAAGTTTTTCTACGACTGCTTTGAAGAGTACTACTAACTACACACTACTAATTACGCTTGAAAATTATTGATTTCATATAGCATGTGATAAATCTTTATTGCACGCTAGCAGTATGTGAAAAGTATTATTTTTAACATGTAAATTATACAGGGTGTCTCACCGGGAACTGAGACGATCGATATAGCGAAAAGTACGCATCAAAAAATTCATCAATTTGTAATAAAATCGCAAATATTTCAAAAAGTTGTAACTTTAACCCTCACAATGCTAATATCAGAAAAAAGTGAATTCAATTTTACACAACTTGACGTAAAAAATACAGGGTATTCCATTTGACCTAAAGAAGTTTTCGTGATTTGAAGTTGACAAAATGTAACGCGAAAAACGGAACACTTGGTATGATATTATTGAATTTATTTCAGTTGTTGAACGTAGTTCTCCTTGTGTTCTTTTTACGTGACAAGAAGCAAACGAGGATCTTTTACACGAAGAAAGTTATAACGGTTCTTGCAAACCGTTGCACCTGTCAAATTTTCTATAAAATGTCGAATATCTCTGAAACGGCTAGGTTTAGGTATAGGATATGTTACATATTTTCGATTCAGAATTTTATGCTCTTTTCGAAAACTCTAAAATATATAGGGTGTTCCATTTGAAATAAACAAGTTGGTATCGACTTCCGGTATAAACGAAAGTGCCAGCTGCTTGTAATTATTTTAGTTGGATCGGCCACACCGACATTAGTAATTATGTAAATTTTCAAAATTTTCTGATGCGTACTTTTCTCTATATCGATCTATTCATTTCCCGGTGAGACACCCTGTATATGACCTAATTATAATAAACATGTAAATAATTAAAATCTTAGAATTAAATTCATATCTAATTTATTAAAAAAACAAATTTAACAAAGAAAGAGAAAACTCTTTATAATAAAATAATACTACATAAATAATCAATTAAAGAAATTGTTGAAAGTGGCCACCATTATTTTCAATTCAAAGCTCATAGCGTCTTCTTAAGTTTGGGAAAATATTGCAAATAGCGTTATTATGGTTTCTGTTTAAATTATTAATTTCTTCTTGAATTTTTGCTTTAATGGTCAGAAGGCTGTGGATTGACTTTGTCTTTTAAAAGCCCCCATAAAAAGCTATATAATGGCGTCAAATCAGGGCTATTTGGTGGCCATCGAATGACCCCAGCATTGTCTATCCAAATGAGAAATTGATTATGACGTTCCCGAACTTCTAAAACGCTATGTGGAGTCGGTCCGTCCTGATGCCAAATCAATCTAGACAATACGTCCATAGGGAATTCTTGAACAAGGCGATCTATCTCTGGTAAAATTATTTCGAGATATGTTTGTCGTGTCAAAGTATAATCATAAAATATGGGCCCAACTACTTTTGAAAAAGTCCTCACCAAGCGTGGATTGATTTTTTACCCGATTTTTTAATTTGCTTGACCTTTCTCTGTATTTGGTTTTTGTTCTCCCAGGAACGTCTGTTTTTAAAAGCTTTTATTAACTTGCAATGTTTGTTTGTTAGTTAGTTTAGGTCAAATCTTGCAATCAGAATTTCGATTAGTTCTAATTGAACTAGAGCTTTGAAATTTTACCCATCTGTATAAGTCCGGTGACGATACACTATAACATTTTCATATAAGAAAAAATAAGATGGCGGCTTCAAGATGGCGAACGACATTACCGTTTATAATCCGATTCGACTCAAAATCGATATCTGGGGTTTTTCGAGATTGCCAATTATGAGTTGTTGGTCAAAATTTAGAACTTCAAAATGGCGACGCCAATATGGCGGATGACTTTTGTCATTTATGGTCCAAATCAATCAAAATCGATATCTGGGAGTTTTCGGGTTCGCCGATTACGAATTTATAGTAAAAAATTTAGTTCAGACTGGCGAGTTCAAGATGGCGGACGACTTTACCGTTTATGATTCGATTCGACTCAAAATCGATATTTGGGAGTTTTCGAAATCGAATTATGAATTCCTGGTCAACATTTAGAAATTCAAAATGGCGGCGCCAATATAGCGGAGACTTTTGTCATTTACGGTCCAAATCGATCAAAATCGATATCAAAAATTTAGTTCGAGATGCGGACGATTGTACCGTTTTTGATCCGATTCGTCTCAAAATCGATATTTGGGGATTACAGCATATCAAAAGACTAAAAAGTAAAAAATAAAATTATGTAAAAAAATATTTAAAAAAAAGCTTTCATTTAAATGCTCTAAAAAGTAGAAAATAAAGTAAATCAAACCCATCATCAGCAATCTTATTTATATAGGAAAATCTCTCAACAAGCTTTTATATCATAAAAAAAATTATATAATGTACAAAATGATTGGTTTGATTTTCTTCAAAGTTTATTTTCTACTTTTTAGAGCATTTAAATGAAAACTTTTTTAAAAACATTTTTTTATATAATTTTTTCTATTAAAAACTCCCGCCTTGGAAAAACTTGACTCATCTGTCCACATAATTTCTTTAAAAAAATCATGATTTTCATCGAATTCATGGAGCATGATCTGACAAAACTCCAATCTTCTACGTTTTTGGTCTTTATTCAGTTCCTGGACGAGTAATATTTTGTAAGGCCTATATTGATGTTTTTTCAAGGTTCTTTGAATGTTGGAATAGCGGTTCTCCATTTCACGACAAGCATTTAATAAGCTATTAACCGATTTTTTTTCTAAAACAAATATTAAAATAAGGTATCGATTTATTTTTAATAAATTATTTTTTTACCTTCAAAATATAACAATATATCTTCTTCCTCGTTTGCTGTAACGTTACGTCGTTTTCTTGAAAAACTATGGGTCCTATTTACATAATAAATAAATACACCACAGGTAATGACGACCCTCTTTATCCCGGAAGGCTCTAGAAGAGCCTTGTGTGAGAGGGGGCTACACATTTAGAGACAAGGGACACACAAACCCAATATCCGTGTATAGTGAAAAAATCCCTCTCACAGTATTTTCCACTGCCACGACCGGGGATCGAACCCGGAACTTTTGAGTGAGAGGCAAGTGCGCTTACCTCTCGACCATCAGTCATGACGATAAACATTCAAAAACGTGTTTACACTACGAATCGCTCGATTCGGATACAACGTCATGTATTCTCTTCTTGCGGCACACTTATTTGTATTCTTTTTCACGTAAAGGGAAAATATTTCAGCTTTTCAGGATCACTATAACCCATTTTGATCAAATAACTGTTAATAATGACGGTATGAAATGTCAAAATTGAGACAAAGATAATAGATATAACAGAGGGGCTTAACAAAACATGAAATACAGTCCTTTACAATAAAGGCTAGAACTAAATCTGGACCTATAGTTAATTTAGGTAAGCTTCTTCGTTGCCTCAAGGATGTCACTATGTCACTAACACTTTAGGCATTAGCGACGTCATGAGCAGCAGTATATTCCTATACATCATGCGTCCTTGAGAAGGATCGTGCACCATGTTGTTTTCAGCTGCATGGATAAAGTTAGTTAAAGCTTTATTAATTTCAAGATTGACTGCTTGTATTGATATTCTTCCCTCTGATCATGCTATATAAAAGTAGTCGGCCGGCTCAGTGCCTTAATGCTTACATGTTCGGCTTGTAACCATGGAGTACCTGGTTCTAATCCTGGCATGGATATGGATGTTTAGTGGCGTTTTCCATGTGTTACCGAGTTGGTAGCAGTGGACTAGACGAGGTTGTGTGAGAGACTACACGTCTAGTCGCTGCACCACTCCTGAGTTCGAGTCTCAGCTCAGCTGCGACAGATGGAAATATCATAGGGAATGTTCGTTGTATAATTGTCTATGTGTGTGCATGCAACTCTTTAATTGGAAACATCGTTCCTGTAGGCTGGTGGTTAATAAATAAATAAACTAGGTAGTTCCTTATCAGTGCGGAAATTTTGCTTGAGTAATTCCTGAATAATGTATTACTCTAGAGCTTAATTTCTCGTAAGTATCTTCGTTCTTTCTGCCTCTCTTTGTTTATACTTTCCTCCAATAGTAATGTGTATTATCTCTTTTCACATTCATTTAATTATAATTTCCATTACTTGTGGGTGGGTTAAGGCGCGAGGTGGCAATCGCGATTAATCACACGGACATCGCACCACCGGGTTCGAATCTGGCTCCGGCACTGGCACTGTCGGAGGAAATGGTTGTATGTCCGCGTTTTTTCAATGTGTAACCCCCTTCCGCACAAGCCTCTGGCTACTAGAATTGGGGGTTGTCTAATTTCTGTGGTATTTATTTATTTATTATTACCCATCTATTGCAGCAATTTTATTTGTATACTCGGCTTTATATTTTTTTATAATTGCAAAAATGCATCGTTTATGTGTATTTTCAATCCTACAAATCAAAAAGGCATATGTGAGGTGCTTAGGTTAAAACATTAGAACTGTCAAGGTCTCCTAGTTGCAGTTGAGCGATATTGTCCTTGTTATAGTATCATTGTACTATTATTATTATAATTATACACAGTAAACTCTGAATAATGTTTTGCCCGGAGTTCATTGGCAAGGCGTTCGGTTACGAAAGATAAAAGAAAAAAAAGAAGCATGACTTTAAAAGACTGAATCGGAATTATTCCCGATGACATACGGTTATTTAAGAAATACAGCCGAAGAGGCCAACCAGTAGGCGATCTTCTACATGGAAAGGTAGTTATTAAAAGTTAAGATCGCCCACTGTTTTTAAAGAACTCATTTCATAGTTGCTACTTGTATTACCCAAAGATCTGGTTTTGGTCGGCGTACAATTTATTCAGGATTGCCTACCGTGTTAAACGTCAGTAGCGCAATAACACGGACTTTCCGAGAGGGGCGCTAACATAGGTATGTAATAAAATATGGAAAACTGCACTTATGGAAGACAAAAGCAGCATTTTCGGGTTTCAAATTAACTAATTGTGGAATTAGTAGCTTTATCAAATGGGATTTTAAAAAGTTATTTGCATGTTCTATACTATTTTTACATTTTGCAATTTCAAAGCTTTCAAATGCATCCAGCTGTCTATTATTTGTTATATTCCTTAATATCAATTATATAACATGTTGGGCAACACTAGATTTTTCTGTTCTACTGTATTTGAAATGGACCAAATGCTGCTGAGTCTAGCTATAATTGGACATTTTGTTTCTAATCACGATCTTTACAACTGATTTCTATATCCAGGACCTTTCGTTTAACCAAATTTTATCATTGGAATTGGTACAAATGTATTCTTCTGTTCGGTTTGAAAGGTCGAGGAGCTTCGGAGGATTTCACTAAAGCTACGTTTTATTATTTTTTTTTATAGTAATTATAAATTTTGATCAAGTCTGCTGTGAAATAAAAAAAGACGTACTTTGTCATTTTAGTTTCTACGGGAAAAATATTTGTTGAAACAACTTAAACTTTTTTACTATAAATTTCTTTACGAATATTTCTATTTAAAAGGCCCTAGCTAGCTCAATATCAGTGGATTAAAGAGACAAAAACAATGTAAAATTTAATGCTATATTACAATTAAAAAAATGGGTAACCCTGAGGCCATGGTACATAAAAATACATCAATGTCAAAAGCAAATCAAGAATTCTTTAAAATCTACGATATTCGAATACGCAATCAAGTCAACAAGAATAATTAAACTAATACAGAGAATTTTACCGCAACAAAAGGTAATTGACAAATATGTACAAAAATCTAGCATTTTCATGGCAACAAAAGGTAATAATAATACAAGCATGACAAAATCTGGAGTATGCCAGAAAATGGTTAGATACTCCGACATTAAGACACATTAAAGTTGGGCGCCACATATTTTATTTTACTTTTTGATAAAAAGCCGAGAACCATTCAGGGAACTTAACTGGAACGTACTTACAATTTACGTTGCACTTTGCCACTTGAGACAATCACTTGGCACTGATAACAATTTTCCAAATACCTACTTGGGGGGCGTATTATAAGTAAACTGTAAGACGCATATTAAAAAACACATTTATCATTCTAGTGAAGCAGATCTGGAAGGAAACCAGACTCGAATAAGGAAACGTCCGGTTGTGATTTTTTTGCCAATAAATAAAGTTGGGTCTCCTCAACATTCCGACACATTTGTGCTGAGGAAGTCAAAGGGGGGGAGGGGGAAACGACATGTTGAATGTATGGGAAAATGTTTTTTCGAAGATAACTCGACGGCTTTTGATCTGACAAAAAAAATCTTCAGACCAAAAATGACGAACTCACGAAAATAAGCAAATTTTGTTCCCAACCTCATCGACGTCAGACCATTGATTCGCGAGATATCTCGAATCCAAGGTGCAAAAATTTAAAAATTTTAATTCATTTGAAGGAGTGGAGTTGAGGACCCAATTTTTATTTAATAGAAGGGTATTGGCGGATATTCTGCTCTCTCCACCGCAAATTGACTCGCTTACCTTTATAGGTTTTTAATGTGCGTCGGGTTGTTTGATGACAGCCATGCCGCATGGCCCGTTGCTATAATAATTATGTCGTCAAGTTTTGCGTTTTTTGAGTGTCGGGAAGTGCTGACTTGGACTATAACTTGATGCGAAATTTCTGTAGATGAAGATTTAAAATACCAGGAGTATAAGCTGTTTTTACAGTTTTTTAAAATAACTGTCCATTAAACTCAACCATAGCGGTATCACGAGTTATTTAAAAAAAATTATTTGCATTAAAACCCCTACAAAATGTTTAATAATAGTAACTAACCATATATTTTTTTTTGTAGAAAATAAGATGAGAAAGTACGTATTTTTTTATTTCACAGCAGACTAGATCAAAATTTATAATCGCTATAAAAAAGTAACAACTGATCATAAACTTATAAGAATCACGACACGTGCTCAGAAATTCATCCTGAATGCAAAAATGTAATAATATACAGGGTGTTCCATTTGAAAATCAAAAGTTATCTCCGTTTCCGATCTGCTCGCAGTGAAAGGTGAAGAAATGGTTTCTATTGCTGTCCCTTCGTGTTACTCGAAGAAAGTTTTATTGCTTTACGCAAAATTTAGTA
This sequence comes from Leptura quadrifasciata, assembly GCA_963675555.1. NCBI lineage: Eukaryota > Metazoa > Arthropoda > Insecta > Coleoptera > Cerambycidae > Leptura > Leptura quadrifasciata. The sequence goes on along the minus strand of OY776682.1, from coordinate 1,564,155 downwards.
AGATCAATGTACTCTTTAAGTACTTCTTAAATAAAGTTTCATAATTCAAGTAAATATTTAAGGTACTCCAAGGTTTGTGGAATTGGTACACTTGAAGACAATGAAGAAACATCAAAAGAGATGAAATATTTCAGCTTCGATAAAAATCAGTAGAAACAAATTTCTGTCCTACACAATAGTGTATTTTAGATGTTTAGTTAATTAAGTGTTTGTACGCCTATGTAGAAGGTAGCCTACCGTGTTTAGCTCTCTCGGCTGTATTTCTGATCTGACATATTGTCTGAACATTTTTAATGCTGTGTCTCTACAAATAAAATACTACAAAATTATTTACTACCAAGAATAATTACCACTTTAGTAAACGAATTGTTCTTTTTTATTTCTTACTCGCTGATTATCACATATGTTATTTCATTAATTTTAATTAACCCTTCCAACAATGTCACCTTTCAGTTTTTAAATGATTGCTTTTGGCTTATCGAAATGTATATCCTGCTACAACAATTTCACTTTGAAAAAAATGTACATTTTTTATTGCGTTCGTACATTTCTTTCACTTGATTATTATACTTGCAAAGTTTTTGTCCAATATTTAACTTTAGATAGTTAACGTTATGTTAACTCTACAATTCGAAATTGCTACAAGATACAAAAGTTTTAGGGGTTTTTCAAATCTATTACAATAAAGAAAAATTAAGTATACAAGATCAGTCAAAAAATCATCAAAAGTTGCTTCTTTAATGGAACACCTTGTATATTATTTCATATTTCAATTATTCTCGAAATTCTAAACAAAATTTGTATAGCACATCGTATATCTAAAATTAACCGTTTTCGAGATATCGAATTTTGAAAATAACTTTCTACTGCTCTCAAATTTATTAACGAAAAAGCCCGAAATAATGGATATTTATATATTATGAAAAAACCGCTGCCCAACGAATCACTACTTCCACATCCAGATTTTGTGTCGAAGTCTTATACACACTAAATCCCAATGCCAAAACTAAATCGCATTTTAATTTTTTTTTACTCCCTTTCATAATACTAAATTTTTTGTGACCTTGACTTTTCGTACATGCCCTAAATTGCAATTTTATGGACTCTTACCTGCTTGCTTTTACTTCATTTACCCCCGAACCCTTCAACGGAATTACATCAAAATATAATCTAGTTCCAGAGTTGGTTGTAATATATAAGTGTACCAAATGTGAAGTCAATATCATAACAGGTTCCGAAGTAGACGTGCGCACAAAAAGAAGTTAGACAGACAGACAGAAATTTTGTTCGCCCAAATTTAAAATCTCGACGTTTCATGACATTTTAAGCCTATTTCAGCAAAAAAAAATGTTTTTCTTGCGTTACTATACTTCTACTGGACGTGGAAATAAAATAGGTTAGAGAATAAGAATATATTCTCCCAGGTAGAACACTAATATTGAACCAATATTGGTTTAATATTACAAAAACGTTGGCACAATGTAAAAAACTCAACATTGAACCAATAAAAAATGTGAACATTTTTGTATATAGACTCAATATTGGTTAAGCAATATTCAACAAATATTAACAAATCATATCATATAATACTTTATTCCAATATAAATTATTATTTGAAATCAATTGGCCCAATATTTGATGAAAATTTAGCCTAATGTCCAAAAATGGTAAAGCTTTTTCTTGTAATTTACATAAAGTACAATTATTGAATAATAATTATTTTAAAAACCCCACTAACAAAATCTAGAAGTGATTGTAGTAAAACCCCCAGCTGAAATATTTAACCTGTGTATGGTAGGTACTAGGTAAAACTACATCGTCTGTAAATTACTAAAGACATCTTGGGCCTTTGTTAGTACAGATAGGTGAGCATCACCGCAGTGAATTTCTCGTTGTCATTATTGAATCACATTGCCTGGAGACAATAAGTCAGGAATTGTACATTTGTACAAGCATATTGCGAGGAGAGCCATCTATTACAACTTATTGCAATCAGCCTAGGCGCAGCATGCCTATCCAATATAGATATAAATAAGTTAAATAATATTATTTAAAAGAGAATTAAACAATATAACCTCAAAATGAAGATCTCGATATTTTAAAATTAATATTTGTCGTTATCAGTCGATGTTTGTTGTGCAATATTACTAAAAATAATATAATAACATATATACTTTCCAATATTGGAAAAACAATATTCATTGGTATTAGAAAATATTGCCTAAACAATATAATTTTACAGATATAGTCGAGGCAAGAATTCAAGCCATGCACGTCACAGATCGATTCTATAAATAAAACAATACTGCTAAAAATCATGAAGCCCCATTAAACTGTACCTATTTCTGAAAAAAGCTTAATAACTGGGTGTCAAGAATTACTCTTTTTAACTTAATTAATGATTAAAAATTATGTTAGTATTAAAATTTCTTTAATGAGATCACTCGTGACGTGCATCGCTTGAATTCTTGCCTCGACTTTAGTTGGCAAATATGAGTTAAATATGAGTTTTCCAATATTTTAGAATCAATATTTTTCTTTATCAATCGATATTTTTTGTACAATATTATCAAAAAATGTAATAACAATATAACGCGAATAAAGACTTTTCAATGTTGTAAAATTAATATTAACAGATATTTATCAATATTGTCTGCGTATATCTGGATTGGAATGTGTTAAAACAATATACTGCCAATATAGGCATACCGATATTTTAATACCAGTGTTTATTAATATTAGTTCAATGTTTTTGTTACAATTTCAATGTATCTATATTTATCCAATTATGAACCACGGTCCAGCCAATATTATGTTCTACCTGAGCTACCTAATAAACAAGACAATAATAGAAAAGCAATTACTATAATACTAAATGTATAAATTTAACTTTTAATGTAAGTAATTGGCTAATAGATCCATGGCCAATGCCACAAAATTTTTTTTTTTAATTATAGATCTAAAACAAGGAAAGAGCTGATTACATACAAACAATCCAATATAAAAGGCAACAGACACAATGATGTATGTGCACTAACAAATTAAACTAAATGAAGACAACTAATAATATGCTTAATATTGTCCACATAAATATCACAAAGTGATGATATGTTATTTACGTTATTGCACATGATGTATTGGTGATTTACATAGCATATTAGTTATCGTAAAATCCGTATAAAAAATCATGTTTGTGCGGGACACTGTTCTTGGAATATGGAAATTAAGTTTACTAAGCAACGTTGGCGAATCACTGTTTTTGTGAATTAGATTGAATATAAATTTTATATATATATTATACGCCTTGCGTCTACAGACAAAATCCCATATCTATTTAACAGTATAGAATTGTCGATTCCAATATTGGGGTACTCCATCTTCTTTATAGGCCAGATATTTCGGAAATCTCGTTTGCACAAATTCTATACTATTTATGTGATTCTGGTATAGAGGGTCGTAAATCAAAGATCCATATTCCAATTTGCTTCTGACAAATGTAAAATATAGTATTTTGAGACTAAGTATATTATTAAAACTTTTACAATTTCTGATAATAAAACCGAGCATCTTAAAAGCATTCGATACTACCTGATGTATGTGAGACTTGAAACTTAATCATCTGCAAACATTAAGTTATTACACTCAATATTATTGGCCAGGTTATTAGTGAATATAAGAAAAAGCGGCGGTCCAAGATTAGAACCTTGGGGTGCTTCATATGTTATTTCATACTGATGTGATCTGAACGCCTCATATTCAACATATTGCTTTGGATTAAATAAATACGATTGAAATAGTTGAAGTAGCGAGAGTGAGAATTCTATGTTTTCCATTTTTTTAGTAACAAGAATAGATCTATCTGATCAAAAGCTTTCCTTATATCCATATAAACTGCATCAACTTGCCCTTGCGTATTTAATACTTCAGAGACATATTGAGTGAAGTTACAAAGATTAGTTACAGTTGATCTTTTATGCGTAAATCCATGTCGATTAAGGACATTTTCTCAATAATAATCACATTGTTTTATAAAGTTTGTTGTGTAGCACTTCTCCCAGCTTTAGTATAATATAAAATTGTTACTTGGGTGGTATAGAACTGTCTATTAATGTGGAGAGATCAAAATTTAATTTTCTTGCAACTACAAAATATCTAATTGTTCAGTAACTACAATAAAATAAAAGGAGTATTCTGAAAACTATTTTATGCTGTTATTCTAATTCTGAATGCGACGTTATTTTAAACCACCCTATATGTATGGCGTATGTAGACGAGCCGGCTTTATCTGATCCTGTATCTGTTCCCAAAGGACCAATAACCCCAGAGTGTGAAAAATGTCTCTTCATAAGCAGGCGATAAGCAACACTTAGTAAAAAACCTTATCCTAGAAAAGCCATTTGAAAAAATACAATTCACGATCTGGTAATGCGAAATGCAGAAAATATGTTGCCGAAGATGCAAGTCATTTTATTGATGAACGAATCTAACAATCTATTGTGACTTACACCTAATTGGATTCGAGCACTTGCGAGAGTCCCTATGAAATGAATTAATCGAAGTTACGAAGCGAGACAGCATGGGGATTAAGGGCTCGAACATCAAAATTGCCACAAAATATCATTAATTACCTCGACTATGCGCCAGCGAATTAAACAATTTTAGTTTTCGAGGTAATTTGTCATCCGCGAATTTCATCCCTTATAAACGGTTTGTAAATAAATGCTTTGTATAAAGCGTACATAATAAAATTATTTTTGGATTTCAGGCACGCCGGAGTTTTACAAATTACCTTGTATTTCACATGAGAATGTTAAATGAACTGGAAGTTTACTTGGCTTAGTATAAATCATCGACATATATACCTATAATCAACGAAATGCTATACAGGGTGTGCCACCACGACCTTAAACTATCTGCGTTTCTGAAACTAATGTGAGTACGGTGCAGTACATTTGACATTTTATAGAAAATTTGACAGGTGCAACGGTTTACAAGAACCGTTATAACTTTTTTCGTGTAGGACATCCTCATTTGCTCTCTGGCACGTAGAAAGAACACAAGATGAGCTACTCTCTACAATAAAAATACATTTCATAATAGTTTACCAAGTGTTTTATTTATCACGTTACATTTTGTCAAATTCAAACCTCAAAAACTTTTTTATTTCAAACGGAACACCCTGTATTTTTTTACATCAAATTATGTAAAATTAAATTTCCTTTCTTCTAGTATAAGCATTGTGGGCGTTAAAGTTACAACTTTTTTAAATATTGGCGATTTTCTTAAATGTAAAAGAATTTTTTGTAAAAATTGCCATCAACTTACCCACATTAAAATCAATCATTGAGAATTATAATTTATCCAAAAAAACAGTAGCCTATGAGACAATTGAAACAATAGAGACAAAAGAACAAATGTGCTATTTAAAAAAATAACCAGTAAATAATTCTCTTATAGCAGGCAAAAAAGTTATGAGTGGAAATATTTTTAAAACCTTTACAGTTACGGATCACGAAACCAAGGCTTTTAAGGAGTTGATATTTCTACATGTTTATTGAAAGGTAATTTTGGATCGAAATAAATTCCAAGGTCTTTGATGAAATCATGTATTTGTAAATTTTCGTTGTCAACGTTATAATGTTATAATTAAACATGTACACTGTACATGCTGGTTTCGCTGCCAAATTGCATTACATTACATTTACTGGCATTGGGAGTTAAATAGTTGTCACTGCAAAAAGTATTGATGGTATTTACTTAGTCTTGAAATCAGTTGAGTCAATCAGTCGATATTTTTTTAGATTATCTGCATACAGGAGGAAATGGGTGTTATTATCGAAACCCTCCAAAATATCGCTAATACATATAACAAAGAAAAATGGACCAAGTATCGACCCCTGTGGCACACCCGATCTTTGTAAGAAACTGCCAGATTTATAACCTCGGTACTGAACAAATTGATATCTATCCTGCAGATATGATTCAATTCTTTGTACTAACGAATAAGAGTAACCGAAAGTGTCTAGTTTACTACTGAAAGTACTATGATCTAGTTTGTCAAAAAGCTTTAGAGAAATCCATGTAGATAATATCAACTTGAACAGAATAGGCTAAATATAACTTATATGCATTATAGATATGACTTAATTTTTGGCCATAACCTTCTAAATGTGTTTTCATCATCAAGAGCACCATGTAACTTGTATCTTTTAGCACTTTTTCTTTTACGAAAAACCTAATTATAGAAAAAAATATTCCAGAAAAATTATGGCAGCTCAACGCTTCCGGAATATTAAAAATATATAAAGAAGTTGAAACAGGTAACGGTTTATGAAATGAATTTTACTATGAATTCGTAGTGGGCTCTTTTATTGTTCAATATAGCTGCCTAAAGTTTATGCAATAGAAATGGTTTCTTTCAAATAAAACAACATTGTGGCCTTACAAAATTTTGTACAGCATTTTTGCTGCTTGAATAAATCACTTGATAGTATAAGAGTAAAATTTATATTTAAATAACAATTTGTTTTCGTTTGCTAATAATCACTAAATGCCCTTGGACTGACCTCAGAACTTTTTGTGAGCCGATTGATGGTGAATTGTATAAAACTTATAATATTTTTGTTTTTTAGTAAATGCACAACATCCTCTGCGCCGGTGTGGTAATAAGGTAACGTGGTTGTATTGTTCCTTTTTTTTACAAATGCCAGCTGTGCCTGTACATAAAAAAACAATCTCGAGGTATTATGTTAATTTTTCATTTGAATTTAGATTGGCCTAATGAATGGTATTTGTTGAACAAATTTTAACTTTAATTGTTTACATAACAACACACCACACCTGTGGGAAACAAATAATAAAGCCAAATGAAAACATTAGAGATATCGAGGAGCAAAAAAGCTCCAGACGGATAAAAAATCGAACAAAAAATAATATTCGCAAAGCTCTCGGATAGGTAAAGGGTAAATTTTTAAATTGTTGTATATGGCAGGTAAAAATCTACCTCTTCAGGTGACCCCTCAAGAGGCAGGTTGACTGCAATAAACACAATGTAAGTTACAGTTGCTTTAAGAGTATGCAAAGCAGATCAGGTTTCATTTTTTGTTAACTGTACGCGCTTCAGATAATGACGCAGGTTCTTTCTGTAATTAAAGAAAAAAAACTGACAATAGCGAGACAATTTTCACAGTAACGTTTGAACAAGGATTATGAATATAATAACGGATCATTTGAGGTTTGACGGTTGGGAAACGATCCCATCAAACATTTGCATAATCAATCTCTTTGGATAAACTGTACACAGGGTGGACCATTGACAATAGGCCATAGTTTAGGGGTAGATTCTTTGGGCCAAAATATGAGGATATAACCAAATATGCTTTAGTAAAATGTTGCTGTGGAAAAAGATACAAGGTGTCAAGGTTCAAATAATTTTTTCGGTTTTTTGCAATAACTCAACAGCCTCTTGATTGATCTTCGCCAAATTTGCTAGAGGAACTTCTTTTATTCTAAGAAACAAAATTTATGTATTACATCATGTTAGATCATAGAGGGCGCCACAGGACCTCTATCTGATGATGAATTTTTTTCATATTTCTTTTTGACAAAACGTTGTGGTACTTCAGACGAGAAAGTCTGATGAGGGCGTAATTTCCACGTATAAATGGTACACTTGGTAGAACTTGGTAACTCCAACCGTTTTCGAGGAAAGTGCCGTTAAACATTTCAATAACTTTTTGAAAGACAAATTCAAATTTAATGAAACAAAGTGTATTTATTGAAAAGTGTGCTCTGGTTACGTTTTAGTTGTGTCATTTACGTCATTTAATCATTTTATTTTGTTCTTGTGTTCCTCGAGCTAACTTGTTTATTTACAATGCCGAGACATATTGTCTGAAAGTTATTTGTGGCATTCTACGAATATTTCCTGTTATTTGGGTTTTCTACCTACCACATGTATTATCCTCTTCAAAAACAAATCACCGAATCTATAAAATAATGGAATTATTGGAAAAAAGCCTCTGCGCTCGTGATGTTTACGTCAAAGGAACAGTCAGAGGTTATGTTTTAAAAATAATATAAATTGGAATAAACACAGAAATAATGTATTTTGCTGGCGTTTCGGAAAGTAGTCTCTTTCCGTTTTCAAAGCATTTTTTTGGAAGAACTCTTATTTTGCTGTGTATGTCAAATACACAGCTTTAAGATTCTGTTTATGTTATTTCCATAGATACTTACTACTTACACAGAACTGATAATATTTTCTTTTAGATAATGTTGAGTTTGTTAAGTTCTTCTTTCAACATTAGTAGTCAGGTTGTACAAATATCTACAGAACCATTCGGGGTGTTGTAAAATGTTTATATGATAGGGCCAAAATAATTTCATCTAATAATGAAATATTAAATAACGAGAAAAAATTTATCAAAGAGGTTCTAGTACAAAATCAATATCCTGAAGCCTTTGTTTATAGAGTTTTCATAAATGTTGAAAATAGGGACAATCAGGTACGACAAAAACCTGAACGTCATTATACAGCAATAATTTCCTTATGTATACGGATTATCGGAAAAGCTACGCCGTATAGGTGACAAATTTGATGTTAGGACGATATTTCAAACGGGGAACACTTTAAGATCTATTTTAACAAAAACAAAACCGATAAACAGGGAACAGAATTCAAAAAACTGTATTTACAATATCCCGTGCGAATGTGATAAATGTTATGTGGGTGAGTCATCCAGACCTTCTAGTGTGAGGTTGGATGAGCACAAGAATTACATTAGGAAGAATGAAATTCAGAAATCAAAGATTTGTGAACATGCTTGGGAAAACGGACACAGAATAAACTGGGACTCGGCAAAAATTTTAACAAAAGAAGCAGATACCAAAAAAATAAAAATTAAAGAATCAGCGATAATCTTATTGAATGAAGACAAGTGCGTATCGAATTGTTCTGTAGATATTTGTACAACCCGGCTACCAATGTTAAAAGAAGAACTTAATAAACTCAACATTATCTAAAAGAAAATATCATCAGTTCTATGTTCTGTGTAAGTAGTAAGTATCTATGGAAATAACATAAACAGAATCTTAAAGCTGTGGATTTGACATACACAGTAAAATAAGAGTTCTTCCAAAAAAAGCTTTGAAAACGGAAAGAGATTACTTTCCGAAACGTCAGCAAAATACATTATTTCTGTGTTTATTCCGATTTATATTATTTGCAAAACATAACCTCTGACTATTCCTTTGGCGTAAACGTCACGGGCACAGAGGCTTTTTTCCAATAATTCTATTATTTTGTAGATTCGGTGATTTATTTTTGAAGAGGACAATAATACATGTGGTAGAAAACCCAAATAATAGGAAAGAACATTCGATACACACTTATCTTCATTTACTAAGATTATTGCTGATTCTTTAATTTTTCTTTTTCTCTTATATGCTTCTTTTGTTAAAATTTTTGCCGAGTCCCAGTTTATTCTATGTCCGTTTAAGCTTGGGAAAACGGTTTGATCATAAGACTTCATGACCCCATAGAAAAAATGCTTTTTGTGTTACACCATTTTCCTTTCGTTACAAAGACAGCTTAGTTTATTGCCGGTTATTAAAAATGATGATTAATCAAAAAGTCCCATCTCAGCACAGAATTGTGAGTACCATTTGTTTATGTTTACTTTTAGTATCTGGTATTTGAATATTAGTTCAACTGATATCACTCTAATTTATCAAGAATTCAATTTAGGACCGATTGCTGTAAAGGTTGTGTTAAGATAAAAATTGCGTTTAAAAGAAACAAACAAACGATAATGATATAAACGAAATATTGTGTAAAGGTTGGCAACCCATGGAGTTCCAGATAAAATAAAAACATCGGGCATAGAAGATGCGATAAAAGCTTTTTTATCAGCTAAAATAATAAATAACTCACTAATAAGTAATAGAACAGTTATCTAAAGTATGAGAATTAAATACACAGCAACGTGTATCAAACCTTCGCTTCGTCATAAACCATAAATCTAGCAGTACAAACATATAAAAATAAACGTTTAACTTTAAAGGGGTCTTGAGATCGTAAAATTTTAAAATTACATTTCTGTAATCCATAAAATGGAATATGTTTAAGTACTTTTACTAACTATTAGGCAAACCCGAAAGCTTATAACCCTCCTAAAGTTTTTACTAGGCCAAGGGGTCCCGGTGGACAAACACCGGTACATTGTATCGGTAATTCAACTACTAATTCAATATGTCAACATATGCTGCTTTACAATAGAGTGGTTTTTATTCTTAGCTCGTATTACTGTCATTTTCTCTAATTTCTCCCACAATAATTTCGTTAAATGCTTTCATCGCAGCAACATATGTTTACTACAATTTCATTAAAAAAACTTTCAACGATTTAATTATTAATAGACTGGCCATCTACATTGCATGCTATTGTTTTATTAATTGAATCTATTCCAGGAATTGCATACTTCGTGCAGAGATGATGTACAAAATATATATTTTTGCAGTCAGCAAACTCACTTTAATAAAGAAATTACACATCGCTGTGGAATTAATTATAAAAATCATTAATTAAAAAAATTCTTTTTAAATTCATTTAAAAAGTCGTTGCCCAAGAAATCCTTACTTCCACATCCAGATTTTGTATCAAAGTCTTATACACACTAAGTCTCAATGTAATATTTTACTCCTTTTAATAATAAGGTGGGGGTGGCAATGGGAGTGGTAGAGGGGTCTAATGTCAAAAAATTTTTAGAGGCCCTTGGTTCTCTTATACACACCAAATCCCAATTTATTTTTTCACTCCCTTTAATAATAGGGTGGGGTGGCAATGGGGGTGGTAGAGGCGGTAGCTAACTTAAAAAATTTTTTTTTAGACGTTTCGTTCTTGTATACACACTAAATCCCAATTTAGTTTTTTACTCCTTTAATAATAGGGTGGGGTGGCAATGGGGGTGGTAGAGGAGGTGGCCAATACCAAAAAATTTTTAAAGTCCCTTGGTTCTCGTATACACATAAATCCCAATTTAGTTTCTTACCCCTTTAATAATAGGGTGGGGTGGCAATGGGGGTGGTAGAGGCGGTAGCTAACTTAAAAAAAATTTTTTGAGACGTTTCGTTCTTGTATACACACTAAATCACATTTTAATTTTTTTTACTCCCTTTAATACTAGTGTGGGGGTGGTATTGGGGTGATAGTGGGGGGGTGGCTGATGCAAAAAAAAAATTGATACCTTGACTTTTCGTACATGCCCTAAATTGCAATTTTATGCACTCTTACGTGCTTGCTTTGCTTATTTACCCTTATTTACCCCATTTATACCTGAACCCTTCAACAGAATTAGATCAAAATATAACCTAGTTCCAGATCTCGTTATAATACATAAGTGTACCAAGTCAATATCATAAACGGTTCCAAAGTAAACGTGTCCACAAAAAAAAGTTACAGACCGACAGACAGACAGATTTTTTTCGCTTAAATTTAAAATCTCGACGTTTCTTGACATTTTAAGCCTATTCCAATAAAAAAACAACTTTTTTTGCGTTACTATACTTCCACTGGACGTGGAAGTAATGTTAATAAATAACGTTCTTTGTGGTGTCTAATTTGGTCACTATTTTTTAAAAAAATTTAACATCTCTAAAGAATGATTTGGAATTTAGAACAAAATAGGGTAAGTTTTCCTATGCCGCGTCATCCAACACTCTTCACGACCTACCTATTCATATATTCAAGTCAGAAACATACCGTCACTGACTTTATGTAGATAATTTATTTCTCTAACACTTCGTTGACTTCAATTTTTTTCATAACTTCACTCATTATCGCAGCATTTACTGTAAAGGTCTATAGCCTGCCATTTCTCTCTGTATTTTAAATTTTATTCTGCATAAAACTGCAATATTTTCAATTGTTATTTCCTAACCAGTACTATTAACCACTAAATAGATGTATGAATGAATACATCCGTAAGTATATATAACAGAAAAATCACGTTCACTGTGAACAAAGTCTCACAAATGACAGACAGTTCAAGCAAAATGATCAAAATCGAACTTATAACGGGACGCTAGCACACTGCAAAAAGAACATAGTAGGCTTTTCCGACTGTTGAAGTTACTCGATGCAAAACAATATCCACCATTTTCTTTGCAAAGCGACGCGTCATTCTTGTCAGTTCGGTTTGTAAATGTGTGTTTTACATTAGATTATATCTAGTTTCTAATGATATTTTGTGATAATTAGTGAAAATGTGCTATTCTGCCAATGGAATCAACAGAGTTGCAGATTTCAGAAAGACTGTAAGCAGATTAAAGGTATTTTATTTAACCTCGAATTTGAACATTTAAGCAACTGAGCTGAGCTATGGTTTTATGCTATATAAACTGTAATAGTACCCTATTTATAACTAATTTCGGCTCTAATTAATGTTTTTTTATTAATATTTTGTTTAAAATCAAACTGTAAGGTAATAGTAATGACATTTCAGTGCCCTTTTCTAGATAAAAACTATCGTTGACCTACTTTAGCTCGGTTGTTTAAAATACATATCTACATTACAGTTTAAGTTGTCAATGTTATCTGAATTAATTTATATTATACATGTCATTTGGAAATCAATAATATTCGTATTAGCTTTGAATCATCTTGTTTCGGCAAAAAATTATGTATGTCCAAGACAAAGTTTTTAAAATAATATGTTTAGTACCGGCTATATTAAATATGGGAAACGTTTCTATTCAGCACCGATTTGCTTCTGCAAGCTATTCCGAAACTAATTATAGAATGAAGTAAAAAATAAATGATGCCGTTAAAAATTATGAAATGAATTAACATAAATATAATTGAGAGAATTTAATTTTTTACGAACCCTTGAGGGGATGTCTGTATAGTGTGGTAAAATTATATGACGAAAATTGCGAAATGTACCAAAATTGGCTTACTTGTAATTATTTCTTAAGAAACTTCCACTTTCCGGAGGGATGAAACATGGATACCCCCCGTTTTCGATGGCGCTAAACACGATGGTGATATTTTTAAGGTTCCCACCCCTTAGCAACTTCCCCTAAACTCGAAAAATGGCCTCTATTTCGCCTTTCCTCCGTGGTAGGTATGCGGATTGGTTTTTTGCGCAGGATTTGGGTAGGCCGTTAACAATACATCTTATCGACCCCCGGGGTTGACACTGCCCCCTCCCCTAATACTAAAATATCCCCAAGACAATAAAAATGCATGAACATTTGTTTATCCTCGTTTTCGAGGGTACTTAACACCATGGTAATATTTATATCTCTTCTACCGTCCATCAACCACCCCTAAAACCACCCCCTTTTCATATTTATTGATACTGGGCATGTGGGGTCTCGTTGAATCGGGATTTTTAAGGAGATTTCGACGTTGTAAAGGGAGTTTAGTGACGGAACATGCCATCAACCCCGAAGTTGAAACTGCCGCCACCCTTAACATTGAAATCAATCGAAAAATACAAAATAGTGGAAAATAGTGGTTTTCTCCCCGTTTTCGAGGGTTCTTAAGACAATGTCAATACTATGTCACCCCCACTCTCCATAAACCACCCCCAAATTAGTGGTCGTTATTGGAGGATGGGGGAGAAATGAATAGCACCGTCGCGTTGAGCAATTTAGTAGAAATTCATTCAAATTTTTATACCAAAGTTGTCGCGCTCAAGAGAGTGACATCCTTATAAGTTTTTTATTATTTTTTTCGGCTAAAACAAAATTTTACTATAACATATTAGACAATAATAAATAATAAATAAATAAATAAATAAACACCACAGAAATTAGATAGCCCCCAACTCCAGAAGCCAGGGGCTTGTGCGGAAGGGGGTTGCACATTGAAGAAACGCGGACACACAACAATTTCCTCCGACAGTGCCAGTGCCGAAGCCAGGATTCGAACCCGGTGGTGCGATGTCCGTATGATTAATCGCGATTGCCACCTCGCGCCTTAACCCACTCGGCTATCGACTAGATAGAAGATAGTTATGACCGAAAAACGTTCGCCCTGATACAATTACAAAGCCACTTGCTTTACCAAAATATACAGAAAATCAAGAAAACATATCAAGCATTTTTATCGGATGAAAATGAATGAAAATTGTTTAGAAATGCCTAAATTTTTTTTTTTTCAGTAAACTCAAGTCCGAAAATCTCATTTCAATGTTTTTTTAAATTAAAATTAAATTGACAATAGATTGTAATCATTTATTTTTTATGATAAAATAGAAATACTCTCCAGCTAAAAACCCATTAAAATATTTTCGGGCTTAGATATTTTTATTGGAAAACAAAAAACGTCAATATTTTTAATTCTGATGGAACTTTGGGCTTACGAATTTTAGACAATTCTGAATCATTAGTAACATTTTCTGATAAAAAATGCCTAATATGTTTTTTTGATTTTTCAGTTTATTTTGATATCGCAAGTGGCTTTGTATTTATGTGGGGACGAATATTTTTTGGCCATAAGTAGATCCGATCCGAGAGCGATACCAAAATAAAATCCTTATAGCCCGTAGAGTAGCTGTTATAAGGATTTTATAGAGGAGTTTGCGACTAAATATATTATGTTTTAACATTCCGCCCTCTAAAAGCACATTTGATCTATGCTAAGCCTAGTCAGGCTATTTATTTTTCGATTGCAACAGACACTGGACCGCTAGATGGCGCCTGCTGACTATTTTACATGTCGCTATTGTAAAAATGCCGGGATGTACCAAATAGTCAAAGGATCCTCGTGCCGGTCATCACATGCCTACCTTGCACTGACGAGAGCCAACAGCTCCAAACTGCAGTCTGCAAGTGGTGTGTGACGGCTGGCAAGAGAGCTCCTTTAAGTAGGATCAGTCTTTCGGCTCGTGTTTGTTGCAATCGAAGCATTAGCGTTTTGATGGTAATATGCAATTATTACACTTAACGCGCCAGACTTGTAACTTGTAATTCAGTGCTCGGCGAGGCACATAGCCCGGAGAGTAGCTGTTGGTTGCAGTCTGGTTACGTTCCTTATAGAAAAATAAGGATTTTATAGAGGAGTTTTGTTTTAATGAAATAGTTATTCATAGTGGGCCCCGTCCGAATACAACAACTTATAATCTATTTGATCGAATACTTAGGTGTTCAACTACTTTTTTTTATGCTTTATTAGCCGTTGATAATTTTTAAAATATTCGATTTGGAACGTACGAAAGTTTATCTCTCGGAAAGTTGTTGGCAGTTTAATATCCTTATCTCTTTTGGCGCTCTCCCCTCGTGCATCGCTTTGTATTTAAGGCAACAGCTATTATCCTGCATTTTATTATTACAACATAATTTTTTTGAAAGAATTACGATATCTTTTCATATTGGTAGTGATTTATGTAATGTTAATGTTAGTTTGCTCTCAAGGTAATTCTTCTTTTTATTCGAGATAACGTCTATAACGATTTTATGTTGTAATAAATTTGTAAAATTAACCTCCTAAAACGACGGGGTATTGCACTGGGTAGGCACAACCAATAAAAAAACTCACTATTTAACCGATTTAATTTTGTCGTTAGTAAAATGTACCCTCTTTTAGATTTAAAACGATGCGTCCGTAATTTAAACGGAGGCATAAAAGATGCCATATAATTTTACAGTATTCAAATTACACGTCTTTTGGGGCAAGTGCAAATGGTGGAAGACGTATCTCGACATTCACATATTACATACCAGGTGACCACGAAACTACTCCTCTTTTTCAACCTTACTGTTTTATAAAATTTGTATACTAATTCTCCGGTCATTTAAGCCTCCAATTTACTGCTAATATTTGATACTTTTTAACACGCTTTTATTAGCTTCACCTGTTTGTTTGTTAGTTTGTTTGTGATGGAATTTTTGAACGTGATTCTCACCCACTTCAAGACATCAGATTAAACTGAAACTTTGCACACTTATCAAGGCCCGATGACAATACAACAATTTGACAATTTGTCCTAATGTCCTCACCAGGATTATCAGGATAAAATAAAATTTAAAAAATGACCAATCTCTTTCGAGATTTTGCCGGAGGAGCCGCTGTTATTAATATATATTCTAACTAACTCAAAATACAATAATAATAAAAAGCGTGTTAATTAAATGATTTTTAGTAAGTTTTAAAAAATTATAGTTTAAAAAACTAAAAAAACACGCTTTAACAGCAAACCGAACTAAAAAGTAAAAAATAATGTTCAAATATTAAGATTCATTTTATTGTAAAAAGCGTGGGGTGCTTGATATCAATTGTTATAAACCTCATGCTTTTTACAATAAAATGTATCTTAATATTTAAACATTATTGAATTTATTATTAGGTGGTAAAACTTTGAACTCTTATAAATCATCTTTTGGAGTATTAGAGTCAGGATTTAACTGATTTATATCATTTTATAAATATAGGTAAGGAAATGGCACAAAAAAATACATACTGGGCAAGAAAACTTTCCATCAACATATATAGCGTGCCCCATTTTGCTTGGAATCACTCCTATAAAAAGTTTATTTAATGTCCGATTTTTAAATATATATACTTTTAAATATAGATCTTTGAAAAGCTCCTATATTAAATTTTACATAAACATAACCTACTATGATTTTTCTTCGGGTCAGAAAATGGTGAAATCTTATTAGCGATTTTTTTTATTTCAAATTTGAGTGCGCCACTGGGTTCAGCAACCCCCCAAATATGTTTGTATCAAATTTCGTTGAAAAAGTCGTATTTTTGAATTTTTCCTGAGAGAAATAAAAATTCAGACATTGCCGAATAAATTTAACTATTGCATGGGATTGTGTATTTATGAAAAAAGAGTGCCTTGACTGAAATAACTGTCAATTGAATGTTTCCTTGTTGATGAGTATATTGCTTATTTATATTCCTGCTTATTATCATAATTATTCCCGCGTAAAAGTTAACTTTTCAAGAAAAAATAGACGTTGTTAAAATGATGGTGTCAAGAGAAGCTGTACGAAAATTTAATAAAAGAAATCAAAATCTTCTGATGGTGTTAGACGATTTGGATACAACAACCTATAGGTTCTTTTTGCTGCACGTCTATTTTTGTTATTTTGTATATAACAATAAGTATTTTGACTATTTCATTAAAGAAATGTCACTCATCAAACATGATAGTTGTCATTTTCATAGCTCTTTAATAATGCTAACTTTCCCATATTTAGAGTAACTAGTTGAACCAAAATATTCGACGTTTAATAGCTCAAAAACGATATACAGGGCGAGCCACGGTGGGTGAAGCATTAAAAGTATATGGAGAACGGATCAACCGATTGCTTTGAAACGACCCGACGCATATTAAAAACCTATGAGTACCGGTATTTTAATGAGGTTTGAGTTTTTGTTGCGTTTTTTATTTGCCGGGAACTTATTACTTCAACTGTACCAAATTAATCGAGTATGATCTCTCCAATTAAAATATTTTCGAAAGTGCGGTGTTGCCACTTACACGCAAAACTGGCAACATCTTCGTTATTTTAAATGGAATACCTTGTATATTTTTGCATTTTTTGGATCGTCGTCTCTTTCTGAGTAACTTTTGTTAATATTTCCCTATACCTATCTCAAGCCGTTTTCGAGATAATAATTCTTTTCTGAATTTATTGCCAAAAATTTGACTTTTAAATCTTGTTTTCTCCTACCTACGCAGCAATTAAAAGATAATGTTTTAGTTGCGGCTAGGCAAGGCCTGGGGGCACTCCTCCATTAATCAAATGTTTCGAATATCATACAGGGTGGGTTAGAGAACTCTTTCTATAAGTGACTTAGAAAAATGCACGAAAGTCAATCTTTTTAAATAGAATGCCCTGCATATTATTGCCGATTCGAAAATCTGATAGATTTGCCTATTTAGAAAGGTAATCTACTCTATGCCAAATGTGCACCGTTTTCGATTTTCTGTAACCTTACCAAGAATATTAGTCTTTTGGTGTATCATAATGGGTAGGCCATGAAATTTTCATTCTATCATTTTGTAATGACAACAGACATGCTATTTTTTTTCGAAATAAATTTGATGTTAGTGATATTTGCACTTAATTTGAATAGTTGCAGCACAAATATGGCAGAAAATACAAACACATACAAACACAGTTTTAATGGATTTGTTTATTATCCTAGGCTAACCCTGTATGGTAGGGGTAACATATGATATATTTTTGAAATCAGGGAAAAAGGATCATTCCAAAAATTTAATAATATACGGGGAATCCCATTTAAAAAAAAAATTGTATCTCCTGAAATCTGCACGCTCTGTACTTTTGATAGCATTTTAACAAAATTCAGTCATAACCACACAACTTTTATATAAAACTTTTTTTTCCGTAGGCAATAATAACGATGATAAGGGGTGAGTAACTTATATTGAATATCCCTATATTTTATCCTCACTCTGTATAATATTTTACTCGGTTGGATTGGGCAGGCTGTGGCGACTGTTTCTAGCTACGTATGCATGATTTAATGTTCAAAAATTCGCATAAAGTTATGTGTGTTTGAAATATTTTCAATATAGCACGGGGTGTCCCACCCCTAAAGCCAGCCTAGTCCACGGTCGTAAACCAAGTTTGCCGTAAACGTAATGAGACTGTGAAAAGGTTTATCACTCAATAAACAAAGCTGAATTCGTGATGTCGCTAGTTATAGTAAAGGGCGCTAAGCAGGAGCAGAATGATGGTCAACATGGTGGGGCTGTATGTGAAATAAAATCCATTTTATTATTAACGCTTCTCACTAAAACACACGTTTGGAGATTATCACGGCTTTACATCCATCCGCGTTTATCATTTCCAATTAGGAAAAGTCGTTACATACGCAGTCAAATACGCAGCTCATCTTGGTGGCTTTAAATTATACTAGGGTTTAAGCACGTCTGATGATTTGTCTCTGAATCTTTACTGCACCTCGACACAACTTTATGGGCCTCGTTTAAATTTGAATGTAACAGAACGGTTGCTAACCCAGGCCATGAAGAATATCGCTTAATTGATCTTTACTGTACATAAACAGCACAAGGTAGTCAATAATTTTACTACCATATTCTCTCATTTTATTATAAATACCTAGTTTTAGAATTTAATCTTTTGTAGTTCATATGGATTGGAGTTAGTGTTACATAATACACCATGTTTAATGCAATCACGTTGAAGGCACGAGAATTCGAAGAGTCCAAGAAAAGTGGTGGCGTAACATGTCATAATGAATTCAAATATCTTAGAAATAGAGTCAAATTGGATTTAAATGCATTTGCCGACTACTTTGGCAAATCTTATGCACCTCATGAAAATTCGCTTGGAAATTCATTAGATATTGAGTCTATTGCTATCAATAACTCGGAATTTCATGTATCGCGCTTCTGTGAGACTAATGATCATACGGGCTGAGGAAAATTAAAAACAAAAAGTTCACGGGTCCTGACGGCATATCTGCTTTCTTATTAAGAGAGTGTACTTGCATATTTGCTTCTCCATTAACCATGATTTTTAGCATAATTTTAAAATGTGGTAATTTTCCTATCTTGTGTGTGCTTGAAAGTTGGTCCAATTTTTAAAAAAGGCGACGGGCCTAATATTTCGAATTTTCGTGCTATCTCTATAATTTGCTACTTTGCTAAAGTACTAGAAATTCTTTTGCACGGGGCTATTTACTGCAACATTAATTAAAAAAATTAAATTCATCAACATTGCTTTATGAAGGGGCGACACACAATGCTTATCTGAATCAATCAATGATCAATCACAGACGGACGTGATATATACAGATTTTTCAAAAACATTCGACAGACTTGAACATAAAATGCTGCCGAACAAACTTTCCAACATCGGACTTTTTGGGAATCTGATGTCCCTGTTTCGATCATATCTGTCTGACAGATATCAATACGTGGAGTTTAATGGTTTCAAGTCTGTCGAATACACTGCTACCTCTGAAGTCCCGCAAGGTCCTAGGTCCTCTATTCTTCAGTCTATTCGTTAATAATATAAACTTTTTCTCAAGTGTATATTCTCCTTCGGATCCAAGTCACACAAACGACAACATATCTTACCCTTCCGAATTGATAAATATTAACTGTATTGCAGAAAATGAAATCTTTGAAGCAATCAAAAAACTGAAAAACAAATTGACGGTGTTCCCAGCTTCGTAGTTAGAGACTGTGCTGCGGTGTTTGTTACTCCGCTGCGTATTATTTTTAACATGATACTTACAGCGTCCAAGTTTCCAGATATCTGGAAAATTACCAAAATATGTCCTATTTTAAAAGCTGGCGATCCATCGTCCATAATCAATTACAGACCCATTGCCGTTTTATGCAATTTTGCGAAAGCACTGGAAATAATTTTGTATAACCATATTTACAGCACAATAAAATCGTCCATATCACCCATGCAACATGGATTCATGGCACAAAGATCCACAGTAACAAATCTAGCTTGTATTTCCCAATTCATATGTGACAGCCTGGATTCAGGGGGGCAAGTGGATGTGATATACACGGACATCCAAAAAGCCTTCGATCAGATAGATCATTATTTGTTATTGTCCAAGTTAAGAGCTTTCGGATTTTCGGATACATTAATCTTGCTTCTCACATCTTACTTGTTCTCGAGGAAGCAATTTGTGAAACACGGCGGTCACAGATCTCTTAACTATACAGCAACGTCAGGCGTCTCTCAGGGTTCAAACTTGGGGTCCCTGCTGTTTTTGATTTTCATAAATGACATAACATCAGTAATTAGTTGTGAGCATCTACTTTTTGCAAATGATCTCAAAATTTTTACAAATATAAATAGTCTCAGTGACTGTATTTACTTACAAACAGAAATAGACAAAGTTTCAACGTGGTGTTCCAACAACTTTCTTAAATTAAACGTCTCCAAATGCAAAATCGTTACTTTTACTTGTAGTCACAATTCTATACAATTTGACTACAACATAAACAATTTTCCACTCGAGCGTTGTTTGGAATTCAAAGATCTCGGTGTGATTTTCGACTGCAAACTTAGTTTTTCAAGCCATATTAATCAGATGACAAAGTCAGCTTCTAAGTTGCTCGGGTTCTTTGTCAGAAACTGGAGCTGTTTCTCTAGCGTTGAAAGTTTGAAAATATTATACTTCACCTACATTAGATCCAAGCTGAAATATGCCGCTCTCATATGGTCTCCCATATATCAAAATTTGATTTTATTAACTGAATCTGTCCAGAGAAAATTTGTAAAATTCATGTTTTTTAAAACTAATGGTTTTTTTCCACAGCGAGGTACTGATAATAACCTCCTGTTAGATATGTTTAATATGATTTCACTTAGTGAAAGAAGGAACTGCGCTACTCTTTCATTTTGTACAATCTAGTTAACAACAAAACCGATTGTTCATCCCTTGTTAATAAGCTTTGCTTTTTGGTCACTCGATTGCATTCTCGTGATAGTGATTATTTTTATACCCCCTTTAGTCGTACCAACCTTATGTGTAAATCACCAATGTTTAAAATGTGTAAGGTATTCAATTCAATCTCCGGTCTTTGTGATATTAATCACAACAATTTAAATACGATAATTGACTTATATATAAGAAGCAACTTATAATATATGTACACCTAATCCTATGTTTTTACCTTATTTATTTATTTATATACCCTTACTGCCTTATGTATGGCTCACTGCATTTTAAAAGCCACCTATTTAGATTTTTGTTATCTTCAATGCATAGAATATACAATATTAGGGTCCAACAGTTATATGTTTCCTGTAATTGGGTATTTACCTGTTGGAAATAAATGCATTATTTATTTATTTATTTAATATCGCAGACGATTTGGATAATGTCAAACATTTAATGTACGCTGATGACCCAAAGGTTTTCTGCAGAATCAAAAGCACAGTGGATTGTAGTCACTTGCAAGAGAGTATAAAAAAAGTATCGATCTATTTTTATAACAAATTATTTTTTATCTAGATCTTCCTCGTTTGCTGTAACGTTACATCGCTTTCTTGAAAAACTATGGGTCCTTTTACATGACGATAAACATTCAAAAACGTGTTTACACTAGGAATCACTTTTATTTTTATTATTTTTCACATAAAGGGAAAATATGTCAACCTTTTCAACCTCACCATAGCCCATTTTGATTAAATAAAATGTTAATAATGACGATTTGAAACGTCAAAATTGAATAAACAATAAAATAATTATTTTTTAGTGGCCAAATTGTTATTTTTTTTCACTTGTGTTTTGACAAGCATGGCTTACTCTTCTTGCAATAAAGCAGCCATTTTAAATGTCAAATATGTCGAGAAGTATTTAAGATAGACTTATACCAATATTATATATTTGAAATCAGAGGAAAAAGAGCTTTTCGAAAATGCAATAATATTTAGGGTGTTCCATTGAAAAAACATATTTATTTCGTATCACGTGATCTATAAATGATATTGTCTTTTATCGCGTTTCAATAAAATATAGGTAAGATCCTACAACTTTTAAACGAAACATTTTTTTCTATTTTAAATAATAATAGAAATAAAGGGGGGTCATCTTAATAAATTTTAATTTTCTTGTGACCAATATCCCGTAATTTGTTGATCAAGTAACACCAAATTGTGAACCTAGACTCGTTCGAAAATGAAATTCTTCCCAAAAAATTATTGTTTTGTTCTGACGAAACCGGAAGTGAAAATAAAATCATTATATTTATATAAATATCAATCGATTGTTTTTAAAAGAAAATATAAAAACGGAAGTGTATCATGTACCTGCTACACAGGACAGTCTTGTAAACATACGCAGTTAAGAATAAGAACACATGAAAACTGATTCCTTCGTGGTTTCTACATAAAAATGTCCTTTAATGGGATTTCTAGCTATATTACTTTATTTGTTAGAGTTGAAATCGTCAACAAATATTCGAATATATATATGACTTGTCTGAAATGGAATGCTCTTCCGTTCTATATAAATTGGATTTTTATGCACAAACATTTGTAGTTATTGAAAACAAAAATTAAGGCAGACTTCAACAATCTATGTATTGTTTTTGCAACGAAATGAGGTAAGAACCCTTGAGATGTTCATAAGAGTGTGCATGTGTAACTGGCATGGCGTGAAGGGCGTTTATTTGAATAAATGTAAAGTACATTTAGGAAAACCACTTTATTATGAGTTTGGTTATAGTTAATGACATTTACACTTAACCCTGTTCTGATTTTAGATAAATTTAGGGTTGTACGTGAATGCATATGCGAGGCGGGAAACTAAAATGTCACATAATGCCCTAGGATTCATTAATCAAGGGATGTGACGCATTATCTCTATGGCCGATGCTAACGCTTATATTGTACTTGCTACTGTGGATGGTGCACTCTGTTGGTGCATAATGTCATGTCATCACCAACTTTGACAGTTTTAGCCATAAAACGCCAACTGCAGCCATTATTACATCCATTATTATGTGTAAACATATTCATACGTTTAAAAGCTTTTAATGTCGAGTAACTTTGCACCACTCACTAATCGTCGCTTGAGCAATTTCACTTAAATATTTTATATATTATTTTAAAACTACAGATAATATTTATCTCCAGGTAATGGTTCTTTGTTGAAACGATTTTGCCAGTGTTTTTAAATATCAAAGCTTTTATGTACACTTAAGTCCTGCTACTTTTTCTGTAATATTAAATATATGAACATACATTAGTTGGGGTTCAGGTGATCGAAATGTGACCGTTCCTAAGGTGCTACTATCTGAAACCTTAATTTTTCAATTTAATTAATGACTATTTACGAAGCCAACCAAAATTGAACATATCACTTTGTATCGAAAACTTTTTTTCAAATGGGTGGTCGCGTACATATATATATTTATATATACAGTGTGTCCAACTAAGTCGGCACCATATGGGAAACTTTTTTATTATTGGTTTTATGAAAAAAAGTTATTCTTGATAAAAAGTTCTGCATGGCCTAAAACCCAAAATGAAATAGTCAGATATAAATTTTTTGCAGTCGTATACGAGGTATGTCGAAAAATGTAAATTTTGCTCAAGAGTGAAGTACCCTTTTTTATTACATTATCGACAAACTGTATTAAGAAAAGTTGATCCTAATTGAAAATTACGGTCAGATATCCAATATTATCCATCTACCATGAAAAAACAGATTTTGTTATTTTTACACACTCTTCTCTGTAATTAGCATTGATAATTTATGTCTACAGATCGACATTTAATCTAGGATGTACTGGCAAACTCTGTATAGTAGTAATTTGTCTCTACGTTGACATTTAATCTAGGATGAACCGAAAGTTTATCATGTTTTTCAATACAATAAATGTTTTATGATTTGCAAAATTAAATTATGTATAATTTATAGCCAAAAATTATTAAAAATCGTTTTTTCATGGTAGATGGATAATATTGGATATCTGACCGTAATTTTCAATTAGGATCAACTTTTCTTAATAACGTTTGTCGATATTGTAATAAAAAAAGGTACTTTACTCTTGAGCAAAATTTACATTTTTCGACATACCTCGTATAAGACTGCAAAATATTGATATCTGTTTATTTCATTTTGGGTTTTAGGCCATGCAGAACTTTTTATCAAGAATAACTTTTTTTCATAAAACCAATAATAAAAAAAAAAGTTTTCCATATGGTGCCGACTTAGTTGGACACACTGTATATATATATATATAAACTGCTGGCCACTCGAACTTACACATAGAGAATTTTAGGCAAAATTTAAAGTTTAATATTTTCAACAGGAATGCAAATTCTTTAACGCGGCTTGCAAATTTTAAGAGCTAGTTTTTTTTCGGATTAAGCTGCATGACGTATATTTATCGTAGGACCATAAGTTTATTATATACGGGGTGATCAATGAAGTCATGCAAAAAATCAAAAAGTTTGCATGAGTGAAATTTCCGCAAAAAATTTTTTTGGTCGTTGCAATATGGTTCGTTACTAAGGTAACATCAATGTCTCTAGACGGTTTTGTCAGTTTTTGGATTAAGGCCCTTAGGCCTTGTACACACTACTCAACATAAAATTTGGATACCGAAATTTTTAAAATGCTATAACTTGACATTGGATTGACGGTTCTTGTTGATTTTTGCGGATTTGGAATCCTTATTTCACGTAGATTTTCTATGGTCTAAGCATTTTATTTGAGGGTTGAAATTTACACATTATGCCGGGTCGAGAATAAACAAAAACGTAGCGACAAGAACAAGTTTATTACATTATATTCTACAATGTACAAGATTGCTTAACAACGGCCAAAAGTCAATTCTTAAAAAAATTTATAATTCTAATTCTGGTAATTTTTAATAATTAAAAAAAAATTTAACTAAAAAACTAAAAATGAATTTAATTTAAACTTAAATTAAAATTACCTAATTAAAATTAGGTACATTAATTAAAAAAAAAGAGAAGCTAATATTTTGTTGGTCCTCCTGCTCGTAATATTATTTCCCGACATCGATTTGGTAGAGTATCCACAAGATTATTTATAAAATCTTGTGGAATATTCTCCCATTCTTCACGAATGGCCTCACTGATCGTTTCTAAGGTTTCAGGGGGTACATCAAGAGATCTTACTTTAAGTTTTAAGTAAGACCAAACGTGTTCGATGACATTAACATCCGGAGACTTTGCAGGCCAGTCCATCCTATTGATGTTTTGTGCCTGCAAAAACTCTGTGATCCTTCGCGCTCTGTGAGGTCGAGCGTTGTCATCCACCAATAGAAGTTCTTGGCCGTAATGTCGAGCAAAAGGAACAACAATAGGTTCCAAAATTTCCTCCTGATAAACAGTAGCATTAATGGTTTGGTTGGTAATGAATAGCTCGGTTTTACCATTTCTTATGATACCTCCCCACACTGTAACACCTCCGCCACCAAATGCTTCTTGAAGGTTCATATTTTCCTCCAAATATCGCTGATTTGGCCTTCTCATGCCAGGTAAATAAACAATGGCTCCACTCTGCATTACCCCAATTCGCATGCCGATTTGCCCATGCCCGCCTATTCGCTCTATGGTGTTGTAATAACCGCACACATTTTGCTCTGCGACGGGCTCTATAATTTAAAATATTTGGCATTATGTTATGTTTTAAAAAAAAAAAATCTCACCTCAAGTTGTTTTTATTTAATGTTCTTCTCACTGTTCTGTCCGAAACTCTCACCCCAGTTTGTTGTCTTAAAGAGTCATTTAGTTTTCTAGAGTTCTTTGTTCTATTCCGCATAGTTTCTCTCATTAAAATTCTTTCAGTTCTTTCGTTTATTTTTTTTGTATGTCCACCCCCATGCCCATAAATATGATCACCAGTAGTTTCGACGCGGCGGATCAAATTATAAATTGTCTTTCGGCTGACATTGTAAATGTGCGCAATTTGCTGTTTTGACATTCCTTCGTTGAGAAGTCGAATGCAATTTTCCCTTTCTGCCGTGGTTAAACGCCTCATATTAATTAAACTTTACAAAATTATAACATTGAAATGTGTCAGATTATTTCTAAAATAATGTAAACAGTTTTTAATTGCATAGCAACAAGTTTGTTTTTCCAATGCCTACTTTGAAATTGACGCGTCGCGTAGAAATTACACCCGATCATAATTATGGGCTTGGGGGTGGACAAAGAACTCTGTAAAACTGAATGACTCTTTAAGACAACAAACTGGGGTGTGAGTTTCGGACAGAACAGTGAGAGGAACATTAAATAAAAACAACTTGAGGTGAGAATTTATTTTTAAAAAAAGCTTAAATAATGCCAAACCTTAGAGCGCGTCGTACCCTACGTTTTTGTTTATTATCGACCCGGCACAATGTGTAAATTTCAACCGTCAAATAAAATGCTTAGACCATAGAAAATCTACGTGAAATAAGGATTCCAAATCCGCAAAAATCATCAAGAACCGTCAATACAATGTCAAGTTATAGCATTTTAAAAATTTCGGTATCCAAATTTTATGTTGAGTAGTGTGTACAAGGCCTAAGGGCCTTAATCCAAAAACTGACAAAACCGTCTAGAGATATTGATGTTACCTTAGTAACGAACCATATTGCAACGACCAAAAAACTTTTTGCGGAAATTTCACTCATACAAACTTTTTGATTTTTTGCATGACTTCATTGATCACCCCGTATATAATAAACTTATGGTCCTACGATAGATATACGTCATGCAGCTTAATCCGAAAAAAACTAGCTCTTACAATTTGCATCGCTGTTGAAAATATTGAACTTTAAATTTTGCCTAAAATTCTCTATGTGTAAGTTCGAGTGGCCAGCAGTTTATATCCCATATGGTGCCGACTTAGTTGGACACACTGTATATATATATATATATATATATATGGGTTTGATTTACTTCAAAGTTTATTTTCTACTTTTTAGAGCATTTAAATAAAAGTTTTTTTTAAAATATTTTTTTATACAATTTTATTCTAACAGAGGCTGATTGATGGTGGCTGACGGTTCCTAGTACATTAATCTCCAACTTTTCATTTAGAACGAATTCTTAATTTTGGACACGTGGCTCTCGCTGCATTTTTCTCTCTGATTTCTTGAAATAATGACGAGGTGGTTGTGTTATTTCAGGAAATCTCTGAGCATACAGTTGACCTGCAAACACAGAATTTTTTCGACATTCGCCATAAATGAATATCATGTCAGTTTTTTCGTTATTGGGTGTAGTTTTTGTAGAAATTTTAAATTTTTTAAATTATATTTTTTCCGTGTTTTTGGCCTTCTCAGGCCAACAGTAGCACTATTGTGAGAGCCTGAAGAATTTGAGTCATTATAAAAAAATAAATGTGAATGTGTCTCTTGTATTTTTAGAACACCTTGTATTATAGCATTTATTACCAATATTTATGAAACAGAGTGGTATTTTCGATAAGATTTCTGGAGACAACGATGTTTTTAATGAAACATTTTCGGTGCACGTAGATGGAACAAATATGCAAAATATGCGTACATGTGCCATATGTGAGGCGGTGCATGCGATATGTAAATGGATTAAATTGGGATAATTTAAATAAATGAAAATATTGTAGAGGGCGTAGTGATGTTCCAGGTTACACGTGTGTTCACCAAACCATGGCGTGTATTTTCCGATTAGAACGAATATCAACATATTAAAAAGGGCATATGGTCGCTTAGGTTGTTTTACAAGTGTATATAATTCAGATAGTACTTAATTAAGTTTATTACTGTGTGACTAAGTCAATCTGTTCTTGTAGTTTAAGATTCAACTTCTGTTAGTGCACCTTATAAGTATGTGCAATTAAGTTTTTAAATTTAATTAAATGTGAAGAGCTTGGGGATGGAAATTGTATTTTTAGCTAAAATCAAGTGGGTGGCTGCATGCTGCGGCTTAACTTTTAATTGAATTTCCGTGGGAATATCGATCTCACGAATCGACGCAATTGTAAAAAGCTTATTTGTTTTATTTAAAAAAATAAAATTGCCAGGTTTTATTAATAGAAGTCTTTAAGTCGCCAACATAAATGGCATTGGGAAATAACTTTGTGCCTTGTACAGTACATTTCAATGAAGACCCTGAATCAATTTTAATATACCGGGTGACACAGGCTACTGACTCACCCCTATATTTCTTCTATCCTGTATATTTTTACATATTTGTTTTTAAGACAACATTCTGAGTATACCATGATACTTTCGAGAATTTTTGAGTCGTTGTTCAGTTTTTTAAGCATTTTAAAACATTCGCCTAGAGTCCTTTGGATTACCAAAATTTTTTTATGGCAGGTAAAGTCATTGGAAAAAATTTAATTTTTCGTTTAATTTCATTAATAACTATTTACGAAGCCTCCAAAGCTGAACATACCACTTTTTTATCGACAACTTTTCTAAATGGGAAGGTGTTATACAGGGTGTTCCATTTACAAACCGAAAGTTGCGGTCATTTCCGGGAAACCAAAAATGGTCGCTGTTTTTATGCCCAAAAATCCATATTTATAGGTAGTTTTTATGCACCCTAAATTTCAAATGGATAAGTTAAAAAATAAAGAAAATATAGGGATGAGCCACTAGTCTGTGTCACTCAGTATACTAAAAATCGAGCAGGAACATGTTACATGGCCTATGTCCATTTAACAGTTTTCTATAAAAACTAGTGTTTTGTTTATATTTAGCACGATCTGTGTAACATTTTGATTCAGTTTTTGTAAGTGAAACTGTTCTCAACTAACAGAACTTACTTGTATAACTGCTAAATCATTTCACACTGTTTTACGTACATATTTTTATATCTTAGGAACTCAGTTATGTTTTTATTTACACTATTATGTATTTCCGTTCTATACAGCATCCTAGGAAACAATTGTCTACAAAACATTTATTTACACTCACATACCCATATTTCAATTTATATATTTTTATTTACTATGTAAGTACATAGGGTTATTTTTCTTACCTTTTCTCATTACTACATATAGTATATCCTATAAGATGTAATATTTTTACTGAGTTCTCACAATATGTTTTACTATTTATTACAACTCTTCTTATTTTTGGTTATGTATTTACAAATTGTTGCAATTTAAATCAGCTGTGGTATGAGAACTATTATTATAGATTCCTTTTATCGATCATATGCCACTATTTTAGTTGTGAGTAAAGGAAATTGTAGAATTTGCGACCTGCTAGTTGTTGCGCTTAACTCAACCATTGACAGATGGCCATACCTGTACTATTTTTATATTTTATAGCTTTCAATTTAATTAGGGGAAATAGATTTTTCAAGTTTATCGAGTAGCATTATTTTGCAGTAAGTAAAAAAGTTTACCTTATTAGTAAAACTCACCAGGAAATCATTTGCTTGCAGCCTTTGTACTGATTCGAACGTATATAAATTTTAACTGTGGACTTCAGTACTAGATATTACATTTTTATATCCGTGTTAACAATAACATCCAGGTAAATTTCATTTACGTAGTAAAATTTAAGTAATCTTCAATTTTTTATGTAATTTCAATTATTTTTAAAATAAATTTAAATTCAAGGTCAATTCTTTTTAATTTAATAAGTAGTTAAAATACTATATGTACCACATGGTTTTAAAAACATTATTCTCTTCCTTTTCATTTTGTTGGCAATTTATAGTTTACGAAATCAGCTTATATAGGTACTTATATTCTTATGTGCTTATATACGCTTTTATATACTTATATATTTCTATATATTTATATGTACTTATGTACTTATATGTTTATGCACATACATACTTATACATTTCTGTATACGTTTCTGCATAGCTTCTTCATTCCTGCATAGCTTTTGCACAGCTTATCTTTCATATAGATAAAATTTCGTTAACTTTTCATAAACCACCTAGTCGGTTAATTTTCCTACGATTTTCACTCCATTTCATTAAGAGACGTAAATTGCCAAGGAAACTTTAGACTCCATTCTTGCAACAAGAGACAATTGTGGGCCTGGATTGCTGTCCCAGAACCAGTCACCTCAACAATAGTCAATCTAGGATCCTGGTATAAATTTGTTATATATATATTTTTTTAAATTTCAATTAGTCTTTATAAATCGATTTATCTATTATTCATGTAATATATTTTAACATTCATTTTAAACTATCTTTTTATTTCTCTTACCAACAATTTCAGTCTGATCTATAGTAGACTGGTTATTCGAGAAAAAGAGACAATTCTACTTATTTTCACTATAGATGGCGCCCAATTTAACATTAATTTTTCTTTGTCTCCTTTTCACGAACTAAACAGAAATCTGTCATTTATGCTGTACATTTCAGAAAGGGTAGGTTTCTCCTCTCTTACGAATACTCTGGATCCACGGCTCTCTGCTCCGACTTAAACCAGCTAGTCGTCCGCATATGTTGCCTCAATTCTTTCCCAAAAATAAATAGTAAGGGAAAGGAGGTAACAACCATCCATGGACGTGATATTTTACGCCTCTGAAATTGTATATAAAATACTAAATATAATTTTTTGCCTATGTAAACTACCTGATCATATTACAATTTTGATAAAGAATCTGATGATAATAACTGATATTTTAAAAATTAATTGTTGCTTGCCGGGAATATCGTTTTCCCGTTTTCAGGAGAATTACCCAAATGCGGAAAAGTTCGGTAATTTCTTATTAGTTTGTGTTTGTTAATAATGAATGATTTTTTAAATTGATTACTTTTATAAAGCATGTTCAGATGAGCGAACATCGATATAAATATAAAAACTAGTGCTATGTGCCGCCCTCTAACGGAGAGAGATTGAATCAATCCCAGGTAGCAGGGTGAAAGAAGGTCTGCCTAGTAGCTACCGGTAAAGCGGCTCCATCTCTGGGCCAACTGACAAATTACCGAAAACTATGGAATATACGAGACAGACTAGAAAGATCTCGTCATGGGCCGGACAGATCGAGAATAAAGCGCCACAGATATATAAGGAGTGGATCCCTCGCACGGAGCACAGTTTTATATTAGATGAACAGAGGGAATAAGAATAGTAATAAATTGTGAATTGTATTAATGTCAATAGTTATACTTAGTGTGTTATAATCACGACTAATTATTGTAGTTAAGTATTTAACTATGTGCTGAGTGTCTGGTCGATAGCTGAGTGGGTTAAGGCGCGAGGTGGCAATCGCGATTAATCACACGGACATCGCACCACCGGGTTCGAATCCTGGCTCCGGCACTGTCGAAGGAAATGGTTGTATGTCCGCGTTTTTTCCAATGTGTAACCCCCTTCCGCACAAGCCCCTGGCTTCTGGAATTGGGGGTCTAATTTATGTGGTATTTATTTATTATTTATATTATGTAGTGGTTATTGAAAATTCTTGTTGTAACTTTTTGAACCTAATCGTGGAAGTGGTTACTGGAGATTATAAACAAGTAACATTAGATAATTTTGTACCAGTGTGGGAGGAGTTTTGCTCGAGTAATTCTTAAATAATGTATGTCTCTTTCTTTTTCGCCTTCTGGAAATTCACCATCCTTATACCCAAAATCTCCAAGCCCCATTTACTTTGGCCCACTTTGTATAAAGAGATAATTAATACGAAATAAATTTGTTTGAATCTTAAACAGAATAAATTCCCTATTATGGAAATTTCCTTGTCGACCATACGATAGATTTAAGGCACAGGTGGTTAGAATAAGGTGGCGTAGAGGTAAGCGTGCTTATTTCTGAATAATATTAGTTCATAATGGACTATTCGTCACATTATGCCATTTATAACTTCCGGAACGCCACATGGTCGGATTTTGATGTTTATTTGACTGAAACGATATTGCTAACCATGCAAGGTGATTTATTAAGGAAAGATATAACAATTATTCCAAGCTTTTGTTGGAAATAATTGTAATGTGTACAAAATAGTGTATCAGTGTAGAAAAATAAATCTTTGTACTTAAGTTTCGGTTACAATTATTTAAGAAAGGTAAACGAATTTGTACAAAAAAACCTCATTTCTGTCATGTACCTGATCCCTCTTTAAGTGACCCAACAATACGCAGTAGCCGTTATCGGTCCACTCAGCACAGCATAGGGCAGTTTTGAAGATATTTGAGGGGATTTAGTATAATTTCTCAATAAAGCTTTTTGTGCAGGGTTAAACAAAAGCGAGTTTTTGCATAATTTTCAGATTTAAATCTCCAGTTATCAACAGTTAATGTAGTGACATTTTATAGTATGCAGAGATGTCGCGACGTAATATACACCTGTGGGTAATGATGCGTAAGCTATGTGTGGGGACCCCTGTTGTGCCTTTGATCCAAAATATACCCTTTCAACTTGAACAGACTGGTAATGCTATTATACATGCTGGATACTATTATACATCATTGTCAACATTCTAGAGGTACCCACTACGATGCTTTGTTTGGATTTTGGCGGATTTTACTGTTTGGGGTAAAATCATTATTACTTATTATAATTCTATTAGTTACGGTTTGGTGGTCCTTATTGAATGATCCAACTAAGTTCTGATGCGCAACGATATTCTCGACAATTAAAAAACCATTTCTATATTTGCCGTTGATTCGTATAACGCAAAAATTGTTGAAAGGGAATTTCAAATAATTTTACCAACAGGAAAACTCAGCTCTAAATATAATTAAAATTTGCAGAATCTTTACATGTCTTAAATAAAGATGTATTGTAAATTATCATTCAGTATCATCTCATTAAAGCATTTCCTGACACAATATGACTAATACTTTTAGCATCTGAGAAATCAGAGACACGATCGCTCAGCTTGTTTGCGGAGTTTGAAAGATAAGTAATAAAGTGCTTGCTATGGTTTAAGCTGTCAGTCCGTGGGCCTCAAACTGCTAAAAGGTTGCATATGGAAAAATCGAGAGTTAATATCCCAAATAGCTTAAATTCAAATTTTACCAAAAATTGTCCTGTGCAAAAGACACTATTCAAAATTTTGAATGGATAGCCGACATCATGTTCAATATTCTGCCAAATATTAAATATAATATTTGTGGTTGTTTAGGTATAATAAAATCAAATGTTCTTCTATGCAGATTTTCGATTTTAAATGATTATACCGGGCGACACAGGCCAGTGGCTCGCCCATATATTTTTAACTTATCCATTTCGAATTTGGGGTGCATAAACTGTAAAATGGATTTTTGAACATAAAAGACGGAATTCCCGCAAATTAATTTTTTAAATAAAACACCCTGTATATTTTTACATATTTGGAGTATACCCATGAGACTTCCGAAAATTTTTGAGGCGGAAATTCAGTTTTATTCCTAGAAATAGTCAACCGCATTTGTATTCTACAAATATTGTTCAAAATGACCCCCAACACAATATATGTTACCTCCTTTCCCTTATTATATATTTTTGGGAGAGAATTAAGGCAACATACGCAGACGACTAGCTGGTTTAAGCCGGAGCAGAGAGACGTAGATCCGGAGTATTATGAGTTGTGAAATTTACCCTTTTCGAATGTACAGCATAAATGACAAATTTTTGTTTAGTTAGAGAAAAGGAGACAAAGAGAAATTGATGTTAATTGGGCACCATCTATAATGAAAATCAGTAGAGTTGTCTCTTTTTCTCGAATAACCAGTCTCCTATAGACCAGACTGAAATTGTTAGTAAGAGAAATAAAAAGATTGCGTAAAATGAATGAAAAATATATTACATGAATAAATAAATAACACCACAGCTAATGACGACCCCCTTCATCCCGGAAAGCTCTAGAAGAACCTTGTGTGGGAGAGGGCTACACATTTAGAGACAAGGGACACACACCCAATATCCGTGTATAGTGGAAAAATACCTCTCACAGTATTTTCCACTGCCACGACCGGGGATCGAACCCAGAACTTTTGGGTGAGAGGCAAGTGCGCTCCTCTCGACCACCAGTAATAAATAAATCAATTGTATAATGTGAAATATGAAATTTTAAGTTAATTAATAATATCGGCAAACAAAGACTAATTAATACTAAAAATCAATAATAAAATTATACCAGGATCCTAGATTCCGGGACTGAGTATCGTTGAGGGTGAAGGGTTCTGGAACAGCAATTCAGGCCCACAATTGTCTCTTGCAAAAATTGACTCTAAGGGTTTTCTTGGCAATTTAGTTTACGTCTCTCAGTGAAGTGAAGTTTGAAGATTGTAGAAATATTGTTCAACTATATGGTTTTGAAAACTTAATGAATGCAAATGTTGGTGCAAATTTACGTAACAAATAACGTGAACATAAAAGGACTGGTTATAGATTTAAATCTATAGAAATAATATTCCTTTAACGTAGAATATAAATTTATAATTAATATAAATTCGTGAGAAGCTCCAATTTTTAATTTGAAGAAACTCAAATTCTCAATATAAAATATAAAGCTTAAATATAAAGGATAAAGCTTAAAGCATAGGCATAAATATATAAAGCTGAATTTCAATTTTGAAATATATATAGCTAAATTTCAAGTTTGAAGAAGTTGATTTTCAATATGAAGAAGCTGATTGGCAAACTATAAATTGCCAAAAAGAAAAATGAAAAAGAAAGAAAGGAATATATTATAACTATGTGATACATATAGTATTTTAATTACTTATTAAATTAAAAAGAATTGAATTTGAATTTAAATTTTATTTAAAAAAAAATTAAATTACATCAGACAAAAATTGAAAATTGTTGAAATTTTAAATGACTAATAAATGAAATTTAGCTGGTGGTTAAACACTTGTTAACGTGGATATAAAAATGTAATATTAATTACTGATGTCACACAGTTAAGTTTGTATAGGTTTGAATCAGTACAAGAGCTGCAGGCAAGTGATTTCTTGGTGAATTTTATTAATAAGGTAAACTTTTTTGTCCCACTTTCTGCAAAATAATACCAATACGCAAACTTGAAGAAGATAGTTTTACTAATAAAAGCCGTAAAGTAGTACAGGTATCGCTATCTGTTAATGGGTGAGTTAAGTGCAAAACCTGCAGGTCGCCTTAGGTAGATTTTCTTTACTCACAACTAAAATAGTGGCATATAATCGATACAAGGAATCTATATTTCTATTAAGCGAGTATGGGTAAATAATGACATTTATTGCAAATTTTTAACCTACTAACGAACTGTCGTAATAAATAGTAAAACGTATACAAACCGATTTGTAAGAATTCACCAAATCATCTTGTAGGATATACTATATAACAGGTTAATGAGAAAGCTAAGAAAAATAACCATATGTACTTACATAGTAAACAAGAATATAAAAATTTAAATATAGGTATATGAATGTAAATAAATATTTTGTAAACTTGAAATCGACAATTGTTTCCTGAGGAGCTGCAATAAAACGGAGATATATAATAGTGTAAAAAACATGACTGACTTCCTAAGATATGAAAATAGGTACATAAAACAATGTGAAATGATTTAGCAGTTATACAAGGAAAATTCTGATAGTTGAAAACAGTTTCACTTACAAAAACTGAATCAAAAGAGCGTGCTAAATATAAATAAAATACTAATTATTATATAAAATTGTTAAATGGCCACCTTATAAAACCCTGATTTGAAAAGTTGTGGGCCATAAGTTTCATTCAGATTATCCATAATAACGCGGCTGTTATGGGGCGGTGCTCCGTTTTCCTGGAAATGCAACAATTGTTACTGTACTAGAGGAACTTGTTTGCCAAATTTGATTTTGTAAGAATTCGAGATATCTTTTTCTGTCAGCATACCTTGGCAGAATATTGGGCCAATGATTCGTGTTCTATAAATAACTGCCCATACATTTATTTGATTTTGTTGGGACCAGTATCATACACTCTGCCGGTTGAACATCGCATTATTTGTGAAACGTGCTTCATCGGAAAAAAGGATGTTAAAGGCAAAATTATTGTCTCTTCGAGACTTATTTAACCACTCGCAAAGCACAATATTTATGTACCCCAAATTTCAAATGGATAAGTAATGGATAAAGCGGTCAAAATTAATTAATCTTGCTACTTTCTGTGCTCACAGATTTTCTCTAAAATCAAACCATAAGTCAAAAATTCCTTGCCTTGCCAAGTTGTTGTTATCTTTCCTTATTACTATAATGTTTCATTAATGTTCTTAACATTAATAATAAGCGAGATATTGTAAGGAATAGGAAATAATGACAACATACTTATCCCATCTACCGGTGTAGCTATCGGCGTTCCTCTTTCAACCTAGTACACGTCTAGCACTTTACTAAAGCTTAATAATATAATAGTTTAATATGCAGTTTGACAAGTAAATATGCGGAATTATTTTATCATTTTTCTGCACCGGCGCTTTACAAACGGTGTTGTTATATTTGTTTATTATTACACATTATTTATTTCTATTAAACTGTTTTATTATTGTTTCAGTTGGCAGTTTTGAGACCAGCAGACGCCAAGCGAGCCAAATTATCTACTAATCAGACTAAATGTGTTTAAGTGCGTGCGAAGTAAAGTAATGTCGGTATCGATATTTAAAATTTAATGAGGACTGGATACATTCGGCTTAAAACTAAGTGTGCTGGAAGCTAAAAGTAAAAGAACGACCGGTGGGCTACTGGAGTAGGCAGATTGAGGCCAGTAGTGGGTTAATTCGATGAAATTAGTGAAAGGCAAATCGTGTAAAAGACAGTTTAATCTCGTATATTAAACAATCGGACGTTGAATCTCGAGTCTAGCCCTAAACGAGTATCTTGCACATATCTCGGTTATTCTTTGAATTTCTGGGATATGGCAAGTGTTAAGGTTAGGTACTGTCCGATTTTCTGGGGGCCTAGCCCCCTGAAAAGCAGTTTGCTACAGGTACTCTTGATTTACGCGGGCGTACGAGTGACCGATAACTTTGTACATTCATCCTTCTATGGAATCTTATGGACCTCGAGCTGCAGACCTAAATGGTAAGTCGTAATTTCAAGATTTTTTATTTTAGTTACTTAATACCCTGCGTGTAGATGACCATTAACCATAGATAGTAGGAAATGTCTTATCGAACATATACTCTGACTGACAAAGCTGCCAACTGACGGGGGTTTGGTGTTGCGAGCTTGTCACATTTCTTGCCTTAAATGGATCTCTATGACTAATCTTCAAATAAACGCACGGTATTAGATTAGATACTAGTTATGTATACAGTACGGGGATCGCTATTAGGCGTATAAGGAAATCCTATACGCTTATGTATATGTGTAATATGGGCTAGAATCACGAGCTGAAATGAAATGGATGGTGGGGCATTGGCATGACTGGTCGATCCGCTTAATAATGTAAATTTATTTGGAGCGGAAGATATAGGTGACCGATCGTCAAATAAGCAATTTACAAATTACCACGTGTCATCACAAAATACTGATTTATTGAAATTAATTATAATGGTCAAAAAATAACCAAAATAAAAAAGTATCTTTCTCATAATGAGTGGGAGTGGGTCGATAATAAATAAATTTATTGTCATCGAGTGAATGCCCACCATAGTACTATTTAATTATTTGTACTTCTCTTATGTTAAATAAATATCCATTTTAACAGATTAATATTATTTTGAGTGCAATAATACTTAAATTTTGTAAGGTTTCCTGTGACCTAAACCCATAAATCCGTAACATCGTCAATCATAGCAGCGCCAGCGTACAGCGCATTGGATCGCCCCCACTCCATTAGTGACATTCTCATTCGTATTGTACATGTACATAAGCGTATAGGATTTGTACGGCAGATAAAAAGAAGTTTCCAATGCAATGAGCAACGATGCCAAATTAGTTATACTGCTTGAGTTTGAAGAAACCCACATAATTTAAGTCAACTAGCAGCTTTAGCATTGAATTCCTCAATTATTCGCGTATTAAAAGAAAATAAAATGCATCCCTATAAACTGACCACAACTCAGGAGCGTAGTGAAGACGATTTTGGTAGAGGAACATATTTTTGTGAACAAATAATGCAATGGTTAGCTAACAATGTTATCCAAATGCAAAATGTTTTGTTTTCGGATGAGTCCACTTTTGCTCTTCATGGCCATGTTAATCGTCAAAACTGTCGCTATTGGGCTGATGAAAATCCTCACTGGATGAGAGAATTACATATGCAAAATCCTAAAAAGGTTAATGTTTGGGCGGGGATAATTGGAAACCATGTCATTGGTCCATTGGTTTTTAGTTTGCTGTTGTGAATTACATCAAGCACATGAATTAATTTTTTTACCGTTAGTTTTTGCAATAAATATTAAACCCATAGCATTTTTAACATAGAATGAAAAGACCTTTCAAATGAAGTATCAGAAGCACCTTCAATGTTTCCTAACTATTTGCCGTATTTTATTTAAAATGATTTCAACGATTGTTTTTATGATATATATATCTGTTGTTCCAGGTCAATTTTAAAAATGCTGGAGAAAAGCTGACTAACTACTTCATTTGACTGACGACTAGTGAAAGGGAAGGGAGTTAAAGGTAAGTCGCATAAAGTGTAAATAATTATAACAAGGTGACGATGAAAAGATATGAAAACAACATACCGAAATTTTAAATCTAAAATAATGACAGGGATTTTACTTACATTTGATTTTATTTTCAGGTAGGTTCCGAACGAGAAAGGACATGGGTGAAGACATCAAAAAGGTTGGATTGTTTTAAGGCTAGCTAGGGAACTATGCTTGGTGTAGTAGGCATATTAATAATTTTAGGTAACAAACGTTTTAAATATGTTTGTCTTCCCTGTTGCAGGTTTCAAGAGAAGCATTTGTCCTGTTAACATGTGCTTAACTGAGATTTGTTTTTTCCACGAAGCACTGGAGAAGGTTTTGCTGAGGCTATCAACTTTCTCGCAATTTTTGAAACCGAGCATTTAGAAGACAAGTTAGAAAAGAAAAGGTAAGTAAGAATACACCTGTTGTAAGAATTTTTATCAGTAGACTCTTGTATTTTAGGTATTTATTGAGAATTCACACACACGCGGTATTAGAATAAATATTACCCGATGTATAATATGTTTTTATGGTTAAAGTTGTAATTTTGTTCGAGACAAATTATTTTAGAAACCATTTACATCGCTTGTAATAGTTTTAATTCTATTCTTAAAATATTGACGACTTTTTTTTAATATCTCATGAATACCAAAACCTGATAATAAAAAACAAGGTTGCGATTCTGCATTTTTTTGGTAATTTTTGCGTAGCATGTTGGCGATTGTTTTTACAGAGAATATTTCGCTTGTTTCAGGTCGGTATTAGAAACGACGATGGGGAAAAGCTGATTTTGACTGGCTACGTCACTTGACTCGAGTGGCAATAGTGAACGGAGTTAAAGGTAAGTATTTAAATCATTGTAACAGTGTGAAGGCCTACTGTGTAAGTTTTTGGGGGTGAAAAGTCGCTAAATCGTATTAGCGATTAAAAAAATATATCTAAGTATACCACTGGATTAAGCATCTTCTGAAATGGGCCGGTACAAAATTTTATAAAGAAATAATTCTGTGGTTAAAGTAAGTCACATTGTTCTTATTATTTTATTTATTCTTATCAAGTAATCCATGGAATAAAAATTGAAAAACAATTGGAAATGTCAAAAAAATTGCTTAAAGCATTAGTCCTGTCAGATTTGAATTGTGTACAAGAATACTGTAAAATGTTTATACTTATTGGTGTGATTGTGGAACAAGAAATTTGAGAAACAAAATTGAAATTGTGCGATAATATTCTTTCCGCAAGGGATGCTGCTAACGAATTTAATAATAGAGATCCTGATCGGCCAGTGAGCAGCAGTACTGTACGTTGTATAAATAAAATATTCAACGAAACATAGGTGTGCCAATGCATACTCATAAAAACAGAAAGAATCCAGGCCGGGAAATTAGAAATAATGAGAGAATATTGGAGCGTTTCCATAATAATCCTCATTCGAGCTTGAGAACAGCCAGTCTAGACTTAAATATCCCTAGAGAAAACATCAGAAGGTTCCTTAAAAAAAAAAAAACTATTTAAGCCGAAAATTGTACATACTTCAGAACAGGGAGATGAGGAAAGAAGATAGGAATTCTGTTTATGGGCCCAGGTAGAATATTTGAACAACAAAAATTTTTTAAAGGAAATTTTGTTCAGCGACGAAGCTACATTTACAACAAATGGAGTGATGTCGTCCCAAAATTCACGGTATTGGTCTGCCGAAAATCCTAATTGGATGATAAACGCAAAGAGGCAGTATTCAGAAAAATAAACTAGTGATGCGGAATACTTGATTGTAAAATTATTAGTGCCTTTTTTCTGAAAGTATTTTGAATTAACGTGTATTTTTGAACTCTCTGGAAAATGAGTTTTGAGATGGACTACTTGATTTACCAATTCAATCATACGTAAGAGTATAAAATTTCAATTAGATGGGTCTCCTATACATAGTAGTGGTAAGGGTGGTTGAATACAAATTTTTTAAATCGGTGGAGCAGTCTTCTTATTGGTCGCCAAGATCCCCGGACTTGACGCTCATCGACTTTTTCCTGTGAGGTACACTAAAGCAAGTAGTTTACAAGTCGAGACCGCAGTTAGTCGGCGAACTAGGCGCCAGAATAATCGAAGCATGTGCAACTATTACCCAAGAACAACTTATAAAAGTAACCGCGAATGAACGAAAACGGTTTGATAAGTGTTGCGACAAAAACGGCGGTTTGGTTTAAGAAAGAAAAATATAATTATCGTTTATTTTATAATCCGACATTCCAATAATTTTGTTAAATGTTATAGTCCAAGTAAGGACTTCCCTAGACATAATAAACGCAACAAAAACTTTACGACCTAATTATTATCGCCGCGGGCCACGGCGGCATGGCTGTATCAAACGACTTTTTTTTTTTTTTTTATATACATTTATTTAACGTCGGCCTATTTCCGCTACTGAGGCCTAACACCGACGCCTGTAGACGAGCTACCCCCAACCAGGAATTTTGCCGAGCCTCTTCCCTTAAGAAGAGTAGGGATCTTTTACTTGCCTAACATTTAATAGACAAGGGACCGACGGCTGGTATATCTCCTATACAACCCTCGCCTAAGGTTGTATAGCTTCCGTGCATACACTGATATACAAGCCGCTGGAAGATGGGTGAGGCGAGGACGTGGTCTTCGTTGGAACGGTCACCAATCCAACTACTAACCACGCCTAACGTTGCTTTACATCGCATATCGAAGTATGTACATAGTAAAGACGCACCCACGCTCGCCCCATCAAACGACTTGACGCATATGAAAAACCTATAAAGGTAAGCGAGTCAATTTGCGTTCGAGACAGCACAAAGAGTAATGGCATTTCAATGACGTCGTAAAGTTTTTGTTGTATTATTTATGTATCGGGAACTTATTACTTGAGCTATACTAACAAAAATGTTTTTTTCAATTATTTTTATTCCATGGATTACTAGATAAGAATAAATAAAATAATAAGAACAATGCGATTTTTACTTTCACCGTAGATTTACTAATATGCATTATTTCTTTATGAGGGCGCTTAATCCAGTGGTGTGCTCAGATATTTTATAAAAAAGTCGCTAATATTATTTCGTGAATTTTCACCCCCAAAAAATACACAGTAGGGCTTGGTTTTTGTTTAAAAAATGTGAAATTTTATCCTAAGTGCAGTTTATCACGCTCTACATATCAAAAAAAAAAAAAAAAAATTGTCAAAGTCGGTTGGTAAATAAAAATTTTATGAGGGTGTCCCGCTTTCAAATGGGTCACACTGTATATAGGGTGATTCACGTAGGCCGTTCGAGAAAAGATTTTCACTTGTGTTGAATTGCAAACTTGAAACTTGATATGCAGCCAAAATCGATCATGCCCGTTCTACCTAAAATATTTTCAGTCCTCTGGCTATACAGGGTGTGCCAAAAGTCGGTACCAACTTTTTTATTTTTAATACGTAGAAACCTACATTTTTTTCTACATGGTTCAATTGGCCTTCCAGTTCTGAGTTTAGACAACCCAAGTTATGTTAACTTAACTGTTACAGGTTTTGATATGTCAATTTTTTTGAAAAAAAAAATTGCCGCTGTAGTAGTTTACGAACAAATTTGTATGTCACAAACCGTTCAAAATCATGAAACCAAATTGATAAAGCAGTTAGATGGAAGTCCAGGTTAACATCTGATGTCCCATCGGTGGTCCCATCGTGTACCATATAGACGATTTTCAAATGTCGCAATGAAAAATCGTCAAAAAGTCGATTTTTTCAAATGGCTACCTACTATTTTGACATCATTCGAAAGAAAATTGAATTTTAGAATGAGTTACTTAACCATTCCCTATACCTAAATTCACCCCCAATCGAGTTATTCGATAAAAATCAAG
This sequence comes from Leptura quadrifasciata, assembly GCA_963675555.1. Classification (NCBI taxonomy): domain Eukaryota; kingdom Metazoa; phylum Arthropoda; class Insecta; order Coleoptera; family Cerambycidae; genus Leptura; species Leptura quadrifasciata. The sequence goes on along the minus strand of OY776682.1, from coordinate 1,521,286 downwards.
AAATACCTTGCCGAGATATTGCTTGGTTTTTCAAGTATGCCATCGAAACAAATGACATTTCGAACGATTTACTTAAAAATACGTATGCATATCTTGAGTTATTGGAATTTTTTGAAAGAAATAACTATCCTTATTCTCAGTCTATATAGTTTAAAATCGGATTTGTGTATACTATTTCTTTGACCCGACCTCATAAATAAAAATCTAAAGGAGTAAGATTCGGAGATCGAGTGGGCCAAAGTGATGGACCTCTGTTTCCCCACCGACGATCTTCAAAGAGTTCCATTAATTTAGCATCTACGGCTCTATCGAATGTACTAGAGCTCCATCCATTTGATCGATCGAGCACCATATCATCCAGGTAGTTTTCCACAACTTCTCTTAAGATTTCTCAAATAACTCTCGCTATTCAAGTTTTAATCGGACATGAAATATCGCACCTCACTGTCCATTAACAGACAGAAAACATTAATGCGAATTTGAATTTGATTTTCCACTCCTCTTACAATACAAGGATTTTCGTGAGCCCAAAAATATCGACTTTTTTCGATTAAATTTAACTCGTTGACAAAATTTTGATTCGTCTGACCAGATGGTTTCTTGTAAAAAATTACGATCATGAATCCTTATTAAAAATTCTTTCCAAAAGTTGATCCTGCGTACAGAGTCCCCGGGATGTAGTTTTAGCCTTATAAATTTATAAGGATGCAACTTATGACGACAAAGAATTCTTTGCAACGAGATATAAGAAATTCCCAAATCAGCAGCTGTTCTGATGGAAGCACGTGGATATACTTGAAAATATCCCAGGGCGTTAATTTCAATATCTTAATTTCTTGTTATAGGTTTAGTTTTCACAAGAGGCTTAACTATTTCCCCATGATCAAAGAAATTATTTTTAAGCATAAGAAATTTACCTTTTGTCATTTGCGATAGATGTGGATTAACTATTCTATTACTTCCACCATAAATTACAAGCGAATCAAAGACAACATCATTCGGATAATGTTCCATGATGAAAATTGCAAGAATTAATTGAAACAATAAGATAACAATTTTTTCCAAAGCCTACTGCAAAAAATGTTAATAACTTAAAATTGATTTTTTGACGATTGTTCATTGCGACATTTGAAAGTCGCCTGCACCCATATGGAACAAGAGGAGACCACCAATGGGTCATCAGGTGTTAGCCCGAACGTCCAGGTAACTGCTTCATGAATTTGGTTTGATAATTTTGAACTGTTTGTGATATACAAATTTGTTCGTTAACTACTACAGTGGCGATTTTTTTAAAGAATTGACATATATCTAAACCTATAACAGATAAGTTAACAAAACTTGGCTTGTCTAAACCCCAACTGCAAGTTGAAAAACTTCTAACAAACGGCCTCCGTGAATCACACTGTATATTCATATACGATTTTTTAAGTGCAATTAAAAGAATCGCTTGCAGAGATCACGTGATATAACAATAAAGCTTGTGTTTTAAGAGAAAAACCCTCTATATTTTATATAGTCTTTTAGATCTTTTTCCCTAATTTCAAATATGTAAGGGGTGATATGTCTAGCTGTAATATTTTTTGACGCATCGTACACTACACCAACATATATTTTAGGGTTTCTGATGGAAGCGCAGTAATTGATCACTACGCAGGCAATATTTTCGTGGCCACCTGGTGTTAATATTGAAATATTAATTACATATTTGTAATCGTCTTTTTATTTATAAGCGTGTCAGACGTATAAAAATTCAATCAAATGTTTTCATCATCTTATGTGACAAAAATTTGTCGTATTAATGATTTTTTAATTGAACGTTTCAGATTTCTAAACTGCATGTAGACTATTACGTGTCCACGCTCTGGTCTAATCCATCATATTCTATTATCATTAAAAACAGGTAGCTGTAAGTTCGTTAGCTCATATTCCCACAGATTCGAATGTAATATAGAATATTATCCCCTAATCTCTGTGGGTCAGTGTACCACCGCTGTTCTAATTTATTACGTTAATAAAAAACATTTGCTCACCTTCGATGAGTAATGCGCAGCAAATCCCAGTAGGGCAACTTACGTACGACTTACGAACTAAAATAAAATCAACTTTATTATGATGGTACCAGCACTCTCGTCATATTTTACTATACAACACAGTGCAGGTATATAGATCATAACCGATAAGTGTACGCTCTAGTAAAGTGAGGGTGGTAGGATAACAGGGTTGCAAAAAAGGGCACAACACTTTTTAAATAAGGGCGTATCTAACGACCTTACCATAGACCCTCTTTCACAGGTTCTACTGTATACTAGTATAATACCTCTAATCCCACTGACAGATTTGTTTTATTTAACGTTGCTAGCATCTTTACCTAAATATATAGATTTCTTTGTTGGTTTATAAAAATGGCATTTGTAAATGACAGAAAATGTATTCTTGCTATAGGCCTGGCTATTGTTGGGTTGCGTTTGGAAGACACCTGTTCTGGAATTAGTGTTTTGGTTCTCTTGGATGGCATATAAAGTAAAAGTTCAGTAAGAACTAATAAATGATTCACAGGTTTGAACGTCAGTATGGACATTATGGAAAATTACAGATTGCTTAACGAAACCGGTTTATACCGAGTGACTCAGAAGTCATGTACCCTATTTTTTTTAAATAATAATAATAATAACTTTATGTTAACCCTCTTTTACAATATCATTTTTACAGTAGTTATTTTTGATAGTATAAATGCACCTGAAATAAAAGTTATGAGAATATTTGTTCGAACAAATGTAAATTATGCATGATAAATATTGACAACTTTTTACAGAATAATTTACAATTGTTTATTGCATTTATGTTTTCAGGGATAATATTATATATCTTTGGATCCATGAAGCCAATAGAGTTTTTTTATAAATTAGAATTTGGTCTAGGAGTATTGCCGTTCATTTTGCCTTGCATTGTGTAGGTGGTTTGTTGGTAATCTTAGTTCCCTATTTCTGTAGATAGATTTCGTTACATTAAGGTTTTATAATTCATTTAAATTAAAGACATTACTATCTAGAAAATGTTGTTCTGTAGAATATCTTATGTTTTTCCACAGCATTAGTTTAAGTATCTATTTTTGAGTTATTTTTATACTTTTCAATTGGCTGTTATATGTCCCACCCCATATTATAATGGGGTAGGTAAGTATTTAATATTCTACCAACGACTTATATGTCATTTTAAAGATATTAATTGGAAGAATGTTGCGAAGTTCATAGAATACGTGGACAAGTTTTCTTAGTCTTGTATTATGATATTCGGTATGGTCATATTCCATCTCATTGTCTCATTTATTATAAGACCCAGATATTTAATGTTTGTAGTGTTCCCAATTACATTCCCGCACGTGCAGTTTATTAAGTCACATTTTTCGTGGAATTTTAAATTGTCAATTTTCGGTTGTAGTCTTGAACTATTGCTGAAAGTAATGAACTTTGTTTTTGCATGATTGAGACTTAACAAGTTATTGTCCATCCAGCATTTAATTTTATACAGTCCCTTTTCGCTTTTTTTGAGACCTCAGACCAATCTGTACCGCGGAATGTTAAAGAGTATCATCAGCATATGCCATAATATCTCGCTTATATCTAGTTCCAGCATGTCATTTATGTAGAAATGAATAATTGCGGACCTAAAACTGTTCCTTGTGGAACACCATATATCACATTTTTGGACTATTTATTGTTTTATCAATTTTTACTAAGGCTTGTCTATTTGATAAGTAGCTTTTTAACCAATCTAATGCTACTCCTCAAATTCCGTATTTCTCCATTTTTTCCAACAATACGTGCGATATACTATCGAAAGCTTTAGCCAGATCTAAAAATATGGCAATGGTTTTTTCATTTTCCGGCGAGCAGTTCTGTCTAAATCCGGATTGTTTTGGCGATATTATGTTGTGAGACAGTGAGTGGCTATGAAGTCGAGAGACCAAGCATTTTCCAAATATTTTGGCTATGTTACTAACTACCGATATTGATCTACAATTGTTTTTAACAAGTTTATCGCCACTTTTAAATATAGGTGTAATAATAGCTTGTTTTATTGAGTCTGGTATTGAAATTTTCAGATTGTGTGTAAAATGGCCTTTCTATGTGAAGTAACTTTATATTATCCGTCTATAAAATGATTATTTCCAATGCAATATGCTTCATAAAGTACTGAAAGGTAAACGTTGAAATCTTCTTGAACAATTAGCTGCAAGTTTGAAAAACTTCTAACGAACGGCCTAAGCGAATCACCCTGTATATATGTATACTTTTTATACATTGTCCTGTAATTTAGGTTATCCTGTTGGGCAAATAAAGATTATTATTATTGTTATATAAATGCATAAATATTGGGAAATTTCTTATTAGTTTGTGTTTGTTAATAATGATTTTTTAACTTAGTAAGTACTTTTATATGGCACATGCAGATGAAAGAACATCGAGATAAAGATAAAGAGTAGGTCATTTTTTAAGTGTGTTACTATCTGAAGTGCGACGTACTGTAGATAGATGAAAAGTTATGTTCTACACTTGCGCGCATTTTTAACAATAACATGTTTTTAAAAATCTTTTTTATATATTTTTTAGACAGGTTAATATCCAAAACAATTATCTTGTTCACGCCGTTATACAAACTTTAGTCGTTTGAATGACAAAAGTGCGCAATTACCAAATCACTGTCGTTACAAAAATGAACGTGATACCTTTTTTTTGACAAGGCGTGGAAATCCGTATTTAATATAACCAATTGTTAGTGTCAGCATTGTACCGTTGACAATAGATGCGGAATGAATTTATAATTTAGTAACATCTTTTTGTAGCGGCCAACGCTATGGAAGGTGTTTCATAATGTGACAGTAAAGCCAAGGGGAAAGTTCTATGGTCAGAGTTAGGGGTAGTAAGGTTAGGTGGATAGTGTGGGTGTATAAGTGGTACGAGTTAGTCTCTAGGGGTCGGTCTACCTCACATCTGTCAATAGGTAATGCCAGTACACGGTAATTACTCATTTCGTGAATGACAACATGACATATTACATTCACTTCTATGGGGATATAACTTGTACCATTTTAGTAGATAAATAAAATTAATGGGACAACTATATCGATATAGGTATATTGATATTACTTTATTTAAATTAGACAAAATATGCTGCCTTATTTTTAATTTAAATGACACTACCGTATTTATCATTGATATGTGTAATGTTACATGTCAACTACTCTGAAGTTGAATTTCAGTGGTCTTCGTTGTAATATTAACAATAATAGGAGCTTTTCTTTATTGAATTAATATTTTATTATTTATTTATTTTATTACTGCAACATTTTTCCAAATTGTGCATTTTTTGTAATTAAATAGTTAATATATTTATTATTAATTTTACAATTCCATTTATTAACATTATGCGTTATGACACCTGAGGAGACCTCGTGTTGTGTCTAGCAGTATTTAACATTTTGTTCATAGGTTAACATTCGTTGCCATTTTCTTATTATGATTTGTAGCTTTGTAGTTATAATATAAAGTGAAATAATTAGAACAGAAGAAGACAAGGAGAATATATAATTAATCTTGTTTCAATTTTGTTATATTTTGTTACACGCTTTATATTAACTTCACCTCTATGTTTGTATGAAACGGAATCTTTGAACGTGATTCTCACCCACTTCAAAACGTCGATTAAATTGAAACTTTGCACACTTATCAAGGATCGATGACAATACAGTAATTTGACAACTTTGTCCTAATGTCCTCACCAGGATCATCAGGATAAAATAATAAAAAAAAAAAATTACTAATCTATTGTCGAATTTTTCCGGAGGCGCCGCTGTTATTTATATATTTTTTGTTATTTTATATGAAAAAAATATAGTTTAAAAAACTTTAAAAAACACGCTTTAATAGCAAACCGAACTACAAAGTAAAAAATAATGTTTAAAAAATTCATTTTATTATAAAAGGTGCTTGATATCAATTGTTATAAATATTTTATTGGTAGCTATTGATAAAAGTAGAATTATAAAATATAGTAAAAATCACAGCACGCTTTTTACAATAAAATGATTTTTTTAAACATTTTTTACTTTTTAGTTCGGTTTGTTAATAAAATGTGTTTTTTTTAGTTTTTTAAACTATAATTTTTACTACCTTTATTTTCGACTTGGTTAGTTACAAGAGTCTGTAGTTACGGGGGAAAGGATGTGTTTGATTGTCAGGCCAATAGTTGGAGGGGTGTGGTATAATTGTCTGTTACATACTTTTTACATGTCCTTTTGAATTTCTTTTTATTATGGCTTTAATATATTCAGGTAGTTGGTTATATAATTTAATTCCATTCAAATTTATTTGTTTCTGACAGATTGTTTTGTTGTATTTTGGAGTTTGAAACTCATTTTTAGATCTATTTCTTGTTTCATATTGGTGGTTTACCGGCGATCCAATTATATGTTTCTTGTTCTCAGTACTTCATTATCAATAAATATATTTCTACAGTTGTCTCTAATTTTTCTGTTAAAAATTGTCCGTAGTATACCGGGTGTAACAGGATTGTGGTATACCCCCTTTTCTCCTTTAGTTTTGAAGATAATTGATTGAAATTTAGTATACAGGGTTACTGGTAATTCGATACATTCCTTTGGAGATGTGATGGGGCATGAGCTAAGGAGTAAATCTAGCCCTAACATACATTATGCAAAACTCAATAGTTTTTGGGATATTTCATTTTTTGTGCTCAAAAAAGTAGATCTTAATGTAATATCCGGAAACATTTCGATCATGTGAACATTTAAAATAAAAACTTGTAAATTTTTTTTTTTTAAAATCAGTTATGAAATTTACCTATTAGGTTTTTTCAAAAAAATATTAATGTAGCACGCGTCAAATTATTATAAAAACTTACTTATTTCAATAGCTATCTAACTAGGTAGAAATGTTTAATGTACCCTTGATAGTTCTAATAAAAAATTAGTAATGATAATGCTGGTGGCGGAATTTATTAAACGACTAATCGTTCATTTTCATTTAAGTCAGTCAGTCCTTGACTTTGACGTTTGTGCATATATGTCATTAACTGACATTCTTATCTCCGTGTTCCTTAAGTTTGTTGGTCTTGTTAAATTAGTTATCGAAGATTTTGATTTTGCTCGTAGTTGTTGTTATTAGTTGTTGTTATTGTATTTTCTGTGCCATGGACGCGTATGCCAACGCAGAATACGCTGATATCTTGTTTGTCTATGGATACTGTGGCGGCAACGCTACTGAAGCTCGCATTTGGTACCCTAACCGCCGCTTACCAAATGCACGTGTATTCAATACGGCATATCGAAATATCGCTGAAACTGACTCCGTGAAATGTAGAAGAAGTGACGCTGGTGCTCCTCCCGTTTATGAACCAGATGATGAGGAAGAAATATTGAGGTATTTTGAGGAAGACCCAACTATTTCAACTAATAAAGTCGCAAGACTAACCGTAGCGTCACAATGGAAAGTTTGGTCTACGATACGTAGAGTTGGATGTCATCCTTACCACTATACCCCTGTCCAAGGCTTGGAGGAAGGTGATCCTGGAAGGAGAGTGGAATTCTGCCGCTTTATGTTAAATTCAGATGCAGAAAGTGCAAATTTTTTAACAAGTATTTTATGGACAGACGAGTCGAAATTTAATCGCGAGGGTATAACAAATTTCCACAACCTACATTATTGGGCAGAGGAAAATCCCAAGTTAACACGTGAAACTAGCTTCCAAATGAAGTTTTCTATTAATGTGTGGATGGGAGTCATTGGCCACTATTGAATAGGGCCACACTTTCTACCTCAAAATTTAAACGGGGAAATCTATGAAACTTTTTTAAGAAACGATCTGGCGGTGATTTTAGAAGATGTTCCTCTCGCCGTCAGACAGCGAATGATGTTTCAGAACGACGGTTGTCCAGCACATTATCGGCTGACAGTACGACAGTTACTTGATCAACGTTTCCCTAACCGTTGGATTGGAAGAGCGGGCCCAATACCTTGGCCAGCGCGAAGCCCTGACTTAACACCCCTTGATTATTACGTATGGGGTCATATGAAGGAGATGGTCTATGCCACACCAGTCATTACTATAGAAAACCTTAGACAAAGGATAGTCGATGCTGCCCAACACATAAGGCATAATCTGACAACCAGAGTAACAAGGACGGATATAAGAAGACGCTGCCGTGTCTGTATACGGAATAGGGGCTCCCATTTTGAGCAAGACATATAAAAAATAAAGTACAACTTTGAAATTAATGAAGAATTAAACTCTACTTTTAAAATGTTTTTTACTGTTTATCTAAAAATAAAATTCGTACTACTTGTGTTATTTTTACTAGTATTTTCTTAGAACTATTAAGGATACATTGAACATTTCTACCTAGTTAGATAGCTATTGAAATAAGGAAGTTTTTATAATAATTTGTACGCGTGCTACATTAATATTTTTTTGAAAAAACCTAATAGGTAAATTTCATAACTGATTTAAAAAAAAATTTACAAGTTTTTATTTTAAATGTTCACATGATCGAAATGTTTCCGGATATTTTTCATTCCAAACGGATATCTATAATATTGGACAAGTAATCCAGTAAAAAAAAATTTAAAAATGTCAAATAGATTTCTCGAAAATTAACTTTTAGGACATTAATATCAACTTTTTGAGAAAAACAAAAAAAATTAAATATCTCAAAAACTATTGAGTTTTGCATAATATATGTTAGGGCTAAATTTACTTTTTAGATCATGCCCCATCACATCTTCAAAGGAATGTATCGAATTACCAGTAACCCTGTATATACATATATAATAAGCCGCATTTTTTGACATACAATTGATTTTTTTTCACTTCCGGTTTTTGATAGTAATGGTGTTTAGAATATAACTATTTGTTTCTATATCTATAAAAACAGGTTGCACCGTTTGGGGGCCTTCGTTGGGGAAAAGGTCATAAATTTTGTCTTTGCTACGTTTAGTTTTAACAAAGTGTTTCGCGAGTTTTTGACTTTACTAAATGCCTCAGCCGCCTTTCGTCGCTAAGTTCGAGGTCTCTCCCGAACATATTAGTACAGTGTCATCTGCATACGATATGATGTTGCATCATAGTTCTTGTCCAGTGAGCCGTTGATAAACAGCAGGAATAAGATAGGTCCTAAGACTGTTCCCTGTGTAACTCCAGTTTTTATTATTTTCTTAGTGCTAAGAGCATTGCCAATTTTTACTTGCTGGAGTCTATTTGACAGATATTGCTTTAATAAGTTGTAGGTAATACCTCTAATTCCCAACTTGTTTAGTTTGTCCAGTAACTGGCAATGTGACATCGTGCCAAGGCTTTTTGTAGATCCAAAAATATAACTCTGACTTTCTCGTTCTTTTCAAAGTTTGCTGTTATTTTATTTGTTAGTAACTGAAGAGGATCTTCTGTGCTTAAGTTTCTTTGGAATCCATAGTAATTTTTTGAGATGACTTTATTTTTCCAAGATATGAACGGAGATTATGGTTTAGACATTTTTCGAAAATTTTTGCGACATAACGATATAAAAAAATTAACAAGCCAACAGAATTTGAGGTAATTTTGCAACAGGACGGAGCGACCCCACACAGTGTTTTGGAGGTTAGGGAGCATTTAAATGGGTCCATTAGACATTTAGATTTATAATTTTGGACCAATTCCATGACCACCAAACAGCCCTGATTTAGCACCTTTTTATTTAATCTTAAAATTGAAATAATTAAAATTAGGGACACATTTAACAAATTGAACCAGGACAATAATAGTTTTGTTTCAATCTGTATTTATGATTTATGATTTTTTAATACTACTTGCTCCACATTCTTGCTAAAGACATCAAGTTGAGATATGGGGATTTATTTGAAGACAAGTAATTATATTAATTACGTAATCCTCTATTTGGATATGCTTTCTACGAGGAATTCGCTGTTTATCTACAAGTCCTAATTTTGTTCCACATTAGAAAAAGTATTTTTACTTGAAATTGGAGACATAGTAACCAGAAGGGATGACACAGCAACTGTACAAGAGAAATGGTTTTTTAAATTTAATTATTGGTTTTTGAAGAAACCGGTATGGAAAGTAACAAAATCAATTAGTCTTGGTAGCACTTCGAATATTGAAAATGTCTAATATCCAATCATATTAATAATTTGAAAATTTTAATAGTGCCTTTTTGCTAGGCCAAATTTAAATTTGCATAGCGAACAATCTACTGTGATTTATAATAATAAGCACCGTTAAATAAATTACACCGATAGGAGCCCCCATACTGCTTATGAAGTTGATTAGGAGTTTTTAATGAGATTAATTTTGATTTTCTCGTTTATTTTCCACTCGCTAGAATTCTAATGTCTGATAATAAACAACCAACTGCAAGTAGTAAAAGTAATCTACGATGTTTTTTAACGTGCACCATAATAATATGTTGCAATCTAGACGAGATGATTGGCATTCATCTAAAAAAAAACATGGCACACGCAAAATATCTCTTCCTAGTGCCTTGTTGCATGTTTTACTACTGGATACGATGACCCAAAGGCCCCTTGGGGCACAACTAGATTGCACTTGTTAACTGACCTCACTCCGTCCGTTATTTTCGGTCATAATGTTCTTTTTACCGATGAACAATATTTCTACATTAACACCGATAAAATAAATTACTCTCTTGCCATTAGTTTAACCTGACGGGTGTATTATGCTAGATATGCGGTGTATAATTATTTTATACACGTAAGACATAATCACCTTTAATACATTTTTAAACTGTAATTACCGCAAAACCGCATCGTAAAAAATCTATATTGAAATAATTTTTTGATCCACTTTGTGTAATGTATTGACTGTTTTTGTTTGGCTACACAGGCGTAGAATAGGAAGTTTTTCTAGTTTTTTTTAGTGCATGTTACAGTGTCTGTGTAAGATACTGCACATATCAATTTTCAGCTAGGATAGTCATTTTAATAAAAAATCGAGAGAAGGCAGATTATTGTTCTTAATGGCTTATCCAGTGAGGTCCATAAGTAACGGATAAATTCATTATCTACGTAATTAACAATTTATGAGTACAATCTTAAAATACGTCAATTTTTAATTCTAAAATGACATTTTTTGAGCAAAATTGTATACCTCCCCCTTCAACTCCCTTGGAGTGACAGCTATCCCTTAAAATTTGTAAATGGAATGAGGGTGCATGTGATAGCTCATTTGAAAGGGTTTTCAATTCTCTTTCCAGGAACATATTTTCTTGAATTTCTCTAATTTTTTTATTGAGAGATATTACATTTTGAATGTTACTAAGTAAACAAAAGAACATGAAACTTTGTTAATTTTTGTCGTTAAAGAAAAATAATAGGTTATGAAAACTGAATCATACCTAAACGTTTGCCAGAAGGAAAGGTTTTGATGATTTATTAAAAACTGAAAAAGTGAGTGTAGTACACACATCAACTAAGGGTTCCGTAGTGCTGCTATTGAAACCTGAAAGTTGTGGATGTCTAAAAAACTTGTTAACATATCTTGTTTAAAATAATTTTCGTTGAAAGTATTTATAAAGTGCTACTATCTTGATTTTTTTCAGATTATTTAACCACAAGGTTGGAAAGTTAAAGGGGGGATCTGCTTAAAATCATCTGTGTCTGAATAAATCGGGTAGTATGGCAGATTTTCGGCTTAATCGCCCCTAAAAATCATAAGAAACGATAATTATGCGCTTGATTGAAAACGTGGGCGTAATTTTTTAATAAACAAAATGCGAAAAAATTCCTAAAAATTCCGTTTTTTTCTTCCTATTTTTTCATATATCTCAGTAAATATTGCTTTTGGAGAAAAGTTTTTTAAACAAAATGCAGTTGGTTACGAATCCAAAAATTAATTTTTACTATTGCAAAAGTAGTAAAAATCGCAAAAAAAAAAATTCAAATAACAAGTTATTTGTAGATTTTTTTTCAAATACTTATATTATACGTAGGACCTTCATACTTGACTAAAGAAAACTTTTTAATATAATAAATCTTCCCACCGAATTTTATCAAGCTCGGACTTTTAGTTTTTGCATTATAATTTTGCAATTTAAACTTCGTAAAAAATTTACAAATTTTCAAAATGTTTCTGAGTCTAAACTAAAGCATTTAAAAAGTTGAAATATTTTTGACATATAAAAAAGCACTCAAATTTTCAAAACCATTTTGAGATATTAAACTCCGTTAATTAGGATAACCTAGGGAATTGTTTAAAAAAATTGGCAATTTTTTTGCTGCGTGAGGTTATGTCCCCCAGAGGACGCGTTAGGTTAGGTCGAAACGGGGCCCACTGGTGAGGTTAGAACAGTTTGAATTTCCCGCGTTGCCAAAATTGACAGCACAGTGGGCCCCATTGTTTTACAGCACGGAGGCCCGGGGCGGAGCCCTAACACGGAGAGCCTGGAGTCCCAAGAGGGCCCATTCTGAGGGCAGAGCTCCGGCTCAACTGGGGCCATTTCTACTTTGTGCTAACCAACTTTTTTAAAAATTCCCTAGGCTCCCCTATTTAAAGGATTTTCTCAGAATATCTCAAAATGGACTTGAAAAATATGTCAAAAAATTTTCAAATTTCTACATGCTCTAGTTTAGCCTCGGCAACATTTTGGAAGTTTGCAAATTTTTTTGCGAAGTTTAGATTGCAAAATTATTATACAAAAACTAAAAGTCCGATCTTGATGAAATTTGGTGGGAAGATTTCTTAAATTAAAAAGTTTCATTTAGCCAAGTATGAAGGTCCTACGTGTAATGTAAGTATTTGAAAAGAAATCCACAAATAACTTGCTATTTCAAAACTTTTTTGCGATTTTTACTACTTTTGCAATAGTCAAAATGAATTTTTGGATTCGCAACCAATTGCATCTATTTAAAATTTAATTACAAAACTTTTTCATTTCTATAAGTTTTCTCTAAAAGCAATAGTTACTGAGATATATGCAAAAATAGGAAGAAAAAAAACTGAATTATTAAGAATTTTTTCACATTTTGTTTAATAAAAAATTACGCCTACGTTTTCAAACTAGCACATAGTGAAATCATCATTTCTTATGATTTTCAGGAGCGATTACTACCCGATTCACTCAACCCAAAACAAATACCGCCAGGGCTATAATGACTTTAGGAGCTTATATCCTGCGAGATATTCACCTAAGGAAAAAATCACTTAAGAACTTATATTACATTTTTAAAGATCTGGTGAACAATACCCCACACAATGGGGCGCCTAAATAAAAATTTTCATCCTTCAGTTCTATGCATGGAAAGCTAACCATAAATTATTTTTTTGTTATTTCATTACACAATTGTGTGGCGGTTCAAATAAGACACCTGCCTGTAAAATTTCATCAGAATCGATGGAAAGATGGCGGAGTTATAAGGCTGTAACAGGACATGACGAAATTATAAGGGTTCCGTTTTTTTCCAATTTGGCCACAGAAACCTAAAATAAAAACGTTAAAATCGGAATAAACACATTTTTTACAGCAATGTTTCCGTTCAAAGTGGGTCACACTGTATGTACATTCGATTTTTTCCTTGGCAATAACGTCAATTGTATGAAAGACAAGATTCCAGATATCTAATAGTTTTTTAGTTATAGCGTCAAAAGACAGACAGACATACCGACGAAATTGAATAATAATACACTAAAATCTCGGAAAGTGAACTCGAACAAAAATGACGATCCTCTACTCAATGCTCTGTGACAAGATTATACTAATTTGAAATCTACGTGAGCACTACATTTTCATAAGAAGGTCAACCTCACTAACCGATCAAACCTGCCAAACCGAATTCTACGTTTTTGACACATTTGATACTTACTCGACATAACCAACGATACAAGAAAGTCTCGCTTATAGCAAAATAACCACAGTAAAACAATGGCACAAAAACGAACACAATAATAACAGTAAAGCGAAGTGAAATATTCACGGTAAAACGAAGTATCGGTTTATTCGCTTAGTATAGTCGTTTGCAATCCTACTCTACAGATAAAAATGGCAACAAAAACTTTACGACCTCGTTAAAATACCTTTACTCTCTGTACTATCTTGCCCGCAAGTTGAATCACTTATCTTTATAGGTTTTTAATGTATGTCGGCTTGTTTGATGATACTATACCGAACGGTTCACCTGCGTTAATAATGAGCTCGTAAAGTTTTTATTGTTTTCTTACTTGCATCGTAAATCCGCAGGTTACCATAAGCACAGTATATTACTGATTTAATGACACGCGTTCTTATCTAGCTTTTTATTACATAGACACCAATTTATTTAGTACTAAGTTTCTAAGCTTCTGGGGTTTCATATGAATCTGATCTGGGTCCTTTATTTCTTATTATCTTTATTTATGACAACAAGCTGGAGGTGAGCTGAGTCATTATTGTATACTGATGACGTAAAAACCAAAAACATATTCTATGATTGTGGTATGCTTCGATACCAAACTTTAAAATCGATGTATCATAAAGAAAGTGTAGTTAAATCTAGGTGACTGTTATGTCAAATCGTTCACTAGACGAAATATACAACTCAGTTCGACTGTAAACTAGACAACACGGCTTTGACTCAGCTAACCTCAAGGTCTTGGAATTGTTTTAGACAACAAACTTATTTTTATTGAGCAAATAGAATCAGAAGTTTCTTCTCCATATTGGTCATTAGGTTCCATCATTAGAGATTCTCACGTTTTTTTAACGCTCGACCAATTAACCACTAATAATGGGTTCATTTTGATGACTGCAACAGTCAACTGTGGATCCTGTACGTTAGATTATGGACAAAAGTAATCTCCAGCTGAGTCATAAATCACCTGTAAAAATACAAGTGGTCCCAAATCTGATCCTTGGGGTACACCTGAAGTGAAATAAAAACATCTACATCCATACTGTTTATATACAATCAGGCTGACAGCAATAAAATAATGGAATCTGTCTATATAGAAATGTATGCCTAGAAGTCCAGTAAATTTCAGAATCTGTGTTTTGCGGACAAGTCAATGTTTTGTTTTATTTTAATGTTTACGTTAGAATTATTGTAATATCAGTAGTCGATAATTTACTGCGGTTAGTTTATTTATAGTCAAAGCCGTATTGTAGTTATTATTATTACTTATGAATATCTACTATGTCCATATCCTGATACTGTTTATTTATGTATATTGATTATACATATTTATATATACTTATTTACAACTCTGGCAACGAGTTGTTTTTTCAACGATTTTAACTTGAATTTTACAGACACTTCTATTTATATTAGCTAATATATGCATTTAAAAAGTTCTATTAGCATAACGTATGCAGCAGGCTGCGAGATGTGCAGCGGTAGCGACCCTATTTTAAAGGCAGTGGTTGTAAAAATTTTAATTTCATCTGCTGACAGGTTTATTGGCACTTAAGTGAGATACTGGTTTGGCGATGTTAACTACGCAAATTTACCAGCCACCAATTTGATAGCCAACCACTTATATAAACACTAATAATAGTTTTTATATGTAAGTGTAAGGGAATGAATACTGTAACTTTGCTGTTCTTTGTAAAACGGAAGCTTGATGATCTAGACCTCTAATTTTTATTATTAATAAGGTTTTATGTTATTTTTGCGAACAGCTAAAGCAAAAAGTTCAAGAGAATTTGAGTGCACTAGAAGAAACCAATTCTGTAGATGTCGCTACTACCTGGACACAAATTAAAGACAGTTTAAAAAGTGCGAGTGAGGAGATTCTTGGCACTGCAGCAAGTAAAAAACAGGAGGACTGGTTCAATGATAATGAAGCTCTTATACAAGAACTTCTTGACCGCAAACATATTGCCTTCCAAAACGCTATCAACGACCCCAACGACTCATCAAAAGCAGAAGCTTTTACCCAATCTAAGTATGAACGCAACGCGAAATCAGAAGAATAAAGAACGAGTGGTGGGCAAGCAATGCCAGAGAAATTCAAAGGTACGCCGATTCACATGACTACAGGAATTTCTTTCAAGGAGTAAAAGCAGTGTACGGCCCCAGTCGGAAAAATATGTGCCCTATTAAAGATTTAAATGGAAATCTCCTCAAAGAAGACCAGGAAATAAGAGCCCGATGGAAAGAACACTACTCTAACATTCTTAACCAGCAAAGTCAAGCCGATCACGATATTATAAATCTTATCCCTCAATATGACACCTTCGAAGACTTAGATAAACCACTAACAACGGAAGAGATCTTAACCGCCATTGGGCAGCTAAAAAATAACAAATCTCCCGGCGCCGACTCACTCCCAGCTGAGATCTTTAAAGCTGTGTCGTCAGAGCTCATACCCTACCTCAAAAAACTGTTTGATGTCGTGTGGGAAAGTGGTCAAGCTCCGCAGGAGTTTCGTGATACACTTTTAATCAACCTCTTCAAAAACAAAGGGAGCGCTGCGGACTGTGGAAATTACAGGTGTATAGCTCTCCTGGCTGTTGGAGGGAAGATACTCACTAAAGCGATGGCAAATAGGCTAACACCTGTTATGAAAAAGTTACTTCCTGAAACACAGAGTGGCTTTAGACCAAACCGAGGCACATCGGATCTAATCTTCACACTTAAACAGCTTCAAGAAAAAGCAAGGAGAAATTCACATGGCCTTCATTGATTTAACCAAGGCGTTTGACTCGGTGGACAGGGAAGTGCTCTGGAAAATTATGCTCCGCTTAGGTATCCCTAGAAAATTTGTGGAAGTATGTCGCAGTCTACATACAAACAACAACGCCCAGGTTATGTATAATAATGAGGCAACCGAACCTTTCCAAACCCTCACTGGAGTTAGGCAGGGATGTGTCCTGGCCCCCTACTTTTTAATTTGTTTACAACTGCTCTAACAATTATTGTTGACAACAAACTGACAGTCAGAGGAATAGGTCTCAGATACCGTTCTGATGGCGGTCTCTTTAACATAGGGCGCTTTAGAGCTTTCACGAAGACACGCACACGATTCATTTGTGATCTTCAGTATGCGGATGACTGTGCACTTTTAGCCTCTACGCCGGAAGAGCTTCAAGAACTTTTAGCCTCTACGCCGGAAGAGCTTCAAGAACTATTAGACGTGTATGCCCAGAGCTATGATTCCTTGGGACTTAAAATCAACATTGGAAAGACTAAGATTATGTCAACTCCTCATCAAGTGAACCAAATAGACATTACACTTAACGGAAATTCTCTTGAAGTGGTGGATCAGTTCAATTACTTAGGCAACGTTGTTAATGACAAAGCAAACATAGACAGCGAGATTCGCAATAGAATTAACGCTGCATCTAGAGCACTCTGGGGACTTAGAGAGAGAGACAGAGCATTTGACAACCACGACCTTGCTTTGTCAACGAAAATGGCTGTCTACAGAGCAGTTGTCATTCCAACACTGCTACATGGATGTGAAAGCTGGGTCGCTTACCGTCGTCATGTGAAAGAATTAAAACGTTTTCAGCAAAGACACCTCAGAAGTATGATGAAAATCCGTTGGTTCCATCACATATCAAACTTGGAAGTACTCAGGTGAGCAAAGAGCCTTCCAATTGAGGTGCTTATTTCAAGAGCACGCCTAAGATGGGCAGGTCACGTTCATCGTATGCATGATAACCGCCTTCCTAAATGTACACTTTATGGTGAATTGCTAAGCGGTAGAAGAAGGCGTGGCGGTCAACGAAAGAGGTTCAAAGACGTTCTCCATGAAAATCTAAAATCCTGCGGTATTCCAGACGAGCAATGGGAACAACTTGCAGCGGACAGAACCGAATGGCGAGGGGTTGTGGCCAGCTATCAAGGAAATGTTGCTGCAAGAAGGCCGAATCCAAGACCTAACCAGGTCTATGTTTGTCCTGACTGCGGTCGACATGTGCTCTCCCGAATTGGCCTCTATAGCCATAGTCGTGTGCACTGTAGATGAATGGGAATTACAATAGACTACACCTTTTACTTGTTTTTTATTACACGCAATCTATCGACTGTAACATTTTTTTATACTCGGACTCGAGTAAAGGCTAATAATAATAATAATTTTTGATAATGATGCGGTTGTTTGTATGGGTGGCGAATTGAAAAGTAAAAATGGCATGCTTTCTGTAACAAATGATGAGTTTGAAGATTGTAGACGATATAGTTTTTCAAAATTCTCACAAATGCAACAAATTTGTGATTATTTCAGAAATAATTCAACGGACTTGTTTGCGCCATCGGGTCATTTATAAACATAATAATAATAATCCGTTTATTTCCAACAGGTAAGCACCCAATTACAGGAAATACATGAAAACAAATATATTATAATAGGGAATAAAAAAGAAAAAATGTATTGACACTTAAGTTGGGAGATTTTTATTAAAATTATTGCACATTGCATAAATTGGAGATCCATAATATTTGTCCTGTAGTTACCGATATAGAAGGTTGTGTGATGGCGGATTTCAAGTCTGTGTATGTGGACATTATTTTGTCCAACAAAAAGGGACAATCAATAGTATTATGAATTAAATTGAATAAATATTTAATAGAAATTATTTCGCGGCGAATTTCAAATGAAACCATTTTAAAACGTTTCGTTAGAATGGACGTATTAATTTTTCTTTGGGGGTAAATGCCATCCTCCTTAAAAACAAATATGTTAGGACCTTCCTCTGAACTGACTCAATATAATCACGTGACATACCAGGGATACCATAAAATAGCGCCATAGTCTAATCTTAAGCGAACATATGCGTAACATACAACGTTAAGGCTAGAAGTTTTGCTAAAACACTTACAGTTTCTTAATATGAAGTCTAGCATTTTAATGGATTTGACACAGCACTATTAATATGGGCTCGAAATGTTAAATGTCTATTGAAGATAATACCGAAATCTTGGATTTCTGTGCATCTGGTTACACTCTCTGAATTTATTTTATAATCATATTCTTTAAGTTTATTTTCCGAGAGAAAATGATAACGTAACATTTTTGAACATCAATGCGTAGATGGTTCGCACTACACCAGTCAGATATGGCTTTTGGTCATTCTGGATCATTCTACATTCGCTTATCGCCCTTATCTCTCTATAGATTTTCAAATCATCTGCGAACATTAATTTTGAACATCTAATAACATCGTTAATATCGTTGATATAAATGAGAAATAGAAGCGACACTAAATTGGAGCCGTGTGGTACTCCGGACGCATTAATGTAGCAATCCGAAGGAAAACTCTCGTACTCGACAAACTGTCCGCGTTTAAATAAATAAGACGTAAATAAATTAATTAAGCTTTCGGAAAATCCAAAGTTATCTAATTTCGTTATAAATAAAGTTAGGTCGATTTGACTAAAGGCTTTCTGAATTTTTTCCATGTATATTGTGTCTACTTGTCCTTGTTTATCGAGAACTTCAGAGGCAAACTGAGTTAAGCAGATTAAATATGTGATCGTAGATTTTTTATCTAAGAATCTCTGTTGATGCAATAAAATATAACATCTAACATTATACCTTTCTTTTCGGGTACCGCAAGACTTGGTTGCTATTTGACAAAGAAAAACGGGGTGTGTAGGGTTGAAAAATTGTCTGGGCGAAGAAGACGGGGTACTACAGTTTTTAGTGGAATCCGAGCCATTTTTGGAGAATAATTTTTAATTGAAAATTACTTTACACTCCGCAGCAGGTGGGACTTGAACCCAATTCGCTAGGTATGTTCAGTAAGAAGGTTAGATGCGCCACCGTTTTCTACACTTGTGTTAAAATATAACAAATTTTTCTCTGTTTATTTATAAAGTAGACGTAGAATTGAAAATAATAAGAGAATTTTCTATGGATTTTTTGAGAAAGTAGCAGAAATAAATACTATCAGATTTCTCTTATCTTCGCTAAAGCCCTTTTGCCAGTAACACATCCTTCGGGCTTAACATTATTGTTGACGGAATTCTACAACGAATCCACGCACCTGTTCTTGTAACGGATTCAACAAATTATCATAATTTTGTAAATGTAATGATTCAGGGTAAATTTCCATATTTTTCAATTATTTACTACTTCTAAATTATGTTAAATGATAAATGCCCCTTTTCCTGTTTTGATAAAATTCCTATCATCTAGAAAATTAATTTTGGACTATTGTACATGGTTATTGTAGCATGCATTTTCTTTTTTATTAAATTTGAAAATGTCTACTTCGGACCAGTGGCGTAGGTAGCATATTTTTTTGGAGGGGGCGGTATTCTCAGAAATTGCAATGCAAATAATAATAATCACTTTATAGCGAATAAGCACAATATTGAATAAAAATATGTTCCATACATTTTTTCCAAAGCCAACAGCTCGAAACTGCAGTTTGCAAGTGGTGTGGGACGACTGGCACAAGAGCTCCTTTAATTAGGATCAATCTTTCAGCTAGTGTTTGTTGCAATCGAAGCATTATCGTTCTGTTGGTAATATACCATTATTACACTTAACACGCCAGGCTTGTAACTTGTAATTCAGCGCTCGGCGGGGCACATAGCCCAGAGAGTAGCTGTTGGTTGCAGCCTGGTTACGTTCCGTAGAGTAGCTGTTGGTTGCAGCTTGGTTACGTTCCGTGGCTTTGTAAATGCATACATTGTTAGTCCGTATCTCTATCATGAGTTTAAATCATAGACATGGCTGACCTTTGTAATAAAATTTGTGCAAGTGTTGGAGCCATCAACAGGAATACACTGCTTCAAGTTTGTGGAGTTGAGCTATTGAATAGATTCTCCATGTGTACAAACGGAAATGGCAATAGTTTCGAACACCTTCCATAAGTTATTATTATTTCCTTTATTGCTGAGTATGATTGCAATGGAAAAAATGCATAGAACATATTTTTACTCAATATTGTTTAATAAAATACGATGCTTTAAAATTTTAATAAATCTAATTTTCTGCTTAACCGGAAGTTCTAAAAAAAGTGAGTGCCAAACAAACTATCCTCAAAAATTTAATGTAAGTAAGTTACGGCGATTTTAGTTTTTGAAAAATTAAATATTTTAGACTTAAATTTCCCGAAAACTGGTGAGTTTTAGATTTTTTCCATATCACGAAATCTAATTGAAATTAAGTTCTCTTTATCCTGTTATCCAAAAAATTCTTTGTGGCGCAGCGCCATCTATTGCTTGATATACTAAAAAACTATTTGTATTCAAAACTAAAGCCATTTATATATTCTAACAATGGGCTTAAAATACTTCATGCATTATGTGTATTTGTTATATTTCAAAATTATTTCCATGGCTTTGTTTTGTACAATTTGAAGTTTTATTTCATTTTGGTTCAGGTTTAATAGCATTGTCGAACTTGACTAATTAAACTTTTATAAAGAAAATCGTCGGTAAACATGCACAATTGCTTATTCTTGTGGAAATTCATCATCATATTGTGATGATAAGTTTATTACATCAAGAAACTGATTTCTTATTACACTGAACGCATCTTGTACTGTTTTTGTTGTTAATATATCCTCAGTCTACTGTATTTTTTAAATTTACAATTACTTTTCAAAATTTTGCTTGAAGTGAAATGAAAACTTCCTTTTTGGTCAATGTTTCAAAAAATTTACGCATAATAATTGCTAAAAGTAATTTCATCGATACTTGTGAGGAAGAATGAATTAAACTTCTCAGCATTATGTTTTAGTTTGTTTCCTGTATACTAGAAAATACAATACAGTCGCCACTAGAAGGATTTTTATCAAAAATAAAAAAATCAGAAGTGCATTGTGAAAGTAGAGATTTTTCCTGATACGCCACTGACTCGAACTCTCTTACTCTTGAAAATGCCACAGCCAGTAATTTGTATAATTTCAAGATATTATCTCAATTCGTTTCGTGCTTTGTTAATTTTTTTATTCTAATTGTCGCTAATCTCATTCCAAATCTATTGCAGTGAAAAGTACTATGCCCCGTGAATTTGGTATTGTGGTAGTCCCAAATATTGCAGACAGAAATGTGATAGTTTTGGTTATCGGTCCATCTGTTGGATATATTACCTCAAATAAAACACCTCGCAATTTACATACGCATACATGATACTTACAAAAATACATTAAACTGGATTTAACGTCTTTTGTGTATGCGTCATGACTTTATTTTGGCATAGATAATCTGCCTGCATAGTAGAGGGCAAAGATCTCGATTTCTATGTAAATGTAAAAAGGGTGCACACAAATGTATATATTTTAGAAATGTACTTTGAAAACCATTAGTGGTCAGCGGAGGGATGTTTACATAAATAAGACAAAATCATTTCCTGGCACATTTTGTCGATTTGTCTCCGAATAATATTCTGTCCTTTTTGAGATATAAACATGTAAATTTTTGCTTTTTGTGGAGTAGTTTATACATAGCCATCTTGCCTTGTAGTTTCCTTACTTAAACCCAATTCCTCTGCGATTGTCTCGTAGAAGCAGTTGGATCATAGTTTACTATTCCTAGCACATTAATTTCCATTTTCTCACTTACCACGAACGATTTGTTGCGTATCCTTGGTTCCCGCAGCATTTTCCTTTCCAGCTTCTTAAAATAATGTCGGGATAGATGTACTCTCCGGAAATCTTCCACTAACAAATTTCGTGTGCACGCTTTCCATTTTTGCGACATTTCCCTTAGATAAGAAGCATGTCAACTGTCCCATTATTTGTATGCACATTGTAACAATACTTAACTTGAAAATTTCAATTAGAGAACTGTCATTTCAATTATTTTGTTTCTCTTTTAAATTGCAAAGGTTACTTGATGCGAAATTTTTTGATAGTACAAGCTGTAGTTACAATTTTTAAAAATAAATGCCCATAAAAACCCATTTGAAATTAATATCAATGAAGTCAGAAAAAAAATCTATAATTCATTGAACACTATGAGCCACCACCTTCCCATTTGAAAAAAAAGTTTTCGATAAAAAAGTGATATGTTGAACTTTGGAGCCTTCGTAAATAGTCATTATGGAAATTAAACGAAAAATTACAGTTTTCCTTCTTCTTCTTCTTCTTCTTCTTCTTCTTCTTCTTCTTCTTCTTCTTCTTCTTCTTCTTTATTAAAACATCTTACACAGTTTTTTATTTATAAGAGGCTTAGTAAGGTCTATTATACAGATACACACCATGTATATTTATAACAGGTGTATAAACTTCTATATAACATTTACACATCTGTTTTGCAGCTTAGCAATTTTTCTATAATGGCTTTATAACATTGAGTTTTAAAGGTTTTTAAAAGCAAAGTTTTGCAGCAATGTAGTTAAGCCAAGTGCCATTTACGTCAGCCCTAATATAGATTATTTATAAATGCTTTTTACATATAGTGGAAGGCGTATTTTATAAAGCATTTACTCAACTGAAGTTCTGTTTTGGAGCTATGTAGCTGCAGTGTTCCGTTTTTATAGAACTCTTATACAGCTAAACTTACTTCGTCTCATCATAACCTTCAATGTCATTTGATTTGCTTTCGAATTTTTCTTGTCATGTAGCAAAGTCATTTTCTCATTAAAACTACAAAAATCTATCAAAATCAATAAAAGTATAGGTCTGAAATGTCAACAAAAGTGATAATATGATATCCCTCAAAATCAAAACAGTATTATCATGAATTCAATTATTACACAAAATTTGGATTTCTATCAAAGAAAGTTCACTTGTGGGAGGATTTTGTCTTCTACTACTACTTCTATACAGCCAAAGTGCTGTTTTAAGAATTTGTAACTGCTTCTGTAGCGACCTTCTTTGGATACTTATATTGTATTTTCTAAACGTAAATATGACAGGGTGGCTCCATTGTTACCGGTCTGAGGTATAATTAACTTTTTATTACTTGAAAAGGAAAACTTTGCAAAATATTTACAGCAATCACTTATGGGGTGTTTAAAATACGACGCTTATCATTTTAAAACAATTCTATTGAAAAAAAAATCAACATTATCAAATTCAAGGAATTTTGGAGGCGCGTCTATTTATTTCGAAGTAGAATAGCATATCAATGGAAAAATTTTTTTCGCATGACAAATTTAGTTCTCTACGAACCACCGCACACACTAATTCGCAGGCAATATTAATTCGGCTTCCTAATAATTTGCCATAAGAAAGTTATTACATTGAAGCTGCTAGACACACTGTAATATCGATGCTTTATAACTGCAAACAGTAACTCACATTTAGAGGAATTTTAGCTGTATATAAACGTACTCGCAGCAATTATATAACAACTTCTTAGCAGTCATACAACTGTGTCTATTTTGGGTACTTATATAGATACTTCAATAACACTGGACTAATTATTGTTAACTTTTAATTATGAAGTATTAAGCTTTATAAAAAGGTGGAGTAGATATTCATAGAATTTTAAAGAGCAATTTGTGCTACTTGGTATAGGTAGTTTATGTACCCCAAATTTCAAATGGATAAGTTAAAAGATAAAAAATTATAGAAGTGAGCCACTAGGCTGTGTCACCCGGTATAAACTAGTTATCTAGTGATTATTGGCAGTTTTTGTAATCTGGCTTCATAGTTCAATTAATAGGTTGTTTTTTAGAAAACGTAAGTAGTAAGGAATCTTCTATTAAATTAATACAAAATGCGTAGAGTCAGAACACAAATTCGTAAATTGGAGTTCTTGTTCAGCCCTGTACACAGTTAGCAGTAGCTAAAAGTAGTTGGGGTTGCTATTTATCAACATGTAAAATGAAAGACAAATTATCGCCTATTAACATAATTGCTTTTAATTTATATAACATCGAAACATGTTATAAATAAAGAAAAATGCTTGGTAAGAAATAAAATTGGATGGAATCAAAGATAATATCTATTAATTATTCTTGAAGAACGCTGTATTAATTAGCGTCAGTTTAAATCTTCCACTTTATAAATAATAGGGGCTATATAAGAAGCAACAATGATTGGATTTTTAATAGTCTGTCGCAATGACAACAGAACGGACAAAACAAGTGAGACTAGAAGATGGAACACAGTAAGGATTACTTTAACCTCTAAACGGTAGGCGCCACATCGCCGACCAGCCTCGGGCAGCAACATGTTTTATTTACTGGAACTCGCGAACGATGGACATTAAACCCATGGAATTAAGTATTGTTCGATAAATCCTAGTTTTCTTCTCTATTACTTCCTGGATGTTTTACATTTTTATTACTTCACAGATAAAAAACGCATTATTGACAAGTTCGCCGTTTTTTCTATCACCTAAGCTCCTTTCATTTTTTTTATCTGTGACTATTGACATACTTATATTTTACTTTCAACGGGTTCGACCTCCACACTTACGTGTTTACTGCCACCGCATATCTTTTGTTACCGTTTAACAAAAATCCTATTAACTCTGCCACCATTAACTAAACAATTATCCGCTATCAAATAAATTGACTAACACTTTAGTAGTGTAACACATATCTCATAATATTCGACAATTAACATGTTTTTACCTTCTCATATCGACCTTGAATGACTTACAACGAAGTGTCTTTAGTTTTCTCTTTGGCTTGAAATGGGGTAGAAAAATGGATATTCCACAAGGTTACTGTAAATATCTCGGCAAATAAGATAGGCAGGTAAACTAATTGTTCATCATCGAAGAAAAGGCAGGCTCTCAATTTTTCATCTTATAAACCAGTACAAGGTATCCCTAAAAATAAGGCAGGTAAAATAATTTTGTAACTATATAATCAAGAATGAATGTTTGTTGTGTCATTGTAAAAAAAATACACAGACACTATAATTGTGTAATAGGACAATGCAATGACTGTCGGACAGACGAGCAGGTGGGCAGACAGACGAACAGATGGTAAACGGACAGACGGATGGGCAGACATAATTGCTTTAATCACCATTATCTTTATTGCAATTACCCTTATTGTCACTGTAATTACCCTCATTGTTACTGTAATTACCCTTAATGTTAGTACAATTACCCTTATTGTTAGTGCATTTACCCTTAATTATCCTGATTGTTACGGTAATTACCCTTAATTACCCTTATTTGTACCTAAATTAATTACTCTCTGCCTCTTACCACCCTAATTACCGCACCACTCTAATTGCCCCCCACCACTTCAATTACCTCCCACCATTGCAATTACCACACCACACTAATTACTTCCCACCACTTTAATTACCTCTCACTAATCTAATTATACACCACCACTCCAATTACCACACCGCTCTAATTACCTTCCAGTGCACTCTTTACCCCCCCACCTATAATCTAATCATAATCATGCATAGCGCACCACTCCGATCCTCTCTCATTTCCATACTACTGACAATCTGTATTATCCCTATTTTCATCGAATGTTTTTGAAAGCAATTTTGAAAATGTCAATAAAACATTAGAGACTTGACTTTCGGATACTTCTTTTGTCATTTCGTTAAGAGCGGGAAAGATTTTTCTTATTGTCTTATGGTCAGATATGGCTTTTTGCAAAATTTCCACAACTCTATGAAGAATATGATTATCCTGTAAAAATTCCTCATGTGAACTACTAGACCTAACATTATCAGCAAGTGGAAGCAAAAATTTTATTGTACTTTTGCCTAATTGTCACATCTATATTTTTATATGAACTGTGTTTCCTGTAACATGTTTTGTGGTATTAAGTAGCAGGCCATGAGATCATTTCTGAATCACCACATCTGTTACCAGAGTCTAAAATTTTTCAGTAGATCCTAAAAAAAAATTTTTTTTTTTTTTTAGGAATTTTGTTTTGCACTCCAAAGATAGAATTTTAAAGAAATTATTAGAATTTATATGTGTATATGTTGTACAGGGTTTTAAAAACCACATTTTTGTAAAGAAAATTTTAACCTACGTTAAATTTATTTTTTCTCTAATTTAGAGGGAGTTTTCAACCTCTTCATCTCAGAAATGGAGCAAGAAATTTAAAAAAAGTATATTAAAATTTGTACTTATCAATTCTGAAACCTCTGTATAATAAGTAGGTATCTGTTTGTATGGAAGTTAATTTTTCTTGTTTCGTCTTTTTCAGTCATTTACAAGATAAACACATTTTGTGTATTTCAAAGCAATCAGTACTTCGAGTTCGAAGCTGTTCCTTTAAACTAATACTCCGTAAAGTAGAATGGTAGAAAGGCATTAACTTGGCACTAATATTTCCTCGACTAATATACGAACTTCGACAAGATGTATGAAATTTAAAACTTTTGATAACAGACAATATTGCACTTCTATGAATAAGAATGTTTTTGACACATTCATCTTGTCGAGATTCAGTTATTTTTATTAAGAGTTGTTCGGAGTGTATTAGTCATCCGTGCTTCCAATTTTAATTGTAAATGACTTCACGTCAATAAAATGACGGAGTCGAATGTACGCTGTGCTTGGAAAGCGAGAGATAGAGAATAGAGATGTAATAGAATATGACATTGGACAAATTTATTATACCTAATCTTTAAATTTCTCTGTGCATTTGAAGATATTAGGGCTAATTTTATTTTAGTTCTACAAAAGGGAAAATGTTTATTTTAATAATACCTATGTGGGATGACAAGAATTATTTTTGCAAATCGAAAATAGAAGAAAAAAAAATTTTTTTTATATATACTTTTTTTTCTCTCGTCATCCCACATTGTAAAATGTTGTTAATGTCTTTTAGTGAAAGCCGTTTTTTAAAATAATGATTTATATGAGAGTAAATTGCACCGTCTTTCCGGCTTATATCCGGAGCGCTCTTAAGCTTAGTAATCCTTTTTTCATTGGTTTGTTGGCAATCATGTCTTTAGAATAAAATATACATAACAAATTTTGCGCTCCATTTTCAAAAGAAACTGCAATTATTTTTAGTTAAAACTATTCGTCCTCGCCTAGTTTTCATATAAGAACTTACTTACAAAACTGTATTTGCCCAATTTGAAAAGATTAATAATTATAAACACGAAAGGACTACTCTACAAAATCCTGTATACTTGCTCAATACACAAACACTGTTAATACGACTGATCATCGAACGTCATTACAATTTGCACATGCGTATTAAAAATTTGATTTCTCGAAAACTATGGGACCTGTTGAGCTGAATCCTTTTTTAAAAACTTTTATATAATTTTATCTACATTTGACTTCATATATACATACATAAATTTTGAATAATTAATATACTTGCTCACATGGTGAAGTTTTCAATGCACGGATTTGCTAGTGGCGACTTTGGGGCTTATTTTCTCAAAAAGGCCTTATATTTTGAAAATTTGGAGAGTGCCGTTAGAAGCGCTATAATTTTTTGGGCAAGTTTACAAAAATTCATTTTCGTAGCTCAAACCGTTGATTTAATAGCGCGATGTATATTTTAAAAAACACATTTTTCAAATTACTTCTCTGACGATTTTGCAAAATTCGGCCCTAGTAAAAAAGTTGTAGAAATCCATTTCGACTAGCCAAAATTAAGCCTAATAAAATGGCAAAGGTTTCATTTGGTTATATCTTAAAAAAACTACAAAAAATTACTGGGATAGAGGAGCGATTTTACTCCACCAGTCCTATTCTGATCATGAGTTTCTATCATCTATCATTGTACTTCGAACCAAACACTTTCAGAAGTCATGGTAAACCAACAAAGATGATATAAAACAGTACATAAACACACAGGGAGGCAGGAAAAGCCAAGAAACTTTTGCGAGGGCGGTTAAATTAAGTAATGCTGATCCTGTGGTTGTTATCAAGTCAATAAACAAACCAATGATACGCGAAAATAAATTAAAAACTTATTTGATTCTGCAAGAAAAGCTATGAAGGAGGCATTGTCAAAAAACCGAAAATAAACTAGATCAAAAATTCTGCTAGTGAACCTAAGAAACAACTTTCTATGATATGAATTGTAGGAATTACGGAAACAATTGAACCCAAGAATATAGAGGACTTACTGATTGCCCAAAATGAAGAAATTTTTTTGAAAGAGAAAACTTGATGTTCAAGTTAAAATAATAAAAGAAAAACCGAACCTATTGCACTAGATAGAGAAACTTATGTCGAAGCACTCAAGCAAGCCAAAATTAACATTGGATGGAATAAGTTAATGACCATTTGTTGCAAATGCCAAGAATTCAATCACGTAGTATATGTGCTAAGTGTGGAGGATCTTACCGTATAGAAAAATGCCAAACCGATGATAAGGATGTGATTTGTGTTAATTGCAAAAACACGGTGGAGAAACTTACACTAAAAGTTGGAATAGGTGGTGGAATAGATGAACTAGCCCCAGCACAAAACGCCTACAAAAAGTCCTTGCAAAAGACCACTCAAATGGAATAGGGCTACTCAAAAATCCCGATGGTAAGCACACCGAGAGTCAGCAGGAAAACATAAGGGTGCTTTTAGACACTCATTTCCCAGGCTCTCGCATAATTCAGGGAGAATTTCTACAGGAGTACTTGGATGAGGATGTTCATCGTCCTACCAGAGAAGGAAGAAGCCTGGCTAGAAAAATATTCACCCACAAGAAAATTAAATGGGCCGTATCAACCTTTAAACCTTTTAAATCACCGGGCAGAGATGGTATCTTCCCTGCCCTACTTCAATACGGAATTGAGGAGCTTGTCCCATGCCTGAGAAGTATATTTATAGCAAGCTATACACTCCCCAAGCTTGGAGGGAAGTTAAGGTGGCGTTTATTCCGAAAATAGCCAGACGTGCACCAGACGGGCTTAAGTCGTACCGCCCCATTAGCTTAACCTCATTTCTCCTAAAAACAATGGAGAAACTTTTAGATCAACACATTAGAAGCGAAATCCTTACAGGAACACCGCTTCACGCAAAACAATTTGCCTATCAACCTGGCAAATCAACAGTAAATGCTGTACAGTGCCTGGTTCAAAGCATTGAAAAGACATTTACAGCAAAAGAAGTGGCTAGGTGTGCTTTCGTAGATATAGAGGGTGCTTTTGACAACACCTATGAATCCATACAAAAATCCGCGGAAAAAAAGGGAATACAGTCACCTATAATTAAATGGATACAATCCATGCTCAAAAGCAGAATTATTACTACAAGTGTGACTGCAGTCAGGGGTTGTCCACAAGGTGGAGTCCTATAACCCTTGCTGTGGTCAATGTTGGTCGATGATCTCCTACATAAAATGAGTAATTCAGGCTTTAACGTCCAGGGATATGCAGATGACCTGGTCGTCACTGTGAGAGGCAAAAATGAGGTCATGATATCTAACCTCATGCAAATTGCCTTAAATATAATATCCAAATGGTGCTCGTCAGAGGGGCTTAATGTCAATCCGAGCAAAACAGCTATTGTCCCGTTCACTAAAAGGAGAAGACTAAATCTTAGAACTCCGGTACTGAATGGAACGATAATAAATCTTTCCAGTGAAGTGAAGTGAAGTATCTAGGAGTAATCCTGGATCAAAAACATACCTGGAACTCACATCTGGAACGGACTCTTACTAAAGCAACAGCGGCAATATGGACGTGCCGTAGGTTGTTTGGTAAGACTTGGGGTCTAATAACACATTGGTCTTATCTTTTGGTTGTCAGACCTATGGTAACCTGTTTTTGGTCACCATACGCATGACGTATGGTGACCAAAAACAGAAGAAAAAACAGCACAGGGAAAGTTGCAGAAACTGCAACGCTTTGCCTGTTTAGGGACTACAGGAGCAATGCACTCGTGTCCCACAGCAGCTATGGAGGCTATGCTTGACCTACTTCCCTTGCACTTACATGTAAGGAAGGAGGCGGCACTCAGTGCCTTACGACTGCACCAGGCACATAAATTCAAACCAGGTGATCTGGTTGGTCACTTAAGGATTCTGGAGGTAATCCATCTGAAGTCCATGACCAAACCCACTGACTCAATGCCAGTCAAACAAGACTTTGACTGCCCGTTTGACGTGCTAATTGAAAGTCGTCAGACGAACAAGATGGAGTCACTGCGATTGGAACATGGGTCACTTATCTCGTATACAGATGAATCCAAGATGGCTGAAGGGGTAGGAGTGGGAGTAGCGGGGCAAATTGTAGGCTATCTAAAGCCCTCGGTAACACCCCAACCATCTTTCAGGCAGAAATTTATGCCATAGATCTGTGTGCCTAAATAAAGGCATCCGAAGGGCAAAGATCTATATACTATCAGATAGCCAGGCAGCACTAAAGGCTCTAAGGTCCTATACCTTTGAATCTAAAATTGCCTGGGAATGTAGACAATCCCTGAAGCAACTGGTTAATAACAACAAGGTTACCTTGATGTGGGTGCCAGAGCATGAGGGAGTACAAGGAAATGAACTTGCTGATAGCCAAGAATATGGGCAAGGCGGTAGATAATAAATGCAGATATTGCGATACTGCACAATTGAAACTGCGGAACACATACTTTGCGAATGCAAGCTGTTAGTCCGCACTAGGCTAAAATTCCCAGAACAGGCGGAATTAACGCCGGAAGATATAGGGAAATTAGCCCCCAGGAAAATCACAAGCTTTGTAAAAAGTCTGGGAATCCTGGGATAGCCACTAGATGTATGGTAAGTCACAAAAGATCTTTTAGGTCGAAGTGAAGTAAGACTGTTCGAAGCCAAACGACCCCGTAAAACAATCTACACTAAAAGTTAATTTTAATCATCCTACTTGGAGCAATCATTTTTCTATCTATACAGATTCGTCAAAAGTGGTTTTATATATCATGAAGTAAACGAGTGCGAGCCTTACCTGTTTAGGGACTACAGGAGCAATGTACTCGTGTCCCACAGCAGCTATGGAGGCAATGCTTGACCTACTTCCTTTTCACTTCCTATACCTTCGAGTCTAAAATTGCCTGGGAATGTAAATCCCTGAAGCAACTGGTCAACAACAACAAGGTTACCTTGATGTGGGTGTCAGGGCATGAGAGAGTACAGGATACAGGTACAGGGAGGGAGGACAGCCTTGGAAAAAAAGGAGCTGAAGCACCATTTATTGGATTTGAACCGTTCTGGGGCTTGATCAATGGACACAACGGAGGAGGTCGAGAAATGGGATAAGGGTAAGACAAGCGAAAAATTTATAAAACCTATTCGGCAAAGAATGCCACAAGGCTTCTCGAACTTGAAAGGTTTGAATTAAGGCGGAAGAATATGGGCAAGGCAGTAGACGACAAATTCAGATGTAGCGATACTGCAACTGAACTGAACATATACTATGTGAGGTGTTAATCCGCATTAGGTTAAAGTTCCTAGAGCAGGCGGAATTAACGCCTGAATACATAAGGAAATTAGCCCCCAGGAAAAATACAAGCTTTGTAATATGTCTTAGAATCCTGTGCAACCACTAAGTGTAGGGTAAATTACAAAAGATCTTTTGAAGTAAACCTACTCAGAACTAAACGACCTCTGAAACAATTTACAATCTACAAACGAGTGCGAGAACGAGTAAAAAGATTAATTTCTACTCACCAACACGGTTTTATGAAGAAACATTCTACAGTAACAAACCTAGCTTGTTTAACTCTGATTGTTTTAGAATCACTGGACAACGGAGGCCAGGTCGATGTAGTGTACGCTGATTTTGCAAAGGCTTTTGACCGTATCGATTACAAGCTGTTAATTGAAAAATTAGTAATTTTAGTAATTTACTAGTACTACATTTTTTTTTTAAATTTTATCTATCGTAGAACTTGCATTGTCCCAACCTGTATATTCTCTACTCCGTCCTCAGGATAATTTAAATTTTTTTAAAGAACCATCGTCAATACAATAAAATTGAATCTCGCGAAACTTGCACATAACGTTCTTGAACTCAAAAGCCCTTTATAAAAAATTGGGGATGAATCTTATTGTCAATTTTAGTTTCTTGGGATGGGTGTATGAATGTTAATCGAACTGAATAGATTTCAACGGAAAAATATTATGTATCTGAATGTTCTCAAATAACAGGTGTTATAAATAACCATTAATGATGTGTCATCATGTGTGCATTCAGTAATTTTTTTGTTAGGATGAGTGTAGCAATTCTGTATAAAGTGGATAGGGGTAGCACTTAGAGCCTGTTATATTTGCAGGATACATAAAGCTGGTTGATGTTACGGTGGTGTGGTTATATTGTCGACAAATTTGAATAAAGCTTCATTATCTGCTTACTATTGTGTGATATATGATTTATTATTACACCAAATTGTTGCACGGCTTTTATCGAAACACCTGGATCTCTCTATTAACTGTATTATGGTATTTAATTTAATAAATTCGACGGAAGACCCGAATTACGTGATTTTTTTCCAAGTTTTAAAAATCACTGTTCGATACATTTATTTAAATTAAAAATTTTCTGTGACGATGGTTGATAGAATCGAAACGTAAGAAAATGCAACAATACATCCATCAATTAATTTGATATCTACCGTCAAGAAAATAAAAACATGTATACCGGATGATAACGAGATCAGTCCCGTTCCAATTTCTAAGTTGATTTTAGGAACACAATTTTAAAATTTTGGCAAAGTAGCAACAAATTTTGATTTTTAAATAGCAACCTATATATATTTTTGCATATTTAGATTCAAGATAAATTTCTCGTTTTGACGATGTATCACAAGTAGGTAATTGTTTTCAAAATGACGTCATATGTTAAAAAAAGTGAAAAAGCTAAGTTGGCAACTGCAAGACTGTGTTCTCAAAAAATTACCCAGTAGACATTGAATCTAATGTATTCAATAAAAATTTCTTTCGTGCCAAAATCACTATTTTGAATTCAAAAGCAAATTTTCGAAAAAACAAAAAGCAAATGTATTTTATTAAATTTTTTTAAAGTGGTAACCTATTTTTTTACTTGCACCAACAAAGCCCATGCACATTAATCTTTCATTTGATGTATAATACGTCTAGGTTTCGGTGCTAATTTACTTTGAAATTATTGGATTTCTGTAGATGCTACATTTACCAATTGGTATTGTTAAAAAAATACACGAAGATTAAATAAAATTTGCAAAATTATTTAGCAATTATTTAAAGTGCATTCCTTCAACTTTACATACATTTTTGAGCCCTACTGATGGTTTCCCTACCACCCGTTCCTACATTTGCGCAGTTATTGTTGCAAAAGCTTGGCGAATTTTGGTTTCCAACTCGTTCTTTGATGTACCTAACCCCACAGGAAAAAATCCATAGGGTCAGGTAATATGTCGAAATGACTATTTTGAAATCTGTTTTCTAAACAATTAGAAGGTTATGTAGCGGTCCTATCTTGTTAGTAATAAATGCTTCTTCTCAAATTCATAGGTAATTCTCCTAAAAAGCCCTCAATTTCATTTTCCAAAAAGTCCAGGTACCTAATTCCATTTAAAGTCCCTTAAAATAAAATAGGACCTAAGATCCTAGTACCCACAATTCCTGCCCATACATTTACTACAAATACTTCTTGGTGATGTCCTTCTCTAAATTATTCATGTAAATTTTCCTATGACCAGTAACGCAAATTATTTCGGTAAAAATTGCCATTGTTAGTGAACCAGCTTTCACCTGTGAACAGAATTCTGGGAACAGTGTATTTTCTAATAATAGAATACAGGTTTTCACGGCCGCTGTCTAATGAAATAGTTTCTTCCGGGTCTTGCCGTGGTCGTCGAACTTGACTTGACGTTTCGCTGATTATCCTGTCAGCTTCTTCAGAGAGATTCTAAAGACAATCTTTAGAATCCTTCCTAATAAACGTATTTTGTTCGTTTTCATTTGGCTGGGTCCTAAATTTTTCTTCTTAACTTAGGCAAATGTTTGAAAAGAAATGTCATTTTGTCATGGCACGCTTGTAAAATTTAATACATACATTAGTACATAATACGGTTTCATTAAATAACTGAAGAATAGCATCTAGGAAATCTAATAATTTCAATGTGAATTAGTACCCAAACTAGACATATTCCACATCAAATAAAAGGTTAATGTTTTGGGCTTTGTTGGTGCAAGTAAAAATATGGCTACCATTCAAAAAAATACATTTGCTTTTTATGTTTTCTCATAAAATTGTTTTTGAATTCAAAATAGTGTTTTTTGCACGAAATAAATTTTTATTGAAATGTAACAATAAAAATGAAGGCGAATCGTCAGATTCAAGGTTAAGACACAGCCTTGCAGTTGTTAACATAGCTTTTTCATATTTTCGAATGCATGACGCCATTTTGAAAGCAATTGCCTACTTGTGATATATCGTTGTAGAATTGTATTTTGAATCTAAATATGCAAAAATATATATAAGTTTCTATTTAAAAATGAAAAGTTGTTACTACTTTAGATTAGATTGGAAGTGACACTTTCCACTTAACAAGTGCAAAATGTGGCTTTTTGTGTCGCAAATGATATGCCAAAATTTCAAAATATTATTCCTAAGAACAACCGAGATATTTGAAAGAGACTAATTTCGTTGTCACCCCGTATTGATAAGTTGAAGAATATTAAGACCGATATTTATACTTACATTTTTTAAACTGAGTATTTAGTATAGAATTATCTAGATAGTTTAAATCATTTGAAATAATTAGTGTAAGTGGCAAATCAACTAATTTTTGAAACGCCAATCTAATATTTCACACATAACAAGTTATAGTAATAAATATATCAAAAGAATCGTACAGATTGGTAAAGGCAATCTCTATAATAAGATGACTGGAAAGTAAGAAACACGCTACTAGTTAATAATTGTGATTAAGGGAAGTCTACAGGTCAACACAACCAGGTGTTCTTGGTCGTACACGGTAGCAACTAGCCCCACTCCGCCCCGCTACCTCCTCGCCGCCAACGCGCTACAATTTCAAGCAACAGCCCAGCTTTTGTGCTGATGTTGATGATTATTTAAAAATGTCATTTTGTATTGTACTATGCAATATTATTTATTGTCGTTCAGAATTATTGCAGCGGTAGACAGTAATTATTTATAGACCTGTGTAGGGTAAGTAGTAAATTTAATTAAAAATACCTAGATAATGTGTATTTTATTATGATTTGTTGTTTACCCACCTATTGTCGGTTTATTTATCGACTAGGAGCCACGCAACAAATAATTATTAGTAAATTACAATTTAGCCAGTCAGTCCTTGTTTTAATATTCGTAGGAAGGAGAACTTAACGTTATCCATCCAAAATTGTACAGAGTTAGGAAGTTAGAAACTGAAAAACCGCCTTGTGCGTACGGATTTAACTACCAAGACGAAAGTGCAAGGACCCAAAAATCTTCAATTGTTGACAATTTATTTGAGGAAATATTCAGAGAATTGGATCGACACTGCTCTCGTTCGATTTGAGCCCCATCGAGCACACATTTGGAACAAATATTAGAATAATTTATTAAACATATTACCATAACTCCTGCATATGTCTCGAGATTCAATAATATCTTCCCAATTTAAAGAAATTATTGTGATATAATAATAACAGTAATAATAATATACTTTATTGCCCAACAGATTTCAAGAATCCAATTAAAGGCCAAATAGTTTATAACTAAGTTGTGAACAAATAATAATATTATTGTTATTATTATTATTAGCCGTTACTCGAGTCCGAGTATAAAAATGTTACAGTCGATAGATTGTGTACAATAAAAAACAAGTAAAAGGTGTAGTCTATTGTAATTCCCATTCATCTACGGTGCACACGACTATGGCTATAGAGGCCAATTCGGGAGAGCACATGTCGACCGCAGTCAGGACAAACATCGACCTGGTTAGGTCTTGGATTCGGCCTTCTTGCAGCAGCATTTCCTTGATAGCTGGCCACAACCCCTCGCCATTCGGTTCTGTCCGCTGCAAGTTGTTCCCATTGCTCGTCTGCAATACCGCAGGATTTTAGATTTTCATGGAGAGCGTCTTTGAACCTCTTTCGTTGACCGCCACGCCATCTTCTACCGCTTAGCAATTCACCATAAAGTGTACATTTAGGAAGGCGGTTATCATGCATACGATGAACGTGACCTGCCCATCTTAGGCGTGCTCTTGAAATAAGCACCTCAATTGGAAGGCCGTTTGCTCTCCTGAGTACTTCCACGTTTGATATGTGATGGAACCAACGGATTTTCATCATACTTCTGAGGTGTCTTTGCTGAAAACGTTCTAATTCTTTCACATGACGACGGTAAGTGACCCAGCTTTCACATCCATATAGCAGTGTTGGAACGACAACTGCTCTGTAGACAGCCATTTTCGTTGACAAAGCAAGGTCGTGGTTGTCAAATACTCTCCCTCTAAGTCCCCAGAGTGCTCTAGATGCAGCGTTAATTCTATTGCGAATCTCGCTGTCCATGTTTGCTTTGTCATTAACAACGTTGCCTAAGTAATTGAACTGATCCACCACTTCAAGAGAATTTCCGTTAAGTGTAATGTCTATTTGGTTCACTTGATGAGAAGTTGACATAATATTAGTCTTTCCAATAATAATAAGTATATAAGATTATAACATAGTTGTACATTTGGAAATTGTATAATTAAAAAATTCTAAAAATTGTGTTTATGTTCCATAGTACGTCCAGATCTTTTATGACTTCATATCGATTCAAATTTATTGAGTTTATTTTATATGTAAATTCAATTGGTTGTTTTTTTAGAGTAAAGCTCATAGTTCTATATTTCTGGATATTTAACTGTAATCTATTCACCTGGTACCAAATTTCTAAATTTTCTATTTGACACTGAATAAACTCACACTCTTCAATATTGTTCACTGGATAATACATTTTTAAATCATCTGCAAATAAAATTAAGTTGCAGTGAATAACATTTGTTATGTCGTTGATAAATAATAAAAATAACAAGGGTCCAAGATTCGATCCTTGAGGGACTCAAGATGTAGAGCAAAAATGTTTACAATTAAAACCATTATATGACACA
This sequence comes from Leptura quadrifasciata, assembly GCA_963675555.1. Lineage (NCBI taxonomy): Eukaryota > Metazoa > Arthropoda > Insecta > Coleoptera > Cerambycidae > Leptura > Leptura quadrifasciata. Next base: position 1,483,421 of record OY776682.1, on the reverse strand, counting down.
AACTGAGATCTTTTGTTAAGGTATGATGTATATAGTGTTAAAGGAGTATCACTAAATCCGCTGACTTTTAATTTGCTAATAATGATTCCATGGTCTATTCGGTCAAAAGCCTTAGAGAAATCTGTGTATATTACGTCTACTTGACCTTGATCGTCAATTGTCTCACATACATATTCAGAAAATGTTGCCAGGTTTATAACTGTGGACCGGCTTTCCATAAAACAGTGCTAAAGGAATCAAATTACATTTTTAACACAAGGATAAATTTTGTTAAACAGAGAGCTCTCTAAAACCTTTGCAAAATCACATAAAACGGAAATTGGTCTGTAATTAATTCATAAAGAAGAATCATCAGTTTTGAGCACAGGACAGATTCGGACTAATTTCCAAACTTGGGAAGAAGTACCGGTTTTAAAGGTCATGTTAAATAATTACAATCCTTAACTAAAAAACTTGGAACTTGGTCGTGTCCTGATGTAATTTTATTTTTTAATTTTCCAATGACATTCAAGACATTATTTTCGTTGACATTCAATATTGGCACATCATTAATTTCTAGACTAGAAAAATCAGAATTGGTAGAATCTAAAGTTAATGAACTACTGTTTATTCATACGGTAATAATAATAATGATGAGACTTGCATTACAAACTAAAATAATAGCACAACACGTTTAGTATGATTTTTAAAACCTGTAGTCAGGATTATTAGGAACCACATCGTTATTTACACACCAATCCAAAATTATTTGGATATCTAGTCATCTATATGTGGTGTTTATTTATTATTTGTTTATTATCTAAAGAACAGATATTACTAATATTTTGTGGTTATCCGCAAACAACAAAAATACACCCATAGTCTTAACAGTTTCATTTATAAGCAAATTAACAATAAGGGCCTAAAATGGGAACTCTGAGGCACTCCAAAAAATTACACAAAAACTTGCTGGGTTATATCTCAATTGAATCTACGATAATAAAAGAAGGCCAACCCTGATACTATATTATCAGTTGTATATATATTTTTCTTAAATGCAATTTAAAATACTGTTGCTTGCATAAGTCACCTAATATAACTATGAAGGTAATTGTAGGGCCAATTTTTTCAATTCTACAATAACACGAGAAACTTTTACAAATAATTCTATCACAGATAGCTTTTAGAGGAACACTTTGACGGTTGGATTGGTAATAGCTTACCATTTCCTTGGCCACCAAACAGCCCTGATTTAACACCATTGAAATAATTAAAACTAAAGTTAGGAAAACTATTAATGAATTAAATCAGAACAATAATAGCTCTCTTTCAAACTGCTTAAATTTAAGAAAAAGTTATAAGCTTTGTGTTTTAAATAATGGAGGCCATTTTGCATAATTTTTATAATTCATGAACCTAATGACGCTATTGTAAAATTTTCATTATTCTATGTTGCATAGCATATTGTTTATTTCAGCGTTTCGACAATTTTGTTACTTTTTTACCCCCTTTTCAAAACATATTTTTCATTTTTTAAGCACCCATTTTCTTTGTCTCGGTGTTTTTACGAAGAATTATTTTCTTTCTCTAATCCTACTGCGTTTACCATGCACCCTCTGTGTTGACATGACGAGTGGACTAAGCAGTAAATACCAAGAAGTATCGAATTACATAATAAATAAACAGAATTCAGAGACACAGCTGCAACTGTGAAGGATGTCAGACGCATTTTTTAAAATGCTCTGCAAATTATGCGAGACTACCTATTTATTGAAGGCCATGTTAATTAAATCAATTGCGTTATGTTAACGTGATTAGAGATGTCCATATTGTCTATGAATATTTATAAGAGATCAGATATCAAGAAAGCAATTAAGTTAGTCTATTTCGAACAATAAGTAATTAACCGTGACAAGATGTCGCAAAAGCCACTCCAAGTTTGGGGACCACGATTCTCGACTCGTTCTGCGACTCCGTCCAGCGACCGTTACCCGACCACCTGTGCCAGCGCGTGGCCCGTCTTCAGATTGTAATCTGCTTTGACCTGTATGACCCCTATGAAATATATCCTCCTACAATACAATGTGTAACTAGTTCCAGTTCCACTTTTTGTGTAATACGCCAGGTAATTACCAACTTTGTCACTAGCCTGGCCCGTTGCTCCTTTTAATAAGCGGCTTTGCATGAATTTTTTTTATACGGGATGATCAGTAATAAATGGGCAGGAAATTCAGGGACTGATTGTACGGTCAAAAATATTGAAAAAATGGAGATAACAAAAACAAGTTTCATAATTATTTAATTCGCAATAATTGCTGTTTGGTTCAAATCTTGAAATCGATTTTTCACCCTTTCCCCGCGTACCCAGGATGTGTTCTTGTCAAAGAACCTACCAAATCATATCCTAAGACATCGCACTTGAAGTCATCAAAAATTTTCTTCGAATGGATTTTGCGGAAATGTAACGAAATCATAAAAAATGCCGTCGGAAGATATTTTGTGGAAGTAATATGAAAGTTATTGCAACAAAATTTGTTTTTTGGAACTATAACAAAAATTTTATTCTGGAAAACTATCATAAAAATCCGACATGAACTTCCAACTAAAATTCTATATTACGAAGCGACGTTATGTAGTACTGCTTCTTATGCGTGGTATGAACTATGAGGATGAGTTAAAGTTTCGCATTAAAATTCTGAAGGGAGATTTTTGGCCTGCGACAATTTTTTTATACTTTTTCAAAGTTAACAATCGTTTTTGGCCGTAAACTTATATGTTTTCCGTCGTATTTGCCCACATGGGGCTCCTCAGAAATTCGGAATCCATGTCGCTCTATTACCATATATATAGTGCATGGGATCGCCTTGCCTGAACGTATGAATATGATATTCTAATCAGTTTGCGATTTAAGCAATTTCAAGCTCTATAACAAACACCCGAAATTATTTGATATTTCACAAATTGTATAAGACAGGCAAGCTAAAAGCCCACAAAGTCGTAAACATTAAATTTTTAAGTGAATCTTTTTGTTGTCAGTTGATTGCTTAAAGTAAAGCATTGGATGATAGTTGGATACTGCATTATAAAAGTCGTCCTAACTCTCACCATGTGTGGTATGGATCGATACTCTTGTTAAAATTATAGTTTTGTTAACCTTATACCTATATACCCGAAATTTGTAACTAACCAAATTTTTTTTTAAAAGACCAACATATACATTTACCTAAAAGTCCTATCTTTTTCAGTGTGTCTTACTGAGTCTACATTAAGAATGTTCCCTTTCAGGTTAATTAGGAAAAGTACGCCACACATTTCACATCACTGTATGAATGAATACAAAGCTCTGAATAGTTAATTGATGGTACAGCAAGAGTATCTAACAGATCAAGAGATGTAAAAAAAATTATAAAAATTGAGAACTGCGTAGGAAATAAAATAAACCAAACAAGACTAAAATTGATGTTCATCGTCAGCAATGACCCCCGTCTATAGACAGTCAGAGCTCATCTTAATAATAAACTATGGTAGTGTCGTTTACAAAATCGGATTTTTTGATTTTTTAAGTTTATTTTTTATTTTAAATTTTTTAATTTTTTAATAAAACAGATTCCTCAGTCTGCTTCGTTTCTCTAAACACTTGGTGTGGTGCAAGTTATTTGAACTGATTGATTTTCGAATTAACGACTTGAAAAAAGCAAGTAAGCCTATTTTGTGAGCAGAATCGGATTAAATATTAATATTATTTATGTTTTTGTAGTCAAATCTCCAAAATCTATAGTCTGATACCCCACACGATGGGTTTCAAAGATTGGAATTTTTCAGAGTTGACAATATGATGTTCAAACTCCTCCATTTTGTACTTGTTGCAAATATTGAAATTATTCACTATTATCATTATTTCTAAATCGATTTAAGTTGAAAGATAAATATGTGGATCTAGTAGTTTGCTTTGAATTCAACAAGTGACCATTTTTAAGTTTGTCAAGCTTTAGCTATAATCCTTTTGCTATATATTTATTTTCGTTTGCCCATGAGTATAACTTTGCTTAAGTATGTTATATGAGGAACTACATAGATAATTTACGTGTTGCGTATGGTTTAATCTAAACAACATAACAGTTGATTGTTTACCAAGTACGATTTTATAAAAATCATGTAGGTATTTTAAAAACAGCAAGGGTCCAAATATGGATCCTTGTGGTGCACCTAAATGAACGTTGTATATTTCTGATGCGTTATTACGATATGTTGACACTTATTGTGTAATTAACTATTAATTAGCATAACAGAATCGTGAATAAATTTACATCTCTCTGTTGTAAACATGTACCTTCAGAAGAAAGTACCTCTTAAGGATAATTCGCGTATCATATATCAAATGGTGCGAGATAGGTGTAGAACCAATATCCCAGATTTACTGACGTTTATTATGTATATTTGTTATTCCTTTGTTTCTGGGAAGCTTCGCTTACAACCCACATATCGGCATATCTGATATGCACCTCTCTGAAACGAATCTAAATTTCAAATTTGGCCGGTGCCGATGCCAGGTTTATTGGCAAGCTAGATAAAAATAAGATGGGAGCAAAATTAAATCATAAAGAATACGTACTAAGAGTACGAGCGTGGTTTGTGTTGACCTGAGGTCAACAACTCTTACTGTCTCCGCCTACTCCGTGTCTGTCGCGTTGTACAGCAGCAAGGATGGTTGAGAATCGCGGTCGTCTAGGGCCCAAGCCAAGACAGGCTGTGCCAGGGTAACAACGATACTTGAGCCAGCAGCAACTAGCGAGATAGGATGGTTGTTCTCTGAAGATGGCCTGGTAACTGGACACAGGTTCGTCCTCCGCAGTGGTCTCGAGGCCAACTCGAGCCTCAACTCTGGTTGTTGCAGGAAAGTGCAAGTGGGGCCCGTACGCGCGATCGTTCAAGGACACCAAGTGCAACACTAGACATGGCCGTAGCGTGCGCTCGGCTCGCGACTTTCTATAGTGGGACTTCTCTGCCTCCAGATACCCCCCCTTTAAGCCTACGTACACGCTTCTTCTGCTTTCGTCCCGCTGCTCGCTACTGGAAACTCGAGCTGCGCTCTTTTTATAATGAAAATTAGTGCGTTTTCGACCGATCCCACTTTATGTCAACATACTATTAAAATAATTACACAACCACACAACTGACAATAGTATCGGGTGCCTCGTTCTAACGTAATACGCATTAGATTATGTATTATTTACTTCACTACTAATTTAACTGTGTCACTAATAATACTATAATTAGTGTAACTGTATACGCGTTACTCTTACACTGATGTAAAATAAGAACGAGGTTTATGTACGCATAATTTGGATCTTAACATTATTTTAGTAGCTACGGAGAGCAAACTGCTCCATATTATTCATTTTTAGATGAATTTCCAATATACCTATTGCAGAGTGCAGGATGTCACGACTTCGGGAAAATTTCACTATATTTTCTTCGATTATGGCCCCCAGACCCTAAAAATACCCCCCCGTTCAAAAGTTTATATATGTGCTATATAACGAAATTTAAAACACTCTAGAGGACGCATTTCTCAACGGCTCAAAACTAAATTTGGTAGGCATATACTTTGGGTCCATATTTCGGTTAAGTTCGAAGATAGGCCAAATCTTCTTCTTCATTTCAAATTTTATTTCTAATCAAATATGTACATGACATATCATTGGATAGTACCTACTCATCTAGACCTACAACTTTTGTTTAAAACATTTATTACTAAAATACAGAAAAAATTAAAAAAGGGTGATTTATTTATATTTTGAAAACTACCTAAGTGCTAAGAGTTCATAAGTCGATGACAATAAATTGAAGTTGGGCAGTTCTAATAAAGATATACTTAATTACTTAATCACTTATAAAGCAGTGCAAAACAATATAGAACATGAATTCTAATTTTCCGACTGGTCCCTGCCATCGGGTTATTTTTAATACGAGATGAGTCGTCTGACTGCGATATCGATTTCTTTAATAGCTAGAAATTTTTAAAAATTACAAGTAAGCTAGATACATAAATCTATTACAATTTGCTACAATTATTGGTGAATCTACATTAGGATGTGGTTTCAACAAGATGGTGCTCCACCCACCACATTGTTTAAAGCTGTAAGGGACTACTTAATTAATATCTACCCACTTCAATGGATCGAAAAAAATCTACTAAATGGTCTGCTAGATCCCCAGATCTTACAAAATATATTTCTGTCTATGGGCATACGTAAAGGAAATTGTTTATAAAAATACACCAACAACAATCCGAAATATGATAGAAAGGATAATTTTAAGAATAGTAGAAATTCCATTTCAAAGGCATATGGAGTATGTCATTCAAAATGGGCAACGTAGAGTAATTTTTTCGTTGAATTATTTCAGAACACCTCTACAACCATCTAATAGAGCCATCATTTGCTAACATTCGAAATATAGTGGTTAAGCTGGTAATTTGTCATTAATATAGATAATAAATTTAAACTGTTCTAAAATGCTTCCCTGCGGAACTTCGGCGATTTATTTTATGTTGCCAAATAATGTTTTTAACAATTAAAACATTATCATTTAAACCAAAGTAAGCCAAAGTAATGGAAGTTCTTCTCATTATGTTTAAAACTATTTCAAAATTCAACTCATAATAATTGTCTTTCGATAAACTTAATAATAAATGATTTTATTTTTTCTGGGTGGTAATCGAGCAAGATATTAATGATTCGCAGTCAATCACGCTCGACTACAAGTTTGAACCGTTATTTATAAGTTGCAGAAAATGACTTACTTAAAACGGCCCACGTGGACAGTCCATTCTTGCAATATAATACTCATCGTGTCCTCTGACTTCATCGATAGCCTAAACCAGTCGGGAAGCATTTTGTGTTATGATCTAGATGCTCTGCTGAAAGATGGCTCTTATTTTCAAGACGCCCTGTATACGAAAATAAAAATAAATAGTAACCGGCGTCTCGGAGAGTGATATTTATGGTTAGATCCAAGATCCTCGGCAGTCTAACATGGATTTGCTTGAGTGGCAGTGGCAAAAGCAACTTGCCAGTAGCAGTCACAAGCTTGTAATTACGACAGCGGGTAGGGCGGTGCTCGCTGCTCTCGCGAATACTTTGAATTCTCTTCCTGGAGTACGCCGTGATTAGCTGCAACGCTACATAACGGATTACCAAACACCTATGATTAGGATTAGATAAATTAAAATGCTGGATGCAGAAATGGTTTAATGAAATCAAAATCAGCAGGTACGACGTCGCAGTTATCATTAGTTGCAATGGTCTCGATTATTGTTGCTAACGAACGTTATTCTGAGGGCGCTTTTGCGTATTGGAAAATATCGAAAAGATCTCGTGGGCGTCAAGTAATTACCGTCACCCTGTACCTTGTAACTAATGAACACTGAACAAACCAGAACGCTGTGCAACCAGCCTGCACCCATAAATGTCACACGTGTTGATACATGCCGTGTGCCACATGTGCAGGGCGCGTGGAGTTAGTCCAACAAGGACGATCTGTCAAGTAGTTCGCCAAGTTGCACCCCGACAGAGTCACTGCCGCTCAACTCCGCTGGACCAGTGAACTCGCTACGAAGGCACCACACACCAGCACCAGTCCGCCCACCTGGTGCTACATTATTGCAAATACTGCACAACTCATCCCTGGCTAAAAGCTTCTTTATTTTATATTTTAACTGCCCGTACACGGGCTGCTAGTTCCATCAGGGCCAATGGGGATGCAAATCGTGCAAAAAAATTGTTTTTATGAACAATACTCAAGACAATTTAAATTCCATGTTTTTTCCACATAAAAAAAATTGGGACTGCACAGTGTTAATGAAGATGGAGGAGACTTGCTTTTTATATTATCAGTTATATTTATTTTCAAGGATAAATATACCTTGGGTATGTGCTTCTGTATTAGGTATTTTAGTGAGTATTTAAAGAACTCGCACACATATTTTCCAGGGTCAAACAATTTGCTCGGTGGTAGAAGTAAAAAGCATTTTGCACTTCGTAGAAAAGTTATATAAAAAACATATAATAGGGTTCCCACCAACCTGGAAAAACCTGGAAACCTGGAAGATCAAGGAACCCAAAAAGTGGTCCTGGAGGCCTGTAAAAGTCAGGGAAGCCAAGAAATTTCAGTAAAATCCTGGAATTTCAGTCATCAGAAATATTATAAAAATAATGAACTTGCCTCGTTTTATAATGCTAAACTCAAAAGCGAAACAAAATTCACAGATTTTAGAGTGTGATACGATTAATTTTAATATTGTTTCATGAAAATGCTTTCGTTGAGAGTTGTTTTTCAAATGATGACTTACTGTAGACATTCAAATAAGAACTACAAGAAAGCTATTGAGGACAAAAAAACCAACAAAATATGGAAAGGAAAAAATTACTCAGAAGAGAAAACTGGAAACTGACATTAAAGAGGTACAGTTAAAAAAACAGAGAATTAGTGTAATTTTAAATAATGAAGTTAAAGCAATTGCAGCTAGAATTGAAACATTAAAGAATAATCTCTGATGAGTCATATATTTCTTTTTAGCTTTAGTTCTTTTAAAAAGAAATATATGGCACAACTATTAGTTGATCGGCTAACTTTGACATAATAACGTATCTTAAACTTTTTTCTTTTTTTCTCTTCTATTCTTTTCACTTTTCAGTGCAATGAACTTCATTTATTCAAACTACTTTCTATTAATGTGTTGCACATTTTTAAATTAGTTATTATATTAGATTAGTCTATATTTATTTTCTATTTTTACAAACATTGTACAATTGTGTAATTTGTTATTCTTACATGTTTGGGTGGAAGAGCAGCTTTGCTGAACTTCGCCATTAATGAAGACTATTTATTATTATTATTATTATTTAATCACAGTCATTAGCTGGTTGAAAAACCATAGGAAGGGGCCTTCTTTGCCAACTTCTCACGAATGAGCTAGAACCCGACGAATTGTGCTGCAAGTGACTAAGATGGTAGCTTTTTGAGCTAAACTAATTATGTGCGTTGGATCCGCTAATCCCATTTTTCCAAGTTTTCTCTAACGTTTTTCTCTATCAGACCATTAGAGGAAATAATTATCGGAAGAATAACGACTGTTTGAAGATCGTGTATATCTCGCAGTTCATTGGTAATATCCTGATACTTGGCTATTTTCTCGGTTTTTGTATTTCTAATATTTTCATCGAGTGGTATTGCGATGCCAATTATAAATGGTTCCTTGTCTTTTTTCCTAAGAACAACTATATCAGGCCTATTATATCTCACCATTCTGTCAGTCGCTATGTACATATCTCAGTAAATTTTAACTTCCTCATTCTCGATTACGGCTTCAGGTACATATTTGTAGTATTGGGGCTTGTTCCCGGTGTACAATTCCGGCAACTTTATTATGACGGTCTAGGTAGTCTCTTGGGGCAAGATATGTACATCCTGACGACAGATGCTGTATGGACTCGGCAGTCGCAGAGCACATTCTACATCTGTCGTCGGGTATGTTTTGCTTCAATATATATTTCCTATAATTTCTGGTGGCTATCACTTGGTCTTGAATGGCCCCTATGAAGCCCTCTGTTTCAGTTCTGAGATATCCCTCTGTCAGATATTTTGTAGACAAGCTGCTGTCGACTTCGGGACTCACAAGTGCTGCCGCGTATTTTCCGTGTCGGTTACTCTTCCATTCAGTCAGTAGTTGCGCTATAGTTTTGCTGATTTCAGGCGTCTGTTCTAGGGAGAGCTTCAATGGGGAGATCTTGTCGATTTTTACAATTGCTTCGTGAAGGGGGTTTCTAACGTTTTTGAAATACTGATAGAGTTTTACAACCTGGCTGTCATGCATTTCTAGATACATAAGACCCCTTCCGCCCTTTTTTTAATATTTTTAGTCGCAAACTCCTCTATAAAATCATTATTTTTCTATAAGGAACGTAACCAGATTGCAACCAACAGCTACTCTCCGGGCTATGTGCCCCGCCGAGCGCTGAATTACAAGTTACAAGTCTGGCGCGTTAAGTGTAATAATTGCAGGATCCTCGTGCCGGTCGTCGCATGCCTACCTTGCACTGACGAGAGCTAACAGCTCGAAACTGCAGTCTGCAAGTGGTGTGTGACGGCTGGCAAGAGAGCTCCTTTAAGTAGGATCAGCCTTTCGGCGGGTGTTTGTTGCAAACGAAGCATTAGCGTGTTGATGGTAATATGCAATTATTACACTTAACGCGCCAGACTTGTAACTTGTAATTCAGCGCTCGGCGGGGTACATAGCCCGGAGAGTAGCTGTTGGTTGCAGTCTGGTTACGTTCCTTATAGAAAAATAAGGATTTTATAGAGGAGTTTGCAACTAAAAATATTATGTTTTAATATACCGCCCTCTAAAAGCACATTTGAACAATTTATTTCTCAGGAACGAATCGATAAAAGTTTAAAAAATACACAGTTATGTGGGGAATTGAAGACCTTTCAAAAGATACACCACTCGACCCCCCCCCCCCCGCCATTTGAATTTTTTGAAGGAGTGGGCGTGTAGGGTAGAGGCATGATGATAGGTATACATGTATAACATTAAAATATGCCCCCCTTGGAAACAAGGTCGACGTGTTTCACCAATTTTTCAAAAAATTTTATCTCCAAAGTTATTCAGGGTGCCTACTTTTGGTTGGGACACCCTGTATATACGAATACAAAGCATTAATCTGTATAATAATATACATAATATATAATTCAATACAATAGTTTACTATTGTACTTGTACTTTTTATAGAAAAGAAAAAAGAATATACACTTAGTAATAGTAGTTGTAACAGAATAAGTATTATATAAAATTGCTTGCTTAAGATCCTTAATTTTACAATTGAATATATAAATATTACATGCAGGGGAGAGTGTTTGTATTATTGATAACATATTCATTTAATGAAAGATTATGTTTCTTGCTACAACTCATAGTGTAGCATTTGTCTATATTAAGGGGCAACTCGTTTTTGTCACATCATGAGTGAAGATTAGCCAAGTCATCTTGTAATCTTTTGGTGTCATTTGCGATATTATACTAGTAAATATTTTCATGTCATCGGCGTACGACAATGAATTGCAATTAAGTTAGGAGACGATATCGTTTACAATTATATTAAAAAGTAAAGGCCCAAGTGCCGAACCTTGAGGTATAACAGATTTTGCATGAATTATGTTGGATTTAAAGCCTCTATAGACGACAAATTGATGCCTTTCACTCAGATTTGATTTAAGAAATTCAATTAAACTGGGAGCAAAACCAAAGAAACTTAGTTTTTTAAGCAATATGTAATGGTTTAGACGCTTTAGAAAAATCTGTGTATACGATATCAACTTGTCCTCCCTTATTTAACACTACAGCGAAGTACTGCATTAAATAAAATGGGTTGGTGGAAGTAGAACGGCCTGGCATAAATCCGTGTTGATTAATATATATTTGTGATTTAACTTGAAAAAATACAGATTCATGAAGTAATATTAGGAATGCCTTACTAAAATTGCATTAAATTACGATGAAGTCTGATTCTTTTCATAGACCGGACAAATTTTAGAAGTCTTCCATACTTCTGGAAATGTGGAAATTTTGATTGATAGGTGAAATATAATAGACAAAAGAAGAGCAAGTATAGTTGCACAATCTTTTATTAAGAATGCAGGAATGCCGTCTGGACTAGTAGAAAGTTAGGTTTCAGGTTAGAGTTTTTAAGGTGTCTGCTTCTGTAAATTACTGGATCGTAAAAATAGGAGCACTAGATGCTGGTTCATTATTTGACTGACTAAATTGCGGGGAATATAAGCGGTTTCAAAAAATTGTTCAAGTGCATTTACAATTTGTTGTGAATCATTCATGATTCTTAACATTAGGGATAACTGTACTATTTTTGATAGTTTAATTTCAATATTACTTAAAAGAGATTTGAGCCAACGTGCTTTACGATTTCAAATAATGATATGTATTCTTCTTCCTAGTTCTGCTCTGTTTCATTGTCATTATGGGTTGTGTCCTGAGCAGAAAATTTTCTCGAGTACCATTTGGTCAATACGTAACGAATAACTAACTCCTCTACAAACGTTCCGGTGAAGTTATTACGAAGTAGTTAATAGACAGGCTACTTTTATTTTGTTTTTAAATGCACATAATGACGTTGCATTAAATACTGGATATCGCTAATGATCAATGACCTTTTGTAAAATGAATATACAATATTGAACATTATCTTGTTGAAAAATGCGAAACACTTAAATGAGTGGATTCTAAATGCCGTAATTGTTCTTGGAAGAGAGCTCGATGAGGATTGCCTTTGTATTGAAAACCACAAGTGTCAATAAAAGTTATATGGGTTTCGATAGTTTGTAACCTAGACACACGACACGAGAGTAAATGTTTATTTTGTGTCTTTGTTAGTAATATATAACTCGTTACTTTAAAAATATATTTCCCTGTTTAGATTTTTTATGTGCAACATCTGCTGCGTTTTTATGAGCAGCGATATTATTTGTTGTTTCAACGTAAATTTACTACTTAAATATCGTACTGCGAGCGAGGGTCCTTGACATAGCAAATTAAATATAACAACATAGTTATATATGCGCTTGTGGTATTATGATAATTATTAATTATACACAATGAGAATTTTTTTGTTTTTGCGGATAATAAACGTCGTCGGTCGTAACTTGGAGTGCAGGTGTTGTTATGACATAATCCAAACATTATGTGGGAGTGGCTAATGTTGTCTTATTTTACCAAACGAAACAAAGTGCCTTTTCCTTCGTCATTCTAAGGGACAACGTTCCCTCATTAAAAAATATACCTACTTGTTCGACGAAGGGCCTTCGAAAAGTCAAAATAATTTATGATTTTGCTTGTTTTTGTTTGGTTTGTTTTTACGTTCTACAGCAGGCTTTGTTTCAAGCTTTGCAGCTAGCAGTTATATTAAAATTGTTACAGTAAAATATGATGTGGATTATATCCATTGTATATTGAAGTAGTGCAATTAAGTTCAACAATAGAAATATGTTTGAAACTATAATTGAAGCATAACGTAACCCGTTATTACACGAAGAGGGCCCTATTATAGGTCTCTGCTGTCGAGGAACGAGCAGTGGCCACTTAAATGATTTTTTATCGCTTTCAAAACGAGAGTCGTAGGAGACAAACGTATGAGAATTAATAACGTTAATTTATATTCAGGTACTTATTGGAAGATGGACATGTTGCATGCATTTTACTTGCATGCATTTTACGGATTGTTTAGTACTAAGCGATTGCTTAGTATTTTTAAGCATATACAGACTGTCTATTTTATCAGGGCCCAATTATTTTTACGAAAATTATACCGACTTTTATAAGCTACAAAATGGCTTAAGACTGCGTCTGCATGCACCAGTCGATCGCGAGTAAATTTGTAAGTAATAGAATTATATCGTCCTGTCGATAACACGGGAGCCACACCAATCTAGGAACCAGATTCGGCGTACAGGACCGTACGAATTGTAATCGCGACGCGATTTTATGTTTATATGTTCCAGTTACAACAAATTTTTGCAAAACTTCGGTGGCACACAACATCTTGAAGTAGTGTGGGTTGCGCGTATTTAGGTGGCATAAAAGAAGAAATATTAGTAAATCGCCGAATTTAGCTATCAGGGACATATAACATATTTATTTACCTATGATATAAGTATAATTTGAATAATAAATACGTAGGTATTTAGAATACCACGAAATGTATAGACTTTATTCATGTTTACCTTTATAGTTATTTAATAAACAGGAAATTAGTGAGCCATGTAGAAACTTTTCTGTACACCCTTAATAAGAATCTGTACCACAATGAGAAATAAAAAAATTAGCTTTGAGCATTTCATATCTCAAGAACAACGTTTTAGTATTCTGTAATCTAAGAGTGCTATTTTAATTATCATTTTCGAGGACTAAAGTGTAGAAAGTGGGTTCTGTCCCTCGAGGATAGTAAAAGAGATCTGTACTTAATTCCTTGAAAATGATTATTACAATAGCAATAGCGCACTGTTAGATTGTGAAGTACAAGAAATTAAATAGTTTGTACCAATACTGTTTCAATACGGCTGGTTGGTAGCCGCGTGGGTTAAAACGCGAGATGGCAATTGCGATTAATCATACGGACATCGCACCACCGGGTTCGAATCCTGGCTCCGCCACTAGCACTGTCGGAGGAAATGATAGTATGTCCCCGTTTTTTCGATGTGTAACCCCCTTCCGCACAAGCCCTGGTTTCTGGAATTGGGGGTTGTCAAATTTCTGTGGTAATTATGGTAAGGTGGTCGAGTGACCCCTCATTTTAAAGGTCTTTTGATTATCTGTGCGAGTGCATGATTGTTTTTAGGTTTGCTCGGGTTTTGCTTTAAACAACTGATAATATGCTTATTAATTTAAATTTTAAAAAAGTATGCAATACATTTTTATTTGCTTTAGGTGTTTATAAAGACATCCCGAGACTCAGATACAGTAATTTGAAAGCCCTTTCAGCCCTGAATCCTGAACGGTTAAAATTTTTCAAATTTATCGATTTCTCTGTGGGATTATTTAATTTCAAATTATAAGCTCGTTCTTCGTTTGTCGTTAAAACTAAATTCAGTTGTTCAATCTGCACTTACAAAAAAGAGGAAAGTGTAGAAAAAATATTGAAACATCAGAATTTAACGTCAGAAGAAATTTGTATTAGTTCAACAAATGCTCAAATCGTTTCTTTTTAAGAAGCCTGTAGTACCTACACAGTTTTTTTCTTAAGAAGTAGGTTTCGTTCTATTATCGGAATACGCAGATAATTCCTTATTCTACTTTAGAAGATTAGACGACAGCAGTTTTGCGAAGTTATGACAGAGAGAATTTCGGATGCGAATTTTCTTTTCAAAATTTGGTTTTCTGACGAGTGTACATTTTTCTTAAACTCTACTGTAAATCGCCATAACTGTCGGTTTTGGTCGGACGTGAATCTAAGATTTTCCATGAAGTGCATACTCAACATTTACTAAAACTAAATATTTGGGCCGGTATTTTTGAAGACCGCATGATTAGTCCCATTTTTCTTGATGGCAATCTGACGGGGGACTTTACCTCAAAGTGTTTGAGGATCTTGTCCAACCATTGTTTTAGATATCGTTGAAAATGATGATCGTTATCTAGAAGACCATTTGACTTTCCTACAAGATGGAGCTCAACCTCATTATGCGCTTGCTGTTCGGGAGTATCTGGACAGAGTGTTCCCGGGACATTGAATTGGACGAAGAGCTCACCAGTCTTCTGGACTTTTTTTTGTGGGGTCATCTGAAAAGTAAAATTTACGCAACGGAACCAGGGTCTCTGGAAGAGTTGCGTCGACGATTTGTTGAAAAATGCCGCCAAATTACGCCGCAGATCCTCCAAAATGTAAGGAAACGTTTCGAGCAGAATTTGTATTATTGTATGAAAGTTGGTGGGGGGCACAATTTGAGCATTTGCTAAACTAATAAAAATTTCTTCTGACGTTGAATTTTGATGTTTTACTTTTTTTCTACGCTTCCCTTTTTTATATAACTAAAAATCATACACTCGCATAGAGAATCAAAAAACCTTTAACATGAGGTGTCACTCGACCACTTACATCAAAATGTGCCGTTCAAAAGATAAAAGGTGACGTATTTCAGGATTTTCCCAAACAATACAATAGAGGTTGGTTTTCATGGGGACGAAAAAAAAGCGAAAAAACTAATTTCGACCATGCTGTCGCATATAAAATTGAAAGACGCTTCAAATGAGGGGTCGCTCGACCCCCTTTCCCTATTTAAATTCTTGAGTTAGGGGTTGCTGGGGCTAGGGGATTGATGTGTCAATGTTCAGTTTGACATCAAAAGTTGTCCCCAAAAAATTAAGAATCATCTGTCCGAGCGTTTTTTCAAGAAACTAGTCTAAATGTCTCAAAATAGGCGTGTTTCCTTTTCAACGGCCCACCCTGTATATTATTCACATATTAATTCGGGAATGTGCAGTAAGTTTGAATGATATTGTAGTATTCTAATATAATGAATACAACTGGTGCATCTTTTGCAATTTTTTAATTATAAAATATTTTAATCGTAAAAATACATAGTATACGTATAGTAATACTACCCACTTTTCTTCAGAAAAACAGAAAAAATATATATAATAATATAAAAGGATATATAAATAGCCATTACTTCATTTGGGCAGATTTTTTCGTATTGTGATAGAGATCAAAGTTAATCTTAATAAATAAAAAGTAATGTCCCAAAAATATATAATCAGCAATAATTTTAATGACAATGTCATTTCTTAACATTAATATGAGCAAATAATTAAACCAAATTTTAAGCGCTATTTCAAACACTAAAAATGAAAAATTATGAGCCCGACCCTGCTTTGACACACGTCTGGCAATGTCATCGCTATGATGCTGCCTCTAGTAGTAAAACGCCCAAATATTTTACACAAAATTTAACAAATTCGTATTCGACATTAAACTTTAATAGGAGCAAATATTAAGAAGAGTGTAAAACAAGAATAAGGATATTTTACGCACTACTTGACCTTGGTAACGCACCCTTCAATAACTTTTCTTTATCGTTGATTTTAATTTGTTTTATTTCCTGCTTTTGTTTTTGGTGTTTAATAATATCTTCTAAAGAGTTTATATTACAGTTGTTATTATATCCAATTTGTTTCCCATAATCTTTTTTATTATTATTTTTTTTTATTAGTGTATTTACTATTTTATATTCTTGTTTTAAGTCTGCATTTAAAGATTGGTATAGAAAATCCTGGTGTATTTGATCACGGATTTCGATTGATGTTATTAAATCCCTTGTAATCAATTTTTTCCTTGTGTAACAGCTTTAAAGTTATTTATTAAAATATTACTCACCTCTTCGGAATACAAAGTGTAATTCTTTTTTTTTTTTTATGTAAACGAAACTCGTGTTTTTCTATAGATACCAATTTACACACACTGTAATATCCTCTCGTGTTACTAAATTGTCGAATAGTATAAATAAATAAATCAAATCGCAGAATAGCCACTTGTTAATTAATTAATTAATTGAGGCTCATTTCAATATTTAAAAGCCAGTTGAATTTCCTCTAATTAATATCGAGTTGAAAAGAATATATCAAAAATATGTAAATATTCAGGATGTATGATATAAATACATTTTATGTACATAATATAAATATAGAGCGTAATGATACTGACCAACAGGATACTAAATACAGATCCAGTGGACCATGGCAGTTTTGAATACAGCGAGGCTGAGGACAGTTCGACTCACCTTCTGGTTATTTAAGATCACTCTTACATGCACGAAGTGGGTATACCTACACAAAAAAAGAAAAAGTTCAGAAATAAAAAGCACATCAGCTGGAAATGAAAACCGGTTTAAATATTGCCTTCCTTTTCTCTTTCTAGTAGTACTACAACTACTGCTACTACGTAGTAGATTTGACGATGAGTTGGTGTAGCTATAGAGGCAAGAGCACAGGTTTATAATATACGATGGTCATTAAACTTAAAAGATTTGTGTATTAGAATTGTTATTGTTACTCTCCACACCAGTTTTCTTATACGGCGCGGCGCCCAAGGTTGATAATTAATTTTGAATTATACGGTTAAAAATTCCATGCTATTATAGAAATTACATACAAGCCTGTTTTTAGTTTTTGATATGACGGTGATATTAAAAAATATGTTAAAGGAAGAAGGATGGTTGCGCTTACATCGAAAACAATTTTTGTTAATTGTTTCGTCACACTAGTATTTAAATTGGAGCGAAATGATAATTATAGATTAAATAATAATAATATTTTTATTTCTACATTTAAAATGCAAACAGATATACAACAAAAATATAGAATATGTCAATGGTATCAGTCAAACCGTCTTTTCTGCTTAAGGGATAGTTTTAGGGGGTGACTGTCAGTATTTTCCTCATAATTTCTCATTTTTTTTCATATTTCTAAAAATTATTGTAAACAGATAATTTTCTGATCTTATTGCATTTCGATAAACCAACATTTACACATATAGAATGCTTTGAAATATTACTTTGACATTTCTGTTGTTTATTATACTTTGATTATGTTTTTTTTTAAACAATTCCAGTTTAATTTTAATATTATTTAAACATGGGTGATTACACGTTCTCTGAATTAGCGTTGATTCCACGGATAACTTGATGAGAATAAATTAAATAATAAGAACAATACGATGTTTATATTGACCACAGAATTATTAATATGCAATATTTCTTAATGAAATTTTGTACGGGCCCATTTCAGAGGGCGCTTAATCCAGTGGTGTACTCACATTTTTTATTAAAAAATTGCTGATACTATTTCATGACTTTTCACCTTTCAAAAAAAAGTCAAAATCTGATGATAAATAAAAAATTTATAGGGGTGTCCTGCATTCAAGTGGATCACCAGGAACTGTATCGGTCTATATAAGGAAAAGTACGCACCAGAAAATTTTCCAACTAAAATAATTACAAGCATTTGCACTTACGGTTATACTGGAAGTCGATACCAATTTGCTTATTTTAAACGGAATACCCTAATATTTTGGGGTTTTTGAAAAGAGCATACAATTCTGAGTCAAAAACATGTAGGATATCCTATGCCTAAACCTAGGCGTTTCAGAGATATTTGACATTAAAAAAAAATTGACAGGTTTAATGGTTTACAATAACCTCTATAACTTTCTTCGTGTAAAAGATACTCATTTGCTTTTTGGCATGTGGAAAGAACACAAGTAGAGCTGCACTCTACAATTGAATTACATTCAATAATAGTATACCAAGTGTTCCATTTTTGACGTTACATTTTGTAAATTTCAAACCGCGAAAACTTGTTTAGGTCAAAGGAACATCCTATATTTGTTTACATCAAGTTATGTAAAATTATATTCCCTTTTTTTCTGATATAAGAATTGTGGGGGTTTAAGTTACAACTTTTTGAAATATTTGTGATTTTCTTAGAAATTCAAGAATCCTTAGTAAAATTTTTATCAAATTAGCCATGATTAGAAACAATCAGTAATGCCAGTCATTCTCTTATGTCAAAAATGCCAGGAGGTTTAAATTACACCGACGAAGACTTTTTGAATTTTTTAATTATTTATGGAGAACATGATAAAGTAATATCAAGAACTTGTAGTACATTTGTTAGTAGATATTCACAAAAGCGAAAAATAAGATTGTAACATGCCTATTAACTGGATTGAAGACACTTTGCATAAACTCAAATAGCTACGTTAAAATAGACTAAAACATGATTCCATTTTAATTCAATAATTGTTCAAAATTCCGCCCTCGAACCTCCAAATATTTTTCCTTCGGATTACTTCTTCATGGGTAGCTCTTCTAATTGAATCCTGTGATAAGTTCTGAAATGCATTTCTTATTCTCTACATCATACAATCTTCAAAAGTTGTTGATGGGCTCTCATAAACTTTATTTTTAATAGTTCCCCAAATAAAATAATCTAGAATTGACAAATCGGGCGACTGAGGAGGCCATAGGAAAGGTCCATTATTAGTGATCCATTGATCGTAAAAAGTTTCTTGTAAAAAATTACTTATCAAATACGCGTTATGTGGGAAGCACCGTCGTACTGATAAAAAATGTTTCCATGTTCAGCGAGAGGTAAATTTAGAAAATTTTGCTATTATTAAAATTTTGTGAAATATTTAGATATCTTTCACCTAAAAAAAACAAAAAGAAAAAAATTAACTATACATATTAGCAGAAGAAGGAGTCTTTTTAACTTACTGTTTAAATTTTCCTGATAAAATTCTAAAGCCATCACTCTATCGTTTCTTATGGTACAGTAAGCATTAAACTGCCAACTTTCTTTTAAATTTAGCTCCCTAAACACATGAGGATTCGAGTCATTCCAATAATGCGAATTGTTTCGATTAAAAAGTCCATTTTTGGTAAATTTTTTGTATGATTTGTCATTGTCAATACGGCTATCATAAAAAATATTAAAAATAAAGCGCTGTGCTGTTTTTAAACCATTAATAACGTATTTGGCTGAATACGGCCCTGGATTATCGCAAAAAAAAGAACATTTAAATTAATACTATGTTTTATTGACTGCAACAATAATAACAAAAGGTAACATTTGTTTTGTCTGGTCGATGGCCGCGTGGGTTAAGACGCGAGGTGGCAATCGCGATTAATCACACGGGTATCGCACCACCGGGTTCGAATCCTGGCTCCGGCACTCTCGGAGGAAATGGTTGTATGTCCGCGTTTTTCAATGTATAACCCCCTTCCGCACAAGCCTCTGGCTTCTGGAATTGGGAGGTTGTCTAATTTCTGTGGTGTTTATTTATTATTTATTTATTATCTAGTACAAATAATAATTTATAAAAACTGTTCAAATTGCCCACCTTTATTCTCGATACAAATACATAGCTAGGCTGTGAAAAACAAATGAAGGACTGAATGTCATAGCAACTTGTTGTCTCTCTAATTGTGACATTTTGTAAATAACTGCATTATTGTTCAACATTATTTGTTACCATTTTTGTGTCATTTTTATTTTCTAAGTGTCTCTGCTTAACTTGGTTCGTTTTTCTGATAGTGAAAAAAAAGATAGTACGATGTGTACATCAGAAGTTTAAGAAATGTTTCCCGGGCTGTTCAAGAATATACTCGTTTGTATCCCCACAGACATCACCCTTCAAGAAAATCTTTTTATATTGTGTCAACGACTTTAACTACAACAGGCAGCGTTGTAAAAGATGAAATGAAAGTATCATTGCAGGAATACGATAAATGAAATAAATGTATTAGCACAAATGTATTTAAATCCGGAAAACTCTTCTAGCAAGATAGCATCTGAATGTGGAATAACGGCAAGTGGTATTCAAAGAATTTTAAAAGAACATAAATATCATGATTTTAAATTTAAAACCATACAGACACTACACCCAGATGACCAAAACAGAAGACTCACTTTTTGCAATTGGTTCAGAAGAAACTTAAATGCCAATCAATGTTTTTATAATAATATCTTATGTTCAGACAAAACAACGTTTACAAATTGCGGAGTTTTTAATAGGAGGAATAAACATTTCTATGCTACCGTTAATCCTCACCTCACTCAAGAAGTGAGACCTCAGATGCCATACTCCATCAATTTATGGTGTGGTTTAATTGGAAACACTAAGTGGGCCCAAATTCATAGAAGGTAATTTAAATAGTGTAAGATACCTAAATTTATTAGAAGAAGTTGCTGACGAATTGCCTCTTGCATTTTTTCAAAATTCTAATTGGTTTATGCAAGACGGATGTGTTCCACATAATTCAATAGTCCTCCGGTCATATTTGAATATGCGGTTTCATTGAAGGTGGTTGGGCATCAATGGACCCGTAAGGTGGCCACCTCGCTCTCCTTGTTTAAATCTCTTGGACTATTTTTATGGGGGGTATTTAAAAATTAAAATTTACTACGAAGCCGTAAACCAATTGCATCAAAGAATTATTCACGCTTTTAATGACATAACTCCAGATATGGTAGCTAATGCCACAGAACAAATGTCAACGAGAACACACGTGTGTATCGAGAATAATGGTGGACAATTTGAATTATTATTTGTACTAAATTAAACAAGTCTTGCATTTTGTTATTATTGTTGAAGTAAATAATACATACTATTAATTCAAATGTTCTTTTATGCGATAATCCAGTGCCGTATTCAGCCACATACCTTATTAACGGTTTAAAAGCAGCACAACGCTCTATTTTCAATATTTTTTATGATAGCCTTATTGACAATGACAAATCATACAAAAAATAATTTAAAAAATACAGGGCCGTATTTTAAAACAAAGTTGCTAGTGGCCCAGCTTAAACGAAACTTTTTATTTAATATCTAATTATACAAAGTTATAGCTACATTAACCCCTAATAAGAAACTAAATAGATTTTTTTGATATTTTGTTAACTAAGGACAAAAAGTGAAAAAACGAAAATCTGAAATTTTCCATTTTATAAGATATCTCGAAAACTGTAAAAGATATTAGGAACCTCAAGAGGTCGTTTTATTTGTCCCTAAATTGCGCAACTTTTCCCCATTTAACCTTTCCTATATCTTCTATACTTTACGATATACCAATACTGTCCCTGTGAATTAGTTGGGATCCTGTAGACGTCGCTTATCATTTAAGTCTTCATCGTAGAAATGACATATTATATAACTGCATTATTCGTAATAGCATAGTAAATTGCCAGGAATTTTGAAAATGTCTCTCATGAACAACGAATTGATTATGAACATCCCAGTGATGGGAATTATGGCGATTAAAGAAACCTTTTCTGTGAACTTCGTCGATCCAAATTATACTTTCAAAGAATGTGTCATCTTTTTGGTTCCATACGAACATAAGTTCAGCATAGTGCACCTTTCTTGCATCAGCTTCGGGAAGTAATCTTTGTACCATTTGATAAGAATATTTGAACACTACACCCGACGAGCGTTTCGCTTTCCATGTTAACTTCATCGAGATATGAGCTTTAATTATCTCCCGATGAAGCTAGCATTGCTAGCGAAACGCGCGTCGAGTCTACACTCAATGTTAAAGTGTTTTTGGTGTTTTGGGAAAACTACATCAGTGTCAGGTTTCAACTCTCTCCAGGTCTTCAGAACTAAGAAATTCAGGACTTCGTCAACTTAACTTGAACTGTTATTGTGTCATATGTTTTGTGCTGAAAATAAAAACAGTAAGTGGGAGATATTTTTTAAGGTTTTGGTAGTATAATAAATTCAAAATATGTTCTTGCTTCCAAATTCATATTTTCTATATATATCTACCATCTTAAAATGCAATAAATCTAACATCAAATACCACTGTACCTACCAAAACAATTTTAAACTCCAAGTGTGTATATTTATCAACCCAAGTGAGGTGGCAGTTAATTATAACTAGTTAATTTTCTGTCGGTTGCAGTTTGTTTACATGGAAGAAGTAAATTATTGAGAAAATCCTTTTCTATATCGTACGTTTATGATGTATATACATATGTATGACAATAAAAATGTATGATTTATCGAACGCACAATTTATAATTACATACGTAATGAAACTAACCAAGATTTATTATATCTCAATTTTTTCTATGTTCTCATAAGTAATACATTATGTATCAACGGTTGTAATTCATACAGGTATAGTTAGTGTCCCCTGGCCTTTGATTTACGATTAATATAAAAAATACAAGCTTACTACTAGGGAATTAACTGCCGTCTTTAGCAGTGTCTTATTACTGATTTTTACACTACCTGTTTTAGCGGCATTTCGACGCTTGCATGTATTTCTAAGTAAAAAGTTACGAAGACCATGTTGTACAGACGCCTGTTATGTACGTAATTATTGGACAAGTGTCACATTTCACCCATCTAGTTTCTTGGCCACGTGTTGGCAATGCCTTAAAATATCATGTAGTCGTAGGCCGGTTTATTTTACCCGCAAGTGCCCATTTTATGTCATTTATCACAAAATTTCTTAAAACGACAGTGGCTATTTTAAGGCTGCTTGAAATGCAAGTGGTTGCAGTAGCGTCCTCGGAATGTTTGCAATAGTTTATGTGGAAACAAAGCTTAATTTTAAAGTATCGACTAGAAATGGCCTACGGCCATTTCTAGCTCTTGCAGAGGCATTCGCGCTTCGCGCTCATAGTGGCGCCTGCGGCGCCACGCGGGGATGCTCCCTCCGGTCGCATCCCCGCAGTTGAGGACGCATGAAAGTCGGAGATATGTTCAAAATTCTAGGATCGGTCCTCGGATTAGCCTCAAAATTCTAGGGAATTGTCCCTGAATGCGCCTCAATATTAATCATTATTATTATCAATATCAAATCGACATGAAAGGATGTCGAAATGAACATGAAAGAATATCAAAATCAACATCAAATTCAGTATCAAAGTCAATATTAAAATCAATATCAAAACCGTTATCAAAATAAATATCAAAGTCAATATTCAGTATTTCATTTTTCAGGATTTCATTTTTCAGTTTTTTATTTTTCAGTTTTTCATTTTTCAATATTAACCGAACATATATTTTAAGTTCGTATACGTTATAAAATATTGAAACGACATTCCCCGAATCGTTCGAGGCACGAATTCATGAAAGAAATATCGATAAAATGTAATGAAAGATGAGGAAAATCTATTTAAATTTTTTTCTACTCCCTTGCGTAAATTTCCGTCTATAGAATGGATATGAAATCAGTCAATCACAGCTAATCTTCCCAAAATATATCACTGAAAATATTTTTTAAATCATTATACAGACAAAATTTTAGATGTACGGCAAAAAAAGGAGCTGTGGGTGAGGATGGAACCAATTACCAATTAAAAGCTTTTTTTATTGTTTTATAAGTACAATTCATTCTATTTATATTGATTTTTCCCTGAGCTAACGTTTTTATAAACCTGCACAATGTGCATACAAAAACTAATTATCCTGTTCTAAAATAGGTAGTTCCTCATAGATACAGGTTGGCTGGTGGTAGCCGAAATCAATATGGTTTAGATTTATTTATTGTTGTTTTAATTTATCATTTCTTAACATTTTATGATATTTTTTATTTTTTCTTTATGATTGATTATATTTTATCTATTATATTGTGTAGGAAAATTTATTCAAACCTACTTAAATTAATCATTAGTTCTAAAAATAAATAAAAGGGTATTTTATCTGTTATATACATAATAAGGTTAAAAATTTAAAAGACAGAAATAAAGATGAATTTTCAATTAAGATAAAATGTACGGCAAAAAAAAAAAAAGGAGCTGCTGTGGGTGAGAATGGAACCGGGGACCTGCCGCTTGGAACGCGTCGACTCTAGCCGTCCGGCTACCGCGTCGCCTTTACGAAATGTTTCACGTACATCATGAGATTCAGAAGGAATTATTTGACGGCAACAAAATATTCCGTTTTACTATAAAGTCGCATTTTCTAAAGGCCACAACTTTCTTAATATTTATAGTAGAGAAATGAAACTCTGCATAGCGGTAGATAATTTATTTAGCTTTATTTTCGTTAGGTACGAACATTTTCGCCGAAAACGGCCTATTTGCCGAGATATTCGGCTTTTAACGAAAACGCTACGTATTTTGGCCACCCGACGTCGTTTCCTTCAAAACGCTCTAGCTCGAAAACGGTTCGTCGAAGGTGATATCTGAAAAATGGAAACGATTCCTCATTAAATAATCTTGTCCTTTGGGAGTTTTTATTTTTAAGAAATTTCCAGCGGTTTAGAAGTTATTGAAGGAAAACCGAAAATGTGCGTATTTCGCCAGAATCGTGAAAAACCACCAAACACGCAATTTTTAAACGCTCATATCTGGCGAAAAACACCTCGCAGACGGCCGTACGATGTCGATATGGAAAGTACATGAATGGCAATGAAAGCAAATCGTAAATCCCACCGGCATAATCGAATTATAAGGCCGCCAGGAACGAAACAAAAACGGAAATTTTTTACGTTTACCAAAATAAGCGGGCGCCTACGTCATCAAAAAGGAGCGACGCAAATTCATTTTGAGGGTCGTAAAAGCGTGTAGGGAAAGAGATAGCCGACATTATTAGCCTAATTAAAAATATCAACCCCGAAAGGCACTCGTCGCCAATACGAACTTGGGACGTAGTTCGTCCTCCCGCTTCCGCTCGTCCCGCTCCCGACCTCGGGCTCTGCCGCAAACCGGAGAATATGCGCCAGCAAAATTGCAAAACGCAAGGGGCACGCACCAACACGATTTTAATATATATTGATAACAACTGTTAACTTGCGCCAAGTGAATATTTTTATTTATTTATTTATTACTGCAACATTTTTTTAAATTATACCATCTGTCTATTTCACGAGGGTCTCGCTTAATGTCTATTGTAGAAGAATATAGTTTTAGAAACCGTTTGTGAGATATATTACAAAAACTGAAAAATAGGAAAACCATAAACGCTTCCTTATTGATGAAAGTTGATAGCAAAGACAATAAGAATAATAATGGGTTAAAAAAATTCGAAAAAAGCAGTTGACCTTGACATATGTCTTGTGCAAAAATGAAAAGAACAAATCTCAAAGTAGGCCATGACACCATTAATTCCGTTTATTTTTTCTCTTTCCAATAATATAAAACATGTCACAATAACTTTAACTGATAGTGTTAATATTTAATATTTTAAGAAAACCACAATTCATATCATTGAATCGTAAAAATCAGGCTATGCCATGATAGTAAAAATTCATTTTATAATAATTACAGTTCAGTAATTATTTATTACAATTTAATATAAACAAGCAAATATCTCATAAATAAAAATGCAAGTACAAAATGAACATAAAAAAAACGAAAAACACCATGAATTCTAATACACAAACGTGCTCTACGAGTCACCTCACGCATTACATTTTGGAGCATTTCAGGGACATGCGTGGTTTTGATGTCTTCAATATTTTCAGGGGCACTTTGAAATACCTTGTCATTAATGTAACCCCAGACGAAAAACTCCAAGGGAGTAATATCTGTTGATCGAGCTGGCCATAGAATGGGTCCATAGGTGCCTATCCAGCTGTTTGGCATAACTTGATATAATTAATTTGTACATATTACAGCAGTGTGATGTGGAGCCCCATCTTGTTGAAAATATGAATAATTTAATCTTTGTGCCACTGTTGATTCATGAAGAAAATCTTGAAATTCGTTTTGCAGGAAATTAAGGTATCTACGAGCGGTTAATTTGCCATCATAAAAATAAGGTCCAATTACTTCAGTCTATAAAAGACCCACCAAAACATTCGTAGAAAATCTTTCTTGTAAAGCAGTCTCTCTGCACCAATGTGTTTTTTCTCGTGTCGACTTGCAATGCATATTTCTATTGAAAAATCCATTATTAGAAAAATTTGATTCGTCCTTTTTTTTATTTAACAACCATTTACAAAATTTTACTCTCCTTGTAGTTTAATAACGGGGTACTTTATAGTTACAATAAACGAGGTACTTAGTAGATTTTTTTTATCATCTTGTATATATTGTAGAAAGTATGTAGAATCCGAATTTTAGACCTCCAAAACCCTTGGCTAATTTTTGTGTGGCCGAAAAACCACGAATTTTTGGTACTTTTTTCAGTTTGTGGCCTATGACTTAAAAATAGTGCATCCAATCGAAAAGTCATCTAATTCAAAAGTAAAAAGCATTAAATTTTGCTTCGAATGAGTACCTCAAAGTTGAAATTATGTATGGGCGTAATTGTCAGTCAAATAACAATTTTTACCAACTTGAAAACAATCGTTTGAAGACATCAGGTTCTTCAGCAGATATCATTTTCAGTGAAGAAACAAATACTGCAGTGTCACAGGAAGACTTTCTTGAAAACGAGAGCAACAAGAACCATTTGATTTTGATGCTTATACAAAAATTCCAAGCGCAAAAGGCAGAAGAAGGTACAGATTTATTAATTGTAGAAACAACTATTTCCCAAGCAGCAAAATCCGACAATGTGGTAATTGTTAGCGAGAACATTGACGTTCTCGTTCTCCTAACGGGCCTCGGAAACAAGTACGAGAACTTGTACTTTCACAAACCAGAGAAAGGGAAAAAAGCAGGTTTATGGTACTCAAACACTTCCTTCAACTTTGATCCCACACATGCCCTCTTCATGCATGCATTTACTGGATGTGACACCACGTCATCATTTTTTGGTCACGGGAAAGGAAATTTTTTATCCCTCATTGAGCACTATCCACCCCTGAAAGCACAAGCAGCTACATTTCTCGAGCCATCTCTTTCTGAAGACTTGATAGAACAGGCAGAAGAACAACTGATCTTGGCACTGTACGGACAGATGCACAGTGGGCTTCTGGACGAGCTGAGATACAAGCTTTTTATAAAACCATCCTCAAAAAAATCGTTCAACCTAGCACAGTTGCCACCAACATCGAATGCAGCAAAGTGGCACCCAATGCGCGCATACCACCAAGTGCGAACTTGGCTGGGAAACGTAACAAACCCATGCCAATGGAGTTGGAAGAAAGGCTCGTCAGACTTATTGCCTATAACAATGTCAAGGGATGCAAAAAAGGGTGTACGGCAGTATGCAGCTGTCAGAAATCAGGCCTGAACTGCTGTTTGACCTGTAAACACTGCTCTGGCCTCTCATGTCAGAACGCTCCTGAGATTGAGTTGGATGAAGATGAAGACGACGACGACGACGAGTACTTCGAGCTTGAGGAAGTTGGTGGTGCTGCTGCAATGAATCAGGAATATAGGATGCAGAATTGCAGTACGAGGACATTAGTAAGCCCCAATCCAAACGGATTCGACTACTTTAACCATTATACGCAAATAATTCGTTTTTTCGAAAACTCATTTTAACTTCATTTCAGTTTTTTCTTACACCTTGTATTGTTCTTGCACTTTGTATTTGTTTATTTTTTTTACACTTTGCTGTGTTACTACTATCGGGTAAACTTTTCTTTTTGGTTAATTAACTTTGGGCTTTTTTTACATTATGCCTTTATTTCGACAACCCATTTTCAAAATGGAATAAAAGAAAATAATAAATATATTTATGTGTAGGACATTTCGGATTTTGAGTATATTTTGCTCAATATTGATCGAAATTGGAAAACCATGTAATATATAAACTTGAAATTACATGTTCTACAGCTTTCATTCTATGGATTTTTTTCATTTAGATTAACCGTTTCAGAGCTGAAGACGTTTAAAAAGTTACCCAGCCTGGATTTTTTACAAATTGGTAAAAATTGTTGTTTTTCGACTGCCAATTACGCCCATACCTCTTGATGAAATTTCAACTTTGAGGTACTCATTCGAAGCGAAATTTAATGCTTTTTAATTTTGGTAATATATTGGATGCATTGTTTTTAAGTTATAGGCCACAAACTGAAAAAATTGCCAAAAATTTGTGGTTTTTCGGCAACACAAAAATTAGCCAAGGGTTTTGGAGGTCTACAATATATACAAGATGATAAAAAAAATCTACTACCTCGTTTGAAGTAACTATCACCCCGTTTCGATGACGCCGTTCTTGGACTATTGGCTTATCTCCCTCATTTAAATGTTGAACTTTCTTCATTTTATAGCATCGGAATCCGTTTTTTTTTAAATATTTTTCTTGCACTGTCTTTTTCATGCGACAGTTTCTCTGAATTTGTCTCAAAGACGTTTCTTCATTTTGGTTAACATAATTCAATAGTCTATTCACTTTTCTTACATTATCCCCAACATGTCCTCGCCTTACTACTTTTATAGAAAATGGACCTTGCGCTTTTAGATTTTGAACTAACTTCCTAAACATAGTTCGATTTGGCTGTGGAGCATCTGGAAATCTATCTCCGTAAACTGTGACTGTCATCTCAACGTCAAAATGCACTGGCAATAAATGTTAATCATATCAAATTTTTTATTATTGATGTACACCATAATTACTGATTAAAACTTGTCTTAGAACTCGACAACGCAACATACAACAGTGACAATCTGTCAAATCTGTTAATAACTGTATACATTGTTTTTCATTAATCATGGCATAGTTGATTTTTACGATTAAATGATATGAATTGTGATTTTCGTAAAATATTAAATATTGACACTATCAGTTAAAATTTTTGTGACATGTTTTATATCGCTGAAAAGAGAACAAATAAACGGAATTAATGGTGTCATGGCCTATTTTATAAGATTTATTCATTTCTGCACAAGAGCGTATGTCAAAGCCAACTGCGTTTTTCTAATTTTTTGATACACATTATTATTCTTATTGTCTTCGGCAACTTTCATCCCTTTAACTTTTTTGGCATCTCAAATAAGGAAGCTATAACCGTTTGTGGTTTTCCTATTTTTCAGGTTTTTGTAATATATCTCGCAAAGTAGGCTATGGATTTCAAATTCCTTTTTACTTAAATATAGCTCACAAAAAATGGGATAACTGTTTCTAAAACTTTATTCTTCTATAATAAATATTAAGCGATATATTTTGGTGTAGACAGACGGTATATATATTTATTATTCGAAATTTTGTTTCACGATTTATTTGAGAGCAACTAAAGAAGTATATGCTTTACTATAGCCTGTTTCTCTCTGCTTTCCTGGCAAGCAAAAAGAGAAGAAAAGCAAAACTGCCGAGCTATTAATAAATCAGTAAAAGTGCAACATTGTGTAAGAAAACATGACTTTTGCATTTCTCGATACATATTTTTTACTTTCGGGTTTATAATTATATTTTAACGTCACTGTCACTGACCTCCCGTACCTTAAACCGTATTCTCTCATGCGATTCCACACTTTTAGCATCGCATTTTTCAAAATAATGTAATTAAGTTTATAACTTTAGAAGGGCACAGTAAAAATAGACAGCCATATTACTTACTATTTATGTACTATTTTATTTCTCTCAGTCCACACTACAAAACGAGTTTCTGCAGAATTTAGCGTAGGTTAAAACTGAGTACTATTATACATTGTAAAATTGTTTTGTACTGCTATAAGTTAAAAATTAAATAAAATAAATTTATTCATTATATTTACTGTACAAGGTTGGGCAAATGTATGGAAACACCAATGACGTACTTTGATTTCCAACAACTACCCTATTTTTCGAGATATGACGTCATCGGATTTTTACATGGATGACCCTGTATATTTTTACATTTTCAGACAGACACTTTTTCATGTCATGCCAGCGTACTTTGAAAGAATTTCGGGCCAATTATTCGTGTTTCATAAATATCACCCCATACATTTATCTCAAATATTTCTTGAAACCTCCCTTGTCTAACTAATCTCTGATTTTGTTGGGACTGGTATCTTACGTTGTACCGGTTGAACATCGCATTATTTGTGAAACGTGCTTCATCGGAAAAAATGATGTTGAAGGCAAAATTATTGTCTCTTTGAAACTTATTAACTAACCACTCGCAAAACACAATTAGTCTTACAGAATCTCCTTCCTTTTATGACCCAGAAATTTACAAAAGCAGACACCTTAAAAGCTGTCAAAAAAGTGAAACCTAAACTTACTACTGCTCCAGACGGCTTTTCTGCATTCTCAATAAAAGATTGTGCAACTATACTTGCTCTTCCTTTGTCTATCATATTTAACATATCAATCAAAACTTTCACATTTCCAGAAGTATGGAAGACTTCTAAAATCTGTCCGGTCTACAAAAAGAATGAGAAGCAAGATGTCAGTAATTATAGGCCCATCGTAATTTTATGTAATTTTAGTAGAGCATTCGAAATATTACTTCATGAATCTGTATTTTTTCAAGTTAAATCACAAATATCATCAACGCGGATTTATGCCAGGCCGTTCTACTTCAACCAACCCAGTTTATTTAACGCATTACATCCCTCCAGTATTAGATATGAGAGAACTAGTTGATATCGCATACACAGATTTTTCTAAAGCGTTTGATCGCCTAAACCATGACGTATTGCTTAAAAAACTACGTTTCTTTGATATTGCTCCCAGTTTCATTGAATTTTTTAAATCATATCTGACTGAAAGGCATCGATTTGTCCTCTATACGGGCTTTAAGATCAACGTAATTCATGAAAAATCTGGTATGCCTCAAGGTCCGGTGCTTGGGACCTTTACTTTTTAACATATTTGTAAACGATATCGTTTCCCAACTAAATTGCAATTCATTGTGTACGCCGATGACATGAAAATTTTTACTAGTATTAATAGCGTTGGCGACACCAAGAGATTACAAGATGACTTAGCTAACCTTCACTCATGGTGTGACAAAAACGAGTTACTCCTTAATAGAAACAAATGCTCATATGGCGTCATTTCCACGTATAAAAGGTACACTTGGTAGAACTTGATATCTCCAATCGTTTTCGAGGAAATTGCCATTTGAATATTTCAATAATTTTTTGAAAGACAAATTCTGGCTGTATTCTATTTGGATATTGCAATGAATATCTCCTCGCTGCAGCACGTCCGCTAAAATTATTTTGTGCGTAAACACATATCATATCGTTCATTTCCCTATTTGAAAATGTATTATGTCTAGGCATTGTAAATAAAGAAGTTAAAGAAATTAACTCGAGGAACACAAGAACAAAATAAAATGATTAAATGATGTAAATGACAGAAATAAAACGTAAAATCAAAGCACACTTTTCAATAAATACACTTTGTTTCATTAAATTTGAATTTGTCTTTCAAATAATTATTGAAATGTTTACCCGGCACTTTCCTCGAAAACTGTTAAAGTTATCAAGTTCTACCAAGTGTACATTTTATACGTGGAAATGATGCTCTCATCAGATTTTCTGGTCAGAAGTACCACAACGTTTCGTAAAAAAAATATTAAAAAAATTCATCATCAGATACAGGTCCTGCAGCGCCCTCTATGATCTAACGTCATGTAATACATAAATTATTGTTTTTTAGAATAAAAAAAGTTCCTGTAGTAAATTTGGCGAAGATCAGTCAAGAGGCTGTTGAGTTATTGCAAAAAAACGAAAAAATAATTTGAACTTTGACACCCCTGTATCTTTTTCCACAGCAACATTTTACTTAATCATATTTGGTTATATCCTCATATTTTGGTCCAAAGAATCTAAGAATTATTAATGGTCCACCCTGTATGTGTATTTACGTATGTATATATTTATATACATTTAATTGTTTATCCTGCCCTGTATTTGGTTTTTCTGTTGGGCAGTGTATAAATAAATATATAATTATTATTATTCAACTGAATGGCTTTCAAACAATACTAAATACTAGAGTATCAATTAAATGCAATAAGTCGAACAACAATAATGCTAAATTTACGAGTGCTTGCCAAAGTGCAGAAGTGAATAATTTGAAAAAGAATTACATAAAAGTCGCAACACCTTAAAAATGTGTCTCCACTGTGGTGCGTGAGCTATTGTAAGGCTATAAGCACTTCCAGTCGTGACGCCAGTTGACACTATACGGATAAAGATTACCTTAAGATATTAAAACAAAACATATTTAAATAGTTTTGTGGTTATCTGATGTACGTCTGGCTTCTGTATTCAGTATTTCGTGATGCCTGCCGTGTCGCCTCTACCCTTTCCATCTCTCTTCGAAGAAGTCAATGTTCATCCTGGGCGCCTCGATGCACCTTCTTGTTCAAAGTAAAAATATCTATTGAAAATCGTCGTCATAAAATTTCCCCATGACATCCTACAAGCAGTTACGTATATTAAATTACACATCACTGTAAGCCATCCTTACGATAATAATTTCAAGCTTCCGCTACCAGACTTTTCAGCCGCAAATAAATTCGTGGTAATTTGCCGTTTACGGTGATAAGAGAAAATAAAATGCTGCACGAGGACAATTTATTACAATACCCGTCCCCGTGAGGCTGCACAATAACAGGCCAAATTCACGAAACCATTTAAAGTGTACTCCTCGTCTTATACACGTCTTAGCAGATGTCTTGTGACCTACGGGATACTTAGGTGACCTTCCTGGTTGCTGTCACGGTTGTCTGTTTGGTGTACGGCATTACCAAAGCTTTATATTATTAAACAAAATATAAAGCCAACGCAAAGTGGATTAATTATTATGAAAATAAAAATGTAGTAAATTAAATAAGTACTAAGATGGACCAAAAATACCTCTAATTCCTATAAAATAAACTTATTTTATTGCCACCCATCAAGGTGCACAATATGCGTTTCCAAAGCGATTGAAAATGTTACATGGTCATTTAACAATTTTATATATAACTGGTATTTTACTTATATTTGGCACGATCTGTATAGCATTTTGATTCAGTTTTTGTAAGTGAGGCTGTTTCAACTATCAGAACTTTCTCTGTATAGTTGCTAAATTATTTCACATTGTTTTATGTACCTATTTTTGTATCTCAGGAACTGCCATGTTTTAGCACTAAATTATGTATCTCTGTTACAGCACTTCAGAACCAATTGTCTACAAATCTACAAAACAGTTACATTCATTTCTATACTTTGTTGCTATGTACATGTGGTATTTTCCTTACCTGTGAAACATTCTCATTCATTTGTTATACAGGGTGATTTACCTAAGCATGCGGAAAATTATTCAGTGGGCTGTCCCCATCAAAAGGAGTTAACAAAATTAAGAAATAATTTTTTTTTTTTAATTACCTTATTTTTTTTTGTAGAAGTGCGCCGCCTAAGACTAACCTATCTGACGTAATACGGTGCAACGAAATCACTTCCTTTCTTATTTGGTATGGGCAAAAACGATTCTCGCCTATAGGGTACTTATTGAAGGGTCTTGTTCTAGTAATTCTAGAACTTCTTCGTCTACTTCAACAGAACGATTTACTACACGTTCCCTGTCGCCTGGTAAACAAAACCCGGTGTCACGAACTCGTTGCACTGCACTTAAATTTTTTCTCTCATTACGTTTGCGCCTATGGGGAAATTTTCTCCAGGATTTTCGTACAGCCCCTGCAAGACTTTCATTCATTGCACCATAGGTTAATATCATGTCGCAGTACTCTTGCGACGTGAACTCTGGCATAATCGATATTTGCGAATTCAGTTTAAAATTTAACAAAAATGGGAAATGCTCTAAACGGAAGTCGAAGAGTCACTGAACTGAACAGTGAACGCGTGGCGCACTGACCTTAGACAACTAAGACAGCTGATATTATTACCTGCTAAACAAGCAAGCGACACGTGTGTGAACGAGTCGAGATAGCATAACTCACCCGTTCAGAAGCGTATCTTTGCAGGTTTTAATGAAAAAAAATATAATAAATTACCTCGGATCGCTTTAACATTTTACAGAGTCTTTCCCACATAACAGACTTGTATACCATTTTATTTTCCGCATGTTTACATAAATCACCCTGTATAGTGTATCTTACATGATGTAATGTATATATTTACTGAATCGTTATAATATAGTTTGTAAACAATTGTGCAATTTATTACGACAGTTCGTATTTTTGGTTATGTATACAAATTGCAAAGAAACTATCTAATCTGTGGTATGCAACTAATGTTAAACTATTACTGATTAAAGATTCCTTTTATCGATTGTATACCTGTCACTATTTTAATTGTGCGTTTAAGTCTTTCATCAACAGATGGCGATACCTGTACCACTTTACAGCTTTTATTAGTAAAACTATATTTTTCAAGTTTGTATATTGGTATTATATTGTAGACGGTGAAATAAAAAGTTTACCTTATTAGTTAAAATCACGAAGGAATCAGTTGCCTGCCGAACTTGATCTGATTGTGTCTACAAACTTTAACTGTGCGATCCTCACTAATTTATATTACATTTATATATCCACGTTTAGTTGTATTTAACACTACCAGGTAAATTTTATTTATTAGTTATTTAAATTTCAATAGTTTTCCATTTTGTCCTTAATGCAATTTAAATTTCTTTTAAATACATTAAATTCAATCAGTAATTAAAATACTACATGTTACCACATGGTAATAAAATATTCTTTTCTGTCTCATTTTTGGCAATTTATAGTTTGCAAATCAGCTACTACATTAAATTTAATTCTACATTAAATTTAAGTTTAATTCTACATTAATTCTACTTCTAAATTTGTATTAATTCTATAGATTTAAATCTATATTCAGTCTAGTTAATATATTAAGCAGATTTATTTAGCAGTCTTCTGGCATTTACGTTTAATTTTACGTAATTTTGCATTTACGTTTGCGATTATTAATTTTTCCAAGCCGCATGGTTTTATAATGTTTCTCTGCTTTTGTTAAGGTATTTAAGCCTTCGGTTTTGTATCATTTCTACAATCTTCACACATAAACTTCCTTTGAAAAACGCAGTCTTGCAAGAATAAATTGCCAAAGATATTTAGATTGGATGTTCCAAAAAACAATTGGGGCCTGAATTGCAGTACTAGAGCTTTCCACCCTCAACCATACTTAGTCTGGAAATCTAGGAGATTGGTATAATATCCATTATTAATTTTTGTATTAATTATTCTTTGTTCGCTAATACAATTTTATAAACGTTTAATTTCACCTAAATTTATATTTCATACAACTTAACATTATAAAATTTATTCATTTAATATATTTTGTCATTCATTTTATACAATTTTCCTTACCTATAATTTCAGTCTCGTCTATAGGAGACTAGTTTTACGAGAAAAAGAGACAACTCAACTAATTATCAACCACAGATTTCGCCCAAATATCAATTTTTCATTGTCTCTTTTTCTCGAAGAAAACAAAAATTTATTTTTTATGTTATACATTCAAAGAGGGAATAAGTTTCACATCTCTTACAAGTACTCAACGACTCTTTACTCCGGCTTAAACCAGCTAGTCGTCCGCATATGTTGCCTCAATTCTTCCCAAAAATATATAGTCAGGGAAAGAAGGTAACAAAACTAATGCCCTAAAACTTGCGACAGTGCAGAGCTGTCGTGTGTCACTAGTTTCGAGCTTGTTAGCTCTCATCAGTGTGGCATAGGTGAACACACGACAAACCTACACCGTTTTCCAGTCTATCAAATTACACGTCCGCAATTTGTGAATGCCTCCATCTGGTAGCGACTTATTGGAATCTGAGTATTTAAGGACGCTGTATATTCTTGCATTTTTTTATTCCGGAGACCATTTTAAGTTCGATTTCATAGTTTTAAGAAATTTTTTTGAGACTACTTGATTTTTAGGGCCATTTCTATTTTTGCGTCTAGAGTACAGTGAATGCACTCAAATGGGCCGAATGCACCAAAACGATAAGAGAAAAATATAAACGTAAGATTTTTCGAATTGGTTTAGTACCTACGACCAACCAATTATTTCAAATGGTAACATCCTTTAGGCACCCAGTATTAAATACTAAGTAATATTCACGACAAAACTCGTTCTTTCACATAATTCCACATACGAAAATATAAATGCTTAGATCTGGTTAGCGACCATGACCTATAACCTATAATAGGTTATGGGTCCAAATTGTTGGAAAAATAGTTAAAACTAGAAGAAGCTGACAATGATAAAAGAACCAGAAGACTAAACACTTTTAGTGAGCTGCTCAATTTTTTAATACATAATTGAAATATAATGAAAATAAAACAGACAAATAAATAAAAAAACAAAACATCCAACTGCCTCATTTATTTTTCATTTAAAAAATTATTTTTAATGACCAGTGATTTCTTTTTTTTCTTGCGTCGATACATGTATTATAATGTATTTTATCTAACTTTTAAAAACAAGCAAATGAGATTTTTATCCCACTTCTATCTCAGACAAAACTACATTTTATACTTACATCAGTTGGACATTTATAGTAATAATAATCAGCATACTATAACAGCTATTAATGATAGCATCTTGTACTATTTTGATTAACGTAACCAGGATTCGAACCTAGGACTCCACATAAGGATTAAGCCATTGGATTGGTATAATTTCAATATTTTTTATTTAAAGTACGGCCAAAGTGGTATGTTGTAGCGTGGCTACCGCTTGACGTTACTTGATGGTAATTGTTTGCGAAACCATCATAAAGATGCTTTAAATTAGTCAGTAGAACAGGGCACCAGTAAATGAAGTGCACTGGATAGTTGATAGGAAGTAAAACTGTCAGCTGCATGACCCTGATTTGGTATTACCATTTCTAATTACCGCACAGCATCTGTAATTTATGACAAATTGATATTAATTATACCTCGTACAATTTATAATTATGTTGATTAAATTTAATATTCCTGCACTCATACATTTACCTCAGATTAATAATAATTAGAATCATCATGAATATAAACAATAAATCCAGCGAGGCTGTGTATGTTTGTAAACAGAAATTACCATTGCAATAGAAAATGTCAATTATTCAATCATTGTAAAAAAAAAACTTACCTTATACGCATAATTGTGCAGTTTGTCTGCCCGTTAATAGCTTCGGTATGAAAAATAGATGCCAAATGCATAAAACAGGTTTTTTAATAAATATGTAACATTTAAATATATGCAGCATACGCCGTACTGTATTTCACAATATGTCAGTGGCGACTGCAAACACACAGATATCGGCAGTAACTTGTTCGACAACAATTGATATTTTTTTCAAGAAAAAGACTTGCTTTTAAATTTTAGCTCGGTCCATTTTTTAATGTGCAAAAATCAAAATTATTGATTGCTCGGTCCTAGTTTATCCTTCGTTAAAAGTTGAGTAAAAGTGAGTTATGATTTTCTCTCTGTAGAGAATTTCCGATCGTTTGTCGAGTCTGATGATTTTCCGAGTTGCAGTTTTGGAAAATAAGTTTTGTGTGGAATTGGAAAAAATATTGTTTTAGTAATTTCCAAAATACATCCTCTCAACGAACCTCTAAATATGTTCTCTCATAGAACCTCGATATATAATCCGAAAATTGTGATTTGTAGACTTCTTGAAATGGTGTTATCCCGGATGGTCATAAGAAAAAGTGATATAAAGATGAGTTAAAATACACTTAGATGACCCTCAAAATAGAATATTTTCTATCGTTTTACGTACCTGTTTCTCAGGATTGCAATTTTTGAAAATAATCCTCTGTAAGTGTATGCAACACAATGGATTTAAATTAAAATTAAGGCATGAAATTCTCCGTGAAATTGTAAAAAGTAGTGTTTTAATCTTAACAATTTCCAAGATATGTAATCCCAAAGAAACTCAATTTTTTAGACCGTAAATTCACACTTTTCAAATTTTTTGAAACCCGTCAATATGGAGAATTTTCGACCGTTTTTTGAGCCTGTTTCTCAGGATTGCAGTATTCGATATAATTTTTTGTAAGCGTTCAATGCATTATGATTTAAATGAAAATAAAAGAGGATGAATTTTCCGTGAAATTGTAAAAAATAATGTTTTAATTTCAGAAATAATGTATTCTCAACGAACCTCAATATTTGCCTGAAAATCGTACTTTTCAGACTTCTTGAAATACTATTGTCCCTGATAGATTTACTTAGAAATGTTCCAAAGATAAGTTAAAGTATATTTAGATAACCTTTCAAAATAGAGTATATTCGGTCGTTTTTCGAACTTCTTTCTCAAATAACTCTTTGTAAGTCTATCCACCTCAAATGAGTTAAATTATGGCCCTTTTGTCTACAAGTCAAGTTTCCAGTTGAAAGTAATATTTTAATATCAGTTTCCACAATATATCTCAAAAAATCTCAAATCGTACTTTTCATGTTTCTTGGAATGTTGTTATTTCTGATGGTAATACGTAAGTCGTCCAAAGATGAAGTACCTCAAATGACAGTATTTTAGACCATTTATCGAGCCTGTATCTCAAAATTGCAACTTCATATTCCCTCAAAGAACCTCAATTTTTAGCCCGAAAATCGTGGTTTTCAGATTTCTTACGTTGTCCGTGATGATCGTTGCTGCAAAGATTAGTGGTTTTCGAGCCTATACCTATAGCTTTTCGAAAATAATTTTTTGTAAGTGCATTGACGCAAATGAGTTAAAATAAAAGAGGATGTGATTGTACGTGAAAGTTAGATTTTAGTCTTGTTTATTTCCAAAATACCTTCCTCTTTATTTCTGGCCCTAAAACCATATTTTTCGGATTTTCTGCTGCGAAATACCGGAAGGCTAATGCATCAGCTCTGAGCCATACTTCAACCCATAGTCGCTCCCTTGTGTTCTTTAAGAATGCCAATATATGGCTCTGCAATAAAAGTTCCGAGCATTAGTTCTGATATTAATTAATTTTATAATAAGCGGTTTGAGGATGCAAGTCTATAATTCGAATTACTCGGATATTATAAATCATGATTTTATAAACGGTACGCCTATGTGATGTAGGTAATGATATTGTAATAAAAACCATGAATATTGCTATCATAACAAGTTTTGTGCAAGGTTAAACAATACTTGCCAGCAGTGGTAGATAGATGCATATTACATCACATTCTCTTTCTTCATTACTTGAGCTATTCGCACTGCAATTACATGCACTAATTCAAATTATCCAATTTTAATTAATTAATAACCTAACTCAAGGTTTTCGCTGTTGTCGTTACATTGTTTGTGAAACATCTGCTACTCAGCATACGGGATTATTCAAATGGGAATCAACAAATGCATATTAGTAATTATCTACAGTAAAATAGATGAAAGCGACCAATGTTTAATTCTATACGAGAGACCAAAGTCGGGCACTGTCCTGTCAATATCTAAAAATTGAGAGAAATGCCGGTGTGCAGTAAATAGTTGTATGTTATAAAAAACATGATTACATCTCTTATTACCCTAGATTACCCTAAAAACCTAGTTTTTGGCGTGAGTTGAAACGGATAGATCCTCTTGATCGATTTTCAATTGAAAAGATGGTGTCGATTATTTTCAGAGCAGAATAGAGTAACAAATGATTTGATTGGGTTTATCTTAAGGTTACGTTGATGTGAATATTGACAGATGTTTTGTAAATCCTGGTGTTGTTCAGTGTTTGCATTATATGGCTCAAAACAGTGAAGAGACTGGGCATCACAGATGCGAACTGGTTACTAACTTAAATATATCTGATTTATATGTAAGAAACAAAAGAGGACCAAGAATGGACCCTTGAGGGACACATGATATTATTGTTTTCAGATACATACTGACGATGTTCACTCAAATAAGAATTAAAATTGCAGAGATATCCAATCAAATCCATAATAATTTAGATTAGCACAAAGAAGGTGTCAAATGCCTTGTAGTCTAGTGAAACAAGCGTAGCTGCCATATGTTTGTCTAGCGCACTGATGATATTGTCGCTAAGGTTCAGGGAGATGGTTGGGGTGTTACCGAGGGCTCTGGATAGCCTACATTTAGGCCCTACTACGTCCACTCCTACCCTTTCAGCCATCTTAGATCCATCTGTATACCAGATGAGTGACCCTTTTTCCAATCGCGGTGCTTCCATCTTGCTCGTCTGACGGCTTTCGATCAGCATCTTAAACGGACTTGACTGGCATAGTCGGTAGGTTTGGT
Source organism: Leptura quadrifasciata (assembly GCA_963675555.1). Classification (NCBI taxonomy): domain Eukaryota; kingdom Metazoa; phylum Arthropoda; class Insecta; order Coleoptera; family Cerambycidae; genus Leptura; species Leptura quadrifasciata. The sequence goes on along the minus strand of OY776682.1, from coordinate 1,442,376 downwards.
CATGGACTCCAACTCCAGAATCTTTAAGTAACCAACCAGATCGCCTGGATTTAAATTTATGTGCCTGATGCAGTCGTAGGGCACTAAGTGTTGCCTCCTTCCTCACATACAAGTGCAAAGGAAGTAGGTCAAACATTGCTGCTGTGGGACACGAGTACATTGCCCACGTAGTCCCTAAACAGGCAAGGCGTTGAAGTTTCTGCAACTTTCCTTCTTCGGTTTTTGACCACCATACAGTATACTTAGCCACCAATAATATTTTTGTAAAATCATCTTTATATGTTGCAGAAAACGTCTATTATTACCCCTAGGTTTTGACGTGAGTTGAAAAGCAGATTATCTTCATTTATTTTCAATTGAGTAGATGGTGTCGATTATTTTCAGAGCAGAATAGAATAACAACTGATTTGATTGGCTTTATCTTAAGATTATGTTGATGTAAATATGGACAGATGTTGTCCGAATCCTGGTTGATCAAATTAGTGGCAATGTTTGCGTTAGATTTGTCAAAAACAGTGAATATCTAATTTATATGTAACAAACAAAAGAGAGGACCAAGAATGGACCCTTGAGGGACACCTGATGTTACTGTTCTCAGATACATACTAACGACGTTCACTCAAATAAGAATTAAAAAGCTGCAGAGATATGCAATCACATCCATAATAATTAAGCTTAGCACAAAGAAAGTGTCAAATGCCTTGGAGTAGTCTACTGAAACAAGTATAGCTGCCATGTGTTTGTCTAGCGCACTGATGATATTATGGTGCTATGCGCTTTACGAAATCTCGATTGATATGATGGGTATCAGTTGTGTAACAACAGATATGCAGCAATCCTAACCATGACCTATTCTTTCAAAAATTTTGGAAAGAACCGGTAATAGGCCGATAGGTCGCAGATCCTGCGTGGGAGCAGGATTTGCTGTTTGATACCGGGCAAATAATTGCATCTTTCCATATAACACCTTTGGATGCATTTTTGTGGACGCTTCTAAAGGAGAATAATAGGTCTGTTTCAGATTGTCTAAATAATTTTAGAGAAATATATGAGCTTCGTGTTTTAAGTAATTAAAGCCCATTTTGAACAATTTTTATAGTTCATGAACCTCATGCCGACGCTGTTGTAAAATTTTCGTTGTTATTTTGTTATAAAATATTGTTCATTAGTGGAATGATGTCACAAGGAAACCTGCTCTGTTTTGAATGAAATGATGGGTATCTGAAGATCACAAACTCTGAAAATTTCTATTTTAAATCACGATCATTTTATATCTACAGTATCCGGTATATCAACGTATTATTTGAGTAAAGTTAGTACAGCACAGAACTGGACTGAAATAAAGTAGTTTTTTGTTATAAAAACACGCTTCGTTGGTTCTTTGTAATAACGGATATTACAAATACAAATTTTTGTATCTACGATGAGATTTACTTTTAATATTTGACATTTCATACTCAATTACCAGGTTACCATTAAAAATCGAACTACATAATACATTTTTCGTAGCTGTCATCCCGAATGACTGTACAAACTCACAGGTGTTCTAGCGTAACAATTTTTTGTGGGGCCATAAACAGGTGTTCAAATCATCTCGGGGAAAAAATTGCATTTATTTTTAAATTAAACTCGCTGGCCATTATTGGTTTTTGGTGCTCGATGCAAGAAGTGATACCAACTATAAAAGGAGACAAATAATAAAATATATTATTGAATGTTCTTGTTAGGATATGATTAGGCTGATGGTACAGGGGGCCGAGGGGTAGGGGGTAAGTCGACCGCTACCCACACTCCGTTGAAGGTTACCTGAACCCGCCAGAAGATTTCATCCAAACGCAAAAACACTCAGGCCACGAAATAAAACTATATTTAATCGAAATTTATATCCTGCTTCGACAGCCACATCGACAACATTTACATCTACAAATTTAAATACCGTGTAGGTCAATACGAATTTTTTACACGGACATGTGTCTTTTTTTACTTGTACTCTACATGTTTTATACAGGGTGAATAATGGGCCATGTCAAGGGTAGATTCTCAAAGTCAAAATTTAACCGTTTGTGGTTTTCATACTTTCAGGTTTTTGTAATATAAATCACAAAGTAGGCTATGGATTTCAAATTTCTTTTTACTGAAATATAGCTTAGAAAAAATAGGATTGCTGTTTCTAAAACTTTATTCTTCTATAAAAGATATTAATCGGGATATTTGGTGGGGCCCTCGTAAAATAGACAGACGGTGTATCTCGACTATCAAAATTAAAACGGCGCTCGTTTGCTTCTGGAAGCCCTATTATTTGTATTAGTTGATTATATTTTCAAAACTCATTCCGATTGTTGATCGAGGGCCATTAAATTGAAATCCAATGCTTGCATGTGCAAACTGGAATCTTTTCAATATTCTGTACGACGTTTTGTACGCATAATAAAATCCACTCCCGTAATAAAATTATTTTTTCCCTGTTAACTTACGGCTATTTTGTGGTCCTTTGTTAGACTTTATTGAAGTGCGTGTGTTGATTCAACAATGACAAGTTTCTAATAATGCAATTGTAATTAATATGCTGCAGATACAATGCCCTAGTAATTGCCCCGTATTTGTTTAATAGCATTGTATTTAAAAACTGTAACAAAAATTTACACCGCCAGAAATTAACTTTTCCACTTTACTAGGACTTCTGTTTCCCAGTTTATTATAATTTAATTTCAAATGTATAAATATACATTATTTTTTTGAGTTATTGTATAAAACCTACAGCCAAAATGACAAATAAGTAGAAGGAAAAATAAATTCAATAGGTCTAGGAAAGGTGACTGTTATTGTTTATAATAGCAAAGGGATTTAAATTGTCTTCACCACAGAAACAGGGTTCATACGTAAGGTCATCAACATCTTAAAGCAAAGGCAACTCAGAATCAAGTTCTTCGTATCGCTACACTTATAAATGATGGCTGTTTCAAGTTGGCCTTAGGCAAGCAGAGGCAGTCCAAACACCGGGAGCTGCAACAAATAAACAAAAAACCTAACAGAACAAAGATGAAGTCAGATTATCCTCACTTGTACGACTCGTACACGTATCTACGGTCTTCTTCTCCTAGCTCTCTCATCTGTACGTTCGTTCTTTAATATAAACACGACCAAAAAAATATTGACACTACGGTTTACAATAGGTAGGTGGTTGTTAAGCCCAGTTAACATACGTACAAGTAAAAAACTATCTATAAATATTTTATAGTAGTGACTTTTTTGCATAAAAATTTGGAAAAAGTTCATTTTAAACAACACACAACAAAAACACCGGTAAACTCACAAATTAATGTTTGACAAGTTAAATATTTCATTGTTTGTTTTCAAAGCCACCTTAGTTCTTACCATTTAATTACAACAAAATTGTGTTTTCTTATTTTCTTTTAGCTGTAATCTTGGTTTTTTATTTGTCGCACATTTGCATAAGACATGAGAACAAACAGTCATGACAAATTTTGCAGAAATAAAAAGTGCAATAATATACAGGGTGTTCTATTTGAACATCAAAAGTTGGTGCCACTTCCGGAGAAAAAAATATAATTTTTATGCCAAAACGTGACGCTTATTAAACATTGAGTATTTTTTGCTAAAAGTTGAGGATACTTTTTACTTTTTTTATGCAAAAAGCGGAACTATAAAAAATATTCAGATACTGCTTTACTTGAACATATTTTGACTGAGCTGCTTTGTCAACCGTCAATATTTGGAAGTGGGATAACTAATTTATTGTTGGTGAAAGTAACGCACTCAAAAACCTCTACATAATATATTTTATTTTATATGTCTAGTCGATAGCTGCGTTGGTTAAATGCGAAATAGTTGTATGTCCGCGTTTTTTCAATGTGTAACCCCCTTCTGCACAAGCTTCTGGCTTCTGGAATTCGGGGTTTTGTAATTTATATGGTGTTTATTTATTTATTATTACTATTATTTTATTTTTGGTTACAACTGCCTAGACAGAAATCCAATTATAGGGCAGGAATTTTACAAACATAAAAGAACTAAATGATAATTAAAAATAAATAACTTAAGTAAACAATTAAATAATAATAAAAATTAACAAAATAAATATATAATCCTAAAAACCGCTGCCCAAGGAATCACTACTTCCACATCCAAATTTTGTATTCAAGTCTTATACACACTAAATCCCAATGTAATTTTTTACCCCCTTTAATGATAGGGTGGGGGTAGCAATGGTGGTGGTAGAGGGGGTGGCTAATGCCAAAAAATTTTTGGTGGGCCTTGGTTCACTTATACACGCCAAATCCCAATTAAATTTTTTTATTTATTTTCATAATAGGGTGGAGGTGGCAATGGGGGTGGTAGAGGGGGTCGCTAACGCCAAAAATTTTTTTGAGACGTTTCATTCTTGTATACACACTAAATCACATTTTATTTTTTTTTACTCCTTTGCATAATAGTGACGACTTTTCGCACACACCCTAAATTGCAATTTTATGGACTCTTACCTGCTTACTTTGCTTATTTACCCCATTTACCTCCGAACCCTCCAACGGAATTAGATCAACATTTAATCTAGTTCCAGATCTCGTTATAATACATAAATGTACCAAATTTCTAGCCAATATCATAAACGGTTCCAGAGTAAACGTGCGCACAAAAAAAAAGTTACAGACTAGTTAGGCTACTTATAAGCAACCTCAAATATTTCCTTGTATATCATATTGATAATCTACACTTTAAGACATTTAATTGTAAATACCCGTACTATGGCAGTTCTTGGGTAAATTCTACCTGGTTGGGTCAAAAAGATTTAATCCCTAGCAAATTGTTCTTATCTTTGCTGTTGCGACTTATATCTTCGATCTCTTATTTATCTGCGTAACCAATGATCATTATTGTGAATATAACATGTCCAGCAACCTGAAAAATATGGAAAATCTGGAAAAGTTAGGGAATTACAAACAGCCAGGGAATAGTAGAGAAATCACAAAAAATCAGCAAATGTCAAGGAATTTTTACTAAAATTCTGGAAAGATGTGGCTTCAATAGATTTTTTGAATGTTGATTTCTTCGATAATAGGAAATATAAAGAAAAAAGTTAAGAGGCAAATGATATTTTTCATTTTTACTTTTATTATCTTTATTCATTTTAAATAAATCGATTTTTACTTTCTACATTTGCAACTTATTCAAAAACAGTGCGTTCTACATTAAGAATATTCTATAAAGTTATGCAGTTACCTATTGAGCCCTGTTACATCCCTTTTCGATATAAATATGCCGAGATATGGGTAAAAACTTCCGAAAAAATGCATAATCATAAAAATTCAATGTTAAGGTACCGTTTTTAATGAATCAGGTAAAAAATAATTAATAGGATTCTTTTCGGTGCCGCCTGCAGCATTCATTTATCACAGTATCAACTTTGGAGACAGCCATTTGAATATATGTGATTCTTAAAAAAAATAAAAGTTGTATTACGATATTTCAGGTATATTATATGAGCCCGAAAGAATTTTTCCCTGTATTACATGGCTTATGTCCATTAAATAATTTTATATAATAACTGGTATATTACTTATATTTAGCATGATCTGTATAGCATTTTGATTCAGTTCTTGTAAGTGAAATTATTTATTATTATTTTATGTACCTATTTTTGTATCTTAGGAACTCAGTCATGTTTTTTAACACTAAATTATATATCTCTGTTACAGCTTCAGAATCCATTGTCAATGTCAAGTCTGCAGAAACATGTACATTAATTATATTTCATTTTTATATTTTGTTTACTATGTACATGTAGTTATTTTCCTTACCTGTGAAACATTCTCATTCATCTGTTATATAGCGTATCCTGTGTGATGTAATATATTTACTGAATCTTCATAAAACAGTTGTAAACAATTTACTATTTATTAGGGCATTTCGCTTTTAGGTTATGTGCAATAAATGCCATTTATTAAACATAGCCAAGCTTTTGTGTAGAAATTATAGAGTCGACTCACGAAAGGATTTTTGCCTGCCGATTTTGATCTGATTTACACTTTCAAACGTTCATTGTTAGATCCTCAGTAACTTATATTACAATCATATCCACATTTCGTGTGTTTAACACAACCAGGTTGCAAATCAGAATACATAACTTATTAAATTGATTAATAGATTGATTGATTAATTAATTAATTAATTTGTCTTTAAGCATTAATTTATTTCTATGCAGAATTTATTTTTTTGTATAATTACTTTTGCTTATTGAGTACTATTATGTATTAAGTAGACTCTTATTAAGCAATCTTTATAAATCAACTTTCATTGGAATCAAATGCCTTCTTGCATGGATAAATTGCCAAATTATTTAGATTGGGTGCTCTACCAGGCAATGGGGTCCTGAAGTGCAGTACCAGAGCTTTCCATTTTCATCTATACCGACTGGAAATCCAGGAGATTGGTATCAAATAAAATTATTTCAATATTTTTGCAGAAAATATCAAATGCAGTTAATATTTTTTATGGAAGGAGGTACATATTTTGTATAATAAAATTGCTATTTTGTCGTTTTCCAAAATTACACATCCCATTAAATTATTTATTATTGAAAAAGCAATCAAAATGGTTTTTTATTGCGATATTTTGACAATATTTTAGCTAATTTCTATCATAAGAGGATATGATACCTGGGTTTTAAATAAAAATACTTGAATAAACCTGTGACTTTATAGAGTATATTTGATGTAGGACGCATTGTTTTGAGTAAATTTTGAAAATGTAGCATAAAAATTCGATTTCTAAGTAGTGAAAAAAGCCATCACTTGGAAAATGCTGTACTCAGTTAACTACTGTCGAAAATGAATGTGAGAAGTGTAAAATTAATGGAAATTTTGTTAAACCTAAAAACGCCCAATTTTTCAGAAGACTTGCAAAAATTTAATAAAGGTTGATGGCTTTCTCAGTTTAATGTAGTGTTAAAATTGTAATTTATTAACAATCTTATGACTGGAATATTTAGAATATTTGAAATAATCCTGGAAAAGTCAGGAAATTTGACAATTGAAAATTGCTGGGTACCCTCTAATAACATTTTTGAAATATTCCTCAGTAGGGAATTTTGAGCTCCTGAAGATAATTTTGGTGGATTCAGTCTCATAACCGTTTTTTCTTTATTTTATGAGTCTAGATAGCCGGCTTTCCAATCCCTGTCATTGTAGAATACGTTTCGATAATGTCGTCAATACTGTTGGCAAGACTGTCGCATTTACAAAATAAATTGTTAATTATCGACTTGTCCATATTGAATAAGAGGGTAAATTGAACTGGAAGCACAGAGTCAAAGATTTTGTTGACTAGTTTAACATCATGCGCTTTTAATCTGACTATTGACACTGGCTATTGTGATCCAATTAACAATCGTTTTTATAGATCTATATAGATTAAAATCGGCCGTAATTTTAACAACCTCGACAAAACAGGTTTCATACGAAAAAATAACAAGCAACGCGCTTTTCTGTTAGGGGGGAAAAAAAGTAACAAAACGTCGCCTCTTCTACAGAGTTGAAACTCGGGCCTTAGAATTACTGTTTACAATTGAATTATTACTACTAATATTGAAGAAGCCACGAGGTAACTGTTTTTTAATGTAACATTTTCAAGTGTTGAATTATATCATTAATCTTTATTAACTTAACAGCTCCTATCTACTTATCCAAAGGAGTAAACACTACTTGTTGATCTTTAAATTAATCATTTAAGAGATTTTCTTAAAATCCACTGAAATAAATGTTTTAAAAGTTTGCATCCGCTTGTTAAGACCAATTAAAAATTTTAATTTGCTTTATCAACTACGTGCAAGTTGAAGCTTGTTCCACAAAATGAAGTTAGATTAATGTTATCATAACACACATTAATATACACAGTGGATACATCATATTTATCTCTACTAAATGATAGACATTGAAGCACATATTGCTTAATTTTAGTCATTTTTTGGTACACTAATTAGGTTAAAGGGTGAAAAAAATAAAAACAAAAATTTACGTAGAACCTAGCTGCAATACCAACTTCTTTCGTTGATGACAATATTATATTTTTAACTTATCCTTAACTGAAGACATTTTTCCTAGCCTGTGGAAAATGTTTACGATATGTTCTGTGCATAAAAAGCATTCCAAGGAATATATAAAAAATTACTGGCTAATTACTACTTATAAATTATTTCAGTCTAGCGTGGGAAATAAAATATCAAGTAAACAACATGGATACACTTATGCTTAATATATATGTGAAGCATTACTGGGTGGAGTTGATCAAGTTGAAACTTCTCTAAAGCATTTGACAGGCTTGACCATGGCATATTACTAATTCAATTAACAAATTTAACATGAGTTTTGTTCTTTCTTCCCTTTGGGCAACAGAGTACAATATGCTTATTACCTTGCATGCAAAACTGTCGAATTTAACATCAAAACGGGAGTTCCTCGGAGATCAGTTCTTGATCCGCTTTTATTCAACGTCGCCATCAATGATGCACTTACTAACTTACATGCTCGCACCTGCTTTGAGCTGACAACTTAAAAATTTACTACAACGTTGACTATATTGCAACGATTTTATTACAAAATAAGTTAAGGCAATTGATTAAAGAACCTACACAACAGTTTTAGTTATAACTAAATCTGAGTATATAACTTACCAAGTTAATCACACTCCGAGAATATCAGATCATGCAAATATATTAGTAAATTTAGCAATTAAACAAAAATAGTGGCAAGAAGCGGAAATAAAGAAAAGGTATTATAAGAACTTTCCAGAATTTATTAAGCAGTGTGGACTGGGTAATACAATATCAGATATAGATATATGAGCTGATAATTTTGTGAACACTATATATAAGTCACTAGATAAAATGTGTCCTGTAAAGGTAACGAAAGTGCCAACGCAATATGCAGAGAAGAAATGGATAAATCAAGAAAGTCTGGAATGCATGCGAGAAAGGGATCAGAGATATACATCTACAACAATAAATAACACAAATGAAGACTGGGAAATATATAAGAAAAAACTTACTAAGAAGACAAAAACGGGATTATTATAAACGAAAAATCGACGATAATAAAAGGACTAAAAAAATATCTGGAAAACATTGAAAGAAATATGTCAAAACAAACACTATTCAACACCCAAAAAATCCAATTTAGGAATAAAGTAATTGAAAATGACATTATAATAGCTAAAAAATTTTATGAATATTTTGTAGGTCATATTAATGAAATTATTGAAAGTATTCGTAAACAAAATAGGTATGAGTTACATAAAGTAAAAAATAAATTAACAGAATTTAAACCTATTGAAATGCCCAATTTGAGAAACATTATATCTGACTTACATAATAAATTAGGTATTGATGGTATATCCATAAGAATTATAAAAATGCTTTTGAGGTAGTTGGTAATAGATTTTTATATGTTATTAACAGCAAGCAGAAAGGAATTTGTCCTAATAACTGGAAAATATCGGTAATTACACCCATTCAAAAATCCCGATTACAATAATATCTGAAGAATTTAGACCTGTTAACATATTACCAGAGTATATGAAATTTTTTTAGAATTGATAGTAAAAGAACAATTGATCACACACTGTATGGATAATAATATTTTAATAGAGAATCAATCTGGATTCAGATAGTCATTCTTGTGAAACCGCACTTCAATTCATTATATCGTATTGGGTAAGACAGTGAGTAAAAATCAAGTTATAGTTGCAGTTTTCATAGACTTTAAATGTGCATTTGAGACGGTGAATCGGCAATTATTGGTATCGAAATTTAAAAAAATGGGCATTGGCGGGACTGTACTTAAATGGATTGAATCTTACCTAACTGTAAGGAAACAAAGAACAAGAAATTTAAATAATGCATCTAACGTAATAGACAATGACTTTCGGAGTACCACAAGGATCAGTGTTAGGACCTTTATTATTTCTGCTGTTTATAAATGACATAGTAAAATTAATAAAAAATTGTAAGGTACACTTATTTGCATATGACACGTTAATTTATTTTTATGAAAAAAGGAAATGGAGTTATTAATGTTATCAATCAAGATTTAAAAGATGTATTTGTTTGGTTTTGTGATAATAACTTAAAAGTAAACACCGATAAAACCATAAAACCAAATATATGGTTCTCGGCAAAAAATATTTACTAAATATAAAGTTGGGCAAAATATTGTATTAGATAATAAAAACGATGATATACAACAGTTGCATAAAATACAAAACAAAACTATGAGGATAATATTAAAATGTAACAAATATACAACCATAGACACAATGTTAAATTTTTTAAACGTTAGACAACGTATAGTTTTAAAACAATTTATATTTAAAATAAAACATGGTATTGCTCCAAGGTATTTATATAATAAATTGAGTTTTGTACCAGATACTCATGGATATAACACTCGTAGTGTAAATTATAGTGGTAGACCAACATACTATTGTGTCATACAAATGGTTGGTAGCTTTAAGGATCTAAAAGCCACTTTTGACTGCATTTTTTCGCTCTTAAGTCATTATTGAGCATTCATTAAGAAAATCTAATTTATTTGCTGGAAGAGTATGCTGACGTTTGAAGAAGTATACACTATGTCCCAAATTGGGGGTGCATGCATTGCTGTCTCTGTTATTATTAGAGATAGAGAGATATTTAAGAAAATAGGGCTACATTTATTTCTATACAATAATAATTATTTTTCTTTTCTCCTGTAACTAACATAGTAAGTCTTCTTTGTGTGAGTAACTACCCGAAATAAATGGAGATAATCCCATGCGCTGGATATTATGTAAAGTGTGGAGTCTACAATACCTTTAATCTAGTGCGTATTCGCGCTATTACATGATTACAAATCTAAAACACAATAGTATTGCACAAGCTTTAACTCAAGGCGATGTTGCCTACCGAATCCAACCTCTCCCTCCTATCGGTGGAACAATAATTATTATCTCGGTAATGTCAACATAATGACTTGCATCAACTGCAATAAATATGATTAACAACTTGTCTTAAGGATTTACCTTGTTGCCGTAATTAGTCTGTACAAAGTATGGTTTTATTAAATAAAAGTGAAAAGGTCCCTTAAGCAAGTATTGACAAGTCCTAACGGGGCTGTGTAACAGATATTTTGTGGGCGTTTCAGCTCAAAAACTATTATGTATTCTGAAGAAATATTCTTGTGCATATGTTTACAAGATAACATCTTTTGTTGTGGTGTGTAAATACATTTATACTATTTAAGAGTATCTGGCTTACAGTATAATAATAATGTGTAGAAATAAATTTTAATAAGAGCAAACTCGAAAATTTAATAAAACTTGCTGGTTCTGAAAATAAGAGGAAAATGAAAATATAAGTAAGTAACTATAAGAAAATTTCCGTCAGTATTTACGTTGTAAATAGATAAAAGTAATATTTATAAACAGCATTCATTGTTTTAGAAACATAATAAATATCGGATAGATGCCAATTAAATCAGATTGTAAATGGACACGTTTTGAGAGAGATGGCAGAGATCAAAATGTATATGAACTGAAGCAAAAACATTTTTTTTAAATAGCAATCTCCAAATTTTATGTTAAGTTCATGATTATTCATGTGTGAAACATGAAATTTTTAAAAAATGCATTTTCAAATTGGCAAACGTGCAAAGTAATGTCAATCCATTGAAACATTTATAAACTCGTTTATTTACTTCATGGTTTGTACCGGCGTTAATCTGCTGGAGAGCGAATGATTTGAACGCATTTCGAACTTTGTCTTGACAACTCTTTTTTGTCATTAAAGGACTATCATGAACAATATTATTTACATGACACTATACAAAAAAGTCCAATGGGATCATGTCCAGAGAACGCGGGGGCCACAATTGGGGTTTTATTTTTAGGGGCGAGCGTAGATGCACCTTTATGTACATACTTCGATATGCGATGTAAAGCATGTAAAGGTTAATACTTGGATGGGCGACCGTTTCAAAGAAGACCGTGTCCTCACCTCACATATCTTCCAGCGGCTTGTATATCTCTTCTTAAGAGCGCTCCGGATATAAGCCGGAAAGACGGTGCAAATTACTCTCATATAAATCATTATTTTAAAAAACGGCTTTCACTAAAAGACATTAAAAACATGTTACAATGTGGGACGATGAGAGAAAAAAAAGTATATATAAAAAAATAATTTTTTTTTCTTCTATTATCGATTTGCAAAAATAATTTTTATCGTCCCGCATAGGTATCATTAAAATAAACATTTTCCCTTTTGTAGAACTAAAATAAAATTAGCCCTAATGTCCTCAAATGCACAGAGAAATTTAAAGATTAGGTATAATAAATTTGTCCAATGTCATATTCTACTACATTTCTATCTCTCGCCTTCCAAGCACACCGTACATTCAGCTGCGTCATTTTATTGACGTGAAGTCATTTACAATTAAAATTGGAAGCATGGGTGACTAATACACTCCAACCAACTCTTAAGGGAAGAGGTTCGGCAAAATTCCTGGTTGGGGGTAGCTCGTCTAAAGGCGTAGGTGATAGGCCTCAGTAGCGGAAATAGCCGACGTTAAATAAATGTTAAAAAAAAAGTTATAGCCAAAAATAATAAATATTTCCTTATCGGATCTCTCTCTCTCTCTCTCTCTCTTGGATATGCCCTTATGCCCACTTTAATATGAAAACTTTTTGATTACCCAATAATTAAAACAATATTTATTTAAAAAAACACATGCACACGCACCTCATAGTTTTTGCCTCTTTAATTTTTGCACTTATAAAATGGCAAATTGTCTGACTGGGCGTGCATAAATCTCTTGTCGGAATCTTTGTCTTTATGCTTAGTAGTTTCAGAAATACAGATACTTTAAGATCGTCGTAACATCCTGTATGTATGTATAATATATTTATTTTATTCAACTCATATGCTTGTTTTCTCCGCTATTGCTACCAAAGAAGCTCTAAAAATTGATATTAAAGCTATTGAATATCACATTAAATAAATTAATAAAACGTCTAGAGAGAGACGAAATACTACAAGAATTATTTTGGTTAACAGTAAACCTATAAAAATGTAAATTTCCCATTGTATACAATAAAAAAACCGTTTACATAGAATAGTGACCTGATTTGTGGGCCAGGGGCAGGTAAATATAATTGACAGCTATCGTTCCAACGACCACGTGTTCTGTCCGTCCCATCTAAAGTCCAATCTCTCATCAATCTTGGCCAGCGTTAAAAAGAGCAATAAGAAATAAACTCAACATGATTAGAAAAAAAAAAAAAAGAGAAACGGGTCTTGTCTTCTATATTATTCTGTATTCACTTTGTATACGCTAGCTTTTGTAACACTGTTGCCGAGTCATACTGCCTGCCATAAAAAATATTATTTAGTAGTGAATTTAGCAAAACGATAGGAAATGTTGCTTGTGATAGTTTTCCTACTAATTACTTGAAGTGAAATGGCAGTATGGAGCTGTTTTTATTTCTTATTTTTTTTTATGAAGCAGCGTATTTACTTAAGGAGCTAGACTTCAGTGTGGTTTTGATCTGCTGAAGCTGGGCCATATCTGTTATTACAAGGTGTGTTCGACAAACTATAAAAATTACAATGAATCTTGTTCACAAGTATTTTCTAACGATGTGTCACTGTGATGCATTAAAATTCATTTTTATTAAAATTAAACTGGGGAAATAGTTTTGTGTTTACGAAAAAAATTTAAAATTGATGTTAAAGGTTAACTATTGAAATTCTGTAATGAAAACTGTATTTTGTTGTGCAACTAAAAATGTCTTTCTTCCGAGTCTGTAACTTTAAATATTTGCGATGAGTGGCACAAATCTTTAGAGAACAATTATGTAATAAATTGCAAATCGCGCATGGTGTCCCATAAGGAACAGTTCTTAGACCAACTCTCTTCAATTTATGCATAAACGATATTTAAGTATATATAGTATATAAATTGTGAGTTACAAAGTAAACAAAGTAAATGAAATCAAGTATTTAAAAGTAATTATTGATGAATGCACAACATCAGGGCGGTTGTCGTGATTAAGAACATTAAAAAGAGACGTAATAAGGTCCACTATTATTGAAATCGAATGCTCTATAACGGTTTTACTTCTTTCTTTTTGGAATTACAACCATCTGTGTGTTTTCCCTACTTAGATCTATCGTCCGTCCTTCATCTTCATCATCTTCGCAGTTCTGTCACACTTATATTATATTATTTCCTTCAGTCTTTCCAGCAGCTGGTCTAGTCTCCATCAGTTTCTTTATTTCCTGTCCCTCATTCATGAGGCGTCATATTCTTTGAGCCTTAATTTAGCTCAATATCAGCTTCCTCTGTCGAACTGCCTAATTCCTTATTCATCCGTATGAGCCCAAAGATTTTTCGTATGACTTCCTTTCGAATATTCTTAGACTCACCCTTGCGTCGTCTTACCGATGACATAGGTTGCCTCATTCTCGTATACAAGGCATTCTTACGGCTATAATGAGCAAAGTTGTGGCATTCATTTCTCAGTACTGCTTTCCAGAAGTCCTTAATATCGATGGAACATTTGTTTTGCTCGATATAGAAAAGTTTGGGGTTAAAACAGAGGCATTAAAATTATTTGTACACTTCCTCTGCCACTGTTTATATCATCTCAACTCCTTTTATCAAATTTCTTATGTATCTTGTCGTTGTAGTGTTAAAAATGACATTTTTTATTCACGCGCAATTTTACGAACATTTTTTTGTTAATCTGTGTTTTTATTATAATCTCAGACACGCAAATGTTTCAGAAAAATATGACATGCAAAACGGTTAAAAAACCATTAGGCAACACTGTGACGAAGGTATCGTGGTATTGAGGGCGATGGCATGGTTGGGTTGACCTCGCGAGGGGTGCATTGTGTCGACATGTGAATTATCCCGTCTCGTCCCGTCGACCCTGCAGCATCAGGAGCAGGTAGGGCTGCCTGCACCTGTTGTTCCTCTCTTCAACTCCCCCTTTTTCTACTGTGCACTACTTATAAATTATAACAACGTGCCTTCTACAAAAGACATTTTGCCCCGGATTATCGTTTTATTTTACGTTTGAGGTTCAATCAGCTTAAGTAAAGGCACAGTTTTCAGCAATGTTCTATCAGTCGTGAAGGATTTGCAAACGATAATATGAATGTCATTTATAAGGAAATTAATTATTTTTTGGTAGTACAGGGTATATAAAAAGTGAGAAATTTTGCGTATATAACTTACTAAGCAGCGCTTCTTTCAAGAAATAATAGGTTCTAGAGTTTTTCGTCTTGTGGTGTTCTTTAATTTGATACCTCACAAGATAGTTTTCAACGTTTAATTTTTTTAAAAGTAATGTGGCGCCCTAAATGCGCTATTTTTCAAAATTACATACAATAACTGTAGAATTCGATAGCTCCACATGAAAAACTCAGAAGCGTAAGACCTAGGTACCTAGCAGGCCATTCCATTCCACCTCTTTTTACTTACTCGTCTGCCGTAGTTTATTTATAATACCATTATTTCCATTTGGAAAGAGAGCTGCTAGTTGTGGTAAGAATAATCAATTACGTTTTGAATTACCTCAAATAAATTTTGTTCGTCATTTAGTGAAAGATAATTCAAGTATTTAAGAGTTATAATCGATATTCCACAGTTCTTACATACCTTGTATATTTATATATATTTTATATAAAGAAGCTGTATTTGATTGGCATATTAATTTTCCTCAACATTTTAAGAAATTTGTGGTAATTATCAAAAACTATCAGGACCTTTTTTGAAAAATATTTTATCTGCTTTAAAATGCTTTTATCAGATTTATAGAAGTATTTGAAAAAATAAAAATTAAATTTTTTTATTGTATAATTTGTTCGCCATGCTTTTATCTTCATATTAGTATTGTAATTTTTTTCGTATTTGGCACATTTGAATAACAATTTTTTAAAAATCTTTTACGTAAATTAATATTTTCTTTTGTTGAGCTTAATGAGGGATTATGTGAAAATTCGAGCTGCAACATCTACGGCCTTTCGATAGATACTCATATTGCGTGGATTTTATGACAAAAGAAATCGAAGAAGGGGACGAAGTTTGCTCAGAACTTCATACATGTCGTTGTACCGTTATCCTGAATATTTATGCCAAATTTAAAATCCATGGTATTTGTAAAAATGGGTCAAATTCGCCTGCAGGCTTTAACTAACAAATGTACTAACTAGAGGAGTATAATTAAACAGCTGTAAAAAGGACGAATAATGATGATTTTAGATCTAACTGGATGACGCGGCGTGTAGCGCGAAAATATCAATTCTATCCGATTACTTTAAAAGGTTATTTATTAAAGCGATTTTTTTTTCTTATATTTTGCGCCATTCCACGTTGACGTGCCCTAGTACTGTTTATAAAACATATTTGCCCATTTTTGTTATTTATTTATCCATGACCTTAGTGATCCCGAACTTTACAGTTTCAATCGCTCACTAATTACTTCCCTACCTGAGGTCGATAGCTACCTGCTCGTTGGGTACCTGCAACAATATTAGTACTGATAATGATAAAGTGTAGAAATCAGTGCTACACGAAGATTTTAATAGAAAAGGGTTCGTGTATATATTGTCGTGGTCAACTACCTCTGGCAGGCTGTTGCCACATGTTTCGTCAAAACAAATCGTAATTGGTTCCGACCAACTGTATGTCGATGCACTTGGTTGGGTCTAGGATCACCGTCGGCGCCGCCGATGGATTACGACCGAAGGCAAAGGCAGAAGAATAAGCGATGTATAATCTAGCAGGTCCTGAGGCATAAAACCAAAGTAAGAGTATCGAGCGTCAGTACCAGCGGCAGTACTGGCAAGACGTAGTAAACCACGTGTAGGGCGAACCTAAGACGAGTTGGCAATGCAGCATCGTTCTCCTCAGCTGACACCTGCAGCGTGTATCACTGCGGGGGCGGGGAGCGGGCGATCGGGCGCTCGACTCCGACCCGTGCAGCGTGCACTCGCGAGTCGGCCACCCTGCACCCCCTCGTCCCGCTAACCGTCACAAATCCCCAGGACACGACCAAGATATACACACTGTAATCATCTCTAGCACTTGGTTGCCAGATTTCAAGCTGTGTTGCAGCCTGTATCTGCGCATTTAATCGGAGCTGGGTGCATTGGCGGTCGCGGGGGCGGAGCAGCATGGCGTGATGTCCGTGACGTCACCGAGCGGGGCTACGCGGGGAGACGGGCACCTCGGCCACGTGTTCCTTCGGTTCGGTCCAGCCTGTACTACGCGACCCACAGATCAAGGACAGTTTTACGAGCTCCTGCATATAGTACTTGTTGTCTTATTGTACATTAGTAAATGCTCCATGCAGCGCGCGTTGTGCACAGCCCCGGGCGGATTTGCTACAACCAAGGCCACTACAATCATATCTTGCATTAAGACTATTATTAAACAAAATAACTGATTTGCATTTATTCCTTATAACTCGGTATTAATAACAAACGCTGTTATCGCACTGCTCGCTGTTAGCAATTTCTGCTCCATTTTTTTTATTTGTGACCACTTCTTCGTCCCGATGCCTTTTTGATCATCTTTGACTCTCGCGGCTGTTAACTGCGCCGCAATTGTAGATTGTGACCACTGCATATCTAAATATTCCTCGGCTGTGCACTCGAACTTGTGCCATACGAGCATTAAATACGACAACAGCTTCGACTTGGTCTCGGGGTCGGTGCACGTTGCACCTTCAAGTGGAAAATTAGCGCCAGATATTTAACCTGGTTGACCTTCACTGATCTTTCTTATTTTTAGAACTCTGCTGATACGTCGCATGTTCTCTTGCCGCTTATTACAAATAAACAATAGTTAATTATCGGCTATAATTTTAGGATTACTGCCATTTTAGATAAGATAAACGGGTATTTCGCGCGTAAACAATGCCAATTTTGTAACTAATTATACGTACTTTCTTATTCCGTTCGGTTCTACATAAATAACAAGTACTAGGTCAAGGAATAATAAGGCTATACGACGTGTATTCATTTTAATTGTACCTGCTCCCGGGAGGGTCATCAACTTCTTCCAAGAGTCTTTCAACTTTTTGTCGTGGCGTATTATCCAATATTAATTAACATAAAACATGAATCCAATTATTCATCCCTCCCAAATCAAGATCTCACCCAGTCACAACATCATTAAATTGAGTTTATTACCATCGCCATTGGCAAATGTTAGTTTTAATTGAATTACAACTACCGCTACGGCACGACAATTATTATCCATCCTCTGTAGATTTTCTAGACCTAAATAAGGCCCATTAAGTTATTGCCGTTTGGTAATTGTGTAGTTACTATAAAACGTACATTAAAAGTCGTACAGGCCAGGTGTTTTTTATGTATTGAGTGAAGGGCAGTGGGAAGATCAAGTTGGCCAGGTGGGGGCGGATGAACTTGCATTGCGTTGACCGGTAGCAGTGGATCGGGATTGTAGGCTAATGCTCCCGCGGGACCTAGGCCAGGGGGTCGCAGTGACTTTGAACCAACTGAGAAGTAAGATTTCACTCGCTCCTCTCTTACTAACTACGCTTCGCATTGCAAGTTGCATATCACTTGCTTCTGCTTGCAGCATCAGGGGATGCAGGGGCTTTATGAGACCTACTGTTTCTGTATTCTATTGATTACACATCTGCATCCTAATGTAGGTCAAGCTATTCTTATTATTAGAATTGATTGCCTCCGTATTACGCTACGTCACTTGTTAAAGTTTTGATTTATTTATGGTTCGTTTGAGATAAAGATTAAATGGTATAGATAACAAACCGTATGAAACTATTAAAGTAGATAAGTTGGTCTAACAATGGGACATTTTACAACATTTTTAAATGATTAGTATTATAAAAATGTATGAATAAGTACCTCAATATGATTTCCGAAAAAATAGTCATCAATTTTCTGAAAAAATATAAAATAATTGACACTTGGCGCCAATAATAACAATAATAATAATTTCTTTATTTAGAGAGTAAGAGTAACCTATTAAAAGGTACATTTGTAGAGCATACTATAACAACATTAAAATGTTGTGTAAAACCCTATTTCACTTTCAAAAGTTTATGCATTACATTCTTTTTAAATTTTAAATAATTGTTACATTATTTGATATGCTCAAGAAGTTGATTGAATAAAATGAAACCTTTATTATAAAACAACGTTTTGGCTAATCTGTTTGATTGAGGAGTATCTATAAAAAGTCTAGTGTATATTTCCCGTATTATATGTGTGCACATTTGTCATATATTTAATTTTGCTTCTTAAATATGGAGTCAATTCGTTTTTTATTTTAAAAATCTTATCTAGTGCTCTAAAAAGAATTCGAACTGTTTAACATTCATGAAATGAAGTACTTCAAGCATTTTATTTATTAGTGTGTATTTGTTACATTTCAAAATTATTTCCATGTCTTTGTTTTGCATAATTTGAAGTTTATGTATTTCATTTTGGTTTACGTTAAATAGGTTGAACAAAAATTGATGCGTGGGCTAACTAAAACTTTTATAAAGTAAAAATTTTGTAGATATGCTTAAACAATTGCGTATTCTTCTAAAAATATATATACTTTTGACATGGTAACAGAACGACATGGATTCGGAATCACTGAGGAATCATGTGTAGGTAAATACGATGGAAAACAAGTTTACCGCCGTCCATACCATGCATGAGAATCAGTACTGCACAACCTCAATTCGTAATAAAGAATTTTATTTAGTCGGTTTTCGAGGTAGTTGCTAAATTTACGCCCCTTGCGACGTAATTTGATATAGTTGCACAAATCGCGCTCCGTGGGATGTCATTTATTGCAGTTGCAATAATTACGATTTTTATGATAGTTTTCCAATATGAAATTTTTGTTATACTTCCAAAAAATAAATTTCTTGTTCAAATTCCAAAAACTTTCTTACTAGTTCCACAAAATATCTGTGTTTCATGCAAAATATTTCCATCAGGCCATCAGAGGACTGGTTCGACGAAGAACGCCAAAACATAATAACAAGAAAAAACGAAGCACACACGGTTATACTATAGAGAACAATACGAATGTTATAGCCTTAGAAAGATACAAAGTACTAAGAAGAGAAGAAAAATAATGGCAGAAGCAAAAAGAAATAAGTTGAGCAAAACATTCTGGAGAGCTGGAGGCACGCTGAAACCAAACGGAAACAAGAAGTTTGACCAAATATGAGAAGATAGTTTAAACCAAAGATTAACCCATGAGATAAACAGGGAAACATGGGTAGAACACTCCAGAGAGTTGCTCAATGAATCCATTAAATACCTCAAAAACAATAAATCTCCGGTAGTGATGGCATTCCAGCTGAGATATATAAGAAGCATGGAGGATAAAATTAAGCTAATTTCATTTGGAAAATTATTAAGGAGGCCTGGGAGAATGAAGAGATGCCGCGGGAAATGGAATATCCGCCTTATCCGTAATTTCTCTGTTATCTACTTCCTATTCTACTTTCACATTTTTTTGTCATACGTTTTGTGTAAATTTATAAGATTTACTTCCAAATAATAACATTATAATTCCTAATTCCTTTAAAAAATGTGTGTGAAATATAGAAATGTATATACAATAATTATTTGTAACGAAATTGGGCAAAGTATAAGTGTTATGAGAAAATTAATATAGAATAAGTTCACTATTTAGCATCCATCTGAAATAGTTTTTTGCCACTTGGTACTTGCCGCTTGTCATTTGGCGGTTGTCTCAGGTCTTTGCATCCCTATTATAGTCCGAGAGCTGGCAGTAAAAACAACTTCCTCATAATTACCAAAGGTTTGAACTGACACGTCAGTTCTACTTTAGATTGTAATTTTAAAACCGCCCGTTTGCCGGGCGTAAGTGGTCGCTTTATTAGATTAAAAAAAAAATTAAAAGTAGCTCATAACTACCCAATTATTACCAACATAAATGTTTTATGAAAATGGCCTAAGATCTTTTGAAATCGTAAGCGTCTGCCATTGGGAATGGTCGCTATTTCGGAGCAGACGCTGCCAAATATTTAAAAAAAAAAACGCCATGAACTTCCTCACATGTTATCGTCGTTATTTTTGTGCCAAAATATTACTAAATATGTTACCAACTATAGTTTAAAAAGAAATTTTTGGCAGACGGTCGCATTCAAATCGCAGACGGGGTTTTAAGTTGAAAAGTAAAAAAAAAATTGTCTCGACTCAACTGCAAATTTTAGCTTATAAAAGATACTTATTTCGATTAAAGAATATTTTTTATTGTGGTAGTAAAGAAGACGTATAAAGAACACTTCGGCAGATGGTCGCATTCAAAGGACAGACAGACGGGACTCAATTACTATTAATTTATTAAAGTATGCGTAATATAATATTATTTAAAAGGGCCTCGGGAGTATAGAGTTCCTTAAGCAAAAATTTTATGTAAAAAGAAGATAGTGATATAATACTTATTGAATATTTATTTAATTTTAAACACTCAATAAAAACAAGAAATAGAAACAAAAATAAAAAAATAGAAGCGAGAATAATAAAACACAAACAAAATCTATGTAGCCACCGATAGAAATAAATAATTATGATTATGAAAATAAAAATACAAATTTAATGTACTATTCATCATCATCACTACTTGCATTGTAAAATACGTCATCTTCATCAATATCCAGAGCTGGGATTTTGCAAATTTCTTCGAGTGTAGAAGGGGTTTGTGGTCCAATAAACCATTCCAGTTGGTATCTTCCATCCACTAAAAGCCAGCCATGTTCTTCAGGATAAAAAAAAATAAGATTAGTCTCTGTTGCATAATTCCAGATTGCACAAACTTGATTAACTCTTTTTATTTTATTTATTAGTACCCTTCGACTTTATCTAATGGATTTCTTCCTTGGGATACAGTACCACCATGGTTTCTAAGAGACAAATCTAACCTTGCTGCATTAAAACTATTAGCATTATGCCTACCATACATGCGGCACACGATTTTTTCAATGCTTTCAATTTGCTCTTCCGATATATCCTGGGAATGGCCAAAAGAAGCTAAAATGTTGGCAATATTTGGATCTTTCTCAATAATGTTAAAAGGCATTATTTTACTTTACCTTTATTTCTTAATAATTTATATTCATTATTAAGAAATTATACAGAACATCAAGCAAAAGAATAGATCTAATTTTTGATAAGTGTGTAGTGCCATCGTTAAAAGACATCGAAAGAGACAGAAGAGCAGGGATATCAGGAAGGGATAATATGTTTAATATTGTTGAAGAAGAGCAGAGTTTTTAGTGAAATGCTGGAAAACATGTATTCCTCCGGGTATTTTAGGAGACAAAATTCTTAGAGTAAATTGTGAAGATATTTGTTACATGTTTTATGAGATTGATGGACTTATGAGTTGTGAAATTGATGAGGATTTATATTCTAGTCATCATGAAGCTGATAATAGAATTCTATTTCATATATCTAAACTACCAGAAAGCATAAATGTTGTTTTACGTGCCTCCGATACCGATATATTAATAATAGCAGTGGGAAATATGCACAAACTAACAAATAGAGCGCATATTTGGATAGAAACTGGACTTCAGTCAATAAATACTTTGAGATACGTTTCTGTTAAATATACACAAATTTAGGAGACATCCTTTCTTAAGCTTTACCTGCCTATCACTTTAACAGGCAGTGATTATATTGCTCGAAAAGGTAATAAAATAAAGCCTTTTGACATTATTGAGAAAGATCCAAATACTGCCAAAATTTTAGCTTGTTTTGACCATCCCAGGATATATCAGAAGAGCAAATTGAAGACATTCAAAAAATCGTATACCGCATGTATGGTAGGCATAATGCTCATAGTGTGAATGCAGCAAGGCTAGATTTGTTTCTCAGAAACCACGGTGGTACTGTATCCCAAGGAAGAAATCCATTAGGTAAAGTTAAAAATGTTGATGGGAGCTTGATGTCGCCTTGTCAAAAGGTACTAATAAATAAAATAAAAAGAGTTAATCAAGTTTGCGCCATCTGGAATTATGCAACAGAGGCTAATCCAAATGTTTTTAAATCCTGAAGAACATGGCTGGCTTTTAGTGGATGGAAGATACCAACTGGAATAGTTTATTGGACTACAAACCCCTTCTACACTCGAAGAAATTTGCAAAATCCCAGCTCCGGATATTGATGAAGATGACATATTTTACAATGCAAGTAGTGATGAAGATGAATAGTACATTAAATTTTCATTTTTATTTTCATATTCATAATATTATTTATTTATTTTTATCGCTTGCTACATAAATTTTGTTTGTGTTTTATTATTCTTGCTATTTTTTTTATTTTTGCTTCTATTTCTTCTGTTTTTATTGAGTGTTTAAAATTAAATAAATATTCAATAAGTATATCACTAGCTTCTTTTTACATAAAATTTTTGCTTAAGGAACTCTATACTCCCGAGGTCCTTTTAAATAATATTATGTTACGCATACTTTAATAAATTCTCTAATCCTAATAAGTATCTTTTATAAGCTAAAATTTGCAGTTGGAGTCGAGACAATTTTTTTTTATTTTTCAACTTAAAACCCCGTCTGCGGTTTGAATGCGACCGTCTGCCAAAAATTTCTTTTTAAACTTTGGTTGGTAACATATTTAGTAATATTTTGGCACAAAAATAACGGCGATAACATGTGAGGAAGTTCATGGCGTTTTTTTGAAATATTTGACAGCGTCTGCTCCAAAATAGCGACCATTTCCAATGGCAGACGCTTACGATTTCAAAAGATCTTAGGCCATTTTCATAAAACATTTATGTTGGTAATAATTGGGTAGTTATGAGCTACTTTTAATTTTTTTTTATTTTATAATTACAATCTAAAGTAGAACCGACATGTCACTTCAAACCTTTGGTAACCATGAGGAAGTTGTTTTTACTGCCAGCTCTCGGACTATTATCTTCTGATTGGCTCTCGTTCCATAGAAAAAAGATTAATTTCAGGTCAAACAAAAAGAATATCCTCCAGAAAACAATAAAAATTTTAAATTTTTATTTTGAAAGAAATTCTATGCATTTCTTGACAGACCAAAAGAAAAATGGTGTCAATCAGTTAATATTATCTGAAAGCATCAACAATGATTAAATTGGACCCGCCCTGTACGACGTACAGAACATTTTTGGTAGTAGATATAGTTCTCAAACAGTCAGAGGAAAACACTTCGCATAATTATTCACGATTGACATCGTCCGACAGTAACGTTTGTCGGTTTTATTGGTTGCTGCATCTGTGTTAACCCATATCAATGCGTATTAAACATTTGTTTCATTTAGTATGACTGCAGGGGATTTGTTATACGCTGAAAAAAATATTTATATTTATTATTATCAAGTCATGCTTATAATTAAGTGTAGCTCGAGGTGATTTCCAGTGGATAAAAAAAACATTCCCTTTAATAAATTCCATATATGAATTATAATTTGTTTCCTTGAGCAAAAAATATTTATAAAACTTCCCATCTCATAAGAATTCTATTAGCATTTTGATTGCGTTTGTTCATACGTATTCTGATTATGCAATAAATACAAAGGCCATTAAGCAAATATTTTTATGTGTATAATAGGGAGAAAAATAAAATTGAAAAGGCATTCTTATTTTTCAAGATTTAATTTTACAGCGAAAAATACAGAGGACGAAGAAAATGGTTGAGTTTTTAAGATGATCGCATATTTCTACTATGTTTTGTGTATAAACAGCGTGTCTCAAAACAAACGTATGAAATTCATAACTTTTTTGCTGTTATAGAAAAACATGCCAATTCATAATGTGAGATTAGTCTATTTGTACGTAATAAAAAAAATATTGACACTTCGCATATTATGACGTCATCAATATTTTTTTAATGTGACACCTTGTATTTTATTATAGAAATTGATAGCCCCTTTACGAAGGAATTCAATGATATACATTTTTTTTTTGGAAAATAACATACTTAGCAATTAATAAATTCTATTAAATTACCCCTCTAAGTCTAGGAGATCTAGATTTGTCTGAGTAAAGGAGAGGCCCTACAGTTTATAGTGGTATTCGAACCAATTCTTGGGGATAATTTTACAGTTGAAAATTATTCATCATCATCATCATCTCCAAAGTAGGGACTTCATTTTCTTGATAAAAATTATAAACTGTTCTTCGGATAACGTCTTTTGAATCATCGTCAATTTTTCTAAATTTTTGATTTTTCCGTTTTCTTTTAACAGTGATCTACAACAAGACCTTTTTTAATATTCAAATATTTTTTTATAATACCTGTA
Organism: Leptura quadrifasciata; assembly: GCA_963675555.1. Classification (NCBI taxonomy): domain Eukaryota; kingdom Metazoa; phylum Arthropoda; class Insecta; order Coleoptera; family Cerambycidae; genus Leptura; species Leptura quadrifasciata. The sequence goes on along the minus strand of OY776682.1, from coordinate 1,417,012 downwards.
TTCGTTATTTGACTATTTTCTCTCTTTAAACAGTTATAAATGTTTAAAAGAAGACGCTGGGTTTACACATGTAAATCTTAATTCTTATACTCTCAACTCGATTGTCCTCAACATTTTCTTTGCGTAAATTTTCTTCTGTATCAAGTGGTCTCCAAAAAACCATTTTAAAAATATTTTTTTGAAAGAACTAGTCATTCCGAACACAAGAAAAATCCATTATACATTTATGCGTTTCTTCTGGAACACACTGTATAAATTGTATTAATAATGATGTCTGCATTTCAGATATTTTCGGTGAATAAGTCAATGGAATAAAAAGTAAGCCTGGAGTAAAAAAGGGGTCATGTCCCAGAAATGCACAAAAATTATGTGTTTCCTTATGACTATGCAAGGAGGTTGGTTGTCTTTTGTGGCATCAGCAACTGGTTTAATGAAATTTTTAATACAATTTTATGTAGAAATACCTAAAATTGGACTGAATTTTCTTATGTCGAGATGCCGGTGACTCAGATAAATGTAAATTTCAAATGCATAATGGCTTCGGGTAGATAAAATTTCCAACGATTTTCTATTAAACATATCTCGTTGACTGGGAATTATATAAAACAAATAGCGAATATCGCAAATTTGAAATTTTACCGCATTTTAAAGGTCAAGCTCGTAACGATATAAAGCAAAGTTTTCAAATGTATGCAAATTAGTCGTTTTTACAAGCAAATATAAATGCTACTGCTAAGAATACACATGTAAATTTCTGCCTGTTTTACATTTTATTGTGTGCTACAATCTTTGCATTTAAAATTTCAAATACCGCATCAAATTCGAAATATAGAGACGACACAGTACAGCATCTTCCATTGGTAGGTTAATCATTCCTTTGTGTTATCTGGTTGGTAAACAAGTATTTCAGTAATTACTAGTTTATTTTTCATACAAGGCGCCCCATAATTAAATGCCTTCAGTCAAGAAGGTTACAAGGAAAGTCCTGTACATTTTATTATTCTAGCTGATAACTTTACGAAATTTTTAGTTTTCTTAAAAATAATTGTAAAATTTTTAATTTTATTTGAAATATTTTTATATTCGTCATTTCCACAAGAAATATAAGACAATGTTTCAACGACCAAAATAAACCATGTAAAAAATGGTTTAGAAGTGGGCTAAAAGATATTTATTTTTTTACTGGTACACAGTCTAGTCTGCAGACTGCATTATAACCTAACTTAAACTAGACTAATCTTAAAACTAAATTAAAGTAAAGCATTCAGAGATAAGAGAGAGAGAGTGAGGGAGAAGAGATAGGATACTATAAAACGAAAAAATAGTGTACAAAAATTATAAATGCTAGACAATTGCTTACAAGATTTCTATTTCGTTCTGCATATTAAGTAATTTATTTTTTAATTCTTTTGTGAAAACGACATATGTATCTCCGAATATATCTAGATATCGTTGTAATGAATTTAATTTTCTGCAATTTTAACAGGAGATGATTTTTGTTATTTAGCGTCATTAAATTATCCATAGAAAGATGATCTAAGGAGGATCTAGGAGGAGTTACTAGTATACATCATATGTAATATAAAATTAATATGCTTTATAAACTTTTCTGCACATTTTCCAACTTTTATATATATTTGGTATAGAAAGGACTCCAAACCACGAAATAGTAATCATCTTGTATTATCAATATTAAAGGGCAATTGGTTTTCAACAGACCAGTTAAATATTTCTTTGATGTCATTTTGTAACTGCAAGCAGCCTTGGTAATTTTCTATTTGCTTAAATATTTTCATATCATCGGCAAATATTCTAATTGATGAATATTTTACGGTATCTGCAATATCATTTATAAAAATTAAAAACAAAAGTTGGCCTGGGTTTGAACCCTGGGGAACTCCTGAATCTGATGTGTAGTAATCTGACTCGAAATTATTTATCATTACGTACTGTTGCCGATTTATCAGGTAAGCGAACATAAATGTTATTAAATCAGTAGATATGAAGACATTTTTAAGCTTACTTAACAATATGCAGTGATGAACTTTATCAAATGCTTTGGCAAAGTCAGTATAGATCACATCGATTATTATTTGCCAAAGCATGCGTCGCAGAGTTCACAAAATCCACTAGAATTTCCATTTACTGACCTTTTTTTCTGAAACCCATATTGAATGCTTGATATTTTATTATCATCGTGCTCATAAAGGTAATGATATATAATGGTCACGAATATCTTAGATAAATTTGACAATATAGCAATGGGATGATAACTTATAACTTCCCTTCGATTTCCACTTTTAAAAACAGGAGTAATTCTCGCGATTTTTAATTTATCCGGATTTTTTCTATTTTTAAGAGCTAAATGAAATATTAATGCTAATGGCTTAACCAATGTTTCTTTACAACACTTAATTACATAACTTGGTATATTGTGATGTCCCATTGTTTTCCTTGGTTTTAATTTATCTATTGCCTTGATGACATCAACATCAGGGATCTGCCTAATATTCAATGGTTCTAGTTCTTCATTATCAATTATACCATTTTCGGATGTAGGAGCTATTCCTTTAGGTAATTAAATAAATAATGAATAACACCACAGGTAATTACGACCCCCTTTATCCCGGAAGGCTCTAGAAGAGCTTTGTGTGGGAGGGGGCTACACATTTAGAGACAAGAGACACACACCCATTATCCGTGTATAGTGGAAAAATCCCTCTCACAGTATTTTCCACTGCCACAACCAGGAACTTTTGGGTGAGAGGCAAGTGCGCTCACCAATCGACCACCAGTCATGCAATTGAAAAACATATTTAAAATTATTGGCGGAACCTTCAGCAATAGATTTCCCTCTGACAAAACCTAATTATTCAGAATTGTTTCTTTTGGTATTCCAGTTTTGTTATTATTTCTTGCCTTGACAAATTCCAAAATTGCTTCACATCGCATTTGATAGTATTTTCAACTTTTGTCGTATAGTAGAGTTTTTTATTTTAGATTTTAAGTTATTATAATCAATTTTACATTATTCTTTTTCGTGTTTTTATACAACTTCCTATTTCGTTCTTTAGCTTCAATATCTCGTGTAATTTTGTGTAACATGAAATTTTGAACTATTGAATGATAATGCTATCTTTAAAACAGAAGAATAAATCGTAATAAATAGAGGAAACATTTATAGGCTACCAATTAATATGAAAAATTCAAATCAAACGACAACTTTGTTGCAAAATATCACTCATCTTAAAGCCATATCTAAAATTATAAATAATCAAAGAAACGTCAATAATAACACACAGTGTAAATTTGAGCCAAATATGGCAAATGGATATTTGATGCCTCAACCTAATTAAAATATTGAAAATGACTATTTGAATAGCATTAATGCAAAATATAGTTTCCTCTGATTCCAACCTATGATTTTGGAATTTAGAGACATAATAATATTGAGAGTAGAGATACTTACAATTTCAATACTGATTTAATAAAATATATAAAAGACCTTACCGTGGTTCCATTGACAAAATTAATTAACGTAGTTATTAACGAAGGTATTTTCCCTAATGTATTGAAAAAAGCAGTAGTTATACCTTTTTACTAAATGGTTGATACTAATGATGTAGCAAATTTTAGTCCAATATCTCAATTTTCGATATTATAAAAAATGTACGAGATAGTACAACATTACAACATATTTTGAACATAATCTGTTTTAAAGCAGTTCGGTTTTAGGAAAAATAGGAGTACTAGTGACGCTATTTTCAATTTTGTTGAGAAGTCTATTGCTTGTTTGTTGAAACATTTTGCGACCTTAGCAAAGCGTTTGAATGTATCCAACAAAATTTATTAATACAGAAACTTAAAAAATACAAATTTGATAACAACAGCCTAAATTTTGTAACATCTACAGAACAGGACACAAAAAATCAAATCTATTAATACATTTTCTGAGAAAAGAATTGTAAATGTTGGAATCCCTCGAGGATCAGTTCTGCGATCTTTGCTTTTCTTATTTCATATCTTTTGCTGGTGACACGTCCATTTCAAACTTTTCTCAAAATTGTATTATTACTATTAACGCAAGTCAAGAAGCCCAAATCAGTACTGAACTATCGTTCCAAAGTAATCTTTCAAATTCGAATGTAAATAAGGCATAACAAATGATTTTTTCATTAACTGAAATTAAATTTTCCAGCAATAATAATGACGCTGTTACCTCCTTTCCCTTATTATATATTTTTGGGAAAGAACTGAGGCAATATACGCGGACGACTAGCTGGTTTGAGCCAGAGCAAAGAGTCGCAGATCCGGAGTATTCGTAAGAGTTGTGAAACTTACCCTCTTCGAATGTATACTATAAATGACAAATTTTTGTTTTGTTCGAGAAAAGGAGACAAAGAGAAAATGATGTTATTTGGGCACCATCTATAGTGATAATCAGTAGAGTTGTAGCTTTTTCTCGAAAAACCAGTCTCATATATACCAGACTGAAATTGTTGGTAAGGGAAATAAAAAGATAGTGTAAAATGAATGGTAAAATATGCTTACATGAATAAATAAATAAATTTTATAATGTGAAGTATTAAATATGAGATGTTATTTTATCAAATAAACAAGGAACAGTTAGAAATCAATAACAAAATTATACCAATCTCCTAGATTCCTGGATGAGGATCGTTGACGGTGAAGAGCTCTGGAACAGCAATTCAGGCCCCAATTGTCTCTTGGAATATGGAATCTAAAGGTTTTCTTGGCAATTTAATTTACGTCTCTCAAAGGAAGTTAAGTTTGAAGATTGTAGAACTGATATCGAATTTAAGGCTTAAATACCTTAACATAAGTATAGAAATATTGTCCAACCAGGTGGCTTGGAAAAAGTAATGATCTTACATGTAAATGCAAATTTACGTAACATCTAACGTAAATGCAAAAGAACTGATTATAGATTTCAATCTATAGAATTAATATAAATTTAACGTAGGATATAAATGTATAATTAATATAAATTTTTGAGAAGTATAAATTTTAAGAAGGCTTAATTTTAAAAAGCTTAATTTTAAGAAGCTGATTCGCAAACTATAATTTGCAAAAAAAATTAAAAAGAAAAGAATGTTTTATAACTATGCAGTACTTATAATATTTTAATTACTTATAAATTAAAAAGATTTGAATTTAAATTTATTTAAAAAAAATGATTTTACATTAAAGACAAAATTGAAAATTACTGTAATTTTAAATTACTAATAAATAAAATTTACCTGGTTGTTACACTTGAAATGTGGATACAAAAATGTAATATGAATTACTGAGGTCGCACAGTTAAGGTTTGTAAGTCTGAATTAGATCAAAATCAGCAGACAAATCATTTCTTGGTGATTTTAATTAATAAGGTATACTTTTTTATCTCACCTTCTGCAATATAATATCAATACACAAACTTGAAAAATATAGTTTTATTAATAAAAGCCGTAAAGTGGTACAGGTATCGCCATCTGTTGATTGGCGATTTAACCGCACAAGCTCGTTTCCTCAGGTATATTTCCTTACCCACAATTAAGTGGCAGGAATCTATAATTTCTACATACGCGAATTAATGGGCAAATAATGGCGTTTATTACAAATTTAACCTACAAACAAATTGCCGGAATAAATAGTAAATCGTATACAAACTATTTTGTGAGAATTTAATAAATATATTACATCTTATAGAATATACTATATAACAGGTTAATGAGAAAGTTAAAGGTAAGAAAAGTAACCACATGTACTTACATAGTAAAAAAATATAAAAATTGAAATATATATTAATGTAAATAAATGTTTTTGTAGCTTGAGATCGGCAATTGATTTCCTGAAGTGCTGTAACAGAACAGAGATACACAATTTAGTATTAAAAAAAACATGACTGAGTTCCTAAGATATAAAAATAGGTACATAAAACAATGTGAAATAATTTAGCTATTATATAAAGAAAATTATGATAGTTGAAAAGTCTCACTTACAAAAACTGAATCAAAATGCTATATACAGATCGTGCTAAATATAAATAAAATACCAGTTATTATATAAAATTGTTAAATGGACATAGACCATGTAACAACGCCAAATTGCAGTTCGAATTGTAGACAGTGTAAACTACAGATATGAGTGTCGTAATTAAATAATAACCCCAGAAACACCACAGGAATTAGACAACCCCCAATTCCAGAATCCAGACCAAATAAGAGAGGATGTGGTAAGATTTCAATGACGCCGACGTCACCTTCATGTCTAAATTTATCATTTAATATATTATGTATTCAAAATTAAGATATGGGAAACAAAGTACTACTAATTTCCAGTAAATGCAAATGCAAATTTAAAAATATTAATTATTATAACCGATTACTGTAAACTTCATAGGAGCAATTATCATTTTTAATTTTCCTCGCGTGGTTACCAGTAGTTTGCTACTGCGGAGCAAGCTAGATCAGATACCGTTATAGGTAATGGTTTATAGGTGTTGCCAGTTTGGTATAAGCCTCAAAGCCCAATAGATCAGATGCTAAACTTAAAATAACCAGAGATACTTATTTGTAAAAGGTTTAAAAAAATGATATATCACCTTATGAGTTGGAACATAATTCATTAGAATTGTACCTTTCTTAACAATCTCTCTGATATAATTATATTTTGTATCTATGTGCTTAGTTCTAGTATGATGTACAAATTTATTTATGGTGGGATAGTTTTCGTTGATAAGCACTGTAAATAAAATTGTAACAGTAATTTTATGATTTACAAAGGGTTGTCCTAAAATTATATGTTCAACCGACTTTTTAAAGCCATCACCCAGACCGTGTTTGATGTTACTGTAATTTACAATATTACATTTATAAATATAAGGAGGTAAAGCTAGAAGGAAAATATAGCGCCATAATAAACACATTTAACCTCGATGCAACGGTCAAGAATAATAAGAGTACAATGTACTACGCGAAAGGGAAATAAGTGTACGAGCTCAGGGACCTCAGGGTGATAGGTCAGGGTTGTTCTTGTTGAAGACCGCGCATTTCTCTAGCAACTCGTGCCTACTTTGTGTCACATATAATTTACAACTATTATTTTGTCAGCGCGTAATATCTTGGTGACACAATATATGTAATTGTTGTTGTTTCGTAGCATAAGATAGAGGATAGTCACGAAGCACTATTATTTCCGCGAGACGTTCTAAAGAATTTTGAAAACCCAAAAGCATCGAAGCGTAACGCAACAACTTAAACATTTTTTTCCTAAGCCTAGTAACTCGTTTCATGGGCGTCTCAGATACTGTAACAAAAGCAGGCAATGTGGCTTGACGAAGACACCACTAGTAATGTGTAATTTGTTAAAACTTGATAATGATAATGTACAAAATGTGATATACTCTCCTGAATTGTTGTTACAAGAGAAGAACCACACATTGTTTTTTCTTTATATGTAGCTGTTAACGCTCTTGTAAAAGGTTAAACAACAATTTAGCCTAAGTAAAAAAGTAGCCTAAAATAAGATTCTCTGAACTTTCCTAAATATCTTACATGAAAATTATGTTAAAGGTAAAGATAATATCATTGCTGATACGCTTTACGTATAAATTTTTTATATTCACTGGACCAATGTATTCCTAGCAATGCTCAAACTCACACACGAATGGATCATATATATCTGCAGTAAATTCTCCAGATTTTAATTTAAAATCGCTGAAAAAATTGGAGATATGGAATTAGAAGCATTAATAAAAAGTTAATTGTCCAAGAAAAATAATATTAAATATGTATTACAGAAAGTTAAAATGCAAGATGAGATATGGTTTCTAATTCCAAATTTCGACCTTATATGGAAAGATGTGGAACTAGAAGCATTAATAAAAAGTTAATTGTCCAAGAAAAATAATATTAAATATGTATTACAGAAAGTTAAAATGCAAGATGAGATTTGGTTTCTAATTCCAAATTTCGACCTTATATACCCGCCAAAATGAGATGCGCTATTTTTGATATTTTTCATAATTTAACTTATTCCGGAATTCGGACAACTAAAAAATTAATTAACAGTAAATATTTCTGGCCTAGAATGAATACAGACTGCACCTTATGGACAAAAACATGCATTAATTGTTAGACAGCTAAAATAAATAAACGTACACTTTCTCCAACAGAGTCTGTTAGAGAGAGAGCAGATATGATAGTTCCAAATCGAGCAAATTTTTTCTAAACCCTACTAATGCCCAAGAAATTATAGATATTGTTTTTGCAATGCCTAACAAAACATCAACGGGTATTGATGAAAAAAATAAAAATTGTAGAAATTCTGAACCACTTTCCGACATAATAAATAATTGTTTTTTGGAAGGAATATTTCCTAATCAATTAAAAATTAACAAAACAATAGCTACAGATAAAAAGGACGATAAGGAAAACGTCATAAACTACCGCGGTATATCGTTCCCACCCAATTTCTCTCAAGATTATTGAGAAAACAATTTATAACAGAATGATTTATTTTTTTTACTAAACATAAAATAACTAAAGACTGTCAGTTCGGTTTTATGCCTCATTGTTCAACAGAACAGGCTATCTATCATTCACTAACCAAAATTATTACAGCGCTTGATTCAAATTTGAAGGTGGCTTGCTTATATTTCGACATGTCAAGAGCCTTCGACACAATAAATTATATGCCATTTTGTTGGATAAATTAAATAGTTACGGTCTATGAGGTACATGTAACTAACCACTCCAGTCGTACCTTACTGATAGATCTCAAGTTACTGCTCTAACAACTTTCAAGGATAGAGTATTTCAAACTGTTCTTTCAGATAAACGTGTATACTATAGGACGTGCCTCAAGAATCTATACTTGGACCACTCTTATTTATTTTGTATGCCAATGATTTAAACGATTATATTAATATAGATTTTTTATTTCAATATGCCTATGATAACTCTTGTGTTGCAACTGAAGAATCCTTGGTGGCTTGTGCAAGTAAATTTACCACAATATCCTCAAATATGTCTAAATATTGTAGTTCGAATGGCTTAAACTTAAACTTAAATGTAAATAAAACTACTCTTGTTATGTTTTCTCCAACTAAAGCAACTATCAGTAGACTCTAAGAATGTTTTTCATATGTACAAAGTATTCTAGTATATGCGATAATATTTTAGGGTTCCTTGTTCATTCCTACATTATTTGCAGAAAGTATTTATTTTGTTTGTCAAAAGCGCATATTTAAGTATATGATGAAGGTATATTGCAGAGATTCATGTAGACCTTTGTTTAAAGAACTGAAGATGCTTACTCTCCCGTCTTTTTATATTTATAAATTAGTTTTGTTCATTAAAAAAAAATACTGGTAAATTTACAAGAAATATTGGTGTGTATTGTTTGTCAATTCTTCGTTAAAAATGTTAATATCTCCAAAACTGTAAATTTTAGGTATAATGTTTATTATACAAAGTGACTTTAAAATTTCGTAAACTATCAATTCCACAAATAAAAATATGAGCGTTCCATTTAAAATTGACATCTACTTCCGGTATAAGCTGAAGTGGCAGAACTATCAAAATACTTTAGTTGGATAGATCATACACTGTTTATTACTATACATACGTAATTTCACCTAAATTTCCAGATTAAGATTGGCCAGTCATCAATCCAGATTTACGTCTACCATATTTTTGACATACCTTGTGAAGGGTTTGCACTGCACCCCCTAATTTAAATATCCCTGCTACGATAACATCGATGCCAGTTGCTTTGTCAGGTTTAATTTTCGTAGGACCTCCTACACTTTCAATTTATAGAAAAGTTTTATCGTTTCTAAGCAATAAGAAGGCTGGCTCATTATTGGCTGAATTGAACGAGTCATTTATTTATTTTTTCAATTATGTAAAACGTTTTCCACATGTACATTATTAACTAAAGAAAGCGGTGGCAAGCTACTACTTAGCATACCCCATCGCATTTAAATGCTGTGGGAGAGACGAGCGGGCGTTTTTATAGATCACTTTTACTTCTGCCGAATTAATATTCGGGAAAATGCCGTTACCGTCAACGATCAAATGTCATTAGAGATAATGTGTACCCCACTCATTGAAGTGAAGATACGTAGGCGTAAGGAAGTTTCCCGGAAATAGAATTAGCATTTTCCGGGCCGGCTCCGATTTGGCGGCCTGGGATGATGAGCACTTTGCTTATGTTTACATTATATTCGTACATCCAGTTGTGAAAGCATAGCTTGAAGCGGTTACTTGAGGAAATTTTAAAAAATTAAACGTATGTTTACAACAGTGGAGAGAAATGAACAATTTATATTTGTTAATAATTTCAAAACCATCACGTATACTTTATTCGATGTCAGTTTAAAAGGATATAAAAACAAAAGCGCGGCATTCCTTTGTAAACCGACCTCGAACGCGTGCCGTCCATAGGCGCGCGTATCTTATTTTTCAAGACAATATATGCCCTACAATATTTTTAAAATCGTTTAGTATACACATGACACTGTTTTGCAGACTTATTAACTAATAAATTATGACTGAAAGTGGTGAAATGATAGGTAGGTATATGTATATTATTTTGTATAAAGGATTATAATATAATAATATTATCTATATAATCTTATATAAACTGACAACAAACTTTATTCACTGGGTCAATGACATTTTCTACACAACGTAAAAATTTCATTGACTCTTAATGTAGGAGACTGGAAAAACTTGATATTGTAGAAGGTAGGTTAGAATAAACTTAATAAATCTGATAATAATGATAACATTAATAACATAATTATAATATTTAAGTCTCATTCAAAAAGATTAAAATAAAACATGATTCTCGTTAAAACGCTGTCGTATCTCAAACAAATCAGTATTAGTTATGTTATTTTACCTCAATTAAAATAAAACTTCTGTTAAAGTGAGAAAGTTTAAATAATACAATAAAAAAAATTCTTATGGTTTCGAAAAAAAAATGGTCACATGGTAACGGAGTCATCAGTACTAGAATCATTCCCTACTTGAATAACAATAGGCTCTACGTGCAGCAAAATGGGATACTCTTTTTCTTTGTTTATAACGCAATTCACGGATTTTCTTTCCTTATGTCGGTTTTGTCTAAGTCGTATATTACAATTCTTATATTATCTAGAATTACAGCGCTTAAAGTCGGATTCTAATTGCATTTTCTCAACTCGTTTTACACTGACCCAAATTAGTTCTATTCCATATGCAGTAATATGGCGGTAAACATAACAAATTATGGCCGCGTGTTTCGCAGATATGGTCTACAACATATTCTTTTTTAAAACTATGTTCTTTGATAATTTTTAATAAAAAAATTTTGACCGGAATCTTATCAGGAATATTTATATTTTTAGATGTCATAAACTTTAATATATCATTCTTTTTCGTATTATTATTTGGTACTTTATTTAATGATAAAGAAACGGTATCCATAACGATAACTGAATTTGGGGGAATGTTAGGCAGCAGCTGTTCAGCGGACCATTTTTCAAACAAATCTGCGGTCATATCTTCGTTATAGTCAGCAGAACATTGTTTTATATTTTTGGCTTACAAGAGCAGTGCGTTGGGTACGAACCCATTTTTACTTTCAATATGCAGAATTATTATAATACGTTATCCCCTTGAACATGGCGCATTTAAAGTATAATTTTAAGTCGTGTCTACCCAACTGTAATTATCAGTATCATGCGTATCAAACCACGTATCGTCAAGATATATTACCGTCCTATTTGATTCGCGGTACTCTTTTATTTTACACAAATATTCCCATCAAATTTCCACAATATGGCGTGATTCTACTACTATTAACAGTTATTAATTTTTTAAAATTTAATTCCGTGCATGCTTTAATAAAATATCTTTTAAAGTTTCCAAAGATTGATAATTATAATCAGGGTATTCGCGCAATTTATTCGAAATTATTTCTGTGTTTATTTTGATTTATATTATTTGCAAAACATAACCTCTGACTATTCCTTTGGCATAAACGTCACGGGCGCAGAGGCTTTTTTCCAATAATTCTATTATTTTGTAGATTCCGTGATTTGTTTTTGAAGAGGATAATACATGTGGTAGAAACCCCAAATAAAAGGAAAAATATGTAGAATGTTACAAATAACTTTCAGACAATATTAAGAGTTGAAATTTTCACAGATTTTCAATGCACTTGATAAGTATACAATTTATGCAATGAGTATGAAGTCTTAGCCCTTGAAATTGAGGGTACTCTTGCAAGAGCGCCGTGGTGAAGAGGTGGGGAGAGCAACCCGAGCTCCGTTTTCAGGCGGCGACTTTTTGAGATCGAAACTTCAAATTGGAGCGCGCATGAAAAATTGCAATATCTCAGCTTCTAAACAACGTAGAACCTTCATTTTTTGTTAATCTGGGATAACTCGACGAAATATTAACACTTGGCTAATTGTCATTGCTCTGGAAAATTGGGAAATGCCGAAAAAAATCTACGTGTTTTATTAACCATACTTTATTTTCAACGTGAATACTTTTGTTCTAAACTATTTATTTTTTGTAATCTAATTATTTTATAAATTCATGAAGCAGCCATTTGTACGTAATAAAATAATTTCCAATTAAACATAAAATTTACTGATTTTTTCTGTGCATTATATTTTTATTTTCTTTATATATAAATGTATTTGAAAATAGAAAAGGAGAAATTGTGTATTTTCATTTAAAATAACAGTACACAAATCCTGGAAACAAAGCCAGTTTACAACATTATTATATTAAAAATAATAATAATGAATATCATTTATAACAAATTTAATGCAAAGAAAATCCATATAAACTGAGGAACAAAAAAGATCAATAATTTTTATATTTCATTCAAAAATTATGTGGATTCTTTTTGTGATACATTTATTAGTAACAATTTTTATTAACAATATTATTTTATAATAATTTGATGCGAATAAAATAAATTTATAAAGAAAATAAATATAGTGCACAGGAAAGAAACAGTCATTTTTTGTTTAATTTGAAAACGTTTTATTACGTACAAATAATGGCTGCTTCATTAATTTATCAAATATTTAGATTATAAAAAATAAATAGTTTAGAACAAAATTGAAGCAAAAGTAAAAGATTTATTGCAAAATTTTAGCTTTCCCGTTGAAAATAAAGTATGGGTAATAAAATATGTAGATTTTTTCGGCATTTCCCAATTCTCCAGGGCAATGGCAATTAATCAGTTGTTAATATTTCGTCGAGTTATGCCAGATTAAAAAAAAATGTAATGTCTACGTTGTCGAAGCCTAGATATTGTAAATTTTCATACGCGCTGCAATTTGAAGTTTCGATCTCAAAAAGTCACTGTCTAAAAGCCGCTTTACAGTCGACAACTTTCTTGCAAGTTCAAGAAATCTTGATCAAAGGCATGCGCAGTTGAGAGCCAGTTGATCACATTTGGTAATTTACTTGCAGGTTTCAACATCTTGCAGAAAATCGGTTCTGCTCGATTTTTCTTGTAACTTTCGTGCAAGTCTGGTGGATAATTTAGTGTTTTCCATGTTACTAATACAGACAGAAAGTTACTAGAATATTACTTCATGTCGCGCGGCCCGGTTAAGAGGTTATAGACGATCAAAGTAGACGAAAGCGTGTATTCCCGGCTACTAAAACGAGAAGAATAAGTTAGGTTAATGTATTATTATTTAATTTGTTAGACACACACAGTACAATTTTTTTTGATAAAGTTGGCAAGTCTTGCGCATTATTGCAATTACAGAAATTGCCGACTGTAAAACGTACTGTCAAGAAACACTATCTGCAAGAAATTGCCATTGCAAGATCTTGCTGCAAGAAAGTTTCCTACGTAAAACGGCTTTAAAAAAGGAGCTTGGGCTGCTCTCCCTACCACCTCTAAGCTAAGACTTCAAACTCATTGTATAATTGTATACTTATCCATTGAATCATAAAATATAGGTCTTCATTGAAAATCTGTGAAAATTTCAACTCTTAATGTTTATAAATAATGAAGATATGATTTTTTTTTTAAAGTTGCTATCTTGACTGCTATTGGTCGCAGAGGGTTAATTTTTTTTAAATACGTGTTTTTCAAATGGCTTTTCAATGCCCTAATTACAAGCATTTATCATAAAAAATAACAAAGTTATTCTATTTATTTATAACCGAAAAAACACCCACTTTTTAAACGGACTTTTTAATTCCAATTTGTTGAACAAATAGTTTATTTTTTCCAACATACCTTATAGTTCAACCTTTCAAGAATCCATTCCACTTTGTTAAACATCTCTAGATCCATTATCTTGCTTATGACGATTGTTTAAACAGACGCTCTCTGGGATAGACAATAGTATATTATAGTACTAGGAGTAGAACGCATTTTTCTGTGTTGAGCCCAGGATTTGCAGCTGAGGCGAAGCCGAAGCTGCAAACTGGGCGAAATACAAAAAAGGCGTTCTACTCCGTGTAATATATACTATTTTTTCTTCAAGCGTATTAAAATGCAAACATTTATTTATTTATTTATTATAAATGTACAATTATTCAAATTGCAGTGTTGCATGTTGAAACCATTGGTCGATGTTTCATTGTCTATATTCATAATTCTATTGTTAGTTAGTTCCAAATTGTTTGTTATTTTGTATTCTTCATTTGGAATAAGTTCATTAGGGGTGTTCGAATTTGTGTCTTTAGAAGTACTAGGTTTATTATAATCGACTGGGGCTAGAATTCTTTTGGCTGACTCCTTCTTATACGTTATAGATTCATCTATATAACCCTCAGCTGCGGAACTTGACTTCCAGCCCCCATGTCTTTTTAAACAAAAAATATCTCCACCATTGTCTACAAGAATTGTTGCTGACGTTCGTCGTAAACAGTGACCTGTACATTCGGATGGATTTGACAAATTTAAATACAGAGCAACTTCTTTTGCCGTATTTGAAATTTTATATATGCCCATTACTACTTTGTGACATTTTCCTTTTTGATACTTAATAAAAAATCGGGATAGTTGGAAATCTTCGGGCGAAGTTTGGTATACTGGCGGCACAAATTCAAGTAAAAGTAAACGACCGTGGCTTTTTAGTTTTTGTATTTATAATTTTTACTAAAATTAATGTTCCACAATCCTCGACATCTTCTACATTTAATTTTAATAACTCATCACAGCGACAGGCGCATATACTTTAGTTAATAAGTATATGGACAGGCGCCTGTGACTCCGAATATCAACATAACCTACAATCGATCGACAATTACCTATTTGTTCATTAGTAAAGGATACTAAATTTCTTACCTTTGTTGCTAAATAAGTGTCATTGGGTGCATTTTGCAGAAAACCGTCGAACTCTTGTTTTGTTAACACTTTGGATTTTTTCGGATTGTAAACTTCTTTCAATTTATGTTTTTCGGCCAAATTCGAGAAATACGCCAACATAACGTTTTCGGAATAATTGCGAACAATTTCTTCTTGGGCCCATTTCATTAGTCGCTCGTATGCAAATTCATAAATCTTGCGAAATTTCGTAGGAATTAAATTTTCTACAACAGAATTAGCTATTTTCACTAATTTTGGTGGTGTACACTGTATTTCTTCAGACATCTTTTACGTTTCACACAACCACATATGATTCGAATGCAATCGCGGACCATACTAATGACATAATATATGACAGATGGTTTGTAGATAACGCGTCATCGGCCGCTGTGGTGGCTTTCCGTACTAACATTATGTTACTAGTAAAAGAATGTCCACCACGGTGGCGTTCGGTATTAATATTTTGTTATTAGTAAAACAATGTCCTATTTCTAATCCTATTTTTGGTAGCACAATTTAGACATTTTAATACGCTTGAAGAAAAATGCAATTATTCATAAATTATCAAACCGATCTGGCTGAAATTTCGCGCACTTATAAATACGTAATCTCATCGTCACCAAGATGTTATGTATCACTTACTGTCATTATTGCAAAAGTTATTAATATTTATAAAATAGTGCAAAAAAGAGAGTTTTTTGTCATTATCTCGATAATTTATTTATCGATTTTAACGTATAAAAAATGAAATTAAAGGTTTTTTTTAATACCTACAACTTTTACTAATACAACTTTTATTTAAATGCTTATAAAAAATAGGGCAAATCTGGCGGTACGTATTTATCATTTACTAACCCCCCCCCATGACCTTCAGATACCTGTAATAAATTAAATCCACTGTTTTTTTATGCAGACTGGGGTAATAATATATTTCAACAAAATGACAGTAGATTTCCCTCTGATTTCTGCCCTCGATTTTTCGAAGTATTACGTCTGGGAGATTTTATTGTTGCACCCTGTATTAGTCTTGTGAGAGTTATGTGGTAACTACATCAGAAGCTTAGAAGTAGTTTACAAATAATGATGCGTAGAAGGTACCTATTGTGCGTATTTATGGCCATATATAATTTTCGTCCATTAGCCAAAATTAAAATATAAGTAACTTTCTAAAAAGCAGCCTTAGTGCGGTAGGTAGGACAGTTAACAATGCTTAAGACTCAATATTGACAATAAACAAGGACGTTCGGTCAGACATTATCTAACATGTATCTAACGTTCAGGCGAGCCTTCACGCTTTAATTTCTTTGGCAACATTTCCAATACAAAGACCAGCATGTTTGCAAGCTTCCTGGCAAAAGCGTCAAGGCGGGGTCGGGTCCATCGACATTTATCACTCAATTTATCCCAATGACCATTGTGATGACAGGGTGCGAGCAAAAACAACAAAAGCCTTGTTCGAATTCAGTCTGCATTCAGATTTTTCCGAAACGTTACGAATCGTTTATCTATGGTCCAGCGCTCTCCTAACTAGATATTTCCATAATGGTTCGGCTGTGCACAGCCAGCCAGTCGCTGTTTCTTTTAGACAGGACAAGAGTTTGAGGTCCCACTAAAATATCTATACCTAATTTAAAAAAGTTAAGATCTCAGTGGTAAATGATGTTCATGTTAATGGATAGATGTGACTGTGATAAGTAAATTTGTAAGTTTTTATCTCTTGGCATAAAAGGGTTTTTGTTTTACATGAAGAAATTTTATTTACGAATATTTATTGTTTGGAAAGGTGAATTACTTCCATGTCCAGTGGAAGTATAGTAACACAAAAAAATATATATTTTTGTTGCTGAAATAGGCTTAAAATGTCATGAAACGTCGAGATTTTAAATTTGAACGAAAAAAATTCTATCTGTCGGTCGATAACTTTTTGCACACGTTTGCTCTGGAACCGTTTATGACATTGACTTGAAATTTGGTACATTTATGTATTATAACGAGATCTGGAAGTAGATTATATTACAGATTAGAAGTGATCTTGTGGCGTCATATCAGGAGAACGGGCAGGCCACTCTATTACGCCGCGCCTACCAGTCCATCTGACACCAAACACTGTATTTAAATAAGCCCTAACTTCAATTGCATAATACTGTGGAGCTTCATTTTACTATCCGATTTATTTCATTTGAATATAATCTGGTTAATTTTGGATAATCCTAACCGAAACACGAACTTTTCTGGGATATTGAGTGTGAGCCTCTATCAGCCAATGAGGATTTTCTCTACTCCAGCATCGACAGTTTTGTCTATTAACGGCACCGTTCAAACGAAACGTCGGTTCATCAAAAAACATAATTCTATTATTAAACTGCGGATTTTCATGACACATGTTTATCATTGCTTCACAGAAAACCCACAATTCCAAAAGCCAGAGGCTTGTGCGGAATGGGGTTACACATTGAAAAAACGCGGACACACCACCATTTCCACCGACAGTGCCAGTGCCGAAGCCAGGATTCGTACAAGATGGCGCGACACCCGTGTGATTAATCGCGATTGCCATCTTCCTCCTTAATCCACGCGGCTATCGACCAGACCATAGTGCCACAGTTACCATAAAATATGATATAAAAACTGCTACCCAAGGAATTACTACTTCCACGTCAAGATTTTGTATCCAAGTCTTATACATACTAAATTCCAATGTAATATTTTACTCCCTTTAATAATAGGGGGTGGTGGTAGAGGGGGTGGCTAATGCCAAAAAATTTTTAGAGTCCCTTGGTTCTCGTATACATACTAAATCCCTATTTAATTTTTTACTCCCTTTAATAATAGGACGAAGATGGCAATGGGGGTGGTAAAGGGGGTAAGCTAACACCAAATAAAAATTTTGAGACGTTTCGTTCTTGTATGCACACTAAATCACATTTTAATTTTTTTACTCCCTTTCATAATAGTGTGGGGGTGACAGTGGGGGGTGGCTGATGCCAGAAAAACTTTTGAGACCTTGATTTTTCGTACATGCCCTAAATTGCAATTTTATAGACTCTTATCTGCTTGCTTTGCCTATTTACCCTTATTTACCCCATTTACCCCCGAACTCTTCGACCGAATTAGATCAAAATGTAATCTACTTCCAGATCTCGTTATAATACATAAGTGTACCAAATTTCAAGTCAATATCATAAACGGTTCCAGAGTAAACGTGCGCACAAAAAAGTTATAGACCGGCAGACAGACAAATTTTTTTCGCTCAAATTTAAAATCTCGACGTTTCATGACATTTTAAGCCTATTTCAACAAATAAATATATGTGTATTTTTTTGCGTTTCTGTACTTCCACTTGACGTGGAAAACTATCAACTTACTACAGAAATCTAATTCTTATTGTAGTTTTGACAACTAATTCCCACATATTAATACTTTATGACAACTTTTAAAGCACGCTTGATAACCTACCGCATAAATTGTGAATCTCTTGTGTTGTGAAATTTCAAAATCGATTTTCTCGATAACTAGTGAACGAAATCGAAAAAAGTTGCTTGAGGCGCTTGCTTGCGTTATTTTGGGACCAGCCATTGAAGTTTTGAGTAAAAATAGGTAAAGGTCGGTAAAAATTTTCACAAAGCTTAACGCGATTTCTCCGTTAGTTCCGACAAAGGTAAAATTGAAAATAGCGTCTTCGTCGGCATTTTTGAAGCTACATAACAATAAACCGTTCCCTATGACTCTTCGTAATTTAGGGCCAAGGATGTTGAAAACCGATAAATATTGACACAAATAAAGGCGTCACATCTGCGTCTAATCAGTCTCCTGAACAGTTTAAGTTGATGACTCAAAAATGTTGGTCAGTATAATAGACCTATCACCCACAGAGAATATTATTGAATAAATTTTAAAATGCCCAACAGGCTTCTATAGAACGTAATGCTAATCCCTCTGTATAAGAACTTCTTGTGAACAAACATTTTCTAATAAACTTCAACTAAATTGTGATATCAATCAAATTATATTTTAAAGATGCTTATCTTTATCTTTATATAAATAGATTCAATGGACATTTTTATGAGGATTATGGTCTCTCAAAGGGAATGATGGCACTTTAAACACTCAAACCACATACCATCTTAACTGTTAATAAGATATCATTATCCCTTTTGAATAGGAAAGTATACAATAGTAACAAGATAGATTTGTACTAAAGTATGTATATTATAATAACAAATATATTTTACATAAATCTCCTGGGGATAAAAACAGTGCATTCCTAGTTGACAGCTGACGGAGTAGATACATTTTTTCTCGATATAAATGAATATTTTAAGCTTTCAAAATTTTTTTAACAACTTGAAAACTCTTTTATTTAAAGCGCTGTTGTTAAACGGGGAAAAACATTGTTAATCTATTATACCCTACATGCTATAAGAGAACAAGGTATACGTACTTCTAAGACATATTTATAAATAAATCTTATACAGTGAGACCCATAAGTAACGGATACGAGAGTACATGTAGCAATATAAAACTTTTTTGAATTTCTCTATTTTTTTTATTGAAAAATATTACATTTTTAATGTTACTAAGTAAACAAAAGAATATGAACAGTTTAAATCAAATGTCCAAACTTGGCGCCCGTAGCTTCTTGACAGTAATGGAGACGTTGCTGAAATTCTACTAAAACATTTCGTATCGTTTCCGGGGTGATTTGATTAGTTTCTTGCCTTATTCTATCTTTTAAATCACCGACGTTATTTGCTCTGATGAAGTAGACTTTCGATTTTAAGTAATCCCATACAAAATATTCAAGCGGGGTCAAATCGGGAGAACGGGCAGGCCACTCAATTTCACCGCGTCTACCGATCCACCTATTGGGAAAAACTTGATTGAGATAGGCTCTTACTTCCAATGCAAAATACGGTGTAGCTCTGTCCTGCTGATACCAAATATTTCTATCAATTTCATTAGGGTTGTCATCATCTGGGAAAAGTATTCTTAACTCTGTAACTAAGAAATTTTGCAAGAAGTACAAGTAACGCCCGCCAGTTGATGTGCTATCATATAAATATGGTCCAATAATTTGAGAATCTATAATTCCATATTCTTTCATATTATTTGTGTTTTCTACCACATGTATTATTATCCTCTTCAAAAACAAATCACCGAATCTACAAAATAATAGAATTATTGGAACAGACTCTGCGCCCGTGACGTTTACGTCAAAGGAACAGTCAGAGGTTATGTTTTGCAAATAGTATGAATCGGAATAAACACAGAAATAATGTATTTTGACATTTCGGAAAGTAGTCTCTTTCCATTTTCAAAGCTTTTTTGGAAGAACTCTTATTTTGTATGTCAAATACACAGCTTTAAGATTCTGTTTATGTTATTTCCATAGATACTTACTACTTACACAGAACTGATGATATTTTCTTTTAGATAATGTTGAGTTTGTTAAGTTCTTCTTTTAACATTGGTAGCCAGGTTATACAAATATCTACAGAAAAATTCGATACGCACTTATCTTCATTCAATAAGATTATTGCTGATTCTTTAATTAATAACGACAATTTGAAATGTCAACATTGAATAAACAATAAAATAATTATTTTCGTGGCCTACCTTGTTATTTTTGTTTCACTTGTGTTTTGACACGCAGGGCTCACTCTTCTTGCAATAAAGCAGCTCATTTGCATTTTGAATGTCAAGTATGTCAAGAAGTATTCAAGATAGACCTATACAATATTATATATTTGAAATTAGAGGAAAAGGGGCTTCTCGAAAATATATATAGGGTGTCCCATTAAAAAAACATATTTATTTCGTATCACGTGACCGACACATGATATTGTTTTTTTTTATCACGTTTCAGTAAAATATAGTTAAGATCCTACAACGTTTATACTAAACTTTTTTTTCTATTTCAATATATAGTGAATAACCTTGTATCAAATGTAACCTAGGACTTTCAACAATTTCATAGTGTAATTAACTAATCAGTGAATCAGATCCTATGCGCTAAAAGCATTTCATCAAGGAAAATTCAAAAATATGAAAATATACAAGATGTTCCATTTAAAAAAACACGTTTCTTGTACTGCGCTTACAAGAATCCACCCTATATTTTTCAAATTTCATTTAGAGCCGGTTTAGATAATTTTGTTCCACACTGTATTTTACTCGTACATATTTTGCCGCTATCTGGGATATAAAGTGATCGTAGCACTCCATCTCATTAGGTCCGTCGTCCATACAAACATTTTAAGTGGGTAGACTCGTGTGCGTTTTAATTGTCTGTTTTCGGTGTTTATATAATTTTTTGTGTAGTGGTTTATGTCAACAGACGAAATTGTTTGTGTATATGATTAACAACTCCTTTCACTACTAAATCTATTTTTAAAAATAAATAAAAGCTCGTGTCGTAATTATAGTTATGGTTTACACATGTTAATGCACTATTTTGTTCCTTAACATATTTTCTTAACCGAGCCCCTAAATTAATACAAATTTATAATGCGAACATAAAGATAATCGTTAGGTTTCAGTTAACCGTTAACGATGTACGTTATTCGAAAATAATTGTGGCATATCGATAAAAAATTGCTGCTAAATCATTTCCCTTTCCTGTGAGTATTATTAATCGTATCAGGGGCAAATTAACCCTCTTGATTTATTTGACAAATGACTGAAAATAGTTTAATTGGACCTTGTTGGCTTAATCACCTTTTTAATTGAAATTGTACTTACTCGAAAAGGTTCTTGAATTTGTGTAACAACCTAATGACTTTACACGTAATTTTTATTGCTAATTATTATTTGCTATTCATAGTTAAATAGGATAAGATAATAATAATACTTTATTTACTGACGAAGGTCCATTAAGTGATTACAAAATGTATACTACAATAAGGTACGCTTTTTACATAGCTTTAGTAGAAGTTAAAACAAATATACAGGGTGTTTCACGAGAAACGGACATGGTTTAATGGGAGACAGACTACACCGAGGGTTATCAGAATTACCCATAGAAAAAGCTGGTTGGACACCCGTTGATGAAATATAGAGTGTTTTATGTATTTTTGCCAAAATTTCTGTTGGTCAGTACTTTGTGATGGAATGGAATAATTACTTCATATTTGGCTCACGTAATACGCTAGTGATCCTGAATAAATACATATATGACAAAGAAAATATCCAGGTCCGGACTTGACAAAAAGTAGTTTTTGTTGTTTTGCAAAGAAACAACACCCTGCATATATTTTTTTCAAATTTCGATATGTAATTCGAATAGTACATAAAATGCTGAGCAAAATGGCTTTATTATTTTTTTTGCCACACTTTGACCGTTCTCGAAATACATTCCACTCAATACCACAATATGAGACTTATCAAAATATCGATGAATGACACTTGCTAAAAATGCTTTCACAATTGAAATTATTCATTTACTTTTTTTTCAACACTAAATATTATAATTAACAATTTTTAACATTAATCACTTGTGTGATATCAGGGAGGGGGAGAAATAAATAAAAACATAAGTGTTAGTAAGACTAGTAAGACAACAATATAACATATCTATTAACAACAACAATAATGGTAGCAACAAAGTAACATATTAATAATGCACATAGTAACAGAATAATAACAAATTATGGCGGATCAATGTGTATGAAAAACAAAAATGCAAATATTATGATAAAAAATATTTACAATTAATTAAATTTTATTTACAAAATATCTTCATTCGTGTCGAAATATTGTGAAAACTGTCAATAATTCTATCTAAAAAAAAATAGCCGCCTTAGTAGGCTATCGTTTACAAATCCAGTGATTAAACTATGTCTTTAAACGTTAAATGAGTTAGTTTTTATACTATTAATCATAGTAGCCTTACCTCAAAATGACAACTATTAGAAAATAAATAATTAGTAGTTATACTTATTTGATATTTTATGTGGTGTTTAGTTTTATTGCATTAACTAAGACAATTAATTACTCATTTAATATTTTCAAAATGCCGTACCAATTTTCGAACGAAGAATATGTTGACATCATTTTTATGTACTGATATTGTAACGGAAATGGTGGAGTAGCAAGGAGGGAATATCGAAGACGGTTTCCTAATAGACCACAAGCTGACCATAAAACTTTCGGGTCCATATATCAGTATTCCAGAGAACATGGAAAGTTTCCCACTAGTGCAGTTGTGAATTGCAATATAGAACAAGAGGTAAACTTAGAAAACAATATTTTAATATGGTTCACGAAAATCCAAGTTTAAGTACACGAAAAATTAGCACTCTGATTGGTGTTTGTCACGCTAGAGTATGGAGGACATTGCAAAAAGAATTTTTACCCATACCACATTCAATTAGTACAGCGTCTTGAAGCAGGCGACGACGTCAATCGACTGACCTTGTCGTTGGCTGTCTGAAAATCGACGGGTAATTTACAGAACCTTATTCATAGACGAGGCGCAATTTACAAGAGACGGGATAAATAATTCGAGAAATGCTCACATATGGGCCCAAGAGAACCCACACACAAAACGTGAATATCGTTCAAAACATAGATTTTCAGTCAATGTTTGGATATGACGTATAGGCAGTAACTTGTTAGGGCCACATTTTTTTTAAGGTGCACTTAATGGTAACGTCTATCTTAATTTTTACAACATACGTTATCGAATCTTTTAGAAAATTTAAATAGTCGAGGTATGTTCGTTCTTTCAACATGACGAAGTCCCACCACATTTCCCCAACCAAATTAGAAATCAATTAAATGACACATATCCGGCCGGCAAAGTCCCCGGATATGAATCCTGTTGACTACTTTTTATTGGCAACTATGACAAAAATTTATTGCTGGCAATCGCTACGAAGCTATGAAGAATTTTAATGTTTTTATGTATTCTTTTTATTTGAAGAGGAAGAGCACTCAAATTGTTTTTGATAGCCTGCAAGAACAAAACGCTGTAAGTTTTTATGGGTTTCGTTTGTTGTAGCGAATTTCGTAAAGCAGACCGTTAATTTTTGCAATAAATATTAAAACCATACCATTTTTGGATAGAGAATGAAAAGACCTTTCAAATGAGATATCACAAGCTCCTACTTCCCATAAAAAATTTAGGGGTTGCAACTGCCACTCGAAGGGGGTTGAATTTAGGGATGAAATTTGTACGCTGCAGGATGTCATTTCAGAATCCAAATCGACGTTTCTCGGGATTTTTTATAAATATGCACAATAATTGAAATACTGAATTTATTCCATTTGGCTGTTCCACACTCTGTATAAAAAAAGAATCAATATCTGGAATCAGGATATTTGTTATTATATTAATTTCTAAGGCATTTTATTTGGGTACGAAAGTGCTCGGGGCATTTTTTCGTAAAAAATGGAGAAGACATTAAATCAGTGTATTTGTCAGATTAATATAAACTAAATGTAGCAGTGAAGATATATTCGGATAACCTTTGAATAAAAACGAGTGGCTATAAAGACCAAAACTCAAGCATTTGGAAAGGAAGTTTAAGGGGTTCCTTGCTGACCACTTGAACTTTTGTCAGCGAACAAGCTAGGGATATTATGTATAACCGAAAAACGATCGTGCAGTTGACATAAAATCTATGAATAAAATATTTCTCCCTTTACGTACCGTTTAACACGAATTTTATTATTTAAACGATGTCTGTGTTTTATATAGCAGCTTTAGACTTTGGGAAATATGCTGTAACTGCCCATTACTTACAGTTTAAAATACTGGAAGATTTTAAAATAGAAATTCAGATATTTCCTTGAGTTTTAATAAAATACTTTACTCGGGTTGGATCAATGCATGTCCTAAGTGAGAATTTATTGAAAAACATTAGAATTTATTGAAAAACATTTGGCTAATTCACAGATAAGTCATAGAAATTCTAATTTATGGGTTACAAATAGTTACAAATTAGTTAATAAATGATACTCCATCCACTAAAAACATTGTGTGGCTCCCGCGAAGTTTAAAACCATAATATATTATCTAATATGTATTGATCTGAGTTACAGGGTTATTCACTATAATTTCCAGGTCCAGACATCAAAATTTATGTTTGTTCTGTACCTCTAAAAAACATAAGCCTGTTTTTTTTTCGAAATTTCTATACGATATTCCAAAAGAACAGAAAAATAAGCAAAATGGCTCATTCATTGTATTTGTTACACCTTTGTGGTTATTTAAATACGGTGTTAAGTGTACAAGAATATGGATTCCAGAACGATATTAAATGAAAGTCACGTTAAATAAATAATTTTGTAACTAAAATTTGAAAAAATTCTATTGAGGCTAGGTGGTCTGGGCGAATCCTAATTCCGAAACTTTTTAAAAATCAATTTTGGCAAAAAATGTAGCCCTGTTAAGTAATCAGGTATAAATTAACATAATATTTATCAATCATAGTAGACTTATTCAAAGTGGCTGTCCAAAGAATTATCCTAAGCAGCTGAATAACTAATTGTAGAATGCAGGTTTTCACGGCCGTTGTCTAATGAAGTAGTTTCTTCCGGGTCTTGCCGTGGTTGTCAAACTTGACTTGACGTTTCGCAGATCATCCTGTCAGCTTCTTCAGAAGGATTCTAAAGACTGAATTTGTTGTGTTACACTCCTCGTTATATATAGAATGTCCAACAAGTTTTAGAGAAGAACGGATACAGTCAAAGCAATTAACAACGAATAGTAAATAACCAGAGGAGAACTACAGAAGAGGAACAACAACAACCAACAACGTATGCATGCCTACCCTACGTCGCGGGAGTCACAGATAGGCTGAAGAAGATTTTAGTCAAAAAGAAAGTAAGGTGTACGGTTTCGAACAGTGAAGAAAATACAGCAGATACCCTCAATCAAAGACCCTGTCCCCAAACTGTTTTCAAAAGGTGTTTACCAGTTGAAGCGCACATATGGTAAGAGCTACATCGGACAAACAGGACGGAGTATCCAGTGCAGAATCAAAGAACACCAGAGAAATACCAGATTTGCATACACGGTTAGGTCGGCGATAGCAGAACATAACAACGAGAACCATAAAATCGACTACGAGGACGTCAATATATTAGACAGGAATACGCGCTATTATCCGCGAATCATTAGGGAATCACTGGAAATTATGAAAAACGTGAACAACTTTAACAGAGAGGATGGGTATCGCCTTAGTAACACGAGGAGATTGGTATTGCCAAGTACCAGCACCGTAGTAAATCACGGTTAACCAAACACGACGAATGAGCAGCGAAGCAAGCCAAGCACGACCAATGACCAGCGAAGCGAAGCGGCGCCTAGGTATATAACGAGGAGTGTAACACAACAAATTCGGTCTTTAGAATCCTTCTGAAGAAGCTGACAGGATAACCAGCGAAACGTCAAGTCCAGTTCGACGACCACGGCAAGACCCGGAAGAAACTACTTCATTGAAAAACTAATTGTTTGTAATTTAATGTGTCAATAATCCGCATTTAGTTTGTGAAATATATTAAATTGTGAAAATTCTTGTAAAATATTTTAACTATGCCGCTAAAATCTACAAACGTGGAATATGCTGGCATAATATTTATATATGGTTTCTGTAATGGAAATGGTAGGTCGACGGAAAGAGAATATCGGCTGCGTTTTTCTGGTCGTGGACACCCTAATCACAAAACCTTTAGTGCGGTATTCCAGTATTCAAGAGACCATCCAAAGTTTCCTAACATTAGCACTAGACGAATCAGTTCGGCAACTAGTATACCTACCTCATTGGCGAGTATGGAGAATCCTAAAACGAGAATGTTATCATCCATACCATAGCCAGCAGGTACAACGTCTTGAACAATGATTTAGATCCCTTACAATATGTAAAAACATAAAGAATTTTCTATTTAAAAAACAACTTCTATAAAGAGAAAATTCTCGAGGCCGGAACAGTCAAGTTCGACGACTAGGCAAAACCCGGAAGAAACTACTTCATTCATCAACGAAGTCACAAATTGTAATAAAAGTGCAAAGACAAAACAGAGCAAATAATAACATAGTAATCACAAAGACCAAATAGCGTCTATCTTTAACTAGTCCTTTATTGACATCGGTGAAAAAATATCTAGTGATATTCCGAAACACGCACAAAACCTGACCTTAAAAGACAACACAAGCCAGAACCTAAATTCCATCTTCCTGGAAAATGTTGATACTGAAATAAAAAAATATAATATGTACCCTTAAGAACTCCTCCTCTCCTAGAAAAAGGATGAAATAACGATAAAAACACTAAAACTGCTGTCTATCCACATCTGTAATCCTCTAGCACATATTATCAACCTTATCTTCAAACACGCAGACGTATCTGAACCCTTTAAAGGAACCGTAGTTATTCCAATTTATAAAAATGATAACAAAAATTACATGAAAAATTTCCGTCCAATATCGTTGATAAATAATATCGCAAAAAATTTCCAAAATGTCTGAACCATAGGCTTTTTTATCTCCAATAATAAAAGATATAAAGGTGTGATGTCAAAATATAGTGAATAACCCTATACAAATTTTGGTATACAAAACATCAAAAATTCCAATTCACGGACCCCTAAAGGATGCGTATTGAGATCGCCCATCGCTCTGCATGAGCCGGTCTATATATAACACGATAAATATTTTTTATTCCATAACTTTATTTTGCATATTACTCCGAAATTAACAGTCAAAAGCGTCTTGTCAAGAACTGCTTTGTTAACTTTTTATTAAGACTAACCCAGGACAGAAACCCACGTCAAAAAAATAATAAAATATCGTTGTATAAACTTTATGGTTCCAAATGGTGTTATTCAAATTGCACATTATAAAAGCAATTTTATTGTTCTCGTTTCTTATTCCATTAAATCTATGCATTCAACTTGGCATTTATTCAATAATATTTATAGTGTCCGCAGTAAATTTTTATTAAAAGTATTTTTTTGGTATATAAAGACATTTTTTATTTACAAACACGCCGATAAAAATAGAGCTACTATCATTCTCGCAATCATAAAAGAGGAACCCCATTCAGGGGGTAAGTGAAATCTTCGCGTAACATATGCCATAACATTCCGGTAGTAAGTTCGTGATTCTCATTTATGGCGCCTAAGAAATAGTTCACCAGCATCGCAAAGTGCTCTCGTTCAAATGACACATTCTGCAACCGTTTATGTGTTTCTAGGTCTAAGAAGAGTCATGTTATAAAGGAACCCAATTCTGTCTGCCATTTTACTTATACTTCTTTTCCTTTATTGATCGTATTTCTTTATTGCATGATTTCTTACTTGACAAATATGTGTACTAAAATCTCCCACAGGGAGGAAAATTGTTATTACACAAAAACTGCATTTCCTATCTCTAGGCAGTATATTACTTTTATTTGTTTTATCTTTGTCATTCAAATTCTTAGTAACATAACTTTAGAAGTTAGGATCGGCATCAATCCAGTGTTTGTACATCTCAAATAATATAATCGATAGTTGTTTGTCCCCCCTTTTTAACATAAATTACATTAATTCTTAGTGTTATGCAGGTATGACGTTATCCCAATTTAATGATATTTCTGAAAGTAATATAGATAGATACAGTTTATCCAATGTCAATTTGAAGTATTATAAATTCAGAACCTTGCCAGGTATGTCCGCTGCTATGCCTCTCTACAATAGTATACAGCAAGCAGCGTCGCGTTATCGATGTAATTTTTTCCGTCGTATATGAGAAGTAGTCGAGTAGATTTTTTTTTCCAATGGCTTTGGGTCGTAAACCATGCAGACAATAACAATTTGAGTATGCAATAAAAAAAACAAAAAACAAAGAAATTTTTTTTTTTTTTCTAAAAGTAAACCTAACTCAAACCGACAGAGATATTAGTTAAAAACGATAGGAAAAGACAGGGTCACACGTTTCTCGTTCGGGTGTCGATCAGGACATTATTATAACTTAGACAAGACTATGTAGACCTCGGTAAGTAGGGATAACCAACACAAGGAAAAACATAAGGTGTTTTTTTTTATACATTTATTTAACTTCGGCCTATTTCCGCTACTGAGGCCTAACACCGACGCCTGTAGATGAGCTACCCCCAACTAGGAATTTTGCCGAACCTCTTCCCTTAAGAAGAGTAGGGATCTTTTACTTGCCTAACATTTAATAGACAAGGGACCGACGGCTTTACATCCCCTCCGAAGGATGGTATATCTCCTATACAACCCTCGCCTAAGGTTGTATAGCTTCCGCGCATACACTGATATACAAGCCGCTGGAAGATGTGTGAGGCGAGAACGCGGTTTCCGTTGGAATGGTCACCCATCCAAGTACTAACTGCGCCTGTCATTGCTTTACATCGCATACCGAAGTATGTACATAGTATAAAGACGCACCTACGCTCTCCCCTTAAACATAAGGTGTACGAATATAACCTATAACTTAACTTTGGTTTCTTTTATAAAGTCTACAATGCAGTTGTATATCTTATTTGATCCTATCACCAACAGGCTAAGTAAATTAAATGGAGCTATGATATCACAATTTTTAATAATATTTTGGACAAATTTCGTAGATGCATCTTTATACTTAACACAGCCAAATGTCTCCTATGACATTACATTGTTCGCACTTATCCGAAGTAACAATTCCAATTTTAAACAAATGAGCTGGGTAGCAAGTGTGGCCAAACTTTAAGCGTATCAGAGTAGTTATATATTTTCTTTGGGCAGGAAGTTCATCGTGAAAAAATTTTGTCTGGATGTCGGTATGAATGGAAGTGTACCTCGAGGGATTTGTGAAACAGAGTTGTTTCCATAAACCAGACCATTTATTTCTTGACTCTAATTTTAACACATTGAATATGTCACTTATACATAACTTGTCATCCAGAGAATATTTCAAATTGCAGCTTTCTTTAGCCAAGAGGTCAACCTGTTCGTTATGCTCAAGTCCAACATGAGCCTTCACCCAAACAAAGTAAATGTTCCTCCCAGTTGATGTAACTTGAAATATTAATTGTTTTATTTTTACAAATATGAATTGCCTTTATAACTGAAGGAGCATGTATTTTTAATTTCATGGAGAACTGAATGAGAATCAGACAGAATGACCGAGATTTTAGAGGTTGCGTTCTCAACATACTTCAAAGCTTGATATATAGCTATGGCTTCTGCCGTGAAGATGGAACAATGTGAGTTCAATTTAAATTTTGATTTATATTTTAGTCGAGCAGATATACAGGGTTATTCACTATATATTAACTCCCCCTTATTTCTGTTATTATTGAAAATAGAAGAAAAAATCGTATAAAAGTTGTAGGATCTTATCTATATTTTATTGAAACGTGATCAAAAAAACAATATCATGTATAAGTCACGTGATACGAAATAAATATATGTTTTTTTTAAATGGAACACCCTATATATTATTGCATTTTGGAGAAGCCCCTTTTCCCCCGATTTCAAATATATATACTGTATAGATCTATCTTAAATACTTCTTGACATATTTGACATTCAAAATACAAATGAGCTGCTTTATTGCAAGAAGAGTGAGCCATGGGTGGCAAAGCATAAATGAAACAAAAATAACAAGGTAGACCATGAAAATATTTATTATTTTATTGTTTATTCAATTTTGACATTTCCAACAGTCAATTATTAACTCCATAGCAACAATCGGAAATAGTTGTTTATTCGCTAGTAAAATAAAAAGTTTTCTCTACGATTATTTTGAAAAGTGCTACTGACTACGCACTACTAATTACACTCGAAAATTATTGATTTCACATAGCGTGTGATTAATCTTTATCACACGCTAACAGTATGTGAAAACTCTTTCACGAAAAGTGCTATTTTCAACATGTAAATTATATATGACCTAAATATAATCACGTGTAAATAATTAATATGATATTAGAATTAACTTCATATTCAATTTAACAAAGCAAGAGAAAACTCTTTATAATAAATTAATACTACATAAGTAATCAATTAAAGAAATTGTTCAAAGTGGCCACCATTATTTTCAATGCAAAGCTCATAACGTCTTCTTAAATTTAGCAAAATATTGCAAATAACGTTATTATGGGTTCTGTTTAAGTTGTTAATTTCGTCTTGAATTATTGCTTTAATGGCCTGAAGATTGTGGTTATGATTAAAATTACTTTGTCTTTTTAAAACCCCATAAAAAGATATCTAATGGCGTCAAATCAAGGCTATTTGGTGACCATCGAATGGTCCCAGCATTTATTCAAATGGGAAATTGATTATTTAAATGTTCCCGAACTCCTAAAACCCTATGTGGAGTCGCCCCGTCCTGATGCCAAATCATTCTAGACAATACGTCCATAGGAAATTCTTTAATTAGACGATCTACCTCTGATAAAATTATTTCGACATGTTTGTCGTGTCAAAGTAAAACCACAAAATATAAACCCAACCACTTTGTATTGAAAAATTCCACACCAAACGTGGATTGATTTTCTACCCGATTTTTTATTTGCTTGACCTTTCTCTGTTTTTGATTTTTATTCTCCCAGGAACGTCTGTTTTTTCTATTAAAAACTGCCGTGGAAAACTTGGCTGATCTGTCCACATAATTTCTTTAAAAAAATCAGGATTTTTATCAAATTCATGGAGCATGATCTGACAAAATTCCAATCTTCTACATTTTTGATCTTCGATCAGCTCCTGGATCTATCTAGATCTTCTTCCTCGTTTGCTGTAACGTTACGTAGTTTTCTTGAAAAACTATGGGTCTGAACTGAACTTTATCCTAATGTCCTCACCAGGATCATCAGGATAAAATAAAATTTAAAAAAGTGAGTAACCTAGTGTGAAGATTTTGGTGGAGGCGCCGCTTTTAATATTATGTATTTTGTAAATTATAGTTTAAATAAATAAAAAATAGCAAACCGAACTAAAAAGTAAAAAATAATGTTTAAATATTATTGACAAAAAAATAATTATATTGTAAAAAGCGTGTGGCGCTTTTCACTCTATTTTATAATTCTACTTGTATCAATAGCTAAATATAAAATATTTATAACAATTGATATCAAGCACCTCACGCTTTTTACAATAAAATTAATTTTTTGTCAATAATATTTAAACATTATTTTTTACTTTTTAGTTCGATTTGCTATTAAAGCGTGTTTTTTTAAACTATAATTTTTTGATTAAATAAATGTATAATAGTGACGGTTTGAAATGTCAAAATTGAATAAACAATAAAATAATTATTTTCGTGGCCTACCTTGTTATTTTTGTTTCACTTGTATTTTGACACGCATGACTCACTTTTCTTGCAATAAAGCAGTTCATTTGCATGTTGAATGTCAAATATGTCAAGAAATATTTCAGATAGACCTATGCAATATTATATGTTTGAAATCAGGGGAAAAAGGGCTTCTCGAAAATGCAATAATCTATAGGGTATTCCATTTAAAATAACAAATATTACATGATATTGTTTTTTTTATCACGTTTCAATAAAATATAGTTAGATCCCACAACTTTTATACGAAACTTTTTTTCTATTTTCAATAATAGCAGAAATAAATGGGGGGGGGGGGTCAATATATTAGTGAATAGCAATTACGCCGATGCGGGCGGCCGGTAAAGAATTCAAGCTGATGTTCGGAGTTACCAGTTTTAAAAGAAGAAAGTGCTGTGCGAAACTATTCTCGTGGTACCGGGCAGTGCCGTACATTTATTTATATTTACCTAAAATAATTATTATTAACTGTAATATTTATTTAAAAAAAAAATTTTTAAATGGCTTTTTGGAGACCATTTGATACAGAAGAAAATTTACGTAATGAAAATGGAGTCGATCAAATCGAGTTGGGAGTTTAAGAACCAAGTGCAAACCTGGCATTTCCTTTTAAATATTTCTAACTGCTTAAAGAGAGAAAATAATCAAATGGCGGATACAGGTATTATAGAAAAAAATTTGAAATAACTAAGATTCCGATTTCTACTACTAATCTTCTGATATATGAAAAAAATCCATGAATCACGTTATAAACAAAGAAAAAGAGTATCCTATTTTGCCGCCCGTAGAGCCTATTGTTAATCAGGTAGAGAATGATTCAAGTGGTGAGCTTACTGATGACTCCGTTACTATGTGACCATTTTCTTTCTTAAAACTATGAGAATTTCTTTTATTAATATTTAAACTTTCTTACTCTAATAGAAGTTTTATTTTAATCGAGGTAAAATAATATAACCAATTCTATTTTTATTTTGAGATACGTCTGCATTTTATTGAGAATTATGTTTTATTTTATTTTTACCCCTTTTTATAAGAAAAAATTATGTATTATTTTATTTTTAGCGTTTTTAACAAGACTTAAATATTATAATTATGTTATTAATGTTATCACTGTTATCGGGTTTGTTAAGTTTATTCCAACGTCTTAATTGAGGTCGATTTACAAAGGAATGCCGCGTTCTTGTTTTTTATATCTTTCAAACTGATATTGGATACAGTGTACTTGAGTTCTGCAAAAGTCGTTTGCTAGAATGTGTAAATGGCCTCAGTTTTGGATACTAGGAGTTATTATTAGTGCATTTAAAATTATAACGGGTGTCAAAATGTTGTAATTTGCTGGCACTTTTGATAAGGATTTTTTAAAGATATTCGTCTTGACCATTAGTTTTAGATTAGAAAATTTATCCTATTGGCAGGCTCGTGCAAATCCTTAAACTCCTGCGTTATAATCTTCTCTTTTATTTAATTATGTCTGAAATATATTCTATTAGAAGTTGCCCCAAGGGAGTAAATGCCACTGAGGCACCCCGATATCTGCAAATAAACTCACAACCTCGTCTCTTAATGGATTTTATATACGTTTTATATTTTACGAATGCAATTCTTAAGACCTATAAATCCCGAATTCTAAATTTGTAGGAATTTTACATTAGCGTATAAGGTAAATATTTCTTCTTTTGTCACGAGAGCATTCAGCTCGAGATGGACTTGATTTATATTTCTTTTGAACCGTAGAAGGTGTTATAGACGTGTTTCTAGACAAAAATTATTCTATCAAAACATTTATAAGTATGCCACGTTATCAAATTATGGTTTTACGAGACCTCGAATCTATAAAAATATCTGTCGTGTACTTTAACTAAGTAAATAAATAAATGTTTGTAAACCTTTATAAACCACCTTCTAGGTCACCTGAGTGTCACTTTTAAGTCTATATCTAGATTTGTCTAAGTAAAGGAGACGGGGCCCTA
The DNA here is from genome assembly GCA_963675555.1 of Leptura quadrifasciata. Lineage (NCBI taxonomy): Eukaryota > Metazoa > Arthropoda > Insecta > Coleoptera > Cerambycidae > Leptura > Leptura quadrifasciata. The sequence continues at coordinate 1,382,410 of OY776682.1, read as the reverse complement.
CAGTTTATGGTGGGATCCAAACCACTTCTTGGAGATGATTTATATTTGAAAATTACTTCGTAGTAGGTGAGGCTCTCGAACTCACTTCGCTAGAGAGAAAACTAGATACACTAACCACTGAGCTACCGTCCCCTCATACTAAGATTTGATTAGCGCTTCATCTAAAGATATGTTTGCAATTTTTATTTTTGTAGCAACTCTTGAATCATAACTGTTTATATTGAAACGGTAAATTGACAAATAGCCATGAAAGTTTTTGGGTACAAAAAGGGTGTACAAAGTCTGTATAAATGTATAAATAGTGAAATAATGTAATGGTGATTTAGTACTAGGGTTTAATTGTCCCGTAATAGGCATAAAAGATTGTAATATGAATTATGTTATTTGAATATTATGCAAATTATTCCCTATAACCCTTTTACAAATTCACACCAGTTGCTAGCGGTGTTGGCATGTATATTGTATGAAGTTATTTATGAATTACCAAAAAGCAAGTTGATGTAACATTCTGACCAGTTTAGTTGTATCTATTTAACATATAAACTTCTAATTTGCCATATATACTTCTAAGTGTAGGAATGGGGTATTTTCATTGAACTGAGATGAAAGTGGAAATATAGAAAATATATATATTTTTATTATTTTTGGTACAGAGAAATATTTATTACATATCGCTATTAAATTGTTATATGAATTTAAAGTTATGATGACGTCACTAAGCGAAAACTAGTAAAATTATAAATTTAAACAAACCAATAATACGGTTTTCATGAGGGCGTGAACTGTCAAATCAGGTACGACATCCTACAGCCGCCATATAATGAAATATCCTAAAAATAACTATGTTTGGCGCCCTATTTGAATTTGCGCTTAATGACGTCACGAAAATTTAACTTAATTTTTCTCAGCTTAAATAAGAAAAAAATAAAAGAGAAAAACAAGTGTCTTATTTTTCTCTCTGGTTTTCGGATTTTCAAATAAAAAAATACGGGAAAATACCCCATTGTAAGATACATATCTCTGATGATGTGCCTAACTTTAAATAAGATATAGTCGACAGTATCCATATTATTAATCGATGAATTAAAACTAGTCATTAGAAACAGCAAATTAAGGATTACAACTAGATGGTGTTAATTCACGTTTAACTAATTTTGTTACTGAGCCATGTAAAGGTCCTCAAATTCTCAAACCATCACAACAATTACGATACCGACAAACAAATCATTATGATAGTTCAAATGTGCTTTTAGAGGGCGGAATATTAAAGCATAATATTTTTAGTCGCAAACTCCCCTATCCTTATTTTACTATAAGGAACGTAACCAGACTTCAACCAACAGCTACTCTCCAGGCTATGTGCCCCACCGAGCGCTGAATTACAAGTTATAAGTCTGGCGCGTTAAGTGTAATAATTGCATATTACCATCAAAACGCTAATGCTTCGATTGTAACAAACACCAGCCGAAAGACTGCTCCTACTTAAAGGAGCTCTCTTGCCAGTCGTCACACATCACTTGCATACTGCAGTTTCGAGTTGTTGGCTCTCGTCAGTATAAGGCAGGCATGTGACGACCGGCATCCTTTGACTATTTGGTTCTACAATAGCGACATGTAAAATAGTCAGAAGGCGACATCTAGCGGTCCAGTATCTGTTGCAATCGAAAAATAAATAGTCTGACTGGGCTTAGCATAGTACAAATGTGCTTTTAGAGGACACTGACGAGAGCCAACAGCTCGAAACTGCAGTCTGCAAGTGGTGTGTGACGACTGGCAAGAGAGCTCCTTTAAGTAGGATCAGTCTTTCGGCTGGTGTTTGTTGCAATCGAAGTATTAGCGTTTTGATGGTAATATGCAATTATTACACTTAACGCGCCAGACTTGTAACTTGTAATTCAGCGCTTGGCGGGGCACATAGCCCGGGGAGTAGCTGTTGTTTGCTGTCTGGTTACGTTCCTTATAGTAAAATAAGGATTTTATAGAGGAGTTTGCGACTAAAAATATTATGTTTAAATCATTATGATGTTAAGTTTATTCAATCTTAGTTTAAAACAATATAAAAAATCGGTCTGCCACAACTCAGACAAACTTTTCCATAAGTATTTATCTAACTTGGCGTGGCCAGATTGAGATACCAATACACAGAAAGTAGATAATTCAGTATTAAATAAAAGGGTTGTGATTTACTTAATGCATAAATAAGTAATGTTTTCTAATCACTTCACCATTTTTTAGGGGTTTATCCACCCACATTTATGTACACATGTAAAATTTGAACAAAATCGATCCAGTAGTTTGGGCCCTAGGTGCGACCACAGACGGCAGACAGACATTTTTTAAAAACCACTTCTTTGGGTTGGGAAACTTGAAAACATGTAAATCCATCAAAAACCCAAATTAGAATTTTTGCACGATCACCATACTTTCCTAATATACTACGTATATGGGAAAGTAAAAACAAGAGCACGGCATTCCTTTGTAAACCGACCTCGAACGCGTGCCTTCCATAGGCGCGCGTAAGTTACTTTTCCAGGCAATACATACCCTACGATATTTTAAAAATCGTTTATTATACACGTTACACTGTTTTGCAGACTTGTTAACTAATAAGTTATGACTGAAAGTGGTGGTATAAGTATATTGTATGTTCGTTTATATGAAGGATTATGATATAATACCTATATACTTTTATATAAGTTAACAACAAACTTAACTCACGCAGTGATAACGTTAATAACATAATTATAATATTTAAGTCTTGTCAAAACCGATGAAAATAAAACATAATTCTCATTAAAACGAAGTTGTATCTCAAATAAAACAGAATTAGTTATGTTATTTTACCTCAATTAAAATAAAACTTATATTAAAATAAGAAAGTTTAAATAATAATAAAAGAAATTCTCATAGTTTCGAGCAAAAAAATTGTCACAGTAACGGAGTCATCAGTAAGTTCACTACTAGAATCATTCCCTACCTGAATAGCAGTAGGCAATAATATGGCGGTAAATGTAACAGACTATGGCCGTATGTTTCACAGATATAGTCTACAACATATTCTTTTCTAAAACTATGTTCTTAGATAGTTTTTAAATCTATTTTTACTGGAATTTTTTCAGGAATATTCATATTTTTAGATCTCATAAACTTTATTATATCGTCCTTTTTCGTATTATTATTATTTGGTACTTTATTTAATAGTCGTGAATGATAAAACGTGTTATCCATGACAATAACTGAATTTGGGGGATTATTACGTAACAGCTGTTCAGCGAACCATTTTTCAAACATACTCGCGGTCATATCTTCGTGATAGTCAGCAGAACTCTGTTTAATATTATTGGCTGGTAAGAGCAGTGCGTTGGGTACGAACCCATTTTTACTTCCGGTATGCAGAATTATAATATGTTTTCCCTTTGAACATGGCGCATTTAAAGTACAATTTTGAGTCATGTCTACCCAATCGTAATTAGCAGTATCCTGCGTATCATACCACGTCTCGTCCCAACTCGATTCGATCGACTCCGTTACCTTGTCATCAACATTTTCATTACGTAAATTTTCTGCTGTATCAAATGGTCTCCAAAAAGCCATATTAAAAATATTTTTTGAAAAAATATTACAGTTAATAATTATTATTTTAGGTAAATATACCAACAAACAACTTACGTTTTTTTTATTAGGAGTAAACCACCGCGCAACGTTAAATAAACTTACGGCACTGCCCGGTTCCACGAAAACAGTTTCTCACAGCATTTTCTTGATTTACAACTGGTCATCTGTTCGACTACATCTCATATACGAGGGTATAAATTATATCGATATATCGATTATATCAAGAGGCATAGCTGCGGACATCCCTGGTAGAGACCCTGAATTTGTAATATTTCAAACAGACATTGGATAAACTATACACACTGTCTAGTATAGCGTCAATTCATTTTCATTCGCCTACTTTCATAGAACAAAATCAAATTTTTGCCAAACGTAAATACCAAGCTCTCAAGTGGGAGCGATTTGAATCTAAAACAATTACTGAACCGTTAAGTGTACCAAAGAGGATTATTAAAGAGTGATGTATAAAGCAGACTCCTCAAGTGTCCTCGTCGTGTATCATCACAGCAGGCAGAGTAAACGTAATAGCAATGTGAACCGTGGATGGGCAGTGATCCAGTCTGAATTCATATCAACTAGATTAATACATATTTTATGGCGACATAGTATTAGTATGTTTCACATTGACCTATCTATTCAATTCCGATAGAGATTAAATACAAAGCGTACCTTTAAATATAATCCGCTGGTCAAAGTTACATTCAATTAGAGTGCATATAGCGGACACGCATAATTTCTGTAATTCTCTTGGTAATATGACGAAATATGGAATGGGAACCAATTAAATTCTGAATGATCCGAATATATAAGGGTTGAGTACTGTACATGGGATTCTGAGTGTTGGCGACTACAAACGCACACAGTTGTACATAATTCAACTATTCTACGGGGTGTGCAAAAGGAACGTTAAGAATGTTTGTATATTTATTTGTTTATTATCCCAAAACACAAACCTATGTAATCCGGGAAAGTTTACAAGTCGAAATTATATGTATGCACAGCGCCATCTACGTCTTAACGTATAATTAATAATAATAATAATGCATCTTTATTAGTTAAAAAGCTACAATTGAATCTTAATAATATATAGAATATAACTCCATTAATTAACTATTCACTAGCTTATCTGAAATCTATACATATAGCAATAACTATTACAAATTAAGCAATATCCTTTTCTAATATAAATAACGCATAATTTGATGAAAGTATTACATTTTTCACAATATTGTATTTCATTTGGTAAACTGTTGAATAACTGAATACCCTTACATAACAAAAATTTCGATTTCATTAAATTGTCATGTCTCTCTACCACTATGTCATTTACACTACGAGTGTTATGTCCATGAGAATCTCGTACAAAGCTCAATTTTTCACATAAATACCCATAGCCATGTTTTATTTTAAATATAAATTGTAGTGATTTTAAAAGTATACGTTGTCTAACGTTTAAAAAATTTAAAATATTTAACATTGTGTCTATAGGGGTGGGGTATATTTGTTACATATTAATATTATTTTCATAACATTGTTTTGCATTTTTTGTAACTTTTGTATATCATTATATCATTGTTATTTAAATATAGCTGTAGAGTAGCTTAATATTTAAAATGTGGAGCTATTATAGATTTATATACTAATATTTTTGAAAATATTGATAAATAATTTGAATTTCTACATAAAAAATAAATCTTTTTTGCAACCTTTTTTATGATATAGTCAGTATTATTTTGAAGGCCAAGGATTCATTTATTATAAACCGAAGGTATTTAATTTCCGATACTTTAGCTAAGTTTTTATTATCTAATACAACACTTTGCCCAACTTGTTGATGTTTTAGTATATGTTTTTTGCCGAGAACCATGTATTTGCATTTATCTGTTTTTACTTTTAAACTGTTATCACACAACCAAACAAATACATCTTTTAAATCTTGATTGATAACATTAATAAGATCATTTATATTTTCTCCATAAAAATAAATTAACATGTCATCTGCAAATAAATGTGCCTTACAATTTTTTATTGATTTTACTATGTCATTTATAAACAGTATAAATAATAAAGGTCCTAGCACTGATCCTTGTGGTACTCCGAAGTCATTGTCTATTACGATGCACTGTTTACATATATTGTTCTTTGTTTTCTTGCAGTTAGGTAAGATTCAATCCATTTAAGTACAATCCCCCCAATGCCCATTTTCTTCAACTTTGATACCAATAATTGTCGATTCACCGTCTCAAATGCACGTTTAAGGTCCAAGAAAACTGCAATTATAACTTGATTTCACTCACTGTCTTAACAATAGGCTTTTGCAGAACTAAAGTATGAGGGACCATATTATTCGTCCAAATTTAAGAATTTTGTCATTATAGCTTACGTTTACAGGATATGGGGGGGGGGGGGGTTATTGGAATAGTCAAGAATTGAAAATGACAGGTATGCATTTCTGTTATGGTCTTTCTGCCTTTCTAATGATTATGATGTATTAGCAACTGGTCTTTTTACGGGTCGTTTTTTAAATCGACATTATCCAGATTGGAGAATATTTATGAATATTCATTTCCGTTTACGGGCATCAGGAAAATTAAAACCTAATCATTATTTTGGACGTTCGGGCGCTCGAGCGGAGGGGAAGTGACGCGTGGTGGGGGAAGTTTCTCCTGGAGGCGAACTTGGAGCGCCGCTAATTGATCGCGCTTCCCCCCACCACGCGTCACTTCTCCGCTCGAGCGCCCGAACGTCCAAAATTCAGAAATAACTCGACTTCCAAATGTGTTTTTAAGGTACTAAACGAAACCTTACGAAAATTTAAAGATAATTGGGTTGTAGAGAATTTCATCAGGAACAAATAACTTTTTGAAAAATGGTTCTATGACCATTTCCACGCCGTTTTTCGGAAACACCCTTTTTAAATTTTCGCTATTTCCGCTAAAAGTTATTAATATCTTTGCATAAAATTCTTGGAGTAGGTAGGTACCAACAAAACTACAATATAAGCTCCGAAACAACTTCCTACAATAATTACAGTCCCTGTAATTAAATGGCAAAAAATGGCCATACTTAGCGGTTTTTTATTTTTTGTGCGAAAAGTTATTGACCGATTTCAATTGTCAAAAACTCATTTTTTTCGTCTTTTTACGAGCTATTTCGTAGTATTTATTGTATGAAAAAAAAAAAATTCTTTCGCATCGAAAACGTGAAAAAATCTGTTTTCGGCACTTTCATACCCTTTTTTCAACAGGTTCCAAATAAAATTTGCTTTCCAAAACATATACATCCTAATTCCCGCTATTATTCTCCTAATTATCACGTTCACAAAATGCACTGAGGAATTTTTCAAAAAAATAAACTATCTGACCTGGATTATTTTTTTTTTTATACATTTATTTAACGTCGGCCTATTTCCGCTACTGAGGCCTAACACCGACGCCTGTAGACGAGCTACCCCCAACCAGGAATTTTGCCGAACCTCTTCCCTTAAGAAGAGTAGGGATCTTTTACTTGCCTAACATTTAATAGACAAGGGACCGACGGCTTTACATCCCCTCCGAAGGATGGTATATCTCCTATACAACCCTCGCCTAAGGTTGTATAGCTTCCGCGCATACACTGATATACAAGCCGCTGGAAGATGTGTGAGGCGAGAACGCGGTTTCCGTTGGAATGGTCACCCATCCAAGTACTAACTGCGCCTGTCGTTGCTTTACATCGCATACCAAAGTATGTACATAGTAAAGACGCACGCACCTACGCTCGCCCCGACCTGGATTATAGCTTCAAACGATTAGAATGAGTACAACGTAAAAGTTGGCGGAATTATTGAATTTTAAATGGACGGTTTTTATCCAGCTATAGGTTTTTCGCAAGAGGACTTGCTGCGTAAATACTCAATAGTTGGTCTGAGCCGTAGGCGAGAATGTTTCTCACAAACATTTCTTCATAATATAGTTAACAACACTATTGATGCTCCACAATTGCTGTCAAAAATTAGTTTTAATATTCCTAGAAGGTTTTTTACATGGCTACACCATGTACAAATATATCCGTACCAATATTGACATATTGAACTTCAGCCTTACTGCTTTAAAAACGTATTATTATGGAAGGGTTCGATTGATCTGTATTTTTTTTTACTTGTTTGATTTTTTTCTTGTTGTGATATCATTGCTTTCGTAATGCACGTTAACTTATTTTGTACTTTCTTTTTGGCTTTCATGTAAGGACCTTAAAAGCCAATGTATATTTTTCTAAAAATTTTCAATTGTTATGTACTATTATATTTGTCTAATATTTCTATTGGTAATACGTTGCTATACCTCCTGTCTTGTAGTTGGGTAGTGACCTGTTGGAGTAAATAAATAAATTACAATGATACAACACAACAACCATTTCCTACGACGTTGCCATCTGCCGCAGCTGAGACTCGAACTCAGAAGTGGTACAGCGACTAGACATGTTGTCTCTCACACAGTCTTGTCTAGTCCGCTGCTATCAACTCGGTAACACATTAAAAACGGCACTATGCATCCATGTCACAGCCAGGATTTGAACCCGGGACCCCTTGTCCCAAGCGTAAGCTATACTGCTAACTCGAGTGTGATAATTTTTCAGTAAGTTTTTTGAATTTTCGTTTTGAATGAAAGAATTCTATTATATAATTCTATTTCTGCCAGTATTGTCTAAGATAAGGTTGTTTTAATATACTCTACAAAACTTTGTTTTTAAAGTAATAAAAATAATGATTTCTTGCCTACTGCTTTATTGTGTTGATACGTTCAGAATTAAGAATGTTCATATAAAAAAGTTAGTCATTTATGAAGCAATGAAATGTAAAAAATAAACTAAACAACATTTCTAACATGACGATTTGTATTTGTACAATGTGCATGTGTTTTTATTAGATGGATATTTGTTGTGTCCACTCTGTAAAATGCGGTGGTTTTGTGGGTGAGCGAGGAAAGTGACTATCGGGAATGGGAAATCCGATCAGTTCATAGTAATGCCGCCTAAACCATGCTGTGTGCTCCCTCTATGCATATTGGAAATTGAATCTGGGCAATAGCGATGCAATAGCCTTCATGTGTCGGTACATAAATACCCCAGCACGGCTGCACCCTGCACTCTGCACCAGCCGATTCAATATGTGACAGCCTTGTTTACCGATAGAGAATGGATTATTCAAACCTGTCAACTGAAATTCATTTACCAGTTGCCGACAAATGCTTTCTGCGGCTACTGAAAGAACTGTTTTCGGTTTTATTGCACATTCATCACCTGTCAAAATGCCAATTATTGGTTAATTGCGATTTAACGCCGCTTTGCTTACGCTACGTCAAAGTGTAATTAACTGTTTTTTCATCTTTCACTAAAATATACACCTTTAATGAAAGCGTTATACTAACATATCAATTTATGGTTTTCACGTAGTGAGTAGAGTTTAGTGTAGGAGAACGCTCGACGTACCCAAAATACAGGCAGGCGGTTGGAAAATTGGAACATTTGATATTGAACTCAGAAAAATATGAGACGGTTAAAGGCAACAATAATTAAAAAATCCGCTGTTCTATGCGAAATGTATTGAAATACCCTTAAATATTTCTCAATGTTCATAATATTAGAGACTTTGAAACTTTGAAAAACTTTAACACTCAAATTAGAAGTTAAACCATCAACAAAGAAAATAACCCTAAAATCCTGACCAGAATCTATCGCTCTTTTTGGAGATCTTCAAAAATAGATTAATGATCATAAATCGCACAATACCGTACAGTATCAGGGGTCGCTTGGCCCTGATCAGCCTCACTTCACTTCGACCTAAAAGATCTTTTGTGAATTACCCTACTCCTAGTTGTGGCCCAGGATATCAAGACTTTTTACAAAGCTTATGACTTTCTCTATGTCTTCAGGCGTTAATTCCGCCAGTATCTGCCTTTATTCTCTACTGCGTTGCCCATATTCTTAAGATGATCCATTTCTGGATCTCCTGTATTATGTGTCCCTTCGCCTTGCCATATAACAGTTCAGGTTCAATGAATGGTGCTTCAGCTCCTTTTTTTCGCAAAGCTGTCAGCAACTTCATTACTTTATACTCCCTCATACCCTGGAATCTACATCAAGGTAACCTTATTGTTGTTGGCCGGTTACTTCAGGGATTGTCTGGTCGATATGGAAATGGTTGTATTTCCGCGTTTTTTCAATGTGTAACCCCCTTCCGCACAAGCACTGGCTTCTGGAATTGGGGGTTGTCTAATTTCTGTGGTGTTTATTTATTTACTGTCTACATTCCCGGGTAATTTTAGATTCGAAGGTATAGGACTTTAGAGCTTTTATATAGATCTTTGCCCTTCGAATTCCTTTATTTAGACATTCCTGGGCATACAGATCTATAGCATGAATTTCTACCTTGAAGATGGTTGCAGTGTTACTGAGGGCTCTGGATAGCCTACATTTAGACCTTTCTAGGCCTAACTCCTACCCCTTCAACCATCTTAGATCCATCAGTATACCAGATGAGTGACCTTTGCTCCAATCGCAGCGCCTCTATCTTGCTCGTCTGATGGCTTTCAATCAGCACGTCAAACGGACAGTCACAGTCCTGCTTGATTGGCATTTAATCAGTGGGCTTGGTCATGGACTTCAAATGGACTAACTCCAGAAACCTTAAATGACCAACCAGATCGCCTGGTTTAAATTTATGTGCCTGATGCAGTCGTAAGGCACTAAGTGCTACCTCCTTCCTCACATGCAAGTGCAAAGGATAGAGGTCAAGCATTGCCTCCATAGCTGCTGGGGGCACGAGTACATTTCTCCTGTAGTCCCTAAACAGGCAAGGCGTTGCAGTTTCTGCAACTTTTCTTGTGCATGCGTAGGTCAACATAGGTCTGACATCCGAAAAGTAAGACCATGTGTCACTTTCGGCCTCAGACCCCAAGTCTTACCAAACAGCCTACGACACGTCCATATTGCCGCTGTTGCTTTAGTAAGTGTCAAGTAAGTGATCCTCACAACACCATAAAGACGTTTTTTTCTGCTAAGCTTACAATTGGCGATGTTCCAGATGTACTCCACCAATTTGTACTCCACCTTCACTATAAACCACTTTAGCTGCCCCTCGTAGATAGCCACAGTACAATTGGTTGACGATAAAGCTGATGAAAGGGGTTGATTGTAAGAACTGACAAGAAGAGTCAGTGCTAAAGCTGGTTTTAAAAAGCCTTGGGGTTGTTTATCGGCTTAAAGTAGCCTTCTCGTCCTGAGAGAGAGGTATATAAATGAAGTCGCCAACACTTTAGCTGGAGGCGGCTCGGGGTTGCCGAGAATAAGGAAAAAAAATCCAGCAGAGCTGCTTCTCGCTGCTAGAACAATAAAACAGACACACCAATGGAAAATTAGGTTCTTTGCCACTTTCCACCATAAATCCCCAAATTGGGTAAGCACAAAATAACTACAGAGGCAAAGGTCTCTTCCTTCTTATTACTAATCGCGTAAATCCGCGTACCCATTGATAAAAAAATGGAATCCAACAAAAACCCCAGGTATTCAAAAACTTATCAGTACTGTTGCCAAACTCGATGTATTTCTATAGCCGTCGCCTCTCTAAATAAATATTCATTTGTTAAAATTAGATGATCAACTATACCCATGAAATAGTATATTTCATAGGTATATTTCAATTGTGTTGCGGGGCCATAAAATGGACCGTAACACTTTATTGGTAGTTTTTATCGTGGTACTTTTACATTTAGACACAATACAATATTTGTAACTCATAATTATATTACTTACTAGCTCATTAACCAAATAACAACACAAACAAGAAATTGAAGTAGGTTGACCTAGTAAACAGTATACAAATGATGACGTGTGACGTCACAGTTATTGGTGTCGAATAACAACTGATTCGCAAAACTTAAATTTGTCTCCGAAGAAAATATTTCGTTTTCGCTTTATTAAAATCTGAAATATCCTGAATGTTACATTTTTATAAATGTCTTTTCCTCATTCAATTCCGTCATATACTGGACATGGATCCAGTCCAGCAATCAAATATTTGTCATTTTTGTTATAGATAAGATACTGATGATCTCTAATGTTCGCCACACCCAAAGCGCATATGCAATTGTTAGAAAATAACTGTTCATTATTTATTATTGTCAATACCTGTCATATTTTAATAATGCCAGAATACTTTAAATAATAATAAACCACACGTTAACTGTACACAGGCAAAAAATATCGAGGTGCAAATATTATAAATTTATTTAACATTAATCACGGTTCGAATTGTCCGACAATAACCAGTAAAGTATGATTATAGAGATGGGATAGGCTACTTTAATAAGCTCGCAGTTCATCATAACTCGATTACAGCTGTAAAACCTAACTGCTCAACGTATATACGTCGCGTATATACAAATCATTCGCTGTTATATACCACCAATATATCTGCTATTTTATGCAAATACGCTCGTAACGCCTCTATGCATATTCATGTTAAAATCACGATTTCCATTGATAATTCACTATTTTAATTAAGAGCCCTCATTAACACACCAGTTGCCCTCGTAATGTACAAATTGTTTTATAATAAATATAACTATTAATAAATAAAGGTTTAGATGAGATGAATCAATCTTATTTAATTTCTATAATAACTTCTTTAGTTATTACTTGAAATAACTACACATTTCTTTAAATATAAAATATATATTGACAAAAACGTACATCTTACCACTTGATAAAAAAAATAATTTTTTCTTTTTCATATCATTGCAACGTAAACAAAATGGTTGAATATAAATATGCTATATTCCAACACGCCACCTTACATTTATATTACAAACTAAAATTCTTATTCCAGTAAGTACATAAATGTTTATTCTAGCTTATTCTATTTTAACATTTCTCTAAATTTCACAAATATATTTTTACTCAATGGCTTAGTAAATATATCTGCTACATTTCCATTTGAATCTACTTTAACTGTATCAATAATTCTTTCAATATAACACTCATTTATAAAATGATAATGTACTTCTATATACATTGAATTTTTAGTAAAATTACCATATTTAGCAATATCCAATGCTCCTGAGTTATACATACTCACATATCTTGACAGGTTTTTTAACTTCTGTATCAAAAGTTCCAAGTATATTTCTTACAAATTTTATCTCACTTACAGCTTCGTGCTACATATTCAGCAAAAGCAGATGGTTTTGTAACACTACTTTGTTTTCTAGACCTCCAAAATACTACATTTCCAAATAATCTTATTACATAACCTACCGTTGATTGTCTATCTACATTATCACCTGCCCAATCAGCATCCACAAAACAATCAAGATTCTCACTCACCTACTTACTATACTATACTATAAGTCCATTTCATGTCTTTTGTCAAATATAAAAATTCTTAATGCATACTTAAAATGAGTTTTATTGTAACAATTTTGAAATCTACTCAAGTAATTGACGCTATAGCTTTTATATCTGGTCTTGTTCTAGAGCTAATGTACAACGATCCACCTATCAAATTTCTATACCTAATATCATCACATGTTTCTTACGCAGGCTTTAATTTAAAATTTACCTCCACGGGTGTCCCATACAGATTTGAACTTTTAATCGTATATTTCTCAGCTCAAGATTTAATATAATTTTCTGGCTTAGAGTTATAACATTCTTTGTATAATCGTATTCAATAAATATTCCAAGATAATTTTTAATTTTACCCATATCTTTCATTCTAAATTTATTTGACAATAAGTCTTTAATAAACTGAGTTTGTCTCACGTTTGCAACAAATCAATAAATCATCAACAAATAATATTAAATAAATCATATCACCTTCATTTCTCATAACATACAAATAAGAATCTTATTTACTTTTTCCAAAGCTTAACTTCCTCAAAAATACATCGAAACAGTCGTACTATGCTAGTGGACTTTTTCTTAAACCATATGACGCTTTATGTAATTTACAAACTTTATTTGAACCGCCTTCATAAATTTTAGCTTGTTTTACATATATCTCTGAATAAACTTTCCCACTTAAAAAAGCAGTTTCTGCATCCATTTGTTCTAATTAAACCTTTTTGACAACAATATGACAATAAAACTTTTAAAGTTTGCATTTTAGCAACCGGTGAACAGATATCATCCCCAATTTCTTTTTATTGAAAACCTCTCACGACTAATCTCGCTTTATACTTATTTTCTTATTTTTTTGTATATCTAAAATGTTTTCATTTACTGGCTTTTTTAACATTCCATTTCTGTAATAGTTTCCAACATCCAGATCCATTATTATTCATCTCCTCCTGAAAACTACTTAGGCTATCAGCACTACAACAATTTACATAAATATAATTATTATAAACATGATCGTCGAATTTACTAGGCAATTCTCTTTCCCTTTTTCATTTTTTTAACTCTTGAGTAGTTTTGTCATCAAACTTTTCAACATTTTGTTCACCCCAAATTCATCTTCTTTTACACTTTCATCTTGTGTGATTACTTCAAATGTATCTTTGACAACTTTGATACCAATCATATACAATTTCTCTTAACCGCATCAAAGTTATTATATGAAATTTTTCAAAAGTACTTATATTTTCTGCATCGCCCGAAAATATAGTTATTTTTTTGCATATTACTGGATCTAATTATAGTGTCTATACTTTCAATAAAGTACAGGTTAAATTTTTCGGCAATAACATTGTCTTCTTTTTTTAGAGTACCATAAAAATTATCACATAATATTTCATTTTTTTCAGGCAATATATTTTTAAGTTTTCCCTCTTTATTTTTCCTTACCATGCTTGTCACGAAGTCTCTTTATTGTTTATATTCTTCCCTCTTTACCGGTTGAAACAGCTTTCTTGAACAAAAACATTTGAAGATAATAAGTTTCATTACCACATCAGAAATGCCTGATGCACTCCTAGAACTCATTGTATTATTTTGTACCGACTAGTGAAGATGTGAAAATTTTAGTGTTTAAAAAAGTGATTTACAGTGCTTTTTATAATAATGAACTATTGTTTCACTAAATTATGCAACAGTAATCGACGAATGTCTTACTGTTCTGCGTATACGCGGATCTGGTTACCTCACATCACCTTAAAGTTTTTATAGTGATGGACTATTGTGTCACTAAATTATATAACAGTAATGGACGCATGTCTTACTGTGCTGACGGACTATTGTTGATGGTAGGTCAACTAAACAATTTATTTATAAGTTAGGAATTCTTGTACTTAGTCCCTTTCTCGAATAAGAAATGAAAGCTAATTGACTTATGTCTTCTTAATTTTATGAAACAATCAACTAAATGTCTTAATTTAATGAGGAAAATGCATGAATTTTAAGAATGTTTAAATTTATTATTTTTCCAATGTATTATATAAGTGGAGAATACGATAGAAAAAGCTTATAAAAAATTTTTACTCGATAAATATTTGATTTTAAAAATCGAATTTTTATGTAAACAAAACCACGTGACTGAAAACGGATTTCTTATTGGTGTGATGTCGCAAGTCACAAAATACGGGCATGTCAATAGAAGCGGCATTAGAAAATAAATAAATAAACCCACAGAAATTAGACAACCCCCAATTCCAGAAGCCAGGGCTTGTGCGGAAAGGGGTTATACATTGAAAAAACGCGGACATACAACCATTTCCTCCGACAGTGCTGAAGCCAGGACTCGAACCCGGTGATGCGATGTCCGTGTGATTAAAAGGATTAATTGTAGTGTTTTAACTGTTTTGTGGTGGAAACTGTTTTAATTGAGCATTGAGGATTTTGCAAGCTCAGCCGGACAATTTACCCGCAGTGGATGCAATCATGATGGCAGCATTTTTTGGCAACAATCGTGATTTCATAAGTGCAGAAATTAAAGGGGTAAAGACTATGAGGTTTGTATGCACTTTTATTTTTAATAAATATTGTTTTCATTATTGTGCAATCAAAAAGTTTTCACATTACAGTGTCCTAACCTTGCAAAATTTGACGTTTGACAACGAACTAATTTTGTGGCTATTCTGTAACTACATATGTTAAATTTTAAAGCCTGTTACTTAGCCACCAATTTAAGTTTTCGTTGTACGGGAATCCAATGTGTATCCAAGATAAACGCTTGCCGGGTTCATTTGTTTGATTTTTGCGTATTGTAAGGAACATAATAATATGCTAAATTTTATAGGAAACAAAATTTTTATTTATTAAGAATCAATGTTTCTTTAGCTTGTGTGATTTATGTGAAATAATCACTTGGATATTTGTTATTGCATATTCACCTAACCGCAAAGTTGGTAGTACCCATGATTTTTTAATGCTTTATCGATTTTAATTATTATTAGACACAGTTTGGTCAATATAAAAAAAGAAAATATAAGATCTTTAAAAAAATGCCTCTAACTCTTCGGACTTAATGACCTAAAATCGGTTTTCCTGAACTACTGGGAGTTCACTCAAACAAATTCTAAATGAAAATATATATTAGGAATAGATAAACCTTACTGTCATAGCCCATTTCGTAACTTCTCAGGGCTAGTAGTGATTGTCTACAATCTGTGTAGATCCTGATTGTTTTGCCCGTAGTTTGTCTAGGGACAATCTCTCTTACAGCTATGTCTTGCATCCTTTTGTCGAGCTACAAAATCCACCACTTTAAGAAAATTATAGGATCATGAGATACAAACTTTTTTAGGTAATGGTAGAAATTTTAAAGTTTCGTGTTTGGTACTATTTAAATAAATTTGAGGCAGCCAAAAGTCAATAGTCTCTGTGAACTCAGTTTTGATCGGAGGTTTTTTATATATCTTTAGCGATTCGCAGCTCATTGTACAAGTGTATTCCTAGAAATATTCTTTGTCATTTAAGGATATAAATAAATATTCAGTGCAAAATTACACCGGGTAGAGATTCGAATCAGTTTTTTTGTAGAATATGAATGAATAATATGCAGTAGTGCCGTTCACCTTTACGATAAAATCTGCGATACTCATACTACTTGGCCACTAATTATCCTGAATCGTTTCACATGTTAGGTGCGGCGCCCGCTTCCTCTTCATTAATGACATGACTGGATATATTTTATTCTTCGCTTGTATAAGAAATCACCGATAATTTGCATTTTTACGATAACATTCTACTTCGGCTTGATTAACTTTAATCGAGATATATGTTGAACTTCAGTACGTCTCGCAGTCTGCCTCATCGCTGTTTTGGTATGCTCAAATTGCGTATTTGTTTTAATCCAGCTGTTTTAATAACGATTGCTAGTAGAGACAGCAATTTGTGCACAATCTAAGTCTCTTTTTTAAGGAACGTTAGATTTCGTAAAACCCCTGCATCTTTCTGTAGTTATCTAAACTGCTGATCGATTTTTTCTATTAACTATTCAACAGTGCCAATTTGAGTATTGTAAACTTTTGACTTTAAATAAGTCCACACTGGAATCAAGGCGAATAAGGTCTGTAGACCGAACAGGTCAATTAATAAGTGCGTAAGAGAGCAAACGAACCTTCTGTAATTCATAGTTTTAATGTATTTTTATGGTTTTAGATATGCATTTACAAAAGTCTGTGCAAAAGTATTAGCAATGTTTGGTCCACCTTGTATTACTGAATTGTTTACAAGCATTTGGTGCTTTTCTGATTTGATATAATTCCAAAAGTGACGTTTTGGGGAATGCTGTTTTCGACGACCAGGGTTTCCTGTTGCCTTCTTGCTCAGAAAAAATGAGAATATGCATTAATATCTATTGATATTTTATAATTTCCATGTGCGTCACTTTTCTTGAATTACAGGGATCTTCTTGACTAAACCATACTGGAAATTTACGCTTTTTTCAAAGTGCTTTAGGAACTGATATACAGGGTGTTTCCTGAGTGACTGGCTAGTGGGGAGTACTGAATCCTAAGACGATCACAGATTATATCCCTAGCGACCCTCGTTTCTGATATACAGCGTGCTTTATATTTTTTGCCAAAATGTAGGTCGGCCGTATTTTTTTGATGGCTGTAGCGAATTGAACCAAATTTAGTAGATATATTCCAGTAATGGAGGTCTACATAATTCAGTACCAAAAAACAAAAATCAAGCTCGGGGTCGATTTTTTTATTTTTGCCGTTTCCCAAGGACAACACCCTGTACTTTGATTTTTTCGACGTACAGGTTTATTCACTATATATTGACCCCCTTTAATTTCTGTTGCTATTGAAAATAGAAAAAGAAGTTTCGTATGAAAGTTGTAGTAGGATTTTACCTATATTCTATCGAAACGTGATTAAAAAAACAATATCATGTATAGGTCACTAGATACGAAATAAATATATGTTTTTTTTTAAATGGAACACCATATATATTATTGCATTTTTGCAAACCATAAGTTCTGTATATACAGTCAATAAATAACAGATTTTATTGAATTTAGTCTAGCCTTAAACTTTTCCTCCAATTAACAGCATTATCCAAATAATTTCCGGCCAATCATGCCTATAGAAGGGTGAATGATAAGTCCTTAGCAATTCTCAGTTGAGTGTTAAGTGAACTTGCAACTTTAATTGTTAATTTAGCGAAGTTACTTTTAAAAGAAATATTACTTGCTTTATGTATTGTTGAAATTGCGAGAAAATATTTTAACACGTGTTCGCGTAATAGATATTTTTAATTAAATGTTTTGCTCCACTGACTTGAAACCTCACACTAAAATATGGCTCACCCTTATGTTACCACACGATTGACTGATTTTCTGACAAGAACTGCTTCAATGTTGCTAATGGTAGAGCGTGATTTAGTTTGTAATCGCCTTTTATATTTGATCAACTGGTTATATTTAATGGAGGTTCATCCAAAACTTTTATACGGAATCAGAGAACGTCTAGTCGCAAATTAATTCCCCCGAGATTATTTCTATTCTATTCAAGAAAATGGTATGTGAAGTTTCTCGTTTTTTACTTCGTATCTTTAATGCAGAAACTCGGAAAGGTAAGGCTTATTTAACGCGAAATTGACGGTTAGTGGCAAGCTGATGAAGGAGATATTTTTTGGAAATAGTTTTAAGAAAGGTGAAAAAATTCATATACTTACTCATAATTTTGTTTTAATGATAATTTTTTTCTTATTTAGAATAGTTCTCAATGAATTTATTAGCTTACTAAGTTTAAAATGTATTTTTGGGGAGACACAAGTATGAAAAAATATCTTCGAAAAATACTGTCTTAAGATATATTTGATAAAGACAAATACAAGCTCATTATAGATGTAAATCCTCTGAAAACGTGGTCAATTCTTAGTCTTGGTCTCAATAATTTCAGTAAACTGCGGGCTACGCTGTTTATGACTTGTTCGAAATATCAGTAACATCAGAGGTTCCCCAGGGCTCTCTTCTAGGGTCTCTCCTTTTCATACTACTTATTAATGATATTTTAGATAATTTAGATGTATGCTACTTACTAGGTATCCTGACCATCGCATTTCTCAGTCTACGGTTAGTAAAGTAGAAAACAAATTCCGTGAATTTGGAAATGTCACAGCTATTCCTAAATCTGATAGGAAACGCATTTTACACCATGAAAAGAAATTTGATATATTGTTAGATATTCAAGACATCCCCATAAATCTACAAGACAAGTTGCCGCCGATAATGATGTTAGTAAAATGTCCATATTGCTTCTTCTCAAAAATAAAAAATATCACCCATATAAAATTCATTTGGTTTAAGAACTTAACGACGATGACCCTGATCGCCGATTGGAATTTTGTAAAATCATGGCAAGTAGATGCCAAGATGATCCGTTATTCCGTTAGCATTCTTTTTTCTGATGAAGCAACATTCGTCTTAAATGGAACAATCAACGAACAAAACTGTAGATACTGGAGTACAGAAACTCCACATTGAATGATGGAGGCCAATACTCAATATTCTGAGACTTGGATTTCTTGCTAAATTTCTTAGTTCCAGAGCTAAGATTGTTTTTTCCAGATGATGACAACCGTACTGAAATTGGTAGAAATATTTTGTTTCAGCAGAACGGAGCTACATCACATTTTGCATTGGAAGTAAGAGCAAAGCCTATCTGAATCAAGTATTTCCCGATAGATGGAAATTGAGTGGCCTGCCCGTTCTCTTGATTTAGCCCTGCTTGACTATTTTTTATGGCGTTACTTAAAATCGAAAGTCTACTTCAACAAACCAAACAACCCGACATATGGCCTCGCTGAAACGTTACACTCCACGTGACTTCTCGCTGGTGGTCGGGCATCTTCGTGTTAGCGAGAAGTCACGTGGAGTGTAACGTTTCAGCGAGGCCACTTGTCGGATTGGATCAGACGCCCGCTACGCCTCCCATAGGTGGTGGGGGACCGATAACACGGTGGCCAACTGCAGCATATATATAGGGAACCGCACAACGCGGAGAACGTCAGTTCAGTTCGAGCAACGAGGAACATTAGTAGATAGCTTTCAGTGAGAAACGTCGTTTAGACAACCGTGACTCCTGGAGGAATCGACCTTCGATGCGGGAGAGCACCCGGAAGTACAATGACACTTCGTTTAACACCCGCGAAAACTTAAAAAACAAGTTATATACACATATATCTACACGAACATAAAAATAAACATATTTAAATTATACATTGTATAATTAACATTTAAACAGAAAACATATATACGGTAATCAGAAATAACATAGACATAATATACACTATATTATTATGGTCTAGCGACAAATTCATGTATACTATAATATGCATTTTGAACAAGCAGTTTTTTAACTTCTGTTCTATATTTCTGCAAATGAAGATTTCTGGTATCTTCAGGTAGGCTGTTGTATAGTAGGATATAGGGCGCTGTTAGAATTTTCTTTGAGGTGTGGTTCTGCAACTTTCTCTATAATTTAGATTAAATAGAAGTCTAATAATTCTTTTTTGGAGTATGAAGACTGGATACAGTTGGCTTGATTTTCCCCAAATACAAAAATTAAAAGACGGAGGACAAGTGGAAGTATGCCAGTGCATAATAAACATCAACAAGTCCTGCCTCATCGAGTGTATCTTTTAATTGCAGTATTGCGAAATATGCCTTGTTTAGTTTACTGCACACATGATTTCCCTGTGATTCCCAAGACAACGAGTCATCCATCTATGTATGTACCAAAAAATTTAGCGGAAGAGCTTAATTTGGAACATTTGATAGTCTTCCTTTTATTAAAACTTATAAATATCGTTTTCTTCTCATTTAATATTAATCTATTGCGACTGCACCAACTATTCATGTCGTCGATAATATTTTCAACATATTTATCCAAGTCTCACAATTTGAAGCAGATACGGTAACAGAAGTATCGTCCGCATACATAACTATTATACCTCTTTTTATATGACATTAATATAAATGAAAAATAATAATGACCCTAGAATTGAGCCTTGCGGCACACCTAAGTTTATATCAAGCATATCAGACGCAGCTTCATCATATTTAACTCTAAATTTTCTGTTCTCCATATACGAGATCAAACAGTTTAATAAACATCCCCTTATACCAATATTTTCTAACTTAACAACTAGTATAACCTTGTTAACCGTATCAAACGCTCTAGAGAGGTCGAATAAATTGCTAATTACGTAGATAATGAATTTATCCGTTACTTATGGACTTCATTGATATTGTTATATATATTATTCTATTTGACTTATTAATTTGTAATTTGTGATATTTGTTTATAATAATCCTGTATTTTCCCATTCAGTAATTGGCCTTTGTGTTGGATGGTGCATGCGAATAAATAAATAAAAATAATATAAATAAGTATAAATGAAAGAGACCGATACAGTTCGCAGCTGTAAAGACAAGGACAATTTGCCAGGGATTACATTTTTATAACCCAAGCAGGTAGAACTGTCAAAGGACCGGTATTTCCAATTAAAGTTCTCTGAAAGTTCAGATTAACATTATAAAATGCAAGGAGATATTTGAACATACGTATTACTGTTTTTAGCGGATTTCCATGTATAAGGGGCTATCAGTCTTTTACAAATAGAGTATAAATTATCATTCTCGCAGATCTGTGCGCTTTAATCGTCTAATTGAATCCCGGAAACAATAGTGCGTACTTTTATCGGATCGGTGTACATGGGGGGTGTAAAGCCAGCATTATTTGGTAGCTGACCATCTATAGCTCACCTGCATGACTGCATAGGCTATTAACAATGACTCATTATAGGTCGTTTATCACTATCGGCGCTTCATTACCCTGGTAATGAAGCCAGGCCGGCCACCGACTACCGACCACCACCACATGGGCAATGCGTCCTGGACGTCGCAGACGTGAACATACTTGGCCGAAGGATGTCGACACATTGTTGCATCGATATAGATTAATGGCGAGCGGGTGAGATGGCGAGGGTTCAGGGTGATGGATCAACCCCATTCCGCCCTTGGTGGCCGTTGACCGGTAATAATGGCACCCCTTATCCTTAATAATATTATCAAGCATCGATTGTCTTAGGAGTACGAGTACGTAGCCATCAAACTGGCGGACGCCAGGCCAGAGATGAGCACTTAGGAGGGTGCCGCGTTGCGGTGATGGGTTTCCGTCCATTCCATGTTTTTATATTGGCGATTGGGGCTTCTATATGTGCTATAGTTACGATTACAACTCTCCTCCCGTGTAGGCTACATAAATCAATATTTTATTATCCGCCGAACTGTTTGTGACTGACATGTTTTATACAGAATTTGTTAATTTACTGAACTACGCGTTTGTGTTTCCTGAGTACGTATTTTCGGGTCATTGGTTTACGCGTGGAACACGGAATAAATAAAATATCACGACTATGCGCTATTCTATTTTATGGACTGTGGAAAAGTGCTCTAGCAATATGGGATGCAAAATTTAAATGCGCTGCGTTTGCCATTCAAACGGCATTGCAAATGACGTGCACCAGAAATTATGATTGAAATTTCGTAAAATTAGACGCTAATAATTCATTGCGCAATCATCGACTACTGATTACTTCATTTTGATGTATGCAGTGAAACGAACACCATACATATTGAGACTAATCCAATAGTTTTCAGAAGTTTCTTTGCTTTTAGGTTATTTACTGTAAAATCTAAAAATATTTACCCCTGAGTGTGAAGAGGACGACAACTACCACAGCGTGAAAAAATTCAACATAATAAGCGTCAGTCCCACATCATTACCACATAATAAAATTAAATTTGGCTGAGGCTATGAGGGAAGCGCTGTATTAATTGTATATTTATACGAGGTATCTCGAACGTAAATGCACCGTGATAAAATAAGCAAAATAATGATAATAATATCACAAATTCCAAATCAATAAGTCAAACAGAATAATATATATAACAACACAGTGTTCAGTGTCTTAAATTTATTTATATTAGAATTAAATGTTAACTCCGTCTTGCAGGTTGTAATTATCGCACATAAAGTGAAGCGGTGAATGTTTTAACAAATTAGTCCTCGGTCTGGCAACACAGAATGTAATGTTATTACGACCCTCAGTTCTTGGTACATAAAAGCGTATTTGTTCTAATACCTGAGGGAAGTATATTTTATTATTTAGTATTTTATACAAAAATATTAATGACTGTCTAATTCCGCGATCTTTCAGGCTAGGTAATGAGAATCTATCAAGCAGAAGGCTTTGTGGTATTCCAATTGACGGATATAACCTATCTTTCTTAAAAGATAAATACTTAAGAAACCATCTTTGCATTGCCTCTAAGCTGTTGATATAGGTCAAATAGCTAGGATTCCATATTAGTGAATCATATTCCAATTTTGATCTGACCAAAGATAAAAAAGCAGTGTTAACGTGTTTACGTCAGTAGAAAGCCTAAATTTTTAAAAGAAGATTGCATTACGTTATTGACATGCACCAGTCATTCACTATTTGCAAATCGTTTTGCATTTTTTCGCAGTCTGCTTCAGAGCTAATATTGCAAAACAATTTCATGTCATCCGCATAAAGCAAATAGCATACATCTAAGTTATCCATAATATCATTAATACATAGTATGAAAAGGAAAGGCCCCAGAGCAGAGCCCTAGGGAACCCTTGATATAATTGATATTTCGAATAATTTTACACCCCGACATTCAATATACTGTGTTCGTTGGCTAAGATAAAATTTAAATAAATGTAACCGTAGTATAGAAAGCCCAACGAGATCAAGCTTATGTAATAATATATTGTGGTCAATTATATCAAAGGTGTAGCTCACGGCTACATCCAAACTCATGACTACATCCAGAAACAATTGTGAAGGATAAGAAAAACAAAAGAAAAAAATAACAAAATTTTTGAGATAATGTGTCATTTTATAATAATTTTTTTGCATGTTTATAAGGTTATTTCTTGACCCCTAAAATAAAAACTTTATGAAACCTTGCAGATGCCTTTAGTTATGTGGTATCCATACAGAAGGCTTTGGAGAAGTCCGTGTAAATAATATCTACTTGGCCATTTAGAATCCATAATATGCTGCGTAACCGTGGGTCTATTTTTAACGAAGCCGTCTTGATGTACACTAATATGCCCTCTATATGAGGATAGAGCACGTTATGTAGAGCTATTTTCAAAACTTTTGCGAAATTACAAATTATAGTAATTTGCTGATAGTTTTCTACATTGTTTTTTTCGCCTTTCTGTAAACCGGGCAGATACGAGATTTTTTCCAAATATCCGGAAATATACCAAACTTCAAAGAAATATTAAAAATTATACGGAGGCACTCTACAAATGTGCACAATTCCTAACAATAAAAGCTGGTAGAAAATGTATCAATATGTAAATTACTATTATTCGGACTGAGCGAGTTGTTGAACGAATATTTATTTGTTGCTTTGCGGTTAGTAAATCAGGTACTTAAAAATCTTGCAAATCCGTCCACAATTTCTTATGTATTTATTTAACTGGTCGTATATACTAAATTTTGGGGGATAGTGGATACACTTTTCTTAGAGTTAATATAGTTCCAAAATGATTTAACGTAATGTCTGATATTGTTTTGAATGCAAGAATCAAGGATTTCATATAATGCTATATAGAAATGTTCGCAGGCTGAATTTACATCATTAAATTAATTTAGAACGGTCCAGTCATAATTTCTGATACTCTCGTCAATATGTGATAGTTTACCTTACGGAAGTCATAAGATTCAACGTAATTATTTACATAGTTATTGTTTCGCAATCGATGGTTTATGGAAAATGATATATTTAGATCAGGATGATGTAAATCTTCTTCTAGTAAGACATCATCAGATTTAACTACTTTACAAGCTTGATTAGACATTATTAAATCTTGTTTTGAATGGAATACCCTGTATATTTTTTTCAATTTTAGCATCTCTGGAAAGCTGATTTCGAAAACCTATATACTTAGGGTCTAAGTTCCTAACTTTGAACTGTCCCAAACGATTAATGAATTCTTGTTGAATTTAATTATAATTTTTTGAGAAATGTTCCATTTTAATGTAATTCTGTTTTTAATTCTTCAGTATTGTCAGGTTTACAATTGTACACTACGTGGTGACCCCAGAGGAAAATATCTAGCGGTGTAAGATCCGGTGACTACCTTGGTGATCATTTAACACTACCACGTCTTCAAATTTGGAAATATTTGATCAAGATATCTTTCTGATACCATAAGTTTTCATTAGGAGTTCTACAATTATTTCTACTCAGAAATAAGGTCGCTAAAGTAGGGATTAGATATTCTTGTATGAATATTGTAGATATCTTGCTTCATTTATGGTGTCATCGAAAAAGTAGGAACCGATTATTCTATTCCTAACTAATCCCGCCCACACATTTACCTTTTGTGCAGCTCTCGTATCCATCGAGGCTTTCCTTTGAGATTCTAAAAATGAAAAATTATACAGGGTGTTTCTTAAAAAAAGAGATAACGTGATAACCGAAGCAGCGATGACGTCATACCTAAAAACTCAAAGCAGAAGATGCTCAATTTAAAATAATAATAGGCCTGGATTTTTTCCAAAATATTTTCATACTATTCAGAAATTACAAATTTATTCCATACTTTATGTATACACCGTATATTCAATATTTTTGTATATTTAATTTTGTTAATTTTATATTATTGGTCCTGAAACTACCTTCCGTGTAGTAAATAATGTCTTTATGTCCCGTAGCTGAAAAATTGGATGTAATGACCAGAGGAACGGCAGTACAAATGTTTTATTTATTTAGCAAATGGTGAATTAGAGGCAGTATGTCTTTTCGACAGATGGAATTACCCATTTAATCTTAAGGGGCAGCAGTGTCGGTTTTTTCTGTTGGATAAGTCGCCAATGATGGTTGATTTATTCCTGTTGTCTTACTCGCGCGTCTCCTCTGGCACTGCTGATGTTTTCCTGTCGTCTCACTTTTGTTTCCGTTTTACAAGCCAAGCCAATGACGTTAAGCACTGTGATTTTCATAAATTATATCACTAAAAGCCACTTGTAGTGTTCAAATTCTTTAAACCCTCGATGTTCTAATTGCGTGAACAAAGAAGGTATTTATGGCAACTGGATCATAAAAGTGAAGGATCAATAGAGGGAGCAATTTTCTGGCTTTACGTTTTATGTGATCCCTGTTCGTCGGCGGTCAACCTGCTCTTCGACATCTATTTTTGTTTTTTGAGGTGTGGGGTAATTTAACTACGTCCATAAAATTTTACTGAAGAACAAATAACAAAAAGGAAATTAACGACACGCGCACGCAAACATGAATATAAAAAGAATATGCGGCGGACTCGCTGAAGTATGGAATGCATTAGGCAAATTCTAGCATGGTTGACTGACAGACAATTGAGGGGACGCCGAGGACGCTACTGACGCTCTACCGGCGTCGTGTTCTATAGAACCTTGTATATCTTTTATGCTCTAGGGGAAATAGGCGTTGAATGTACAGTGCTTTTGTAAAGTAGTGGAATTTTTTGGCAAGTTTTCACAAATTTGTACAATCACGTATCACATTGTATTGCAGAAGCACAACATGGTTTTATGAAAGGGCGTTCTATTAATACGAATCTTTGCAATTTTACACAATATACTTCTGACGTTCTAGATGACAAAAGGCAAGTTGATGTTATGTGTACGGATATGAAAAGCTTTTGATCAGGTGAATCACCCTAACTTACTTCGTAAGTTGCGTGGTTACAGTGTCCCTGATAATCTAATTTTTTAACTCTTATTTAGCTATTACGATGCAATATGTCGACTACATGGGACAAAGATCATTACCCTATGTAGTAACGAGTGGTGTCACCCAAGGAAGTAATTTGGGCCCATTATTATTTTTGCTCTTTATTAGCGATCTTGTTATGGGCATTAAAGCGCCTAAATTGTTATATGCAGATGACCTGAAAATTTTTAATATTATATATAACTTCGACAGCTGTCTGGCACTGCAGAATGATCTTAATGAAGTAGTCCAGTGATGTGCTAACAATAACCTGAAAATCAACATAAAACAGTGTACAGTAATGACTTTTGCTCGCAAATTAACCCTTACTGAGTTTGACTATCAAATTAATGACCAGAACGTAACCAGTGAAACCGTAGTTACGGATTTCTCACATAGAACAAGTTTGGTTTTGTAATCATAACATTAAAACTTCACTTCAACACGCATAGGTAAAAATTTAATCACTTACTAAACAAAAGTTAATTGTATTAAAATGAAATATATAAAAACACTTATAAAATAAAACATATACTCGTAATTACAAAATATCTGTTATGAACATAAAAAAAATCAAAATATAGAACAAAGTAAGAATAATAAAACATAATATTTTAGTCGCAAACTCCTCTATAAAATCCTTATTTTAAGGAATATAACCAGACTGCAACCAACAGCTACTCTCCGGGATATGTGCCCCGCCGAACGCTGAATTACAGTTACAAGCCTGATCCGTTAAATGTAATAATTGCATATTACCATCAAAACGCTTATGCTTCGATTGCAACAAACACCAGCCGAAAGACTGATCCTACTTAAAGGAGCTCTCGTGCCAGTCGTCATACACCACTTGTAGACTGCAGTTTCGAGCTGTTGGCTCTCGTCAGTGCACAGTAATTTATTCTAGAGTTGAATGGAGATAGTATTCCATGTAAAGTCTCAGAGGGGGGATATGGCCCCCATGCCCCCCTATGACCGCCCCTGATAGCAGTATGATTATAGGTTCATATTACATAAATTCTTTTTCCTGAGATATGTGCAACTTCAGTCAAATCTATAGCCTTCATCCCTTGTAGTTTAGCACATTGTGTTATTTAATGTTACCCCGTTTTCTCCCAAGTGTATTTTTTGGGGAATCGATATGGGTAAAACATAATCCGATATTTTATTGAGGCTTGAGCCATAAGCAGGCTTTATCGCAATTTTTATACTCCAGAAAATAAAATTGTTTATAGATTGCGGAGATGGGAAGGTTCTTTTTGACGATGATAATAACTTACTGGAAAGCTTAGGCTAAATTTGCATGTTTCGTCATCAAAGATAAAAATTATTTATCGTGTGCAAGGGCGCGCGATTTCCATCAGTTTTCCCTTTTATTATTACAAAAGGTAATTTCAGCCAGTGCACAATAAAATATTTTATCACGAGTCTTATTTAAATTTCGTCAAAGTGCAGGTTTATGCTTGGTGACGGTGTTTAATCTTTCTTTACATCGGCATATACGATTCAAGAAATTTTCTTTTTATGCTTCGCATTATTTCCCAAAGACCTTTGTATTTATAACTCGAATATACAAATATAGGCTCATCTCCATCGCAAACGAAAGAATGTTTATTTTTAAGCAAATAAAAATATTCAAAACTCGCTTTTACAATTCGGCATATAAATGCTCTTGTTGAAGTTTTCCTAAAAACTAAGTAACTAATGACGTAGGTGACCTAATGAAGGAATACATGCATGCTACGTTGGATAAGGTCAAACCGAAAGGTTAACCTACCACATAGGTATAGGGCCCTCTGCACTGTTGATTGGACATGATAAAGGTTACATGAAATACTGACATTTCGAAATGTCGTACCAGAGCATCCTAGGGGAGATGCACAGCTTTGCGCGTCCGTCTCATTATCTGCTTAAAACTAATTAACATGGTCGTTAATTCCAAATTCAAACCACCCCGATTCCATTTTTACTGGCGACGAAGCGAGGGTGTCGTAATAAGGACTTAATACTTGTTAATTACTCAAAAGTCTCTAGATGGCAGTATACACGTATCTAGTTATAAATCACGATAATAAGTAAGGACTCGGAGTTAAATTCATTGCCTTGTGGATTTGGAGTAGTTGAAATAGTCAAGTCTACGAGGGTTGAAATGGATTTTTAAAATAGAACAACATGTTTGGAAATTGACTGGTTGTAACTAAACTTCATATCAACATGGGTTTATCGCAGGTAGATCTACAAGTTGTAATTTGGTAAATGTTACCTATTTTATTGGGTATACCGTTTGTCTCTTTTATGAGGGCCACACCAAATATCTCGCTTAATATCTATTGTAGAAGAATAAAGTTTTAGAAACATTATCCCTTATTTGAAAAGATACGAAAAAAGTTAAAGGGATGAAAGTTGACGGCAAAGACAATAAGAATAATAATGTGTCTTTGATATACGCTCTTGTGCAAAAACGAAAAGAACAAATCTTAAACTCGGCCATGACACCATTAATTCTGTTTATTTTTTCTCTTTCCAACGATATAAAACATGTCACAAAAATTTCAACTGATATTGTTAATATTTAATATTTTACGAAATTCATATCATTGAATCGTAAAAATCAGCTATGCCATAATAGTAAAAATTCACCTTATAATAATTATAATTCAGTAATTATATTTATTAAAATTTAATGCAAACAAACAAATATCTCATAAATAAAATGAACATCAAAAAAAAAAAACGAAAAACTATGTATAACAGTACTACTTACTACCATACTACTTACTTACTTTTTTAACTACGATTGCTCAAATTGTGCACCATCCATTTTAATACACAAACGTGCTCTACTAGACACCTCACGCAATACATTTTGGAGCATTTCAGGAGTAATTGCCACAAATGCGTTTCTAATTCTGGGGTTGATGTCCTCAATTGAAATACCTTGTCTTTAATGGAACCCCAGATTAAAAAATCCAAGGGAATAATATCTGGTGATCGAGCTGGCCATATGGGTCCATAGGTGCTTATCCAGCTGAGGTAGTGCCCCATCTTGTTGGAAATATGAATAATTTAATCTTTCTGCCACTGTTAATTCGTAAAGAAAATCTTGAAATTCGTTTTGCAGGAAATTAAGGTATCTACGAGCGGTTAATTTGCCATCATAAAAATAAGGTCCAATTACTTTAGTCCCTAAAAGACCCACCCAAACATTCGTAGAAATTCTTTCTTGGAAAGCAGTCTCCCTGCACCAATGTATATTTTCTCGTGTCCACTTATAATGCATATTTCTATTGAAAAATCCATTATTAGGAAAATTCCACAACCATCTACAAAATCTTACTCTCCTCGGTTTATCTCCCCCATTAAAATGTTGAACTTTCCTCATTTTGTAGCATCGAAATCCGCTTTTTTTTTAAATATTTTTCTTGCACTGTCTTTTTTTATGCGACAGTTTCTCTGAATTTGTCTCAAAGAGGTTCCTTCATTCTGGTTAACATAATTCAATACTCTATTCACTTATCTTGCATTATCCGCAACATGCCCTCGCCTTACTACTCTTTTTGAAAATAAACCGTGCATTTTTAGATTTTGAACTAACTTCCTAAACAGTTCGATTTGGCTGCGGAGCATCTGGAAATCTATCCCCGTAAACCGTGACTGCCATCTCAGCGCCAAAATTGCACTGACAATAAATGCTAATCATATTGAATTTGATATTTATTGGTATACACCATAATTACTGATATAAAACTTGTCTTAGAACTCGATAACGCAATATTCAACATACAATAGTGACAATCTGTCAAATCTCCTCAAATAGGGAAGCTATAACCATTTGTGGTTTTCCTATTTTTCAGGTTTTTGTAATATATCTCACAAAGTAAGTTATGGATTTCAAATTTCTTTTTACTGAAATATAGCTCACAAAAAATGGGATAATTGTTTCTAAAACTTTATTCCTCGAAAATAGATATTGAGCGAGATATTTGGTGTAGCCCTCGTAAAATAGACGGTATAGTTAAACATAATATTTTTAGTCGCAAACTCCTCTATGAATCCTTATTTTACTATGAGGAAAGTAACCAGACTGCAACCAAAGTTACAGGTCTGGCGCGTTAAGTGTAATAATTGCATATTACCATAAAAACACTAATGCTTCGATTGCAACAAACACCAGCCGAAAGACTGATCCTACTTAAAGGAGTAGGATCAGTCTTTCGGCTATTGTTTAACTTGTATACTAAGGATGAAAAAGTGAACAATTTTTGAAGAATGCCACAAATATTCCAGAAACGCCGCGAAACTGTATGCCCAAATGTATCCGAACAGGCATCATCCATGTTTTCAATATTTTCCAGTTGTGGAGAGACAAATCAGAAAAGAAATTGATAACAATCGTCAAGCTTCTATCGTTGATGAATAAACGACAGAAAATAACGTGTTGGTTATTGTAGTAATGGATTTTACTGCTTCTGTTAGAGAAATTGGCCACGAGGTGCAAGTTAGTCATGAGTTGGCTAGAAAAATTCTTAAAGAATATGGTTACCGTTCGTTTAAATATCAAATGCATCAGCATTTGTACGAGGATGATGGTAACCGAAGATTAACTTATTGTAATCGGTTACTTCATAGCGATACCTCTAACTCGAATTTTCTTTTATATTGTTTTCTAGCGAATCTAGATTCACTAATATTGAAATGCTCAATAAACAAAACAATAGATATTGGGCACAAGAAAATCAACATTTAATGAGGCAAGACAATTTTCAAGAATGATTTGGAGTACATGTGTGGACTGGGGTGATTGGAACCAGTCCCTGGTATGTTGCGAAATGTTATGCGAAACAACATTGAGCAGAAAATGTCAAGAAGATGAGGGGATGCACTTTGAACATTTATTACATTTTAATTAATCTTTTAATATGTTTTTTATTGTTAAAATTAATCATTTCGGACAGAACACTTGTTATTTGTAACGTTGTTTTGTTCACAAAATGAATGTTTTGAATCTAGTTTTATTCAGTTTCCACGGTATACTTGACAAGCGTATTTTAATTATTATCTACCAATGAACTTGTGTATTTAGGTTGGTATCATTTACAATAATTCAGAAAGTACAATAATGGCCGGAAATAAAAGAGTAATTGTTTATTGTTGCAAATTATTTGGCAAATAGCCCACACGGGCAATTGTTTCATTTGTACTTTTTCCCCTTCTTACCTGACTAACGGTGAGTGCTGGTTAGTTAAATCCCTGTACATGAGTAATAATAACACTCCATTAAAACATAACAACGTGGCAGATTAGTAATTAATAGCGGTGTGCCGTGAAGGACCCTTCACGTCCGCTACCTACACAGTGCATATGTTTAAGTTCCTCTCCAAAACACAGGGAAATTTACGACTAAAAACAGCCGTATACCAAATCAGAGCGGGGCAGAGCTTGAAAAATGTACACGTTAACACTCCAAATGAAATTAATAACGTAATTTTATGGTAACTTCTTTATTGGATTCCTCGCCTTGGAACAGATGGTTGCATGTGGCTTATGTCTCTTATCTTACACGGTTTAAGCAAGGGGTTGTTTTAATGCTATTGGAAAAAATAGCGTTCATTTTAAAGTGCTGTTTGTAAATCAAGATGTATTTTAGTGGCGGAAAGTTCATGTAATGTAAATTAATTGGGGGTCCAACACTTGCTTGTTTTAAGTTTTAGTCATATCCCATGGCCAACGTACAAAGTATATATCTTGTAGACAGAGTAGGGTCACACTCGTAAAAAAATTGAACAAGACAATTGATGGTGGGAACATCTAAAAAAAATTGATATATTTTTCTTGATTTTTTTTAGTTATCATATTGTTCCGGTACATTTCCCATATTTTCATAGTAGAATACTTAGATATAATTCAGTCAAAATAGGATTAGAAATGGAATTTTTTCCATAGCAATTTTATGAATAGATCCTGTTGGAGAGGTGCTAAGGAATACCTAACCAGTTTTTGTACTTCAAAGACCCCGTGCTCCATTTGTTATTAATAATTTTTTTTAACCACGTTTTTCAATCTAAAAATGTGAATAACTTGAGATATATAGGTCCAATCGGGAGAACTTGTTAACTCTCATCAGTGCGACATAGGCAAATGCACAACATCACTTCACTGGCCTTCATCAAATTACAGACACGAGGTGTCCGCAACTTGCGAATAGCTCCATCTGGTGAAATCTGCCTGCTGGTGGCTTATTGCAATCAGATTTTATTTTACGTTTTCCGATTGAAGACGTAGTATGCCGGAAGTGATAGGACATTATTTTCAATTAATTTGGAAACGTATATTATGCACCTTGATTGGTGGCAATGAATTGATTTCCTTTCATAGCAAATAGTGAAATACTGGACTGGCGTAGTGGGTATATTTTTACTTTGCTACAGTTTTATTATTTTTGTAATAATTTATCCACTTTCTGTTCTCTTTTATATTTATTAATATTAACAGCTTGGGTTGCTTCAGTGGCAGTATTTACAGTCAAAGTTTAGCTAATACTACATTAATAGTCACCACAGAGGAGTGGTATTGAATTACGACATGTTTTATCAATAGTAATAATCAGGTATACTGACGGTGATTGACGGTACTGTCACTCATATAAGCGTTACACCTGCTAACTGCACGTATATAAGTTGATATCAAATGCATCACCATGCGTATTATGCGTCTACCTTGTTAATTTTGTGATATCAATAAGAATTTCAACAGAATGAATTTATGTTATTGCTGTAAATTATTTCAATGATGTCATAATATTTTTATAATCATAAATAGCAAAGAAATAAGACAAAACCAAATTGATTCAGTTTTTGGAAAACAATATAATTTTTGGTATTCCAAAAGTTGTCGATCTGTTTGTTAGTACTGACCCAGTCACTAAAGGGTTGAAAAATAAAAGTAAATAAGACACTTTGGCACGCCTATTTTTTTCCGTAGTAGTAATAGTCTCATTTTCTGATATTATAGATGGTACCCTTTTTATCATCGTTTAAACAATTGATAAAACAGTTTAATATATTAAAAAGCACCAAGTTTCTGTACTCACTCTTATGGCAACCCCCCTTTTTTAATATGTCATTTGAAAGAGCACATTCTTCTACTTATGGCATATTGCATGAAGAAATTATCGAGGAAAAAATCCAAATTACTTATAACAACGTAATAAAACAAAAATACAAGAATTAATATATATACCAAAAATAATTGTATCCGAGCGAATTTCTGTCACTTGCTTTGTAACGATTTCAGATGTAAAGAATTACATTTTAAATTCAAATTCCTAGAATTGTCTTATTTATGTCTGGATTTCATTATTTCTACACATCAGCTTTTAAATAAATCTCTGCCATCGTATAAGATATATGTTCTAGAGCTATCCAAAGTTTCTACAACCCCATACTGTCTTCTTTCGTAATCTAAGGCTCAATTTCTATTAATACCACTCTCATAAAACCAAATTGAGTCGTTATACCCTTTCAAGTAAAAAATTAAAAAATTTTGAACTAAACAAAAGACGAACATAACAGTTTAGGTGGCAATTTGCGTCGACATGGGGAGCCAACGGAGTATTAAGGGCGTAGAGCGCCTCGTACGCCTTCATGTCGCCAAGTTTGGCCCTTGGGAAAGCAGCCTCAGGTGGCTGTGAGCCGATACGTTACTCCGCTATGGCCTTATTTCCTCCGTGTCACTGTCAGCTCTAATTTAAATGGATTTATTAAATAGACCTCTCAAACGCCAATTAAGACCAAATTACACCCTAATGCACTTTGTTAATTATTTTTATATTCCCTTCTTTTGGCATTATTTATACCTCAATTGTATTTAACTGATAAATCGGAATGTGGAGTGGGGCGCCGGATAATTTTCCACCAAAGAAATAAACTCACACAGGGGGTTATTTTAATGAAGTTTTTTTTTCAACAATTAGAATGTTAGATATACAGTGTATGCGATTTAATACCGCAACACGTAAAGTATTTCAAATTTTTGTGTTCTTAGTGTAACCTCCT
This sequence comes from Leptura quadrifasciata, assembly GCA_963675555.1. Lineage (NCBI taxonomy): Eukaryota > Metazoa > Arthropoda > Insecta > Coleoptera > Cerambycidae > Leptura > Leptura quadrifasciata. The sequence continues at coordinate 1,347,505 of OY776682.1, read as the reverse complement.
TCACATCTTATGCATTTTCCATAACACCGTTTCAAATTTTGACGGGTCCTCATTAATTGCTGTGGTATTATTTCCCTGCACTATCGCTCAATTATTTCTCTTAATTCGTCAACATTTTGTGGTTTTGTGCGATAAAGTTTTTCTTTTAAAATTCCACACCAAAAAATCTAAAGGTGTTAGATCAGGCAAACGTGGCGGCCAATGAATAACAGCGTTATTTTGTTCTATCCATCTGTTTGGGAGATTTTCATTGAGCCATCTACGTGCATGTGAATCCCGTGTCGCCTACCTCAAGCTAGTTGTAGGATTTTCTTCAAAATATTGTAGAATAAAGTTTGATGAATCATTTTCATTCTTATTTTATCCAGTTGTTACCCTACCGATATTCTCAATAACTATTCCACTAGAGTTAGGTAAAAACGCTTTTAAATATTATCCTAAATCTTCAATAATTGGCAATGGTTCTCAATTTACTGTCAAGTTCATCGAATGGTTCACTATCTGAGGATTTGTCGATTAAATTATTCAATAATTTTTCTCATTGGCCAACAACGCTTTAACGGTTCTTAATTATTTTCAAAATGGTAAATTTGGATTTAGCCGAGAGAATACAGATTATTCGTATAATTGGTGATAATACTCGATCAATGAGGGAAGCTGCTGAAGAATTCAATAGAGGAAATCCATATCGTGAACCAATTCATCATACAACAGCCTTTAGGATAAACAAATAGGTACAATTTCTTTAAAAAAAGAATCACGGCAGAGAAATGTAGAGACAGACAGAGAAATTCTACAATATTTCCAAGAAAATCCAACAACTAGCTTGAGGCAGGCTACACGAGATTTATATTTATGTATATCAAAAATACGCACATGTTTGAAATAAATAAAGTACTTCTCTTTAAACCAAAAATTATGCACACATTAGAACAAGGTGTTGATGAGCGGAGAATGGAATTCTGTTTATTCTATCATCTGAACTTGTATGTATGGTACAGTGGAGAAAATAAAATTTCCCGGTATATACTGTCAGTATTTAAATTCCACAAATAAACAGCAAATGTTTTATTGTCAGGATGTAGTTCGTTTATTAGATCAGTGGCAATATTTGTAAAATATACTTTGAATTCTGTTGGTGATATTCCGTCTAAACAATCCTGTTTTTTTATAGGTATCATGAACAATTTCTTTTGCTTTGACTAGTTCATTTCTGTAGTATGATAATTGAGTTATTTCTTTATAGGGATTGTTTTTTGTTGCCTTAATTAATGTGGTTAGTATAATATGCCTATATTTTTATAATACTCTTTTAATTCCACTTTGTATTTATTTTTGAGGAGTTTTTGTTTATCACGTTTTCATATAGCGTTTTGAATACCTATTTAGAATAATTGGATAATTGGATTTTTTGTTGGTATGCCAAATAATAATAATGCAAATAAAAGACTGTACCCATTTTAACAAAATTTTATTGTTCTTCGCCATATCAAAATACGTTTCTTATTGTAAATTACTTGTTTGGCGAAGCCCTCTACGACGTGGAGGATAACAATAAAAAGATTAAAAGTAAAAAGAGGCGCAGCCTGTATATTTTTCCAATTATAAAAATCAACAAAAGATATGGCTTTCTTTTTGGCCCTTTTTAGCTGCTATATTTCTTTTTCCAAGTTATTGTGCCCCGTTTGTAATTAATACGGAATAGATCAGAGAGCGCGACATAATAAGCTTGTTATCTTTATACATTTTACTTTAAACAATTTGCTTTAAGCCAGAGTTGAATAATCCGACATTTATGTTCGTTCGCCAGCCCCGCTCCTTTGAATGTCTCAGTCGGCTTTACTTTTTATCATTACTGTTATTGTAACATTCATGTAAGTGATTCGTTGCTTTTTATGTCAGGCCCAGTTGACACCACGCGTTATCGCTTTTGAAATGAATGCACAACTCAAGAATTAAAATAACAAAGTTCCCTCTCTGTCAATTAAAAGACGATTCGGGCAGAGATTGATGGCTCCGTTGCAGAAGGAAACTTATGTAGGATGTATAAACAACGGTTAAGAAAATGTTCAGACCCTAAGCAAACACTTTTAGCGACGGAGTTTCGCATCGGCGTCAGAACAATGGCAAAATTAGCGAAATGTCTTCAAAATTGACGCTTTAGAAATTTATAATGTAAATACATTTCTTGGAGTGTAGGGTAGGTAAAAGTTGTGGAGAAATCAAACCTTCAATTTTGTACAATTAATAACCGAACCCACCCGAATTACCAAGACTACCACATCATTGTTAGATATAATTCTGGTAAATTTTGAACATTTGTCTGATCATTTTTTAGTTCACTGTACAAGTTTAATATTACTGAAGAACCTGAAAGGATTTTTAATTAGAGAGCATTAAAGCATATTAATTTTGAAAACTTTTAATTAGATTTAGAATCTATACCTTGGAATAACATTTATTACATCAATAATATTTCAAATGTGCTTTTAGAGGGCGGAATATTAAACATATTTTTAATCGCAAACTCCTCTATAAAATCCTTATTTTGCTATAAGGAACGTAACCAGACTGCAACCAACAGCTACTCTCCGGGCTATACGCCCCGCCGAGCGCTGAATTACAAGTTACAAGTCGGCGCGTTAAGTGTAATAATTACATATTACCATCAAAACGCTAATGCTTCGATTGCAACAAACACCAGCCGAAAGACTGATCCTACTTAAAAGAGCTCTCTTGCCAGTCGTCACACGCCACCTGCAGACTGCAGTTTCGAGCTGTTGGCACTCGTCAGTGCAAGGTAGGCATGTGACGATGTTTTGATGGTAATATGCAATTATTACACTTAACGCGCCAGACTTGTAACTTGTAATTCAGCGCTCGGCGGGGCACATAGCCCGGAGAGTGGCTGTTGGTTGCAGTCTGGTTACGTTCCTTATAGTAAAATAAGGATTTTATAGAGGAGTTTTCGACTAAAAATATTATGTTTAATCAATAGTATTGATGATAGAATTGATTTTGTTACTGATACCATTTTACAATTATTTAATACGTATGCATCTATGAAATCTATTAAATATTCTAAAATAAGTTGTGGTCCATGGATCACGGATAATATTAAATTTATGCGAAAACTACGTAACAAAGCTCTGAAGAAATTCAAACAAACCGGGCAAAATGGTCATTGGTCTCATTATAAACAACTCCAAAATTTGACTAATACTGCCTTTAATGCTGAAAAGAAGGCTTATTTTAGATATAAATTTAGTAATTGTAATACAAAAGACAAGTGGAGTAAATTAAAAAAACTAAACATTTGTAAAAACCGACATATCAAGGTACCTGAACACTTAAATAATGTGGATACTGTCAATAATTTTTTTATTAATTCCTCAAATAATTATGACCCACCTACGAGTTAATTAATTTTTATAACACCAATGTTAAAGAAGGTATAGATGGTTTATTTTCTTTTAAACAGATATCTGATTTGGATGTTATTAAAATAATTTAAAACATAAAATCAAAAGCGTATGGATAAGATAAATTAAATTCAACATTCATACATTTATGCTGTCCTTATATAGTTCCATTTTTGTACATATCTTTAACGAGGGTATACGTAGAAACTGCTTCCCTAAAACCTGGAAAAGGGCTTCAGTATTTCCTCTGTCTAAAATTAACCAACCTAATCAATTAAGTCACCTAAAATCTATTAGTATTTTACCTGGCATATCAAAATTTCTTGAAAAAATTTTAGAATTACAAGTTAGAGAATTTTTAAATATTAATAATACTCTACCTTTAAAACAGCCTGGATTTAGATTTGGTTTCGGTTGCACTACGGCCCTTGCTGGCGTAACTGATGACATCATTGGAGCTATTGATAGTAATAAAGTCAGTGTTTTATACTAAAACTTTTGATATGATAAATCACCAATTACTTTTTTAATTTTGCATTTTTATGGCTTTGAACAAAATTCGTCTCTTTTAATTTTATCTTTTTTGTCGGATATAGCAACAAACGGTACGCAATAACAATATTTTGCAACCGCAAATGGTACTTTCAGGAATACCGCAGGGAAGTATACTTGGTCCATTATTATTTACTATCTTTATATAAAATTTCCGTAAATCCTTGTAATTCTGTAATTACCACTTATATACCGATGATAGTAAGTCATCTCATATTTTGTAATGAATTGTATCAATACAATTTAATATACAGATCGGAAATGATATTATCGCCTTCAATCATAGCTCTAAAAGTCTTCGTCTTATTATTGATCACAAATTAAGGTTTAAGCGACATATAACGAATAAATTAAGATTAGCATACGCTGCACTAAAAATGATATATATTCAGAGACACTTTTGATTGATTGATGTGAAAAAAAATTTATGTGATTCTTTAGGTTTGTTCCATTTTAACCACTGTGATATGGTTTATGGCCCTTGTATTGAAAACATCGAGGTGCGACGTCACAAAAGGTACATAGTTCTTGCCTTATTTTAATTTTTGGAATTCAATGTCGTCAAAGAATATCTCACAAACTGCAAACTGCTGATTTACATTTATCATTAATTTTGTATATATTTTGTACGTTTTGTTTTCCACAAACCTAATTCATTTACTACTTACTAACTAATTTATATGTGTATACATATACGTTTTTGGTATTTATGTATTTTTGCTTGCAGTTTGTTTCGCTATTTTGGTATAATGTTATATTTACTTGTTACTTTCTTATATTAAGCAACTTTATATATGTTTCCTGTAATTGAGTGCTTTACCTGTTACTGAAATAAATAAATAAATAAATAAATCAGAGCGAGTTTCATGCTCGTCCATTAGGACGACGCACTAGTATTAACTAACTAGCGCGGCTCTTCTCCATGTTACCTACGATTTGTACAGGGCTAATGATGATAGTAACAATACGTGATTACTTGATTTTAGTAAAACTTTTGATACGTTAAACCATTCTATTTTATACAAGAAACTAAAATACTTTGGGTTGGGTAACATTGCGTTAACGTTTTTTCTTAATTATTTAAGTAACCGTCGTCAAAGGGTGTTTGCTAATAATATTTTTTCTGAATTTCAATCCATTACGAAAGGTGTTCCACAAGGTAGTATCCTTGGACCTCTTTTACTTTCTATGTATGTTTTCGATTTTCACTAATATTTAGAGTTTTGCTCAATTCATCAATATGCGGACGACACCCCTTTCGGTCTTAATGATTATTTACTAGCAAAGGATAAGATTAAGTCTGACCTGGCAACAATTACTGAGGTCTCTAATTCTCATGGATTAGCTCTAAAAAAAACTGAGTTATTAGTTTTTGGTAAGGATGCAAAGTGGTTAGTGATTCTAATTTTAAGATTAGACGAAAGACTTGACCCCCGTTGATGAAGCAAAAATTTAGGTTTATATCTCGATGTTAAGTTAAGATTTTCCACTCACGTTGCTAAATTGGTACAAAAATCATATGGTAAGTTCAATCTACTATACATGCATACTTAGTTTAGATATAAAGCGGATGTTATATGAGCCTTTAATTCTCTCCCAGCTTGCTTATTGCGATATCGTGTACTGGCCTGCTCTATTAGGCATAAGTACTCTCCAAAAAAAATAAAGTGCTTAGTTTCAACTTACGCAAATTTGACCATATTACTGAACGTTTATTGTAAAGTAAATGGTTAAATTTAGATGAAAGATTAACCATTTAACCTGTCTTGTTTACAAAATTGATAAATATCAAACATCTGACAATTTGTATTTTAAATTTTTAAAAGGAACCGATACAGATGAACACTACACGTTTTAAGGATCTCTAATGTCCCCAATCATAATACCGTGCAGTTTCAGAGGAAGTTTCACATATAACGCTGTTAAAATTTTAATTACCCTTGAACCTTAAACTTCTTTCCAATATTATTTCATTTAGCAAACAAGTCAAAGCCTGGTTGATGTCGAATAGATAATTTGTGTTATTATTATTAGCCGTTACTCGAGTCCGAGTATAAAAATGTTACAGTCGATAAATTGTGTACAATAAAAAACAAGTAAAAGGTGTAGTCTGTTGTAATTCCCATTCATCTACGGTGCACACGACTATGGCTATAGAGGCCAATTCGGGAGAGCACATGTCGACCGCAGTCAGGACAAACGTAGACCTGGTTAGGTCTTGGATTCGGCCTTCTTGCAGCAATATTTCCTTGATAGCTGGCCACAACCCCCCGCCATTCGGTTCTGTCCGCTGCGCTGTGTATTGTATTAATCTTATAATTTTTCTTGTATACAGTTTTATATTATTTCTCTAATTGGTTATATGGAAGAGAGACCCGAGGTCGAATACTGCCAACCCTTTAATATATTTATTTTACTGTAAAGTTATAAATATAGGCAATTTATTATTATTATATAAGTAATTTTTGATCGCAGAATATTTGAAGGAAAGCGCAATTACACGCCTTTCATAGAATGAACTGAATTGACCAATTTGATGATGCCAAATTGTAGAATTCCCTGCTGACGTAAAACTAAGAACGTAATGATGCCAATTACCCTTGTAATAAACCTTGCAAATTACCACAAAATTTATGATCAAACCCTATACTCGTATTATGTTGCTTTGTCTATAGTATTCCGATTGAATATGAAAGCGTTGTAAATCTATTGACAATCCGGCTAAATATAAAATGCCTTCATATAAAGGGGCACAAAAATTAATAAAAAATAGTTCATTAGAATATTCAGAGTTCGTTTGTGCAACATAGTACATTTATATGTTTTAGTAATATATTTACTGTGATCAATAATTGTCATCTTCACGTTTTAAATAGTTTAGCTTACTTTTCAAGGCAATGCATGCCCTACAATATTTTAAAAATCGTTTATTGTACAGGTAACATTGTTTTACAGACTTACTAACAAATAAATTATGACTGAAAGTGGTGAAATGATAGGTAGGTATATGTATGTATATTGTATGTTCGTTTGTATAAAGGATTATAATGTAATAATACATATATACTTATATCAACTATTTTTGTACACTAGTTTCTAGTGGCAAGTGATTAATAAGTGGACTGAATAAATTTACTTAACTGGGTTTTATTGTCTGAATTTTATAAAAATCAATATTATCGACACATATGCTTGGTCTCACATGTCGCCATTACGTAATCTCTGTGTTTCTCTGTTCGCTGGTCGACTCAAGCGCCGGCGCAGTACAATGTTGGCAATGCCAATTAACAGATGGCACACATGGTATTAAATTTAACTGAAAATTAAAGGTTGCATACAAAACAAACCAATGACAAACTTTACTCAGTCAATGACATTTTCTACAGAACGTAAAAATTTTATTGACGCCTAATGTAGAGAACTAGAAAAACTTGATATTAATTGATAATTGTTAGAAATATTACAGTTAATAATAATTATTTTATGTAAATATAACACAAACAAGTTACGTTTTTCTTTTTATTAGGAGAAAACCACCACACAAGAGTAAATAAACGTACGGCACTACTCGGTTCCACGAAAACAGTTTCGCACAGCACTTTCTTGTTTTAGAACTGGTCATTCCGAACATCAGCTTGGATTCTTTACCGATCGCGCACATCGGCGCAATTGTACATCTGCTCGACTACATCTCATATACGAGGGGATAAATTATATCAATAACGCTGCGCTGCCTGCTGTATACCATTGTAGAGAGGCATAGCAACGGACATCCCATGTAGAGACGCTGAATTTATATTTTAAACTGCCATTAATATAGTATAACCTACTTTATGAACTAAGGATTTTCAATATAAGTAACAATAATAATAATAATAATAAATAATTTATTTGTAATTTATAACAATATAGACATAGTATCTAGATAACCACAAGAAAAAGAGATATGAGTTATAATCTACAAAAGAGAGCTGGCAGACAGATTTTCTTGTGTAAAGGAGATTGCTCGCGACAAGCTTTTATATCATAAAAAAAATTATATAATGTAACAAAATGATGGGTTTGATTTACTTCAAAGTATATTTTCTACTTTTTAGAGCATTTAAATAAAAACTTGTTTTTAAATATTTTTTTATATAATTTTATTTTTTACTTTTTAGTCTTTTGATATGCTGTAATCCCCAGATATCGATTTTGAGACGAATCGGATCGTAAACGGTAAAGTCGCCCGCCATCTTGAACTAAATTTTTGACTATAAATTCGTAATCCGCGACCTCGAAAACCCCCAGATATCGATTTTGATCGATTCGGATCTAAATGACAGAAGTCGTGAGCCATATTGGCGCCACCATTTTGAATTTCTGAATTTTTACTAAAAATTCATAATCCGCGACCTAGAAAACCCCCAAATATCGATTTTGAGTTGAATCCGATCTTAAACGGTAAAGTCGCCCGCCATCTTGAAGTCGCCATGCTGAACTATATTTTTGACTAGAAATTCGTATTCGGCGAACCCGAAAACCCCTAGATTTCGATTTTAATCGATTTGTACCATAAATGACAAAAGTCGTCCGCCATATTGGCGCCGCCATGTTGTATTTCTGAGTTTTGACTAAGAATTCATAATTGGTGATCTCGAAAATCCCCAGGTATCGATTTTGAGTCGAATTGGATCATAAACGCTAAAGTTGTCCGCCATCTTGAAGCCGCCATCTCGTTTTTTTTCTTATATGTAGACGTTAAAGTGTATTGTCACCGGACTTATACAATGTGCAAAATTTCAAAGCTCTAGCTTAATTAGAACTTATCGAAATTTTATATAAATAAATAAATATAAATGTTTTTTAACCGGGGCCGACGTCCAAGTCACCTGAATGACCCTCTTAAGTCTAGGAAATCTAGATTTGTCTGAGAAAGGAGACGAGGTCCTACAGTTTATAGTGGGATCCGAACTATTTCTTGGGAATTATTTTACAATTGAGAAACAAAGCTCTGCGCGCTAACCACAGAGTCACTGTCCCCGTTACCTAAAATTAATGCATGCTACCTTAATTTCAGCAAACTATGAAAATTGAAGAACTGTCTAGTACCGGTATTTCCAATTAAATTTCTCTAAAAACACAGATTACTAATATAAAATACAAATGAAATTTTTAAAGTTTTTTCAAAGTGTTTTTACGCGTCCCCCGACAGTGAGCAGTGTTTTGAGTTTTACCTTGTTTTGTTTCTTTTATTATATTATTCATATCTTGTACTTTTATGTACGTTTCCTGTGTGACTGTGCCTTTGTCAGATGGGTGGCAATATATGAGGTAATTACCCCTCAGGATTGCCCCTGGCTCGGTTATGCGTTTGTGTGATGTTTGGTACAAACAACTTTGTGTTCTGTGAGATTGTCGTCTGTTTGGGCGATAGAAATGGTGACAGGGCCAGCGATTTGGATTATGACGGGTATTTGAGATGTGGGTTGGTAGCAGTGGTGTGTAGCCGTGTATTAATACGATCACGTCAAAGGATTCCACGCACTGGCGCTCACTATTGAATATAATACCTAATCTATCAACAATGCGGAATTAACTAGTGGTCAATACTATTGCATAACGTTTAACTAGACCGTTACGGCCATATTTACAATATACGTTTTTACCTGCTTGGTGTAATGGGTGAAATAAATTTAAGACACAAAACGTCGAGTTTGCTGCAAATTCAGCAGGTAATTTTCATCTTTGTATTATACAGGCATGCTAATTAGTACACGTCAAAGTATTTTTCATGTGAGGCATTTTTAGTTTAACTATGTATATGTATTATAGTTTATGTTTGAGTTTATTATTATTATTTATATTCATTATTAATTCAGGTGTGAGTGGCCAGAGTGTTTTCAAAATTTTTCGTGATTATCAAGAAACATACATATTTCAGTCCCCGAAAGTGTATCACCGACAACAAGCAATTTTGGACGTATTCGATGTTTGATTCATTCTTTTTTCGAAAGAAATGAACCACCAACTCTAGATAAAATTATCGGCGGTGGATGAAAATGAAGATCTACCTCGATTTAAGCGAAGTTCTTTGAACAAAATGGATCAAAGAAATTGGCTTTCGGTGAGTAAAAATAAATTTTATTGCTGTGTTTTGGTATTATAGTCACGCAAAGGTCACGCAATAGCGTCCTTAGGGAAAGACGTTTCCTGCGAGAGATCCGAAATTGTACTTCATAGATAAGACTTGGGTGAACGCTGGCCATACTCTAACTAAAGTATGGAAGGACACAACAATCTTGAATCCGAGACAGGCCTTCATCCAGGTTAAAAGATCCATCAGGTCAAGAAGGTCTCCTTATAATGCTTCATATATGATCTGAGGGCGGTTTCATTGAGGATAGTTTGCTCTGCTTCCAGTCGATGAAAACAAGAGACTACCATGAAGAAATGAATGGCGAAGTTTTCGAAAATTGGTTTGCTCTAATTCTGGGACGCTTGACCGAACATTCTGTGGTTGTTATGAACAATGCTTGCTATCAGAGTAGAACAACGGAGAAAATTCCGAATTCTGGTATTAAAAGTCAGATGTACAAGGCTGGTTGATATGTTAAGTCGATTATTTACGAATATGGTGAGAGCCGAACTCCTGCATTTTGTCAAACAGTCTCTCATTGTACCAAAATATTTAGCAGATGAAATGACAAAAGAACATGGTCACACAGTTTTGCTATTGCCTCTACATCATTGTGAATTCAATGTTAGAATATGGGGCCGAATAAAAGGAAAAGTCGCCAGGAGCAATACCACGTTTAAAATGAAAGATCTTCACCAATTGTTTCACTATTTCAGCAGGGTATTGGAAATCTGCCGAAAATTGAAAAAAAAAATGCCATTCGACATGCGCAAAATGAAGAGAAAAAAATGTGGCAGGTTGACATTACAATGGACTTTGTAGTAGAGCCACTGTTAGTTCATATGGGAAGTGACTATTCTTGTTCGTCTGAATCATAAATACTTATATGTAAATTGTTTCGCCCTATATCATACGAGTGTATCATGTCATTTTATATATAGAAATCCAAAAATTAAACACAACCATTTATATTTGTTGTTTGTTATAAATAACAAAGAATTTTAGATTTTTTATATTTATTTAAAACAATACATTTTATCACTTGTAATCTCCTTAGTGCTTGAATTATTTCCGAAGCTTTTTCAGTCCGGATTTTTTAAATAATTTGTGAGCGAGCAAAAAAAACGGATTTTTAATGCAAGACCGACAGAGATTCGGTAAGAAAATTTTAGACCAAAATTACTTAACAAAAAAAAAAATTAGAAATCTTTACATAACCTTGTAGGCTGGTACCGTGTTGCACCTGATGGATAAATAACATGGCTTTGATTGACATTTTGACGTAATTCACTGACAGAAATTTTAATAGCGTGGTGTGAATTATTTTATTACCGCTTTTGAGAGAAATGTCGCGTTTTGGGCAGGAAAATACTGAGATAATCGGAAAATAGGTGGACAAACTAATTATAACAAATACGAAAAGATCTAAGGCAGCTATATGGAAACAATTTTTAGAACTTTGGCAGGAAGAATCGTACAAAATTGAAGGAGGGACCTCTGTCATAGAACTGGCTGAAATTTTTGAGGATTAGGGGTTTAATATGAAGAAAACAAACTCGGTTGGCTATTTTAAATACTTATATACCATTAAAATAGTTAGAATTCACAAATGCAATATTATTTCAGGTTATGTGGAATTCAATCGCAAAACAACTTCAAGTTATGTGCTTCATCAAATATCAGCTAAAATTTAATCCTTTCTCAGATGTTGAGTTTGCTGTAGCAAGAGCTGCGCGTGATGTGAAATGCCAGGTAATTGCAAAGAGATCCCACAAAAGAAATACTAGTGCTGCTGCTTTTACTAATGGAGAGTATAATGAAATTTAAAAAATATGGGATGAAAATGAATCTGGTGGTTTGCATCGAAAGTTTTTTCGCGTAATATCACACGAACTCGCGTGGAGGGGTGGTGAAGGGACAATGGCTAAAGTGGAACATTTTTGTAAAGAAATAAACCATAAGGGAGAGTTTACATGACGAAATGAATATAACCCTGTGATTACTAAAACAACCCAAGGCGGATTAAGAAAACTAGCCGATAGTAACCGGTTGGTAAGAAACACAAAGAATCTTGTGAATGCCCTATGCGACTATTTGAAAAATTTATGGAAAACTTGGAGATCTAACGGTATATAGATTGTTTTTGACCCCCAGTCCAAACTGGAATGAAAATTTTTCGAAAGGATGGTATAAGAATAGTCCTGTTAGTAAGAACGCGATTGCTTTTTGGTTAAAAGAATTTGTATCCAAAATAGGAATTGATGTTAAGAAAATCAAAGTAACACATTATTGCGCGAGAGCCACGGCAGTGTCAAACTTGGCAAAAAATGATGTTCAGGAACAACAAATCATTAAGATTACCGGTCACAGCAATAACTTCAGATGGATATGGATCACCACCAAAATATAATTTACGCCATGAGAACAATTTTTGGGAAACAGGCGAAGCCTCGGACAAAGCCATAGGCAAAATATATTCACAGAAGTTGAACAACGCCAAGAATCCACAATACATCCGAAAAATGTTTATAACAATTGTGTGTTTAATATTTCCAATAATTATAAAAGTTGAAGTAATATCTACTTATTTTTGGTACTTTGTTATTAAATTATTTGAGGTCCTCTTGGACCTGCCACCCTTACACGTATTCATACAAGGCGAAGCTCGGTCAGTGGTGCACAGGTTAATGCAAGGCCAAACGCCAATTAGACAGCAACACGAGACGGAGTACCAGATGTTATACTCGGAGATGAGGGCAGATCCCGTTCTAGGCATGCCCACGAATGTAATGGTCCCAAGGTATAACTTCAACAAGAACTTTTAGACTGTTATACCAGACAGGGAGGATTGGAAAAACGTCATCCCATAACAGCACAAACAGTCTGGTACACTGACGGCTCCAAGACAGAACAAGGAGTCGGAGCTGGGATTTACGGGACAAAGTCAAAAGCCAATATCCCGATAGGTCTAGGGAAATACGCAACGGTGTTTCAAGCTGAAGTGATCGCCATACACTGTTGCGTAAGGGAGATAATAGGACAAGGCATTGTTAACCAGTCGATTGCCATTTTCTCTATAGCCAAGCGGCAATAAAAGCAATCAGTTCCATGCAAATCAACTCAAGATTGGTGTGGGACTGCTTGACGGCCCTTACAGAGATGGGAAGTCAGAACAGAGTGACTCTAGCATGGGTACCAGGACACGAGGGACACAGAGGAATCGAAAAGGCTGACCAACTGGCCAAGGAAGGAGCACTTGAAGCCCCAATAGGACCCGAGCCCTTTTGTGGCGTGGCAAAGCCATGCATACGAGCAGCCATTAAGGAATGGGTGCAAAATAAATCTCTGGAATGGTGGAGGAATCTCCCAAGATAGAGACAGGCCAAAGAGTTCATTAAAGAACGGTAAGCCAAATTTACGGAAGATCTACTAAGCCAGAATAGGGAGGCCGTCAGAGTAATAGTAGGCCTTCTCTGGCCACTGCCGGCTCAATAGACACATGAGTCTAATGGGCCTGGCAGAGGACGAGACATGCAGATTCTGCCAAGAGGAAGAGGAAACCTCGGTTCACGTATTGTGCCATTGTGAAGGCCTGGCGAAGCTGAGATTCCAAGTACTCGGAGAAGAAAAACCAAGGGCGGACAGCTATACAAAAGGGCCTTTATCAAAGCTGTGGAGTCTAGTACAAAGGACAAAGCTGGATGAGGTACTATAAGGAAGATATTCTGGGAGCATCACAATAGACCTGAAAAGGTCGCGGTGGTAAAGGCTAAATAACCAGCTCCTTTGTTAATCTAATCTAATCTATTATATTATAAAAAACTTTAATTATTAATTTACGTTCATTTATTTTCCTCGCGTTCTAGTAAAATAAGATGTAAATAATTGTCTAAAATAAATATGTTATACTTATATTACATATTTTTTTTCTTACTACAGAAAAGGGAAAGTACATATAAATATATTATAAAAAAATGGTATACGGTTTTGATTGCAGATTAATTTTTTTGTTTTTTATTTTTTATATGGTTTCGCCATGTCTTAGTAAAATAAAATATTTAATAGTAGATAAAATATGGTAAAAAATATATTGATTATTTATATTTTTCATACTAGGATTCAGGGCAACGCTAGTATAAGGTAAGCGATAACGAAAGTGAAGTAAAATTAAAACGAGTTTAATAAACTTATTTTTTATATTCCCTAAGCTCTAGTCGCATAAAAATAATATAGCGAATTGATATTAGTCATAATAATTTATTTTGTTTACAATCTTTATACTACAGTAAAGGGAAACCTGGATGAAATGATATTTTCTGTGGTTTAAAGTGGTGCCAAATAATATCGCCTAAAGAATCACTTGCAGTATGTCATAAAACTCACTTGCCAGTATGGAAGATGTGTTGCAGTTTGTAACGTCAGCAAGAAAGCAAAGAATCTGAGCACATTAAAGCCTATCATAAAAATGTAAAGTATCTACATATCTAATGGAAGAATCTGGATTAAATCCTGATCAAGAAAATCTATTTCAGGAGATTACTAGCATTATTCGTGAAGTTGTGCCTTGTTTTGACCACAAATCTAGCGTCCAAAATAATAAATTGGTATCGCAGTATTATTTGTATGTTATAAAAAACAGATATATAATGAAAAAACCAACAGCTCTGTGCTTTATTCACCACTGAGGAAAAAAGAGGTACAAGTGGCATTTTTAAAGCATTTAGAGTTAGTTAATGATGTTGTAAAAAAACATAGTAAGCCAAAATTGTACTAATTTAATTTAAAATAAATATAAAAATATGTTTCATATTGTAAACGATATTGTCTAATCATTGCTGTCAAACTAGGGAAATTTCTCTTATTAGTCACATAGGTAGGTGCTCATGGGTAAGTAAAATTTGCAAAAAATGACAAAATAAACTTGCCCGATTGGCTAATAATGATTGGTATAAAATTTTCACCTTAATTCCTCAAGAAATATTACATCAAATTACATAATTTTTTAATTGTCCCGTTTTTATTAATTTACGTGTAAAGCTGGTATTTGCATACATGTATAAGCAAACATAAATTAGTAGGGGGGGTGGCTTAACTATTTTTATTCAGTAAATAGAGTATACCTAGATACAGAAAAGTAATATTTTGGCTCTGTGTCTACATTCTGACACCCAATCTTTCATACAAATTTAATATTTGCATCATAGTGAGCCGTCGGTCGTAATAAAACTTGGCTAATAAAATCACTGAATAGAATTCGTCATCAAAGCGCCACCTCTATTATGTTCCTGAAAAATTCAGAGGAAAAACTAAGTGTAATAAAATCAAACTTAAGATATTTTATGTGAATGTTATGATGACTGGAACTAAATATGGCTACCGGTATTTCTGCGTCTAGTAACATTGTTGTATTCACAAAAATCCATTCAATTGTTTACAGCTACTCTTCTTTCAAAATAAATTACGCTTGGTTTGTCGGTTGCAAATAAAATTTAAAATTTATTCGATCTCAGAAAGTAGCTAATGTGCTCGCGGTTGGCAGCGCACATTGGCGTTGCTTATTGCTTTTTTCCAAGGATTTCTCTAATGAAACACAACTTCTTGTTTCTAAATTGAGACCTTTGTTACGTTGATATTGCGTATATTATTTATTAAGAAAGCAGAAGAGGTAGATATCACGCAGGACAATATATCAGTTACTTCGTTGTCAAGTTTAAACTGTGTTAAGTCAGAAAGAAATATTCTTCCGTTTTAACATTATCAATTTAATGTTGTTCAATTATTGTTATATTTATCAAAATATAAATAAAAGTTAGAAATCTCTCCGTTTAATGAATTGAGGTTCCTTCACCTACGTGTAGGTAGGTCGTTGTATTTTTACAAAGTAGCATAAGATTTTCGAACGATCCAAACTGTCACATAACCTATTAAATGCATGACTTATTCTCGACTTCTGTAGTGGCTACAGCTATGCCCTGATGGCGTCTTTGACCTTTATCAACTCTGTCGTTTCCACTGGTATTCCAGAGATTTATTGTGAATAAACAACAGTTTTAATAATTTGGTCATATCTAAACAGCGTGGAAATAAAAATAACACATGTGTTTTCGATTTAAGTCTAATTCCGACTGAGTTATAAATATTAAGTAGTTATAATAGCTGTAGTTGGCTTTGCACACATATTTATTTGACTTAAGGCGATCAAGTAAGTTACTAATTAAAACAGAAAATAGTATTTTAAAGGGGTTCTCCCTGGTACAACAACGACTAGCAGTTAAATATGGAATTTAATCAATTATTTTGAAATTATGAGGAATTTTTCAATTTAGTAACGTTTAGAGTTACCTTTCATAGGTCTTTTATAATATCCCATCTCTATGCATACAGTGAGTACGGAAATCTTGGAAAAAATTCCTTAAAATTGTTATAAAGGAAGTGGCAAAAATTCGCTCATATCCTCGATTTCCAATGCATTTCTCAATTTTTTTATTTAACAATTTTTTCTACAAACATTTTACAAACGGTCATGATATCATCGGCAATTTTTTTAAATGTCATTTGAAAAAGCACATTTTTCTGCATAGAGTACGTTAAGTTCTATAGCATATTGCTTGACAAATATTATAAAACAATATTCCACAATAAAACATATTCCACATCTACAAACTTTTCTTATGATGTAAATACTAAATTGCAATACTACCAATTTATGCATTTCCTATATTACCGAAAATGACGTACTCAAGGCACTTAAGAATATTAGACCCAAAAAACACTTCAGGTCGTGATGGTATTCCGGCCTTTCTCCTTAGAGATCGTGCCATTTTATTTGCAAAACTGTTAGCTAGTGTAATATTGTGCAATTTTAGTAAATTATTTGAAAACATAATAATATATGATAATCTCTTTAATCACATCAAATTTGCTTCAGTCAACACCGATTCTTGCCAAATCGCTCTACCACCAGCAATTTAGTGGACATTACTCAGTTCATAGCTGAACATTTGGATGCTGGAGGCCAAGTAGATGTCATTCATATAGATTTTTCTAAATAATTCGACAAATTGAGCCACGGAAGTTTGCTGAACAAATTATCCGAATTTGGACTAACTGAACACTTCCTAAACTTTTTTAAATCCTACTTGGTAATTAGAGACTGAATGCGCAATACCATGAATTTTGGTCTATAGATAGCTCAGCGACATCAGGTGTTCCTCACGGTTATCTGCTTAGGCCTTGGCTATTTAACATTTGTATAAATGATACCATCATTGGCCTACACTGCACAACATACTTTATGCCGATGACCTAAAAATGTTTGCATCTATTGAAGACTGAAGAACTGTAGTGATCACAAAGATCTAGGAGTTATATTCGACCCAAAGTTATCTTTTGTTAGCCATATCAATCAAATCGCCGCTAATTCCTTCAAAAATTTAGGCTACATTATCTGTAATTGTAAAAAAACTAACTTAAATGCACTAAAACTTCATTCATGAAGACTTGAATATGCTTCAATAGTATGGAGTCCTGGTTATGAAAATCTAAATATAGCATTGACAAAACCCAGAGACGTTTTCTTAAATACCTTTGGTTCAAAACTTCTGGAAGTTATCCAGACGTAACCCAAATAAAATAAAAATAAAATGTGTTCGCGTTGCTAAATAAATGAAGATTTTTTTTTTTTTCAGAAACTTCAATGATTTTGATGTCAAAACCCGACCCAATAGTAATGGCTAAGTAATAACCACTTCAAGAAAAATATGACCAATGAATATTTCAGCTAAAAGAGAAGAGATTGATGAGCCCCTTGGTAAGCAATTTTTTGTCTGTCAAATTAACCATTAAACTGAAAGTGATTTTGTTTAATACAAAATTTTTGGCTATGTTTTTTTTTCCTTTAAATCGATTTGTGAAATATTTATAGTTACTTAAAACGAATCGTAGTTCTGTGAGTGGGGCTGTTTAAATATCAAAGGAGATTAATTTTGCGTTATTGAGTACTATTAAATTTTGTGTATTTTCAGTAACTTCAAAAGTATATTTTATAGAATAATTAGACTTAAAATTAGTTAACCTTGGTATTAAAGTGTGATTTAGTTATTTACACAACTTATAATAAAGAGCATAACTATTAATAGTATAGGGTAATGCTGATACACCTTGTATATTTGATGTATATCTGTCAAATAGAATACAATCTGTCGCGAATAATGAAGTTCCGTCTGTCGAATTCTTGGCGTCATCAGGTGTTCCTCAAGGCTCGGTGCTAGGTCCCCTACTATTCAATATTTTCATTAATGATATAGTGGATATTCTAGACGCTTGTTGTTTGCTATATGCGGATGATTTAAAGATCTTTCCAGTGATAACGAGTACTGAAAACTATTATCGCCTACTGTATAACTTTGACAGACTAACATAGTGGTGTCTAGAACAAACTGCCATTAAATGCCGGTAAATGTATTGTTACATCGTTTACGCTCCTTAACTCCCCATGTGTTTAACTACCACCTTGACAACACCGTCATACAAAGACCTGATACCATACCGTGACCTAGGAGTAATTTTTGAAGTTAACATACAATGCCCATATTGAAGACACAGTTGGTGATGCATTTGAAACACTTGGTTTCATGGTATGCAGTGGCCATGAATTTACAAACACAAGCACTCTACAAACATTATACTGTTTTGTGAGGTCTAAGCTAGAATACGCGTCGCTTGTTTGATATCCTTATTATGATAGGTACATATTAACGATTTAGAAAATGTGCAACGAAGATTTCTAAAACTACTGTTTTTTAAAACCAATGAAACATATCCTACTATTGGTTACCCTCAACAACACTTACTTGATACTTTTGGTCTTGATGACAGGAGGCAATAATACCTTTCGCAAGTTTCTTTATACAAGGTCATTCATAATATTTTGGATTGCCAGAAAATAGTAAAAAAGTTAAACTTTCTTATCCCTAGACTAGCTTCTAGACAGAAACTAACTTTTTATATACCAGCAGTACGTTAATCATTTAAATATGGACTATCCACATCACTGGATCTGTCGTGGAAGTGTTTTTCCTTGGCCACCTCGAATCCTGGCCTCAATCCTTTGGATTTTCCTTTTGGGGCTGCTGTAAGTATTTAGAATACAATGATAGCATAAATATCTGGGAAAAATTATGGGAAAAAATTTGTGAAGCTGTGGAAACTATTAGGGATAACAGAGAATCGTTATTTAAAGACGGTCTCTAAGTAAACGTTTAAAAAAATGTATTGAGGGTGGAACATTTATTGTAGTAGGTATTATAATACATTTTAAATTTGTTCTTATTATTGTTCTGCTTATTATTTGTGATAACATTGTTTACCATTTTGAATTAAATTGTTTATGCCTACTAGTTAAAAGTGTATCATTATTTGTTTTGTTTTGATGTCTGAAGTTTTCAAGTTGTTAAACGCCATACAAGCAATTACCACATAAGCGGTATTAGCTACACAGACAAAAATATTTGCAACTAAAGTGTGTCGAATTTTGCCGCCATAATAATTTTTCAAATTGTACAATGAATTTGCATACAACTTTTCATTTGCACTTTTCTCAAAACCTATTGTACTTAGAGACTTGAAACAAGTATACCTTTTTTTTAATTAAGAAATGATAGAGGAATACAAACTTTATGCGAAATCTGTGATAAAGATGCGGGTAAAAATGTTACGGCCCTTTTCACACATTAAACATAGCGTAGGTAGCGCTCTCTAGGAGCTAGACGAAAGTTAAAGGTGTGTTATGATTTCCCACCACAAATAATCTCCATCTACCAATTTTCATAATAAAATGTTAAAAATTCATTAAAGTACAAAGGAAAATAAAAAAAATAATTTTAACTCTAACACCCTGTATCTTTTTACCTATAACATTTCATTAAGGCATTTTTGGCTAAATCTTAATATTTTGACTCCTACTATCTGCAGTTAAGTGTTGTACCATTACTTATGAATCGCCCTGCATATTATTATTTTTCTGTACTTTCCTGTTCTGTAATTGGGTGTTTACCTGTTGAACAGTGTATTATAAATAAATAAATAACAATGTAATACACTCAAGAACTATACACATTGAAGAAAGGATAATGGATTAATTTATTTTAGTCCCCTGTACTTAGCTTAGAGGTTTAACAGTTCTGTATTTGACTGCGGGAATTTCAAATAAAAACACTTGCGATGCTTTATTCAGGATTCTGGGCTTTAGTAAAATAGTACCAGCAGCGTGGTGCGATGATGAGGCGCAAGTGCTGCCTAGGCCAAGCTTTCATCTAGGTCATTTCAATTATCACAAATTTTAATTATGAATATAAATGTAAAATGGCTTGCAATCTGCATGTATACGTCGGTACATAGCCGCAGCCGGTGCTAAATTTACATGTTAATTCATTTTCAGTTCTATTATTTATGAATGCCATTTTAATTCGACACAATGTTCTATACATTTGTGCTTTGATTTTCCAATTACTGTGTGCTGTTCAAGTTACACTATAAAATTGGAGCAGGCGGGCATAATAAGCGACATGGGCGTAGAAAACCAATCAATTTCAAACAAGAATAATAATAATTTTTATTATATTATAAAATCGGTACAGGCTGACACAATGGGCGATATGGGCGTGGGAAACCAATTAATTTCAAACAATCATAGTAATTATTAAGTCATTTCCATTGTTTTCGCACTGGAAATATTGTTTCGTTTAAGATTTTTACTGTCACATTGTTGTTGACAACGATTTGTATACAATCTGCTGACGTCAGTATTAGCTCATCTAATGCAGTACTTGATTTATGAGAAGGATAAGAAATTCTCTGCCGTGAACTATAGACCCATTTCCGCGTCAGTGTCTTTTATAATAACACTTCCATTGTTTAATTGTTGCTTTTCTAAAAGGAAAAATAGCACACGATTACCTGGTTATAAGCCAATCAAAATAATTACAATGTTTGGTATTCCTCGGGGATCTATTCTCGGACTCCTGTAGTTCATAATATTTATACACGGCTTTAACTTAACGAATTGGCGGGAAATTCAAACGTTGGCGGTCATGGGTGGTTCATGGGGGTGTCATGACTTTTGAGAACTGTACAGACCTGTTTGAAAACCGTATAGGTCTGTACGAAAAATAAACAGGTCTGTATGAAAAATAAATAGGTATGTACAGCTTCCAAACAGGTCATGACACCCCATGAACCACCCATGACTGCTAACGTTTGAATTTCCTGCCAATTCGCGAAGTTAGCTACAACCTGCGCATGCGCGGCTATCTTCAGCCGGCTCTTTACACAAATGACCTTGAAAAACTACAATGAACCTCCATAAGAAATAACATGGAATTTTGGCGCCGAACTCTCATAGCCTACCTACTCTTGTGATCTGTTCTTCTCTAATGCGTTTCACACTATCTGCCGAGCTCTCTCATTATCAGTTGACATCTATTTGTTGTGACGAATTTAATCTGTAAACACTAAAAAATGAAATTTCATAGCCGGGTTTACGGGTTTTTACGTAGTGTAAAAAAATTATTATGGAATTATTTTTAATTATTTATTTTTATGGAAATTTGTAATTTAGTTCATTGTAAACTATAAATAAATCCGATGTAGTGTTGTATAAATGTATAATATCAGTTCAATAAAATTAAAGTTCTTCCTCTGAAGATCCTGACGAACTATCTTCGGATCCTATATTAATAATGATAGGTTCTATAGTTATGTCAATAAGATCGTCGAGTTCCCACATTTTAGCTTCTTCTTTTAGTACGTGATTTATACAACTTTGCCATTTGCCTGCAGTCACTCGTTCCAACTTTGACGTCGTTTATTTTAAAGGTAGCATTATTCCGGGCTACTTCACCTTTTACCTGCGCCCATACCAATTCAATAGGGTTCAGTTCGCAGTGATAGGGTGGTAACCGTAACGTGGTGTACACATAACGCAGAAGCTGATTTTTTCCTCAAATAATTCTTTAGTTGTAGGTGATAGTGTAAAGATCCTTGGAGTTGTTTTAGATGATTTACTGAATTGGTCCTCTCATATCAAACAGCTGTGCAACAAAATATCAGGATGTATATTTCTCTTACGCCAACTTAAAAGATTCGTGGATGGCGAAACACTATTAAATGCCTACCACGCACTCATTCAGTCACACATGAGCTATATCATAATCCTCTGGGGTAATTCTACTGACGCTAGTAAGGTATTTGTGTTGCAAAAAAGATGCATGAGAGTAATTGCTAGTGTCCATCCTTTAGAGCATTGCAGACCTTTATTTATTAAATTTAAAATAATGACAATTCCATCTCTATTTATTTACTACAGTATCTTGCAAATTCATTGCAAAAAAAAATCATTCTCCACACACGCCAATGATCATGACTATAACACTAGGTCTGCTCACCTATTAAAGGCAACGAGATTCCGTCTGACAAAATCGGCAAAAAATTCACTAGATTTAAAGCTGTATAACAAACTTCCTGATAAACTTAAAGCCTTGGATTATAATAAATTTAAAATTTCAGTGAAACGCCACTTTCAAGAACATTGTTTCTACTCAGTAGATGAATATATGAATGATTATAACTAATGTTTTGTTTTCTGGTTTTATTTGATGTTATCATCTATAATTGGCACAAAAACTACTCTCCTTTATTGCTGATGGAATGCACTTACATTTTTTATCTTGTGACCCTCTGTTTTAAATTGTTTTGGAGATTTTAACTTCTGTATGTTGACATATTTTATACCATTGTATATGTATTTTTATTTATAATATTCTATGTAAGGACTGGTCATTTTTATACAATACAATATATTTCTTGAACTATATTATAATAATAATAATATTTACTTTACAATGTAATTTCTACTGTGACTTGCTATAAACATTTTCATGTAACATAGTTAAATTAATATCTATCTATCTATCTATCTAAATGCTGTAATATTTCTATATAGTACCATTTCCATAAATTTTAAAAAAACTTAGTAGCACGCCCATGGCGGCTCCTGATTATAGGGTTTTATTACTCTACTTTATTTCCAAATGGACTATAGAACCGTTAGTTTATTCTTTCTTTTTTCCTCCATACTTTGATAATCTAACATGTTTAAGTACTGTTTAATAAATTTGTTCTCATTCTTTTATTATATTTAACATACTAAATTTCACATATCAGATTCAAACATTTGTTTCACTTCTACTGAACAAAATTTAAAGTTGTATAAACTATTAGTTAAGATACGTAAAATTGAAACAAATCTTAATTCTGATCCATCATTTCCAATGTCTCTTCCGGTTGCATAATTTCGAAGGACTAAACGTTTTTGTAAAAATTAGTTTTCTTTTGACTCCCATCGCTTTTTTTGTAAATTATTTTTTCACATATTTAATTTTAAGGTTTGATGTGATGTGATTCACAAAAGATTTTACTCCGCTTAACTTTGTTATTAGGGAAGATAGTAAAGATTTTTCTAGAAATTTTACCTGAAAGCGAATACAAGACAAATGCAGAAAGTTTTCTCCTCTTCTGTACTGTGTCTGTGTATATGTAGCGAAATGAAAAGAAAAAAATGTTTTTTTGTTTAAAATGCTGAAGAGTAATATTCAATTTGCATTGAAACGAAAAACATGATTACTACTAACGACTAAATATTTTGTAAAGCTGGGGTACTGCAGCATAATACTCTCCTTAATTTAAAAATTACTAAAAATACCTAAATAAAGTATTACAGTACATTCAAAATGATATTAAAACAATTACTTTAAGTACTTATAATATTTTTACTTGTATTTAAAAAAAAACCTTGGAATATTTAAAGGTAGGTACTCTTAAGTATTTTAAGTACTTAGAGTATTTCACGGAGTATTGGTTACTTAAATTTTAAATTTCAAGTAAATTACTTAATACTTTAAGTGCTTTTTCAAAGTATTTGTATTTAATACTGGGAGTAAAAATAAAAATTTAGACCACTTGTACTGTGTACTGAAAGTACTTTTTAAAAGTACTTCTCTCAACTCTGCCGTTTACGAAGAACAAATTGAAGATAAGAACTGTATATTCAGCATTGTAGTGTTTAATTCGACTTCAATAATTTTTTGGTGCAGAATTCTAAATTGTATTAAAGGAAAATCACTTCCCCCTTTAAAATATTTATCATTTTAAAATCGAGGATCTATTAAAATCTTTAATTTTATGTCTTTCCTAATTTTCTTAAGGCTTGTTTTTTTCGAATTAATATAAGCCACTTTTATAATAACGAATATTGAGACTAAGAAGGGTTCTGTATGCCTTTTGTCGTTTACGTGTATAACAGCAGACGTGAGTTGCAAGTGACCAATGCGAGCATTTACAGCGGGAAATTATAAATTTATAGATTTATGGGTTAAAGCCAATTAATTTTATGGATAGCCGGCGAATCGGTCCATACTTTACTTTACAACTAAGGTCAGTCGATGATATAACTGTCGTAAATGGTTCATAAAAAGTTTGCTTGCTATTCACGTTAATAAAATTAAAAACTGAGCACATAACTCAAAGGACGATTCAGAGCTAGGGTGTGTAAATGGGTGAATAACTGCATACGAATTTGCATATTGAAGGTTATTTTTACTTCCGCCCCTATGTTGTTTGTCATGTAACCCTTTAGCGGCGTCGGTCATTACGGCGGCATTATGAAACCTAAGACCGGCCATAGGCGCCGTGGAAAATTCCTTCGACAAAGCTAATCTAAGGACTTAACATCCCTTCATTTGTTTTTTTTTTGTTAAACTACATAAGTATTTAGCAACAGCAAAAAACCATAGCTTAGCCATTTCAATGCATCTTTATGAAATCTAATTTTCATAATTCACAATTTTACATTACAATTCTTAATTGTATTCCGCAATTTGCAAGTTGTATAATGATATACAGGCACAGGATAAAATTGAGGTAAACAAAAGGTCAGAAATATACGAAGTTAGTTGTAAAAATTGTAATTTGAAGCATGTTGGTCAAGCGATATATCAAAATATAACTAGATTCAAAAAGCATAAACCTTTCTCAAATATGGACAAGGCGGGTTAGATTTAAACAAGCCATGAAGAAACTCCCTAGTTTGACAGCAATGATTAGAAATAGCGTTTATGGTATGCAAAATATTTTTATATTTATTTTAAATTAAATTAGTACATTTCTGGCTTACTATCTTTTTTTGCAACATCATTAACTAATTTCAAATGCTTTAAAAGTTATACTTATACATCTTGGCGAATAAAGCACAGAGCCGTTGGTTTTTCTCACTATATGTCTATGTTTCATAACATAGAAATAATAATGCGACACCAATTTATTCTTTTGGGCACAACTCCACGGAGAATGCTAGTAATCTCCTGAAATAGATTTTCTTACTCAGGATCTAATCCAGATTCTTCCACTAGATATATCAAATGCTTTACATTTTTATGATAGGCTTTAATGTGCTCAGATTCTTTGTAAAAAGAACAGAGTCTGTATGATTCGCTGGTCATTTTATTAACAATTTTTTTGGTTACCTGTCATGTTGCTTTGTTGTTGGCGTTGCCAATTACAACACATCTTTCATATTGACAAATGAATTTTATGGCATATTCCAAGACATTTGTGAGTTTTTAGTATAATATATTTATTTTAGGCAATTATTTACACCTTAGTTTACTAGAACGCGGGGACAGTAAATGAACGTAAATTAATAACTAAAATTTTTTATGATATAATAACAAAGTAACAAGAATCCTCCAATATTGAAGGTATTCAAAGACGTTTCTTAAAATTCCTGGCATTTACAATCGATCATCAATATCCCCCTATAGGTTATGATCACTCATTACTACTGAATCGTTTTTCACACAATTCTATGAAGCAGCGGAGAGTGAACATGATCGACTGTCCGCAATTACTTGAACAAATCAACTTTAGAGCACCTACCAGGTCAACCAGATCTACATCTTTGTTTTACTTTTCTAATACACATACAAATGCTTTAATGTTTTCACCACTATATTGTATCTATCGTAGCTACGAAATTATTGCACATGATGTGGACATTTTTAACACTAGATTAAGTCAAATTAAGTCAAGATTCTCTTAGATTAATAGTTTTCGTTTGTTTCTTTTTTTCTTATTTAATGCTTTTCCCTATTCACTTTTCCTTTATTATTGTATATAATTGTATATGTGCGTGTATAGATAAATATGTATATATTAAATCATAATCATTAAGTCATATGTTCACCAAATTCATTTATAGAATTTTGCAATAATTATATTAGTATTAAGATTTAGGTTATAGTAAGCCATAATATATAACACTAACGTGTATTCTAGTTTTAATTTATATCACAAGTTTTGATAATATATATGTATGTTAGTTTCCGGCCCTGTAAATGGAATGTAAATTCTGTTGGGTTTGTGTATGTAAATAAATAAATAAAAGAATAAGTAGATTCAATTTTTTAAAACGTAATTTTACTTAATAAGTAGATATTACTTCGACTCTTATAATTATTGGAAATATTAAACATACAATTGTTTATAAACATTATTCGGATGTATTGTTGATTCTTGGCGTTGTTCAACTTCTGTGAATTTGTTTTGCCTATGGCTTTGACTGAAGCTTCGACTGTTTACCAAAGATTGTCTACCTCTCATGGCGTAAGTTTCATTCCATCTGAAGGTATCGTGTTTTTACCAACAGGACTATTGTTATACCATCCTTTCGAAAAATTTTCGTTCCAGTTTGGATTGGGGGCCAAAAACAATCTATCCACGTTTCTCCATAATTTTTTCAAATAGTCGTATAGAGTATTTATTAAGATTTTTGTGTTTCTTACCAACCACTTACTATCGGCTAGTTTTTTTAATCCGCCTTGGGTTGTTTTAGTAAACACAGGATTACATTCAATTCTTTCTATGAACCCTCCCTTATGGTCTATTTCATTAGGAAAATGTTCCACTTTAGCCACTGTCCCTTCACCAGCACCACCCCCCCCCCCCACGCGAGTTTTTCCTTCGTAGTTTTTCTTTTTGTGGGATCTCTTTGCAATTGCCGGCGTTTCGCATCACGTGCAGCTCTCCACAGCTTTGATAAAGGCCCTTTTGTATAGCTGTCCGCCCTTGGTTTTTCTTCTCCGAGTACTTGGAATCTCAGCCTCACCAGGCCTTCACAGTGGCACAATACGTGAACTGAGGTTTCCTCTTCCTCTTGGCAGAATCTGCATGTCGCGTCCTCTGCCAGGCCCATTAGACTCATGTGTCTATTGAGCCGGCAGTGGCCAGTTAGAAGGCCTACCATTACTCTGATGGCCTTCCTATTCTGGCTTAGTAGATCTTCCGTAAATTTGGCCGAACGTTCTTTAATGAACTTCTTGGCCTGTCTCTGTCTTGGGAGATTCCTCCACTATTCCAGAGATTAATAATACCTTAGCGATAACATTAACCGCTTCTTGTGACACCGTCCTGTAGGCACTAGCTATTCTTAGTGCCATATTCCTCTGGACTCTACTCAACACCACCCTTGTTGTTTGGACGTCTATCATCTTTCCCCACACTGGGGCTGCATATAGCATTATAGAGTGCGCGGCCCTACATAACACCCTCCTTTTGCCCTCCTTCGGACCCCCCACATTAGTAATCAACCTACAAAGTGCTGACGTTAGCCTCCCTGCCTTCTCCGCTGCTCTATATTAACGTGCTCCCTGAACCTCAACCTTTGGTCGGTCCAGACCCCTAAGTACTTGATAACCTTCTAATATCTGTGTTATACACCATAGCTATAATATTATAATATAATACATGAACATTAGTATAATTTCTCACAAGTATGTTACAGTCTATATAAAAAAAAAAAATAACTCTGTAGCTATTCTCTTTTTAGTAATTTAATCTTATTCTATATCTCGAGTACAAGGGTCTTCGAAACCTTTTTCGAGTATTTTATGTTTATTTTAATTAAGTTGTTTATGTAAAATGTAATATAATTTACATTACAAATTATCAATAAACATTATTATTATTATTAAACTTACCAATGTTATCTGAAAGGCTTCCCAATGATAAGATAAGTTTTCTGAAAATATTTTCATAAACTTCTCAATATGATCCTTTCGTGACTGCCTAATACTACACATTTCTCGGGATCTACATAGGGCTGCCAATGGGCACTGCTCCTGTTGATTCATACTATAAATCCGCTCAAGCGTAAGTGCAATTACTGCAGGCATTGTTCATTACTATATGTTTATACAATAGTTACGTATGTATAATTATCTGTACCTCACCGTAGGCACCGACTTGCTACAATCTGACTCAGTTCCAGTGCTAATTTGTTAAGCTATATTCCACCCCTAGTAAAGTACGTTTGTTTTATCAAAAATGGCAAGCTTATGATATATTATCAACTATTAATTAATGTTACCGCACTCTGTGAATTGTGCGCTAATTTATATTTACAATCATAAAAATTACATTTGTACCTCTATACGGTATCAGGAGGCGTATGTTTTTTGAGTTTACTGCAGTTGAGGCACTTATAACTACGGAAACAATTTAAAAAACTGCTACCAGATAAAAAAAATCCTGTTAGTGGCAATTATGGGTTTTAAGAAAAACTTATGTGAATACCAGTTACGAAACATCTAATTAATGTTTTCTAATCATTTTCATTTCTTAAAAATGTACAGGGTGGCCAAAAATTATTTTTCAATTAAGTAGATTTTATATTGAATTTTCTCAATTTTTTCAAATAAAACAGTCTGTATATTGTTCGGTGATGTGATGTAGAAATGAAAAACGCACATTTTTGTAATTACTTCCCTATGGTTAATTGCAACAATTTTTGTTTTATAAATAAAAAAGTGGTTATTTTTCAATTAAGAACTTTTTAATTAAATTTTCTCAATTTTTTCAAATGGAATACCCTGTATATTTTTGGACGATGTGATGTAGAAATAAAAATCGAACAACTTCCCTAAGGCTATTTACAACCAATTTCGTTTTATTGAGCAATAATTACAAAATTCAAAAATAAACTTAAAAAAAGAGGTTTCTTCAAATAACTCAGTAGAAAAAATTATAATGAATGTTCCACATGTTGCCCATTTTGATTGACACACATCTCTATGCGCCTTTGAAATGAGGTTCCCACTGTTCCTAAAACTGCCGGTATGATAGATGTAAAGTCAGTTATTATTCTTTCCTTCATATTTTTTACTGTTGTTGGTGTGTCTCTATAAACAATTTCCTTCACGTGTCCCCATAAAAAGAAATCCATTTTTGTAAGGTCTGGGGATCTAGCAGGCCATTTAGTGGGTCCATTTCTTCCAATCCCTTGATGAGGGAGGTATTATTTAAGTGGTCTCTAAGTGCATTTTAATAATGTGGTGGAGCGCCATCTTGCTGAAACCACATCTTATTTCGAATCCTTTCAGGGAGATTTACCAATAATTGTGGCAGATAGTTTTTCAAAAAATGAAGATAAATAGCTCCAGTCAATGTATCATCAAAGAAATGTGGCCCTATTACGTGTTCTCCAATAATTCCTCCTCAAACGTTTATAGACCATCTGTGTTGGTTATCAACTTGCATAAAAAAGTGAGGATTTTCCGAAGCATAATAATGGAAATTGTGCCTATTAACAAATCCATTTTTATGGAAAGTTGCCTCATCACTGAATAAAACACTATTGAAGAAGTTGACATCATGTTGCATTTTACCTCTGGCTCAATTACAAAATTGTAGGCGCTTTTGAAAATAGTCATCAGATAATTCCTAGTGCATTTGAATATGATGCAACTTATTTGTTTTTAAGATTCGACCCACAGACCGTCTACTTATTCCTTCTAATGAGCTCACTTCTCTTTGACTAACATGGGGATTCTCAACCGTTGCCAGCACCATAGAAAACTCATTTTCTTCGTTCACAACACGTTTTATTCTTTCACTTTTTTTATATTTGACATTTCCAGTTTCCAGAAATCTATCGAGAAGGTTTTTGCTAACATCAAGAATCCTTCTTTCAGGATAACGTTGGTGATAAATTCTATTGGCAAGTAAACAATTTCTGTCTGACTCGCCCAAAACAAAAGTCATGTCTACAAGTTCCCCTTTATTAAAATTCATATTGTAAAATTCCAAATATTTTAAATTCAATACAAATTGTAATGACCGACAAGTGTGATAAATGCTCCTTTGTTTTTTTTTTTGCAATTTGGAAAGTGTTTTCAATCAGAAATGGAACAAGAAATGAAAAAAAGTATATTAAAATTTGTACTTATCGAGATCCACTGCTATTTTTTTTTCATCAATTATGAAACACCATGTATAATAAGTAGGTACTTGTTTGTATGGAATTTAATTTTTCTTGTTTCTTCTTTCCGACTCTCTTACAAAATAAACACATTTTGCGTATTTCAAAGCAATCAGTACTTTTAGTTCGAAGCTGTTCATTTAAACTAATACTCGGTAAAGTAGAAGGGCAGGAAGGCATTAACTTGATATTAATCCTCACTTCGGCAAGATGTATGAAATTTAAAACTTTTCATAACAGACAATATTGCATTTTTATGAATAAGAATATTTTTGGCAAAGTTGTCTTGTCGAGATTCAGTTGCTTTTATTTTACTAATCCAATATAATTGTTGAGAATTTTAATTCATTCTTCCTCATAAGTATCGATGAAATTACTTTCAATATTAACTTTGGCAATAACTATGTGCAAATTCTTAAAAACGTTGGTCAAAAACGAACCCATTGTATTTCGTTAGGTGTTTCTATTCAATCCTAACTTTCTTCATTATTTAATTTTTGTTTTCCAGTTGTGCTCCATAATTTGTCGGGCGAAATACATAAATAAATAAAAATTATTGCGTAAGTGTCCTTCGACATCAAAGACACTGTAACCAAACTAAGAGGAATTAAGTGATTGTGTAAGAGTGTCACTTGAATTTGTCCGTGTCGTTTGAAGCTGTACAGCAATGGGTAATTACTGGCGACAATCAATTGGTCCGAAGAGACCGAAACAAGGTTGCAGAGGGGCTCTATTTAGAATTAGGCGACATCAAGTTGTAAAACACAGCGGTAAAGAGGACACACGTGGCCAGACGAGATGC
The DNA here is from genome assembly GCA_963675555.1 of Leptura quadrifasciata. Taxonomy (NCBI): domain Eukaryota; kingdom Metazoa; phylum Arthropoda; class Insecta; order Coleoptera; family Cerambycidae; genus Leptura; species Leptura quadrifasciata. The sequence continues at coordinate 1,316,243 of OY776682.1, read as the reverse complement.
ATTGTCCTAGAAAGTAAGTCCCGCCGCGCTGAGAGCGATATCAATAATGTTATTGAATACATTTCAAATCTAACAAGGGGAAATATAAAATAAAAATCCCATGTAAATATGACCAGGTCCAATACTCTTCAAAGTTAAAAAGTTCTTAAATCTCCCCTTTGTCAATCATATAAATTGTGATCAATAAAGGATTTCTTATACGTATTGTACTCGGGTCTATACCCTATTAGCTTCAGCTTTAGTTTACACAATATGCAGTAATTTAAAACTGTTAAAAAACATTTTGCAACAGATAAATGTAGCCTTCCTCCATTATACAGGGTGTGGGCAATATATTGTCAATTATTTCAACATTATACTAAGGATTAACTATATTTAGTTTTGCTGTTTTATATATAAATTAATTTAAATTTTCTTCATCTTCAAAGATATACCGGGCGACAATGAAATTAGACCCGTTCAAATTTCTCGGTTGCTTTTAGGAATAATATTTTGAAATATTGGCAAATCATTTGTGACACAAGAAGCCACATTTTGCACTTATTAAGTGAAAAATGTAACTTCTGGTCCAACCGGAAGTGACAACAACTTTTGATTTTTAAATAGCAACCTATATATGTTTCTGCATATTTAGATTTAACATAAAATTCTCGTTACAACGATGTATCACAAATAGGTAATTAGTTTCAAAATGGAGTCATACATTCGAAAAAGTGAAAAAGCTAAGTTGGCAACTCCAAGGTAGTGTTTTCAAAAAATTCACCCAGTACGCCTTGAATTGTGCCACCTTAATTTTTATTGTCGCATTTCAATAAAAGTTAATTTTGTGCCAGAAACACTATTTTGAATTGAAAAATAAATTTTCGAAAAAATATAAAAAGCAAATGAATTTTATTCAATTTTGTTAAATGTTAACCATATTTTTTTACTTGCACTAACAAAGCCTAAAACATTAACCTTTCATTTGATGTATAATACGTCTAATTTGGATACTAATTTACTTTGAAATTGTTGGATTTCTGTAGATGCTACATTTCCAATTGGTATGGTTAAAAACATACACAGATTAAATAAAATTTACAGAATTTATTAATAATTATTTATAAGATAAGGGAAAATATTGTTCAAAATATATTCCTTCAACTTCAGTACATTTTTGAGCCCTACTGATGGTTTCCCTTACTACCCGTTCTATCATTTGCGCGGTTATTCTTGCAAAAGCTTGGCTAACTTTGGTTTCCAACTCCTGGAGGTTTCTTGAAGATGGTGAATAAACTCATTCTTTGACGTACCTCCACAGGAAAAAATCCGTAGGGGTTAGGTTAGGTGATCTGGCAGGCCATCTTATGCGCCCGTATGTCGAAATGCCTATTTTGAAATATGTTTTCTAAATAATTAGAGACATCTCGCAGGTTATGTGGTGGAGCCCCATCTTGTTGGTAATAAAGCTTCTTAAAATAAAAATAAAATAGGATCCATGGTCCTAGTACCCATAATTCCTGCCCATACATTTACCCCAAACACTTCTTGGTGATTTCCTTCTCTAAATTCATGTAATTTATCCCAAGACCAGTAACGCAAATCTTAAAATATTTTCTACAATGGTGATGCCTTCCAGGATACCGCTCTGCATATAACCTTTCAGCTTGATATGGACTTCTTTTAGATTCAACATAAATAAGTAACATGTTTACCTTTTCATTTTGGGTGAATACCACCATCTTTTATTTTTTTTAAACTTATAAATAGTTATATTAGCAAATTAATCACAAGCAAATTAAAAAAGCACTACATAAACTTTATTAAATAGTAACTAATAATAATAAGTAAATGTTTGAAAAGAAATGTAATTTTCTCATGGCACGCTTGTAAAATTTAATACATACATTAGTATATACGGTTTCATTAAATAACTGAAGAATAGCATCTACAGAAATCCAATAATGTCAATGTAAATTAGTACCCAAACTAGACGTATTATACATCAAATGAAAGTTTAACGTGTTGAGCCTTGTTGGTGCAAGTAAAAGAAATGGGTTACTATTTTAAAAAATTGAATAAAATTCATTTGCTTTTTATGTGTTCAAAAAATTGTTTTTCAATCCAAAATAGTAAGTAGTTTTTGCACGAAATAAACTTTTGTTGAAATACAACAATAAAGTCCTACTGAAACACAGTCATGCAGTTGCCAACTTAGCTTTTTCACTTTTTCGAACATAATTTTGAAAACAGTTACCTACTTGTGACACATCGTTGTAACGAGAATTTTATGTTTAATCTAAACATGCAAATATATATATAGGTTGCTATTTAAAAATCAAAAGTTGTTGCTACTTTCGGTTGGACCGATCAGAAATTTTCATTGGTAGTAGCTACTAATCCAATTCCAAAATCTCACGTTTACATTTTTTTCTTATCGTTTTGGTTAAAACAACATTCAATCCTAGATTGTATAAACTGCTTTTTCGTACGTTTACATACGTCACATATACATACACATGTGTGTTTGTAGGATTTCCTAAAGCGGAAAAAATTGCACATTTTCAATTTATACATTTTAGTTTAAATACGGTGAACCGTTATCGGTGAAAAGTGAATAGTAATTGGGTTTGGGAGTTTCGCAGTTGTAGTGAGCGCATTGTTGTGTATGGTGATTTGGAAACAAATGAGCGCTGTAGAGAGATCCGTGGTAATAATTTTAAATTGCGCGCAGTGTACCAGCAATATGATTTTATAGTACGTGGTGTAATATTGGGTCTCTGTAGTCGGAATCAGTCCGGTTCCTGAGGGTGATGCCTAGGATTATGTGGAAGTGCGTAACTGAGACCGAGTTGAAAATAGGATAGTTAGCGACAATTCGCATTCCCCCAAACAGAGCGGTTACCCTTTTAGGGATCCGTTGCGACATAACTGTCACCGACATGGTTTACATAAAAACGCGTAAAATATGGCCAGGATTTGTTTAGGATTATTATCTCCACTAATATTTTGGTGTAATATTTTGTAATTAAATTATAATGAAATTCCATTTAAAAACTAACCGGTGCGGAGGAGGGTTGGATATCAAACACGGCGCCGGCGTTTTAATTTCGAGAACATTTAACCAATGTGATGTTCAATTTCGAGTAGAAATTTCTAATTGCAGCGGCTTGATTAAAAATTTGTGGCCCGTTAATATTAAAATTAATGCGCCCAACCATGTATTTGGTTGGTATTAATTAAATTTCGCGACGCGTCGCCGACACTTGTCATGCGTTGTGTCAAACATTGTTACGGTCGTTTTGCCAAATTAGCATTTGACACGAAGCTTGGAAATCCTGGAATGCCTGTCCACTCAGCCTTGCCATTCCATTCAGAATCTATTCATATTCTACGGCCTCGTCTTTTCAAATGAGCCAGCTTTGCATCAAAGCATTGTGTCAAACAATATTCTAATAAAGAGCCGAAGTATTTGAACAAGCACCGGTACACGAGGAGACTGTTATTTTTTTCAGAAAATCAGAACAGTAAACAACGGTGGAAACATTATTATGATCACTAATTTTTGGAGTCAGGATCACTCTACTCGTTATCAAATCAGTACGAAACTTCCTTTTTTTTAGACAGTTTGTAAGAAATTTCATTTGAAATTAATATGGTATTATAAACCCTCCGATATCACTAATTATATGTCTCCAACATTTTCCTTGTTCAATACTTCAAGAATATCAGTTGACATATTCAGCCTTAATGGCACTTCATGGTAATTTTAGATCTAAAAATAATAAACTAACGCTATGTGCCCTATATAATAATACGCTAGTAAACCGTGTGTGTATATATATCAATCAGATGTCTAGCTAGTGTGCAAAGCACTTACGCAAGGTTTTGATTTACCCCTTTCATCCAAGCGAATCTTGGCATTTAGTTACGTGTTGAGGAATAAAGAAGTCGATTTTGGTATGGTGCGGGTGAATTGCCGAACTCAAAAGGCAGTAATTGAGATCAACATGCGGGCTCTGAGAAGCTAATGAAACCAAATAGCAAGCTTACGAGGAAGCGCAAGTGAATAGAAATAATTAATAGGGAAATGAATGATGAATGAGTAATTGTAATGCATATGGAAGCGTTAAAAGGATTTTTTCGTTGGTTGACAAGATATTTGTTCGATAACAAGTTACAGTTTTACTTATACAGATAACTAAGTACTATTAAAATAATTATTATTAAGTCACAAAATTGGGGACAGTTGGTTCTTCATCTGTGTTTAAACTGCGGCCTAGCATGTATTGTCCTCTTCAAAAACAAATCACCGAATCTACAAAATAATGGAATTATTGAAAAAAAAAAAAATAATAAATAAATAAACACCACAGAAATTAGATAACCTCCAATTCCAGAAGCCTCCGACAGTGCCAGAGTCAGGATTCGAACCCTATGGTGCGATGCCGGTGTGATTAATCGCGATTGCCATCTCGCGCCTTAACCCACGCGGTTATCGACCAGACAAAAAAATATTTTTAAAAAAGCTTTTATTTAAATGCTCTAAAAAGTAGAAAATAAACTTTGAAGTAAATCAAACCAATTTTGTTACATTATATAATTTTTTTATGATATAAAAGCTTGTCGCGAGATTTTGCTGTGTAAAGAAGATTGCTCGTAACAAGCTTTTATATCATAAAAAAATTATATAATGTAACAAAATGGGTTTGATTTACTTCAAAGTTTATTTTCTACTTTTTAGAACATTTAAATAAGAGCTTTTTTTTAAATATTTTTTTATATGATTTTATTTTTTAGTTTTTAGTCTTTTGATATGCTGTAATCCCCAAATATCGATTTTGAGACGAATCGGATCATAAACGGTAAAATCGTTCACCATCTTGAACTAAATTTTTTACTAGAAATTGGTAATCCGCGACCCCGAAAACTCCAAGATATCGATTTTGATCGATTTGGACCTAAATGACAAAAGTCGTCAGCCATACTGGCGCCGCCATTTTGAATTTATGACTTTACTAAAAATTCATAATCCGCGATCTAGAGAACCCCCAGATATCGATTTTGAGTTGAATCGGATCTTAAACGGTAAAGTTGTCCGCCATCTTGAAGTTGCCAAGATGAACTAAATTTTTTACTAGAAATTCGTAATCGGCGAACCCGAAAACCCCCAAATATCTACTTTGATCGATTTGGGCCATAAGCGACAAAAGTCGTCCGCCATATTGGCGCAGTCATTTTGGATTTCTAAATTTGACCAAGAATTCATAATGGGCAGGTAGACAATTTTTTAATTATTATTTTAATAACATCTACGCATAAAAACAGTTGACCCGTATTTTTTATTTTATTTTTATAATAATGCCTTATAGTAAAAAAAAATCATGAAGTTTAAACTATGTTTAAATGGTTAGATATTGCCGCAAATGTTCGAGCTATTCTATTGACTATGACGTAATAGCATAATCAGCAGAGAAACGAGCGCTAGTGGAAAGGCGGAGCCAACAAAGTTGTGCAAAACGTATGTGCGGCGCTGTCGAGGTTATATTAAATGCGCGCGTATGTGACGATATTACGTCACGAGAAACCGGCAAACTGCCGTATTTTAAATACGCTCTAATCTTAAGCCTATTCGTTTTACAATAAAACCAATAATAGTCGGTAAAACTACCTTCAAATTATATTTATAACATATTGAAGAGTCATACTATAATGCTATATTATTACTTTTGTCATTTTCGTTATTGTCTACTAGCCCATTGGCGATCTCGAAAACCCCCAGATATAGATTTTGAGTCGAATCGTATCATAAATGGTAAAGTCGTCTGCCATCTTGAAGTCGCCATCTCGTTTTTTTCTTATATGAAAATGTTAAAATGTATTGTCACCTGACTTATACACGTGCAAAATTTCAAAGCTTAATTAGAACTAATCAAAATTTCGATTGCAAGATGTGACCTAAACAAACTAACTAACTAACCAACATTACAAGTCAAATAAAATCTTTTAAGAGGGCTCTGCGTGACGACGTTTACGTCAAAGGAACAGAGGTTATTTTTTTTATAAACAATATAAATCGGAATAAACAGAAATAACGTATTTTGCTGACGTTTTTTTCATCTAATAATGAAATATTAAGTAACGAGAAAAAAATTCTAGTACAAAATCAATACACTGAAGCCTTTGTTGACAGAGTTTTCATAAATGTTGAAAATAGGGACAATCAGGTACGACAAAAGCCTGAACGTTATTGTACAGCAACAATTTCTTATGTATACGAACTACCGGAGAAGCTACGCCGTATAGGTGTCAAATTTGATGTTAGGACGGTATTTCAAACGGGGAACACTTTGAGATCTATTTTAACAAAAACAAAACCGATAAACCGGGAGCAGAATTCAAAAAAACTGTATTTACGATATCCCGTGCAAATGTGATAAATGTTATGTGGGTGAGCCATCCAGACATTTCAGTGTGAGGTTGGATGAGCACAAACAAGAATTACATTAAATATAATAAAATTCAGAAATCAAAGATTTGTGAACATGCTTGAAAAAACGGACATATAATGAACTGGGACTCGGCAAAAATTTTAACAAAAGAGGCAGATAACAAAAAAGAACAATTAAAGAATCAGCAATAATCTTACTAAATGAAGATAAATGCGTTCTGTAGATATTTGTACAACATGGCTACCAATGTTAAAAGAAGAACTTAACAAACTCAACATTATCTAAAAGAAAATATCATCAGTTCTGTGTAAGTAGTAGGTATCTATGGAAATAACATAAACAGAATCTTCAAGCTGTATTTAACACACACAACAAATAAGAGTTCTTCGAAAAAAGCTTTGAAAACAGAAAGAGGCTACTTTCCAGAACGTTAACAAAATTCATTATTTCTACAAATAATAAAATAATAAAAATAACCTATAACCTATAACTGTTCCTTTGACGTAAATGTCACAGGCGCAGAGGCTTTTTCCAATAATTCTATTATTTTGTAGTTTCGGTGATTTGTTTTTAAACAGGATAATACATGTGGTAGTAAACCCAAATAAAAGGAAAGAAGGATATCTGTAATCTAAATATGTAATTTTTTCCTTCGCCTTATATAAGTAAAGTAGGAATTTAATTAATACCACCTTTAAAAATAAATTCATAGTACTCTTTTTTTCTGCTTGCTACCGAGTTGGAAGCAGACCCATGAACGGACTTGAACTTTCTCTGTATTCAATTTGTATTTATTAAAAGTACAGGTCAGGCCGTTGAGACTGTTAACTTCAAGATATTAAAAAATAGATAATTTCCATAACAAAGACAATCAATGGTGCGAGAAGGTAATTAGTAGTCAAATTGCCTTGTCGAAAGAAGAGATTAATTTAGGTAGAACTAGACAACTAGACCAATCAAGTGAATGATATAAATATTAATAAAAAAATGTAAATAAAATTTGACTTGAGCGATCCGAAGTCATATTTAATGAAATAACAAGTTGATTATAAAACAAGGTGATTATTTATTATTAATCTTAATATTCAAATAAAATATCTAGTTTTAAAAGCGATGAGGTAATTTTAAAGAACACGCACGCTCTAAAGATGGGACGATTATTTTCGGTAATTTACATAGCTAGGTCACGAATACCGGTTACTTGAGCTTTAAGTCCTAGGGCAAACTAGGAAAGTAGACTCGTAAGGGTGAAAACCGTCTCAACTTATTCAAGCATATTAAAATATTACCGCACAGGGCCCAGAGCGAAGGCATGGTTGATAACATTTGGCTTTCAACAAGTAATTTAGATGTGACGTGAAAAATGTGACGCGGGGGGGATGATTCAGCATTCAAAATATACGTTTATAATGCTGATACTTATAAGACAAAAATCGAGCTGGAAGTAAGGGTTATTATCTAAAAAGTAGCTTTCGTGAATTATTTCGAGTGCGGCTCAATTACTTGTACAAATAATACTGAAGATGGGCAATCCAATAATTTGTTTCAAAATGGAAATTCCGATATTAAATATATTTTTGTGTGTCTTCATTATTGTTTAAAGAAAAGTCGTCATTAACACCAATGTCGACAGTTGCTTGAATAAAACTTTCTTTAGTTTAGAAAGAAAAATTTTAAACTCAAACTGGGAAAACTTCAAGAATTTCTAAACCAGGAAACGAAAACAAATGAACAAAATGGAAACTTTATGAAACTTTTATGAAGTAAGTAACACACAACAAAAAATACTCAAAAGTCGTTTTTTTAATACTGTCTAAAGAGTATAGCCAGGATAAGAATGGTCAATCAGCCTCCGCGCGGATGATGTTCATTTTTCTTTGTACTGTTTGCTTTCAGTTCAATATTATAAATATCAAAAATAATCTGTATCTTTAATTGTTTATTCCGATTTATATTATTTGCAAAACATAACCTCTGACTTTTCCTTTGGCGTAAACGTCACGGGCTAAGAGGCTTTTTTACAATAATTCTATTATTTTGTATATTCGGTGATTTGTTTTGAAGAGGATAACAATACATGTGGTAGAAAACCCAAATAATAGGAAAGAATATGAACATTCTTGAACTAACAAAATAATTTTGAAACGGAAAATACAAAATAATAATAAGTAAGTGTTATCGTGGACTACATGAGTTTGTGCTTCAATGGAGAGATTTTTTTTTATACATTTATTTAACGTCGGCCTATTTCCGCTACTGAGGCCTAACACCGACGCCTGTAGACGAGCTACCCCCAACTAGGAATTTTTGCCGAACCTCTTCCCTTAAGAAGAGTAGGGATCTTTTACTTGCCTAACATTTAATAGACAAGGGACCGACGGCTTTACATCCCCTCCGAAGGATGGTATATCTCCTATATAACCCTCGCCTAAGGTTGTATAGCTTCCGCGCATACACTGATATACAAGCCGCTGGAAGATGTGTGAGGCGAGAACGCGGTTTCCGTTGGAATGGTCACCCATCCAAGTACTAACTGCGCCTGTCGTTGCTTTACATCGCATACCGAAGTATGTACATAGTAAAGACGCACCTATGCTCGCCCCTGAATGGAGAGATTACATATAAGTGTATTGTTTTAATTGGTCCAAGAGAATTGTCGTTTTTTTAACTGTTTATTAGTCTAATTAGTACATTATTATCTACCGGTTTTAAAAATATGGATTTATCTAAACTGAATGAGTGTCTGCATGGTTACATTGTGCAATTTTATTTCACATTCCATGATCTTTGATTTGAGAAATAATTGTTACAGAAATTGATCATATCTTTATCACTATTGAAGTTTTTGCTGCTGTCATCAAGAATTTGAATATTAAGAATTGATACATTTTCTAAATGTCGTTACCGTTTTCATTTGTTTTAGCTTTGTAATAGTTGTTTCTAGCATCACTGATTTTTTTATTATTATTTCGATAAGCCCTTTATTCTGCTCCTACGGTACGGATACATTTTTTTTTATTATTTTTTTTTCAATTTATACAGAAATAGTTATTCCGTTACTTATCCACGGTTTTATTTTTTATACTGTTCAAGTGCAGAGTTGCCCTTATTTGAAAATGAATCTGGATCCCAAAGGGGGTAAAATAACAAACCACATTTAAAAATTAAATTAGGTGTCCGTAGCTGCTGTTAATAATTTATCAAAAAATAAACGGGCCTAGTATGGTTCCTTGCAGCCTTTCAATTTAATTCATTTAACTCCATTGTGTACATTAATTACAGCGATGGTCAGCTTAGATTACACTCTTTTATAATCGTTATTTGATGTGGCGCAGGGCATATGATTCGCGGGTGCACACGTGGTATCACTATTAGGCCACAGTAAAGATGCGTACGTTTACTTATGCTGGTCATCGTTGCCAATTACATTTAAATACAGCGATGCGGGCATTGCTATATTGTTTGTCAGAATGCAAATGAGCTGTTATACATCAGGGTTGGCAGAATAGCGGTCACTGCTATGTCCAGATATTAATACTCGTTCGTTTGATTAATTACGAACCGCATCAGTTATACATTTAAACAACTAGAGCTGCACCTAAGCTAAAATGATGCATTTTCGCTAGTGTGCAAGCCAGTCGACGCAGCAATGAATGTTTTTTTGGTGAAATTTATCAAATTTCAAAGACTCCTTCCAAGTTGTTAAGTGGACCTCACTAAACTACAATATTTTTTTTTGTGTTTCGTTAGTCTAAATAGTCTTCCCCGCGTAATAATAACTTTGCGTATCTGCCAAATTTTATAATTTTTTTAACACCACAACTTGGTTCTAAATTTGTGATAAAACGTAGATTATACGTAGGTATAAGTATAGTTATAGAACTCTAGCAATCCACTTTGTATGACGGATATATCCTCAGTTTCAATAGGAAGTATTAGTAGAAATCATGTTCACTTACATGTTCTAAATAAGCCCCTGATTTCAAATATATAATATTGTATAGGTCTATCTTCTTGACATATTTGACATAGACAATGCAAATGAGCTGCTTTGTTGCAAGTAGAGTGAGCCATGCATGTCAAAACACAAATAAAACAAAAATAATAAGGTAGGCCACGAAAATATTTATTTTATTGTTTATTCATTAGTAAAATAAAAAGTTTTTTTCTACGACTGCTTTGAAAAGTGCTACTAACTACGCACTACTAATTACGTTTAAAAATTGTTAATTTCACATAGCGCGTGATAAATCTGTAAAAAAAAAAGATCTGACGCTGCATTTAAACTAATAAATTATATTAATAATATCCTAGAAAATAAACATATTCCTATGGGTATCTTCTGGAATTTGTCTAAGGCTTTTGACTGTGTAGACCACAATATTTTACTAATGAAGCTCAATTACTACGGAATACGCGGTACACCACTTCTGTGGTTTACTTCATATTTAAAACATAGATCTGCATATGTCAGACTTTATGACGAATCTCAGGAAATTGGAAAAACTGTTATCACGGAAGCAAAAGATATCACATTTGGAATTCCACAGGGGTCCATATTAGGTCCAGTATTATTCTTAATATACATAAATGATCTTGTTGATAATTTTCCTTCGTTACAATTTTCATTGTTCGCTGATGATACCAGTATCATAGTGAATGATGATAATTTGGACGATCTTAAAGTTAAAAGTGAAGAGGCAATGAATGGCATTACAAACTAGTTTCATGCTAATAAACTGCTCTTAAATGTTGAAAAAATAATGAATATAACAATTGAAAAATCCCACACACCAGCCTTAGATATAAATATTCAAACTGATCTAGGACAAATAATATCAGTAACTGATACTAAATTTTTAGGAATATATATTGATAAATCGTTAAATTGGTCGACGCATATTTCTGATTTAAATAAAAGACTTGGACGTGCAATTTATGCAATAAAGAACGTCAAAGAAAATATCAGCATTGCAGCGGCACTATCTGTGTATTTTACATATTTTCAAAGCATACTGAAATATGGTGTAGAATTTTGGGGAAACGCAACTTGTCTTCAAAAAATTTTAGTGACACAGAAACGTGCTGTGCGAGCAATTTGTGGTATTCATCCGAGAGAATCCTGTAGAACGGCGTTTAAAAACTTACATATACCAACTGTAGTTAATCTTTATATATATATTGTATAAATTATCTATAATAATTTACAGAAAACGAAACATAATATCGACATCCGCTGATATCCACGATTACAATACCAGATCTAATACAAAACTAATTGCACCAAACTATAGATATGTCACAAATAGGAAAGGTCCTTTATACTCCGGAGTAAAAATTTATAATCACCTACCAAATTCTATTACTTGCATAAACAGCGAAAACTTATTCAAAATTAGGCTAAAGAAAGTTTTAAATAATTATGTGTTCTATAACTTAGAAAAATACTTCACTACAAAATTTAATCCATAAAAAGTTTTCAAAGGGTTTACTTCTAAAGCATTGTATTATTGTATATTTATAATGTCTGAATTTATTTAAGTATGTGCATTGTATTTTTATTAAGATTTAACCTATTTAAGTAAATGCTCTTTCCCTCATGTCTTGATTAAGGCGCACCATATCATGTACGTACTTATATGAGCATATTGCATTATTATTGTTATGTAACATTAATTTTTGGGAAATAAAACTAATCTAATCTAAAAAAAAACGCAAGCTAACAGAATGTGAAAACGCTTGACGTATGAAAAGTGCTATTTTCAACATGTATATTGTGACCTAGCTATAATCACTTGTAAATAATTAATATGCTATTAGAACTAACTTCATATTTAATTTATTAAAAACAGATTTAACAAAGCAAGAGAAAACTCTTTATAATAAAATAATACTACATAAGTAATCAATTAAAGAAATTGTTCAAAATGGCCACCATTATTTTCAATGCAAAGCTCGTAGCGTCTTCTCAAATTTAGGAAAATATTGCAAATAGCGGTATTATGGTTTTTGTTGAAGTTGCTAATGTTTTCTGACAAAACTCCAATCTTCTATGTTTTTGGCCTTCATTCATATTTTGTAAGGCCTATATTGATGCTTTTTCAAAGTTCTTTGAATGTTGGAATAACTTTGTTCCATTTCACGATAAGCATTTAATAAACTATTAACGGAATTTTCTAAAACAAATATTAAAATAAGGTATCTATCTATTTTTATAATAAATTATTTTTCTACCTTCAAAATATAACAATATACATGTTCTTCCTTATTTGCTGTAATGATACGTCGTTTTCTTGAAAGATTATGGATCCTATTTACATGAGGATACACATTCAAAAACGTGTTTACACTAGGAATCGCTCGATTCGGATAAAACGTCATGTATTTATCTTTTTGCGACACACTTATTTTTAATATTTTTCACATAAAGGGAAAATATTTCGATCTTTTCAGCCTCACTATAACCCGTTTTGATTAAATAAATATTAATAATGACGGTTTGGAATGTCAAAATTGCATAAACAATAAAATAATTATTTTCGTGTGTTTTTGTTTCACTTGTGTTTTGACACGCATGGCTCACTCTTCTTGTAATAAAGCAGTTATTAAAAAAAATTGACCAAATTTTCGGTCTTCTAAAATTCCACACAACTCGTTCATTTTCTCTGAATATTAGTCTTTACATTAATAACCCAATGACGATTTTCTATTGCCCGGTATCTACAGTTCTGAGAAGACATCACCCCATTAGTGTGAATATCAGCACTAAACAAAATTTTACTCATAAATTTCCGGCCGTCTAAAAAATGTCCCTGTACCCAATAGCAATAATTGAACCTTTTATTTTCATCATCTTCTTTCAAAGCATTTAGAAATCTTGATTTATAAGGCTTGATATTTTAACGTCTGAAAAATCATCTAATTTTCTCCTTGCCGATGTTCAGTTGAGACGCAAAATCTTGGATTCGCGTGATTTGCAGCTAAGATTTCGTTATCTTCAGGATACGGATGTATTCGACGAGGTTGGCCATTCTCATATCTTTTAATAACACTGCCAGTTTCATTGAAAAGAGCATTTATTGTTCTATTACTAATTTCGACTCGTAAAACGTGTCTTCGAATAGATACCCTGTACTTTGACCCATGTTGCAGCAGGCCCGCGGGCGTTCTAAACACGGTCCTGTGTTTTCCCGCCCCTATCACCCAAATGGATTCTAATAGACAACTATAACGGTGCTTATCAGATTCATACGCGTTCTTTCCTGCATGTTATTTAGTTCTAATTGATTGCAATAACAGAACATAATTGGCTTGTAAAAAAGCGTTATACCGACGACAAAGAGACAAGCGTAGATATCAGCCTTGATAATATTCCTGTGAGCACGATAATAAACCTGCTAAAACACGTGTGTTAACGTGCCTCTTCTCCGTAGCTCACGTGAATAGGGTGGCTTCAACAGAGTTAGACTTGGCATGCAACAGTTTTGTTCGACACGGTCACAAGGGCGATTTTTTACAAATTGCGGACTCGGAATTCGGGGAAATCAGATACCTGCGGACACAGGTGTCCATTTAGATGGAACTTGATAAGTCGCCTCGATTTCTGCCGCAATTTGATAGTTGGACATTTTCTGGGAATGCCATCTACACGTTTCTCAATAGCAACGTAAAAAATGAAAGCTTGTTTTGAACGAATAAATAAATTTCGTCAAATAAATCCAACACATTTTCCAGATGAACATGAGTCGCCTTTTCTTCTTTGGGGCAACTCTCATACAGGAAACGTATTTGCAGTTTTTGCGAAATGACTTTGCATCCGCCTTGTAGATGTTTTCCCGAATGAAAATGATTCTGATTGTAACCTGGATCTGACAATTAGCATCTAATATCATCAAGAAGGCATGCAGCTCGAACTTCGCACATCCTGTTTGCGATTTTCAGGACAATTGCTTTCTTATCAGAAGGCGGATTTGTGGGTGAGGATTTTTAGAATGGCCCTCTCGGTTCCTAGATCTGATAGCTATAAATTCTTTGCGAGAATATTGAAAACCAAATCGAATAAGAGATGTAATGAGCGTAGGAAGTAATTAAAAAAGTAACAATAATAATATAAGGAGGCTACTATTATCGACAACGCATGTCCCCTAATCAATAGCTTACAGAAAAGGGAGATGAAAAAGAGAATCAAATATCAACAGTAGAGTGGATGTACTGAGTTAATGTTTTTTTTTTTTAATTTCAACTAAATAAAAATACAACAAAAATATCTCACAGTGCTAATCGCACCACTTGTTACAGGTGTATTATTGTGTACATATTATTTTGCTTACAAAACCCTTTTTGTAACTGCATTTGATGAAAACTTCTACTCTCAATTTTTAATCGTTTCCAACTTGGCAAACATCTACTTTGTTGTACCTTGTCCACTCCCATTGGAATGGGTACGGTAATCCAACATTTGCTAGGTAGTTTCTGGTGAAATGTCACTTCTTTTTTGCCTCTGTATAGAAAAGCTTCCTGTACATCCTAACTCCATACTTACCGCTTCAAATGCCCTTTTCAAGTAAAGAAATATGACTAAAACCAATTGATTACCTCCTAAAGATTTAAACCAAATACACTTTTAATAAGCAGACTCACAGGAATAACGTTTGCGGAACCCAGACTCCCAGAGTTTGAATGATTACTTTATTATTATCAGGGAAATTACTAAGTTCTTTAACTCTCACTTCCACAATTTTTTCAAATAGTGACACTATGGCATGTGGTCTTCACAATTCGACGAGTTTGAAATCTTTGGTACTGGAATAATATAAAAAGTTTTCTATGCACCAGGGAAGATACCATAGTTAGCGAGGTGCGCCTTCTTTTCCCGCATTATCGCATAATTAGTTTGGTTTTTTATTCTGCCCTCTAAAAGCACATTTGAATTAAAGGAAGACATAATCGTCTCAAGATTAGAAAATTTTCATGTACATGTGCGTGCTTAATTGTATCTATATGTAGGTATGTATGTATTTGTATATATTGTCACGACTGCGCGACGGGGGTTAGCAGGACGTCCACGGATATCGCCAGCATCACCCTGTAGAGGGTAAGTGCCAACGATAGCCATGGCTAAAGTCACTTTACTCGCTTGGCATGTCGAGAGGGTAAATTACGTTACTAAGTGAACACACAAATAAAACATAGTGGTAACATAACAGATTGAACATTTATTATAACAGAACAAAACCAAACAATGAAATTAACATAATAAAATTTACTAGCCACCCTGAGGCATGGCCTCTGGGAGGGAGTTGCCCCACGCACCACCTAGGCCTGCTTTTCTAAAACCCCAGATGACAACTAATTAACTCATTTACTTTTTTCCATTTCTTTTCCTGGTACTTGCACTCTCAGCATTTCTACAACTAACGGGCCGTGTGCACCGTTGCTGAGTTTGCTGGATTTCCACGGTACATTGTAACCAGCAACTTGTTTTACTTTAAGATATCGGATTAAATTAATTTTGTAACTAAATCGTTTCCTGAATAAAATCATATACCGGGTGGTCCAATAATTGTCTAGGTACTGCGTGACAATATTATATTATATTTAAATGTATAAGTTGTTTTGTTTATGTATATACATGTTATATTTTTTTAATTTCTATACTCAGGAACCAAGAAGTGTTGAAAACAACATTGTTGACACACTTTCCTTTGAGAAAATTTGTAGTTGAACTTCTTATTTTTTTCAATAAACGTATTGCATTGTATAAATATATGGCCATTTATCTCATAGTTGTTGATCCCTCTATTATTTCTTTTCGATGTGTTTTGCGTTTTTTTAATCTATCAAATTTATTTAGGGTAGATAGTTTTCATTGAAATGCACTTTTGTTCCTAGCAACGATATCGATGTTTCGCAGGACAATTTTAAGAGCGCGTACTTCGTTTGAAAATCGCTGGGTACGGTTTCAGGAAATCAGATACGAGTAAATATAAGAATCCTGTCAGATAAAAGCCGATACAAGTCAAACATGAAATGACCGATTGAATCGTGGAGATAGATATCAAGTATCCTTGTTAAAAGTCCTCGTCCGCGATACCTGTACGTTCCGTTTCCCCAATCACAAAGTAATACGATACCATCGAAGATGGACAGAAAGCAATACAGCACATCACAAATAATGATGTGGCGTAAGGATTCCTTAATACCGAGAAGTAAACAAGCTCGAGTATGAATCAGAGCTCGGTCGTATGGATAGAATGCTTTGTGTCGGTAATATCCAGCAAATTGAGACAAATACGTGCGCGTAGTGGCCGGCAGCGGTGTAGCCGTGTGGTCAGCGTGGTCACAGTTACAATGAGAGGACAATCCGAAAGGGGTGACCACTCCGGATGACCGTGACAAGCGCACTCTTAAGGGATGTCGTCTTCGTTCTCTACTGACTATTCGTTCGCATATAATTGTTTGTTTTCTCACGCTTGGCCTGATACACTAATTGATGTGCTGTATTAAAGCTCACTCGTGTGGCTCTCCTTCCCGGCCAATGTTCATCCCTTCATTACTCGCTTTGTACGGATCCAAAAATAGGGAATCCGGAGAGAAATGCCAATTTACCCTTACCGATATGGTTTTCGCTAATAAGCACGTCTGACTAATCGAACACGATTCTCACAAGTACTCGGCTGTATTGACGGCAATTATATTTATCTATCTCTCGTGCACTTGACCATTGTCCCCCATTCAGCGCCGCAGCTAAAATAAACACAATGCCAATTTATTTGATAGCGAATTATTAAAGTACTATCAATTCTTCTGTTATACTTATACAGTTTATTTGGCTCTGTCAATGCGTGATTAAATTTCGATTAGCCTTTGCTTCACAGTCACCGACTAGATTGTCAATTTTGGGTGTATGGACTAAATTAGTGTGACGTCACATATTAGGCAACCCAACATACTACTGTCATAACGTTAACGGCGCGAAATTAATGCACTGGAACTTGACTCTTAATGCTTTAGTTAATAAAAGCTATTATCAAGAGGGTTAAAACATAGCTTAGAATTTCTCACAGAAAATATTTAAAAAATTTCATTAACTAATTTACATTCATAAAGTATGTGAAACTATATATACCGTCTGTGTATTTTACGACCAAATATGTCGCTTAATATCTATTGTAGAAGAATGATGTTTTAGAAACAGTTATCCCATTTTTTGTGAGCTATATTTCAGTAAAAAGAAATTTGAAATCCATAGCCTAAAGGCATGAAAGTTGACGGCAAAGACAAAAAAATTCGAAAAACGCAGTTGGCTTTGACTACACCTGCCATGTACTACTTAGGTAGTGCTATACTTCTTTTTACCAATATACGTATTAAAAAAAAGGTTTTGACCAAAAATAATAAATATTTGCTTATCGGATCTCTCTCTTGGATATGCCCACCTTAAGTATAGAATCAATATATCTTTTACTTGTTCTCCATTACGGCATCGATTGCATGTATCATTAGCCGTTTTCTTATTGTTCAAATAGTTATTCGCAGTCCGCAATGCCCTTCTTCAACTTCCACCGGTTTTGTAATAATATTATTGAAAACATCTTGTGGCATTTTAAAGTAAAATTATTAATATACGACCTAAATCTACGTAAAGTTCGTTTGAACCCGAGAGCCACTCCGGTTGAGACAGGAGACATATAACACTCTGTAACTTAATATTGTCTGAAAGTTATTTGTGGCATTCTACGAGTATTCTTTCCTATTATTTGGGTTTTCTACCACATATATTATTATCCTCTTCAAAACAAATCACCGAATCTACAAAATAATAGAATTATTGGAAAAAACCTCTGCGGCCGTGACGTTTACGCCAAAGGAAAAGTCAGAGGTTATGTTTTGCAAATAATATAAATCGGAATAAACACAAAAATAATGATTTTGCTAACGTTTCGGAAAGTAATCTCTTTTCAAAACTAAACAAAGATCCAACAAAATCAATAGAGAGCAAAATTTACAGAACTCTGTTTAAATACAAACATGAATTTAATGATTTTGAACGAAAGAAACTTACACCACATCATAGTAAGCCTCCTCATTTTTATGGCTTACCAAAGACACATAAACAAAATATTCCTTTAAGACCAATTGTTAGTTCTATTAATTCATCATGTCATAATTTGGCAAAATTATTACTTAAAATTATTGATCCATTATCTGGAAATACCGATTCATATATTAAAAATAGTAAACATTTCATAGAAAAAATTTATGAAAACGATATTCATGAATCACACCTGATGGTTAGTTTTGATGTAGTTAGTCTTTTTACCAATGTTCCGGTAGATGAAACCTTAAAAATAGTTAAAGACAGGTTGCTAAATGATAATAATTTGGAAACTAGAACTAAATTAAGTGTAAATAGCATAATGGAACTCTTAACACTGTGTATAAAAACAACCTATTTTCAATTGGACAATGAGTTCTATCAGCAGGATTTTGGTATAGCTATGGGGTCTGCATTATCACCAATTTTAAGCAACATATTTATGGAGAACTTTGAGAACACACATGTTCAAAATTGTATAAACAAACCGGTTGTCTGGTGGAGATATGTTGATGACATCTTTGCAATTTGGCCTCATGGTGTCGATTTATTAGATAGTTTTTTAGAAAATATAAATAGTAAGGAACCGTCTATTAAATTCACATTAGAAGTAGAAAGTAGGAATGAACTACCGTTTTTAGATGTTTTAATTAGAAGGGTAAATAATGCAATTGAAACAAGCGTTTATAGAAAACCAACACATACTAATAGATATCTAAATTTGAACTCCAATCAGTCAATAAATGTTAAAAGAGGTGTTGTAAAATGTTTATACGATAGGGCCAAAATAATTTCATCTAATAATGATATATTAAATAACGAGAAAAAATTTATCAAAGAGGTTCTAGTACAAATCAATATCCTGAAGCCTTTGTTGATAGAGTTTTCATAAATGTTGAAAATAGGGACAATCAGGTACGACAAAAACCTGAACGTCATTAATAATTCCTTATGTATACGGACTATCGGAAAAGCTACGCCGTATAGGTGACAAATTTGATGTTAGGACGATATTTCAAACGGGGAACACTTTAAGATCTATTTTAACAAAAACAAAACCGATAAACATGGAGCAGAATTCAAAAAACTGTATTTACAATATCCCGTGCGAATGTGATAAATGTTATGTGGGTGAGTCATCCAGACCTTTCAGTGTGAGGTTGGATGAGCCCAAGAATTACATTAGAAAGAATGAAATTCAGAAATCAAAGATTTGTGAACATGCTTGGGAAAACGGACATAGAATAAACTGGGACTCGGCAAAAATTTTAATAAAAGAAACAGATACCAAAAAAAGAAAAATTAAAGAATCAGCAATAATCTTATTAAATGAAGAATAAGTGCGTATCGAATTGTTCTGTAGATATTTGTACAACCTGGCTACCAATGTTAAAAGAAGAACTTAACAAACTCAACATTATCTAACAGAAAATATCATCAGTTCTATGTTCTGTGTAAGTAATAAGTATCTATGGAAATAACATAAACATAATCTTAAAGTTGTGTATTTGACATACACAGCAAAATAAGAGTTCTTCCAAAAAATAGCTTTGAAAACGGAAAGAGATTACTTTCCGAAACGTTAGCAAAATACATTATTTCTGTGTTTATTCCGATTTATATTATTTGCAAAACATAACCTCTGACTTTTCCTTTGGCGTAAACGTCACGGACGCAGAGGTTTTTTCCAATAACTCTATTATTTTGTAGAATCGGTGATTTGTTTTGAAGAGGATAATAATATATGTGGTAGAAAACCCAAATAATAGGAAAGAATATCTGTAACTTTGCTATTTAAGAAGTAAACATTTTGAATTTTGGGAGAGTTGTATATTACATAATTGTAATTTTTTTCAACTTCGTGTTTAAGCGTCTTTAAATTCTCTTTTCAACCATGTATCGCAATATGGCATTTGTTTTTAAAATGACAGTTAATAGACATTTTAATTCATTAACTCTAGGTAGCCATGATATGAACCTTGGCAGATATTGAAGCTTAGTGTGCCATGATATCGAAAAATTTCTGGTACGCAACTTTGTGTCTCATATTTTATTGGGCATTGTCGGTAGCTGAACAGGCTAACTAGTTTTTCTTATTTAAAAAAAAATCTGTAAACAACCCACAATATCATAAAAATCAAGATAGGAAACCCATTTTCTTATTTGGCCTACTTAGAAGATACTAATTTATTTTTTATTTTTGTCCAGTACAATTGCTGTACCTATCCTATTTTGCTTTCTTCATTAAAATTATTATTGACAATTATTGCATAATAATAATAATTATCGATACTAATTTTAATAAAGAAAGCAAAACAAGATAGGTACTGCAATTGTATTGGACAAAAATAAAAGATAAGTATCGTTTTAGTAGGCCAAATATAAAAATGGGTTTCCTATCTTGCTTTTT
The DNA here is from genome assembly GCA_963675555.1 of Leptura quadrifasciata. Lineage (NCBI taxonomy): Eukaryota > Metazoa > Arthropoda > Insecta > Coleoptera > Cerambycidae > Leptura > Leptura quadrifasciata. The sequence goes on along the minus strand of OY776682.1, from coordinate 1,295,305 downwards.
ATGATATCGTGGGTTGTTTAAAGATTTTTTTTTATAAAAATAAGAAAAATCTCGTTAGTCTGTTAGCTATTGACTTTGCCCAAAAAAATATGAGACACAAAGTTGAGTACCGGAGGTCTTTCGTTATCGCAGCACACCAAGCATCAATATCTGCCAAGGTTCATATCATGGCCACCTAGATTTAATAAAATAAAATGGCTATTAACTGTCATTTTAAAAACAAATGTCACGTTATGATACATGGTTGAAAAGAGAATTTAAAGACGAACAGATAGATAAAAAATATACAGGGTACCATTTAAAATAACAAAGTTTAGGTCACTTCCGCTTTAACCAGAAGTTGAAGAAAAGGTTTGATAGACTCAAAACAAGGACAATTATGTAATATACATTTCTCCCAAAATTCCAAATATTAACTTCTTAAATAGCAACGTTACAGAGTATTTATTACATGTTTCCTGTGTCAACCGTTATATTATAATTTCAACATCCTTCATACTTCTGTACATTTAATCAACAATCTTAGTAACGTCTTATCTTGACTCAAAAATTATGATAAAATAAAAATTTATATGTATTATAGGTATAGACCTCTAGCACAGGTCGCGACTACTAGATTCTAATGAGTAATTGCTATTTCTTGTTGAAAGCGACCTGTGTCAGTTAATTTTAATAGTAGACTTTTGAAAGAATTTTTAATTCTTCTTTAATGCGCGCCATCACCTTAGATTTAAAACTGTAGAAATTTGTCGACGAATGATTGAGCTAATTAACTACGACTCGCTGTAATATAATACTCTTAAATTAATCTCTTACGAAATTAAAGCGTGTCTCGATTTGACCGACTTTGAATGTTTACGTTTACACAAATAGCGTCGCATTCGAGAGTAAAATAAAACAAGTCCAATACCTATATTCGCACATAATGGACTCCCGCCGCTTTTACACAAGTTGTAGTAAAAGTTCCCAAAATATCCATACTCTCCCGCGACGGCATAACAAAAGGAATTCCTAAGTTACTGCGGAGGTTGTACAAAAAATAGACTCCTGTATTTGTTTTGACGCTGACAACTTTTCAAACGTTCTAATTAAAGTAAGGAACTAACTCTACACTGTCTGTGACAGAGTAGATGCCAGGATTGGCCCTCTCCGAACGTTTGACATTGCAAAAACAAACTCCCTGTTTATTTAACGTTAAAAGGTCTGAGAGCAAATGATGTTACATCAGAGGGACAAACACTTATGTCTCTAAACACTGCAGGATCAAATCCTACTTATTAATGCTAATCTCGGCTAATATTTCGCTAGTTATTAGCAGCATTTTAATTCTGTTGGGTGCGAACAAACAAGTTTAGGTTTTAAAAGTTATTTGGGGACCAGGGCTCATTTGTCATCTTTCTAGTTGTTAGCAGATTGAATTTGTTAAATGGTGTTGGTGATATACTATCCAACCCAACTGATTTCGCATATTCGAAATAGGTGTAAGTATATTTGTAAAATGATGAATAGATTGGGCCGTTACTTGATGAAAATCCATAATGAAAGAATATATAATGTTTTTTGATTTAATATTTTATTATTTTCTCTTATGTAAGGCCCTGCAGCACGTGTTCGGTTATTACTCTAAAATAGCCCAGTAAATCCAAATTTCATAAGATATAAAAGCTAAAGATCATTATTGTTTCTATCGATAGATATACAAGATTGTCCAATACCGGCCTTGTTAGAAGACTTTGGAACATATTTTTTTTATGGAAATGGTATAGTCAAAAGGCGCACAAATGGAACACCCTATATATTTTTACAATTATGAATTCAGCGTAAAATGACCTTTCCAACGAATTTCAGATTTTTTATTTTTGACGTGGCGTTGCCGAGTTTTTCAAAAAAATATGAACATTTTGGCCGGAACAAGGTTTAACAAACTAAATAACTGTGTGTGTGTATTACTACTAATTAAAAAAAATTATTTCGCAATTATGTAAACAAGGGATGCACCGCAACGAGGCACCCGCCAAATATTGATTATAATTATACAGGGTGTATTTTATTCTAACGCTAATATTTCAAAGTGAATTTTCTCAATTTTTTCAAATGGAACACTGTATATTATTGTATTTTTGAATTGGCACGTCAATTCTCTACGATTTTAATGAATAATGTCCTATTACTAAAATCGATATTTCTAGAGGTTTTTACTTTTTCATTAAAAACCGTTAAATTATAATACTTTTCATTTTGATCTGATCTAGAAGCCATGATTTTGACATAAAGTGAGAATAATTGAAAGTAGTATTAAATTTTTTCTGGGTGCGTCTTGTTTTAATTTATAAATAATCGTTTAATATTACAAAAAAGTTGACATAAATAATAGGAACAAAAAATGCGGTTGTAGGTAATACACAAATTGGCACTATTTTAAAATTTCAAAGTTATTTTGAACCTAATTTAATAATATAAATAATAAGTATCTAATGTTTATAGGAATTATTCAAAGCGACCTCGCGTCTATGCATTTCTGTTTACAACATTATGTAGTACCCAGAAATATGTTGTGTAAGTTCGCATTTCAATAAAATGTAGAGTTATAATTTTATAGCCCTAAAGTCGACCTAAACTACATGTGTCATAAGGTTCAATTTACTTATACTTTTCACCGCAGTACACATTCACCACTCGCTGTAATGTGTGATTGCATACATTCGGGCTTTCTAGGAGCTTTTATTTAACTTGCTATGTTTGTTTGTTAGTTTGTTTATGTCAAATCTTGAAACAAAATTTCGATTAGTTCTAGTTAAACTAGAGCTTTGAAATTTTGCACGTGTGTATAAGTTCGGTGACAATACATTTTAACATTTTCATATAAGAAAAAAACAAGATGGCGGACGACTTTACTTTTATGATCCGATTCGACTTAAAATCGATATCTGTGGGTTTTCGAGATAGCCAATTCTGAATTGGTCAAAATTTTGAAATATATGGTCCAAATCTTTCAAAATCCATATCTAAGGGGTTTTCGGGTTCGCCAATTGCGAATTTCTAGTCAAAAATTTATTTCAGGATGGCGACTTCAAGATGGCGGACGACTTTAGCGTTTAGGATCCGATTCAACTCAAAAACGATATCTATAGGTTTTCTAGGTCGGGGATTATTAATTTTTAGTCAAAATTCAGAAATTCAAAATGGCGGCGCCAATATGGCTGACGACTTTTATCATTTAGGTCCAAATCGATCAAAATCGATATCTGGAGATTACAGCATATGAAAAGACTAAAAATTTAAAAAAATATATATAAAAAATATTTTTAAGAAAAGCTTTTCTTTAAATGCTCTAAAAAGTAGAAAATAAACTTTGAAGTAAATCAAACCCATTATTTTGTTACGTTATATAATTTTTTATGATATAAAAGCTTATCGCGAACAATCTTCTTTACACAGGAAAATCTCGCGACAAGCTTTCATATCATAAAATTAATTATTGTAACAAAATGATGGGTTTGATTTACTTCAAAGTTTATTTTCTAGAGCATTAAGAGCAAGCTTTTTTAGAAATATTTTTTTATATAATTTTATTTAACTCGTCTCGACGTCACCACTAAATTGATCCATTGCCGACCTAATATAAATAGATGTATAAAATATCTGACAATTTCAATTAAGGCATAGTTTACCGGCGTGGTTTGTTAAAAGTGTATTAAATTTTATGTTGAACATAGACCCTAAATTCCATATTTTGAGAACAATTGAAAGCAATCATTTCATATTGCGGCAATGCAACGCGCTTTATGAGCTAAATAAAATGGTGTACGATTATTTATAAACAAAGGATTGAATTTGTAAAACTATTTACAAAACATATTAAAATGTTCTATTGTTGGGTCACGGGCCGACAATTTTATTTTTTACATATTGAATAGTCATGATAGTTTTAATCCTTTCAATTCAGGTTACAATGTAGGTTACGATACTTGTATTATACTTAAGCAAAGTACGTACTGTATAACTATACGGCATTTCTATAGAGGGTCCTAGTTTTCTCTATGGTAGTTTATTCGTAACTACAACCTGCAGTTGCACGTGCACAACTACTGGCTACACGGGGTGACTCACTTGATGTGACGAACTTCAAACAAACCGAACCATTGACCACAAAGTATAATGGAAGACGAAACAACTCCCAATGCTGTAGATGCATGTAAACCGTTTTTAGATAAGGTATTTTATTATGATACGAACATGTGTAAACTAATTTTCTGAAATGCGCAAAAATGCAAATTTTCTATTCCTTATTCCATAAAATGAAAATATTGTTGCATTTAGCGACATTACCGCCGTCGATGTAACATATTTTTTAAATATTAAGGGATTACTACATATTTAAATTAACATAGTGAGCAATAGAAGGCAGAAAATATGATTACGGTTAGTTTTTTTCTTTGAAATAACAAATAATAGTAAAAATAAACTTCTTTGATCTTTTGTCATTTTACAAATCAACGTGCCTTTTATTAAGAAGAGTGCTTGCTTTAAAATACTTGACTGAATTAAAATATATATTATGTAATTTTAATTTTTTTTTACGGTTCCATACATTTTTTCCAGTTTTCTGATTGTATTTTCTGCACGTCTGCTCAAACGAATAATTTAAAGTAATATTAAATTTTTTTTTCTTAGTGCGACGGGTTACCTCAGTAGTATTTTTTCACAGTTTAATTATATCACATTTGAGTCTATTTTAAAAATTTATAAATAATCGTTTAATATTACAAAAAAAGTTGACATAAATAATAGGAACAGAAAATAATTAGGTAATACAAAAATTGGCACTATTTTAAAAATTCAAAGTTATTTTGAACCTAATTTAATGAAATAAATAATACTTAGTGTTTATAGGAACTGTTCAAAGTGGTCTCCCAGTACGTCTATGCATTTCTGTAGACGATTTTCAAATGATCTACTGACATTTCTTAAAATTTCTACAGCAATTTCTTGAAAAACTTCCCTTATTCTTTCTTTCATGTTTTCTTTTGTAGTTATAGGAGCTTTGTACACTTGCTCCTTCACATAGCTCCACAAAAAGAAGTCTATTTTGGTCAAATCAGGACTTCTGGCAGGCCAACTGTGGGGTCCTCCTCTTCCTATCCAACCATTTGGAACAGCGTCGTTTAAATGTTCGTGAATAGCTGAAGTGTGGTGCACAGGTGCTCCATCATGGAGGTACCATATTGTCTCCCTAATATCCCTGGGGACATCCTCCGGTAATTCTTCCAAGCTGTCTTGCAAAATCCAAATAAATTTGACCATTCACACGTTCATCAAAAAAATGTGGTCCTATCACATAATCCCCGACAATTCCTCCCCAAACATTCAACGACCATCTTGTTTCGTTATTTGTTCGTGAGGTGTAAGGATTGGTTGTGTCGTAATAATGATAATTATGACTAGTAACATATCCATTTTTATGAAATGTTGCTTCATCGGCAAACAAAACAAAGCCAAAAAAATTTCTTTGTTGTCCTACATTTTATTTTGCCCATTGACAAAATTGTATTCGATTTTCATAATCCCTATCGATCAGTTCCTGCATTAGTGGAACTTGGTAGGGATGAAATTTGTTTTTTTTTTTTTTGTAGGGTTCGATGGACTGAAGACCAATATTATTTTCTTTTACCAATTCTCTTATACTGCAATGAGGATCTTCAATCACGCTCAAAAGTATGACTGTTTCGTTTTCTTCATTTACTACATTTTTGTCCGTTTCTTTTTCACATTCCGTTTTCCCCGTATTGTCAAATCGTTCCATCAAGCTCTCAAATGATTTTTTAAAGGGCTGTCTTCTTTCCGGATATCGCTCCTTATAAATTCGAGTTTATAGCAAACAATTTTTGTCACTCGCACCCAGAACATAAACCATATCGACCATTTATTCCCTCGAAATGTTCATTATTGGAAGGTGCGAATTTTGAACTCATTTATAACTTAAAATAAGTGTAAATACTTTGTCACAATAGTTAATAATTAAACGTCAATGAGATAACTCGTGTTAGGCAAGTAAAAGATTCCTACTCTTCTTAAGGGAAGAGGTTCGGCAAGATTCCTGGTTGGGGGTAGCTCGTCTACAGGCGTCGGTGATAGGCCTCAGTAGCGGAAATAGACCGACGTTAAATAAAAATTTTAAAAAAATAAGATCACTCAGTTATTCTCACTTTATTTCAAAATCATGGCTACTAGATCAGTTCGAAATGAAAAGGATTATAATTTATCGGTTTTTAATGAAAAAGTAAAAATATCTCTGGAAATATCGATTTTAGGTATAGGATATTATTCACAAAAAGCGTAGAGAATTAACGTACCAATTCAAAAATAAAATAATATACAGAGTGTTCCATTTGTAAAAATTGAGAAACTTCACTTTGAAATGCCCTGAATTAGCGCTAACATAAAATACACCCTGTATAATTATAATCAATATTTATACGATAATAATATATCTACATAATTGCAAAATAAATCTTCTTAACTCGCTTCTTAATTAATAGTAATACACACACACACACAGCAAATTAATTTGTTAAACCTTGTTCCGACTAAAATTTTCATATTTTTTCGAATAACTCGGTAACGCCACGTCAAAACCAAACCAAAACCAAATCGTTGGAAAGGTAATTTTACGCTGAATTCATAAATGTAAAAATATATAGGTGTTCCATTTTAAAAAAATGACCTCGAAGATGCTCCGTTGTAGCGAGTCACCCTGTATATTTCAAAATACGCCTTTTGACACTATACCACTTCCATAAAAAAATAATTTTCCAAAGTCTTCTAACAAGGCCGATATTGGACTTTGACGCACTATTGGGACACCCTATATATCCTTCATTTATTTTGTTTAAAGGTAGTACGTTTGGCATTAATTTAGTGGTTTTAAGGTATCATGAGTGGTATGTTTAACTAATTGTGTTATAGTTAAAAAAACAAATAACATCTAACTGAACCACCTCGACTCCATCAAATTTAATTTAATCGGAACATACCCAGTATGTTACCAGCGCTAAAAATTACTCGACTTGTCGGGAAAATATTTTGGGCCACCTTGTACATGGCTCATAACAATTTATTAATTACCAATTAGTAATAAAATGATATTATTTGCTTTCCACTCTGCTTTTTGTTCGAATATTCCACGCTGTTGCGTAGTTAAGGATCATTACGTCCCAACTGCTTATAAAAAATACAACTCGACCGAAATTAACAGACCTGTTTCCGACCTAGGGAGACAATAACGTGATGACTTGTGCTTTTATTTTATAGAGTTGAACTATTACGCAAAAGCCCCTCTACAATGTAACCTTTCTCCACAGTTGATTTTCCGTTGGAAGTAAATTGATTTTATTACATGCACTTACAGGTGTGCAACCTGTCCTATTCCGATTTTTTTTGCGCTTCTCTCAGGGGTTGACTTAAGAGTTGTTATTAGGGTCAGGACAATTGTTGAGACATTTCAAATAAAGATTACTCATTTTCTTTCCACGGGGATTACTCCACACTAGGTTCATTAAACGCATAAAGAAACTGATTTACATTTGAAATGACAAAAGGTATTTCGTTTATGATTTAATTTTCTTTTGTCCAGATGTCTCCAGGACGATTCAAACTAAAAAAAGTAACAGGTATCTATGTTTTGGGTATAAATAATCGTTCCCCCGAATGAAAATACCGTAATTTAATGTAAATTATTTTAAATCTCACAGCTAAGCCTGAAAGGTTTTGTAAAGCCATTGTGTTTGCTATTATTACACATGTCATCATTTATTGCCACCATAATTTAAATGTAAACAGAAATTTTCAACCGATATAGTCATCTGAAAAATAGGTCACCATATAAATAATGGTGTTGAAGAAATATACTTCATAAACGATGTAAAAAGATTTATTCAGATGTATAATTAAGATGATTAAAAATAAACTATACCAGCGAATGACTGAATAGTAATCTCACTCGTTTAGATTTAGTACAGGTCCTAACACAGCGTTTTCAATTATGCAATTACATGTTCGTAGGCGTTAATTTTCTTGTTTAGCAGAGGAGTTCATATGATTAACTTCTCATGTAAAATAGTTCACTATTTTATTAGGTAACGAATCAAATTACTAAATTTTCAAAAAATTAATTTACTTATGTGGTTTGTAAATATTTATTTTAAGAAAATGATACAGATATAAAAATTAAACTAACTCAAACAACTGTCCCCAAAGCTAGCTAACAAAACTGAAAACTGTAAATAGTATACTGTATATTCATATTTCAAATTCAGACGATGTAAACAAAATCAACGTATGCCACGGTGTGATTTGCTGATTGTCGCGTTGCTATTTTTGTCGATCGTCCATAAACTCGTATGCGTTTGTTTACATCGTATGAATTTGAAATGCGAACATGCCATGTACAGGGTATTCATTATAAATTGTCCACACCTTATCATCTTATTATTGCCTATAGAAAAAAAGTTTTAAACAAAAGTGTGTGGTTATGACTGAATTTTGTTAATAAGGAGTGGGTAATTTATAATTAATAATCTTGTACAACATAGTATGTTTACATTTATACTAATGTTTTCCCAGGTAGATGGAAGTTGGAATAATTTGTTGAGGTTCTTTCTCTTTCTACAGGGTAAATATTTTCATTCTATCTACTGGTATAACGTGGAAAGATAAATTTTTGACCTAGCTTGTGTGCATGTTTTAAATTGCTACACGTTTTGTGTATGTAGGGTCTGCACTATAATATTCCGCGACCGCAAGAGAGATTTTCAGTGGAACTGTCGAAGTGTGTATAACAAATCACATCCAGCGTCATTGTTTACAGAACGCAAATTGAAGGCGATAAAACGCAGCTGCATGTGTTATACAACTGCCAACGCGATAGGTACATTTTTATTATATAAAAAACCAATTTATGCTCCAAAATACCTATATATTGTTCGGTTTATTACAAGCTGTTAAAAGCAAAATGAAAACAATTGAAATGTAAAATAATATCGCCATATTTATCCAAACTGATCACTACACCCCACAGCCGCATATTTAAAAATACACCTGCCAATACTAATCGACAGGCATGTAACGAATATATATATATATATATATATATATATATATACATCAGCGGGCAAATACCCCGACCTGCATTGAATTAAACCTTACAAATCATGAAAAATTGGTAGCAAATGTCATTTGTCAACTCCCTGACCAGACATAGACCGGTTTCGAACTTATTAGTTCTCCTCAATATGCCATAGGTCATGGAGCAGACAAATGACAGCGGCCAACCTGCTAGTCTTATACAGCTAATGTAAATGGTGTAGTGGTGAGAGGTAAGTGAATCCTCTCATGTGGTATAATGCTACTATACACCAGACATCACAGATGTCATAACAGTATATAGGTTAAGTCCACCAAGGGCTGAAGGTCGCCGCTCTCGGTACTTGCAAAATGGCAAGTCGCTATACACCATGGAGACATCTGTGATGTCTGGTGTATAGTAGCATTAGACCACATGAGAGGATTCACTTACCTCTCACCACTACACCAATATATATATATATATATATGAGTAAAATGATGGAAATAGGAAACTCCTCTTCACATTTCACCACTATCCTGGTCATGAGAGTATATTCGAGATACACGTGAAAGAAGACTTCAATGTTTCTCTAGTGGATAAGGTATGTATATAATATATTTGTTATATTTATAATATTTGACAAAAAATTGTAGACATCTTTCAAAAAACGTTAGGAAAGTTACAGTGACACTGACAACAACAGTGGCCGGGACATAACCATATCAGTGACTAACCGTAACGATGACCGTAATGGTAACCGTGACTGACAATGATAGTGACGGTGACTTTGACCAGTGACTGAACACAACAGTGACAAGGGCAATGACCGTGACTGTAACAGTTTCATTTAGAGTAAGAATAAACGTGACTGTAGCAATCACGTGGCGGTGATCATGAAAATGCAATAGGCGTGAATGTGACTGTGACAGTAGGCGTGACAGTAACAGTGATGTTGCAAAGCCTAACCAGATTTATAACATTAGGAAAACCAAAAAATACTGTCATAGTCACTATTACTCTCACGCCTACTATCCCTGTCACTACCCTGGCTTTGGTACCTTACATGGTGATTCACAAAAAACTCTCCAGGCAGTTTCCATAGTAACGAAAAGAAAAATTTAAATTCTGTAAAAGCTAGACGTTAGATGTTTTTGATGACTTTGTTTAGTCTTTCAAATGTTGCCAATGACAGTGGCATCTGCTACGTCACAACGCCAGGAAGAAATCTTTCAATGACAGGAACTTTGGAAGTACAATATTATTTAAACTATGTTTAATTAATTCTAAGTACTTTTTGTAGTACACACTTCTGCTTAAAACTGGCTGGTTTTTACAGAATTTGAGTGTCTTTTCATTACCACGGAAACTGCCGGGGGACTTCTATATGAACCACTTTGTATATAACATTTCTATTAAGTAAAAATACTGATCTAAGCATTCACGACATTGCAGAAGGAATCTACTGCAATTTTAAGATATAAAATAGTTAGAACAAATGACAGTGACAATTTGATCGTGATACTGTGACTACTGTCGGTAATCGTCACAAGAAATAGTGGTCGTAACAGTTACAGTAACAGTGACTGATCATGACAATGACGATAACTTTGAGAGTAACAACAGAGATAATGACTGGCAGTGGTTGTGACTGTAATAGTCACTAACAGTAACCGTGACAGTGGTCGTGATAGCGGCAGTTACGTAACAGTGACGTTGACGGCAACCGTGATGGTAAAACACAGTAATAGTGACTGACCGCGACAATTACAGTAATTTTGATAGTGGCAGTGACACTTTTAGTGACAGTGACTAAGAGTAACCGTGACAGTAACAGCTACTGACAGTTACCGTGAAGGCAGTGTTTGGCGTGACAGTAATTGTGACAGTGACTATGGAAAATAAAATTTGTATATGTAAACTGAAATTTAGAAGTAAGCCTCCAGAGGACAGGCAAGTTTAACATGGAGGAGCTGAAGACACAAGTGACTGAAGTTCTTGGGCAACCCGTATTTTTTAATAGGGCTGTTCATGGGCTTAGGACTTTTGTGCTCTTTTGACATAGCTTCTCTACGATGCTGTTGACTTCAGATTGAGACTCCACTACTAGAATTACACTTAATCCAGGATGTCAAAGCGATTTTTCGACCACCAATTAATCAAGGTATGTGACTCTCATGTCTAAAATGTTTTATTCACCTAAAATTGTGGTTTCAATATTTTTCAATAGATAGCAAAATATTACTAGAGGCCAATCTTCTTAAACTTAAAGAAAATTTCGTATTGCACTTTATTGACAAAGTCAAAATGTTTTGTTTCGGACACTTCTATCTTTGAATTTTGTAGAAATGCAATTTACCTTTAATTATGAGAAAAAATAGTTCGACAATTTTCCAATAGATAGAGCTACTTATGCTTCTCACACCCATGCTTGCCCTAATTCAATAAGGGTAAGGGATCGATTCAGGGGGCAGTGGGTGGGCCATGTGAGAAATACTTAGTGCGACGATCAATCTCCACTACCTTCCTACTTTAGTTTCTAAGATGAAACTTATATTTCTTTAGATTCTGTTAAATTTGTGATTTGAGAAGCACTTAGATTTTTCTAAAAAGTATGAGTAAAAGTAGTTCCAGAAATTTCCAATAGATGGAGCTACTTATGCTTCACACGCCCATGCTTGTCCTAATTTAGTAAGGGTAATGGATCGATTCGGGGGTTAGTGGGTGGGCCCTTTGAGAAATATATATAGTGCGACGATCGATCTCCACCAACTATCTTCCTACTTTAGTTTCTATGAAATATGTATTAGATTTTGTTAGTTTTCTGATTTTTCCGCTACAAGTGGCGCCATCTATTGCACAATAGCTGAACTATGAACTGAATAGCGGAGCCACGAACCTTCTCAGTTGGTTCGTGGCTCCGCTATTCAGTTCATAGTTCAGCTATTGTGCAATAGATGGCGCCACTTGTAGCGGAAAAATCAGAAAACTAACAAAATCTAATACATATTTCATAGAAACTAAAGTAGGAAGATAGTTGGTGGAGATCGATCGTCGCACTATATATATTTCTCAAAGGGCCCACCCACTAACCCCCGAATCGATCCATTACCCTTACTAAATTAGGACAAGCATGGGCGTGTGAAGCATAAGTAGCTCCATCTATTGGAAATTTCTGGAACTACTTTTACTCACATTTTTTAGAAAAATCTAAGTGCTTCTCAAATCACAAATTTAACAAAATCTAATACAAATTTCATCTAGCAGGAAGATAGTTGATCGATCGTCGTACTAACTATTCCCACCATCCCACCCATAATAGATCCTTTACCCTTATTGAATTAGGACAAGCATGGGCGTGTAAAGCATAAGTGGCCCCATCTATTGGAACATTTTCGAACTATTTTATCTCACAATTTTGTGAAAATCTATGTGCTTCTTAATTTCTATCTTAGAAAATAAAGGAAAAATTTACACAAAATCGGGAGATGGTAAGTAACTAAACTAATTTTAAACATATTTTTATTTAACAACTTAAAATTCTTACAAAGCAGATTTATAAAATTTTATTAACGAATTTAAATACAGTCTTTGATGATGATGATGATGATGATGATGATATCTCAGAGATAGCACGAGGGTCCAAAGTCAAAGGACAACTCACATATAAATACAAGTTACCCATCAACTTCAGCCAATCGTGTACCCCTGTTGATGGTAGATGGAATTGATCATCCATGAATTCCCTTCAGATTCCTCTTCTAAAGTAATTTTCTCAGTGAATATATCTGTAAAAATAAATAAATAGGCCATTAACACCAGAAGCTACTGAATTTCTTAATAAGCGAGCGTCTGAGAACCTCTTTCAATTTCTATGGTGCGTAGTCCTGTTTAAGGAGACCCTTCGCTGTGTCAGGATCCTGGCTGTAGAACGAATGAAGGTTATTTTTCACAAATCAATATCTGTGGTGTCCACGTTTACAAAACTCCAAAATATTTGAACACTATACTCAAATACACTAATCGACCCTCGTTTAGTTAACAAAATTAGCATTATCAAGAGAAGATTAAAACTGAAAACCAATCTTATTCGTATCTTGATGATGTGGACGTCATTAGCAAAATGCGCGTCGAGTTCGGGGGTAGTGTTCAAATCTTTTCCCGTTGTTTAAAAGTGCTTGTGAAAAATAGCCCTCATACGAAAATGCCACCACATCCAGGAATCGGATCCAGGGTAGACTTGTCTCCATAAACAGGACTATGCACCAGAACAGTTAAAGGAGGTTCTTAGACTTTCAATAAAAAATTTACTACCTTTTAGTATATTAAGTACAAATAATAACAGAAATAATGAAACCTTCATTAGATTAATCTTCTAACCTAATATAGAGTTGGTTAAGTTAGCCAACCTAACAAAGCTGCAGTCGGGTTAGCTATCTAAGTTCGAATGTACGGGATAGAGAATCGGGTTCTCAGAACCGACACAGGTGGGGGTGATGGAGCAGGTCCTCCCTGAGTCATTATCCAGAGACTGTGGTGCGCAGACGGTAGTTAACCAGGTCGCTGCGCATAAAATGACTGCAGAAGGACATGAAAAAAGATAAGGATGCGGTGATACGGATCTATAATAAAGCCTGCAAGTATTATAATAGAATAAGATACCGAAAATATAGGATTCATATGGGTAGAACTAGCAGAGGCGTACAGTCACCTACTTCAGGTACTCCCCTCCAGATTCTACCACAAAGAGTTCGATAGATACCTTCAGAAACTGGGAAATAGCATGGGATGAGATGGGACAAATGTATCTCGGTGAACTCGATGGTTATACTCAATAAAAGGCCTCCTACCCTTATCAGCAGATAAACGAATCCCATTTGGATATTACAATGAGTGAGAAAATAGCACATCAAATTGTTGACAGGTACTTACCTGACTAAGAAAAAAACCTAGTTTTCACCAAAATATATATTATGAATTTACGATACCTGAAGTATTCAAGACAGAACCAAGAGTCTGGAAAGGCCATATAAGCAAAACAAATATCCCGGACCTGTAACTGCAGAAAGCCTCGTCCCAAAAAGAAAGAGGGAACAAATGAAAACCTGTCTACTAGTGGAATAAGAACATTGCATACACAAGGACGCAGTACCATATGTCCAATAAAAAAAAAAGACCAAAGAGCAACTACCAAATGGCTGTTAACTTAAAACAGACAAGTTAAGATATGGAGAAGTACTGGTATTGCGGAAATGTGGATTCACGAGAACGCACTATTTTTACGTGCGAAAATATTGACTTATACTAAAGAAATGTCCCAAAACATCGAAAAACTGTGACGGTGGAGAGCTCCTCCACCATCACAGGAAACTGGCGTAAAATCTACAACTATGTAAAGAGAGTTAAAGTACAAAGAAATAGATGAAAGAAATATAAAACCAGAAAGGCTGAAAACAGAAGCGGAAATTAGAAAAGCTAACATGGAAAACCAATCCAATTTAATGTAATGCAATGCGGTCCCAAATTCGAAGTGGTGATGAGGAAAGGGGTTAGAAAAAAGGTTAACTATCTAGGTTTGGTTGAGTTGGCTACATAAAACAAGGTAGAGACCAAAAAATAGTGTAGTTATGTGTTCTTTTAATCATTTTTTTTTTTGAAAATTCCAGCACATTTCTCTTTTTCTGCCTGAAAGAATGTTTCTGAAATTTCCATCGGGCTAAATTCATAGGCATCAGTGAAATTGAAAATATAAACGAATAATATAATATAGTTTCATAGAGTGTTTATTATTTTTCTGAGAAGTCCAATGATAGAAAATAATCAACGGCTCAATTTCTATCTGATATATTCATTTACACGTTCAACAAATTATTAGATTCGTCCATTTCAATTATAGACAGCCCTACGCAGCAAATAATGAAGTAATTAAATTAAACAGGTTAGCTCCAACCGTCTTGCCTGTTCAATAATATATTAACTACTAATATTTGTATTGTTTAATACAGATATTAATAAATCAAGTTTTGGTGATTATTATAAGTGCGTAAGTAATATTTCATGGACACAGTAGATTACAATCAATCATCCCTCTGTTATTCGACCTGACATGAACCCAAAGCTTCGTGATATTTATTTTTGTTACATCTCTGTAAGCACATAGTTGTGTGATCTATTGGGATTATATCTACAAGGTGTCCCAATAGTGTGTAAAGTCCAATATCGGCCTTATTAGAAGACTTTGGAAAATTATTTTTACATGGAAATGATATAGTGTCAAAAGGCGCACATTTTAAAAATATTTTGAAATAAACAGGGTGACTCGCGACAGCGGATCATCTTTAATTAAAGTGTAAAAAAATACTACTGAGGCAACCAAGACGCACAAAAAATTAATACTACTTTCAATTATTCTCACTTTATGTCAAAATCAGCTACTAGATCAGCTCGAAATGAAAAGTATTATAATTTAACGTTTTTTAATGAAAAATTAAAAATATCTCTGGAAATATCGATTTTAGGTATAGGATATTATTCGCAAAAATAGTAGAGAATTAACGTGCCAATTCAAAATTACAATAATATACGGAGTGTTCCATTTGAAAAAATTGAGAAAATTCACTTTGCAATATCCTGAATTAGCGCTAGTATAAAATACACCCTGTATAATTATAATCAATATTTGGTGGTTGAGTCGTTGTAGTACATCCCTTGTCTACATAATTTCAAAATATATCTTAATTAATAGTAATACATACACAGCGAATTATTTTGTTAAATCTTATTGTTCCGACCAAAATTTTCATAATTTTTCGAATAACTCGGCAACGCCACGTCAAAATCCAAAAACCTAGGGTCGTTGGAAAGGTAATTTTACGCTGAATTCATTAATGTAAAAATATATAGGGCGTTCCATTAAAAAAAATGACCTAGAAGATGTTTCGCTGTAGGGAGTATTTTTAAAATGTGCGCCTGTTGGCATTATAACTTCCATAAAAAAATAATAAAATTTTCCAAAGTCTTCTAATAAGGCTGACATTGGACTTTGATGCACTATTAGGACACCCTGTATATAAAATTATTTCTTAATAAAAATGAAATTTTTGATTTATAGATGTACATGCCACAATTTTTATTTTAAATTACAGTCAAGGAGATTTTTGTACATGGAGAAATTTCAGTTAAAAAAACATGTACGTTTAATAATTAACGGTATACCATTCACAAAACAATGTCCGTCATTCTAACCACACATTTCCATTTGCATCTATAATAGGCCTAACCCTTGCTCAATTAAGCTTAAGCTGCCCTGGTCCACTCGCTGTCCATCTTAAATCTATATAAATGACCCATATGGGAATGCCCCCAAGTCAACAACGGTAGCAAAATCTCTAAACTGTCGGACACTACTATTCTCTTTACTCTATCGCGATGAATCGAGGTGTTGATTAGAAGATTTAATTACACAAGGGGTGTACCATTATCGAACACCCTTGTCATCGCCACACATAGACAGCTATATAGCTACATCCCCAACAAACGTACTAAGCTTATTATCTGAAACTGAATTATCTACGATATTATGCACTTTATTATAATAAAATCAAATTGAATCACGATTACTTGTAATAACAAAAATGCGTGAAATATACTAATAGATAAAAAATAAAATTCTAAGTTTGCTAAATTGTTACAGTGGTGATAAAATTATGTACATCACGTTTTTGTTGTTACGTTGACGTGTCTTAAATAAAGCATGATTTTATTTAACGCACTTTCTTTAAATCGATTTTTAACCCACTCCCCGTGTCAATTTAACACAATGAAGTATTCTCGATGATCTACTACTACAACTTTTTCTGATTAAACGATGGACATATCAGTATTAATTAATTTTTATGTTGTTTTCATTTACTATACTATACAGGGTGTTGCATCATGAGAGGGACATACCTTAATATGGGGTAAAGAACATCAGTGGTAATCAGAACAATTATGTATTTCACGTGAATTTAATTTAATATCGTTCTGGAATTAATATTCTTGTACATTTAACAAGGTATTTGAAATTATTTAAATAACCACAAAAGTGTAACAAAAAGTTAAATTGGCTATTTTGCTTATTTTTGGCGTTCTTTTCAAATGTCGTATAGAAATTTCAATATATATATATATATATATATATATATATATATATATATGGTGTTATTATACATGATTTGCAGGAAACAACTACTCAGCGGGCAAATGCCCCGACCTGCATTGAATTATACCTTACAAATCATGAAGATTGGTAGCCAATGTCATTTGTCAATTCCCTGACCAGACATTGACCGGTTTCGAACTTATTAGTTCTCATCAGTATGCCATAGGTCATGGAACAGACAAATGACAGTGGCCAACCTGCTAGTCTTATACAGACTAATGTAAATGGTGTAGTGGTGAGAGGTAAGTGAATCCTCTCATGTGGTCTAATGCTACTATACACCAGACATCATAGATGTCTCCATGGTGTATATATATATATATATATATATATACAGGGTCATGTTTTTTAGAAGAAACATAAATTTTAGTAACTTCGGATCTGGATTTTCTGTCATATCTTACATGAACTTCTGAAGGATCGTCATTGCATTAGCTGTACCAAATATGAATCCATTATTCCATTCTCTATCAGAGTTATGACAAAAAACAGTTTTGCCAAAAATTGTAAAACCCTCTGTAACTTCGTAGTGAAAGTCCAATGAGAAATTTCTGTAAGAGGTTCTGATTACCACTGATCTTCTCTACCTGCTATTAAGGTATGTCCCTCTCATGATGCAACGCCCTATATAAACATACTGTAAACGAGAACTGTGACACATACTTAAATATTATTAATAGCTATAGTTTCCTTATTAGATAACATGTAATATAATTCTTAAAAGGGATTAAGAATTCATATACATTTTTTATACTTACACAAAAGCCCCCTCATTTAAAGATGTACTGTACAGCCAACAAGTTTAAAGTCTTTAATCTGTATAATGAATAATCCAATTCGTTTTTATAACACAATAGCCCCAACATTTTCAAAAAGAAATCACAGCCTGAAAGATAATTATGAGGAATGTAGAATTTATTAGAATTAGAATTAATTATTTATTATTAATAGTAAGATACTCACCGACGTGTTGACTCATACATAGATTGTCAGCTATTCGACCCCGCTCATTTAATGGTAATCCGTAGAGCTACCAGGACTGACCTCAGGGTAGCTGAAATCGGCAACAAACAGAATAAGTAATTATTAATTTCATAAGCCAAATATTTAGCCACGTCAATGCCAATGTTCTATATGCCGTTTTATCATCACAGAAATTAAGTAATTTTTTCGTCGTTGGGGAAGTTGTTGTTTGTATTAAAATAAATTATGATCTATTAAGGATTATGCATTAATTAATGAATTGTGCAACTGACTTTTTAAATATACATAATACAATAGGTACCTACAGTCAAAATAAAGTAGAATCCATTCTGACTTGGCAAAAACTCAAAAGTAATGATTTGTGTGCAATCTAAGAAACGCCTTTATCATGGCTTTGTAATTAGTTTCTGTAGCTCCGGCATAAAAAACGGAGGTCCGCGAAGTGTTACATGGATTAAGGGTGACTTTTTTGATTTATGAGATGTGATACCAGGAAGTGACAGCGATACAGTACAGATTCCGGACAGTGGCGGAGAAAAATATAGCTCTCGAATTTAAATCAAATGTGTTCTGCCTGTAATTGTTCAATTGAATAAGAAACGTTTATTTTAAAATCCGCAATACCAAAATCTAGAAATGATTGCATAAAACACTAACAGAAATATTTAAAAACCCGTAATGGTAGGTACACTAACACTATCTGTAATTACTAAAGGTATTTTGGCCTTTGTTAGTACAAACTAGGTGAGAATCCCCACAGTGAATTTCTCCTTTGCCGTTATTGAATCACACTACTCAAACAAATATAGAGGTCCTAGACGAGAAATGGTATATTCGTACAAACATATTGCAAGCAGAGTCATCTACTGCAACTTTTTGCAATCATTCTAGGCCCAGCGTGACTAGTCAATACCTGGACTGGAGTGAGTGAAACCAATATTACTGTCAACATAAGGTTACCAATATTTTAACACTAGTATTTATTAATATCAGTGCAATATCTTTTTTTACAGTCTCAATGTATCTATATTGATCCAATATTGAGCCACGGTCCAGCCAATATTATGTTCTAACTGGGTGAAAAGTCGATGGTAAATAATTGATCTGCGTTTGAAATAATATTACATCTTCTACAGCCTGTGGATTTTTAACTCTTGAACCGGACAGGAAGAATTCATATATATATGGCATACTTCTACGCCAATGGTCTCAGTTGATGCTGGACTGGCAGTTCCGCTATCTACACAGGCGTAGTGTAGAATTAAATATGCGAGCGCAATTCTAGGGTTTAAAACATTTAATCAATCACTGGAGCGGGTGGTTTCACGTTAGGTTAAACAAGGCAGGCGTATACGTAAACAACACCACATCAATGCTATCAGGCGTGTGATAAGAGATTCAAGATAGTCGGTAATGTATTAATGGCTAGTAAATGCGCAAGCTCGATGGATTTTTTATTTTTTGGAAATTCGTCTGTTTAGGTTTCTTTAAATACTAGAATATCAATACAACAGAAATTTTATTTCTGATAAAAGTAAGTCTGAAATAAAAAAAATAGCTGGTCGAAAAATTCATTTTGAAATTGATTCAAGCGTAAACTATCTTTATTTTTGAAGATATAAAATTTTGTATTTTAAGAGGCTTCTAAAGTTATATCTAAATTCAAAGGGTATAGCCGGATAACCATAGGCGATTTGCCCCAGATAGAAAAAAAGAAAGTAAAAAGTAAAAATAGAGGAAACTTTCATTAATTCTCAGACAGTCTCAATGGGCGTACCGCAGGGTGCTGTATTGGGACCTTTGCTATTTCTCGTATATATTAACGAAATTGGAAACATATTGCATAATGGAACTGTAATCTCATATGCAGATGACACCGCTATGTTATTTACAGGAGCAAATTGGACAGAGGTTATACGAGAAAGCTGAAGCAGATCTGCAGTCGATACAAAATTGGTCAGATTTTAGTTTATTAAGTTTAGATATCAAGAAAACAACAGTTATAGCTTTTTCCACCTCAGTTGCTGATCAACCTGTTCAAAATACACTAAAAATTCACAAAAAACACTGCAAAATCAAATGCAACTGCCCTGAAATAAAAAAGGTAAAATCTACTAAATATTTAGTAGTTATTACTGATCAGGATCTTAGATGGCACGACCATAATAATTCTATAGCAACAAAAATTCGTAAACTGTTTCATAATTTTTACCAATTAAGATCCGTCGTAAATAATAAATTGTTAACGGTTTTATACAACGCCTTAGTCATGTGTATATTAAAATACTGCATTGTAATTTGGGGTGGATTATACAACAATTCATTACATAATCTTGCTCTGTGTCAAAATGCTAGAATAAAAATAATTTTTGATACGGATAGAATGTACTCCACTAACGAACTATATAAGAATACAAATACAATGAATGTTAGAAATTTCTATGTCTATAGTTGTTTAAATTTTACAATTAAAAATCAACACTTATATCATCAATATGTCATCCATAATTATGAAACTAGAATGATAATCACACACTCAAAAGTATATAACCTATTTTGTCTCTCAAATTTCTAATATCCTGCCTCTCATAATTAGACTGATTGCAACCAAAAGAAATAAATTTAAAATAAAATATAAATATTTTATAAAAACTAACTACCACCTTTCCATAGCCCTATTATAATTATTATATAATAAAAAAAAGGAACGTATGCTCTCAAGTTATGATATTTTCCTTTATAATTAAATTAATTTTAATTGTTTCCAACTATAAGATATTTTAATAATTTATAACAAATAGTACAGTAAGGACATGTTAAAAATAATTTTAGAGGGCCATGCACAACTAATCTCATTAGGAACATATTTAGAGTGCTAGACCCTTTGCACTTATTTATTTATTTATTAATATATAAGTATTAACTTTATCTAATACACAATATTTGCATCTTTGTTATATAATAATGTGAATAAAGTATGATTTGATTATCAATAACTGTGTTGTCATTTAGGTGAGACTATAAGTAATTCATATGCATAACTTTCTTGGGCCAAAACAAGGTAGTTATAAAGATACAGAAGAAGAAGAAGATTGTCAAGAGACGACTTTTTTCAAAATATCTTCTCTTGATAACTACTTAACGTAGAGAGATGATTTCAAAACTAAGTAGAATTGAACATCCTAAAAAATATTATGCATATTTTTATCATACCAGTCTTCGCAATTAATAATAAGTTTTTGAGTTTACTCTGGACACGTCTTATCTAGGCACGTACAAAACAAATTGTAACAAATCAGATTTGTATCAGGTAGATCCACTGAAACTAATCTAACTTGCATTACACAGTATGTATTTGAAAAACTGAATGATAGCAAACATGTTGATAGGAATTTCTATCGGGGGCAGATTGCCTAAGCCCTTTGGTTGTTCTATTATAAAAATTAATTTTTTCTACTTTTGCAATTTACCAAGTGCCACTTGCAACTTGCTACTTGTAATTTGTACAACTTGCCACAAGTCATGCTCTACATGACACTTGCAACTTGCCACGTGACTTGCAACTTATCACTACCAACTTGTGACTTGTCACGTGCCACATGTCTCTTACCACTTGAAAAATGTTGGAATGACGTACCCCCGAAGATAAACTTGAACTGAAATAAAATCTAGAAAATAGCTGGCTACAAAAGAATCCATATCTCTAAGAATAAGGAAGAGAGGGATCTTTACTAATTTTATTCAATAAACTACATGTAGATAACATAGATTAACATTTTAAATTTAATTAAATAAATGTCTGTTCATCCTACATAAAATTTTGATATAGTCGAGAGGAAATAAATTTCTTTTACAATTGAGATGAGGAAAAGGGTACAAATTATACTTAAATTACGTGCAAAGTTGATATATTTTTTAACATTATATGAAAATTGAATTGAAAACTACGAAAGAAGTACCATTCTGTGATTGTTTTTTTTTCAAGTGTGTGTAAGAAAATATGAGATGGCAGTAACTAAGTAATGAAGTATTTTATCTGGACATATAGGCACCAAAAAGTTGTTGACTAACTGCAAACGCATCGTTGTAAGCAAAACAATAGAGGATGACATTGACTGATTACTACTAGCGTTATCTGTGAGGACTATATCACTCCCTCATAGAAAATCGACGGAAAACAAATGCAAAAATTGGAATTCGTTACACACTACTGCGGATCTTATCCAATTCTACAGGGATAATCCATAAATCAAACAAATTTTTAACTTGTCTTCTTTCACAGATGATAAAGAGATTGGGGCACGCATCTCTGAATAGATTATTACCATCTCCTTGTCCTTAGCCGTTTACCCTGCTTGTTGCCGTCCCCATGGGTGAATACACAAAACAGAATTTCCGTCGCAATCCACAATCCGTTGCTTATATCCTTAAAATGTCACTATTTCTGTTATATATCGCTTTTCGCAATTTCCATATTTTCCCCAAGTATATTGTTCCAAATTTATACTCGATTATATCGTGTACTAAAGTATTTTTTCTGTTATAAAACACCGAGCAGTAATCATTGTACAGGGCTGTGCAAAACTAAGATATCTTACGTTTCTGAAAAATGATGGAGACGCGAAAAATCAGACGTCATTTTTATTTTTTGAATGTCAACATTTTGAGGGCGATCACGCACTCAAAGAATCATAAAAAAAAATTGATTTTTCTATGAAACAATTCTAAGGATAAAAATAAGTAAACCGATTAATCCCAAGCTAGCCTAAACTATAATTAAGAATATATTATTTTCAGACTATGAATTTTCATGTTTAAAAACTGAAACACCTAATATACTAATATAATTAAGAATATATGCACACTATACATAAATGGAAATAAAAATCACATGAGAAACGATCGTCCAATATCGTTGATAAAACAATGTTACAAAAATATTTGAATAATGTTAAACCACCAGGCTTCATTCATTTCTAGAGATAAATGAAATTATATGAAAACATCAGAATGAGTTCCAAACAAATTTAGCACAGAAGATTCTCTCCAGTTACTAGCAATCACCGTTATAACAGATTTTGACAAGGACAAAAAAGTTTTGGCTATGTTTTTAGACTTACAAAAGCGAATGACAAAGCTTTTGACACTGTCACATAGCCATAGGTAGTAGACAAACTAAACAAAGCGGGAATTGGGGGTAATGTTTACATCTATAACAATACTCATTAAATAGACCCCAGTAAATGAAACTAGACAATTCTCTTAACTGAAGGAAAATAATAAAAACCGGAGTACCTCAAGGCATTGGCTTAGGGCTCCCTTTATTTCTGTTTATTATAAATAGTTTACTCCATAAAAACTGTGAAAGTAATGTTATTTCGTATGCAGACGACATCCTACTAATTTGTTAGGGAGAGGACTGGAGTATAGCAAGACAAAAAGTAATGTAGAAAAGTAGAAACCTATACTTATAGAGAACCAAATAATTATATTTTTCTACTCCCTTATGTAAATTTGCTGTTTTCCGTACAGTCTGTAGAATGGATAAGTGGGCCATTCCAGTTAACTGAACGGATATATTTCATATACGTTCTAGGATGGATATGAAATCGACCAATCACAGTTCGTATATTAAGTACATAGGCAACTATTCGTTTTAAAAAATTCAAGTTAGTGCGTAAGCTGTCAAAGTAATTGTCAGTGTGTATTCGCGCAGTTTGAGCTAGAAAATAATTTAAAATGAGTGATTCCAGTGAAGAATCGATAAACGGTATACCATCTAAAATTTTATTGAAATTATTATATACAGACAAAATTTTAGAGATATATTATGACAAAAAAAGTAGCTATATGTGGGGATTGAACCTATGATCTCTATAGCCGCTAGGCTAATGAAGCTTTTATAAAATGTTTGCACCTAGAGCATAAGATTTAGCAGAAGCTAAGTTTGTATATTAAAATTTGATTAAAACTATTATTTGTAGTTTTTTCTTAATCCGGTCGTAGAAAAAGTATACTGTACAACTCGAGTGGATTATCCATATCGCACTCGAAAGATTGAGGCACTCCACCTACGGTGTCGTGCTTAAACTTCTTTCCCGTGCAATATGGCTATCATATCCACTCTTGTTGCACAAACTACTATTATAAGACTACTACTATTAAATATCGACATTTTCCACAATCCTCTAAAATAGGAAAATCATATTAAATATTTAAATGGGAATTAAGGAAACTAATCTACAAATTTTACAACCTAAAAAGTATTGGGGCTTTGTATACAGTGCTTTACAACGAAAACTATAGTGGATATATTGATTTTGCAAAAACTCAAAACACGTCAAAAAGAAATAGCAGGGAGAAACGATTTCGTAGAAATGCTTGTAAAAGTCTTTATGGAAATAAATTATTATTATAGTGTATACGACCAGAATTGAAACCGTATAAAAACTAGAAGCCGGCAAAAACAGCCGGCATCTCTTTATTGTTTTTCTTATGACAAGCATTTCTGTTTATCTCTGCAAGAGATGCCGACTGTTTTTGCCGGCTTTTAGTTTTTATACGGTTTCAATTCTGGTCGTATACACTATACTGTTATTATTATCAAATATATTTGTAGAAAATGAATTAAGTAATGTGAGAGGTCTGGTGTAATTTACACTCACAACAAGAGATTAAATAAATAAGTGATTAAAAAATTGTGTTGGTTTATATTTTATTTATTTTATGTAAGAACAGACGATGTATTTGTTAAATGTATCGGAGTAACTCGTCTGGATGAACGTTTTCCAATACACACTTGTCAATCTACTTATTGATAATATATATGCAAACTTTGGCCTATAAACCGGCATCTAGGAGGCGAACTAAATGTGGCACTAGCCTTAATAGCTGGCCCCGCAGGGATGGTTCTATTCGTATTCATGAAGTTAGCGGTTTCGTATATGCAAAGTGTCGAGCGCGAAGCCAACATATTACCTCAACGAGCCCATTATTAAAGCAGTCATAGTGATGGATGCCATCGGATTTACTCCGAGAGTCCGATGCCCATGCCACAACTTCCTGGGATCCTCCATATATCCGACACAATGGTTGCAAATTTATCAGAAGATCTGTACGGTCAATTTGAACGTCTCTAACAATCCACTCACAGCTCTGACTAATGGAGGCGCATTTCATAATTAAATTGCATCCTCTAGTTAAGTGCTGCTGCTCGGTGTCGACGTAGTTCATAGGATCAGCCAAGTGGAAGTTATTGTAGTCGCGAAACACATTGTCCTCTAGGTGACGTTTTTGCTTGTCTATAAATCACAGAGACGCCATCCCATTTGACTGGGTGATTACGATTATCATTTGTGCCATCTACTTGTTTCATATTCCTAGCCTTAGCGCCTCCAGAGCTAATCGTTTTGCTTTTGTTACTGACGTGCTATGTTTGGGGTTGATTTGGACAATAAGCTCACTCATACACATTAATTAACTGATACATTACTCACAACTCGACGTTTTTATTTGTTTATTGAAGTCACTAGTAATTTTCATTACCTGTTAACATTTTTCAGAAGTTTATCGTTATTTTTGTTGGATTTAAAAACTCGTGCTTTACGTAGTATAGTATCTACAAGATATATAATACAAGGTGTATCATAATGGAGTGCCATAAGTTACGGAGCATATTCTTTTTCCAAATTTAAAAAAAATGACAACTATTATGTTTGATAAGTGACATTTCTTTAATGAAATAATCAAAATGGTTTACAGTGAGGAAGAAAAAGTCCAAATATTTACTTGTTATAAGTATTCAAAATAATAAAAATAAACGTGCAGCAAAAAGAGTGTAAAGGGTGTCGTATCCAAATCATCCAACACCATCAGAAAATACGTTCAAAAAATTTTACCGAAAGGTGAATAATACCGCCAGTTTTAGTAGAAAACAGCGTGCAGTTCAAGCAAACCAGGAAGAACAGCTAGATATACTGCTTGATTTCGAAGGTACGCTCATCCATACTTGGCATGCGGATCCATTTTTTGGGCAGGATTTGGGTAGACCGTATGAAATTTAACCATACAACATCTTATTCATCCCCGGGGTTGAAAGTGCCCCCTCTAATATTAAAATATCCCCCAAAAAATCAAAATGCATGTAAATTTGTTTATCCCCGTTTTCGGCATTTTGATATTTTAAGGGATTTTAATATTAGGGGCGTTGATAGTTTTAACCCCAGGGATGGATAAGATATTGTATGTTTAAATTTCATACAGTCTACCCGAATCCTGCCCAAAAAACCGATTTGCATGCCTACGATAGAAAAAAACGCATAATTGGGGTGTTTTTTCGAGTTTAGGGATAATTGCTGAGGGGTGGGAACCTTAAAAATATCACCATCGTGTTCAGCGCGTTCAGCGCCCTCGATAACAGGGGAACCCCCCGTTTTCGATGGAAGATGTTTCATCCCTGTAATAGAGCTTTTGTGTTTTAAGCCTTTTTTTGCAACTTTTTCATGGAGTATAACTAGTTCAGGTGTTAACCAGTGATCCGTACTGGGACCGTTACTGTTTAACATTTTTGTTAACGACATTGTCTCAGATCTGGATGTACTAAGCTTATTATGTGCGGATGACTTGAAAATATATTGTGTAATTAAAGTTGAGGAAGACTGCGAGAAATTTCAGAATAATTTAAATAAGATAAATGATTGGTGTATACTAAATGTTATGGAAAAGTTACTTCCTGAAACACAGAGTGGCTTTAGACCGAGGCACATCGGATTTAATCTTCACACTTAAACAGCTTCAAGAAAAAGCACTCGAACATCAAGGAGAAATTCACATGGCCTTCATTGATTTAACCAAGGCGTTTGACTCGGTGGACAGGGAAGTGCTCTGGAAAATTATGTTCCGCTTAGGTATACCTAGAAAATTTGTGGAAGTATGCCGCAGTCTACATACAAACAACAACGTCCAGGTTATGTATAATAATGAGGCAACCGAACCTTTCCGAACCCTCACTGGAGTTAGGCAGGGATGTGTCCTGGCACCCCTACTCTTTAATTTGTTTACCACTGCTCTAACAATTATTGTTGACAACAAACTGACAGTCAGAGGAATAGGTCTCAGATACCGTTTTGATGGCGGTCTCTTTAACATAGGGCGCTTTAGAGCTTTCACGAAGACATGCACACGATTCATTTGTGATCTCCAGTATGCGGATGACTGTGCACTTTTAGCCTCTACGCCGGAAGAGCTTCAAGAACTTTTAGATGTGTATGCCCAGAGCTATGATTCCTTGGGACTTAAAATCAACATTGGAAATACTAAAATTATGTCAACTCCTCATCAAATGAACCAAATAGGCATTACACTTAACAGAAATTCTCTTGAAGTGGTGGATCAGTTCAATTACTTAGGCAACGTTGTTAATGACAAAGCAAACATGGACAGCGAGATTCGCAATAGAATTAACGCTGCATCTAGAGCACTCTGGGGACTTAGAGAGAGAGAGTATTTGACAACCACGACCTTGCTTTGTCAACGAAAATGGCTGTCTACAGAGCAGTTGTCATTCCAACACTGCTATATGGATGTGAAAGCTGAGTCACTTACCGTCGTCATGTGAAAGAATTAGAACGTTTTCAGCAAAGACACCTCAGAATTATGATGAAAATCCGTTGGTTCCATCACATATCAAACGTGGAAGTACTCAGGAGAGCAAACAGCCTTCCAATTAAGGTGCTTATTTCAAGAGCACGCCTAATATGGGCAGGTCACGTTCATCGTATGCATGATAACCGCCTTCCTAAATGTACACTTTATGGTGAATTGCTAAGCGGTAGAAGAAGGCGTGGCGGTCAACGAAAGAGGTTCAAAGACGCTCTCCATGAAAATCTAAAATCCTGCGGTATTGCAGACGAGCAATGAGAACAATTTGCAGCGGACAGAACCGAATGGCGAGGGGTTGTGGCCAGCTATCAAGGAAATGTTGCTGCAAGAAGGCCGAATCCAAGACCTAACCAGGTCTATGTTTGTCCTGACTGCGGTCGACATGTGCTCTCCCGAATTGGCCTCTATAGCCATAGTCGTGTGCACCGTAGATGAATGGGAATTACAATAGACTACACCTTTTACTTGTTTTTTATTGTACACAATTTATCGACTGTAACATTTTTATACTCGGACTCGAGTAACGGCTAATAATAAATAACTAAATCATTTATCTCTCAATATATCTAAGTGTAGCGTATTTACATTTTATAGAGCCCGCACTCACGTCTGGTGCTTACCATTTAGATCATCAACAATTATAATGATTACTGGAAAATTGCAAACACCCTTCTGGTGGACCAACGAAATAAGAGACAAGAGAGCAGAGTGCCTAAAAAGCAGAAGAGGGGCTACGCGTGCGGCGAGGCAGCGACTAAGAACTGAAAATGAAGCCCAGGAAAGATATAAAAGAAATAAGAAAGAGCTGCAGAGGTTAATTAACAAAACAAAGCAACAATGCTGGGAAAACTTGTGTAAAGAACTGGAGGAAGACTTATGGGGGACAGGATAAAAGATCGCAACTAAAAAACTACTAGGGTATGCCCCTTTCAATCTGGCTACAGAAGAGAAATTAAAAGCAGCAAGAAAACTATTCCCGGAAAAAAGTAAAAGATGGCAAAAGGCAGCTGTCGGTGAGGAGGTAGAGCTGTTTACAGAAACAGAACTTAAGAGGGTTCTTGGAAAATTGAAAACAGGAAAGGCACCAGGTCCGGATGGGATTCCTATGGAAGCAGTGAAAAAAATAGAGGAGATTGCCCCAACAGTTCTGCTTAACCTAATGAATGGGATCCTCAAAGAGCAAAGCTTCCCAAAAAATTGGAAGGAGGCAAAGCTAGTCCTGATGCCAAAAGAAAACCGGAGGATATGAATCTCAGACCAATCTGTCTTCTAAGCTCTTTTGGCAAATTATATGAAGGTCTAGTGAGAGATAGACTGGAAAGGGAACTGGAGGAGTCTGGAGGACTTTCAGACAATCAGTATGGCTTTCGAAAAGGGAAATCAACTATACAAGCAGTGGAGAAAGTGATAAGCATGGTTAGGGAGCGAAGAGAGTGTAAGTGGGCAGTCTTTATAACTCTTGATATGAAAAATGCCTTCAATTCAGCATCATGGAATCATATACTAGGGAGCCTGCAGAAAAGGGGGATATCAAGGTATCTACTGAACATAATCGACAACTATTTAGAGGAGAGATCTCTGTATATAAAAAAGGGTACCTGCATGGAGATTACAGCTGGAGTTCCACAGGGGTCGATTCTGGGACCTACTCTGTGGAATGTACTGTATGACGAGATTATTCCGGAGGGAGTGCATACACTAGCCTATGCGGATGACCTAGTAGTAGTGGTCAATGCTAGAAACAAAGTTGAATTGAAGTGGAAGGGCGACGAAGCCCTACGGCAAATAAATAACTGGATGTCCCCCATAAATCGGAAGTAGTCATATTTAAAAGACAAAGAGATACGGAAGACGTGTTCTTTAAATGTGAAGAAGTTCAACTACATCACAAGAAAAGCATAAAGTACCTTGGTATTACCCTAGGTGAAAATAGGAGTTTTGGTCAGCATATAAAGGCAGCGGTCGAAAAGGCGGAGAAGAAAGTAACCGCTTTAACCAGAATTACCCCTAATATAAGAGGTCCAGGGTCAAAGAAAAGGGAAATGCTGTACAACGTGGTATAATTAATCCTACTATGCGGAGCACCTATTTGGTGTGATTACATTAAAATAAGAAGATACATGCAGAAGGTAATTAGGATACAAAGGAAAATGCTGATCAGAGTGACAAGCGCCTATCGTACGGTTTCGGCGAAAGCAGTGCAGGTGGTTGCAGGAATAATACCCATCGATTTACTAGCAGAGGAGAGAAAGGCTGTATATAACAGGAGAGAGGAAAACATACAACAAGCTAAAACACTAGAAAGAACACGCACAATCTAGAGGTCGCAGGCCATGTGGAATGATACATTAGATGTAACACAATGGACAAAGCAGCTTATACCAAATTTGAGCGAATGGGTGAAATGTACACACAGGGAAGTAGATTATTTCCTAACGCAGGCATTTACGGGGCATGGTTTCATTCAAAGAGTACACAAAGAGAATTGGTAAAACGGAGGACGACAATTGCGAGTACTGCGGACAGGTGGATACTGCAGCTCATACTCTTTTCGAGTATGGAGGAGAGGCGGCTGCAACGAGGTAGAATTTAGAATATGCGAGGAAGTAGATGAACAGACACCACCTAACCTGACGTTATGCGATAAGCGGTTCCGGGTTAGAGAGGGGAGAAAAGGGGTGGTTTTAGTGAGTATGCCAGGACAGGAAGTCTCACACAGTGCTGGGGAAAAGGCAGAACAAATACCTCAGTCAGTGCATAAAGCATTTCCACCCGTCAAAAAAAAAAGAAAAAAAGATACAATGAAGGATCTTGGTGTTACCTTCGACAGAAGCTTAAGTTTTAATGAACATAATAATGAAATTGTTATATTTTTCTTTTGTGCGGTGAAAATTAGAATATTGCTCACTGGTATGGTTCCCGGGATATGCTACATACATAAACAATATTGAGAAAATTCAGCGCTGTTTTGTTAAATGTTTGTGTTTTATCGGAGATGACAATTATCCTAATATTGGTTACTCACAAAGCATTATGTTAGAAAGGTTTGACATGTCGGGTCTACAAAACAGAAGCATAGCCCAGTCTTAGTATTCCTATATAAAATTATTCACAATGTCTTTGATTGCCCGCTTATTTTGGACCAACTATGTTTTCGTATACCTCATATAGAAAGTAGAAATCGTGAAACATTTTGTCTTGCTATTCCCAAGACTAATTTATTAAAAGTTTCACCTATACATTTTATGTGTAAAAATTACAACTCGCTGCAAAATGAGTTTAATATATTTAATTGTAGTCTTAACCCAATTAAACACCTTTTAACTGTATATGGTCCGCTTAATATTAGATAGTATTATTAGTATTTGTATAATAATTGTATTTTCTTCTGTTTTTCCTCTTCTTATACATTTCGCACGTTTATATTCATATATAACAATGATGTACTGCACACTTGATATAAATATTTGTACTTTTAGTGTATTATTAAAATAAAATAAATAAATAAACCTACGAAAGGGGCAGCAACAACCCAAAAGCAAAAAGTGGAACATGCGGATAGAAGATGTTCGTAAAATCAAATAAATTCTTGTGATAGGTAGCACAACATAGACTTTATTATCAAGAGATTTTATTAACCATATAGGTACAAGCATACTTCAAATTGATACGATGTGCCTGGTTTAACCGTTTCTACTTTCCACCAAAACCCCAACAAGTCGAATTTTGATTCGATTATTTACGGAGCAGTTTTCTTTCAAATTCAACCGAGGTGAAACTGGGGTGAGTGAGTTGTCTCTACATAATTGACCAATTTAGAGAAATTAGACATTGAATTCCAAACAAAATGTGACCTATAAAGCAAAGGATTACAAGAGAAAGGGGAGGTGTTGTAAAATATATCTTTCTATTGTACGTACGCTAGAAGAGAGTGGAAGCCTTGCGAGTGCTTTAGAAAAAGGGTTAAGTCTCTCGAACGCAGTTGGTAATTAGTTCCAGAACTGCGGTGTCTGAGGGATTATCGCAACGCTTCTCATTTACGCATCTCCCTTATAATGAGATACTAGTCGAAAAATGCAGAATGGCTTAGGGGTTCGAATAAGCTGATTTGTAAAATAAATTAATGATCCGGCGTTACAGAAGTCACCTCTAAGCTGTCACATTGTCTGTTAGAAACCATTGCATAAGAGATCCCTAGTTAATTACTTGCCACGATAATTCCTTTTAACGAGATATCTATGCAAAATTCACGCCTCGGAAAAATCTCTCACGTCACTTCTTTATTTCCATGCCCCGTTTCATTTAATTAACCCCCATATTTATGGACAACCTGCTTCAATTTAATCTATTATATGTATTAGATTTCATAGAAATAATTTACTATTATTTACTGCAACAAATATTAACAAATTTCATCATGAACACCAGTGGAAAAATTAATTATCTTGAAATAACTCTAGATTCTGTCTTCATCACACAGATTTAATTTTTTTAAACACAAAACAAAAAACGCATTAAAATCATATACTACGGAATGATATATGGTCTGAAATATGGTATTATAGTCTGATGGGGAGGTGCAAATAAAGCTAGTATTAAACTATTAGTACTAATCAAAAAAATATATTTAATAATTTTGTACAAAAAACCCAAACTTTATCCCCCGGAACCATTGTACTCAGATTTATTAAACATACGCGAGTTATTATATTCGTTTTGTACTTAGGCCCTAGACCACACAATAAGCTCCCGGAAAATATTAAACAAATCAAATCCATAACAAAATATAATAGAGAAGTGAAAAGATAATTGATAAACCTAAATTACACACAAATACACTGCTGGACAATGGGTTGGAATAAAATAATGCAAATTTCTAAGGTATTTTGAAACTGTGTGACAACGAAATTAGTCCCGTTCAAATTTCTATGTTGCTTTTAGGAATAATATTTTAAAATTCTGTCATATCATTTGCGACACAAAAAGCCACATTTTGCACTTATTTAGTGAAAAATGTCACGTATGATAGGTCTAGTTTGGGTACTATTTTACATAGAAATTATAGGATTTCTGTAGATAGTCTTTAGTTATTTAATGAAACCATATGCACTAATGTATGTATTAAAAATCTTGTGCACCCGTATGTCGAAATGACTCAATTTTGAAATCTGTTTTCTAAATAACTTGAGACATCTCGAAGGTTAGGGCGGAGCCCATCTTGTTGGTAATAAATGCTTCTTCTCAAATTCATAGGTGATTCTCCTAAAATGCCCTCAGTTTCATTTTCCAAAAAGTCTCCTGTAATAAAATAGAACCTATGACCTAGTATCCATAATTCCTGCCCATACATTTACTCCAAACACCTTTTTGGCGGTTTTCTACTCTAAATTCATGTAAATTTTCCTGAGGCCAGTAACGCAAATTATTTCGGTTAAACATGCCATTGTTGGTGAACCGACTTTCATCTGTGAACAGAATTCTGGGAACAATGTTTCTATTTTCTAGTATAACCAATTGCAATAATGAACTCTCCTACTCAGCTTTATATAAATGCTGATTAAGTTGATATTTTATCATTTATATCCGTATTTTCTCAATACTCTTCTAACAGATTCACGGTTAATATCAAGAGCACTTTCAAACTCACGTGCACTTGCATTTTTATTAATTTCCACGGATGCTGAAACATTAAGCTCTGTGGCCTCGCCAATAATAAACGTATTTTGTTCGTTTTTATTTGGCTGTGCCCTAAATTTTTCTTCTAAAATCTTAAAATATTGTCTACAAGGGTGATGCCTTTCACTTCCAGGATATTGCTCTGCATATAACCTTTCTTGATATGCATTCATTTTAGATTTCCCATAAATAAGTAACATGTCCACCTTTCTATTTTGGGTAAATACCAACATTTTGTATTTTTTTAAATTTTTAAATAGCAAATAAATCACAAGCAAATTAAAAAGCACTATATAAAATTTATCAAATAATAACTTAGGCAAATGCTTGAAAAGAAATGTTATTTTGTCATGGCACGCTTGTAAAGTTTAATACATACATTAGTACATCGGTTTCACTAAATAACTGCAAATGCATCTACAGAATAATTTCCATGTAAAGCAGTACCCAAACTAGACGTATTATATATCAAATAAAAGACTTTTTTGCAAATTTTATGGACAATGACTGAGCTGAATATTAGTATTATAAATAGTTCACTAAAGAATGTTTAAAAATATCAACTTTTAATACCATTTTTTACATATTGGAGTTTGATTTTAAACTCAAATGATGATTACTTTTTCATGGCGTTTCGAGTGAATTTCAAAACCATTAGAATGAAATGTGCCATGCCAGACATTACCAATGCATGATTCTGTCCCTATTTCCACTTCTAAAACTGGTCATCACTGCACTTGATTAAAGCAGAATCTCTGATAAAACAAGAGGCCGAGGGTGACCAGAAAACTTTTGTTGTTGGGGTTCAAAGGGTGCTTTAAAACAAAAGACAAAAATGACGCCGGTCATCCTGGATTGCCGTACGGCCGCTTTGTGAAATTGATTGTTATTTTCGTTATTTATGCGCTACTTATAGTCCCTTGGGAGCATTGCATTGTCTACCGGACGAATGGCATACGTCACAGAAATCACGGTGCTTTGCACTGCGGAAAATTGACCATTTCAAAGACCTGCCATGTTCAACGCCAACGAGATGGAATAATTTCGAAGAATTTTTTGAACAATGAAATTTATGAGCAAGTCGCTCAGTGTGGCTGCATATACAGAGTGTCCCACAATAAGATGCATAACAGGAAAGAGTATTTTATTTATGAGCTTACGTATAACCTATTTGGTTAATATAAAATCACTCAAACGTAAACCTGCCATAGACACAGTACTTGTTTCCTACATTTTCAGAAATTGTATCGAAAAATGTAAAGGGCATTTCGAATGAACTTTTCCTATACATTCTTGTATTTCTATACTCCCTCGTTTCAGAATATAAACAGAATCTTAAGGCTTGCATTTAAGATTCATGCTGTTTTTATCGAATTTTAATCCCAATTTTTTGCTTTATGTCCTGAAATTATACAGAGTAGGGTTTGAAATGTCAAAATTGAATAAATAATAAAATAATTATTCTCGTGGCCTAGACCTTGTTATTTTTATTTCACTTGTGTTTTGATGCGCATGGCTCACGCTTCTTGCAATAAAGCAGCTCATTTGCATTTTGAATGTCAAATATGTCAAGAAGATAGACCTATACAATATTATATATTTGAAATCAGGGTTAAAAGGGCTCCTTGGGAATACAATAATATATAGGGTGTTCCATTAAAAAAATATATATTTATTTCGAATCACGTGACAATATGATATTGTTTTTTTATCACGTTTCAATAAAATATGAGTAAGACCCTACAACTTTTATACGAAACATTTTTTTTATTTTCAATAATAATGGAAATAAAGGGGGAGGTCAATATATAGTGAATTAGTGAATAACCCTGTACATTCAGAGAGTGAAAAAAGTCTCCACAATTTTAAGAGAAAATAAACACTAATCGTGGAAGTTCCTAGCTTTGAGTTGCAATGAACTGCTATGAAATTAAATGTCAATATATTTCACATTCGTCATATATGTCAAATATTTTGTAGCAAGTTATTGTTTTGATTGATCCTATATTTTTATTTATAAAATTGCAACAGATGATAATGATAACTTGTACGTTGTGATGAAAATCATGTCGGGAAAGTGAAATGGAAACAAATATCTCAAGACTCTTTTAACCAATCGAATTATTTACGCAATTGACAGCAGATACGGGTTAATTTTAACAACTCGTGAAGTTGAAAAATTGTTAAATTGGGGTAGAATGGAGATCTGCGACATTTGGCTGAATTGACAACGGCGACAGAGACAAGTGACTAACCCGTCTCCTAGCGGGTTTCCGGCTCCACATAGTTCAAGAAGGTTATTTCGGAATCGTCACTTTTCAGATAAACCTACTCACCTCACTACTCGAATCCAATTATACGACTGTGTTTTGAATGACATTTTACACACCCCGGTGCGATAGTGCCACATTATCACGACACGCAGTGTGCAAGACAAATTATCTATTCGATTGCCACCGTACTTATAAATTTACATAACGCAAAAGGCAAATTCCGTTTATTGTCACAGTCATTAGAAACTGTTTATATTTCCAGGAATACAAACGATTTTAATTGTTCGGGGCTTAATGACTTCTGTTATCTTATCAGCGAATGCATCTTAATCGATTTCAGGAAAAAACATTGTTTTATATTAAATGCGATGACAATTAAATTCTAATAGAATGCACCTACGGGAGGGAGATTTAACAATTTAAAAATTAAGTTTAACCCCTTGAGACCCAATCCAAGTTCCCCATTATTCTTATACATACAGTGTGTCTTACTTTTCACTACTACATCCCAATATCTCGGACATTTGTTGATCGATTTAGATCAAATTTGGAATAATTCATGTGTTTCGGATTGTGATTAAAAAGTTTTTTTTTCCAACTTAAATATGCCTACTATGATCAAATCAAATTGGCAAAAATTAGGAATTTATATTAACGATTGTGATAGGATTTTTGTTTTTAAGGAATCTTGTTTAGCATGACCTAAAATCCTTGTATACCAAATTTCGTTAAAAATTATTTATTCCTTTACAAAAAAAAACATATGTAATATTTCAATAATAATCACCCTATTATTCGAGTTATTTATTGTCCGATATTTACATAACTCGGTTGTCGTGTAATAATGACGCTAAATTAAGACACATTTTTTATGAAATGAATATCTGAAAATTGATAGCTATTTTTTAAAATACTTAGAACTCGGCATACCAATATCTTTGTTAACATGGAGTGCTTTGGGATGGATTTGACAATTGTATCGAATGTCAAATTAAACTTAAACATGGCTGCACAACAATTAAGTATTGCTGGTAAAATTGAAATAATAAGAATTGTTGGTGACAGTGTGCACTCTTATCGAGATGCAGCCAGTATCCTCCATCCAAAATGCCCCACAGATTCACTACACCACGGTTGGCTCAATTAATAGAATATTTAATAGAACTAGAGATGTATCCAAACTTAGAGCCAAGAAATACAACGTTGGTGATCGTCCATTGGATCAAGTAATATTAGATGAGTAGGGAATGGTAGCTCAGTGTGTTAAAGCGACTGGCTAGCAAACTGAGTTGCCTAGCGAAGTGGGATCGATTCCGGCAAGGCGAAACAATTTTTCATTAAAAAAATTGCCCCAAGAGTGGTTCGGAGTCCACATTAAACTGTAGGTCCGCGTCTCTCTTTGCCTAGCACAAGATCCTTGAGATCTTCCAGGGAGTTACTTCGGTAACTTGAGAGGCGGTTAAGAAAACATTTTTAAGAAAAACATGCTGTTAATACTGAAGCACGTGTTAGTGTCAGAGATTTATCTCTAAACTTGAATGTGGAGAAAAATAAAATTTGGAGGTGCCTTAAACGTCATAATTTAAAACCATATAAGCCCAAGTTTTTACACAATATGGAAATGACGCACATTTTTTGAAAACAATTATTTTCAGTGATGAGGCTACTTTTACAACAAATGGCGTGGTATCATCGCAAAACTCAAGGTGTTGGTCAACATTGTTGTGGAATTTTAAATAAGACCTTGATTGGATCATTTTTCTTTGATGGTACTTTAAATAGTGTGAGATTCCTACATTTTTTAACATATCAATTTCGAGATGCCGTTCCAAATTTACCTTTAGCCGTACAACAAAACCTCTATTTCCAACTAGATGGGGCTTCCATTCATAATGCAGTAATAGTTTATTAACAACTTCCCTATGCCCCTATGGATTTTTATTTTTGTTGTACCATCAAAAATAAAGTTCAAATGTGCTTTTAGAGGGCGGAATATTAAACATAATATTTTTAGTCGCAAACTCCTCTATAAATCCTTATTTTACTATAAGGAAAGTAACCAGACTGCAACCAAAGTTACAAATCTGGCGCATTAAGTGTAATAATTGCATATTACCATCAAAACGCTAATGCTTCGATTGCAACAAACACCAGCCGAAAGACTGATCCTACTTAAAGGAGCTCTCTTGCCAGTCGTCACACACCACTTGCAGACTGCAGTTTCGAGCTGTTGGCTCTCGTCAGTGCAAGGTAGGTATGCGACGACCGACATGAGAATCCTTTGACTATAGTACATCCCGGTATTTTTACAATAGCGACATGTAAAACAGCCAGCAGGCGCCATCTAGCGGTTCAGTGTCTGTTGCAATCGAAAAATAAATAGCCTGACTTGGCTTAGCATAGTTCAAATGTGCTTTTAGAGGGCGGAATATTAAATATTAGTATTATATTATTTTTTTTTGATCTAAATAGATCAACAAATGGCCGAGTTATTGGAGTGTAGCTGTGAATAGCAAGACACAGCGTATGATTTTTTTATTATTTCTGTTTATTATGGTATCGCAGGTGGCATTGCGTTTATAGAGAGCGATTGTTTTTTTGGCCATACGTGAACCCTATTTTGTTCTCTATTTAAGTAAAGTTTGGTTTAAGTGGGACATTAAATAAAAAAATTTATAAGGGTGTTACAATCTTAACTTCGACACACTGTGATAGGTGGTTATAAATTTTTTTAATTTATAGTTTATTTCAATGTATATACAATTAAAAAAGTATGTCACTTAAACAGTGCGGACATTTTTTTTACTGTCTCATTACATTATTAGAGTGACTGAAGTTAGACAGAATAAATATATTTATATACTAGAAATTACATATTTATTATGTATGCAGAAGACTGACCCTCATAACAGTAGGTAGTTTTTGAGAATAGTTGGAAGTAAATACGAAACAATAACCCGATGGGCCGCGGAGAACCAGAAAAGTGTTTATATTAAGAAAGAGGCCAAAACAAGGTAGTGGAATGGTAAGCAAAGCAGTCTAACCATAAGAAAAGTGGGCGCCTAATGACATTTTATGGCATCTATAACGCAGAGCTCAGGTGTTCGGACTCCCAAGCAAGCGTTAACAGGGATAAGCGACGTTCATAGCACGCGTCCCACCTAATCTGGTCGGTAGTTCATTGCAGAACGCGATATATTGTGAAATATCATATCCCAGTGTCAAATCCAATGGTAATGATTGACATAAATTTTGCATAATGAAAGCACTTTGTGTACTGAATATGCACGGCTTACCCTATTGCCGGCAATTCCGCTCGTAATAAAACGCAAACCCAGCGGTTTATTCCTTATTTTCAACAGGATTTTGTTTACAAGAGCGCCTCCAAATACAATCGCGCCATCACAATTTCTGCAGAGAGAATAAATGTTACGGAAACAGAATTTTATATAAATTTAGTAAATTCTATATCTGCGGTGGTATTAATATTAGGAATTAAACTGTAAATTTGTACTTGGTACAGACAGAGAGTAATGAAAGCTCATTATTTAATTGTCTAATTAATATTACACTGACTGAGTAGAAGAATACGAGTATACTCGGTGATTCCTTTAACCACACGTTCTGTCGCAATTCTAAGCTAAAGTCTTCAAGTAATGTTAGGGATTCATTTTCTAAAATGTCTCAGTACATTTGGCCATTCAAGTTGCCTTTAATAACGTGGGGCTCGATTAGTTTGTTGCCAATTATTCACGTTGAGAGTCCAAAAACGCTGATATTCAACTTGGCGAAGCCAGTACGGATTTTTAACAATCCAGTAATGCATGTTGTGTCGATTAACCGTTCTGTGGTTTGTAGAAGAGACAATACGTAATGAAAGAAATTGGGGTTTCATTGTATTTGTTCAAACAACAAGTTACCCGATTTTGGAAATCAACGCCGCGTCATGAAGATCTTGGTGTAAAGACACATGATACGGATAATATTTATTATCTACGTTTTACAATTTTCCAAACACTGCTCTGGGACAATCCGGAATCGCGATCTATTTCTCGTGTACTGTACAAAAATATTTTAGTCCATTAAGTTTATATTCCATCAAGTTACCTTTGAAAATTTCTAGCTCCATAACAACACCTCGTCGTTCTTTTGTCTAACAGTGATGATCTTGATAACACATGTCAAGAAATATTTAGTTTGAATAATTTTCGCGCAAGAATGACACGTTGAAGTGAAACCGAGTGTATTGAAATTTTAATGGTCAGAGGATATGGTGATTGAAGACGAAGTTGTGACCAAATAGTGAATATTTTTGATGAACAGTGCAGCGTTTTCACGAAACAGGAGGTGTCAAGGATTGACCAAAAAGTTGAAGACCAGTAAGCGTTACAAATGAAGAAAATTCTTTGAATGCCATGTTAGATGTGGTGGAAAATCCAATAAATTCGACACAACAGAGGGCTTTAAATCATAACATGACGACCACAAGAAGTAAATGTTTGGTGTGGCATTATTAGTGGACACGTCATAGAACCTGATTTTATAAACGGAAATTTGACCTCTGACGATATTTATTCCTCTTGCAGGAGCATATTATTCCAGAGCTTATACGATTATTTCCGAACAATAACAATCCCAATTTACAAGCATTACAAATATTGTTTCAACATGATGAGGCTCCTCCAAATTTTGAAGACGTGGTACGGGAATATCTAAATGAAACTTTTCCTGATAAATGGATTGGACGCAGGGGAGTAATTGAATGGCAAGCTAGGTCCCCCGATATGACCCCGCTTGACTATTTTCTGTGGGGTCACATAAAAAATATAGTAATGTAGTAAAGCGTGAAATTTCCACTATTCCTCCCAACATTCTTTTAGATTCACTACAAAATTTTGTTCAACGAATTCATTACTGCCAGGAGGTAAATGGTGAATAATTTGAGCACCTGATAAAATAGAAAACTTGTTTTCTCTCTTTTTTTTCCTGGCATATACATTTTTTCATTTCATGCATTTTTATCAACCGTGAACAATTATGCTTTTTATTTTCTGTGAAAAAAATAATATTAAAATTTAATCATATTCATATCCTCCACCTTGTGTAATTTTTATAAAAAATATCCATCATCATATACATTATATCTATTTATCTAAATCGTAGTATGCGATTTTGTTTGTTGATAACGATATGGCGAGGAATGAGTCAGTATACCGGAAACCCTTTTACTCTACACCGGAATCTCATCGATCTCTCATCATTGCATTTGCAACTGAATAGCTGATTAGGAGGCAGCATAGCAAGACCGAACGCCGTCGATGAATCCCTGTCAACGCTGATGGATTGGCCAACATCAAATCCTCATCATGTCACGACAATCTATGGCTTTTATTTAAAATCGCCTTATCAGTGAGAACATCTCAAATGATAATGGAAAACCGCACAAATCTTGTTTGGTATTTAAAAAACAGCATGTTTTGGATCATTTAATACAATGATAAACAATTTATTTATCCCTTTTTAGTTTAATTTGCACAACTGGTATTATCTGCTTCTTAAATCATCAACCGAGATAAAATGAAATGATTTACACGAAAACACCAATGAAGAAGATGCGTGAATTCTAAAACTGCGTAAATGTATTATTTTCCATAATATGCACTATCTAAGTTGAGAATATAATAAAAAAAACTTTTACTCGATACCTAAATATTCGAATTTAAAATTAGAACTTTTATGTACACAAAATCACGTGACTGAAAATGTGTTTTTTTTTATTGTTGTGGCATTAGAAAAGCACAGTTTACGATGATAAAAGTGTGTTTTACTGATCCAAGAAGTACTACTTGTAGTGTTTTGACTGTTCGGCAACCACACGTCAAAACCAAAAACCTGGAAGTCATCGGAAAAGTAATTTTACACTGAATTCATAAATGTAAAAATATGTAGGGTGTTCCATAAAAAAATGACCTCGATGATGCTCCGCCGTAGAGAATCACCCTGTATATTTTAAAATATTTTTAAAATGTGCGTCTTTTGATACTATACCACCAAGAATTTTCCAAAGTCTTCTAATAAAGCCGATATTGGACTTTTACTTTGATATAAAATATATCCACAATGTATCTAGTGACTTATTTGACGTCAGTATAATAATTGTAATTAATATCAATCAGGCATTTTTCTACCAATT
Source organism: Leptura quadrifasciata (assembly GCA_963675555.1). NCBI lineage: Eukaryota > Metazoa > Arthropoda > Insecta > Coleoptera > Cerambycidae > Leptura > Leptura quadrifasciata. The sequence goes on along the minus strand of OY776682.1, from coordinate 1,253,195 downwards.
TTGAGACCAATATCAAAAATTTTAAGACCCTGTATCTTACTAATTAAACATATTTTACCAATGTAGGTACATACCATTACTTATGAAAGATTTCAGATATGTAAAATTATTTTGTGAAATTCAAATAGAATCGAATGTTTATATTACAAATGAAAACTAACAGCTAATGTTTTGAGTCTTCCCCGTAAGGCCTTTAATGTGGAGCGTCCCTTTGGAAAGTAGCTTTATTTATCATTATCAAAGCAATTTAGGCAGATTATATGTGAGATAATACGAGAGCGAGTAAAATCATAAATAAACAGTGGAAAAATGCCGCCCCAGCGTCATATGTGCTGTGTGTGGCTAGGAGTTGTATATTTGCGGAGTCTATAGGGTTACCTCCGAGCCCTGGTTCAAGATCAAAGAAGCTTTTTCAATCGTTCGTGCCGCATTTCAGAATAACAAAGATAACGTATAGCTCAAATGCAAGTTTACATTTCAATATAAGGAGTTTCCACAGATTTCAGGAAGACAAACATACATTGCTTTAGCAAATAAATCTTTCCAATGCCGTATAACGAATTTTAATCAAAATACTTTTTCTACCTAAGCTTACTTAAAAATACCCCAAAACTTCCTCGTGCTTTGACCACAACGCAAAAACATGTCTCCGTTTAAAGACATGAAAGAAAGAGGAGGATTTATACGCTTTGCTCAGTTGCTTTTCTTTTTTATATGACGTAAGTTTTATTCATTACTTAGGTGGCAAAATATTTTCATATACAACTGGGTAATGAAATAATAGCATTGAAGCACATAAAATATTATTTACAGCCTTGAATATTTACTACCTACTTGGTTTATATATAGTGTGTAGCATATAAGACGAAAAGAAACCCACGAGGGCTTTAATTAAATCAAATGTCACTTGTAAACCCAGCCTACTGCAACCACATGGATAGGGCCAGTGTTCGGTATTTTACTTCGCATACGAGATACTGAGAAAAGTTATTATAATAACTTATTCACAATCTAATACAAATCCGTATAGCGCAGTCAAAATAGCACAAAAAAATCAACACAAAAGAACTTTCTCCAAAAGCAATCTACGTTTAGTATAGGTCTTAGGCGCGCAATAATTATAACCTAGAAAATTGAAAAACTAGAAAAGTGAAAGTGAAAAAATGTAATTTTTTTATCAGATCAGGAAGAAAATTTTAATAAGTACCTTTATTTTAATTTAAAAAAAGGTTTATTTTGGGCAACCTAGAGTTAAGATATTCAACTTTTTGCATTTTAGCCAATTGTTAATTAACAAATGCATATTTTTGGCCAAAATTTGAACACCTCACGCATTACAATTTGGAGCATTTCAGGAGTAATTGCCTCACATTCGTTTCTAATTCTGGTTTTGATGTCCTCAATATTTTCAGAGGCAGTTTGAAATACCACGTCTTTACTGCAATTCCAGATGAAAAAATCCAAGGGAGTAATATCTGGTGATCGAGCTGGCCATAGAATGTGTCCATAGGTGCCTATCCAGCTATCCGGCATAACTTGATTTGAAATAAATTGTACATATTACAGCAGTGTGAGCTGGAGCCCCATCTTGCTCAAAATATGAATAATTTAATCTTTCTACCACTGTTAATTCGTAAAGAAAATCTTCAATTCGTTTTGCAGGAAATTAAGGTATCTACGAGCGGCTAATTTGCTATAATAAAAATAAGCTCCAATTACTTTAGTCCCTAAAAGACCCACCCAAACATTCGTAGCAAATCTTTCTTGAAAGCAGTCTCTCTGCACCAATGTGACAATGTGCATTTTCTCGTGTCCACTTATAATGCATATTTCTATTGAAAAATCCATTACTAGAAAAATTTGATTCGTCCGACCAAAGAATTTTGCTACATCAGCGGGTCATTCCCTTTTTCTATTTAATAACCATCTACAAAATCTTACTCTCCTCGGCTTGCCTCCCTTATTTAAATGTTGAACTTTCCTCATTTGGTAGCATCAAAATCTGTTTTGGCCCTGGCCCTCGTAAAATAAACAGACGGTATATCTCGAATTATTCATATTTTTAGGTTGAAAACGCGGTTAAAAGAGTTAAATTGTTAATAACAATTGGAGCATAGGATCTTTGAAGTACAAACATTTTTTGGGTACTCCTCAGCACCTCCCCAACAGGATCCAACCATAAAATTGCTTATGGAAAAGTTCCACTTCAAATCCTATTTCGACTGCATTATTGTTTACCGAATTCGCATTTTTATCACATACTGTATAAAACACCTATAAAATTACTTCTTCCTGTGCCTAATGAACTGTTATTTTATGTATGTTCACCCTGTTCTGATACCAAGTTTTTACCCTGCCAGGTACAAGTGGCAAGTCACGGTCCACGAATTGACAGTACCATCATTTAGCTCCCACGAAAGCCAGACACTGAAACAAACCACTTTCCAACACTTGGTTGCTTCCAATCCAAATAAGTCTCTGATTTTACTTTATAAACAATAGTCGGGGAATAATGGGCGAGTAAAGGCCTAACCACAAGTTTAGTTTCGCTGTTTTAGGACAAAAATATCCGAAATTAATTATATATACATTTCCTGTGTGTCTATATACGAAGCAATTTATTGATATTGATGATCAGTTCGTAGTTGGATAATAGCAATTAACATTATAATGTGCAAAACCATAAAATGTAAATAAATTTATAATAATTCACACCTTTTGACATTCAACTGCTTAGAATTGAAAATAATAAGCGAATAACTTGTTAGATGGATATTTGTATGTAAATGTCTGTACATTATTTTTTACACAATTTTACAATCAATGGGAAATGTTTATTTATAACGATGTCTCCTCGAGGCAATGAATTGTGATATAAACATTTAACTTTATTATACCAGAATTAGCGATAACCAATGGTAAATACTTATGAGGATTCTCTGTTAAAAGGCAATATTGAATTACAGCCGCATTCATGGCTATATATTAGGAGTCGCTTTACAAGTTCAAACGAAGTTTGAAGTCTCTAAGCGAGACAAACACATAGGGTCATTCAGGACAATCAAGCCATACTTAATCAAGACACAGAGGAAGTAATCGTTATTGAAAAAATTTACATATGAATTGCATTTTGGAAAGGTATAAAATTGTTACAGTTTTTTTATAATATGTAGTCAAAATAGGATTTGAAGTGGAACTTTTTCCATAATCAATTTTATGGTTGGACCTGTGTCATTAACAATTTAATTTTTTCAACGTAAAAATGTGAACTGAACAACTGTTACATGGCCTATGTCCATTTAACAGTTTTATATAAAAACTAGTGTTTTGTTTATATTTAGCACGATCTGTGTAACATTTTGATTCAGTTTTTGTAAGTGAAACTGTTTTCAACTAACAGAATTTACTTGTATAACTGCTAAACCATTTCACACTGTTTTATGTACATATTTTAATATCTTAGGAACTCAGTCATGTTCTATTAACTACTGTGTACCTCTGATAGCATCCCAGGAAACAATTATCTACAAAACATTTATTTACATCAGATACCTATATTTCAATTTATATATTTTTATTTACTATGTAAGTACATATGGTTATGTTCCTTACCTTTTCTCATTACTAGGTATATATGTTATATCCTATAAGATGTAATATATTTACTGAGTTCTCACAATAGTCACAATACGTTTTTTATTTACAGCTGTTCATATTGTTGGTTATGTACAAAATAGAAATTACAAACTGAGGCAAAAGCAAATCAGCTGTGGTATGGAAGTAATAAAAACTATTATTATAGATTCCTTTTATCGATCATATGCCACTATTTTAGTTGTGAGTAAAGGAACTTGTAGAATTTGCGACCTGCAAGTTGTTGCGCTTAACTCAACCATTGACAGATGGCCATACCTGTACTATTTCTATATTTTTATAGCTTTAAATTTAATTAGGGAATTAGATTTCTCAAGTCTATTTGGTAGCATTATTTTGCAGTAAATAGGACAAAAAAAGTTTACCTTATTAGTAAAACTCACCAGGAAATCATTTGCTTGCCGCCTTTGTACTGATTCGAACGTATATAAATTTTAACTGTGGACTTCAGTAATTGATATTACATTTTTATATCCGCGTTAACAATAACATCCAGGTAAATTTCATTTATTTCTTATTTAAAATTTAATTAATCTTCAACTTTTGTCTTTGATGTAGTTTCAATTATTTTTTAAAATAAATTTAAATTCAAGGTCAATTCTTTTTAATTTAAGTATTTAAAATACTATATGTTCCACATGGTTTTAAAATATTTTTTCCTTTTTTTTTCATTTTTTGGCAATTTTTTTTTTATACATTTATTTAACGTCGGTCTATTTCCGCTACTGAGGCCTAACACCGACGCCTGTAGACGAGCTACCCCCAACCAGGAATTTTGCCGAACCTCTTCCCTTAAGAAGAGTAGGGATCTTTTACTTGCCTAACATTTAATAGACAAGGGACCGACGGCTTTACATCCCCTCCGAAGGATGATATATCTCCTATACAACCCTCGCCTAAGGTTGTATAGCTTCCGCGCATACACTGATATACAAGCCGCTGGAAGATGTGTGAGGCGAGAACGCGGTTTCCGTTGGAATGGTCACCATCCAAGTAGTAACCCATCCAACTACATTTCTGTATACGTTTCTGCATAGCTTCTTCATTCCTTCATAGCTTTTGCACAGCTTATCTTTCATATAGATAAAATTTCTTTAACTTTTCATAAACCACCTAGTCGGTTAATTTTCCTACGATTTTCACTCAATTTCATTAAGAGACGTAAATTGCCAAGGAAACTTTAGAATCCATTCTTGCAACAAGAGACAATTGTGGGCCTGGATTGCTGTTCCAGAACCAGTCACCTCAACAATAGTCAACCTAAGATCCTGGTATTTGTTATATATATATTTATCTATTATTCGCGTAATATATTTTAACATCCATTTTAAACTATCTTTTTATTTCTCTTACCAACAATTTCAGTCTGATCTATAGTAGACTGGTTATTCGAGAAAAAGAGACAATTCTATTTATTTTCACTATAGATGGTGCCCAATTTAACATCAATTTTTCTTTGTCTCCTTTTCTCGAAATAAACAGAAATCTGTCGCTTATGCTGTACATATCAAAAAGGGTAAGTATCTTCACTCTTACGAATACTCTGGATCCACGGCTCTCTGCTCCGACTTAAACCAGCTAGTCGTCCGCATATGTTGCCAAAATAAATAATAAGGGAAAGGAGGTAACATAACTCGAGATACATAGGTCCGATCAAAACGAAAAAAAAAGAAAAATCTTTCTAATTAAATTTTCTACAAATCTACGTTTAGTTCAGGTCTTAGGAGGGCAACCATAACCTACAAAAGTCAAAAAACTGGCCAAAAATCGTTTTTATTTTCATTTTGCTGCCCAGAGTCGCTGGGTGAACCGATCAGCTTCAAACTTTCGCCCTAACGATCTAATACTTCATAAACAATATTATGTTATAAAAATTAAATGATGGGTCAGAACAAATAAGTAAGTTGCTCATTGCATTCCTTGGGAAAAAATAACATATTTTTTTTAAATCCTAAAAAGGTTCAAAAACATGGAAGTTATTGCATTTTGCAACTAAGATTGATAAATAAATGAAAAAAAGTTCTCTTCAGGTGAATTAACAACTACATTTAAATGTATGCAATTTTTTTTGAATATGTTGTAATTGAATTTGTTTCAAAATGGTACAGTTCAAATTTTGGCCAAAAATATACATTTGTTAATTAAAAATAAGCTAAAATGCAAAAGTTAAATATCTTGAGTCTGGTTTGACCGAAATAAACTTTTTTTTTTTAATTAAAATAAAGGTATTAAAATTTTATTTCCGATCTGATAAAAAAATCAATTTTTTTTACAATGCCCAAAAAAAAAACATTTTTTGTTCATTGGGTTTTAAACAAATGCAAAAAAACTGGTGTCGAGACACAACTTTTGAAAGAAAAATGATCCGTTTTGGACTTAATGTCATAAAATGGCGGCCAATTCAAATTTTAAATAACAAACTCAATTGCGCTCACTGGGTTTAATATTTTTGCACTAAATTTTCAGGGTGTCTACGTTAGAGTAAAGGGCAGATTTTCTGAAAGTTTGAAGCTGAAAGAAAAATGGTTTCTGGCCACTTTTTTCACTTTTGTAGGTTATGGTTGCGCTCCTAAGACACACACTAAACGTAGATTTGTAGAAAATTTAATTACAAAGATTTTGTTTTTTTTTGTCCCGATCGGACCTATATATCTCGAGTTATTCACATTTTTAGGTTGAAGACGCGGTTAAAAAAAATTAAATTATTAATGGAAAAAGTTCCTTTATATTCTTTTTTTGTGCTATTTTGACTGCGCTATTATCTGTTCGAGACATTTTAACAAAATTAATTTTTTTATAAATAAAATAACAGAATAATTGACTACAGTCTTTACAAAAAAAATCAATTGCAAATTCTCGAAAAGCTCAAGCAAAAGAATATTGCACTGTTTTGTGTCAAACGACGCTGAATTATTGAATGAAGTGTAGCTGGGGAAGCGGCCGCTCGAAACTTTTGACTATATAAAATATTATCAACCGCATTATCTGTACAATTGGAGGAGTTAATGTGATGATGTGTCCATTTGTACCCGCTGAATAAATGAAATATTTTAATAAACCGGCAAAATGTGTGTACGGGTTGTGTAATTAAAATCCTAACGAAGTGAGAAGACTGGTTATCGTTAATGAAATTTTCCTAATTCGTGGATGATGTGCTCTTTACCGTTGCAACTCCTGCGGTGACACTATTACCATGTAGATATTTTAATGTTAACGGACGATACTGATGCGTCTAAACATACAGGGTGCTCCGAAAGGTAATCGTAGTATTTGGAGATATCCAGGTGATAATAGTAGTTAGAAAACGTATTATTGGCTTCGATTTATTAAAAATCATTAGCTCAGCGCCATGTGGAAGATGATATGGTTTTAATTAATTTTCAGTATATCCCCTCGTGTAAATAATCTTAAACTTTTTGTCTGTAGACAGCCGATTAATAACTTAGTTTAATTTAATAGGATTAATCCCAACAAACAGAAACACACAATTGTTAAAGGAGACTATTCACAAAATACTTTGTCTTCTTTGTGGTTCTTTATGTCCTTTCCAACTTTAAAACAAACCTAGCCTGGTTTAGATAAAGTTAGAGCTAAAAATGTATTTAAATAGGCAAAAAGTTGTAAAATTAGTTCTTTTAATAATGGTATTTCAAACTTTGTGAGGGGGGGGGCACCGTTTATATAAATCTTTCCTCTTGAACAGCCACCAATTATTATGCACGTTTTAAGCCTTCAGGCTTACAACGCTTTTAAATATTATTAGTGTGACGGTGTTGTCATTATCACCAGATCCTTCGCCATTTTATAGAATATTTTTATTTTACAGAAAGAATGTATTTTAAGATTGGAAAAGTTCATTCGTGAAACGTAAAGAATTGCACGACGAAAGGAGTATACAGTGGGACCTAGGATGGATGTAACAAGTGTAATAGAAAAAAAAAAGAATTTGGAAATGACACTTAATATTAGTTTGTCTTTGGCGCAAAGGTAATTTAGAGATAATTTACTAAAAATATGCGCGAGTTAGAAACAAATTTCGAAAAATAATTTAGGCATGTGTAAATAAAATAAAATTATTCCAAAATTTCCAAATCTGACATATTGATTTAACATTAATAAAATCAAATTTGCAAAGTAAGCCATGCCCTTTTATGCGCATTTTTCATCTGCTATATTCGAATTTGTTTAATCGACGAAGATTTTGCTCTTCTCTAATAATGTCTTAACATGTTTCTTTATGGGAAATAAGATCAAAAAGTTATCAGGGAGAAAATACAACTTTTAACACCAAATAATACAAATAAATTAAAGATCAGTGTATAGAAACAGTTTATGAAATTCTGAAATGAAAAGTCATATAAAATAGACGAAAAAACTTCCGGATATTTTTCTCGTTCTCATGGCAACGTTTCAAAATAAGAGCATCTGATTGGCTATAAATTAGAGGTGTAAAATTGTCACAAACAAACTACCTTTATTTTTTAAGATACCAAAATATTTCATCAAGAAAAACTATTGCTAGTAGCTAAGCGCAGGGAGTACGTACATCCATATCTCAGGTGCCATCGCGAGAGACGTAAACGTGAAAATAAAATATTAATTTATCAAAAAAAGTCCCAACAAAATAGATATATACCGGGTGACAACTAAATTAGTCCCATTCAAATCCCTCGGTTACTTTTAGGAATAATATTTTAAAATTTTGGCATATCATTTGCGATACAAAACGCCACATTTTGCACTTATTAAGTGAAAAATGTTGCCACTTCCGGTCCAACCGGAAGTAGCGAGAACTTTTGATTTTTAAATAGCAAATATATATATACATTTGCAACTGAAATTCAACATCAAATTCTCGTTACAACGATGTATCACAAATAGGTAATGCAAGACTGTGTTTTCAAAAACTTCACCCAGTAGGCCTTGAATCTGATGTTCCGCCTTTATTTTTATTGTTGCATTTCAATAAAAGTTTGTTTCGTGCAAAGAACACTATTTTGAATTGAAAAACAATTTTTTGAATAAACGTAAAAGTGAATTTTATTAAGTTTTTTTTAATGGTAACCATATTTTTTACTTGCACCAACAAAGCCCAAAACATTAACCTTTTATTTGATGTGGAATATGTCTAGTTTGAGTACTAACTCACATTGAAATTATTGGATTTCCGTAGATCCTAGTCTTCAGTTATTTAATGAAACTAATGTATGTATTATATTTTACAAGCGTGCCATGACAAAATGACATTTCTTTTCAAAAGTTTGCCTAAGCTATTATTTGATAAAGTTTACGTAGCGCTTTTTTAATTTGCTTGTGATTTATTTGCTAATGTTATTATTTAAAAGTTTTTAAAAAATATAAAATAGTGGCATTTACCCAAAATGACAAGGTGGACATGTTACTTATTTTTGGGGAACCTAAAGAAATGCGTATCAAGCTGAAAAGTTATATGTAGGGTGGTATCCTGGAAGGTATCGTTCATGTAGAAAATATTGTAAGATTTTAGAAGAAAAATTTAGGGCCCAGCCAAATGAAAACGAAAAAAATACATTTATTATTGACGAGGCCATAGAGATTAACATTTTAGCATCAGTGGAAATTAATAAAAATGCAAGTACACGTGAGATTGGAAGTGCTCTTAATATTAGCCGTGAATCTGTTAGACGAATATCGAGAAAATATGGATATAAATCATAAAATATCAACTTGGTCAGCATTTATATGAAGCTAATGAAGGTAGGAGAGTTCATTATTGCAATTGGTTACTAGAAAATAGAATCATTGTTCCCAGAATTCTGTTTACTAATGAAAGTCGGTTCTCTAACAATGTCATGTTTAAACGAAATAATTTGCCTTACTGGTCTCAGGAAAATTTACACGAATTTAGAAAAGGAAATCACCAAGTGCTTGGGGTAAATGTATGGGCAGGAATTGTGGGTACTAAGATAATATGTCCTCATTTATTTCCATGGATTTTAAGTGGAATGAGGTACCTGAAGTTTTTGGAAAATGAAATTGAGGGCTTTTTAGGTGAATCACCTATGAATTTGAGAAGAAGAATTTATTACCAACAAAATGGGGCTCAGCACATAACCATCGAGATGTCTCTAATTATTTAGAGAACAGATTTCAAAATAAAGTAACTTCGACATATGAACGCACAAGATGGTCTGCCAGATCACCTGACCTAGCCCCTATGGATTTTCTTCTGTGGGATACGTCATCATCTTCAAGAATCCTCCGGAATTTGGAAACCAAAATTAGTTAAGCTTTTGCAATAATAACTGCGCAAATGTTAGAATGGGTGGTAAGGGAAACCATCAGTAGAGCTCAAAAATGTACTGAAGTTGAAGGAATGCGTTTTGAACAATAGCTATAATTTTATTTTCCCATATCTTATATACAATTATTAATAAATTCTGTAAATTTTATTTAATCTCTGTGTATTTTTTTAACAATACCAACTGGTAAATGTAGCAGCTACAGAAATCTAATAATTTAAAAAGTAAATTAGCACCTAAACTAGACGTATTATACATCAAATGAAAGGTTAATGTTTTGGGTTTTGTTGGTGCAAGTAAAAAATAGGTTACCATTTAAAAAAATTGAATAAAAAACATTTGTATTCAAATTGTATTCCTAAAATCAACCTAAAAATTGGAACGGGACTAATCTCGTTGTCACACGTTCCTAAAATTAGGTAAACGTTAGAAAATTGCATTCTAGATACCTTTCATTGTTTAAATTTTCTTTTCGTTGAATTGCTTTATAGATACTAAAGCAATATAATACTTAGAAAGTATCAATGAATACTTTAATACAGATTAAAAAATTACTTAGTTTCCTTGCTTTTATATGGCTGTTATTCCTTTTGAACATCATATAAAAGTAATTAATTTAGAAAATAATTATTAATAAACACAAACTAATAAGAAAATTACCCAGCTTCTTTATGTTTATATGAACATTCTTAATTCTGAATGTATCAACACGTAAAGCCTTGCTGTCAAAATTTTTGTTTTCAATTCCTTTTTTGATTTAAAATGCTACGAATTCTATTATATTATCCAATTTCTTTTAGTATTAGCTAGGATCAGGTAATTGTTTTATTATAATAGCTTGTTTTTTCAAGTATTTGTTAATAATTTTTCAGTAAATGTATGTTGGCACATGCAGAATTACAAGAACAGTCGTGGGTAGTTTCTTATCAGTCAGTGTAGAAAATTTCATTTACTACGTCCTTAATATATATGTTTTAGTATTTGGCATACACTGTACATTTTCATTGAATTCATTAAAATAAGATATCACATCGGAGTGTCTCATCGATATTCTCTTCCTGATCTAGCTAGCTCTCTGCTTAATGTATCGTTAAATTTTCAATTATCTAATTGTTGTTGCATACTTACAACAAATCTGATAAACTACTTTTTATGGCTATTAGTCCGCTTATTCCGTATTCCCAACGACGTGAAGCAATTTGTAGACGTTTATCTAAAACGACATCGAAAGTGCCCTCTGGAGAGTCCGCTAACCCACCAGTTAACATCTTAAACATTATGCATTACATAGCCCATCAGGCCGAGCAGAGTCCATGCAGTGTCCAGTGATTGATCACCGTCATGGGATGACCTTAGTCGAACCCTACTCTGTACCCTAAATAAAAAAGCGCCTCAGACTTATCATCCTGTTTCGTGTTTTATAAACTCCCCTATCTACACCAAAATGAGTAGGAGCCCCGAAGAAGCGGAGAAGCCGCTTGTTTCTCCGGAAAGATAACAATACATAAATGACTCGGAGATGTATTCACATTTGCGGGAATTTTCCTTCTGTGCGGCTCATTTCGCCAACTCGTGCGCGGTCAGTTGGTCACTAGATGAAGCGCGTTTGACAAATACGTCTTGCCAAGCACGGTTTCCCCTCATAATTCAGATACGTAAATCCATATCTCAGCCCATTTGTCAACAGTGATTTGCATACTTTTCGCGGATTTTTCTTCTTCAAAACTAATGGGCCGATACTGGCAAAAATAAAAATGCAGATTTTGATCCGAACACTAAATACACCAAGATAAGGAAAAGGCAAAGCATCAGTAAAATATGAATTTAACCAATAAAGCAAACCGCTATATTTTTTCAATTCTTTGGACATACAGGGTGTTGCAAGTTTTACTATTAGGATTTTACCACCAAAAATAACTTTAAACTGAAAAAGTCATATAAACACAATTTTTTTATTACTTTAAATTTCAAGACGTACTTCGATTTTTCTTCAAGGCCAGAAATCTATAAAAAATGTAATTTTTCTTTATATAAATTTAATTAGTCCACACGTTGATTTTTGTTCAATGATGCTATTTAACCAGAACCCAAAATAATTACATAAACTTCAAATTATTCATTATTCGAAACAAAGCTATATTAGAATAATTTTGAAACATAACAAACACACATCAACAAATGCAATGATTGAAGTACTTCATTTCATGAGTGTTAAACTACGAGTTACTTTTATAGCACTAGATATTGTTACATGGCCTATGTCCATTTAACAGTTTTATTTAAAAACTAGTGTTTTGTGGATAGTTAGCACGACCTGTATATTTTTTGGATTCAGTTTTTGCAGGTGAAACTGTTTTCAACTAACAGAATTTTACATGTATAACTGCTAAACCATGTCACACTGTTTATGTACTTAATTTTATATCTTAGGAACTTAGTCCTGTTTTTCTATTAACACTATTATGTATCTCATATCCGTTGTAATACAGCATTATTATCCCAGGAAACAATTTGTCTACAAAATTTAGTTACATCAGATATCTATTTTTCAATTTTTATATTTTTGTTTACTATGGAGTACATATGGTTATTTTCCTTACCTTCTCTCATTCTATATATAGTAAATCCTATAACATGTAATATGTTACTGATTTATCAATAATATCAATACGTTTTACTACTTATTTACATCTGTTAATATTTGTTGTTATGTATAAAATAGAAATTGCAAAGGCAAATCAGCTGGCATGGAAAATAAACTATTATTATAGATTCCTTTTATCGATTATATGTCACTACTTTAGTTGAGTATGGGAATCTACAAGGCAAGTTGGTACGCTTAACGCAACCATTGACAGATGGCCATACTGGTACTATTTTTATATTTTATAGCTTTCAATTTCAATAGGGAATTAGATTTCTCACATTTTTTGGTGGCGTTGTTTTCCAGTAAACAGGACAAAAAAAGTTTACCTTATCAGTAAAACTCACCAGGAAGTCATTTGCTTGCAGCCTTTGTACTGATTCAAACATTATAATTTTTAACTGTGGACTTCAGTAATTGATATTACAATTTTTATATCCCAGTTACAAAGTGTTGAACATACAGGTAATTTCATTTCATTATACTCATTAAAATATTTTAATTAATCTTCAAATTTTGCCTTTGATATAATTTCAATTATTTTTAAAATAAATTTTGAATTCAAAGTCAATTCTTCTTAATTTAATAAGTAGTTAAAATACTATATGTACCACATGGTTGTAAAAATACTTTTCTCTTTCCTTTTCATTTTTTTGGCAATTTATAGTCTAAGAAATCAGCTAACTCGTGCATAGCTAATAATAACTCGTGCATAGCTAATAATAACTCGTGCATAGCTAATAATTACTATTGCATAGCTAAAATTACTTTTGTACTGCTAATCAGCTTACTTTTGTATAGCTTAAATTAATTTCCTGCAGCTTTTGTACAGCTAGTACAGGTACAGGTAATATTTCGTGCAGCTAATTTAAATATATTTTGTACAGCTAACTAGCTTATATTTGCATAGCTAACATTGCTTAAATTTTGCATAACTAACTTGCATAAATTTTGAATGTGCTTATATTTGGTTAAATTTCCTACAATTTTCACCCCATTCATTGAGAGACGTAAATTGCCAAGGAAAATTTAGAATTCTTGCAATAAGAGACAATTGTGGGCCTGGATTGCTGTCCCAGAACCAGCCACCTGAACCAGAAACCACCTAGGATACTGGTATCAATTTGTCTTTTATATATATATATTTTTTACATTTCAATTTGTCTCAAAACCGATTTGTCTAATTTTCTTTCATGTAATATATTTTGTCATTCATTTTAAACTATCTTTTTATTTCTCTTACCAATAATTTCAGACTGATCTATAGCAGACTGGTTATTCGAGAAAAAGAGACAATTTTGCTTATTTCACTACAGATGGTGCCCAATTTAACATACATTTTTCTTTGTCTCCTTTTCTCGAAATAAACAGAAATCTGTCGCTTATGCTGTACATGTCAGAAAGGGTAAGTTTCTTCACTCTTACGAATGCTCTGGACCCACGGCTCTCTGCTCCGGCTTAAACCAGCTAGTCGTCCGCACATGTTGCCTCAATTCTTTCTCAAAAATAAATAATAAGAGAAAGGAGGTAACAATATGATTTATATAATAAAGAACGAATTGACCCCACAGTATTTAAGAAATAAAATTATATATGTAAGAGGTGTGCACATCGTAATATCAGAAATATCAATGATTTTTTATAGTTATTCCTCAATTCAACAGATTAGCAAAAACGTTGTAAAGGCCTCATTGTATTGAATCAACTTCCGAGAATACCAAACAATGTTATAATCATTTTAGTTTGGTTGAAGATTGTAGATTGTTTCGGGGGTCGCCTGGCTCTGAGTAGCCTTACTTCACTTCGATCTAAAAGATCATTTGTGATTTATTCTACATCTAGTTGTTGCTCAGAATTCCAAGACTTTTTACAAAGCTTGTGATTTTCCTGGCGGTTCAGGTGTTAATTCCGCCAGCTCTAGGAACTTTAGCCTAGTGCGGATTTGCACTATACTTGCATTCACAAAGTATATGTTCCAATGTTCCGTATCGCAATATCTGCATTTGTCGTCTACTGCCTTACCCATATTCTTGAGATGATATCTCAAGGATCAGTGGCCAGTCAGAAGGCCTGTTATCAGCCTTAATTCGGACTTTTCAAGTTCGAGAAGCCTTGTGGCATTCGAATAAGTTATAAACTTTTCACTTTTCTTTAGCCTGGAGTATTCCTTCAGTAGGACTTTTTATAATCCTTTTCCCATTTCTGGATCTCCTCCGTTATTTGTCCCTTGGCCAGGCCATAAAATAGTTCAGGTCCAATGAATAGTGTTTCAGCTCCTTTTATCGTAAAGCTGTCAGAAAGTTTATTACCTTGTACTCCCTCATGCCCTGGTATCCACATCAAGGTAACCTTGTTGTTAACCAGTTACTCCAGGGATTGCCTACATACCAAAGTAATTTTAAACTCGAAGATATAGAACCTTAGAGCTTTTAAAGCTGTCTGGTTGTCTGATAGTATATAGACCTTTGCCTTTCAAACGCCTTTATTTAGGAATTCCTGGGTACACAGATCTATAGCATGAATTTCTGCCTGGAAGATGGTTGGGGTATTACCGAGGGCTTTGAATAGCCTACATTTAGGCTCTGTTACGCCTACTCCTACCCCTTCAGCCACCTACCATAGATCCATCTGTATACCAGATGAGTGACCCTTGTTCCAATCACAGTGCCTCCATTTCGCTCGTTTGACTGCTCGTCAAACGGACAATCAAAGTCCTGTTTGATTGGCATTGAGTCAGTGGGTTTGGTCATGGATTCCAATTGGACTAACTCCAAAATCCTTAAGTAACCAACTAGATCGTCTGGTTTAAATGTATGTGCCTGATGCAGTCTTAAGGCACTAAGTGCCTCCTTCCTCACATGCAAGTGCAAAGGAAGTAGGCCAAGCATTGCCTCTATAGCTGCTGTGGGACACGAGTACATTGCTCCTGTAGTTCCTAAATGGCAAGGCGTTGCAGTTTCCTCTGTTTTTGGCCACCATACACATGATGCATAGGCCACCATATTTCTGACAACCGAAAGGTAAGACCAATGTGTCATTTTCGGCCTCAGACCCCAAGCCTTTCCAAACAGCCTACGGCACGTTCATTTAGTAAGAATCCTTCCCAAGTGTGAGTTCCAGGTAAGTTTTTGATCCAGAATTATTCCTAGATAATGGACGTCATTGAAAAAGTTTAGCGTCGTTCAATTCAGCATAGGAGTTCTAAGATTAAGTTAGCTTGGTTACTTAGGTGTCAGGTACTTCCACTTTTGAGTAAAAAAAACTCTTTTTTTGTTTAGCTCAACTGCTCTGACCCTGGATATCAATACTTCTTCATTTTCAAGCACGGCCGACATGTGTATTTATAGAAGAGAGATGGATTAGTAACGAGTTCAAATTTCACTTCTAACTCTCTGTGAATGATTCATGCAACCTTGTTACGTCTTTCCAAATAGAGGCAGGGCAGCCTTAAGTGACATGTTCAACAGTTTCTCCGGTTGATTACACTTCCTGTACACATCGTTAACCCTAGGACTTTAAGAATGTGCTTCTTGTAGTTTCTGGTACGGATAATCCTTTCCTGAATGGTTGTTATAAATACCTCGGTTTCCGGGTGTAACAGTCCATCCTTCAACCAAAGCAGCGAGTTTTCGAGCTCTTGATTGTTTAAAGCATTGGCACACTTTCCGTGAAGCACCTTGTCTTCCCCTGATATTTGAATGTCCTCTTTCGCCCGGAACGTTATAACGTTTTGTCGATCTTTGGGATTTAGTGGTGTATATCGCATTCCACTACTTTCCTAATAAGCAATCTGTCCGTGTTATAGAAGTAGAATCACAAGTTCTTCTCTTGAGTTCTACACATCTTCTGAATGCTGTTAATCCCCTACCTCCTATCGTTCTTAGCCTATATAGTCTTGGGTGATATATTGTAAACTGTGTAGCGTAGCTCTTGTCATTACGTCTAGGTCTTCTAGGCCTGTATCTGAGTACTTTAGTATTCCAAATGAGTATGGCAGAACATATGTATTGATTGTTGTGATCATGTTCCTAGTGGTGACCTCAGTGTTCAGGAGCCGTATGAACCACCTCTTTGGTTGTGTGTGATCTATCCGTCTATTCTGCAGAATGTCAAGGTTTTATATGTTCCTCCTAGAGATATTTGCTAAGTTGTTGCGTTGTGGTATGTAATTCACCACATTTTTGAAGTCCAAATTCTATTTGGATATCATCGCTGAAGGTTTTGACATTGGCTACAAGTGACTTCAGTCGTCGTGGGTTCTTAGCGTATAACTTAATGTTATCCATAGCAAATGGTTTAGGCCTTGAGTTTGCCGTACAATAATATGTTATATTATTATCAATCACCTACTTCTCTGCACCCCGTATAGTGTACATTGGCCGTTCCGATATTGTTTAGCGTAGCATTAATGTTACATAACATTAATTTAATGCCTTTACACGTTCAGATTCCTCGAAAGGGTTAATTCATTAGTAAGTAGGTAAACTAATCGTTCGAGATGTATTTGGACTAATGGTGTATTTGCCTCCTATAGAGTGACTAATTGTCCGGCTCTGTTTTCACCTAAAATCGCCCGAAGAAACCGTGAATCGTGTCGGAGTAGATTGATTCCGCCCTCCTAATGATCCACTTTGGCCCTGGGCATTATTTATCATCACATCTAACTTTATTCTGGAGTCAACTGGCAATATGCTTAGTATAACTGAGTCTAGATAGAACCGTATTAATACAGTCTGTCATATTCAATTAATATTCAAGCGAACAGGGTCTAAATGAGGCGATACTTCAACTACGCTACGAGGCCAGGAAGCCGCTATTCATGTCATCGCGATTAAAAATGACTCCCTTTCCTACCAAATTATACATTGACACTTTACAAATCTCTCCTCATAACACTCATAAATCTAGAGAGGTCCCTTAAAAATCATTATAATTGCATTTCATTTTTTAATTACAAAAGCTGGCCGCATTAAACTGATTGAAAACTATAAATAAAGGCTCATTCATCCTTGAGCGTACCTCTTACAAGGGCACGCTTCATCATTTACCCTTTGATGTCAATTTGCAGGTCACTTTAGCCCAAACGTCATCGTACGCGGTTTTTGTGGCTAAGAATGAACTAGTATTAAAATCGAATTGTAAATTTGGAACAGTTTTTCTATTTAAATTGTCTGTTAGCCGATCACTTTCCTCATATATTTTCGCTTAATATAATAACATGATAAAAGTAATGATAATACCAGTATAATTAAAAGAATCATAAATTCTGAAAATTTAAATGAATTAAATGCGAG
Organism: Leptura quadrifasciata; assembly: GCA_963675555.1. Lineage (NCBI taxonomy): Eukaryota > Metazoa > Arthropoda > Insecta > Coleoptera > Cerambycidae > Leptura > Leptura quadrifasciata. The sequence continues at coordinate 1,235,322 of OY776682.1, read as the reverse complement.
GACTACAAAAATAAAATGGAATTATTTAACTCAATTTGATATATGCACTGCATTTGCCTTGTTTCTGGATGACTTAATATGGTGTTTCAATATTTCATGTTCACTTGTAAATGTATATATAAAAAATAAAATGAGAACTAAAAAATAAAGAATTATGTTTAAATATTATTGACAAAAAAATGTATTTTATTGTAAAAAGCGTTAGGTGCTTGATATCAATTGTCCTAAATATTTTATTGATAGCTATTGATAAAAGCAAAATTATAAAAATATAGCAAAAAGCACCCCACGCTTTTTACAATAAAATGAATTGTTTTTTGTCAATAATATTTAAACATTATTTTTTATTTTTTAGTTCGGTTTGTTATTAAAGCGTGTGTTTTAAGTTTTTTAAACTATAATTTATAAAATATATAATATTAACAGAGGCGCCTCCGACAAAATCTCGACAATAAATTAGTAATTTTTTTATTTTATTTTATCCTGATAACCTTGGTGAGGGCATTAAGACAAAGTTGTCAAATTATTGTATTGTCATCGGCACTTGATAAGTATGCAAAGTTTCAGTTTAATCTGACGTTTTGAAGTGGGTGAGAATCACGTTCAAAGATTCCGTTACATACAAACAAACAAACATACAGGTGAAGCTAATAAAAGCGGGTTAAAAAGCTTTAACAACAATAAATGCTGAATAACGGGATGACATAATTAAACAAGGTCAAGCTTCAAGGTCATGTTTAGGGAAATTAAATCAGGTACCAGCAATACTGATATAGATGAGTACAAATGTAAAAAAAAATGAACACAAAAGAAATATAAAAAAGCACAGCAACATTATTACAGCAACAAAATAAATAATGCGGTAAATAAATCCAAAGAAACTTGGAATATTGTAAAGTCTAAACTGGGAAAATACAAATCTTCTAATAAATCCATTACCTTAAACATATACGATGATGGAACAAGATCAAATACTTTTGCTTCACATTTTGTCCAGTTTGCGACCAATAATGCAGAAAATCACTTAGAATATAATTTGTCGCTACCATGCACTCTCTCCAAATATCAAACAAATTCATTATATTTCTATGAAGTATCAAAAGATGAACTTCTTGGTGTAGGCAATGAACTAAAGAATAAGTAATCAGTAGGACAGCACAAGTCATTAAAAATATCTCGAAGAATATCATTGACATCTATATTAATAAAACAGTCATAGAAGCTTATTTCCCTGAGAAACTTCAAATTGCCATAGTAATGCCTATTCGTAAAAAGGCCAGGAAGATGACATTGAAAATTACAGGCAAATATCACTGCTTAGAGTTATCTCTAAGATTATAGAGAAAATTACTTGCAACAGGCGGAACGGAAATATATTGTGTCTAATCTAATTTGATCTTTCTGAAGGCTCTGATTCTGTAAACAGTCCTTCCTTATTTAGTAAATTGGAAAATACATATATAAGAGCCAACATTCTTGATCCAATAAAGTCTTTTATGGATGACAGAACCCTAACGGTTAAATATAGTGAAGCTTACTCTGCCCCACAAGCTATTACTCTGGCAGTACCTCAGGGATCTATCCTGGGACCTCTATTATTTTCCATTTACATCAAGGGACTCTCAATTATGTATGCAGATGATACTATTGTGTGTATATCTGCACCTAGTACTGATGAGCTTAGTTATGACATTAAAACAACTGTAGATGAGATGAGTGCCTGTGTGATCGAAATAAATTGATATTAAATAGGGATAAAACAGAATTCATAGATTTTAAACTTAGAAGAAATATACACTTTGTAGTATCCCATTAAGTGAAAGCACAACATTGTTATGCACATGTATCGACAGCACACTGTCTTGGGAACAGCATATCGACTATGTTTGCAATAAATTAAATAAATCTTATTTCGCAATTTATCAATTAAAAAATATACGCAGTGAAGACGGCGAATGTATATTATGCTTTGGCTTATTCGTATTTAACCCAAAATATACATCTTTGGGGAAAATTCAGTGGAATATCCAGAGTATGATTGTTACAAATACGATTAATAAGATTGACATATAAACTAAAGTATAGAGAAAGCTGTAGAAACACTTCTGTTTCCAGGAAAATACTAACTGTAGCATGTGTCTATGTATACAAGTGTCTGATTCACGAATCTGCATGATTTTCATGTTCTGTCTGAGAATCACAGATATAATAAAAGATAAGGGAACTTATTATCTATTCCTCAGCATAGGACTTTGACTTTTAAAGAGTAAAGAGATTTTAAAACGCAAACATTTCTATTTTCTCAACCTGTTCGTTCATAAATTTTTAAAATATTTAAAACATATTTTATATTTCAAGTCTGCATATTAATATTTAATTTATTTATAACCAATCTTTTTAAAATGCAAATTTTCTTACCAAATCTCCCATATTCTTCAACTAATAACCGGAATTTTTTCACGAAGAATTTCCCACAATAATTCAAGCAGTATAGAGGTTTCTAGTGGCAATTCGACGAGGAAAATAACAATAAATATGTAGTTTATCGCAGTAAATTTAACCTTTAAGGATTTGTTGAACATTACAGTTAATTAGAATTAATTGAATTGATGTAAATTTAATTTCATATTACTGTAATACATAGTCGACATACTTTTAGCTATATCGTGAAACTTGAACGTCGATCAATTTGGAAGGGAATTTGTACATAAGCTGGCAAATATTTGTGCTGGCCAGAGGCAAAAAAATTCGCTTTATTTGAGATGTGATTGATGACGGTAGTTGTTACAAGACACAATGGATGTTTGTACGTATTTGTAACGTTTCATTTAACATTAAAAAAGTGCTGTAAACAGAAGCTATCTAATCTAAAGTGCTGTATTAATAGAATCTAAACAAACGCAGGGCTGGTTGGATTCCCTCATATGATCCAGTCTTTACCTTGAAAGCGGTTCATGAATAATTCATTTATCTAGATCTCAATTCACTTTGAATATGTGCTGCCACATACATGTTGTATGATATGTATATACACTCGTATCCGAGATTGCTTCATGGTTGAATTGGCTGACGAGGCTTAAGGCGAATTGGATAAGTGACAGCGCCAGGCTACCCAAAGCGATCTGCTCACAAACAGGACCTTTCGTCCTTCCTGTCCTTTGCCTCGCTTACTGCTGGACACTACGTGCTGAATAATCAATAATTAATCGTACAAACAGGACACGGTTATCACTCAATGTTCTCCTCCCTCTGCCTCTCTATATATATATATGCCTCGAGCTTTAGTGTCATTTGAACGTACGATCATTTATTCAAAGGAACTCATTATTTCGAGTTGTTTTCACCAATCAAATCATTGAATAAATCTACGCGAGCAAATAGTCAATTATAAAAATATACACGTCTTTAATGGTCCTTGTACTAGTTCTAAATCTAAAGCTCTATGCGAGCCTGACCAGCCTGTTATACGTATACTGTGCATTTAAATAAAATCTATCTACAATAAACAAATTTGGATATAGACGAAAATCATGGAGTGAGTGACATCTACATTTTGACAATATAACCTTATGTAATAATAATAATAATAAAAAATTGCCTTTATTTTTTTAAATTATACATTTTAAAAAACGGCGGAGTTCAGACAATGCTGCTCTTTCAGTCAACCGTATAGTTACAAAACATTAATAATTTAATAAACATGATACCATAAAAAAAAAGTAACTAGGTGGCACTAAATAAATTAAGGATTCACTAATGACCCTGAATTCTACCAACAACAATAATAAATAAATAAAACATAACAATAACAAATAATAATAATAACAAAGCATTTTCATTGATTTAATAAAAATTGTTTGTTTTTAGGTTTGAATGATTTAACTGAATTCTGTTTTAGATTACCTGGAACAGAGTTGTACAGAGATGGGGCAGAATAAGAAAATGACTTCTGAAACCTTGTAGAAGAATTTTGTGGGACTATTAGCATATTTGTATATCTGAGATTTCTATTATGAACCAAGGATCTAGGGACAAGTAATTCCCTAATATATAGAGGACAATTAGTAGTAATAATTTTATGCGTAAAACATGCAAGTTGATGTTGCTTACGTGTGACCATATTCAACCAGTTAATTCTTTTTAAATAAGGAGAAACATGCTCTCTTCTAGAAAGACTAAAAATAAAACGAATACATGTATTTTGTACCTTCTGTATTCTGTAAGAGGTTGTCGCATCCAGACAAGGGCCGTAAACAACATCACAATAGTTCAAATGTGATAGAATCATAGAAGAGAATCGCACAACATAATTTTTAATTTTTGATTTAAAAAATACCGATGATTATATAGATTCTTTCAGGTACAAAATGTTTTTTTCATTACCAAATTAATATGAGCATAAAATCTTAATTTAAAGTCTACTTTAGATTTTTAAACTGATCATAATAAGATAACACCTGCTGTCCCTCCAAGAAATTTGCGTTATTTAAAATAAGTTTCATATTGGCGTCATTTTCGCAAACTATAACTGCAGATTTTTTGGCATTGATGGTTAGGCAGTGCTTACATGAAATATCAAGAAGGTATCTGATATCTTCATTCATGTTATGTACTGCCTCCATATAGTCTTCTGAGCTGAAGGCTATCGTCTGCATAGAAATGGGATATACATTTTTTTAATAATTTTAACGAAATCCGCAGTATATATTAAATATAGAAGAGGCCCTAATATTGATCCTTGCAGTACAACAGCGTCCAACACCTTCAGACCAGATTCTAAGTTATGACCGGTTAATACTTTTTGCTTCCTTTCATTTCTCATTCATGATATTAAGAGCATTACGAGTAAATCCAAAGAATTTTAATTTCGCTAGTAACAAAACATGATTGAGAGTATCAAAAGCCTTTGAATAATCTAACATTACGTATATATTATATATATATATATATATATATATATATGAAGTGCTATTGTACTTCCGGGTGTTCTCCCGCGTCGATGGTCGACTCCTCCAAGAGTCACGGTTGTCTAAACGACGTTTCGGCAGAATTTCATCAGCCATCTTCAGGTTCTTACTTACTGAAAGTTGCCTACTGCTGCTCCTCGTTGTTTGTACGAGTTCAGTTCTATTTTGTTTAATGTTTTAAATGCTTACATGGCTAATGTCAAAACTTTGTTGTTCACTACTCAATTTGTCAATTCAGAAATTGCAGCGCCATCTATTGATGAGTGATTTTCTCTTAAACTGATTTTTGAAAAAATGCAAAACATATCAAAAAGAAATAATATAGGGACGCATTTTCTTATGAAATAGACCTAGGGTTAGTTTCTCCCTCTCACCCTCAGAGCCACACCAAACTTTTCCTTAAGTCGCCGAGTTAACTCCTTAAAGAATGCGGAAATTTTAATTTTGTGCTACAATACAAACAAAAAACTCATCAATTTATGTTGGAAACTGCTCTATCGAGAACACACATTAATCTACATGAACATGTCATGAAGCATATCTCCAATTAAAATCGAGAATGATCACGACGCGCTAGATTTTCGAGTGCTCTTCCATCTTACTAGTCTATTTACAAGATTGGAGGATTACACAGTCAATGCTATTTCCGAACAAAATTCTCAACAATAAAATCGACTATCCACAGATCCTACAGCAGATGTGCCTAAAATTGAAGATCCTAATACTAGTATTAGTTTATCTTACCAAGCCGAAGAATGATAAAATAATTTTAGTTTAGGATGAATAATCTTTATTTCTTCTCCAGTTTTTAAAACATAACAAATTTACCCCTTTCAAACTTTTTTTAACGTCTCAATAGGCTCAAATGGGAATTCTAAAGCGTTTCAATAAATCAATGACCAGAGAATTTAGGCAAATATAATGTTAAGTTTGATGCTCTCTCCCGTACACTATAAAATGAATATATTAAGAGTATTTAACAGTTGTTTTCTCAGTGGGATTTCATGTAAATAAGCATAATGCAAAAGGGAACGAAAACAAAAAGTCATCAAATATATAGTGTCCAACAACTAAAGGCAATTGCCGATCTTTAGTCTCGACACGTGCAGATACGTGCGTCGCTGAACGGCTACCGCTCTACGCCGCAGGCAGCGCTTAACAAGACCCTCTACCTCTGAAGGCTTGCTACTATAACGAAAAACGAAAACTTCGCCAAAGGCACAGCACAGCAGTAGCTACTGATTACCCGCTACCCACTACGCGTTTCTCGACACCCGACCACTTGTGTCGCGCTTATTGAATGATTGGATACGGCCCCGGGTACTGTTTTAATGGTAGATGGCTTGCTTGGAATTCGTCAGATGTCTTATAACAAGTACTTTTTCCTTTATATCTCAGATTTTCGCTGCGGGCTGTGACAGATTGGTATGGTCATTTCTTACATCACAATCCTCACTGTCGACAAGGTTGAAAATAATAAGTACTCGAAAAGGGAAAACCAGACTAACGATTGTTATATTTTTAAACACATTCCAAACAAGCTTTATCTAAACTCTCGTGCTATAGTTTTCGATATATAAAATTCACATTTTAAGAAAACTTGAAGAGAAAATTATAGTGACTAGAATGCACTGAAAACGGACAGCGACGTAAAATTTTATCGTAATCAAAATTTTGAGATACAATTGCAACCCCAATGTTGTTCGATTCAAGATAAAATTAAATAATTCTTATTGGCCGACCCGTTAAGGCAGCGCATTAATTTAAATTTGACCCAAATTTTAAGTGAGTCACTTCTAATTTCTGTAATTAGGTAGCTAAAGCTCACTCTTCTGAAACTAATTTTATCTGTTCATCTATTTTTTTAAATAAAAATAACATAGTTTTACCAGCTGTTATGTCAACTGCAGAAAACGTAATAACCGTTTATTTTATTCATCTCAAGTTGAGTTTATTATGCCATTGAATACCGTATGCTTATAGGAGGAAACCGCAGAAAATTTTTAAACACTTAATTGTTTGCGTTAACTTCCTAGGTAGAACGTAATTAATTTTCTCTCCCAATGTATATTTTAATTGATTTCAACAAAGTATTCGAAGGAGTTCGGTTTAGAGTATACACTGCTTGCAAATGGCAGTTTATATAGTCATGTCAATTATTAATAATACTTCCTTGTGCATATTTCAAAAAATTCTTTAAAAAAATATTCTCAAATCCTGTGCTATTTCTGTAAAAAAATATCGTGTTTCCTGAAAGGGAAGCCAGGTAAACGTTTTGTTTTTAAGTTCAAGTCATAACGATCCATGAACGACGAGGAAAAACTATGATAAAATGATTAAAATAATAATAAAAGAATATGTCAAAAATGAATTAGAATGCCACTAGAACAGCGCAGTAAATTGAGCCTCTAAATTTTTTTTGATATTAGCCACCCCCTCTATCATCCCCATTGCCACCCCCACCCTATTATTAAAGGGAGTAAAATATTACATTGGTATTTATGTGTATAAGACTTGGATATAAAATCTGGTTGTGGAAGTAGTGATTCCTTGGGCAACGGTTTTTTCTTTATTAGTTCAACAAATTTTTGAATTCAATACAGTTAATACAATTCACTAGAAAGATTAGTATTAAAATAGAATAAACAAGTATTAGTCTTTTTCGATGAAATTAAAATTTACCGGAGGAATTATTTTTCGTTAAAAAATGAGCTTATATTTTTATATTAGCTCATGGCAATATTTTAGTACCGTAAAGAAACAAAGAAACTGTACATTTCCCATCACGAAATAAAGAATCACTACGTCCACATCCAGATTTTGTATCCAAGTCTTATACACACTAAATACCAATGTAATATTTTACTCCCTTTAATAATAGGGTGGGGGTGGTAGAGGGGATGACCAATGCCAAAATAAATTTTAGAGGCCCTTGGTTCTCGCTTACAAACTAAATCCCAATTTAATTTTTTACTCCCTTTAGTAATAGGGTGGGGGTGGCAATGGGGGTGGGATGGTAGAGGGTGTAACTAACGCCAAAAAAATTTTTTGAGATGTTTCTTTCTTGTATACACACTAAATCACATTTTAATTTTTTTACTCCCTTTCATAATAGTGTGAGGGTGATAATGTGCCAAAAAACATTTCGAGACCTTGACTTTTCGCACATGCCTTAAATTGCAATTTTACGAACTCTTACCTGCTTATTTACCCCCGAACCATTCAACGGAATTAGATCAAAATATAATCTAGTTCCAGATCTTGTTATAATACATAAGTTTACCAAATTTCAAATCAATATCATAAACGGTTCCAGAGTAAACGTGCGCACAAAAAAGTTACAGACCAACAGACAGGCAGAAATGTTTTTTCGCTAAAATTTTGACGTTTCATGACATTTTAACCTATTTCAACAAAGAAAATATAAATAAAAATAAAATAAATAAAAAAAATATATATATATATATATATATTTTTGCGTTACTATACTTCCACTGGACGTGGAAGTAAAATACGTTTATTCAATACGTAAATATGCTATACACTATACTATATTTTAATGGAGATACGATGTAAATAAATTTTCCTTTACAGTCATAACAGATATCTTTCAAAATTTCAATATATTGCCGGACAGCAATGACAAATTACCAAAACTATACTGAAATCTGGGACATTATTGCCTAAGAAAATGTGTTAATAATATACGTATTATTAACGATAGAATATCGTATAAAACTGACGTAATTTTGACGATTATTTTTTCAAGATGTTTACCGGGAGATTGTTGTTTTCAGGCTGAATCTATGACATCGAACTAAGTGTATGAAAGTTAGGTCAAATGCATCCTTAGAGAGAGAGTTAGCCGGTTCTTAATGCTCTTGGGGCAAAGAATTTTTTTACAGAGCATTGGGTAGATCAATACAGATATTTTATGAAAATGTCAGCAAAGGTGTAGTTAACAGACACAGGCAGAAAGAAGTAGCTCACAACTTTGGTGGTGAAAGGATTTGCTTCTAAGAAGTATTAAGATACGTTCGATATTCTTTTGTTCTTGTCCGAAATTCATTTAAATTGTCGCATATAAATAACAACCGAAATGTGGCTGTTGGGTACGAACAAATTTTTTAGTGAAATTTGCCGGGCAGTGTATATCTTTATTGAGAGTAAGAGATAATCATTTCGAGAAGGCATCAAAATTGTTATATGCATTTTGCGGTATTTATGGTTTAAAGAAATGGAGCCGCAATCTCGTTATTTTTTATGGCAAGTCAGACAATCATGTTTGGTATGTAACATGTCCGAATATACCTCCATAATTCGTAGTTATTAAGACATAGTGGTAATAATAAGGTTCGGTTTATAGGTAAAGTTAATTGCGAATGCCGTGTCCCGGAGAGTTAAGAGGTCCTTAAAGAGTGACTGTATCAGCGGGAGGCCTTTATACTGCGTGTATGAGCGTCTTTATAGGGCCATGCAATTAGAATTGATTGTTGTAGGTGATTTTAATAGCGCATAACAACAGTGCGACATAAACCCGATTATTGGGGGTTACGGAATTTATGGAAAACGGGTTACAGGGGTCGACTTACATTTCATTTTACATTGTTCGCGATAATTTATTTTGTGAAAATATTTTACGGCATAAATGATACTCATTCGAATCGTCACAGTTTCAAAATTGGTGCAACAAATTAAATTTCATTTCGATGTACCTAACTGTTCTCAAGAACTGCTAGTGAATTTTATTGTTATTTTCTTATTGACAGGCCTGAACATTTTTGGACCCGAATTTTACAACGCACTGTGGTTGCTCAAAAACACCATTTTCCAGGCAGTTTTAAATATGTTAAGACATAGATGGCGCTACATTACGAAGAATTTTTTGGATGACAGGAATTTAGAAATGTTATCTAGTTAAAGAGAATTTAATTCCAACATAGATAACATTTCTAAGTTCTGTCACCCCAAAAATTCTTTGTAGCGCAGCGCCTTCTACCCCTTAACATATTATAAATTTGCATTCAAAACTAAAGCCTTTCATATGTTCTAGCAATGGGCTCAGAATATCTCTAGTAGTTTCCGAAATATTTAACCTGGGAGTTTTTTTTTCATACCGTGCAAAAAACGACTTAATGATGTTAGATTTAACACATCGTTTATGGACTTTTATATGACAAACCTGGAAATAAAATACCCGAATATTTAAAAAAATATACGAGGAATTCTCAAAACACCCACTTGGTCAAAGATTTTTGCATTGGGTCGCTAAATTATCGACATTTTTTTGGCGCAACTGCTGCATTTTTTACAAAAACCCATATTTGTGTCACCGTCGGTGGATATTCATGAAATTAGTAGCAAGTGTAACGCATTCATCTGAATTATGAAACGTGATTGTGACGTATAATGTAAATAATGAATTGGGTCGATTAGGCCCTTTGATAATCAAGTCGGAATAGAAATTGTGTTGGGAATAAGTGAAGGAATCCAATTTAAATTAAAGAAGCTAATGTAATAATTATTTTTAAAGCAATCAGACAATTAAGATGGGGGAAGAAGAAACAGAGATCACATTGCTGTAATTTAAATGAAATGACAGAGCAGTTGCAAGTCAATGCAATTACGGAATGGAATAAATTTAGAATATGTGTTTTGATAGAAGTGTTGCAGGGCCGAGAGTCAACTGACGAACAATCCATCATTCAGCCGACACAACGGGAATGGCACCACTGCAAATCTTGACAAATCGTTTTCGATATGAATACAGAATACATAATAACAGTACCAAAATTCCTACTGCAGCATAAATACATTTTCCATTAATGCGATTTTTAAAATAATATCCCGATGACCGTGTAATTCTAGATGAAATATTAATGAGGCTGAAAACAGTTGACGACAAAATATAATCTGTCAAAGATGATGACCCTAGCGAGTTATTCGACTTTAAAAAGATAAGCGGATTTGTTGAACTGAATAAATTAAACGCTCAATTAGATTTCAATAGCAAGGTGTGCATTGATAATTAAATTAATGATATAATATAAACCAGCTTAAAACATATTCTTTCGCCTTTTCATGAGGGATTTTGCAACAATGTAATATTCAAATTTTAAAATTAATTAAGCGCACTGCTACTGGTATAGCATTTAAGTATACAGGGTGTCCCGCAAATAATGGATAATCCTGAACATAGGCTAGACTAAAACCTATCAGAATATCACAACCCTACGGTTTTCGAGATATGGGCACTTTTTTGAAATTTTGACAATTTCTACTCTAGGATAGTATTTTGCGTGCCACTGCCACAAAGTAAGAATTATTCATTCTGTTTTTTGGTGAGTATTGTGGAAGAGTTGTGCTATCAAACGTGTATAAGAGTTTTTGGATAACGCCGACAGTATTCTCAAAAAAAATGTTTTTCTTAAATTTCGGTTCCACCAAGAAGAAGCATTAGCATTTTGATGGCAATATGCAATGATTACACTTAACGCGCCAGACTTGTAACTTGTAATTCAGCGCTCGGCGGGGCACATAGCCCAGAGAGTAGCTGTTGGTTGCAGTCTGGTTACGTTCCTTATAGTAAAATAAGGATTTTATAGAGGAATTTGCGACTAAAAATATTATGTTTAATATTCCGCCCTCTAAAAGCACATTTGAACTATGCTAAGCCCAGTCAGGCTATTTATTTTTCGATTGCAACAGACACTGGACCGCTAGATGGCGCCTGCTGACTATTTTACATGTCGTTATTGTAAAAATACCGGGATGTACCAAATAGTTAAAGGATCCTCGTGCCGGTCGTCACATGCCTACCTTGCACTGATGAGAGCCAACAGCTCGAAACTGCAGTTTGCAAGTGGTGTGTGACGGCTGGCAAGAGAGCTCCTTTAAGTAGGATCAGTCTTTCGACTGGTGTTTGTTGCAATTGAAGCATTAGCGTTTTGATGGTAATATGCAATTATTACACTTAACGCGCCAGACTTGTAACTTGTAATTCAGCGCTCGGCAGGGCACATAGCCCGGAGAGTAGCTGTTGGTTGCAGTCTGGTTACGTTCCTTATAGTAAAATAAGGATTTTATAGAGGAGTTTGTTGGAATATGTTTTAACATGTCATTTTGTACGTCTGGAGTTCTGAAATTATTTAAATTCTTTGAGATCTGGCCATAATGTTTACATAAGCTTTGTGCTTTGCGCAACTTTGGTTACCGATTCAGACTTTGTTTTTTGTCGATAATAACGGCTTGGCATTTCTTTGAACATATTATAACTTGTGGAGAACCATAATGCCTCGTATCCAGTACACACAATGTGAGTATGCCAATTGCCAATATGCATTCAATTTACGGCCTATGTCGAGGCAACGCCAGTACATCCGCTGTGCGTTGTCGGTAAAGGTACCCGAAAGCACGCCACCCTGACTGTTGTGTGTTTATTAGAGTGTATAACGCATACTGCGATGGAAATATTTCTTAGTACTCGTGGTATTGGACGTGCCAGTGAAGGAACACCTCGTCAATATTTCGACGACGAAGTGCTTGATGAAATTATCGACAATCCATCTACTTCTGTGCGTACCATATTAGGATGCACTGGCGTATCTAAAATAACGGTGCATAGGATTCTAAAACGGTACCAACTCCATCCGTTCCTTGTACAACGTGTGCAAACTCTACTACCCATAGATTATTCCTTGAGAATGGAATTTTGCCGGCGAACGCTGCGTCTAGACTTTTTTAATAAAATTTTATGGTCTGACGAATCATCGTATAGAAGAGATGGCTTTGTAAATTTACATAATCTGCATAGCTGGCAGTTGGAAAATCCCCAATTGATGAGGGAAGATTGGTCACAATACCAATTTAAAGTAAATTTGTGGACAGGCATCCTAAATGGACAACTGGTAGGCCCATTCGAATTGCCACCAACATTAACGTCCGACAATTATTTGAAATTCCTTCAAAATGACCCACCGATCTTACTAGAGCCTTACTGCCTTTTTCCCTCGGAAGGACAATGTGGCTACAGAACGACGGATGCCTTGCACATTATGGAAGAGAGGTGAGAGCATACCAAAATTTGAAATATCCGGGAAATGAATCGGTCGCTTAGCTCCAATTCTGTGGCCACCCAGGTCACCAGACCCATATCCTTTAGATTTTTTTACTGGGGATGCATAAAGGACAAGGTGTACTTCCAACCTGTTCAATCCTTAAACGAATTGCATGAGCGCATCAGAGTTGCCGATTCGGATCCGGATATTCACGCAATTTAAAACATTCCTTTATTAAAAGGTGCAGGGCCGCAGGGCTAGAGGAAAGCAATTCGAAAATTTATTATAAGTTGTTTGAATATTTCTTTTTAATAATGTTTAATAAATGCAGTTGAAATAACTTTTCATATTATTTCGATCTTTCTTCATCCTCGTCCCTCGAATTTTAATAATAACAATAATTCGGCCATAAATAGAATGCATATTAACATACCCATTGTGGTTTTCAACAAGTTCCAATAAACCCAAAGAAATTAATTTATTAAAGTTATTATCGACAAAAAACAAAGTCTGAATCGGTAACCAAACAGAGTCCAAGTCCAGGGCACAAAATTTATGTAAACGTTACAGCCAGATCTCAAAGAATTTAAATAAGTTCAGAAGAACGACAGGTAGCTGCTAACGCCACACGTACAAAATGACATGTGTCGAATACCGACGAATGCTTTGGCCAAGGAATACAATTAAAAGCGAGGCTTACTTATTAAAAATTTCAACTGATAATTTTAGCTCATCCGCCATTCAAACAGCTGTATCTTTTTTCTAACAGGACAACTCAGAATTTTTATACCATTTTAAAATTTTAATTTTTTTAAGATAAGTGGCAAGTATCGCTTGGCACTTTTCTTTACATCATCGAAGGTCATAGTCAGCATACGGAATCTTGGTAGAACAAAAATTTAAGAAAAACATTTTTTCTCAGAATACCCTCAGTGTTATCCAAAAACTCCTAAACACGTTTGATAGCACAACTGTTCTAGAATACTCACCAAAAAACAGAATGAGAAAATTCTTACTTTGTGACAGTGACATGCAAAACACTGTCCTAGAATAGAAATTGTCAAAATTTTAAAAAAGTGCCCATATCTGGTTTTAAATAAGATCAAGTTGTGATATTCTGATACGTTTTTGCCTGGCCTATTACCATTTTCAGGATTATCCATTATTTACGAGACATCCTGTATACACGGAGCATCTCAGTTGGCTCATGACTACTCTAGTAAAGTTGACAATATGCAGCCATAATTTGGCGGCATAAGTTGGCAATAAATTTAAATAAAAATCGACTTACCTGTGAGTAACGCGAAATTTCTTGCGCCGTAAAATCGCTTCCGAAAATGGCATAATGTGACAAGTCGAGAAAAGTACGTGGAAATGATTTCAGGTGTTACAGCAGTAAATTTTTAAATGTTCATTGCACTCCCGCCGAGACCGAGTGGTCCTCTAGATTTGCTTCTTCAGATGCTGATGACTTCTAGGAACCATGTCATATTGATATACTCGAATTAAGTCCGCCGAGGCGGGATTGCAATTTATGGTTCGCCAGATCATTATCCATGATGAGACCATAAAACGTCTATTTTGACCACCCATATACGGATATAAATTAGGAAATTCTTCACTTCTCAAGCCCCATGCTGCACACCTGAAACGAAAAATAAAAGTAACCGTCAGCAGAGACATCGTAAATGTCACACAATAAGCTAGGTACAATAATTACACCAGTAGCAAGATCAATATATTTTTTGCATCTGCGGAACGTTTTCGCATATTTTTAATACGCGATAACGTAGCCTAACGACGTCCTCAGTAGAGACTTGACCTTGATATACTAGATATAAAATTTTTCAGGTCAGTTTCCTTTTAACCAACCCATATTTTTTTTTAGTTGACCATAGTTTTTTATAGTTGTATTAATATATTATAAAAATAAAATCGACCATTGCAAAAATGGGCCAAAAAAAAATGTGGGATGCATTAAAACTAAGCTAAATTAAAGGCGCAGTTACACGGCGCGGCGCGTGATTAAGCGAGCCACGAAAGAAGCGCGGTCTGACATAGGCGGCTCGCGGCTTAGGAGACTTGGCTCGCGTCTTCCATCGAGGTGTCGGTAAAGTTTGGCGAGTCAAAGCAGTTAATTAGACGGCGCGTGCTAGGCTCGTATAGGATCGCCTTTCCGCGAGCCTCTTCTGTGCCGCCAGCTGCAGTTCAGAATCATAAATATTGTCAACTATGACGTGCCTACAGAGGAAACTATTGAATTTATCGAAGCATTGAAACACTTATTCGACAGAAATTTTCGAAATATCCTGACGGCTCTTTTGGAAAATATGCGAGCATATCCGCTCCATTGTACCTGTATTTTTTGCATCGAAATAAATTACAATTCTAGTTTTATTCACCACCTCTTTTACATTTTTTTTACTTTTTTTGTACTAATACACAAGTACTAACTAAGCACACAGTAGCAGCTCCAACTATAATCTACTTATTTGCATTCATTTCCATCGACTGATCTTCCATGCAGTTTTTACGAGCCTACGAGCCACAAACCCACACGAAATCACGCACCGTTTTGCCATCTCTGGATCACTTATAGGCGAACCAAAACGAATCACGAGCTGGATTCGTGGCTCGGCGAACTACGCGCCGTGAAACTGCACCTTAAGATCTTATTTACTATCTAAATTTATTTTTATTTATTTTGGAACGTGCTGCCGGATTTAATTTTCTTTTTTCTTTTCATTTTCATATTTTCAAGGCCTACTAAGGCCGAAATTTCAAGATCGACTATTAGCCGCCACGTTTGCCAGATCTAACACCTTTAGATTTATTGTGGGGAATTTTAAAAGAAAAAATTACCGCACGAGGCCACAAAATGTTGACGAATTCAGAGAAAGAATTGAACGAGTGTGCAGGGAAATAACACCACAACAATTAATGAGGACCCGTCAAAACGGCGTTATGAAAAATGCATAAGGTGTGAAGGAGGTTATATTGAGAACACAAAAATTTGAAATATTTTGTTAGATTTTTGTGTTATTTCATCCGTCTTTTGGCCGAATTTCCGTTTTCTCATTTGTTTATGTTATTTATTTAGTTTACTTCCACGTCCAGTGGTATAGTAACGCAAAAAATATATATATTTTTTTTGTTGAAATAGGCTTAAAATGTCATGAAACGTCAAAATTTTAAATTTGAGCGAAAAAAAAATCTGTCTGTCGGTCGACCTGTAACTTTTTTTGTGCGCACGTTTACTCTGGAACCGTTTATGATATTGACTTGAAATTTAGTACACTTATGTATTATAATGAGATCTGGAACTAGATTATATTTTGATCTAATACCGTTGAGGGGTGCGGAGGTAAATGGGGTAAATAAGGGTAAATAGGCAAAGCAAGCAGATAAGAGTCCATAAAATTTCAATTTAGGGCATGTACGAAAAGTCAAGGTCTCAAAATGTTTTTGGTATCAGCCATCCTTCCACTATCACCCCTTGAAAGGGAGTAAAAAAAAGAAAATGTGATTTAGTGTGTATACAAGAACGAAACGTCTGAAAAAATGTATTTGGCGTTAGCCACTCCCTCTACCATCCCCACCCTATTATTAAAGGGAGTAAAGAATTAAATTGAGATTTAGTGTGTCTAGGAGAACCAAAGGCTAATTTTGACATTAGCAATTCCCTCTACCACCCCCACCATATTGTTGAAGGGAGTAAAATGTTACATTGGGATTTAATATGTATAAGACTTGGATACAAAATCTGGACGTGGAAGTAGTGATTCCTTGGGCAGCGGTTTTAAATTAGTGTTGACTGTTGTTGTATTATATGATCTTATTCATGTTATTAATATACTAATTTTTCAACTATAACAGACTTTTATACAGGTCCAGTCGGAAATTGAAAAATTTTCAAAGCGAAGTAACAAACACCCTATATGAGGTATCGAGCTAAGATTTTACATGAGACTATTTGAGATAACTGCGAATCGAATACGCTCTCAAATTTTCCAATAAAAAAATACCTAATAGTCGATCTTGAAATTTCGACCCATTTAGGGGACCTTAGTAGGCCTTGAAAATATGAAAATGATTTTTTTATAAATGGTAAAATAAAAATATAATAAAATATTTTATTGCTGTCTATATTATATATTCTAGATAAGTAAATTTACATGTGTTAGGTGATATATCTTATACAAAACTGTAACCATACTGTATTGTATATTAGCCAATTTGTTAAATAAAGGTTTATATCTATGGACCTCTTATTTAGGAAGAAAGTTCATCTATTTTATGTTACTTTTTGATATCTTACTTTTTCGAATCTCTAACTAACGTCGAGTGATCGAGTTTCTTTTGTTTCTAACATTTTTTGACCATCATCAAACAATTCCTCAATTCTACTTAAAATATCGACCTGGCTTAATCACACAAGTGTCCCCTGATGTTTCGAAAATATTTTTATTATCTCCTATATAACTTTTAAAAAGTTTAGCTAAAAAAATCACGAGGATGTTTCCCAAACTATATTAAATACCTTAAAGGCATATTTGCTCATACGATAGATTGCGTTAGGTGTTCAATATTTCTGAACATATTACGGCGATGATCAATTTCGATGGGCGGCGATAATAAAGGAGAGCATCGTTATTTAAATCCACAATCTCCCTGTAGAAATGCAAATGACGAGCGCAGTAAACACGGATTACTAGATGTGAACAAATCCCACTACTAAGGCGTAAATTATGTCAGCGAACAATCATGTGGTACTTAGGCCATTTCGGTAGATTAACATGCAAGGAGCTTCTCTAACTTCGACAATGAGAACTTAACTTTACTACCTATTTCTCTGTAAATACGGTTACTACTCAACTCTGCCTTCATCTGGGGGATTGTACGTAAATGAAACAATGGCAACTCACATAAACACTGGCAGTTTTTATAAATACTCGGTAACTTTTCTTTAACAAACGGTTTATCAAGGTTCAATGTGATCCTGCAGACATATCCATAGTGTTTTAAGTATTATCTAACATACCAGCTTATATAAAACAAATTACATTGCCATAAGAGACCCTTATCGAACAAAACACTCTGCTAAGTTGCAATTTAATACTTTAATATTTTTTTCACTATTAAGATGTGATAATGTGCATAATCTTCGTTAAGTTCCCGAGCTCACTTTCTTCATGAAAGCAATCAACAACCATTAAACTGAATTAATAAAAGCGATAAAATATTACGAATGCATGTATGTTGGAACTAACGAATTGGCAAACTCCAGAAGAGATAATTTAGACGAGATGCCATAAAATATTTATGTGGTATCCATTTCATTGGCGCTGAGATTTATTTGAAGTAAATTTACTTTAAGTTTCGTACATAAAAAACAGGCGTCTCTCATTCGAATAAATACCTAGACACTCGGGATTTTTTATTTATTTTTCAGTCACATTTATGGAATGCCTCCTTTATTTTCGAGAATAATAAAGTATATGGCATTTATGTGACTGATTCCTATTTTATTAAAGTAGATCCACGCTTTTATTATGGTCGTTTCTCAAACCCCTAGCCCTGTAAAACTCGAGAGCAACAAAGAACTGTTCGATTTCACCGATTGATGCTTAATGGGACTTATTCGCATATACGGAGGTCTGGGTTACATTATTTGTATTTAATAACAAAAAAAATTAAACTATAAAACCCCCGTAGTAGCGGTTATGAAATTTGACAAAATGATTTTATTTTATTTTTTATTTACACTACCAACAGATCGTGCGACCCAATTTTAGAATAGGAGAAATATACAAAAAAAGAAAAAAATTACACTTAATTTAAAAAATTAAGAAAAAGGAAGAAGATTCTAAAAACTTTTATCCACAGATGTGAAAATCACCCCCAAAATAAAATGCTGTAAGTTATTCTAGAATAAAAATGGGCATAATAATATTTGATTGCTAGTTAAAACTGATGATAATTTTAAACACAGTTTTTCCTGTGACCATCCCAATTTAAAAACTGATTAATATACAGCGTGTCCCATTTTGCTTGAAACCATCCCCATAAAAAGTACATTTAATGTCCGATTTAGATAAAAAAAAATTTAATGTAGACCTTTGAAAAGCGCCACTGGGTTCAGAAACCCCCCCCTAACGTGTTTGTACCAAATTTCTGAATTTTTATTTCTCTTAGGAAAAATCCAAAAATACCACTTTTTCAACGAAATTTAGTACAAACACATTTGGGGGGGGGGATGTGGGGGGGGGTTGGATTGATTGAAATAAAAGAATCGCTAATAAAATTTCACCATTTTTTGACCCGAAAGAACATCAGAGTAAGCCACGCTATTATGTTTTGTAAAATTTAATATAGCACAAAGATGTGCTTTTCAAAGATCTACATTTAAAAAATAATATATATCTAAATCGGACATTAAATAAACTTTTTATAGAGGCGATTCCAAGCAAAATGGGATACGCTGTATACACCTAAAAATGTTTCCGTATCTTACTATCTTAGGATGTTCCATCCATTTTAATTAAGTGGCTTTCAATTACTGGAGTATACCTTGAGTTAAATATTAACTCTTATATTGCTTAAACTACTCAAAAAAACATTAAAAATATTCTATGTAAAATATCATCATTTTTAGATGAACCTGAACTAAAAATAGAATTATCATCAGCGAACAAAGTTAAATTACTTTGATTAACTATATTTGCTAAATAATTAATCATAAAGGCCCAAGAAGCGGTCCTTGGGGTACACCCCATTCAGTATTTAGTTTATTTGACCTACAACCATGAATCTCAATAACTTGACTTCCTGGAGAAAGGTACGAACGAATCAAGCAGGAGTTCATGATGAATAAGGCCAAACACTTTACTCGGGTGTAAAAACATATCGTTACATTTATTTTTATTACTCATACTTTCATGAAGATACATTAAGAAATTAACTACTGTTGATTTTGTACATTCATCTTTTTGAAACCAAATTGACAAATTGACGTATGCTAAATTTTGAAAGAAAGTTAGTAATTCTATTGGAAATAACCTTTTCCAAAATTTTGGACAAAGTGCATAATAAGGAAATAAGCCTATAACTATCCACTTCACTTCTGGCTAATTTATTAATCGATAAGTTGACTAAATAAGTTATTGGCTTTACAAAAAAATCAATTTACTTCTCTAAATTTGACGAAACATTATCAAGTCGAATTTGACCTCTTCATTAAATTAATAATATTGAAAATTTCTTCTTCAGACGCTTTCTCTACATACAGCGTTGGATAATAAATGTTCATTGATGGTTTAGATTTATTGTCACTACCAGTTAGCTCATTATTTAAAGTATTAGAGTAGAGCAGTTTACAATAGAGAATAGAGAACATAATAGATTTAACTACTTTGGAATGTTTATAAAACGCTTGTTAAACATATTTGCTATTTTAAAAGGATCAGATTCACTCTAATTTCCTATTTTTATTTCATCGACATAATGTACCTTATGCGTGCTAATGTTGATACATATAATTTTCCAAGCTGCTTGATATTTATTGGTAGATTGATTGCAAATTTATCATTATACAGGGTGACGGCCAGGAACCGGATGTTTTTGGAACCCATAGTACGGAGCTTAGCGCGGTTAGAGAAGGACAAATGCGATGTTATTGCCTTTATCATATTGTGCCATTTCAGTAACAATGGAGCAGTGGACAGTAGAGCATCGAATGTTTGCATACGACACGTTTATCCGAAATGGCTAGTCAGTGATAACTACACAGCGGCTTTTTCGCATTAATTTTAATATTAGTCGATGGGGAGCTGTTCTGTCTTGCAACATCGTCTTAAGATGGATCAATAATTTGAGAAAAACTGACAGCATAATAAAGAAAAAGTCACAAGGTCACATGCAATTGAGTTGAACATGAATCGGGAATCGGTCAGGAAAATCTTGCAGATGGATATAAAATTCCACCCCTACAAACTACAGACTGTTCAGAAATTAAAGGAAAGAGATTTTGAAACTCGTGGGATTTCGGTACAAGAATGCAAGTGATTTTAGAAGACAATAATTTAGGTCTGCAGCTTCTAATGAGCGACGAAGCTCATTTTGATTTAGATGGAGCATTAATAAACAGAATTTCAGGTACTGGGCTCCTGAAAATCCACGACATATCCATGAAAATCCTCTTCTGAATAAGTCACAGTGTGGTGTGCCATTGGCCCTACAGTCACCGTTAATTCTAACCGCTACTTTCAGATGATCCAAATTTTTTTATGCCAGAACGACGCAGAAAACTGATAAAGCCAAGGAATGTGTGGTTTCAGCAAGATGGTGCTACGGCACATACTGCCAACGCATCAATGAATGTTGTCCGCGACATGTTTTCAGGAAAACTCATTTCACGTTTTGGAGATGTGCCGTGGCCCCAGGGTCCCCAAGCTTGTCAATTTGCGATTTTTTTCTGTGGGGGTAATTGAAGAGTCGTGTATATGCTCATAAGTCCCGTAATTTGGACGACTTGAAGAATGTCATTCATCAGGAAATCGTGACTACTGATCAAGCGATGTTAGAGCGTGTTATGAACGCGTATACTTTCTTGATGCCAATAAAAACCTATTATTATTATTATTATTATTATTATTGAATCATCTACTTTCTCAGTGCTATTACTGGAGGTTCTTTAACCTATCCTCCGCGGTCTTGTAAGGATCAGGTTCGGTGGCCATCTGATGAGGAAAAATTCAACCCTCAGCTTTAAAAAATTTTCTTATAATGTGAGTTGTCTGGAGAATGGCTGCTTTCTGTATAAGGGATACTAAATAAGTTGGTAAATTTAATTTGGTTAAGTTCTCCGTTATATTGCTTGTTACCATTCCATCCGTCGATTATTTTGACTTGTTTCAACTTCCACAAGTGTTTCAGCTCCACTGCAAGATTTTCATATTTTGTTATTTTATGGCTTTCTGTTCTAGAAAAGTTTTGGTGAAAGGGACTGCGATGTCAATAATTGTTCCAACACCATTCTTTTTATCTATCAGGAGTATGTCAGGCCTATTATAATCTATTGTTCTGTCGGTTAGTATCGGCCTATCCCAGTAGAGCAAAGCTTCTGCAGACTCGAGCACAGGGGTTGGACTATATTTATAATAGGACGGCGGGTTATTCAATAGCTTAAATTTTTGGCCTAATTGTTGGTGAATAATTTTGGCCACAGCGTTATGATGACTTAAGTAGGCTAATGCAGGGCATCTCGCCGAGATATGTTCTATAGACTCCCCTGTGGTATTGCACTTTCTACACCGGTCTTCTTGGTTGCCTTTAAGGATGTGCTTCTCATAATTACGGGTCTTGATGACACCATCCTGAATTGCTCTCGTGAAGCCTTCGGTTTCAGGATGCAAGTAACCTTTTTTTAACCATAAGATTGAAGTGTATTTATCGATTTCGTTCCTTTCCAGGTTGCTTGGGTACTTGCCGTGTAACACTTTGCTCTTCCAAGACATTTTTTGTTGTAATCTTTTGACATATTCTTGATGTGGATCATGCAACCTTAGAGGTGGTAAGGAGTCATCAACTAAAGCTAACTGCTTGTATAGCGAGTTTTTCGATTTCTGAAAATAAGCCCCCAAACTATTTTCCTGGGATAAGCACAATTGTTAGATGTTCAGTAAACCTCTGCCTCCTTCCCTTTTTGGCAAGTAGAGTCTATCTACGGAGGAGTTAGGATGTAGCATACGAAACTTGGTCAGGAGGCATCTTGTTAATCTGTCGAGCTCTTGCAAATCTCTAGTAGACCATTTCAGAATACCGAAAGAATATGTAAGAATTATTATTATTGTTATTATTATTAATATTATTTTTACAAAAAACCAGTCACCCTACTCTGTGGCTCCGACCCTCACAGAGGGGAGCTGGTAATAAATACCAATAACCACTCCCCACGCCCGTGGGGTGAGTGACTACCGGGTCCGTGAATCGTGTGCCCTGAGTAGACGCAATGAACCGAGGATGACAGCCTTCTGCACGGCTAAGATCTCTGCCGAATCTCGGCATGCCGGTATGATCTTTAGTTCCAAAAGCAGCGTCTATCTCATTCCACCGAGGGCTCCTATAATCAGTACCACTATTTTAACAGAATGGCCTGGATAAAGCCTGCGGAGTTCGAAGAGCAAATCTCGATATTTTGTCCGTTTTTCCTCCTCTTTCAAGACAATGTTGCTCTCAGCGGGAGCCGAGAATTCCACGACATACATTGTCTTGAGTTGGTGGTCGAGGAGTACTATGTCAGGCTTGTTGGCTTGTATTTGCCTGACGGTGGGAAACGAGTAGTTCCAATAAATCACGAATATTTGTGCAGAATGATCTGAAATGCTCTCATGAAGAACGGAACAAGAAACATTTTTGCCAAAATTTGCACACATATAGTCAATAGTTTTTGCAGAATTTACAGTTATTCTAGTAGGTTCCTTTACTAAGTTTGTGATATTGTATGACAACATAGTATTTACAAGATCATTGTTTTGAACAGATTCCATTGAATAATAAATTTTCAAATTACCACAGAAAATTACTTTCACATCATGACTGAAACAAATGCTTTAACGACTTAAAATGTTATCTAGAGCTTATGTTTCTAATTTCTGATATGCCAATTTTCAATTGAGCATAGTACATATTACTTTTTGGAAAAACTCTGTATAAGATAAATCTTCAAAAATAATTTTACAATTTTGTGATGTATAATTAAGTTGGAACATTTAGGAAATAAATATGTTAATGAATTTGAGGAACTCAGAGCACTAGAAATATACTTGACTTATTGATCGAACTACCTTAAATTTGAGAATCAAATCTTTATCTTCCAATAAACTTCACAAAGGCAGTCAATGACTGGCATAAAACAGGCACTTATCAACATCTAGGTAAGAAATTACACTATTTGTTGAACCACTTAAATAGTAAAAAAGTTTTACGAGAAATTAAATTTTGTTTATAGTTTTTAATCAAATTAAAAGTTTGGCATTATCGAATCGTAAAATAGATTTAATTGAAATTTAACTTCTTAATGAAAGAGTCGACTAACATCAGTGGCCCATTTTACATTGAAAAATCCTTTAAGTCGATACGACATCATTATCGTTAAATTAAATTACAATTTATGACTGGTATATTATCATCAAACCCGATATGCTCTAGTCGGGAATATTTGGCACTTCTCATAACACTCAACAAATGTGAGACAGCTTTTAGAGTTTCCGCGTTTATATAATCTACTCCGGTAGATTTATTATTTTTTAAATCGCAAATTAAGTATTTGATTTCACTTCTATCTATTGGGAGCCAATATAATGACTGGTTGCTTTGGGATCTTTCAGGTGAAAATGTTGGGGCTTTTTTAATGTTGTTTGCTAATATTTTCCCTATTTCTGAAAAAGTTTTTAAAAATTGCTATCTGTTTAGTTTCATTTAATATTTCCCCATCTCTCTTTTTTATTGATTCGATGGTTTCTTTTTTTGATTTACTTCTTGTTATATTCTGTATTACTTTCCAAAGATTTTTAGAATCAGAGACATTTTTATTTATTTCATTTCTATAATAATTATTTTTTGTTTTATGTATTTAGAGCATTTAATTTATTTTTATACTTTTTATAATCAATTTTTAGTGCAATGTTATATGGATCTCTTTGTAGGTTTTGGCTATGAGATTTATTGTATGCGCTGGTTTTAGAAGGCCATTTGTTATCCAAGGAGTTTTTCTATAGCTTCTTTCTTGGTGTCAAAAATTGTCTCTCAGATTAAAAATTATAATTAATAATGTTCATATAAATACAATTTTTTATTTTTTGTGTTAAGTATTATTTGAAGTTTAAATAACGAAATAATTAATATAGTTTTGCTTCATCGTTCTCACGATGTCACAGAATCCCCCTCACGAATTTCAATTTAATTAAATTCATATGACCGCTATTATCTCATCAGAGCTAATCAATATTTTAATATATGCCGAAGAAAAGGTAAATCGTCACGACAGTGCTGTATTTAGCCCCGATTTCCCACGTTTATGTTCGGAGGGACGTTAGAAAATAATGTAAATTCGCCGCTGATGAACTGATGAAATTATTTGATAGAAATACCAAAAAACGCACACAAACGCATGCATCTCTATTATTCAATTAGTTGGAAGCGCTTCAAGTAACGAACCATGAAATATTATGCTGTGTGAATTTAACACATATCTGATTTAGGCATGGACGGTGCAGGGCTACATTTTTGAAGACACAATTTCAACATTTTTTAAATAAATATATAATATCAATCTATTTACTGCTACAATATAATTAATGTTCAACGGTAGCTCATTGGTTAGTGCGTCTAACTTGCTCTTTGAGTATACCTAGCGAAGTGGATTCGAGCCCCACCTACCACGAAGTAATTTTCAATTATAAGTTATCCCCACAAAAGTAATTCGAATCCCATTATAAACTGTAGGGCCCTCTCTCATTACTCAGGTAAATTTAGATCTCCTAGACTTTAGAGGCTTAAGGGGACGGTTAAAAACATTTACCAGAGGATCATCTACAATATTTTATTTGTGTTGTGGAATAGTTGGAGCAAATTTGTCTGATCGATAGCTGAGTGGGTTAAGGCGCGAGGTGGCAATCGCGATTAATCACACGGATATCGCACCACCGGGTTCGAATCCTGGCTCCGGCACTGGCACTTTCGGAGGAAATGGTTGTATGTCCGCGTTTTTTCAATGTGTAACCTCCTTCCGCACAAGCTCTGGCTTCTGGAATTGGGGGTTGTCTGATTTCTGTGGTGTTTATTTATTTAAGTAAATTTTAAACTCAATATTTAGGGTCATAATTGTGTAACCAGATCCCTTGTTGTAGGTGCAAATGTTACGTCAATATCTATTGAGGAACATGTCGGATTTAAAAAACTCGAATGCAACATCTAAATTCAATTGCCTTAGCCACAGGTAAAGCTAAATTTTAAATACTAATAGAACAGGCGGACGCACAGTCCCCAAGGTTGGAATTCATAAAATGATTAACTGAACGTTTGTGTGTCAGGAGATTTGTCTAACATATTCTTGGGTGGAAGTTCCAAAAGCGCTTCACGAGGTTCCTCATACTCGCCATGTGAGGTATGAGACTAAAATACCTCTATACATCTTTATTGAATTTACGCTTTTTACGAAGATGTGTTTATACTTTTTCACAAAGTAATTGTTTTAAAAGTCCTGAGAGTGCAAATCTCCCCTCTGCATTTAAAAGATGTGACTAACGCCCTATAACAAATTTACAGGTAGAGGATTTCTCAATTACAAAGAAGTGATCGAAGAAGACAGGACGGACGGCCGATGGATGGACTAATGTATGAAGAAAAACTCCATGCCATGGGAGAAAAGTTGCAAAACAAAGAAGCCTTTTATTTGTAACTTTTGGTGGCATAATATTTTACTGATGATATAGACTTATGCACAAAATATCACCAAAACTGTTGCAAAAAGACGCGAAATCGAAATGGATTTTATAAGGAAATACGCCCTTGTCCCGTTTAAGACGCCTATGTACTGGGGCATCCAAATTTACATAACCAGGTGAGCATCGACGGAAGTGGTCAATTACCAGCGGTGAATCATTCGCTGAATTATAGTACTATACCGTATTTGTGCATAAAGAAGCTATATTCAAATAATTCGTTTATCTATACAACCGGATAGTAAGCTGTTTGTTACCCCTATTTTAATTTTTACAACCATCACAGGTATATTTGCATAAGCAGAGTGATGCATGCGATAAAACATGAGATAAAAATGTTAACTTTGTTACAATTTCACCGGTGTCTTCTTCCATTGTAGGGTAGAACAGGATATCAAAACGTAAGAAGACAAACCAGAAATTACATCTAAAAATGGTGCAATGCTTATTTTCTTCAATATACACGGAGTTGATGCGGGGGGAAGAAGCTGGCAATTGTTTGTTGGCTTTTTAAAGCGATAACTAAGTACTAATTTTGCAGAACAAGTTTACGATCCTTTCTTAAAAAAAAAAAAAAAATAGACCAACAGCGAAAATCTACCGCAAAATAAAAAAAATTGATATATCGGGTAGCTCAGTCGATAGGGATCTTTTTCAAATGTGGTGAAGTGATATGGGATGAAACTTCCAATTGTGTGATGTAAAGAACATTTATCCCATTTTTTGTGAGCTATTTCAGTAAAAAGAAATTTGAAATCAATAGCCTACTTTGTGAGATAATCACAAAAATCTGAAAAATAGGAAAACCACAAACGGTTATAGCTTCCTTATTTGAGAAGATACGAAAAAAGTCAAAAGAATAAAAGTTGACGGCAAAGACAATAAGAATATTAATGTGTATCAAAAAATTCGAAAAACGCAGTTGAGTTTAACATACGCACTTGTACAAAAATGAAAAGGACAAATCTCAAAGTAGGTCATGACACCATTAATTCAGTTTATTTTTTCTCTTTCCAACGATAAAAAACATCACAAAAATTAGACTAAATTATAATTATTATTAAGTGAATTTTTACTATTATGGCATAGCTAATTTTTACGATTCAATGATATGAATTGTGATTTTTCGTAAAATAAATATTGACACAAACATAAAATGTCAAGATTGTCATAAAAAGACACTATCAGTTAAAATTTTTGTGACAAGTTTTATATCGTTGGAAAGAGAAAAAATAAACGGAATTACTGGTGTCATGGTATACTTTGAGATTTGTTCTTTTCATTTTTACACAGGAGCGTATGTCAAAGCCAAGCCAACTGCATTTTTCGAATTTATGTACATCATCAGTACATTTTTTGAGCTTCTTTCTAGACTCTATTCATTCCTATATTATTATTGACTATCTTCCAACCACTTGAATGTAATGAATTTTTGGAATTAATGTATATATGTGTATGTGTGTGTGTGTGTGTGTATGTATATATTATACAGTCCATGTAAACTCTCGACCATGCATAAATGCAAGCAAAAATATGTATTTCCAAACACCACTATGATATGGGGATTGCGTAAAATTCGGACCTTCCAAGCACTATATCTCAAAATTCTGTAGGTAAATTTTTTGTGCCCAAAAGGACTTTTGATCAGCACGACAAGAAAACTGCGGGATCCCTTACAAAATCAATTTTTGGTTCACTGTTTCTTCTTAGAAGATAGACATCACCCTCTTCCGTGACGTCTTGTGAGGTTTTATGAACATCCACCCCACCTTCGATGTCCCGCGTGTTTTCTCAACGAACCTATTATGGAGAGCCTAAAATGACCCCAAGCGAAGCCGGTATGGAGTTTTAGTTCATGAATAAGTACAGTAAGTTTTTAACAATACAAATCATAGATATGAGTTAAAGAGTAAAGCATAAGGACGCCATTTAAAGAGTGATTTATACGTACCATCATGGAAGCGAAGATAATAAAACATTTAACTGATATTAATGGATGCATGTTGAACCGATTGTTCTAGAATTTTATTAAACGAAATAAAATCAGGTCGGGGGTTTTATCGGGGCTTCGGTAATAAAATAAACTGATAATAATTGCGGCACCTGGTAGACATTAAAATAAAAGTAATCGTATATCCAGAGAACAAAAAGCCGTACCAAAATAAAAATAGTCGGCGCTATTGTATGGGATTTTGGTATGCATATTAGCAAGAAGTACTTAAAAGCTAAAAATAATAAAACGCTCACTGATATTAATACATTTATGCAACCAACCGTCAATACGGGAACCGCTGCTATTAATCTTGCTAAAACTGACAGATAATAAAGCGGCTATGAGAATTTACAAACATAACACAATCTGTATAATGCAACAGTACAATTTCGACGAGAATATAAACTATAAAATGTGAAAACGGGTGGCAATCGTTAAAATTATAACAGTGGAGGCTGGTTTGAGACCCGCATCAACAATATGCAAATTACCGAAAATTGTGGCAATCGTAAAAAAGTTATTATTTTAATGCTGAAGAAGGTAGGAAAGGAGTATTAAATGTTAATGTCGGTTACGATAAATAATATTACTGTGCTCTCTGGGCTTGATTTATTACTTATCACCCCATAGAAACGCGCAGGATAAAATAAAAGAAATACTTAAATCGCAAACCGTTACGGCTCTCCTCTTGTGGCCCATTAATTCATATAAACCAAAATAAAAACCCACCGAAGTTATTACTTATCACATCAACTTCTTATGTCGTATAAAACTTCAAATAAAACCTTATCCTCTTCCCTTACTTCCTAGATTAAGGGACTTTGGTCAATAGAAACATTAGCGAGCGGCAAATGTAAGTGGTTTTTTAAAAATACCAGAATACAGGGGTATGATAATAACCTTAATAATAATAATCGTGATGGCTTCATTGAACAACAGAAGATCCATTTACAGGTTGGAAAACATATAAAGAATTTTATGAATCGTTATGAAAATTAACAAGTTTTTACATTTGATGATTATAACTTGCCTAATGTAAGATGACAGACACATCAAATCAGAACAGCACGAAAACAGCTTGAGTTTCCAAGGTATGAGACTCAAACTAGCTAAATGTATTGTAGAAAAAAATTATTCAATAACCGACGACTCAATTGTACAAATTAAATTAAACGAAACAAAAAAAAAATTGTCACAAAAGACATTCGAGAAAAAATACATTATGATGAGATGACAAACATATTGATACAAAACGAATGGGACTATGAGAGTAGCAATGTGAATGTTGTATCATCATGATTTATTAATAATATGGTTGAGGTTATTAATACGTTTACTCCACTTAAACAGATCAATGTTAAAGAAAAAATAATTTATGAATTAACAATGAATGTAAAAAAAAAACGAAAGAGATATGCCTTAGTAAAAAAAATAGAAACTTCTAAATATAATCACTATGAAAAAAGAAGTGATAACACAAAAAAATCCTAGACAAATGTGGGCAAACTTAAAAGAATTAATAGATAATAATAAAAAAGTCCAACCTTGCTAAATACATTAAATTGTAATGGAGTTGAATATAATGATATAGACGAAATTATTAATACACTTAACACTTATTGTGTAGGCAGCATAGAGGATGTGATCGTTAGCATTGGTGTAAATATTGTTGACGAGGAGAGTGTGTTAGAAACAATACCTAAAATGAACTGCACCATGTCTTTTTTGATTTGATTTCATTGACAAATCTAAATAAAATAGTAAATAATCAAGCAAGGAAATAGAGTACAGAAGAGATAGGGAAGGAATTAATATAAAAACACTTTTCATGTCAAGTAATTCAATATATAATTTCAAATAATATATTGTGTCGGGTTTTCGAGGAAAATATTGCTGTCAAACAGCTTTACAGTCCATAATATCTAAATGGAAACAACAACTAAACAAACATGAACAGGAACATGTGCAATATTCATAAATCTTAAAAGGGCTTTCGAAATACGGTGCTGCATTAGATTGAGAGTTATCTTTCAAATCGTAAACAAAGAATTAAAACAAATAATAATAAAACCGGACCTACTATAAATAATTTGGGGTGCCCCAAGGAAGCGTCCTTGGACCACTTCTGTTTATACTGTATATCAATGACCTTGGGAATGTTTTGTAAAAATGTAAAATCAACCTTTTTGCAAATGATACGCTGATATACTATGCCGACAATGATTTCAATCAGTTGGTGAAGACAGTAAACCTGGAATTAGTAGGGTGGAGTAATAGTGCGTCGGACATCGATATCTCGAGTTCTACGATAACTAGAAATTTTTTAAAAAATTGCGAGTAAACTATATAAAAAAGTCTATAACTAGCAATTATTTTCAAATATACAAGGCGAACCAAGACGAAATTATAGTGTACACGACCAGAATTGGAACCATATAAAAACTAAAAGCCGGCAAAAACAGTCGGTATCTCATTATTGTTTTTCTTATGACAAGCATTTCTATTTACCTCCGCAAGAGATCCCGACTGTTTTTGCCGGCTTTTAGTTTTTACACGGTTTCAATTCTAGTCGTATACACTATACAGAACCAAGTGCCTTTTTTTAAATGGAAGCTATGTATATCAGTACATTTTTTAGGCCTCTTTCTAGTCTCTATTCATTCCTATATTAGCATTGAATATCTCCCAACCACTTGGATGTAATGAATATTTTTGCTAAAATAATGCAATCTGCAGATGAATATTTTAAAAAATCACCACAGTCACAATTATGAAAAAGAAAAACTTATGTGAATAGCAGTTACGAGACATCTAGTTAATGTTTTTGAATCATTTTCATTTCCTAAAAATGTACAGGGTGGCCAAAAATTATTTTTCAATTAAGAACATTTTAAATTGAATTTTCTCATTTTTTTCCAGTGGAACACCCTGTATATTTTTCGACGATGTGATGTAGAAATGAAAAACGAACATTTTTATAAGTACTTCCCTAGGGCTAACTGCAACCAATTTCGTCTTATTGAGCGATAATTACAAAATCCAAAAATAAACTTAAAAAAAGAGGTTTCTTCAAATAACTCACTAGAAAAAATTATAATAAATGTTATATATGTTGCCCATTTTGATTGACACACATCTCTATGCGCTTTTGAAATGAGGTTCTCACTGTTCCTAAAACTGCCGGTGTCATAGATGTAAAGGCAGTTATTATTCTTCCCCTCATATTTTGTACTGTTGTTGGTGTGTCTATATAAACAATTTCCTTCAGGTATCCCCATAAAAAGAAATCCATTTTTGTAAAGTCTGGGGATCTAGCAGGCCATTTAGTGGGTCTATTTCTTCCAATCCATTGTAGGGTAGGTATTATTTAAGTGGTCTCTAACTGCATTTAAGCAATGTTGGTGGAGCACTATTTTGCTGAAACCACATCCTATTTCGAATTCTTTCAGGGAGATTTACCAATAATTGTGGCAGATAGTTTTCCAAAAAATGACGATAAATAGCTCCAGTCAATGTAACATCAAAGAAATGTGGCCCTATTACATGTTCTCCAATAATTCCTCCCCAAACCATTTGTGTCGAGTATCAACTTTCATAAAAAAGTGAGGATTTTCCGAAGCATAATAATGGAAATTGTGCCTATTAACAAATCCATGTTTAAGAAAAGTTGCCTCATCACTGAATAAAACAGTATTAAAGAAGTTGACATCGTGTTGCGTTTCACCTCTGGCCCAATTACAAAATTGTAGGCGTTTTTGAAAATCGTTATTAGATAATTCCTGGTGCATTTGAATATGATAAACATGCAACTTATTTGTTTTTAAGATTCGACCCACAGACCGTCTACTTATTCCTACTAATGAGCTCACTTCTCTTTGACTAACAACCGTTGACAGCACCAAAGAAAACTCATTTTCTTCGTTCACAACACGTTTTATTCTTTCACTTTTTTATATTCGACATTTCCAGTTTCCAGAAATTATCGAGAAGGTTTTGGAAGCTGCTAACATCAGGAATCCTTCTTTCAGGATAACGTTGGTGATAAATGCTATTGTCAAGTAAACAATTTCTGTCTGGCTCGCCCAAAACAAAAGTCATGTCTACAAGTTCCGCTTTATTAAAATTCATATTGTAAAATTCCAAATATTTTAAATTAAATACAAATTGTAATGACCGATAAGTGTGATAGATAAATGCCCCTTTGTTAACGACAATTTATACTAAACTGAGGTTTTATTGCTTGTCGAATAACGAAAACAGCAAAAAAACATACAAAAACATTAAAGTAAAGGACTGGTTAAACACTATTTACTCATTTTAATGGATTGGAAGAAATGGTCCCACTCGCCTCATTTCAAAATTGCATAAAGACGTGTGTCAATCAAAACCCGTCGAACACCTATTATTAAAAATTATCTAATGAATTATTTGAGAGAACCTCTATTTTTAAGTTTATTCTTGCATTTGACACTTATTTATTTATAAACGAAAATAGTTGCAATTAGCCATAGGAAAGTACTTACAGAAAATGTTAGTTTTTCGTTTCTACATCACATCGTCGAAAAATATAAAGGGTGTTCCATTTGAAAAAATTGAGAAAATTCAATTTAAAAAGTTCTTAATTGAAAAATAAACACTTATTTATTTATAAAACGAAAATGGCTGCAATTAGCCCTAGGGAAGTACTTACAAAAAATGTTTTTCATTTCTACATCACATCATTGAAAAATATACAGGGTGTTCTATTTGAAAAAAATGAGAAAATTCAATTTAAAATGTTCTTAATTGAATAATAATGTTTGGTCACCCTGTACATTTTTAGGAAATGAAAATCATTCAACAACATTAATTAGATGTCTCGTAACTGGTATTCGCATAAGTTTTTCTTAAAACCCATAATTGTGACTGTGGTGATTTTTGTAATATCCATCTGCAAATTGCATTATTTAAACAAAAAAAATTATTACATACAAGTGGTTGGGAGATATTCAATGCTAATATAGAAATGAATAGAACCTAGAAAGAGACTTCAAAAAATGTACTGATATACATAGCATTCCATTTAAAAAAAGGGCACTCGGTCCTGTAATTTCGTCTTGGCTCGCCCTGTATGTTCGAAAATAATTTCCAGTTATAGACTTTTTTATCTAGTTTACTTGCAATTTTTTCAAAAATTTCTAGCTACCGTAGAACTCTAGATATCGAGGTCCGACGCACTATTGCCTCACCCTGTATATCAAATATATTCAAAGGAAGTGAGTTAAAAGTAAATGAAATAAAATCAAAATGGATGTTTTTTGGTTTAAATTGTTTATAAAATTCTCTTAAAAAACTAAACATAAATGTCATTTTAAATAATGAAAATGTGGAACATGTAAAAAAAACATGAAATAATTAGGACTTGTTATTGATAGTGAACTAAAACTAAATGATCACTTTGACTATGTGTCGAAGAAAATAGATAAAATACACTTTACATACTGCTGTTTACTAATCTATACCCTTAACGCTAATACGGGAAGATTACAAAAACTTCAAAATAAAGCAATTATATTCAATTGTTGGCGGCCTATGCCCAATCGTATCGGTTGGTCGGAGGTTTCACATTTACAATAATTTTTCCTACAAGCTCAATGAGCCTTGATCTTTATTGCAACACCCTGTATAAAAAGTTTCATTAAAATTTCAAATTGCTTTGACATGCGACACTTTGTAGTAAAGTATACAATGTAACGTATTATTTTGAAAACAATGGGTTTTATCGAGTGTGTGGCTGTATCAACCCTAGATGATTGTAACTTGACCAATGTCAAATCTGACACAGACAAATACAAGAAGTAAGCGATGGCTGGGGGCATAAAGAACCTTCCTGTAATCAAATTTTGACGAGCAATTAAAACAAAACGAAATGATGGCCATTAAACAACTTGCAGACTTATAAGTTTATAGTGTGGGGAGAAGGTTTCGGATGCCCCCTAGAGAAGCTAGGCTACTGTAAGTTTATATCTCCGTTTACTGATGTAGGTAATAATCTGTGAGTCCAGTATTTGTTATAGCAGATATTCCGGAAAAAGCACAGTTCTATATTAGAGAAAACTTCGAGTGATTATTTGATATACACTGTGTCTCACTTAAGAATGTAACAGCGTAATAATTCTTTTGTTTTTTGTCCAATTTAAATAAAACTGATCTCAAAAGATAGAGGTCATCAAGGTCTATCTAAGACCGCAAAATCACTTTCCAGCTATAAATGCAAGGCCATCTACGATGCTAAATTATATGAAAGATTTTGATTTAACCAGAGCTTTTGATAGCCTCAACATAGATTTCACTTTAGATAAACTCTATGCACTTGGTCTTCGAGGTAATATTTTATCGCTAATTAAATCATATCTGGAACATCAAAAAATGCGTGTGAAAATAAATGAAAATAAATCGGATATTTATGAATTTGATTTGGGTGTACCTCAGGGTTCGGTCCTGGGACCTCTTATATATCTATTATATGTTAATGATTTACCACCTCATCTAAGTGCTAAGTGCAAGGTTCTATTCGCAAATGATGCGCCTATAGCCGTTGCTTCTTATACGGTAAGTGAATTGTCAACAAGTGTACAACGTATCATAGAGGAATTTAGCACGTGGTGTCACACCAACTCTTTGATATTAAGTACCGAGAAAACCGTCTGTATGGAGTTTACCAGCAAAAGGAAAATTCCCCACATAAATGAAATAATTGGGGATGATTCAGTTTTCACATTTACCACCGTAACTAAATTTTTAGGTATTTTTATCGATTCAAATTTAAGCTGGAGCACACACACTGACTACATATGTAAAAAACTAAATAGTGCCTATTATGCGATCTTGCAGCTCAAAAATACTCTTGATACACCGAGTATATTAAATGTTCGTACAATGTAACTCCAGTAACACCGAGAGAATATTGATTGCACAAAAAAGAATTATGAGATTAATTTTCGACATAATACTCAGACTCATGTAAGCCGTTCTTCGTAAAGTATAACATCTTGACATTTCCCTCAATTTATATATATCGCTGCATGCAATAAGGGGCAAGTTTTCAATTT
Organism: Leptura quadrifasciata; assembly: GCA_963675555.1. Taxonomy (NCBI): domain Eukaryota; kingdom Metazoa; phylum Arthropoda; class Insecta; order Coleoptera; family Cerambycidae; genus Leptura; species Leptura quadrifasciata. Next base: position 1,199,712 of record OY776682.1, on the reverse strand, counting down.
CGATTGAAAATTCAGTTTGCAAAAAAATTAGAAAACATTCCGCATTCAAATTTCCCTCAAAGAAATATGGCCCAATTATTTGTTCATTCAAAATACCTCACCACACATTCACCTTTTCTGAATACTGGCGTTGACAGTTTACTTCCCAATGAGGATTTTCAACGGACCTATATCTAGTATTTTGAGAGTTAACTGTGCCATGAGTTGTAAATGTTGCTTGATCTGAGAATAAAATATAAAATAAAGGGTTGTTCAAAAACTCTCTCTGACACCAAAAGCAATATGCCAGCCACCTTTCTTCGTCTCCTTCTTGTATCCTTGGGTACATTTAAAATTGTGGACATTCTCCTTAGGATACACCTTGGATTTTCTCTCACAAACTAAAGAATTTTGGCATCTCCAACATGATCTCCCACACGTTGTTCTTGTTTGTTGCACACTTTGCCAGTTTTACTGAATAAATTATTAATTCGCCAAACTTTTACATGGTTTATTCGAGGTCGATCTGGATGCCGATTATTAAATTCTGTAGCAGCTTCCCTCGTTGTACGAGAATTATCACCAACTAATCTAACAATTTCCACTTTTTCCGGAGTTGCAAGCATTTTAATTGGAATGAAATATGCTAGAATACAAAAAATCAGACAGAATGCCAACAGATTTACTTGACAACTAATCTGACATTTACAAAATTGTCTCAGTAGAAACAAAGGAGTCAGAGCATGCTTATGAAAACGAGAAATTTGGGACTGGAATTTTTTTCATCAAAACCTCATTTTTTTAAGAATTCAACTAAACTTCGGCTTCAGGGTTTTTGAATGATTTCAAACAAGTTTTGTTAATAAAATTTTTTGATTAACAAATGCCTACTATGATTTTTTGATTTTTTTTATCTAGCATCGTAGATGGCCTTGCATTTAAAGATGGAAAGTGATTTTGTGGTCTTAAATAGACCTTGGTGACCTCTATCTTTTGAGATCAGTTTGATTTGTTATACTCTTAAATAAGACACACTGTATGTGAGGTGTAATTTTATGGCAGGTATATTCATTTTTCCAAAAGGCTTTGAAAGCGGGGTTGCGAAATTATAATGGGTACGTTTACTTCTTAATTTCCGGTTTGTACTTGCAATCAGTGACTTGAATTTCGTGTAGAAAAACTTCTGTGAAAAATCGTGACAACAACGATTCTTAACGTAATACTAACAGAGCGTTTCGCATGCATTATCTAAATTAATCTAACAAATTACAAACCTCCTTCAAACTATTACCGTGTTTATGGTACACGGCATTAATATTACAATATAAACCTTTTGATATTCCGTTTTATGTATATTTGATCTTCGCTTTATACTACAGATTTTAATTCCGTTATGAGATATTAAAGGAATGAAGATACAGAACAACATCGATTTACCAAATGACAGAGATGTAAACGGATTACGGCCGTACTATTAAATTGTAGCGCTATTTCAGATTAAATTCACATAATAAATTCGTATACCTGTCCCCTCTGCATCTCACGGCACAAGGAGTATTAACAGAATATGGTGGACGTCGAATGTATTCCAAAAACTCATTTTAGTTTATTAACGGAGAATCCATTGCATTGCATACAAAAAAAACATAATCATAAGTATAAGTGCTTAAAAAGATCATAATATGAACAGCATAGAGAAAAAAAAGGAAAATTCTACAGTACATAAATCGGTGTATACAATATAACAAAAATATAATATAACCAAATAAAATATTATACAGGCAACAATAACACTAATCAACATTAGAAATCAATATTTACACTTAATTCACGTTCAGACATGTATTTGAATGCTTTCTTAAATGAAGTAAGAGATAAACTAAAAAATATTTAACACACATTTGTTATATTCTCTTGGCAAACGCGCCAACGAACTGTTTTAACCATAATTTCTGGCATGTGACTGAATGTAGAACAATGGTCTATTTCTGTTCATTCTTAATCCAATATTAAAAGAAAATTCTGATAACAGTTCGGACAATTTATGTCACTATTTAGCAATTTGTACACAAATACCAAATCAGCGTCTTGTCTACGTTTCTCCAGAGATTGTAGGTTAATGATATTTCAGATGGTTCCATAATCAGTCTCACTCCAAATATATCCCAATCTAAAAGCATAATGCCTAAGAATCTTCTTTTACACCCTCTCCAACATATCGATATCATACTGGTAAAAAGGACTCCATACTATAGATCCATATTCAAGACCCGACCTAACAAAGGATGAATAAACCAATCTTATGCTATTCAAAGCTAGATCTTTACTATTTCTAAGTACAAAAGCAAGATTTCTAAAACTTGCAGATGTCAACTTTTTGATGACTTCTAAATGATAGTGTCTTATCCACAACAATTCCAAGACCCCTGATTTCTTCGATTCTACTAAGAGCCGTACCGTTATACTCATATTAAAGTAGTTGATGTACTTCTAGAAAAAGAGATGCAGTAACATTTAGAAGTAATCAAAGCAAGGGCATTATCCACAGACCATGCATATTTAAACTATTTATATCAACCTGTAACATGTCAGAGTCACTACCTTGGGATATTGACCTATATATTTTTAGATCATCGGCGAAAAGAAGATAATCAGAATGAGTCAAAACCTAGCCAATATCATTAATAAATAAATTAAATAAAATTGGTCCGCAATGTGACCCTTCTGGGACTCCAGATAAGACATCAACTGCATTTGATACTACATTTTATCTATTAAATTCTATCAGATATGAAGCTATAAATCCAATCTAAAATCCCCTTACCTACTCCAAGTGCCTGAAGCTTATTTATTAGCAAATTATGATTGATTTGGTCAAACGCCTTTGAGAAATCAGTATCAATTTGAGTACGATTTTTAAAGGCGTTCAAAATATAATTCTGATAGCAAAGGCTTGTTGTTGTCGATTTCCCCAATGAGAAGCTATGCTGCTCTTGAATTATATGCTTCGATGACCGGGCCAAAAACCTTTAAATCAACTTATCAAAGAGTTTAGGTAATTCACATTAAATTAAAACTCCACGGTAATTCTTTACATTCTCCTTTTCACCAGATTTATGAATAGCAGTTATGAAACTATTTTACCAATAATTTGGAAAAGTAAGTCCTCAGAGACAAGTTAAATAAAAGATGCAAAGAGTTAGCTAGAGTACTAACACAATTTTTCAAGAGCAAAGCTGGTAACCCATCGGGGCCGAAAGATAATTTTAAATTTTAATTGACATATACCTTCATAGACATCTTGAACGGATATGTGAAAGCTATTTAGATCCATGACATTATTATATATATATAGATGGGAGTAGCACAGAAAAGTGCTTCGCAAAAAGACACTGCAGAGTAACCATCACTACTTTATTTATTATCAAGATGCATATTTGAAGGATAATTTCTAAGGTTTCTTAAACTATTTACATGCCTCCAGAAAAAAAAGGATGGATCGTTGATTAAGTTCCTGTTAATTTTTTCGATGCACTTAGCATAACATTCTTTGCTAATCGGTCTACATTCATGTCTGAGATATGAATAATATTGATATTCTGCTAATTTATTTTTTACCTTGAATCTCTTATGAGCTATTTTATAATTAATTGTAAATTACTTAGGGTATGGTGAACTTTGATGATTTTTATCATCGTTTTTCTTGATGTTAGATATGACATTATACAGGGTGGATGAGATCTTCAGAGCTAGTATTCAAGGGAGGGTGGATGGGGTAAAAATAATCCAAATCCAAAATCTTTGCAGAAATGATATCTGATGAAATGGAATATCATAAGTACATTCCTGAAATGTTTACCTAAGAAAAGGATTCGGTAAAATTAAGAATCCAGACGTCGTCAAAATCTAGCATATCCGCTCTCATTTGTCTATTCATGATAATTAGGAAAAGTTATTTGGTATCAAGTTCAACAAAACAATAATCTTGGTTGCTATGGAATTACTTTTCTTTTTTGTTTTTTTTTTGTACATAACATCAAAATTCAAAAAATAACTCCATAAAAATATCTATCAATAAGAACCGCTTTCGAAAAAAATTGATTGCTTGAAAAAGCTTTTCAGTCGTCGCAAATCAAGTTTCACCTTCTTGCTATAATAATAGACTCGAACAGTAAACATTTTAAGCTTAGCGGTCCTAGATCCTACTCTGTGTTTTATAAAGTTAAGATGATGCGGTACAAATACACTTATTTTACTACATTGTTAACGCGTTTGCTTCAGCTCAGATCCGTCGCAACTACTGGATTCAGAGAAATATGCGAAGATCGCAAGCGCCTCCGCCATTATTTAAATAAAATCGTCGTTAACAATAATATTGACAATTGCTAACGAATAAAACTGGGTTTAGTTTGGAAAGAAAAATTTTAAATTCAAGCTGTATAAACTAGACAATGAAATAAATAAAGTAAAACTTATATTCTGAAGTAACAAAAAACATAAAAATTCGTTAAGATTAGATTGTCTAGGTCACAAACCAAAACATGTAATATTGTTGTGATCGATTTAAAATAATTGTAATAAAGAACAAAAGGACCAAGTAGATTTTTATTAGATGCAACTAAAAATTCATAAACCAATATACTAACGGTTATATTTTTTGGCGTGTAATACAATATAAATTATTAAAATTTTTAGAACCAATTTTATTAAAGTACAATAAATTCATATAAAATGTATTGAAAGTTACAAATAGGGTTTGCGTAGAAGTAATAGCAAAATAACTATAATTTAATATTTGTTTATCGGTTCATATACGTACGGGTAAGCCCCTCGGAAATTTGAAATCTCCATATTCAATGTATGTATCACCAAATTGAATAAAAAATGATGATGACCATTTGATGGTTATTTTCAGTATGCTGATTGTATGCATTTGGAAATAAATAAAGCAAACAAATGGGTTCGTTCGGACAGCAAAAGTAAAAAATAAATGACATAATATCCTGGTGTATAGAAACCTTCAGGATAACATATTAATACTGTCCAAGGGAAATATTGAAATCAAGGGGTGCATATGTATTTTTAGATAGTCGTAATGAGTACGATTCTTTGTGGTATTTCCTGTAGGGCGGTTGATTTGACAGGATATTGGAACACTAATCAGTGTCTATATGTAGTATTAAACAAAAATTTAAATTACGGCTAATTTAAAAGCCAACATGATTAAAATAGAATTGTTCTGTTAAAATGCGTAAAATTCCTTGACTCCTATCAATAGAAATAAAAATATGCGACAACTTGCAAATATTCTTTAGTGTAATACTGTAAATGATTGAAAGGAGATTAATACTAAATTATCATAATGATAACAATGTTAAAAATATTGCCAGTTTAAATATGCGAGTCTATATGCATTTCACTTATCGGGAAGGGGAGAGCAAAGCAAACTTCTAGCAGTCCAAAGAAAGCACAGGCAGAGCTTCCTTAATCTTGTTCCACCTATCGATTGATTTTACCTAATGATTTACCTCTTTATAAGAAATTATATTAGTTTCATTTGAGTTTGCAAAATGGCAAGAAAAAAATTCTTATCACTTTTAAAGGGTACTTTTCAGGGAGGTCCTAATTTGAAAGAATGGTTAGAATTTTATTAGTTTATAGTCAACTCGACACACACCTACTGAACATATTTCGGCAATGAATTTGAAGTTCAGTTCCAAATGAGCACAAGAAAAAAAATTGTTTTTGATTCTTTGTTTCGCAAATCCTGGGTACGGTATATGAAGATTTTATTTTTGAAGGCTTTCGAGCATTTTTTTGAGGTCGGGTATCCATCGTTGCCTACTGAACAGATCGCGGCATTGAATTGAAATTCACTTATTTGATAGGCAAACGAAAAAATTGTTTTGATTCTTTTGTTTCGCAAATCCAGGGTACGGTGTAAGAAAATTTCATTTTTGAGGCATTTTGAGCATTTTCTTGAGGTTATGCATGACATGAAATCTACATAATCAATTATAGAGTCAAATGTGGAGATCAAATGCTTTCATGCGTTTTATTCTGAGAGGTACACCTTGCAATACACAATAATGCCTGTTGTTCCTATTTTTTAGCTATTTCATAGTTAATTGGTACGCCATATTATAATATTGACTATTTACAAGAAAAAGTTGATCTCGGCAACGCAAATCTATTGAATATTTTGATTCCCCTTGCTTCTTTAAAAAAGAATCATCACCTAATAAGCGTCAAGAACTATTACTTACAGAGACTCTTTATGATTTTAAAAAACTAAAAGCAAAGCTTGGTCAAGATACGAATAAAGAAGAAGTGCTGTCCATAGACAAATTTTTTTGTAAAATTATTACAATAATGTCGGAACTCAGAAATGACTGATTTCAAACAAAAAAAAAGAGTAAGAAGTTTATGTCTGCCCGATAAATCAAACATTGAGCCAATAAAAACCTAGCCTGTATCGTCGAAAAATCATTCCGCGTATCGTTGAACTTTGATACCAGATGTGGCTCAAACACCCACACGAAAATCCGGAATTATTTTCGATATTGATAATCCGCGTATGCCTAATAAAATACTAATTTTATTCAACAGATGCGATCTGTAACTTTATTTTAGGGGTCGAATTTATTGAGCAGAAGAATAACCCTTCATTATTAGTATCAACCGATTAAATGCAGCTTTTTACATCGAGTGGAGTTAATTCTCTTTTACCTCTCTGACAATTATTGAAAAATCATTGACGCGGAGAAAGATACGATTATTAAACTTTATGGATTTATTGTCTAGTACGTACTGTCGGAACATGCTATTAGATACTGATGCCTCCCCTATTAAAACTGCGTTTGGGGTGTTATTAAATATGAGATATGATATTATAAATAATCATTATTTGTAAAAGTCAATGCCGAACACCATTACAAATACAGACAAAATGTTTAATTTTTGACAAAAGGAGTATACAGGTTCTCATGTAACACATTCAGGGGGTTCTGTACATTCATTTTATAAAGGAGATGTGTTCATTAATATTCAAAACCAGAACAGAGAGGTAAATACAAATCGTATATCCCTGAGGTAATTTTAAAAATTTTTTGATAAGTTTTTAGAGAAAACTGGATAGAAGAGTACTGCGCTGTTTTTCCTTCTATGAAAACAAAAAAATTTTCTTGTATGAAAAACAATTTTTTTTTTATGTTTATGAAAGGTCGTTCTAATAGTACCAATCTCCTCATATATGCTACACAATTCGTATTTGAGTCCATCGACATACAGATGCAAACGAACGTAATATACTTTGACTTCAAAGCTTTTGCTTAATCTTAATATTATGTTGATTGCAAAACTTTCCAACTTTGGTATTTCGGACCAGCTCATAACCTTATTTAGATCTTATCTTACTGATAGACTTCAATATGTCACGTATAATGAATGGTTTTAAGTCCTATGATTATGCCTCATTCTCAGGTGTTCCCCAAGCCTCTGTTTTTGGCCCAATGCTTTTCAATATATTTATAAATGACTTAAGCAATACTTTAGATGTGCACTACTTAAAGTATGCAGATGACATAAAACTTCTACACAGAATCTCTCGTTTAAACGACTGCATCATAATGCAAAATAATATCTCTAATCTGAATTCCTGATGTGTTAAAAACAATCTATCTTCAAACGTGCAAAAGTGCATTGTAATGTCGTTTTCAGCTACAGATTCTTAGTATACCTACGAGTACACGCTGAACGACGAAAACTAACGCGACCGTCCACGTTAAAAGACTATGTTGTAAATTTTATCGATCATATCGACACATCTGTATGTGACGTAAACAGAATTTTAGCTTTTATCATACGTAACGGACGTAATTTCTCTAATACTTCAACCTTAAATTTATTATACTTTTCATTTTTGAGATCTAAGCTAGAATATACATCTCTTGTTTGGCAGCCCTACTTTAATACCCATGTTACGAAATTAGAAAACGTGCAGCGACACTTTCTTAAACATGTCTATTGTAAATCTCTAAATACACATCCGCCTATTGGTTTTCCTCAATCAAACGTCCTTAAACCGCTCGACCAATTTATTAGTGTTATCTTCTATAAATGCCATTATTATAATCAAATACTGTCAATATTCCGACTCTGTAATTGGTGCTTTTGCCCTGTTGAGTTGTGTAAATAAATAAATAAACAAATAAATAATAAAGAAAAATAAATAAACTTAGTAAATCTGGTGTATATGAAGGTAAATGTAAGACTGTAACGCTGCCTATATCGGTCAGAATGGTAGAAGTTAAGGTTAAGAGAACATAACAATCAATTTCAAATAACAATAGAAGTATATACAGGAATGGCAACATCTGTTTTCCCTCATTAAGCCTTTTTGTAAATTGGAAGTTTATGCGTAGATTTGTGGTAGAAAATCCCAAAAGAAAAACAGAATTATAGTCGGTTGAATCGTCAGATTTTTCTTACATGCACAAGAGTTAATCCAGGTGTCTAGATCTAACAAGAAAACACAGTAGAAGAATAAATTACGAAATATTCGTACTTAAAATGGCATTCTTGTAATTTCGATCGCATAGTACAACTAAGTAATTGATGGAAGTTATTTCTCGATAAAATTTAATTGCACTTGTCCTCATAATCTAGAATTACCGCAATAAATAATATTTCGACACAGTTTTCTATCTTACTGTATTCAGCAATTTACAAATAAGTCATTAAATAAATGTTTATCACTTACAAATATATATTTGAAATGAAACGTTGTATAATATTATCTAATTTAGTACTACTACCTACTTGAGTTGTGATTTAAGACAAAGACCCTTGTACAAAGTTGCTCTAGTTGGACAGTTTATCAAACAGCGCGGGTATCTACATTTATTTATTATAAGTACTTTAAATAACTGCAATCGCGTATCTAAAAATATTTTCGACTTCCCTCGTAAGCCATGCACGCAGAACATAAAAGATTTATTGAACGCCACCACGTCACCACGAAATGACATATATAAAACAGCGCTAGGATTGAAACATTTAATTTGTTTCTAAATGACCCCTGTGTTAACCATTAATATAATATTGGGGATATAACAGCTCCCTGTATATTATGATTCACCATTTTTACGATATTCTTACCAAAGCGTCTTATTTTACGACATATGTACTTCGAATTTTAATAGTTTCAGCCGTTTCGAATTATATGTGAAATAATAGTAATAAAATAAATTAAGAAACGATCCGGGAGAGATTGGCTCGTATTTTTATTTTTCCTAGCAAAAAAATTTGTCCAAAATAAATGAATATATTACTATTGTATTTTGAAATATTGTTTTATTTTTATTTATTTATTACAAGTTGTACATTTTTTTTGGAATTATATAGTTAATATACAGGGCGTCCCGTAATAACGTGCAAAAAAATTTAACTGTTTAACTGTAAATTTAATTTTTGCCTCAAAAATGGTCGATATTACGAAATTTTTTCAAGAGATAAAAAAGTTTCTAAATTAATTATGTTTAGTTTTTTTTTTTTAATTGAAAAAAAATAGCAGGCAGAAAGATATTTACAAAATTTCAAGAAGGGTAGTTAATTTCACCCCTTTGTGTACACGCTAGGTGAATGAAATAATTTCGTTAGATGCCTTTTGATGAGTAACCGAGATGTGCCAAATTTCGTCTTTATAAAAATCGTTGTTTGGCACACCCCTTTAAGGGGGTGAAGCCGCGCAGGAAAGGGTTATTTTGAAAAATTGTATACAAAGAACCCGTCCTAATTTTCGACAGGCAATCTACAGTTAAATTTTTTGGACGTTATTTGTTATTAAGTTCACAATGTTATATACTTTTTACATGTCCTTGTGAATTTCTCTTTATTATGGACTTTTATGTATTCAGGTAGTTGGTTATATAATGTAATTCCATTGAAATTGATTTGTTTCTGACAGATTGTTTTGTCGTATTTTGGAGTTTGATACGCGTTTTTAGATTTATATCTTGTTAAATATTGGTGGTTTACTGGCGATCCAAAAGTATGTTTCTTGTTGTGACTATAAACTATAGCGGCATGCATATACAAACCACTCACACTCAGTAATTCATTATCAATGAATATATTATTACAGTTGGCTCGAGTTTTTCTGTTAAAAATTGTCCGTAGTATAAAATTTTGTGTCATATGGAGAGGCAGGAGGGTTGCATTGTATTCTGAGCCCCAGACGATAATACCGTACCTAGTTAGAGATTCCGCTAGACTGTTATATGTCACTAAGAGAGTCTTTCTTTTTAATATATTTTTCATGTTATATAATTTATATATTAGTTTTCTTAGCTTCCCGTTTAAATATTTAATATGGTCATTCCAAATATTCGTTTCTCTATCTATAAGAATAGGTTACACCGTTTGGAGTAGTCCTGCCTTCGTTGGAGGAAAGGCCATAAATTTAGTCTTTAAATACACCACAGGTAATAACGACCCCCTTTATCCCGGAAGGCTCTAGAAGGGCCTTGTGTGGGAGGGGGCTACACATTTAGAGACAAGAGACACACACCCAATATTCGTGTATAGTGAAAAAATCCCGCTCACAGTATTTTCCATTGCCACGACCGGGGATCGAACCCGGAACTTTTGGGTGAGAGGCAAGTGCGCTCACCTCTCGACCATCAGTCATACATACCATATCTAGTTTTAACAAATTTGCGTCTAGCCAGTTTTTGACGTACTAATTGCCCCAGCCACCTCTTTGTCGCGCTAAGATCCAGGTCTCTCCAGAACATATCAGTACAGATTCATCTGCATATGATATAATGTTGCATCCAAAGTTTTTGTCCACTAAATCATTGATAAACGGCAGGAATAAGGTAGGACCTAAGACTGTTCCCTGTGGGACTCCAGTTTTTATTACTTTCTTAGTGCTAAGAGCATTTCCAATATTTACTTGCTGGGGTCTATTTAACAGATTGTTGAATAAGTCCTCTAATTCCCATCTTGGTTAGCTTGTCCAGTTACTGGCAATGCGATAACTACTACTTCCAATATTAATTTTGGCAATAAAAAATGTTCACTCATAAACTGAATACAAATATAAAAACTGTACCTCAGACAAATTAGTTGTTAGCGTAAACATATAACCATATTAATAAAATATGCCATAACCGTTGCCATTTCATTAATGAAGATAGGTCTTTGTAATTATATAAAGACGTAGAATGGGTAAACTTGAAGCGCTGTGTGTTATCCTATTAAATATAATTGAAACATTAACCACAAAATCATTTAGGAAGTAACTAGGGGTACGCCAGAATTCTCCTCTAACAAACCAGCACGACAGGAGCGGAGAATGAGAGAAATCTGTTAATCAGGAAGATCCTATAAATAGAAGGCGGAAAATATGCATTTACACAAATGTAGGGTTGTTACGCCTTGAGCTCTTTTAGTTTCTTGTTCACCTAGTTATTCTTATTAATCCACACTTTTGCAATAGTTATCAATGCTTGTCTATAAAAAAAAGTCTAATTTACTTTCATTTATGCTCGATTTTGTACATGAAAAATTGATCAATAAGATATCTCTCTTAATATCAACAGCACATTTCTTTCGTTATAAAAAATGCATCTTTATGAGATGTACAAGGTTAAGTAATACGTTTTGACACTAATTAACATCCTCTAGTGTTGTATCATTTAGACTAAATTCAGACAATTTTAGTAATAAGTAATCGCCCCGGTATTAAAACTGTAAACAATTAACAATCAGTAAGCGATACAATAGCCTACGGTTCTTTTTATTCAGGTGGGTTTGCCGCATGAAATCAGGATTGTGCCTATGCGAGAGGTCTTATTCTAGAGCATTTTAATTCTCTGCAGGGAATACACGTAATTAAAACGGCTCTCTTCAAGGATTAAGTTCGGACAGAGTAAATTATAACGATGCCGGATTTAAAGTGGACTCGAAATTATTTTGATGAAGTCATCTCATAAATTAAGCCAAAATTCATTATTTGCATTAACCTCGCCCCATGTTATATTTCATTTAATATGACTAGGATTAATACGTTAAGTTTTGATTATAGATTGTTGAATGGATTTTAACTACCTGAAAGACTTTGGTCAACATTTGAATGTTTGCATTTTCCACTATTTTCACAATTACAAAGCTTCCTTATTTCATTTTACTGATATACAGAGTGGGACAATATTGGACCAGACTTCGACAAGTCTACGACAGCTCTAGCTTTATGTAATTTATTTGTATTTTTTTTTTCAATTTCTAGCAGTCATAGATCTAGAACTACCAAAATAGAACGCATTATTGCTCTACCCTGTATAAAAAAAGTATGTTTTGAAATAAGTTTCTCTGTTCTGTGATAAAACTGTATATACACAAATGACGTATAAAATAATTTTCCTAAATGCTAAAGAAATTTAAATTTTCCTTACTCCCAAATTTATTAAAAAGCCTGGCGATTTCTTATTCACTTTCGGAACATAAATCGAACAATAAAAAAAGTTATATCTAGAAATAAAACGGCATTACAACCGCAATCCACTTTGAAACAAAAAAATGACTCATAAAAAATATTATTCTATCAAAAGCTTTATATTAATGAAAGATATAAATAAAAAGTAAATGTATTGTCGGTGTTTTTATATATTCAGGCGATAAACATTTTATTTCGCGCTTAGAACGATGAGGACTATTGTTACAGAAATCATAAACTTTTACTCCGATTTGGTGTATGTATATAAATCGAGTAATTCTGAAAAAGGGAGAGGGCTACACCCATAATATCTTATCGCATCCCAAAATGAACTAAGTTATAATTCTTTATCTCTATAATACTCTGCTATAAAATTATTAATATCTTCTGCTATAATTGACTCGGGGCCTGATAGGTGTATCTCATATTATTGCCCTTTAACTGCTGCGATCGCCAGGGCCGGCCTCAGGATCGCGCCCTACGCAATACGTATATTTTTGTGCATATTCCGATCATAGCCAGGTCTGAAAGTACCTAATAGCTGCTATAGGAGAACTGAATAAAATTATCGCTTTAAAATTTGCAAACGATACCACCTTAGCTGTTGCAAATAAAGATGAGATCATACACGCACTCGATGTTCTCCAAACAGCAAGCTCTGAATACGGTCAAAATGTAAACACAACAAATTTGCTGTTGCCACTATAAAACAACAAAACATTAATAACAAACACTATACAATAGTTTTAAATACTTCAGATATTATTACTACTAACATTTTTAATAATTCTCTTATGGAAGTTAGAATATTGTAACAAACCATTTGATAAAAATGTGGAGAGTTGCTGTGATTAAGAGGGCATTAAAAATATGGCGCAATATATATTTAAAAGGCACACAGAGAATTTAAAAGCAATCTTCATCACCCAGACTTCTCTGAAGTCTATAAAAACTGTACGATGTTCTACTTAACGACATTAAATTTGTAGTTAATACCTAGTGTCGTTTTATTCCTCATTTTGCTTTATATATCTTTATTAAGGAAGAAAATATAACTAGGGCAGTCAGGAGCTATTAAAATAAATATAATACCACCAATAAAGACATTAATAGCTTCTGACAAATTAATCAAATATACCTCAGAGAAAATTATTGGTTTATGTTTCGTTCTCATCTTCTTATAAGCCATCTCATAAATGGCAATTATTATTGCGGAAAAAATTATGTCAAAGCCAGACTTTTATATCCTGTCCCCTAAAGTGAATTAGTGAAGCATAAAATAATGAAACGCCATGTTCTTATCAATTGCGTATAATTAAAAAGGCGTTGTTAAAGCTGTGCACAAAAATATTTTTATATTAGTTAAGTGTGTAGGTAGATAATAAGTAATAATAATAATAGTAATTGAATTTAGAAATATGCAGGGAAAGTAGTAGTAGAAGTAATTAAAAGGATTCGTAAGATTCATCAATAAAAAATATAAAAATTTATTAAATAGATGTGTATCATGGGAAATCTAAAATATAAACTATTATCATAATTGGTATGTAAAAATTTGTCTACAAAATGATAGGATAAAGATAGTAGAAAACGTCCTTAACAGTCGATTTAGTTTTAAAATTTCTCAGCCGAATTGTCGAACTGTCAGTTTAAATAATTTTCTCTTGTTTTTACGAGTTAAAATGGTTTTAAATATTACCCAAGTACCTACCGTCAAACTTCCTTTTTAAATTAAGAAATTGAGCCGAAAACTTTACTAGTGATTAATTTAGTTAAAAGGCACGTGGTTGCTAGTCGGTTTGGTACCGGACCAAAAACTAAATTTCACTTTTTCAATTAATATCTTGCATTATTTAATTGATATTTCGATTTATTTGGATTTAATTGGCGGGTTTATCGTCCAGCAATATATTCTAAGTAAGTTTGAATTTCTTAGATTGTTAGAGGTTAATTTTGGGACTAACTTTGTAAATTTAATTATAGATAATTTTAGTAAGGCCAGATTTTGATTTTGGTACGGCTAGATTTCGACTTGGTACAACTAGATTTTAAATTAGAACTTGCCAACTGTTCTACTTTTGGATTATTTGGATTTTGGACTTTTGGATCATTTGCTATTTTTTGGTATACAATTTTTGGTATATGATTTAACCCTTTACGTTAGAGAAAACTCTATCCAGTTATCTGTGAAGATTTCTGAAAAGCCCTCGAAAAAGCCTTATTTAATATTGGTGAAGAGTTCTGGAAAACTTATTTATTTGTGAAGATTTCCACAGCCGGTAAGGACCTCAAATAATAATAACAACCGTCAAGTCTGGAGCGCTTGTAAAACCTAAGTAATGCCTGTATATTATTTTCATTGTAAAATTGCTTAAGGTGATAATTCTCTCCCTAGCCTTAGCTTAACAATCCTGGATATATCTTTATATATTTTATTGTAAATTTTTTTCCTTTAAGCTTTTATACTGCACTTTGCTTATTTTTATAATAAATTGTCTTTGTTTTTACTTGTTCTTTTTATTCTTCGCTCATGCATATAAGTATATTTAGCCAATATTGAAAATAACAATCATGTCCAGCCAAACAACTTCTGAAGTTTTATTAAAACAAAAAATAATTCTACGCCCATCCCTTCATCTTCAAATATGAAAATAAAATTATCATAGACCCACAATTAATTGTTGATAGTTTTGCTGGCATCTGCTAGAAATCCTTCACACCTCCCAATTCCGGCGTCGACAATTTTAACGAACACCTACGATTAACTCCAATGTCTTAAATCTATCTGTTATCACTGAGGAAGAGATAATTAAGTCCAATAAAAAAAAACTAAAGTCCCGATATAATTCTTGCATTTATTATTAAAGAATGTGCGAGTGTATTTGCCAAACCACTATTAATTATCTATAATCTAATATTAAGAAGTGCAAGTTTTCCTTAGAAGTGGAAATCCTCACGTGTGTGCTCTGTATTCAAAAAAGGTGACTTGAACGAGATAAAAAACTATAGACCAATTATTATTATTTATACCTTTGGAAAAAAATTTGAAATAATTCTTCAATCCTCCATATATTCTCTTGTCCCTGGCACAATATCTATTGATCAACACAGCACAGCATCTTCATAGTTAACAACTTCTTGGAAGAAAATTTTACGATAAGTGGATTGGTAACAATGGACCTTTTCTGTGGCCTCCCCGTTCTCCTGATCTGTCTGTTTTAGACTATTTATATGGGGAACAATAAAAGATACGGTTTATTTTAATCCAGTCACAACAATGGAAGATTGTCAGGCAAGAGTAAGGAATGCTTTTGAAAGATTATCTCCAGGTTCTATTAGAGCAGCCACCCATGACGAACTAATCAAGAGGTGCGAAAAATGTTTGGAAGGTCAGGGTGGACACTTTGAACACTTATTAAAATAAAATATTTTCCTGAGTATAAGTAGTTATACTGTTAGTATTTTATGTAAAAACCTTTTGTATCTAAGTTACATTTGTTTAATTATTTTATGAACTGTTGCAGTGCCAATTTTTTTGAAATTCTCCATTATTCATTAAATACTGTTCGGAGACGGTTTTCGGTTTTTGTTTCTCTGGATATCTATTAGCAAATATTTCACATGTTTTTGATAAAACTTTGTAACATTCTCCATAGATTATAAACACATTTAAGTAATCCTGGTGTGCATAATTTAAGCGCCCCAGCATGATAATTAATACTTGTCAATTGATAAGTGACAGCTACATACATTTGTTTAGCACTCAACGCCGTCATAGCCAACTAAGAGTAATTTAACTTAATATCCATAACAAAATACCCATATAGAAATATTGAATTGGGAATATCTCGAAAACTAAAAATTTTCGGAATAGACATCCATATACAAACTTACCCTTATTTTTAATGGCGAATAAGATAAGATTATAAAAATTGGGGGTTTCCATCTGAAAAAATTGATTTTTGACAGTCTTCTCAATTTCATCTTTATTCTTATTTTTTGATCACTCTGTATTAATACTTATCAAAATATTATAAAAACTCTATTAAAGTAGGCCTTTTTCAACAAAGAATCGAACCCAAATTAGATAATAAAGGCCTCCTTATAGGAAAAATTGATAATTCTTTTAGGGCCCGCAAACGTCATTTTTGACATAAAAATTGAAATATCTCAAAAACGGAGAGACCTAGGTATAGGACCTGATACAAAAAATCGGCCTAGAATTATGCGTACAAACTAAAAATGTAATAATATATAGGGTGTCCCATTTAAAATAAGCAAGTTGGTATCGACTTCCGGTATAACCAGAAGTGCCACCATCTTGAAAATATTTTAGCCGAGTTGCCCCCATCGACATTAGTTTACAACCAAATTTTCAAAATTTTCCGATGTCTACTTTTCGAGATATCGATCGCCGCAGTTCGTCGTGGGACACCCTGTATGTATGTATGTATATATATATATATATCTCACTGCATTTTCATGTCGTTTATATTGTCATTACATATACCATATGCATTTATATCTGTTAGTTTCTTAGTATTTGATTGTATATTTGTCTTTTTACTTCCTGCTTTGACCTGTTTTACTTAGATTTATATTTATATTTGTGTAGATATATTTTTTGTAAATAACCCTGTAACTGGGCTTTGTATGTTGGATTTTGTAATTAAATAAATAAATGAATAAAATTAATTACTAATATCACAAAAATCTAGGCGAGAGTTAAGATCGACCTTTAGGTAAACGCTATCAAAATACCGCTTATTTCCATTGCATTAGAAAGGTATCAAGTTCGCCGTTTAACGGTCAACGCTATAAAAGTTTTTGGGCAATTAACCAATACATTTAGAATGATCCAAGTGTCCCTAGGGTGTAGTAATTTATTCTTGAAACAATCATGTCATTAGTAATAAAAGGTGCATGAAAGAATGATTGAAACAATTCAAGTTGGGCAAAGTGCCCATAAAGGTGACGAAGGGACGATGAGAGATCTTATCCTATGTGCTGTAAACGTACACCCGGAAAGCTATATATGTACTTAATAACAATTTAAATGAACCGTATGGGCCATTGTTCCACAGTAAATGGCTCACAGTCATACGCCGAGCACATCCTTTCCAGTGCCGTGTTATTGCACTAGAGGCAATATCAAATTTAATTTAATTAAAAACTTATTATCACCATTTAACGCAAAATCAAGCACCATCTAATGAAAAGTGCACACCCACCAATGAAACCTCAAAAATTCAATTAATATATTCTACGAAAACATAAATCTCAGCGTAAATGAAGCATCCAAGGTAATTAAAATAAAAAGTAAAACCACTAAACTCAAACCATGGATGACCCAAAGTATTCTAAACTCTATAAGAAAACGCGATAGGCTTAAACAATAATTACTAATAAACAAACATAACACTGATATAAAAAATTATTATAAAAACTATAGAAATGTTGTAACAACACTAACTAAAACTTCAAAAAACAACTTCTATAAAGGGAAAATTCTCGAGACAGGAAACGATTACAGAAAAGTTTAGGACTGTATCAACGAAGTCATAAATTGTAATAAAAAATGCAAAGACAATATAGAGAAAATAATAACAGACGACAACACAGTAATCACAGACAAAGACGAAATAGCGTCTACCTTTACTAGTTATTTATTAACATCGGCGAAAAAATATTTAGTGACATTCCGAAACACTCACAAAACCTGACGTTAAACGACAACACAAGCCAGAATCTAAACTCTTTACGCCTGGAAGATGTTGATGATACTGATAAAAAATATGATATGTACCCTCTAAAACTCCTCCTCTCCCGGAAAAAATGGAATAATGGTAAAAACACTAAAACTGCTATCGGTTTGCACCTGTAAACCTCCAGCACATATTATCAACCTAATCTTCAAACACGCAGACATACCTGAACCATTCAAAGAAAGCATTCCCAGTTTATAAAAGTGGTAACAAAAATTACATGACAAATTTCCGTTCAATATTGTTGATAAATAATGTTGCAAACATTTTCGAAAAATGTCTGAACCATAGGCTTCGTTCATATCTTGAAAAAAAAAAGTAATCTCAAAAAATCAGTATGGATTTCAAAGAAATTTAAGCACAGAATATCTTCTCCAGTTACTAACAGATAAAGTTACAACAAACGAAAAGAACGAAAAAGTCAGCTACCTTTTTGGATCTCAAAAAGCCTTCGATACGGTGTCACATTGCCACTTACTGGACAAACTAAAGATGGGAATTAGAGGTATTGCCTACAACTTATTATAATAATATATTTATATCAAATACACCCCAGTAAGTAAAAATTGGTAATGCACTCAGCACTAAGAAAATAATAAAAACTGGAGTCCCACAGGGAACAGTCTTAGGTCCTACATTATTCTTGCTGTTTATCAAAGATTTACTGGACTAAAACTTGGATGTAACATCATATCATATGCAGATGACACTGTACTGATATGTTCGAGAGAGACCTGGAACTTGGCGCGACAAAAGGCGGCTGAGGCCATTAGTAAAGTCAAAAACTGGCTAGACATAAATTTGTTAAAACTAAATATACCAAAGATGACTTTTTCTCCAATGAAGGCAGGACTACCTCAAACGGCGAGGCCTATTCTTACAGATAGTTACATTCTAAACATCCTACTATCAAGCACCTCAGCGTTATTTTCGATCACCTAAAATGAGATAACCAAATTAAATATATAAACGAGATGCTAAGAAAACTAATATATAAATTCTATAACCTGAAAAGTATACTAAATGGAAATACTCTTTTAGTGACAGATAACCTTGCGGAATCCCTAGTTAGACATGGTATTAGCGTCTGGGGCTCAGCCTACAATGCAATCAATCCTCCATCCTCTCCAGATAACACAAAATTATATACTACGGATAATTTTTAACAGGAGAAGTCGAGACAATTGTAGAAGTATATTTATTGATAATGAAATACTGAGTGTGAAGAGGTTGTATATGCATGCGACTATAGTTTACACTCACAACAAAAACATACATTTGGATCGCCGGTAAAATAAATAAGTAACAATAAATAAATACACCACAGGTAATGGCGACCCCCTTTATCTCGGAAGGCTCTAGAAGAGCGTTGCGTGGGAGGGGGCTATTTAGAGACATACACCCAATATCCGTGTATGGTGAAAAAACTCTCACAGTATTTTCCGCTGCCACGACCGGGGATCAAACCCCGAGCTTTTGGGTGAGAGGCAAGTGCGCTCATCTCTCGACCATCAGTCATACCAATACCAATATGAAACAAGAACTAGATCTAAAAACGCATATCAAATTCAATAATAAAACAAAGCAATCTGTCGGAAACGAGTCAATTTCAATGGAATTAAACTATACAACCAACTGAATATATTAGAGTGCATAATAAAAAGAAATTCAAAAGAACATGTAAAAGTATATAATAGACAATTATACCACAATTGTCTCATCTTTACCGGATTTAATGATACAGTACCTATGTAAATTTTCATGTTTCCAACCAGACAATAACGTCGAACGTCCTTTTCCATCGTAGTCTGGATTGCGTGATGTGAAAATAATAGTCATTTAAAACCCTTTCCGCCTCCGCCCCTGGCCCGATCGTCAGTCAGTCGATTAAATCTGATATATGGCTCTTTTAAATTTATTTTTGCCACTTCAACCCTTTCCCGATTTTTCTAATTCACATGTGCAGCGTCTGACCTGAGGTGCCTCGTGAAAGGACAGTAAAGTTTTGAAATATTGACCGTCAGAATCCGGACACCTGGTAGCGTTATTTATTAATATTAATATTACCTCTCCTACAGCGCTATAATGGACAGTTTATTGTTGCTACAATATATGAAATTTGTTAATTCTTTGAGAGCGGATACATATTGTCATAACGTTAACTGACAGCCGACGGTTTTTTAATTTGATTTATTCAATGCATTTGATGGTATTTTATTAACATTCATTTTGTATTCATACGTACCATTTAATGTTATTTATAATTTTGTATAATTGCTCGGGAGAGGCCAGTAAAATAGTTTTGCAAATGCAATTTTTCGTACAAATGTCGCTATGTCAGAGATGGATACGTTTTTAACTCAAAATCGATATTTTATTACATCAAAAAAATGTTTATTTTATTATTTTTTTTATTTTATCGCCCTATTTAGATTAACGTCCTAGCGGAATTTAGCATTAACTATTGCACCACTCAATAAGGACACATAGGCTGGTGCCAAAGCGGATTTTAAAGGCTAATAAAAAATTATTAACAGACAAGGACCAGAAAATTTAGTTAAGGTTATAATTAAGACAAAAAAAAACAAAAATTAAACACGAGATAAAGTGAAAGTGTAAAATGGGGGTGCTGTTTAGGGGTTGAAATTGTGACCTCCTAGCGGAAAATGTCCGCCACAAAAGTTGTAGATAATAAAAAAATGTAAAACTTTCATATAAGGCATTTTTCAACATAATCTCACATTTTCCGGGAAAATGGCGGATAACCGATTTTTCAGTTTTTTATTTTTTTCTCTAGTAAAAATAATTCAATTCACATGAAATTATGTGAAAGTATACCTTTTATGCATTGCATAAGCATGTTTTTTTTTGTGATCTGGGAAACAAGTAGTTTCCGAGATATTTACATTTTTCGAAAAAAAAAATTTATTGGTGTTTTTTTTATTTAAATATTCTATCCGGGCTCATTTTTACCATTGAAGTGTGTACTTTAATATGATGAAACTGCTTAAAATTGAGAAAAACCCAAAAAAGAAGACTTCGAATCACGAATATTTCAATATTTTTTATTATTTTCAATTTTTTTTTATTCTTTATGTAAATAATAATGTAAATTTCAATGACAGAATTTACTTCAATGTAATATTACTAAAGTTGAATGAATTTAATTGAAGAAATTGGCGGAAACCATCCTGCAACTTTTAAATAAATAAATTAATAAAAAATCTTTGAAGTTATGCATATAAACGTGGTAGAGAAATTTACAAAATTGTGAATTCGGAAATTCATATTAGAAAGGTAATTGGACTAGGTACAAGTCCGCCTAAAATGAACGGATTGAAAGGAGATAAGATAAGCCAAGGAGCAGCCGAGTTCGTTTCGGAGTAGTACATACTCAGTCATCTAGTTGTGTGGAAGCATTTGGAATAGCGTCTTTTAGAAGGCCAACTGGCAACTAATAAATCTACTTCTAAATTGGAAGAACTTCCTCCAACTGAAGGAGCATCTGCGTAACACTCCTATAGTGTTTATTACCAATTGCAAACTTGGCTTGGTTATTTGGGCAACGAGCCCGATAGCAAAAAAGCTAAGCAATGGGGCTAGAACTAACATCTAGGTAGACTCGTGCCCAAATTTATCCCAGACAGTTCAGACCCGAAAAATTATTAAAAAGTATTAGCTGCAGCTGTGAAAGTGGTTATAATAAACAAAGATGTGGCTTAAAATGTACCAATTTATGCAGTAATTGTCATGAAAACTGCTCAAATAGAGATAAAGAAATATTTGAAGACTTAAGTGATTCGGAAGAGATTATCTATGAAGAGCCAGTAGAGTCTCGATATTGAAACCGAAGAGCTCGAAGACGACGATAATCTCAAAGAGCCTTCGGAATTTGAAAGTTTTATTGATGAAGAAGAAGAAGAACCACAATGCAAAAGATCTAAAATTCATTAGGATTTTATAATTTTTCATTATTTTTTTAGTTTTATAAACAATATTTTTCTCCAGACGAAAAAAATTTAAAAAAATATATCAATAAATTAAGTGTTTTACTTACTAATTATTTATTCAAGTTATTTTATTCAAATATACCTTAAACAGATTACTCATCGTTATACCATTTACTTAGTGAAAAAATAGTAAAATATACATTAATAAAAATGCACACTGGGCCAGAGTCTTAACTCTAGCTTACGACTTTCAGTACGGTACGGCAACATGACCATGAAAAACTTAAGTTCCAGAATGATTTCCCCCACTTTCTTCATTTAAATTCATTCAACTTCAGTAATATTACATTGAAGTAAATTCTGTTACTGAAATTTAATCAATTATTTACATAAGTAATCAAATAAAAATTGAAAATAATAAAAAAATATACAAAAATTCGTGATTCGAAAAGTCATTTGTTTGGTTTTTCTTAATTTTAAGCGGTTTCATAAAAAATAACCCATCAACATCATTTTAAAGTACACATTTAAACGGTTAAAATGAGCCCGGATAGATTATTTAAATAAAAAAAAACACCAATAAAGTTTTCCGTGGAAGATTTTAGATTCTTCTTCGAAAAATGTAAATATCTCGGAAACTACTTGTTTCCCAGATTCCAAAAAAAAATCAATTCAATGCAAAAAGGTATACTTTCACATAATTTCATGTAAATTGAATTATTTTTACGAGAAAGAAATAAAAAAACTCCAAAAAATCGGTTTTCTGCCATTTTCTTCGAAAATTTAAGGTTATGTTGAAAAATGCCCGATTTGAAAGTTTTTCATTTTTTTATTATCTACAACTTTTGTGAAGGACATCGCGAAAAACACTTTCAACCCATAAACAGCACACCTATTTCACAATTTCACTTTATCTCGTGTTTAATTTTTGTTTTATCTCTTAGTTATAACCTTAACTAAATTTGCCGGCTGGTTCTTGCCTGTTAATAATTTTTTTTTTTTTTCAAGGTATTGGCACCAGCCTAACAAACAATTATACTACGACGTTGCCAGCTGCCGTAGCTGAGACTCGAACTCAGGAGTGGTACAGCAACTAGCTGGGTTGTCTCTGACACAACATCGTCTAGTCCACTGCCACCAACTCGGTAGCACATGAAAAACATCACTAAACATCCATACACTAGCCAGGATTCGAACCCGCCACTTCTTGGTTGCAAGCCTAACAGCAAATAGAATAATAAATAAACACCACAGAAATTAGACAACCATCAATTCCAAAAGCTAGAGGCTTGCGCGGAAAGGGGCTACATATTGAAAAAACGAGGACATACAACCTTGGATATGTTACTAGACCGACATCGAAATTTAAAAATGTACAAGCTTGCCGCACTTTTTCTCTTTTGCGAATATTCCCCAACGCACTCTCGACTTAACATTCATCCTGGCTCGGTTCTACTTAATAAATTAAAAACACGCTGAAAGAGATGCCAATCTAGAAAATTTAGATATGTCTCCCTGTTGAATTAAATTAACACCATAACATGAAAAGTGGATGGCGCAACTGATATAATAAATATTTCATATACGGTGATATTAACGTCCTTTTTAAATGTTCGGCCGTATTAAGCCCTGTTATTAGGGGTGATGTAAAACAAAAGGAGTAGAAATATCAGTCCACATTACAAGTTCCACATGTTGTTTTTCCCAACTCTAAATACATTTTTATCAAGATAATGTTACATCACGTGTGAGAAGGCTATTGTCTCTTGGAGGAATTACAGCAATATTTCACCGAAATCCATAATATTAACGTAATAAAAGTGCCTTTTCGCGTATTTAGCTAATATTTCAAGTTATTGTTCCCTACAAAATGCATCGTAAAGTTTAAAATTCTCGTGATTCACTTTTACACCGTTTACTATTACTACACGCCAAAAAAAGACGACTAAATACGTGACATAGAATTCTATACTTTCTGCTTTTGTTCTTGGAAAATCATTTTATTTCCATTAAATCACATTGTTCGACATTTAATTTTAAAACAAACGCTCTTTACTTTGTGCACGTTATTTATTTGTTCCAGGCATGTTATTACAATTCTATTTCGAAAAAAATGTCAGTCTACCACTGTACAAGAGTATTTAGTAGAAAAAAAATAGGTAAATTATTTGTCACAAATTTTCGTCACGCACACACCCCAGGTAATGTAATTCTCGACCATGTCCACCGCTGAACGTTGTATAAATAACCACGGTATTGAACGGTTGAAAAATAAACTACTCCAAGAAAGTGAAGCATATTGCGAGAAACTCCATTTAATAATAGTAATAATATCGACTTTATTAAAGACTCCATGCTTATTTATACAAATAACTTTATCAGTACGAGATACCACCTTAAAAATTTCTTCGTACATCGGCGATAAAGAAGGTTTTAATTTCTCTTTCCTAATAATAATTTAATCACATGTTTGTATGACAGGATTGACAAATGATTTTTATAAAATATGATGCTCCTGTCCATAAGGTGTAGTCTGTATTCATTCTAGGCCAGAAATATTTATTGGTAATTTTTTAGTTGCTCGAATTCCCGAATGACTTAAATTATGAAATATTTCAAAAATAGCGCGGCTCATTTTGGCGCGTATATTAGGTCGAACTTTGGAATTAGAAACATCGCACCAAATCTCACCTTGCGAATTTGGAATATTAACTTTCTGTAATACATATTTAATATTACGTTTCTTGAATAATTGTTTTTTTATTAATGTTTCTAGTTCCGCATCTAGAATTTGTTCGTCACTCAACGATTTTAAATTAAAATCTGGAGAATTTACTGCAGATATATGATCTACTAGTGCGTGAACATTACTAGGAATACATTGTTCCAGTGAAAATACATCATCTATACGTGAAAGGGTATCGGCAATCATATTATCTTTACCTTTAACATGTTAAATGTTGTTTGTAAATTGCGCTATAAATTCCATACAACGTATTTGTCTGGGACTTCTCTCCACCGCGGAGAATAAAGCTGTTGTCAAAGGTTTGCGATTCGTAAAACAAATAAACTTTCTTCCCTCCAAAAGGTGTCTGAAATGTTTAATGGCTGAATATAAAATGTAAGTTTTTTATCAAAAGTACAATATCGTTTTTGGGCGCTATTAAGTTTTCGTGAAAAGAAAGCTAAAGGCTTACATCTCCATCTTATACTTGTTCCAACACTTCACCCATTGCAGCATTTGAACAATCTGTCGTAAGGGATAGAGTTATATTATTGCTACTGTTAGGGTGTGTAAGAACAGTTGCATTGGCAAGTGTCTCCTTTGCAGTTATAAAACTATTAAGACATTCATCTGGCCAGAAGCTGATATCTTTCATATCATTATGGTGCAATTCAGTGCTAAAAATATGTAAGGGGTTTAAAATCTCAGCAATATTAGGAATAAAACGATGATAAAAATTGAGCATGCCTATAAAAGTTGTAGCTGTTTTGAGTGTAGTAGAACGAGGGAAATTTCTGATTATTTCTACTCGAGCTTCAGTTGGTAAAATACCATTTGATGAAATATTGTGTCCTACAAAAATCAGATTATCTACGCCAAAAACGCATTTGGATGGTTTTATGGTAATACCATAATCGATAAGTCTTTCAAATAAAATCTTTAACTGTTCGTAATGTTCCAAACTATTTTTACTTGCTATAAGTATGTCATCTAAATAAATAAAAATAAAATTTAAATTTGCGAGTACTTCATTCATGAATCTTTGAAATGTTTGCCTGCATTCTGTAATGTCTGTAATCGCAGCAAGGTCGCCAATTGTTTGAATTTCTTTTAGAGGCCATACGAAGCGGTGAAGAGGCAGATGATGAAGAAGGCCTACAAATGCCTAGATTCATCATTTGTCTGAACTTCTCTTTTGCTAGATTAAATTTATTAGAATCTAATCTACGCGAGTGAAAAAATGATAAATGACCTTCTGTCGCAATTCTTATTCTGACAGAATGTTTGACAGGTAATGAGAAAGCTGGTAAACTAGTTAAATATGGATATTTGGGAAATAATTTTGTATAGTCATCCTCTATAGAAAAGATCTTTGGTGAAGAAATAGAACAATTTTTGACATAACAATTTATTTATTCCTTAAATCAACGATAATTCCGAAATGAAATAAGAAATGTGCTCCAATGATAAGCTAACTGATATCGGCAATATTGAAAGCAAAGGTAAAATTGCGTCGTAGCCCTAAATTGACTCTTAAAATTTTCTTTCCATAAGTATTTATCTTTGAGTTGTTAGCTGCAGTGAGAACTAAATCATTAATATTTTTGAAATCTTCAAAAGCATTTCGTGGAATAACTGATCTGTACCTGTGTCAATTAAAAATTGCAATTTATTCGTAAAGTCACAAATAAAAAGACGGCGATCTAACCTTGACATTGGTCTCTATTAGTTCTTTGTATTAAAATTCTGTGCCTCATGTTATGAATTAAAGACACCATGTTCCTCCACATTTAAAGGCTTTCTCTTTGTATAGCTGATGAAAATAACAAATTTTGTTATTAGATGGATTGAATTTGTTTGATCGTTTCTGGGATCTCGTTCTAGAACATACTCTATTCCTACAGCTATCACATTGATAGTTCGGTATTGGAGGATCTCGCGTTGTAGATCGTGGTTGTGTTTGCAAGGAACTAATTTGCAATTCCATGTCATGCTGCGTTTGCGTGTTTGAGTTAATGCATTCGGAAAACTAAAGTAAGATTATTGATGTATTTAACATCTCTTTCACTGTATGTACTTCACTTGAATTATCAATAGGTGAAAAACTGAATGCAGATGAGTTTGCGTGGATAGAATAAATATTGGAATTTTGATATGATTCCCAAATTTTGTCCGCAATATCAATTATATTGTAACGACCACCGTGACGGGGGGTTTGTGGGACCTCCACGGGTACCACCAGCATCACCCTGTAGAGGGTAAGTGCCGATGATATCCATGGCTAAAGTCACTTCAACTCGCTTGGCATGTCGAGAGGGTAAATTTAGAATACTAAGTGAACACTTGAAACAGAACAGGTTGAACATTTATTTAAAGAAATCAGAAACACTAAAACAATGATAATCAAAATGTGTATTACAAAGAGTTACAAATCTGGCCACCCCAAGGCGTGGCCTCTGGGGGGGAGTTGCCCCACGCACCACCGAGGACCTATCTCTCTAAAAACCCAGAAGACAACTACTTAACTTACTTTACTTTTTCAATTTCCTTTTTCCCAATACTTACACAATCAGCATTTCTTTCTCAAACTAGCGGACCGTGCGCAACTTTGCTGACTCTACTGGATTTGCACACGTTACCTTGTAACCAGCTACTTGGTTTACTTTAAGGTGTCGTATTAAATTAATTTTTTAACTGAATCGTTTCCTGCATAAAATCATATACCGGGTGGTCCAATAATTGTTTCGGTACTGCGTGAAAATATCATTAACATCTGAAGCAGTAATTACCACGAAAACTGATTTTGGTAAACTTCGTTTCCATAACTTAATTAATAAGTCCTGTCTAACCATTTGAGATCCCCTCACAGTACTTAACATTGACCTATAAAAATCAGAAGGTTTACAATTACCCATTTGCGAACCTGATAACAAATCATCTATTAGTGCCTTAGACTTCATAATCCGGTATATTTTACTGGATACTAGCTCTATATTTATAAAACAAATTTCATATTGGGATCCACGTATTTATCAAAAACACAATAAAAATGGATGTGATACAAATGCGTGATAGAAAATAGAGTCATATTTAACAATAACACATAAGTGTCTACGACTTTTCATTAAGCCTAAAAGACCCAATATTTGCTATACAATGAGTGCGCGTTAAAATGATGGGTTAAACAGAGCGGGACTAAAAGTTCCTATTGAGTAAACATTAATTTGGGAAATTAAATAGAGGTTACCCATTTTATTACAACTAATAAATATATCCCTCTTAACGCCAATCATACAAAAGATTGTACTTTACCAAACAGGTATTCTTTTCCTTTTTAAATGTTTAGATTACTAAATGACAGCATCAGCAGAATCAAAAACAAAAATATGAATATTCAATTGCGTGTTGTTTAAATTTATACGAAATTGCTGTATTTATTCCTGAGAGAATGAAATTGTAAACATTTTGGTGGTGTAAGCACTAGTTATACGTCTTAAAGAAAATATTCAAAAATTTCTCATTTTAATTTTATAACTTATAGAATTTATACGATTGATATTAATAGAGATATCTTCACAAACAGCCTGTATATAACATTGTAATATTATCATTTATTATTTATAAAACTTCAAATAAATGCCCCCATATATTTTTATTAAAAAATTCGTCTAATATTTTCATGGAAAACCTCCGAAATCGATTAATGAAAAGAATTCGATTATTTCAGTCCATTTCCGTGTCAGTAGCTTTAACGGTTATCTTAGTAACTTATGTTTGAAGAACCCAGGCGCCATTAATACATCTCTTCCTAATTGATGGAATACGGTTCTCTTAGTTTCAGTCTTTTATTGGATACTCTCAAAATTTATCGTGACACACGTTAGGACCATCTGTGAGGTAAATTGGTGATCAGCAGACTTCTCGGTTTTAAGCGCTCGAATGAGCACTGCAGCCATATTGTACGCAAGAATTTCAGGAATCTGTCAACAGGATTTACAGCCCGTCTGGTCGCAATGCCACCGAAAAATTTCTTATTTACTTTCTAGCACATTTTGTTTCAGAACTTACAGGATAGTGGCAAATTTAGTATTAAAATAAGTTTAAAAAATGTTTATTATACTATTTGCAAATACGACAGTATAGTAGCGTTCAAAGATTCTCTGCAAATAAAAAATGCAACAAAAACTTTACTACTTCATTAAAATACCGTCCCTCCCTGTACTATTCCGCCGGCAAATTGAATCACTTATATTTATAAGTTTTTAATGTACGTCGGCTTGCTTGATAACACAATACCGACTGGTTCGCCGGCGTTAATGTTAAAGAACACGATAAAACCCTCGGTGTAATTTTCGAAACTGTAACAAAATCCGACGGAAATATTTCTCATGAAAAGCGTGCTTCACGTAAAAGTATCGTGGAAGAGGTTTTTAATATTCTTAATCATATTTTCGCTCTACGGAGCGATTATTACGAAAATATTCCAATAACTCCTCAAGGAGCGTAATTTTAGAAAGTGTAGTAAATGTCGCTGCACAGGGACGTAATGTCGCCCCGACCACCAAAATTTAGAAAGTATAACAAAATTTGATTTCGGAAATTTCAAAATTAAAAACCCTTTTACCAATCCACGTTGTTAAGCACTGCAACTCATGCGTGGTATTAAATATGAGGACAAGTTAATCCAGCTTCTATTCAAAGTATATCGTGAGTTTTAGCGAAAATAGCCCTTAGCGACATGGGACCATCATTTCCTAGCAGTCGATTTTGACGGGAAAATGATGGGTTTTAACGGGATTTGCCCTAAACCGGCTCCTCAGTGATTTGGTGTCAGAAAAGTATCTTTACCATGTACTCATATGTGCATGGGACCCCCTTGCCTGAACGTATGAAATTGTAATTGCATAATATAATTCAAAGTCGTTGCGATTCAAGCATTTTCAAGCTCCGAGGAGCGATCAAAATTGATATTGAGCTGAAAATATGTCAATTGACTGGCAAGCAAATGCCCACCAAAATTTTATAAATATTGAACTTTTCTTGAATCTTTTTGTGTAATCGTTAGCTCAAAAGCTGCACATTGGATGGTAGTTGGTACATTATAAGTCGTCCGTTCCTCACCATGTGTTGTACACGGGCCAGACTATAGTTTGTCAAAAACATTTTTCTTGAAGTTGTTGTAAAACATGAATTTTTAAAGAGATTTAATATATATTTTTGAACTTTATATTGTCTTTTACTTGTGTTTTTCAAAATTCCCTTTCAGGTATAATTTTAAGAAAGTGTTAGTACCTACTGTGTTAGATTTATAGTGTTACGACGTCCAATAGATACCATCAGAGCAGTTAAGCAAAAACGAACAGTAAGTATAGATTTTATATTATTCTCCATTTTAAACAGTCGTTTTGAACGCTTATTTTGTGAACGTTAACATTCATTTTTGATAAATATAGTAAAAGTCCTTCAGACTCCAAAAGATGGATCGTTCACATTAATAATGAGCTCGTAAAGTTTTTGCTACATTTTTTATTTTCAGAGAATCTTTGAACGATACTATAATAAAAATATATTATTTAGGACTTATTCAATTCCCCACCAATAAGAAATTATCTAGTTTTTAATATTCAATATATCATGCCACATAAAAGTTGAAAAAAATTATTGTTAGCAAACACACAGTAATAAAAAAATATTTATTATTTATACGAACACTGGTGGTGGCTTTAATCATCATATAGAAAAAAACATACACCAAACTAAATCTTTAAAATACACTTATCTAGATCATTCAACAGAAAGAATACACCCAAATGCTAAACCTGTATTGATATTAAGCAAAAACTTAACATATAAAACAACACCATTACTTAAGTTTGAGGTTTCAATACTCCACCACAAATATAATATATCGAAATTGATGCTCTGTAACAATCATCTTTCCCGAATGTAAAATTCTTGACAGTTCCTGTCTGCAAAATCAAAATTAAACGCGCGTAATTAAATTGAATAAGACTCCGAGTTGACGGATATCCTGGCAGATGTCATGACAGTGTCAACAATGCCCATCAAGCGACATTTCCTTTAAAACGAGTTTAAAACTTGAATTGGCAACGCATGTGTCTCTTACCCCTAAATTTAAAAATTGAAATTATATCAATGAGATTTGTTTACACTAGAGTGCTTTTAGTAAGTGAGGGCGGAATTCGGTTCAGCTCTATCCTCCATGTAACAATGTAACCCCATCTCTAATACCAGACAGACAGACATGCATTACTAATGCCGACTTGTGGTCTTTAATATACACATCGTTGCCAATTTGCTACAAGTAGAAATATGTAAGAAGTTTCTTAAATGTACCAGACAAAAAAAATGCCAGTAATGCTAAACTGTTACTGTGATTTGTAAATCGCCCCATAATATTATAAAAAGCAGTTGTATATACAGTGTGTCTTACTTTTTACGACGACACTCCAATATCTTGACCATTTGTTGATGGATTTAGATCAAATTTGGTATACTCTAGGATTTCAATGATAATCACCCCACTATTCGGGTTACTTATTATCGGATATTTACATAACTTGGTAGTCGTGTAATAATGACGCTAATTAAGCATTAGAACACATTTCTTTATCCAAAACACTATTATCAAATGATAATTTGAAAATAGGTAGCTATTTTTTAAAATACTTAGAACTCGGCATACCAATATCTTTGTTAACATAGAGTGCTCTGAAATGAATTTGACAATTGTATCGAATGTCAAATTAAACTTAAACATGGCTGCACAACAATTAAGTATTGCTGATAAAATTAAAAGAATTTGTTGATGACGGTGCGCACTCTTATCAAGATGCAGCCAGTATCTTCAATTTGAAACATCCAGCCAGAACGCCCACAGATTCACTACACCACGGTTGGTTCAATTAATAGAATATTTAATAGAACTGGAGATGTATCCAAACTTAGAGCCAAAAAATACAACGTTGCCGTTCATCCATTGGATCAAGTAATATTAGATACTGTTAATGCTAAAGCACGTGTTAGTGTCAGAGATTTATCTCGAAACTTGAATGTGGAGAAAAATAAAATTTGGAGGTGCCTTAAACGTTATAATTTAAAACCATAAAGCCCAAGTTTTGACACACTATGGAAGAAGGAGACGCAGGGAGAAGAATGGAATATTGCTTCTGGGCACACGCAATTTTTTTGAACAAAATTATTTTCAGTGATGAGGCTACTTTTACAATAAATGGCGTGGTCTCATCGCAAAACTCAAGGTATTGATCAACAGTAAATCCATACTGGATTATAAATTGTAAACGGCAATACTCCGAAAAAATGTCTGGTGTGAAATTTTAAATGAGACCTTAATTGGATCATTTTTTTTATGACACTTTAAATAGTGTGAGATTCCTACATTTTTAACACATGAACTTCGAGATGCCGTTCAAAATGTATCTTTAGCTTTACAACAAAACCTCTATTTCCAACTAGATGGGGCTTCCATTCATAATGCGTGACCACTTAGATTACCAGACGTCACCCCTACGGATTTTTATTTTTGGGGTACCATAAAAAAATAAAGTCTAAAAAATAGGCCAAGAAATGGAGCGGATCTATGTTACAGAATTGGAGAAGCATGTAAAGAAGTAACAGTTGAAGAATTAATAAAAGTTGTTAAAAATAATAAGAAGATAATTGAAAAAATTTTAGAATTGAAAATTATATTTAATATTTACTTTTTAAAATTATATTCTTGTTTAAGTAATAATTTTAATTGCTGTTTTACAATGGTTTTTGAATATTATTGAAATCTTAGATATGATTTTTCTTGTAAAGGAATTAATACTTTTTAACGAAATTTGGTATACAGGGGTTTTAGGTAAAGCCGAACAAGATTCTGTAAAAACGAAAACCCTATCTGAATCGCTAATATAAATTCTTAATTTTTGCCAATTTCTATTGATAATAGTAAGCGTATTTAATTAAAAAAAAAAAAATTCAAACAACTTTTTAATCACAATCTGAAACACAAGAAGTATACCAAATTTGGCCTAAATCGATCAACAAATGGCTGAGATATCGGGGTGTAATCGTGAAAAGTGATACACACAACTGTTCTATGGAAACTTAAAATATTTGGTACGATACTTACAATTAATTGTTCTCCGTTTTATGCTCGGCAGCATCTACGACGCCTTTGCAAGTCCTAGAAAAAGAAAAACTCTAAATAGTATTTGTACAATGGTATCAACTTCTGCGATATTATTTACAATTGGCAACCCTGTTTATAGCTTTCGCCTCAGGGTGTAACAAAACTCCACACGCTTATTATTTTACCCCATTGTAATTCATATTATTATCCTGACTTTAAAATGTTCGCAATTTTAAGAAGCTTATCTTAACTGTTATTAATATAAATTAGACATATCGTTGCTTTGGTTTGGCCTCGCTTTTCTATTGTCATTACAATTTCGCCTTTTGTTGCGCTCAAAATCAAATTGAATACATGAATACTTAATCGCACCTGATCACTTTTTATAACCAGATAAGGCCACACTTTATGCACGCCTCAATTATTGTATTAAACTTAATCTAAATTGATATGCAAAATTTTTATAACAGCTATAAAGTGCATAGAGAATTATTACGTTGCTTTTTTATTTACCTAGTATTTAACCCGCAAAAAATGTATTAAATGTATACAGGGTGATATGTAAGTTGGTAAACGGTTAAAATGGATTCAGGATGAGATATTGAGATGCGAAGAATATCGAGTAGTCTTGACTCTTTATGTTGCCACTGATACATTTTAGATTATTAATTATTAATTTGCTTTTGTATCATTCATTTTGATGTACTTAAGGGCCTACTATATTTACAAAATACATTAATTTCTAAAAGATTATGTTGCAGGTGATAATAGCCTTCCTAAGAGTTAATACATGCAAATAATTTCAAGTCATCGGTATAGAGAACATTGCTTTGAATAGCCCTGCAAATATTATTGGTAAATATTATAAATAGCACTTGTTTTAGAATGGAACCCTGTGGAGACTTCAGATAATATGGTTATCCCATTTTAGGTGCTTATCGAAAATAACGCCGAGGTATTTGATAGTAGTGGTAGTGGTGATGTGTAGAATGTAACTATTGGTTACTCTATCTATAAGAATAGGCTGCACCGTTTGGGGTGGTTCTGCCTTCGTTGGAGAAAAGGCCATAAATTTTGTCTTTGCTATATTTAGTTTTAACAAATTTGTGTCTAACCAGTTTTTGACTTTACTAATTTCCAGTCCAGATCTCTCCTAACATATTAATATAGTGCCATCTACATATATGATGTTGCATCCAAAATTATTGTCCAGTAAGTCGTTGATAAACGGCAGGAATAAGGTAGGACCTAGGGTTGTTCCCTGTGGAATTCCAGTCTATATTATTTTCTTAGTGCTAAGAGCATAGCTAATTTTTACTTGCTGGGGTCTATTTTTTCCGTTAGTAACTGGAGCGGATCATCTTTGCTTAGGTTTCTTTGGAATTCATACTGGTTTTTTGAGATAACTTTATTTATATTGGATGGAAAGTTATGTAATTTTTGTTACCATTTTTTATAAATTGGGACAACTATGCTTTCTTTAAAGGGTTGAGGTATATCTGCGTGTTTGAAAATAAGGTCGATAATATGTACTAGAGGTTTACGGAAGTGAACCGTAGCAGTTTTAGTGTTTTACCGTTAATCCATCTTTTCCAGGAGAGAAGGAGTTTTTGAGGGTGTATATTATATTTTTTATTTCAGTCCTGGAAGATGTTGATAACATCTTCCAGAACGATGGGGTTCAAATTCTGGCTTGTGTTGAAGGTCAGGTTTTGTGCGTGTTTCGGAATGTCACTAGATATTTTTTCGCCGATGTCAATAAAGAACTAATTAAAGGTAGATGCTATTCTGTCTTTGTTTTTGATTACTGTGTTGTCGTCTGTTATTATTTGTTCTATATTGTTTTTGCATTTTTTATTCACGTTGACAAAATCCCAAACTTTTCTGTAATTGTTTCCGTCCTCGAGAGAATTTGCTCTATATTGTTTATGCACTTTTTATTACGATTTGTAACTTCCTTGATGCAGTCCCAAACTTTTGCGTAATTGTTTTTCTCCGATTATCGTTCTGGTAATGTGTCGATGCTGAATGAGTCTTTTCTCAAATTTGGTGAGAATAAAAATAATAGCTTGCATAATATACAGGGTTACTGGTAATTCGATACATTCCTTTGGAGATGTGACGCTGCATGATCTAAGAAGTAAATTTAGCCCTAACATATATTATGCAAAACTCAATAGTTTTTGAGATATTTTTTTTTTTGTTTTTCTCAAAAAGTAGATCTTAATGTTCTAAAAGATAATTTTCGAAAAATCTATTTGACATTTTTAATTTTTTTTTACTGGATTACTTGTCCAATATTATAGATATTCATTTGGAATGAAAAATATCTGGAAACATTTCGATCATGTGAACATCTGAAATAAAAACTTAATTTTTTTTTTTTAATCAGCTATGAAATTTACTTATTAGGTTTTTCAAAAAAATATTAACGTAACACGCGTATAAATTATTATAAAAACTGCCTTATTTAAATAGCTATCTAACAAGGTACAAATGTTCAATGTACCCTTAATAGTTCTAAGAAAATACTAGTAAAAATAACACAAGTAGTCCGAATTTTATTTTTAGATAAACAGTAAAAAACATTTTAAAAGTAGAGTTTAATTCTTCATTAATTTCAAAGTTGTACTTTATTTTTTATATGTCTTGCTCAAAATGGGAGCCCCTATTCCGTATACAGGCACGGCAGCGTCTTCTTATTTCCGTCCTTGTTACTCTGGTTGTCAGATTATGCCTTATGCGTTGGGCAGCATCGACTATCCTTTGTCTAAGTTTTTCTATAGTATTGACTGGTGTGGCATAGACCATCTCCTTCATATGATCCCATACGTAATAATCAAGGGGTGTTAAGTCAGGGCTTTGCGCTGGCTAAGGTATTGGGCCCGCTCTTCCAATCCAACGGTTAGGGAAACGTTGATCAAGTAACTGTCGTACTGTCAGCCGATAATGTGCTGGACAACCGTCGTTCTGAAACATCATTCGCTGTCTGACGGCGAGAGGAACATCTTCTAAAATCACCGCCAGATCATTTCTTAAAAAATTTTCATAGATTTCCCCGTTTAAATTTTGAGGAAGAAAGTGTGGCCTTATTAAATAGTGGCCAATGACTCCCATCCACACATTAATAGAAAACTTCATTTGGAAACTAGTTTCACGTGTTAACTTGGGATTTTCCTCTGCCCAATAATGTAGGTTGTGGAAATTTGTTATACCCTCGCGATTAAATTTCGACTCGTCCGTCCATAAAATACTTGTTAAAAAATTTGCACTTTCTGCGTCTGAATTTAACATAAAGCGGCAGAATTCCACTATCCTTCCAGGATCACCTTCCTCCAAGCCTTGGACAGGAGTATAGTGGTAGGGATGACATCCAACTCTACGTATCGTAGACCAAACTTTCCATTGTGACGCTCCGGTTAGTCTTGCGACTTTATTAGTTGAAATATTTGGGTGTTCCTTAAAATACCTCAATATTTCTTCCTCATCATCTGGTTCATAAACGGGAGGAGCACCAGCGTCACTTCTTCTACATTTCACGGAGCCAGTTTCAGCGATATTTCGATATGCCGTACTGAATACACGTGAATTTGGTAAGCGGCGGTTAGGGTACCAAAGACCATATTCTCGGCGAGCTTCAGCAGCGTTACCGCCACAGTATCCATAGACAAACAAGATATCAGCGTATTCTGCGTTGGCATACGCGGCCATGGCACAGAAAATACAATAACAACAACTAATAACAACAACTACGAGCAAAATCAAAATCTTCGATAACTAATTTAACAAGACCAACAAACTTAAGGGACACGGAGATAAGAATGTCAGTTAATGACATATATGCACAAACGTCAAAGTCAAGGACTGACTGACTTAAATGAAAATGAACGATTCGTTTAATAAATTCCGCCACCAGCATTATCTTTACTAATTTTTTATTAGAACTATCAAGGGTACATTAAACATTTCTACCTAGTTAGAAAGCTATTGAAATAAGGAAGTTTTTATAATAATTTGTACGCGTGCTACATTAATATTTTTTTGAAAAAACCTAATAGGTAAATTTCATAACTGATTTAAAAAAAAAATTTACAAGTTTTTATTTTAAATGTTCACATGATCGAAATGTTTCCGGATATTTTTCATTTCAAACGGATATCTATAGTATTGGACAAGTAATCCCGTAAAAAAAAATTTAAAAATGTCAAGTAGATTTTTCGGAAATTTACTTTTAAGACATTAAGATCTACTTTTTTGAGAAAAACAAATTGAAATATCTCAAAAACTATTGAGTTTTGCATAATGTATGTTAGGGCTAGATTTACTCCTTAGCTCATGCCCCATCACATCTCCAAAGGAATGTATCGAATTACCAGTAACCCGTACAGTTGTTTTATACTGAACAATTTTGTTTCTTCGTATAGTTTTTCTGTTGGGAACCTACGTTTTTTTTTTAAATATTACCTTAATAATATAATTTTGACTTATACAAAGTCTATTTAATGTCGTATCGTATATTCCACCCCAGATTATGATTCCATATCAAAATATACACTCTGCCAAAGCCTTGTATATATTGTTAAAAATATTTCTTAGTTGACAAAATATTGGCATCAAGGTCCTAATTTTTGGAGTTCAATATGCTCTTTCCATCATATAATGTTCATATAAAGCAGAAAAGCTGGGTAATTTTATTAGTATGTATTTGTTAACAGTGATTTTTGAAAGTTGACATGACATGTTCAAATGAAATAACGTCTATATAAAGATTAAAAGGAGGTAGTTTAAAGTATTATTAAATTTAACAAAAAAAAACATCAGATTACAAATTTTATCATGAGATACATTAACGAGGAATTTGAAAGTGTACCGAAGATTATTAAGACAAAAACATTTATGCCAAATCGTCAACGACATTGTTATTCACTATATTTTGACACTCCCCTATATATATTTTAAAATGGTATTTAAAAAACAATTGCTTGCATATGTCACGTGATATCACAATGAAGATTCTTTTTAAATGGAAAACCCTGTATATTTTTTTACAAGTTCTTTTAGATAATTTTCCCCTGATTTCAAACATATAAGGGTTGTTATGTAGCTGTAATACCCTGTAGCTTTTATGTGAAATTTTTTGTTTTATCTCCAAGGGGCAAATTACAGTGAATGACCCTGTACAAGCCATTTCTAATTAATTATAATCGTGTTTACATATTGAAGAGATTTAATTTACTGCGTCAGCTATGAATTGGATTGTGTTTCTCCAAACGGTTGAAAGCCTTTGTGCGAAAAAGATAAATTAAATTTTAAAATGTCACTAATAGCAACCAACAGAAAAATAAATTAAAAGTCAATAAATAAAGTATTTATTGTTGACTATTAAAACCAGTGGGACAGAAATGAGTAAAAATTTATCGCATGAAGTGAACCCAACCAACAATGGTCGAAAAATTGATCGTTTTTTATTATATCCTTGCATATTGGATGACACATCTTCCCCAAATTTACCACCTAAACCCCTAAATAGAATCAAACAGCATCACCCTAAGATTTTTGTCTGATCTGAACTCGACAATCGGATTCAATACTTTGGTTGGGGTAACACTTGTAATAAAAAGTGGCAGTTGTCCTACGTAAATCGTTTAATTTTACCCTTATGTTACGACTAGAAGTGTTCACTCACGTCATTATATTTCACGCAATTAAATTTCGTGTTAAATGAAATTTGGTTTCTTGTTACATCCATTTTATCGGCGCAAATTGATTTATTGCTTTTTACTCAGTTTAAAGCCTTTGTAAATACAATTCACCAATCGCTCCTTGCAGAATCACGGCCGCACAGATTTTAATTTAAGCCGGCATATCGAATTTTCAAAATTAGGGCAACTTATTATTAAAAACTACTACCGTTTTCCTTTTTTTTTAATTGCTTTATAAATAACGACTAAATAAATACGTTATTTAAGAATTATTCAGGGAAAACTTGCTCACTAAGAAATTGTATATTCTTTATACTTATATCCATTTCTCTTCCTTCTGAACATGCCATGTAAAAGTATTATGCTTACAAAATCATTATTGACAAACATAAACTAATAAGGCATTACGCAACTCTGTAATTATATTGTTATGTTATGTTTAATCCCGACTATGTTAACACAAAAAGCATTAGAAAAAATATATTAACAGAAACTTTTAAAAAACAGACTATTGTTTATGAGTCCACACTTTATAGTTAAGAATGTTCTTAAAATACAAAGTTGAGTAAATTCTTATTATATTATTTCCTATTATTTGGGTTTTCTACCACATGTATTATTATCCTCCTCAAAAAGAAATCACCGAATCTACAAAATAATAGAATTATTGGAAAAAAGCCTCTGCGCCTGTGATGTTTACGTCAAAGGAACAGTCAGAGGTTATGTTTTGCAAATAATATAAATCGGAATAAACACAGAAATAATGTATTTTGCTGACGTTTCGGAAAGTAGTCTCTTCCCGTTTTAAAAGCTTTTTTTTTGGAAGAAGTCTTATTTTTCTGTGTATGTCAAATACACAGCTTTAAGATTCTCTTTATGTTATTTCCATAGATACTTACTACTTACACAGAACACAGAACTGATATTTTCTTTTAGATAATGTTGAGTTTGTTAAGTTCTTCTTTTAACATTGGTCGCCAGGTTGTACAAATATCTACAGAACAATTCGATACGCACTTATCTTCATTGAATAAGATTATTGCTTATTCTTTAATTTTTCTTTTTTTGGTATCTGCTTCTCTTGTTAAAATTTTTGCCGAGTCCCAGTTTATTCTTAGTCTATGTCTTATTAAATGACGATAAATGCATATCGAATTGTTCTGCAGCTATTTGCATAACCTGGCTACCAATGTTAAAAAAGAACTTAACAAACTCAACATTATCTAAAAGAAAATATCATCAGTTCTGTGTTCTGTGTAAGTAGTAAGTATCTATGGAAATAACATAAACAGAATCTTAAAGCTGTGTATTTGACATACATAGCAAAATAAGAGTTCTTCCAAAAAAAGCTTTGAAAACGGAAAGAGACTACTTTCCGAAACGTCAGCAAAATATATTATTTCTGTGTTTATTCCGATTTATATTATTTGCAAAACATAACCTCTGACTGTTCCTTTGACGTAAACGTCACGGGCGCAGAGGCTTTCTTCCAATAATTCTATTATTTTGTAGATTCGGTGATTTATTTTTGAAGAGGATAATAATACATGTGGTAGAAAACCCAAATAATAAGAAAGAATATTCGTAGAATGCCACAAATAACTTTCAGACAATTCTTATTATAGTTTAAAACAATATAATAAACAAGAGCGCGGCATTGTTGGTGTTGGTTCCAGGGACGTTTGGAATCAATTGTGATCCAGGGATAGTTCGCTTGCCCCGCCCGATATTGTTAATTCTTCACCTGAGAATCTTAGAAATATTTCTTCTGCTACGAATGGCATAACAGTGATTTTTTGAGGACTTATCTTAAGTCACTTTTTCCATCCATGTCTGAGTGATGTTCGATACTTTTTGCATAAGTTCTTTAATCATATTCCTTACTGTATAACTTTGGAAAGTATTTCCTTTACTGCTAGACATTGATGACTGTGAGATTAAGAAAAAGAACAAATTCAATTTGATTTAAATTTTGATTACCTTATGGGACAAACTTAAAGAAGACATGTCTCATGTCGCATCAATGAATTAACAAAGAATCTTCACACATATTTCGTTTTTGCTTTTTTGTTTATTCTTTATTTTATGTTTCGTCCATCTAGTATTTTCATATTGATCTTGGCCTTCCCATTTTATCAGAGCGAATTTAATTTTGTCATTCAGCCGGCTTGATATGATTGAATGTGTTTCCGTAGCAACTTATCTGCTCCTCAATTTAACAAAAACAAAGGCAGTATTTTTTTAAAAAGTCTCTCCCACAACCTAATTTAATTCCAGTGATATATGTCGTAGGCAATAAATAAAGTAAATGCTCTAAATATAAATTATTAGCTAATAGTTTAATGACATTTATTCCCATACCAGGTATTCTTTATTTTTCTAATTCTTCTGAATAACGCCGTGATGAATTTCACAGTAAGTGTTTACATTTTTGTATGATTACTTTCTGCCTGTTCTATTTTGTTTGTTTATAGTATCTTCGTCATTAGTGCATCTCTGCTTTGTTAAATATAGACGTAAATTTGACTGGAAATATATGGCGACAGGATAGAACACATTTATTTTTAAGAAAGTGAGTTTCGGGGCTTAAATGATTATATCGCGACAAGCTAAAGATTAATCTACGTCATTATTAGGACCGATGAACATGTTTGGGGTTATAAAAAATAAAGTGGTTAATTTTAATGTATTCTACAGATTAACGGACTAACTGTCTTTGTTGGGACTGATTTGTACCGTCATTTTTCAAAGACTTTTTAACAGGGAGGGTTTCGTTCCAAAAATATAACACTGTTCGTTGATATGTGTTTCCTAAGAATTTTTTGGTTAAATCGGGAAACATATCGCACTGTTCCAAATTAAACTTCGAATAAAATTTTGCTAACTGTACTTAGTTCTGTTGTCTATTTAATATCAATTTAGCTCGGTTGGGCTTCGTTTTCGTTTGACGAAAATAATTTACCAAAGTAAAACCAAATAAAATATCATCCCATTAAGCGACGTACCTCGCGATTGCTGCTGCCTGCCGGAACCTCTGATCTTTAATAAAAAGCATATTCGTATATCTTCTCCTTCAGTTCATTACATAAAGCATTATTTAGTATTCCTACGTCTACTGTTTACCTTAAAGGTCTACACATTCGTTTGTTCTAATCTAAAGAACATTGGGTGATTGAAAGGCATCCACCAAGCTTGGGGACTTATACGCCGCCCTTGGGATTAAATTTTACATGTGGATTGACAGTAATAACAATATATTTCTAAAGGAATGAGTCTCTTAAAGCCCTTATTCTTTGATGTTGATATTAACAACCCGGAAATAAGACGGATATTCTCTGTCATTTTTGCAAGATACGTATGCTTTGTCTCTGTGGAAAATGATTCTCGTTTGATCCACCAAAATTAATTTATTAGAATTATACATACATCGATTTGTTATTTTTGAAATTTATTTTCCGTCGGAGTTGGCGGTGACATATTCTTGTTATTTTATTATTCATACTCTTCACTTTAAAATTAAATCTGAAACTACTTTACTTACTTACTCGATCCTGGTTTTAATTCACTGAAATCTATACAGCAGGAGAATGAGATGTAGTCGAGCAGATATACAATAATTGTGCCGATGCGGGCGGCCGATAAAGAACTCAAGCGGCAGTTCTAAAACAAGAAAGTGGTGCGAGAGACTGTTTTCGTGGAACCGGGCAGTGCTGTAGGTTTATTTACCGTTGCGAGGAGGTTTTCTCCTAATAAAAGAAACCTACGTTAGTTGTTTGTGTTATATTTACTTAAAATAATTACTATTAACTATTATATTTCTTTCTAAAAATATTTTTTAAATGGCTTTTTGGAGATCAGAAGAAAATTTACATAATGAAAATGTTGAAGACGAGGTAACGGAGTCGATCGAATTGAGTTGAGAATTTAAGATGATTTCCACGTGCAAACCCAGCGTCTTCTTTTAAATATTTATAACTGCTTAAAGAGAAAAATCAAATGATGGATATATGTATTATAAAAAGAATGTTTGAATTACTAAAATTCCGATTTCTACTATTAAAATTAAATTCAGTTGAGAAAATACAATCAGAATCAGACTTTAAGTGTTGTAATTCTAGATAATATAAAAACCGTAATATCCGATTTAGACAAAACCGACATATAAAAAATCCATGAATCACGTTATAAACTGTAATACTTTCCACCCTGGTGTATTAATTAATATCAAATATCCTTGATCGTGAAGCAAT
The DNA here is from genome assembly GCA_963675555.1 of Leptura quadrifasciata. NCBI lineage: Eukaryota > Metazoa > Arthropoda > Insecta > Coleoptera > Cerambycidae > Leptura > Leptura quadrifasciata. Next base: position 1,156,684 of record OY776682.1, on the reverse strand, counting down.
CAAGAACATATTTACTCCCACCCAGTAATTATTTATCTCAATTTTATGTCAAAATAAATAAACAAATTGGCCATTTACGTGATCGTCCAGTTTTATTAGTTTAGGGCTCAATTTCGTTGTGTGTGCAGTAACCCTTTTTAATTGCTCCAGGTTATTTTATATAAAGTTTGATATTACTTGTTTCTGTCTGATACTATATAACTTTGAAAATTAATCACTCTGTTAATTTAAATACCTGGTAAACTTGAACATACTGTCTATTAATTGAGAGACCTAGTTAATTATTTATGTGGTCTTTTATTACTCAAGATTGTCCTGTACATTTATAGTTGAAGTTGGTTTTCTATTTTAATTGATTTGAAATGAATTAATTTATTTAGTTAATTATTTGCCGTTATTTGTATAACTAGAAAGGTAAGTAGGAAAGAAAAAAAAACAATTGAATGGGACAAATAGTCATAAAAACCCATTTTATTTCATAATAATTGATGCGACAATTAGCCGTACATGAAATCAAAAATAATCCAAATATTTGAGACAATTGTCTAAATATTATAATAGAGAAATTTACGTAGCTATAGTAATGACCATATTATAGATATGCTGAGTGGCTTGATGCAATAACAAGAGCTGAGTTATACAAAAGTATGCTGTGTTATTTTAATAGTAATTAGAGTTGTAGCAATGGCCTGATAATGATAATTTATAATTAGAGTTTTAACAATCGCTAGACAATAATGGTTTATAATTAAAATTGTTAGCAATAGCTATAATGAAATTAAACTTAATGCAAAAGAGGACAAGAATCACGTCATGTTCGTACATTTTAGAATATGTGATAAATGAAAATTAAACACTCATGTAAAATCTCATAGAATGTTGAGGAAATATCCTTCAATTATAATTAAACAAGTGGAAACTATCAAATTTTGTATGACTGTCCAACAACGGAACAAAGGTGGGTAGATGTAATTCAAACAGACGAGATGGCCCGATTTTGTACTCTTCAGAATACGAAAAAGTTTACGGGCTAATTAACCCAGTACTGACCGATGGCCTGTACAGTTTGTAGTGCGCGAGATAATTAAGTGGATGGATTGTTATTAAACAATCATAGAAAACCAGATAGGTCGCTGGTGAGAAACCTCACACAATTGTTTGAAAGGCAAACATTCCTGTGACATTTTACATGTTAAAATTAGACACACAGTGGCCTTAATAGTACACCAAATGAAAAATAATGGAAGTGAACGTTCCTTGCTATTGCATAAACGTTGAAAATATATAGTTCTTGGATACAAACTTGTTATTTTGCAAACGCAAATCTCCCCAGTAAAATATTCAGAAAGTGAAATTTTATGAATTAAAATCTTGATTGAAATCATAACTGAATAAATTATAATATAATCTTATCATGTTTTCTTGTTAAAAATCAAAGCTAATATTTCGTAAAAAAAACCTAATGTTCTTTTAGTACCACAAATCCGTCAATTTCCCCTATTACACCCCGACGAAAACAGAATATGAATGCAATTGCAAATAATAAGATAGTCTCGAAATAACAAACTATCACCTTTAGAAATTCATGCCAGCGGAATTACTTGTCGCTCTGTATATTGTTATATCGCCAGTGAATGCCCTCTTCCAGGTTCTACATGTTTAACGTCCTCGTCGAGCATATCGGGGCTGTGGCAATTGCCCTTCATCAAGAATTTTCGATGCTTACTCGTTAAAATAGGATGTAGTTCATAATATCGTTTGGCTAGTAGTTTAGACGGCTGATGTAGTGAAAAATAATCACAAAATAATTTATTAAGCTCGACGAAAAAGATCGCCACGTAGCTTAAACGGTTCTGCCTTCAGGTGCCGTCTTCCAATCCCTTGTTGATCAAAGTCGTCTTCTGTTTATATTGTAAATGACATCACAATTTCTACGGAAAGCTTCGGACTTTTGGTCTCACGATATGGATTGGTTACATTAACTAAATTCCGATGTCTACGTGCGTCGTAAGCTTGCAGCGTTCTAGTCACAGAATGTCCATCCCTCTGTCCCCTGCATGCTTAAGTTAGAAACCAACAGGAGATTTCACACTATGGGACCTAAAATAAGCATTTCATCGTGTCCATTGTAAACAAATATTATGACTGGGCTTATTTTAGTTGGATTCTTTCGTAAAAATGTATCGTTTATGTTGCTTTAAAAGAATGTAATTTTAAAATGCAATTCTTGAAGTAACTTGACTGTGTTCGATATTAGATGGCTAGATAATTGTAAAAAATGATATGACTTATTACTTGAATTTGGAAAATAAATAAGAAAAATTTTTTTGTATATGGGCTTCAAAACAAAGAAAAAGAGTATTCCATTTTGCCGCCCGTAGAGCCTATTGTTATTTAGATAGGGAATGATTCTAGTAGTGAGCTTACTGATGACTCCGTTACCATGTGACCATTTTTTTTTCTCCAAACTATGAGAATCTAATTTATTATTATTTAAACTTCTTTACTTTAATAGAAGTTTTATTTTTAGAGGCAAGCGTAGATGCACCTTTACTATGTACATACTTCGATATGTGATGTAAAGCAAAGTTATGCGCGGTTAGTACTTAGATGGGCGACCGTTTCAAGGAAGACTGTATCCTCGCCTCACATATCTTCCAGCGGTTTCTATACAGTGTATGCGCGGAAGCTATGCAACCTTAGGCGAGGGTTGTGTAGGTGATATACCATCCTTCGGAGGGGATGTAAAGCCGTTTATTAAATGTTAGGCAAGTAAAAGATCCCTACTCTTCTTACGGGAAGGGGTTCGACAAAATTTTTGGTTGGGGGTAGCTCGTCTACAGGCGTCGGTGATAAGCCTCAGTAGCGGAAATAGGCCGACGTTAAATAAATGATAAAAAAAGTTTTATTTAAATTGATGTACAATAACATAACTAATTCTGTTTTGTTTGAGATACGATGGCGTTTTATGAGAATAATGTTTTATTGTATTCTTATCGTTTTTAACAAGACTTAAACATTTTAATTATGTTATTAATGTTATCACTGTTATCAGGTTTGTTAAGTTTATTCTAACGTCCTACCTTACTAACATTATATACCTTTTCTCTTCCCACCCTGGCAAAAACTACTCACAACTCCCCGTTATTTTTTGCTGGACGGTGACATTTTCTAAAATATCAAGTTTTTCTAGTTCTCTACATTAAGAGTCAATGAAATTTTAACGTTCTATAGAAAATGTCATTGACTAAGTGAGTAAAATTTATTGTTAGTTTATATAAAAGAGGGGCACAATAAGATCATTTAGGTTGCAATAAGGCTGAAAGTGGCCCTGTCCAATAGATTCTGTTCGCATGTAAGACAAGCAATATACATCCATAAAATAGCTGTAACTTATCCGTGGACTTACACAAAGAAAATTAATACAAAAGTTATTAACAATATTTTGCGAGCGATACATAATCTTGATTTATAGGAGTACCAACATAAACTAAAATATAATCTCAAAAAGTAAAGTAATAAAAATGTTTTTCATGTCCACTTGGTAGCTTGTACAGTAGTTTATCATCTAGTGGCCGAGACAATGGGTTATCAAACAAAGGGAATCCGCATTCAGCAACAGCATTAAATCGATATATGCTGAAAGCTCAATAATGTCAATAAGATATTCACTTTATTTGTTTACTTTTACTACAGTTTTATTGTATCCAAACAGATAATACGTAACTCATATATGTATAAAATTTTAACGGCATAATGGCAATATTTTTACTCTCATAAGTTTAATACTTGATTGCACATCGGATTTGCATATCCAGTTCGTGACATACATATGTTTGTTATAAAAAAAAAATTAAAGTAACGGCAAGAACACTCGGCAGGGTGTGAATTCTTCATTATCTTCAGTTTAAAGTAATTTTGGGCAACATAATATTAGTGATTTATCAACCTGTTGTTTAGTAGAGCACGTAGATTATGTTTTTGCAACATCACTACACTTTTTTGCTCTTGTAAACATGTAATGTTGTGGACCACGCTATACCGGATAACAACAAAATTAATCCCGTTCTAATAGGTTGCTTTTAGGAATAATATTTTGAAATATTGGCATATCATTTGCGACACAAAAAGCCACATTTTGCACTTATTAAGTAAAGAATGTCACTTCCGGTTCAACCGGAAGTAGCAACAACTTTTGATTTTTTAACAGCGCCTTATATATATTTTCCATATTTAGATTCAACATAAAATTCTCGTTACAGCGATGTATCACAATCACACGAAAAACTGAAAAGTTAAGTTGTCAACTGCAAGACTGTTTTCAAAAAATTCACCCAGTAGGCTTCGAATCTGATGTTTCCCTTTCATTTGTATTGTTGCATTTCAATAAATGTTTCACTTTTGCCTACAATATCTAAAATATTAGAAGCAGTAGTAAAAAAACAGTAAACTATTTAGAAAAATTTTAAATTTTAACACCATTTCCATATGGGAAAAAATTATTTAGTTGTGATACATCGCTGTAACGAGAATTTCATGTGGAATCTAAATATGCAAATATATATATAGGTTGCTATTTAAAAATCAAAGTTGTTGCTACTTCCGGTTGGACCGGAAGTGATATAAGTGCAAAATGTGGCTTCTTATATAACAAATGATATGCCAAAATTTCAAAATTGTATTCCTAAAATCAACCAAGAAATTGGAACGGGACTAATCTCGTTGTCACCCGGTAGAGTACTAACAAAATATCTTCCATCCATTATGTAATATTTAGATTTCTATAAATAGCAATAAGAAAAAACACGAAGACAAATCGAAGCGATAATTGAACGAATAGTTTGTCGAGATGAATTTCGTTTATTTTTAACCAGTAACAAATTACCAGCGTTAATTAAAATTATATATTACTAGTCGAGTATACACAAAAGAAACTGGTAACTTGATACTATCAGCTAACAAATGAACAACGCGTGTCAGAGGCATCAACGTAATAGGGCTCGGTAGGCCTGACGTAAACAATCTTCCACGAGCAGATCTCCATTCTCATTAATTGTATGATAACGCGTCTGTTATCAGCCCATTGTCGTATTCCAATACAAAATTCTTCATTAATTATCATGTCTACGCGAAAATACTGTTAATTTCGTCTAACGAGATATTCCTTATCGGTCTACATTACGCATGTTCCATATTTTCCATTTGTCATTCTCTAACTGCTTTTCTTGGATCCACTCTAATGATGAATGGCTTTTTTGATTAACTTAGCTTTTATACTTATTTTTTCTCCTCGATAAATAAAAATTGTCAAAGATGGATGACTTTGCCGACTCGTTTATCAACTAACGAATTTTTGCGGAAAACAGGCGTTTAGTTTGCGAAAACAATCATGTTAATATAACAATAAAAGACAAACAGACCACAGTAGGCCATATTTACAATAGATGTTCGAAATTACATCAAAGTTGAAATTCCAGGTTATCATTAAATTTTCATTAAATTCAATATTATCAATAAGGTTTTCAAAATATTCTATAAATAAATTGTCTTTCATTTATGATGGATGGTAAATGTCTTGTTGGTAAATGTCATTTCGAAAAAATAAAAATTCGGGCTGGTTCAAAATTAAACTTGGAATGAAATTGAGGCAGTAAGTTCTTTCTGTTAATTTGCAGAAAAATACAAAGTGAACATAACAGCAATTTTTAGTAAAAATAAGAGTAACAATGCCAAAATATCGTAAAAATATGATGTCAAAATTAATTAAAAAATCATAGCAAATTACAAAGCTGGAAATTTCCAATTTATTCCCACATTTATCTCATAAAAAGTAAGCAGTGTAAGCACTCGTTTCATGATTTATATCCTTTTGGAGTTACACGTACAACAATCTAAATATGTGCACCGGGAATGAAAGAATACGGGCATTATCTCCATATTTTATATAGTGGCATATATTACGGCTATTTATCTTTTTTCCAATAATGCATTTATATAAAGACAATGACAAATCCCGATGGCCGGTTTCACTGATATTAACCAGTGATAGGGAATAGACTTAAAGAGCAATATGTAGTCACTAATGTCGTTCATAAGTATACATATTTTTATGCGTTATGGTTGACTGTAACTAATAATGGCTGATTACCGGTTCTAAATGACTGTTTTCTTATCTTCGCAATTATACCTAGCACACATAGGTGCCCCATTATAAAATACTACTGTAATTAGACATTTTTATGACACAATAACGAGAATATGCACACGAAAAATTACATATCATTTGTATGATATTCATTTACATATAAAATAACTACAAAGTATAAAGAACCAGTGTATAAATTTCAAACGCATACGAAGAAGGCGAATCTAAACATTTATTTTAGTTCAGTAAACCCAGCATGATATTACGCGTTGCCTATTATTTTTAATAACCGCCGACAGGCTTCGCATGATTTGCAGAATTAGGGAATGAATATCTCTGGGATTATTTGAATCCTTCTACCCAGACCTCAAATTCTGAGACATCCTGTATATTTTTTAATGTTCAGTATATTCAATACTTTCAGTATTACTTAAAAAGTACGAGATAAATCTGCAAATAGGGTAGATGATTGTCTCTTATATCATTCGCGAGTAAAATTAAATTGGAAAAAGTCATATCAAATTGTAACAGGAAGACGTATACCGCAAACCGAAATTTGCATAACAAAAAATACGATTTAGGGCGTATACGAATACTTGGTAGTAATAACCAAACACTCAGAATAATTTTAAAGATTTCAAAGTAGACTTTCCATTTGAATAAAAGGGTATTTATCAACAAATTAAATGTAAAATTGACCTATTTTGTTCATTTGTTTGGATTTAGAAATGTATTTCTCCATTTTTCCAATTCATGGAAATTCGATTTGTCATAACTTCAATTTTTAAAATAGTACCCTGTATGTTTTATTTTTTTATCAGATAGATTGCTTTAGACTGGTTTTTCCCGATTGAAAATTGAATATAAATTAAAATAAATATTAAGCCCATCTGTTTTTCATGGCTTACTGCAAGATATGGACAAATGAAATGGAAAAACGGAAAAACATGTCTAAATCCAAGCAAATGAACAAAATAGGCCAATTTTACATTTAATTTGGTGAGAAATACTCTTTTATTCAAATTCAAATTCTACTTCGAAATTTTTTTTGTTCCAGTATTCCAGAAATAGCAAATAAATGCCATTTCCAGGGTTATTTTTCATCCTATTTTAAATCTGAAAAAAGCGTTGGAAAGAGAAATTACAGCTTTATGAATGAGAAAAGAGACTTAAATATACAGGGTGCTATTTAAAATAAGAGAGTTGTAGCAATTTCCGACCCCGAATGGTCAAAATATGGCCATTGATACCTATATTTGATTTCCCAAATTTCAGAATATTATTTTTAAAACTGCAGTGGGGGGGTTAGGTACTTTCTGGGTTACCAGGTATACGATACTGTAATGACCTAAACTAAAATTAAAATTAACATGTTACATACATACACAAAAATGTCACAAATCCATATGCTATATTAACAGAAAACAGTGCATAAACCGCACAAAATTATGATAACTGGATGATGGCGGATAAAGAGAAAATCTAAATGAGCTAAACACAATAAGAAAAAAACTAAGAAACATGGATTTAAGTACGGCAAACAATGGGAGAGCACTTAGTGAAAATTCTCTAGGTATAATTTTGAACCGATTCGAGTGGATATCAAAGAGTAGTATTTCCGAATGGATTGCAGTAGTTAAAGTAAAGGATCTCTTTTGGTCTTCACTTGGCCATTCCCGCTGGAATATAAGGACAAGAATGCCGCAAATAAAAACAAGAACTTGTGAAGTTTTCAGTGAAGTGTCTCTTAATGATTGGGGGGACAGAAACATGAACATAATTGACGTTACCAGACAAAGCCGGAGCCGGATACCTTCATACTGAGTGTTTCGGGAAATAGAATAGAATTTGTTCATATTTAGCCCAGAAAAGAATCAAATGTTTTAATCCCCCACACGAAAAATTGGGACGTTATGAGTCAGTACTGTCTTATCCGATCAGCTTGCTATCCGTTCTGTGGATTCAGGAAGTACATATTTCATACAGCACTCTGAAGATCTCCTCCAAAAAGAGATTTAACTTTTAACTTTAGTCTTAAATTTTCATTTTAAATATTTTTTTACTTCAAAATGCTATTGAATTCTATTATATAACGAGTTTCCTGTAATATTAGCTAAATATATCTATCAAGCAATGTAATGTAAAGAAAAAAAAAACACGTGAAATTTAGTACCTCTACCACTAGATAAAGATATTGTAAATGGGTATTTACAATAATAGATGAATTTGGAAACCGAATGGGATATAGAAGTAGTGTTATATGCACATCCACACCCTCTTAAGAAGACATGTTTAATCCCAGCAGAATAAAAGGAAATCTGTCTAATTAGCTACCAGTAAAATGGTGGCTCGCCAATTGGCTAAGAGATGGCGCCATTAACACAGATGGTTAGAAAACGGTAGAATCATCCGGAATGACAGACCAGAAGGAAGGAAAAGTCATCTGGAACAGTCTGGAGTGAAACATATGAATCGAGAATAAACGCCACGGATATATAAGATGAGAATCCGACGCACAAGTCAGTTAGTTATATTTTAGGTGACGAGTGATCAGATAAGATGAAGAAAAGTAGCAACTAGTAAATTTATAGTAGTTAAAGGTTGCAATTAGTGTGTAATTATAATAATTATACTTTTTATTAATATAATATAAGGCAGTGGCCCTGGCTTTGATATATTTATATACAGTGCGTGCGATTTAATACCGCAACACTCTGTTATTTTGGAACGTGCTGCCCGATTAATTTTTTTTTTCGGACAGTACTCTATGAGCTCTATTTGACCATTTTTTAGAAAATATTTTCATATTTTCAAGGCCTACTAAGGTCCCCTAAACGGATCGAAATTTCAAGATCGACTATTAGGCATTTTTTTATTGAAAAAGTGGATAGCGTATTCGATTCGCAGTTATCTCTAATAGTCTTATGCAAAATTTTAGCTCGATACCTCATATAGGGTGTTAATACTCAATCGCCAAATTTGAAAATTTTTCTATTTTCGATTGGACCTGTATAAAAGTCTGTTATGATCTACTGAAACAAAAGTTGAAAAATTTGTGTTTTTAATAACATGAACAACATTAAATGATACAACAACAGTCAACACTAATTTAAAAATGAATAAATAACATAAACAAATGATTGAAGAAAATAACAAACGGATGGAATAACACAAAAATCTAACAAAGTATTTCAAATTTTTGTATTCTCAATATAACCCCCTTCACACCTTATTCTTTTCATAACGCCGTTTAAAATTTTCTCAGGTCCTCAGTAATTGTTGTGCCGTTATTTCTCTGCACTCTCGTTCAATTATTTCTCTTAACTCGTCAACATTTTGTGGTCTCGTGCGGTAAACTTTTTCTTTTAAAATTCCCCACAAAAAATCTAAAGGTGTTAGATCTGGCGAACGTGACGGCCAATGAACAAGAGGGCTACTTCGTCCTATCCATCTGTTTGGAAAGTTTTCATTAAGCCATCTACGTACAACCACCGTATAATGTATGGAAGTACCATCTAGATGAGAAATAACTTGTCTGTTTTCTTCCTCATTTAGTACTTCCATAAAATCCCAAAAATCTGTGTTGAAGATCTGTGTTCAAGAAACTTTCCACTGTTTAATGCATCTTGGGAGAACGCTGAACCCACTATACGATTGTTGAAAATCCCAATCCAGATATTAACTTTTTGAGAATATCGACTCTTTAAATTGCCCAGTACCTAGAGTTTTGAATAGAAACCTTAGTAGTAAATGTCGCCTCATCTGTTATGAGAATATTTCTTAAAAAAAATTCGTTATTTAAATATTCTCCTTGGCTAAATAAACAGAATTCCGTTCTCCGTTCATCATCATCTCTAACATGTGCATAATTTTTGGTTTAAAGGGAAGCCCTCTTATTCATTGACTGCCACGTCCGCCAGACCCAGTGGCGGTCGTAAGAGGTGGAGCTACAGCCCACCCCCCCCCCCCCTTAGACACATGAACTTTGTAAATCTACCGATTACGAATTATTAAGATCTCTCTACCCTACATTTACTTTCAACAGATCACAATAAAATATGCCCAGTAGTTGCTGTATTAGTCCTGTCGGTGACAGGACGATAAAAAAGAAACACACTATTTTGCCGACATTTCGGTTATTTGGCACATACTTCTTCGGGGTTTAATAATTATAATTAGGGTGACCATATGTACTTATTTTAGTACTCTCAACAGTAATACCCTTAGTTTCTTTTACAAATCAACTACCTATCTGTCCGTCCATACGTGAATCGGGTATCAAGATACATCTTTTCAGCGTCCTGGAATAGATCATTGTAAGTAAAAATAAATAGTCGTCCAGTCCATAATATGTAAGTAAAATTGATGGAACATTACACCGTATTTATTACCTTCTAAAATGGAGTGAGTTTTTCCACATATTTGTAATATTTTGCTTATCTGACATTCTTCGTAGTATAACGCAGTCTCCATCGTCTTTTTTAAGAATAGATTCGCTGTGTCGGTAAATCTGCAGTAGTCATTGGTCATTTTAGTGCCTCAAGTAGAAGCGTAGTGGACTAAGAAGTAGCGAGTTGTGAAAGAGCAGACCTTTCGAGTATGGCCCTTGAAATTATGAAAGCGACTAGCACAGTCTGAATGGGTAGAGGATAACTCACAGCGTCTTAGAGAGCAACATTAAGGTAATTTACAGTAAGATAAAGTATTACTTGGGCCCGCGATAAATTAGTAAAATGTAAGCAAACGTCTAAAAATAGGTCTAATTTGGACCCAATCTTGATTTCCCGCTCACAATGGATGTGATACACAGGATTATCGGGATAAGTAGGAGTTTAAGTGGCTCCGGCCAACTTGCTAAGCACTTTTGTCGAAAATACCTAATTGCCCCTATCGTTACAGCTAAGAGAGGCCGTTATTACAACTCACTCGAGAATCTGCAGCGGATTAACAATATCAAGCTGAACACAAGGACAAAACATCCGTAAGGTTCTGTAAATATGCCAACTATACTTCATAGTTTAACGGGGTTTTGCAAAAATTTGTTTCTCTTTGAAATAAAATAATTATATAAAAGAATTAACACGATAAATATTTTTCTAACAAGGCTGGTTGTATGTATTTTTTGGATTATCCATTATTCAAATTATACAGGGCGAGATGCTTATTCTCTTATTATTTAAACGTTCATTGCAGTGTTCTGTTGATACTCTATTCTTTTTTATGTGTTTTTATATATCTTCCGAAAATTATCACAAAAAATAACAAAATTAATCAGTGTGTGACGTTCATATCAAAGGAACTGTCAGACGCTATTTTTGCCAACCAATACAAATTGTAACAAAAAAGTTATAAAAAACAATTCTTGTTTGCTGTCTCTACTTTCCACTTGTAGGTACATTTTTTCTACGGGTTTGTACTTTACTAGGTACAACTTTCCTACGAGTTTGTCTTCTACAGGTACTTATTTTTACAAAGTTAGTTAAAATAATCATGAAATACTTGCTACTAAGCGTAGCAACATGTTCCTTTGCTTAAAGCTTCAATAATATCAAACGTAGTTTACCGTGCACACTTTAATGTCGAACAGCCAAGTAATGAAATTCATTATTCAATAATATTTCTCCAAATTGCACTCCTTTTATTCTCTGAGGAATACAAACATCCTGACATACCTAACAATTTGACAATAGATGGTAAAACATCTCCGATCCTGAAAAAATATGCAATGCCTTTGTAATTTTTTTCCAGCAATCTTATAGTATGCCTTCCAACAACAACCAGCGCTTTGTGCAAAGGTGTAATAATAATTGTCGTCAGCTTAATACACCCTCTATACCTGAGAATTATGTTATAACTTGTTTAAAGAAGTTTAGGCCTAAGCTTACGAGCGGGCCTGATGAAATTCCCGCTTATACGTGATTGCGCCTCAATATTCAAAGAACCACTTCTTAAACTGTTCAATTTATCTTTAAAATTCAATACTCTTCCCTCTCAGTGAAATTATGTAAGATAGCTCCAGTTTTCAAGAAAGATGACCGCTCCGACATCTGCAACTATCGTCCAATTGTTATAATTCGTAACTTTGTCAAATGTTTTGCAGTGTTATTATTTGATCATGCTTTTTTCTGTTGCAGATATTTGATCACAGATGTGTAACATGGTTTTATTAAAGGCAGACCCACTATTATCAACTTATTTTGTATGACAGAATTCTTAACTGATGCCGCCGATGAAGGACTCCAAGCAGACATGATCTGTACCGATTTTTCAAAGGCATTTGACAGAATTGACCACGATATTCTATTAAATAAGCTGACTAGTTTCGGTTTGTCTGTAGACTTTTTAAAGTTTTTAAAATTCTACTTCTTTCTAGATAGGAGGTGGTTGCAATTCTATCCAAAATTCTAGTACGTCGGGTGTACCGCAGGGATCAGTTATAGGACTTCTTTTCTTTATCCTATACGTTAATGATATTGTTGATAACCTGACACTACCTTGTCTTCTTTATGCTGACGATTTAAAAAAATTTGCAAGGTTGCAAGTATCGACGACTGTCTTGTACTTCAACAAAACTTAAGTCACGTTAAGGATTGGCGCCTAATAAATAACTTACCTTTAAATATACAGAAATGTAACGCAGTGTCTTATTCCACCAAGAAATCATTGATCCACCTTAATTACTCTATTAATAATAACCCGCTCTCAAGACTCGAAACATTTTGTGATCTGGGTGTTATCTTTGATAAAAAAAACGAAGACTTACAAAGCTTTAGAATGTATTATCAGAAACAGCCGCTACTTTCAGAGTATTGGCACACTGAAGCTATTTGGGGTATACCACCTTTGTTCGCTCTAATTTAGAATATGCCTCTATTAGTTGGTGTCCTAACTCGATAATTTGGAAGGAATACAGCGCGGATTTTTAAAATATGCTCATTCTCACTCACTCGAACGCAGGCGCGCAAAAGCTTATCTGATATTATTACACAAGATAATTCATAACAACATAACCTGCTCAAAAATTTTATGTATGTTAAAGTTTCATACTCCTAGAGCTGGGGCAAAAGTGACAAATCTATTTTATCTGTAAACTGCACGAACAAATATAAAAAGTAAAGTATATACGATTGGAATTGAAACTGGTCAGTTTTAAAGCACAGGACCGTGCGTACTGAACTTGATATTTTGTCCTATATATTTGGCAATGGTATTGAGATTCGAACGGTGGTTGAAACTGTGCAGGCGAGTCCGAGACTGGCAATGTAATCAGCCTGAATGAACCATCTACGACTGCACTGGTTTAAAGGTAATAAAACGGACAGGCCTACTAGCACAAAAAAACTCGTAAATCGTTTCTTTATCTTGGAACGTGGAAGTCTAATATCGTGCTGTCTATGTGCCAGTGCAGCGCATAAATACCTATTATAATATCAAGCGTAGGAGTTTAGTTAGTTACTGTTCATATTTATAAATATTTACTACTGTATAAAAGGTAAAATATTTTAATTATTTACTAATTTACCATGGCTTTCTGGAGACCATTTGAAACAGAGGATAATATAATAACGCCCGAAAATCTTATCATTTTGTTATGACAAGCATTCTATTTACCTCCGCCCATGTACAATAAAGAGATGCCGACTGTTTTTGCCGGCTTTTAGTTTTTATACGGTTTCAATTCCAATCGTATATACTTTACCTATTACCCTCTTCACAATATGTGTAACAATTATAACAACTTAAATTGCTTACTTGACATTGTGTCTTGCAATATCCTCTCAATTAAAAAGAAGGATTTATAATTGATGTATTTATAATTGATGTATTTCGTTGCTTCTTTGCTGTTGGTTATTCATAGTTTTCTCCTCTGTTTGTACATTTATATTTAAAATATTTCTTGTTAATTTATGTTTTTTTTTTAATCAAGAGTATTTTTTTTATTTTGTGCGTATTTCTCATATTCTGTCATTGGATCACACGACCTGTTGAATAGTGTAAATAAATAAATAAATAAATCTCTTTCCATTTTCACACTTAAAGAATGCGTCTCATAAGAAGTAGTATTGCTTTTAAAAAATCCTAGCATAAAAATACGATAATAAGATAAGAGTACAGATTTGTAACTCTAATGCTGAAGAGCAGCACTAACTTCGAAACATTAACCTTTCATTTTGACTATTAACATTTATTTTTTGGAGTTAGCTAAACCCGCCACTATATTTCGTAGTTAATAATATTTGTTTTGTATACCTTCTATTTATGTTAATACGTAACGGAATGCGTGTGTGCTAATCTGCATTGTGAATGTCCTCAATCCGTTTTGTGTGACAGTTGTTCACCCTCTCTCAATATACATATTGATTCATAGCCATGTTGCATCTCTACCAGCACATTTGAATAACAAGCATTCCGCAACCCCTTGTCAATCAATTCGACTACTGAAGGCTGAAGGCACTGCTTTTAAATATGTTTGCCAGAAATTGTTTTTATTTCGAATTTAAAGTGGGTGTTTTGTATGACATGATGGATGCTTGTTTGCGAACCTCGTTTTCTTGTTATTTAGCTTTTTGATTTGAATTTTAAAATGTTACTTTTCTCCAGAGGCCTTCTGCCTTCTGCCTTCTATTCAGGTTCGCGTAACACATGCAAACTTCATTTTGTTTATTTATTTTACCGCTGTCAAAATATACAAATATCATCGGCTCTCGACGACTTCGAAATAACATATAGGTGACGATGCTGTGGCATAGTTTCGGAAAAGAAAATATTTTTAAATAATATTTTCTTTTCATTTAGAAATACGACCCAGTCGTTCGTATAACGGTCCAATTTCCACTCATTTAATTTAATTACTTAAATAATTAACGATATAAGTAAATAAGTTATTAAATTATTATTAAATTAGAATATTTAGCATTTTTATAATTTTTTTTATATTTATTTTGTCACATACTTCTTTACATTTCTTGAAGTAGCTCTTCTTACAAGAAATTATATATTTGTCGATATCTGCAACCCTATAGCACATATTATCAAACCTTATCTTCAAACACGCATACATATCTGAACCTTTTAAAGAAAGCACAGTTGTCTCAATTTATAAAAATGGTAACAAAAATTACATGACAAATTTCCGTCCAATATCGTTGATAAATAATGTCGCAAAAGTTTTCAAAAAATATCTGAACCTTAGGCCTCGTTCATATCTTGAAAAAAAAAGTTACCTCAAAAAATCAGTATGGATTCCAAAAGAAATCCAAGTACAGAAGATTCTCTCCAGTTACTAACAAATAAAATTATAACAAATTTTGAAAAGAACGAACAAGTCATAGCTATTTTTAGATCTACAAAAAGTCTTCGATACGGTGTCACATAGCCAGTTACTGGATAAACTAAACAAGATGTTAATTAAAGGTAAGTAAAAAATTGGCACTGCTCTTAGCACTAAGAAAATAATAGATACTGGAGTTCCGCAAGGAACAGTTTTAGGTCCTACCTTATTCCTGCTGTATATCAACGGCTTACTGGACAAAAACTTTGGATGCAACATCATATCATATGTAGATGACACTGTATTGTTATGTTCGGGAGAGACAAAAGGCGGCTGAGGCAATTGGTGAAAAAGTAGCTAGACACAAATTTGTTAAAACTAAATACAACAAAGACAAAATTTATGGCTTTTTCTCCATCGAATGCAGGACTACCCTAAACGATGCAACCTATTCTTATAGATAGAGAAACGAATAGTTAGAAACATTCGAAACACCACTACTATCAAATACCTCGGCGCTATTTTCAATAATCACCTAAAGTGGGGTATTATATTACATATTCTTTCCTATTATTTGGGTTTTCTACCACATGTATTATTATCCTCTTCAAAACAAATCACCGAATCTACAAATTAATAGAATTATTGGAAAAAAGCCTCTGCGCCCGTGACGTTTACGCCAAAGGAAAAGTCAGAGGTTATGTTTTGAAAATAATATAAATCGGAATAAACACAGAAATAATGTATTTTGCTGACGTTTCGGAAAGTAATCTCTTTCCGTTTTCAAAGCTTTTTTTTGGAAGAACTCTTATTTTGCTGTGTATGTCAAATACACAGCTTTAAGAATCTGTTTATGTTATTTCCATAGATACCTACTACTTACACAGAACTGATGATATTTTCTTTTATACAGGGTGTTGCATCATGAGAGGGACATAGCTTAATAGGAGGTAGAGAACATCAGTGGTAACCGGAACCTCCCATAGAAATCTCTCATTGGGCCTTCATTACGAAGTTACAGGGTGTTAAATAATTTTTGGCCAAACCTGTTTTTTGTCATAACTTTGACAGGGAATGAAATAACGGATTCATATTTGGTACGGCTAATGTACTAACGAGCCCCAAGAGGTACATGTATAAAAAAAAATATATCCAGGTCCGGACTCACTATAATTTATGTTTCTTCTTTGCATCAATAAAACATCACCCTGTATATATTTTTTTGAAATTTCGATACGATATTCGAAAAGAGCAAGAAAAAACCAACAAAATGGCCTATTTCATTTTTTTGTTACACCTTCGTGGTTATTTAAATACGTTGTTAAATGTGCAAGAAAATGGATTACAGAACCCTATTAAATGAGAGGCACGTGAAATAAATACTTTTATAACTAAAATTTGCAAAAATTCTATTGAGCCTAGGTGGTCTGGGTGAATCCTAATTCCGGCACGTTTTAAAGGTCCATTTTGGTAAAAAACTGTGATCCTAATAAGTAATCGGGTATGAAATAACAAAATTTTTAATCAATCACAGTAGGCTTGTTCAAAGTGACAGATAGTAAAAAGAAATCTCCTAAACAGTTGAATAATTGTTTGTTAGTAATTTAATGTGTCAATAATCCGCATTTAGTTAGTGAAAACTTGTGAAAATATTTTAACTATGCCAGTAAAATTTACAAACGTGGAATATGCTGACATAATATTCATCTATGGTTTCTGTAATGGAAATGGTAGGTCGGCGGAAAGAGAATATCGGCTGCGTTCTCCTGGTCGTCGATGCCCTAATCATAAAACCTTTAGTACGGTGTTCCAGTATGCAAGACAACACGGAAAGTTTCCTACTTCTGCAGTTGTGGAGCGTGTTTTACAACAAGGTGTGCAGGAACAAAACAATATTATAAACGTAGTTCAAGAAAACCCAAATATGAGCACTAGAGGAATCAGTTTGGCAACTGCTATTCCTCATTGGCGAGTATGGAGAACCCTAAAAAGAGAACGTTACCATCCATATCATATCCAGCAGGTACAGCGTCTTCAACAAGGCGACGATATCCCCCGCCTGGCATTTTGTCATTGGTTGTCTAACCATCGCCCAGTCATTTACAGAACCTTATTTACGGATGAGGCACAATTTACAAGGGATGGAGTAAACAATTCACGAAATAATCATAAATGGGCACAGGAAAACCCACATGCGGTACGCCAACGCCATTCGCAACACAGGTTTTCTGTAAATGTTTGGGTCGGACTTGTGAATAGACATTTGATAGGGCCACATTTTTTTGAAGAAAGATTGAATGGTGAAATTTACTTTGATTTTTTTCAAAACATTTTACCGAATATGTTAGAAAATATCGGTATAAGAGGCATGTTGTTTCAGCATGATGGGGCCCCACCACATTTTAACCTTCAAGTAAGAGAACACTTAAACAATGTGTATCCTAATAGATGGATTGGACGCGGGGGTCCACATGAATGGCCACTAAGATCTCCTGATTGTAACCCTTGTGATTACTTTTTATGGGGCCACTTAAAAAACGAGGTTTATAGCATTGAAATTGAAAGTAGACAACATTTAATCCAGCGCATCGTTACAACCTGCGACGAAATACGGAATAATCCAGAAATGATACGTCGAGCAATTGGTGACCTTTCTAAACGCGCAAGAAAATGCACAGAATGTGGGGGAGGACATTTTGAATATTTACTTTAGTGTCAATTACGTTTTATTTTTAAACACATTTAGTTATTGTTTTGTTATTTATTGTTAATTGAATGGAAGATATTTTATTTATTTAGATTTTAGTTTGTTCTCTTTTCCAATTTTTATTAAGTATAAAATGTTGATGATTTTCTTGATCAAAGTAACTGGTTGCTTAGGCCTAAATGGTTTAAATTATCTGTCACTTTTATTCTTTGAACAAGCCTACTGTGATTGATTAAAAATTTTGTTATTTCATACCCGATTACTTATTAGGACCACAGTTTTTTACCAAAATGGACCTTTAAAACGTACCGAAATTAGGATTCACCCAGACCACCTAGGCTCAATAGAATTTTTGCAAATTTTAGTTATAAAAGTATTTATTTCGCGTGCCTCTCATTTAATAGGGTTCTGTAATCCATTTTCTTGCACATTTAACAACGTATTTAAATAACCACGAAGGTGTAACAAAAAAATGTAATAGGCCATTTTGTTTGTTTTTTCTTGCTCTTTTCGAATATCGTATCGAAATTTCAAAAAAATATATACAGGGTGATGTTTTATTGATGCAAAGAAGAAACATAAATTATAGTGAGTCCGGACCTGGATATATTTTTTTTTATACATGTACCTCTTGGGGCTCGTTAGTACATTAGCCGTACCAAATATGAATCCGTTATTTCATTCCCTGTCAAAGTTATGACAGGGGGCGAGCATGGGTGCGTCTTTACTATGTACATACTTCGATATGCGATGTAAAGCAACGTTAGGCGTGGTTAGTAGTTGGATTGGTGACCGTTCCAACGAAGACCACGTCCTCGCCTCACCCATCTTCCAGCGGCTTGTATATCAGTGTATGCGCGGAAGCTATACAACCTTAGGCGAGGGTTGTATAGGAGATATACCATCCTTCGGAGGGGATGTAAAGCCGTCGGTCCCTTGTCTATTAAATGTTAGGCAAGTAAAAGATCCCTACTCTTCTTAAGGGAAGAGGTTCGGCAAAATTCCTGGTTGGGGGTAGCTCGTCTACAGGCGTCGGTGTTAGGCCTCAGTAGCGGAAATAGACCGACGTTAAATAAATGTATAAAAAAAAAAAAAAAAAAAAAAAAAAAAGATGACAAAAAACAGGTTTGGCCAAAAATTATTTAACACCCTGTAACTTCGTAATGAAGGCCCAATGAGACATTTCTATGGGAGGTTCCGGTTACCACTGATGTTCTCTACCTCCTATTAAGCTATGTCCCTCTCATGATGCAACACCCTGTATAATGTTGAGTTTGTTAAGTTCTTCTTTTAACATTGGTAGCCAGGTTGTACAAATATTTACAGAACAATTCGATACGCACTTATCTTCATTTAATAAGATTATTGCTGATTCCTTAATTTTTCTTTTTTTGGTATTTGTTTCTTTTGTTAAAATTTTTGCCGAGTCCCAGTTTATTCTATGTCCGTTTTCCCAAGCATGTTCACAAATCTTTGATTTCTGAATTTCATTCTTTGACATGGTGGGATACAAACATACACATCGCTGCCAACCAGATTCTGACACCCTGTATACTACTAACATTTTGATATGCTGCTAAATGCCGCAAATCGTAAAAAACGTAATATCTTGTATTTCAAATACCTGATTTAATCTGATACATTTTTAATTTGAGATAAGTATCGTTTAATACAGCTGTGCCTTACGTCGCGTCTTTTTAAAAATAAATCTCGACACTGAGAAACTTGCGGTATTAAATCAATGAGCAACAATCCGTTCATATATCATGTGAGAAAAAGGAACTGGCGAGATAGCTAGATGGGGTGAGAACAGAATCAAATTGAAATAATACGTGTCATATCTGGAGATCTGTAGACGAACGGTTAGATTTAAGAGGGCTCGGGTACATATTTAAAGATTATACTAGTCTGCGTTGAAACACTAGCTTTAGTTGAGTGTGACTATGATTGAGATTCAGGAACAAATGAGAGAGTAGGAGATAAAATTTATGTCAACATTTTATTCCTTGGAATAAGCCACGAAAAATATTCTTTTGTTTCCAGTTAAGTTTTATAGCATGTGTTGTGCTTGCGTTTGTCTGTCATCGGTAGCGTTGTATCATGAAAAAGTATACCTAAAGAGAGAGCACTAAAAATAAATAAGATAAGTGAAAAAACGAAAGACATGCCCAGTCTATTAACACAGCGATTTGTCATAAAAATGTCATATATATTACAAAGAAATATAACATCACATTCTTGGTGTCAAAAGAGCTAGTTTAACATTTCGACTTTTCATGTCAGTAAGAGAAAAATTAACTATGATGTTCACGACAAAATTTATTAAAAGCAAATTGCTTGTGTACGTCAAGAACTAGTACTTCATATATTTTTTATAATAGACCTTCATTGCCAAGTTACGGGCCGCCAAAGTAGAGGGATGAAAGTTTTTATTAAGTGTTCGCGTACGATGGAGATAATGTACGTAGACTTACTTCTAAAGTCAAGTTAAATTCCATTAATCTATTTCATAGGCTACTAAAATTTCATTAAGTTTAAGATGATGGCCAAAAAATTTTAAATAAAAATATTTCTCACCTCTCTACGTTAGCGGCACGTAACTTAGTAACAAAGGCTTGTAGAAAAAAATATATAATTAATAGTATTCTTTTGACCCAATCCACTCTCCCCTGCATTCTTGTTTTTCTTGAAGTTTCAAAAACAACATGTACAGTATTTGTTAAATGAATCACATTCTTTGTAATTCGATTTAGAAATCCTAAAACTATTAAAAAAAAAATTTTTATTTAGAAATGTTGATGAAGAAACAGCACTGATCGAATGCGAATGGAAGTGTCTGTATTGCATGTAAAAATATTACGTTATTTCTTTGTTCGGACGAAGATATTAAATTTTTCGAATCGATTATCACGTGCTTAAAATTACTATTATTTCTGTACTATAATAAATCATTACTTTTTGATCAGGGTACTTCATTTTATTGCCGATATATAGGCGTGAAATTACACGAAATAAAATCGGTGAAATTTTTTATTGATTTTTTTTTCAATATATTGTATAATCTGCCATTGTAATTTTAACGGCTATCTCAGATTAAAACATTTACGATATATAAAAAAAACTTAAATGACAGTCATTTTAAATCGAGAGACTTATTGTTATTAAACTTCACACTCTGAAATCGTGATTGTCAAAATTAGTGCACACTACCAGCACTCGGGACAAGATTTATTACATACTGAGCAGCGTAAAATATTTGAAAATAAATCAATGTTAAATTTTAATAAATATACAACATCGCACGAAGCAAATACGTCACGGACATAGAGAAAAATATTCATATTTCAAGTTGAATCACAAATCAACACGGATTTATGCCAGGCAGTTCTACTTCCACCAACCTATTTTATTTAACGTGTTACCTGCTTTCCCTTATTATATATTTTTGGGAAAGAATTGAGGCAACATATACGGATAACTAGCTGGTTTAAGCAGGAGCAAAGAGTCATAGATCCGGAGTGTTCGTAAGAGTTGTGAAACTTACCCTTTTTGAATGTATATCATAAATGACAGATTTTTGTTTAGTACGAAAAAAGGAGACAAAGAGAAATTGATCTTTAATTGGACACCATCTAGAGTGATAATCAGTAGAGTTGTCTCTATTTCTCGAATAACCAGTCTCCAATAGACCAGACTGAAATCGTTGGTAAGAGAAATAAAAAGATAGTTAAAATGAATGGTAAAATATATTACATGAATAAATAAATAAATTTTATAATGTGAAATGTGAAATATGATATTTTAAGTTATCTAATAATATCGGCAAACAAAGAATAATTAATACTAAAAAATCAATGACAAAATTGTACCAATCTCTTAGATTCTTGGACTGGGTATCGTTGACGGTGAAAAGCTCTAGAATGGCAATTCAGGCCCCAATTGTCTCTTGGAATATGGAATCTATGGGTTTTCTTGCCAATTTAGTTTACGTTTCACAAAGGAAGTTCAGCTTGAAAATTGTAGAAATATTGTCTAAATATATGGTTTCGAAATGATCGCAATTGTAAATGCAAATTTTACGTAACAAATAACGTAAATGCAAAAGAAATGGTTATATACTTCTATCAATAGAATTAATATACCTTTGACGTTGAATATAAATTTATAATTAATATAAATTCTTGAGAAGCTCAAATATTTTGAATATAAAGCTGAATTTTCAATATATAGCTGAATTTTCAATACATAAAGCATAAAGCTTAAATATAAATCATAAGTATAAAGCTTAAATATAAATATATAAAGCTTAAAATATATAGTTTAAAGCTGATTCGCAAACTATAAATTGCCAAAAAAAATTAAAAGAAAAGAATATTTTATAACCATGCGGTACAAATAATATTTTAATTACTTATTAGATTAAAAATATTTGAATTTAAATTTATTTAAAAAAAAATAAATTACGTTAAGACAAAAATTTAAAATTACTGAAAGTTTAAATTACTAATAAATGAAATTTACCTGATTGTTAAACACTAATAACGTGAATTCAAAAATGTAATATGAATTACTGAGGTTGTATAGTTAAGGTTTGTAGGTTTGAATCAGTTCAAAAGCAGCAGGCAAATGATTTCCTGGTGATTTTAATTAATAAGGTAAACTTTTTTATTTCACCTTCTGCAACAATACCAATATACAAACTAGAAAAGATAGTTCAAATGTGCTTTTAGAGGGAGGAATATTAAAACATAATATTTTTAGTCGCAAACCTCTATAAAATCCTTATTTTACTATAAGGAACGTAACCAGACTGCAACCAACAGCTACTCTCCAGGCTATGTGTCCCGCTGAGTGCTGAATTACAAGTTACAAGCCTAGTGCGTTAAGTGTAATAATTGCATATTACCATCAAAACGCTAATGCTTCGATTGCAACAAACACCAGCCGAAAGACTGATCCTACTTAAAGGAGCTCTCGTGTCAATCGTCGCACACCACTTGCAGACTGCAGTTTCGAGGTGTTGGCTCTCGTCAGTGCAAGGTAGGCATGTGACGACCGACACGAGGATCACTTGACTATTTAGTACATTTCGGTATCTTTGGGATAGCGACATGTAAAATAGTCAGCAAGCGCCATCTAGCGGTCTTATATACAGATTTTTTAAAAGCGTTTGATTGTCTAAACCTTGACATATTGCTTAAAAACTAAATTTCTTTGGTTTTGCACCCAGTTTCATTGAGTTTTTGAAATCATGTTTGATTAAAAGGCATCAATTTGTCCTCTGTAGAGTCTTTAAATTCAACGTAATTCATGCAAAATCTAGTATACCTCAAGGTTCGGTGCCTGGACTTTTATTTTTTAACACATTTTTAAACGATATCGGCTACCAACTTAATTGCAATTCATTGTTGTATGCCGATGACATGAAAATTTTTACTAGTATTAATAGCGAGGACCACACCAAGAGACTGCAAGATGACTTAACTAACCTCCACGCATGGTGTGACAAAAACGAGTTACTTCTTAATATAGATAAATGCTACACTATGAGTTTTAGCAGGAAACATATTCTATCATTAAATGAATGTTATCAATAATACGAAAATACAGAGATGCGACAAACTGAAACATCTTGGCGTTACTTTTGACACTAAACTCACATACATTTAATGATAGGACCTCTGTAATAGCAGCTAGTGCGCACAAAAAGTAGTTAGGTTTCATTATAAGAAATTCTAAAGATTTTAAAAAGTTCAATACCTTATTTCTCCTATTTAATGCCTATGAAAGATCTAAATTGGAATGCGCGTTGATCATCAGAAATCCAGCTTACCTAATATACAAAAACAACTTTGAAAGTACTCAAAGACTCTCTAAATTTCATGTACCTGACTTAAATACCTGTAGAATAGTTACTTCTTCGGTATTTTTACACGAACTTATTAATTTCAAATTTGATTCTCCCCAAATTTGACAAATGATTGTTTCATATACCAACTTTCCAGACTAGATCATATAATTTATTTTACTTAAGCACACCTCGAATAAATTTATTCAAACACTCTCACCTGCATGTAATGTGTTCTAATTTTAACTCTCTACCCTGTAATATTGACTGATATATTCAATTGTAAAATTAACTGAAAAAAATTTTGTTACTAACTATTACTAAGTATATATTCTTTTTTTTTCTTTATACTATTGTATTGAATTGTATATTATTGTATGTATTAATGCTTTGTATTCGTATATATATGTATTTACGTATGTCTATATTTATATACATTTAATTGTATCTCCTTGCCCAAAAATTGGCTTTTCTGTTGGGCAGTGTCTGATAAATCAAATAAAAAATAATGATTTTTATTAGTTCATGTTTAGATTCAAAGCGTCAATATAAACATAAAGAACCGATAATTTCTTTTCAGCGTGAAATTTTCGCTTACAGATATTATTTATTGGCATTTCAACTCGGCGCGTTATGAATGGCTTTTTTTTCTGTACAATTTTTTTTTTCTGATTATTAAAAAAATTTGTTCGGTTGTAATATTCCTCTCTAATTAAATCTAACAGGTGTAATAAAAGTTTGAAATATACTTTTTTTCATACATAATAAGAGTCTCGCATTGCTTGTGATAAAAAACATATTTCGCTCCGTTGTCATAGGCTACTTGATATTAAAGTAATTAAATATACCGAAAAAAATTTAAATTAGGCAGAATAGAATCCCTGAACATAAAATGAAATTTGAAAAAATATGTTTGTTTACCTATCCGTGAAAATGTTGTTATTTTTGTGACTTCCAATTTGGAACATCGGGCAACGATGCAATTTTTAGCTGGTTTAATTAATGTAAACTCTATATTGACGATGGTATTCAGTTGAACATTATTTATTTGAATTTGATACTATAAACGCATCAGGTATTGGTTGTTCGGACACAAAGCGATACAGATTTATGTGTACGTTATGTAAGCGATCCAAAACACCAATGGTTCATGTTAGACAAATGTATGTCACACAATACATTTCATTTTACCCTCCATTTTCATTCTACAACGCCGGTGATGTTTCAGATTTGTAATCGGTTCAATGATCTATGCATATACCAATTTTTAGTAATTTTAAATATTACATTAGACACGGTTATGCGACATTACTTTCATTATTTTAAATTGTCTCTAATTTGACTATGCATTCGCATTCTGGCAGAGTTCAATGAGACGAAAATATGGCCCGAACGTTCGGATAAATAAAAATGGTGTACACAAAACATGAGGGTGTGTATATACTTTTTTCTTTTATAAGTAGTGGTGGTGTACAGGTCATGTCCACAAAATAATTACCTCCAACTCTCACGATTATTGAGAAATATGGAAACAATTTAAAAAATTATTACTAGATAAAAATCATGCTAGTGACGATTGTATTGTATTTTCTAATATACCGAGTGCCACAAAGTAGGGGCTCGTCTCTATAACTTCTTTATTTTTGAACATATTGAAATGAAAGTAGTGGTCTAGAACCATTCAAAAAACTGTGTTTTTTGACATATGCAGCAATTGCCGGAAATGACCCTAACTTTTGATTTTCAAATGGAACACCCTGTATATTTTCATATTTTTGGATTCAGGATGAATTTTTGAACATGTATGGTGAGTTTTATAAATTACTGACCAGTTGTTCTTATCTAGACTGCTATGAAATAAAAACCGCTGCCCAAGGAGTCACTACTTCCACATCCAGATTTTGTATCCAATTCTTATACACACTAAATCCCAATTAAATTTTTTACTCCCTTTAATAATAGGGCGGGGGTGGTAGAGGGGGTGGGTACTGCCAAAAAAAATTTTAGAGTCCCTTGGTTCTCGTATACACACTAAATCCCAATTTAATTTTTTACACCGTTTAATAATAGGGTGGCAATAGGGGTGGTAGCTAACGCCAAACAAATTTTCTGATACGTTTTGTTCATGTATATACACTAAATCACATTTTATTTTTTTATTCTCTTTCATAATAGTGTGGGAGTGGTATTGGGGATGATAGTGGGGGTGGCTGTTGCCAAAAAAAATGTTCAGACCTTGACTCTTCGTACATGCCCTAAATTGCAATTTTATGGACTTTTAGCTCTTTGTTTTGCCCATTTCCCCTTATTTACTCCATTTACCCCCGAACCCCTCAATGGAATTAGATTAAAATATAATCTAGTTCCAGGTCTCGTTATAGTACATAAGTGTACCACATTTCAAGTCAGTATCATAAACGGTTCCAGAGTAAACGTGCGCACAAACAAGTTACACACAGACAGACCGACAGATAGACAGACAGAAATTTTTTTTAGCTCAAATTTAAAATCTCGACGTTTCATGACATTTTAAGCTTATTTCAACAAAAAAAATTTTTTTTGCATTACTATACTTCCAAGTCCATTGGAAGTTGTATATGATTTTTGTTAATTAAAACTGTATTTTATTATGTCCTATTCTAATATAAACTGTCTATTAAACTGATAGTGCAAGAAAAATACAGTAACTGGTAGAATTAAAGTTGTCTTGAACACTTGTAACATATGATAAAAATAGTATCTCCTAACATCCTATAGCAGTTTATGTGCTGTATTATATACGGCAAAATATTATTGTGTAAATTCTTGTTGCCAGAGCATTAAAACCGACTGAAACTCGCATAAGTTTTCTTGTTCTTTTTTGTATACATTAGAATAATTAATTGCATTAAAGTAATAAGTTATAAAATTTAATCTACTGAAATGTTTTGAACCGTATTATTTAATAACTCTGTAATTGCAAAAGGCAATAAATGTAAAAACAAAATGAGACACGAACGTCATTATTCCCTTATATCAAATTACATATAAAAGCATTATTCATTTTATTGCAAAAACAAAGCAATGTTTTACATATTTTATACTTAAAATAGAATGCTACTCTAGACACTGCACATGTATTTATTATTTTTTAGTTACAAACATATACAGATTATTCTATCGATTACTTCCAAGAATCAAATAACAAAGTAAACGGTTCACCAGATCAATTATATTATAATGTACAGGGTTACTCATTATAGGACCCTTCCTTGACTTTTCTGTTGGAAGAATATACAGGATGTTGCTCAGTTTCATCCTGAAAAAGTATAGAAGCAACTCTACAACTTTCATACGTATCTTTTCTTTTAAGAACTCTAAAAACACAAGGAATTGCGAGGATTTGTCAAAATAATAATAATAGTACAAAAAGAATTCCTTTATGTAACGATTAAGTTATTAAAAACATACATACAATTGTAATTAAAGCATACTATAATACTAACAATTAAAATTATATTGTTAAAACAACGTTTGGCTAATCTGTTTTATCAAAGAGTCTATAAAAGTCTTTACATTTTTCGTATTATACGTATGTGTGGGTCACAGTCTTCTGTATTCTTTAAATTTACAATTATTTATCCTAATTTTGCCATGGTTGTTGTTTGAGATGAGTTAAAAAACTTTTTTTTTGTTAATATTTTTAAGAATTTGCTCATAGTTATTGCTAAAATTAATATTAGAAGTAATCCATTGATACTTGTGAGGAAGAATGAATTAAACTTCTCAGGAATTATATCTTCGTTTGTTTCCTATACCGGGTACCACAAAATAGTGGCTCACCCATATACTTCTTTATTTTTGAACATATAATTATAAAAATTCCCACAATAACAAACTTTATTCAATTTTCAAAAGAAACTGCAATTATTTTTAACTAAAACTATTCGTCCTCGCCTAATTTTTGTATAAGAAATTTTATTTACCAAATTTCAAAAGATTAATAACAAATACGAAAGAGACTACTTTACAAGATCCTATACACTTGCTCAATACATAAACACTGTACGACTGATCATCGAACGTTATTACAAAATACAGGTGCGACTCCGCGGGTCCGGTGCATGTGAAAATGAAACGCATTAAAAATCGGATTGCTCGAAAACTATGAGACCTAGCAAGCTGAATCTTTTTTAAAAAACTTTTCTATAATTTTGTCTACATTTGACTTTGATTTTGAATAACTAACATGCTTGGATGGTGAAGTTTTCTATGTACGGATTTGTCAGTGGCGGATGTACTTTGGGGTTTATTTTCTCGAAAAAGCCTTACATTTTGAAAATTTGGAGAGTAACGCTAGAAGAACTATAGTTTTTTGAGTAAGTTTACAAAAATTCATAATCGTGGCTCAAACCGTTGGTTTAATAGCGCGATGTATGTTTTAAAAAACGCATTTTTCAAATTACTTCTCAGGCATGAAAAAATTGATTTTGCAAAATTCCGCCCTACTAAAAAAGTTGTAATGTTCCATTTCGGATGGCCAAAATTATGTTCTACAAGATGGTGAAGGTCCCATTTAGTTATACCTTAATTTTAAAAAAAGGCATAATTATGGGTCGATTTTACTCCACTATTAATGCGTTACCAAAATGTGTTTTTAAATTTCTAAACTCGCCTACATTTCTTATGAGCCAGTGAAAAATCCAGCGTTGGATCGCGTGTCACAATCTTTCAATATCCTCGTGCGTTCGACGAAAACGCATTTATTTGTGCAGGCAAATTTATTTTTCTTGTTGAACTAATTAGTCAAAGCAAATAAATTACAGTTAAAAAGTAAAAACGCCGTTTAAAACTAAATATAGACCGGGTTATATACCCTCTATACGGTCTGATGGTATTCGGGCCTCAAGTCTACATGCTTGGCGTAAATCAAGGAATTTGCTACTGTAACCGAGATACCGTTGAGATAAGCAACAAGAGATTTGTAGGACACCCTGTTCTTATGCCGCCCATCGATTCCGAAAGTCCACCCCTAATTTTATTTATTACTGCCCACCCATGAGGGGCTTTAGCTTCACATTTTCTGTTGTTAGAGATGCTTTATGTGGCTTTGTACCATATGATTAGTGCAACTATAGTCGATATACTTCCGATGCTCATTTGTACCTCTATACAGTGAAGCAGTTTTCAGGGGTCGAAAAATAATTAAAATATACTGAACTGAATTTGTAGTTGGTTCCTTATGAAAAATCTTAACAATAATTGTTTTTAAATAAATAGTGCTTTTAGATGTATCAAATTACTATTTTAGAATCTCTACAAATGTTTCGGATTTTCAGGCCTTTATGAAAAGTACAAAGTGTATACTACAGTAACAGTATCTCAGTAGTAAGTATCTATGGAAATAACATAAACAGAATCTTAAAGCTGTGTATTTGACATACACAGCAAAATAAGAGTTCTTCCAGAAAAAAAGCTTTGAAAACGGAAAGAGATTTCTTTCCGAAACGTGAGCAAAATACATTATTTCTGTGTTTATTCCGATTTATATTATTTGCAAAACATAACCTCTGACTATTCCTTTGGCGTAAACGTCACGGGCGTAGAGGCTTTTTTCCAATAATTATATTATTTTGTAGATTCGGTGATTTGTTTTAAAGAGGATAATAATACATGTGGTAGAAAACCCAAATAATAGGAAAGAATATTCGTAGAATGCCACAAATAACTTTCAGACAATATAAAGCATAAAGCTTAAAGCATAAGCATAAGCATTATATATATATATATATATATATATATATATATATATATAAATATATATAATAACTCAATTTCAATTTTGAAGAAATTCAAATGATCAATATGCAGGATATGTAGAAACTTGAAATTATCAATATGCAGAAGATCAAATTTTTTTAAATGAAGAAAATATAACTATTCGTAAACTATAAATTGTCAAAAAATTAAAAAGAAAATTTTTTTTTATAGCCATGTGGTACATATAGTATTTTAATTACTTATTAAATTAAAAAGAATTGAATTTATATTTATTTTTAAAAAATTGAAATTATATCATAGACAAAAATTGAAGATTACTGAAATTTTAAATTACTATTAAATGAAATTTACCTGGTTGTTAAACACTTGTTAACGCGGATATAAAAATGTAATATTAATTACTGATGTCACATGGTTACGTTTGTATAGGTTCGAATCAATACAAAAGCTGCAGGCAAATGATTTCTTGGTAAATTTTACTAATTAAGTAAACTTTATTTATCCAACTTTCTGCAAAATAATACCAATACATAAACTTGAAAAAGATAATTTTACTAATAAAATGGAAAGCTGTAAAATGTAGAAATGATACAGGTATCGTCATCTGTCAATTGTTGAGTTAAGCGCACAATATGGATGTCACCTTTTGTAGATTCCCGTACTCAAGCATATTACAGAATCGATAAAAGGAATCTATAATTCTATATAAGCGATGGGTAAATAATGACATTTATTGCAAATTTTAACCTACTAACGAACTGCCGTAATAAATAGTAACATGTATACAAACCGTTTGTATCAATTCAGCAAATATATTACATCTTGTAGGATATAGTATATGACACGTTAATGAGAAAGGTAAGAAAAATAACCATATGTACTTTCATAGTAAACAAGAATATAAAAATTGAAATATAGGTATATGAATGTAAATAATTTTTTGTAGACTTGAAATCAACAATTGTTTCCTGAGGTGCTGTAATAGAACGGAGATACATAAAGCGTACAAAAAACATGACTGAGTTCCTAAGATATAAAAATATGTACATAAAACAATGTGAAATGATTTAGCAGTTATACAAAGAAAATTCTGATAGTTGGAAACAGTTTCACTCACAAAAACTGAATCAAAATGCTATACAGATCGTGTTAAACATAAATAAAATACTAGTTATTATATAAAATTGTTAAATGGACATAGGCCTGTAACAGTAATAGTGTTTGTTAATAATTTTCGCCTAATGGTTTGTGTATTGACACAGGATTAAAAATGCTCATACAAATAGCAAGAAGTTGAGTAATTTCTTATTAGCCCCAAATGTTACTTTAAAATATATTTAAAAAAGCTACAAAACTGGGCTATCCACTTCCAGGAAATGGTAAAATATAAAACCTTCACATACACTGGAATACCCACAAAATGCCAATAATTTAAAAACAGAACATTAATATCGCATATAAGACATCAAATTCATTTGGCAAATTAACAAAAATAATAAAAATGAAACCCCCCAAAGAACGTCAGTCAGGAGTCTATAAGCTAAAATTTGGATCTTGCCAGAAGTTGGAACCGGAGGTGAAAAAAATCATTTATTTATCAAATCGTGACGTTTATTAAGTATATAGAATGTTCTAAACTTCTTTAAAACTAAAGGGAAAAGAGGGGAGTACCATGGTCCTGTTACATCCTGTACATAGGATAAACGGGTAGAAATTTCGAAGAAACTATAGAAGAACATAAAAATAGTTTTAAAAAAAATGTCAGTTTCCCTAACCATCTTTTAGATGAAGGCGATAATATTAAGCAAAATTTCGAAATTTTACATTGAGAAGAGAAAGGTTTTATATTCATTAACATTATTAGAATCATGAGAAATTAACAAACTAAGTAACTCGGATATAATTTTAAACGATCAACTAGAAACAATTCACCTTTGCTAAATTTATTTTAAATTACACTGCACTATCTTTAGCTACACGTACATTTTACCATAAGAACAGTTTAAATCTATGTTGATGTATTCCCCTGTAAATAAGGAATTATGTTAAATAATGAAGAATTAAATTTGTTTCTCCTGTTAGTCCGAATGTGAGGTATCCCTTACTGAAAGTCAGATTGGACGTTTAGATCACACACTAACACCCGAACGTAGTTCTGAGCAAATTCAAGCTCTGTAGTAATTTGTTCTATCCAGTTAAGCAGGCGACCATGTGGAACAAACAGCTTTGAGTTATATAGAACGAAGCATCAAAAAACGAGCCAAGAACAAAGATGTACCCTTACGAAAGATGAATTCTAACTGAAATAAACTTATGGTTTATGTGGGTGCCAGAACGGCGAACACTCATTATATATAATGCCCGTGAATTGTTGATATTAACCCAGAGATATCTTTTCGTCGTCTTACTCTTATTGTTATTGCTCTAAATGTTTATGTGGCTATGCGGAATTAATGGTATGTCTCTGCGGAAGAGCGTATAGATGCTGCCGTTACTGAAAGCTCGTCGAAAATATGTTATAATTTCAGAATAGATTTACAAACTACTATCATTACTTTGTTTATACTCAAATTATTATTTAATATTCATCGTAAAAATATTGTATTGAAATCCATTTTACAATACGCCGAGTCCAAAAATTGTTTTTGTGTCTGCATGTGTATATTAAGAAGCCCATATTTTTGTCTTCTTGATATGACAAATACAACCAGAGATATTAAACAAATTGCGAGAAAGAAACGAAGTTCAAGTAATAATTTTTTTAAAAAAAGATGTTCCGTAGAGCCAGTATTGGACGAAATATTTTTCCACAGCTTCTACTTATCCGAACTATTGATTTGGGAGGTGAATATAAGATTTTGATAACGCATTTTCTGAACGACTTGTATATTTTACGAGAATTCACAATAGGCATAATTATCTTCTTACTAATTTCTTAGCAATTCAAACTTCAATCCCAAATACTGCATTGCGCCAACTAGAACACCTTTCTGTTGAAATTTAACAAAATACTTGTTGAACAGAATTAAACTCACGTCCACATATAAAATAAGGACAAGTAACAAAGACAATATCACTAATTGGTCTGGCAAATAGCAGCGATATCGATTTTGCTTTGTTCTGGGAGATATAGGTCATTTGGTCTGCCAAAGTTTATAAATGTTTTCAAGGTGGAAACTGCAGTTTCCGTAGAAGGTTTCGCAAAATTGCATAATGCTGTTATTCAGTGGAAATATAAAGCCGCTACATGAGCTCCCAAGGACTGATGAAATATTTTCAGGGACGCCATCCAAGTACTTCGTAAGGTTATAATAAATTATATTTCAACAACTTTAGCCTTCGTGTAAGGAAGAAAAGAAAATACGACTATATCAGATGATAATCCATTTGATTATATTAGAATTGTTCCTTTTCGTTTTAATAAACTGATGTTTAATTTATTTAATTTACACGTCTACATACAGCGTGTCTCATGTTGCTTTGAACCACCCCTATAAAAAGTTTATTTAATGTGCGATTTAGATATATATTTTTTAAATATAGATCTTTGAAAAACGCATCTTTGTGCTATATTAAATTTTACAAAACATAATAGCGTGACCTACTATGAGATTTAGCAACCCCCTAAATGTGTTTGTACCAACTTTCATTGAAAAAGTCGTATTTTTGGATTTTTCTCTCTCGTAATAATGAGCGGAGTGAGCGGATTGATAAAAAATAATAATAATAATAATCTTTATTTTTAAGTTGACATGCATTACATATATATATAAATCGTCAAAATTCAAAAATACACTAATAAGTTGATAACAACACAGTCAATTTATAAACATATAAATATAAACAAAAGGAAACAATGTGTAAAACATATATAAGAACAAACAATACAGAGATAAAATATAAGGGACAAAGACAATAATTAAACAAGTAAATAGTGTTAAACTCAGCGTTAAAGGGGTTAAATGGTAATACTAAAGAATTCATCTATTGAGTAAAACGATTTTTGTAACAGTAATTCTTTTAACTTTAATTTGAATAATTTTGCTGTAGGTATTTCTTTTGGATAATTAGGTAAACGATTGTATATTTTAATAGGCATGACAGTCACACCATTACTAACTGCAGATGAATTATGTTGAGGAAGCAAAATGTTAGTTGTATATTGTATATTGCGATCTGAAAAAATGAGTAAATTGATCAATTTTAGACTTGACAAACATACAGCATGACAGAATATATAAAGCAGGTAGTGTTAATATTTTAAGTGAGACAAACAAGTCCCTACATGAGTAGGTGGAGTTTTTGAACACCATGGTTCTAATTATTTTTTTGTGGACTACGAATAGATCATTAAGTTTACTAGAGTTTCCCCACCAAAGAATCCCATAATTTAATAACGATTCTATATGTGCAAAGTAGTAAATTCGAAGCAGTTCTAAATTTACGTAAGCACGAAGTTGCCAAACAATATAGCATTTAGCAGATATTTTTTTCGATACCCATTCAATATGTTTAAACCAGTTTAAGTTTTGATCAACCGTTATGCCTAGTAGTTTGACGTATTCACTATTTTTCATAGACGATTGTTGATTTTTGTCAGTAGGCTATAATCGGGAGTTTTCTTGTAAACATAAGCATTTGAGTCTTCGAACTATTAAGTGTTAAACCGAATTTATTACAGTAGTTGTTCATTAATGTAGTACATTTATTTGCTTTAAGTGAAAGATTCTGTAAGTTGTCGGCTGCCGACGCAATTGCCACGTCATCGGCAAATTGTGTGACGTAAAAATTTGTTACTGTAAAACTATCTTGCAGATCATTAATAAAGATTAAAAAAGAATTGGACCTTATGTACTACCCTGGGGAACACCTGTTGGTACCAATTGGGCATCAGATTGATACAATTTGCCATACACTTTTATTTCAACTCTCCGAGTACGGTTAGTGAGATAGGAGCTTACCCAAGAGTTAGGTACTCCTCTTATTCCATAGGCATCCATTTTGTTAAGTAGCATTTCGTGATTCACCGTATCGAATGCTCTGGACATATCAAAAAATAAACATTCACATTTTTCTTTCTTATCCATATTAGAAAGTAAAAATTTATATAGCGAAGTGACTGCATTTTGGGTAGAGTAACCCTCTCTAAAACCATACTGACTAGGTGAAAGAATATTATTTTTATTTAAATGTATAGAAGTTGAAGATGGCTTAGTAGAGAGAACCTATATTTAATTGTTCTATTCATTTATTTATTTTGTAATATTTTTAGGTAAACATTTTTGTGTCACTACTTTTTAATTATTTGTTTGTTAGTCATTAAAGTGCGAAAGGATAAAAATTGTTTAATAATTAAAAATGTCTAAATTGAGAATTACTGTTTTTTTAACAATGAATCATTCATTTGACCGTTATTTCAGTCAAGGCACTCTTTTCATAAATACACAATCCCATGCAACAGTTAAATTTCTTCGGCAATTTCTGAATTTTTATTTCTCTCGGGAAAAACAAAAATACGACTTTTTCAACAAAATTTGGTTCAAATACATTTGGGGGGTTGCTGAATAAAGTGGCGCACCAGATTTGAAACAAAAAAATCGCTAATAAGATTTCACCATTTTCTGACCCGAAAAAAAATCATAGTAGGCCACGCTATTATGTTTTGTAAAATTTAATATAACACAGAGGTGCGCTTTTCAAATATCTATATATAAAAAATAAGTATCTAAATCGAACATTAAATAAACCTTTTATAGGGGCGGTTCCAAGCAAAATGGGACACGCGGTATAAACCCGCAAAGCTATCACTTTTTACTTTAAAAAAATGTTGTATATAGTTTTTTCGAGTTGGCTTCTTCGTCACGCGGAAGATGCGAAGCCATAAATCTTGACATTATTAGAATTGGGCTTTCGCTATAAAATGATCATGACAGATAACTTATGGTGTAGGATACTTTACTGGATGACAGGCTCTTATTGTGTTTTAAATTAAATCTTAATAAATAACCCAGCCAATGAATATAAAACATTTATTATTATGCACGGTGTAAAGGTATACGCATAAAAGGAATATTACGAATATAATACATATTCTATCATAAATTAATCGTTTAAAAAAATTATTGCTCACCCGATTGAGAACTATTAACATAACGTGTCCAACAAATGACGCTGATAATAAATTATGATTCGAAATTAAACCAACTTTTTACTGTGCTAAGCACCACGATTTCTAGATTAATATACCATCACTTTGAGAAAAAAACACATTCAGATTTCAGAATTGCAGTCAGTTGACGAACTACGCGCTAGCATAATTGAAGCATGTATAATACCGTTCAACGCTTTACTGGAACTAAAAACGCAACAAAAACTTTACAACCTCATTAAAATACCGTTACTCTCTATACTATTCTGCCGTCCGATTGAATCACTTACCTTTATAGGTTTTTTAATGACGTCGGTTGGTTTGATGACAGAGTACAGATTGATTCGCCGGCGTTAATAATTAGCTTGTAAAGTTTTTGTGGCATTTTTATTTGCAGTAAAGCGTTGAACGATACTATAGGGCTAGTACCCAAGAACAACTCAGAAAAGTAACCGCGAGTAAACCAAAAAGGTGTGTTAAGTGTTGCGAGAAAACAAAATAATTGTTTCATAAACACAAAAGCTATAAGCATACGCCTAGTCTCGTGGCCACCCCATATTATAAGGGTACGTATCGACAAAAAATTAACAACTGATATATTTTTTAAATTTTTTAAACTTTTTTCTATACTCTTTAGTTTCCGCAACGTGAGACTCTCAAAAAAATTAAAATTATTGATGTTGTTGTGCTTTAAATGATTTATTTCATTACAGTCTGGTATTTTTATTGTGTAAAACAAGCAATAAGGTATATTTTATAATGGTTTTTTAACACGATATAATTAATACAGCAATTAAGAAATCAAATTAGAGTGGTAGAGTGCAACACCTGCACTTCAGCAAATTACCGACCTTTATCGCAACTCTTTTAATGTGTACACTCACGCAACAAATCCGTAAAGGGTTATGAGTTGTTCACTTTACTAATGACATTTTTATACGTGCTAATGTAGTTAGTTTGTTTATAGAAGTTCGAATAGCTACAAATTCCAAGTCTCTGGATACTTCTCTTCAAGTAGTCCATGATTTCTAAAGCGCCAAATGTTTTTATGAATTACGAAATAGAATTTAAGCAAACATCAAAAATATTAACAACGTCATTTTAATCGTTAAGCAGTCAATTAGAATTCTTGTCCTATTCTAATAGCCACTGGTTATTTATAATATTCAACGCATGAGGAGTTAAATAAATCTGTAATTACATACACTGATTGCTGTTACGGTCGAATGCGTCTAACACACATGACCCAGGGCTGAAAAAAGACCTAGTTAGCTGATGCTTTGGGCGGCTGAAGTTGTTGCAGTTGCTGTTGTTTGAGGAACGTCTACGCCAGACGTTATTTTCCAAATTGTAATGTTTATATCGGCTGCATTAAATCAACAAGTCTGTATCTTTCGCATACCTATTAAAGTGAAATGTGGAACACTTTTTTATTTAAGGTTTACGAAGTATGGCTGAACTGATTTTTGTGTATCATTCAACAAGCAATTTGCCATTTTCCCATTTCGGTTTTAGACGTAATTATTATATTTGGACGGGTCAGGTTAACGGATAATTACGCGTGACACCAGCGCATTCGCCAAATCGGGGCAAAACGATTCATTTGAAAATCGAACATGAACTTATTACAACAGGCCACAAATACAACTTCAACTGTCTTCAATAAATAATCATTCGAACCGAATCGAGGTCGAATGGAGCCGAATCGATTCATCGATCGATTCCAAAACGTTCCGCAATTAATATATGTATTCTATGAAAACATAAATCTTAGCGTAAGTGAAGCCACCAAGGTAATTAAAATAAAAAGAGAAAGCATTAAACTCAAACCATGGATGACCCAATGTATTCTCAACTTTATACGCGATGGACATAAACAAAAATTACTGCAATACAAGCATAACACTGATATTAAAAGCTGTTATAAAAACTATAGGAATATAGTAACGACACTAGTTAAAACTTCAAAGAACAACTTTCATAAAGGGAATATTCTCGAGGCCGGAAACAATTACAGAATAGTTCAAATGTGCTTTTAGAGGGCGGAATATTAAACATAATATTTTCAGTCGCAAACTCCTCTATAAATCCTTATTTTACTATAAGGAAAGTACCAGACTGCAACCAAAGTTACAAATCTGGCGCGTTAAGTGTAATAATTGCATATTACCATCAAAACGCCAATGCTTCGATTGCAACAAACACCAGCCGAAAGACAATTATCTCTTGCCAGTCATCACACACCACTTGCAGACTGTAGTTTCGAGCTGTTGGCTCTCGTCAGTGCAAGGTAGATATGCGACGACCGACATGAGAATCCTTTGACTAATAGTACATCCCGGTATTTTTACAATAGCGACATGTAAAACAGCCAGCAGGCGCCATCTAGCGGTCCAGTGTCTGTTGCAATCGAAAAATAAATAGCCAAGACTTGGCTTAGCATAGTTCAAATGTGCTTTTAGAGGGCGGAATATTAAACATAATATTTTTAGTCGCAAACTCCTCTATAAATCCTTATTTTACTATTTACTTTTCTTATAGTAAAATAAGGATTTATAGAGGAGTTTGCGACTAAAAATTTTATGTTTAATTACAGAATAGTTTGGGACTGTATCAACGAAGTCACATATTGTAATAAAAAATGCAAAGACAATATAGAACAAATAATAACAGACGACAACACAGTAATCACAAACAAAGACGAAATAGCGTCTACCTTTAACCAGTTCTTTATTGACATCGGCGAAAAATATCTAGTGACATTCCGAAACACGCACAAAACCTGACCTCAAACCATAATCTAAACTCCATACTCCTGGAAGATGTTGATGATACTGAAATAAAAAATATAATATGTACCCTCAAAAACTTCTCCTCTCCTGAAAAAGATGGAATAGCGGTAAAAACAGTAAAACTGCTATCGGTTTACATCTGTAAACCTCTAGCACATATTATCAACCTAATCTTCAAACACGCAGACGTACCTGAATCTCTTAAAAAAAGTATAGCTGTCCCAATTTATAAAAATGGTTACAAAAATTACACGACAAATTTCCGTCCAATACCGTTGGTAAATAATGTCGCAAAAATCTTCGAAGGATGTCTGAACTTCGTTCATATCTTGAAAAAAATAAAGTTATCTCAAAAATCAGTATGGACTCCAAAGAAAAAACACAGAAGATCCTCTCCAGTTGCTAGGAGATAAAATTACAACAAACTTTGAAAAGAACTAAAAAGCCATAATTCTTTTTTGGATCTACAAAAACTTTCTAAACAGTGTCACATAGCCAGTTACTGGACAAACTAAACAAGATAGGAATTAGAGATATTGCCTACAACTTACTAAAACA
Organism: Leptura quadrifasciata; assembly: GCA_963675555.1. Classification (NCBI taxonomy): domain Eukaryota; kingdom Metazoa; phylum Arthropoda; class Insecta; order Coleoptera; family Cerambycidae; genus Leptura; species Leptura quadrifasciata. The sequence goes on along the minus strand of OY776682.1, from coordinate 1,117,455 downwards.
ATATCTGTCAAATCGACCCCAGTAAGTAAAAATTTGCAATGCTCTTAGCACTAAGAAAATAATAAAAACTGGAGTTCTACAGGGAACAGTCTTAGGTCCTACCTTTTTCTGCTGCTTATCAACGGCTTACTGGACAAAAGCTTTGGATGCAACATGATATCATATGCAGATGACACTGTATTGATATGTTCGGGAAAGGCCTGAAACTTAGTGCGACAAAAGGCGGCTGAGGCAATCAGTAAAGTCAAAAACTGGCTAGGCATAAATTTGTTTTTGTGGCATTCTACGAATATTCTTTCCTATTATTTTGAGTTTTCTATCACATATATTATCCTCTTCAAAAATAAATCACCGAGTCTACAAAGTAAAAGAATTATTGGAAAAAGCCTCTGCGCCTGTGACGTTTACGTCAAAGGAACAGTCCAGACGTTATTTTTTACAAATAATATAAATCGGAATAAACACAGAAATAATGTATTTTGTTGACATTTCGGAAAGTAGTCTCTTTCAGTTTTCAAAACTTTTTTCGAAGACCTTTTATTTGTTGTGTATATTAAATACACAGCTTTAAGATTCTGTTTATGGTATTTCCATAGATACTTACTACTTACACAGAACTAATGATATTTTCTTTTACATAATGTTGAGTTTGTTAAGTTCTTCTTTCAACATTGGTAGCCAGGTTGTACAAATATCTACAGAACAAATCGATACGCATTTATCTTCATTTAGTAAGATTATTGCTGGTCCTTTAATTTTTCTTTTTTTTGTTATCTGCCTCTTTTGTTAAAATGTTTGCCAAGATCGTTTTCCCAAGCATGTTCACAAATCTTTGATTTCTGAATTTCATTCTTTCTAATGTAATTCTTGTGCTCATCCAACCTCACACTGAAAGGTCTGGATGACTCACCCATATAACATTTTATCATATTCGCACGGAATATTGTAAATACAGTTTTTTGAGTTCTGCTCCCGGTTTATCGGTTTTGCTAAAATAGATCTCAAAGTGAAATAACCGTCCTAACATCAAATTTGTCACCTATATGGCGTAGCTTCTCCGATAGTGCGTATACATAAGGAATTGTTGCTGTATAATGACGTTCAGGTTTTTGTCGTACCTGATTGTCCCTATTTTCAACATTTATGAAAACTCTATCAACAAATGCTTCAGGGTATTGATTTTGTACTAGAACCTCTTTGATAAATTTCATTATTAGATGAAATTATTTTGGCCCTATTGTATAAACATTTTACAACACTCCTTTTAACATTTATTGATTGATTTGAGTTAAAATTTATTTCTGTGTTTATTCCCATTTATATATTATTTGTAAAAAAATAACACAAATACTTTCAGACAATATTTGTATTTCCCCCCATAAAACTTCACTTCATCCTTTTACTTCCTAGCAGCTTACATTATTAATAATCTGGCAATTCAATATTACAATATGTCAGTGGCAACGATTAAACGTAAACTAAAGGAAGACATAATCCCCTCAAGATTAGAAAATTTTGATGTACAAGTATTATTACATGCGTGTGCTTAGTTGTATCTATATGTAGGTATGTATTTATATATGTAGGGCGAGCGTAGGTGCGTCTTTACTATGTACATACTTCGGTATGCGATGTAAAGCAACGACAAGCGCGGTTAGTACTTGGATTGGTGACCATTCCAACGGAAACCGCGTTCTCGCCTCACACATCTTCCAGCGGCTTGTATATCAGTGTATGCGCGGAAGCTATACAACCTTAGGCGAGGGTTGTATAGGAGATATACCATCCTTCGGAGGGGATGTAAAGCCGTCGGTCCCTTGTCTATTAAATGTTAGGCAAGTAAAAGATCCCTACTCTTCTTAAGGGAAGAGGTTCGGCAAAAATTCCTGGTTGGGGGTAGCTCGTCTACAGGCGTCGGTGTTAGGCCTCAGTAGCGGAAATAGGCCGACGTTAAATAAATGTATAATAAAAAAAAAAAAAAAAAAAAAAAAAAATTTATATATGTGATATTTAAATGTATAAGTTGTTTTGTTTATGTACATGTTATATATTTTTTTATTCCTGTACTCAGGAAGTGTTGAAAAACAACATATTTGACGACACACTTCCCTTTGAGAACATTTGTAGTTGTTACTGTTCATTTGGTTCAATAAACGTATTATATTATATTGCCCGATCCTGTATGTGCTTAAATATAAACATCTGATAAATTAAACTTCTGCCCTTATATGGTGGGACATTATCCAATCCCTTATTTTTCTAATTTATTAAATATATCACTTACTGATACCTGAAAATTAAATACTTTTGAATTATAATTTATTTATTTGCCATCTTGAAATATCTCAAACTTGTTTTTAAAATTCATTAGTGTTAATTAAAATGTAGTTTCTAATCCAGTAATTAGTTATATAATATCATCGACTTCTATTGATTGATGTGATAGAATATCTTTATCATTTTAAAAGTTACTAAGTACATTTTCGTCGTGTATCTGTCGTACTAAAAGACTGTAACGGTGTTACGTGTCGGATGATGGATGACTTCCCGTCCCGACGGCCGGCGTCGTCGAGCGCGCTCCGGCGTAATCTCAACTATTTGTCATCTCAATTCACCTCCTTTATAAAGTAGTGTATTCTTTTAGACCCAATCAGCTTTTCTCTTGGTTTGACTTTTGTTCGAGTATGACTATAACTCTCCAAGATTGGGAAGTTTTATCTTTGTGTTATGAGGATTGATTAAGACCACGAGGGGACAAATGAATTTCACACCAATTGCCTATCGTTGTTTCGTTGTTGACGGAAAATTTATCGGCCGCATTAGCTCCACGACTGCTGATTCCAAATTATCACGTTTTTTATATTATATAATACAAGAGGTTATTTCTACTTTATCTGCTTCCTCTCCGCAACAAAAAAGAACACGACAAATTGGCGATATTATACAATGACTTTTATTTGTCTTATTTTTTCTCACACTGTTTTCATTTAACGACTTGTTATTACTCAACGAAATTACTCTTACTATTAACAATAATAAAAAAATTTGAATGAAATACATTTAACAAATATTAAAAAAACTGAAACAAACTTTTTTCAGACAAATGGAATGGTAAAGGATTTTCTTTTACCATTTCATTTGTCTACCTAAATAATTGATGTTACGTGACATTCTCTTTATAACCAATTCTAAACCAAGAAAGTACTATGCGAGACTGTTTTCGTGGAACCGGGCAGTGCCCTACGTTTATAAAATTACACCTATTAAATTTCATCAGCATCGATGGAAAGATGGCGGAGTTATAAAGCTGTAATATATGGACGGACGAATATGACAAAATTATAAGGGTTCCGTTTTTTGCGATTTGGCTACAGAACCCTAAAGAAAACACATTTTTTTACTGTATGCCAGAGAAGAATCCAGATATTAATATATGGAATATTTTTTTAGTTATAGCGCCAAAAGACAGACAGACATACCCATGAAATTGAATAATCCTTTATTCTCGTAATCTACATCATTTCAAACGTAAGAAACACTAAAATCTCGGAAGGTGAACTCGAGCAAAAATGACGATCCTCTGCTCAATGCTCTATAACAAGAATATACCAATATTCTTTCCTATTATTTGGGTTTTCTACCACATGTATTATTATCCTCTTCAAAACAAATCACCGAATCTACAAAATAACAGAATTAAGTATTGGGGAAAAAAAGCCTCTGCGCCCGTGACGTTTACGCCAAAGCAAAAGTCAGAGGTTATGTTTTGCAAATAATATAAATCGGAATAAACACAGAAATAATGTATTTTGCTGACGTTTCGGAAAGTAATCTCTTTCCGTTTTCAAAGCTATTTTTTGGAAGAACTCTTATTTTGCTGTGTATGTCAAATACACAGCTTTAAGATTCTGTTTATGTTATTTCCATAGATACTTACTACTTACACAGAACATAGAACTGATGATATTTTCTTTTAGATAATGTTGAGTTTGTTAAGTTCTTCTTTTAACATTGGTAGCCAGGTTGTACAAATATCTACAGAACAATTCGATACGCACTTATCTTCATTTAATAAGATTATTGCTGATTCTTTAATTTTTCTTTTTTTGGTAAGTTTCTTTTGTTAAAATTTTTGCCGAGTCCCAGTTTATTCTATGTCCGTTTTCCCAAGCATGTTCACAAATCTTTGATTTCTGAATTTCATTCTTTCTAATGTAATTCTTGTGCTCATCCAACCTCACACTGAAAGGTCTGGATGACTCACCCACATAACATTTATCACATTCGCACGGGATATTGTAAATACAGTTTTTTGAATTCTGCTCCCTGTTTATCGGTTTTGTTTTTGTTAAAATAGATCTTAAAGTGTTCCCCGTTTGAAATATCGTCCTAACATCAAATTTGTCACCTATACGGCGTAGCTTTTCCGATAGTCCGTATACATAAGGAATTATTGCTGTATAATGACGTTCAGGTTTTTGTCGTACCTGATTGTCCCTATTTTCAACATTTATGAAAACTCTATCAACAAAGGCTTCAGGATATTGATTTTGTACTAGAACATCTTTGATAAATTTTTTCTCGTTATTTAATATTTCATTATTTGATGAAATTATTTTGGCCCTATTGTATAAACATTTTACAACACCCCTTTTAACATTTATTGACTGATTTGAGTTAAAATTTAGATATCTATTAGTATGTGTTGGTTTTCTATAAACGCTTGTTTCAATTGTATTATTTACCCTTCTAATTAAAACATCTAAAAACGGTAGTTCATTCCTACTTTCTACTTCTAATGTGAATTTAATAGACGGTTCCTTACTATTTATATTTTCTAAAAAACTATCTAGTAAATCGACACCATGAGGCCAAATTGCAAAGATGTCGTCAACATATCCCCACCAGATAACCGGTTTGTTTATACAATTTTGAACATGTGTGTTCTCAAAGTTCTCCATAAATATGTTGCTTAAAATTGGTGATACTGCAGACCCCATAGCCATACCAAAATCCTGCTGATAGAACTCATTGTCCAATTGAAAATAGGTTGTTTTTATACAGTGTTAAGAGTCCCATTATGCTGTTTACACTTAATTTAGTTCTATTTTCCAAATTATTATCATTTAGCATTTACCTATTTTTAAGGTTTCATCTACCGGAACATTGGTAAAAAGACTAACTACATCAAAACTAACCATCAGGTGTGATTCATGAATATCGTTTTCATAAATTTTTTCTATGAAATGTTTACTATTTTTGATATATGAATCGGTATTTCCAGATAATGGATCAATAATTTTAAGTAAAAATTTTGCCAAATTATGACATGGTGAATTAATAGAACTAACAATTGGTCTTAAAGGAATATTTTGTTTATGTGTCTTTGGTAAACCATAAAAATGAGGAGGCTTACTATGATGTGGTGTAAGTTTTCTTCGTTCAAAATCATTAAATTCATGTTTGTATTTAAACAGAGTTCTGTAAATTTTGCTCTCTATTGATTTTGTTGGATCTTTGTTTAGTTTTGAGTAGGGTCCCTCATTTACAAGAGTCATGATTTTTTGTGTTTTATATATATCTTTATCTATAATGACTGTGGCATTACCTTTGTCTGCTGGCCAAATATATACCAAATATACCAATTTAAAATCTATGTCAGCACTACATTTTCATAACAAGGCCAACATAACCTCACTAACCGATCAAACCCTATACAATTCTACGTTTTTGTGGCAATTGATATTTACCCGACTTAACCAACGACACAAGAAATACTTATTTCCTCGCTTATAGCAAAATAATCAGTAAAACAATGGCATAAAAACGAGCACGAAGTGAAATATTCACGGTAAAACGAAGTGTCGTTCCAGAGTAGTAGTCCATCTGCAGAGTAAAATTGCAGACCATACTTTAAGAGTTATCCGGAGTGTATTAGTCATTCATGCTTCCAATTTTAATTGTAAATGACGTCAATAAAATGGCGCAGCCGAATGTAGTGTGCTTGGATAGAGAGAGATAGAGATGTAATAGAATATGCCATTGTACAAATTTATTATACCTAATCTTTAAATCTCTCTTTACTCCTGAGAACATTAGGACTAATTTTATTTTAGTTCTACAAAAGGGAAAATTTTTATTTTAATAATACCTATGCGGGATGATAAAAATTATTTTTGCAAATCGAAAATAGAAGAAAAAAATTATAATTTATTTTATATACTTTTTTTTCTCTCATCATCCTAGATTGTAACAAGTTTTTAATGTCTTTTAGTGAAAGCGCTTTTTTAAAATAATGATTTATATGAGAGTAAATCGATCTTGCCGGCTTATATCCGGAGCGCTCTTAAATGTAGGTATTAGGATATATTTATTTAGGCACTAAAATAACATCTAAAAATAATTTAAATGTTTAAAACAAATAACTGAAACGCTGTGCTTGATTTTATTTTCTATATTATATATGCGTTTTAACCGGACCCACGTTCCTCCGGAAAATCTAAAACCTTATATTATCGCTCTCTACAGCCACATTAATACGCTATTATATGGTTTTCGATGTTCCGCTGAAAAAAATGTTCAAAATACCCTTTTTTCAAGCAACAGATATTGTGCAAAATATATTTCAACAAAATGACAGTAGATTTCCTCCTGATTTCCCATGATTTTCCCTGATTTCCTCTGATTTTCATTTGATTTCCTCTTGGTTTCCCCTGACTTGTATATCTGATTTCCCCAGCAGTTTTGCCACTTGGATCACACTATCACACTTCTTATCTATCAAAAAAAAAAAAATAAGCGACGAAAACTTGCGAAAAGCGGATAAAAAATAGCATAAAAATGTTCCCGCGATTTTTTCTATATTCTTCCATTAAAAAACTAGTTTTACGCAGCGAAATCATACTCGTCAAAAAGGAGTTTTCTCTGGCAATTTTCTCTGCCTATCCTATTCTCGGTTTTCCCGATTTTTCCGGTTGCTAAAAATTATGAACATTATTCAGAAACCCCATATTTTCATTATTTTTCACACAAACAAATGAGCATTCATTAATCTCCCTCTAATAAGAAAGCAACTGTAACAAGAACTTAAAGACTATATTATTTTACTTCTACGTTTGAGTTTCTACAGAATCCTGTAATCCTGCCACCGTCCTTATATTTTCCGTTCACGTGTTCACGATAGGGAAAAAATCGTAATCGATACAATGGCCACAAAAAGATAAACAGATCAGACGCGGGCAATATTTACAGTGGACTAAGCATTAGCTCGAGGAACGTGATGAGAATCATGGCCGCGCGACGCTAATCTTCGCGCGTCTCTCGTCTTACCGCTCCAAACGAGCAAAAACAAAACACGCACGGATTCCTTAACGGCTGGCCATATTGCGAATTCCGGTAATCCGATATCCAGCCCGATTGAGTTACATTTTCGGGTCTAGAAACGGATACCAAATAAACGAAAAATGTCATTAGGCCGCCGGCATTCAATTAGATTAGGTCAGCCTGTCACGTCACAAAATTTGTTGCCAGGACTACTTCGTCCTTAAATACGTTACTCAATAAAATAGGACAAATAAGGAAAAACCGATCTGATAACAAACAAGATTAATGGCAGAAGTCTCTCGGACCATCTGAAAATGTCCTTTATAAGGTATATTAAAAGTTTTTTCGATTTTCTTTCCATTTACAGCGGACGGAAGGAAAGGAAGTTGTTAGATATACGATATTAATTGTACTCCTTAGAACATATTTTAATTTCAAATCATAAGTTAAATTAATTAAATAAACAATCGAAGAAATTAATAGTAGTGGAGTAAAGATAGATTTTGAGAGAAAATTTTACATAGAGTAACGCGATATTTAAAATAAGTAATAGTATATACATAATAGGCAGCATTTTTTACGCACAATTAATTTCTTATCATTTCCGGTTTCGATTTTTAAATGGAACACCCTATATATTATTGCATTTTTTAATACAGCATAATTTTCTGAATCCAACGGCGCCAAATAAGTGACATTTCAAACATCATTTTTTTTATAATATAATTTTTAGTTTTCCATTTAAGTGTGCCATGACGGTTCCGATTTATTCTAAATGACCCTTGTAATGCTACAAAAATTAAAATCCCGTTAAAAACACTACATTGCATGATTTATGAGCAAATGAAATTCACCAAAATTGTTTTGGGGCAAAACTCATTTTTTCAAATGGAACGATATCGGTACCGAGGTACCATTTATTAGTACTATTAATAAGGAATTTATTAATATGTCGTATTAAAATGTGCGATAAATACAAATAAAATTACAGCTTATTCTAATTACCTAGTTATAAATACACATAAGGTGGTTTTGGAATACAAAAAATTAACACAAAACATTACAACAGTTGTTCAAAATGCTGTCTATTAACGTCAATGCACTTCTGAACTCGCATAGCTGTTTCTCGAAGAACGTTCGCCAATTACTGGGCCGTTATGCTGTTAATTGCTCATCTTACTCGTAGCTCCATGTCTTCACGGGTTGTAACGGCGCGGCGGTTGCATAGACAATATTTCTTAAATGACCCCAAACAAAGAAATCAAGGGGCGTTAAATCAGGTGACCTTGAGGGCCACCTCACAGGACCATTCGTCGAAATTACGTTTTCTCCGAATTTCCGTTGAAGGTAATCAATTACTATCCTTGAATTATGGGGAGAAGCGCCATCTTTTTGGATATACATTCCCTGTCCTAAATCTAAAGGTAACTCATCTATAATGTCCTCAATCTCATTCTCCAGGAATCTCAAGTATCTGGCACCAGTCAGAGGCCCTTTAAATATTATTGGACCAATGATTCTACTACCGATTATTCCAAGCCAAACATTGAAACCGAACCGCACTTCAAAGTTACCCTCCCGTAATAAATTTTGATTTTCTTGTGACCAATATTTTGTATTTTGCCTGTTAAATAATTGTTACGGACCTCTAGCGTATGCGACCCACCATACGCTTTAGCGTTTTGTGGGCCGCATTATAACAACTGCTACACGTCCGAAACACATTTCGCTATTCTCCACGGGAGGGCGACACGTGATCAGCAGAGGAAACGGAAGCAACCATTGTTTTTGGTGTGGTTGTTGGTTGGCATGCTGGCTTGGCAGTAGTTGATAATTCTACCAACCTCGGTTTTATCCAAGGCATCCTGGTGGATTTTAGAATTATCAACACAAGAAAATTTCCTCAATCTGTTGTTGTTCCGTTTAGCGGAATATTTTGTGTTTGTGAGTAAATTTTATCTGCGGAAGCAGGATATTTAATTACACAAGGTAAGCTAACCTCTTCACGCCATCTTGCCCGTTCTCTACCCACGTGTTTCGCAAATTTGCAGGCTTTCCTGTGGAAATACCGTGTCAACCTGAAAGGCGGACTCGACCCCATTTATCCGACTGTGGCTTCCCGGAGTATTGGTGGATTGTTCCCTCATCAGTGAGGTAAATTATGTTTCATTTGTAGGTTATGTCAGAATTACTCACATTAAGCACGCTTCACGTGCATTTCTGACTTTGTGAATTAAATCGTGATATCTTTAGGGTTCCACGGACGGGGCTTCTACACACGTCAGTGAGAGTTCCACAGACAGGGCATCCACACACAGTGGAAGGTTCCAGGGCTGGAGAGGCTACGATCAACCCCATCCTTGGGTCCATTTCTTGTGGCCCGAAGACATCTACGTAGGGCTACAGTTCCTCCACGTCCGGACTCGGTATCGTACCACCCTGAATAGTTGTGTTGTTTATTATTTTTACTTACCGGGGACCACCTTCAGTGGTTCGGCTGGATTTAAATTCATACGTTTGCATTTTTAACTTGTACATATTTAAGGATTTTATGCATTTACATATATTTAAGGAGGTTCTTTAAATGAGATCTTTGTGGCAGTATTTATGAGCAATTTATGAGGACATTGTAAACCGATGTGTAGCTACACGAGGCACTTTACGAATGTTATAACTTTTTAAGCAAGAAATTTGCCACACCTTGTGAACATCGACAGGTTACATGCTAGAGAACCAATATCTGTAAATTGTTTAATATAGTGCATTTCATTTTTAAAGAAAGTGTCATTATTTCGTCTGCGACCACTACATAGGGAAACCTCAATGAGTTGTTAAGTAAGTAAACTAATAATTTATCATAGTTTATGTAAGCTTGGGCTTAACGCCCTGAGATAGTCTGAGCTAGAGAAATTTTATCGTAGGCACGTACATCACTTTCCGGGTAAGTCAGTGCCTACGATATCTGCTACGCTACAGTAGCCCAAGTGATTTCGTTACGTAATATCTGATAATCATTAAGATCCAACGTATCCATTTGTTTATGTACGTCAATCTCGTAGCATAATCCCAAATTTGTAACCTAGACTCGTCCGAAAATAAAATCAGTCCCAAAAAATTATTGTTTGGCTGCACGTTATCATACAAAATTCAATTGCAATATTCCATCCTACGTGCGTAATCACTTTCGTACAAATGCTGGTACCATTGGTATTTAAAAGATTATAGTGGTATTTGTGCAAAATTCGGCTTACTGTTTGGTGGCTGATGTCCGATTAAAACTCAACTTGCCTTAAAAGAAATAGTCTTATCAACTTCTATTCGAGCCAAAACATTAATTTCCGTTCCTTCGTCAATAATCAAGTTTTCTTCGGGATCATTGTTGGGTTCTCTTCGGAATTGGTTTTCAACGCGTTTAAAATAATTTTTCGCTGGACATTGTCTATCAAGATATCGTTGGGCATAAATATCGATACCTGCAACTGCATTTCTTTTACATTCCCCACAAATAATTAACATGTCCGCTTTTTCATCTCTTGTATAAATTTGCGGCATTTGGAACACAATTAACGAGAATTTTAAATAATTGTTAAAGACACGATAAAAACACCGTTAAACCAACAAATGTTTGACAAGCTAAATATTTCATTGTTTTCAAAGCCACCTTAGTTATTTCTTAATATTTAATTAGAACAAAATTGTATTTTCTTATTTTCTTTTAGCTGTAATTATTATTATATTTGTCAGATATTTCATCAGCATTTCCCCTTATTCCGATGTCAGAATTGTTGTATTTTCCAGTGATTTCATTGCATATGGCCCACATGCATTTTGTTTGTTATCAGAATTTTCTATCTGTTTTCATATTTTTTGCCCGTGTTTTTTATATATATTGTCTTCTTCTTTGTTGTACTGTTGTAGATCTCCTTGTAAAGAACGCCATATTTTAAATGCCAAGTTTTTTGAGTTATATTTGTTTAGCAAATTATAATTATGGTAACTAGAATGTATAAGACATATTTGTTCATATTCAAAATATAATCTCACCCACAACAAAGTTGCTGATTGTGGTGCAAATTGATAAAACATTACTTAGCTAATTACATTATTCTGATTGATTAAATTTAGTAGGGAATATCAATTAATCTGAATTATTAATATAGCATTAAGTTCAATTTGGCGTTTGAACGGTTGTCTCAATATTTACCACAAGCTCACTTGGTTATGTAAACAAGAGGAGCAGATATGCCCGGGGCAATGTGTATAATAGCACTATGAGATTTAGTCCATATCTGTTCCCATTGTTCCAGCTGCATCAATTACATTTAAGCTAAATATTTCTGTCAGCGCGTGGAAAAACTGCGCGCGAATGCTGATATCGTCCTCCATATTGTTATATGCATTTAAAAATATTTTTTAAATTATGTAATTGGCTGATGACAGTATTTCAACTCATGGACCGAGCTGGTATGGTGTAGCAGTATAAACTTCTAAAGGATGTATTTTGAAAACAACACAAAATAAAATGACCCCGTTTAAGTCGAACATGATGTTTTTATGTACATTGGCATGATAAAATACAATAGGTATCTATATAATAAATAAATATATGAGCAATTCATTATAATAGATACAGGGGACGGACGGACCACAGTGGTTAGCACGTCCACCTTTCTCTCTGAGCATCCCTAGCGAAGTAGGTTCGAGCACTATCTATTACGAAGTAATATTCAATTGTAAACTACACCCAATAAGTGGTTCGGATCCCACTATAAACTGTAGGTCCTCATCTTCTTTACTCACACAAATCTAGGCTTAAGAGGAGGTTAAAACACTTATTTATTTATGAATAATGTATATGTACGTTTTAAACTATTTTCGCCGAATATTCTTTTTTACGAGATTATTTTAAATCGCATGTTTTCTAAGATTAAGAGCATTAAGACACTAGGAATAAACGATTATTGACGAATTTTTAATTACTGTTTCACAGGAATATTCCAATACAGTTTCATTCCCAATGGCCGCGAGAATTAAATGGATTTTGCAGTGTCCAGGGTCTGCAATTTAGGTTTAATGTCATTATCACAGTGGTATGAATACGTACGTAAATGCAACGAAGATCGATTTCAATCGAGTGCAAAATGAAGTCGTATGATGCATATTTAATTGATAAAAATTGAAAATTTGATAGATGCAACCCCGAGAACGTCCGGCTTCAATTAAGTTACGCGCCAGCAGACCAGTATTAATTTCAGATGAATTTTCAATTCAATCTAAACCTGAGAAGCAACCCTAATTAGTCAATTTTCGTGTAACATCATTTTATACTCCCCCAAACGATTTTACATTTGCAGTTGATGTCAAGTCTATGAGCCCGGTCACTTTTTCTTTTGTATCTACATGAGAAACAAGAGACAACAAATAACGAAGCTTATATTCAGTTTTTTGCTCTTTGAGGGTGATTTTTTGCTGGCAGCTACGTCAGCGATATAGTAAACATATATATCTTAACAGCGATGATTCGACTCAATCTAGAAATTATTGTAAAGAATGGACGGGCGGCTGACAATGACAAAACTAACTGAAATAGCCGCCAACAAGGAGATATTCAAATATACACAGAGCGAGCCAAAAATAATTCAGCGATTTAAATCCTTAATTTAATTTTTGAGAAGAATTTTACTCTTTATTTCAATATAATTGTGCGCTTGTTAATCAAAATATAAAGTTAAAAACTTTCGATCAACTTTCACGTCCGATCTAAACAGAATCGTTATTTGTTGGCTCATTATAGAGAAATATCAAATTTTACCTACAAAAAAGTCCTTCAGGCCTGTCAGCAAGACCGAGCGAAGCCAGTAAATTAAATAAATTCTGGAGCGCCTATAGAGAAAGAAGATTACTAGTATATTTTGTGAATATAAACACATTTATTATTTTTGGCACCGACCGCGACTGCGGGAAATTTCAAAACTTGTCATGTAAGTAACATTTAATTTGCGTCATGCCTGTTTTATTTATTTGGGAGTCGAACTAACACACCTTTATTTATTGAGATATTAGGAAGTAATCGGTTCATAACTGATACTAAAGTAAAATATAATAGTTAACCTAATGGGCAGTTTTTTTGTAAATTGTGTCAACATGCATGCCGGTTTTTAAGGCAAAATAAGCCATACGGCTATAACCGATATGGTTAGTATTAGTGAATCCAAGCACCTAGTACTGGCTGGTACTTGAATAAAGGCCCTTCGCACTCCAAATCACGCAAAATGACAATCACCCATTGTTTCCCTTAATGGTCATTTAGAGTTATCAATATTTAATAACATTGTTTGAACGAAGTAGGATAAACATGATTTTTTATGATTATTTGCGTCTATTAAATAACGCTCACGCTGCTATAATTGTTTGAAAATATTTGAATTAAGCCCTTTTTATTACAGGAGAATGTGGCGTGCTCGACGAAATTATTTTTGGTAATGATGGGGGAACATTTCGGATACGACTTTTTAATAATGAAGTCATCTAGCGTTGTTGTTTCCATAGTTAAAATTAAAAAAAAGATTTTTAGAAAAAAATATTTTACTTAGTTGATTTATCCAGAAGGCGTTATATTATGATGCATTTTCCTATCGCAACAGCTTACCTATGACACTATAATATTTATTTTTAATTCAGAAGGTTTTCTTCCGGTTGTCAACGATGTGTATATTAAATTTAATGATCGATATCCTACACTGTCAAATATTTCTTTCAATATGTTAATATTTAATTATAGTCTTGTTACATGGCCTATGTCCATTTAACAGTTTATTTAAAAACTAGTGTTTTGTGGATAGTTAGCACGACCTGTATATTTTTTGGATTCAGTTTTTGCAGGTGAAACTGTTTTCAACTAACAGAATTTTACATGTATAACTGCTAAACCATTTCACACTGTTTATGTACTTAGTTTTATATCTTAGGAACTGTCATACTCGAACACTATTATGTATCTCATATCCGTTGTAATACAGCATTATTATCCCAGGAAACAATTTGTCTACAAAATTTAGTTACATCAGATATCTATTTTTCAATTTTTATATTTTTGTTTACTATGGAGTACATATGGTTATTTTCCTTACCTTCTTTCATTCTATATATAGAGATGTAATATATTTACCAGTGGCGGTTTCTCTGAGGAGGCAGAGGAGGCCGGGCCTCCCTACTTCTGATTTGCCTTTATAGTTACTTTACATATTTACATTATTATAAATATAAATATACTTTATGAAACGACAAATTTAAATTAACAGAAATATTCCCTAAATCTGCGAATTTAAACTATTATTATTATAACCGGCAACGCTGCACAACTGTAACATTCTATCCATGGTGACTGGTGAGGCAGGCCTCCAAACGCTTCTAACATAGCTTTCGCGTTTAGAATGGTTCAATTTGAAACGTTTGAAGCTACCCATTAAAATCTGCTCTCAAAACCACGTGCCGGAGGCCAAGCTCCGGACCAATAGGAACAAAGATTAATAAACATCTGACTTTTATTTTCCCGCTTCCTGAGTCCAGACAGTCGTACCGTTTACCGTTTAGGTTAATTGAAAGTAAAAGACGTAAAAGTGTGGTGGTTGTATTTTATTAAGTGCAATAAATTCATTTAAAATTTTTGTTTAAATATTGATAAAACGTCAAAAATGGAATTAAACGTTAAGTACAAGCAATAACAATGGTAATGTCAGTATCGGTGAAGTGTTTAAATCTGTAGATGATATTGTAAATTTCCTTTTGAAGAATGTTCATTTTAGTCAATTAACATATGATGACAAGATATTTATAATAAAAACTTTAAAAAGGCCCCAACCTACCATGCAAAATCTCATAGTAACTTCAAAACATAATCGTTCTTTTTGTGTACAATGGTATGATAAATGTGAGTGGTTAACTGGATGTCCAGTACAAAATAAATTATATTGGTGGTATTGTTTACTTTTTTCTAATGACCCAGAGAACACTGTTTGGTCAAAATTAGGATATAATGATTTAAAAAACTTACCCAGATCAATTGAAAGGCATGCTAGGTCAAAAGTACATTTAACTGCTTCAATAAAATTCAAGTTATTTGGCAAACAGAATATTTTAAATTCTATTGATCAAGGGCACAAACAGTCAATTGTAGATCATAATGTAAAGGTTAAAGAAAATAGAGATATCTTAAATAGACTAATTGATACGGTAATTTTTTTATGTTGTCAAGAATTGGCTTTTAGGGGACATGATGAGAATGTGCATTCAGATAATAGAGGAAATTTTCAAGAGGTTATTTCTTTTCTGAGCAGATACGATGGCAAAATGGAACAATTTTTAAACGAAGCTACAGTTTTTTCGGGAACTTCTAAAGCTATTCAAAACGATTTAATTAAATCAATTAGTTGTGTTGTAGTACAAAAAATTGAAAGCGAATTAAATAAAGTACCTTTCTTTTCTTGGCAAGCTGATGAAACCACAGACATCAGCTGCTGTTCACAGTTATCGGTTGTTTTCAGATATGTTATTAAAGGGCAAGTGGTTGAACGATTTGCAGGTTTTTACAATATTAGTTCAGGTCGAACCGCAAATGATTTATTTAATTTTTTAACAAAAAAATTTGGAAAATATGACTTAAAAAATAAACTTGTTGCTCAGACATATGATGGGGCATCAGTTATGGCTGGTCACTTAAATGGCTTACAGGCAAAAATTAAAACAATGGCCCCTCAGGCACTTTTTACACATTGCTATGCACATACGTTGAATTTAGTATTGAGTAAAGCCTGCACAGATAGCATCAAAGAATGTAAAATTTTTTTTGCCAACTTGTCTGAATTTTCATCATATTTTTCAAAATCAACTAAAAGAACAGAGGTACTTAATACCATAGGATCTGACCGTTTACCGTCAAATGTGGCAACAAGGTGGAATTTTACATCTAGAGCAGTTTGTACAGTATTCAAAAACAGGGATAAGTTAATAGAAGTTTTTGATTATATTTTGACACATGATGATTTCAAACAAGATCAGCCAACTTTAAGAGAAGCTGTTGGCTTAAAAAGACATCTTAAAGATCCTCATTTTCTCTTTCTTTTACATACTTTTAAATTTATCTTTAAACACACCGATGTTGTATTTTCAATTTTACAAAATAAAAGCACAGACATTTCATACGCCAGGAAACATTTGAATGCATTAACTATTACATTGCAAAATTTTAGAAATAATGAAATTCATTTTAATGATCTTTACAACCAACTGTCTGAAGATTTCCAAAGTGGTGAACCGGCGCCAAAGAAAAGAAAGACAACCTTAAATCTTCAAGATTTGAGACTGAATTATAAACAGATTTTCAATGAAATTTTGGATACAATAATTAATCAAGGGGGCGAGCGTAGGTGCGTCTTTACTATGTACATACTTCGGTATGCGATGTAAAGCAACGACAGGCGCGGTTAGTACTTGGATTGGTGACCATTCCAACGGAAACCGCGTTCTCGCCTCACACATCTTCCAGCGGCTTGTATATCAGTGTATGCGCGGAAGCTATACAACCTTAGGCGAGGGTTGTATAGGAGATATACCATCCTTCGGAGGGGATGTAAAGCCGTCGGTCCCTTGTCTATTAAATGTTAGGCAAGTAAAAGATCCCTACTCTTCTTAAGGGAAGAGGTTCGGCAAAATTCCTTGTTGGGGGTAGCTCGTCTACAGGCGTCGGTGTTAGGCCTCAGTAGCGGAAATAGGCCGACGTTAAATAAATGTATAAAAAAAAATAATTAATCAACTACAGATAAGATTTTCCGTTTTAGATAAATTAGAATTTTTCGATTTAATAAGAAAAGATAATTTTCTCTCATATTCAAAAGAATTTCCAAATGATAAATTTGAATCATTATTAAAACAATATAACCTTTTTGATTCAATAGCACTAAAAAATTAATTAACAACTGTATACGCTGACAAAGAATTGTTTCAAAATTGTCAAACCCCTACCGAAATGATTTCATTTATTTATAATAATGACTTAATTTCTTGTCTAACAGAATTTTATAGATTACTTACTTTAGCTGTCACAATTCCTGTTACGTCTGCTTCAGTAGAAAGGAGTTTTTCCGCCCTCAAACGAATCAAATCATTTACTAGAAATACTATTGAGCAAGAAAGATTAAAAAATATTTCTATCATTTCTATCGAAAAACGGCTTGTTAAGGAACTAACACAGAATAATACATTTTATGACGAAGTAATAGATATTTTTGCCAAACAAAAAGATAGACGGATTTCATTAATTTACAAGAACATTTAGACATGTAGTTTTTTTATTCAATTTCTTTTTTGTTTAAAATTTAAAAAACCACCACACAATTATTCTACTTCTGTAGATTGTAAGTATACTACCAAGTATATTTTTATTTGTGTTGTTTTTCAGTTTGTTATTATTTAACTATTTTTAATTTGAGAATATTTTTATTTATGTTATCGTTTCAGAGTTTATTATTTATTTCATATTACTATATAATTGTTTTGATTGTGGTAGCATTTGTGCCATATTATTATTACTATTATTATATTAATAATTAACTCCCTCACCTATTAAAAACACCCCTACCCCACAATCCCTTCCTGGCAAGATATAATTCAGACCTCCACGTTGGTTCTTGCTGGACGATAGAATTTGTTTTTTACTTTATACTTTGATACTTATCATAAAATAAATTATACTGACTAACATGAAGAGAAAATTACTAATATTTGTGTAATGGTAAAGACCTTGATATTCGCAAAATTTTTATCGCGGCGCACATGTGTATACCTCCCGCCCCTCGGAACCACCCAGGCCTATCTATCCCCTGCCTCCCCAGTTTAAAAACTGAGGAACCGCCACTGATATTTACTGACTTATCAATACGTTTTACTACTTATTTACATCTGTTAATATTTGTGGTTATGTATAAAATAGAAATTGCAAAGGCAAAAGCATTGGCATGGAAAATAAACTATTATTATAGATTCCTTTTATCGATTATATGCCACTACTTTAGTTGAGTATGGGAATCTACAAGGCAAGTTGGTACGCTTAACGCAACCACTGACAGATGGCCATACTGGTACTACTTTTATATTTTATAGCTTTCAATTTCAATAGGGAATTAGATTTCTCACATTTTTTTGGTAGCGTTGTTTTCCAGTAAACAGGACAAAAAGTTTACCTTATCAGTAAAACTCACCAGGAAGTCATTTGCTTGCAGCCTTTGTACTGATTCAAACATTATAATTTTTAACTGTGGACTTCAGTAATTGATATTACAATTTTTATATCCCAGTTACAAAGCGTTGAACATACAGGTAATTTCATTTCATTATACTCATTAAAATATTTTAATTAATCTTCAAATTTTGCCTTTGATATAATTTCAATTATTTTTAAAATAAATTTTGAATTCAGTCAATTCTTTTTAATTTAATAAGTAGTTAAAATGCTATATGTACCACATGGTTTTAAAAATATTTTTCTCTTTCCTTTTAATTTTTTTGGCAATTTATAGTCTAAGAAATCAGCTAACTCGTGCATAGCTAATAATTACTATTGCATAGCTAATAATTACTATTGCATAGCTAATAATTACTATTGCATAGCTAAAATTACTTTTGTACTGCTAATCAGCTTACTTTTGTATAGCTTAAATTAATTTCCTGCAGCTTTTGTACAGCTAGCTTAATATTTCGTGCAGCTAATTTAAATATATTTTGTACAGCTAACTAGCTTATATTTGCATAGCTAACATTGCTTAAATTTTGCATAACTAACTTGCATAAATTTTGTATGTGCTTATATTTGGTTAAATGTCCTACAATTTTCACCCCATTCATTGAGAGACGTAAATTACCAAGGAAAATCTAGAATTCACAAGAGACAATTGTGGGCCTGGATTGCTGTCCCAGAACCAGCCACCTGAACCATAAACAATCTAGGATACTGGTATCAATTTGTCTTTTATATATATATATATATATATATATATATATATATATATATATATTTTTACATTTCAATTTGTCTCAAACCGATTTGTCTAATTTTTTTCATGTAATATATTTTGTCATTCATTTTAAACTATCTTTTTATTTCTCTTACCAACAATTTCAGACTGATCTATAGCAGACTGGTTATTCGAGAAAAAGAGACAATTTAGCTTATTTCACTATAGATGGTGCCCAATTTAACATCAATTTTTCCTCGTCTCCTTTTCTCGAAATAAACAGAAATCTGTCGCTTATGCTGTACATGTCAGAAAGGGTAAGTTTCTCCACTCTTACGAATGCTCTGGACCCACGGCTCTCTGCTCCGGCTTAAACCAGCTAGTCGTCCGCACATGTTGCCTCAATTCTTTCTCAAAAATAAATAATAAGAGAAAGGAGGTAACAGTCTCTGGTATGTTTAGTTCTTAGCTAAAAACGTGTCCACGCTTATTGTATTAAACTCAAATAATTTAGTAATTTCTGGCACCTTATTTTGTATCACATCAACTTTATCTCCTTAATGCTATTGGCAATTGATTCAATGCTATCCGCATAATGTTTATCAACATTTTCTTCAATAATTGCGATGTCAATTTCAAAAGTTATATCGACCTCTTGAAAGTTCCCTTTTTATAAAGTTTTTCTTGTTTTCCACATTTGTTTACTTTCACCCTGACACATATTTATTTTTTGTTCACAATGTGCTTTATTTTCTTGTCTAGTTATTTCTACAACTATGTTTTTTGTGTTTGTAGTCTACCCAGGCTTCCGCCAAATATCTTTCAATTTTTGCCGAAAATAATCTAAAATTTTCTCGTACTTTTACTTTTTCATAATAATGTACATCTACCTGGATACATCAAACTAATCATACTGTATAATATGGTCAGAACGCAGCCCATATCAAGATTTAATTTTCAAGTAAATAAAATGCTTGAGGAGCAATACTGAAAAGCCGACAATTTAAATCAATTTAAAGATTTTCTGAGTTGTCATTTTCAGTGACATAAGTACATAAAAGAAAGAAATGGATTTAGAAATGCTGATAGAATAGGGTAAGAGCTGAATAGCTTAACCTTCAAATGTGTTCAAATCACAATATAAAAAACAAATTTCGGTACACATCATATCAATATCACATTATCTGGAGATCTATCACCGAAAGAAATTGAATTGTCGAACTGAAGAGTGGCCCTTTTATTATTCCTAAGGTCTGTTGACCATTCGACTAGGGACTCCCATTATAATGACATTTGAAGGGTGACAAAGATATCTGGCTCGTCCTGGAGCATGAGGCCAGGCGTTGAATTGTCAATAGCACTTACATTTCAAAACCAATTTTTACGCTACATAATTCTTGCGACTCGACAAAAAAGTTTTTTGGCTTTAAATTTTATATGTACTCGGTTCCCGTCCAAATTGCAAATAAAATTTTATTCCTCTCCGCTTTCTAATATACACAGTATAATCTAATTCAATATGAGTGTTACTTATTCCAGAAATAATATCAATAAAAGATGACACTAAACTTTGTTTTATGGAATCCAACAGCAATAACATATTGCTCGCAGCTTCATGCTGGGGATATCATCCGATATAACGATTCTTCTGGGTCTGTTTTTAAAACGAATTTCAAATATTTAAAATGTATTATTTCAAATATACTAGATCCCAAAGAGCACAAGTATGGTCTTACTTATCG
This sequence comes from Leptura quadrifasciata, assembly GCA_963675555.1. Lineage (NCBI taxonomy): Eukaryota > Metazoa > Arthropoda > Insecta > Coleoptera > Cerambycidae > Leptura > Leptura quadrifasciata. The sequence continues at coordinate 1,096,382 of OY776682.1, read as the reverse complement.
TTATTACTTCTCTCACATATAGAAGGTAAGAAATCAGCAATCAGCATACCTTGACATATAAATATAAAACATATAGAGTGGGGCCATAGTGTAGGACGATAACGAGCGGTGTTACACAAGGAAGTTATTTTTGCTCCTCATTAACAATCCTATAGCCACCTAATCGCCTAAATTATGATATGCAGATGACCTAAAAATGTTTAATGTTATAAATGACCTCGAAAGCTGTCTGTCGCTCTATTGAGTACAGTATTATTTAAAGAACTTGAAAAACCTAAAGCGTTTGTTCTTGTTGTTATCAGTACAGTAGCTCAGCTGGGTAGAGCATGTTGAGCGACGAATGCAATTGGTCTGACTCTGCTGTGTTCTGTGTTCTATCCCCGGCACTGACACTGGCAATGTCGGTGGGTAATGGATGTTGTCTGCGTTTTTCAAATGTGTAACCCTTTTGCGTTGGATTTGGGGGTTGTCTACTATATGTACAAGAAAAAGGAACAGGTGTAAGTTGTTGAAAATGCGCGATACTATTACAGCTATAATATAAAACTTAAAGTTGAGCTCGATTTATGTGACCAAAGCCTTATTGACTCGAGAATTTATAGAAATCTGGTTCCTCTTATTAAAACGCCTTTTTGTAAATATCCATTTTTTGGTGGAAATTATTGCGCCAGTCGCTGATTCAGACAAGTTATTATTAATGAGTTTTCTATGTCATTTACTTGTTGAATGAGTTCGAAGACGCTACCCCTGATTTTAATCCGACAATTATGGAGATTGGTGTTTTCTGTCTGGAAAATCTTTTAATCATTTTAATGGTTTCTAGAAGAATTAATACTCATTCAAAGATGAAAAAATACACAAGAAAGTGTAAAATTTATGGGCAAATAATTTAAGTTTTCCAGGAAATTGCATCAATGTTTCTTCTTACTCGCGCACATTTTACATTCAAAAGCTTTATGAGTTCAACAATCCAATGCTATAATACAGGATATTAACAAAGCATAAAAAGAAACACTGCTGACACTGGGAACATATTTCACATCTAAAGAAAATTCGTTCTTTCCGACCAACCCCTTTGTTATACGCAAATAAATTTTATTAAACACTTTAATGATTTCACATTAATATTTATGCGTTCCGAAACGTACGACAGTTAAGGCTGTAAATTTAATTGGGATTTGAAGTTGCAAATGGAAAATACTTTTAATAGCAAAACATTTATAGAACAGTACGTTCCAGATAGGAAATGTTAATAATTCTAATAGACCGCGAGGTATTTATTTGTTAACCTATTATCCTTATTAAAAACCAGTAGCACTAAAAAGAGAGTTTTTGTGAATACTGTATTTTCGCTTTTAATTTATTATTTCTTTTTAGTGGAGTAAAAATAGCCAAAAATAAGGCGATAGACAAAATTTTACATAGAGCAATGCTACATAGAAAAATAATTTTGTATTGGTGAAATTAAGAATAACCTGAGTTTCCTGCATCGAGTAGGTGGGGGAACCCAAATAAATTGGTCATTTTTATGGAATTCAACCGAATTTGATGAAATTTTAGATGAAAGTAATCTAGATTACCAAGAAATAGGCTGTCAAATTTTAGCAAAAAATATCCAATAGTTTCTCATGTTTTGTCATTTTTGTTATATATGTGCACGCGGCGATTTCGGTATTATACGTATGCGTGCACAAGTATACGTGTAATTAGTCATTATTAAAATTTCAATAGTAATAATAAAAAGTGATTATCAGCAGGTTTTACATATTTAGACAAAAAAAAAAATCGAAGTTAAGATATCAATTTTTTTTTCTAAAATTCATTTGATTTTTATTAAACTTTTCACATATATTAATTATTATTTTATTCATGTTTTCTTTTTCTAGTAGTTGTACTGGATGTGCTACTGCAGTGGGATTGATGAAATTCCCAGTAGTAAGATTTTCAGTACTAAATGAAACAAGCAGTGTTGTGTTATGTGATAAATAACTCTTTTAAGTATGGAATATTTCCAGAATAGCGCTTATAAAACCTCTATATTAAGCTTTTTGTAGAAGCGTTCCGAATTGTGTCCATATCTTGCAGTAAGCCATGAAAAACAGATGAGCTTAATATTTATTTTAATTTGTATTAAATTTTTGGCAAATTGAACTTTCATGAAATGGAAACATGGACAAAACATTTCTAAATCCAAGCAAGTGAACAAAATATACCAATTTGACATTTAATTTGTTGAGAAACACCCTTTTATTCAAAGTCTACTATTTTTTAAATTTGTTCCTGAATTCCAAAGCCAACTAGAAATAGCAAATAAATGCCATTTCCAAGGTTATTTTTCCTTCGATTTTAAATCTGAAAAAAGCGTTGGAAAGAGAAATTACAGCTTTATGAGAAAAGTGACTTAAATATACAGGGTGCTATTTATAACAAGAAAGTTGTGGCAACTTCCGGCCATGCCGGAAGTGATCTTTTTACCACCGAATGGTCAAAATGTGGCCAATCATACCACTTGATTTCCCAAATTTCAGAATTTTGTTTTTAAAACTGTAGAAAAAAGTGGGGGGGGGTAGGTACTTTAATGTTTAATGGTTATTTTTTTAAATAGCAAGAGATTTAATACAGCAACAAGCCATCAACACCATACTAGGACAATGTCCCTAAATTACCCCATCAACGTTTCACATTAACAGAAAAAAGCTAAACTAAACTAAATCATTCATTCATTTCATTTTTGTTTTATTTAATCTAATATAACAATAATAATACACAACATTGTAACATGAACCAAAGCAAAAGTGTTGTTCTATGCAACTCTCAAAAAATGCCCATTGTTATCACATTTTGCCGACTTAAGGAGAAGAATAGTTTTAGAAAATTTACCCGTCGCCAATGGTAACAAATCAAAATAACAGAACCTGGTTGGTCAGAAAATATAGACGTGAAATTTTCTAACGTACAAAATTACTGACTTGCTTTTGCCCATACCTTGACCCTGTTGAAGTTATTCTACCTCAAAACACCGAAGTGACTAACACTTTTTATAGGGCCTATATGGCAATATTTTTGTTATTTATTCTCTTCAATAAATTGACACTTCGTAAGTTTTGCTTATATTTGGATTAAATATGCACTAAACAATTTCCCATCAAATTTTAATTTTCACGCAATCAATACAAGGTAAACAAGTGGGTAAATACCAAATTTTCTCGTAGGTTTACAGTCCTATTGCATGGAGGAGAATTGCACCATATTATTTCGTCAAATAAATATAATAGAAACAAAAACTCACCTATTAAACTTCAGACACAAAATAAGACAAGTCATCAGAGGAGAAGTCTGCTCGTTTTTGAAAAGTTTGTCCTGAGATATCTCCTTAATTTTAAAAATACCGAGACACTGGAACAATAAAAAAGTTTTATAGTACCTCAGTATAAAATATTAACTTATAAATAAAGAAATAACTAATGAGAGTAAATGACAAACTTTAGATATCACCCTCAGTCAATCGACGCCAAAATATTAACGCTGAAAGTCATATAAACAAATATAAGTTGAGAAATACCTAATATTTTTTCTTCAGACACTTTTCATCTAATTAGACTTGTTTACTGTCATCTGATGACAAACAAAAAAAGTCGTGTTAACATCTGACTTAATTTTAACGAGAGTTTAGTGTTTTATTTGTAAAAATATGAAATAAACTTACAAAATACACAGGCAGCAAATAATAATTTAATTTCCATCAAAACACAACGCATTATTTAATTTTTAATTTTACTGAACGTTGTACAGGGCTAATCATTATAAATTTCCCACCCCTTATCATCCTTACTATAGAAAAAAAGTTTTAAATAAAAGTTGTGTGGTTAGGATTGAATTTTGTTAAAATATTATCAAATGTACAGTAGCGTGCAGATTTTAGGGGATATAAAATATAATATATTTTTTTTAAAATGGGATACCCTGTATATCATTAAATTTTTGGAACGATCCTTTTTTCCTGATTTTGAAAATATACCATATGTTACCCCTATCATATACATTTTTGAGTTATTAAACGTCGAATATCTTAGTTCATCTAGTTAATGTAGATATGGAAAAGTTAGCATTATTAAAGTGAGCTATGAAAATGACAACTATTATGTTTGATAAGTGACATTTCTTTAATGAAATAATCAAAATGGTTTACAGTGAAGAGGAAAAAGTCAAAATATTTACATGTTATATACAAAATAACAAAAATAAACGTGCAGTAAAAAGAGCATATAGGGTGTTCTATCCCAATCGCCCACATCAGAAAATAATTTCAAAATTAGTTATCGAAAGGTGCATAATACCTCCAGTTTTGGTGTGGTTCAAGTAAACCTGGAAGAAAAGCTAGATATCCTGCTTCATTTCGAAGGTAAGCCCAACCATATTTATTCGCGAATAGACTTTTGAAATATTGTATTATCTTTAGAAAATTCTGAATGTAGTATAATTTTTTTTTTAAAAACTTGCATTTCTGTAACAAGTCGTACTAAAAAGTAAAAAATAAAAAAATACTAATGTACGACTGCAAGAAAAGCAAGGCGTGCGCACTTTGTTGTATGCTTGATTATATGAAAGGGGTGGAATCGTTGTATACATAGTGCCTTCATTCATGTGTATACAAAGATGATACATATACTTATATACAAAGTGCGCGCGTCTCGCTTTTCTTGCAGTCGTACATTAGTATTTTTTTATTTTTACTTTTTAGTGTGACTTGTTACAGAAAAGAAAGTTTTTAAAAATTTTAATTTTTTTTTTATTTTCTATTTTTTTGTTATACTTTTTGGGGGGTTTACTCCCCAGAGAGCGCTCAATAAAAATTCATCTCTTAACGATTTTGTCTGATTTCTCCCTCTTTCGTTTTCTCGCTCCTTCGTCTTGCAGATTCCCCCCCCCCCCGCGCCCCCTATGTTCTGATATTTATAAAAGTAACGGTGGAATACTGTATTGTCAATCGATCTTAGTAACTGTGCAAAATTTCATCAATTGATTATGTCAGGAAGTGTGTTAAATAAGGGACGCAAGATTTGAAGACAATTTTCACCCCCGCGCCCCTTATGTGCGGATATTTGCAATAGTAACGATGGAATGCTCCATTGTCTTCCGATTTTAGTAACTGTACAATATTTCATCAATTGATTATGTCAGGAAGTGCGTCAAATAAAGGATGCAAAATTTGAACATAAACTTGTGCGTTAAAGAAAAGCAAGTAATAATGCAATCGATCAATTAGGTAAAAGTTAATCCAATGTACGTTAAAAAATAATAACTACAGACCATATAAAATTTTACCCCCACAAGTTTTAATAGAGGTTTATAAAAAGAAAAGACTGAACTTTTGCCGCCAGATGACCTAAAAGTTGGATGAAGAGTCCGATTTTTTTACTAAAATATTGTGGACTGACGAATCATCCTTTTCTACGGCAGGAGTTTTTAATAGCAAAATCGAAGATCGTGGGAAAAATAAGCACAACAGAAAAAGATTGAGAAAACAAATTAAAAAAATCAGGAAGAAAGACTGTTAGCGTTTGGTGTGGAATTTTCAGAAACAAAATTGGTGGGTCTATATTTTATGATCATATTTTAAATGGAGTTACCTATCTGGAAATAATTATCCCAGAAGCAGAAAATATTCTTTTGCGGAATTTTCCGGAAGCCGAACTTAATGATATGATTTAGATGTTGCAACTCCGCATAGTGTCCTACCCGTTCAAGATCATGTGAATAATGTATTCCCAGTATAGATAGTGAATGATGGAACAATTAAATGGCCACCTAGCAGTCCAGATTTGATGGATTAATTTTTTTTGGGATTTCTAAAAGACATACCTAGTCAATAATAATATTAATAACAATAGTAGTCATTAAAGATACGATACAACTTGAAATAAACAATCAGAATGTAAATAATGAAGCCTTTTCCGGTGCAATTATAAATATAAGAAGACGTTATCTATAATAGTGGACACATCGAACATCTTTTATGAGATGATTTATTTATATTTACATTTCCTAAATAAATCTTTGTTAACTATTTTGTATAAATATTAAGTTTTCCTTTCCTCACTGTAGACCATTTTGATTATTTCATTAAAGAAATGTCACTTATCAAACATAATAGTTGTCATCTTCATAGCTCACTTTAATAATGTTAACTTTTACATATTTACAGTAACTAGTTGAACTAAGATATTCGACGTTTAATAAGTCAAAAACGGTATATGGTAGGGGTAACATATGGTATATTTTTGAAATCAGGAAAAAGGACCATTCCAAAAATTTTATAATATACAGGGTATCCCATTTTAAAAAATATATTATTTTTTGTATTCCCTTAAATCTGCACGCTACTGTACTTTTGATAGGATTTTAACAAAATTCAGTCATAACCAAACAACTTTTATTTAAAACTTTTTTTCTATAGGCAATAATAATGATGAGAAGGGGTAGGTAATTTATAATGATTAACCCTGTACAAACATAAAATAACTCCCTGGAAATGATTTTAGGACATATTCGACATATGTGTGACATATAAACTTTTTGCCTCAAAATTTCATCACGATTCAATACCCGAAATTTGTAACATCGAGTGAGCAACATTCTGCATAGCAAATAAATACCGGTAATTAGTGCTTCTCCAGATAAAAGACATCAACATAGAACAAAGCTATTCCGCAGTTTTTTTACTTTTACAAGTAGCTTAGTGGCCATTTGTTAGAGCCCGAGATGATTAAAATTATGTCCATAATGATACGCTGTCCAACTTAACAATAAATGATGACAAATTATTTCCTAGACAAAATGTTATCATATCAAATAAATATACGCGGCTCATATATTTAGCTTCACTACTTTGACAATAAACGATTTATTTTCACAAAACAGCACAAAAACGTCAACTTTTTGTCCCGTTACATTAAGATATTGGATATCGGTAGCTGAGATTTATTTTTCTTATATTCAAATAAAAGGAAACCTTTAAATTATAATATTTTAACTCGAGAGATTTATGTGTTCCTATATTTTCCTTTGTATGATATATTAATCACTTAGTGGAGTTTTTTACCAATTAAAGACAGTGAAAATGGATTTATGGATGGTAAAATTCCGCTGCATTTTCCAACAAGGCGTGACATTAAAACAATTTATTCTGAATTCAGAAATCATTAAATTTTTCACCGAGTTTATAAAAGGGATTTCTTGGCATTTCACGCCGCCAATTTACATTTTCTCTTACAATTGTTTTAATTACTGTTATACAAAGAGAAACGTTTTATATGAAGTGTATTCTGTATTTTCTTATGGAGGTTCGATCCGCATTTCAAGGTCATTCGGTAAACTGAAGACCAGGACATATAATATCAAGTGTAGGCCAACCAGATGTGACGTCAACCCCAAACCAGCAAAAGCACGGGTTTATTTTTAACCCGTTATTTTTACAAGTTTGTTTTTTTAACTGGTGTGGAGATGACATCATACCTGGTTGGCCGAGTTTTGACCTTGAACGACTTTGTTATCTTCAACAGGCTATAATAATTTTTTAAGAAAATGAAGTCCCTACTTTGAAAAAGATTTCTAACAAATTGCGCGAATAACCTGAAAAAATTAATAAACGTTTAATAGTAATAGAATCACGCCGTATTGTGGAAATTCGACAGGAATATTTGTGTAAAATAAAAGAGTACCGCGAATCAAATAGGACGGTAATAAATCTTGACGAGACGCGGTTTGATACGCATGATACTGTTAATTATGGTTGGCTACGAACGACTTAAAATTGTACTTTAAATGCGCCATGGAAAAACATATTATAAGCCTGCATGCCGAAAGTAAAAATGAGTTCGTGCCCAACGCACTGCTCTTGTCAGCCAAAAAGAGTATTCTGCTGACTATCATGAAGATATGACGCGGATTTCTTGAATATTCCCGCAAATTCAGTTATCGCTATGGATAACGCATCTTTTCATTAGGGATCATTACATAAAGTACCAAATAATAATACGAAAAACGACGATATAATAAAGTTTATGAGATCTAAAACTATAAATATTCCTTAAAAAAATCCAGTAAAAAAGACTTATTGAAAACTATCAAGGAGCATAATTTTAAAAAAGAATATGTTGCTTTGAAAAGTAAGTTACGCGCGTCTGTGGATGGCACGCGTTCAGGTCGTTTTAATGCCGTGCTCTTGTTTTTTATATCGTTTTAACTGACATTGGATAAATTATAAACGAATTTACAAAAACAAAGCTATTCGAGAACCTAGCTACTGAAGTGACCGACAATGAATGGCTGTGACAGAAAATAATCTTTAAAACAACTAGAGAAGATGTAAACATCAATCTAACGGAAGACAGCATAAAACGTTGGGCTGAGCCCGTACGCTTAACAGGCAACCGCGACAGATTACGTAATGCCGATAGACGTGCCATACAGCAAAGGGACTATTGAATAATCAATGACATTATGAGTAAGAAGATATTTCAATGTCAAGCCAATAGATCTTTGTTATCCGATAGCGTAAATTTATGACTACACCTGCGAATGATATTCTACATAATTCTATCCGCAGTGTTACAAATAAATTATGAGCGTGAAATAAAACTGTTCATTAATTATATTGTCCGAACGACGTGCATGGGGTAAAATATATTTTAATAACATTATCCCTAATATGGTTCCTTTCAGCTTGAAAGGTTATATCGACTTTGACACGTTCTTGCTGTTTTCAGCCAGCAGACTAAATTAAGTTAATGAGGTGTATTTAGGTGAATAAGTGGTGTGCCTTTTTTGAAACAGAGATACATGAATCTCCCCTAAAGTTCGGCCTGGTGTAGATCTAATTCGGTGACACCTGACACTGCTTTTTACTTGACATTCGTCTTATTCGACGTTTGCTAAACTGTGTACTTATTTCGGAAGGTTCGATTTTCATTAAATTGTTTATTGTATAGTCCAGACGCTAGTGGAAAATAAACAAAGAAACCTCCAAAAATTCAAATTTTCTGTGTGAAATAATAATTGTTAATTAAAGAAACACGAAAATTAACCATATGCTTTTATACAGGGTGTTGCATCATGAGAGGGACATACCTTAATAGGAGGTAGAGGACATCAGTGGTAATCAGAATCCAGGTCAGGAGTCACTAAAATTTATGTTCCTTGTGTATCTCTAAAAAACATGACCCTGTATATATTTTTTCAAAATTTCTATACGATATTCGAAAAAAACACAAAAAATAAGCAAAATGGTCTATTTAACTTTATTGTTTGATTGATTTCCGTTATTGTTGAAAATAGAAAAAGAAGTTTCGTACAAAATTTGTTGGATCTTACATATATATTATTGAAACGTGAGAAAGAAAAGCAATATCATGTATAGGTCACGTGATACGGAATAAATATATGTTTATTTTTCTTAATGGAACCCCCTATATATTATTGCGTTTTCGAGAAGCCCTTCTTCCCCTGATTTCAAATATATAATATTGTATAAGTCTATCTCAAATACTTTTTGACACATTTGACATTCAAAATGCAAATGAGCTGTTTTATTGCAAGAAGAGTGAGCCATGCGTGTCAAAACACAAGTGACACAAAAATAAGAAGGTAGGCCACGAAAATAATTTAATTTTGACATTTCAAACCGTCATTATTTATTTTTTATTTTTTTTTATTAAGAAGCAGGCCACCCAACAGACAGATAGTCGAGCTGTCCAATGACAGGGTAACATAAAATACACAAGAGTATGTATTAAAAATTATAGAGTGCATGTTTTATGTAAAAAGAAAAGAACAAACTTCTAAAAAACTACAAACAAGCTAACCTAACAGTATGACAAATATATAGTACAAATAAGATAATACCAGAAACTTCTAAACCTAAACTTTAAAAATAGATACTAGTTCTAAAAAAAAAAGAAAAATACTAAAATCTAAGAAAGAGGGAGAGAAACATCAAATAAATTCATATTGGGAACAAACGCCAATATGAATTCCAAATAACAGTAATATTATTGATTTGAGTATTTTTTAAGATGTGATTGAAAAAAACCGAAAACTGAGGTGGTATATATCTAATTCGAAATTATTTACATTTATTTAATCAAAATGGGTTATGGCGAGACTGGAAAGGTCGAAATATTTTCCCTTTATGTGAAAAATATTAAAAATAAGTGTGTCGCAAGATACATGACGTTGTATCCGAATCGAGCGATTCCTAGTGTAAACACGTTTTTGAATGTTTATCGTCATGTAAATAGGACCCATAGTTTTTCAAGAAAATGATATAATAAATGAGGTAGAATATCTAAATATATTGTTATATTTTGAAGGTAAAAGAATAATTTATTATAAAAATAGATCGATACTTTATTTTAATATTTGTTTCAGGAGACTCGGTTAATAGTTTATTAAATGCTTGTGTTGAAATGGAAAAAAGTTATTCCAATATTCAAAGAACTTCGAAAAGGCATAAATATAGGCCTTACAAAATATTACCCGTCCAGAAAGTGTATGAAGGCCAAAAATGTAGAAGATTGGAATTTTGTCAGATCATGCTCCATGAATTAGATGAAAATCCTGATTTTTTTAAAGACATTATGTGGACAGATGAATCAAGTTTTTTTACGGCGAAAATTTTTAATAGAGAAAACAGACGTTCCTGGGAGAATAAAATCAAAGACAGAGAAAGGTCAAACAAATAAAAAAATCGGGTAGAAAATCAATGCACGTTTGGTGCGGAATTTTTCAAAACAAAGTAGTTGGACCCATATATTATGATTTTACCTTGATACGACAAACATATCTCGAAATAATTTTACCAGAGGTAGATAGTCTTATTCAGGGAATTTCCTATGGACGTATAAGTTCTAAGTTATTGAAATAATCAATTTCCCATTTGGATAGGCAATGCTGGGACCATTCGATGGCCACCAAATAGCCCTGATTTGACGCCATTAGATAGCTTTTTATGGGAGTTTTTAAAAGACAAAGTCAATTTTAATCATAACCACAATCTTCAGGCCTTTAAAGCAAAAATTCAAGAAGAAATTAACAACTTAAACAGAAACCATACTAACGCTATTTGCAATATTTCTCTAAACTTAAAAAGGCGTTATGATCTGGTGGCCACTTTGAACAATTCCTTTAATTATTTTACTATAAAAAGTTTTCAATTGCTTTGTTAAATCTGTTTTTTAATTAATTAAATATGAAGTTAATTCTAATATCATATTAATTATTTACACATGATTGTAGTTAGATCATATAGCACTTGAAAATAGCACTTTTCATACGTGAAAGCGTTTTCACATACTGTTAGCTTGCGTTAAAGATTTATCACACGCTATGTAAAATCATTAATTTTCTTCTTTTACTAGTGAATAAACAACTATTTACGGTTGTTGCCATGGAGTTAATAATGACGGTTTGAAATGTCAAAATTGAATAAACAATAAAATAATTATTTTCGTGGCCTACCTTGTTAATTTTGTTTCACTTGTGTTTTGACACGCATGGCTCACTCTTCTTGCAATAAAGCTGCTTACTTGAATATTGAATGTCAAATACGTCAAGAAGTATTTAAGATAGGAAGACCTATACATTATTATATACTTGAAATCAGGGGAAAAAGGGCTTCTCAAAAATGTAATAATATATATGGTGTTCCATTTAAAAAAAAAAACATATATTTATTTCGTATCACGTGACCTACACATGATATTGTTTCTTTTGATCACGTTTCGATAAAATATAGGTAAAAATCCTACAACTTGTATACGAAACTTTTTTATATTTTCAATAATAACAGAAATAAAGGGGGGTCACTATATAGTGAATAATCCTGTACATTTAACACTGTATTTAAATAACCAAAAAGGTGTCACAAAAAGTGAAATAGACCCTTTTGCTTCTTTTTGTGTTATTTTCAAATATTGTTAAGAAATTTCGAAAGAAAAATATACAGGGTCATATTTTTTAGAGGCACAGAAGGAACATAAATTCTGTGATTCCAGACCTGGATTTTTTTTTATGTCTTACATGTATTTCTGAAGGATCATTACTGTATTAGCTGTACAAAATATGAATCCATTATTATGATAAAAATCAGTTTTTGTAAAAAATTATAAAACACCCTGTAACTTCGTAGTGAAGGCCCAATGAGAAATTTCTATGTTCTCTATCTCCTATTAAGGTATGTCCCTCTCATGATGCAACACCTTGTATAAAGTACTATTTCTATGAATATGAAGAAAAATAGTAGACCGGCCATGGTATGCCCATGGCCGGTCCGTATCTAACAGTTTTATTACTCTCTACCTTTTCCAAACTGACTATAAAAAGTCCTTATTTTAGAGCATAAATAATAAAAACAATAGTAATTCCAAAAATATAATGTTAATATATAATTTGTCATGACTTTTTTATAAAATATCTTTTAAAATTCTGACGTAAATGTAACCATTGGTTTGTAAAAAAAATTATTTTCGATCGCGTCAAGTATTATGTGCAAAATGAGAATTGTCAATTAAAGAAATATTCATATTCAGAAACATTAACAATTACCTTTAGTCCATTTTTCTTTCACTACTCGCCAGCCAGTTGAAGTATGCAATGTCAATGTTTGTCTGCCATTTTTAAATTGACCTGAAATGAAAAAAATATCACTTTATTAACGGTGAATACTAAGAACAATTGAATTGTGTCGCAAATTTTTCTGATGTAGTCATGAAGTGGTATCCAAATGCATCTCTCAAAATCTGCAACAGTCAAGACAAACCAATTTAAAACATTTGTTACGTAAACTTGTTATACGCCTACTACACCAAGCATAATTTCCCTAAGCTAGACTTAAATATCTAACAGTTCTACCTTTTTCGATGTCTTCACCCATGTCCTATCTCGTTCGGAACTTACCTGAAATAAAAATCAAATATAAGTAAAATTCTTGTCATATTTTATATCAAAATGTGTCATAGACAGAGATAAAATTCCGGTATATTGTTTTGATATATTTTCATCTCGTTATATCTTAATATTCTCTGAAAGTTATTTGTGACATTCTACGAATATTCTTTCCTGTTATTTGGATTTTCTATCACATGTATTATCCTCTTCAAAAACAAATAACCGAATCTACAAAATAATAGAATTATTGGAAAAAAGCCTCTGCGCCCGTGACGTTTGCGTCAAAGCAACAGTGAGAGGTTATGTTTTACAAATAATATAAATCGGAATAAACACAGAAATAATGTAATTTGCTGACGTTTCGGAAAGTAATTTCTTTCCGTTTTCAAAGCTTTTTTGGTAGAACTCTTATTTTGCTGTGTATGTCAAATACACAGCTTTAAGATTCTGTTTATGTTATTTCCATAGGTACGTACACAGAACACTCTGATATTAATATTATTAGTTCTGTGTAAGTAGTGGGTATCTATGGAAATAACATAAACAGAATCTTAGAGCTGTGTATTTGTCATACACCTCAAATAAGAGTTCTTCGAAAAAAGCTTTGAAAACGGAAAAAGACCTTTATTACTATTATTTCTGTGTTTATTCCGATTTATATTATTTGTAAAACATAACCTCTGACTGTTCCTTTGGTGTAAATTCTATTATTTTGTAGAGTCGGTGATTTGTTTTTGAAGAGGATAATACATGTGGTAGAAAACCCAAATAACAGGAAAGAATATTCATTATATCTTGTTATAATTATTTATGCGTTTTTGCAAAGGGTAAAAACTCCCTGGCGAAATATTTCGGAAATTACTAAGAGATATTACAGTTTTGTAAAAGCCCATTGCTAGAATATATAAATGGCTTTAGTTCTGAATACAAATAGTTTTTTTAATATGTTAAGGGGTAGGTGGCGCTGCGCTACAAAGATTTATTTAGATGACAGGAACTTAGAAATGTTATCAGTGTTAAAGAGAATTTAATTTCAATTAGATTTCTTTATATGGAAAATAATCGAAGATCCAACAGTTTTCCAGAAATTCGAGTTTAAAACATTTAATTTTTGAAAAACTAAAATCGCCGTAACTTTCTTACATCAAATTTCAGACGACAGTTCGTTTGAAATTTTCTACATAGAAAGGTAGATAGATAATACGTTTATATAGCCCTTGGCTATCCAATTAAAAATAATAGTATAATCCCGGTTTTACAAGGTAATGTGGAAATTTAAATGGTGAACGTTATTTACACTTCTTACAAAACGATTTACCTGTGGTATCGAATAATTTACCAGTTCAATTAGGTACTACGCGATTTCACCAAGATGGCGCTGGCCTACATAATTGTGGTAAATTATTTAAACCAAACATATCCAAGAAGATAGATTGGTACAAATGGGGTACTCAGGTGGCCAGCTAGATCTCCTGATATTACCCCATTAGATTTCTATTTGTGGGGTTATCTGAAAAGTAAGGTTTATACAGAATCAATTATAGACATGGCTGACCTTTATAATAAAATGTATGCAACTGTTGGAGCCATCAACAGGAATACACTAATTAAAGTTTGTACAGTTGATCTATTGAATAGATTCTCCATGTGTACAAAGAAAATGGCAATAATTTCGAACACTTTCAATAAGTTATTACTTGTTAGTTTATTTTTTTGTATTTATTAAATAAAATAAGTTTTTTATTTCATTATTATTTCCTTTATTGTTAAGATACTACTATGGTTGCACTGGAAAAATGCATGGAACTTATTTTCATTCAATATTATTTAATAAAATACAGGAGGGGGCGCTTTAAAATTGTAATAAATGTAATTTCCGGTTTAACCGGAAGTTGTAAAAAAGTTTTATTGCCACATTATTCATATTAACTTTCTATGAAGAAAGTTTAAAACGAACTATCATCTGGAATTTAATGTAAGAAAGTTACCGTGATTTTAGTTTTTCAAAAACTAAATATTTTAAACTCAAATTTCTAGAAAGCGGTTGAATTTTCGAACTTCTTCCATATAACGGATTCTAATTGAAATTGAATTCTCTTTAACATAAATAATAAGTTCCTGTTATCCAAAAAATTCTTTGTAGCGCAGCGCCATCTACCCCTTAACATATTGAAAAACTATTTGTATTTTAAAACTAAATCCATTTATACGTTATAGCGAGGAACTCAAATATCTCTAGTAGTTTCCGAAATACTTCACCTGGGAGTTTTTATTGGTACGCCCTGTATAGGAAAACTTACCTTTTACTCCCTTCCCTTTCGCTACTCGTCAGTCACATGAAGTAGTTAGTCAGCTTTTTTCCATCATTTTTAAAATTGACCTGGAACAATAGATATATATCTTATAAAAACAATCATCAAACTCATAAATAAAATGCGTCAAATTGTTAACGAATATTGAGTTACATCATTAATTTTTATTTAATTCTGTTCATAGTATTATCTTAGGAATAGAATTAGAGTTATTAGAAGCGATGTAAATAATTTCAAAATAGATTGTCTCGAATAAAGTCACAGCTTTAACTACAGAAACATATACATTAGTAATATCTATTGTAATACCGTGCGTTTAGTTGTAGATTAGCCATAGAGAACAGGAAAGTTAAGAAATGGAACAACCTCGCAACATCAAACCCGCGCAGTCAGCTGCTTTGTCAATCAGTATTTATTCGACCGGCACAAGGCATGTTGCATCTTTCACTCCCTATGGTCAATGGTCAACTATACTTAAGGTATTAACAAACTAAAGGAAGAAATCTTGAAATTACGACTTACCCATTTAGGCCTGAAGTTCGAGATCCATAAGATTCCATAGAAGGATAAATGTATAAAGTTATCGGTCACTCGTACGCCCGCGTAAATCAAGAGTACCTGTAGCAAACTGCTTTTCAGGGGGCTAGGCTCCCAGAAAATCGGACAGTACCTAACCTTAACACTTGCCATATCCCAGGAATTCAAAGAATAACTGAGATATGTGCAAGATACTCGTTTAGGGCTAGACTCGAGATTCAACGTCCGATTGTTTAATATACGAGATTAAACTGTCTCTTACGCGATTTGCCTTTCACTAATTTCATCGAATCAACCCACTACTGGTCTCAATCTGCCTACTCCAGTAGCCCACCGGTCATTCTTTTACTTTTAGCTTCCAGCACACTTTGTTTTAAACCGAATCTGATCAGTCCTTGTTAAATTTTAAATACCGACACCGATACAACTTTACTTCGCACTCACTTAAATTATACTCCATTAGTTTCATTAGTAGGTTATCTCGCTAGCCGTCTGCTTGCCTCAAAGCTGGATACTGTAACAAAAACATTATTTTAATTTATTGAAATACTAGGTATAGTCGAGTTCATCTGTTCTCGGCACTTAAAAAACGCAACAAAAACTTTACCCCAGTAAATAATTTTTTCCTAACATTATGATACATCTTGAAAGGGGAATTAAGAGTACTATTTAACATACAAAAAATCCAATATGACATCCATAAGAAAAAACAAAGTTAGCGGCATTAGCTGAGAAACAGATGACGCTAGAAATTTTTTGGTAACGTCAACGAAAGCACTTTAAAAAAGTGTACTAACAATGTACTTATTAAAATATCACCAGTCATCAAATTAGGCAGATACGGGAAGTTTTTTAAAATGCACCTTTTCAGTTTTTTGAAAATATTTCGGAAACGAAAATAGCTAGGCCAAATTTTAAAACGGCACCGAAACGCCTACAAAATTCTCCCACATTTAACCGTTTCTCTATCTCTAATAATAACAGGGATAGCAATGCATGCACCCTCAATTTGAGACACAGTGTATCTTGAACAATATTAGATTTATTCATAACTTCTACATTTTAAAGTAAAATTTATGATATATTACCCAATCTACATGAATCTAACAGCCCTTAAGAGTCCTTATGACAATTGATAATATTATCTGAGATCGTTAAAAAGGAAAAGTAAGGAAATATAGGTATGGGAAAACCCAAAAGCTACCACCCTTTTAGAAACTCATTATAATTCATATTAATATACGTCGTCGTGTGTATATCTGATAAACATTTCTATGAATTTATCGACTGGTGAGTCGAACAACAGGCAGAAGACCACAAAATTATTTTTTAATAATATTTCAAAGATATCGCCTGATGTGGTATTTCCTCGAATCGCTTAATTCAATAAAATTATAATATTTCTCGGATATGTGTAGAAACATAGACTTAAAAATACTTATATTCTTGTTTAGTCTGTATTTCAGGCATATCAATTAAGAAAGATAAATAACATCTACATAAATACAGTTTTTAAATAAAAACATAACAAATTCTTTTTTGTATTACTAAAATTTTGAAATTATATATAATTGTACCTGTATTGTACATTGACGAATTTTAAAATGTCACCAAGTTTAATAACTAAATAAAACATAATCACCCTATTATAATTAACATCATACTGTAAGACCTTCTAGACACTAAAAGAATAGCCAATGAACTTGTAATTTCGCATACGAAAGTATGCTTTTATGTTTAGAGTTTTCATATAAATTATTTAATGTTCTGTTTTGATTTTAATTTATGTTACTTCTTCTGAATGTGCCAGCAGTTCACGTTTTAAGGTGATTGTTAATAACTGTTTGCCTTTTGCTTCTTTGAACTGGAAGACCCACGAAATATGCAAAAATAATTTCTCACGATATACATAGTTGCTAATAGCCGAGGCAGATCATAATTATATGTAATATTTACCATAACAGCTCCGCTAAACAACCGCTCTATCCAAGTACAATGCCACTACAATGTAAAGCTTATAAATTATATTTTTTACTGTCTGTCAATACAAAATACAGTACTTGTAAATCAAACCCATAACCAACAGAAAAATCAAGCAACCCTTAACTTAAATTCGTTATAAGCCATAAAAACGTTATACGACTTTAGTTTGAATAAAGTGTGCGTAAATCATGATCCAGTTTTACTATCCGAATTTTACTGTCCCAAAGGCCAGTAGCACTTTGACTATAATCGTAATCTATTCAGATACACATGTGAAGAGTAGCCCTCAACCAATCCAATTTAAGACTGATTGTATTACTGATGTAAGAGGGTTAGCTAAATAGTTTTTTTCCATGAATCTCAAACTAGCACCATACAGTGTGGTATTTAATTAATGGGACCCAGAGCAACAGAGGATTCGTGGTATAAAAAAAATGCAATTTACAATACAATTGGTATAACAAACGGTTGTTAAGGAATTTAAGAAATATACCTTTGTACAAGGTTACTCACTATACCGGGTGACCCAGAAAGTACCTTTTTACTTTTTCTACAATTTTAAAAATAAAATTCTGAAATTTGGGAAATCAAGTATAGGTATCAATGACCACAATTTGACCATTCGGTGGTAAAAAAATCATTTCCAGTATGGACGGCTGGGCAAGATTGTAAGTAACCAAGTGGCGCCCTCTCTTGACTACACTCCATATTCATACCCTCTGCTCTCACACAAAAAACAGCTGCCGTACGCAAAAGGAACAATTTCATACAATTGGGTATAAAATCGGTTACACTAGCGAGTGGTGTCGCCCAGTATAAAAAATTGTTTTAGAAAATTCAGAAAGTCACAGCCTTTGGATCGAAAAATAAAATCAAAAATTTTACAATTTTAGTATTAAGTTGAGTATATATTTTAATAACTACTGCTGATGCTTTTATTTATTTCAACTGAAGGTTACTATCTTAATATCCAAGAATACTTCGCATAAAGTTGTTTTTTAAAAGCAGTTTTAGCGAGAATAAAATATTGAGTGTTTGGATTTCCATTAGGATGAAATTGCCGACATGTCTTCCTTATTGTATTTTTTACGACGCGTCTCTTTAGATTAGGGATTGTACTCAGGCCCCTCGAGACTAGGAGGCAAAAAATTCACGCAATCTATATTATACCTCATATTTGCATATCTGTGAGGCGAAATGGATCTTAATAAATACTTATCTTAAGTTTTCGCCGCTTCCGATGCTACATGCATCGTACCGATTCCTTTTTGTTCTTTTGTGTTGTGATAGATATCATGGCCTTTTATATTATTATAGGCCTTAGCTTATAAGAGGATTTATGCTTGATATTATATCTTTTGTCAGATTTATTCTTCGCTGTATTGGCCGCCCATTTCTTCTATATAAATAAAGATGAAATTCATTACGTTATGGGGCTTACATATCTTATTTCTTTTAGAGCGAAACAGAGACTCTACGTATCAAATTAATAATGGATATGATGGTACAGGAGACAAAACAAAGTTGTAAAATACGGTGCGGATCGGTTTCTCGTAAAAATTCAACTGCAAACGGGAAAAAATGGGATTTAAAACTTTTTAAAAACTATGTCCACTATATTTTATTTGAAAAAAAACAGATCCTGTATTAGTGATAATAGGTTCTATAGTGATGTCAATAAAATTCAAGCTCCCACATTTTCTACTCTTCTCGTCTCGTCTCTTCACAGTTGTAAGGTGGAAGCTGACATACAGGGTGGACTATAGGCCATAGTTGAGGGATAGATTCTTTGGGTCAAAATATGAGGATATAACCAAATGTGCTTTAGTAAAATGTTGCTGTGGGAAAAGATACAGGGTGTCAAAGTTCAAATAATTTTTTCGTTTTCTTTTGCAATAACTCAACAGCCTCTTGACTGATCTTCGCCAAATTTTCTAGAGGAACGTTTTATATTCTAATAAACAATAATTTATGTATTACATCACGTCAGTTCATAGAGGGCGCCGCAGAACTTGTATCTGATGATGGATTTTTTCATATTTTTTTAACCTCTCCACAATAAAATTGTGAGAGGTTACTAAAATTGGTTCAAAAACAAAAATTGAGATAACATCAAATCTTTACATTTTGAGGTCCTAGGAACCCAAAAAAGTGGTTTTTGAACAATGTCTGCGTGTGTGTGTATGTGTGTTAGCACGATAGCGCCGAAACTACTGAATGGATTTTAATGAAACTTTGCATGTGCGTTTCTTTAGTGCCCCAGAAGAACTGATCGGATTACGTTTAGTGCCATTTTGACGCAACAAGTTGTTTATTTTATAATTACTTTCAATTTGCAATGGAACCATTGAAAAGCAGTTAAAATTCTGATTTCAACGATATATCACACTTCTACCCTTTCGATTTGGTTTCCGTGAAAAAATATAAAAACAAAGCTAATATGAAGTATAGATCGCATTTCGCATGACATGATTGATGCGCGTAGCCGTTACGTCGTGAAACTCGTCATTTCACGTGTGAGGGTTTCTTCACTGCTCTAGAAGTAGAGCGGATTACGTTTAGTGCCATTTTTAAATGTATATACAGACAAATCGAAGAATTAAACTACAAATATTCCTCTAAAATCTAGTAAAATTACTGAAATGCTAATGTTTCATTTAACAAAGACAGCCGCGAGCGATCGGATTGCAATGAGCAAATTTTGACGATTGTCATTGTCATCGTTTGTCAACCGATAACGTTGGTCTCATATCACGTTAATAAGATTTCGGCATATTTGTAACTTTTAGTGAATTGTCACAAACTTTAAAGGTAGATGTAACAATATCAATATCATATGCTTTCTGTACCTTCGTTGGTGAATTTATTATAGATTATCACTTTACCAATTTTCAGTTTGTTGCTTTACAAATCTGTAGTATTTAGGATAACTAGACTTTCTTAGTCGTTCAAGCGATGTTAAAGTTGTTAATATTAATATCCTAATAGTATATTATTCAACGAGCGATAATGTAGGTAATAACTCGCATAGATGATTGTAAATTCATTAAGTTGAGGGTTGTTTTAGTGCCCCCGAAGATCTGAAAAGGTTTTGGATGAGATCGGATTACGTTTATTGCCGTTTTGTCACACAATTTAATGCTCTTTCCGGCTTCAAAGAGCCATCCAGTGGGGAGGTTCCAGCCGCTTCCAGTAGCTGCCGATTTTTTTTTTACGAAACGTTGTGGTACTTCTGACCAGAAAATGTGATGAGGGCGTCATTTCCACGCATAAAGTTATACTTGGTAGAACTTGATAACTCAAACCGTTTTCGAGGGAAGTGCCGTTAAACATTTCAATAATTTTTTGAAAGACAAATTCAAATTTAATGAAACAAAGTTTATTTATTGAAAAAAATACAAAACGTAAGGGAAAATAAAATCGTAATAACAGGTAAACTCTTTCTCACTTTCTTATGAACTAATGGATTATTTTCATGGTATAGGGATAAATACATAAATCAAAAGATTGTCTAAAATAAGGATCTAATCTTATTAGAAGACCAAAAAATAACGTAAAAGTGGACTTAATGACTTTATAAACTTTCCCCCCATGCAAAAACCTCATTGCTGCAACTTGAGTAAATGTTCGATATGGTCTCCACCTACTTCTATGCCTTTTCTAATTCTATTCATAAAAGATTTTCTTACATTGAGAAATACATTTTCTTGTCCTCTAATGAAATTCGCTGCGTTTTGTATTTTGTCCCACAGTTCTTCTCTTGAGTTGATAGTATTTGCATAGACTAAGGACTACATATGTCCCCACACATAATAATCCAAAGGATTATAATCAGGACTCCTTGGTGGCCAAGCAAACTCACTTCCTCGACCGATCTATCTGCGTGGGAAAGTCTCATCAAGATAATTCCTTACTTCAATGGAGAAATGATGGGGAGCTCCATCTTGCATGAACCACATTCTGTTCCGTTTGTCTAGCATAAAAGCATGTAATATATCAGCAAGAGTATTTTGAAGAAAAAACAGATAAGACTGTCCATTTAAATCTGGAGGAAGGACAAATGGTCCCAATAATTGATCGCCGATGATACCACACCAATCGTTAATCTTAAATTCTTGCTGAAAATGCCTTTCTTTAACGGCATGAGGATTTTCTACTTCCCAATCCCACTAATGGGTATTTCTCCAGTAAAAGTTGCTTCGTCGGTAAAAAAGTGTTCTTAACAAAATTTCGATCCATGTTGTGTTTATTTAGAACAAATTGACAAAATTGTAGCCTTTGTGGAAGATCCCTTCGAAGTATGTTTTGTACAGGAGTGAGATGATATGGGTAGAAGCGTTCTTCACGTAAGACTCTTAGGACAGATTGTTTACTCACCCTTGTTGCCGCTACTAAACGAATTGAGCTGACTTGAGGATTTTCATCCATACGAACTAAAATTTCTAGTTCTTGATCTGAAGTAATTCGTTTCGGTCGTCCTACATCGTTTTTATGATGAAATAAACCCGTTTCCCCAAACGACGAAACAAATCTTTGAAAATCTTATGATCTGGATGTATTCTATTTGGATATTGCAATAAGTATCTCCTCACTGCAGCATTTCCGCCAAAATTGTTTTGTGCGTAAACATGTATCATATTCCTCATTATCCTATTTGAAAAATTATTACGGCTAGGCATTGTAAATAAAGAAGTTAAGGAAATTAGCTCGAGCAACACAAGAACAAAATAAAATGATTACATGACGTAAATGACAGAACTAAAACATAACCAAAGCACACTTTTCAATAAATACACTTTGTTTCATTGAATTTGTCTTTTAAAAAATTAATGAAATGTTTAACGGCACTTTCCTCGAAAACGGTTGGAGTTATCAAGTTCTACCAAGTGTACCTTTTGTACGTGGAAATGACGCCCTCATCAGATTTTCTGGTCAGAAGCATCACAACGTTTCGTCAAAAAAAAAAAATGAAAAAACTTCATCAGCAGATACAGGTCCTGCAGCGCCCTCTATGATCTAACGTCATGTAATACATAAATTATTGTTTCTTAGAATAAAAAAGTTCCTCTACCAAATTTGGCGAAGATCATTCAAGAGGCTGTTGAGTTGAGAAAAAAAACAAAAAAATAATTTGAACTTTGACACCCTGTATCTTTTTCCACAGCAACATTTGGCCTATTATTAATGATCCACCCTGTATACTGTACTGTATTTGACTATTCTTTTTCATTTCACCAAAAACATGTATATTTCAAAATATTTTTAAAATATGCGCCGTGTAACACTATACCACTTCAATAAAAAATTATTTTCCAAAATATTGGGCTTTGACCCACTATTAGGGCACCCTGTATATTACGTAATCATTTTTCGATGAGAATTTGATCACCGAGATGAAAAATAAAATCATTATGCCGTCGTTTTTATACAATTACACACTTTCTACGACAATTGAAACAGTTTCTAATAATCTGGCATTCGGCATAGTATAATCCAAAATAAAGCCTAAACTGTTGAGGTGAACTGATTTCGTCAATATTCAGTGTGCAGATATAAACTATTTTAATTACCGTAAGTCCACATAGGCAGTGTTTGCTTTACTCCATATTAATTTTGTATTCTGTTTACAGACACATCTCATTGCATATTTAAATGATGGCTTACGTACTAATTAATATGATTCATTAACTTTAATTGCCTTTTTCTTAATATCGCGCTAAGCCGCCTAAAAAACAAGGGCACTTAAAGAAAGAACATAATTTTATAATCCTTGTTAATTTTCAGTAAAAACTAATTACATTATA
The DNA here is from genome assembly GCA_963675555.1 of Leptura quadrifasciata. NCBI lineage: Eukaryota > Metazoa > Arthropoda > Insecta > Coleoptera > Cerambycidae > Leptura > Leptura quadrifasciata. Next base: position 1,072,801 of record OY776682.1, on the reverse strand, counting down.
AATTAAAACAAAGGAAAACACATTTTTTAAGAGAATTATATGAGGCTTAAGTCGTAACTTCTCTTCTCGCACTCTTCCTCTTGCATCTTTTAAACAGCGTAATTATTTTTAATCCTCTTCGAGACAACTACGACCCTGCAGACTCAAGAGCGCCCTCTTTAGTTTATGAAAAGGTTTATTTGGAGCTATGCCGAATACCTGTGCTATTTTTTCAGCATACCAACCAAAGTGATTTTGCAACATTCACTAAATGTGAATATTAAATACCACTTCCGGTTTAGGCGGAAATCACGTTATTTTAAAAAAATTAAATTATAATTCTGTATATTTAATGCTAAGATCATAAAATTCCTTTTCTAAACGTATACAGGGTTGAACTGGTAAATTATTCAATAGTACAGGTAAATCATTTTGTAAGAAGCTCACCATTTACATTTTCATGATAAAGATATGGACCAACAATGCATCCATTTACAATGCCACAACACACACTTACCCCAAATCTTGTCTAGAATCCGGTTTGTCTCATTCATTCAGGATTTTCTTTAGACCAGTATCGACAGTTATGTATATGTGTTATTGCTCCGTTGTTGTGAAATCTGAATTCGTACATAATTTTGTTTAGCAAATTAGGATTTTCCGCTAAGATAATGGAAAAGTATGCCAAAAAATCTAGTCGACGCTGATTATCTCTTGATCTTAAGTGGTGCACTAAATGAATTTTATGTAGATAAAGTTTTTTAGAATCATTCTACACGAAATTACAGAAATATTAGTTTGCTCATTTAAGTGATTTTATTTTTTTAAAACTTTTTAAAAGTTTTTCGGTCAGGCCCTGGTCTCTCAGGAAAACGTCTTCCATATAAAACCACAGCTGCAGAAGAATTGTTACGGTATTCTCCATAAATTAAAACGATGTTTAATGTGTCCCGATTTGTATGAAGTACAGGGTTATTCTCTATATATTGACCCCCCTTATTTTTATTATTATTGAAAATAGAAAAATAAGTTACGTATAAAAGTTGTGGGATCTTATAGTCCAAGTAAGGAATTCCCTGCAGTCAAAAAACGTAACAAAAACTTTACAACATAAATTATTATCGCCGCGGGCCATGCGGCATGCCTGTCATCAAACGACCCGATGCATATTAAAAACCTATAAAGGTAAGCGAGTCAATTGCGGTCGAGACAGCACAAAGAGTGATGGTATTTGAATGAGGTCGTAAAGTTTTTGTTGCGTTTTTTAAGTGCCGGGAACTGATTACTTCAACTCTACCTATATTTTATTGAAACGTGATATAAAAACAATATCATGTTCAGATCACGTGTACGAAATAAATAAGTAATTTTTTTTAATGCAACACACTATATATTATTGCATGTTCGAGAAGGCCTTTTTCCTCTGATTTCAAATATATAATATTGTATAGGTTTATCTTAAATACTTCTTGAAATATTTGACATTCAAAATGAAGATGAGCTGCTTTATTGCAAGAAGAGTGAGCCGTGCGTGTCAAAACACAAGTGAAACAAAAATAACAAGGTAGGCCACGAAAATAATTATTTTATTGTTTATTCAATTTTGACATTTCAAACCGCCATTATTAACTCCATAGCAACAACCGTAAATAGTTGTTTATTCACTAGTAACATATTTTTTTCTTCTACGACTGCTTTGAAAAGTGCTATTAACTACGCACTACTAATTACAGTATGTGAAAACACTTTTACGTATGAAAAGTGTTATTTTCAACATGTAAATTATATATGACCTAACTATAATCACGTGTAAATAATTAATATGATGTAAGAATTAACTTCATATTTAATTCATTAAAAAACAGATTTAACAAAGCAAAAGAAAACTCTTTATAATAAAATAATACTACATAAGTAATCAATTGAAGAAATTGTTCAAACTGGCCCCCATTATTTTTAATGCTAAGTTCATAGCATCTTCTTAAGTTTATGAAAATATTGCAAATAACGTTATTATGGTTTCTGTTTAAGTAGTAAATTATTTCTCCTTGAATTTTTGCTTTAATGGCCTGAAGATTGTGGTTATGATTACAATTGACTTTGTCTTTTAAAACCCCCATAAAAGGCTTTCCATTGGTGTCAAATCAGGGTTATTTGGTGGCCATCGAATAGTCCCAGCATTGCCTATCCAAATGGGAAATTGATTATTTAAATGTTCCCGAAACTTCTAAAACGCTATGCGGAGTCGCTCCGTCCTGATGCCAAATCATTCTAGACAATACGTCCATAGGGAATTCTTGAATTAGACGATCTACCTCTGGTAAAATATTTTTTTCGTCCACGTCCTTTATTGCTACTATGGTTGCATTAGAAAAAATGCATGGAATAATAAAAATATGTGAATAAAAATTCAATTGTTTAATAAAATACAGGGGCGGGCGCTTTAAAATCGTAATAAAATGTTTAACCAGAAACTCAAATTTCTGGAAAACGGTTAGATTTTCAAATTTATACGTCTTTTTTTCCCTTTAATAGATCAAGTAAATACAAAAATTCGTCATTTTGATTTTTTCTTATAAAATTGCTTTTTCAGCCATAACTTTCTTCTTTGATGCTCAGTTGTCTGTTTCTTAGCTCCATCTGATTCATCGGAAAGATCTACGTCAAACTGGCTTTTCAACAAAAAATACTTTTGCTACTTTAGAACGCACAATTTTTTTCAGTGTTTATTTGTTACAAGGAAAATAAAAATATGCGTTAGCTACCTCATCCTCTGTCTTAAACAAGGACGCGCGCAGCTATTATTATTTGTAGAAGCAGCTTGTTTTGAATCCAAACGTGTGTGGTATTGACAAGTTAATAATTATAGCAAATGTATACGCTGCAATAATAATATGTTAGTTATAGATATTGATTTAATAAATGGAGTTTGTGCGGCTTCTGTTAATTTAGTCAAGCCATGCATATACGTTTAGAAGCAGAAATGTCCGTGTCATGGCTAACTAACATATGTCGATAATTAGTTTTAGTTTTACGATACAAATAGGTTATACATGTCGATATGGTTTAGGTAAACCGCAAGTCTTATTAATTGGTCATCCAGCGAGTGCTGCGAACTAATAATTAATATCAATTAATTCTAGTAATTAGGCACAACATTTCGTAATGCATAGCTTGGGCGATTGTGAACATAAACAATAGCATACAACCTTACGCTTGGTAATATATACACTACCTAATTTGAAAATTATGGAACTAATAAGAGGTGTAAAAATTGTATTAGAAAATGGCAAATAGTATAGAGTATAATTATAAACTGTCCCCAAGAAGTGGTTCGAATTCTAATATCAAATAACTGCTGTAGGGCCCCGACTCCTTAACTCAGACATATAATAATAAACTAGTATGAATAAATATAAAATATTGTAAAAATATATATACAGTGTGTGCGATTTAATATCGCCTGTTATTTTGGAACGCGCTGCCTGATTTATTTATTTATTATTTTTTTTGGGCATAGTACTCGATGAACTCTATTTGACCATTTTTTTTTAAATTTCATTTTCATATTTTCAAGGCCTACTAAGTTCTCCTAAATGGGTCGAAATTTCAAAATGGACTATTAGGCATTTTTCATTGGAAAAGTGGATAGAGCTTGATAGTTCATACAGGGTGTTTGTTACTCAATCGCCAAATTTTAAAATTTTCCACTGGACCTATATAAAAAAGTCTGTTATGATTTAATGAAAATGTTGGAATAATTTAATCGACAAATTCTCAGATAGTAAACCATTTCATGAACTTGCCAATAAATTGAGAACGATTGCCAATCATTGTAGATTTAGGATCATATTTAAAAGCGTTTTTTACCTAACTCTCGTGGAATGGTTATTGAGAATATGAGTCGGGTAACGACTGGACAAAATAAGAATGAAAATGATTCATCAAATGTCATTCTACAATATTCGAAAAAAATCCAACAACTAGCTTTAGGCAGGCTACACGGGATTCACATGTACGTAGATAGCTTAATGAAAATTTTCCTAACAGATGGATAGGACGAAATAGCCCTCTTATTCATTGGCTGGCACGTTCGCCAGATCTAACACCTTTAGATTTTCTTTTGTGGGGAATTTTAAAAGAAAAAGTTTACCGCATGAGACCACAAAACGTTGACGAATTAAGAGGAAAAATTCAACGAGAGTGCAGAGAAATAACACCACAACAATTAATGAGAACCCGTCAAAATTTGAAACGGCGTTATGAAAAATGCATAAGTTGTGAAGGAGGTTATATTGAGAACACACAAATCTGAAATACTTTGTTCGATTTTTGTGTTATTCCATCCGTTTGTTGACCGAATTCCGATTTTCTCAAATCAGTTGTTTATATTATTTATTCATTTTTAAATTAGTGTTGACTGTTGTTGTATGATTTGATGTTGTTCATGTTATTAAAAACACAAATTTTTCAACTTTCGTTTCATTAGATCATAACAGGCTCTTATACAGGTCCAGTCGAAAATGTTCAAATTTTCAAATGTGGCGATTGAGTAACAAACGCCCTATATGAGGTATTGAGCTACAATTTTGTATAAGACTATTTGAGATAACTACGAATCGAATACGCTATCCACATTTCCAATTTAAAAAATGCCTAATAGTCGACCTTGAAATTTCGACCCATTTAGGGGACCTTAGTAGGCCTCGAAAATATGAAAATGAAATTTAAAAAAAAAATGGTCAAATAGTATCGAGTACCATGTCCCAAAAAAAAAAAAAATTAAATCGGGCAGCGCGTTCCAAAATAACAGCATGTTGCGATATTAAATGCACACACTGTATATATGACTTATTTACCAATTTAGTGACGTTAATCAAGATGGGATAGGACCTCACAATATTCATATCGTTCGCAATTACCTAAACGAAAATTATGGGGATTGATGGATTGGTACCAATGGTCCAGTAAGATGGCCGCCTGATTCACCTGATCTGTCTCTTCTCGATTTTTATTTGTCGGGATATCTTAAAAATAAAGTTTACTCTTGACCGCCAACGTTAGAAGACTCACGAAATAGAGTAACACAAGGACACACAGATTTAGTTATAAAAAAAAAATACAACTATAAAAGTGATGATCAAATTTTGTTATACAACGCACCGGCCATCGAAAAACTGACACTATTGCTAAAAATCGCAATGTTCAAACTCACCACCTATCTACGCATTAGACCTGTACCATTGTATCTGAGACCGCATGCGGTATCGGCTGAAACTGGAAACAAGGTTCTGTGCACGTGACATGAATTCGACCATTGATTGATGTTAAAATTGCATGTAGTACATATGACACATGTGGATACATATATGCACTACGCATAGTAGTTATCACATCGTAATTTTCTCTCCCGTAATTACATGCCAAACTAGCCACAATTATTAACGGTGACAAACAATTAATGTACTATTGTATCAATTTATAACAATATAGTATAATATGCTTTGATTAACCATTCAGAATGCAATTAACTTCACGAGGGGTAATAACGAATTAAGGTAAGATGCGATTTTGGGGCAAGGTAAAATGCGATAAAAAATTAGTGATATATTTGTAGTAATAATCCTTGAGTCGACAATCGGTAATCATGCAGGGTAAACCACACTGATGGTATGTCATCATCGGTTATTTTACTGAGACACTTTGGCGGATGTTTAAAAACAACATGTGAAACATCTGCAAAATTAACATCCAGTGAAATAAAAGTTATAAATCTAATCGACAGAATTATGAAAGTTTATTTTTCATGATGCCTAAAAGTTGATAGAATTACACTCCTTCAAGAGGTTACAGAAAGTAAAAACAGAATCATAGAAATAATAAAAAAGTAATTCAGAGCAAGGAGGAAATATTCAGCTTGATAAAAAAAATAGATCTGTCAATTAATAAATATGTAGGAAACGCAGGAGGAAGTACTGGTAGTTATACCCATGGATCATAAACAGCTAAAACAAACGTTATTTTAGAAATAAACCTAAAGACCTAGTAACATCTGAATAAAAAGAAAGAAAAGTTGGAAAACTTGTTGCTATGTAGACCAGATAAATGTAATACAACGAGGCTGCTGGCGAAGATGTGGTCAACATCTTCACAGACGGATCAAAAAAGAAGGATGGGGTAGGATATGAAATATACCCAAAAGTCTGCAAATCCAATATAAATGAGCTATAGAGCCAGAGTAGTACAGAGGGAATTGGCGGGCATAACCATAGCTGTAAAAGAGATTGTCCGTAGACAAACTACGGGAAAAACAATCAGGATCTACACAAATTGTAGACAATCATTACCTCGATCATTACTATCTCTGAGAAGTTACAAAATTACCACAGGAGCAGTATGGGAATGTCACCAAGCACTTGTCGGTGCTTCCAGCAAGAATAACATACTAAAATAGTACGCTGGGAGAAAAAACATGCACAGTGTAGGGCAACAAAGTAGCCGACAGACTGGCCAAGAAGGCAGCAGGCCTAAGTATCTTTGGACCAGGCCCGGCCAGTCTGTTATCGATCACGGCGATAACACAAATAATTAAAGAGAACACCCACGATGAATTTAAGAAGCTGAGGGATGAAACAAACAGCTGTCAGCTTGCTAGGGAAGTTCTAAATATTCCAACAAGAATACATCAATGGACTACCTGGCAATGTCCAGAAGGAACCTACGTTTTATAAAGAGAATCCAGACTGGACACTGTCCGTTAAGGAAACATCTACACAACATAAGATTAAGCGAAACACATCTCTGTAGAAGTTGACAACAAGATGATGAGACAGTTCAGCATGTACTTTGTGACTGTTTTGCCATCTCATAAATCAGAGAATCCATTTCAGGAGAATTTGGCCTACTTTAGTCGATGTAAGGGATATGCCCTTAGGCAACATCACCACCTAGTTCGCAAGATTAGGTTGGTTGAAGGCCTAGGCGTGGGTCTGCCTACAGGGAGGAAGTACAAAAGGGTGAATGAGGCCTAAGTACTGCGGTTCAATAATTTTCATTGACCACGGTCCCAATCAATTCCAATTCCAATCGTAAAGAAGTGATAATTGCACCTTTAATACTGAGATTTGTACCGCAGCTACAGCAAGAAATAAATTATACTGATGGAACTTAAATTTAAAATAAATAGAAATCAAGCTCTAATTAAGGCTGTATTACCTACAAAACTGTAACAAAATATTATTTTCTTGAAGACGCGAATTTTTTAAAGAGCTTTTGAGATTATTAAAATGTAAGAAGAAGAAAACGTACACATGAACAAATCTATCAACTGGCAAATATTTCAAAGCACATAAGCATTAATCTATACTTTTGTCAAACTCTGTATACGCATTGTGACGTGTCATACAGGTTACTGTTATACATAGTTTTTCGTTTTTTAGGATGTTCATTTTGTACCTGTATTTTTATTTATGAGATGTTTGTTTGTTTGTACTAAATTGTAATAAATAATTACTGAATTATAATTATTATAAAGTGAATTTTTACTATTATGGCGGAGCTGATTTTTACGATTCAATATTAAATATTGGCACTATCAGTTAAAATTTTTATATCGTTGGAAAGAGAAAAAGTAAACGGAATTAATGGTGACATGGCGTACATTGAGATTTGTTCTTTTCATTTATGCACAAGAGCGTATGTCAAAACCAACCGCGTTTTTGGAATTTTTTGATACACATTATTATTCTAATTGTCTTTGCCGTCAACTTTCATGGAATAACTGTTTCTAAAACTTTATTCTTCAGATATTTGGTGTGGCCCTCGTAAAATAGACGGTATAAGAAAATTTGTCATATTCGCCTGTTTAAGTTAGGTTTAGATGAAATATTCTCGTCACTCTGAGAATACTCGCATAAAAGACGGGGCAAAATTGTATTTTTATGTCTAATGCAAACCCGACAATCTAATCAGAGCGGTTGTCTGATGGCAAATACTCATTTAGCCGTAATGTTCCTATTTCGATTGTGGCGCCAGGGAAGAGCTAAGAGTCGGTCTGATAAAGTTCTGAAATAAATAGTGACCGTGTCACATTTTCGTATTACCATAAACTGGAGAATATAAATCTTAAGTTCACGGTTTATTTTCAGTCAACCGGGAGTATTATAACCGGCATAAATCACAAACAATTCTAGGTTCTATTCAAACAAAGACTTCCTCCATGATGTGGATGTTTTATTTAGTTTTTACGACTTTGCAACACCTAGATACACCAGAAAGTGCAGTAAAGGCAAGAAACCTGAGTCAATGGCATAATTTTAAAGCAATATTTTTGTTCAGTCGTTCAGATGGTTATCCCGCAATAGTCGAAGGCCTACACGGAATATACTCAAGTCGAATTAGTATGAAAATGAGGTGATTATGACAAAAAATATTTCTAGGTATAAGCCGAATCTAGGATGTTCAGAATGATGGTAGGAATGTTGGGTTTCCTAGGCTTCAATTGTTGTTGCGTGGTAAATTTTTTTATCAAACAATTAAGGTGTGAGACAATGTTTTTTTCGGCTTTTGGAAAAATTATTAATTTTAGAAAAGAAAGTGTTTCTTAAAAGTTGCGCGCCTTGAAAAAACCTACAAAGTGAGACCTACTTCATCAAAATCGGTTAATTTGTTTATGAGTCATTGCAAAAAACATGGTAAAATGGCTGTTTCTTCAATTGTTAATAAACAATAGAAAAACATGTTTCATATACTTCTTACCACAGGAAAAGAAGGCTCTTGTAGCATAGAATAGTTTTTGCGCAATACTCACGGAGATATTCGCGTTTTGAAAATGTAATTTTTTGACTATCGTGATTACCTACGAGGACAGAACGAAAGGGTTAAGGACTAATATTTTTAAAATTATCTATTCTTAGGCAAAAACGTATTCTAAACATTTTTTAAATCATCATATTTTTCTTAAAAAGTAATAGAAACATCGTAAATATCTTTTGTTCTAAAAATTCGTTCATAAGGACACATTTAACCCTTCCACAAAATTGACCAAAAATGAAATAAAATGTTGAAAATTCCCTGACATGTTCAACAACAATACAGAAATTACACATAAACTCTACGGACCTAAAACATGATTTTCACCCCCTTTGGTAGCCAAAATTTTTTTTTTTTCAAATTGTGCGCTCTTCCGCCCTTTAAACACAATTTAAACTATTTTTTAAGGGTGTAATTTGACAATAATAGACACTAATAGTCATATTTTCATGTTTTCTTCCCAGTTTGTAGTAAAAATTTAGGAAAAATCATATTTTTTTGAAGGTCACTCTATGTTCACCCTCAGTAACGGGTTGAAGCGATTAGGGTTAATTTTTTTGGTTACTTCAAATTTATTACTCCAATGTTATCAAACTATAATAGAAATATTTAAAAGAAAGTTTTTATCGCAATTTTTGCAAAAGAAACGGTCAGGTGTAGAAGGTTCTCCACGGGGGGGAACCGAAAGGCTTAAATAACGTGGTGCAGAATGACATTCTAAACACTTTTTTACTCTAATATTTTTCAGTAAAATCAATAGAAACGGCGAAAATTAGGAATTAATTCTTAAAGTCCGCCATTTTAGGCCCGCCATTTTGAATTTTCCTATTTTTCACTTCAGATTCGTAATTAGCAACCCCAAAAACCTCCATGATATGAGTTTTAGCCGATTTCATTGAAAACTTTGCGAATTATTGAATTGGGGATATAAAATGGAGGCTGCAACCCTGAGTCAACTAATTTTCAAAGGTATTTTCATATGTTGCCAGAACTAAACATAATGCAAAAGGTTTCACTATTATATTATTTAAATTTTCCAATTAAATTGAGTGGGTAAATAGTAAATAAAAATCTTCTCTATACGGTGCAGTTCCAAGTAAGAGAATTCCACAATATTATTTCATTAAATAAATACAACAAACTCACCTATAAAAGTTCAGACGTAAACTAAAGGCAACGACTATAAGAGACTTTTCTGTGCTTTAATGGAAGTGTGCCCTGTAGCATCTCCATATTCCTAATACTACCCAGACACTGAAACAAAAATCAGTTTTATAATATCTCAATAAAAAATTTACAGCGAAAGAAATAACTTCTAATGGATCTACATTTAAAATTTCAATATTACTCTCAATCAATCCACGCATATATTTACAAGTATACACAAACATTAGTTCTATTTATTCAACCGTAATTAAAGATACCTAATCCTTGTATTAAACAGTTTTTTCGTCAGAATCATTTAACCTAATTAGACTTCTTTATCGCGGTCTCGCTGAAAAACCAAATAAACTTGTGTTAACATCCGACTTAACAATTGTAAACATCTGACTTAAATTTAACGAGAGTTTCGCGTTTGTTTGTAAAAATATTAAACTTACAAAGTACACGGGCAGCAAATAATAGTTCAATTTCCACAAAACACACAACACATCGTTTAATTCTCAGTTTAACCGAACGTTTTACACTTTCATAACGGGAAGCATTTGACAAATCGCGGCTTTATGATAATGGCGGCGAAGGATGAGGTCACGCGTAGGAACAAATGCAAAGCCTACTTAGGTGATCAGATCACGGATCAACAGATTTCTGTGATTGTTCACAGTTTAGAAAATGTAGAAGTCACAAAAAGAGTTAAGCAATATTTAAATTGAACAAACCGAAGAAAAATATTAACTATTATGTTAATGGTAAGTAAATAGTAATAAAATAAATAAGAAATTAAGTAAATATTCTCAAAGTATGAAGAAAAAGCGAAGCAAAATTATATCTTATCTATCGTTTAAAGTGCTGGCTGATTTTTTTTTTTTTTTTTTGGAAGAGTTACGATGTCGGAGAGCTGTTCGGGGAATTACTTTATTTGTTTAATTATTATTTCATATATTTATTGCAAAAATTAATATTTATGTAATTTTCTTATTTGTTTTTACTTCCACGTCCAGTGGAAGTATCGTAACGTAAAAAAAAATATTATTGTTTTTTAAATAGGCTTAAATGTCATGAAACGTCGAGATTTTTAATTTGAGCGAAAAAAATTCTGTCTGTCTATAACATTTTGTCTCCGCACGTTTACTCTGGAACCGTTTATGATATTGACTTGAAATTTGGTACACTTGTGTATTATAACGAGAGCTAGAACTAGATTATATTTTGATCTAATTCCGTTGAAAGGTTCGAGGGTAAATGGGGTAAATAAGGGTAAATAGGCAAAGCAAGCAGATAAGAGTCCATAAAATTTCAATTTTGGGGCACGTACGAAAAGTCAAGATCTCAATTTTTTTTTTTGGCATCAGCCACCCCCACTATCACCCCCAATACCTCCACACTATTATGAAAGGGAGTAAAAAAAAATATATGATTTAGTGTATGTACAAGAACGAAACGTCTCAAAATATTTTTTTTGCGTTAGCAACCCCCTCTACCACTCCCCTTGCCATCCCCCACTATATTATTAAAGGGAATAAAAGATTAAATTGGGATTTAGTGTGTGTACGAGAACCAAGGGCCTCTAAGATTTATTTTGGCATTAGCCACCCCCTCTACCACCTCCACCTTACTATTAAAGGCAGTAAAAAATTAAATTGGGGTTTAGTGTGTGTACGAGAACCAAGGGCGTCTAAAATTTTTTTGATATTAGTCATCCCCTCTATCACCCCCATTGCCACCCCCACCCTATTATTAAAGGTAGTAAAAAATTAAATTGGGGTTTAGTGTGTACGAGAACCAAGGCCTCTAAAAAAATTTTGATATTAGTCACTCCCTCTACCACCTCCATTGCCACCCCCACCCTATTATTTAAAGGAGTAAAATATTGCATTGGGATTTAGTGTGTATAAGACTTGGATACAAAATTTGGATGTAGAAGTAGTCATTCCATGGGTAGCGGTTTTTACATTTTACCCTTTGCGTAGGGAGAGTTGTCACTGGAACATCAAAATTGCCATAAATTAGATTTAGTAGCCTAAAAAATTAGTCTTTCAATTTCGTCAGTCTGTTTGTCCGCTTGTCTGTCAGCACTCTCTCTGAAACACCATCAGACGGAGAAAAATAATATTTAGCAGGTAGTTGATGCTTCTGACAAGGAAGAAACCCAATATACTGTTACTGAAAAATGTATAGGTCGGACACCTCAAAAAAAATAAATAACGGAAAAACTTGAGGACACTTGGAACGTAGTTAAGACAACTGCTAAGGTAGAGACCTACTATAGTCTTGGCGAAAAGTATGTATGGTGGTCACACCAAGAAATAATTAATTAAGAACGACGGAGGTAACTAATATTTAGAATATAATTCACGTTACAGCCAAGGAGGAGGCATCAACTTCAGGGAAGATATTTTAAAAAATTAAAGAAGAAACTGGAAGGCAAAAATTCTACTGCTATCTTTTATACTTTTTATAAACTTAGACCTAGTCAGATGCAGAAGCTAATGTCTACATAGTATAAAAAGAAATAACGCTGTCCGTCTGTCTGTCCATCCGACCGCATGTCTGTACGCCTATCGGTTTGTCTATTCGTCTGTCTGTCCGTCCGTCCGTCTGTCTGCTGGGACCATTCGATGGCCACCAAATAGCACCGATTTGACGCCATTAGATAGCTTTTTATGGGGGTTTTTAAAAGACAATGTCGTAGAAGAAACTTTTTATTTTACTAGTGAATAAACAACTATTTACGGTTGTTGCTATGGAGTTAATATGACGGTTTGAAATGTCAAAATTGAATAAACCGTAAAATAATTATTTTAGTAGCCTACCTTGTTATTTTTGTTTCACTTGTGTTTTGACACATATGGCTCACTCTTCTTGCAATAAAGCAGCTCATTTACATTTTGAATGTCAAATATGTCAAGAAGTATTTAAGATAGACATATACAATATTATACATTTGAAATCAGGGGAAAAGGGCTTCTTGAAAATGCAATAATATATTATAGGGTGTTACATTTAAAAAAAAAACATATATTTATTTCGTATCACGTGACCTATACATGATATTGTTTTTTTTTATCACGTTTCAATAAAATATAGGTAAAATCCTACAACTGTTATACGAGACTTTTTTTCTATTTTCAATAATAACAGAAATAAAGGGGGGTCAATATATAATGAATAACCCTGTACTATACAAGTTTATTGATAAGAGACATTAATTAAATAAATTAATGTTTGACCGAACGCAATCATGATTTTTATTCACGATGTAAATTCTTTTTGCAATTTATTTCGATATTAAACAACGATGTTTAAGAATACATTAGTTCGAGGAGCACTTGAATTCACTGGTACTTTAGTTGAATTTTAAATTGAAGATAACAATTTCAGTGTTTATTCTAGTAAGTGACTGTAAGTTATTGGACCATGTCATAATATCTTCGGTCAGTATAGAACCGATGTCGTCGCGACGACGGGCGCCGTATTCCTCTTTTGTCTCTGGTGTGAACATTCTCTCAGAGCCAAGCGTGGAAATGTCAAGGTAAGCTTGTGATCATAATTCCGTATGAAAAGGCATTATAACAGTATTTTAAATGATCTTATTATGAGAACTGATATAAAAAAAAAGATCCTCGTTACAAAATGGAAATAGTCTTGTCTTTGCGGATAGATAGACGGACTATGCTTGTAACACGCCCTCAAATTATTATGTAATTACAAATTACGGGTACATTTGAATAGCTGAAGCCAATAAAATTGAATATTTTAATATATAGCTTCTTAATAGCCTACTTAAGAAACTGAATGTAAGAGCACTGTAGACCTATAAAAAATCGAACAAGAAAAACCAAAATTATGTATATGTAAATTATCCTTTTTAAACTTATAAAATTCAAACAAACTTCCGTGTGTTTAACTACAGTTGCTAGTCCATTACAAATTTGTCCGATAAATTAGAAAATAAAAAAGTAATGGACAGTATCTCGAATGTGTAGAGGTCTGCACACAAAGGTACGAAGTAAAATCTTCTATGTCAAGTTGAGTTTCCTGGCTAACAAATACCTACTGGCCATTAATTCATTTAATGCGGAGTCCAGTTGAAATTGCAGAATTTAACGTTCCCCATCACCATAAAATCAGTTGGAGCAATAAAACGACTTGATATCGACATTTCCAACTCCTGTGTTCATGTTTTAGAATAATTACCGTAAAATTGTGTATGTATTTTGTCCACGCTGACTGCCCGAATTGTTATTACTGTTTTGCTGATTACCTACAATGCCATTGCGTGTGCTGATAAACGCCTAATTATTACTTACTTGGTTTTATCTAATTCTTATCTGATTTCACAGCGACTATGCCGTAATTGTATCTATTGTACGTATACAAAATTGCTAATTTGTTACATATGTTACTAATTTGTCATTTGTCAAATCTGTAAAATATGATCGATGTCAACACGTTTATTTCAATCAATATTATGCCCGCAACCAACGCAGGACTAATTAATAAACTTAGCAATATAAGAATTATTCAATAAATAGTTTTCTGATACCTAGGGATCCAGTAGCCCTGTCCAATATCAGAGCGCGGCATTCCTTTGTAAACCGACCTCGAACGCGTGCCATCCATAGGCGCGCGTAACTTATTTTTCAAGGCAATACATGCCCTGCAATATTTTAAAAATCGTTTATTATGCACGTAACACTGTTTGGCAGACTTTTTAAAGTGATGAAATCATATGTATCAATATGAATATTGCATGTTCGTTTGTATAAAGGATTATAATATAATAATATCTATATACTTTTATATAAACTAACAACAAAATTTAGACATTTTCTTCAGAACGTAAAAATTCGTTGACTCCTAATGTAGGCAACTAGAAAAACTTGATATTATAGAAAATGTCACCCTCAAGCAAAAACCAACGGGGAGCGAGTGGTTTTTGCCAGGATGGGAAGGGGGAAGGTACATAATAGTAAGGTAAGACGTTAGAATAAACTTAACAAACTTAGTAACAGTGATAACACATAATTACCATATTTAAGGCTTGTTAAAAACGATAAAATTAAAATAAAACATAATTCAAAACTAAAAAATTAGTTTTTTCTCAACTAAAATAAAACTTCTATTAAACTAAGAAAGTGTAAATAATAATAAGAGAAATTCTCATAGTTTCGAGAAAAAAAAATAGTCACATGGTAACGGAGTCATCAGTTCGCTTACTACTAGAATCATTCCAACACGAATAACAATAGGGTCTATCGCCGGCGAACTGCTGGTGGTAGGACCAGTCCAGCCCACCTTTGACAACGGTAGAAACAGGCCAGACGTACTGGACATAGCCATCCTAAAGGAGATGACCCTCGAAGCAGAGATCTCCACCAGAACGGAGGGATCTACCGAGCACAACCCGATCTTCCTAACTCTAGGAGGACAGGCGGGTGACGACAACGCTACCTTCACGAAGCGACGAACGGACTGGGAATCGTACCGGCTGCACCTGCATCAGTACATTGCACAAATTCCCAGGCTAGATACCGTGGAGGACGTTGAGAGGGCCGTCATTACCCTAGAGGAGCAGATCCTGGGAGCAATAAGGGCCAGCACGACAGAAACAGAAGTAAGAAGACACCCAGCACCGATGGCGAACCTACCAGAGGTCACCAGGCAGCTGATAAGGGATAGAAGAAGCGCCAAGAGACGGGCTCAGAGGACGAGACTCCCCGCCGACAGAAGGGAGTATAACGTCCTCAGCCGAAGAGTGAAAGCCGCCCTCCAAGAACACCGTCAGGAGGGGTGGCAACGCCACCTTGAGTCACTCGATCCACAGGACAGAAGTATGTGGAATACCCAACGTGCCCTGCGAAACCGGAGGAAACCTATACCCCCGATTCACGGAGAGCGAGGGATCGTCTACACTAACCAGGAAAAAGCCGAGGCGTTTGCCGACAGCTTAGAACTGCAGTGTAGAGAGAACGAGCTCGATGACGAGGACGAGGACTGGGTGGACGATGTCGAGCGCAGAGTACGTAGGATCCACCGCCTGCCTGATGACGACCACATCCGCCCGACTACCCCCGAGGAAGTCATGGAAATCCTTAGGAGCCTAAAGCCGAGAAAGGCTCCGGGATGTGACAAGATAGGAAACATCGCTCTCAAAAAGCTACCCAGGAAAGGAGTAGCGGCGCTAGTCAACATCGTAAACGCGATGTTAAGGTTACGGCATTTTCCAGCCAGGTGGAAAAAGGCCGACGTCATTATGATCCCTAAACCAGGGAAAGAACTAATTTTCCCGTGTTCTTACAGGCCCATCAGCCTCCTCCCAGCCATGAGCAAGGTTGCAGAACGGGTCATCTTGAAGAGGCTCACAGAAAAGACAGAAGAGCTGAATATCATCCCGGATGAACAGTTCGCGTACCGAACAGGACATTCCACCGAACTCCAAGTACTTCGCCTCACCGAGGAGATTACTAAGGGGTTCAACCAGCGGCAAGTCACCGCGGCGCTGTTCCTAGATGTTGCCAAAGCGTTCGACAGGGTCTGGCACGACGGCCTCCTAGCTAAAATGATGAGTATGGGTTACCCCATCGAACTCGTCAAACTAGTGAGGTCCTACCTGCACCGCAGACAGCTAAGGGTCAAAATCTCGGACCAACTCTCCACTTACAGGACCGTGGAGGCGGGAGTCCCGCAAGGTTCGGTGCTGTCACCGCACCTGTTCGCTATCTACACCTCAGACCTCCCCAGGACCGACCACACAGCCCTGGCCCTGTATGCAGACGACACAGCAATAATTGCCAGATCCTGGAAAGCCAGGAACGCAACCAGAAAACTCCAGGAAATGGCCACACTCCTGGAAGAATGGTGCACGAAGTGGAAAGTCGCCGTCAACGCCGACAAAAGCCAAGCCATACTCTTCAGACGAGTGCGGAAAGAAATTCCCACAGGACACGTCTCCATGAACGGCGAGGACATCCAATGGCACGACACCGTCAAATACCTTGGCGTGGTCATGGACAAAAGCCTAACGTGGAGACAGAACACGGACGCTATTACAGCCAAGGCGCGGCGCACAAGAGCCCTCATCTACCCGATGATGGGAAACGGTAGCCGTCTCAACCTGAGGAATAAGCTCACGCTTATCAAAACCCTCATCAGGCCGCAGCTGACGTACGCCTCGGTAGCGTGGGGTTACCAGGCAAAGTCCTACATGAAGAAAATCCAGGCAGTGGAAAACATCGCCCTCAGGACGGCGGTCGACGCACCATGGTACGTGAGAAACGCAGATATCGTCAGAGACCTGGAGTACACCACGGTCACTGAAGTCATCCGGGAACGAGCGAAGAAGCTGTACGCCCAAGCAGAGGAGCACGGGAACCCGCTAATCAGACAGGCCACTGATTACGACCCTGCCGACGCCCCGAGGCACAAACGGCCGAGGGTACAGCTTCTGGACAACGGGTGAGTATAACTTATATTTCCCGCTAACCGATCTGTTTCAGATACCCCAGGACGGACCACCACTACCAGAGACATGACGTTTTTCTACCCAAACCCAACCTCCTTGCGGGCGTCGGACAACATACCGTCCAACGCCCGTTGTCCTACCTGCTCCGTGGAGTCCGAAAGTGCTAAAAAAGCACTTAGGGTCTCCACACTCCCGAGCTACACAGCTCATATCCTTACCTTTCCGATGA
Organism: Leptura quadrifasciata; assembly: GCA_963675555.1. Taxonomy (NCBI): domain Eukaryota; kingdom Metazoa; phylum Arthropoda; class Insecta; order Coleoptera; family Cerambycidae; genus Leptura; species Leptura quadrifasciata. The sequence goes on along the minus strand of OY776682.1, from coordinate 1,055,156 downwards.
TCCGGGGTAGGACACACCTTTACTGTGTCCTACGTACCGGCAGTCAATCCCAGCCAAAACTTCCTAAAACCCAACTAGACCGATGACTACCCACGGGGGTGACAAGCTGGCGAAGAAAGAAAATATCAAGACAAGAAGAGCGCCAGAAGAGACCTCTGCCAGCGAGGTTGAAGAGCCAGGACCAGGGGAGGTCCGCAGAAAATACCACGACACATCTCGCATTTGCGGGCTGGGTCTGGTAGAAGTAAGCGGGCCCACCTATCACGAAGGCCGGTCCAGGTCTACAGAGATAATCTAGGAGCAAAGAGTAGTAGTCCTACTCGGCCCTAGTTATCGAGACCGTCATCAAGCCAATGGATATTGGCGAATAGGGTCTATGGGCAGCAAAATGGGATACTCTTTTACTATAACGTGATTCACGGATTTTTTCCATATGTCAATTTTGTCTACATTGGATATTACGGTTCTTATAATATCCAGAATTACAGCACTTAAAAGTTGAATTCTGATTGCATTTTCTCAACTCGTGTTTTACACTGGCCCAAATCAGTTCTGTTGGATTAAATATGCACTAATATGGAAGTAAACATAACAGACTATGGCCGTAAGTTTCGCAGATATGGTCTATGTTCTTTGATAGTTCTTAATGAATCTCTTTTACTGGATGTTTTTCAGGAATATTCATATTTTTAGATCTCATAAACATTATTATATCGCCCTTTTTCGTATTATTATTTAGTACTTTATTTAATAGTCGCGAATGATAAGATGTGCTATCCATAACGATAACTGAATTTGGGTGAATACTAGGTAACAGCCGTTTAGCAAACTATTTTTCAAACAAATCCACGGTCATACCTTCGTGATAGTCAGCAGAACATTGCTTTATATTTTTGGCTGACAAGAGCAGTGTGTTGGGTACGAACCAATTTTTACTTCCGGCATGCAGAATTAAAATACGTTTTTCCCTTGAATATGGCGCATTTAATGTACAATTTTGAGTTGTGTCTACCCAACCGTAATTAACAGCATCATGCGTATCAAACCACGTCTCATCTTCCTATTTGATACGCGGTAGGTACCCTTTTATTTTACGCAAATATTCCTGTCGAATTTCCACAATATGGCGTGATTCCATTTCTATTAAATGGTTATTTTTTTTTATATTTAAATACAAGGTGTCTCACCGGGAACTGAATCGATCGATATAGAGAAAAGTACGAATCAGAAAATTTTGAAAATTTGGATAATTACTAATGTCGGTGTGGCCAATCCAACTAAAATAATTACAAGCAGCTGGCACTTCCGCACGAATTTGTCGAAAGAACGCACAGTAAAATTACAAGTATGTTAATTCTCCGTTTTTCCGGAAATTTAAAAAAGAATATTCTAAGCAGCGCCACTGTATAGAAAATGCAATTTTAAACGCTTTTTGTTTTCATAAATTTTTTGAAAAAAATGCATAGATAGCAAGATAATCAAAGAAAACTATAAATATATGTTTTTCCGGAAAACTAAAGGTAAAACTGCAAATCTAATAGCATGGCCGTATAGGAAATTCAACTATAAACACTTTTACTTCTCATAATTTTTTTGAAAAATTGTATAGATAGTGAGATAATTAAAGAAAACATACTATGTATACATATTATGCCAGTTTTCCGTTTTTCCGGAAAACTACATGGAAAATTGCAAATCTAATAATGATCACATGGAAAATGCGATTTTAAACACTTTTTATTCTTGTATCTTTTTCAAAAAAATGCTTATTTTACGGGATATTTACATTTTTTGTTAAAAAAAAAATGTTTTTACATAAACGGTCCAAATATCACAAACTATCCAAAATTTTCTCATTTGGCCGCCATTTTGAGCTTCGTTTACTGTACTACAATTACAAATTATTTCCAAAAAGTGGTTCGGATCTCACTATAAACTGTAGGGTCCTTTCTCCTTACCCAAGCAAATCTAGATCTCCTAGACTTAAGAAGATCATTCAGGTGACTTGGAAGGCGGTTAATAACATTTTTAAATAAACATTTAAACATTTCCAAACTATAATAAATTTTAAAAGCTATTACTTTTACCATCTTAAATTTAGGAGATTTAAATGTGTCTGAATAAGAAGACGGGTACCTACAATATCCTTGTTTGTAATGGAATCCGAACCACTTCTTGGGGATAATTTATAATCGAAAATTATTTCTCAGTAAATGGAGCTCGAACCCACCTCGCTAGAGAGAAAACTAGACACGATAACCTGAGCTGCCGTTCCTGTTGATTGCCACTATTAAGTATTATTTTTGTATTTGTATACTTCTTCCTTTATGTTTGTAAAATCCCTGTGAAGGGATCTCTGCCCGGGCAGCTGCAACCAAAATAAATAAATAAATATCCCCATCTAATTGCAAGTATCGTCATATAAAATAGGGATATGCCCATAAATTATATAATAAATGTTTGCAAGCGCCAACATAGATAAAAAGCTTTTCTATTAGGTTCATGTGGAGGTATTCAATCTGAATAATGTCTTTAGGCGTCTCCCGGGGCTCGACGCACTGCATAACACATGCACACGTTCCACAGTGAAATTCATTGTCCAATTTGCAAATTGAAATGCAATTAAAATAGAAACCTTGCTTTTTTTGCATCCCGACGTTTATTGACAAATTGGTTTTAAGCTAATTAAACTGAAAGCATTTAAATAAGTTCCTATCAACGCCCGGATTTCTCAGTTTAATGATAAGAACGGAATTGAAATAATAAACAGGAATTATTCATTATCAATTTTCCATATACAGGGACTGCACACTCGGCACTTTCATAAAAATCAGTCTATTGCATTGATATTAAGTATGTCGTGGCGTTCCACAAGCATCTGTTCTATAACTCTATTTTGTAAAGAAAGAGAAAGATCAGTAAAATGTACACTGTGACCCATTTCAAACTTTAACACCCTCATAAAAATTGTATTTATTAATCGATTTTGATCGGGTTTTTTTAAAAGATACAACACCAAAAACTTCACTTTTGGACAAAACGACATATTTTATTTTTTTAAATTATGGCCTTTTTCTAGGGGCTAAAATTTACGATTACGTAAAATCTGAATATATCCCTGTATCCCTGCCTCCTAAATGGGTATGTACCAAATTGTATTAAAAATAGGAATTAATAAAATTTCTGCAGATAAATTTAAAAGTGAAACTATTAGTACGCATTTAATATTGCAAACATAGTAAGTCATGGAATAAACATCAAAAACAGACAACAAAGTTAAATCTAATAGAATTAACATGTAACCAATAACAATGACATGAAATGATTGTAACAAGGAAACTAAAAAAAATTTATTAACAACAATAAATGTAATGTAGTAAATGAAGATTGTAAAGAAACAACTAAATTTTTTAAGCTTCCACCAAACCACCGTTCAATGTAATATATTTTTCATATCTTTTTTTAATATTATTTGACACTCTTCTTAATTATTGTGTAGGGGTAATTTCTAGACATGCGTTCCTTATTCTAGCTCGGAGGTCTTCAATTATCTGGGGTCTCGATTTATATACATTTTCCTTAATAGTACCCCAAGGAAAAAAGCCATTGGTATTAGATCCGGTGACCTAGGTGGAAATTTAATTAGCGGGCTGTTGGGACCTATCCACTGATTTCGAAAATGATTATTTAACCACTGCTTCACTATCACTGCATTATGTGCAGGACAGCTATCTAACTGAAATTTTAAATTAACTCGGTCACGAATGGGTAAACTGTCTAGTGCTTCCGAAAATTCATTCCCCAAAAAATCCAAAAATTGGGTTCTATTTGAATTTTCTTCAAAGAAGAACGGACCAATAATTTTACTATGGAGTATCACTCACTAAACATTTACTTTTAGTGAATATTGTCTTTTACAATTGATAACCCAGTTTGGATTTTCTACTGACCAGTAGCGAGAATTTTGGGATGAAATGGTGGTGAAAGTTGCTTCATCGGTATATAATATTTCTCTAATGAAATTAGAATTATTGAGGTATTCTCTTTGAGCCCATAAACAAAATTCCAGTCTTCTATCTTCATCTCCGGGCTCTAAAGTATTCAAAAACTTTGGTTTGTATGGCTTCAAATGGTTCTTTATAAGACATCTTCTAATAGTTTCTCTTGGAATATTTAAACCTAGACTGGCACTTCTTAAGCTGGAATTAGGAATATTACGAAAATATTCCAAAATTTGATCATTATGTCTACCTACAAAGTGTTCGTGATTTCTGTCTTTGATAATATGTTATGTCTAACAATAAATTCATCAGTTGCTTCTCTTATCGAACGAGCATATCACCAACCAGACGAACTATTTCAATTTTGTGCCTCAAATTTATTTTTTCCGTAACAAATATCACTTATTTTTATAAATATTTAGCACACAAAACTTACACACACCTTAAATGATAGTTAACAATATTTTTTGATTGTTTCTACAATTGCTTTTTCATGGCCAACTTCGCTTGCAAGTCAGAACAACAAATCAGCAGAATTTTCTTAAAAAAAAAAAAGAATTATTTGATACTCATTATCTACCGGTTTCATGATAAAACTCAAAAAATTATTTTCTGAAATCGTTGAAGTGATTATAAAGGGTAACTGAACCGAAAATTGAACCTCAAATTAAATATAACGGGGGATTACTGTACGTCACTGTTATCAATCTTATTAATTTTAATTAATCATTAATATTATTAGATTTAACTTTGTTGTCTATTTTTGATGTTTATTGCATGACTTACTATGGCTGCAATAATAATGCGTACTGATATTTCCATTTTTAAGTTTATCTGCAAAAATTTTATTAATTCGTATTTTTTTATGAAATTTGGTACATACCCGTTTAGGAGGGAGTTGAATACGAAGATGTATTTTATGTAAAAAATCTCTAATACGATTTTTTTAAATTTTAGATCCTAGAAAAATCGTGGTAGGCCATGATTTAAAAAAATAAAATATGACGTTTTGTCCAAAAGTGCCGTATTTGGTGTTGTATCTTAAAAAAAAAACAGTCAAAATTGATTAATAACAATAACAAATAACATCAATGTTCTACAATAACTTGTTTTTTCAACAGCTGCTTTTTTGTATGGTTCTGTGACCTTATTATTCGCATATCTCAGTTATGGGTACATTAATTGATGTTAGAAAAATATAGACATTTAAAACGAACATAAACGTCCTCTAAAACATCTGAGGAACTAATTGCAAAGAAATTTAATGAGATCGACAGCCCAGCAGACAACCACGAGCAATATACTGTGAGGCTTGCCATGCCACAACGGGAAACCACCCCGAACGCTACATGCTTCACAAAACGTCTGTCTGGGAGTTGTAAATAACAACTGCTATCTAATTAAAGAAGTTCATTAAGAATAAATATTAAAACTTAATTACTGTCATAATTTATTGATTATGTAATATAATACTGTATTGATTGAAATTAATAATTTTTCTGACGTTAACTCGCGTAATAAAACTGATGATGTTCATGTAATACATATAGTAATATCGGGAATTAGTTATGGTTCTAATTAATCCCCCATTTGTTTTGATTTATTACAATATGTGTTTACTGTGTTTAATACAAGACTTACAATATGCAAGCTCAATTGATATTATTAATTACAGTTATAATTTATGTAATAATGTTCTAATTTCCATGTTATTAATACCTACATTCATTACAACGTTAAAATCCTCATTACCCGTATTGAACCAAAAACTATATAAATAAGCTCATTAGTCTAATTGGAATCAAAATAAAATGATAAATATGAGATGATTGCCAATTAAATTCAAGAAAAATCTAGTTGCGGTTATATGGTTTTTAAACGAAGCTTCTCACAATAATCTAATAGGCTCCTATCAAATAATATATATGACCCCTTTTAAAACTGTTATATACTATTTATCATTAGAAATCGCAGTCTTGGGGAATCCTTTATTGCAGCAGAAACCTAAACCTTATCTGGGCAAGCAAACTTCTGACACCAGACGACTACTTCAATATACAAACTGGCTTTTAGGGAAACAATAAATTGATCGAAGCTTCATTTAATTCTTCATTCAAGCAATTTATAGCGTGGCCAGGTAATTGGGCCATTTGTATTTAACAATCATTTAAATAGAGAGGCGTAATTTGTCTTCCTGGAAAACCATTTTTTAAATGGTTGGATTGGAAGAAAATACACATTTCCATGACCAATGCGGGCCCTGGGTTTATACCTATTGAATTCTCTATATGGAACCATCTGCGTACAATAAATGTTGTGTAATGGCGGTTCATCCTCTTGCAGTAGTTGATTATTTCTGTTTTCAACATTTACGAAAGTTCTGCCAACAAAGACTTCAAGATATTGGTTGTTTATTAGAAACTCTTTGATAAATCGTTTCTCACTGTTTAATATTTCAACATTAGATGACTGATTAGATGGAATTATTGAATTTCGAAAGACATATTCTGAAAGTTGTTCATATACAGACTGTCTACTTTACGAGGGCTACACCAAATATCTCGCTTAATATCTATTGTAGAAGAATAAAGTTTTAGAAACTATTATTCCATTTTTTGTGAGCTATATTTCAGTAAAAAGAAATTTGAAATCCATAGCCTACTTTGTGAGATATATTAAAAAACCTGAAAAATACGAAAACCACAACCACACATAGCTTCCTTATTTGAGGAGATACGAAAAAAGTAAATGCATGAAGGTTGACGGCAAAAACAATAAGAACAATAATGTGTATCAAAAAATTCGAAAAAACGCAGTTGGCTTTATATAATAAGAGCCACTATCCTTTGACGAGTGTCGCTTATTTTTTGCGTTACTGACTCGAGTTTTCGGCCAAAGTATACGAGCGGTTAATTTGCTATCATAAAAATAAGGTCCAATTACTTTAGTCCCTAAAAGACCCACCCAAACATTCGTAGAAAATCTTTCTTGGAAAGCAGTCCCTCTGCACCAATGTGTATTTTCGCGTGTCCACTTATAACGCATATTTCTATTGAAAAATTCATGATTAGAAAAATTTGATTCCTCCGACCAAAGAATTTTGTTACATAGCGGGTCATTCTTTTTTTTATTTAATAATCATCTACAAAATCTTACATTCCTCGGCTTATCTCCCTGATTTTGTAGCATCGAAATACGTTCTTTTTAAATAATTTTCTTGCACTGTCTTTCTTATGCGACAGTTTCTCTGAATTTATCTCAAAGAGGTTTTGGTTAACATAATTCAATACTCTATTCACTTTTCTTATTTTATCTGCAACATGCCCGAGCTTTTTTTTTTTAATGAACCGTGGGTATATAGATTTTGAACGAACTTCCTAAACATAGTTCGATTTGGCTGCGGAGCATCTGGAAATCTCTCTCCGTAAACCGTGACTACCATCTCAGCGTCAAAATCGCACTGACAATAAATGCTTATCATATTGAATTTGTTATTATTGGTGTGCACCATAATTACTGATATAAAACTTGTTTTAGAACTCGACAATGCAATATACAACATACAACAGTGACAATCTGTCAAATTTGTTAATAACTGTATACATTAAACATAATATTTTGAGTCGCAAACTCCTCTATAAATCCTTATTTTACTATAAGGAACCTAACCAGACTGCAACCAACAGCTACTCTCCGGGCTATGTGCCCCGCCGAGCGCTGAATTACAAGTTACAAGTCTGACGCGTTAAGTGTAATAATTGCATATTACCATCAAAACGCTAATGCTTCTATTGCAACAAACACCAGCCGAAAGACTGATCCTACTTAAAGGAGCTCCCTTGTCAGTCGTCACACACCACTTGCAGACTGCAGTTTCGAGCTGTTGGCTCTCGTCAGTGCAAGGTAGGTATGCGACGACCGACATGAGAATCCTTTGACTATAGTACATCCCGGTATTTTTACAATAGCGACATGTAAAACAGCCAGCAGGCGCCATCCAGCAGTCCAGTGTCTGTTGCAATCGAAAAATAAATAGCCTGACTTGGCTTAGCATAGTTTAAATGTGCTTTTAGAGCGCGGGATATTAAACATAATATTTTTAGTCGCAAACTCCTCTATAAATCCTTATTTTACTATAAGGAACCTAACCAGACTGCAACCAACAACTACTCTCCGGGCTATGTGCCCCGCCGAGCGCTGAATTACAAGTGGAGGAGTTTGCGACTAAAAATATTATGTTTAATATTCCGCCCTCTAAAAGCACATTTGAACTAAACTATATACATTGTTTTTTACTAATTATGGTATAGCTGATTTTTACGATTCAATTATATGAATTGTGATTTTCGTAAAATATTAAATATTGGCACTATCAGTTAAAATTTTTGTTTTTTGCAAAAATAAACGGAATGAATTGTGTTATGGCCTACTTTGAGATTTGTCCTTTTCATTTTTTTACAAGAGCATATGTCAAAGCCAACTGCGTTTTTCGAATTTTTTGATACGCATTATTATTTTTATTGTCTTTGCCGTCAACTTTCATTCTCTTGACTTTTTTCGTATCTCCTCAAATAAGGAAGCTATAACCGTTTGTGGTTTTCCTATTTTTCAGGTTTTTGTAATATAAGTATCTCACAAAGTAGGCAATGGATTTCAAATTTCTCTTTACTGAAATATAGCTCACAAAAATGGGAAAACGTTATTCTTCTGCAATAGATATTACGCGAGATATTTGGTGTGGCCCTCGTAAAATAGACATACTGTATACTCGATGTCATAGACCTTCTCCACTGGTATAGATAACACTGAGCAAGATTTAGAAATAAATGAATTTATATATAGAGCAACATACGCGGTCGCTTCTTATTAATTTATATAACATTTAACAGTGTACCTCCCCGAATTCTTACCCCGAAATTCTGGGAGACCCTGTACTTGTTCATACGCCAAAGTAGAAAAAAAATCTCAGGACAAGACAACCGTCTGGACAATTTGATCCCTAGGTCCGAAAAACAGCGAGTCAAGCAGTAAGGCACACCGTAAATGACTTGCAATAACTCTTAACGAGTACAAGATATGTGCAATCTCCTTACAAATAAATAAGAATACGTCCAAATACGTAAGATCCGCTTCGAAAGGAACGTGAATTTGCCGGAAGTTGGAAGTGAAGACTAACGGAAGTCGGAAGTCCTTCGAAGTAGCGGGACTGCTTCTACATCGTTCAAGAATAATCGCTTTTGCTTGTACACTATTAGCCCTCACACCAAAATTAATGTAGTGAGGATTTATAATATTAATTACTTTACGAATATCTGTTCATAATACTTGGATCATAATTCGGAAATAGCAGTAGAGGCATGGACTAACAGGGGGAGAAATTGGAGCGGCCCTTAGTTACAGTTTTCACAGTATACACGGTGTTTTATTTGTCGCTCTACAGCCCATGATTTTCTGACTAATATTACAGTTGTCTTAACGTTAATTGTGGTGTTCTGTTTATATTTATTGCTTCTTTTTTATAATTAATTTTGTTATTTTGTAGAATTTGTGATCAGAAAATATAACTTAAAAAAGAAGAAATAAATATATTATTACAGTATTTACATTTGATTTCATATACACCGGATTTATTAATCTAAGTAATTGAAATTTTTAATAAGACATTTGGATGTGAAACCCATAAAATTGCGTAAAAACATTGATGTTGTTAACAAATAAACTTTAAAAGAAACATTTCCATGTGTACACGGGTAATGTCAACATCAACGTCTAATTCCCTTTGTTGCCTTCAGTCGCAGATGCGTTTTTGTTTTATTGGCCTGCATAAACAAAATTTGCCAATAAAGAAAGGTGATCTGAAGACAGATCGCTTTAAGTGTGAGGCTTATTTGCAATAAAATCAATACAGTAAAATTTATGAGGCGTTCGTATTGTTATCTAAGGGCACATTTGTGAGCAGATTCTTATAGCCAACACTAAAAGCCTACTCCGACTTACGAGTTTCTATCATCAGCCCACTCTTTTGACAGTCAACGATTGTACGGAAGTCGGAAATCTGATCAAATGGGGCCATATTCCTTCGGTTAAGTGTTTCCATAGACCTCCAGGATAATATCTGACTTTTAATGTCGAAAATTGCCTGTAATTAATGTACGCAGAGTGTGATAACACGACTGAATCACCTCTGTCCACATCATCTAGCATAAAATATGTGAAAAATCGGTCTTTCAATATGCATTTGTTTTAATTTTCTGGGCAAAAATATTACAGAAAAAATGACCCTATCTATGTAATATGTTCAATAAGAGCAACAATGCAAAAAATATTTCAACTTTTCAGTTTTTTTTCACTGTTAGGCACTCTTTGGACACCTACCATTTTTTCCATAATATCTTTCATTAACAACCTACAATATATAGTTTGTTAATTTTATACGGACCATTCCACCAGAGTTAGTTAAAAAATGCTTTTAAATATTATCCTAAATCTACAATGACTGACAATCGTTCTCAATTTATTGTCAAGTTCATCGAATGGTTCACTATCTGAGGATTTGTCGATTAAATTATTCAAAAATTTTCCTCATTGGCCAACCACGTTTCCAAGTAAATGAATAATTACACTTAATTATGCAAAATTCAGTGTCTCGATACCAATTACCCAAAATGTAAATTTTCTACATAGTAGGCTTTTGTTGACAGATATCGTTTATTAAACAAGCTGTCCAGAACAGGCACTTAATTAAAAAGCAAAGAATTAACGGTTCTTAATTATTTTCAAAATGGCAAATTTCAATTTAGCCGATAGAATACAGATTATTCGTTTAATTGATGATAATGCTCGATCAATGAGGGAAGCTGCCGAATAATTCAATAGAAGAAATCCAGATCCCGAACCAATCCATCATACAACAGTCTTCAGGATAAACGCAGTATTCAATGTAACAGGTAAAGTTTCTTTAAATTAAAAAATCTAAAAAACACGCTTAAACCGAACTAAAAAGTCAAAACCGCTGCCCAAGGAATCACTACTTCCACATCCAGATTTTGTAGCCAAGTCTTATGCACACTAAATCCCAATGTAATATTTTATTCCCTTTAATAATAGAGTGGGGGCGATAGAGGGGGTGGCAAATGTAAAAAAAATTAGAAGCCCTTGGTTCTCATATACCCAATAAATCCCAATTTAATTTTTTATTCTCTTTATTAATGGGTTGGGGTGGCAATGGGAGTCGTAGCGGGGATAGCTAACGCCAGAAAAAAAATTTTGAGTCGTTTCGTTATTGTATACATACTAAATTACATTTTATTTTTTTACTCCCTTTCATAATAGTGTGGGGATGGTGTACTGGGGAGGGGGGGGGGGGTAGCAGATGCCAAAAAAAATTTTGATACCTTGACTCCTCGTACATGCCCTAAATTGCCATTTTATGGACTCTTACCTGCTTGCTTTGCCTATTTACCCTTATTTAGCCCATTTACTCCCGAACCCCTCAACGGGATTAGATCAAAATATAATCTAGTTCCAGATCTCGTTACAGTGCATGAGTGTACCAAATTTCAAGTCAATATCATAAACGGTTCCAGAGTAAACGTGGTCGGCTTGATGGTGGGATGGACAGTGGCGCGTTCTTCCACCCAGACGGCCCGGGTTCAAAACCGGGTCACAGCAAGTCGATGAGATATAGTGGATGAGCGGATCTGCTCGCGTCACCATCTTTCGAAAGAGATGTAAAACTGTGGGTTCCGTGTATCTACGATGTGAGCACGTTAAAAATCCCTACCCCACGACATACTGTGGGGGTTCGGCAAAATTTCCAGGTTAGGGGTCCCAGTGCCTATGTTAAAGAACGCTATAACCCCGATATACTTTTCGACGTTGTAACAAAATCCGACTTAGGAAATACTTCGTAAGAAAAGCGTGCTTCACGTAAAAACGCCGTGGAGGAGGTTTTTAATTCTTGGAAACATATTTTTGCTCTTCGGAGCATTTTTTATGCCAAATTTTCGCTAACTCTTCAAGGAGCGTTAATTTAGAAAGTGTAGTAAATGTCGCTGCACAGGGACGTAATGTCGCCCCGACCACCCAATTTTAGAAAGTATACTAAAATTGGACTTGAACTTCAAAATTTCCAAGATTAAAAACCCTTTTACGAATTCACGTTGTCAAGCACTGCAACTCTTACGAGGTATTGAATATGAGGACAAGTTAGTCCAACGACTATTCAAAGTATATCGGAAGTTATAGCGAAAATAGCCCTTAGCGACATGGGACCCCCATCATTTCCTAGCAGTCGGATTTGACGGGGAAATGATGTGTTTTGACGGGGTTTGCCCTAAACCGGTTCCTCAGTGATTCGGAGTCAAAAAAGTATCTATACCATGTACTCACACGTGCATGGGATCTGCCTTGCCTGAACATAAAAGTTGTTATTGCATAATACAAACGAAGTAGAGACGCTTCAAGCAATTTCAAGCTCCGAGGAGCGACCAAAATTTATGTGAATTAATAAATACGTTTATAAGACAGGCAAGCAAAAGCCCACCAAAATTTCAGTTAAATGAAACTTTTCTTGAATCTTTTTGTGCATCGTTAGCTTATCAAACTGCATATTGGATGGTAGTTGGTACCGTATGAATCGTCCCGTTCCTCACCATGTGTTGTACACGGGTCAGACCATTGTTTGTTAACATTTTCTCTTACTTTATATTGTCTTTTAGTTGTGTTTTCTAACAAAATTCCTTTTCAGGTTTAATTTTAAGAGAGTGTGATACAGACAGTGTTAGATTTATAGTGTTACGACGTCTTCCAATTGATACCATCAGAGCAGCAGTTATATATGATTTATTATATTATTCTCCGTTTGAAACAGTCGTGTTGAACCCTAAAAATTTTGTGAACGTTTTAGAATTAGGAAAAGGTTGAGGAAAAAGAAAATTAATTTTTTCTTTTTCCTATTTTTTTTAATTTTTCTAAGTTTTTTCGAGCAGAAAAATACGTCCTTCAGACTGCCATCAAAGCATGGATCGTTCACACCTACACAGACACTGATGAGCTTATCCCCTGGCGTCGGTGATTGGCCTTGGTAGCGGAAATAGGCGGACGTTAAATAAATGAGTAAAAAAAAAAAAAAAGAGTAAACGTGCGCACAAAAAAAAGGGACAGGTAGACAAACAGGCCGACAGACAGGAAATGTTCTTTTGCTCAAATTTAAAATCTCGACGTTTCTGACATTTTAAGCCTATTTCAACAAAAAAAAATTAAAAGTAAAAATAATGTTTACATATTTTAAATATTTTATTGAAAAAAGCCTGGGGTACAATAAAATTATAATAAAAAGCACCCCACGCTTTTTAAAATAAAATATTTAAAATATGTAAACATTATTTTTTACTTTTTAGTTCGGTTTGCTATTAAAACGCGTTGTCTAGTTTTTTAAAGTATTTTTTTAGTCACCCTCTTGCCATTCATCTTGCTTTTCGAAACCGCTGAGTATCCGCTAGTAGTACATAATTAATATTACACCATAATGTATGTACTAAAGTTGGAACTAGCGGTTAACAAGGGCAAATACGTTATATTATTAACTGCGGCGCCTCCGGCAAAATATCGACAATAGATTAGTCATTTATTTTATTTTATCCTGATGATCCTAGTGAGGACGTTAAGACAATGTTGTCAAACTATTGTTTTGTCATCGGTCCTTAATAAATGTGCAAAGTTTCAGTTTAATCCGACGTTTTGAAGTGGGTGAGAATCACGTTCAAATATTGAAAAGTTACATACATACAAACAAACAAACATACAGATGAAGCTAATATAAATCATGTAAAAAAGAATCACGTCAAAAAAGGTAGAGACACACAAAGAAATTGTACAATTATTTCCAAGAAAATCCAACAACTAGCTTGAGGCAGGCTACACGGGATCTGCATTTAAGTATATCAAAAATACGCACGTTTGAAAAAAAAATACTTCCCTTTAAACCAAATTAGGCACACATTAAAACAAGGTGATGATGAATGGAGAATGGAATTTTGTTTATTCTGTCAAGGAGAATATTTAAATAACGAAATTTTTTTAAGAAATATTCTTTTCCCAAATGAGGCGACATTTACTACTAATGGTATGGTTTCTACTCAGAACTCTAGGTACTGGGCAAGAGAGAACCCACACTGGATGATAAATTCAAAGAGTCAATATTCTCAAAGTTCAATAATCGTATAGTGGGTCAAGCGTTTTTTCAAAATACATTAAACAGTGAAAGGTTTCTTAAGTTCTTGAACACAGATTCTTGGGATTTTATGGAAGTACTAAATGAGAAAAGAAAACAGACAAGTTACTTTTCAACTAGATTGTGCTTCAATACATTATTCGGTGGTCGTTAATGAAAATTTTCAAAACAGATGGATAGGACGAAGTAGCCCTCTTATTCATTGGCCGCTGCGTTCGCCAGATCTAACACCTTTAGATATTTTTGGTGGGGAATTTTAAAAGAAAAAGTTTACCGCACGAGACCACAAAATGTTGACGAATTAAGAGAAAGAATTGAACGAGAGTGCAGGGTGATAACACCACAACAATTAATGAGGATTAGTCAAAATTTAAACGGCGTTATGAAAATACGTAAGGTGTGAGGAGGTTATATTGAAAACACAAACATTTGAAATACCTTAACATTTTTATGTTATTCCATCCGTTTGTTGGACGAATTCCGATTTTCTCCAATCATTTGTTTATGTTATTTATTCATTTTTAAATTAGTGTTGACTGTTGTTGTATTATTTGATGTTCATAAAAATTAACAACAAATCCGTTACCACCACCACCACACACCAATTTTCTCATTACAAAATTTCTGTCCTTTCATTTTTTTATCTTGTACATTTCCACTCTCCACAAATTTGTCGAGACGGTTTGGGAAGCTGCTAACTGCAAGGTACCGACTTTCTTTTAGGGTACCGTTGGTGATAAATTCTGTTAGCAATCAATTTCTTTCCAACTCATCCAAATCAAAAGTCTACAAATTCATGTCCAAATCCTTGGACGCATTTAACGCGTTCAATTTGGTTGCAAACAGGTTTATCCTTAGAAAATATCATAACAATCGAGCGAGAAAGGAACAATAACCCAAGTTATTTTGTCCTAAGTTATGACAGATCTTACCGTGCTCCCTGTATAAAACTACCACTCGAATTCATTTGAGGAATGTTAGGGAGTGTCAATTATAAAAGAGATATTAATTCGCGCTATAGCAGCAGTGGCCCGAGTTTACGATAAGCACTAAAGTATTGTGTTTACACCATTATTAAAATGATTCCCTAAAAATGAGTTGTACTGGAATCGTAAACATGAAATAAGGGCCATTATCGTAAAAATTTGTAAAGGCTTTGTTTTCTTAATTACTTTAGCTTTTATATACGTTTTCTTAGCTAATATAATAACTTTCTGTGGCCCCGAGTGATATTAATAATCCGGTTAAATTCTTACAGAGGGCTTAACCTTATACTACCCGAGGTACAAACAGATATACGAAAATTACTGGCGTATTAAAAGTTCCTGCTATGACAGTTAAAGCCTAATAATGTCTTTGTAAATACTAAATTGAATCAATGGCGCCGTCACACCCTAGGTCTTAGCAGCACGTATACCACCAGAGTTTTTTCCTCTGAGCATGGCACGAGAGGTTGGGAAAGTCTGAGTGTACTTCTCTCGGGGGTTTTTTAAATTTACATTTAGAAACGTTGAAAAGTTAAATTTTTTTCAACTGAAAATTTTTGTTGATAATAATTGATTTAATTTTAAATAAGTACCTCTGTATTACTTTGAAAAATATTAATGTTATTTGATAATTCACTTAGTACTCTACATTTATTTTGAACGTTTATCATAACAAAATTTTTTAAAAATTAAAAAATAATAAAAATAAATAACATTAAAAAAATACCAAATATTAACTCATTGAGAAATTTATTTTTTATTAAACAACTTGGTATTTTTTTCATAATTTTATGTATAATCAATTAAATATTAACATAAACAGTTATTTTTTATTTATTAAACTGGATAACCCGGAAAACTTAAAACGGTATTTTTTTACTCCACAACTTTCAGGCCTGATGAGCGTCATTACGGTGAGTACATTTGTTCAAGCACGTGAACGCTCGTCGCTCAAAGCCAATGAAAACGCAGCACATCAGGGTCCTAAGAAGCTGCAAATAAACGCTCTCTCTCTCACTATCTCTCTCTCTCTCTTTCTATCTCTCTCTCTCACATTCGTTCTTTCCTGTAGTCCTTCTCACTATAGTTCATGGAATGTTTTTTATCGCGTCTGGCAGTTTTTTAACACCATCGAAATGGTCTGGCTTTTTGCATTGTTATTTAAAAAATGTACTTAACACGCTATAAAAATTTCAGCGTGCATAGACATTTTTTTTTTCATATATTGAAAATACTCATTGGGGTAGTCTGGTTTCATGTTACCCCACTCAAATGGCCTGTGGTAAATATATTATGTTCATAATTGATTATAAATTATAATTTTTGTAATTTTATTATGAATCAATAATATTTTTTAACACATATTTTCTCGTAACTCTCACCTTACGCAGTACCTGGCCCACCTGCTAAAGCCAGCCAGATTAACCATTCCCTATACAACTATCGTAGACGGTGCCTTTATGCATTATGGCTAGTTGTATCGTGGATTTATCACTCAACGGTTGTATCAAATCCGTAGTCAAAACTTGTCACCAGCTCTTGGACTATAAGAAATATTTGGCATGTAGGTAGCGATTTCCTTTAGAAAATCACAACTAATCGAAACTGTCTACGTCTGAATATAAAAATTATTCATCTTAGTTAAAGCTATTCGTATTATTTACAGCTAAATATTCGATTATGATACCAGTCAATACTTTTAACTGTTTACACGTAAGTAATTTCGGCTGCAACAAATGTAGTTATAAGTAAAAAACTTACCAAACGCTCACATGATTCGCTTCGTTAACAGTTACCACAAATTACAATGGTTTTAATAGTTTTATTATACATTTTGTACCCGTAAAGCACTGAAAATTATTGTTTTAACACACAAGCATTATAATAAACACTCTTGACATAATGCAAAGCATCACAATACACCAAACGAATAATATAGCGTGTGCACCGTCAATTGTTTGTTTGTTGCCAAATGCAGCAGATCCTACTTGATTTCCAACGCCAATTTGATTTTGGTTGACAATCGTATGCTGAAATTAAACAATTTTGTGTTTTAAAATTTCAACCTTACATATAAATGATGTAGGTATTTTAAAAATAAATATTTACAGATATTATAATAATCCAATTCAATTTATTTCGTCAAGAATATACTAATTTTATTTTATTTTACTTACAATTATATGTTAATCTCAAAGTTCTCACGTATAACACATAATATAAGGTAAATCAATAGACATTAAAATAGTTTTAATAAATAACTGCAACAAAGTTAACAAAATAAAGGAAATAAATTATAATGGATGACTATTACAATATATACCAACTATCTATGTCTGTATGTTGAAAAATCTTGACTACTTTCAGATGAAGTAGATAGATGAAATTTGACATAGCAATAGGCTTTAGGCCTATCAAAGGGAAAAAATTGTAAAAAGCCAACCCTAACACACCGCAGGGGTGAAATATTTTCCTAGAAATAAAACCAACTTGCTAATAACCCAGAATTCAAATTTGGCGGACACATGTAAAAACTCATTCAAAATAAAGGGAATAGTCCAGGTTCCTTAATAATTTGATTTGGGAGTGAGATATAGGGTCGAAAAATATTTCTCTTCATGCAAACCGATTGAACCTAAAAAAATGCATCTGTCCTTTACTCTGTTATCTGTCTATTTTGCTAAAAGCTAGCACGTGTGTTCAGGGCGGCTACAGCTTAAGGTGAAATCGCAAAATCACCCCTAACTGAAATGTAGAGGGAGTGAACTAAAAATGTGGAAATACTTTTTTTTATTTTATACTCTAGAACGACTAAAACAATTTTAAATTATAAATTATCCCTAAAAAGTGGTGAATAATGTCCTATAACTTCCGACATACTACATCTTGAATCGGAAAACGCAAAAAAATAAAATCTGATTGCATTAAGCCCCCAGCAGGCAGATCGCCAGCCGCAGTTTCGAGCTTGCTAGCTCTCATCAGTACGACATAGGCAAATGCACAACATCACTTCACTGGCCTTCTATAGTCATCAAATTACAGACACGTGGTGTCCGTAACTTGCGAATAGCTCCATCTGGTGATTTATTGCAATCAAATTGGGGATAAACTCGAACTATAATTAACAAAGTATATAAGCCAACAAAGTGGATAAATTATTACAAAAATAATAAAAGTGTAGTAAAGTAAAAATATACCTACTACGACAGTCCAGAGTATAAACTTCCGACATACTATGTCGGACATTGTTAATTTGGAATTTCTTCTAGGCTAACTGCATCATCAATTTGGTTTCATAATTTTGAACGGTTTGTGATATACAAATTTGTTCATAAACTTCTACAGCTGCAATTTTTTTCAAAAAAATTAGCATGTATCAAAACCTGTAACAGATAAGTTAACATAACTTGGATTTTCTAAACTTGGAATTGGAAGACCAATCGAACCATGTAAAACAAATTGTAGGTTTTCATTTAAAATAAGAAAGTTGGTACCAACTTTTGGCACACCCTGTATAGCTGAAGGACTGGAAATATTTTAGGTAGAATGTGCATGATCAATTATGTCTGCATACCAAGTTTCAAGTTTATGATCCAACTGCAAGTTGAGAAACTTCTAACGAACGGCCTACGTGAATCACCCTGTATGCAGAGAGAGAGACCATGAGGGGTAAATTTTAAAGAATCGGATAACTTCTTCACCACTGCTTACGCGATCAATGGGCAGATCCGGATTAAAAAATGGAGCAATAAAATATAATGCCTCGTTTGAAAATTGCCACTCCGCTAAACAAACTTAATAATTTTAAATTTGAAATTGGTCAATTGAACCCTAGCTGTCCCATCAGGAATGTATAAATTTGGCGTTCTGTTACACTTGTAAAAATAAATAGAGATTATTCCGCGGTCTAATATTGTGGGGTTGTAGGTTATACAACTGTCATATATAGAGAAACAGATGGGGTAAGGGCTGAGTATATGCTATATTTCTCTGGCCCTCGCATGCTCAACAGCTCCCCCGCCCGCTTATGCTAATTTGTGAAGTGAATGCGATGTTCTATGAATCACAGGTATTAATATTATAGGTGCACCTGTTCTAAATTATATAACCTGGCTTGGATGCACTTACACTGTTTTATAGCTTAAGCCAATTGTCATTTCAACCCCACATGGCGCTTATCTCACTTTTATCGCATTTTTTGTCGAATTATCGGAAAAAGATTGCATGCCTAAAAGCAGTGTCAATGGGTCGTAATTAAATTCAAATACGTAATAAAATTATTCAGATAAGATTCATAAATGGACTTTATTGTCCCTTCTATCTCTGTTCGTTTCCCATAGTGTAATGGCAATATGATAAATTATACACTAATTTCTTTCTCCTAAAGCAGTTGTGTCAGCACTGTCAGTCGACAAGTTAACACTGACTTACGTTATTTAAACATTTAAAACTTGGCATGTAATTTTTACATATAATATAATAACAAACACCACAGAAATTAGACAAGCCCCAGTTCCAGAAGCCAGAGGTTTGTGCGGAAGGGGGTTACACATTGAAAAAACGTGGACATACAACCATTTCCTCCGACAGTGTCCGAGCCGGGATTCGAACCCGGTGGCGCGATACCCGTGTGATTAATCGCAATTGCCACCTGGCGCCTTAACCTACGCGGTTATCGGCCACATTTATTTAAAATAAATTGAATTGATATTTGTCGTTGCTTAACCAGTATCTTGAGATGACTGTTGCTTAGCTCCAGGGACACGAATTTAAAAAAAAAACTTTTTACGACCAATAGAAGCTGAGATAAAGTTTTTTTTTAATCGCTGTGGCGTTGTTTATTAATATTAAGAAATGATTTTAGTTGAAATGTACAGGGGAATTTTCAAAGAATCCTCTACAAAAATTTTCGACTCGATTATTTAAAAATTGTTGATGTGGCAATTGTTTAAAGTAGCCGTTGCTCCGATATTCAGTGTGGGAGCGATGTTGTGGGAAGTTAGCCACGCGCGGTCGACAACAAGTCTCAAGTGATGCTTCACATTCGTTTCACCGGAAAACTTGAAACAATTGCCACATCAATAATTTTTAAATAATCGTGTCGAAAATTTTTGCATAGGATTCGCTGAATATTTCTCTGTAGATTCCAGCTAAAATCATTCCTTAATATTGGTAAACAAAGCCACAACGATTAAAAAAAATCTATTTCAGCTTCTATTGATCGTAAATTCTTATTTTTTGAATTCGTGAAAAAATTTCAGCTATCAGATGTTTTTATCAGCATTTTGATACCATGCATCGCCGAAGAGATGTTCTATTTGTTTGTAACGAAAAAATGAATGCTAATTTTTTATAATTGTTTTCAACAATTTAAAACCAATTCTTCATTTTGTTCTTTTCTGATATTGATAGTATAAATCAGGAACTTTAATTTGTACACCCGCAGATTGCTGTAGAACCGCCAGATTGCTGAGAATTAAGTGTTAAAAAAAGTCAAAAGTTATTAACAAATTGATTGTGCAAAAACTATTCCACCATATGGCTTCCGATTTCGCATGCCTTTTCTGTGCTATAAGAGCCTTCTTTTCCTGTGGTAAGAAGTATATGAAACAGGTTTTTCTATTGTTTATTAACAATTGAAGAAACAGACATTTTAGCATGTTTTTTGCAATAACTTATAAACAAACTAAACGATTTTGATAAAATAGGTCTCCTCTTGTAGGTTTCTTCAAGGCGGAGAATCAATAGTTTTTTCTAAAACTCGGAAAAACTATTTTGTCGCACCTTAATTGTTTAATAAAAAAAATTTCTACGCAAAAAAATTGAAGCCTAAGAAACCCTACATTCGTACCATCATTCTGAACATCCTGGATTCGGTTTATGCCTAGAAACATTTTTTGTCAAAATCACCTATCCTGGATTCTAGAAATGTCACTCAACTCAAAAATAGACAGTAAAAATAGGAAAATCAATTTTGTAAGGAAAAAAATGTTCTTTTCTCGAAACTCAAAAAATACTTCACTTGAATTAAGGATAATTAAAATCTATACCAAACAGTTAGGTATAACAAATTTTATGTACTGGGTAAGATAAAAAGAATATTCAAAGAAGGTAAATGTATCATCGCAAAAGTTCCCGTACCTACTGAGGTCTAAAAAATAACAAACAAGGGCCTAAGGAGTGTTAAGTAACAGCCCCTGTAAAGTCTATAAAATCTAATTCTGATTTTGTCTAGAGATTGTGATAAAAAAATTGTTGGCTCGTTAAAAATAGCAACTCTTGTCATCAAACTACCCTGTACATTTCTTACAGTTACAAGAACTTCACGGTTTAAGTGGTTACGTCAATAAACTGTGACGTAAAACATAAGTGGGGAAGACAACTTGAAGAGTTTTTTACGATTATTACATGCGTAACATCTTTGATTTGATATTGAAGTATGTTTTAGTGAACGAATTAATAGCGGAATATGGTGAAAATGTCTGCTTAACTCCCATCTAGATGCAAACGGTTTCGTTCCTGGTGCGTTATATTTCATCGTTATGCCTCATAGAATTTCATTAGGTCATCATTGGCAAAGCAAAATCAGTCAAGGGGAAAGAGGAACACTATGAAACTTTATTAACGTTGTCGTTTGCTCGTTGTTATGTACAACACAAAACTGACGTTCTGGTGATAACACGGATTATGTATTTTCTTAGCTATATTTAATTTACATTCTCTTCACATAGGATGATTTCATATTCCTTTTATTACCATGCACTTTGGTATAATTACTTGTAGTTTTTACGACCTATATCTAATAAAATATGTAGTTGCCATTTTCTCAGCACGCCCATTAAACGTCAAGGATAGCCCCACATTTTATTTTACTCAATATACGCACTTGCAAATAATACTTAGAAAATACACCTGTTTTTAAAATGAGTTTAACCGATAAAATTTCACTTTTAAAAGGCAAAAAAAGGAAAAAAAACCGCTGCCCAAGGAATCACTACTTCCACATCTAGATTTTGTATCCAAGTCTTATACACACTTAATCCCAATGTAATATTTTAATAATAGGGTGGGGGTGGCAATGGGGGTGGTAGAAGGGGTGGCTAATGACAAAATTAATTTGAAAGGCCCTTGGATCTCGTACACACACTAAATCCCAATTTAATTTTTTACTCCCTTTAATAATAGGGCAGGGGTAGTAATGGGGGTGGGGTGGTAGAGGGGGTTGCTAGTGCCAAAAATTTTTTAGAGCCCCTTGGTTCTCATATACACACTAAATCCTAATTTAATTTTTAACCCTCTTTAATAGTAGGGTGGGGGAGTGTTAGAGGTGGTAGGTAACGCCAAAAAAATTTTTTGAGAGCTTTCGTTCCTGTATACACAATAAATAACATTCCAATTTTTTTTACTCCCATTCACAATAATGTGGGGGTGGTATTGGGGGTGGTATTGGGGGTGATAGTGGGGGGCGGTTGATGCCAAAACAATTTTAAGACCTTGATTTTTCGTACATGCCCTAAATTGCAATTTTATGGACTCGCAGTCGATTTCATATTTTCTAATTTTTAGAATGCCCTGCATAATTTATCTTAAGTTTAACAACTGTTTATGACTTTCTAAGACAAACAAAACTATTTATGAAGGATGACTTTCTCCCGGCAAATCCAAAAAACAAAATTTACAAGAGTGCGGCACCTCATCCGAAGACACACTGTATATATTTATTAGCCTTTGTACCTTTTTCTAACTAACAACTAACTTCAACAGTATGTCAAATATTAGATTCCTCCGATGGTTTTTTGTTGAAATTTTTGTCTTTCGGTCGTTCCCTGTACATATTTTTTCTTAAGAATTACCACCTTTTATGCCTTTTCTACAGTGTCACATGCGTGCCAAATATCATATGCTTCCGACACGTTAATACTTTTTTGACCTTGTACATTTTTTCCTTAAAAATTACAAGTTCTTATATCTTTTCAATAGCTCTAATTGCATACCAAATCTTGTTTCATGTTTTTTTCTAAAATTGAGAATGGGCTCATTTTTTATTTATGAATTTATTTGTATTAACTTTTTTTTGTTTCCATGTTATCTCTTCAGTGTAACCACCCTGTATATTTTTTCATGAAAGTTCATCAAGTTTTATTTTGTTGGTAGTAGTTTCAACTACACATCAAATATCAGTTTCTCCAATGTCTTTTTGCTAACAACTTTGTCTTTCTGATGCTCTTTGTATATTTTTTTCTTAATATTTATCCATTCTTATACCTTTTCAATAATTTCATTAGAATGCCAAATATCAGATTCCTCCGACATCTTGTTAATATTTGTATCTTTCTGACACTCCTTGTATATTTTTTTCTTAAGAATTTTATACCTTTTCCATAGTGTTACATAAGTGAAAAATATCATATTCTTCCGATACTTTTCTTCTTAAGAATTATAAGGTCTTATAACTTTATAATAGCTTCAACTGCACCCCAAATTTTGAATTAATTCAAAAAGTTCTTACTAAAATTATGTTTTCGGATGTCCACTAGCACATTTTTTGGGTAAAAGTACAACTTTCATTTCGTGGTAATAACAACTGAACACCAAGTACATTTTCAATAGAAAATTCCCACGGTCCCTTAAATATTTTTACCACAATGCCTACTCATCAACTCACATTATAAAATAGTTCAATTGCGTGGTAGATACGGGTAAATAGTCTCTACCCAGGTATTGCATTAGTTCATTTGGTTGATAGGGATGCGTAAATAAAATCTGTACCCAGGGTATCATGAGATAGATAAAATTTGTAGGTGAAATTTCGTTGAAAACGGAAACATGCAATTTTAAAACGGTCAGATCTTCGTTCGTACGAACGCTGGCAGGTCGTACTAGGTCAGTGTCGAAAGGGGAAAGTTGGTAGGTGGTGTGCAATGTGAAATCCTGGATAAAAATAAAAAATTGGTTCGGCAAGAGAATACAGAAAAAGGCATTTTTTGACGTTTCGCGAAATCCTAACCCTACTTTAATATAAGACATTGACTTAGTTCAAATGTGCTTTTAGAGGGCGAAATATTAAACATAATATTTTTAGTCGCAAACTCCTCTATAAATCCTTATTTTACTATAAGGAAAATAACCAGACTGCAACCAAAGTTACAAGTCTGGCGCGTTAAGTGTAATAATTGCATATTACCATCAGAACGCTAAAGCTTCGATTGCAACAAACACCAGCCGAAAGACTGATCCTACTTAAAGGAGCTCTCTTGCCGTGCAAGGTAGGCATGCACTGACGAGAGCCAACAGCTCGAAACTGCAGTCTGCAAGTGGTGTGTGACGACTGGCAAGAGAGCTCCTTTAAGTAGGATCAGTCTTTCGGCTGGTGTTTGTTGCAATCGAAGCTTTAGCGTTCTGATGGTAATATGCAATTATTACACTTAACGCGCCAGACTTGTAACTTTGGTTGCAGTCTGGTTATTTTCCTTATAGTAAAATAAGGATTTATAGAGGAGTTTGCGACTAAAAATATTATGTTTAAGACATTGACTTGTTTGGAGTTTCACCGCAGAATATAAATAGTAATATTTGGTTTTCAAACATGTAATTTTCAAACCTTTATTGTGATAAACGGTATTAACTTCTAGCAATCATAGTTAGGGTGGGCAGTTTTTTTAAGAGGTTTTCCTTATTTTGCAATTATACTCCGTATTTAAGCTTTTCGTAATAATTGAAAAACTTTGCTAAATGACATTTTCATTAAAAATGTAAATAGAGGTTGTTTGCTTATAGTCGATTTCATATTTTTTAATTTTTAGAATACCCTGTATAATTTATTTTAAGTTTGATAACTATTTACGACTTCCTAAGACAAGCAAAACTTTTTATAAAGGATGACTTTCTCTCGGCAAATCAAAAAAAAGACAAGAGTGCGGCACCCCATCCGGAGACACACTGTATAATATACATATTTATTAATATTGTACCTTTGTACCTTTTCAATAACTTCAACAGTATGTCAAATATCAGATTCCTCCGACGTTTTTTGTTGATATTATTGTCTTTTAGCCGTTCCCTGTATATATTTCTTCTTAAGAATTACCATCTTGTATACCTTTCCTATAGTGTTACATGCGTGCCAAATATCATATCCCTTCGACACGTTAATATGTTTTTTGAACTCCTTGTACATTTTTTCCTTAAGAATTTTAAATTCTTATATATTTTCCATAGAATTAAATGTTGTTTTATATTTTTTTCTAAAATTGAGAATGGATTCACTTTTTATTTATGAATTTATTTTTAATATCTTTTTTTGTTTCCTATTATCTCTTCAGTGTAACCACCCAGTATATTTTTTCAGAAAGTTCATCAAGTTAGTTTTATTTTGCTGGTAGTAGTTTTAACTACATATCAACTACCAGTTCTCTTCTATGTCTTTTTGCTAACAATTTTGTCTTTCTGATGCTCTTTGTATATTTTTTTCTTAATATTTATCAGTTCTTACACCTTATCAATAATTTCAACAGAATGCCAAACATTAGGTTCCTCCAACAGCTTGTTAATATTTTTGTTTTTCTGACACTCTCTGTATATTTTTTTTTTAAGAATTTTATACCTCTTCCATAGTGTTGCATAAGTGAAAAATTACATATTCCTCCAGCACATCTTATTAGCTGTCTTATCTTGTCGTCCTAACAGTTCCTGTACGCTTTTTTCCTTAAGAATTACAAGGTTTTATACCTTTACAATAACTTCAACTGCACACCAAATCTTGAATTAATTCAAAAAGTTCTTACTAAAATTATTCTTTCGGATGTCCACTAGCACATTTTTTGGTTAAAAGTACAACTTTTATTTCGCG
This sequence comes from Leptura quadrifasciata, assembly GCA_963675555.1. Lineage (NCBI taxonomy): Eukaryota > Metazoa > Arthropoda > Insecta > Coleoptera > Cerambycidae > Leptura > Leptura quadrifasciata. Next base: position 1,029,086 of record OY776682.1, on the reverse strand, counting down.
GTAATAACAACTGAACGCCAAGTACATTTTCAATAGAAAATTCCCACGGTCCCTTAAATATTTTTACCACAATCCTACTCCACAGCTCACATTATAAAATAGTTCAATTGCCTGGTAGATACGTGTAACTAGCCTCTACCCAGGTATTACATTAGTTCATTTGGTTGGTAGGGATGTGTAAATAAAATCTCTACCCAGGGTATCAAATGAGACTGATAAAATTTGTAGGTGAAATTTCGGCGAAAACGCAAACATACAATTTTAAAATGATCAGATCTTCGTTCATACGAAAGCTGGAAGGTCGTACGAGGTCAGTATCGAAAGGCGAAAGTTGGTAGGTGCTATATTGTCTGAAAGTTAAAAGTAGGTGCTGTGCATCATGAAATCCTCTGTAGAATTAGAAAATGGGCTCGGCTGGAGAATACAGAAGAGGGAATATTTTGACGTTTCGCGAAATCCTAACCTTAATTTAATATAAGACATTGGCTTGTTTGGCGTTTTACGCAGGATGATTTGATTTCCAAATAAGTAATTTTCAAACCTTTATTGTGAAAAACGGTGTTAACTTCAAGCAATTATAGTTGTGGGTGGGCAGTTATGTGCTTTGGGTTCTAGTAAAATGAAAAATCTACAACTGTAAAAACGTCACTCGTGTGTCACGTCACACACGGTAAATTTCATAATTTTATTTCTAAGAGGCGCTGTTAAAGAGCCATCACCTTGCATCTACCTACTACCTAGACCTTTCCAGAGGAGAATAGTTTGCCATTTTTTTGTTACATAAAATAATACTTATTTGCCGTTCTAATGCTATAATTAATATGTTTCTTGGCGTCTACTGTTCCAATAAATCGCACGTATTACAAACATTAGAATGATTAAAGCCATATATAGATCTAGATATCCATTATTTTAGTGATCACAAGGACAGGAAAATAAATCCACATCAATTATGATGTACGCATAACAATGCGTCTTTATAACAAAATAATAGATTTGTTTCATTGTAAAACAAAATATTGCAGTATTATACAGGGTGTTTCTGAATAAAGTTAGTGGCCACAGTAAAGTAGTAATGAAAACATACATAGAAAAATAAATAATTTTAAAAAACTAAAAACACGCTCTATTACAACGCACCAAAAAGCACAATATAGTTTTTAACGTATAAGTATTTAAATGTTAGTTACTGAGGGCCGTGGCGATCCAACTCGATCCCCGGGGAATTCCATCCTCTCGTCAGTTCTGATTTTTTCATAAAGTTGTATTATAATTATTACTTTGGTTTTCTTCAGTTATTCCAAAACTAGTTAGAATTATACACGGTAGGTATATAAACCATAACAAAAATGCATTGTGATAACTCAAACGTTATCAACGTTTATCCATGCCGACTTCTATATGTCAGCATTTATAAAATTTCCCAAATGTATAACAATTTATTCTCAATTTAACGCGGTTATTTAAATGATGAAATTTTAATTAAATTAATTATATTATATCCCTGATTAATTACTTCAGATCGTTTTAAACTAATTGCAATTTTCCAAACTATATACGTACTGTTACTGTTTTGTGGATGACATGCCATTAATTTTAAATGGAACATATTACAGAATGTATATGAATATGAAGACGATAAATATGGCATCAATTATTCTGCCACTGATCTACAAGAACACCAAATAAAAATTAGCAAATGTTTTACTTTCACCTTTAGATGTGACATTTTTGTAGGAATTATAAAATAGTCCATAGATTTTTTTACCAAACGGTGAAAATTTAATAAAAACATGAATAATATAAAACAGAATGTGTTATGTAACTGTGAATGAATATACATAAACAAAAAACTGTCGTGTATAACATATTATAATACTTTTGAAGTTGTCATATCAAAAAAAAATATATATTTTTCCAAAACACCAAGCACTCCATTTACATTTTATAAATTAAAAACAATACTTTTTATATAACAAATTTGTGTTAATTTTGTATATATTTTTTCCAAACTCATCAAAAACAATCAAAAGCCAACTTTTGCCCGATTCTTTTAGCGCAATATTTCCATTTCTTAATTTTTTGAAAATATTTTAGGTGATAAATCCCAGAGAGACAGGAAGAAATAATTATTTACCACACACAAATATTGGAAGATAATAATCTATAGGAATATTAATTAGTTTAATGTAAATTAAGTCAGCTATTTTATTACTACTACCGTGTATATCAGTACAGCCATAAAAATGGTTTTGGAAATCTTTTGGACAAAGTGAATTGTACGGACAACGAGGGTATGCAACCAATTATTTCCACAGCACTCGTAGAGTAGTCAACCTATCGTACAACAGAGGTCGCTAGCATCTGTTCCCCCTTAGTTTGAAATCGATACGAACACATGGTTATAATAACCATATTTTAATATACCCAATTAATACCTGTGAAGCTATGATTTGGTGCTGCAATTGTTAATAACTTACTTCTTACGTTATTTATTTCAATAAAATTACGACATTACTTGTTAATTGTTGTTTGGTTTATTAAAACTGAGGTGGACGAAGTGTTGTTTTATTCACATTCATTTAAAATTGGATGATTCAATTGGGCAAATATTTTTCGGTACAAAATATATGTAACAAAAGACTAAAATTGTTCATACAATCAATACTGTTTCATAGAAGTTTTAACAATCAATACTTACGCACTATCTATCGCCGTCTAATGGCCATCTAACAAAACATAATTTTGATGATATTTGTGGTATATATAACCTCTAAATTATATTCCTTTATTATATATGGCGTATAAGTTAAAAGTGTATAGTTTATTTTCACTCAATTCACGCACAATATTAATATAAATACAGCAAGAATACTTTCTTTTGACAAGGCTCAGAATCTGCACAAGCCAAATTCTGCTTGTAAACAAAACCAATTTTCTGTTGTCCAGTTTTCTGCTGTTTATGGCCCCATCTACAATCAATAAGCGCTAACATTTGCGACTGGAATAATAGAATTCTTAATTTATATAGAAGTAGATAAAAAGGTAAATATTACAGAACCTGTACGTTATAATATCAAATTCTTAATATTGTCTGAAGGGTAGAATTTCGACAAACAAAAAGGCAGATAACGATAACTTTAATTGAAAGAGAAACAGTAATCTAATACGCCGGCCAGGAGAATGGCTAGAGAATTAAAATACACACATGCTGTAAAACATTCTTTTGTATGTGCACGATGGTGAATGTCCTGGCTGATGGTCATTCGTTAATGTTCAACCCAGGATTGATTCAGTTTACGGACTGACAAATCGGTAGAAATACAACAATATAGAACGGGTGATTCGTGAACAATATCTAAAATATTAGCAAGGTGAAGTCAGAGGTTGGAACGCCCAAAACTGTAAATTTTTATAAATATGTTTTTTTTATATACATTTATTTAACGTCGGCCTATTTCCGCTACTGAGGCCTAACACCGACGCCTGCCCTGTAGACGAGCTATCCCCAACCAGGAATTTTTGCCGAACCTCTGCCCTTAAGAAGAGTAGGGATCTTTTACTTGACTAACATTTAATAGGCAAGGGACCGACGGCTTTACATCCCCTCCGTAGGATGGTTTATCCCCTATACAATCCTCGCCTAAGGTTATATAGCTTCCGCGCATACACTGATATACAAGCCGCTGGAAGATGTGTGAGGCGAGAACGCGGTTTCCGTTGGAATGGTCACCCATCCAAGTACTAACTGCGCCTGTCGTTGCTTTACATCGCATACCGAAGTATGTACATAGTAAAGACGCACCTACGCTCGCCCCCCTTATAAATATGTCTTCAAGTTGCTTTTATTATTAGTTATGATTGAAGGATTAACAGTTATATTTAAAATAAATAAAGTCTAAACCCCCATAAAATAAAATATTTAAGCCCATTATATTTGTGAATTGAGAGGGTATCGGCTTCACCGCTTCACGATGTACGTTTAATTATTTAATAGTTTTCTCACACTTTCATCCATAAATATACAATTATATACTATTATGGCATGAATATAACAAATTATATTCACACCTGTACTATGGTATTTGTTTATAGTCGGAAAGATCTTTAAGATTTTCAAAATATCATTTGATCTATCTCCATAGATTATCATACTGCCATATTTCAGACACGTACGAACACTGAGATAGCTATTAGGGCCGCTAGTCACTAGATAGCGCTTGTAGTCCGAAACAGTTATAGGGGAAAATTCAGATTAAGAACTCTTTCTTAAGGCCGGTTTATCAATGCATGGTTAACTCGTAACTAAAGGATAAATGTCAAAATCCTTGAAATACCCATTGTTTCATTTGACATTTATCTTATATTTAAGTGTTAACTCTGTATTAATAAACCGGCCCTTAGTATGAGGACGAAAATCACGGAGTGAGCGACATCTATATTTTGACAGTATAACCTTATGAATAGTGAAGAACAAATCAATTTACTATTGAGGTTAAATGGAGCCTAATTTTATAGACGTGATAGTTAAATAACTTCTATGATTTTTCAAGTAAAAAGTGCATAAAAGTATTATTTTGTCTAAATATTGTTACAAGTAAAATGATAAAAACGGTTAACAAAATTATTTTTGTGAAATCGAGAACGTTTCGTTATGTTTCGCCGTGTTCCAGCTGAGCTACTATAAATCCTCCCTGCAGATCCAAAATTACGTTAAGATGGAAATATATATTGAAAATTTGAAAGTCAGATTGTCAATTCAAAAATTAGCAGCGCGATCTAATGATGGGTGATTTTCGCCTATTACCGATCCGTCTAATATGTTCACTAGACCCAAATATATATGTATTTGGGACTTTAATCAAATCAGTTTCATTAAATATACATTCACTTCGAGGCTTCTGTTGGATATAAGATTTTTAAATACGAGCCAAACAGAAAAGGAATAAAATCCGATAATTTTCTAAATATGCGAGGCAGGTCATGAGAAAAATATTTTTAATGAATATAATCGAAGTGGTAGGGCTCCGAGATGAAGAATGGGAAAACAGATGAAGCATCAAGATGAAGGGTGCTAAATCAATTTATTTATTTAATTATTTAATGACTTTATTATATTTATTTTTATAACAATACCCCTATGTGAAAAGATCAATGTTTAAACCGTTAGAACTTGAAAAATATCAATTTTCATTAAAAAATTGGATACCATGCAGTCAGTACAAAGCCCCATTAAATGCGTACGAAATTAGACGAGTTAGATGGGTTTTATATTTTATACATGGCGCATTCGCCATTTTTTAGAACACTCCAAAACTATTTATTAATTGTCTAGTTAAAAACACTCATTAATTTAGCATTTAACTATATGAAATCCTTCACTAATTTAATAATAAAAAATTGAGTGTAGAGGCAAACTGGCCACTCGGGTTCATATCACCTATTTTCGAAGTCAGGTTGGTTCTTTTTTATACCGGGTGACCCAGAAAGTTACTCTCCCCCCCTCCCCCACTTTTTTCTACAATTTTAAAAATAAAATTCTGAAATTTGGGAAATCAAATATAGGTATCAATGGCCACATTTTCATCATTTGGTGGTAAAAATCACTTCCGGTATGGCCGGAAATTGCCACAACTTTCTTATTTTAAATAGCATCCTATATATTCAAGTCACTTTTCTCATAAAGCTGTAATTTTTCCTTCCAACGCTTTTTCAGACTTAAAATCGGATAAAAAAATAACCTTGAAAATGGCATTTATTTGCTATTTCTAGTTGGCTTTGAAATTCAGGAACAAATTCAAAAAGTGTCGAAGTAGATTTTGAATCTGAATAAAAGGGTATTTTTCAATAAATTAAATTTAAAATTGGCCTATTTTGTTCATTTGCTTGGATTTAGAAATGTTTTTCCCATTTCACCATTTTATGGATATTCAATTTGTCATACCTCCAATTTTTCAAATAGTACCCTGTATGTTTTATTTTTTATCAGATAGAGTGGTAAATTTGCCATTTCCAATTTAAATTACTGCTTTATGAGAAAAGTGACTTAAATATACAGGGTGCTATTTAAAATAGAAAGTTGTGGCAATTTCCGGCCATACCGGAAGTGATATTTTTACCACCGAATTGTGAAAATGTGGCCATTGATACCTATACTAGATTTCCCAAATTTCAGAATTTTATTTTTAAAACTGTAGAAAAAATGGGGGAGCAGGTACTTTCTGAGTCACCCGGTATACTAGTGAAATGATTCGGCAGATTTATTTATCACCAAAAAATAAAATCAGTCCTCCTATAACAGCAAAGACACGAAATATGTATTCGTTCATTTATTTATTTTGAATTCCATACACTATCATTCGAGTAAAAACTAATCAGAAATCAACATTGTCGAAAAATTGTTGATAGGGAGACCATAAAAATGACAGAAAGTATTCAGAGACGCTCCTGGCTGATAATGAACGTATACAATACAAACATAGATGTAACAAGGAAACAATGAGGTATGGGGAACATTATTTTAACAATTAATCAATGTTAAAGTGGACAAGATTTATTTTATTGATTGTATTGCGGGTATACATTTATAATTTATAACTGCTCAACAGTAAACGGTGCATTTGAACTATTAATTATTCTCCCAGATATAATTAAACCACAATGTAATTCACATCTTCAAAACTTCAGGACTAGACATGATAATGCAATTTATGTCTATATTTTATTACTTCCTTTTTAACTAGTTATTTAGCTGAAGTAAAACGACCAAGTAAGTTGTGATGGCAGCAACAAACTAAAACCGAACTCATCTGTAATCGTAAATTAATTAATAACTATCTGCTACATACTGAAGTGAATATTGATCTGTCGATGTTGAATAATCCGCATATATTAAATTTGATTTTACATTTGGAAAGCTGAATCGCAAATACGTTTAACTAAAACAATCAAAATAATATCGTGATAGAGCAGGACGCAATCGCTTACCGCATCGTTAATTGTGCCAAAATCATTTGTCAACAAATTGTATACAATGTATGTAGTTTTTTCACTCTAAAACATACGCAGAATAAAAAAATAAAAATATATTCTCATGTTTTGGGTGACTTACTTCTCTTACGCAATGTTGGCATGATTCAATGATCATGAGCAGTTTTCCAGCATGGGCTATCAGCCATACCAATTGTAACCATACAAAATAAGAATTCCCATGTCTCTCAATTTCAGTTAACAAAAAGAATGACGACGAGGTTAAGTGTAGCAAAAAACTCAACATTAGCACCTGCAAGAGAAATCGGTAAAATAATGCGACGAACTGCAAATTCTAAACCATACTTACAACAACACCAAATGCAGTTGTATTATTAATTATATCAACAGTCTCATAGAGCTTCTTTTGGGAATTTGCTAATTCAAAAATACGAAGAACTGGAATTACAATCAAAGAAACATCTATATAATCTTATGCACTATACTTTGCAACCAACTGACATGAGAGTTTTATAATATTTTATTTCTATATCTATAATCTGAAAATGACAAAATGAACAGAAGTCTGTCTAATCTTCTTGATCTCTAGAGGGCATTCCATATCAAAACTATCAGTACTACCGTGCAATCTCTTAGTCATGTTTTTTCCAGTTAAATATTATAAACTCCCCACGTCTGCTTATTTATTTAGTATTATTATGTGTATACCTTTGGAGAAGTGTATTTCATGAGAGCTAACACTCAGCCTCACAGATGTATTTACTGATAGTAAAAGTTGATTTAGGCAGGATATTTTGATTTTAACGAAATATACCAAGTGGCAGAAGAATAATATTTGAGCTAGTACTACATATTTTAAAACGTAATAAGGAACATACTCTAAAAGGAATGCCTTGTAATTATCTATGCTTTCTAGTTGAGTGTGCCAGATAATGATATCGAAGAGATAGACTGCAGAATATATTCCCAGTACAAAAGATGTGAAATAAATTGACTTTTTTCTGTAGTCTAACGCCTGTTTAACAGAAAATGTTTTCTCGATCTGAAATTAATTACATTTTTGGGCATACTCTATTAAACAATATACGTGTTAGATACCTACCTCGGCAAAATAGTGAAAAATTTTCCAAAGAGACTTTATCTTACAAGGAATAGCAAGTACGCAAAAAATTAATACAGTCGTTGCACTGATCTCTTCAATAGTCGTTACATATATTGCCTTCTGGTCGGTTTTGTCCGTGGTTCTCTTACCTTCGTCAGAATCATTTAGAAGATTTAAAACGGTTGTGAGAGCTAGAATTTTTTTTAACTTAATTGCAAGTTATTTTCTAGTCATTTTTCATTTTAATGTAACAATTACCTAAGGCTGAAATTAAAATATAACCATAAATACCATACAAAACTGACCACTGTAATTTATAGAATAATCCACAGTCTTTATAGTAAATAGGGCATAATCCACATATTCTGGATAGCACCAAAATAGGTTGCATTAACAAAAAATTTTCTTTAGAAATCTTAATTTCCTTTGGTAAAAGCATGTTGAAATTATGTACAGGTATTGACAATTACAAATTCCATACTATTTTGATTTATTACTGCTTTTACAGGAAGTCGATTTTGATAAAAATGTAAACAAATTATAAATTTCTATATATAAATATAAATACAATTTATTTTCGATGTAAAATGACTGTTCAATATTTGTATTAGTCATTGACGTACTAGAAGGGTGCAATTCGTGTAACATTTCAATAAGAATTATGTTACATATTCGTTCAATTCTTTATGTAGTTGACGTCTAAGTACATATTTTTATTTTATTATTCATGGTACCTATTTTGTTTCAGAAATCGAATATATTAAAAATTACAAATAGCAAAAAAAAAATATATATATATATATATATATATATATATATATACAGCGCGTCCCATTTTGTTTAGAACCGAAAACTTTACTTAATGTCAGATTTAGATATATATTTTTTATAATATAGATTTTTAAAAAGGTCGTCTTTGTGTTTATAAAGTTTTACAAAACATAATAGCATGGCCTCCTATGATTTTTTTTTTTTTTTCGGGTCAGAAAACTGTGAAATTTTATTAACGATTTTTTTATTTCAAATCTGAGTGCACCACTGGATTCAGCAACCCCCAAATGTGATTGCACCAAATTTCATTGAAAAAGTCGTATTTTTGGATTTTTCTTGAGAAATAAAAATTCTGAAATTGCCGAACAAATTTGCACTGTTGCATGGGTTTGTACATTTATGAAAAGAGTGCCTTGACTGAAATAACTGCCAAATGAATGATTCATTGTTGATGAGCAGATATTATTAAAAGTGTTGGTGATAGTGCATGAGATCGTCAACAGAAGCTGCTTGAGAATTTAATAGAGGAAATCCGAATCGACGGCCGCCACTTAACAACAGCACCGTTCGAACAATAATAAAATGTTTTAATGATACGGTGATGTTTCAGAAACAAATTCTAGAGGATCCAGAGGCATCCTAATGGTTTCGCTATTTTGGCATATTTTGACGAAAACCCTCGTTCAAGTTTGAGGAATGCTGCTACAAATTTAAACAAGTCTCGAAATACCAATAGGGTTTTCCCACTAATTTTATTTTAACAATTTGTGTCGTGAAAATGATATAATAAAACATTTTATTAATTTACAACAAATTACTTTTCTAATAAGAATTATTTCTAAGAAAATATCGTTAAAACAAATTGCTGATAATTTAACTGCTTTTTAAAACGGGCATTTAACGCGCCAGAATTACGTATCTACCCGGAAAACCAATGAGATTATGGATATAATTAGTTTGTAATAGATTCTAACTGTGTGTTAAAGAAAGCTTTCCTCTAAAACTTCTCAGAATTTCAATTTGTAATGCTTGTACTGTGATTGGTTTAAAGCACTGAACGTGTAAATATTGGCCAATCAGAATCCAGATAAATGCCGCACAAGTTATTCGTGAAAGCGTCGGACGTTAATATTTTGTACTGTAGTTTAGGTTTGACCTTCACCGAGATTACACATCAGATGACTAACCTAAAACGTCAAATTTATATTTTTATGTTTGTATTGTTTGGAGTGAAAATATTATTTTATCAGTTTCTGGTTTGTATTTTATTAATTCTACAATCAAAATAAGTAGAAAAGCGCTGAGTGCTGTCAATAAATAGAGGTTATGTTATGTTAACAGAGACCAAGATTAATAAACAATCTTGAATAGAGACAACCTCTGTGGTTGGATTTCAGGGTGTTGACGTCACAACGCGCCAATTTATGGCTGTTTAAAATGAACCAAATATTTTTCAAACTTCAAGTTTTTTTTTTGTTACTATTAGTAAAATGAATAAGATAATAAATATGCTATAAATCATTTTTTTACGTGAGTTAAGTATTTCAGCAATAATTTTTTTTTCTGGGAAAACCCTATTGGAGGTGCCTTAAAAATCATTACTGAAAACCATACAAACCTAAATTTTTGCATACTTTGCAAGTAAGTGACGAAGAAAGAAGGTTTGAGTATTACTTGTGGGTTCAAGGAGAGTATTTGAATGACATATATTTTTTAAGAAAACTCATCTATAGGGATGAGGCTACATTCACCACAAACGGTGTGGTTTCCAGTAAATTTTGGACAGGGCAAAATCCCAATTGGGTAATCAATTGTAGAAGTCAATATTCACAAAAAGTAAGTGTCTGGTGTGGTATTTTGAATGAGCGCTTAATTGGTCCCTATTATTTAATGAAAATTTAAGCAAAATTTTCTGGGATTCTTAAGAAATCAGTTTCAACGAGATTCAAAACCTGCAGTAAAGACAACAATTATATTTCCTACTAGATGGATGTACCATACATCATGCAGTAATTGTCAGGACGTGACTCAACCACTGAACTTTATTATAGTTTCAGTGGGCTCAACCAAAATTTTCCCAGTAGGTAGATTGAACGTAATAGTCCATTGATATCCTGACCGGTAAGATCGCCGGATTTATCAACCCTTGATTTTTATTTATTATTTGAAGTTTATAAATCTCGACCACAAAATAGGTAGGAACTTTGTAACAGAATTACACTAGCTTGTCAAGAAATCTTGAGGGAAGAACTTAGAAATCTAGTTCGTAATAATCGTGAGAGGATAGATAAATGTATAGAAGTTGAACATGGCTTAGTAGATAGAATTGAGGATTGCTTGCTCCACGTGGGGGTCTGCTTTAACCAGCTGACCGAGTGGATGGGAGCCACAATAAAACTCCCCCCAAGTCAAAGGTGGAACAGCATAAGTCTATGACTGCGTGGCTAAGGGGAAGCTTAGTCGTTATTATGCGGACTCCAGGGCACCTGACGCACCCTGGTTTAGGTAAATGTCTGCCTGTATTATGCGGGGCACTGCCTCAGGTAAACCGCTTTTCCTCCGCTACTCGTGGGACTGTTATGAAGCCCAATTTAATTATCAATAACACGGGCAAAAAGACAGCTATAAGGGCCACAAAAATGGCCCCATGCCGTCATAATGACCCTAAATAATCTGAAGTGCCTCCAAATAAATCTCCACCATGCACAAGCAGCCTCGAGTGTGCTCAGCAGGTAATTTATTAGGAGGAAATTAAATATAGGGCTAATCCAAGAGCCCTGGGCACTTGGAGGACGTATCAAAGGACTCCCTACACAATCATGCAAGTTAATTTATTCGACCTTGCATGACTATCCTAGGACAGCTCTGTTGTTCAACAAGGATACTAACTTTGTTCTCCTTTCAGAGTTCATAACGAGGGACTTAGTGGCAGCAGCTGTGGAAGTGCCTACAGAAAAGGGAAAAGGGCAGGTCGTAGTGGCCCCAGTGAAGAAGGCAATCCACCCCCAGAAGAGGTAAGAAACTTCATTAGCTGGTGCAAGAGGAGAAAAAAAACCCTACATAATAGGTGGCAACGCTAATGCTCACCATCATATGTGGGGAAGTACTGATACAAACACTAGAGGTGAGTGCCTGTTTGAATATTTGTTAGCAAATAATATCGACATTATCAATAAGGGCAATGAACCCACCTTTATGAATACGATTAGAAAAGAGGTTCTTGACATAACCCTTGCTGATCCACTCATAACCGACTTAATTAAAAATTGGCATGTTTCAGATGAGCCTTCTATATCGGATCATAAACACATGCGATTCGAGTTGGAAGAAGCTATAACAAGCCTCTGGGAATGTAGAATACCTAGACTGACGGACTGGAGTGTTTATAAAGAACACTTGAGGACGGAGGTCGAAAATGTAACGCATTCCATCGACACAATAGAGGAACTAGATATAGCCTCATATCAACTACAAAACATCGTGACATCGTGTTATGAAAAAAGCTGTTCCATTAAACAAAGGCCAATCCAAAGAGATGTGCCCTGGTGGAACAGGGATCTCAGCCGTCTCAGGGCTGAGACTAGGAAAGCTTTTAACAAAGCCAAAAACAATGGAAACTGGGAGGACTACAAAAAAGCCCTTATGGAGTACAACAAAGAATTGAGAAGGTCTAAAAGAAGATCATGGAGACGGTTCTGCGAAGGAATAGATGAACTAGCCCCAGCAGTCCGCCTACAAAAAGTCCTTGCAAAAGACCACTCAAATGGAATAGGGCTACTCAAAAAGCCCGATGGCGAATACACAGAGAGTCAGCAGGAAAGTGCTTTTAGGTACCTACTCATTTCCCAGGCTGTCGTATAATTCAGTGTGAATTTCCACAGGACTATCTGGATGAGGATGCTCATCGTCCTACCAGAGAAGGAAGATGCCTGGCTAGAAAAATATTCGCCCCCAATAAAATGAAATGGGTGACATCTACCATTAAGCCCTTTAAATCACCGGGCAGAGATGGCACCTTCCCTGCCCTACTTCAATATGGAATTGGGAAGCTTATCCCATGCCTGAGAAGTATATTTATAGCAAGCTATATACTTGGGTATATTCCCCGAGCTTGGAGGGAAGTCAAGGCTTAGCTTAATCTCATTTCTCCTAATAACAATGGAGAAACTTTTAGATCAATATATTAGAAGTGAAATCCTTACAGGAACACCGCTTCACGCAAAACAATTTGCCTATCAGCCTGGCAAATCAACAATAAATGCTCTACATTGCCTGGTTCAAGGCATTGAAAAGACATTTACAGCAAAAAAAGGCTATGTGTGTTTTCATAGATATAGAGGGTGCTTTTGGCAACACCTCCTATGAATCCATACAATTAAATGGATACAATCCATGCTCAGAAGCAGAATTATTACAAGTGTGGGGGATGAGTCGTCTACGGTGACTGCAGTCAGGAGTTGTCTACAAGGTGGAGTCCTATTGCCCTTGCTGTGGTCAATGGTGGTCGATGATCTCCTACATAAAATGAGTAGGTAATTCAGGGTTCAACGTCCATGGATATGCAGATGACCTGGTTGTCACTGTGATATCCAGTCTCATGCAAATTGCCTTAAATATAACGTCCAAATGGTGCTCGTCAGAGGGGCTCAATGTCAACCCAAGCAAAACAACTATTGTCCTATTCACTAAAAGGAGAAAACTCAATCTTAGAACTCCTGTACTGAATGGAACGATACTAAATCTTTCCAGTGAAGTCAAGTATCTAGGAGTAATCCTGGATCAAAAACTTACCTGGAACTCACATCTAGAAAGGACTCTTACTAAGGCAACAGCGGCAATATGGACGTGCCGTAGGTTGTTTGGTAAGACTTGGGGTCTAAGACCGAAAATGACACGTTGGTCTTATCTTTCGGTTGTCAGACCTATGATAACCTACGCATCATGCGTATTGCGTATGGTGGCCAAAAACAGAAGAAAAAATAGCACAGGGAAAGTTGCAGAAACTGCAACGCCTTGTCTGTATAGGGACTACAGGAACAATGCACTCGTGTCCCACAGCAGCTATGGAGTCTATGCTTGACCTACTTCCCTTGCACTTGCATGTAAGGAAAGAGGCAGCATTCAGTGCCTTACGACTCCACCGGGCACATAAATTTAAACCAGGGGATCTGGTTGGTCACAAGGATTCTGGAGTTAATCCATTTGAAGTCCATGACCCAACCCACTGACTCAATGCCAATCAAACAAGACTTTGACTGCCCGTTTGACGTGCTAATTGAAAGCCGTCAGACGAGCAAGATAGAGGCACAGCGATTGGAACAAGGGTCACTCATCTGGTATACAGATGGATCTAAGATGGCTGAAGGGGTAAGAGTGGGCATAGCAGGGCCTAAATGTAGGCTATCCAAAGCCCTCGGTAACACCCCAACCATCTTCCAGGCAGAAATTTACGCTATAGATCTGTGTGCCCAGGAATGCCTAAATAAAGGCATCCGAAGGGCAAAGATCTATATATTATCTGATAGCCAGGCAGCACTAAAAACTCTAAGGTTCTATACCTTTGAGTCTAAAATTGCCTGGGAATATAGACAATCCCTGAAGCAACTTGGCAACAACAACAAGGTTACCTTGATATGGGTGCCAGGGAACAAATGGGACACGCGCTGTATATTCGTTCAATTTTTTTATGTAGTTCACAGGCCTAAGTACATATTTTTATATTATTATTGATGGTATCTATTTTGTTTCAGAAATCAAATATTTTAAAAATTACAAATAACAAAAAGTATATAGATCTATAGCACGAAACGTCTTCCGTCTTCCCCTCCAAACTGGGAGTAGAGTAGGAGTAGATATCAAAAGAAAAGTAAAGTTACGAGTAGTTGGCACTTAATTCAACTACTTCTCCCTATTTCGCATATATGCATTTGCGGTTTTAATCAATCAGTTTCATTAAATATATGATTAGTTCTAAGCTTTTATTTGACGTGAAATATAAAAAAAAACATCGCTAATACTTAATATTAAACAAAAAACACAGTAGGTACCATTTGAAAAAAATCAACTTTTTGACGATTTTTCATTGCGACATTTGAAAATCGCTTGCGCCCATATGGTACAAACTGGTATCACCGATGGAACATCAGGTGTTCCTGAACTGCTTCATCAATTTGGTTTAATAATTTTGAACGATTTGTGATATACAAATTTATTCGTAAACTACTACAGCGGCAATTTGTTTCAAAAAAATTGACGTTTATCAAAACCTGTAGCAAATACCTAAGTTAACATAACTGCGGTTGTCTAAACTTAGAATTAGAGAGCCAATCGAACTATGTAAAAAAAATATGTGTTTCCATTTAAAATAAGAAAGTTGGTACCGGCTTTTGGCACACCCTGTATAGCTGGAGGACTGAAAATGTTTTAGGTAGAAGGGGCATGATAGATGATAGATCTAACTGCAAGTTGAAAAACTTCTAACGAACAGCCTACGTGATTTACCCTGTATACATACATAAACACGGTCAGGGGGAAGAATTGAGCTTATTGTGTTAGGATCAAAAGAATATAAGATTACGCAAATAAATAATTCCAAATAGATATCTCGAACAAATTTTCCCGGTTAAATCTGAAAAAATATATACCTCATATTTCTTTAACATTCCAGATTTCCAGCGAGAGTGAACTTAACGGTGGCTTCTGGTTCGAGCTCATCGATCAGGTTAATTCACCTCATAGTCACACACGAACGTAACTTAACACCAAGCAACTAACTTATTGTTTAAGGCGCCTCCAGAGAACTACTACTGTCGCCGGCGACAAACCACTTAATCCAATACCAATCAAGCGTTTTGAATACGTCACCGAAATTCACGTTTCTTATTGGCTTAAACGGTCTGCCTCTGACGCCAGTCGCAGTTCTCAGAAGACGCCAGATACTGCACATGAGTAATGACCATGAAAGCCATTGCCATAGCAACCAGACCAGACGATAGCAACAGCGACTAACGTTTGTTGTCATTCTTAGTATTTGCAGAATTAGCCGGTGTTAACATTTTTCTTAGAAATATGTTTATTTATTTGAGTAAAAAGGTTGGTACTTTAAAAAACAGTGATCCAATTTTAATTATATGTGTCTTGTTAGATTGCAATTCCAAACAATACAAGAATTAATGCAATTGCGTGGAATAAACACGATGGGTACATTGCAGTTGGAGGAGAAAGTGGTCTATTAAAAGTCCTGAAACTAGATTCTGGTAAAAAATTGTTGTAGTTTCTTTGTTTGTATCTATATTTTCATGTTATTTTTAGTTAGCGATAATGAAGGTGGTGCAAAAAGTCGTGGACTGGCTGCTACAAGCAACCTGTCGATGAATCAAACTTTGGAAGGACACACTGAAAATATACAAGTACTCGTTTGGAATGAATCTCATAAGAAGCTGACAACCAGTGACCAGAATGGGGTGATAATTGTCTGGATGTTGTATAAGGTAAGCACATATTAAATTAACTGTTTTGTTATTTTAACATTAACATTCTTTTAAGGGAGCGTGGTATGAAGAAATGATAAATAACCGCAAAAAATCAACAGTTGTTGGTATGGCCTGGAGCGCAGATGGGCAGAAAATATGTATAATTTATGAAGATGGAGCGGTTATTGTTGGATGCGTTGGAGGAAACAGAATCTGGGGCAAGGAATTAAAACAGGTCCAATTATCGGGTGTCCAGTGGTCTCCCGATGGAAAACTACTTTTATTCAGTTTGAAAAACGGTCAAGTACATTTATATGACAACCAGGGTAATTTTGTAGTAAGTATATGGCAAAAGTAATTCTTAAACACTTTTTTGGAACTGTGCTGGTACATTTTAGATGCGTGTGAATATTTTATGCCATGATGCTTCATTTGAGTCGATACCGATAGTGGGACTCGATTGGTACAATGGTCTAAATGGTTACATGCATGCTTTTTGTCCAAATTTAGCTATAACCTTTGAGAACGGCAGAACACAACTGATGAGGAATGAAAGCGATACAAGTAAGTTTTAAGTGTTATAACAATAGATAGGCAGTTAATTGGTGCTAGAGCAACATATAATTTTATATACAAATCCACAAATATAATGACTGTCAATGACAGAATTTAATACATAAAAACGTACACATTACTTAGACTCAGATAGTAAATATTGTGGAATTTCACGGCTGCTGCTGTGTGTGCACGTTTTGTGATTTCATTAGTGCACTTATCTTTAGCCTCAAGATTTTGTTTCATCCTGGTATTTTTTAGACCCCGTAATAATCGATACAAGAATGTTTGCCATACACTGCAGCTGGAATCACAACGGATCGTTACTAGCAATTTCTGGCAAGCAGTTCGCAGAAGAAAGAGAAGTTAATTTGGTGCAATTTTATAACCCAGTGGGGGAGGTAAGTCTAAAACAAATTCGTCTCTTAGGGATATGCAAAATTACTACTTTTTTAGCATTTACGTACGTTGAAAGTACCAGGAAATTCAATATCATGTTGTGTGTGGGAAGGTGGGTCATTACGAGTTGCCTTAGCTGTTGATTCATTTGTATATTTCGCTAATATTCGCCCTGATTATAAATGGTGCTATTTTAAAAAGACTGTTGTGTTTACTTCATGTAGACCTCACAAGCCTGGAATATGTCTATCATTCTGGGACACAACAAATAACCAGGTATGTGAGAAAACTAATTTTTAGCTAATACTCCAGTCGAATTAGTATGAAAATGAGGTGATTTTGACAAAAAATGTTTCTAGGTATAAGCCGAATCCAAGATGTTCAGATACGAATGTAGGGTTTCTTAGGTGTCAATTTTTTTGTGTGGCAAATTTTTTATTGAACATTAATCATTCTTAGAAAATGGTTTTTTCGAGTTTTAGAAAAAACTATTTATTTTAGGAAAAAAAAGTGTTTCTTAAAAGTTGTGCGCCCTGAAACAAAATGAGACCCATTTCATCAAAATCGGATAATTTGTTTGTGAGTCATTGCAAAAAAACATGTTAAAATGGCTGTTTTTTCAATTGCTAATAATAGAGAAATATGTTTCATATACTTATAACCACAGGAAAAGTAGTCTCTTGTAGCATAAAAAAAGCACGCGAAATCGGGAGCCATATGGTCGAATCAGTTTGTTAATAACTTTTTGACTTTTTTTAATGTTTTTTTCTTAACGATATGGCGCTTATAAGCATTTTGCGGGTGTACAAATTGAAGTTCATGATTTATAATATCAATATCAAAAAAGAACAAATGGAGTGCCGGTTTTAAATTGTTGAAAACAATTATCAAAATTAGCATTAATTTTTTCATTATAAATAAATAGAATATCTCTTTGGCGATGCATGATATCAGAATACTAATAGCTGACATTTTTTCACGAATTAAAAAAAAAGTGTTTGACCAATAGAAGCTGAGATAGATAAAGTTTATTTTTTTAAATCCTTGTGTTTTTTAAAAATAACGAATGTTATAAATATTACTTTACTCATCAGTGTAAATGAAGTAAGCGCTGCGTTTAATTTAACTACATTTCATCTACCACTCACATTAAAATAAATAATACTTTTTAATATTACGTAGTTACTTAACATTTAAACATTTAAAACTAAAGGTTTGTGAGAACTATCAGCTTGGTCATGTTGTCGGCGTGGTACTTATGAAGGAACAGATGCTGTACATGTGCAAGTCTTAAAGCGTTTTGCAGCTGTATTGTGAAAAATATGAATGCCATGATGACTGATCTCAGTGTATTTGTTTTTGCTGTTTAAAATTCACCGAGTAAACAATTACCACATCAACAATGTTTAAATAATCCAATCGAAAACTTTTGTATAGAATTCTTTGAATATTCCTCTGTAGTTTGCAGCTAAAATCATTCCTTAATATTGATAAACAACGACACAGCGATTTAAAAAAAATCTATCTCGGTTTCTATCGGTCGTAAAGACTTTTTTTTTTAATTCGTGGAAAAATATCAGCTATCAAATGCTTTTATCAGCATTTCAATACCATGCATCGCTGATGAGATATTTATTATTTATTTATTATACAGAAATAAGAGCAGAGGAAATATACCCATTATGCTCAGCAACAAAAGATATAAGGTCAAACAGCAGTACATTAAATTACAAGAGAAAACAAGTAAATGAACAAAAACAAATCAATTGAATACATGTCTGTCGTATCTACATTTAAACGAATTTACACTGGGTGCGAACACAACACAAGATGGGAGAGTGTTTCACACATCGAATACTCACACGAAAGGAAGCATTCACGAACAGAGGTTCTGAAGGGGTCCCTAGTGATCTTAAATGGAGGTCCACGTTATCTGTTATCATTAGCGAGAGTCAATAAGTTATGAGTTGGAGATAATTCAATTCATATCCCTTTGTAAGGTAGTGATAAGGTCGCCCCAACATCTTTCTCATAGCCAGTGAGGTGAGTTTAAACCATGGTGTAAGGCCCGTACAAATGGTTTCGTAAGTATTTAGTTGTGTGTAATGCAATAGATGGCAGGACAAATAAAGTCTCGTCATTACTTACGCATAGAAATATTAGAAATACAGTTTATGTAAACTGTATTGTACATACAATAGTTAATACTCTGTAGATTTGTTTTATTTATAATTAAAAAGAGTTTAGCCATTTAGTTGTGTATATATGCAGCACTACATGCATCAAAGGAAATCCGTCTATCTATGCCATGATCTATGCCTAGGTAATTGCAGGGGTATATTCCGGACGCCATCTACTGAATTAAATAGAATCCACGCACTTATGAAGCCGTCGATTAACATGGCAAGTGCCGTATGCCGGAGCACCTAATATACTACTCCGTGGTTTAAACTATGCAAGCTGATCTTTGTAACATGGGCAGATGCGTCCAAATGGTATTCGGGTTACGAGGAGTTGAACGTTCTCAAAAGGTTTGAACCACGTACTAAGGTAGTAAACCATACACTGTTTGCGAATTTGAGTATTGGACGAACATATGTTTTGTATAGTTTAGATAAGGTGGTGGGATTCAAGGGGACGAAAGTTTTATTTAGAAGATATACTTTGGTGTTGGCTTTTTTAACTTGTCGGGCAATATGGTTGGACCAGGAAAGATTGTGTATAATGATAACTCCCAGATGTGATCGGATCAACCTAGTTGTTTGTTGTTAATATTGTACCCCAAGCATGGATTGTGTTTTCCTAAATGGAGTACTGCACACTTATCGATGTTTAATGGAATTAGTTTATAACAAAAAAGTTAATAATTGCTTTCAACAATTTATAACCAATATTTCATTTGGTTGCTTTTTGATATTGATAGTGTAAATCATGAACTTTAATTTGCATGCCCACAGATTGCTGTAGAACCGCCATATCGCTGAAAAATAGGCGTTAAAAAAAGTCAAAAGTTATTAACAAATTAATTGTGCAAAAACTATTCGTGCCTTTTCTATGCTACAAGAATCTTCTTTTCCTGTGGTAAGAAGTATATGAAACATGTTTTTCTATTGTTTATTAACAATTGAAAAACAGTCAGTTTAGCATGTTTTTTGGAATGATTCATAAACACATTAACCTATTTTGATTAAATGGGTCCGGTTTTGTAGGTTTCTTCAAGGTGCACAACTTTTAACAAACACAATTTTTTTTCTAAAATCAATAGTTTTTTCTAAAACTCGAAAAAACCATTTTCTCACACCTAAATTGTTCAATAAACACATTCCTACCATCATTCTGAACATCCTAGAAACACTTTTTTTTGTCAAAATGCTAATTCGACTGGAGTGTAAATGTAGGAGTAACGTTTTTTAGTGTCATACACGTTGGGTGTCCGTGTTATTGGCCTTAGCTGGATACGGCGACCACTGCATAGTTGCTACCCGAGCAGAGACTGATGAAGCCCTGGGCAGTTATGGACTTTTACTTTATAACACCTTAGGTACACCTGTGGATGGTAAAAATACATTCATTTTAAATTTGTTTGACTAATTTTGCTTCCTCCAGGAAAATATATAAATATTGAGCCGTTGGCAGTTGCAATGAATTCGTATCAGGTGTTTGCTGCGTCAAAAAACAACTTTTTAGTATGGCATTATAAAACACCAAAATCAATCACAGGTACATTAAATAAAAAAGTTGTTATTATGGAGATAATAATTTGAAATGATTTTAGCTGGAGCGGCGAGATGCAAAATGTTTCACATAGACGACAATCCCTCGGGAGCAGTGGAGATAATCCAGGAGCTCGATAATATAAATAAAGTACCAGTGAGCATACACGACACTATAGATCCCATATGCTGTCTTGGCGCAACTGATAAGTGCCTGATTATTGGGCGAGAATCTGGATTGATCCAATATTATGCCTTACCACACATCGTTTTAACGAGTAGGTACAAAATCAGCACGAGACCACATAAAATGGCCATAAACTGTAATTCCACGTAAGCACTCTACAACAAAGTAGTTTTGAGAGTACAGGTTTTTCTTTTAGGCGACTTTCAGTTATTGACGTATCTGGAGTAATGACGGTGATCGATATATCAGAAGGCGTGGGCAGACCCACCACAAATGGAGAGGGTAACAAATTAGAACGTAAAGATGTCTGGGCAATGTGCTGGGCCTCGGACAACCCTCAACTGCTGGCTATAATGGAGAAAACCAGGATGTATATTTTCAAAGGAATCTATCCCGAGGAACCTGTCGCTTGTTCCGGCTATATTTGTAGCTTCAACGTAAGTTTTCTCTTATTTAGTTAATCTAGATCATCTAATTGTTAATTTCAACTGGCCGTAACTTTCAAGCAGTTGCAACGATTTCATTATTTTTCGTTTTTTCTTTATTGTTGTTTTGGTGTTAAAAGCCTTGTCTACACTGCTTATACTGATAGTAATTTATAATTTAAATATAAAGGTATTTTTAACGGAGCTATTGTAAGAATTATAAGGAATTTTTGGTGAATTTGCTTTTGGCATGACGTAAAATGTAAAAACACTGCAGTGTTCTCAATTTGCGGACAGTTTATTTACTTGTATTTTGGCCTACAAAAACAAATTAATAGAATAAAATTGCTGAAAGCACAAAATTCCTTTTTTGGACATAAGACCACTATATGGGTGGGTTTAAATTTGTATAACTAGATTTTTTTTTACAAGGATTTGGAAATTCAAGCCGTTTTGTTGGATGAAATAATGGACACGCCTGAAAAACCCAGCAACGATCATATTATAAAACTTGAGGTAAAAAGCTTGCGAGATACTAGGCAATTGCTTGAAAAAGTTGGGATAAATGAAGCTTGTCAATTTGTGGAGGATAATCGTCATCCAAGGCTATGGTAAGTCTTGCGAATTGTTTAATGCAAGATGCGAAATCATCTGTTGTTAATCTTACAGGAGACTTGTTGCGGAAGCTGCCTTGAAAGAGATGAATTTGACGATGGCCGATGCTTGTTTTGTACGATCCAGAGACTACTCCAAAGTTTTATTTGTGAAAAAACTCGGAGGCATAACTAACGAGGCAATTAGAAGGGCTAGAATCGCTACTTACTTTAAAAACTTTGACGAGGCAGAGAAAATATATATGGAGGCCGACAGAAGGTTTGTTAGTTCAAGTATAAATTATAGAAATTTAAATCGGGTTATTTTTAGCGACTTGGCGCTAAATCTACGACAGGTGCTAGGGGATTGGTTTAGAGTTATACAAATTTTGAAAAACGGAGCCACAGCACCAGACTACTTGTTGAAAACGGCGTACAATTCCACGGCAGATTATTTTTCACATTTTAATAATTGGTAATGATTTTTAAAGTATCCCTTAATGTACACTTTGAACCAGTTGGTTATTGTTTAAACACCCTATGTCACTTTTGACAGGTTTTCAGGAAATAGAAAAAACTTCTCATTTGCATATATATATAGATTAATTTTCAATGTAGAAGTTTGGGAAGATATATAAACTATACACTAATATATTGCCGGTAGCATAATTTAGTCAAAAAATCGACTTTGTGCATTCAACTCGAATTGTCTTAAAAATGACTTAGGGAATTTAAGAAATAACTGATTCCTTAACTATTCGAATTTTCCGCTAAATTTGAATTTCCTAAGGATTTAAATGTCCTGCCAGCTTATCGATAATGCAGATTCCCTACTTACTTACCAACATGTCCCAGATTTGAATTTCTCGCCGCAGAAAGGGAGGAGCACTACGGGGGCCAAGGGAAAGGTGCGAAGCACTATGGGGGCCCACGCAAAGGGAGCTCAAGAAAAAGGGGGCGCAGCGGAGCACTGTGGGGGTCCCATTTTTTAACAGCATGGGGGCAGCATTTTTAACAGCAAGGGTGCCCACGGAAAATGGGCGGAGCACTATGGGGGCCCCACGGAGCCCTGCGGGGACCATTTTGGGAACGGAGCACTATCCCAACCGCCGGCCTACCTATTGTTTTATATATATATATATATATATATATATATATATATATATATATATATATATAATTGCTTAAATACACATACTAATCACTACCAGTATACATTTTTTCTAATAATGTTTTCCGTGCAGGTCATCGGCTGTGGAGTACTATGAACTAGGCAAAAATACGGCTAAAATGATAGAGTGTTACTACCATTTGGAGGATTGGAAAAACCTGGAATGCATGATTGATGCACTCCCGGAAGGAGACATGCTTTTAGAGAAAATTGGGGATATGTTTGCTGCTAATGCTGTCCACAATGAGGCTGTGAAGGCCTACATCAAGTTAGGCAAAGTCAAATCTGCTATTAACTTGTGCATCTTACATAACAGATGGGATGTAGCGATAGACTTGGCGAAAAAATATAAGATATCTAAAATCTCGGACTTGCTTATGAAATACACAAATCATTTAGTAGAACAAGGACAGGTTATGTCAGCGATACAAATGAATGTTCAAGCGAAGTACTACCTACACGCATCCGAATATGCCTTTAAAGTAAGTTAATTTAATTAATTTATTTTTTATATGAATCGTCTTATTAGTATTAACGGAGTTAATCCACATCTACTTCTAATTTTTAAGTGTGTTTTGAAAATACGTGTGTTGAGCAACTTAGTATACACAGCACCAAAATATTAATCTATAATGCTGAAAATCATGTCATGCATATTATTGCTTTACAAGCTAATATGACAATAGTGTTAATATTCAATTTACCTTGGAAAAACCTATCGGCCAAAGTATTCAACACATAATTACATTTAGGTATAATTTATAATTTGAAGTAAATCTTTTAGGTATTGTGTATAAATTACAAATCAAAGTGACATTAAGATCGTTATGTGGTTTTTGTAGGATTTGCTCTAGGTATTTGTTTTCCTTTTACGCCTGGCTCTCACCCAATGCTAAACTTATTGAGTATATTCTTTCCTATTATTTGGGTTTTCTACCACATGTATTATTATCCTCTTCAAAAACCAATCAATCTACAAAATAATAGAATTATTGGAATAAAGCCTCTGCGCCCGTGACGTTTACGTCAAAGGAACAGTCAGAGGTTATGTTTTGCAAATAATATAACTCGGAATAAACACAGAAATAATGTATTTTGCTGACGTTTCGCAGAGGCTTTTTTCCAATAATTCTATTCTTTTGTAGATTCGGTGATTTGTTTTTGAAGAGGATAATAATACATGTGGTAGAAAACCCAAATAATAGGAAAGAGTATTCTTAGAATGCCACAAATAACTTTCAGACAATATTTATTGAGTATGTGAAAGTTAAAAGTAAAATCGTCTAAAGAGATTTTTAATCTGGTCCTGTTAGGACCTTTTATTATTAAATGATAAAGGAGATTTTTAGTGAAGGGAATTTTGGGGATAAAGATATTTCATACACCCCTGACAATTTCTTACTAGTAAAAAATTCATAAAATTCATTTTTTTCTATAATTAATTTATTTACGAAGTAACAATTTTTTTATAAACATAATTATACTAATATATTGAAATTCTTATTAACAATATGAGTAAAATTTGTAAGGAAAGAAATCCTCTTGTCAAATCTTGTTACAAGCAACTATATGTCTACAATGCTACTTAGACATGTGGTGTAAGACTTTGTTTTCGAATTACCTTTTCTCAATTTTCACATAAATGGCGTAAAGGAATTATATAAAATTTTCAGCACATGTACTTCTCTCAATGCTAACCAACTTTTGATGTTGTTTCATGTGTTTTAGAAAATCCAGTGGCGTAGAAATTGTACAATATGACCCCCTTTTTAACAATAATTCATACTTCCCTATAATTTTTCAATTTCTTTTCTGACGTTAGCAATGTACATGGTATTTGCAAGAAAAGCTCTCTTGTAAAACTTTATTACGAGCAAGCATATCTCTACAGTAGTACTTAGACATGAAATGTAGAACCTTCATTTTTTAATTTACCTTTTTTTCAATTTTCTCTTAAACGGTGTAAAGCAATTTTATGAAATTTTCAGCACCTGTACTTTTCAATGTTGAGCAACTTTTGGTATTGTTTCATGTATTTTAGAAAATCCAGTGGCGTAGAAATAGTACAATATGACCCCCTTTTTAACAATAACTCATACTCCTTGTAGTGTTTCAAATTCTCTTCTGATGTTAACAACGTACATAAAATTTGCAAAGAAAAAGCTCAATTGTAAAATTTTGTTACGAGCAACCATATCTCTACAATACTAGTTAGACATGAAATGTAGAACTTTCGATTTTATTTTACCTGTTTTCAATTTTCTCTTAAACGGTATTAAGGAATTTTATGAAATTTTCAGCACACTTACTTCTCAATGCTGAGCAACTTTTGCTATTGTTTCATGTGTCTTAGAAAATCCAGTGGCGTAGAAGTAGTACAATGTGACCCCCTTTTTAACAGTAATTCGCATACTCTCTTATAGTTTTTCAAATTCTCCTCTGATATTAACAACGCACATACAATTTGCAAACTAAAATTTTGTTACGAGCAATTATATCTCTACTATACCACTTAGACACAGAACCTAGAACTTTCGCTTTTATTTTACCTGTTCTCAATTTTTTCTTAAACGGTGTTAAGGAATTTTATGAAATTTTCAGCACACTTACTCCTCAATGCTGAGCAATCTTTGATATTGTTTCATGTGTCTTAGAAAATCCAGTGGCGTAGAAGTAGTATAATATGACCCCCTTTTTAAAAATAATTCATACTCTCTTATAGTTTTTCAAATACTCTTCTGATATTAACAATGTACATAGAATTTGCAAAGAAAAAGCTCTCTTGTAAAATTTCGTTAGAAGCAACCATGTGTCTACAATACTAGTTAGACATGAAGTGTAGAACTTTCGTTTTTATTTTACCTGTTTTCAATTTTCTCTTAAACGGTGTTAAGGAATTTTATAAAATTTTCAGCACACTTACTTCTCAATGCTGAGCAACTTTTGGTATTATTTCATGTGTCTTGGAAAATCCAGAGGCGTAGAAGTAGTATAATATGACCCCCTTTTTAAAAATAATTCATACTTTCTGATAACTTTTCAAATTCTCTTCTGATACTGACAATGTACATAGAATTTGCAAAGAAAAAGCTCTCTTGTAAAATTTTGTTACGAGCAACCATATGGCTACAATACTAGTTCGACATGAAACGTAGAACTTTCGTTTTTATTTTACCTGTTTTCAATTTTCTCTTAAACGGTGTTAAGGAATTTTATGAAATTTTCAGCACACTTACTTCTCAATGCTGAGCAACTTTTGGTATTGTTTCATGTGTCTTAGAAAATCCAGTGGCGTAGAAGTAGTACAGTACGACCCCCTTTTCAAAAATAATTCATACTCTCTTATGATTTTTCAAATTCTCTTCTGATATTAACAACGTACATTGAACTTGCAAGGAAAAAGCTCTCTTGTAAAATTTTGTTACGAGCAACCATATTTCTACGATACTAGTTAGATATGAAATGTAGAACTTTCGTTTTTAATTTACCTGTTTTCAATTTTCTCTTAAACGGTGTAAAGGGATTTAATGAAATTTTCAACACACTTACTTCTCAATGTTGAGCAACTTTTAGTGTTCTTTCATGTGTCTTAGAAAATCCAGTGGCGTAGAAGTGGTATAATATGACCCCCTTTTTGAAAATAATTCATACTTTCTTATAGTTCGTCAAATTCTCTTCTGATACTGACAATGTACATTGAATTTGCAAGGTAATAGCTCTCTTGTAAAATTTTGTTACGAGCAACCATATGGCTACAATACTAGTTCGACATGAAATGTAGAACTTTCGTTTTTATTTTATCTGTTTTCAATTTTCTCTTAAACGGTGTTAAGGAATTTTATAAAATTTTCAGCACACTTACTTCTCAATGCTGAGCAACTTTTGGTATTGTTTCATGTGTCTTGGAAAATCCAGAGGCGTAGAAGTAGTATAATATGACCCCCTTTTTAAAAATAATTCATACTTTCTTATAACTTTTCAAATTCTCTTCTGATACTGACAATGTACATAGAATTTGCAAAGAAAAAGCTCTCTTGTAAAATTTTGTTACGAGCAACCATATGGCTACAATACTAGTTCGACATGAAACGTAGAACTTTCGTTTTTATTTTACCTGTTTTCAATTTTCTCTTAAACGGTGTTAAGGAATTTTATGAAATTTTCAGCACACTTACTTCTCAATGCTGAGCAACTTTTGGTATTGTTTCATGTGTCTTAGAAAATCCAGTGGCGTAGAAGTAGTACAGTACGACCCCCTTTTCAAAAATAATTCATACTCTCTTATGATTTTTCAAATTCTCTTCTGATATTAACAACGTACATTGAACTTGCAAGGAGAAAGCTCTCTTGTAAAATTTTGTTACGAGCAACCATATTTCTACGATACTAGTTAGATATGAAATGTAGAACTTTCGTTTTTAATTTACCTGTTTTCAATTTTCTCTTAAACGGTGTAAAGGGATTTAATGAAATTTTCAGCACACTTACTTCTCAATGTTGAGCAACTTTTGGTATTATTTCATGTGTCTTGGAAAATCCAGAGGCGTAGAAGTAGTATAATATGACCCCCTTTTTAAAAATAATTCATACTTTCTGATAACTTTTCAAATTCTCTTCTGATATTGACAATGTACATAGAATTTGCAAAGAAGAAGCTCTCTTGTAAAATTTTGTTACGAGCAACCATATGGCTACAATACTAGTTCGACATGAAATGTAGAACTTTCGTTTTTATTTTACCTGTTTTCAATTTTCTCTTAAACGGTGTTAAGGAATTTTATGAAATTTTCAGCACACTTACTTCTCAATGCTGAGCAACTTTCGGTAATGTTTCACGTGTCTTAGAAAATCCAGTGGCGTAGAAGTAGTATAATATGACCCCCTTTTTAAAAATAATTCATACTTTCTTATAACTTTTCAAATTCTCTTCTGATATTAACAACGTACATAGAATTTGCAAGGACAAAGCTCTCTTGTAAAATTTTGTTACAAGCAACCATATGCCTACAATACTAGTTAGACATGAAATGTAGAACTTTCGTTTTTATTTTACCTGTTTTCAATTTTCTCTTAAACGGTGTTTAGGAATTTTATGAAATTTTCAGCACACTTACTTCACAATGTTGAGCAACTTTTTGTGTTGTTTCATGTGGCTTAGAAAATCCAGTGGCGTAGAAGAGTATAATATGACCCCCTTTTTAAAAATAATTCATACTCTCTTATAGTTTTTCAAATTCTCTTCTGATATTAACAACGTACATAGAATTTGCAAGGAAAAAGCTCTCTTGTAAAATTTTGTTACGTGCAACCATATGCCTACAATACTAGTTAGACATGAAATGTAGAACTTTCCCTTTTATTTTACCTGTTTTCAATTTTCTCTTAAACGGTGTTTAGGAATTTTAGGAAATTTTCAGCACACTTACTTCTCAATATTGAGCAACTTTTTGTGTTGTTTCATGTGTCTTAGAAAAGCCAGTGGCGTAGAAGTAGTATAATATGACCCCCTTTTTAAAAATAATTCATACTCTCTTATAGTTTTTCAAATTCTCTTCTGATATTAACAACGTACATAGAATTTGCAAGGAAAAAGCTCTCTTGTAAAATTTTCTTACGAGCAACCATATGCCTACAATACTAGTTAGACATGAAATGTAGAACTTTCGTTTTTATTTTACCTGTTTTCAATTTTCTCTTAAATGGTGTTTAGGAATTTTATGAAATTTTCAGCACACTTACTTCACAATGTTGAGCAACTTTTTGTGTTGTTTCATGTGGCTTAGAAAATCCAGTGGCGTAGAAGAGTATAATATGACCCCCTTTTTAAAAATAATTCATACTCTCTTATAGTTTTTCAAATTCTCTTCTGATATTAACAACGTACATAGAATTTGCAAGGAAAAAGCTCTCTTGTAAAATTTTGTTACGTGCAACCATATGCCTACAATACTAATTAGACATGAAATGTAGAACTTTCCCTTTTATTTTACCTGTTTTCAATTTTCTCTTAAACGGTGTTAAGGAATTTTATGAAATTTTCAGCACACTTACTTCTCAATGCTGAGGAACTTTGGGTATTGTTTCTTGTGTCTTGGAAAACCCAGAGGTGTAGAAGTAGTATAGTATGACCCCCTTTTTAAAAATAATTCATACTTTCTTATAGTTTTTCAAATTTTCTTCTGATATTGACAATGTACATTGAATTTGCAAGGTAATAGCTCTCTTGTAAAATTTTGTTATGAGCAACCATATGGCTACAATACTAGTTCGACATGAAACGTAGAACTTTTGTTTTTATTTTACCTGTTTTCAATTTTCTCTTAAACGGTGTTAAGGAATTTTATGAAATTTTCAGCACACTTACTTCTCAATGCTGAGCAACTTTTGGTACTGTTTCATGTGCCTTAGAAAATCCAGTGGCGTAGAAGTAGTATAATATGACCCCCTTTTTAAAAATAATTCATACTCTCTTATAGTTTTTCAAATTCTCTTCTGATATTAACAACGTACATAGAATTTGCAAGGAAAAAGCTCTCTTGTAAAATTTTGTTACGAGCAACCATATGCCTACAATACTAGTTAGACATGAAATGTAGAACTTTCGTTTTTATTTTACCTGTTTTCAATTTTCTCTTAAATGGTGTTTAGGAATTTTATGAAATTTTCAGCACACTTACTTCACAATGTTGAGCAACTTTTTGTGTTGTTTCATGTGGCTTAGAAAATCCAGTGGCGTAGAAGAGTATAATATGACCCCCTTTTTAAAAATAATTCATACTCTCTTATAGTTTTTCAAATTCTCTTCTGATATTAACAACGTACATAGAATTTGCAAGGAAAAAGCTCTCTTGTATAATTTTGTTACGTGCAACCATATGCCTACAATACTAGTTAGACATGAAATGTAGAACTTTCGTTTTTATTTTACCTGTTTTCAATTTTCTCTTAAACGGTGTTTAGGAATTGTATAAAATTTTCAGCACACTTATTTCTCAATGTTGAGCAACTTTTAGTGTTGTTTCGTGTGTCTTAGAAAATCCAGTGGCGTAGAAGTGGTATAATATGACCCCCTTTTTAAAAATAATTCATACTTTCTTATAACTTTTCAAATTCTCTTCTGATACTGACAATGTACATAGAATTTGCAAGGAAAAAGCTCTCTTGTAAAATTTTGTTACGAGCAACCATATGCCTACAATACTAGTTAGACATGAAATGTAGAACTTTCGTTTTTATTTTACCTGTTTTCAATTTTCTCTTAAACGGTGTTTAGGAATTGTATAAAATTTTCAGCACACTTATTTCTCAATGTTGAGCAACTTTTTGTGTTGTTTCATGTGTCTTAGAAAATCCAGTGGCGTAGAAGTAGTATAATATGTCCCCCTTTTTAAAAATAGTTCATGCTCTCTTATAGTTTTTCAAATTCTCTTCTGATATTAACAACGTACATAGAATTTGCAAGGAAAAAGCTCTCTTGTAAAATTTTGTTATGAGCAACCATATGCCTACAATACTAGTTAGACATGAAATGTAGAACTTTCGTTTTTATTTTACCTGTTTTCAATTTTCTCTTAAACGGTGTTAAGGGATTTTATGAAATTTTCAGCACACTTACTTCTCAATGCTGAGGAACTTTGGGTATTGTTTCTTGTGTCTTGGAAAACCCAGAGGCGTAGAAGTAGTATAGTATGACCCCCTTTTTAAAAATAATTCATACTTTCTTATAGTTTTTCAAATTTTCTTCTGATATTGACAATGTACATTGAATTTGCAAGGTAATAGCTCTCTTGTAAAATTTTGTTATGAGCAACCATATGGCTACAATACTAGTTCGACATGAAACGTAGAACTTTCGTTTTTATTTTACCTGTTTTCAATTTTCTCTTAAACGGTGTTAAGGAATTTTATGAAATTTTCAGCACACTTACTTCTCAATGCTGAGCAACTTTTGGTATTGTTTCATGTGTCTTAGAAAATCCAGTGGCGTAGAAGTAGTACAGTACGACCCCCTTTTCAAAAATAATTCATACTCTCTTATGATTTTTCAAATTCTCTTCTGATATTAACAACGTACATTGACCTTGCAAGGAGAAAGCTCTCTTGTAAAATTTTGTTACGAGCAACCATATTTCTACGATACTAGTTAGATATGAAATGTAGAACTTTCGTTTTTAATTTACCTGTTTTCAATTTTCTCTTAAACGGTGTAAAGGGATTTAATGAAATTTTCAGCACACTTACTTCTCAATGTTGAGCAACTTTTAGTGTTCTTTCATGTGTCTTAGAAAATCCAGTGGCGTAGAAGTGGTATAATATGACCCCCTTTTTAAAAATAATTCATACTTTCTCATAGTTCTTCAAATTCTCTTCTGATATTGACAATGTACATAGAATTTGCAAAGAAGAAGCTCTCTTGTAAAATTTTGTTACGAGCAACCATATGGCTACAATACTAGTTCGACATGAAACGTAGAACTTTCGTTTTTATTTTACCTGTTTTCAATTTTCTCTTAAACGGTGTTAAGGAATTTTATGAAATTTTCAGCACACTTACTTCTCAATGCTGAGCAACTTTTGGTACTGTTTCATGTGCCTTAGAAAATCCAGTGGCGTAGAAGTAGTATAATATGACCCCCTTTTTAAAAATAATTCATATTCTCTTATAGTCTTTCAAATTCTCTTCTGATATTAACAACGTACATAGAATTTGCAAGGAAAAAGCTCTCTTGTAAAATTTTGTCACGAGCAACCATATGTCTACAATACTAGTTCGACATGAAACATAGAACTTTCGTTTTTAATTTACCTGTTTTCAATTTTCTTTTAAATGGATTTAATGAAATTTTCAGCACACTTACTTCTCAGTGTTGAGCAACTCTTAATGTTGTTTCATGTGTCTTAGAGAATCCAGTGGCGTAGAAGTAGTATAATATGACCCCCTTTTTAAAAATAATTCATACTTTCTTATAGCTCTTCAAATTCTCTTCTGATATTGACAATGTACATTCAATTTGCAAGGTAATAGCTCTCTTGTAAAATTTTGTTACGAGCAACCATATGGCTACAATACTAGTTCGACATGAAACGTAGAACTTTTGTTTTTATTTTACCTGTTTTCAATTTTCTCTTAAACGGTGTTAAGGAATTTTATGAAATTTTCAGCACACTTACTTCTCAATGCTGAGCAACTTTCGGTATTGTTTCACGTGTCTTAGAAAATCCAGTGGCGTAGAAGTAGTATAATATGACCCCCTTTTTAAAAATAATTCATACTTTCTTATAGTTTTTCAAATTCTCTTCTGATATTGACAATGTACATAGAATTTGCAAAGAAGAAGCTCTCTTGTAAAATTTTGTTACGAGCAACCATATGGCTACAATACTAGTTCGACATGAAACGTAGAACTTTCGTTTTTATTTTACCTGTTTTCAATTTTCTCTTAAACGGTGTTAAGGAATTTTATGAAATTTTCAGCACACTTACTTCTCAATGCTGAGCAACTTTCGGTATTGTTTCACGTGTCTTAGAAAATCCAGTGGCGTAGAAGTAGTATAATATGACCCCCTTTTTAAAAATAATTCATACTTTCTTATAGCTCTTCAAATTCTCTTCTGATATTGACAATGTACATTCAATTTGCAAGGTAATAGCTCTCTTGTAAAATTTTGTCACGAGCAACCATATGTCTACAATACTAGTTCGACATGAAACATAGAACTTTCGTTTTTAATTTACCTGTTTTCAATTTTCTTTTAAACGGTGTTAAGGAATTTTATGAAATTTTCAGCACACTTACTTCTCAATGCTGAGCAACTTTTGGTACTGTTTCATGTGCCTTAGAAAATCCAGTGGCGTAGAAGTAGTATAATATGACCCCCTTTTTAAAAATAATTCATATTCTCTTATAGTCTTTCAAATTCTCTTCTGATATTAACAACGTACATAGAATTTGCAAGGAAAAAGCTCTCTTGTAAAATTTTGTCACGAGCAACCATATGTCTACAATACTAGTTCGACATGAAACATAGAACTTTCGTTTTTAATTTACCTGTTTTCAATTTTCTTTTAAATGGATTTAATGAAATTTTCAGCACACTTACTTCTCAATGTTGAGCAACTCTTAATGTTGTTTCATGTGTCTTAGAGAATCCAGTGGCGTAGAAGTAGTATAATATGACCCCCTTTTTAAAAATAATTCATACTTTCTTATAGCTCTTCAAATTCTCTTCTGATATTGACAATGTACATTCAATTTGCAAGGTAATAGCTCTCTTGTAAAATTTTGTTACGAGCAACCATATGGCTACAATACTAGTTCGACATGAAACGTAGAACTTTTGTTTTTATTTTACCTGTTTTCAATTTTCTCTTAAACGGTATAAAGGGATTTAATGAAATTTTCAGCACACTTACTTCTTAATATTGAGCAACTTTTAGTGTTGTTTCATGTGTCTTAGAAAATCCAGTGGCGTAGAAGTGGTATAATATGACCCCCTTTTTAAAAATAATTCATACTTTCTTATAACTTTTCAAATTCTCTTCTGATACTGACAATGTACATAGAATTTGCAAAGAAAAAGCTCTCTTGTAAAATTTTGTTACGAGCAACCATATGGCTACAATACTAGTTAGACATGAAATGTAGAACTTTCCTTTTTATTTTACCTGTTTTCAATTTTCTCTTAAACGGTGTTAAGGAATTTTATGAAATTTTCAACACACTTACTTCTCAATGCTGAGCAACTTTTGGTATTGTTTCATGTGTCTTAGAAAATCCAGAGGCGTAGAAGTAGTATAATATGACCCCCTTTTTAAAAATAATTCATACTTTCTTATAACTTTTCAAATTCTCTTCTGATACTGACAATGTACATAGAATTTGCAAGGAAAAAGCTCTCTTGTAAAATTTTGTTACGAGCAACCATATGCCTACAATACTAGTTTTTTTTTTATTAGCCGTTACTCGAGTCCGAGTATAAAAATGTTACAGTCGATAAATTGTGTACAATAAAAAACAAGTAAAAGGTGTAGCCTATTGTAATTCCCATTCATCTACGGTGCACACGACTATGGCTATAGAGGCCAATTCGGGAGAGCACATGTCGACCGCAGTCAGGACAAACATAGACCTGGTTAGGTCTTGGATTCGGCCTTCTTGCAGCAACATTTCCTTGATAGCTGGCCACAACCCCTCGCCATTCGGTTCTGTCCGCTGCAAGTTGTTCCCATTGCTCGTCTGCAATACCGCAGGATTTTAGATTTTCATGGAGAGCATCTTTGAACCTCTTTCGTTGACCGCCACGCCTTCTTTTACCGCTTAGCAATTCACCATAAAGTGTACATTTAGGGAGGCGGTTATCATGCATACGATGAACGTGACCTGCCCATCTTAGGCGTGCTCTTGAAATAAGCACCTCAATTGGAAGGCTGTTTGCTCTCCTGAGTACTTCCACGTTTGATATGTGATGGGACCAACGGATTTTCATCATACTTCTGAGGTGTCTTTGCTGAAAACGTTCTAATTCTTTCACATGACGACGGTAAGTGACCCAGCTTTCACATCCATATAGCAGTGTTGGAATGACAACTGCTCTGTAGACAGCCATTTTCGTTGACAAAGCAAGGTCGTGGTTGTCAAATACTCTCTCTCTAAGTCCCCAGAGTGCTCTAGATGCAGCGTTAATTCTATTGCGAATCTCGCTGTCCATGTTTGCTTTGTCATTAACAACGTTGCCTAAGTAATTGAACTGATCCACCACTTCAAGAGAATTTCCGTTAAGTGTAATGTCTATTTGGTTCACTTGATGAGGAATTGACATAATCTTAGTCTTTCCAATGTTGATTTTAAGCCCCAAGGAATCATAGCTCTGGGCATACACATCTAAAAGTTCTTGAAGCTCTTCCGGCGTAGAGGCTAAAAGTGCACAGTCATCCGCATACTGGAGATCACAAATGAATCGTGTGCGTGTCTTCGTGAAAGCTCTAAAGCGCCCTATGTTAAAGAGACCGCCATCAAAACGGTATCTGAGACCTATTCCCCTGACTGTCAGTTTGTTGTCAACAATAATTGTTAGAGCAGTGGTAAACAAATTAAAGAGTAGGGGTGCCAGGACACATCCCTGCCTAACTCCAGTGAGGGTTTGGAAAGGTTCGGTTGCCTCATTATTATACATAACCTGGGCGTTGTTGTTTGTATGTAGACTGCGACATACTTCCACAAATTTTCTAGGGATACCTAAGCGGAACATAATTTTCCAGAGCACTTCCCTGTCCACCGAGTCAAACGCCTTGGTTAAATCAATGAAGGCCATGTGAATTTCTCCTTGATGTTCGAGTGCTTTTTCTTGAAGCTGTTTAAGTGTGAAGATTAAATCCGATGTGCCTCGGTTTGGTCTAAAGCCACTCTGTGTTTCAGGAAGTAACTTTTCCATAACAGGTGTTAGCCTATTTGCCATCGCTTTAGTGAGTATCTTCCCTCCAACAGCCAGGAGAGCTACACCCCTGTAATTTCCACAGTCCGCAGCGCTCCCTTTGTTTTTGAAGAGGTTGATTAAAAGTGTATCACGAAACTCCTGCGGAGCTTGACCATTTTCCCACACAACATCAAACAGTTTTTTGAGGTAGGGTATGAGCTCTGATGACACAGCTTTAAAGATCTCAGCTGGGAGTGAGTCGGCGCCGGGAGATTTGTTATTTTTTAGCTGCCCAATAGCGGTTAAGATCTCTTCCGTTGTTAGTGGTTTATCTAAGTCTTCGAAGGTGTCATATTGAGGGATAAGATTTATAATATCGTGATCGGCTTGACTTTGCTGGTTAAGAATGTTAGAGTAGTGTTCCTTCCATCGGGCTCTTATTTCCTGGTCTTCTTTGAGGAGATTTCCATTTAAATCTTTAATAGGGCACATATTTTTCCGACTGGGGCCGTACACTGCTTTTACTCCTTGAAAGAAATTCCTGTAGTCGTGTGAATCGGCGTATCTTTGAATTTCTCTGGCCTTGCTTGCCCACCACTCGTTCTTTATTCTTCTGATTTCGCGTTGCGTTTCATACTTAGATTGGTTAAAAGCTTCTGCTTTTGATGAGTCGCTGGGGTGGTTGATAGCGTTTTGGAAGGCAATATGTTTGCGGTCAAGAAGTTCTTGTATAAAAGCTTCATTATCATTGAACCAGTCCTCCTGTTTTTTACTTGCTACAGTGCCAAGAATTTCCTCACTCGCACTTTTTAAACTGTCTTTAATTTGTGTCCAGGTAGCAGCGACATCTACAGAATTGGTTCCTTCTAGTGCACTCAAATTTTCTTGAACTTTTTGCTTTAGCTGTTCGACGGTTTGTTGGTCACGCAATTTACTAATACAGAGACGGGGTCTACGTTTTACTTGAGTTCTTCGGTGTTTGGGTCTCATAACAATTTTCATTTTAGAGACAACAGGACGATGATCGGTCCAACACTCGCTGTCAATGCGCGCCTTTGTAATTTGGACGTCCTTGAGATGCTTCCTACATACGATAACATAGTCCAGTAGATGCCAGTGACCTGATCTGGGGTGACGCCAG
Source organism: Leptura quadrifasciata (assembly GCA_963675555.1). Lineage (NCBI taxonomy): Eukaryota > Metazoa > Arthropoda > Insecta > Coleoptera > Cerambycidae > Leptura > Leptura quadrifasciata. The sequence goes on along the minus strand of OY776682.1, from coordinate 992,153 downwards.
GTGCCTTTAAATTTATCCTTCTGTCGGAAAATGGTGTTTGTTATAACTAGATCATGTTCGGCGCATTTAGTTAGGAGTAGTTGACCGTTAGCGTTCATGTTGCCCAAACCGTTCTTGCCTATGATGCCTGGCCAGGTGTCTGCATCTCTCCCTACTCTAGCGTTAAAATCGCCAAGAATAACGAGTCGTTCCGTTTTAGGTATTCTACAGAGGGTTTCTTCCAGCTGTTGATAGAAGCTTTCCTTGGTTTCGTGACTTGCATCCAGAGTGGGAGCGTAGGCGCTTATTAGATTTACCGCGTTGCCATCTGATAGCTCATAGCGTAGCAGCATTAGACGCTCGGATAGGCCTTGTGGTACTTGTGTTAAGTTGGATACAAGTTGATTCCGAACGGCAAATCCTACTCCATGTTGTCTTCTTGAATTGGTGGGAAGACCTTTCCAATAGAAGGTGTAGTACTTTTCTGTGAGGGAGCCTTCCTCCAAAAATCGAGTTTCGCTGAGAGCTGCAACGTCAACATTGAGTCGGTGAAGTTCTCTATCTATTAGAGCAGTTCTTCTTTCAGGCCGATCGGTGCGAGTGCTGTCGTTCAAAGTACGAACATTCCAAGCGCCGTAGATGAAAGAATTCGTTTTGTTGGATTTAACTTGTCGGTGTTTTTTCGACATTCGATGAGGTGTCCCTGTGGGCACCCTCCCCCGGAGATCCGATCGGGAGGGTATTTTACCTCCGGATGATTTTGTCCCACTTGAACGCTCCATCGTTTTTTAAAGCCTTAATCGACTGAAAACGAAGCTGCATTTGAAGTTTTAGCTGGAGCAGGTATGCAACTGACCAGCTCGGTTGCGGAAGGCGAGTGGTGTGGTCCCATGGCACAGAAGGAGACTGCGACGATGGGGTAACCAAACGATTCCAAAAGCAACCTATGTGTGCGGTGGGTTATTTTTACCGCACTCTTCGTGAGAAGGTGGATGTGCTCACGGCAAAAGGTAAGGGTTATTCCGCCCTTACTCGGTCGTTAGAGCCTCGTTAGTGAAAAACAGGGTGCACCAAGTTCAAATTGAACTCATCGCGAAGGTGAGGTTAACAATTGAGTAGGAGAGGCTATAACTTGCGCTTCACTACCCCATTACACATGAAATTGTTAGACATGAAATGTAGAACTTTCATTTTTATTTTACCTGTTTTCAATTTTCTCTTAAACGGTGTTTAGGAATTGTACGAAATTTTCAGCACACTTATTTCTCAATGTTGAGCAACTTTTTGTGTTGTTTCATGTGTCTTAGAAAATCCAGTGGCGTAGAAGTAGTATAATATGACCCCCTTTTTAAAAATAGTTCATGCTCTCTTATAGTTTTTCAAATTCTCTTCTGATATTAACAACGTACATAGAATTTGCAAGGAAAAAGCTCTCTTGTAAAATTTTGTTACGAGCAACCATATGGCTACAATACTAGTTCGACATGAAACGTAGAACTTTCGTTTTTATTTTACTTGTTTTCAATTTTCTCTTAAACGGTGTTAAGGAATTTTATGAAATTTTCAGCACACTTACTTCTCAATTCTGAGCAACTTTTGGTATTTCATGTGTCTTAGAAAATCCAGAGGCGTAGAAGTAGTATAATATGACCCCCTTTTTAAAAATAATTCATACTTTCTTATAACTTTTCAAATTCTCTTCTGATACTGACAATGTACATAGAATTTGCAAAGAAAAAGCTCTCTTGTAAAATTTTGTTACGAGCAACCATATGGCTACAATACTAGTTAGACATGAAATGTAGAACTTTCGTTTTTATTTTACCTGTTTTCAATTTTCTCTTAAACGGTGTTTATTAATTGTATAAAATTTTCAGCACACTTATTTCTCAATGTTGAGCAACTTTTTGTGTTGTTTCATGTGTCTTAGAAAATCCAGTGGCGTAGAAGTAGTATAATATGACCCCCTTTTTAAAAATAGTTCATGCTCTCTTATAGTTTTTCAAATTCTCTTCTGATATTAACAACGTACATAGAATTTGCAAGGAAAAAGCTCTCTTGTATAATTTTGTTACGTGCAACCATATGCCTACAATACCAGTTAGACATGAAATGTAGAACTTTCGTTTTTAATTTATCTGTTTTCAGTTTTCTCTTAAACGATGTAAAGGGATTTAATGAAATTTTCAGCACACTTACTTCTTAATATTGAGCAACTTTTAGTGTTGTTTCGTGTGTCTTAGAAAATCCAGTGGCGTAGAAGTGGTATAATATGACCCCCTTTTTAAAAATAATTCATACTTTCTTATAGTTTTTCAAATTCTCTTCTGTACTGACAATGTACATAGAATTTGCAAAGAAAAAGCTCTCTTGTAAAAATTTGTTACGAGCAACCATATGGCTACAATACTAGTTAGACATGAAATGTAGAACTTTCGTTTTTATTTTACCTGTTTTCAATTTTCTCTTAAACGGTGTTTAGGAATTGTATAAAATTTTCAGCACACTTATTTCTCAATGTTGAGCAACTTTTTGTGTTGTTTCATGTGTCTTAGAAAATCCAGTGGCGTAGAAGTAGTATAATATGACCCCCTTTTTAAAAATAGTTCATGCTCTCTTATAGTTTTTCAAATTCTCTTCTGATATTAACAACGTACATAGAATTTGCAAGGAAAAAGCTCTCTTGTAAAATTTTGTTACGAGCAACCATATGGCTACAATACTAGTTCGACATGAAACGTAGAACTTTCGTTTTTATTTTACCTGTTTACAATTTTCTCTTAAACGGTGTTAAGGAATTTTATGAAATTTTCAGCACACTTACTTCTCAATGCTGAGCAACTTTTGGTATTGTTTCATGTGTCTTAGAAAATCCAGTGGCGTAGAAGTAGTACAGTACGACCCCCTTTTCAAAAATAATTCATACTCTCTTATGATTTTTCAAATTCTCTTCTGATATTAACAACGTACATTGACCTTGCAAGGAGAAAGCTCTCTTGTAAAATTTTGTTACGAGCAACCATATTTCTACGATACTAGTTAGATATGAAATGTAGAACTTTCGTTTTTAATTTACCTGTTTTCAATTTTCTCTTAAACGGTGTAAAGGGATTTAATGAAATTTTCAGCACACTTACTTCTCAATGTTGAGCAACTTTTAGTGTTCTTTCATGTGTCTTAGAAAATCCAGTGGCGTAGAAGTGGTATAATATGACCCCCTTTTTAAAAATAATTCATACTTTCTTATAGTTCTTCAAATTCTCTTCTGATATTGACAATGTACATTGAATTTGCAAGGTAATAGCTCTCTTGTAAAATTTTGTTACGAGCAACCATATGGCTACAATACTAGTTCGACATGAAATGTAGAACTTTCGTTTTTATTTTACCTGTTTTCAATTTTCTCTTAAACGGTGTTAAGGAATTTTATGAAATTTTCAGCACACTTACTTCTCAATGCTGAGCAACTTTCGGTATTGTTTCACGTGTCTTAGAAAATCCAGTGGCGTAGAAGTAGTATAATATGACCCCCTTTTTAAAAATAATTCATACTTTCTTATAGTTTTTCAAATTCTCTTCTGATATTGACAATGTACATAGAATTTGCAAAGAAGAAGCTCTCTTGTAAAATTTTGTTACGAGCAACCATATGGCTACAATACTAGTTCGACATGAAACGTAGAACTTTCGTTTTTATTTTACCTGTTTACAATTTTCTCTTAAACGGTGTTAAGGAATTTTATGAAATTTTCAGCACACTTACTTCTCAATGCTGAGCAACTTTTGGTACTGTTTCATGTGCCTTAGAAAATCCAGTGGCGTAGAAGTAGTATAATATGACCCCCTTTTTAAAAATAATTCATACTCTCTTAGAATTTTTCAAATTCTCTTCTGATATTAACAACGTACATAGAATTTCCAAGGAAAAAGCTCTCTTGTAAAATTTTGTTACGAGCAACCATATGCCTACAATACTAGTTAGACATGAAATGTAGAACTTTCGTTTTTAATTTATCTGTTTTCAGTTTTCTCTTAAACGGTGTAAAGGGATTTAATGAAATTTTCAGCACACTTACTTCTTAATATTGAGCAACTTTTAGTGTTGTTTCATGTGTCTTAGAAAATCCAGTGGCGTAGAAGTGGTATAATATGACCCCCTTTTTAAAAATAATTCTTACTTTCTTATAGTTTTTCAAATTCTCTTCTGATATTGACAATGTACATTGAATTTGCAAGGTAATAGCTCTCTTGTAAAATTTTGTTACGAGCAACCATATGCCTACAATACTAGTTAGACATGAAATGTAGAACTTTCGTTTTTATTTTACCTGTTTTCAATTTTATCTTAAACAGTGTTTAGGAATTGTATGAAATTTTCAGCACACTTACTTCTCAATGTTGAGCAACTTTTTGTGTTGTTTCATGTGTCTTAGAAAATCCAGTGGCGTAGAAGTAGTATAATATGACCCCCTTTTTAAAAATAGTTCATGCTCTCTTATAGTTTTTCAAATTCTCTTCTGATATTAACAACGTACATAGAATTTGCAAGGAAAAAGCTCTCTTGTAAAATTTTGTTATGAGCAACCATATGCCTACAATACTAGTTAGACATGAAATGTAGAACTTTCATTTTTATTTTACCTGTTTTCAATTTTCTCTTAAACGGTGTTAAGGAATTTTATGAAATTTTCAACACACTTACTTCTCAATGCTGAGCAACTTTTGGTATTGTTTCATGTGTCTTAGAAAATCCAGAGGCGTAGAAGTAGTATAATATGACCCCCTTTTTAAAAATAATTCATACTTTCTTATAACTTTTCAAATTCTCTTCTGATACTGACAATGTACATAGAATTTGCAAAGAAGAAGCTCTCTTGTAAAATTTTGTTACGAGCAACCATATGGCTACAATACTAGTTCGACATGAAACGTAGAACTTTCGTTTTTATTTTACCTGTTTACAATTTTCTCTTAAACGGTGTTAAGGAATTTTATGAAATTTTCAGCACACTTACTTCTCAATGCTGAGCAACTTTTGGTACTGTTTCATGTGCCTTACAAAATCCAGTGGCGTAGAAGTAGTATAATATGACCCCCTTTTTAAAAATAATTCATACTCTCTTAGAATTTTTCAAATTCTCTTCTGATATTAACAACGTACATAGAATTTCCAAGGAAAAAGCTCTCTTGTAAAATTTTGTTACGAGCAACCATATGCCTACAATACTAGTTAGACATGAAATGTAGAACTTTCGTTTTTAATTTATCTGTTTTCAGTTTTCTCTTAAACGGTGTAAAGGGATTTAATGAAATTTTCAGCACACTTACTTCTTAATATTGAGCAGCTTTTAGTGTTGTTTCATGTGTCTTAGAAAATCCAGTGGCGTAGAAGTGGTATAATATGACCCCCTTTTTAAATATAATTCTTACTTTCTTATAGTTTTTCAAATTCTCTTCTGATATTGACAATGTACATTGAATTTGCAAGGTAATAGCTCTCTTGTAAAATTTTGTTACGAGCAACCATATGCCTACAATACTAGTTAGACATGAAATGTAGAACTTTCGTTTTTATTTTACCTGTTTTCAATTTTCTCTTAAACAGTGTTTAGGAATTGTATGAAATTTTCAGCACACTTACTTCTCAATGTTGAGCAACTTTTTGTGTTGTTTCATGTGTCTTAGAAAATCCAGTGGCGTAGAAGTAGTATAATATGACCCCCTTTTTAAAAATAGTTCATGCTCTCTTATAGTTTTTCAAATTCTCTTCTGATATTAACAACGTACATAGAATTTGCAAGGAAAAAGCTCTCTTGTAAAATTTTGTTATGAGCAACCATATGCCTACAATACTAGTTAGACATGAAATGTAGAACTTTCATTTTTATTTTACCTGTTTTCAATTTTCTCTTAAACGGTGTTAAGGAATTTTATGAAATTTTCAACACCCTTACTTCTCAATGCTGAGCAACTTTTGGTATTGTTTCATGTGTCTTAGAAAATCCAGAGGCGTAGAAGTAGTATAATATGACCCCCTTTTTAAAAATAATTCATACTTTCTTATAACTTTTCAAATTCTCTTCTGATACTGACAATGTACATAGAATTTGCAAAGAAAAAGCTCTCTTGTAAAATTTTGTTACGAGCAACGATATGGCTACAATACTAGTTAGACATGAAATGTAGAACTTTCCTTTTTATTTTACCTGTTTTCAATTTTCTCTTAAACGGTGTTTAGGAATTGTATAAAATTTTCAGCACACTTATTTCTGAATGTTGAGCAACTTTTTGTGTTGTTTCATGTGTCTTAGAAAATCCAGTGGCGTAGAAGTAGTATAATATGACCCCCTTTTTAAAAATAGTTCATGCTCTCTTATAGTTTTTCAAATTCTCTTCTGATATTAACAACGTACATAGAATTTGCAAGGAAAAAGCTCTCTTGTAAAATTTTGTTACGAGCAACCATATGGCTACAATACTAGTTCGACATGAAACGTAGAACTTTCGTTTTTATTTTACTTGTTTTCAATTTTCTCTTAAACGGTGTTAAGGAATTTTATGAAATTTTCAGCACACTTACTTCTCAATGCTGAGCAACTTTTGGTACTGTTTCATGTGCCTTAGAAAATCCAGTGGCGTAGAAGTAGTATAATATGACCCCCTTTTTAAAAATAATTCATACTCTCTTAGAATTTTTCAAATTCTCTTCTGATATTAACAACGTACATAGAATTTCCAAGGAAAAAGCTCTCTTGTAAAATTTTGTTACGAGCAACCATATGCCTACAATACTAGTTAGACATGAAATGTAGAACTTTCGTTTTTAATTTATCTGTTTTCAGTTTTCTCTTAAACGGTGTAAAGGGATTTAATGAAATTTTCAGCACACTTACTTCTTAATATTGAGCAACTTTTAGTGTTGTTTCATGTGTCTTAGAAAATCCAGTGGCGTAGAAGTGGTATAATATGACCCCCTTTTTAAAAATAATTCTTACTTTCTTATAGTTTTTCAAATTCTCTTCTGATATTGACAATGTACATTGAATTTGCAAGGTAATAGCTCTCTTGTAAAATTTTGTTACGAGCAACCATATGCCTACAATACTAGTTAGACATGAAATGTAGAACTTTCGTTTTTATTTTACCTGTTTTCAATTTTCTCTTAAACAGTGTTTAGGAATTGTATGAAATTTTCAGCACACTTACTTCTCAATGTTGAGCAACTTTTTGTGTTGTTTCATGTGTCTTAGAAAATCCAGTGGCGTAGAAGTAGTCTAATATGACCCCCTTTTTAAAAATAGTTCATGCTCTCTTATAGTTTTTCAAATTCTCTTCTGATATTAACAACGTACATAGAATTTGCAAGGAAAAAGCTCTCTTGTAAAATTTTGTTATGAGCAACCATATGCCTACAATACTAGTTAGACATGAAATGTAGAACTTTCATTTTTATTTTACCTGTTTTCAATTTTCTCTTAAACGGTGTTAAGGAATTTTATGAAATTTTCAACACACTTACTTCTCAATGCTGAGCAACTTTTGGTATTGTTTCATGTGTCTTAGAAAATCCAGAGGCGTAGAAGTAGTATAATATGACCCCCTTTTTAAAAATAATTCATACTTTCTTATAACTTTTCAAATTCTCTTCTGATACTGACAATGTACATAGAATTTGCAAAGAAGAAGCTCTCTTGTAAAATTTTGTTACGAGCAACCATATGGCTACAATACTAGTTCGACATGAAACCTAGAACTTTCGTTTTTATTTTACCTGTTTACAATTTTCTCTTAAACGGTGTTAAGGAATTTTATGAAATTTTCAGCACACTTACTTCTCAATGCTGAGCAACTTTTGGTACTGTTTCATGTGCCTTAGAAAATCCAGTGGCGTAGAAGTAGTATAATATGACCCCCTTTTTAAAAATAATTCATACTCTCTTAGAATTTTTCAAATTCTCTTCTGATATTAACAACGTACATAGAATTTCCAAGGAAAAAGCTCTCTTGTAAAATTTTGTTACGAGCAACCATATGCCTACAATACTAGTTAGACATGAAATGTAGAACTTTCGTTTTTAATTTATCTGTTTTCAGTTTTCTCTTAAACGGTGTAAAGGGATTTAATGAAATTTTCAGCACACTTACTTCTTAATATTGAGCAGCTTTTAGTGTTGTTTCATGTGTCTTAGAAAATCCAGTGGCGTAGAAGTGGTATAATATGACCCCCTTTTTAAATATAATTCTTACTTTCTTATAGTTTTTCAAATTCTCTTCTGATATTGACAATGTACATTGAATTTGCAAGGTAATAGCTCTCTTGTAAAATTTTGTTACGAGCAACCATATGCCTACAATACTAGTTAGACATGAAATGTAGAACTTTCGTTTTTATTTTACCTGTTTTCAATTTTCTCTTAAACAGTGTTTAGGAATTGTATGAAATTTTCAGCACACTTACTTCTCAATGTTGAGCAACTTTTTGTGTTGTTTCATGTGTCTTAGAAAATCCAGTGGCGTAGAAGTAGTATAATATGACCCCCTTTTTAAAAATAGTTCATGCTCTCTTATAGTTTTTCAAATTCTCTTCTGATATTAACAACGTACATAGAATTTGCAAGGAAAAAGCTCTCTTGTAAAATTTTGTTATGAGCAACCATATGCCTACAATACTAGTTAGACATGAAATGTAGAACTTTCATTTTTATTTTACCTGTTTTCAATTTTCTCTTAAACGGTGTTAAGGAATTTTATGAAATTTTCAACACCCTTACTTCTCAATGCTGAGCAACTTTTGGTATTGTTTCATGTGTCTTAGAAAATCCAGAGGCGTAGAAGTAGTATAATATGACCCCCTTTTTAAAAATAATTCATACTTTCTTATAACTTTTCAAATTCTCTTCTGATACTGACAATGTACATAGAATTTGCAAAGAAAAAGCTCTCTTGTAAAATTTTGTTACGAGCAACGATATGGCTACAATACTAGTTAGACATGAAATGTAGAACTTTCCTTTTTATTTTACCTGTTTTCAATTTTCTCTTAAACGGTGTTTAGGAATTGTATAAAATTTTCAGCACACTTATTTCTGAATGTTGAGCAACTTTTTGTGTTGTTTCATGTGTCTTAGAAAATCCAGTGGCGTAGAAGTAGTATAATATGACCCCCTTTTTAAAAATAGTTCATGCTCTCTTATAGTTTTTCAAATTCTCTTCTGATATTAACAACGTACATAGAATTTGCAAGGAAAAAGCTCTCTTGTAAAATTTTGTTACGAGCAACCATATGGCTACAATACTAGTTCGACATGAAACGTAGAACTTTCGTTTTTATTTTACTTGTTTTCAATTTTCTCTTAAACGGTGTTAAGGAATTTTATGAAATTTTCAGCACACTTACTTCTCAATCCTGAGCAACTTTTGGTATTTCATGTGTCTTAGAAAATCCAGTGGCATAGAAGTAGTACAGTACGATCCCCTTTTCAAAAATAATTCATACTCTCTTATGATTTTTCAAATTCTCTTCTGATATTAACAACGTACATTGAACTTGCAAGGAGAAAGCTCTCTTGTAAAATTTTGTTACAAGCAACCATATTTCTACGATACTAGTTAAATATGAAATGTAGAACTTTCGTTTTTAATTTACCTGTTTTCAATTTTCTCTTAAACGGTGTAAAGGGATTTAATGAAATTTTTAGCACACTTACTTCTCAATGTTGAGCAACTTTTAGTGTTCTTTCATGTGTCTTAGAAAATCCAGTGGCGTAGAAGTGGTATAATATGACCCCCTTTTTAAAAATAATTCATACTTTCTTATAGTTCTTCAAATTCTCTTCTGATATTGACAATGTACATTGAATTTGCAAGGTAATAGCTCTCTTGTAAAATTTTGTTACGAGCAACCATATGGCTACAATACTAGTTCGACATGAAATGTAGAACTTTCGTTTTTATTTTACCTGTTTTCAATTTTCTCTTAAACGGTGTTAAGGAATTTTATGAAATTTTCAGCACACTTACTTCTCAATGCTGAGCAACTTTCGGTATTGTTTCACGTGTCTTAGAAAATCCAGTGGCGTAGAAGTAGTATAATATGACCCCCTTTTTAAAAATAATTCATACTTTCTTATAGTTTTTCAAATTCTCTTCTGATATTGACAATGTACATAGAATTTGCAAAGAAGAAGCTCTCTTGTAAAATTTTGTTACAAGCAACCACATGGCTAGAATACTAGTTCGACATGAAACGTAAAACTTTAGTTTTTATTTTACCTGTTTTCAATTTTCTCTTAAACGGTGTTAAGGAATTTTATGAAATTTTCAGCACACTTACTTCTCAATGCTGAGCAACTTTTGGTACTGTTTCATGTGCCTTAGAAAATCCAGTGGCGTAGAAGTAGTATAATATGACCCCCTTTTTAAAAATAATTCATACTCTCTTAGAGTTTTTCAAATTCTCTTCTGATATTAACAACGTACATAGAATTTCCAAGAAAAAAGCTCTCTTGTAAAATTTTGTTACGAGCAACCATATGCCTACAATACTAGTTAGACATGAAATGTAGAACTTTCGTTTTTAATTTACCTGTTTTCAATTTTCTCTTAAACGGTGGAAAGGGATTGTATGAAATTTTCAGCACACTTACTTCTCAATGTTGAGCAACTTTTTGTGTTGTTTCATGTGTCTTAGAAAATCCAGTGGCGTAGAAGTAGTATAATATGACCCCCTTTTTAAAAATAATTCTTACTTTCTTATAGTTTTTCAAATTCTCTTCTGATATTGACAATATACATTGAATTTGCAAGGTAATAGCTCTCTTGTAAAATTTTGTTACGAGCAACCATATGCCTACAATACTAGTTAGACATGAAATGTAGAACTTTCGTTTTTATTTTACCTGTTTTCAATTTTCTCTTAAACGGTGTTAAGGAATTGTATGAAATTTTCAGCACACTTACTTCTCAATGTTGAGCAACTTTTTGTGTTGTTTCATGTGTCTTAGAAAATCCAGTGGCGTAGAAGTAGTATAATATGACCCCCTTTTTAAAAATAGTTCATGCTCTCTTATAGTTTTTCAAATTCTCTTCTGATATTAACAACGTACATAGAATTTGCAAGGAAAAAGCTCTCTTGTAAAATTTTGTTATGAGCAACCATATGCCTACAATACTAGTTAGACATGAAATGTAGAACTTTCGTTTTTAATTTACCTGTTTTCAATTTTCTCTTAAACGGTGGAAAGGGATTTAATGAAATTTTCAGCACACTTACTTCTCAATGTTGAGCAACTTTTAGTGTTCTTTCATGTGTCTTAGAAAATCCAGTGGCGTAGAAGTGGTATAATATGACCCCCTTTTTAAAAATAGTTCATGCTCTCTTATAGTTTTTCAAATTCTCTTCTGATATTAACAACGTACATAGAATTTGCAAGGAAAAAGCTCTCTTGTAAAATTTTGTTACGAGCAACCATATGGCTACAATACTAGTTCGACATGAAATGTAGAACTTTCGTTTTTATTTTACCTGTTTTCAATTTTCTCTTAAACGGTGTTAAGGAATTTTATAAAATTTTCAGCACACTTACTTCTCAATGCTGAGCAACTTTTGGTATTGTTTCATGTGTCTTGGAAAATCCAGAGGCGTAGAAGTAGTATAATATGACCCCCTTTTTAAAAATAATTCTTACTTTCTTATAACTTTTCAAATTCTCTTCTGATACTGACAATGTACATAGAATTTGCAAAGAAAAAGCTCTCTTGTAAAATTTTGTTACGAGCAACCATATGGCTACAATACTAGTTCGACATGAAACCTAGAACTTTCGTTTTTATTTTACCTGTTTTCAATTTTCTCTTAAACAGTGTTGAGGAATTGTATGAAATTTTCAGCACACTTACTTCACAATGTTGAGCAACTTTTTGTGTTGTTTCATGTGTCTTGGAAAATCCAGTGGCGTAGAAGTAGTATAATATGACCCCCTTTTTAAAAATAATTCATACTCTCTTATAGTTTTTCAAATTCTCTTCTGATATTGACAATGTACATAGAATTTGCAAAGAAGAAGCTCTCTTGTAAAATTTTGTTACGAGCAACCATATGCCTACAATACTAGTTAGACATGAAATGTAGAACTTTCGTTTTTAATTTATCTGTTTTCAGTTTTCTCTTAAACGGTGTAAAGGGATTTAATGAAATTTTCAGCACACTTACTTCTTAATATTGAGCAACTTTTAGTGTTGTTTCGTGTGTCTTAGAAAATCCAGTGGCGTAGAAGTGGTATAATATGACCCCCTTTTTAAAAATAATTCATACTTTCTTATAGTTTTTCAAATTCTCTTCTGATACTGACAATGTACAAAGAATTTGCAAAGAAAAAGCTCTCTTGTAAAATTTTGTTACGAGCAACCATATGGCTACAATACTAGTTAGACATGAAATGTAGAACTTTCGTTTTTATTTTACCTGTTTTCAATTTTCTCTTAAACGGTGTTAAGGAATTTTATGAAATTTTCATCACACTTACTTCTCAATGCTGAGCAACTTTTGGTATTGTTTCATGTGTCTTAGAAAATCCAGTGGCGTAGAAGTAGTACAGTACGACCCCCTTTTTAAAAATAATTCATACTCTCTTATGATTTTTCAAATTCTCTTCTGATATTAACAACGTACTTTGACCTTGCAAGGAGAAAGCTCTCTTGTAAAATTTTGTTACGAGCAACCATATTTCTACGATACTAGTTAGATATGAAATGTAGAACTTTCGTTTTTAATTTACCTGTTTTCAATTTTCTCTTAAACGGTGTAAAGGGATTTAATGAAATTTTCAGCACACTTACTTCTCAATGTTGAGCAACTTTTAGTGTTCTTTCATGTGTCTTAGAAAATCCAGTGGCGTAGAAGTGGTATAATATGACCCCCTTTTTAAAAATAATTCATACTTTCTTATAGTTCTTCAAATTCTCTTCTGATATTGACAATGTACATTGAATTTGCAAGGTAATAGCTCTCTTGTAAAATTTTGTTACGAGCAACCATATGGTTACAATACTAGTTCGACATGAAACATAGAACTTTCGTTTTTAATTTACCTGTTTTCAATTTTCTTTTAAATGGATTTAATGAAATTTTCAGCACACTTACTTCACAATGCTGAGCAACTTTTGGTATTGTTTCATGTGTCTTAGAAAATCCAATGGCGTAGAAGTAGTATAATATGACCTCCTTTTTAAAAATAATTCATACTTTCTTATAGTTTTTCAAATTCTCTTCTGATATTGACAATGTACATAGAATTTGCAAAGGAGAAGCTCTCTTGTAAAATTTTGTTACGAGCAACCATATGCCTACAATACTAGTTCGACATGAAAGGTAGAACTTTCGTTTTTATTTTACCTGTTTTCAATTTTCTCTTAAACGGTGTTTAGGAATTGTATGAAATTTTCAGCACACTTACTTCTCAATGTTGAGCAACTTTTTGTGTTGTTTCATGTGTCTTAGAAAATCCAGTGGCGTAGAAGTAGTATAATATGACCCCCTTTTTAAAAATAGTTCATACTCTCTTATAGTTTTTCAAATTCTCTTCTGATATTAACAATGTACATAGAATTTGCAAGGAAAAAGCTCTCTTGTAAAATTTTGTCACGAGCAACCATATGTCTACAATACTAGTTCGACATGAAACATAGAACTTTCGTTTTTAATTTACCTGTTTTCAATTTTCTTTTAAATGGATTTAATGAAATTTTCAGCACACTTACTTCACAATGCTGAGCAACTTTTGGTATTGTTTCATGTGTCTTAGAAAATCCAATGGCGTAGAAGTAGTATAATATGACCTCCTTTTTAAAAATAATTCATACTTTCTTATAGTTTTTCAAATTCTCTTCTGATATTGACAATGTACATAGAATTTGCAAAGGAGAAGCTCTCTTGTAAAATTTTGTTACGAGCAACCATATGCCTACAATACTAGTTCGACATGAAAGGTAGAACTTTCGTTTTTATTTTACCTGTTTTCAATTTTCTCTTAAACGGTGTTTAGGAATTGTATGAAATTTTCAGCACACTTACTTCTCAATGTTGAGCAACTTTTTGTGTTGTTTCATGTGTCTTAGAAAATCCAGTGGCGTAGAAGTAGTATAATATGACCCCCTTTTTAAAAATAGTTCATACTCTCTTATAGTTTTTCAAATTCTCTTCTGATATTAACAATGTACATAGAATTTGCAAGGAAAAAGCTCTCTTGTAAAATTTTGTTACGAGCAACCATATGCCTACAATACTAGTTAGACATGAAATGAAGAACTTTCGTTTTTATTTTACCTGTTTTAAATTTTCTCTTAAACGGTGTTTAGGAATTGTATGAAATTTTCAGCACACTTACTTCTCAATGTTGAGCAACTTTTTGTGTTGTTTCATGTGTCTTGGAAAATCCAGTGGCGTAGAAGTAGTATAATATGACCCCCTTTTTAAAAATAATTCATACTCTCTTATAGTCTCTCAAATTCTCTTCTGATATTAGCAATGTACATAGATTTTGCAAAGAAAAAGCTCTCTTGTAAAACTTTGTTACGAGCAACCATATGGCTACAATACTAGTTCGACATGAAAGGTAGAACTTTCGTTTTTATTTTACCTGTTTTCAATTTTCTCTTAAACGGTGTTTAGGAATTGTATGAAATTTTCAGCACACTTACTTCTCAATGCTGAGCAAATTTGGGTATTGTTTCTTGTGTCTTGGAAAATCCAGAGGCGTAGAAGTAGTATAGTATGACCTCCTTTTTAAAAATAATTCATACTTTCTTATAGTTTTTCAAATTCTCTTCTGTTATTGACAATGTACATTGATTTTGCAAGGTAATAGCTCTCTTGTAAAATTTTGTTACGAGCAACCATATGCCTACAATACTAGTTAGACATGAAATGTAGAACTTTTCTTTTTATTTTACCTGTTTTCAATTTTCTCTTAAACGGCGTGTAGAAATTTTATGAAATTTTCAGCACACTTACTTCTCAATGTTGAGCAACTTTTTGTGTTGTTTCATGTGTCTTAGAAAATCCAGTGGCGTAGAAGTGGTATAATATGACCCCCTTTTTAAAAATAATTCATACTTTCTTATAGTTTTTCAAATTCTCTTCTGATATTGACAATGTACATTGAATTTGCAAGGTAATAGCTCTCTTGTAAAATTTTGTTACGAGCAACCATATGCCTACAATATTAGTTAGACATGAAATGTAGAACTTTCGTTTTTAATTTACCTGTTTTCAATTTTCTCTTAAACGGTGTAAAGGGATTTAATGAAATTTTCAGCACACTTACTTCTCAATGTTGAGCAACTTTTTGTGTTGTTTCATGTGTCTTAGAAAATCCAGTGGCGTAGAAGTAGTATAATATGACCCCCTTTTTAAAAATAGTTCATGCTCTCTTATAGTTTTTCAATTTCTCTTCTGATATTAACAACGTACATAGAATTTGCAAGGAAAAAGCTCTCTTGTAAAATTTTGTTATGAGCAACCATATGCCTACAATACTAGTTAGACATGAAATGTAGAACTTTCATTTTTATTTTACCTGTTTTCAATTTTCTCTTAAACGGTGTTAAGGAATTTTATGAAATTTTCAGCACACTTACTTCTCAATGCTGAGCAACTTTTGGTATTGTTTCATGTGTCTTAGAAAATCCAGTGGCGTAGAAGTAGTATAATATGACCCCCTTTTTAAAAATAATTCATACTTTCTTATAGTTTTTCAAATTCTCTTCTGATACTGACAATGTACATAGAATTTGCAAAGAAAAAGCTCTCTTGTAAAATTTTGTTACGAGCAACCATATGGCTACAATACTAGTTAGACATGAAATGTAGAACTTTCGTTTTTATTTTACCTGTTTTCAATTTTCTCTTAAACGGTGTTGAGGAGTTGTATGAAATTTTCAGCACACTTACTTCTCAATGTTGAGCAACTTTTTGTGTTGTTTCATGTGTCTTAGAAAATCCAGTGGCGTAGAAGTAGTATAATATGACCCCCTTTTTAAAAATAGTTCATGCTCTCTTATAGTTTTTCAATTTCTCTTCTGATATTAACAACGTACATAGAATTTGCAAGGAAAAAGCTCTCTTGTAAAATTTTGTTATGAGCAACCATATGCCTACAATACTAGTTAGACATGAAATATAGAACTTTCATTTTTATTTTACCTGTTTTCAATTTTCTCTTAAACGGTGTTAAGGAATTTTATGAAATTTTCAGCACACTTACTTCTCAATGCTGAGCAACTTTGGGTATAGTTTCTTGTGCCTTGGAAAATCCAGAGGCGTAGAAGTAGTATAGTATGACCCCCTTTTTAAAAATAATTCATACTTTCTTATAGTTTTTCAAATTCCTTTCTGATATTGACAATGTACATTGAATTTGCAAGGTAATAGCTCTCTTGTAAAATTTTGTTACGAGCAACCATATGCCTACAATACTAGTTAGACATGAAATGTAGAACTTTTCTTTTTATTTTACCTGTTTTCAATTTTCTCTTAAACGGTGTTTAGAAATTTTATGAAATTTTCAGCACACTTACTTCTCAATGTTGAGCAACTTTTTGTGTTGTTTCATGTGTCTTAGAAAACCCAGTGGCGTAGAAGTAGTATAATATGACCCCCTTTTTAAAAATAATTCATACTCTCTTATAGTTTTTCAAATTCTCTTCTGATATTAACAACGTACATAGAATTTCCAAGGAAAAAGCTCTCTTGTAAAATTTTGTTACGAGCAACCATATGCCTACAATACTAGTTAGACATGAAATGTAGAACTTTCGTTTTTAATTTACCTGTTTTCAGTTTTCTCTTAAACGGTGTAAAGGGATTTAATGAAATTTTCAGCACACTTACTTCTTAATGTTGAGCAACTTTTAGTGTTGTTTCATGTGTCTTAGAAAATCCAGTGGCGTAGAAGTGGTATAATATGACCCCCTTTTTAAAAATAATTCATACTTTCTTATAGTTTTTCAAATTCTCTTCTGATATTGACCATGTACATTGAATTTGCAAGGTAATAGCTCTCTTGTAAAATTTTGTTACGAGCAACCATATGCCTACAATACTAGTTAGACATGAAATGTAGAACTTTCGTTTTTAATTTACCTGTTTACAATTTTCTCTTAAACGGTGTAAAGGGATTTAATGAAATTTTCAGCTCACTTACTTCTCAATGTTGAGCAACTTTTAGTGTTGTTTCATGTGTCTTAGAAAATTCAGTGGCGTAGAAGTAGTATAATATGACCCCCTTTTTAAAAATAATTCATACTCTCTTATAGTCCTTCAAATTCTCTTCTGATATTAGCAATGTACATAGAATTTGCAAAGAAAAAGCTCTCTTGTAAAATTTTGTTACGAGCAACCATAGGGCTACAATACTAGTTCGACATGAAAGGTAGAACTTTCGTTTTTATTTTACCTGTTTTCAATTTTCTCTTAAACGGTGTTGAGGAATTGTATGAAATTTTCAGCACACTTACTTCTCAATGTTGAGCAACTTTTTGTGTTGTTTCATGTGTCTTAGAAAATCCAGTGGCGTAGAAGTGGTATAATATGACCCCCTTTTTAAAAATAATTCATACTTTCTTATAGTTTTTCAAATTCTCTTCTGATATTGACAATGTACATTGAATTTGCAAGGAAAAAGCTCTCTTGTAAAATTTTGTTACGAGCAACCATATGCCTACAATATTAGTTAGACATGAAATGTAGAACTTTCGTTTTTATTTTACCTGTTTTCAATTTTCTCTTAAACGGTGTTTAGGAATTGTATGAAATTTTCAGCACACCTACTTCTCAATGTTGAGCAACTTTTTGTGTTGTTTCATGTGTCTTGGAAAATCCAGTGGCGTAGAAGTAGTATAATATGACCCCCTTTTTAAAAATAATTCATACTCTCTTATAGTCTCTCAAATTCTCTTCTGATATTAGCAATGTACATAGATTTTGCAAAGAAAAAGCTCTCTTGTAAAACTTTGTTACGAGCAACCATATGGCTACAATACTAGTTCGACATGAAAGGTAGAACTTTCGTTTTTATTTTACCTGTTTTCAATTTTCTCTTAAACGGTGTTTAGGAATTGTATGAAATTTTCAGCACACTTACTTCTCAATGCTGAGCAACTTTTGGTATTGTTTCATGTGTCTTAGAAAATCCAATGGCGTAGAAGTAGTATAATATGACCCTCTTTTTAAAAATAATTCATACTCTCTTATAGTCTCTCAAATTCTCTTCTGATATTAGCAATGTACATAGATTTTGCAAAGAAAAAGCTCTCTTGTAAAATTTTGTTACGAGCAACCATAGGGCTACAATACTAGTTCGACATGAAAGGTAGAACTTTCGTTTTTATTTTACCTGTTTTCAATTTTCTCTTAAACGGTGTTGAGGAATTGTATGAAATTTTCAGCACACTTACTTCTCAATGTTGAGCAACTTTTTGTGTTGTTTCATGTGTCTTAGAAAATCCAGTGGCGTAGAAGTGGTATAATATGACCCCCTTTTTAAAAATAATTCATACTTTCTTATAGTTTTTCAAATTCTCTTCTGATATTGACAATGTACATTGAATTTGCAAGGAAAAAGCTCTCTTGTAAAATTTTGTTACGAGCAACCATATGCCTACAATATTAGTTAGACATGAAATGTAGAACTTTCGTTTTTATTTTACCTGTTTTCAATTTTCTCTTAAACGGTGTTTAGGAATTGTATGAAATTTTCAGCACACCTACTTCTCAATGTTGAGCAACTTTTTGTGTTGTTTCATGTGTCTTGGAAAATCCAGTGGCGTAGAAGTAGTATAATATGACCCCCTTTTTAAAAATAATTCATACTCTCTTATAGTTTTTCAAATTCTCTTCTGATATTAACAACGTACATAGAATTTGCAAGGAAAAAGCTCTCTTGTAAAATTTTGTTACGAGCAACCATATGCCTACAATACTAGTTAGACATGAAATGTAGAACTTTCGTTTTTATTTTACCTGTTTTCAATTTTCTCTTAAATGGTGTTCAGGAATTTTATGAAATTTTCAGCACACTTACTTTACAATGTTGAGCAACTTTTTGTGTTGTTTCATGTGTCTTGGAAAATCCAGTGGCGTAGAAGTAGTATAATATGACCCCCTTTTTAAAAATAATTCATACTCTCTTATAGTTTTTCAAATTCTCTTCTGATATTAGCAATGTACATAGATTTTGCAAAGAAAAAGCTCTCTTGTAAAATTTTGTTACGAGCAACCATATGCCTACAATACTAGTTAGACATGAAATGTAGAACTTTCGTTTTTAATTTACCTGTTTTCAGTTTTCTCTTAAACGGTGTAAAGGGATTTAATGAAATTTTCAGCACACTTACTTCTTAATGTTGAGCAACTTTTAGTGTTGTTTGTGTCTTAGAAAATCCAGTGGCGTAGAAGTGGTATAATATGACCCCCTTTTTCTTATAGTTTTTCAAATTCTCTTCTGATATTGACAATGTACATTGAATTTGCAAGGTAATAGCTCTCTTGTAAAATTTTGTTACGAGCAACCATATGCCTACAATATTAGTTAGACATGAAATGTAGAACTTTCGTTTTTAATTTACCTATTTTCAATTTTCTCTTAAACGGTGTTAAGGAATTTTATGAAATTTTCAGCACACTTACTTCTCAATGCTGAGCAACTTTTGGTATTGTTTCATGTGTCTTAGAAAATCCAATGGCGTAGAAGTAGTATAATATGACCCCTTTTTAAAAATAATTCATACTCTCTTATAGTCTTTCAAATTCTCTTCTGATATTAGCAATGTACATAGAATTTGCAAAGAAAAAGCTCTCTTGTAAAACTTTGTTACGAGCAACCATATGGCTACAATACTAGTTCGACATGAAATGTAGAACTTTCGTTCCTACTGTATCAGGAGTTCATTTATCACCAGAGTCCACAGCTTATTTAATCTCGCTTCTCTTAGAGAGTGTTATCTTGTTTGTGCTATCAAGGTTCCCCTTCATGTATAGAAAGGCTTCTGTGTCAGTCTGCTTGCTATGTAATACTTTTCCTGTTCTGTGAGCAAGCGTATTACTAACTTGCTGAATTTACGTCTTAGATAGGGGTATTGGTTTTGATGTAGAAGTTTTATGCTCACTATTATTGTTCCTTATCAATTAATTTCTCTAGGGTTATCAGGATAATGATTATGGATTTTTTTTTAGCTTGCAAAATCGGAAGCTGAGAAGAGTATCAAAAATTTGATGAAGATAAAGAAGCATTATGTGTATGCTGCTAAATTGGTTGAAATGCACAAGAAGTCTAATTCTGGTAAGTATTTATTTGAAATTCAGTCAGTGTTGTAATACACTTGTTTCTGCATTTTGCAGTAGTTGCAATGGTAGTTTACTGGAGACTACCATCTGGCAAGAGACCTTTTTCTTCCTACCCCCTACTGTCCCTTCTACCACTTATGACCCTTCAGCCTTTATTTTCTGATAACATTCTGAAACTCTCTCCATTCAAGAGAGAGATGACACTTGTTTCTGCCTTACAGCGGTCAGGTCTGAAATATTTTTTGCAGTCTTGGTACTGCATCTCAGTAATTTGATCTGTTTTATTTTTAATCAGTCTTAACCCATCGTCCCTGTGTGCCACTGTGAGACATATTCTAATTACTTAATTTGTCTATTGTTAATCATTGATATATTTTTAGGAGACTGGCAAGAATCAGACCCATTAATCTATGAACTGTCTTGGAAAGGCGCGGAAGCCTACCATTACTTCATGATGGCTCATAGGCTGCTTTATGGTGGAAAATTGCACGATGCGTTGTGTGTTGCGTACAAACTACAAGATTATGGGGACTATATTCCCGAATCTGACATCTATGCATTACTGGCTCTCACCGCTTGCCTGGACAGATCCTTTGGAATATGCTCCAAGGCACTTATGAAATTAAAGAGCCTTGAAAATGTATGTTAGTGTTTAATGCAATATAAGAATTTGTCGCAATTTTCTTTTTTTTTTTTTTTAGTTGTCGACTGCAGAGCACAACCAGTATAACAAACTAGCGTGGGATATTTTTAGAGTGAATGAACCAATCAACGTCAAGAAAAAGCTGGTTAAGTGTGATAACTGTGAGAATGTTATACAAGACTGGTGAGTATGCATACTACTATGCGATTCCTATCTAGCTTGCAGGTTGGAGCGAAGTGGCAGTATACAGGATGTGCCAATAAAAACTCGGAGGTGAAATATTTCGGAAACTACTATAGAGACATTTGAGTTCTGTAACAGCCCATTGCTAGCACATATAAATGGTTTTAATTTTTAATATAAATAGTTTTTTAATATGTTAAGGGGTAGATGGCGCTTTGCTACAAAGCATTTTTGAATGACAAGAACTTAGAAATGTTATCTATGTTGAAGAGAATTTAATTTCAATTAGATTTCGTTATATGAAAAAAAATTGAAAATCAAACCGTTTTCGAAAAATTTTAGCTTTAAATATTTAATTTTTGAAAAACTAAAATCGCGGTACCTTTTTTACATTAAATTTTAGACGATAGTTCGTTTGAAACTTTCTTCATAGAGAGGCAATGTGAATAATGTGGCAATAAAGCTTTTTTTACAACTTCTTGTTAATCCGGAAATTACATTTATTACAATTTTAAAGTGGCCGCCTGAATTCTATTAAACAATGTTGAATAAAAATATATTGCATGCATTTTTCCAGTGCAACCATAGTAGCCATAAAGGAAATATTAACGTGTGTGAAAAAATACATTTTATATTGATTACGTTCACCTTTTAATGAAACTGGGACTTGTCATGAATAATGACTTGAAATTTACAGATCACTTAGTTATGCCTGTCAAAATGCTTACAACTCCTTAAAAAGTCTTTCTCCTTTCAGAAACCTACTAGATAAAAAATATTGTTAATAGAATCGTTAGTTTATGGGCCTTGTCTTATTCAGGAAGATATATATCGTCTTAAAAAAAATGCAAAACCACATAGATCATATAACTAACACCCTTTCTAAAAGATCTACAAATACTCATACTTGAGGGCCGACGTTTACTTTACACCGTCACATTTGTTAACAATATTATCTCATAAGTTCCCTAAATACTGATTTGCTAAAATAGAAAAAAGAAGTGACGTTCATGCAAGAGACTTAAGACAAACTGACACAACCTTTCAATTCCTCGCCATTCTACCGCTGCATTCTGCAATTCATTTACTTTTTTAGCTCCACATTGCTATAATCTACCAGTTGAACTTTGCTGTATTAGTTCTGCTACACTAAAATTTAGTGTCCCAACTCCTAAATGAGGAACAGTTATTTTTAGATCACCAATTGTTTTAATTTACTACAAATGCACATTTGTGCTGCACTTATTTCTACGTATGTTTGTAATAATTGTAATTTTGATTCTTATTCTTCTGGCATTAGGGTTAGGTTTAATCAGTGGCGGCTCGTGGTTAATTTTATACGGGGGTACACATTTGACATTGTGAAATAGTACATTAAAATTAACTTACCAGAGAACCATTTACCATATTCTTTGTTCTCAAAATCGTGTGCTGCATAAAAAATAAGCCAGGAATTGCATGTGTCCTCCCACTTTAAGATTTAGTACATACACACACAAACAAAAACATTTTATTTATACATAAAATCCATTCTACGTTACTTACTAGCTGCGTAAATGTCATCACTTTATTATGAAAGTCAGGATTGAACTAAATCATATTTTTTTCAATTGATAACATCGAAAGTGTATTAAGCCTTTCTTGGCCCATAGTGTTCCTTAGCAAACAGTTTATTCTTTTGAAGTGGTGGATCAGTTCAATTACTTAGGCAACGTTGTTAATGACAAAGCAAACATGGACAGCGAGATTCGCAATAGAATTAACGCTGCATCTAGAGCACTCTGGGTACTTAGAGAGAGAGTATTTGACAACCACGACCTTGCTTTGTCAACGAAAATGGCTGTCTACAGAGCAGTTGTCATTCCAACACTGCTATATGGATGTGAAAGCTGGGTCACTTACCGTCGTCATGTGAAAGAATTAGAACGTTTTCAGCAAAGACATCTCAGAAGTATGATGAAAATCCGTTGGTTCCACCACATATCAAACGTGGAAGTACTCAGGAGAGCAAACAGCCTTGCAATTGAGGTGCTTATTTCAAGAGCACGCCTAAAATGGGCAGGTCACGTTCATCGTATGCATGATAACCGCCTTCCTAAATGCACACTTTATGGTGAATTGCTAAGCGGTAGAAGAAGGCGTGGCGGTCAACGAAAGAGGTTCAAAGACGCTCTCCATGAAAATCTAAAATCATGCGGTATTGCAGACGAGCAATGGGAACAACTTGCAGCGGACAGAACCGAATGGCGAGGGGTTGTGGCCAGCTATCAAGGAAATGTTGCTGCAAGAAGGCCGAATCCAAGACCTAACCAGGTCTATGTTTGTCCTGACTGCGGTCGACATGTGCTCTCCCGAATTGGCCTCTATAGCCATAGTCGTGTGCACCGTAGATGAATGGGAATTACAATAAACTACACCTGTTACTTGTTTTTTATTGTACACAATTTATCGACTGTAACATTTTCATACTCGGACTCGAGTAACGGCTAATAATAATTCTTTTTAAAGTAGAAAAACCTGTTTAACATTCTCATGTCGTCGTAGGTGTAGTACATATAATACTTAAAATTTTGTACGTCCCAGATAAGCCTTCCTCCAAATAATTTTTATTAATAAATGCCAGAAGAGGTAAAACACCATTGCAGCACATATCAATAACTTTCAATTCAGTTCTTTATTGACCTTTTCATTAGGAGCTTGTATATTGTCGAGATAAGCAATATCTATCTGTTTACAAATGTCACTTTTACCTTCTACCTAAAACTTCATAGTCCATTAAATTATATAAATGAGTTGCACTCCTCGCATGTTTCGTTGCTCTTTCCTGTAAATGTTGTAAATTGTATACTCCTTCCTGAATCCACGGTAAACACTGCAAATTGTTGCTTAAAAGGCAAACAAAACAGAACAGCTTATTTCGCTCAGTTATATTAACTTTTTCCTCGTTATCCATTTTTAAATGTCTTATGTGTGCCTAAACGAAATGAAATAAACAACAGGCAGGTAAACGTAAATATCAGCTGATTAAGCATATAACAGTGAAGTTACACAAGCAAACTGTGCCTTAGGGCATAAGGCCCGTCGTTGCCATAGCAACGTCATAAACAAAATCTAGCCAGATCTGCCACGTGCAGAAACATGACGCGGTTTCCATACATACACAACTGATGTGATGCACTTTGGGAGGTAGATATTGGCAAACTCGAGTTGTAACGTAGCGATAGCGTCGGAAATTAGTTTTGGGGTTTATTATGTTGATAAAAATGTTATGTAGCGGATAAACCTTAATCGCGCAGCGGAACTAAATGTGGACTGTAATCATGTGATATAAGACTCAAGTATCAAAAGATCGATTGCACCTCTTACCTTGCTTGTTGGTCTGGGTGGCAGGGTGGTATGGTGAGAGCTCTCGAACCACCTGTGGGACATCAAGGGTGACACAGCCTCTGGACACTTTCACCCTAATTTGACAGTTCATATAACCACAGTTAAAACAATAAAAGACTTGCGTTGAGATTAAATCTCAAATCCAAAAATGTCTTTTTAATGCGAAGGAAACTTTGTTCGGTATATTATATATTTTTCTTCTCGTAGAGCCGTGCATGGCTTGGCGATAAGAGAATACAAAAAATCCTTTGATACCTTTTTATTCAAAAGTAGAATTTAAGCGGGCGAATTAGTTGAATAAAATTAAATCAACTAAAATATAGAGCGTATATTTATTTCAAAATAAAAATAAAAAATGCGGACGAAATATGTTAAAATGGATGGTTAAATAGAAATTAACTAGCTAGATGAATTAGCTTCGGGGGGGGGGGGGGGGGGGCACGTGCTCCTGTGCCCTTTAGGAGCAGCCGCCAGTGGGTTTAATATCAGTTTCTGTATTTAATCCTTTTGTGCAAGTGTATTGGATATATTGTACAATAAATATATTATTATTATTATTATTATATCAAATTATGTGATTATGTGGAGTGATGAATTTAGATTCCACAACAAATGGAGTAACAACCAGACATAACTGTCGATATTGGTCTAAACAAAATCCTAAATGGATGAGACAAGCCGGATTCCAGACAAGATTTGGGGTAAATTTTTGGTGTGGCATTGTAAATGGATACATTTTTGATCCATATCTTTATCATGAAAATTTAAATGGTGAACGTTATTTGCACAACTTACAAAATGATTTACCTGTGCTATTGAATTATTTACCAGTTCAATTAGATTACTATGTGGTTTTGTGAACGATCCATCTTTACGGTGTCTGAAGGACATATTTCTATCTTAAAAAGTTAGAAAAAAAAAATAGGAAAAAGAAAAACAAATTTTTCTTTTTCCTCGTCTATCTTTATTTCAAAAATGAATATTTACGTTCACAAAATTTTTAGGGTTCAACACGACTGTTTCAGACGGAGAATAATATAAAAAATCATACTTACTGTCGTTTATGCTTAACTGCTGCTCTAATGGTATCAATTGGACGTTGTAACACTATAAACCTAACACTGTCTGTACCACACTTTCTTAAAATTATACCTGAAAGGGAATTTTGTTAGAAAACACAACTAAAAGACAATATAAAGTTCAAAAAAATTTATGTTTTTTACAACAACTTTTATTCTAAGAAAAATGTTTAACAAACACTAGTCTGGCCCGTGTACAACACATGGTCAGGAACGGAACGATTTATAATGTACCAACTACCATCCAATATGCGGTTTTATAAGCTAACGATGCACAAAAAGATTCAAGAAAAGTTCAATGTAACTGAAATTTTGGTGGGCTTTTGCTTGCCTGTCTTATAAACGTATTTTTTAATTCACATTAATTTGAGTCGCTCCTCAGAGCTTAAAAATGCTTGAAGCGCTACTACTTCGTATTGTATTCTGTAATTACAACTTTTTACGTTCAGGCAAGGCGGATCCCATGCACGTATGAGTACATGGTAATAATACTTTTCTGACAACGAATCACTGAGGAATCGGTTTAGGGCAAACCCCGTCAAAACTCATCATTTCCCCGTCAAAACCGACTGCTAGGAAATGATGGGGGTCCCATGTCGCTAAGGGCTATTTTCGCTATAACTTCCGATATACTTTGAATAGTCATTGGATTAACTTGTCCTCATATTCAATACCTCATAAGAGTTGCAGTGCTTGACAACGTGAATTCGTAAAAGGGTTTTTAATCTTGAAAATTTCGAAGTAAAAGTCAAATTTTATTATACTTTCTAAATTTAGGTGGTCGGGGCGACATTACGTCCCTGTGCAGCGACATTTGCTACACTTGCTAAATTAACGCTCCTTGAGGAGTTATTGAAAATTTTGCATAAAAAACGCTCCGAAGAGCGAAAATATGATTACAAGTATTAAAAGCCTCTTCCACGGCATTTTTACGTGAAGCACGCTTTTCGCCCGAAATATTTCCTAAGTCGGATTTTGTTACAACGTCGAAAAGTATATCGGGGTTATAGCGTGTTCTTTAACAGTTTTACCAAGATGGCGCTGGCCCACATAATAGTAATATTGTGGTAAATTATTTAAACCAAACGTATCCAGGAAGATGGATTGGTACAAATGGGGTACTCAGGTGGCCAGCTAGATCTCCTGGTATTGATACTTCCCCATTAGATTTCTACTTGTGGGGTTATCAGAAAAGTGAGGTTTATAGAAAACCAATTATAGACATGGCTGACCTTTATAATAAAATTTATGCGTGTTGGAGCCATCAACACTAATACACTACTTAAAGTTTGTAGAGTTGAGCTATTGAATAGATTCTCCATGTGTACAAACAAAAATGGCAGTTTCGAAGATTTTCTTCTATAAGTTATTACGTATTTATTTTTGTTTATATAGAATAAAATAAAAAGAAGTTTTTTTCTTTCATTATTATTTTCTTTATTGCTAAGTTACTGCTATGGTTCCACTGGAAAAAATGCATTGAACATATTTTTACTCAATATTGGTTAATAAAATACAGGGGCGGGCGCTTTAAAATTGTAATAAATGAAATTTCCGGTTTAATCGGAAGTTATAAAAAATTGCTGCATTATTCACATTATCTTTCTATGAAGAAATCTTCAAACGAACTATAGTCTAAAATTTTATGTAAGAAAACGGTTGAATTTTCGAATTTTTTCTATAACGAAATCAGCATTTCTAAGTTCCTGTCATCCAAAAATGT
Source organism: Leptura quadrifasciata (assembly GCA_963675555.1). Classification (NCBI taxonomy): domain Eukaryota; kingdom Metazoa; phylum Arthropoda; class Insecta; order Coleoptera; family Cerambycidae; genus Leptura; species Leptura quadrifasciata. The sequence continues at coordinate 964,818 of OY776682.1, read as the reverse complement.
TTTTGTAGCACAGCGCCATCTACCCCTTAACATATTACAAAATATTTGTATTCAAAACTACAGCCATTTATATGTTCTAGCAACGGGCTATTACAGAACTCAAATATCTAGCAGTTTTGCAAAATATTTCACCTGGCAGGTTTTATTGGCACACAATGTAGATGACAAAAAATTATATTCCGGCACCTTCGATCATCATCTGTGTGAAGCGGAATAAATAGTCCAGCGCAATTCTAGAGACTTGATGGAAACCACGTGTTTAAAAGCAAAATTTTATAATAGCGTAAATTTTTATGAGTATGAGGCAGCTCAGCTATCACTTCGTTTCAATAAAATATACTGCATTATTAATAATTAATCTTAAAACATACGTATTTTTTTAGGCATACGATTTGCCCTCATTGCAAGATCCACTTTCCTACTTGCATTGCATCCGGTCTGTCCATTATTGGAACTCCGATATGGTTCTGTCAGTCTTGTCGACATCCGGCTATGGAAAGAAAAATGTCGTTTCAAAATAATTGTCCGTTATGCCATGCGAAAAATGAGCGTCAGTGAACAAATTCTGGAATTCTGCAACGATCCGTCCAATTTTGTGATAGAATAAGCTTTTAACTTATTAAGTAGAGTAATCAGTGTATTTTAATATGATAATTAATACACTTCTCAATTTTTGGGCTACCTAGTATTATTATACTTGAAAGACCCGTAACATTCAAATAAGTTTGAACAATTTAATTGTTTTTATTGGTTTTTTATGTTGATTTTTATGCTTTTGTGCTGGTGAGGTAAAACGAAATGTGCGTTTAATGTTTGGCTTATTTCGTTCTCAAACCTCCACAGATGACTTAACTTTTTTTCTCTCTGTCATTTAATTGGTAGATACAAAGCTATTATTTCTATATATTTTCCTTTGTTTCGATACGAATTTTTCCGGTTTGGGTGCAAAAGTTATGGGCGGTTGGATGGTCCTGATCAAAAATTGAAAAGTGTCCTTTGGTTTTTAATTCGTTTAAAAAATAAATGTTATTACCGTTGTCACATTTTATTTTATTTTTCATTTGCATATCCTATATATCACATCCTATAATCCAATATATCCTAAATATTTTATATCCATTAAAAAAAATATGAAGCTGAGCCATAAATCAAGTTGAACTTGTTTTGAAATAGGCACATTCTAATATCATTTTTTTAGTCTTGTGGACACAATTAAGTAAGTTACATAAGAATTTGTAAAAATCTCCTTGGTTTAAAAGTCGGTTGGATGTATTTTGGTAAATTAAGAAATTTCAACACAACCTTTACTTCTAATTTTATTTATTAATCACCACTCTACAGGAACGATGTTTCCAATAATAGAGTTGTATATACATACACAATTATACAACGACCATTCCCTACGACGTTGCCAATCTGTCGCAGCTGAGACTCGAACTCAGGAGTGGTACAATGACTAAATGTGTTGTCTCTCACACAACTTCGTTTAGCCCACCGCTACCAACTCAATACATGAAAAACCCCACTAAACATTCATAGCCTATAGCTAGGATTCGAACCCAGGACTCCATAGTTGCAAGCCTAACGCATAAGCACTGAGCCAATAAATTAGCATAGCAAAATTTATAGCACAGCGGCAGAAATACATATTTCTGTTGCTGTTATAGCACAGTAAGGTGGTACGTATGATCGAAAGCTAACACGGATGTAGTTTTAATTTTTTTTCCTATGCGCATTGAGGTGCTAATAATTAATCCGTCTTCACCGACCAAAATATTTTCTGGGGTCACCCCTTTTCGGGGGAGGAAACATGGGAGGCATGTATACGGTATTAAATTATTCATGTATTTTCGCAAAACAGAAAACCTCTTTTTTTTGTTAAAACTTCCACTTCACCGGTCAATAACTTCGTAACGGTTGTTAATAGAAGAAAAACGCAAGACACCTTTTTGAACGAGCACTTACTTTTGTACATTAATCCTTTAAAAATTCTGCGATAAAATGCATTCCTTAAAAAAAATATATTTTCTTAACCGCCTCTCAAGTTACTGAAGTAACCCCCTGGAAGATCTCAAGGATCTTGTGCTAGGCAAAGAGAGACGAGGCCCTACAGTTTAATGTGTACTCCGAAGAATCACTCTTGGGGCAATTTTTTTAATGAAAAATTGTTTCGCCTTGCGGGAATCGAACCCACTTCGCCAGGCAACTCAGTTTGCTAGGCAGTCGCTTTAACACACTGAGCTATCATTCCCCACCAAGATAAATATGAAAATACACTTTTTCACCCCTTTTCTCCCCGGAAGAGGGGTGACCCCAGAAAATATTTTGGTGGGTGAAGACGGATTAATTATTAGCACCTCAATGCGCATAGGAAAAAAAATTAAAACTACATCTGTGACAGTTTTCGATCATATGTACCTCCTTACTGTGCTATTACCTACGTTCCCCATTTTATGTCTTCTGTATGTATTTATGAAATTTATAGCAAAATTTCAGGTTAATGTTCACTGTAATTGAAAAAATTAATAACATTTGCCTTAAACAGAGTTTAATTGTTTGTCTTAAAGAATATTAGACAGGAACCTTGGTTCAATGCGGAAATTATTAGAGATATAAGAATAAGGAAAGACACTTGAAACTCTATAATGAATTTATGAGACAGATCCAAAATTAAGCTAGACATTAAAACTGCTTTCAGAATCTATATACATCTGGCTGAAACTAATATTAACAGTGATCCAAAAATATTTTGGGCATACATTAATAACAAAAAGGAAGGGACTAACATCAGCAAAAATATGTAGCTTTTGAAGGACCCAAAAATATTGTAAATACCTATACGACTTCTTTGAACAATTGTTTTCAACTTTAGAGTTGGAAAATATCTCCTTAGATGATTTCTGTGACAATAATATCAACAGCATTAATATAGTTTCATTTTCAGAAAATGTAGTGTTATTGGCACTAAAATAAAGCCTAAGCCCATCGCATGTCCTGATGGGATCCCCTTACTACATTACTCTATTTATCCTCATGCTAAAAATATCATTTCCAGTCAGCAACACGAATTTATGAAAGATCATACGTGCTACACAATTCATATCCGAGTCTAGCAGATGCAAACGGACGTAATGTACTTTGACTTCATGAAAGTTTTTGATAGCCTTAATCACATCATGTTGATTGCAAAACTTTCCAAATTTGGTATTTTGGACCAGCTCACAACCTTCTTTAGGTCTTATCTAACTGATGACTTCAATATGTCTCGTATAATGGGTTTAAGTCCTATGATTATGCCTCATCCTCAGGTGTTCCCTGAGACTCTGCTCTTGGGCCACTGCTTTCCAATATATTTATAAATGACATAAGCAATACTTTAGATATGCACTTCTTAATGCATGCAGATAACATAAAACTTCTACACAGAATCTCTGGTTTAAGCGACTACATTATAATGCAAAATAATATATCTAATCTGAATTTTTTGTATGTTAAAAACAATCTATCGTTAAACGTGCAAAAGTGCAATGTAATGTCGTTTTCAGTTAGAGATTCTGAGTACAAGTACACGCTGAACTAGGAACAACTAACGCGACCGTCCGCGTTTAAAGACCTTGGTGTAACTTTTGACAAAAAACTATCGTTTGTCAATCATATCAACACATCTGTATGTGACGTTTAAGTTTTATCATACGTAATGGCCATGATTTCGACATTAATATTATTATATTTTTCATTATTTCTGCTATCTAAGCTAGAGTATGCGTCTCTTGTTTGGCAGTCCTACTATAACACTCATGTTACGAAATTGGAAAAGGTGCAACGATACTTTCACAAATATCTCTATTTTAAATCTCTAAATACATATCCGCCTATTGGTTTTCCTCAATCAAACCTGCTTGATATGTTTTCTATGTGCAGCTTAAGTGATACGAAAGCCATTAAAAAAAAAAAAAAGCTTAAGGGGTAGACGTAATAACTTATTGAAGTTAGTTAAAAAGTTGATAGTGATCAACTTTTTGAAGAAAGTTATTCACCATAAAATTGATTGCAGCGAGATACTTCACAAATTGAACTTTCATATTCCTAGAATTAATTTATGTCATAATCAAACTTTTTACCTGCCTAGAGCTCGGACTAATGTCCTAAAATTCTCACCTATATATAATATTTGCTTCTGTTACAGTAACAATCAGAATATTGATATTTTTCAATAATGGTGCTCTCTGCCTATGTTCGCCTATCAGTTTTCCTCATTATACTTTTTATTTTATATATTACTTACGTACAACAATCTGGCTAAGTTTCCCATTCACTTATACAATTTTAGAGACATACATGTGCATTATGCATGAGTCTATTGATCCTCTGCTATTGAATATTACGCACCATACTTCAGTAACTTCTGATTTAAAATTGAACTTAGAGAACTGTCTCCATTATAAAGAGTATTTTTTTGACTTTTGCAATGGCAACTACTTGGAATTAAATAATTTTCTAGCTAATATTGATCGGGAAGTTGCTCTTAATTAATTTGGTGTAACTCAGCAGTGGAACAGTTTTTCAATATATTTTACGATGGTCTTCACATATTCATTGCCGTTAAAAAATTTAAGACATCTAACTATTCCCTCTGGTTCAGCTCTGAACTTAAAAAACTATTAGTGAGAAAAAAAGAGTACATAAACTGTTTAAATCGACTGGTGATATATACCACTACTATAATTTTTGTCGTTTAAGAACAGAGTGCTCTAGATTAAAAGATATTTGTTTTATTAACTACATAGCCAGAACCGAAAACAGTCTTGTTATAACCCTAAATATTTCTGGACCTACTTCAAAAACAAAAGAAATCACTATAATCAACTTACAGTAATGCGCTACAACGATCTATCTGCTGATAATACAAATGATATTGTTAATTTATTTGCATCTTTTTTCTTCTCAATTTATGGTATTGAGCAAGTAAATCAGATTCCTAATTATGGTCACTTACAAAATCATGTTGACATTAACTGGTACACAGTCACCTTAACTGAAATAATTGATAGACTTCTCCAAGCACCTTATAAATTATCGTCAGATGGCATTCCACTATACGTTAAAAAAAGTGTGTATTTACATTAGTGATACCATTACATAAAATCTATAACTTGTCACTGCGCACTGGCATTTTCCCTGAGTTCTGGAAAAATAGGTTTTTAACACCAATTCACAAATCTGGTCCAAGAGACGACATCAAAAACTATCGAGCCATTTGCATCCAATCTGAAATACCCAAACTTCTTGATTGCTTGATGACTACAAAAATATCAAGGGATACCGCATATATTATTAACAACGAGCATCTCAACTAATCTACTTCTTTATGAATATTTTGTTCTCAATGCTTTTGAACATCAATCACAAGTGGATTCAATTTACACTGATTTCACAAAGGCATTTGATTGTGTTGATCACGTGTTACTCATAACCAAACTAAGAGCTTTGGGTGTCGAGGGTTACATACTTGAATGAATTCATAGTTACTTATATAACCGAACACGGTTTGTCAGATGCTCGTACATCGATTCATTATTATTTAACTTGTTATTAATGATATTAGTGAGGTCCTCATTAACAGCAATTATCTGATGTTTGCTGACGATTTGAAGCTATTCAGAATCGTTGACTACTCTTATGATGCCTCTCTTTTGTAAAATGATCTCGATAATCTAGTTTGATGGTATGACATTTATCTATTCAAATTTAACCCTGCCAAGCGTAATGAGAGGCAATAATTCCCTAATATTTGACTATCAATCTCAATGATACCTTAAACACGGCAAATTCTATAAAAGATCTTGGTGTAACATTTGACGTTGAGATGACATTCAAACCACATACTTCAAAAGGTACAACACAAACACTGAAAATGTTAGGTTGCATCATTAGGGACTCTACCTTTTTTTCTATTAAAACAAAACATACAAATTACTCTACTCTTCACTGGTAAGGAGTTTACTAAAATATGGAAATGTGATATGGAATCCAGCATATAATGTCGATAAAGAATTCATTGAGAATGTCCAATCAAAACTTCTTAAGCAATGTGCATTCAAGATGGGTCATCCGATCTTATGCGAGCTCAACCTTATATCACTTGAGCGGAGAAGAGTGCAACTCGATTTATGCTTTTTGCATAAATTAATTAATTGTAGTATTATCTGTCCCGAGATACTTCAGTTGACTAGTGTCAATTTAAACAATCGTCGAAGAAGAAATTCAGAACTCGTTAAAATACCCTTTCATCACACAAATTGTGGTCAAAATGAGCCCATTACAGATTACTCCGAACAGCAAACTCATTCCGTATTGATATAGAACTCTGCTTGTCATTATATTCATTTCAAAACCAAGTTAAATCTTGTATACGTAATTTAAATTAGGTCTTAATACATAATATAGCTGAATTTTATCATATTTGAAAATATTTTATCATGTTTTATCTACTATTTTAAAACTATCATTAGGTAGTTATGTTCTCATTTATTGAATGTAAAATGGCTTAGCCAATAATAAATAAATAAATGTTCAAATTTGTCCAAAATTGTAGTCCCTACAATACCAGCCCACTTTCTTTGAAAACGGTATGCACTGCCATCATCCAGTGTGGGTTTTCATGTGACCACTATCAACAATTTTGCATATTTTCCGCGCCATTTGAACGGAAGGTCGACTCATCAGAGAAAAGTACTCGGCTTAAGAAATGTGGATTGGTATTACATCATTTTATAATCGTTTTACAAAATTCTACTTTGCGGTCAAATCATCTTCGTTAAGTTCTTGAACTAAATTCATTTTATATGAATGTCATTTATTCTTTTCCAAATATTTTAAAACCGTCGACTCACTAATGGACTGCTCTTCTGTGATTAAGCAACGCGGTTTGTGAGGATTGTCCTCCATTGCAAGTAAAATATATCTAACTGTTTACTTTCTGAAATTGCAGGACGACTTCTCGTGAAATTATCTCTTGCATGACGACAATCTTAGAACTTCTTTTCCACTTTGCTAACAGGCGATCGTGTAATAAGTCGATCAGGGTATTTACCATAAAATAATTCAAAGAATTTCAATTTCTTCCATTATCACCACTTTAAATACAACGTGACAAGCAAAGACTAACGTGTTGCAGCCAGGTCCGCATTGCTAAGTAAATGAAAATAAGCGTAAACAAAAAAGTGTAAGTCATAAAAAAGTTCCTCTACCAGGATTCGACCATAAATAATGCACGTGTGTGCTATTAATGTTAAATGATTTTTTTCGCATCATGCAATATGCCATAAAATTTAACGTAGAACCGTATGCGTATGAAAAATTTGCTCTTTCAAATAATTTTAAAAAATGGGGGTTGCCATTTAAAAAATTGCCGATGACGTCATAACATTTTAAAAGTCTAGAAGTTTTTTACATTAACAAATTGATGCGTTTAAAAATCGACGTGTCTTAGCGAATTTTTGTTACTTGCTTTGTAACGTTCTTAAGAAATTTATTCCAACCTTTATGCGCTGTAAATGTCTGTGCTTTGAGTATATTGTGGGTTGTTATTTCTTCACATTGCATAATGAATGATAAAGCAGCACCAAGAATGTTCGCTGGATCAGAAGTAAAATTACAACAGAGTGGTTGTTTCAGTTCTCGTCAATAAGAGAAATAAATTGGAACATATCACACCAGATGATGGTTTTAATAAAGCAGGTAATTTTATTTCAATAAAGCATTTGATCAAAATGATACAGATACTTCAGTACCACACAATAAATAAATGTGCTTTATGTAACTTGTAGGTTATTATTTCTCCTCGTTTATCTTATTTGTCAGTAGGTTCCCATTTTCGCCGAGTAGTTCAAATATCCAGCAGGCTTTCATTTTCGGTAAGTAGTTCAAATGTCCCATAGGTTTTCACTTCCCGTCGGTTACATCGAATTTCTAGTAGTTCTCCGGTATCTCTAACAGTTCAAATGCCCAGTAGGTCTTTAGTTTTCGCAGAGTAGTTCAAATATCCCGTAGGTTTTCCTTTTCGCCGGGTAGTTTAAATATCCGGTGTGCTTTCAATCTCGACGAGTAGTTCATATGTCCCATGGGTTTCCACTTCACGTTAAATAGGTCGAATGTCTAGTAGTTCTCCGGTATTTCTAACAGTTGAAATGCCCTCTTGTAATATTTTGGTATTAGCAACCATGTGTCTACAATGCTATTACACCGTATAGTAAATCTTTTCATGTTTGTTTAGCTTTTTTCAATTTTTTCATTAACAATTTAAGACAACTGTTGGTATAATTTCATGTTATATCCACTGTCGTAGACACTACAATATTACCCTTGTTTAAAAAAAAATTCTTCCGCCGCGTGACGATTTTCTAATGTTCTTCTAAATGTATAATGTAATGTGCGTTGCGAAAGGACAGCTGGAAGGAAATTCTACAGGAGACTTAGCCCATAATGGGCTATAGAACCAGACCGAGAGAGATATGTACCTATATAAAATTTGGGAATGATCTTGCAGTTGTAAAAAGTACCTAGATTTTAAAAAACAGGATGCCAAAAATAGAATAATGTATTTCTAATCAAAATTATGAATTTATTTTTATTGTCAACTAATATTTCATAAATCGTTTTTCTATAATAATCATATTACTATATTATTCGTAGTCGTTTCTTTATTTTATAAATTCGTTTTTAGTGGGAGAGTGGGATTTTTTTTAGATTTTTATTATTTCCTTCATCACTATATTTTGTTTACAAAAATTTCCTTGCTTGGGTAGTATGGATTACTACATATATGTATTATACCTACTTATCTAATACCAGTTTCCTTCGACGCTTTGCCGATATTTTTGATGTTCGCTATATATATTTTTTTAAGGAACATCTGGCCTTTCAGTATCTTTTTGTAAAAAAAATTTATTTATTAAGCTCTTCTATATTTTTTTGTAAGAAATTATCAAGTTTTATGCCTTAATTGCATCAACTTTATAACAATTTTTATTTACTCACAATCTCTTGTTCATTTTTTGAACTGCCAAGCTTATTTTTTCGTTAAGAGTATTAAGGTTTTATTAAGCTATAATACCCGCCAAATATATTTTAATTAGAAAATTTCCCTTACATGTTTTTACTTCATGTCTGCTTGTTAGTAGTTCAATTTGCTGATAGATGTATATAAATACCATAGCCTTCTACATTAAAAATGTAAAAAGACATCCCCGAATAGCAACTAAATTATCAGTGCCTCCGGTAGCCTAGTTGATTAGGACGGTCATCACAAAATGCCCGTTTCTGAGGTCGATGGTTCGATCCCCGTTGGTATCTGATTTTTTTCATTTCATATCAAACAGAAGCCTCGAAGTGGACGTATATCTAATGACTGATTTGATTAAAAGCTCCAAATGCATAATGTGATCGTACGATAGTACCCTTACTAGGGGCAAGCGAATATATTAGACGGATCGGTAATACCTGTGTGCAAAGCAGGTGGTTCTGTTGTTGGAAGTATGTTCGCCTCTACGATTTTGTGCTATGGGGCTTAATCAATCTGTAATCAGACTAAATCAATTGGAATCAAACTTCGCAACTAGATTATCCGAGAGGCCGTTTTGCCTCTCATGGAATTTTTTGTTGTTAATTATTTTTAGTGTATTTCATAGAATTAAATACTAAATTGATTGGTTTTCTAACTAGGTAATTAAAATTCGCTACTGTTCTAGAAAATGGCGAATGCGCCATGTTAACCAACATTGACGATCTAATATTTTTTTCAGATGGAATTTTTTAAACTGATTTTAAAATTAATAATGATTTATATAAAATACAAAACTCATCTAATGTCTAATTTAGTGCGCAATTAATGGAGTTTTGTATTGACTGCACGGTATACAATTTTTTAATGAAAATTGATATTTTCCGAGTACAGATTTAAACATTGAGATTTTTAGCAGCGTTAGATTGTTATCTCAAAACGGTTTTTCATCAACGACTCAAAAAATATTACATTTGATTAATGATTAAGTTTTGTACAAGAAAAGCTTATAAAATAAAAAATGACATTGATTTTCTTTCGTATAGAATGAAAATAATATGGTAGTTTAACTCTATAGTCGATATATCATATTTAGATCGTAAATATTTCAAAAACTAAGTCTTATGTTGAATGGTGTAGAAATTGAAGGCCTCTAAATGCTCTTTGAAATAGCATTTTCTCTATCCCATATTTTTTAAAATAACGAAGTTATAAGTAAAATTCAGAATTTTCCTGCTATAGTTGGTTGTAGAATGAAAATTAAGAAACATTAAATGAAGAAATGGTAAAATACAAATAGTTATATAACAGCTATATTTTTGTGTTCTACCATTTTTTCGTTTTCTTGAGTTATTTGTAAAAAAATGATTTTTTCTAATGAAGAAAATAGGTTTTAGAATCCCAAAAAAATTTGAGCAAATTTAGTAATACGTAGGGTACCGCATAATAACGAAAACTAATGCAACTTTCTTCATTTTCATTCTACAGACAACTGCAGCAGGAAAATTTTGAATTTTTATTTATAACTTCGCTGTTTTTAAAAATATGGCACAGAGAAAATCATTTCAAAACCTTTAATTTCTACCATTTGCATTTTAACTAAGACTTATAGTTTTTGAAATATTAGCGATGTATACATTATATTTCGACTTATAGAGATACGAGTCTCATCTTTAAACTACCACATGTTCATTCTATACGAAAGAAAATCAATATAATTTTTTATTTTATAAGCTTTTCTTGTACAAGACTTCTTTTTCATTGAGTCGTTGATAAAAAACCGTTTTGAGATAACAATCTAAAGCTGCTAAAAATCTCAATGTTTAAATCTGTACAACTCGGAAAATATCAATTTTCATTAAAAAATTGTATACCGTGCAGTCAATACAAAACTCCATTAATTGCGCACTAAATTAGACATTAGATGGGTTTTGTATTTTATATAAATCATTATTAATTTTAAAATCAGTTTAAAAAATGCCATCTGAAAAAAATATTAGATCGTCAATGTTGGTTAACATGGCGCATTCACCATTTTCTATAACAGTAGCGAATTTTAATTACCTAGTTAGAAAACCAATCAATTTAGTATTTAATTCTATGAAATACACTAAAAATAATTAACAACAAAAAATTCCATGAGAGGCAAAACGGCCTCTCGGATAATCTAGTTGCGAAGTTTGATTCCAATTGATTTAGTCTGATTACAGATTGATTAAGCCCCATAGCACAAAATCGTAGAGGCGAACATACTTCCAACAACAGAACCACCTGCTTTGCACACAGGTATTACCGATCCGTCTAATATATTCGCTTGCCCCTAGTAAGGGTACTATCGTACGATCACATTATGCATTTGGAGCTTTTAATCAAATCAGTCATTAAATATACGTCCACTTCGAGGCTTCTGTTTGATATGAAATGAAAAAAATCAGATACCAACGGGGATCGAACCATCGACCTCAGAAACGGGCATTTTGTGATGACCGTCCTAATCAACTAGGCTACCGGAGGCACTGATAATTTAGTTGCTATTCGGGGATGTCTTTTTACATTTTTAATGTAGAAGGCTATGGTATTTATATACTAACTAGCAGACATGAAGTAAAAACATGTAAGGGAAATTTTCTAATTAAAATATATTTGGCGGGTATTATAGCTTAATAAAACCTTAATTCTCTTAACGAAAAAATAAGCTTGGCAGTTCAAAAAATGAACAAGAGATTGTGAGTAAATAAAAATTGTTATAAAGTTGATGCAATTAAGGCATAAAACTTGATAAACATATGTAAGGAAAATTTTCTAATTAAGATATATTTGGCGGATATTATGGCTTAATAAAACTTTTATTATTAATTGGATTGAATCTGAGGTAGGTTCTTGGTGAAACATATTCAATAGAATAATTATAAATATTCAAAAAATAGTTACAATACGCACTTGGTTTATTGTTTCATTAGTTTTGTTCAGTTTTGTCTGACATGTTTCGGTCTTGCGACCATTATCAAAGAGTCTTAAAAAGGTTTTTAAGACTTTTATTATACTCTTAACGGAAATTAAGTTTGGCAGTTCAAAAAAATGAATAAGAAGGGTTTGTGAGAAAATAAAAATTACTTATTATGAAGCTGATACAATTGAGGCATAAAACCTGAGCTTGACCAATAAAACATATTTACAAAAAGATATACTGAAAGGCCAGATGTTCTTTAAAAATTTTATTACAGCGAGCATCAGAAAGAAAAAAACATCGGCAAAACATCGAAGGGAACTGATATTAGGTAAGTAAGTATAATACACATATATGTAGTTGAATCTACTACCCAAAAACAAGGAAATTTTTGTAAGCAAAATATAGAGTGATGACGCTAAGGATATAATAAAAAATCCAAAAAAAATCGCCCACTAAAAAACGAATTTATAAAAGAAAGACACGACTTCGAATTATGTAGTAATAAGATTATTTGTTCTTCATTAAGCAACTTTTGGGTTGATTTCATGTATTTTTGAAAATTTAGTGGCATAGAAATAATGAAGTATTACTCCTCTTTTGAAAATAACTCATACGCCCCTAACAGTTTTTCAATTTTCTTTAAGACAGTAAAACAATGTACATGGAATTTGGATGGATAAAGCTTTCTTGTAACGCTCTCTGCAACGCTACTAAGACATGTCGTGTAGGATTGCTATTTTTAATTGACATTTTTTCGATTTTGATGATAACAATTTAAGGCAAATTTATGGAATTCTCACAACAGGTTCTCCTCAACGTTAAGCAACTTTTACTGAAATTTTGCGTTTTTGAAAATTTACTGGCATAGAAATAGTACAATATTACCCCCTTTCTAAAAATAATTCATACGCCCCTGAGAATTTTTTAATTTCCTTCTGGACATTAAAAATGCACATGAAAGTTGCAAGCAAAAAACCCTCTTGTAAAATTTTGTCAGGAACAATCGGAAATCAACAATACTACTGAGACATTTTATATAAGACTCATTTTTAATTCACCTTTTTCAGTTTGTTCGTAAACGATTTAAGGAAAATTTATGTAATTTTAAGAAATTTTCAGTACACATATTTTTCAATGTTAAGCAACTATTGGTATGGTTTCAATATTTTTGAAAATCCATTTGGTATATAAATGGTACAATATAACTTCCTTTTTTAACGATAATTTATACTGCTCTACAATTTTTTCAATTTGATTTCTGATTTCAACAATGACCATAAAATTTACAAGGAAAAAGCCCTCTTCCAAAATATTGTTACTAACAACCATATGTCAGCAACGCTGCTACTGAGACAGATCGCGTAAGAGTTTCATTTTTGATTGACCTTTTTAAAAAAATAATAATACATGAACGTGTGCTCAACTGAGTTAAACGTGTCCGGGTGAGCTCAAGTTTGCATGTAGATTTTCCAAACAAAAATGTCAAATATCAACACCAATTACTTAAAAATATAGTCGAAAGATTTAAAATGGAAGTATTAAATATTACATCTCATCTAAAAAACGATATTGTGTCTGAAATTAAAGGCTACTTGAATACTGAACTAACTGATTTGAAATCAAGATATGATAAACTACAAAAAGGAATCGAACACTTAGAAAACATAGTGAAAGAAAAAGCATTGTTGCCTTTGGTTTGTCTGGCCAGTAGCCACGGGGGTTAAGGCGCGAGGTAGCAATCGCGATTAATCACATGAGTATCATGCCACCGGTATCAACCCTGATAAGCCAGTACCTTCAAACACCTACCACTCGACTACCTTAAAGCTTAGGGACTTATCAAAACTTTGGAGAAGAATTTGCGGAAACAACTGGATCATTTTGACTATGTTTTCAGTGCTGCGAGTTTGTTTGCTCCCATGTTCAAGAATTAATTCAAGCCGAAAACAACCATGTAGAAATACTGACCACGCTGCCATTACGGAGAACATCTAGGAAACCGAAAAAATACGATGAGTTATGCCAAGACGAAGTGGGACTACTGTCTGCGGACACAAAGAGATTCTACTCTATTACCACGTACAAAGTCATCATCAACACGGCTCTAGTTAAAATAGGTGGAAAATTCAACTGCAGCGAGCATTAATGAAGGGCGAAACTTGTTTGGATCCGAAAAACTTTAATGAAATTGACAAAAGCAGATGCATTAAAATCAATGGCATCAATGCCAATGTCGATCGAGAACTATTTTCAAAAGAACTTGAACCTTTTTCGAAAAATTTTAATGAACTTTCTAAAACTTCGGGACGAGCATGTTCCACGTAGGCAGCAACACACAAATGATTCTGATTCTCAGAGTGAGGAAAAAGACGAAGTGTAGAAAGAGATTGGCGAAGATGGTTTAGATGAAACAGCAAAGAACGCTATTTGTTTGTCTCGAAGAGGTTCGGATGCCGAAGTTGCATATCATGTGCATGTAAACTTTTATCCAATATAACAAGCACATCAGTACGTACTCCAACTTATAGGTCGTTTATTTTGTAATCCTCACAATTTCGTTTACTCAAGTAACTTGCGAGAGAAGATTTTCCGCGCTGAAGAGCATTAAAATGAGGCTTCATTCTCTACTGGGGCAAGAACTGCTGGACTCGTTGATTATCCTAAATACAGAATATTATCAAGAATGACGAGGATAGCAGCTTTTTATGAGCGAGTTATTGACAATCTAGCTGAAACTTCTCCTCTTTAAAAAAAATGTTGATTGGTTAGCTTCAGTTATAATTAATTGGAACTTTTTACATAAAAATGCATGTCTTTGAAAAAAACCTTTCAAAAACTTTGCCCATTTGATTACTATTATCATTTAATTGTTATTCTAGGCGGGCGATGGACTCTTAAAGTCATAATGCCACCCGGGCCCCTCTGACCCAGTCCAACGCTGCATCATAAACAATTTCATAACATCTAATCAATATACTGATATATCTTAACTAATTCTAAATTTGATTCTCTAATAAAATATGTAGCAAATAATTATTATGAGTTTTTCCTTATAAAAAATTTCAAATGGCAGAAAAAAGCTGTGGATTACTAAAGGTATTAGTATATTGTAAAAATTTATGAGAAATTGGATAAGGGTTTCCAAGTGCGTATTGCATGTGATTTTAGTAAGGCATTTGATAGTGTAAATTTGGATATTTTACTGCTAAAACTTAATTCTTATAGTATCAGGGGTGTGGCATTAGACTGGTTCTCATTATATTAGGAAGGAGCCAATGGACAATTATATCTCAAGACAATAATACTTATCTATCAAACTGGGGTACAATAGAGAGTGGGTTCCCCAAGGTTCAATACTTGGGCTTCTTCTCTTTTTATTCTGTCGATGAATTGCCAGCTGTTGTTGAGGAAACAGATTATACATTGTATGCTGATAATGCACTATTTATCATCAGTGAACAATCCGCTGATCGCCTTCATTTTAAAGTAAAGTGTAAGTTAAATTCAACATAATTTAACCAAGACTAAATATGTCAACTTTTCAATAAGAAGGGATGCAGTGCCTTTGGAAAAGGCGGTTCTTAATATAGAGAATGTTGATAAAATAGAGACTTCTGGGGTTTGTGGTGGATTCTCATTTGAAATGGAAATTGCATATAGCTTCTAAATTATTTTCCGACTGTTTTTGTCTTAAAGCAGTGGTAAATAAAGCCCCCGACTTCCAAACTATAAAAACAGTTTTTTTTGCTTGTTTTATGTCAAAATTGTCTTATGGAATTCATCTGTGGGGTAACTCTACGGATTCAATTTCTTACTTTTCACTACAAAAAAAGCTATCCATATTATGCTTTGTTTAAATAATTACGATTCTTGTAGGAACCATGTTATTCACTTAAAAATTCTCACTATGCCATGTTTATATACAGGGTGTTTCAGTTAACATTCCCACAGCCAATATTTCAGAAACTAAAAAATACATTTTTATTCTGTAAATGGTAATAGATTTCTATGGTTAATGCCTTCTTCAGGAAGTACAATTTACTATTATATCCTTATCACCAGGGATGGCGCTGCAGTTTAAAAATATATTTCGATCAAGGAAGATTCGAAACATATGCCATTAGATTAAGAATTAAATTTTAAGTAAAATTGTTCTTATTCCAAAAAGTCAGATTTGCAGTAATTTTTGAAATATTTTAATTTTATTGTCTAACTTTGAAGTGTTGAAATTTTTTTTTGATTACTGTAACTTTTTTAATCTTGGTTTTTGGATATCGGTTCTTGGTAACTTTTTTTACCTGTTGTGAGAGGATTTATTGGTGGGAATTTTTTTTAATAGCACTTCCGATTGTACCGGAAATTACTTTAAATTGAGAAATTTAAATGGAAAAACAAATATGGTAATTTTATTTTTGAACAAGTATCTTGACAACAATATTTGCAATAGATGCTCGAAATTACTTTTGTTTGTTTCAAAATACACATATCAAAGCGACGTAACAATTCCTCGTTACATATCCTTAATAATGTGCGTCTATTAATTGCACCAGCACAAGCTTAAACTTTATTGTATAAATCTGCCATATCTTCTATTGGCTCTTGATATACTTGATTTTTTAAATATCCCCATCAGAAAAAGTCCAGAAGAGTCAAGTCCGAAGAACGCGCAGGCCATCTAACTGGTCCTGAGGTGCTAATCCACCACCTTGTGGGTAACTTATTTTCTACAAATCTTAAATAATGCTGAATGCATACTGGTTAAATTTTCATGGTATAGAAATGGACCTATAATATAAAAATTTAAAAACCACACCATACATTTACACTGAACACACGTTTGGTTTCTTGTTCGAATTCATCCATCTTGAGTTGTTTTCCAACCAATATCTACAGTTATGTTTGCTGTTTATTTTGTATTTATTTATTAAGAAGCAGGCCACCCAACAGACAGACAGTCGAGCTGTCCAATGACAGGGTGATACAAAATACACAACAGTAAATATTACAAATTGTAGAATGCATGTTTTATGTAAATAGAAAAGAACAAACTTCTAAAAACTACAAACAAGCTAACATAGAAGTATGACATAGTACAAATAAGATAACAACAGAAACTTTTAAACCTAAACCTGAACAATAGATACTAACTCTAAAAAGAAAGAAAAATACTAAAATCTAAGAAAGAGGGAGAGAAACATCAAATAAACCTCACAGTGGGATCAAATGCCAATATGAATTCCAAATAAGAGTAATATTATCGATTTGACTATTTTTTAAGATGTAATTTAAAAGACCAAAAACTGAGGTGGTATATATCTAATTATTATAAGTGGTGAATTTGATAAGTAATTTGTATTATAGTGTTCCTATTCCTACATAAATATGGATTGCAATTGAAGTTAAAAAAGCTTACACAGAAGGGGGAACCAATCATATTATTGAAGGTTTTGTAGACAAAACAAGTATCGAAGAAAACTCTTCTATATGATAAGGATTGCAATTTATAAAAGGTAAAATTATTTTCATAAGAAAAATAGTGCCTGTTTCTATTATATCTATAATTGACTGTGATAACAAATTTCTTCTGAATTCTTTCTAGTCTAGATATGTATTTGTTATACACTGGAGTCCACATAGTTGAAGCATATTCTATGATAGGTAGAACCTCTGATTTAAATAAAGTAATGATAGATGACGTCCTTCTAAGGCCTTGTGTTACTCTGAATATAAAACCGAGATGACGCAATGATTTTTTTACTATGTAATCAATATGATTTTCAAATGATAATTTCGAATCTAACAATAATCCCAAGTCCTTGACTACATTAACGGACTTAATTTGAAAGTTGTTTAAGTACAAAGAGGGCAATCGAGGATTCAAACACCTTGAAAATAGGATACAGAAACATTTATCTAAATTTATGAAAAATCTATGTAATTTACAAAATTCATAAAAATTATTTAAGTTGTATTGAAGGTCGTTATAATCCACCATTGAATTAATTTTCTTATAAATCTTTAAGTCATTGGCATAAACAACATGTTTAGAAGCTGTGAAGCACTTGTCAATATCGTTGATAAATATATTAAAAATGATAACCCAGATGCGAGCCCTGGGGAAATCCGGATGTTACGTTAATGCAGTCGGATTTTGAACCATTGATAGCAACATATTGCGATTTATTAAGAGGAAAGTAGCATCAGCAGCTGACCGTGCACACTGAAATTTCTAAGTTTTATAATTAGTGTAGGATAGTCGACTTTATCAAATGCTTTAGAGAAATCGGTGTACACGGCACATACTGAGGCACCATCCTCCATTGTTTCAAGTATATCCTGCACATAAGGGTCAAGTTAGTTAACACAGATCTCTTGCTATAGAACCCGTGTTGATTGATGTTGAATACTGTGAGGAAATCGAAGATTACTCACAGACTGCTAGGTTATGCAAAATCCTCTGCTTATTAAAAAGGAGTGATGGTACAAAAACCAGCGACTTCCGTGAAAGCCTAGAGTTACTCGTGGAGATTCACTTTCCGGAATCTCTGATTAACAGAATGGAAGGAGTGGCCAAACGAAGTCGACAACCAACCCTCGGATTTGGATTGGCAAATGGCCAACCAAATAGTGAGCGAGGACTGAATAAGATGGGCAATACAGGGCTTCTCCCCTTTTAAGTCACCAGGCATTGACGGTATCTATCCCGCCCTACTGAATGGGGACTGGATGAATTACTGCCACACCTGGTTGGAGTATTTAGGGCGTGCTTAGCACACCTTTATATTCCAGAGACATGGAGAAAAGTGAAAATTGTGTTCATCCCAAAGGCAGGGCGGATGGACTATACCACCCCCAAAGCCTATAGACCTGTTAGCTTAACCTCGTTCTTACTCAAAACGACGGAGAAGCTATGTGAACCATACATAAGGGATGTTGTAGTAAAAGACAACCCCTTACATCCTTACCAGCACGCATACACCTTGGGAAGATCCACCGACACCGCCCTCCATGCAGTCACGAGTCAGATTGAGAGATCCTTGGACAATAAAGATTCTACCTTAGATGTCTTCATAGACATAGAAGGTGCGTTCGATAGAACCACCTTTCAAAAAATTACAGCGGCCCTAGTGGAGAAAAATGTCCCCACAATCATGCGAAGCTGGATATCCAACATGATCTCGAAGAGAGCTGTACAAATCAGTGTGGGAGATGCTTCTGTACGAGGACTGGTCACGAGAGGCTGTCCGCAGGGAGGTGTAATATTACCACTGCTATGGAACCTTGTTCTTGATAGCCTCTTGTGCCGCCTCAATTCAGAAGAATTCCACACAATTTTCTACGCAGATGATTTAATAATCATGCTTAGCGGAAAATTCGAAGGAGTCCTTTGTGAAAGAATGCAGGGGCCTAAGAATAATTAAAAAATGGTGCAAAGAACACTCCTTGTCTGTCAATCCCAGGAAGACGGAGATGGTTCTCTTCACAAGGAAAAGGAAACTAGGAGCAATGAAGGCACCTGCCCTCCTGGATACAACACTAAGTTTCGCATCAGAAGTGAAATACCTTGGGGTAACCTTCGATACCAAACTAACATGGAATCTTCACATAGATAGAAGACTAAAGAAGGCTTATATCTCTTATGAGCAGTGCCGCAGGATCGTGGGGAAAACCTGGGGAATGAAACCCAAAGTGGTCATGTGGATATACACTGCCATCATAAGACCAATGATAACCTATGGAGCTGTGGTTTGGTGGCCTAAGAACAAACAGAATACAGCTAAGGTCAAGCTCAGCCAAGTGCAGAGTGTTGCCTGCCACCACTAGATATATATCTAGGACAAGTGGCTCTGACAACAATGGTACGCCTCAAATCCGTTGGCATAAAACCAAAGTAGGCTGTGGATAGGCCAAAAGTCGCCTGTGGAATGAAGCTGTCAGAAAGAGGCCTCTTCTGCAAGCGTGCAGCGATGGCATTTATCCCTGGTTTGTCTTTGACAGACCCTACATAATACAGGCGAATAGTGAGAATGAGGCTGCTAGCGAAGGTGTGATCAACATCTTCACAGACGGATCAAAAAAGAAGGATGGAGCAGGATGTGGAATATACTCCAGAAGTCTGCAAATCCAATATAAATGGGCTATGGATGTGCAAGCCAGCGTAGTACAAACGGAACCATAGCTGCAAAAGAGATTGTCCATAGACAAATTATGGACAAAACAATCAGGATCTACACAGATTGTAGACAATCATTACTAGCCCTGAAAAGTTACAAAATTGCCACAGGAGCAGTATGGGAATGTCACCAAGCACTTGTGGGTGCCTCCAGCATGAATAACATAATGGTATGCTGGGTTAAAGGACACGCACAGTGTAGTGGCAACAAAGTAGCCGACAGACTGGCTAAGAAGGCAGCAGGCCTAAGTATCTTTGGACCAGGCCCGGCCAGTCCGTTACCGATCACTGCGATAATACAAATATTGCCTAAGCAATATAATTTTACACATAGTTGAAAAATATGAGTTTTCCAATATTATCAAAAAATAAAATAACAATATAACGCGAATATAGGCTTTTCAATGTATCTGCCTATATCTGGCTGGATTGGAATGAGTTAAAACAATATACTGCCAACATAGGCATACCAATATTTTATTACCAGTGTTTATTAATATTAGTTCAATATTTTTGTTACAATTTCAATGTATCTATATTAATCCAATATTGAACCACGGTCCAGCCAATATTGGGCACCCACAATGAATTCGCACCCACAATGAATTCAAGAAACTGTGGGATGAAACAAACAGCTGTCAGCTTGCTAGGGAATTACTAAAATATCCCAACAAGAGTACAGCAATGAACTACCTGGCAACATCTAGAAGGAACCTACATTTTATAACGGGGATCCAGACTGGACACTGTCCGCTAAGAAAACATCTTCATAAAATGAGATTCAGCGAAGCACCTCTCTGTAGAGGTTGTGAACAAGAAGATGAGACGGTTCAACACGTACTCTGTGACTGTTCTGCTGTCTCATCAATCAGAGAATTCATTTTGAGAGAACGTTGGCCTACTTTGGCCGATGTAGGGGAGACGCCCGTAGGCAGCATCACCACCTATTTAGCAAGATTAGGTTGGTTGGAGGCCTAGGCGAGGGTCTGCCTACAGGGTGGATGTACAAGGAGCCCAATGGGGCCTAAGCGCTGTGGTTCAATAATTTTATTGACCACCCTCCCAACCAATTCCAGATTCCAGATAACTCATTAGCAATTATTGACTCAAAAATTTTACCAAGGTGATCCAATAACGAAATAGACCTATAATTCTTTACATTATTCTTATTGCTGGACTTAAAAATAGGAATTACTTGGACAATTTTTCATTTGTCAGGAAAGTATCCTGTTTGAAGGGACTTATTATATATAATATACAACGGTTCGACTAAACTCTCACAACATGATTTGAGAAACAAAGCTGGAATACCATCGGGACTTGGTCCCTTCTTAATATCTAATTTTTTTAGGGCTTCAAGAATTGTGACATTTGTTATGTTAAATGCAGTACAATTTTCAACTAAATCGATAACTGAGAGGAGCGTGTTGGACTCGTATATACTTCGGGAGTAGTTCATGAACATGTCACAAATGGACTGGTTCTCCGTCGCAACAATGTCATCATAGGTCATTGTTTGGGGAATCGTTTTCGTCGACTTTTTATTGTGAACATAAGACCAAAAGTGCTTAGTGTCAGTTAGTAAACTTTCCTCTGTTTTGTTTATGTATTTTTTGTGATCAACACGCATATTATCTTTGATTCTCTTGCATAAAGCAGAGAATTGTTCATAGTCGTTTATATTATTATACTTTTTCCAGCTTTTATGCGCTTTATTTTTATTTTTAATAAGGATTTTAGTAGCCGCAGAGAACCAAATAGGGAACAAACCTTTCTGAATAAATTTTTAAGGTACATAAGTGTCAATAACGTTATTAATAATTTCATAAAATGCTTGCACGTCACAATTTACGTTACTATAGTGTAATATTACAATCCAGTCAAAACTGTTTAAGTATTCGTTAATAACAACATAGTCCTTATCAGAAAACTTTAGCTTATTGTATGAATTACTTAGAAGTAATTTTTCGGTTGTTATGTCAACAGAAGCCTCAACAGCTTTGTGATTACTATCCTCAGATACTAGTGCACTCGTACAATGATTAATATTGATTTGTAAGGAAACAGATAACAACAGGTCCAACACGTTACCTCGAACATTAGTAATATTACAATATTGCTTTAAATTCAAAAAGGACATATTGTCCACAAAGTATTCGCTTATGGGGTCGCTCACAATGGACGGGCGGTAAGAATGAGTATCAATATCAAATTCCCATTTAAGGTTACATAAATTAAAAATTCCAATTACAATAAACTCATGTCCTTTGTTTCTATTTAATATATAATCCAATTTGTTAAAAAAAACTGCATGGGGCAACATATAAATAATATCTTACCACCGTCCAGAGCAATGGACACCCATAAATCCTCTCCCCGTAGTGTGCCACTGAGAAACACTGCTTGATTTTAAACTATTACAGATGCCTATTAGCACGCCACCACCATCACATTTGCCACTAATTATTGGATCTCGGTCCCGCCTTTAAATAATTCACAAGACAAAATGCCGTCATTTAACCAGGATTCAGTGATACATACTACTTGGTACTCAGAAATACATATAGAATTATAAAAGTCCTGTCTTGGCCCTTAAACCATTAGTATTCTAGTTTTAACTTTTTAAAACTACCATATTGTAATAAATTCTTACACAAATTGGAAAAAGTCCTGCGATCAGGTTGTGGTCTGTTTGGAAATTGTAATTGATACATACGTTTGGCTGCTTTTGCATTTCTATTGCTTTTCCATAAATTAAAACATATTAACTTTGTCAACGTTGGTATGGGCCATGTTTTGGACAAATTTTACAAACATTTTCTTAAAATGACACACACAAACGAAAATTAAACTTCTGACAGTTAATAAATAAATAATTACAATTTTCCAATGGCTAATAAATGTTAAAAGTCATAACTTAACTTAAGTGGTTAGCAATCCCATTTTCCATGTGGGAGTTCCGAGATCTAATCTCGGACAGAGCTAAACTTTTTTCGATTTATTATTTTGCAAGTAATGTGGTAACATTAAAAATTTAAATAACGATAGAAAGTGCCGAGCAAGAATTTTTCAATTATTTTAATTTAAATTTCTCGATTACTTAAAGTAATTTCCGGTAAGATCGGAAGTGCTATTAAAAAAAATTTCCTACCAGTAAATATTTGTACAATTTTGCTAATTCTGTAATCTACAATGACGGTCATTTAATAATGGACCTGTTTGGTAGTGACATTGTGACTAGTTAAATGCGCCCGAATGTATGTGATCACACATCACAGCGAGTCATGAATTGATACTGCCGTGGAAAGTCTACACAAATTGAACCTTATGACGCATATAGTTTAGGTCAAATTTAGGATTATCGAATTATAGCTCTACATTTTATTGAAATGCGAACTTTCACAAAACATTTAAGTATATCTTTGTCGTGTATTGCTGGTTGAATATATTTAGGATTCATTTAAATGCTGGCACTAGACGGCTTTTACAAGCCTTTTTTTGTTATTTCAAGCAAAAAGAACACTTCTTTTTTTACTCTTGAGATATACTGAGATATAATTTTATGGTGTTGTTAACCACGCCGTTTTGTGTAATTTCGCATCGCATTAATTTAGACATTTTCGCTAGTTATTAAAATTCGAAATTGAAATCTTTACTTTGGGCCCTTTTCACAAGTTGTGAGTTATTTGAACATTGTCATTGGTGTTGTGGATCATGATACATATTTGAGAGAAAAGAAGACAATAAGGGTTTTTCAACAGAAAAGGCCTTTTCACCAACGATCAACCCTTAAGAAGACCACCAAAACATCACAAGGGTAAGTCGTCTAGTGTGCCTTCCTTTTTCATTTATTTGTTATAGAGATTTACAAGTTATATATAAGATATAATTTTATTTATTTCGTAAATTTATATTATAGATATACAGTCCATTCATCTTAAACCATATTTTGAGCTTTCGTACGCTACATTTTGGCCCTTCTAGATCCGGATATTGAGCTATTTTTACACTTCCATATTAAAAAATATATTTTTTTTCAGTTTAATTTATGCAATTCTAGAATTACACAAAATTTGAGGTAACTAGCAAAATAGTGGTCTGTGCTAATTTCTCCGCAATCTGGCTGTTCTTTTCAACAAATTTGAATCAAATCATATATTTTCAGTAATTTTGCAATTTTGCTCGCATCATGTTAGTAATATTCTATCTGTTCTACTTACATTAGCCATTTTTATTTCCTACACGGCAGCCAGGACACATGCTCGTTTCTTAAAGTCGAGTTTGGACTAATTAGCGTGTGCATCTGGGCTTGGGGGATAGCGCGGTGGTCATTTCAGATCTTTAGGAAACAGGTAAACTTGCACCGTCGATATTTACATTTTCATTCTTTATTTGAATTCGCAATGGCAGACGTTCATTTGAAAAAGTCTAAAACTTCGAGGAACTCTTGTTTAAATGAAATGTCAATTTTACATACCTTAGCAGAACGCGCGAAAACAGACAAATCTGTTCGTACCTTATTTAAAGTTCGTTATTTTACAAGAAGACTTTCTCAAGCATCATCAAAACGTTCTATCTTTATTATTAACTGAACAAGATGCTGATTTGACTCAAGAAGAAACCATCCGCGAAGGGTTTTTAAATGACTTTTTCGTTGTTAAAACTGTTTGAAATTGAAGATACCCGACGTTTAACTCAAAATTTTAGTAATAATATAGATACCAACCAATAGAATCCGCATGCTAGGTTACCGAAATTAGAAATTCCTAAATTTAATGGTGATTATAAATCGTTTGTAACATTTTTAGATCTTTTTGATGCATTAGTACATAACACTACTCTTCCTCCTGTTGAGAAATTTAATTATTTAATTTCATCCTTAGAAGGTCAACCTTTATGTTTGGTACGTACGTTACCAATGACAGCTGAGAATTATCAAACTGCTTATGACACTTTGGTGGAGAGATATTCAAACAAATGCATACGTGCACAAATGCATTGGTCTGCAATAGAGAGTACTACAAAAATTAGTGCTCACAATTCAACCGCTTTACGAAAATTATTGGACACATTTTCTGAAAATTTAGCCACACTTAACACTTTAAATTTTCCTGTAGACAAATGGGACTTTATTTTGGTAATGATGTTATTAAAACTCTTAGATAATGCCACAATAACTAGATTTGAGTTAGAACATGGATCGTCTGATGTTCCATGTTACAATTCGCTTACTAAATTTTTAAATAAACAATGTATTGCTTACAACACACTTAATTTCACCTCGCCTTCCGAGCTCTCTAAAAAACCAAATGTAGTTAAGTCAAAATTACCGCATTCAGTTAATCGCACATCATTTTTAGTGAACAAATCGAATTTTTCAAAATGTCTTTTATGCAAGGAAAGTCATTCATTATATACCTGCCCAACTTTTTTAAGTAAAACGCCTAACGAACGTTACGTTCACATTTATGTTTCAACTGCTTAAGTAATGTGCATGATATTCGGACCTGTAGATCTTTATCTACATGTCGACGATGCAATAAAAGCATCACACTTTATTACATTTTGAAAAACATACCACTAATAATGTTTTCTCGATTGAAAATAATTGTTCTACACAACCGCCTACCTCACAGGAAAATTTTGCTTCAAGTTCTTCTGAACCGTCAGTCACCGATGCTGTTTTTTCAGCAGCTGGTATGTTAGCAAAAAATCAAATTGTTTTATAATCTACCGCTTTGATAAAAATTAAAGATAACAGTAATAATTTCCAAATTTTGAGGTGTCTTTTAGACCCTGAAAGTATGAGTTCATTTAGTACACAGAAAACTGTTAATCGTTTAGGGTTATCTAATGATAAATTTATTACTGAAGTAAAAGGACAAACATACGTATCACACGGTCGCGTTACTATTTCTTTTAAAACCTTAGGTCAACCATTGCCAATTTTAAGTACAGATGCCATTATATTAAACAAAATTTGCGATAATTTACCGTTCTCACATATTCTTTATCAAACCTGGTCACATATATCTAATTTAAAATTAGCCGATCCAAAATTTTATAGTCCGGGTACTATAGATATTTTATTAGGCGCTGATGTTTTTTCAAAATTAATTTTAAATGGACGAGTTGCCGGCAATGCTGGCGAACCAGATGCATTAAATACTATATTTGGATACGTTTTAATGGGAAAATTAAATTGCAACAGCTCACCAATTTCATCATTTTTTTGTAATACTACGGAAAATTCATTAGATTCATTAAACAATACTTTAAAAACATTTTGGGAAAAAGAAACGGTCCCGACCCTTACCTCATCGTCACCTGAAGATGAATTGTGTGAAAAAATATTTTTAACATCGCATATGCGCGATACTAGGAAAATTTATTGTATCGCTTCCTTTCCGGAATTCTGTACTTCCTGTTTTTTCAGGTAAGCACGATTTAGCCTTGCAGCGATTTTATTCGTTTGAACGCCGTCTTTTAAAACAACCGTCCCTATACTTACAATATTGCGAGTTTATGAAAGAAATTTAGAACTCGTCATATGGATTTAATTTCGCCTGATGATATTTCGTCAAATACTATTTCACCACATACCTGACAGTAGTACCACAAAACTTAAGAGTCGTTTTTAATGCTTCAGCTAAAACGCCAAATCAGACTTCACTTAATGATCATTTACTAACTGACCCTAAGTTACAACATGACATTTTTGAACTTTTATTAAAATTTAGATTACACACATACGTTTTATGCGCAGACATAAAACAAATGTATCGCATGATTTTAATTACTCCCACACATCGCGATTTTCAACGCATAATTTGGCGATTTAATATCCACGAACCACCACATGATTATTGTTTAAATACAGTTACATATGGGGTATCTTCTGCTCCTTATTTAGCTCTACGCACTCTTCTTCAGTTGGCTGCCGAAGAAGAGCACAAGTTTCCTCTTGCTGCTGATGCTGTGAAATATGATACGTATGTAGACAATGTTGTAATGGGGTGTTCGACATTCAAGGAGGCGCAAAATCTACAAAAGCAACTTATATCTATCATGAATAAAGGCGGTTTTCAATTACGCAAATGGGCAAGTAATGATCCTACTTTACTTTCCCAACTTCCAGCTTCGCATCTGTCCAAACATCCGCGCACTTTTGATTCTGACCAAGAGAACGCCTTAATAAAAATTCTGGGGTTACAGTGGAACCCTGCGCAAGATTGTTTTTTATTTTCTGTTTATCCTTTCGATCGCCCTTGTACTAAGCGCAATATTTTATCAGAATTAGCCAGAGTCTTTGATCCTGTTGGGTTTTTGGCTCCTGTAACTTTCTTTACAAAACACTTAATACAAAAATTGTGGACCTTAGGGATTCAGTGGGATGTCGAACCAACTAATGAGATTATTCGTGTATGGAATCAATACAAATCGGAATTACCATTACTTTCTAAATTACAAATACCTCGAAAATTAATTTCTGAGGATGCCATTTGTTATGAACTACACGGTTTTTGTGACACTTCTGAGAAAGGTTACGCTGCAGTTATTTTTTTGAAAACATTTCACAAAGATAATTCCATGTTGGTTAAAAACCAAAGTTGCACCTCTTGAACGCATCACTATACCCCGCTTAGAGCTTAGTGCTGCAGTTCTTTTGACAAAATTAATGTTGTTTGTTATGAAGACCTATAATTGTATTTATGCCTGGTCAGACTCGCAAATTGTTTTATCATGGATTAACTCTTCACCCCATAGGTGGAAAACGTTTGTTTCTAACAGAGTTTCATACATTCAAGAAAAAATATCTCCGTCATCTTGGTTTTACATTGAAAGTCGACATAATCCCGCAGATGTAGGTTCTCGTGGATTACTTCCCTCTGGTCTCTTGTCATATTCGCTTTGGTTTAACGGTCCTTCATTTTCATTAGATCAGGAATCTCCTCAATTACAATCATTTATGTATGAATTTGTTGATAACGTCTCTGAAGAAAAAAAGGTAGCTTTGTTTATTAATCCTCAAGAAGAAAATATTTTAGATTTATTAATAATAATATAATAATAAAAGTATTTTATTGGTAACACCAATAGGCCATCGACCGAAGTCCTTCAGCCTGTTACAACTATATAAAGATTTTTTTATATATAAACATTTTATAAACTACATTATATTCATGTTATGTAAAAAAAAGGGAAATATAAAAATATTTCATTGCCAATTGTTCATAGAACTGATATGTTCCCATAAAGTTAGCTCTGGGTATTTTCTTCTGCTGAGTATTTCTTGATTTCTTATTTTACAGAGTGGTTGGATGATTTCTATGTTATAATCTTCTTTAGCGAATTTTGTGGTTAGGGATTGTAATCTTTGGTTGATAGGGGTTATTTGTGTGATTTCATAGAGAAGGGTGTTGGGGGGATTATGAAGAGGATTTCTGGGATGTCTCATCTTGGTAATGGATCGCAATGTTGTTGTTTCTGTTATTTCTAAGTTTTTTCTGACTTGTCTTCTCGTATTGAGGTATAGAGGGTGGTTATATTCCAATATGGGTCGGCAGATCGAACTGTAAATATGGGCAGCAGTTTTTTTGTTACTCCCTTGGTTTTTATATGTTAAGCTGCGGAAATGTCTACTTCTTGTAATGCATTTTTTCTTAATTATTTTAACATGTTTGTTAAAATTAAGCTTTCCTTTTCCTTTTTGTCACTTCAACGCACCCTCGCATATTCTATTCGATTTATTTTTAATTTTACAAACCCGCACAATAGAAAATCCGGACCACTTACACATTCCGAATTACATAATTCGTTATTAGAATTATTAAAACGTACGCAAGGTGTAGCTTTCAAAGATGACTTTAATCGCAAAGTTTTTTCTAAGCCTCTTCGAAAATTAAATGCTTTTATTGACGATAAAGGAATTTTATGCGTAGGAGGGCGCTTAAAATATTCCAATTACCATATGACAGAAAACACCCTATTTTGTTACCACGTCAAAGCAATTTGACTATTTTGCTCATAGAATATTACCACAAAAAATACTTTCACGCTGGTTTACGAACATTAGAGTTTTTACTTGCGCAACAGTTTTGGATATTATCTTTTAAAAGATCTATTCGCTCTGTACTATCAAAATGTGTAACTTGTTGGAAAACAAATCATAAAAACTAGCAACCGCCGATGGGAAATCTTCCAATCTCTCGAGTTTAGTTAAAGCCATTTTCCCATTCTGGGGTTGATTTTGGCGGTCCCTTTTTTATAACTATGAGTCGACACCGAGGAATAAGGACCAGTAAAGCGTATATTTGTTTGTTTGTTTGTCACTCTACCAAAGCTATTCACCTCGAGCTCACCAGCGATCTTTCTTCTGAAACATTCTTAGCTGCTTTACAAAGATTTATAGCTCGTCGCGGTCACTGTAAATGTTTATATAGCGAGGGCGGAACGAATTTTGTTGGGGAAAATAAAATTCTTCAAAGTATGATGAAAACTGCCACTACTCAAGAGCAAAGTGAATGGCTCTTTAATCCCATTTGACAACAAATTTTAAGTTATGAGGAGTTTTATACTGTTCTCACGTTAATAGAATCTATTCTTAATTCACGCCCTCTTGTTCCGATGACTTCTAATATAGAAGGTATTACCGCGTTAACTCTCTAAATCCTGGTTTAGACGGTGTAGCATGTGTCGCCTCAGTGAAAACCGCTAATAGCACGTTAATTCGTAAACTGTGCCCTTTACCAGTATCTTAATATTTTTCTTCTCTTTTTTTTTCATCCTTGTCTTTGTCATTACAAGATTGCGTATTATTAGTTATTTGTAATTTTCTAACCACTATATTGATATTACCTCAAATTATAAGTTCAACATTTTCATTATTTTTTTTTTTAATTCTGCTTTTAATTTTTATTTTTTCGCTAGTTATTAAAATTCGAAATTGAAATCTTCAAAGAATGTTGTAAATAGTTGTAGAATTCATCATATATGAGTAAAAACTTTTAAATATCCTTTATAATTTTGAATTTATATGGAATATGGGACGAATGTTTAGCGATTTAATTTTGGTTCCTATGTGTAATGCACTTAACGTTCACAATAATACATGACAAATTTTCATTGAATGTACTTATGACTCCATGTCGCTTTATACGTCATACAAAACTTATCCATTCTGCCATGGCGCAGTTCCGCCTTTTATCAGAAATGCAATTTATATGTAAGAACAACGTGATTTATTAAATTACCAGCTGCAGCAAAGAATAATTCATCCAACAAATTTAAGGGGGTAATCAAATCATTCTTACTGAGTAAGACATACTATTTAGTTGCAGAGTCCTTAAATGATAAAGTTGCTCTATAGAAAATACTGCAAATATTGTAATTAGTAAGTATATAAGTAGCTACCTAGATACATAGTGTTAATTGCTTTTTTGTTTAGATAAATATAACGACTCTTATCTTAATGTCCTATTGTACATGTACAGATAATGTGTAAATTACTCATTCACATTTTTTTCTACACATGTAATGTGCAGAAAATAAACTATTCTATTCTACAGATCTAGAATATGCCAAATATTTTATATCCAAATTGCTGAAAACCAGCACTGAAAAATATTCAAGTAGCAAAAATAGCATCCTCACATTCATCACAACATTATATACAACATTTGCAACTGGCAGACGTGACTTGGAACTAGTGCAACCATTTTTACGAAATAAGATTTTCAGAAAGTGGTCTTGTTTCAAGTATCTCAAAAATACATTGCAAGAAATTTTAACATCTCTACGCGAATATAACACATACTCCAACTGCAAGAAAAAGAGGATTTGTAACCTCATAGAGATCCACATAAACGTAAATTTCTTTATTTTGAAAAATGAAATTCTACAAAGAATACTGACTGATAAAATATAATTTCTGATTAATTATATCACACGACGATGTGGTTAGGTGGCGGTTTCCCCATTGGATAATTTTATTAATGGCAGGACTAAATATAGTTTTCAATAACGTTTATCAGCAGAGATAGTAAAATCGATGCATAAAAATACTTAACAAATACTATTACGGCACCAGATGTACTTAAACTTATCAGTATCTATAAATTGTAACTAAATTTATTTGTCACATAGCTTATCACTGATGCTTAACACTCATTTAGATTAATAATAATTTCTTTTAATGAACACGAAAACATTGTAGTAACAGACAATATAAACAAATTTATAAATCTTTATTAAACAATACGGCTACACCAAGTTAACATTTTTGAAAATTTTTCTTGATTTTGATATTCACATTCGTACCCACCAATAAAACTTTTAAACTTACAAAATTGTTACAAAATATATATACCTACTGAATATACACGTAATTAAAATTATTTACATGCAACGAATAAGGAACAGTTGTCAGACTTCAAGTTTACAGTCTAGATGCGGCTCTTTTACTTTTTAAGAAAATGGAATCAATATTTTTAAATACCTCTGAGGCTGATTTCGAGGCATCGATGCGATGATGAATACCTCTAATTTGATAGTAATCAACTAGTGGCTTAGTCTGAGTATGATATGAGTTTAAACGTTTCTTGAGAGCATCGACGTTATCATCTGACCTCTTCACTAAAATCTCCCCAGTAATGTCATCAGTC
Organism: Leptura quadrifasciata; assembly: GCA_963675555.1. Lineage (NCBI taxonomy): Eukaryota > Metazoa > Arthropoda > Insecta > Coleoptera > Cerambycidae > Leptura > Leptura quadrifasciata. The sequence continues at coordinate 932,971 of OY776682.1, read as the reverse complement.
ATGGGTTTTTTTGGTGGAGCGAACTCTTCATGGTAAGATCTGCCACTAGCTGGATGTATTAAGCGACCAGTAATACGTCTAACGAGCAAGCTGTCATCTATACCAAATTCCACCACTGCATCTAGCTGTGTATCGCGTTTCTCCAAAAGATCATCTAACTAAAACAAATATATTAGGCACCTGAATACCCATATCAGGAAACAAAGCTTACTTTTTCTGCCTGCACGACGGTTCTTGGGAAACCATCCAGAAGAAAACCATTTTTGCACTCAGGCTTATCAAGATTTTTGTCGATCATGTTAACCACAAGATCATCACTTACAAGTTTGCCTTCATCCATAACTTTCTTCAGTTTGCTGCCAAGAATCGAACCAGACTGAATTTCGGCACGAAGCATATCACCTGTTGAAAGGTGGCACACACAATACTTCTCCTTCAATAGTGGAGCCTGTACAGAAATAAATATTAAAACTTAGTGAGGTTAGTTCATGTTACTAGGATTATTGTTTTACCTGAGTTCCTTTTCCTGAGCCCGGAGGGCCTAGGAGGACAGCTTTTATGCCTTCAGCATGACTTTGTGGCTCGGGCACTGGAGCGACTTTATGAGCTGCTAAGGGAGCCATTTCACACTATGTCAGTTGTTAAACCTTAAAGATTAAATACATGAGTGATATGTTATACAATAAATATATCAACACTTAAAAAATGACCTTCGCTCACCTCTTGATAATAATTAGTACGCAACCAGGCACCACCCAGAAGCACACGCAATGTAATAAACAGAATGAAGTAATATGTAATGAACAAACGTCGAAATGAAACGTCAATGAACGAACTAACCTCAACAACAAACATCTGCTCTTCTTCCTCTTCTTTCTAGTTTGCGGGTATGGTAGATTTCACAGAATCGAATACAACCGGAAAGATAATAACCCGGAATTGTGATCTACCAATCACGGTTAAGTATGATTTTTTAAAATCATTTTTAATGCAACATTTTAGCTTAAGCACATAATGTCAACTTAGCTAAGTTATTACTTTATAACCTGCATAACAATCTAATGGCCATTAATCAAGCAGCAAATTAGATTTATTTACAGTAACAACTACTTTCGATTATAATACATCATTTATATTTCAAACATTCCTTAACTGTATCATATCCGCCGTTACTCAGAAGACATGCAGGGCTGTACTCGGCAAAGGGCGTTAATTATGTTTTATTGAACATATAGTGCCAGTTAAAAAAATACCTGCAAATTAATTCTAGATACGGAAGATATATTCCTATGGAAATGTAGTTGTGGAATGGGTACAGGTACAAGAAAAGCAACATATGCATAATGTGGAAGCTAGAGTGATAAGGCGCAGTACTGTAATATAATATTAATTTTCTCGAAGTGTGAACAGCCAATTGCATTGCTGATTCTATTATTCAGGTGACTGTAAGTCCTACCACTAACCTTATCCCACAATTCTGTCTAAAGCACTTCCTATAATTAATTGTTGTCCACTTTTATCCACAAAAAATGAAAAGACAAATAAAATAAGTTTACAGCTATATTAATTTTGAATTTAAGAGAACAAACCACTATTTTAAAAAACTTTGCTATTAACAATTTTAATATTTGAAATATTTCAAAAGTTAATGTGTAACTTAATTTCTGGAGTTAAGTAGGTACGTTTTTCAAACTTGAAATATCAATGTTTTTAATGCAGCGTGTCCCATTTTGCTTGGAATCACTCCTATAAAAAGTTTATTTAATGTCCGATTTAGGCATTTTTTAAAATATAGATCTTTGAAAAGTGCATCTTTGTGTTATATTAAATTTTACAAAATACAATAGCGTGGCCTACTATGATTTTTTTTCGGGGATGAAATCTTGAAAATATGAGTGCGCTACTGGATTCAGCAAACCCCCCCACCCCCCCCAAATGTGTCTGCACCAAATTCCATTAAACAAATCGTATTTTTCGATTTTTCCTGAGAAATAAAAATTCAGAAATTACCGAAGAAATTTAAGTGTTGTATGGGATTGTGTATTGACTGAAATAACTGTCAAATTAATGATTCATTGTTGACAAGTAGAGTAGTATTGCTTATTTATATTCCTGCTTATTATCATAATTATGCCCTCGTAAAGATTACCTTTTCAAGAGAAAAAAAAAGAGATTATTAAAATTGTGGGTGATAATGTGAGATCGTCAAGAGAAACTGTCTGAGAATTTAGAAGAAATCCAAATCGACGGCCGCCACTTAACGACATCACTGTTTGAAAAATAATAAAATGTTTTAATGATACCGGTACTGTTTCAGAAGCAAATTCTAGAGGATCTCGCCACCAGAGGCAGCTTAATGATCTCGCTATGCATAATTTGACGAAATGAGGGGTTTCGTCAAATTATGCAAGCTTGAGGAATCCTACTATAAATTTAAACAAGTCTCGAAATACCTCTTGGCGGTGCCTTAAAAATCATAACCGAAAACCATACAAACCTAAATTTTTGCATACTTTGCAAGTAGGCGATGAATAGAGAAGGTTTGAGTATTGTTTGTGGGCTCAAAGAGAGTATTTGAATTACCCAGATTTAAAAAAAAAATCATGTATAGCGATGAGGTTACATTCACCACAAACGGTGCGGTTTCCTCACAGAATTGTAGATTTTGGGCAGAGGAAAATCCCAATTTTGTAATCAATTGCAGAAATCAATATTCACAAAAAATAAATGTCTGGTATGGTATTTCGAACGGGCGCTTAATTGGTCCCTATTTTTTAATGAAAATTTAATCAGTTTATATTTTCTGGAGTTCTTGAGAAATCAGTTTTGGAACTAGATTCAAAACCTGCAAGGAAGACAACAGTTATATTTCCAACTAGATGGATGTACTCCAAACCATGCAGTAATTGTCAGGACGTGGCTCTACCAAAATTTGAATTGGACTTCCCTTTGATAGCCCCTCCGCCAAGATGTCCGGATTTAACACCCCTTAATTTTTATTTGTGGGGTACTCTTAAAAGCAAAGTTTATAAATCTCGACAAAATAGGCAGGAACTCTGTGTGACATAATTACGCTAGCTTGTCAAGAAATCTCAATGGAAGAACTTAGAAATGTGGTTTGTAATAGTCGTGAGAGGATTGATAAATGTATAAAAGTTGAAGGTGGCTTAGTAGAGAGAACCTACATTTGATTGTTCTATTTATTTATTTGTTTGTTTGTTGTTTATTTATTTATTTTGTAATATTTTCCGATAAACTTTTTTGTGTCATTTCTTTTGAACTATTTGTTTGTTAGTCATTATAGTGTGAAAGGATAAAAATTGTTTGATAATTAAAAATTTCTAAATTGAGCATTACTGTTTTTTTACTAATGAATCGTTCAGTTGACAGTTATTTCAGTCAAGGCACTCTTTTCATAAATATACAATTCCATGCAACAGTTAAATTTCTTCGGCAATATCTGAATTTTTATTTCTCTCTGGAAAAATCCAAAAATACGACTTCTTCAACGAAATTTGGTACAAACACATCTGGGAGGTTGCTGAATCCAGTGGCGCACTCAGATTTGAAATTAAAAGAATCGTTAATAAGTCTTCAACATTTTCTGATCCTAAAAGAAAATCATAGTAGGCCACGGTATTATGTTTTGTAAAATTTAATATAACACAAAGGTGCGCTTTTCAAAGATCTAAAGATAAAGGGGTTAATTACTCAGTACTCTATAGTTTCATTTATTTTACTATACATTTTGGAAGCACCGCACCGTAAGCAATAAGTCCCGATTTAGCAATTATTTCTTCCAGAAAAAATCTGCTGTATAGTCGTAAAACTAGGTAGGTGCGTCCTAAATAAAGCATAAGTTGAAGTGGTTCGAATCCCACTATAAACTGTAGAACATCGTCTTCTGTCCTAGACAAATCTAGACTTAAGAACTCATTCAGGTGAAATGGAAGGCGGTTAAAACATTTTCAGTTATTAACTGATTTAAGTAATCGAAAATGGTGACTTATAACCAATTTTGCTTATATTTCGCGAACACACAAATTGTTCCTGGGTAACAGCTCTAATATTAAATTAATTAATTACTTACTATGTTATTGTGCGCGAGTATCTGATTAAATTTCTTAGGCGGGCATAAAGCCGGCCCTGCGAAAGGAATTACAGTGTCCGGTGGGGTTCAGGTTCAAAATATTTTTATAATGCATTGCTCGGCAGCAAGCTTTGAGCTTGGTGCTTGGCGTTTTGTGCGCTGAAGAAGCAACAAGTATCCGTCTAGCTTTGTTTTCAATGGTAACGTGAAAAGTTTTGTTTTTATAGTTTTAATTAATTATACGGATAAATAATTAAAATGCATCTGAAAATTTTCCTGTTATTCGCTTTATGTAAGTACTTTATTTGATTATTTAGTGTAAGGACTTATGCAAACTATATTAGAATAATTTTTAATGAAATTAACATTTTTTTTTTTAGGTTTTTGTTTGCCTGGGTGTAGTTTACAACAATCTAGGGGCGGTAAAAACGGCGACCCACACAATGGAGGTATGCAACAAAATTTTATTTACAATAATTATTAATGTAGGTACCTACCTACCTATATGCATATGAGTAATACAAATTAATAAGAAAGATATAAATATGATAAAAAAGTAATTAGATATAATTGGATCATTAATTCAATTTTATTTTAATTCAAAGGCGTGTAAAGAGTTTTTTATACGGTGGCTAATAATTTGAATAATAAATGTTAATGACAATTCAAATAATGACACAAAGGGTAGTGCCACAGGGGAAAAACTTCGTGATATTGGTAAAATCGTGCACAGTGCCGAATATCTATCTATTGACGAAAATATATTTAATCCTTTGTACCTCGAAAGAGAATGTATCCCTTATTTAGTTGTAAGGGGAGATGTTCTTTCTTTCTGCCTTCCTAACAGTATTACATCTATCTACTTTCTTATCTTACTGCTAAGGGAATATGTATTATAATAAACTTGGATTTGTGTGCAGGTATCAAAAAAATGTACTCTTCTTGTAAGTCTAAACAAAGGAGGCTTAACATTTGATGGATTTGTAAAACATCTTGAAATTAACGCTACAACTTTTTTAAATCACTCTATGACAAAATTCTTATCTTTATTTTTGTTCATTTAAAATTCTTATCGTCACCAGCTGGGTTAACCGCACACGGAAGTGTCACCACACGTGAATAGAAATTCCCTAATGAGAACAAATCATAAACAATCAATTTTCTTGTTAACACAACACCTTTGATTTTTTGAATTAAAGTTTAAAATATCTGTTTATGTGTGTTTGCTTTCTATAAACGCTATAGTGGCATATATGTTGTTTAATTTTCTAGTTAAAATACTCGAGAAAGATAATACAATATTATTTTTTACATCTGTTGTATAATGGTCTGTTTGATTTAAAAGTATATTTAATGTTCGATCTACTGGAACATTTTTTTGTAAAACGATGCATCAAAATTCACCATTAGACGATTGCTATTGGATTTGTTTCCTGATAATGTTTGCTGTTTTTAACATAAAACTGAGAAGAATGGACTTAAGGTGGGCATATCGTCTTCGATATGAGATGTGAGAGAGATCCGTTAAGCAAATATTTATTATTTTTGGCCATAACGTTTTTTAATACTTATATTGATAATAGAAGTATAAGAAAGACTACTTAAGTAGAACTATGACAGGTGTAGTGATATGAATTTTTACTCAATAATTTAAAATTACAAGGTATGAAGATTGGCACTATTTTTTAATTTAAATTAACCAATTTTGCAAACAACTGAAATTATTGAGTGAAAATTCATAACGTTACACCTGTCATAGTCTTATACTTTTTTTTACCAATATATGTATTAAAAAAGTTATGGCCAAAAATAATAAATATTTCCTTATCGTATCTCTCTCTCTCTCTTGGATATGCCCTCCTTAAGATTTTTAGGAATTGATTGCTGGAGATATATGTTTAGTGAAGCTGAAATTGAGAAAAACGTCACTTTTTATAAGTAACTTTTCCATTTGCTATTTTCTGTCTAATATGCGTGCAGTATGTTTTGCCACGACATCGACAGAGTCAATGTCAAATTTTGTATTACATTTAAAAATTTTACGGTTTGTCATCGGTTAAGTTTAATCGTTTTTGCAACGGAATAATTAAAATAATATTCATTATCGCTATGCCACATGTACAAAAGAACCATTACTCTTTTATTGCGTTGTTCAAAATATTAATTAGTGAGAACGCGTTAATTGTTTTATTTTCTTCCTGTATACTCATAGTGTGATTACACAATCACTGATATAACCAGAAACAAATGACATACGTTTCGTAAAGAGACTTGGGTACATTACATATCGGTCTTTCGGCGGAAGCAGATATTTCTTTGATATCCATTTTTGATACATCAAAATATGGTGAGGAATTTTAATGGAGTTCGGTATAGTTTAATTTACGAATCATTGTGTTGAGGGCAGATGACTTTTCAACGTGTATCAAATTATTTTGTAGAAGTTTCAACTACAACTACTTATTCCCTAAAAATATCTTGATGGGATCTAATTTTTCAATATTTTTATTTATTGTAATAAATATATTTCTTGTATATACAGACTTACAATTAGACTGACTGATTTAACACCTTAGAAATAGATTTATTTGAACATGCATAGTTCATAGTACGGTTCAAATATTTTATCCACCCGTTTTTTATAAAATTTAAAGAAACTAAACCTGGAAAAAGTCAATCTCTTCATAATAATTATTTCTGGTTGGACTTGCTTAGGAAAGTGTCAAATCTGCTCCTAATAAACTATTAGGTGCAATTTTTCAACTAATTATAATTTTATTTTACATTTTTCAAATGTTACGTTATGTTAGGAAAATGTCATAGAAATATAAAATCATATGTTATCGAATAAGAAATTAAAATAGAAACGCAAGTACTCAAACAACTGCGTTTCCACATTGTTCCAAGAACATAGTAGGCGACTGTCAAGGTGTCACGTAAACACTTAAATGTGCATACATGCTCCCAAAGCACTGTGTTTTCAAATTGTCCGAAAAACCATAGAAGATTGCTGTCATGTGTGCCACACTACAATAATTGCATTAAAAGCCTCCTCTGAGTATTGTTGGTTTAAAAATGAGGCAGTAGGCTTATTTCCAATGAAGCCTTGTTAAAAAAAATTCTAAAATAAAATTGCTTTTCCAAAACTGCTTGCAATTTGCACAGATAAGTGAATTATGCCGCTATAGCCAGACTGTCAAATGATTTTAACTACAATTTAGTTCATGTAATACTGTGTTAATAGACCTTTTCAAATTCTATATTGCCAATTGCCATAGTTGTTTTAACTCTAAATATTTTAGACAATATTTTAACGCCGTCACTGTTGTATGATATATACATTATCATCGGCCTATGATAAATCGTATGTTAAAATATGCAAGACTTTTACAACACTGTGTTTAATATGCTTGATAAATTTACTCATATCCTGTACAAGGTGAATACCTTTTTTAAATTAAAATGTGTCTAATAAAGTTAAATTATTATCGTTTCCTCTTTCTATTCTAAAATTAGTTCGTGCTTTTCGTTAATGATTTAAAATATTTTTTAATTTTAGATTCATCAATCAATATTTCAAAATTTTCCATAGAAATTAGGGCTATTTTGGGCCATATTTAGTAAAATTACCTCATATTAAAATAAAGTATGATTTTGAGGTCGAAATGTTTGCTTAAAAGCCGTATAACAAATTAAAAATTTAAGAATTCGGCTCTTAATCCTGTAAGTGCGTTTGACAGTAGAGGGATTTTTTTATCTATAAGGTATAAACTAATGAAATTTCAAGTGAAAAATATCCATTATTTGTTTATTTACAAACAATTAAAATTTAAAAAGTTCCATATTTCTGTCCAAATTAACATTTTGTACTTTTTTTTATTATAGATCTCACAAAGTACTATTTTTAAGCTATGTTTATACTTTTCATTTTATTCCAAAATTATAATAATAAGCGTTTTTGTTTACAAAAAATATATTTTTTATTACACGTGAAATTTAAAACCAAAAAATCTCTACTCTAAAACCCACCTACAGAATTAAGTCGTATTTTCGTGTTTTCAATGTCATAATTTATTATGAGGCTTAGAGAAATATATTATTTAGGAATTATTTAAACAAAATTTCTTCACTGATAAGAAGTTACTTAGTTTTTATGTTTATATGGATTTATATTGTTGATAAATGATGAGTTTGTGTGAGTTAATGATCTTTCATTTTTTTGTCAATAGCAATATCTTCATTAATAAAAGCAGAAAAAGTTGCGAGCTACAATCTCACTGTGTAGGAATGTATATATTTTTTAAGCGTGTTAAATGCAGTGAAACAGCCTATATATCGACACACCTTTAGAACAGATAATGTACAAATATTTCTAGCAACTTTATCACGCCGTATTCCATAGAAATATTTCATTAGTATGTTCATAGGTATTTCTAGACTTTATCTCACTCAAATGTCAACAAAGACAGCCTTATGGGACAGAAATGAACCGGAAATTAGTTAACTAGACTATTGAGGCGGAGATAATCTACTGGGTTTGTCTACCGGAGTCAGAGTAGAAAATATCCAATATTCTTTTCGCAAATAAGACATACAGTGTGATAAAAAATGTTCCTTATTGTATTTATTGAAATATTCTTTCTGAATTTAAATTTTTAACAATACTAAATTTTTTGTTTGTTTTAGGTGCCCCAATCCGCCATGAACCAAGCAACTGGAAATCAATTTTAATAATTGTATTTGGCGTGGCATTCTTCGGTGCCATAATATATGGGACTAGTTGCTTTTACGTTTGTAAAATGCACTTTTTTGAAAGGACTGAAAAGAAATACACCAAAATGGATTCAATTTCCCATGTGTAACTAACTATATGCTGCCATACGCTTCTGCTCAATATACTTTTTAAACAATGTTTTCAATTTGTGATAAATAGTTCTAATTAAGCTTATAGAGGCAAAAACAACGGTTGTATGTACATATACAACCAGTGTGTTGCTTAAATTACATGGACGTGAGTGTAAGCACTGTCAAAATTGAATTGAAGTAAAAAATACCTACATATGCGCGATTAAAGTAATCTTTAAAAATCTCGATAATAATTATTTTACCAAAATTTAAAATAGAAAACAGAATCTTTGGACTCTTGAGAGTTGTATTGTACACTCATGTCAATTGAAATGGCATTTCGATAGCATTTTTCTCTAAAGCACGAATCTGAGGATTTTATATGGAAAGACTTACTTAATTAGATGTAGTTATATATTTTTTATAAGTTATGTTTAAATTGTTTAAAAAAATAAAAAAATGTTTCAATTAAAATATACCTACGTATCTCAATAAATGTTATTTTTACCCTAATAATTGTATACAAACAACAATCTTTTTTGATACCAGCATTATATGGAATGGCCAGTTGCACCTAAAAAAATGCAGGTAGGGAGACTGTGAGGAAACAGGTTTAAAGAATTCAATAATTTGTTTCTCTAAAAGGCATCTAATAATTTTGATTAAATACATTGATGTATGGTTAGATTTTTTTAGAAAATGCAGGGTTGTGGGGGTAAAAGTTAGAAAATTAATGAAATTATGAATCGTGGAAAGTAACAGATTTAAAATTTTTCTAATTGTTTCGGGTCGTTCATTGGCACAATCTTGTCGCTGTTTCTGTCTTGTCGATGCCAACGCAACAAGCGAAATTTTACTATGATTTACAGTAAAACGGATATTTCTGAAGCTTTAATAAGGTATTTTAAATATTGTTTTCTTATTTTTTTTGAGTTTCTCTACTACATGTTCTTATAAAAAATATCTACAAGAAACAACAATTATCCAGTACATTGAAAAAATATTCCTGTATTTTTATTGTTATTCAAAATTGAGTTTTTTGTTCTATTACCCTGTATTCAATACTTTTAGCACTCCAACCAGTACCGGGTGACAACGAGATTAGTCCCGTTCCAATTTCTCAGTTCTTTTAGGAATAATATTTTGAAATTTTGGCAGGTCATTTACGACACAAAGCCACATTTTGCACTTATTAAGTAAAAAATGTCACTTCGGGTCCAACTGGAAGTATAGCAACAACTTTTGATTTTTAAATAGCCAACCAATATATGTTTTTTCATATTTAGATTCAACATAAAATTCTCGTTACAACGATGTTATCACAAGTAGGTAGTTGTTTTCAAAATGGCGCCATACATTCGAAAAAGTTAAGTTGGAAACTGCAATTCATCAACTAGGCCTTGAATGGGATTATCACCTTAATTTTTATTGTCGCATTTCAATAAAAGTATATTTTGTGCCAAAACCACTATTTTGATTGAAAAACAAATTTTCGAAAAAACATAAAAAGCAACTGAATCCTATTCAATTTTTTTAAATGATAACCATATTTTTTTAATTGCACCAACACAGCCTAAAACATTAACCTTTTATTTGATGTATAATGCGTCTAGTTTGTGTACTAATTTACATTGATATTATTGGATTTCTGTAGATGCTATTCTTCAGTTATTTAATGACAATGACATGGCATGAAAAAATGACATTTCTTTTCAAACATTTGCCCGAGTTATTATTTGATAAAAATGCAAAATGGTGGTATTTACCAGAAACGAAAAAGTAGACATGTTAGGTACTTATTTATGAGGAATCCAAAAGAAATTGATATCAAGCTGAAAGATCATATGCACAGGGCCGCATCTAACAGGGGGCCATTTCGTGCTACGCACGAAGGCGCACTAGGCCATGGGGCGCCAAAAAGCCAATTTTATAGTATTTCTTTGATCTACTAGGTTAATCTTTAGTATTAGAGTAGCCGCTGATTACCAAAGTGTATGCAGGAATACGCAGAGAGTATTATTATCACACCTCACAGTCACATGCACGTCACGTATCAAGGTCATGTCGGTAAAATGTTTTTGGATATTTAATCGAGCCATCGAGCATTTCTATCAACTATATCAACTGTCATTAGTTGTAGTAGTACTAGTGTAGTGTATAAAGAGTAAATAGTGTTATCTCTAGTTCAAACGTGCTTTTAGGGAACAGAATATTAAAACATAATATATTTAGAATTTCAAGTTACAACCCTGGCGCGTTATGTGTAATAATTGCATATTATACCAATAAAACGCTAATGCTCCGATTGCAACAAACACCAGCCGAAAGACTGATCCTACTTAAAGGAGCTCTCGTACGGTCGTGAGCAAAAAAAATAGGACAAGTCTTATAACGGTATTTTGCTAAAATCTAGTTGTGTACATTTAACTTTAATTTTTATGACATTGTCAATTAGTTGTCATAATTTATTGCAAGTGCGCAAAAAACTAATATGCTTCATATAAGCGGTTTAGTTAAATCTGGAGTTATTGCTAAAGCAGAAGATGGATGGTAAATGAGACAAATTGCACTCCGTTATAATATTGACAAAAATTCGGTGTGTAACATTTTAAGAAAGTGGAGAATAAACGGTACGATTAGTAGAAATCCTGGATCAGTGTGACGAAGCATATCAACTCAACAATATTTGCAATTGGTAAATGCTTTAGTAGAAAATTCATTTTACTCAGTTATTCAGGCTGCTGAAGAAACGAATTTTCCTGCAATTAGTATGTACTGGTCGCCGGCGAGTAAGAGAATCGGAGCTACGCTGTCATGCAGCAGCACAAAAATACTTACTTAAAGCTGAACATAAAGAGGCTCGCTTGAATTTTTAGCGCATGGTGTAAATTTTTGGAACAATGTAATCTTTACAGACGAAAAAACTTTCCAGTCAACACACAGCGGTCGTATTCGTGTATACCGATTTTCCATCAATATGTGGGCTGGGATATCGGCACGTGGTCCTGGTGTTTTGTGGCATATTGAGGAACGATTTAATAGTGAAACGTATATTAGGATTTTAGGCAATATTATGCTCCCTTCTGTGTCACAATTATTTCCTAATAATGAGTTCATATTTCAACAAGACAATTGTTCCGTTCATACTGCTCATACCGTAACTAACTGATTTCAAAATAACAACATCAATATGTTCTTAACTGACCCAGTCATAGTCCAGATCTTAACCCTGTGGAAGAAGAATGGGGTAAATAATTCATGGGAAAATATTATTACTAATGATTATTGTAAGGTTATTTAATTCTATGCCAAACAGACTTATAGAAGTTATAAATAGAAATGGTGCAATAACGAAATATTAATAGTTAGTTTCTTGTTAAGCAGGATATCCTTTGTCCCTTGATCCAGGATTTCTACTAATCGAACCGTTTATTCTCCACTTTCTTAAAATGTTACACACCAAATTTTTGTTAATGTTATAATGCAATTTGTCTCATTAACCATCCATCATTTACTATAGCAATAACTACAGCATTAAAATAAAAAATAAATTAAAAGTGATATCTATTTTATTTCGCCTACTCATTACATATTCAAATAGAGATAGATTTACATTAGAAAAAAAATGTCCTATTTTTTTTCTGCCCACGACACCACCAGTCGTCCCACTCCACTTGCAGACTGCAGTACCCTTTGCCCCCCAAAAAAGGGCGCTAAAAATGCTCCCCCACGAAAGCGTCTCATGACCTAGAAGCATCACTGCATATGCAGACGGTATCCTGGATGTCATCACCTTTGCAGAAAATATTTTAAGATTTTGGAAGAAAAATTTAGGGCCCAGCCAAATGAAAACGAATAAAATACGCTTATTATTGACGAAACCACAGAGATTAATGTTTTAACATCCGTGTAAATTAATAAAAATGCAAGTATATGCGTAATTTGAAGCTCTTGATAATAGCCGAGAATCTGTTAGAAGAATATTGAGAAAACATGTATATAAACTTCATCAGGATTTATATGAAGCTGATGCCGGTAGGAGAGTTCATTATTGCAATTGGTTACTAGGCTAATGTCAAGAGAATTTTAGAGGCCCCTAGTTCTCGTATACACACTAAATCCCAATTTAATTGTTTATTCCCTTAAACAATAGGGTGGGGGTGGTAGAGGAGTAGCTAATGCCAAAATAAATTTTAGAGGCCCTTGGTTCTCGTACACACACTAAATCCCAATTTAATTTTTTACTCCCTTTAATAATAGGGTAGGGGTGGCAATGGGGGTGGTAGAGGAAGTAGTTAACGCCAAATAAAATTTTTGAGGCGTTTCGTTCTTGTATACACAATAAATCACATTTTATTCTTTTTACTCCCTTTCATGATAGCGTGGGGGTGATAGTGGGGGGTGGCTGATGCCAAAAATTTTTTTGAGACCTTGACTTTTCGTACATGCCCTAAATTGCAATTTTATGGACTCTTACTACCTACCTGCGTATTTACCCTTATTTACCCCATTTACTCCGAACCCATTAACGGAATTAGAGCAAAATATAATCTACTTTCAGATCTCGTTATAATACATAAGTGTACCAAATTTCAAGTCAATATCATAAACGGTTCCAGAGTGAATGTGCGCACAAAAAAAAGTTACAGACCGACCGACAGACAGAAATTTTTTTTTGCTCAAATTTAAAAGCTCGACGTTCCATGACATTTAAAGCCTATTTAAAAAAATTGCGTTACTATACTTCCACTGGGCGTGGAAGTAATTGAATAGCTCTCAGGGTATTTCTTCCCATTTTCATGTTATTACAAAAAAAAATTTAAGTGTAACGCTCTGTATCTCATTAACTGATAATATTTTGCTAATCTTCAGATTTTGATCTCTGAAATATGGAGCTGAATTATGCACAACTACTTATAAAATAGCTTACATAGAGGTAAATAGCCTTAAAACTGAAATTAATTTTTCATTACACTCATATTAGTTAAATTAATAGCATGCGGTATTATAATAGGTAGGTGTGTATACATAGTATACATCCAATTAATCACATACACTTAAAAATCATATTATACAGTACAAATCTAGTAGAGCTAAAATCAAATGGTATCATCTTATGTTTCACTTAACAAAGCTAGCCATGAGCCATCGCTTTCCAACAATCAAACCTGCCGATCGTCTTTTGTTTCCCGCGCCATGTTTTTTAGTTTCGCGGTTTGACAGTGTTGCGTGCGTTGTTTCGTGTAGCGTTAACCAAATTTGAGAATATTTTGAAACTTTTAATGTGCATTGCCTTAGAAATATATACAAAGACTTTTGAATTATGTGATTGTGCATTAACTCGTTAATATTTGGCTCAAACATTATTAAAGGTATGTAGCGATATCGAATGCTTTCTGTACATGTACCTATACCTACTTAATTTTGGTAGCAGAATTTCAGTTTTAAACTTATTATTTTATGAATGCATAATAACTGAAAGGAATATACTTTCTTAGTTATTTATTTATGATCAAGTAAGTTATCTTTGTTAATAGAATAAAGAAAATAGTAAGATATATTTTTAAGCATAAAACCTTCATTACTATAAAATGATAATTTTCAGCCGCCTTAAGTACCGATACATTTGTCTTTGAATTTATTGATTTTATTATATTTTTCAAACTCTTTTTATTAATGTTACTGTTTATCCTTGTTGCAGGTAGCTTCAGAACGACATGGTGGAAGTCTCATACAAGGTAAGATTTTTTATTATAATTAAATACTTACATCGTGTTTGATGGTGAACTTTATTTCTCGATGATCATTTTTCATGACGCACTTGATGGAAAAATAGTTTATAGGTACAAAATTTGAATCTGTTCGGATTACGGGATGGTTAACTTGAGTTTTAAATTTCAGTAATTTAACAATACATAAGTATTGATACTATTTGTTCAAGCTTAGTTGAATTAGTTTATACTTTCGGTAATATTATAGTTCAGTAGTTATTTAATTTTGTGTTTTATCTTAATAGTTAGCGCCTTTAGAAGACGTCATATTGGATATAAGCTACTTGAAATTTTCGATGATGATGTCACATATGTCAAATATAAAAAGTATAGTTTCAAATTTCGGAGGATTGGTATAAATTCCGCCACTCCCTTTTTCCAAAGTGTATATAGTGTATAGGACCAGAATTGAAACCGTATAAAAACTAAAAGCCAGCAAAAACAGCTGGCATCGCTTGCGGAGGTAAATAGAAATACTTGTCATAAGAAAAACAGTAAAGAGATGCCGACTGTTTTTGCCGGCTTATAGTTTTTATACCGTTTTAATTCTGGTCATATGCACTATATACATTTGATCACGGATGGGCAACATGGTTTTGTTAAAGGCAGGTCTACTGTTACCAACTTATTTTCGATGACAGAATTCTTATACTGATGCCATCGATGAGGGACTCCAAGCAGACGTGATCTATACCGATTTTCCAAAAAGGCATTAGGCAGAATTGACCACAGTATTCTGTTGAATAAACTGACTAACTTCGGTTTCTCTGTAGACTTGAAGTTTTTAAAATCCTACTTATCAGATAGGATCCAGCATGCTGTATAGTGCGGTTGCAATTCTATCCAAATACCTGCTATGTCGGGTGTACCGCAGGGATTAGTTTTAGGACCTCTTTTCTTTATCCTATCCATTAATGATACTATTGACAGTCTGACAGTACTTACTTGAGATAATAATAATAACGCTTTTCTTGTATCGGATATGTGGCTGATGGTAATTGAAATCAAACAAATTCTTTCTGTACTTTTATTCAGTCCCATATTAACACATTCATCACACATTTTCTAAACTAATACTATATTAAAAAATACAGTATATGCTACAATAAAGACAAATTCGTAAATATTATAATAATTTTTATATTTTGATAGAACGGAAATATAAGTATCAATGAGCCATAAAATGTGAGTGAAATGTAATAATATTTAATAAAGTACTTTTTTAATAATTTTTTGTATATTCTTCTATTTCTAGAACATTACATTGATCTAAGATCTACTTAAAGTCTAGCTAATATAACTTTTAAATGTATATAATATATAAGTATGTATAAATATTCACAGTCATTTTCTTTGGCAATATGTTCATAAAGCCCTACAAATGAAAATCTATTTTGTTTTGAACAAGTTATTAAAGTAAACTAATCTAAGTAAAATTTTTAGTTTCAGTAAAACTATATCGAATAACAATACAAACAGAAACTCAATAGTAGGTACAACAATAAAATAATACTGTTAAGTACATTCAATAATGTTTACAGGGCGTAGGCTAGAAAATATTGCACTTTTTATACGATATACATTATTATCATAAGACCAGATTTGTAAAAAAACATTTTACCAATTTTTATTCTTGATTTCACAGGTTGTAAATATTAGATATAACAATAACCCAAATTTGCTTTAAATGCCTGCCTTTAAAGTTAGGAAAATCTGTTTGTTGCCTGTTTTGCAGTTTATAAACTTTAAACTACATATTGTATAAATATTAAATGTGCTATTCTGTTAATATACTTCCTTCTTTTATGAGTTTCTACCACATGTATCTTTTGAAAATTATCACATCTGCAAAAAATAACAAAAGTAATCAGTATATTGAAATAATAACCTCTACGCCTATGACATTTATGTCAAAGGAACAGCTATTTTTTTCTAACCAATATAAAGTATAACAAAAATAAGGATAAAGTTTTCCTCTGACATTTCGGAAACAAAACCTGTTTTCAAGTTTATAAGAGGGGGGCAAGCGTAGGTGCGTTTTTACTACGTACATACTTCGATATGCGATGTAAAGCAACGTGAGGCGAGGTTAGTAGTTGGAGGGGTGACCGTTCCAACGAAGACCGCGTCCTCGCCTCACACTTCTTCCAGCGGCTTGTATATCACTGTATGCGCGGAAGCTATACAACCTTAGGTGAGGGTTGTATAGGGGATATACCATCCTACGGAGGGGATGTAAAGTCGTCGGTCCCTTGCCTATTAAATATTAGTCAAGTAAAAGATCCCTACTCTCCTTAAGGGAGAAATTTTTTTTTGCTCGAATTTAAAATCTCGACATTTCATGGCATTTTAAGCCTATTTCAACAAAAAAGAAATATTTTTGCATTCCTATACTTCCACTGGACGTGAAAGTAAAATGGATTTGTATCCAACGCACTGCTCTTGTCAGCCAAAAATATAAAACAGTATTCTGCTGACTATCACGAAGATATCCGTTAACATGTGACCATTTTTTTCTCGAAACTATGAGAATTTCTTTTATTATTATTTAAACTTTCTTAATGTAATAGAAGTTTTATTTTAACTGAGGTAAAATAACATAACTAATTCTGTTTTGTTTGGGATACGACAGCGTTTTAATGAAAATTATTTATTTTATTTTTATTTTCATTTAATAATGTTATTGCCGATCCTTTAATTTTTCTATTTCTTGTTATCTGCTTATTTTATTCCCAAGAGTGTTCACATACCTTCGATTTTTGAATTTCATTTTTTCAACGTTGCATTGAAAAGTCTGGACATGTTGTTTCTTGTAGATTTTGTGATAATTTTCAGAAAATACATGTGGAAGAAACCCCATAAAACAATAGTAGAGAATTTGAACTAAGCACATGCTTTCACAAATTTTAAGCTAAACCACCTACACAGTGACTTGCATTCAATCAAATGATCATTTGATATATTATCCAATAGATGCAAATGCTGATACAATGGCGTCTATTTTTTTACAATTTATAGTGTAAAAATAGAAAATACCTACTTAAATTCAAATAACTGTACTTTAAAATATGACTCGATATTTATCTTGCATGCAACATAATTTTATCAAAGAGATACATTAATTCAGTTTCCTTTAACAAATTCGTCATATTTTAATGGGAATATAAAAATTATCGTAAATGTATTTTTATAAATCTGGTCTTCGGTATCTTTTTCTTTAAAGAATAGTAAAGTATAATGAAAAACATTTTTCATACGTGGAAGTACTTACTTTACGTCATATTTTATATGAGTCATTAAAAAAATAATTAACATATGTAGAAAAATTAACATAATAAATATTTTTTTTGTTATTTCTACTTATGGAAGCCAGTGGTTAACTCTTACACAAAAATATATACAGTGGTACATATCAATATAAATAAAGGTATTTTTATGAATTCATTGCTTTTCTGGAGAAACATACCCTAGTATGTAGCCTCGTCGTTAGCCACTTACCCCACTACTTATTTTGTTTGTTTCTTCCAGTACCGATTAGAAAGGCTGTCACTACAGTATAATTTCTAAATTGCGTTATAATTACAATAAAGCTGGTATTGTCAGATCAAAAATAGATTTGTCTTAATTTTTGGTTGGGATATTTAGTCACTATTCTGCAAAATATTTAAAAATTTCATAAAGGATGTGACGTTTCTGAATTATTTTTACTTGTTGGCCAAAATGATTTTTAATTTAAGAAATTTTCTCAACTTTTTTCAAGTGGAACACCCCATATATTTTTCAACGATGGGATGTAGAAAACCGAATATTTTTGTATGTAAGTCCCTATAGCTATTTCTAGCCATTTTCGATTTATTGAGCAACTTCAACTTCAAGAATAAACTTTAAAAATTCAACAGACAAAAATGCATTCTTGAATTTTGTTATTGCTCCGTAACTCGAAAATGGAGAGAGTTTTCTTTCATTAAAATTTGTCTACATGTTGTAGAATAGTGAAATAAATAATTGTAGACGATATAAATACTTGTTTTGAAGACCCCTTTTTACATAAACCTGACGAAAATACGAATCACAAAAATCAAACAAAAAAAATTACATATTTCTATGAAAATATTACCACCTTTCCAATAAGCATATGCCAAACCAGCAATTTTGTACATACAGATGTAACGAGAAAATTTAAAAGAGTTATTTATCGAAAAGTTTAGGTGTTAGTAATGGACTTGACGCACGGTAGCCATATTTATTTTAAAAAACAAGAGTATTATAATACATGTTCAAGCTCTGACGTAATTTTGAGGATGGGGTTGTATAAAAGATTATATGATTGCTAATAATTTAAACTAAATAATGAACCAATGCAATAAACCAGAAAGCATCAACTCAGCTGTACATGTACATTTTCATATACAGGCTGTCCGTTTTATCAGGACCCTCGAGAATATTTCACTTAATATCGGTTGCGTAAAAAAATTGTTTCTACGAAAATTGTGCCGATTTTTACAAGCTACAAAATGGTTTAAAAACATTTGAAATTCATGGCCTACTTAAAGTCTTACGACGAAAATTATAAGGCGATATTTCAACGAAGTTTTATCTAGATATTTTCAAAACCAATTCATTTTCCAAAACCATTTTCAAATGTTTTCAGGGTGTGAAATTTTTTTTTTAACGGGCGGGAAATTACGGCATTATATAGAGTGTTCTCCTTTCTTTTCAACGATATATCACATGGCATATTTATTCATTAGAACTAAACAAGTAATTATAAAAACAATTTTTTAACCAATATTTTTTTTAACTATACATACATGCCGTGGAGATTAAAGACAAAGATTAAAAAATCCAATAAGTTCTTCAAATCTTTACTATAATAAAACATTAACACAATTAAAAAGAATAAAGTTAATTCGAGGGCCCTGATAAAATTTACAGCCTGTATACTTCAAAATGATATTTAATTTTTTTTTACATTTCTTTAAGCTTTAAATAGCAAATATCCTGTAAAAAGTACATAGAAACCTTACATTAAGAAAATTTATAATCTAGGTCAATTTGTAGCTGATTTTTTTTACGTCTTAATCGATTAGAAACAAAATTGGCTACCGCACTTGTGTGAATTAAGAATTAATTTTTGCTTATCACACTTAAGGTACGCTGTTTTATTTTCTTACTAAGAAATTTGCTAGATCTATTAATTAAATGTTGTTGATGATAGAAAGATCGTGGTTAAATTATTAGCTAGCACTTTATGTTTACACGGTATTATTCTCGGGTACTTAAATAAGAAACATAATAAATTTTCGATAAAAAAAAAAATAGAACAGCGTGTGACATAGGTATCTAAAGATAATGAATAAGGGTATGTATATATTATACTAAACTACCTTTTATGTTTCATTTAAAAACTAAATATTCGTAGATTATAAGTGTATACTGTAACATTTGAAATAATTACATTTTTGTTGATTTTTTTGTGTAAGAGATTATTGTAACGTGGTTAACATTGGTTTCTTAAAAACGTTATTCACCTGAAATATTTCAAATCAGACAACAGTAAAACCTTATCACAAGAGTTGTGCAATGACGGGTTGTAGTAAGCACATATGTTCAGCCCCTCTGATTGGCAGGCGGTTTATGGAGAAATGCTTTATCATCTCGGGAATCGAAGTGAACGGCTTACTAAACTGGCCAAGGATGAAACAACCGTCCCCGGAATTTTTTTGGATCCTCATATGCATAAAACCCCTAGCGCTCCTGAAATTAAAAAACATACATTGGAAACACAAAAGGAGCTACTTTCGGATGGTTCAAGTAATAATCGCGCCGATCAAAATTGGCATACCACAAGGATCTGAACTGGAGTCCCAAACGTTTTTAGTTTCGATTAATGACCTAGCAGAAGTCGTTCGTTGTAATGACATTTTATTTAGGCGTAACCTATAAACTTTCTTAAAGATATTTATTATATGGAAATACCACAAATCAATTTTAACTTTGGAAAGGACCTGTATCGATCCTAGAGAGCTGTTAGGTCATTAGAAGTTTATTTTCCTAGTGTGTCACTTTTTCTGATGATATGTGCGCACCTGAACTACAAACTTGTTAAAAAATACATTAATACCTTCCGATGTTTGTGTATAGTGTAAAATTGTGGTTTGTGATTTAGAATCTCACAACTTCAAATTGGACCGTGGTCCGAGTAATTTATGGTTTCTCTTCTACGAGTGTACTTACTTTAAGGATAGCGAGTAATCATGCTTGATAGATTCGCTATTTCTCACTAAAAAACTTCCTTCCCTTAGTACCCTCAGGACATTTTCAGCCTCCATTCTACTAATTGATCCATGAAACCATCTGAAAACAAAATTATCCTGTATTAGAACTCAGGTTTTTTCCTTCTTCGAAATGCTCAACGATCTTTTCCAAACAACAGTTTCATGATTAGCATTTTCAAACTCACCCCTGTTTCTCGAGTGGTAAACTTATATCAATAGTGTCAGTACTAGTTGAGGCCTCTCCTATTGCCGGATTTAGATTTAGTCCTAACGTAAGTGATAACCCCAAGGTTGGATGCTGTCTCATTCCAATTTCGCCTAAGTTAAGCGTAAGTTTTGGTCTACACAATACTGAAAACGAAAGCACCTAACATTAAACTAATTACAGAGTATCTGTTGCAAATCGGTATTATTCTTATACCCCTATTTTGACATTTTTTTTAAGGATCTGAACGGTACAATATACTGCCTTAGTAACTCAAGTGCGGTTGGATATCAGCGTTATGTAGTACCTAATTTTGTAGATCTCTTTGAAAAAAGTATAGTACCCTTGTTATTTTTCTTCTTAAAACCAATTATAAATCATTTGCTAAAGCCGACCTAATTGTAAACTAAAATATAACAGAGTTTGCGATTTTTCTCCAATGTAATGCACAATACTGGAGAATCTTCACAAAATTTCGAATACGGTATCTGCCTTCTGTTCACGCCTCTATTATACGACTGTAAGTAAGCTATCCCATATCGCTAATTAAATCAAGTTCCAGAGATGTAAAATCGATTAGAGATTGTAGTACAAGCCATGATACTGTTAAACGTGCTCAATCTTATTTGACATTTCCAGTCGAATGAGCTGATAACTTCGCGGCGTTTATCCCAACGAACAGGAGCCGTCACCGTTGGTCGTGGTGATAAATTGCTTCTTACATGAAAAAATATCATAAATGAACAACAAAATCTATTTGAAAAGTTATTTATACAGGATTCGTTACAACAGCATAGAAGCTGTTAACAGATAGTATCATATAGTGTGGAACAGCCAACTGGAATAAATTCAGTATCTCAATTATTGTGCATATTTATAAAAAATCCTGCAACGTACAAATTTCACCCCAAAATTCAACCCCCTTCGAGTGGGAGTTGCAACCCCTAAATTTTTAAATGGGAAGCAGGGGCTTGTGGTACTTCATTTGAAAGGTCTTTTCATTCTTTATTCAAAAATGCTATGGTTTTAATATTTATTGCAAAAATTAACGGTCTGCTTGGCGATATTCGCTACAATAAACGAAAAACGTAAAAACTTACTTTGCAAGCTAGCAAAAACAATTTCAGTGTTCTTTTTCAACATTATCAAATAAAAAGAGGACATAAAACGCCGTAGCGATTGGCATCAATAAATTGTTGTCAGTATTTTGCGTATTGTTTGAGTTTTGCTAACTGCAATTTCTAAACATGGTTTATTTAAACGAAATGCTTAAAATAATAATTTTACATATGGTTGGTTACGGAGATAAAATGCGATCACAGGAGAAATTTGCTCGCCTATTTCAAGAAAAATTTCCTGATTTGCCGTCTATATCCCAAGGTACAATTAGTAAAATTGAACAGCAGTTTCCTGAAAATGGAATGTACGGCAGATAAAAAAAGAAGCTTCAAATGCAATAAGTAACGATGCCAAATTAGATATACTCCTTGAGTTTAAAGAATAGCCACATAATTCAAGTCGACTAGCAGCTTTAGCATTGAATGTTTCCCATTCTTCAATTATTCGCGTATTAAAAGAAAATAAAATGCATCCCTATAAACTGATCCCAACTCAGCAGCTTGGTGAAGACGATTTTGATAAAAGAACGTATTTTTGTGAACAAATGCTGCAAAGGTTAAATAACGATGTTATCAAACTGGAAAATGTTTGACTTTCGGATGAGTCCACTTTTACTGTTCATGGCCTTGTTAATCGTCAAATTAAGTTTTTTTAGTTTGCTGTTGTGAATTACGTCCACCACATGAATTAATTTCTTTACCGTTAATTTTTGCAATAAATATTAAAACCGTAGCATTTTGAAAAGAGAATGAGAATACCTTTCAAATGAGGTATCACAAGCCCCTACTTCCCGTTTAAAGATTTAGGGGTTAGGGGTTGCAACTGACACTCGATGGAGATTGAATTTAGGCATGAAGTTTGTACGTTGCAGGACGTCACTTCAGAGTCCAAAATCGACATGTCTCGCAATTTTTTATAAACATGCACAATAATTGAAATACTGAATTTATTCCATTTGGCTGTTCCACACACCGGGTGTAACAGGATCATGGTATACCCAACTAACTTTCGGTTTTTAAATATAACACCCTGTATATTATTGCATAATTTTCTGAATCCAACGGTGCCAAATAAGTGTCATTTCAAACATAATTTTTTTTTTAATACAATTTTTAGTTTTCGATTTAAGTGTACCATGACGGTTCCGATTTATTCTAAATGACCCGTGTAATGCTACAAAAATCGAAATCCCGTTAAAAACACTAATTTACGTGATTTATGAGCAAATAAAATTCACCAAAATTGTTTTCAGGGCAAAACTCAATTTTTTCAAATGGAACCATACCATTTATTGGTACTATTAATAAAAAATGTATTCATATGTGTGTTCATTATAGCTAAAAGAAAATAAGAAAATACAATTTTGCTCTAATTAAATGTTAAGAAGTAACTAAGGTGGCTTTGAAAACAATGAAATATTTAGCTTGTCAAAGATTTGTTGGTTTAACGGTGTTTTTATTGTGTCTTTAAAAATTGTTTAAAATTCTTGTTAATTGTGTCCAAAATGCCGCAAATTTATACAAGAGATGAAAAAGTGGACATGTTATTCATGTTAATTATTTATGGGGAATATAAAAGAAATGCAGTTGCGGCTACCGACCTTTATGCCTAACGATATCCTGATAGACAATGTCCAGCGAAAAATTATTTTAAACGTGTTGAAAACTAGTTCCGAAGAGAGCCCAACAATGATCCCGAAGAAAACTTCATTATTGACGAAGTAACGGAAAGTAATGTTTTGGCTCGAACAGAAGTTGATAAGACTGTTTCTTTAAGGCAAGTTGGGTTTAAATTGGAACCAGTCCCCAAACAGTAAGCCGAATTTTGCACAAATACCACTATAAATCTTTTAAATACCAATTGCATCGGCATTTGTACGAAAGTGATTACGAACGTAGGACGGAATATTGCAATTGGATTTTTTATAATAACGTGCAGCCAAATAATGATTTTTTGGGACTGATTTTATTTTCGGACGAGTCTAGGTTTACAAATTTGGGATTATTTAGCCGACAAAATACAAAATATTGGTCACAAGAAAATCAAAATTTATTACTGGAGGGTAACTTTCAAGTGCGGTTCGGTTTCAATGTTTAGGTTGGAATAATCGGTAGTAGAATCATTGGTCCAATAATATTTAAAGGACCTCTGACCGGAGCCAGATACTTGAAATTAATGGAAAATGAGATTGAGGAAATTTTAGATGAGTTACCTTTAGATTTAGGACAGGGAATGTATTTCCAACAAGATGGCGCTCCTCCCCATAATTCAAGAATAGTAATTGATTACCTTCAACGGAGATTCGGAGAAAACGTAATTTCGACAAAAGGTCCTGTGAGGTGGCCGCCAAGGTCACCTGATTTAAGGCCCCTTGATTTTTTTATTTGGGGTCATTTAAAAAATATTGTCTAAACAACCGCCGTTACAACCCATGAAGACCTGGAGCTACGAGTAAGACGAGCAATTAATAGCACAATGGCCCAGCAATTGACGAACGTTCTTCGAGAAACAGCTATGCGAGTTCAGAAGTATATTGACGTTAATGGACAGCATTTTAAACAATTGTTATAATGTTTTTTGTTAATTTTTTGTATTCCAAAACCACCTTATGTGAAACAAGGTAATTAGAATAGAATTGTATTTTCTTTTAGCTGTAATTTTCTTTGTATTTATCGCACATTTTAATACGACATATGAATAAATCCCTTATTAATAGTACTAATAAATGGTATTACGGTACCTATATGGTTCCATTTGAAAAAATTTAGTTTTGTTCCAAAAACAATTTTGGTGAATTTTATTTGCTCATAAATCACGTAATTTAGTGTTTGTAACGGGATTTCGATTTTTGTAGCATTACACGGGTCATTTAGAATAAATCGGAACCGTCATGGCACACTTAAATGGACAACTAAAAGTTATATTATAAAAACATTGATGTTTGAAATGTCACTTATTTGGCATCGTTGGATTCAGAAAATTATGCAGAATTTAAAAATGCTATAATGTACAGGGTATTCCATTTAAAAATCGAAAATTAGTGTCACTTCCGGCGAAACCGGAATAAAAATCAATTCTATGTCAAAAAGTGCCGCTTATTATGTATGTAGTATATCCTAAATTTCAATCAATTATCTTCAAAACTAAAGGAGGAAAAGGGGTATACCATGATTCTGTTACACCCGGTATAGTACGTTTCAACAAAATGTCTATAATTCATGTTAGATGTTTGAAAAAAATTTGTCTGAAAATATTTTAACCGCCTTCCAGATCTGAATAACCCTCTCCTCTTAAGTCTAGCAGATCTTGATCAGTCTGTGTAAAGGAGCAGGGGCCCTACAATTTTTATTGGGATCCTAACCACTTCTCGGGAATAATGTATAATTGAAAATTACTCATTTTTATTTTATCTGAGACTGAGATTTTTAAATCAAATTTAAATTAACTAACAACTGAGTAAAATATTCGTAAATTTTTAAATTGTTTTTTTCTTCGTGTTTAATTTAATTGTCTTCTTTCTTATTAGAATTGAACTTTATCAAAAAAAAGGAGAATAAAAAGAATACGTAAAATGTCTGATTAACATACCTTGTCTATCGGCATCCAGTACACTCTGGCTGGATGACGCTTGGGACACACTAGCTTCCAAGTTAGAGGGTTGAAGTCTCATACGGCGTCTGAGCTTAGGCATATCGAAAGGGAGATCTCTTAAATCAACCGATGTGGCACTACCTGAAGTACAAGCCACCTCGGGGAGCATCCTTCTCCTTCTCAATTTTGGCATGTCAAACGGCAAATCTGAAAAATCTTGCTGACTCGGCGGTGCGGATAATTCGGCGGTGGTAAATCCAAATCTTGATTTGATCCCTTCACGTGACTGGATTGAAATCCCGCTATCTGATCCTTGAATTTCAGGGTTTGTCGTGTGAAAACCTAAATTCAATAAGTTCTTATTTTGAGGCAGCCGGCGTTTAGTTTTAAGATTTTCAGGTGTCGCAACAACTTCTTCGGGCGAGCATTTCTGAGAGTTGTTATTTCGGTTATTATCTGATGTCTCCGATATTGGCTCCTGGGACGATTTGTCGGATATGGGGCTGAGTATGTGGAGTTTGTTAGCGTGTTGTGCTAAAAAACCACCAGAACTTTGAGGGACGGTATAATTGTTTGGGTTACCTGAAAACGTCGGTTATCTTTTTAATTATAAACGCGTCAATACTAAGCGGGCGAGTAAAGCGACTAAATTTTAACTTGCACGGGATGTACGTATATAGGGTGTGAAAGGTTTGTGTCATTATCAGATTTCGGAAACAGTAAGACATATAGAGATGGAAACTTGCAATTTTTGTGCTTGTAGGAATTAGCAAAAGACCTGTTACCGAAAAAAATTTGGTATAGTGAGAAAGTAATCTGAAAACCTCTATGCAACACATTAAAAATTCGATTTCTCGAAAACTATGAGATATGTTGAGCTGCATCTTTTTTTAATAACTTTTCCATAGCTTTGTCTACATTTGACTTCATATATACATACATAAATTTTGAATAATTAACATACTTGCTCACATGGTGAAGTTTTCAATGCACTGATTTGCTAGTGGCGACTTTGGGTCTTATTTCCTCGAAAAGGTTTTAAATTTTGAAAATTTGGAGAGTACCGTTAGAAGCGCTATAGTTTTTTGAGTAAGTTTTCAAACATTTTATCATAGCTCGAATTATTGGTTTAGTATCGCGATGTAGGTTTTAAAAAACACATTTTCCAAGCTGCTTTTCAGACATGAAAAAAACGATTTTGCAAAATGCGGTCCTACTAAAAAATCTTGTAGAAATTTATTTCGGATAGCCAAAATTAAGCCCTACAAAGTGACCGAGGTCTCGTTTGGTTATACCTCTAAAAAAAAAAAACTACCCAGGTAGATCATAATATTGGCTGGACCGTGGTTCAATATTGTATCAATATAGATACATTAAAATTGTAACAAAAATATTGAACTAATATTAATATACACTGGTATTAAAATATCGGTGTGCCTATGTTGGTAGTTTTAACACATTCCTATCCAGATATACGCAGACAATATTGATAAATATATATTAATATTAATTTCACAACATTGAAAAGTCTATATTCGCGTTATATTGTTATTACATTTTTTGATACTATTGTACAAAAAATATCGATTGATATTGATTCTAAAATATTGGAAAACTCATATTTAACTCATATTTGTTAACTATGTGTAAAATTATATTGTTTAGGGAATATTTTCTAATACCAATAAATATTGATTTTCCAATATTGGAAAGTGTATATGTTATTATGTTGTTATTGAGCTTTTTAGTAATGTTGCACAACAAACATCGACTGATAATGACAAATATTAATTTAATATTAGTTAATATTATTTAACCGATTAATATCTATATTGGATAGTCATGCTGCGCCTAGGCTGATTGCAATAAGTTGCATAGATGGCTCTCCTTGCAATATGCTTATACAAGCGTACAATTTCTGACTTAGGGTCTCCAGGCAATGTGATTCAATAATCACAAAGAGAAATTCACCGCGGTGACTCACCTAATCTGTACTAATAAAGACCCAAGATGTCTTTAGTAATTTTATACAGATGATGTAGTTGTACCTACTATACACAGGTTAAATATTTCAGCTGGAGGTTTTACTACAATTACAATCACTTCTAGATCTTGTTTAGTAAGGTTCTTAAAATGATAATAATTATTAAAAAATTGTACTTTATGCAACTTACAAGAAACAGCTTTACTATCTTTGGGCATTAGGCTAAATTTGCATTAAATATTGGGCCAATATATGATTTCAAATAATAATTTATATTGGAATAAAACATTATATGATATGATTTTTAAATATTTGTTGAATATAGCTTACCCAATATTGAGTCTATATACAAAAATGTTCACATTTTGTATTGATTCAATGTTGCGTTTTTTACATTGAGCCAACGTTTTTGTAATATTAAACCAATATTGGTTCAATATTAGTGTTCTACCTGGGTATCTACCAGAAATAAGCCAGATAGAGGAACGATTTTACTCCACTAATAATTCTTATGTCCGTATTTTTATGCTTTTCAAAATGAGGCAAACTATAACTTATAATATGCATTAAGAGCTTAGACGTTTGCAAGTTAAAGTACAATTGTACTTAAATTATACATTTTCTATCAATGCCTTTTTAGTTGCGCAGTGCGCTCATCGTACATCAGAGTTTTATTCCACCTTTTGGTAGATGGCTAATAAAATTTATGAGACATCAAATTCGGTCGATAAACCAGTGAAATTACGTACTAAAACTAAAGGAATGAATGTTTAGTAGATCGAGTGAACTAAGATGAAGCCTGTGATATTTTAGATTGGAAATCCTACGTTCTACTGGTTTTATTTCATTTTTAAATGGAACGTTTTATTTGAACGTATTCCAAACATATAGATACAAAGTACTCTTAACAGTATTACTAAATGAAATGTTTGATATTTAAAAAAAAATAAATTGAACAAAATCATAGGAGGCTTATACGTCTGTCTCTGTCTGTCTAGTAAAACATATGAAGTCGCCACCGATAGACGTAATTTTAAGGCAGAGTTTAATCACAGGCATGCATTGCAAATGCCCTATCGCACCATGTGTTGTTTTCTTATAATGGAATGGCATTTTACAATGATAATTAGTCGATAAAGCATTTGCAGAAACGAATATCTAAACTATGTTTACATGTAAATATGAGAAATTTTATTAGCAGCATTGGGTGTCACTAATCAATTCATCGATAGAGGCATTTATGTTTGTAGGTGCATACTAGGCTAAGTGACGCACCACTTGGCCCTTTGTGAAGTTTTTTTATATACAGAGATGTTCTGTGAATGGGTTGCCGTTATTATGAACGGGGAATAAGCTAGCAGCCTGTGGGAAGCGCACTGTGCATAGGCTTGCAGTAATTTGAAGGGCTTGTGCGACGATGTGATTTGAGTGTCTAGCAGATACCTTATTATTATGAAAAGTCCACTACATATTAATACTGAAAGTTCGTGTTTTAAAATCAGCTTTAATCATCTCTAAATAATGAGATGCTTAAACAATTTCCCGATGATGTTTATATGGTTAGCGAAATGCGCATCGGGTAGTTTATTCGAGTAGCATCATCGGGAGATGGGTACATCTGCTTGGACATACGGACTAAGATTTTTTTTACGTGGACTTACCTCCAGAATCCGAACTATGCGAACTCAACGACGGCGAATGCCTACTTTCTGAGCTGGACGTGCTCCTGTTGCCTTCGCTGGTGCTACTTTTTATGCTCTCCATGCTACCGCCGCTGCTGCTGGTAGTCATACTCTCAGTGCTGGAATACTTGTGCCTCGTTCTCCTACCCTTAAATTCCAACAAGCTATCCTTAGAGCGTTTGTTCAGCAATAACAAGTCCTTCCTTGGCCTACTCTTAATCTCGAATATTCTGTCTTTTTCGGGCGGTATGTGGTCCTTTGAGTTACTAGGCCGGCCTTTGAATTCAGATATCAACTGATTAGAGTTGCCGAACTCAATTTCGAAAGCGCTTCCTTGATGTATTTGTAAACTGTCGCTACTTGTTGTTGGCGACCGGCCCCTGAGCGACTTGACAGGGAGATGAAGGTCTTTTAATCGTGATTTAGGGTGAGAGGGGAGATTAGGCGCACTTCGAATACTGTTCATCATGTGTTCTTTGCCGTGGAATTTTGCCGGTAAGGGGGCTGTGGACGGTGGCGAGGGCGTGTACCCTCGCAGCGGCAGGGCACCTGAAGAGGCCGAATTGTTTTCCTCTGTCGCAGTTAAATGCATGTTCTGAAAAACATAACTGTCTTCTACATCCTTCCGTAAAGTCATAAACGTCAGAGCAAATAGATAAAATTATTGCACAACCAACTTAAATTTTGACAAAACTGAACAAAACTCATGAAACAATAGACCAAGTGCGTATTGTAACTATTCTTTTGAATATTTATAATTATTCTATTAAATTTGAGTTGAGTTGTGAGACGTAAATCTTTTTCATTAAATTAATTATATTTTGTTTATAACATTTATATTTAGGATGTGTCATGGTAGATGGAGTATTAGAAGTATATGAAGCACGGGTAAACATATCCTTTTGAAAATTTGGTTACCAAGATAGCAAAATATGCTCTGTCAGCCTAAAATAGTATCGACAGCGCGGCCTTGCCAAATGTAGGTAAAACTGGTAACACCTTCGTTATTTTAAATGGAACACTCTGAATTGGGTTGTAGATTCTAAAAAATAAAAAATATACGAGGTGCTCCATTTAAAATAACGAAGATGTTGCCAGTTTTACCTACATTTGGCAACGCCGCGCTATCGATAATATTTTAAGCTGACAGAGCATACTTTGTTACCTTGGCACCCAAATTTTTGAAAGGATATGTTTACCTGTTATCCATATACTTTTAATACTCCATCCACCATGAATCATCAATAAAAGTGCAATGAAGGACACGTATGAATTTTCGAATGCGTGTTCGATTAAATTGTTACTACTGTGATTTCAATGTTATGTCAAATTGAAAGTAAAAACAATGTTTGCTTCTCCATCGCTTTAAATTGCAAAACGGAAGGCTAAATCAAAATTTTGTTTAATAACACAACTAAATGCAACGCAGTGCAAAGGATTTGGTTAAGTATGGATAAATTTCGGTTCAAACGAGAACTTTTAAAATTTCTACTCATAGGTAAAAAAATATGTTAATTCATGTATGAACCTCAAAGTGGGTTGTGGAAGATGTAACTGTCATCAAGACTTAGTTAGAAAAATGCACTTACCTGTATATCCTGGGAGAGAGTTAGAACAGAATTATTGTCCTCCTGGCTCGGCTTCGGGCAATTTTCTCTGACTTTATTACGTCTACTATTGAGCGTATTACTATCTATGGAGGGTTCTGACCCAGGCTTGGTATCCCAGGCGTTATTAATTTGGACGAGTACAGGATGGTTGGATACCTTGTCTATTTGATCTAAGTCATCGTCTGACTTGCTAATGCGGCAGTCAAATGCAGTTTCGTATACATGACGTTGTCGTGTCATATCGTCTAATCCATATTCATCATAAGGAGCAACATTCACAGGATTTGGAGGCATCTGGGTGCCATTTGGAGCATCCCTATAACAGATTCAAGCCACCATGGGCATAACTTGATTGATTGGTGGTGTAGCAGTTGATTATAAAAAATAAAGTTTAATAAGTGTGTCTATAGTAAAGGAGGAAAAATGTTTTTTTTATTTATGAGTACGAAAAAGGAATTGAGGTTTTGATATCATTTTGTCTTTATCGTTTATGGTAGTCAATTTAGAAATACAAGGCGATAACTAATTGTTTGATTCTCTGTATGACGATATTCCGAACCAGATCTACCGACGCAGGCTACTGTACCTAACATTATAGTTACCTAGAATCTGTGCTCTGCGTTTCGACACTGGAGCTTTTCTTGTAATTTATGAGTGGCCGCGTTCGCAGAGTTTTCTCTTTTTGTTCATTTGGATTATCTAAACTAGAGCTTTTACGAAATTTCCTACTGGTTTTCGATCGCCTATTGGTGTTTTGATATTTTGATTCTTCTGTCTCACGTTCTTGTCTTAAACTTTGATTTCTTTTGTTTTTATTAGGCGTTTTTGTTGGCGGAGAATTGTCTGCGGTTTTGTATTTGTATAGGTCTCCGTAGTAATACGGTGAAGGATGCCTTTTAGTATTAACGTCGGTTTTATTCGGGGACAGGACGTTAAGCACTGATGGCAGAACACCTTCGTTTATACTATCGGGGGAATTTAAATCTAAAATGTTAGGATTGCCATTGCCCGCTGATTCGCAGAATCCGAACTCTTCATCGGACGTGGGGCCTGAGGATTCTTCTGAAACAAAAGAAATGTTGTAATTGTGAAACACAGTCCAAAACTAATAAACCCCTTATTATATATGCAGCGTGTATAAAGGTAAAGCCAAAGTATTATAATTATAAGTGAAAATATAACAAAGTATTTCAAATTTTTGTGTTCTCAATGTAACCTCCTTCACACCTTATGCATTTTTCATAACATCGTTTCAAATTTTGACGGGTCCTTATTAATTGTTGTGGCGTTATTTCCCTGCATTCTCGTTCAATTCTTTCTCTTAATTCGTCAACATTTTGTGGTCTCATGTGGTAAACTTTTTCTTTTCAAATTCCCCACAAAAAATCTGAAGGTGTTAGATCTTGCCGACGTGACGGCCAATGAATAAGAGGGCTACTTCGCCCTATCCATGTGTTTGGAAAGTTTTCATTAAGCCATCTACGTACAACCAATGAATAATGTATGGAAGCACCATCTAGTTGAAAAATTACTTGTCTGTTTTCTTCCTCATTTAGTAATCCCATAAATCTGTGTTCAAGAAATTAACAAACCTTTCACTGTTTAATGTATCTTGGAAAAAGCTGGACCCATTACATGATTATTGCAGATCCCAATCCAGGCATTAACTTTTTGAGAATATTGACTCTTTAAATTTATCATCCAGTCTATGCTGCCCAGTACCTAGAGTTCTAAGTAGAAACCACACCATTAGTAGTAAATGTCGCCTCATCTGTGAAGAGAATATATTTTTTTTAAATTTCGTTATTTAAATATTTTCCTTGACAGAATAAGCAGAATTTCATTTTCCGTTCATCATCGCCTTGTTCTAATGTGTGCATAATTTTTGGTTTAAAGGGGAGTATTTTATTTTTTTCAAACATGTGCGTATTTTTGATATACTTAAATGTAAATCCTGTGTAGCCTGCTTCAAGCTAGTTGTTGGATTTTTTTGGAAATATTGTAGAATTTCTCTGTCTGAAACAAGAAACTTTACGCTTCTCATTGAATATTGCGTTTATCCTGACGACTGTTATATGATGAATTGGTTCAAGATCTGGATTTCTTTGAATTCTTTAGCAGCTTCGCTAATTGATCGAGCATTATTACCAATTATACCAACACCCTATATGAGGTGTCGAGCTAAAATAAATCGAGCAGTGCGTTCCAGAATAACAGGGTGTTGTGGTATTAAATCGCACACAGTATATAAAGTGATATACATGCAATGTCAATGTTTTTTATTGTCTCTGTGGGTTTATTGCCTTTCCTGTGCAATTCGATTGCGTCATGTGAAAGGAAGTATTCTTTAGCGAGAATGTCCTCTTTCCTGCCTAAATGGGTAAGCTGTTAAGACTCGACATAAGACAAAAATCACTTAGGCATAAGGGCAGAAGTCTCCTAAATATAATTGGACCATTACTCTGAGAGAATTTAATATAATAGAGAGAGCAGGGAAATTATAAACGTTCTTCGAACGTGAGGATAGACGCATTATGCAAATGAAATCATGAAAGTAATCGAGCAATTAGTGTAAGTTCTTTATAAAGTATAAAGTGGAGATATGGCGGGAAATTTGAACGCTAAGCGGCCTAATTACCGCTTGCAATGTCATCATACTGTTTACATTAAAAAAATATATTGCAACCAACACCAGTCAGACTAAGATAAAAAAAAGTTGCGTCAATTTGAAATAATAATTTGCATTTCATAATAAGGTAGTTTTAAGTTTGTAAATTAACCAACCAGGATATTTTGCCTGATCTGTTCTATTCCGAAAAAGATACTTTTTTCTTGCCTAAATTTAATAAGCATAACTTTGAAATTTAAAGGTCGTAATATTTTATTAAACTTGAATTTTTGTAAATTATTGGTTGTATACAAAATATTATTGAGTCATTTGTAATCCAAATAAAAATTAGAGATTGATTTCTTCATAAAAATAATTTTTTTATTGCTTATATTCTGGAGCCCTGAAAGGGTTTGGAATCTTTGTTTTGGCATTGACTCTGACGTGATTATTACTAGATAATGCCAACGTGGTTGACGAAACTTTATTCGTCTGGTTATCATTTCGATGATGATTAAATCATCTCCAGATGATGCCACAATGGCTGGCGAAACGCTCGTCGAGTAAAGTGCTCGAGCGTTATGTGTTTTAGTTTTTGTGGAAACTACATCCTTTGAGAACTGTGCATCAGGCATCCGCAAACATCAAAATACTCGTACACTATGCTCGAATGCTTTAGTCGACGTGTGTTTCGCCAACAGTGTTGGCATCATGTGAAGATAGTTAATTATTATCCAGATGATCCTTACGTGGTTGGCGAAACTCGCGTCGAGCTATCACATATTACATAAAAAAATATCTATAATTTTGTGTAGAATCCGTTACGAAATATTTTGAGGCTTACATTTAAAAAATGAAATTTTCACATACCCAGGTTTTTAGAAACAACCTGTATAATAAAGGAAACGTTAAATGTATTAGAAATCAAAATAAAATTGACGTGTCAGACCATTTTTTCAAAAAATTAACTGTCTAGGATATATAATATTTTAATATGTAAGGGTTGTTTTGCCCGGGGGCACGTTAAGAAAATTCATATCTCGCACCTAAACCCAAAAAACATCAATGCCAAATGTCAACGTGTTATTGCCAGGGGTTTGGAAGATTCTGTGATAATGTGAGAGTGACTGGGTTTTTGCTTTTATATAAAATTCACCCCTTTAGAAATTGATTAGGGCAATATTTTTACGCAATTCTATAGGTAACCTTTGCAAGCAAAAACCAAGCTAATATTTTTTCGAGTCTAAGAAATATTGAGGAATCTGTGAAAACATATTTTACCCCTTTTCGCCCCTCTAGGGATATAACTTTGAACAATTCCTTCTTACTGGGTGCTTACGTTGTAGAAATAATATACTGCCCAAATTTCATGTTTCTAGGTGCAGGGGTTTGGGCTGAGCGTTGACTAGCCTGTAAATCAGTCTGTCAGACAAACCGTCTTTATATATATAAAACTCATAATAAAAATATTACTAATAGAATTAATAATAGACAAATAATTAATAGGCTTTCGTTTGAGATTCAAATTTAAACATGCAAAAATCAGAATGTCATGTATTTTCATTGATTGTAGTATCTTATAGTTCCTTCATTTCATAAAAATACTGAATATAAAATCAGTTCTGTAATTATATCGTTATTCCTAGTATAAATCATAGCCAGACACAAATATTTTGTCTACAATCAAATAGAATAAAACTGATGTTAAGACAGTTTCTCTTGTATTTAGCAAAGATAGCCATGAGCTGGTATGTGCCATCAATTCGTTACTATTAACTAACGATCGTCTTTTGTTTTCAGCGCCATGTTTTATTAGATTTGCCATTCTACATCATTGTGTTGTGTCGTGTTAATAAGTTTTATCTATATTTTACAACTTTTATCGTGCCTCTTCCCCTAATAACATTTAGAATCTATCAAAAAAACTTTAAATTATGTGACTGTGAATCAATTCGTTAATATTTTGACTCAAGGTATGTAATAACAGCAAATGCTTTCGTCTATTGTACATGTACCTACTTTGTTGAAGTTAACCTAGAGTTTCTGTTTCAAACTTATTGTTTTATGAACCATTAACATTTGAAGGAAATTGCATTTTCTCGATTTTACATAATATACAGTTGCATTTGCAAATGAAGTAAAGAAGACGGCAATATATTTTTTATTTTACAAGTAGTCCTAAAATCATAGCCGCCTGCCAGGGTGCATGTTTAAATCTTGATACATTTTTTAATGTAATTATTTTTGGCTGTTTCATAAGGAGTTTGTTGCATAATTTTCAAAGCGCTAATTAAAAAAAAAATTACAACCAAAATTTTTTTTTTAACTAAATCCAAAAATTCGAATAAACCGTTATATGAGATCAATTTTTAACAATATTATTCAGTACTTCAAAAGCTGCTGCATCTATTAATAATGTTCTCGTTTCTTTTACAGGCAAATTTAGAGTGTGCGTGCGGTGTTGTTAAATTGAGCTACCAGGGGACGAATTGCCAACGAGAAGGGCTAAAGGTATGTTTATTATCAAATTATATTCAACGATTCTTTCTTTCTATAAGCCAGCCACCTTAGAAAAATCTCTGTAGATTTAGATATAATTTTCTTGTATTATCTTGTCAAGAGACTTTTTTATCATCGTTTAATTAATTGAAACTGTTTTCTTGAGAATAAAAACCGAACTTTTATCTACAATTGAATTGGGCCTAGTTCATCTTGAGAAAGATATAAAATTACACAGATTTTAACTGAATTTCATTGTACGATTACTTCTTCAAAAGTTATAAATAATTATTTATAGTTAAAAATGTAAATAATTTTTTATTTCTTAAGAAACAAATATAAGAACTTTTTTCGCATCAAAATATGGAATATTCTACATTTTAATGATTGTTTATAAATAAATAAATTGACATTTTAACCTGAAATTGCATTAGTTGACTCCATAGATCTTTTATTACTATAAAAATCGTTAAAAAAATGACGCGCTATGCCTTTTAGTACTCATTTACGTCAAACAATTAAACAAAGTTTACTTTTTGAAGCACTATTTATATAATTGATATTGAAAATCAGCGCATAGTGACAGAGGAGACTAAGAAAGTATGCAG
The DNA here is from genome assembly GCA_963675555.1 of Leptura quadrifasciata. NCBI lineage: Eukaryota > Metazoa > Arthropoda > Insecta > Coleoptera > Cerambycidae > Leptura > Leptura quadrifasciata. The sequence goes on along the minus strand of OY776682.1, from coordinate 896,081 downwards.
TTACAGTACCCGCTCTTTTACATCCACCCTGTAAAGGTAGACTAGGGGCACAACGATGCATTTCGAAGTTAAATTTAATTAGTACTTAATGATGATGAGGGGACGTGTAATGCTCGCAATATTACACACATGGCGCTTGTAGCGTGGTCAACCATATAAATTATTACATTCAGACAGCGTCGATATGGATTATAATTCACGAATAAACGATTTCTAACTAAGATTGAGCATCCGGGATATTCCCAAGCTTTTTGCAATAGGTTTTTATTTTTAATGGTGGACGTTCGCTCTTCCCCTAAAAGTGTACAAAGCAAAAGCAAAAAAATATGTACGCGCATTCACAAATAAAATACTACTCAAAATTTCTGAAACTCGTTATGTCCGGTGTGGAAATATACGAATTTTATAAAATAAAAAAGGCATCGCAAAGGATAAAAAAGAATTTACTCATAATATTAGCTAAATTTTATAGGGACGAAATCAAAAACTTGAATTTTTCTGCATTAGGTTTAAACTGTAATTGTTGGTAATGGTTTATATCAAGATTAAATTTCATGTTAGTCTCTTAATCTTATACTTACTTCTTACTTAAGTTTCTTAGTTTGTGTTGGTTGAGATAACTTTAATATACAGGGTGTTGCATCATAAGAGGGGCATACCTTAATAGGAGGTAGAAAACATTAGTGGTAATCAGAATCTCCCATAGAATTTTTTTATTGGGCCTCCATTACGAAGTTACAGGGTGCTTTATAATTTTTGGCGAAAACTGCTTTTTGTCATAACTTTGACAGGGAATAATGGATTCATATTGGTACAGCTAATACAGTGACGATCCTTCAAAAGTACATCGAGAAAAAATCCAGGTCTGGACTCACTAAAATTTATGTTTCTTCTGTACCTCTAAAAACATGACTGTATATTTTTTGCTACCCCTTTGTGGTTATTTAAATATAGTGTTAAATGTAAAGAATATGAATTTCAGAACGATATTAAATTAAGTCACGTGGAGTAAATAATTTTATAACCAAAATTTGCAAAAATTCTATTGAGGTGGTCTGGCGAATCCTCATTCCGACATTTTTAAGGATCAATTTTCGTGTATATATAATTATGAATCCATCATTCCATTCCCTGTCAAAGTTATGACAAAAAGCAGTGTTTGCCAACTATTATAAAACGCCCTGTAACTTCGTAGTGAAGGTCCAATGAGAAATGTCTATGGGAGGTTCTGATTACGACTGATGTTCTCTACATCCTATTGAGTTATGTCTCTCTCATGATGCAACACCCTATATTGTAAATACTACTGTCAGACGCTGCACAACTAATTTATTATTAACAGTAAAAAGCTATCAGCGAGAACATGGAGATGGCAGATGTGATTAGCCGAAACGTTGTTTAAGCAACCACGCCTCTTCTATGAGTTTTTTAATAGCCACCTATAAATAAAATAATATTTCATACACATAAACGTATGCATATATAAAAGTGTATGTGAGAGAAAAATTAAAATGGTGAAAGCCGTCTCAAAGCGTACATAGTACATATTTTGCCCTCTGTTAGTGTGTTGGGGGCGAATTGAAGGGTTTTGGATCTAATTAAAACGTAAGGGGATGAAAATAACAATTTAACGTTGTGGTCATGGGGTGAATCCTGTACCTACCCTCGAACTTATATTTTATTATTAGAATTATCCGTGAAATGAAACGCTGAATTGTAGGATCGGATAAGAACGCAAGCATTGATCAAAGAGTTATTTAAAAGACTACCGGGCTTTGTACAGTTTTGTGTTATTTATTTTTTAAAGAAACGCTCTCGTATCTTCAAGCGGAAAATGAAATAAAGTAAATATGCATAAGAAGTCGACGGACTATAATTTGTGAACTTAATAATTAGGGATGAAATTTAATTTAAAATAAAAAAGATTATTTACGAGTAAGTATATTTATTTTGGTATAATTTCAGGCCTGCCCAAAAATAAATAAGCGAGTAAGTGCTACAAAAAGGCAATTCATTTTTGTACGCCGATCACATGAAAATTTTTACTAGTATTAATAGCGTGGACGACACCAAGAGATTACAAGATGACTTAGCTAACCTTCACTCGTGGTGTAGCAAAAACGAGTTACCCTTTAATATAGACAACTGCTACAATATGAGTTTTAGCAGGAAACATAATCTTTTATTAAATGAAATGTTATTAATAATACGATAAGACAGATTTGCGATAAACTGAAAGATCTTGGTATTACTTTTGGCACTAAACTCGCATTTAATGATCATATCTCTGAAACAACAGCTAGTGCATATAAAAAATTAGGTTTCATTGTAGGAAATTCTCAACGTTTTGAGAACTCCAACACCTTATACATCTACATATATTATTGTATGTATTAATGCTTTGTATTAGTATATATATATATATATATATATATATATATATATATATATATATATATATATATATATATATATATATATATATATATATATATGTATTTACGTACGTATATATTTATATACATTTAATTGTATATCCCTGCCCTGTAATTGGTTTTTCTTTTTGCAGTGTATCAATAAACAAATAAATAAATAAAAATGGGTACACGTTACATTTACAGGAAAAGTAGTTATTCTCTATTATTGAATCAGTGGAGTGATTCGAGCGTATTTTACAAAATAACGATTTTATGTGTACACGTCTCGCACGATAATCTAAAATTCAGATTATTTCCCTGAATATCTCGCTGAAAGTTACATGGGTATGTATTCGAAAGGAGCCGCCTGAAAAAATGAATAAAAAATACGAACAGACTTTTAATCCGTTATCTGTACAAAAACATTCTTTTGCGAATTTTTATTAGGGGCTCTCTTACCCTAACCGAATTATGAAATGCGACTGAAAATATGCAATGTAATCCGGGGATTTCTCGTTTTCGTTCCTTTCGAGGATTCCCCGATGACAGTTCTCATTAAGGGGATCTTACCTTTTTATGAATTTCGATAGTGAAACTGTTAAGCGTTAAGCAAACGACCGTTTAATCAAAACTTCACCGGATTAAAGCTGTTGCAATTATAGGATGAACAGTGGCGTACCGGCTCATTTCTTCAAAGGAAGTAATATTTAAAATATTCCGGCATGGCATATACTGTATATATGTGCCTTTGTGCGTATATGCAGGGTGATTCATGGTGGATGGAGTATTAGAAGTATATGGAGAATGGGTAAACATGTCCTTTTGAACATTTGGTTACCAAGGTTTTGCCAAATGTAGGTAAAACTGGCAATACCTTCGTTATTTTAAGGATGTGGCTATTTATACATACTGTCCAGGCAATTCACGCCGCACATGCGCGATGACGTTCAAACATATTGATATAGTAAGAATTATAAGGTTAACCATCAGCAGTCTGTGGTGTAATACTTAGTGTTCCCGATTCTCACACGTGAGGTCGACGGTTCGAATCCGCTTGCTACAGTTTTTTTTTTACCACATTTTGTTAACTAAAATACGTAATACGAATATTTCTTTAGGTTAGTTCGTTGGGTTAAATATGTTAATATTTTTTGATGTAGTATAGTTGTTTATGATAGATAATGTCCCTTGCCCTCGACGGCTATACTGTATGTATAAATAGCCAATTTCTTATACATACTGTATGTATAAATAGCCAATTGCGTATACATACTGTATGTATAAATAGCCAATTGCGTATACATACAGTATGTATAAATAGCCACATCCTTATTTTAAATTATTTAATCTACACCCAATTCAGAGTAACTTTGTTAATAACCTATCTCAAGCGGTTTCAGACATTAATTAATTTCCCGATTTATTGAGCAAAATCTGACTTCTAATAAATCGTGTTATCAGCCTACCAAAAACAATCACAAGTTGAACTGTCGGTGACCATTAGGGAAGGCCTGAGGACTGTTCATGCTGTAGTAGTAGTATACAGGGTAGGTTAGAGGTAATTTTCTTTAAATAACTTATAAAAATGGTAGAAATATACCGTCTAGTAGTATGTATATACTTCTAAGGCATATTTTTAAATAAACTCTTATAAATCGAAAACGCTACGAGTTAGATATAGGTACACTATAATCTGAATTGCAAAATGTATCAACTTTCTGAATCAGTAATAAATACAGGGAATTTCATAAAATTTTTAAGTCATTTAAAAAAAGTTACTTCTAACCTACCCTGTATACTACTACTAAGGTTTGGCTACAGCATGAAAAATCCTCAGGTCTTGCCTAATGGTAACCGACTGTTCAGCTTAGGATTGTTTCTGGTAGGTAGATAAAACGTTTTATTAAAAGTTAGATTTTGCTCAATAAATCTGAAAATTAATTAATATCTCCGAAACGGCTTGAGGTAGGTATAGAATATATAACAAAAGTTACTCAGAATTGGGTGTAGAGTCTAAAAATAGAAAATGTACAGGGTGTTCCATTTAAAGTAAGGTGCACACGAGAATATACACAGAACTGCAACATTGGGTAGACAAATTAGAGGAAGAAGAGCTCTCAAAAAAAAATACAAACAGAATAAATACACAAAAAGGGGCCACTGGCCCCAAGACAAACCATAATCGAAGTATTAACTGCTAAAGGCTATTACTACACCTGAAATAGACAAATAAATAGCATATAAATGCAATATGGCTCGAGAGAGCTAAACGAGTTTTCTGACAAAACAATAGAAGATGTAGGTGTATCACAATTGATTTTAGTTTTTCTGTTTGAGATCATTAGGAACTAGTAGTTAGACTGTGCGCTCCTGCATTCCAGGATGAAGATGTATCTTTCGTGAACGCCTGAGAAATAAATTAAAGAAAGTTGGGAAAGTCTTCATGATAAAAAGCGACCAAGCAATTATTATTACTGGATACAGGATATGATATAAATTAAAAAGACGCAGCAAACTTCTGAAGGGAATGCTTTTAAAATGACTCGCGAAGCTGTATGAAATAAATTTATTGCCCTGGAACGAGGTACAGAAACTGTTATTGTCGTAAATAAATACTTCACATCCAGAAGCCATTTAATCATTTTTTGTATATACTCGTATGTGTAAAGTGAAAAATGTCGTTCTAAAATCATGGCGAAAATTTACTAAAATCTTTTATCATGTAACTATACGGTACAATGCAAATCGTTTTTAACTAACTTAATTTTTTAAAGTTTAAAATATCATGTCCAGTGGAAGCATAGTAACGCAAAAAAACCTTTTTTTGTTGAAATAGGGTTAAAATGTCATGAAACGCCAAGATTTTAAATTTGAGGGAAAGAATTCTGTCTTCCGGTTTATCTGTCAGTCTGTAACTCTTTTGTGCGCACGTTTACTCTGGAACCGTTTATGACATTGATTTAAAATTTGGTGCACTTATGTATTATAACGAAATTTGGAACTAGATTATATTTTGATCTAATTCCGTTGAAGAGTTCGGGGGTAAATGGGGTAAATAAGGGTAAATAGCCAAAGCAAGCAGGTAAGAGTCCATAAAATTGCAATTTAGAGCATGTACGAAAAGTCAAGGTTTTAAAAATTTTTTTGGCATCAGCCACCCCCCCCACTATCACCCCCAGTATCACTCCCACACTATTATGAAAGGTAGTAAAAAAATTAAAATGTGATTTAGTGTGCATACAAGAATGAGATGTCTCAAAAAAATTTTTTGGCGGGATAAAACTGATCTATTTTGTGATGTAAGTATCGAGTTTCCAATATTAATACTAGTATACTGTTGTCTGTCATTCAGATAATTTTGAAACCAGTATCGGGTTGATACAGAACGTTTTCCATTGAGGAGGAAGAACACATAGTTCTAATGATATATTAATAATATAGGTTATTGGTGCCGATATCCACTGTAGTGCAAGTTGTAACATTTTTGTCGATAGTCCATCTGAGTCAATAGTATGGGATTTTTGTTTATTAATAATATCTGCAATTTTTTTAACAGTAACCGGTTTGAAAATAAATAAAATGTCGTCCATAAACTTAGTGTCTAAAAATGTATCGTTACGTTGCTCATTAGATTTTAGATTTGGTAGAGAATCCATAAAATATTTGTTGAGTTCATCAACATTACAAAGATCTTCAGGAAGATTTGGTGGAATGTTATACTTTACTAATCCCCATGACTTTAAATTAATTCACATTTGTTAAGAATTATTAATATGAAAATTGTAAAATGTAGTCTTTTCTTGAACAACCTTGTCGATTTTCACAAAAGCAGATCAGATGTTTGTAACTATCTTTTGAATGTCCTCAGAAAAATAAATACTCGAGAAATATAATATTTCATTCTATGCTACGTTTTTAGCATATCTCGAGACTATACATATTTAAAGTGACTACTTAACAATGGACCATAAAACCCGTCGAGAAGAAATCGCAAATAACAAAGGGCCCAAATTTATCGGACTGGATTTTTCGCATTCAAATACGCCATTAAACTTCTAAAAAGTTTTGGACCTTTTGTTCTCGCCTGCATAAGATAAGTGGCCGACATTGAATAAAACCAGAGGACTTGCACAGACAACTACAGAGATTATAAAAGAAAATAAATCAAGCAGAGAAAATATTTCGGTGGATTTTCCTATGCCATATTCGGATCCTAGGATAATGGACTGATTGCGTCACCGCCTCTGGGCATACGGTTACTCGGATGAGCGGAAACTATGCAGCGCAGTGGTGTGCCAGAAACTCTCCCTTTTATTAGATGCGTGAAGTGGGGAAAAATTTGCTGCGAAAAGCACGATTATTTCTACCAATTCTTTTTACCGTTATAATTAAAAATAAATTGAGTATTGAGCACAGGAGTTATTATTCCACCCGACTGAGAATTAATGAATTTGAAAAACTTTATTTTCAGTCATATTATGCCCGAGTATAATGATTAGACGACTAGAGGAGGGTTTTGGTGTGTCATTAAACTTTTTTTTGCTCATTTGCTTGCCGTTAAGGTGGGCATATCCAAGAGAGAGAGATCCGATAAGGAAATATTTATTATTTTTGGCCATGACTTTCTTTTAAATACATATATTGATTAAAAAAGTATGACTACCTAAGTAGAACTATGACAGGTGTAGTGATATGAATTTTCACTGAATAATTTCAGTTGTTTGCAAAATTAGTTAATTTAAATTAAAAAATAGTTCCAATCTTCATATCTTGTAGTTTCAAATTTACTAATTTTGCAAACAACTGAAATTATTCAGTGGAAACTCATATCACTACACCTGTCATAGTTCTACGTAGGTAGTTTTTTACGAATATATGTATTTAAAAGAGAGTTATGGCCAAAAATAATAAATATTTGCTTATCCGATCTCTCTCTCTCTCTCTCTTGGATATGCCCACCTTAAGTGCTATGAATTATATATACATACAATGTTTGAAAATAAATTAAAGGTAATATATGTCATGATCATTTTAACAATAATATGTGTTTAATTTTTCCCTCTAATATGTATTGGTCTATATATATAATATAACGACTGGTTAATGGATTGTTTCTAACGCATAACAAAAAGTTTTACTTTATACACGACAATTATCTATTAGTATTAACTTACTAGGTCAAATATTTGTAACACTAGGTATTGATTTATTTATTTATGGAAGGATTCTTGCTTAGCACTTAGCTTCCTTAAAAAAAAAGAATATTTAGTTACTGATTGTAATTTAGCTATTTTAAACTCATCTGACCTTACTTGAACATTTGTTGCAACTATTTTGATTTTTATCACATATAATAAGATTATTTAAACTTTTTGTAAAATGCAAAATTAACTTTTTTATGAAAAATCCTGGTTTGATAAGTGTGGTACCTGTGATTGGCTGCAGAGAGCTTTGTACTTCTTTCTTCTATTATTATTACAAAACATAAGAGCGAAAGCTCGGCAAGTTCAAATTATAAAAATTAAATAACATTATATAAATTGAACGAATATCTGGAAGAAAAATATCGGTACAATATACAGATATTCATCTGTTTTAACTACTATAACAGGGAAAATAATCTTATTAATATTATACTGGCATAGTATTTAGAAAATTGATCTACTCTAGAATGTTTGTTTTCTCTCAAATTTCATTGTGCTTGGCAATACATATTTAGACATAGCTTGCCGCGATGTACGTCATAACTGCGTTATCCATATATTTATTGAATATCTATCTTATATTTTAATTATTATTACAACCCTCTCACAATAACCCTTGTGTTATAGATTTCAGCTATTTTGTAAATACACCAAGTCGGTAAAAATAATTAGGGAAAGTAGATAATTAAGGACAATTTCTACCACCGAAACCGCCCCAATTTCCGTCGACGTCCGCCACTGTCACAACGTGGTGTTCGCTTGTACCGTAGCTCAAGGCGTCATTTACACAAGCCATCCATCAGCCCTGGGATAAAACTGCCGCATTTTTCATCCGTTTTTCTGCAAGCTCATTTTTGCAAGCACCTATCGTGTTTGTGACTGTTAGTTATTATGTAGATTGATACAAAAACACGTACTTAACTGAAATTGGTAACAGTTACTTTAATTATCATGACTTTCTTTATTGTATTTCTCTGATTAAATATTTAAACGTTAACGGTGTTAACCAGGATTTTGAGGATTTCAAATATTACTGTTTTTTTATGGAACAATCATCGATGAATTTCCCCAACCTCAAATTAGACAGAACATTGTATTTCGAATACGATGATATGCGATATCTAGTTTAATTTCCATTGAACTTTAAAAAAGCGAAATAATTAAAAAATATCTCATTGTCTATTCGGACCTTTATTTCGACTTGCTTATTTAAACGAAAACCTAGCAGGCCTGGAAACAAAAAATCTGGAATGTCACGTCAATAAGAAATTTTATCGAAAAAAAGTCAATATATGAAAGCTTCAACAAAATTACTATTAAAAAAACTAAAAACTAAACTAAAATAATACCAAAATCAAAGGACCTATTGTAAAATAGCTTTTAATTTATTAGTAAACGTATTGAGACGCCCTCTCTGTAACGTTATGTTCAGTGCTATTTAAAGTACGCTGAGCAATATTTCTTAACTCATCGTTGGTAATTTCCTGGAATGTTTATGTTACTTAAATCGAAGAGAACCAGATCAGGTGACTTAGGTGGCCAACTTACTGGACCATTGGTACCAATCCGTCTTTCTCCATAAGTTTCATTTAGTTAATTGCGAACGATATGAGTAGTGTGAGATCCTGCCCCATCTTGATGATGAAGTTCATATCATTTTACTTCCACGTCCAGTGGAAGCAGTATAATAACGCAAAATATATATATATATATATATATATATATATATATATATATATATATATATATATATTTTTTCTTTTTTTTGTTTAAATAGGCTTAAAATGTCATGAAACGTCAAGATTTTAAATTTGAGTCTATCTATCGGTCGGTCTGTAACTTCTTTTTGTGTGCACGTTTACTCTGTAACCGTTTATGATATTGACAAACTCGATTTTCTATTTTTTTTTATACATTTATTTAACGTCGGCCTATTTCCGCTACTGAGGCCTAACACCGACGCCTGTAGACGAGCTACCCCCAACCAGGAATTTTGCCGAACCTCTTCCCTTAAGAAGAGTAGGGATCTTTTACTTGCCTAACATTTAATAGACAAGGGACCGACGGCTTTACATCCCCTCCGAAGGATGGTATATCACCTCTACAACCCTCGCCTAAGGTTGTATAGCTTCCGCGCATATACTGATATACAAGCCGCTGGAAGGTGTGTGAGGCGAGAACGCGGTTTCCGTTGGAATGGTCACCCATCCAAGTACTAACTGCGCCTGTCATTGCCTTACATCGTATACCGAAGTATGTACAGATTTTCTATTTCTTTCTTCCAAATTCTTTAGCTACTTGTCTTCTTTCATTTTACTTTTCTTCGATTAAATCGACAACAGTCTATTGTCTCTATTTTACTTCAATATTCTATTTTCTCCAAAATTTTCTTCCCCCTCAATTTTTCAATTTTCTTGTTGTTCTCTTATATCCCCTAACAACCTCCAATTTTCAATTTTTCCACAATCTCCTTTATCTTTTCCTCAAATAAAAAAAAAATCGCAAATACCAACTTGAATATCGCAACATCAACTTAACCAAACAAATTGGTTTCTTAACTTTTCATTCAATCATCACGTGATATTGAGCCCTTTCAGTGGCGGTCCAGAAGATGGGCAGCACAACTGTGTACAGTGTACACGTAGCGTTAGCTGCAGGGGATTTAATGATTAACGCTTAAATTGTCGGAGACAGGACAATAAAAAAAACTATTTTGCCGGCGTTTCGTGTATTTGGCACACACTTCTTCAAGGTTTAATAGTTATAATGCAACATCTTTAGGCACAACAATTTCATCATTATTAATGCTGAATATTGGTGTTGATGAAATTGTTATGCCTACAGATGTTGCTTGTATTATAACTAGGGTGACCATATTTTTTGCTGTCTGGCTTTTGGAAACTGGAACATTTCGCTGCAACTCTCATTGATGTGCATGCGAACTTGCATCACAGACTCTAGTGTAAACATCTCCATTTACGATTTTTCTGAATTCCGATAGTCATTAATATTGGAGAGCAGTCGCTTATTCCACGCACTTGTCTCATGAAAACAAAAAGCAAACTCCCAAAAAATCTCCAAATTTTGAAATTAATTTTGACTTTATCTAGACTCTCGAGACAAGCCAGTGATCTTCAATGCGATAGTGCAAATATTTTCGGAATTCCAGCCAGCAATTTTTATCTTCTGCAATTAGACCAACTTCGCTGAACAGTTCGTCTTCATTCAATACCTATGTAGTCCTTAAAAGCCTCACATGAACAAAAAAAACTTGATTTCATGAAACTTATCTTCTCAAATTCACAGGTTCAAAAATATTCAGTTTATTTAAATTCGAACTCCAGTTTTGAAAAAAGTAAATGAAAATTTAAATTTCGATTTTTTTTTTATCTCAAGAAAAAGAAGTACATTTAAGTGTACTTAATGAACCTTTTTAGGACAGTAGGACATTACCCGAAAAGAAAGTACTGTCTAACTAAAATAAGTACATATGGTCACCTTAATTATAACTATTTTGCCCGGGCCCCTATGGCCCCCCCTCTTAGGTCCGCCACTGAGCCTTTTTTCCCTTTTATCAATTTCCCGCAGTAATTAAATTAAAATCTTATATCTACTTGATATATTGGTGCATAAATATAGCCGGACCTCGTGGTATATATTTTTGAAAATTGATTTGTTTATTTAATATAAAGCTTAAACATATTTTCTTAAGATATAATGAGCAAAGATTATAATTTTGGCTCACGAAACAATGTGCAATTATACATGTAAATTCAACCGAATAAACTTACATACATATATGTAGATCTGCCAAGTGGGATTTATATACCTCTCAAAAAGTTCCTGGCATCCTGCCAAATTAATATACCTCCCTACGTCGTATATCAGGAAGAAAAACTCGTTCAGTATTAAAGACAATTTCGCCCCTTTCCATCTACATTTGAATTTTAACTTTGTAATAGTTGTTCACTCAATTTAAATTCAACTTCTTATAGAGAGTACTTTAAAACATAATAACTTTCCCGAAGGGAAGACCTTATTTCGCGACGTTAAACTAATTTAGGGAATTATTATAGAGTAATATTAGGAATTTTTCGAGAGTTTTCAATACCTCCTCACCGGGAACTTTCATTTAATAAAAGATAATTACATTTAAACTTGAGAAAATGAGGAAACAATGAACGCCGTAATCCCGGGTCTCGTATGACAGGTAAAGTGTCTCTTTTAATGCAATTCCTGGCGTCTAAAACTGTAAAGTTTGATTCGTGTTCATATCTCAAGTCTTATATACTTATTAGTGGAGTCGTTCTAAAAACTGCAGGCGTTTTTTTAGTTACAGCGGTTTTGTTATTTTAATTGCCTTTGACAATGACGAAAACTTTATGATTAAATTTGTCGATGCCTTTATAATCTTGACAATTTATGTCGTCAAATTAGGATTTGTGGCTGGCAGTATGGTCCTTTACCGAAAGCCATAAAAAAAATCTTTCATTATTGTTGAGCTGAAGACAACATCCGCATGCATTTTATTTATTTGGACTATGTACCGCCCTCTATTTGGGACCCAAAATGTAACTATTTAAATAGTAAATTCAAATAAAGTCTTACCAGTCGTATAAGGCTGCGAATATTCCCTGTCAGGACTAGTAAAACATTTTATTTCGTTTTCTTCTTGGCTTAAATGTTGTCTTGAGTCCCTTGGAGTTGAGTATGTATCAAGAACTTTGACCTATAACAAAGAACACTCTACTTAAAATCATGTTGAAGAGAATATAGACGATTTTTTGGCAAATGGTAGGTTGACTGGATGTCATTTGTTATGAGCGTTAACAACTTCCTGGTGAATTTCCAAGGGCTACCATGATTCGATATGTAATACCTACCAAAAGTGAAGAATTCATATTAGGCATTTTTTGTAGAAAAACTTTATAAGAAAAAGTTATTCAGAAGTGCTTAAAACCTCCCAAATTTCCTCGGAATCTGAGAAAATTTAAATTTCCATGCAAATACAAATGATAAAAAATTGAAAATCGAAAAATCTGTTTATTACTATAACATTCAACTTAAATTACATCTTTTTCGACTGAATCATCCTCAGACAAAATACATTTTTCAATCCGTCTTCTTAAATTCAGTCTACGTGGAATCACCTCTTTACAGACCTCTCTTATTCTCTCGCACAACTCTTTCCTGTTTGGTGGTCTTATCTTGTAGACTTTTTAAGTGTTCCCCACAAAAGGAAATCTAAGGGTGTGATGTCCGGAGACCTGGGATGCCACTCAGTGAAGGTTCTATTGCGACCTATCCATCTTTTGTAAACATCCACTCCCATGCAATAAGAGCGTTATGAATTGAAGCTCCATCTAATAATGAATAACAACACTTGACGATATTTCCAATATACCACAGTTAAAAATGTGAAAAATGTCACCTATGGCTTTTCTTTATTGGCAAATACGATGCAAATGACCAAAAATTGATTTTACAAGTTCTGTCTTTAAAAATAATTATTTCATAAACATACAATGTGTAACATTTAAGAGTATAACAGCGTAATAATTCTTTTTTTTTGTCCGATTTAAATCACACTGATTTCAAAAGATAGAGCTCACCAAGATCTATTTAAGACAACAAAATCATTGTCCACCTTTAAATTCAAGGCCATCTACGATGCTAAATTATATGAGAAACATCAAAAATCATAATAGGCATTTTTTAATAAAAAAAAATTTATTAACAAAATTTGTTCGAAATCATTCAGAAACCTGTTTGCTTATTTTCTTACAAACATTAGAAGAAGGAGACGAAGAAAGGTGGCTGGAATATTGCTTTTGGTGTCAGGGGGAGTTTTTGAACAACCTTAATTTTATTACAACTATTTCATTCTGAGATTAAGCGATATTTACAACTAATGGCACAGTTAATTCTCAAAATATTAGATATTGGTCTGTTGAAAACTCTCATTGGGTTTTAAACTGTCGACGCCAGTATTCAGAAAAGGTGAATGTGTGGTGCGGTATTTTGAATGAATAAATAATTGGGCCATATTTCTTTGAGGGAAATTTGAATGCTTTTCTAATTTTTTGCAAAATGAATTTTCAATCGAAATTGAAAACTTGCCTCTTATTGCATACAACAATGTGATATTTCAATTTGATGGAGCCCCAATCCACAATGCAATGGTAGTAAGGAATTGGCTAAACGATTTAATTGGCACCGTAAAATACTCACTTTACGCACGTTGTGTAGTGCGTAAGCTTAAACTTAAACTACGCACTACTGCGTAAAGTAAAAAAGTAAAAAATGCCTATCGGAGCGTCTGTAATAATCATACCTTATTTTAAAATTACAATCAATTGGTTATTTAATTTTATGTAGCTCGTTTATTTCTTCAGTCATTATTCAATAACTAACCTTGTTATCCCATTATTTAACTTTGTGCACTAGTGCGTAAAATGAAATGCTTTACGCACTAGTGCGTAAAGTAGAATTTATTCATATATTTTTGTGTATGCAACTCGTCTGTAAAGTATCACTTTACACATCAAAACATCATTTTTTAGAATTTAACTAAACTTCGAATTCAGGGTTTTTGAATAATTTTGTGTTAATAAAACTTTTTAATTAAAAAATTCCTACTATGATTTTTTGATTTTTTTCATATAATCTAGCATCGTAGGTGGCCTTGCATTTAGAAATGAAAAGTGATTTTGTGGTCTTAAATAGACTTTGGTGACCTCTATCTTTTGAGAACAGTTTGATTTAAATCGGGCAAAAAACAAAAGAATTATTACGCTGTTACATGTAGCGTTCTCTCACTACATGCTCCCACACTGCATGCTGACAACAGACTCCTAGCCAGCCTTAGCCATCTTTAAGAGATACCAATTGTAGGCCAATTGTCCTGCGTCCGGGTCACCAATTGTGGTATAAAAATAAGTAAAAATGCTAAAGGAGAATTCCTTTATTCAAGACTTATAGTAATATAATATAATTTTTTTTTTTAACTCCGTGTCCTGGATACCAAAGTGAAAGCCATATTTTAAAGATGGCTGAGGCTGGCTAGGAGTCTGTTGTCAGCATGCAGTGAGGGAGCATGTAATGAGAGAACGCTACATTACACCCTTAAGTGAGACACACTGTAAAAGCGTAAGCCTGAGTGAGGTTTCGGGCCACCCAGTATATATAAAATTTACTAAATTGATATTCTAAGCGCTTTTTTTCATTATTATATAATTCATTGTTATGGTTACATGGCTCGACGTGTAAATTTAAACATTGAAATTGACAACCAGTTGAGACTCCTCTGATTCTAAATGGAAAGTGACGTTGCATTCGGTAATTAGCAATTATGTAAGAAATTGAACTTCAAAGAACCGTAATAACAAACTCTTTATAATAAAATTTCACGTCAAAAACAGAATACTTAAGCTTTGTATAATATTAATCCTTATTGTATTTCTCAAACTTCGTTTAGCGTTTAGTTTCTTTGTCTCATTATGAAAGGATCAGGACGGTCTTTGAAACTCCGCAAACTGTATTTGAGTTTGAGTTATTCTGTAAATGGCGGTGATTATTTGTCACAAACTATTTAGAACTTTTAAAAGGGTGACGACTAAGCAATGAATAACAAGAGGATCTCACGGAGAAGACAGAATTTCGAAGCAAAACCTGCTCTTTATAGGTCCTTCGGGAAATTTAGTCAAGTAATTAAGCCAAGCTTTTACTATGCGGAATATTACATTTAAATATTCCACGCCTAAACGGTCTATTAGAAAAAAAATGCAGTGGGCCTCTGCAGGATTCATATACCAAATGTCAAGTGTCTAACTCTAGGAAATCACACGATCTTTGGTGAGAGTTTGATAGAAAAACATGTAAATACCGCTGCCAATAATAAATTACCGCATATGCTTTTGGTTCAGTACATGGTTGGTGAACACAGTAGAATGATGGTTTTAATTAAAACAAGAGATCAAAGAAACAAGAAATAATTTAATTTTGGTAGGAAATCTATACTGCGCCTACAATTATAATGTTAAGCCATATCAGTTACGACGGATAGCTCTGTAATTGCATTTAAATTTGATAAGTTGAAAGCAAATCAGATTTAGATTATTAAAGGTTTTTCGACCACCTGCGGTTTATATTCATCAAGGGACTGTAACTGAAAGCATTATTGTCGTTATTAAAGAACGGACGAAAGCAATAAAGTAGGATTTCTGTGTTTTGTAATTCAGGTGACAGTGACAATGCGAGTTACAAAAGATATAGTTATGTCAATGAAATAGTCAGGGGATATTTTTTTTGGTAATACAAATAATAACAAAAATGTTTCTAAAACAAAATCTGCTTCTTTTTCCATAGTCACAAAGGTAATTTTTGTTTGTTGTGTATGGTAAATATACAATTTTACGGCATATTCATAGATACTTACTACGTACATAATAGTATTGTCAATACTGACACTTCAATAATATTGTCAGCACTCCATCAATATTCAGCCATTCTTTTCTTCTTTTCTACACCTTACACGATCAGTATCACTGTCAGTATTATACTTCAATACCAATCTAACTGCCAACTGAGGAGGGTGCAATGTTTTCCATTTATCCGAGACTGGATTGGCGAAAGAAAGCATGTTTAGCTATAATTTTAGCACTGGCAAAATTAATGGGTAGCCGTTTTAGAGAAAATTCTATTCAACTGTCAAAATCGTTGTTTTTTTTTTTTTTAGAAAACAAAATAATATTATTGAAAAAGATAACGTCTAGTTTGACTATATTTTTCTCTAAATTGTTTTATTAACGCTAAAGTATTAAATCGAGGAAATGGTTTCATCGTGGTGAGTCTTCCTATACCCCTCACCTCATCTTGGAACGCAGTTCAAGGTAGAACCATGTTGTCACTAACTTTTTTGTAGGAAATTTAATTTTCTACAATTTGATTGTATTCATTTTTTTTCACAACTTTAACAGTTATTGAAACGTTTTGTGTACATAGTACAGGTATATTGGTCTTTACTGGGCAGATAAAAAATGCAACAAAAACGAGCTCATTATTAATTCCGGTGAATCATTCGGTATGCTGTCATCAAACAAGCCGACGTATATCAAAAACCTTTAAAGATAAGTGATTCAGTTTACGGGCGGAATAGTGCAAAGAGTAACGAATTTTAATGAGGTCGTAAAGTTTTTTTTACATTTTATAGCTGCCCAGTAAAATTCAAGACCACTATATTTTATTTGCACGGTAAAATTGCAAACGAAGCGGAAAAGTTGTATACTTCTAGCACAGTGTTAAAAGACATTTCCCCCTTCGTCTTTTATTGGGGAGGGAAATCAATTGCAATAGCTCCGCGGGTAAAAAAAACGTGCTTTCATCCCCTATTGGCCAAAAACCACCCCTAAAACAGGATTTCCGTAGCGTAGCAAGTGGAGGAAGTTATTTTTGTGCGAAACTTTTCTTGTAAAAGTGCTTTTGATACCGAGATGGTTGATCAAAGGGGGTGAAAACCACTCCTTTGAGGCAAAAAACGTCTTAACTGATTTTTTCGCGCTGTTCGGAAAGAATGTAACTGAAAAGAGATCGAGGTGGATGAGGGAGGTAAAATTCAACCATCCACCCCTTATCTTCAGTCAAGGGGGTAAAAAGTGCCCCTGTGGCCCCCTCTCAATCTTCCTCGCGGTTTTTCAGAAAATCGGAATTAGTGGTGGGAAATGATATTAGATGGTGATTCATAGACCCCCTTTTTTCCATATTTTTTAGAATATCGGAATGAAACTTGGTAGATGTATTATATGGCCAAGAAGACACTTTATGGCATAACTGTCACTTTTTTACCACTTCCGGTTTCACCGGAAATTACCCCAACTTTTGATTTTTAAATGGAACATCCTGTAAATTATTATATTTTTGGAATCCTTGAAAAATTCTGAGTACGTGATACCCCATAAGTCACATTTCGAGTTCATGATAAAAATTTAACTCGAAATTTGTTGGTGCATTTAGAGTGCCATGACCAGAAAAAATTTCTTGTAATGGACCGGTGTAATGTCAGAAAAATCAAATCGAGCATAAAAATTTAAGAATGTATTTCGTGGGTCATCAAAATTTGGCTTGAACAGTGTTTTTAACAAAAATTAATTTTTGGAAATGGAACTATAATGGTAGAGTACTACCGTAAAATAGCGGATGTTCTACGGAATCCGTGCATGTTCCCCAAAGTATTTTTTTCTGGCCATGGCACTCGAAATGTCACTTACCGTACTCAGCGTTTTTCAATGATTCCAAAAATATAATAATATACAGGATGTTCCTAAAAAATAAGGGAAAAAAGGTGTCTACTCCGATGAAGATTGAGGGAAACCCGGGGTCCCGACAGGGGGTAGTTTTCACCCCATTGACTGAAAACAAGGGGTGGATGAATGAATTTTACTTCCCTCATCTATTTTGACCACCTCCCAATAAAATTCCTTTCGAAAAATTTAGGGGGTCCATGATCCCTACAGGGTGTAGTTTTCACTCCCTTGACTAAAAATAAGGGGTGGGTGGTTAAATTGTACCTCCCTCATCCTCTTCGATCTTCTTTAGTCACAGTCCCTCCGAACAGCACGAAAAAATCAGTTACGACCGTTTTTTGCTTCCAGGGGGTAGTTTTTACCCCCATTGATCAACCCTCTCGGTGGCCCCGTATCAAAAACAGTTTTACAGAAAAAATTTCGCACAAGAGTCTGCCTCCATTTGCTACATCAGGGAAAATACGTTTTGGGGGTGCTTTTTGGCCAATAGGGGATGAAGGCGGGTTATTTTTCACCCTCGGCCCTATGGCAATCGATTCCCTGCCAAAAGAAACAGAGGGGGAAATGTCTTTTAGCTGTGGGCCCCGAAGTATCCAACTTTACGCTTATTTACCTGGAGTTACAAGCCTGTTATGCACCATTTTTCTGCAATTTTTAATTGTTTTTGCGAGATTTCTAATTATTATTTTTATTTGGCTTAAGAGAGAGGTATAAACAAAAGAAAGACCACATTCATTGTTCAAAACAAAAGATTGCAAACGACAGCTTCAGTAAAATAACCTAAAACAGCTAAACACATCTGATAGACGCGGTGTTACCGATGGTTCTAAAAATCAAGCAGCTTTTCTAGCTGCGATGTAAAATAACCTGATAAAAGAGCATCAATTACTGTTGCATGATGTGTCAGTGTTTATCGGTATGGTTTTTTAAAATACATGTTTTAAATAGATGTAACAGACATGTGAATAAGTGTAGCTTATAAAAGTAATTAGTGATAATTAGTAGAAACATTCAGTTTGTTCTGGGATCAAAAGAAACACAAAATAAGTGACTGTAAGTAGATTGACAATAATAATTTAACCTCGAATTTTATCATTAGGTCAACTAAAATATGGTATACATTGTTTAATAATACCTTATTATTATTAAACTTGGTTTTAATTAATATGTTTTGTTATGGATATCCTAGGAATATTTTAGTGCGTTTTCTCGTTTGAAAACTCTCTGTGACCTACTTCCTGTAGTTATTAAAAGTGCATCAATAAATTGCAATTTAACCTCAGTAGAATCAGTAGATTTTGAATGGAAGTGTCTGGAACGATGGAGTTTAATGAAATGAACGATTCTGGCAGATAGAATGTCTTTTTCTTAACAATTTGTTTTTTGAACCACGTTTTCCCTCATTCTTTGTAGAATATCTCCGGTTGTATTTGACATATCTAAAAAATAAAAATACTGCCTTCTTCGAAGATAAATTTTAATACAACCAGACTAGTAAAAGTTGTTTTTGTTAATTCGTTAATTTTCAAACAACGAGAGGTATCAACTTTCGACGTAAGCGTTGCATTTTTAATTAATGTTATATTATTATTAGCTTTTCTAGATATTCTGAACAATAGTTCCGTGATCTGCAACCCTCACGCTGGGCGTAACTGCGCGATACCGCAAAACGAAATTAATGTATCAGTACCTAAGACTTTAAAAATGTATAATGCTCAATTGTGATCAAAGCTCTTTTGTAAGGGAGAGAAACAACCCCTGCAACTTACGCTATATTTATTGCCGAAACTTGACCAGCATAAAAGAGGAATCTTGTGTAATCCCGGGCAGTTAAATCAAATGTAAATTGGTAAAGTTGCAGCAGAATTGAACTAAAATATCGTGAGTAAAATTCTTGGGAAATACTTTATCTTTAAGTACCCTTAATTGAAATTCCTACAAATACATTTTCAATTCCTTAGAAAGTTAGGCGATCTATTATTTAATCAGCTTTACTATCAGAAGGGGTTTAACAAAGTAAATATCTGAGATGCACAGGGTACAGATTGATTTGCAATGAAGCAGATTGGTTTAATTTGATGTCACAAAAATATTTCTGTGTTACTACATACTGTGTGGAACAGCCAAATGGAATAAATTCAGTATCTTCATTATTGTGCAATTACTTACCTTCTCGTCACTTGGACTGGATAAATTCCATTCAGAAAAATTATTGCAATTAGGATTTGGTACAGCTATGCTATTTGGTCTCTTCTTAGCTAAATGGTCAACAGGTAAACTATAGTCGTCGCAGACGGAAATCTGAAACAAAACCAAATATTAGAATGCACAAAATATGGTAATCGCTTTAATACGTAAAGTCGAGGTCTCCCCGCATTCTAAACTCCCCGTGTGTAATTATGTTTGAAACTGCCTCGCTCTTAAACCAGGAATGAATTATGTTGGCCTCTGCTTAGCAATTTAACTTCTCTGGCACGTTTGCTAAATAGAATCTTATAAAGTGAATATTCTAGCGAAACTATATCTCGATGTTAATATTTAACCGAAAGTCACGCGCGCTTTAATAAAATGTTTGTAACCTAATGCAACAGATAAACGTTGCCTGATGAAAACTAAAAACTGCGAATTTTCAGACTTTTAACCGTTTGAAAGGAATGAAATGAACAGAAGAAAAAAGAAATGAGTACAAGACGTTTTCATATTGTTGTATGACCGATGGAGACATCCCGCATTGCATAATTTTCAGTCTACTAGTTGAAATTGTGTGAAAAGTTGTCTCTTGCATCTTAATTGGCAAACATTCTTAAAAATTCCCTTTGCAAAGCCTTCCAGAAAATTATAATTACAAAAAACTTAGAAACTTCCATTCGCCAAGTCTACAGTACAGAAAATGATTTTCTCTGTTCTGAAACTTCAGGAAATGAAACAGATAAGCAGAAAATTCGAGTCGAGATAATTATGAGCTATTTACATAAAAGAACTTCGATTTCAAAATTGTCAAGGCAGAAGCAGAAATAATTACACGACATGCCAAATACAATGCTATCAAGCTTTGATAATAGATCTTATGAATACGATATAAAGCCTCGACAGTAAGCGATTTCCTAGTGAAATGCCAGGCCGTTACGGCGCACAGCGGTCCAAAATGAATGCCATAGATCATTTCGAGTACAAAGGCAGGCCTAAGCCACAACATTGAAAGCCACTGCTTACTGTGATGTCGGCTACTTATAGTGTGTACCCCTATACGGTTACATTGGCGTAACAAAGGGTGCATTTGGCCATTTCTCTTAAATACTAGTGACGTATTACTAAATATAGAATATGCTATACGTTTTGAAATTCATTAAAATTAAGTACTATAAGTTTCTATTGATTATTATATATTAGTAAAGGCTTCCGATACCCTAAAACAATATTTCCATAAATAAATTATAAATAAAGATTATAATGTTTCAAAGTAGAATTATGTTGATTTGGCGATAACAACTTGCTGTTAGCAGATAATACATTTTAAAATACTTTTGCAAGAAATACTTTCAGAGACAATTATTGTGGAGACATTCAGTTCAATAATTACAAGGTATGACGTCATTATATTATTTTTATATTCATTTTTTTAACCACTAACCAATAATTTCGTAAATTTCTGTTGGCTATTTATTAAGTATTCAGTTATTTTATCACAAAATAATCCTATTATATTGGTTAAAATAGACAGGTAAAATATTATAAAATTTTGGGCCTTAATACGTTATAAATATTTGTGTTATTGTGTATCTAATTTGAGGTATTATGATATTTAAATTATATTTTTGTCTTGTGTTGTATACATGTTGTACTGTACTCAGTAAATTTTTATGTTTATGTGCAAATATTAGAATACACTTGCTATATAGTAGTTGCAGATTAAATATATTAAATTGTTTGAACAGTAGTTCAGTAGAATAGTATTTATTTTTTCCTAAGATAATTTTTATTATATGTTTTTGCGATATATTTAAAGACTCAAAATATGCACTACCCCATGTTATTATTCCATATCTAAAAATTGATTCGACCAAAGCATGATACAATGATTTTAAAGTGTTGAAAGGCAAAATATTTTAGGTGGTAGAATTTCCAAACCAACTTGTACATTTTGTTGTTTAATTGTTGAATATGCTCCGTCCATTTTAAATTTTGATCTATGATAATCCCGAGATATTTAATGTTTTTTATTTGCTACAGTTTCATAGCACATATACGGTCACGTTTTCGTTTATTTACACAAGAGTATTATGTAACTGAAGTGTATCTATCTTAGAGACGTTTCTGTCATATATACTAAAGCACATACATTTAGTCTTATCTAGGTTAATTGTTAGGTAATTTCTTGACAACCACTGTTGTAGTTTTGAAAACTCTACCACCGCTTTATTGTCAGTATCATCAATATCTTCCAGGAATGTGGAGTTTAGATCCTGGCTTGTGTTGTCATTTAAGGTCAGGTTTTGTGCGTGTTTCGGAATGTCACTAGATATTTTTTCGTCTATGGCAATAAAGAACTTTTTAAAAGTGGGCGCTATTTAGCCTTTGTTTGTGATTACTGCGTTATCGTCTGTTATTATTTGCTCTATATTGTCTTCGGATTTTTTATTACAAGTTGTGACTTGTTGTTATAATAATTTTTATTACAAATATCATCTACTTAAATTAAAAGAATTTCTTTTTGTTTCAGTTTCCACTTTTGGGGCCAGCAAACCTCTAGCAAGATAGCCTACTAATCAGACTAAAAGTGTATATATTTAAGTGCGTGCGAATCAAAGTTGTATCGGTATCGGTATTTAAATGTAACAAGGACTGGACCAACCCGGTTTAAAACCAAGTGTGCTGGAAGCTAAGAGTAAAAGAATTACCAGTGGGCTACTGGAGTAGGCAGATTGAGACCAGTAGTGGGTTGATTCGATGAAATTAGTGAAAAGCAAATCGTGTAAAAGACAGTTTAATCTCGTATATTAAACAATCGGACGTTGAATATAGAGTATACACTAAGCGAGTATCTTGCGCATATCTCGGTAATTCTTTGAATTGCTGAGGTATGGCGAGTGTTAAGGTTAGATGCTGTTCGGATTTTCTGGGGGTCTAGCCTCCAGAGAAGCAGCATGTTATACTCTTAATTTTCGTGGGCGCACGAGTGATCGATAACTTTGGATTTTCATCATCTTATGGAATCTTATTGACGCCGAAATTCAGGCCTATATGGTAAGCAAAAATTTCAAAATGTCTTCTTTTAATTTTAAATATGAATAAGGGCTTTTGATACCTCATTTGAAAGGTCTTTTCATTCTTTATTCAAAAATGCTATGGTTATATTTATTCCAAAAATGAATGGTCTGCTTGACAAAATTCGCCACAACAAACGAAAACCAAAAACCTACAGCGTTATATTCTTACAGGCTAGCAAACAGAATTTCAGTGTTCTTTTTTAACATCAAAATTCTTCATTGCTGGAATTGCCAGTTTTATTGAAAACGCCGTAGCGATTGACAGCAATAAATAGTTGTCAGTGTTTTGCGTATTGTTTGAGTTTTGCTAATCGAAACTTATAAACATGGTTTATTTAAACGAAATGTATAAAATAATAATTTCACCGATGGTTGGTTACGGAGATAGAATGCGATCACAAAAGAAAGTTGCTCGCCTATTTTAAGAAAAGTTTCCTGATTTGCCGCCTATATCCCAAGGTACAATAATTAGCAAAATTGAACAGCAATTTCGCGAAAATGGACATGTATGGCAGATAAAAAAAAAGAAGCTTCCAATGCAATGAGTAATGATGCCAAATTAGATATACTGCTTGAGTTTGAAGAAAACTCACATAACAAGTCGACTAGCAGCTTTAGCATTGAATGTTTCCCATTCTTCAATTATTCGCGTATTAAAAGAAAATAAAGGGCATTCCTGTAGACTGACCCCAACTCAGGAGCTTAGTGAAGACGATTTGATAGAAGAACGAATTTTAGTGAACAAATGATGCAAAGGTTAGATAAAAATGTTATCAAACTGGAACATGTTTTATTTTCGGATGAATCCACTTTTACTCTTCATGGCCATGTTAATCGTCAAAACTGTCGTTACTGGGCTAATGAAAATCGACATTGGATAAGAAAATTACATACGCAAAATCCTAAAAAGTTTAATGTTTGGGCGGGGATAATTGGAAACCATGTCATTGGTCCCTTTTTCATTGATGGCAATTTGAATTGAGATAATTATGTAGTTCTGCTCCAAAATAATGTTGTGCCTAACTTATATCCTGCTCTAGCAAACCTACAAGTTTGGATGGCCGGCAATACCTCTACCTAACATTTCCAAATCGGTGGATAGGAAGGCAAGGATCGCTAGAATGGCCAGCACATTCTCCTGATCTTACGCTCTTAGATTTCTTTCTATAGAGATATGTGAAATGTATGGTTTGACCGTTAATTTTTGCAATAAATATAAAAGCATAACATTTTTGAATAGAGAATATTTTTAATATCTCATGAACAGAGTTAAATTCAACTAATGAAAAATAATGAAAAAATTCAATGTTTCCTATTTGTCGTGTTTTATTTAAAATGACTTCGACGATTATTTTTACAAGATATATATCTATTGTTCCAGGTCAATTTTAAAAATGCTGGAGAAAAGCTGACTAACTACTTCATTTGACTGACGACTAGTGAAAGGGAAGGGGGTTAAAGGTAAGTTTTCCTATATAGTCGCATAAAGCGTAAATAATTATAACATAAGGTGACGATGAAAAGATATGTAAACAACATACCGAAATTTTAAATCTAAAATAATGACAGGAATTTTACTTACATTTGATTTTATTTTCAGGTAGGTTCCGAACGAGAAAGGACATGGGTGAAGACATCAAAAAGGTTGGATTGTTTTAAGGCTAGCTAGGGAACTATGCTTGGTGTAGTAGGCATATAAATAATTTTAGGTAACAAACGTTTTAAATATGTTTGTCTTCTCTGTTGCAGGTTTCAAGAAACATCTGCATATGTCCTATTAACAATGTGCTTAACTGAGATGTGTTTTTTCCATGAAGCACTGGAGATTTTAGTTGTCGGGCTCTGGACAACAAATCACCTGACTCTTACCTTTGAAATCGAGCACTTAGAAGACAAATTTAACACTTATGCTTCCTTATATAAGACAAAAAAAAGGTAAGTAGAGATACTTCTGTTGTTAGAATTTTTATCAATAAACTTTTATATTTTAGGTATTCCTGGAGAATTGAGTAACCAGGAATAGAGAACTGCTTAAAACTACATGAATAAATAAATAAAAATAAATAAACACCACAGAAATTAGACAACCCCGAATTCCAGAAGCCAGGGCTTGTGCGGAAGGGGGTTACATATTGAAAAAACGCGGACATACAACCATTTCCCCCGACAGTGCTAGTGCCGGAGCCAGGATTCGAACCCGGTGGTGCGATGTCCGTGTGATAAATCGCGATTACCACCTCGCGCCTTGACCCACTCGACTATCGACCAGAAAATACATACAGAAAAAATAAGGGCTTACATAGACACAAGTAAATTTTTAAATATTTCTAGTATTCACCTTAAATAAACTGAACCTTTTTCATTTCAGGTCAATTTAAAAAGTAGTAGACACAAACTGACTGCATACTACAATTGGCTGGCGATTAATGAAAGAAAAATGGGATAAAGGTAAGTGTTCTTGTTTTTGAATATAAATATTTCTTGAATTGACAATTATTATTTTACACATAGTATTTGATAAGATCAAAGATTAATTTTGATGCAAGCGAAATTACTTAGAGAAGAGCTTACCTAGAACAATTCGAAAGTTCCGGGAACTTTTGGCGATTGTCAATCTTAATAAAGAGCCCTTTAAAAAAATCGTTATTGATGAAATGGCAAAAAATCATGAAATAACTATACTTCGG
This sequence comes from Leptura quadrifasciata, assembly GCA_963675555.1. Lineage (NCBI taxonomy): Eukaryota > Metazoa > Arthropoda > Insecta > Coleoptera > Cerambycidae > Leptura > Leptura quadrifasciata. Next base: position 870,205 of record OY776682.1, on the reverse strand, counting down.
CTACCACCCTATCCCTGTGAATTTCATCTCATCGAATGTTTGATCGAATTATCATCACTAGTTACGCACATAAATGAGAGAAATCAAGAAATCGTTCACAGCGTCAAAGACAGGAACAATTTAAGGGATTATATTTTTATGACCCAAGCAAGTAAAGTTTTACCAAAGAACCGCCATAGTATGGGTATTAAATTTCTCTAAAACACATTATCAATATAAAATACAAGTAAATATTTAAAGTTACTTATAAGCACCCTGACTATGTTCTTAAAGGATTTGAATCTATAATGAGCTTTTATTACTCCCTGTCTTTTCCAAATAGAATATAGTTTTTTATTAGTAAATAGCTGTTTTGACTGTACTGTTGTTATAGTTCAGTTTATTTATTCCCTGCACTCAAAAAACGCAACAAAAACTTTACGATATAATTGTTATCGCCGTGGGCCATGCGGCATGCCTGTCATCAAACAACCCGACGTACACTTAAAGACCTATAAAGGTAAGCGAGTCAATTTGCGTTCCAGACAGCACAAAGAGTGATGGTATTTTAATGAGGTTATAAAGTTTTTGTTGCGTTTTTTGAGTGCAGGGAATAAATAACCTGAACTATACTTGGTCTCATTTATATCAATTCCAAAATTTCGAGAGTTCTCCTGAATAAATTGCGTTTACGCGTTAGCGTTGAAATGTCTGTCGTATTAATAGACGCTAATAAAGAAAACCAATTATATTAAAATATTGTCAGGCGATAATGTTTTGAGCAGTCACGCCACTGCGAAACCACCGGCAACTTTCCCTCTCTAATATAAAAACCATTTCAGGCTTTTACCCGATGCTCCACGACGTTATTAGAGAAATCGTTAAATACAAAACGTTCATTAAATATTATTTAATGCACAATAGCTCAACAGTATTCGTTTTTCACGGATCCAATACTGTGTGTGTTATTACTACCGTTGCAGAATTATTTAAAGCGGATTATTGTGTACATGTACAGATTGAGCAAAAGTAGTTTTATACAGGATGTTGCATCATGAGAGGGACATACCTTAATAGGAGGTAGAGAATATCAGTGGTAATCAGAACCACCCACAGAATTTTCTCAATGAGCATTCATTACGAAGTTACAGAGTGTTTTATAATTTTTGACAAAAACTGCTGCTGATAACTTTGACAGGGAATGGAATGATGGATTCATATTTGCAAAAATTCTATTGAGGCTAGGTGGTCTGGCGAATCCTAATTCCGACACATTTTTAAAGATCAATTTTGATAAAAAATTTAGCCCTAATAAGTAATCGGGTATAAAATAATAAAATATTTATCAAATTATAGCGCGTTTTTTCAAAGTGACAGATAATAAAACTATTTAGGCCTAAACGACAAGTTACTTTAAACAAGAAAATCAGCAATATTTCACACTTAATAAAAAATTGGAAAGTAGACCAAACTAAAACCGAACCAAGTAAAATAATTTCCATCCAGGTAACAATAAACAACAAACCAATAACTAAATGTATTTAAAAATAAAATATAATTTACAGTAAAGTAAATTTTCAAAGAGTCTTCCCACAATTTCTGTTCATTTCCTTGTGCATTTAGTTAGGTCCTCAATTGCTCGACGTATCATTGCTGGATTATTCCTTATTTCGTCGCAGGTTGTAAGGATGCGTTGGATTAATTGTTGCCTACTATCAAACTCCGGTTTTTAAGTGGCCCCATAAAAAGTAATCGCGAGGGTTACAATCAAGAGACTTTGGTGGCCATTCATGTGGACCCTGCAACCAATCCATCTATTAGGATACTCATTATTTAAGTGCTCTTTTACTTGAATGTTAAAATGTGATGGAAACAACATGCCTCTAGCAGCAAACATCAGCCGAAAGACTGAAAAAGGAGTTCTCGTGCCAGTCGTCCCACACCACTTGTGCAGTTTCGAGCTGTTGGCTCTCGTCAGCGGAGGGTAGGCATGTGACGAACGACACGAGGAACCTTTGACTATTTGGAACATCCCGGTATCATTAGGACAGCGACATGTGAAGTTGTTAGCAGGCGTCATCTAGCGGTCCAGTGTCTGTTGCAATCGAAAAATAAATAGCCTGACTGGGCTTAGCATAGTTCAAATGTGCTTTATACTAACGTGAATGTTATGCTTTAATGTTCTGCCCTCTAATAGATTCATCTAGTGCTAATATTTGGGTTTTATTGAACTATGTTTAAAATATTGTTTTGTTCCTGCACATCTTGTTGTAAAACACACTGCACAATTGCAGAAGTAGCAAAATTTCCATGGTCTCTTGATTACAGGAATGCCGGACTAAAAGTAGGGTGTCGACGACTAAGAAAACGCAGCCGATATTCTCTTTCCGCCGACCTACCAATTCCATTATAGAAACCATAGATAAATATTATGTCAGCATATTCCACATTTCTAAATTTTAGTGGCATAGTTAAAATATTTTACACGAATTTCCAAAAAATATATATACAAGGTTATGTATTTTAGAGGTACAGAAGAAACATAAATTTTAGTGACTCCAGACCTGGATTTTTTCAATGTCTTTAAATCTTATATGTACTTCTGAAGGATAGTTACTGTATTAGCTGTACCAAATATGGATTCATTATTCCATTCCCTGTTACAGTTTTGACAAAAAGCAGTTTTGTAACTTCGTAGTGAAGGCCCAATGAAAAATTTCTATGCGAGGTTTTTATTAGCACTGATATTGTCCACCTCCTATTAAGGTATGTCCCTCTCATGATACAACGCCCTGTATATTCAACTGTTAGACTGACAAGTTCCTCACCATTATCAAAAACAAAATCGTATACCTACTCAAGTTTTTCTTTTCACTGCAATACCTTGCCAGATTTTCTACAAGAATATAATTACTATTCTCAAAATGAAATAAGTTTGCACCAGAAATAACAAAAAATCTCAACCAATTGGTTAACAGTACTGCAATACGACATTATCATCGGCAGATCATCAACATCATCAATCTAAACGCCTTTTGACATTAATTCTTTTAATTTTTTTTTTCTTCTTTTTTTCTTCCGAAAATCTGTTGTTGAGGGACTTGTTTATGCAGCACAAATATATATTAGTCACAAAACATTCAATAATGATAACAAATATAAATTTTACGGTATTACATTATTCTTACAACGGTCTAAAATTTGTTGGAGGCAGCTCGCTCACTTCCTTAAAAAATATATAGGAAAACTATAGACTATTCGTCGCTATACATGTATTTGAGATTTTCTAACAACAAGGATCAGACTGTAGATGAAGAGCATATTTGAAATAAAAGAAAAGGGTTGCAAACATGACAAAAAATTAGATATTTTATTTGGAAAGCAAACATAAATATTTATGTATTTATTTTATATTGTGGCACAAAGTAAACACCGGGCTACGAATCGGTTATGTAAAAACTAGAACGTAAATAATTATAAAAAAGAATTTCTGTGGAAAAGTAGAAGAAGCGATGAGAAATTGAATTTAAACCAGACCAATATCTCAATACATAAATATGAATGGCAAAACAAATCCTTTATTTCAACTAAATAAACCGTATGTCATTAAGGCAGAATATATCTAACTTGCAACTGCATTACAGTTATTGCACATTGTATATATAGGCGAATATTACACTATATTTATTTTGTACGTGCTGTGAAAAGAGAAAAGGCTTTATTATCTCGAGAGGATCCTCTAGGGACATAAAATATAGAATTGTTCTATAATACTTTTATCACCGAGAAATTAAATAAAAATATTCGTAAATGATTTTCACATCTTTCAACAGGCTTATCATGTTTATCAAATAGCACCTAGCATTACGAAGCGCACAAAAATCGGGCTTGTTAATGCCCTACTTTTCATCATAGTTTTTTTTACGTGTATGAGACATACAATCAATTGATAAAGATGTGAGTATATAAACCAGGTAAAAACCTAGCCAGAGTACTTATAAGTAACTTTAAATATTTCCTGGTATTTTATATAGATAATCTGTACTCTTAGATACCTTTAATTGGAAATACCCGTACTATGACAGTTCTTGGGTCATAAAATTATAATCCCTGACACTGTCCTTGTGCATTTTCCAGTCCCTGTCATTGTGTACCACGTTTCGACAATGTTGTCGACTGGTACATTTGCTGGGAGTACAAGGTATTTACATGGGTAACAGATATCTCAGTAACATCCCGTATGCTATACCAAATTGAGATGAACTATCTTTGTTATTCCCCCTATATTTCGACCGTAAATAGTCTAGGTGTAAAATGGTTTGTTTTCTATTGGGTTAGAGTTTCACCACAGTTATATTGACTACGTCGATAGCGGCAAAATTTAATACAGCTTCAATTAGAGAGAACATGCTAAAAGTGTACTTTGAGTCTAGATTGGATTAGTAAATGAATACCGACGTGAAGGGGTGGCTGTAACCGCTTAATCTTTAGCGTGTCTACCGCTTGCTGAAAAACTTTTGGCCACCGGAAAATTCCTTCCCTTTATTAGAAAAGACATGTCCTCCGAGTTGTTTTTTCCCTATTGGGATTTACAGAAACACGAACGACTTTGTATAGACGCGATGTGGTGTTTAAATATGAAAGCGGATATTTGGCGGAAAATGGCACACCCCATACACAACTCACTTTGTCACTTAATACATGTAATATTATGTATGTATATAGGGTGTGAAATATTTCGGAAATTACTAGAGATATTTGAGTTCTGTAAAAGTTTATTGCTAGAACATATAAATGGTTTTAGTTTTGAATGCAAATAGTTTTATAATATGTTAAGGGATAGATGGCGCTGCACTATAAAGTATTTTCTTGGATGACAGGAACTTAGACATGCTATCTATGTTGAAGAGAATTTAATTTGAATTAGATTTCGTTATATGGAAAAAATTCAAAAATCCAACCGTTTTCGAGAAATTTGAGTTCAAAATATTTAATTTCAGTTTAAATGAAATAATTTACGGACGGATTATTTACCACCACATCGTAGTTTACTTTGTGGAGCGGATTAATCAAGCCGATTCATTTCAAGGTATCCAATCAAAGCTAATCAAGGAGTTAGGCAAAGTCTATATGTTTATATCAAGGACAGACGCATCCAACCATAAATAAATAAGTAAAATCAGAACGAGCCGTTTCAGCAAAGCTTGTCTCCCTTTCTGCTAATGAACGTGTCACCGACAGAATGAGTAGTGGTCTTCATTTCCTACAAGCAAAATACCCTTGCTTGCTTTTCGCCCGCCCACTGTCACTGATATTGTTTATTAAAATAACATATGTTTGCATGGGATGATGAGCACACATCGCGAAAATGAAGGCTTAGTCCCTTAGCCGTGGACGGAAAACACGGGATCACTTACGTTTACTCCATATTACACGATGAAAGATTTAAATAAAGATAATGCTTTGATTTACTTAATACAAGATTGACGTGCTTTATTGACTTTCACTTTCGATCGATTTTTAGCCATTGAAAAGTAAAGTTTACAAAAGAATGTGTTTGTAGGTTTACTATCGAACTAAAGTAACTGTTTAAATATATAAAATCGCCAGAAATTAATTCAATTATTACAATTACTACTGGTTTGAATTTAAAAAAAATATCATTGTTTCTTAACTTTATTTGTTTTATTTACAAGATTCTTTAAATCTACTTTTCTGAAGACTATAAATATTACCAATTTCCACCATATTCTGGCTTTTTTACAAAAAATGAAGGGTGATCAGAAATTGGCAAAATTGAGTATACTAGTGTAATCCACCCTCTAGCCCTTTTGAAATAAACTGATGGATATAAAACGTATTCGTGCCCAGACTGCGCCTCTCTCAATTTGCGACTTTTACTCATATGTGTTTTTAATTTGTTTAAATTACGAAAAAAATATTTTATCGTTAACAGGAGAGCGAAGCCGTTTTAAATTGCCTCGAGCATGTCTGCATAAATTGCAAAAAGTGCTGCATAGAAAATAAACAGCTTTTTTACCTTTCCACAGAATAGTAATATTTCAATATTTGAAAGAGATTTTTAATTAAAAAATGCCTCCCACAACAACTCATATTACCCCAGATCCGTGTATGAATAAATCACTGACTACAGCGTTTTTACGCTTCGTTTTACAGTTGCTAGCAAAAAAATTCTTAAGTCGGGCAGATATTCTAGAAATAATTCACACTTCAACTTTAATTCCTTTTTTAAAAATAATTCCAGTTTAATTGTTAATATTATTTAAACATGGGTCATTGCAATAATACAAACCCATTTCAACATATTTTCAAAATAAATGTATAGATAGCAACTCTAGGGAATCAGTTAATTGGATACCAAATATTTCCTGGAAATTTAAATGGCGATATGTATTATGATTTTGCATGAAATATTAGGCAATGTTTCATTGCGTAGGAGAAGAAATATGTTTATGCATAGCGGCGCAAAACTTCATTATACCAGTACATGATTACACAACCACTCTCCTAATAGATGCACCGATCAAGTAGCCTGCTCGGTCTCCTGACTTAACTCCTCTTGATTTCACTGTGTGGAGTTATCTAAAATCTCAAATTTATAATACTCAAATTGACACGATTGAACAATTGAGAGAAAAAATTGATCAAGAGTTTACAATGCTACAGAATTATGAAGGAATTTTATAGGGTGTTCAATATTCCTTAAAAAATAGACTAAGATTGTGCATAGGAGAAAATGGAGGCATTTCGAACAATTTTTGTAATTATCTCACACGGACATCGCACCACCGGGTTCGAATCCTGGCTTCGGCACTGGCACTGTCGGAAGAAATGGTTGTATGTTCGCGTTTTTTCAATGTGTAACCCTCTTCCGCACAAGCCCTGGCTTCTGGAATTGGGGGTTGTATAATTTCTGTGGTGTTTATTTATTATTATTAATATATTATTATTACTATCAGCCGCAGACATATCGGGAGACAATTTTAGACCACCTTGTATAAGTATACTGTAGTACAAAATAAAATTATTTTCGCTGAATTGAAGCCATGATTAGACGCCATAGTGGTTTGAAAAACTTGAATGAAGTTGAAAACTCACAAGTAGCTTGATTTAAATTTAAATTGCATGGAAAACATTTAACTACTTGTTTTTGAAGAGAATTCGTTTTAAAATGTAAGTACAAAATGATAAAAATGACTACATCAACGCGAATGAGATTGCCGGATGTCTTTTCAATATATTTGCTGAAAGAAATCGAGATAAGGAGATAATGAGAAGAGATAATCATACCTTTGCAGTAAGATAGAAATGATTTGCTAAATAATATTTTTTTAACTGAAAAAAAGTGCGTGAAGTTTGCTACAATTGGTATTAGAACATTAAATAAAATTGTAGGAAATTAAATTTCAATCAAAACATATAGTTATATATAGATATTTGGATAATTAGTGCTAACTGTGTTTAGACAAAATACGCAAATTTTACAATATAATTCAGCGCTCGTAAGGGGGAATAGCTATTTTGGTTTAATTTGTTGAGTCCTTATTTATATAGGGTACTTGCAGATAGGTTGGAATATTATAATTCCTATATTTTATATTTTTATAAAATTTCCTTCTGCTATAAAATTGATCATTTAGTGATCATTATCAATTTTATTTTCGATTTGGATTGTTTCGAGACTATTGAGAGATGGCGCTAGTTACGCTCTACTGCGGTGGCACTTAACAGTGTCTATGAGATGCGAACTCCAGTATTGAAAGCATCACTTGCACTGCACTGATGAGACCCAAAAATAGGTCGAAACCGGTCTGTAGTTAGGGACATCATAATATGAAGGAGACCTCGCACCTTTCTCGTAGCATTCGGGCATTCCAACTTATTGTATTTTAGAGCTAACTGTCTTTAGACAGAATACGAAAATTTTACCATATAATTCAGCATTCGTAAGGGGGATAGCTGTTTTGGTTTACTTTGTTGAGTCCTTATTTATAGAAGGCACTTGCAGATAGGTTGTAATATTATAATTCCTATATTTTATATATTATTTGGAAACAACTAAAAGCAGTGCTTATTTGAAATAATAATAATAATAATTATTATTATTATTATCCGACTTTTTTATGTTGCACTAAAATCAAAGCTAAGATGTTACCGAATGATTGTACAATGAATCAGTTCTTAAATAACAATGAAATAAAAAATGGTGGACGATCAAGTCAATTTGAGTAACTGCATTGATTCAAATTTGACTAATATTAGAAAGTGTAAGTTTTTATAAACCGACTCCACAGTTAGCACTAGACTAAACTCGATAAATACACGTTTTGCATATAATTTTGTAAGCAACATTCTATATTTGTCCATTTTACGAGGGCCACACTTTGTGAGATATAGTTAAAAATAATATGTCTCAAAAAACTCGGAAAATGGAGTTGCTTTTGACATACATGCTCCTATGCAAAAATAAAAATAGCAAATCTTTAGGCAATGAATGACACTATTAAATCCGTACTATTCCTATTTTTCAGGATTTTGTCCATATCACATAAAGTAGCCTGTGATGGATTTCGAATAACTTTTTACTGAAATAAAGCTCACAATTATTAGAATAACTATTACTAAAACTTTTTTCTCTACAATAGATATTATGCGAAATATTTTGCACGGCCCTAGTAAAATAGACAGACAGTATATTAATTTTTTTCTAGACACGACTTGTCTTTTGTAGGATATGAATGAAAAATAGTTTTGAACACCATCTTATTAAATCAGAGGATGTGTCATTAATATAACAATCATCTGTCCCGCTGACTCCGGATCTGGATTTTTTCATCACTTGCCTGTACTGGATCATTACTGTATTAGCTGTACCAAATATGAATCCGTTATTCCAGTCCCTGTCAAAGTTATAACAAAAAGCAGTTTCGTAGTGAAGACCCAATGAGAAATTTCTGTGGGAGGTTCTGATTACCACTGATGTTCTCTACCTCCTATTAAGTTATGTTCCTCTCACGAAGCTTTCTTGCTGTTTCTTTTGGATTGATTGGTCTTCATAATAGAGAGCCTTATAATCTGCATACTTACATCATACTTGATTCTGTCCCAATAAATCGTTGATATATATGTTGACGAATACTGGTCCCAAGTCAGTACCTTCGGTAACCCGCTGGGAATATTCTCGTATTGGTTTGTAATTTTATTCGCTTGGACGCTGTTTTTTCCGGCGCATTTATTTAAATATCAATTTTGTTAATTTTGTCCTTTACAACCGTGAAAGTGATACTTTTGGTAATGACAGCTGATTATTTAAAGCTCTATGTGAAGTGGCAACAAATAAGTCGACAGCTGTTGTTGATAGTGAAGGAAATTTGTTGTTATGACAAGTACTATGTGAGTATGCAATATTTTAATAAAATATAAAGCTTGAATTATAAACTTAAAGAAAGTATTAGACAATAGAATTATGTTTAGGTTATTAAACGAAACGGTTATACGTAAAAGTGTGAAATCTCAAATATATGTGTAATTTCACGTTACGGAATAGTTATTCATTATAAAAAGGAGTCTAAGTCTCGCCACGCTCTTGCGAGATGAGCCCCGTCTTGTCGACAATGGACCTGATGCGTTATTTGAAAGTTCTCTAATGAAAATCTTTTATTTTCCCAGTTACAATTTCCCCGAAAGTCGTAGGAAGTTCGATTCCTAGCGATTTTCTGTATCCACTCTACCAATTGCGTTATAACCCACTAAATGAGGGCTATTTGTACACCTTTAGTATTAGGGGAAAAGAATCATTGGTGCGTTATGGCCTCTTTAGTAAATTTTCAATAAACTTTTTTCTACCCTCCTTCTAATTAAACAATTCTATTTATCACTGTAGGGGGGGGGGGGGCAGCTATCGAGTTGCAGTTTCACGCGTTTCTTGGTTTTAAAGCGTAGAGTACGTCCGACTTTGATGATTCCAATTCTATGATAGCTAGAAATTTAAAAAAAAACAAATAAACTAGGTAAAAAAGTGTACGATCGGAAATTATTTTCCAACATACAGGACGCCCTTTTTAAGTGGAATGGAGTACATTTTCTGAAAACTTTTTCTAGACTCATTTCACTCCTATATTATTATTGTCTGTCTGTGTAACAACCAGTTGAGAAAGTTTAATACAAAAAGTTTTATTATTAAACAATCATTTTTAGCTATTCTGTATGATTTTAGGAACTCAGGAGGATTCAGAAAACATCACACAGATGTTTCATAACTGGTATTTTACATAATAAAATTATTTCAGAGAAAGATGACAATATATCGATAAACAACGAATTATCCGACCTCTCTTCGTGCCTTGATCTTATTTATACGTTTAAAGGAATTGTTTACAAAAGAAGCATCCTCAGGATACAAGTAAACTAATTAGCATCGTTTTAGTTACCGGTCGGTGTTAAGCAAGACTAATCTGCTTTGTGTGTACTCATGAAATTACTACAGAGATAATAATCCCTTCAGATCCCAATTTTTAAATAATAAATGCTTAATTACGTTTGGGGCGGAGCTTACTGATTACTTATTTATTTTAACATGCTTACTAACAGGAACGTAACTTTATATTATAAAGAAAAGTGGAAGAAAAATATTGTATCCCTTTAATTCATCGCAGTTAATAATTCAAGTTAAAATTACATTTCAGACAAGGGTTTTTACTTGGCGGTACGGTTCTAAAAAGGATTTCCGACCGTCAAAATCGCAATAGAAATTATAATACGCTTTAACGCGTGCATGTGAACGTGAACCAATTAAAAATTAAGTTAGCAGGGACATACTACAAACAAGTTTTGTCGCAGAATGAAATTAATATTGGTAGGAGATTGTCTGAAATTGTATGAAATTTTTATCCGGACATTTTTACGGCACAAAATTGTACGTATATTTAAAAGGACACATCCATCTATCTGAAAAAAATTAATAAATCTTTACCCTAAATATTGGGTCCATATACTTAAAGCGTCTTTTTTTTGTTGATTAATGAAAGAAAGATAAATGAATCATTAGCAATATAAAAAGTGGAAAACATCTCAGATTGATTTGTTCTTCCATTTCCTCTTAAAACGAGATTTCTAAATAAAATGTTGACACTTCGGAGTTAAATAAATAGACGTGAAAACGATTTTTGAAGATTGATGATACCTGTCCAATTTTCCTAATTCATATTGTCACAGAAACCGGGACGAAATCTCGACAGAAATTAATCTTGGTAGGTTCATCATTCCTTATTACACGTTCATCAATAATCATTTATTTTAGATGATAGAATCGCCTTGTATTATTGTTGCCGATTACTGGAGGGTACTCGACCCCCGCTCTGTTTGGTTTTGATTTTATCAAGAGCTATATTCAGGAGTAAAATAAGCTATTGCAATGTCAATTATTATCTGCAGTGTTTTCCGCCCCTTGTTTAATCTGTTTGGTTTTCAGCCCCGATAAAGAGTTTATGTACCTCCGAAGTTCTGAATTTAAACGAGGAACATTTTTATACAACCGTAATCCCGCCGAGGAACTTTGAAATAAAACGTAAAACTTCATTAATGCCGTCGTTTAATATTGGGATTCTAGAAGAAAATATGGCGAGTTATTTTTAATATTTTTCTGACCGAACTTGCTTTCATGTATCTATGTGGCTCATAGACGGCATGAATAGAATTGAAAAATAGTAATAATGAAGAACATTTAAGCGCTTGGGTTGGCTGGCATTAGCAATAAATGTGGAACTTGACAATAGGGAAAAGGGGAAAAAATGAAGGCAGGTATAAAACAAAGGGGTGATATATAATGGAGAAGACACATCAAAAATAAGTAGCGCACATGGGTCCGCTCTTCATGACACTTATTTTCATGATGAATGTATGATAAATATGTACAACAGAGAAAAGTCGGAGACATTGCAGCCCCTTCCAGCGGGCCATGTAAATGTTCAGCATTTGAGGAATTGAAAGGCATTCAGAGAAATTTAAGTTATCACTTGAACGACACATCCCGTGGCACAGGGTGTAAATTGTCCTTTATAAAGAATTCAAGGGAATTCTTCTACATATTTTAGTCGTCGCACAAAAGTTCTCAGCTTATTTTGGTTGTGCAACAGGGAGCTATTTTAGAACGTAGAATTTTAATATAACATCATTTGTTAAACCAACTTTAGTTCAGTTGAAAGGACAAACCAACAGTTTTTGTAAAAAGTTCTTTAGGGAACTGAACATGAAGAGAGGAAATAGATATTCCCAGTTGGATATTCCGGACTACACTTCTTACCCAATTCGTAATAGCCTTATTAAAAGTGCATTATTAAAGGTTGAAGTAGAATTACTATAATCAGCGTCAAGTGTGGTGTTTCTACATTATGTACAGGGTGAACCACGAAGTTTCAGCCAGTCGATCTCTCGTCTTTTTCTCGTTTAAGGCAATATCTTCAAGTAAAGCTAGAAAAATATTCTGGAGAATAAATACCTTATGCCGGCGCCGGTCAAAGTTCGGTTATAAAAAGACGGCCCGAATCAAGCGACCGTTGAAATTTATTGCAAAAATTAGTGGCCTGCTTGACGAAATTCGCTACAACAAACGAAAAACCTAAAAACTTATAGCGTTTTGTTCTTGCAGGCTAGCAAAAACAATTTCAGTGTCCTTTTTCAACATTATCAAATAAAAAGAAGACATAAAAACATCAAAATCCTTCATAGCTGGCATTGCCAGTTTTATTGAAAACGTCATAGCCATTGACAGCAATAAATAGTTGTCAGTGTTTTGAGTATTGTTTGAGTTTTGCTAACTGCAATTTCTAAATATGGTTTATTTAAACAAGATCCTTGAGATCTTCCAGGGGGTTACTTCGGTAACTTGAGAGGCGGTTAAGAAAACATTTAAGAAATGCATAAAATAATAATTTTACAGATGGTTGATTACGGAAAGTTGCTCGCCTACTTCAAGAAAAATTTTCTGATTTGCCGACTATATCCAAAGGTACAATTAGCAAAATTGAACAGCAGTTTCGCGAAAATGGACATGTACGGTACGGCAGATAAAAAAAGAAGCTTCCAATGCAATGAGTAACGATGCCAAATTAGAAATACTGCTTGAGTTTGAAGAATACCCACATAATTCAAGTCGACTACCAGCTTTAGCATTGAATGTTTTCCATTCTTCAATTATTCGCGTCACTCTGGTTCGTATTCTTTAACTGTGCGAACGTGTGTTTATTTGGTGCCTAATTAATTTGGGTTTGACATATTATACTCGTTGGTATAAATTGAAAGAAGTAGTGGTATCCACAGTAGCTAAAACTTGAAATTATTGTGGCTGATCTACTGTAAGTAATCTTTTATTGTTCATTAAGGGACGAAGAAGAGGACCCCGGCTTCTGTTTCGCAGATGTCCGGCGGTCGGCCCGGTTCACGCAGCCAGCTAGAGCTGTCGAAATCGACTAGTAATGTCCACATCGAGGACGTCTATTTTGTGGAGGATGATAATTTAGTCCAGAATGAGTTTAATAATATTTCAAATAACACTAAAAAATCTCAGATTACAGTTAATAATTCATTATCTATTATCTTTGAATAATATAAATACCGGTGACAAAAACACTATGTCAGAAAAAAGTAATTCTGCTGAAAAACAGCCGATTCGCTTTATAAACCTAGAAAATCGTTTTAAAAACACTGACTCAGGGCCGTATTGTATATTTGTGGAACACTTGAATATTGGAAGACTGCATCCAATGAAGTTAGGTGAAAAATTAATAAACCTATCAGAGTATGATAAGCATATTCTTGAAATTAGTAATGTGGGTAGGAATAGAATTAAAATTGAGGTTAATTCAGCTGATATCGCCAACAAGTTAGTAGTAGACCCATTTTTTAAAAATAACGATTTGGTAGCTTACATTCCCAGCTATTTGACGGAAAAGAAAGGCATAGTGCGTTCTGTAGATACTTCATATAGTGAAGAAACCTTATTAAATATAATTAAATCGAATGTTCCGATTAAAAAGGTGCAACGTATGTATAAAACTGTTAATAAGGATGGTACTCAAGAACGAGTAGCTAGGCAAATGATAATTGTTACTTTTTATGGTTTACATATACCACGGTTTATCTATATCAATAAAGTTCGGTGTGAGGTTAATGTTTATATCCAACCTGTCATGCAATGTTATCAATGCCTTAGATACAGACATTCTGATCGGCAGTGTAAAGGTAAAAAAAGATGTAGAACATGCGGGTCTATGAATGAAGACGATTGTGTGGACTGCAGTATCTTTTGTCAAGAAAATACTCATAATTCCACTTTTAAGGACTGTCCCGAGTACAAGAAACAAAAACGTACAAAGGAGGCCATGGCACGTCTCAATGTTTCCTTCAAAGAAGCTGAAAACCTAAAACCTTATAGACAATCCAGCTTATGCTAGTATTGTCCAAAAAAATAGGTATGCGCCGCTGATAGATTCTAACGCAGAATTTCCTCCATTAAACTTACCTAGTTCCAAGAATATGTCCCAAAATACATCTAATATTGTTAAGCGTACTAGCTTTAGCTCCAGTCAAAGCAACTACATCAGATTACATAAATATATTTAAGCAAATACCAGATTCTCTTGTCCTAGGGGGTGACTTCAGTGCCCACCATGGGACATGGGGATCATCTATTAATAATACAGAAGGTGTTATACTTTTAGAGGTCCTTGATCACTTTAACACTTATGTCATAGGTAATAATGGTTCTGCAACTAGAATATCATCCACTAATAATTCTACTTCAGTGGTTGATGTAACTATACTATCTTCCGATTTAGTGACCTCTTTTGATTGGGATGTGTTACCAGATACATATAGCTCTGACCATTTCCCTATCAGAATTGTACTTAATGATTACGTTACAGAGAATATATCAGTGACCCCTGTTGCCAAGTGGTGTATGTATCAGGCAAACTGGTCTTTATATCATTCCGAAATAGAAAATCGTTTAACCTTGTTACCACAATTTAGTTCCAGCAATGACATGATTACGTTCCTCATTGATGTGATCAGCCGTTCAGCTGACATTGCATGTAAGAGAAAAAACCCTGTAATTTTTAAAAAACCAAAATCGCCTCCCTGGTGGGACGATGAATGTACTTCTATATCAAAGGATCGCAAACTAGCCTTAAGTAGTTACAAACACAATATGACAACCTGTAATTATATTGAATATAAAAGGCTTGACGCAATATGTAAGCGTACATTTAAGGTTAAAGCAAGAAAGGGATGGGAAAAATTTTGTGCAGGCTTAAATAGACAACCTGACCCTTCTGAAATATGGAGAAGAGTTAATAAAGTCGAGGGAAAAAAAAACAAAACAAAGTATATCAAACAGCAATAACACCATTGAAGACCTTTTAAATAAACTTGCTCCTAGCTTTGTGGCCTCACAAACAATAACACATTCTATGGCTGAAAACTCGAATCATTTTCTGTTAACTCCTATCAGTTTGGAAGAGCTTGAAAGCAACATAAAAAGTTCACGCAATTCATCCCCTGAACTTGACGGCATAAATTACCTTATGATACAAAAGCTGCCTGTTATAGCCAAAGAATTTCTATGTGTGATATTTAATAATATTTTACTTAAAGGGGATAACTGTGATGCGCTTAAACAATCTTTAATTATCCCTATTCCCAAAACTAACGATATAAATTCTGTGCGCCCTATCTCACTAATGTCCTGCCTAATAAAAACACTGGAAAGGATTATAAAAGTTAGGTTGATGCGGTGGTTGGAAAAAAACAATTTGTTACCTGATTCTCAGTATCGATTGTGTCGCGAACTTAGTCACAGACATACAGTTGACATTTTCAAGCAATAGATATTTGTCTGCACTTTTCTTGGACATAGCTAGTGCCTATTGAAAGCGTTACCCTGGATATACTCTATAATAAACTCATCCAGCTTAGAATCCCGTCAATATTTGTTACGGCCACACCTTGTATGTATATGTGTAGAGTAGTTTAATTGGGTAAATAAATCATTTAGTTACTTTATCATGAAAACATGAAGAAAAATCTTTGTGTTGCTGATACTATTACTGTAATGATTATTTTAATATTTTTGTTAATGACTTTTATTCGCGAGTAACCGTTATTTGAAAGCGATAGACCCCCCCCAACCCGCAGCGGGGAAAAGATGAGCCGCGCATCGAGCGCTAAGGAGAGACTCGAGTTCACCCGCTTGCAAGCAAGACAATTAATTTTCGTGTGTGTTCAATATTTTCTATAATTTTCTACAATTTTGAATGCTCAACGTTCCATGTGTATCCTGAGAAGCCACTTCTTGCCTACATTTCTTCATCCTGCATCCTGCTGGACGGCCGCAATTAAAGGTAGGTCGAAAACCTTTCGAATAACACGTTTCATTCTCTCTCTCAATTTGCAGTATTATTAACTTATTTTTAAGAAGACAAGTATATATTTGAAATAATGAACTAATTGGACCAAAAGAAGTTAATAAGGGTTTGCCACAAGGATCGGTCCTTAGTCCTCTTTTGTTTAATATATATACTGTTGATTTGCATAATGTCGGTATTGAAGGAAACATTCTACAATATGCAGATGACTTCTGTATATATATAGTTAAGGAAAATTATTCCCAGTGTGTCAGGGATCTTAAATATGTTATGTACTGTTGTAATGAGTATTTCCTTTAACAAGGCTTCGAAATTTCACCGCAAAAGTCAGGTGTGGTATTTTTCACTAGACATCGCTTACCAATTGTCTCTAATCTAAACCTCGCAGGATTTAATATTCCAGTCTGCAATCAGTATACTTATTTAGGAATAACCGTGGATACTAAATTGACCTGGGATCAACACATATCCAAAAGTTTAATTAAATGTGAGAAAAGTTTAAACATATTAAAAGCTGTCAACAGATATTCACGGAATTCTGATCCTAAAATAAATCTTTTATTTTACAGGGCATATACCAGATCTATTTTAGATTATGGATGTGTTTTTTTGGGCTCTGCCACAAGATCAAGATTGATTAAACTAGATAGGCTTCAGTACAAGGCACTGAGAATTGTTCTCGGTGCCATAAAATCTACCCCTACTTCCGCTCTACTTGCAGAATGTAATGAACCGCCACTACATCTTAGGCCTCACTTTCTGGCCCAGAAATTTCTTTTGAAATATAACCAATTTTCTCAGAATAGGTTACTTCCAAAACTTGCCCAACTGACAACGCAAGACTTGATAAATCCATATTGGCAAAATAAGTCATCCCCACTCTGGCAGATTCTTGTGTTAAAGTGGCAGAATACAACTCTATTAGTAAATCAGTTAGCTTGCCCTTCTTTAGTTCATCATTTAACATCTATTTTAGGCAACCCACTGTTATCACACCTAAATGTAGTAACACAGCCGGAGACAGCTTGATTCTGCAGGAAATTGTATCTAGATTCCACATCAATTGCTTAATTTTTACAGATGGCTCCAAATCCGGTAAAGGTGTTGGGTGTGCCGTCTATATTCACAATACACAGGAATGCTTCAAGTTTAAACTAGATAATCTATGTTCTATATATACGGCCGAATCTATTGGAATAACCAAAGCTTTAGATTGGGCTTTGGGTAATAAACAGAAATATATAAACCTGTTAATTATGACTGATTCGAGTTCAGTTTTAACCGCCATTTCCAATCCGGCAAATCACGTTTATTCGAATCCAATTATTGTAGAAATTATGGCAAAGCAAAGTGAACTAAAAGACCTGAATAAAAATGTTGTGTTTATCTGGGTTAAAGGTCACACTGTTATAAGAGGCAATATAATAGCGGACAAAGTTGCCAAAGCTGCTAGTATTGATGGATACCAAATTGACAAGGTACCTTATTCGGACATAATTCCAGTGATAAAACTAAATATGAAAAGCCTATAAGAAGAGGAATGGGCTAAAGTATGCAATAATAACTATATATAGTGTAAAATTAACGATAAACTTACGACATGGTGCTATGAACTCACACTTATTTAAAATGAAGTTATCGGAAACTCCGTTTTGCGATTGCAATGGAAATTTGGATGATATAAACCACTGGATTTTTCAATATCACTATAATTCAATTGCAACTGAATTTTTAATGTAAGAATTAGTTAATGATAATATACCATTGCCACAATGCAGTATTTTACTTGGTTACATTATTGTCAGGAATGATAGATTAAGAAGAATATTTTTCAGTTTTCTAAAACTTACTCGACGTAAAATTTAACCAGTTTACTTAGGATATTTTAGGTTAGCTGTAGTTTCCATATGTTTGCATCCTTTCTGGGCTAACCCATCTACCGTTGCCTACCTTGTTGTGTTAAAAAAAAAGTCGCCTTGACCGGAACCTTGGCGTGAAATGTGTGTCCCCGTTTATTTTCCTTTGATATGCTGTGTATTACAGTTGGGTTGTTAGGTTAGTTAGTTTAATTATAAGTTAATCGTGGCTGAATGGACTCTGTCCAAAGCCAAACAATTGTAAAAAAAAAAAATTATTTTCGTATTAAAAGAAAATAAAATTCATCCTTATAAACTGACCTAACTCAGGAGCTTAGTGAAGACGATTTTGATAGAAGAACGTATTTTTGTGAACAAACGATGCAAAAGTTAGATGACTGGAAAATGTTTTGTTCTGGAATGAGTCAAATTTTACTCTTCACGGCCATGTTAGTCGTCAAAACTGTCGCTACTGGGCTAATGAAACTTTTCACTGGATGAAAGAATTACATACACAAAATCCTAAAAAGGTTAATGTTTGGGCGGGGATAATCGGAAATCATGTCATTGGTCCCTTTTTCATTGATGGCAACTTTGACAAACTTATATCCTGCTCATGCAAACCCACAAGTTCCAGCGGATGTTATATAGAGCACCACCACATTACCGAATAGATGTTCGGCAATACTTCGACTTAACATCTCCAAATCGGTATATAGGGTGGCGAGGATCGCTAGAATGGCCAGCACATTCTCCTGATCTTACGCCCTTAGATTTTTTGTATGGGATATATGAAAGTATGGTATACAAAACTAAGCCACGCGAAATAGCTGATTTAAGAAGAAGAATAACGAATGTGGTTAGGTCGGTCACGCCTCATATATTGGGAAACCTTAGAAGTCATTTTTATTTACGATGCGCTGCGAAGTCGTTCCAGAAACTCATTTTGAACATTTACTACATTCAAATTATTTTTATTTAATTTGCTGTTGGGAATTACTTCAAGCAGATGAATAATTTTTTTTAACATTAATGTTTGCAATAAATATTATATATTTATATACTAGTACTGATTGGCAGACCTCTTAACAAATGCGATGTTTTTATGTCGCTAGGATACTTTTTTGTTTCTAAGCTATCTATATTTTTTAAATAAAAATAAAGAAATATCCATAAAAACTTTTTTATCCTTAATGTCGAAAAACCTGTCAATTATGGTATCGTCGAATTTATATTCGAAATGCCTTCACAGAAATGTAGTAATATACAGAGAGGGTGTCTCGTTTAAATCAGAAATAGACATCACACTCCGCCAAACTAGTTTTCGGGGTCATCGACTGGCCAATACTTCGTGAGCCACCCTGTATATAGAGATACATTTTCTGTCTGGTATTTGAGTTCAGCATAATATAAATAAACTTTCGCAAAAGAGTCTACCATGATCATTAAAAAAATTTGTCTAGATTTTACCTCTATACCAGTTGAGTTGCACCAGTGTTCTCTAATTTGCGTGTCAATCTGCGAAATCTTGTGTATGTACCTTATTTTTTAATCTTCAAAGTGCATGGGTTGGGAAATAACCTTCTACGTAACACGCGTGAGTGTTTGTGACTCCGAATTTGCCTTTTTAACCTCTGTGAGTAAATAAACTGCTTATAACTTCTATTATTCAGTTTTTTCTGCAACTCTTATCATCACCTTCAGGGATCCCTACGGATGTGCTCGACTGCTCACATAGAACGATTTTAAATCTAATTTGGACTGTATTGTTTTAAAAAATTATGAATAATGTCCAGGTGTGGTACTTGTGACTCTGTGATATCTCGCAAACCAAGCGTTTCTTGTGCGGTTTCTGTAAACGATTATTTCACATCACCTGCATTGGAATAACACCTGAGGTTCAACAGGCTCTGACCACTGTTAAAGGACTTTACTGGAAATGCCAGGATTGTCATAATGATAACACTCATAATGTCGTTGAGTTCTTGGAGTGTAAAACTCAAGAAATGCTCAAAGCGCTATCTAATTCTTTTGAGAATATGAAGTAGGATTTGAGTATAATTGCAGGGAATCAACTACAAGTTATAAAAAAAGCCACTGCTCCCTCTTATGCCGATAAACTGCGTAATAATCCCTCTGTTATAATCAAACTCCCCTAACCCTAACCAGCCCAATAAAAACACTAAAGCAGACATTTTGGAGAATATAGATCCACTCAACTCTAACATAAAAATTAGCAATGTAAAGCATATTAAAAACGGAGGTATTGTTGTTGTATGTCGCAGTAAAGAAGACTCTAGTGAACTGAAGAAACTGGCTGATACCAAGCTAACTGACTACGATGTACATGAAACTAAAACGTGGCTGCCTAAGATACGTATAGGGGGTCTCAGTGAAAAATTTGAGTCGTTAATTATATTCTTAAGCAAAATTCTGATCTCTTCAGTTGCAATCCAATTTGTAAAGTAGTAGATATTAAACCTATTAGGAATGAAAATGATGTATTTCAAGCATTGCTTCAAGTTGACGTAAAATTCTATACTAGTGTATTAAAAAGTGGACATTTAATTGTAGGTTTTGATAGCTGTACGGTATATGATGCTGTGGACATTCCTAGATGTTATAAATGTAACGGTTTTTATCACAGTGAACGTAATTGTAAAAAGCAATTGTATACTTGTCCTCGCTGTAGTGATTCACATAAGTTAGATGATTGTAAAAGTGTAGCCTTAAAATGTGTACATTGTTGTAATCTGAAAGATAATGCCAATGTAGATGTTTGCCATGCGGTATGGGACTATGACAAATGCATAGCTTACAAAAGCACCATTACGAAACTAAAATGTGACGTTTTTGGTATTTCATAGCAATCAAGCCTGCTAATTTCTTCTTCGACGGATAGTATTGTGGCACCATCCATAACTAATATTGTGATAGATAATAAAAATGAATCATATCATACACTTAATGGCAGTGCAGATCATATTGCACTGTCTCACCCTACTCTAGATGTTTACTATCAAAACATACGTGGCTTAAATACCAAAATGCATGACTTTTTAAACAATATATATTCTTCTAACTACTCAGTGATATGCTGTACAGAAACTTGGTTACAACCAAATGTCTTAAACTCTGAGTTTATATCTGATAAGTATGTAACATTACGAGCTGAGCGAAGAATAAATGAATTGATTACTAAAAGAGGGGGCGGAGTACTATTAGCTGTTGATAATTCTTTTTCCTTGACTGAAATTGACCTAAATTTTATTCGTAATGAACTTCCTTCAATAGATATCGTTGGGGGTAAGTTAATGATCAATTCTATTCCAATATTTATATTTGTACTTTATATACCTCCAAATTAGCAAGCATCTTTGTATAACCGGCTCTTCGAACTTCTAGTAACTCTAGATTGTATGCTGAGTAATCACATTTATTTTGTTGGAGATTTTAACATACCTGAGTTTAATAACCTTAGCGATTACGTGTCCTCAGATAAACTACTGTATCTAAACATGTTCTGCAGTTTTTTTGAACTTGATCAATATAATAGCATATCAAATGTTAATGGTAGATTTTTAGATTTAATTTTAAGTAACAAATCTTGCACTGTTGCCAAAACTCATGACATTTTATTGCCGAAGACCCTCATCACCCTGCACTGTATATAGCTGGCACAGAGATCTCATTTAAGCGTGCCAAAAGTTTAGCGGTTAACATTGAAATTACTTATAATTTTCGTAAAGCTAATTTCTTTCTTCTATACGAACAGTTAAGTTTAATTGATTGGTCATTTTTAGATCACCTTACTGACTGTAATGAGGCTTGTGAGCAATTTTATAAAATAATTAATAATATTTTTGATATGTGCATTCCTAAAAAAACTTCTAGGCCTAGCAAATATCCACCTTGGTTTTCTAAAAACATTATTCACGATTTAAAATATAAGGAAAAGTTATGGAGAGCATACAAACATAGCATGAATATGAATTTGTACAATGATTTTAAAACATTACGGGCTGAAATTAAAAAAGATATTTCTACCGCATATAAACTTTTCCTAAGCAACGTCCAAAATAATATTCGTTCTGATACAAAAAAGTTTTGGTCATATGTTAAAGGGAAGAAAGGTGGGAATTCCTTACCTGACTCACTGACTTTTGAAAATTCGGAGTTTCATCAGCCAGCTGATATTGCAAATGCTTTTGCTTTGTTTTTTAAGTCAGTTTTTCTATTAGTTCCGTAAACGGCTTGTCGGATAATAGCAGTACAATAAATACTTTTTCTATTAGGTATATTTCTGAACACGATGTTTACGAGGCTTTGAGAAAAATGAAACCTAAATTTACTGCTGGCCCCGATGGTTTTCTGCTACGTGACTGTGCTGTAGTATTTGCCCTCCCGCTCATGAAAATATTTAACATCTGTTTAAATTCTAGTTCATTTCCAGATATGTGGAAAATATCTCGAATATGCCCAGTTTTCAAGAAGGGCGACAAAAACTGTGTGATTAATTATAGGCCAATAACAATTATTTGCAATTGTTCCAAGGCTTTCGAAATAGTATTACACAAAATAATTTATGCTAACACTTGCGGGCTAATTAGTGACTCTCAACATGGCTTTATGCAAGGACGATCAACCACTACCAATCTGTTTTGTATGACTCAATACAAGTTACAAGTCTGGCGCGTTAAGTATAACTTGAAATTCAGCGCTCGGCGGGGCACATAGCCCGGAGAGTAGCTGTTGGTTGCAGTCTGCTTACGTTCCTTATAGTAAAATAAGGATTTTATAGAGGTGTTTGCGACTAAAAATATTATGTTTAATATTCCGCCCTCTAAAAGCACATTTGAACTTTTTCACATTTTGTTTGATAAAAAATTGCGCCCACATTTTCAAATCAATTTTCATTATCATTTCTTATGATTGTTAGGAGCGATTAAGTCAAAAATCTGTCATACTACCCGATTCACCCAACTCAAAACAAATACCGCCTGGGCTAATACCTTCTCGTGAGAATTTGGATTCGTCGGTCCATATGTTTTTTTAAAATAAATTGGGATCCTCCTGAGTATGTACCAACAACATTTAGCAAAATTCTACTCTCTGTAGATCATGTTGAGACTGTAGAGCCTGAACTCTCTAAACTTATAATAATGCATCTTATGGTTTGCCAATATCCTTTGAACCGATGAATATGATAAGCTCAAATCCTGTACAGCACTGCGTATGGAATATTGAGAATTTGCATGAAAATTTGCTAAAACATTAATTTCATTTACTTCATGAGAAGCACAGACCTAGGTAAATTTTGTACAGCTTTCAGAGATGAACCAAAATGTATAAAATTATTCTGAACTCGTATGAGTTTTCTGTTATTCATTTGTGGTACATTCGGGTATTTCTCATTAGAATTTCTATAAGTTCTGCTTATATTTTTATAACACTGTCCGTGTATAAAAAATAAACCCATTAGAATTGCATTTGTGTTATTATCTCTATTAGATTCACGCCTACTGCCACAAATCAAAAATATTACACAAATGTCAATACATAATGCGAATAAATGACATTTCCGCCGAAACAAAATATTTCATAGCCTAGCATGTAGGCATAACAGAACAAGGTATACCTACTTCTAAGGCATATTTATAAATAAATGCTTATAAATCGAAAACGCTACAAGTTAGGTGGTATAGGTATACTATACATATCTGAATAGCAAAGTGTGTCAGCTTTCTGAATCAGTAATAATATATAGAGCGTTCCATTAAAAAAAAAACTAATTTCGACCATTTTTACGTCATTTAAAGAAAATTACTTCTAACCAACCCTGTATACTATGAAAAGTCCTCAGGCATTGCCTCACGGTAATCGACAGTTCAGCTTATGATTGTTTTTTGGTAGGCATGATAACACGGATTTATTTGAAGTCAATTTTGCTCAATCAATCTGGAAATTAATTAATATCTCTGAAATGGCTTGAGATGGGTATAGGAATATATTAACAAAAGTTACATAGAATTGGGTGTAGATTCTAAAAATAGAGAAAAATATAGAGGGTGTTCCATTTAAAATAAAGAAGGTGTTGCCAGTTTTACCTTCATTTGGCAACGCTGTTGATAATGTTGTAGGCTGATAGGGGATACTATATGACCGCCATATTTACATTCTCGTTGCGTATTCGACTTTTTGTTTTATCCTCTTCATTTCCGTTCTACTCTTTAAAGTCGGCCGATTTGATTGTACGATGGCTCTGAAGGGCCACAGCAAAAAATTTAAAAAAGTGGAAATTTCTACTTTAAAAGTAGAAATTTCTAGTTTTAAATTAGAACTTTCTACTTTTCAAAGTAGATATTTCTAGGTTTAAAGTAGAAATTTCTAGTTTTAAAATAGAAATTTCTACTTTCCAATTATTCAATTTTCAAGACAGAAATGTCTTCTAATGTTATTTGCCGTCATGCTTTATGTGTTCTTCGTTTTTTAAGTAATTATAACTATAATTGACTGCTGGGAAAGTACTCTAAGAAATTTTATACCTTATGAACTTTTATCTGAAATCTATTCGGAAAGAGAAGCGACGCCAGAAAACATTTTAAATAACATAATTTTTGATGAACATCTCGATTTAGAACAATCGAAAATATTAACAATTATTAAAAAATTCATACATGAATGCGATGAGAAGGATTTAACAAAATTTTTGAGATTCTACACTGGCGCGCAGATTTGTTAACAGAAAATCCTCGAAAAATAACTTTTAACGAATCGAAGGGGATAAATCGAAGATCAATAGCCCATACATGCAGCTCTAAATTAGACTTGTCCCTATCATACATGATAATTATACCGATTTTAGAGCTCAGTTTTATGGCCGAATATATCGGTGATAGATTTTGGAATTTCAAGATTAAAAATAATCATAATTGACCATAATTTGAAATCATTCAGATTCAAATCCATGAATGTGGTCATTGAAGGACAAAAATCCATCTACTATGACCCCTAAATTTCAGTATGTCAGCATTTATATATTTTGTGACCTTTATCCAACCATTTAGTGAGAATAAAAGTACATCTCAATCTCTCATCTGCATAAAGGTGAACACGACAATGAGTAAGTATCTTGGGAGATCGATGATAAAAACTGGGAATAATATTTTTGTGGTCTTTGTTTCTGCTTTAATCGTTTGCTTAAAATTATATCTTACATAAGGACAGTATTTACGTGTTTTGCCAAGAGGACATAATGGGTGCATTACAATTAAAACAGATATATATTACTATCAAAATATTTTAGTTTTTAGTACTTACATAAGTTTCGTATTCACAAAATGAATGTTGAGTCGGTAATTGGATAAAAAAGCAAGCTTTATTTCCTCTTTAGAGTCGACGTTTTGAAAATTTTTATTGTTTTTCTCAGGACTAATGAGGTGAAAAGTTATCAGTCATTAAAATCAAACATAATATCATCGTTACCAGTTTAACATAAAACATAAATATATATCGTTGTTTAAAATATATTTTTTTATCCAATTACCGACGAAAGACCTAAGTTAACTTTGAGTTGAAATTTTTTAAATTAAGTGTATCTTCCCAAAAAGTGTTATAGATGACATCATACGTAACGGCACTTATGTTAAAAAAATGTAATTCCTATAATAAATTGTATCTGGGCTTACTTTTTCCTCCTCACATAATACAAACATATGATTTTTTATACAGTGCGTATCCATATACCACAGCTTTTTACAGCAACATCTATCAGATACTAGAAGTTTTCAGTAATCTAGTAAAATTTCTAGTTATGTGACATATCAAAATGTAAATTATTAAAATATTTAGTTCCCGCAGGATCTACATTTAATAAATTGATTTTGATGCCCATAAATATAGCCAATTTAAACTGTCCTTTTAAAATGTAGGCTACCGTCTTGTAAAGATATAAATACTGACTTTAAATGTTTAGGTTTACTAAAACATTTTTCGAAATTATACTAAAATAAATAAAACAGAACAATGTGTAAAACGACACTTAAAATTGCAATGTAGTATAAAAAACGGCACAAAAGTTTGATGTAAAAAGTAAAAATAGTTAGATATTTTTTTATATAATATCTTATTGTAGTTCCAACTGAAATTTATGAACATTCATCACATTCATTAGATATTACTAACTACTCTAAATTTAACAATAATTTTATCTCGTTTCTTAAACAAACGTAAATATCAACTGTATCGAATGGATCTGCCTTAACTCCATTTTATCTCTTCTAAAATTAATTCGCATAATTGATAGACATACTTGTCGACCTTGTTACAGGAAAATCGTAGAAATTTAGTCTCATTTTTACAAGCCTCAAGGGACACCATATTTTTAATGGGAATAAGATCATCTATCTACCTATCTACTTATGATCGATCAACCTTACACCACAAGAGCAGTCGTTTACCACCACACGAGAAATTGTAGTCTGAAATTAGAAATTTTCAATTTAAAACTAGAAATTTCTACTTTTGAAAGTAGAAATTTCTACTTTAAAACTATAAATGTCTACTTCAAAAAATATAAACTTCTACTTTATAAGTAGAAATTTCTAGCTTTAAAGTAGAAATTTCTAGTTTTTTTATTTTTTGCTGTGGCCTTTCAGAGCCATCGTAATATTACGATTTACGTAAAGATCAAATATACTTTGTATATTATCCCTACGTCTATTATCCATACACCTGTTATGTTATATTGTATTTGTCATTGGGGAAAATCTACAGTTATCGTGAAACGATAGATCAAAATAAAAAAATTTTAAATTCAGCATACCGTAATTTAAATAATTTTGGCTATATTCATATATTACACAAATGTGTAAACGTGGGGTCTAAAGTGAATAGATTGGGAGCTACACATATTTAAATTCAAAAGAGGTATATTAATATATTTAGGTACACTACCGTGTAATAAAAAACTATTTCAATTCAAAAAGATCATCTAAATACTCAAACTCATCTGACAGTTTCTGGGACCTGATGTACATTTTGGGACATATTCAAAAGCAATTATTCAGCTGGTTAACAACTCCTCACTCGCTAATTTGCAATACTGGATCTTGTTTAAAGAGGTCACTAACAAGTAAAATATGATTCAACGGAAGATTATATTTTTTAAAACAGTTTACTGCTGGGCATGTGGCACTGTTGTTTTAAAATATATATTTTGGTTTGGCGTTCAATTTTTCATGCACCAATCTCCTTAATTTAAATTTTCCAAGGCTGAGGCGTCGAGGTCCTATTGCCCTGGTGTATTTCAATTCACTTAATAAAAGAGTTGGGTAATAAAATATTATCCGCCAAGACCTTCAAGTCTGTATTATAACATACAAACACACAAATGGAATCGATTTTCTCAGAATGACTCATCCTTCCACAAAGTTTAATGCTATTAGTAGATCCTTCGCAAGGAAATGTATTACAATTTTTATACTAATTCGTTTAAACTTGCAGGTGAATTTCCCTGTCTAGCGATACAAATTAAGATGCATATTTTATTCTTACTTGCAACATGCAACATAACTGCTTTGAATGATTCATTGAAAATTTAAATATCTGTTGATATGGGTTCGTTCTCTGTAAACGCTTGTTTCAATTGTGTTTTTTTAATATTTTGTTTAAAACATCTACAGACGGTAGTTCATTCCCAATTTCTACTTTTAAAGTAAACTTAATGGAAGTTCTCTTACTATTTATATTTTATAAAAAATAACTGATTTTTTCTTACTTACCTTTTATTGCTTGAACGGCGAGTGATAGAGAAACATATTATTTAAGAATTGGTCAAGAGAAACTTCCACATAGGTAGGAAATTACCTAGTTTTTATATTTATAACGATGTTCTTCCATTTGAATATGCCATACAAAAGCATTAAGTTTAAGGAATTATCATTAACAAACACAAACGAATAAGAAATTACCCAACTTTTTTGCATTTATATGAAACATTCTTATTTCTGAATGCATCATCAATCACATCAAAGCATTAGGCAAAAAATTAATAAACGCTTTTAAAAAATGGTGAGCAATCAAAACAACTACCTTATCCTGGCTAATACTAGAAAAAATTTTTAGTTTGTATTTGTCAATAATCATTCTTTAAACATAGTACTTTTATATGGCATGTTCAGATAGAAGAACATCGACGTAAATATAAAATCTAGATAATTTCTTATTAGTGTGGAAGTTCTGCATGAATGTTTCCAAAATAATGTACCAATTTTTCTGGCGCTAGTTTTTGTTTCCAAATACTCCCATCTCCAACAAAAATCGAGTAAGGCTAATCTTCTGCTTGCTACAAATTTTTCGTGTCCAGCTTCTCATTTCAGAGCTGTCAGTTGTCAGTTGAACAAAAGGAAACGACGATACAGTATTTGCATTTTGCCCTGGGGGAATCCAGCTTCTAATGCTGAAGTAGTACTTCTAATGAAGTAAATAATAAAGCCCCCGGCTATTCCTCAGGATAATGAAGGACAGGCAAAGGGTCAGTTACAAAGACGCTCCTAAGAGTAATGTCATGATTTGTCCTTGTCGGGGTGCCTTTGACTACTTTTCAAATACAGAACTTTTAGTTTGTGTATTACAGCGAGCGTTCTCGTTGATTTAGTAACTTTAATGTAATGAATGAATAAATTTTTCTCCCTGAATATTCTCTGAACTGGAGGTAAATAAAATGTGAAGTAAATAACCGAGTTGAAGCTGAATTTTGTTTGCTAAGGGTACAACAATACATACAAGTAAAGTACGAAAACAATTTCAAATAGCGCAAGAGTTCACTTGACTATTATTCCCAACATTTTTTGCAGTTACTAACTTATTTCCAACAGCGTTTTACTTTACAGATGAAAAAGCAGGCATTACCGAACGTATTTATATTTGTATTCGATTCAGTTTGTATACTAAAGAAAACTTTAACAAACCAAGGATATAAGTGTAAGAAGCAAAGATAACGTTTTGTTACAAAGTGATGATGTTTTGGAAAATCCGTATCAGTTTTAAAACGTACTATTGGAAGTTTTAAACTACTACTATACATGGTAAATTATTTAACGATATTGAATTCATTGCTCAAGTGCTCCTTATTGTTATATTATATTAAGAAAGAGAGAAATAAACATTTTATTATTTACATACCTTCATATAAATACGCACATACATTATTACATCAGCATCATCAATCATTTAAGAATAAAGTAGCCGCGACGAATACCCTCTGAGTTGAAATAGAGAGAGGGGATAGCAATTACAATGAGCGTTAACAATTTAGTAAAATACTCCAGTCGAATTATCATTTTGACAAAATAAAATGTTTCTAGGTATAAGCCGAATCCAGGATAATCAAAATGATGGTAGGTTTCTTAGGCTCCAAATTTTTTTGCGTGGAAATTTTTTTTATTGAACAATTAATTGTGAGAAAATGGTTTTTTCAACTTTTAGAAAAAACTGTTGATTTAAAAAAAAAAGAGTGTTCCTTAAAAGTTGTGCGCCTTGAAAGAAGCCTACAAAATGAAACATATTTCATCAAAATCGGTTAATTTATTTATGAGTCATTGCAAAAGAATATGCTAAAATGGCTGTTTTTTCAGTTGTTAATAAACAATAGAAAAACATGTTTGATATACGTCTTACCGCAGGAAAAGAAAGCTCTTGTAGCATAGAAAAGGCATGCGAAATCGGGAGCCATATGGTCGAATAGTTTTTGCACAATCAATTTGTTAATAACTTTTTGACTTTTTTTTAACCCTTATTTCTCAGCGATCTGGCGGTTCTACAGCAATCTGCGGGTGCACAAATTAAAGTTCGTGATTTTAATTATTAATATAAAAAAAGAACTAAGAAGCATCTGATAGCTGACATTTTTTCGCTGTGTATATCAAAAATATCGTTTCATTGCTTATTTATTTATTATTTATGAAATATATATGAAAAATGAAAATATGAAAATGCGAATTTTCGTTAAACTACTAAGTGTAAAAATAATTTTTTAAAGAAAATACATGTTCCATAATTCAAATTTCGTCGAGGTACCCCAATTAAAAAAATATGGTACAACGTTTGCCGAGAAAATGCAAATTTTTGGTTCGCCAAACACGACGAATGAGCAGCGAAACGAACCAAGCGCGACCAATGACCAGCGAAGCGAAGCGGCGCCTAGGTATATAACGAGGAGTGTAACACAACAGATTCAGTCTTTAGAATCCTTCTGAAGAAGCTGACAGGATGATCAGCGAAACGTCAAGTCAAGTTCGATGACCACGGCAAGACCCGGAAGAATCTACTTCATCAACTTTCATAATTGTTTTGAACAATTTAAAACCAATATTTCATTTGGTTCTTTTTTGATATTGATAGTATAAATCATGAACTTTAATTTGCTCACCCTCAGATTGCTGTATAACCGCCATATCGCTGAGAAATAAGCGTTAAAAAACTCAAGAAGTTATTAACAAATTGATTGTGCAAAAACTATTCGACCATGTGGATCCCGATTTCGCGTGCATTTTCTATGCTACAAGAGCCTTCTTTTTCTGTGGTAAGAAGTATATGAAACATTTTTTTCTATTCTTTATTAACAATTGAAGAAACGGCAACTTTAGCTTGTGTTTTTGCAAAGACTCGTAAAGAAATTAGCCGATTTTGATGAACTAGGTATCATTCTGTAGGTTTTTTCAAGGCGCACAACTTTTAAGAAACACTTTTTTTCGAAAATCAATAGTTTTTTCTAAATCTTGAAAAACCACTTTCTCAGACCTTAATTGCTTTTTTCATTTTTCATTCATTTTCATACTAATTCGACTGGAGTACAAGGTAAAAATACCTTGTAGCTTTGTCAGTAAACAAAATTTTACTTGAGAAAATTTGAAATATTTTCATAACTAATTATTTTAATCAAACTTCTTGATACAAAATTAACCTTTTGGATTCCTATAACTTTTTATTGCCATAGAAACAGTTTTCTTGGAATAGCACTACTTTAGACTTGTCCATGATGTGAAACCTTCAACTTTCAGAGAATTTTTATAGTAGGATATAAACATAAACTTTTGTTCCTACCATAGAAATAAAATTAGCCATTTAGTGATGGTAGCTCTCTAATTGTCCATATAAATCGTTTCCAAACGTTGCTTTTATATATGTTACAAGCATTAATCACATATATATGTTATTTGTTCGAATGTAATTTGTTTCGTATTGTCAAAGTTAGTTACAGTACTATATTAAGATTATCTTGGAAGTTAGATCACATTAACAAGTCCGTTGGTTGAAAGTTTCTCTGTAAGTAAGTTAGAATGCGAGAAGTTTTATAGAAGGAGCAATATGTTTTTATTTCCTTGCGTAGTGCTCCTAAAAGTTTTCGGCTAAACAAGATTATACTTGACGGATTATAAATATGACGGCGTCATTGTCAAGTCTCCATCACAATAATTTATCTTTTTGCTTGTCAAAATGTCGAAAAATCACTCCGTTGCGTGGTTCGTTTCTAAATAAATTTCACTTTCAATTTATATTCTTCTGTCATTTTGATGTATCACGGTGTGCTGTGATTTATGTTTCATTTCACTTTGAAATCTGCAGAGAGAAGAACTTATTTGAGAAAAGATGTATGTGGCGGTAAATTGCCGTAAATTTCTCTAAATAATATTTACAAATGTTCCTCGAGACAACTTTGAAATATGAAATGTCTTCATAATTTAAATATTTGTGTGAGAATCCAATAAGGTAAGATAAAATACGATACAAATAACGTCTTTCACGACTCATTAAAAACCGCTCGTAATATATTTATTTATTTTTGTTCGATATAACGGTATAAGTGATATACAGAGTGTTCACAAAATACAACAAACAACAAAGTAAAATTAAGTTCTTCCTATAATATTTTTTAAATAAGCCTTCTTTATCAAATTACACCTTCTTAGATGAAAGGATTTATTGAGACATTCATGGTGCCACGAAAAGCTAAATTTGCCTTGAATAATAATCGTTAAAATTGTTTTATTTTAGAATATTTATTATTCCAATGACATTTCAGTTTATTGTTGCTTGCAGTGAAACAGAAATGTTTTACAGTCAACGGCGGAGAAGACTTAAAACCATGAAACATCATAGCAACTATCAGTCTGAACTTGTCGAGTTAGGAGGAGTAAAAATGCAAAATTTTAAGTTGTTACAGAACTGAATTAAAAACAAAAACAATGATATTTGATCTAGCAAACAAGGGTAGTCCGGATGAAATTGATATGGCTTCCTATAAGGATAATTTTGATATTCTATCTGTTCAATTGATTCATATAATTAAAGACTCGTTAGAGCGTGGTATTGTGCCAAATTTTTTAAAAGGACAACAATAATTCTCGTAAGAAAAATACATAAAATCATTAAAGCTGAAGATTGTAGACCTATAAATATGTTATCAGCTTTTGAAAAAATATTAGAGAAAATAATATATCTGCAATTTTTAGATTTTATAATAGAGAAAAAGATACTTAGTGAATATCAGTCTGGTTTTAGAGAAGGTTTTAGTTGTGAAAGTGCCTTACAATATGTTATTAATGAGTGGAAGGAATCTAAGGATAAAGGAAGAATGTCAGGAGTAATATTTTTATATTTGAAAAGAGCATTCGAGACAAAATTGATAAAGAGATTTTATCGGATAAGCTAAGCAAGTATGGAATTGATGCTGTAGTATGGAAGTGGTTTGAATGTTATTTAAAAAACAGACAAGGGTGAAATGTGAAAATGTGTTATCAAGTGAGCTGCTTATACACATGGGAGTGCCCCAAGAGAGCATATTTGATCCTTTACTATTTGTAATATATTAATGACATGTCAAAATCTTTTTAAAATTGCAAAGACTACTTTTTTTTGCTGATGCTATTGTCTACATTGATGAACATGATCCTAGAGAGTTGGTAAGAAAAATAAATCACGATTTAGAACTTGTTTCTAAATGGTTAGAAACAAATAAGTTAAAACTGAATATCGCAAAAATAAAAAGTATGCTCATAAGTAATCAGCAGAATCTCAAAAGATTCAAAGATACAAATTTATCATTTAAGCTTCAAGAAGTAAATCTGTCATCTCGGAAATCAAATATCTAGGAGTTATTGTTGATTGCAATTTAAATTTTAAAAGTTATGTGCATTTTACATGTAAAAAAATTTCGAAAAATATCGGTGTTCTTAAACGTGTCAGTTGGTACCTCTCAATAAATGCAAGAAAAATCTGTTTATAATGCTATAATAAATAAAAAAAACACAGAAATTAGACAACCCCCAATTCCAAAAACCATGGAGAGCGGAAGGGGGTTACACATTGAAAAAAAAACGCGGACATACAACCATTCCCTCCGACAGTGCCAGTGCCGGAGCCAGGATTCGAACCCGGTGGTGCGATATCCGTGTGATTAATCGCGATTGCCACCTTGCGCCAATTTACAATTACAATTTAAAATGCTTTATTGAATAGTATTTACATGTCAAGTTCTATTTTATTTAAACCCACTCGGCTATCGACCCGACAATACTACCGCATTTTAACTATTGTAGCATAATCCTGTATATGGCTGGTCAGACCTATCTAGAACGATTACAAAAGTTACAAAACAGAGCGATGCGAGTAATATTAAAATGCAGTATATACGCTAGGATAGATGACATGTTAAAATGTCTTAGATGGATGAATATAGAGAACTTTTTAAAGTATAACGTTTTAATTTTCATACATAAAATTGACAAGGATCTAGTTCCAGATTACATAAAAAATATTTTAACAAAATTACGAGAAGTACATGACTATAACACCCGAGGAAAGGGAAATTTTGTAATTAAACGGGCCAATAGTGCATCAATGCATAGCTCAATTTTCTATAAAGGAGTTGTTGAATATAACTTGATTGAATACGGACTTGCGTAGAACTGATCTAAATACTTTCAAAAGACTATTATGACTGATGGTCGAGAGGTAAGCGTATTTTCCTCTCATCCAAACGTTCCGGATTCGATCCCCGGTCGTGGAAAATACTGTGAGAGGGATTTTTTCACTATACACGGATATTGAGGTGTGTGCCCCTTGTCTCTAAATGTGTAGCCCCCTCCCACACAAAGCTCTTCTAGAGCCTTCCGGGATAAAGGGGGTCGTCATTACCTGTGGTGTATTTAAAGATACCATCATGTGAATTATATATATATATATATATATTTTCTTTTATTTTCATTTTAAATGTTTTTATTTTGTTTCGTTTATATGTGGTTTCTAATTTAAAACAGATATTATACTATGTATTCTTGATTGTAGTGACAAGGGCTAAATAAACGTATTATCTATCTATCATGTCAAATTAATGATGTTGGTACTCCCAAAAGTTTCAAACGATAGACAGTTTACTGTTGAAATGTATGAAACTAGCTCTAAATTTTCAATACTCTTCAGTAATTTTTGAATTTTATGAAAACTCTTAAATTTTATAAAAATACTGGTTTCCAATAAAAAATCATTTTTTCATTATTAACATTACAAAACTCCGATAATATAATTTGTACGTATTAAAGATTTTACACAAAAAAAATAGTGGAATAAATATATAATAATAATAATAAATATTTCATTATACTTTTTTAAAAAATAATTCAAAATGGACGACGCATCATCAAAAATGAACACTATATGAAAATGTCCGCTTTAGGAATACAAACGTTCTATTTTCATTAAATAATTTTTAATACCTTCAGTTCTTATGAAAGTAATAAATGAATCATTAAGTACTTGCGTAAGTATAAATAGACTCAATTCAGTTACTCACAAGTTCTTTCTGGCCTAGATAAATCAAATTAAACTTGAATACATTCGTAAAATTCTAGTTAAAACTAAATCTTTGCATGTATAGCTCAATTAGTAGTACAAATTTTGTACTTGAATAAAGTCTTATTATCCTGGTTAAAACTAAACTGTTTGAAGTTAAAACCTCCACAAGACTGTTTAGTTTTAAAGTGGTTTTATGATTATTCAAACGTTTTCTGCCCAAATTTCTAACCTATTTGCTAGTGATTAATGGATTCGAGTATCATTAGGAAATTTTAAATAATTTAATTTTTCTTTTAAAATTTAGACTGTTTTTTAATTTTTTCCACTTGCTTGTTGGCATTCACTTGGAAATTCTGTATACGTCGCCTCAGAATTCCTGTCACCTTAATATATCTTAACCTCGTTTTCTTAAGACATTTTAGTTACATTCACGTATATTAAAAGCTAATAAGATTTATGATGTATTTAATAAACGAGTCATTGTTTTATTATGTATTTTGACAAGAGGCCGCTTTCTTAGAAGGAAAAGGTTTTAAAAGAGGATACAGGAGAGCTATATGTATACTTTATAAGGCAATTTTAAAACCATTTGAACTCTTCATAATTTTATAGTTGCTTGAATTGATCAAATTTGCATTCAATGTTTTTTTTAAAACCAAACTGTTTTGTTAATTCCTTTTAACATTAATAATAAAATTTTCACAAAACTACAGCTAGAGAAAGTCCAAAAGGTTTTATGGTCAAGTTTTAAGATATACTACAAGGCTTTTCA
This sequence comes from Leptura quadrifasciata, assembly GCA_963675555.1. Taxonomy (NCBI): domain Eukaryota; kingdom Metazoa; phylum Arthropoda; class Insecta; order Coleoptera; family Cerambycidae; genus Leptura; species Leptura quadrifasciata. The sequence continues at coordinate 834,302 of OY776682.1, read as the reverse complement.
ATAAATTCTTGTGCTCTATAAATATATTTGGTTTCAGATAAGCTTAATTTAAAAATAAATTAATCTGCAAGTATCCTTCATTAAACTAAACTAATTAAATTAGACTAAACGGCATTTAAATTGTTACTTGGGTAAGAAATCAAATTGGAAGGCATATTTTTATTCATTAAAAGTCTTCGCAATATTTTTTAAATCGTATTTATACAATATTTTTAAAACATACACAATATCTAGATTGTTTAGGCATACCCTGTAAATTAAAGGAAGTACAGAACATGTTCCAAATCAAAAATCCACTTTATTTAAAACAATGCGATGTTAAAGTATGAAGACATATCGATCCTGTTGTGTAAAATTATGCGTTGCTAAAAGAATTGCCGCTTAAACCGTGCCTTTCGCAAAAACCCCTCATTTATCTTTTTCAATTTTTTTTATGGCACCATCCTCTGCACACGCAATACATGCGTTCTAGGGACCAAATTACAAACTGTAATGTGATCTAGTGTGCCGGCTGTGCAACATCGGTTACTATACGTGCTGTGCCTATAAATACTCTATATATTATCCATATATGACCACTGTCACGTTCCATAACAAGAGCAGTACACGAGCTCGTTTACGAAAACTTTTAAATTAACCTCCTGCTTAAAATTGGTCAAATTATTCAAACATGCTGCTCTGTTTGCAGTAAACGTTCCGTGATCGATCACATTATTCGTGGGATACTTCGTCATTAAAATCGCGTCGTTTATTAATAAATTTTGCATATTACTCCAGTCGAATTAGCATTTTGACAGAAAATGTTTCTAGGTTAGGTATAAGCCGAATCCAGGATGTTCGGAATGATAGTAGGAATGTAAGGTTCCTTAGAGTTTAATTTTTTTGCCTGGCAATTTTTTTTATTAAACAATGAAGGTGTGAAAAATGGTTTTTTCGAGATTTAGAAAAACTATTGATTTAAAAAAAAAGTGTTTCTTAAAAGTTGTGCGCCTTGAAAAAACCTACAAAATGAGACGTATTTCATCAAAATCGGTTAATTTGTTTATGAGTCATTGCAAAAAGCACGCTATAATGGCTTTCAATTGTTAATAAACATATTTCATATACTTCTTACTTCTTAGCACAGAAGAAAGACTCTTGTAGCATAAAAAAGGCACACGAAATTATGGGAGCCGCATGGTTGAACAGTTTTTGAACAATCAATTTGTTAATAACATTTTGACTCTTTTTGAACGCTTATTTCTCAGCGATATGGCGGTTCTACAGCAATTTGCGGGTGCGCAAATTAAATTTCATGATTTATATCATCAATTTAAAAAAAAAAACCAAATGAAATATTGGTTTTAAATTGTTCAAAACAATTATGAAAGTTAGCATTATTTTTTTCGTTATAAACAAATAGAATATCTCTTCGGCGATGCATGATATGGAAATGCTGATAAAAGCAACTGATAGATGACATTTTTTCACGAATTTTTTAAAAAAGGTCTTTACGACCAATAGAAGCTGAGATAGATTTTTTTTAAATTGCTGTGGCGTTGTCTATTAATATTAAGGAATGATTTTAGCTGGAATCTACAGAGGAATATTCAAAGAATCCTATGCAAAAATTTTTAAGTCGATTATTTAAAAATTGTTGATGTGGCAATTGTTTAAAGTTGCCATTGCTCCGAAAACGAGTCTCGGGCGCTTTCGTCGGAAAAATTTTCATTTTCTCGACAAATATTGAACCTAGAACTTTCATTTTTTTAAATTGAGGTGTCCCGACGAAATATGAATAATGGAATGTCTATTTTCTTTTAAAAAAATATTTTTACAATTTAACGAAAATTCGCATTTTCGTATATTTAATAAATAATAAATAATTAAGCAATGGAACGATATTTTTAATATACTCAATGAAAAAATATCAGCTATCAGTTGCTTTTGTCAGCTAATTGTTTTCAATAATTTAAAACCAATTCTTCGTTTGGTTCTTTTTTGATATTGATGGTATAAATCATGAACTTTAATTTGCACACCCGCAGATTGCTGTAGAACTGTCAGATCGCTGAGAAATAAACGTTAAAAAAAGTCAAAAAGTTATTAACGAATTGTGATGGGGATGCTTGTAAAAATGGTTTGCTGCTTTTATTTTTACGAAAACATCGCTGTTTATTTAAGGTGGTACAAAGACACTTTCGAGATTCGTTTTTGTTACTTTAATTTGCACAATGTAAAACAACTAAACATTATGCTCATATAATGGTAACACTAAACTTAAACGTACAAGTTCTAACAGTTCTAGTTCTAACGGTAATAATGAATATTGTATTGTGTAATTGTGTATTCAACTCTAGACAGTGTTGCCACAGGCCGATGACGAAATTATGTTACAAATAAGAATTTCTTTAAAATAAAAAAAATGTACCTAAAATTTGTTTATGCTCTTGAAAAATTAACATTTCGGAAAAATCAAGGGAACCCTCGAAAAAAAACTAAAGGATAAAAAGTTCTCAGACCGAGTGCTGCAATATTTACGTAGATCGTAGATGGCTGTGGCCGGCTGGCCAGTAGATCTGATTTTCATTTATACTTTGTTGTAGAATTGCGAATAAAAAAATTCCACATAGGGAGATGATGAGATTAAAAAATATGTTACAATTTGATAATTATGTTACAAGTGGCAACACTGACTCTAGAAAAAACACCCCGTTCGGCTTTCGGTATGTCTGTCTCCCGCGCAAAAAGAAACACGCATCTTGTCCTTGGCGGGCTACAGTGGACCAGTCCACAGCGGACCAGAACAACACAGAAAAATTAAATAAAAGTTTTCAACAAATTGATTGTGCAAAACATATTACCATATGGCTCCCGATCTTGCGTGCCTTTTCTATGCTAGAAGAGCTTTCTTGTCCTGTGGTAAGAAGTATATGAAACATGTGTTTCTATTGTTTATTAACAATTGAAAAAAACAGCATTTAAAAGCGGGGCACCTCTCTAAAATTTTTATTTTTTGGTCGATTTAAACTTTTTTTTATGAAAGAGCTTCAATAACTCTACCGTGGTGCAAAATTTCCGATCGAAATTCAGAATTTCAAGGCCTATTGCGATTTTTTTCAAAGCCAAAAATCCAAAACAATTTTGGCTTTTTTAGCCTTGAAAAAATCGAAATAGGCCTTGAAATTTTGAATTTCAATCTGAAATTTTGCACCACGTAGAGTTATTGAAGCTCCATCATAAAAAAGTTTAAATCGACCAAAAAATAAAAATTTTAGAAAGGTGCCCCGCTTTTAAATGTAACTTTTAAAATATTGCTAATTAAAGCCCAAGTTTAAATCCTTTTTTTAGTTTAGAATTTGAAATTCTTCTGTGAAAGCATGTTACCCCTCAAAAAATAGGTAATAGACCTTATTAAATATTTTATTGTAATATTTATTTAAGTCCCTGACCCATAATTGGTGACCATTTTAATGTGTCCCCTTCTATAAACGATTTATATATCCTTGATTTGTTAATTGTTATTTTGCATTGTGATAATAAAATATCATAAACGGTTCCAGAGTAAACGTGCTCACAAAAAAAAGTTAGACAGACAGACTGATAGACAGGATTTTTTTTGCTCAAATTTAAAATCTCGACGTTTCATGACATTTTAAGCCTATTTCAATAAAAAAAAATATTTTTTTTGGCGTTACTATACTTCCACTGGACTTCGAAGTAAAATAAGTAAATAAACACCACAGAAATTAGACAACTCCCAATTCTAGAAGCCAGAGGCTTATGCAAAAGGGAGTTATACATTGAAAATCTCAGACATACAACCATATCCTTCGACAGTGCTAATGCCGGAGCCGGGGCTTGAACCCGGTAGCGCGATACCCATTCGATTAATCGCGATTGCCACCTCGCGCCTTAATCAACGGGGCTATCGGCTAGACAAAATGATGTATGATGTATAATACTATTGGAAATTCAAATATTCACTTTCTACAAAGGTTGTACGTTTTACTGTTTACAAAAGAATGTCGATTAACAAATCATTTTACTAAAAATTAAGTTTCTCATTAAACTTTTTAGACACAATTTACAAATACATAAGGAGCCAACCATAACTTCTCTATATAAGGGAAAATAAACAATTTAAAACTTTCCAAATTTTAAAACTTTTAAATTGTAGGTATATTTTTATTCTTTTACCAAAAGAAAATCATATTCTGTTTCATTTAACATTTAACTAATTTTCTATATCTGTAATAGGTCGTCATTTAAAGGAAATTGTATGCAAATATATACACAGCTTCCATATCGGGGATAAAAATTTGTAAGTCGAAGATATATTAAAAACAAACATATTTAGTCATCCCCTTTTCCATTTTTCCTAGCAATGATAAAGTCGAATGCGCTAGTTATATTTTTGATATGATTTATTGCGCGTTACGGAAGATGCATTTTAACCAGTAATTTTTAATAAAACGTATGTCTTTATAGATCTGTAGCTACCTTAAGAGGCATTTTAGAATATACCTACATTAGAAGTTTTGAAATTGATCATATACTCACCTAATTAATTTTCTTAACGTACTTAACGTACTAACGTGAGGTCCATATAAGTAGCAGATAAATTCATTATCTACGTAATTAACAATTTATGAGTAAAATCCTAAAACACGTCAATTTTTAATTCTAAAATGACATTTTTTGAGCACAATTTTATACCTCGCTCTTCAACCCCCTTTGAGTGACAGCTACCCCTTTAAACATTTTCATTGGAACGAGGGTGCCTGTGATAGCTCATTTGAAAGTGTTTTTAATTCTCTATCCAACAATATAAGATTTTCTGAATTTTGTATATTAATCAACAAGAAAATTAAATTTGAAAATTTTGAAATGTATACAATCAAATGTTTCGTAAACTATTGTATGTACCAAATATGTGTAAAATTTGACTTTCTAATTAATTTTATGTGCCCGTTTTCCCGATTTAACCCCGTTTGACTATTTTTTATGGGGTTACTTAAAATCAAAACGTCGATGATTTAAAAGACAGAATAAGGCAAGAAATTAATCAAATCGCCCCGGAAACGATACAAAATGTTTTAGAAGAATTTTATTATTGTCAAGAAGCTACGGGCGCCCAGATTTAAACTGTTTCATGTCCTTGTTTACTTAGTAACATTAAAAATGTAATATTTTTTAATAAAAAAATTAGAGAAATTCAAAAAATCTTATACTGCCGAGTAGAGAATTAAAAACCCTTTCAAATGAGCTATCACACGCACCCTCGTTGTATTAAAATTTTTTAAAGAGGTAGCTGTCACTTCAAGGGGGTTGAAGGGGAGGTATAAAATTATGCTTAAAAAATGTCATTTTAAAATTAAAAATTGACGTGTTTTAGGATTTTACTCATAAATTGTTAATTACGTAGATAATGAATTTATCCGTTACTTATGGACCTCCCTGTATATAAAGGGTATTTATAATGGTAAGGAGATCAAAACAAAAGTCTCAAAGCAACACGAAATTTATATAATTAGACTTGTTTAAAATGTGTATAAAAATACCTGGTAAAATAGAATATCCAGATTTTAGTAAACCACATTTAATCGTTAGCCTCGAACGAAGCTCCTTCTTTAATTAATAAAATTAAATTACTTGCACTTTCCTGGTATTCCGCTCCAGACTGAGATGCCTGCATCGTAATACTGTTAAAAAGGCGAGAATGAGCTAAGTACAAGCACATTTTGTTATAACATTGTAATAACTTTCGTAAACATTTATTCTCTGCGTAATCTGTACAGTCTTTACACGACTCACACGCAGATTTGTTTTCACCTCCTTTACAATTTTGGCACAAGTGATGTTGACACTGGACCATCGTTGGGGTTGTTGGGGAGAACGGTTTCACCAATAATTTTGAACATACAACACAACACAAGGAATCACGTAAACGGGGTAAAAGTTTATATAAATCCTGCCACGAATTTGGATTCTTTGGGTCAGCTCGCAGTATTATTCGAGTTACCGTTCCATATAAGCTCATTGGATTCATTTCTGATTTTACGTAAAGTCCTTGCAAATCTTAAGAAGTAATTCCACTTTGTTTTTGACTGTTATTTAGATATTATTAAGTCGGGTTGCTTTGTTTCTGGACACTTAAATGTACGTAAATCTTCTGCGCTACGTATGACGTATGACGTAAGCTTGCGTATCCGTATCTAAAATATATTGTATCGAACCGAGTAATGCCGATGACAACCGATTCTTCCATCCCACTCCAAATATCTGCTAGAAGTGTTTTATTCGCTCACATTGGCGCTGTAGGCAATAACGCGCAAAATTCAAATTCTAATGGGAGCGTGTAGGTACCAAAATTTACTTAGACTTTTATTCAATTCAATTCCACCTCCAGTGGAAGTACAGTAAAGCAAAAAAAAAATAATTTTTTTTGTTGAAATACTTTTAAAATGTCATGAAACGTCGAGATTTTAAATTTGAGCGAAAAAATTTATGTCTGTCGGTCTGTAACTTTTCTTGTGGGCACGTTTACTCTGGAACCGTTTATGATATTGACTTGAAATTTGGTACACTTATGTATTATAATGAGATCTGGAACTAGATTATATTTTGATCTAATTCTGTTACAGGGTTCGGGGGTACATAGGGTAAATAAGGGTAAATTGGCAAAGCAAGCTGGTAAGAGTCCATAAAATTGCAATTTAGGGCATGTATGAAAAGTGAAGGTCTCAAAATTTTTTTTGGTATCAGCCACCCCCACTATCACCTCCAATACTACTCCCACACTATTATGGAAGGGAGTAAAAAAAAATAAAATGTGATTTATTGTGTATACAAGAACGAAACGTCTCAAAAAATTTTTTTGACGTTAGCAACCCCCTCTACCACCCCCATTGCCATCCCCACCCTATTATTAAAGGGAATAAAAATTTAATTGGGATTTAATGTGTATACAAGGACCAAGGACCTTTAAAATTTATTTTGACATTAGCCACCCCCTCTACTACCCCATTGTCACCCCTACCCTATTATTAAAAGGAGTAAAATATTACATTGGGATTTAGTGTAATTCAATTGCAACTGAATTTTTAATGCAAGAATTAATTAAGGATAATATACCATTGCCACAATGCAGTATTTCACTTGGTTACATTATTGTCAGGAATGATAGATTAAGAAAAATATTTTTCAGTTTTCTAAAACCTACTCGACGTAAAATTTAACCAGTTTACTTAGGATATTTTAGGTTAGCTGTAGTTTCCATATGTTTGCATCCTTTGTGGGCTAACCCATCTACCGTTGCCTACCTTGTTGTGTTAAAAAAAAAGTCGCCTTGACCGGAACCTTGGCGTGAAATGTGTGTCCCCGTTTATTTTCCTTTGATATGCTGTGTATTACAGTTGGGTTGTTAGGTTAGTTAGTTTAATTATAAGTTAATCGTGGCAATCGTAGTGAAGACGATTTTGATAGAAGAACGTATCTTTGTGAACAAACGATGCAAAAGTTAGATGACTGGAAAATGTTTTGTTTTGGAATGAGTCAAATTTTACTCTTCACGGCCATGTTAGTCGTCAAAACTGACGCTACTGGGCTAATGAAACTTTTCACTGGATGAAAGAATTACATACACAAAATCCTAAAAAGGTTAATGTTTGGGCGGGGATAATCGGAAATCATGTCATTGGTCCCTTTTTCATTGATGGCAACTTTGACAAACTTATATCCTGCTCATGCAAACCCACAAGTTCCAGCGGATGTTATATGGTTCCAGCAGGATGGAGCACCACCACATTACCGAATAGATGTTCGGCAATACTTCGACTTAACATCTCCAAATCGGTGGATAGGGTGGCGAGGATCGCTAGAATGGCCAGCACATTCTCCTGATCTTACGCCCTTAGATTTTTTCTATGGGATATATGAAAGTATGGTATAAAAACTAAGCCACACGATATAGCTGACTTAAGAAGAAGAATAACGAATGTGGTTAGGTCGGTCACGCCTCATATATTGGTCATTTTTATTTACGATTAGGATGCTGCGAAGTCGTTCCAGAAACTCATTTTGAACATTTACTACATTCAAATTATTATTATTTTTTAATTTGCTGTTGTGAATTACTTCAAGCGCATGAATAATTTTTTTTACCATTAGTGTTTGCATTAAATATTATCTATAGTGTATACGACCAGAATTGAAACCGTATAAAAACAAAAAGCCGACAAAAACAGTCGGCATCTCTTACGTGTGTAAACAGAAATGCTTGTCATAAGAAAAACAATAAAGAGATGCCGACTGTTTTTGCCGGCTTTTAGTTTTTATACGGTTTCAATTCTGGTCGTATACACTATACTAGTACTGATTGGCAGAGCTCTTAACAAATGCGATGTTTTTATGTCGCTAGGATACTTTTTTGTTTCTAAGCTTTCTATGTTTTTTAAATAAAAATAAAGAAATATCCATAAAAACCTTTTTATCCTTACTTTAATGTCGAAAGACCTGTCAATTATGGTGTCGTTGAATTTATATTCGAAATGCCTTCACAGAAATGTAGTAATATACAGAGAGGGTGTCTTGTTTAAATCAGAAATAGACATCACACTCCGCCAAACTAGTTTTCGGGGTCATCGACTGGCCAATACTTCGTGAGCCACCTTGTATATACACATACATTTTCTGTCTGGTATTTGAGTTCAGCATAATATAAATAAACTTTCGCAAAAAAATCTACCATGATCATTAAAAAATTTTGTCTAGATTTTACCTCTATACGAGTTGAGTTGCACCAGTGTTCTCTAATTTGTATGTCAATCTGCGAAATCTTGTGTATGTACCTTATTTTTTAATCTTCAAAGTGTATGGGTTGGGAAATAACCTTCTACGTAACACGGGTGAGTGTTTGTGGCTCCGAATTTGCCTTTTTAACCTCTGAACTGTGAGTAAATGAACTGCTTATAACTTCTATTATTCAGTTTTTTCTGCAACTCTTATCATCACCTGTCAGGGATCCCTACGGATGTGCTCGACTGCTCACATAGAACGATTTTAAATCTAATTTGGACTGTATTGTTTTAAAAAACTATGAATAATGTCGAGGTGTGGTACTTGTGACTCTGTGATATCTCGCAAACCAAGCGTTTCTTGAGCGGTCTCTGTAAACGATTATTTCACATCACCTGCATTGGAATAACACCTGAGGTTCAACAGGCTCTGACCACTGTTAGAGGACTTTACTGGAAATGCGAGGATTGTCATAATGATAACACTCATAATGTCGTTGAGTTCTTAGAGTGTAAAACTGAAGAAATGCTCAAAGCGCTATCTGATTCTTTTGAGAATATGAAGTAGGATTTGAGTATAATTGCAGGGAATCAACTACAAGTTATAAAAAAAGCCTCTGCTCCCTCTTATGCCGACAAACTGCGTAATAGTCCCTCTCCAATAAAAACACTAAAGCAGACATTTTGGAGAATATAGATCCACTCAACTCTAACATAAAAATTAGCAATGTAAAGCATATTAAAAACGGATGTATTATTGTCGGATGTCGCAGTAAAGAAGACTCTAGTGAACTGAAGAAACTGGCTGATACCAAGCTAACTGACTACGATGTACATGAAACTAAAACGTGGCTGCCTAAAATACGTATAGTGGGTCTCAGTGAAAAATTTGAAAACCAGCAAGTCGTTAAATGATATTCTTAAGCAAAATTCTGATCTCTTCAGTTGCAATCCAATTTGTAAAGTATAGATATTAAACCTATTAGGAATGAAAATTATGTATTTCAAGCATTGCTTCAAGTTGACGTAAAATTCTATACTAGTGTATTAAAAAGTGGACATTTAATTGTAGGTTTTGATAGCTGTACGGTATATGATGCTGTGGACATTCCTAGATGTTATAAATGTAACGGTTTTTATCACAGTGCACGTAATTGTAAAAACCAATTGTATACTTGTCCTCGCTGTAGTGATTCACATAAGTTAGATGATTGTAAAAGTGTAGCCTTAAAATGTGTACATTGTTGTAATTTGAAAGATAATGCCAATGTAGATGTTTGCCATGCGGTATGGGACTATGACAAATGCATAGCTTACAAAAACACCATTACGAAACTAAAATGTGACGAATATGCCCAGTTTTCAAGAAGGGCGACAAAAACTGTGTGATTAATTATAAGCCAATAACAATTATTTGCAATTGTTCCAAGGCAAGTATTACACAAAATAATTTATGCTAACACTTGCGGGCTAATTAGTGACTCTCAACATGGTATTCTACTGTGTAAACTTCGTCAATTTGAATTATCAAATAAACTATCAGATTTGTTTGCATCGTACCTACAATGCAGACGTCAATACGTAGAGTATCGTGCCTGGTGTGCCCCAGGGCTCAATTGTTAGCCCCCTTCTTTTCATTATTTTTATTAATGATATTGTCAGTATGATTGACGTTGGATGTCTTCTTTATGCGGATGGATGATTTAAGGTTGTATTGTGATATTAACTCTTTTGCGGATTGTCTTAAATTGAAAATGAATCTTGATCGTATCAATAATTGGTATATTGCAAATAACTTGCCATTAAATGTGCAAAAGTGCCATGTACTTTCTTTTACCAGAAGAAATGAGCAGTTACATTATGATTATACACTCAATAATACGCCCCTGAATTTAAAGATCTAGGAGTTATTTTTGACTTTAAACTTAGTTTTAACCAGCACATTCTTTCTGTTATACTTGCTAGTTACAAAAGTCTTGGTTTTGTCATAAGAAATTCTCACGGATTTAGTGATGTTAGTCTATTGTTCCTGTTATTTAACACATTCGTTTTGTCTAAACTTGAATACTCAAGCATAATATGGAATCCAGGGTATCAAACTTACAGACACAGTTTGGAAAATATCCAACGTAAATTTTTAAAATATGTATCCTTCAGGGCTGATGGTGTTTACCCCGCTGTCGGTGCTGATCATTATCAATTATTGGCTAGGTATGATGTATTAAGTTTATCTGATAGAAAGGATATGCATTCTCTTATTTTTTTATTTAAAATTATCCATAACAAATTAAACTGCCCATCGATTTTAAGTCAATTAAATTTCAATGTTCCGGTTGTCGCTACTAGACATACCAATACATTTTATTTGTTAACCCCGAGGACCAACTTACTCAAATTTTCACCTCTGCTCTGTTTGTGCAATATTTATCATCGTGTACAGCACAATTTGGATATATTTTATTGTACCATTAACTCTATCAAAAAGCTGTTTTTAAATGCTCAGTAGTGTTTTTGTTGTTTTGTATCATTGTTTTTATTTTTCTTTTGTATTTTTCTGTAAATTTATCTACTATTTATTTTTATTTTTTTTTGTAAATGTGTAGTTTTCCCATCCTTTAATTGGTATGTAGACCACGTCCTCGCCTCACCCATCTTCCAGCGGCTTGTATATCAGTGTATGCGCGGAAGCTATACAACCTTAGGCGAGGGTTGTATAGGAGATATACCATCCTTCGGAGGGGATGTAAAGCCGTCGGTCCCTTGTCTATTAAATGTTAGGCAAGTAAAAGATCCCTACTCTTCTTAAGGGAAGAGGTTCGGCAAAATTCCTGGTTGGGGGTAGCTCGTCTACAGGCGTCGGTGTTAGGCCTCAGTAGCGGAAATAGGCCGACGTTAAATAAATGTATAAAAAAAAAAAAAAAAAATTGGTATGTAAATACTGTTGGATGGTGTATTGCAATAAATAAAATGATCTATTTATTAAATCAAACAGGTGTAACAAGCAATATCGGTGTTCTAAAATTATTATTATGGCCGTTATTTCCACGGAATCATTCCTGAATATAAACAGTTTTAGAAGCTCAATAAAATTTGCATTTCGATTGAGTAATATATAAAATATTCAGTGACTAAGCTTCAGCGATAACGTGGACTGGAAGCAATTTGATACGTCACTGATATCGAAGTACAATTTTATTAGAGTTGATTATTTTTCAGTCGCCCCTACCTTCACCACCCTGTCATTTGTTTTTCACCCTCGACCAACCGGGGTAAATAGAAGCAATTCTGTGTCAAGCGTTTTTCATCTTGTCACCACGATGCACCACTATGGTTTATTTTCATACACGAAAGAACACATTATTAACCCTCTAGAATGATTGCAGTGTTTCTATAAATACGTGAAGTTGGTCCAAGAACGAACGAGGTATCAGGTAAAAAAATGGTTAATAATTAATATTCACGATTACACGACCAATATGCGTTTATTTTTTATGAATTACAACCCTGCACTTTTACCTCGCATTCCGTTCTCGTGAATAAGCGAAAATATGAATTTTTATGTCTGGTATTGTAGAAAAATATTAACTTTGATTCCATCAGCTTGGAGGGTTTACGTAATAATACAACCGGCTTCGCAAAGGGAAAATTTCAAACGACCCTCTAAAGTTATGCTCCGCCGATTAAAGTACAAAGTTTTTAAATTCGACGTGCTCGAAAATATTAAGTAATATTGTTTTATGTCAATCATTTTAAGTACCTTTTAAATTTCATAAACTTATCGAACTTTCGTATTTTTTATTACGGCATTAAATTCTGCTCAATTTAACATCACGTTAGCTTTAAATCTTATTTAATACTTTGAGATTACAGCATAAATTTGAAATAAACAGAGAACTATTCAAATTTTCTGTTAACTATACAAAGGAACATTTTTCAATTGTGAAAACAGAAATAGAATATTTATTTATTTATAAAGATTAATCAAAAAATACAATAACTAATTTTAATATCGATAAGTGTAATCATATAAATAAATAAAAATTGCGTAATTCGCCATGCCTCAGTTAAACAGATATAATCAAATCTTTTGGGCTCAAATAAACGAAATTCCAAAATTCTTTAAAGTTTTTTAAGAGGCTACGAATGTCATTGCGAAAAACTGAGAATTTTGAGGTTTCAATAATGTTATTGCACTCTGCAATATCATTTGCCAATTTCGTTTCAATAAATTGATACTGGAAGTTTCTAATGTAAGTCTTCATATAATTATTCGTATTTATTTGATTTTGCGCATATAAAATTCGTTGATTTATAATTCAGTGGACTATAAGTAAAGACTAAACCTAATAATTAATACTAAAACAGTAAATGATCTTGTAACCGCACAAATAATTAAAAATTAACGTGCGGACTAACAAACATTAGTTACAATAAAATATATTATTCATAAATTGTGTATTAAAATTATTATTTTTGAGAGTTGACAGCATTTTTTGTGATAAACATGTATCTATAAGTTTTTACATCGGCCTTCCAAATTTCCGCAAAGCTACACTTGTTTACCTTTATCATAAAATTTTCTGACGAAGACGCTGGGTAATTTTAAAATTAGGGATTTTCCTAAAAGCAGGCGAGTCCTTAAAAACATAGGCAGAGCATAGCATTGAGGGATTAGTGGGATAAATAGATACAAACCTGGAGTAGATGCACTGAAAGGTAAATTTATGCAATTCTTTTGTGCTGTCTGCTGGCATCTTTTTATATAGCTTTATCAACACAATGTTATAATGCTGTAAACTTAGTAGCACTGCAGTTTAACCGCATGTGCTGAAATTGCCTGAAATGCTATGCAAATAAGATGAGGTGAAAAGAAAATTGTCAAGAGTTTCAGATAAGAGCTTGTGTATAATCCGTACTTTGGATTCTGCAAGCAAGTTTTTCACACATTACGGCGTGTATAAATTAATGTTTACTTTATCTTATCTTCAGAATCAATGAGATGCGAATCCCATTGTACTATTATCTCACGTGGCTATCTACAGTTTTGCAACCGAAAGTGCGTTTCTATCTAATGTTGAGAATGGTCTATATATGTTCTTTTTTAAAATAAATGAATTTTTTATCAAAAATCAACACTTTGAAATTTATTTACCCACATCACAATTAATATTAATTCATTATCAAGAATTATTGTTTGAGTGATTGACAGAGTGAAAATAGAACAATTTTACCTTAGTCACGGCCTTCTGAGTTGAAAATAAAATTGAAAGTTTTATAATTATTTCTGAGGAAAATGAAAATTTCATAAAGTGATCAAATAGAGGGATAATAAAATATACAAGGTATTCCATTTAAGAAATAAAATTTGATGTTATTTCCGCCGACACTGGAAGTCGGCCTTTTTAACTCTAAACTTTCACTCAATTGGAAAATAAGTCTTGTGATATATGGTATGTTAATTCATTTTTACAAAACTTCTTTTCCAGGGTAAAAATATCTTCATTTGAACTTTTGGTAATGAATGTTACTAAAATTATAGTATAAACATGATTTTTTATTTTAATATTATTTACAACCTATTGTAATGAGGATTTCATGTACCTATTTTCATATCTAAAACAATAATGTGCATATTTTATTAAGATATTAATTATCTTGTATCTTTTGTTGCAAAATTCCCTTTTTTATTTGCATACCGCCTTGCTAAGTATCTAAAAATCTTAATACGATTTTCATTGGAAGGAAAAATTGTGTTTGGACAAATCAAATTCCCTTACTATTTTTTTTATTTTCCTATTAGAACTTTGTGCTATCGAAAACGACAACTCTATCTGTAAAGATTCGTTTCCATGTTATTACATTTTTGAAAAATCACAAATAAAAACGAAGATGCGGAAAGTAGGAAATAAATTATTTCTGGAAATAGTTTGAATTTGTCGAAGAACTGGCGAAGGAGCCGGTATCAGATATACAGTCTCGGTCGAACCGAGCTACGACGCTTATTAAGGGAGAAACAATGTTTGAAGGTATATGCGACCTTAACAGAAATGTTCGAAGACTTGTTCCACGATAGAATTCAAAGGTACGACTCTATTGGTTGGTCGAAACAAAAGATACAGGCAAAAATGAAAAAAGATGTATTTTAATACATAAACGATCTATTTCTTCGTTGTTAACAGAAACTTTTAATATTTATGGTTTAATTTTAAGTGCAGAGAATATGATTTTTTTAAAGTTTTGTCGGTGAAATTTTAAAATCTACAAGTATCAGTATAGCAAGCGGAAAACTTTTTTATCTTTCAAAATAAGTACGAAGTATATTGAGAAGAAATAAAGGTAAGAATAGGGGCAACTTTTTTATGTGAAACTTTTTTTCTAGGTTAGCAGTTTTTGAGAAAACCTCGGGTGATTGTAAATGTCGACAAATGGGTTTATACAAGAAAATTCTTATTGTTTCAAATATCTTAAAATTAATTGATGAATATAACTTATTCTTAAGGAAAATATCTGGTGAATTCACAATTCAGTGAATATAAAATGTAACTTATGTGCAAATGACTGTATTGATTAAATACAAACTGTATTTACGAACATTATTAGTATAGTATATTTAAGGTCCTAAATGATTTAAAAAGAATTACCTTAGTATAACAATTTTTTGCCAAACATATTACAGGTATAGCGGAAAGTGTTGGATTAGATCCGATGTAGGAAAGCCATTTGTTTGAATAAGAGAATATTTATCTAGGGATAAGCTTCTGAATACTTATGTTAAGGTGGCGTTAGTTTATACCTCAACAAATTTGTTATGCATCCTAGAGCAACTTAACGGCTTCACTAATTATGTTCCGCCTCACCACCCACAACTATGTTTTGTAACGACACCTTTCAACATTGTTACACAACTATTATCCAAGTTGCATTAAGCACAAATTCCACTAGTTTTGTAAATGAGATAGCGCTGGATTATCGAAAGACAATTAATTTTAAACGACCGAAACCTAAACACAACTTGTACAAAGTGAATGGACAAATATATGCGTCTAATATTAGTCAATATAATTGAGCCCTTCATTTTACTTAATCTCAAGTGCATGTTTCTCGCATTAACTGCGAGGGGTAGTAGTAATAAAATAACAATGATAATGCGAATGTGCTTTGAAACAGCTATTTCCTAAGCCACTAAAAATGGTTTCGGCACATAACCGCTTTCAGTTCTCTGGTGAAGAAGCTCAGGTGTGCCTCCACGACGCTATGAAACTTTCATACGAACCTGATTGTAAACGCAAACTTGTAATCCGCACTTTAAAAGTGCCTATAAATTATACCACAATGCTAAATATATTTGGCGTCCTATCCTAGCTAATCTATTTAGTAATCTAGGTCCTTAATACCTACAGTTTAACTGATATGCCAACCTAAGTAAAGTATTTTTTAATTCAAAGACTAAAAGAGCACATTGTTTCAAAGCGGCTATGTTATGGCTCCCAAGTTGCATATTAGTTTTATTATAGTAGTTTTTCGTACAATATTGCCGTAAGAAGTAAAATAGTTTTAATAGTTAGCTGTGAGAATATTTTCAGAAAAAAATTATGAAACGGCTTTTTAAATATTGGGGATGTTCTTACAGGTATGCCTAAAAAGACAACTTGCATCCGGGGCAATTTCTACATACAGGGTGATTCATTCTGGAAGTATGACTGGTGGTCGAGAGGTGAGCGCACTTGCCTCTCACCCAAAAGTTCCGGGTTCAATCCCCGGTCGTGGCAGTGGAAAATCTTGTGAGAGAGATTTTTCCACTATACACCGATATTGGGTGTGTGTCCCTTGTCTCTAAATGTGTAGCTCCCTCCCACACAACGCTCTTCTAGAACCTTCCGGGATAAAGGGAGTCGTCATTACCTGTGGCGTATTTATTTATTTATTAGTACATGGAGAACAGGCAAACAGATCTTTTCGAAAACTTGGGTATCAAGGTAACAAAATATGCTGTCAGCCTAAAATATTATCGACAGCACGGCGTTGCCAAATGTAGGTAAAACTGGCAACACTTTCGTTATTTTAAATGGAACATCCTGTATATTCTATTTTTAGAATCTAACACCCAATTCTGAAGAATTTTTGTTAATATATCCCTATACCCATATCAAGCTGTTTCAGAGATATTAACTAATTTCCAGATTTATTGAGCAAAACCTGATTTCTGATAAATCGTACTGTCATGCAGCCTACCAAAAACAATCATAAGCTGAACTGTCGATTAACATTAGGCAAGGCCTGAGGACTTTTCATGCTGTAGCCAAACCTTAGTAGTAGCATATAGGGAGGTTAGAAGTAACTTTTTTTTAATGATATAAAAATGGTCTAAAGACATTTTATTACTGATTCAGAAAGCTGACACGTGTATCTATACCTAACTCGTAGCGTTTTCGATTTATAAGCATTTATTTATAAATATGCCTTAGAAGTACATACATACTACTAGAACTACAGTTCTAATGAATTTGTTATGCACGGACAGTGTTATAATAATAATAAAACACATAATGAAAATGCTATAAAACCCGCAAGAAGAAATTATTGCATAATTGAATGAGCACAACATAATTAAAAAAAAGACTAATTTTAAATATTACTTTAAACAATGTTCAAAGTGTTGGCCATTGACATCCAGACATTTAAGTATACGAGAATAGACACCATCCGTTGTAGTAACTCTAATTTCAGCAGGATCTAAGTTTTGAAATGCTTGATTCTCCCGATATTCTAATTCATTCCCAGTATTTGCCGGCGTTATATAAATAATTTCTTTAAGAGTACCACATAGGTAAAAATCTAGAGGTATAATATCCGGCGATCTCGGAGGCCAGTTCCACGGTCCCAAACGTCTGATCCATCTGTTATGGAAAATCCAGTCTAATTCTAAAGTAACTGCTAATGTACAATGCGGCGTAGCCCCATCAAGCTGATACCAACAACTTCTGTAGTCCTCAAGAGACATATTGTCAATGAAATCTTCAACAGTTGTCCTTATAATCTCTAAATATTTTCTAGATGTCTATCTTTCCTTATATTTTACTATCCTTTAACATGCAGAAAACGTTGAAACAAATTTTTTCCTGGAACCCGGACTCTCTAGTAACGTGAGAGTTTTCAGCAGCCCAAAAATGTTTATTTCGTCGATACATAGCCCAGGCGATGTCTGCTTAAAATCGCCTATGTTTGGCTAAATCGGGTAGTATGCCAGATTTTCGGCTTAATCGCTCCTAAAAGTCATAATAAATGATAATTTCACTATGCGCTAGTTTGAAAACTTGGGCGTAGTTTCTTATTAAACAAGATGTGAAAAAATTTCTAAAAAGTACGTTTCTTTCTTCCTATTTTTTCATATATCTCAGGAAATATTGCAAAAAATTTACAAATTTTCAAAATGTTGCTGAGGCTAAACTAAAGCATTTAGAAACTTGAAAATTTTTTGACATATAAAAGGACAATCAAATTTTCAAATCCATTTTGAGATATTAAAATCCATTAATTAGGAGAGCTTAGGGAATTGTTTAAAAATTTAGCAATTTTTTTTGCTGAGTGAGGTTATGTCCCTCAGAGGACGTGTTAGGTTTGAATTTCCCGCGTTGCCAAAATTGCATCGGCCGATCGTGGGCCCTAGCGCGGGGGCATGCAGAACAAGGTGGCGTACGGGTCCCTTTAACAGCACGGGGGGTCGCGCAGCGCTAAGGGAGCCCTGTGTCGGAGCCCCAGTTTGACAGATCGGGGGCCGGGGCGAAGCCCTAACACGGAGGCCCTGGAATCCTAAGGGGGCCCATCCTGGGGGCGGAGCTCCGGCTCAACTGGGGCCATTTCTATTTTTCGCTAACCAATTCCTTAAGCTCCCCTAATTAACGGATTTTAATAACTCAAAATGGATTTGAAAATCCGAGTGCTGTTTTATATGTCAAAAAATTTGCAACATTCTAAATGATTTAATTTAGCCTCAGCAATGTTTTGAGATTTTGCAAATTTTTTTGCGAAGTTTAGATTGCAAAATTATTATGTAAAAGTCCTATCTTGATGAAATTTGGAAGGAAGATTTATTATACCAAAAAGTTTTCTTTCATGTAATATAAATATTTGAAAACAAATCCACAAATAACTTGCTATTTCAAAACTTTTTTGCGATTTTTACTATTTTTGCAATAGTAAAATAAATTTTTGGATTCGTAACCAACTGCATCTAATTTAAAACTTAATTACAAAACTTTTTCATTTCTATAACTTTTCTTTAAAAGCAATAATTACTGAGATATATGAAAAAATAGGAAGAACAAAACGAAATTTTTTCACATTTTAAACATAATATTTTTAGTCGCAAACTCCTCTATAAAATCCTTATTTTACTATAAGGAACGTAACCAGACTGTAACCAACAGCTACTCTCCGGGCTATGTGCCCCGCCGGGCGCTGAATTACAAGTTATAAGTCTGGCGCGTTAAGTGTAACTTGAAATTCAGCGCTCGGCGGGGCACACAGCCCGGAGAGTAGCTGTTGGTTGCAGTCTGGTTACGTTCCTTATAGTAAAATAAGGATTTTATAGAGGAGTTTGCGACTAAAAATATTATGTTTAATATTCCGCCCTCTAAAAGCACATTTGAACTTTTTCACATTTTGTTTGATAAAAAATTGCGCCCACATTTTCAAATCAATTTTCATTATCATTTCTTATGATTTTTAGGAGCGATTAAGTCAAAAATCTGCCATACTACCCGATTCACCCAACTCAAAACATACCGCCTGGACTAATACCTTCTCGTGAGAATTTGCATTCGTCGGTCCATATGTTTTTTTAAAATAAATTGGGATCCTGCTGAGTATGTACCAACAACATTTCGCAAAATTCTACTCTCTGCAGATCATGTTGAGACTGTAGAGCCTGAACTCTCTAAACTTATAATAATGCATCTTATGGTTTGCCAATATCCTTTGAACCGATGAATATGATAAGCCCAAATCCTGTACAGCACTGCGTATGGAATATTGAGAATTTGCATGAAAATTTGCTAAAACATTAATTTTTTATTTACTTCATCAGAAGCACAGACCTAGGTAAATTTTGTACAGCTTTCAGAGATGAACCAAAATGTATAAAATTATTCTGAACTCGTATGAGTTTTCTGTTATTCATTTGTGGTACATTCGGGTATTTCTCATTAGAATTTCTATAAGTTCTGCTTATATTTTTATAACACTGTCCGTGTATAAAAAATAAACCCATTAGAACTGCATTTGTGTTATTATCTCTATTAGATTCACGCCTACTGCCACAAATCAAAAATATTACACAAATGTCAATACATAATGCGAATAAATGACATTTCCGCCGAAACAAAATATTTCATAGCCTAGCATGTAGGCATAACAGAACAAGGTATACGTACTTCTAAGGCATATTTATAAATAAATGCTTATAAATCGAAAACGCTACAAGTTAGGTGGTATAGGTATACCATACATATCTGAATAGCAAACTGTGTCAGCTTTTTGAATAAGTAATAATGTATAGAGCGTTCCATTAAAAAAAAACTAATTTCGACCATTTTTACGTCATTTAAAGAAAATTACTTTTAACCAACCCTGTATACTATGAAAAGTCCTCACGGTAATCGACAGTTCAGCTTATGATTGTTTTTTGGTAGGCATGATAAGACGGATTTATTTGAAGTCAATTTTGCTCAATCAATCTGGAAATTAATTAATATCTCTCTGAAATGGCTTGAGATGGGTATAGGAATATATTAACAAAAGTTACATAGAATTGGGTGTAGATTCTAAAAATAGAAAAAAATATAGAGGGTGTTCCATTTAAAATAAAGAAGGTGTTACCAGTTTTACCTACATTTGGCAACGCTATTGATAATGTTGTAGGCTGACAGGGCATACTTTCTTATCTTGGTACCCAATGAATCACCCTGTATATATATTTTATAAAAGTAACTGGGAGCTTTAAGCAGTTGTTAAAAAAGTAATTCTATATTTTATAAGTGTTTCAAAATGACCAACTTGCGAGGAAAAAATGACAAATTTTATCCATAGCTTTAAATAAACAACTTAATAAAAATATCGATATATTACATCTGTAATATCTGTAATCTTAATAATCCTTTCATTGATTTAACTTCATTAATATTCTAGTGTGATTAGATTTATATTAACAGTATATCT
This sequence comes from Leptura quadrifasciata, assembly GCA_963675555.1. Lineage (NCBI taxonomy): Eukaryota > Metazoa > Arthropoda > Insecta > Coleoptera > Cerambycidae > Leptura > Leptura quadrifasciata. Next base: position 813,309 of record OY776682.1, on the reverse strand, counting down.
AAAGAGTGTTCATTTCATATTTTGAACGTATGATGGATACCCAAAAAAAGGCATTTTTCTGGACTTAAATACTTTTATAGAATTTGTTGTGTAGCCCTACTCTTAACTTTAATGTAATATAAAATTTTTATTTGGGGTAAAGCTCTTTAAAACATTTCAATAATCAACGCCAGTCTGATCATTTCGGAGCAGATTATTTCTTTATTATTATTACTTTTTAAATGTTTCAGAACAGTTGCTAAATACCAAAATGAAAATTAATTTTTCTTTTGAAAAATGGTATGTACGCAGAGCAACCTAAATTCAAGTTAATATTTTACAACTCAGTCTCTCTCAATCCTCTGAAAATTCCATATTCCATTTAAAATGAAGTTGGTTGTTATTTCCGGTATAACCGGAAATAGCGGAAATATATGAATTAATATTCTAGTTGAAAATAATGCCATGAAAAATCTGTGTAAAAGAAACATACTAGTAGTTTATCGTTAGTATTTTTGAAAATACAGACAGTTTGAGGTCGTGGTGAGACACCCCGTATATTATAATTATCTGCCGTCGATTTCTACTATACCAATTTGAATATCGGCCAAAGTTCCATTTTAAATTTTAATCCCAATAAAAACTGTACCCTTGCCAGTGTTTCTCGGCGGTTGTATAAAGTATTAACGATCCCTCTTGCCAAATAGCGGGCATTTGTTTCACTATATTGAAACCTAGAGAAAGATTGTAGAAGTTTAAAAGTCAATCGGAGCGTAGAAGGCACTGGGTAAAGTGTACAGACGGTACCACAAATCACAATCGAAGGAAATAAAAAAGTAGCAGTCCCTTGGGTGATTCCCCGCTGCAAACAAAACACTGGCTGGAATTCTACAAGGGCAGAGACCCCAGGACACCATATCGGCTATTTTCATTATCGGTAACTGCTGTATTCTGTCACCGCAAAATAATATATGACCGCCATATTTACATTCTCGTTGCGTATTCGACTTTTTGTTTTATCCTCTTCATTTCCGTTCTACTCTTTAAAATCGGCCGATTTGATATATATTGCGATTTACGTAAAGATATAATATACTTTGTATATTATCCCTACGTCTATTATTCATACACCTGTTATGTTATATTGTATTTTTCATCGAGGAAAATCTACAGTTATTGTGAAACGGTAGATCAAAATAAAGAAATTTTAAATTCAGTATACCGTAAGCGTAGAGAGAGTTTTAATAACCAAATTTCGATATTCACCTTAAATAATTTTGGCTATATTAATTTATTACACAAATGTGTAAACGTGGGGTCTAAAGTGAATAGATTGGGAGCCACACATTTTTTAAATTCAAAAGAGGTATATTAATATATTTAGGTACATTACCGTGTAATAAAAAACTATTTCAGTTCAAAATGATCATCTAAATACTCAAACTCATCTGACAGTTTCTAGGACCTGATGTACATTTTGGGACATATACAAAAGCAATTATTCAGCTGGTCAACAAACTCCTCACTCGCTAATTTACAGTACTGGATCTTGTTTAAAGAGGTCACTAACAAGTAAAATATGATTCAACGGAAGATTATATTTTTTAAAACAGTTTACTGCTGGGCATGTGGCACTGTTGTTTTAAAATATATATTTTGGTTTCGCGTTCAATTTTCCATTCACCAATCTCCTTAATTTAAATTTTCCAAGGCTGAGGCGTCGAAGTCCTATTGCCCTGGTGTATTTCAATTCACTTAATAAAAGAATTGGGTAATAAAATATTATCCGCCAAGACCTTCAAGTGTGTATTATAACATACAAACATATAAATGGAATCGATTTTCTCAGAATGACTCATCCTTCCACAAAGTTTAATTCTATTAGTAGATCCTTCTTAAGGAAATGTATTACAATTTTTATACTAATTCGTTTAAACTTGCTGGTGAATTTCGCTGTCTAGCGATACAAAGTAAGATGTATATTTTACTCTTATTTGCAACATGCAACATAACCGCTTTGAATGATTGATTGAAAATTTAAATATCTGTTGATATGGGTTCGTTCTCTGTGAACGCTTGCTTCAATTGAGTTTTTTTAATCTTTTGTTTAAAACATCTACAGACGTTAGTTCATTCCCACTTTCTACTTTTAAAGTAAATTTAATAGAAATTCTCTTACTATTTATATTTTATAAAAAATAATTATTATTTCAAGAATGCACTGATTTTTTCTTACTTACCTTTTATTGCTTGAACGGCTAATGTTAGAGAAACACATTATTTAAGAATTGGTCAAGAAAAACTTCCACATAGGTAGGAAATTACCTAGTTTTTATATTTATAACGATGTTCTTCCATTTGAATATGCCATACAAAAGCATTAAGTTTAAGGAATTATCATTAACAAACACAAACGAATAAGAAATTACCCAACTTTTTTGCATTTATATGAAACATTCTTATTTCTGAATGCATCATCAATCACATCAAAGCATTAGGCAAAAAATTAATAAACGCTTTTAAAAAATGGTGAGCAATCAAAACAACTACCTTATCCTGGCTAATACTAGAAAAAATTTTTAGTTTGTATTTGTCAATAATCATTCTTTAAACATAGTACTTTTATATGGCTTGTTCAGATGAAAGAACATCGACGTAAATATAAAACTAGATAATTTCTTATTAGTGTGGAAGTTCTGCATGAATGATTCCAAAATAATGTACCTGTTTCTCTAGCGCTACTTTTTGTTTCCAAATACTCCCATCTCCAACAAAAATCGAGTAAGACTAATCTTCTGCTTGCTACAAATTTTTCGTGTCCAGCTTCTCATTTCAGAGCTGTCAGATGTCAGTTGAACAAAAGGAAACAACGATACAGTATTTGCATTTTGCCCTGGGGGAATCCACCTTCTAATGCTTTGAGGTCGGACGATTATTCTAATGAAGTAAATAATAAAGCCCCCGGCTATTCCTCAGGATAATGAAGGACAGGCAAAGGGTCAGTTACAAAGACGCTCCTAAGAGTAATGTCATGATTTGTCCTTGTCGGGGTGCCTTTGACTACTTTTCAAATACAGAACTTTTAGTTTGTGTATTACAGCAAGCGTTCTCGTTGATTTAGTAACTCTAATGTAATGAATGAATAAATTTTTCTCCCTGAATATTCTCTAAACTAGAGGTAAATAAAATGAGAAATAAATAACCGAGTTGAAGCTGAATTTTGTTTGCTAAGGGTACAACAATACATACAAGTAAAGTACGAAAACAATTTCAAATAGCGCAAGAGTTCACTTGACTATTATTCCCAACATTTTTTGCAGTTACTAACTTATTTCCAACAGCGTTTTACTTTACAGATGAAAAAGCAGGCATTACCGAACGTATTTACATTTGTATTCGATTCAGTTTGTATACTAAAGAAAACTTTAACAAACCAAGTGTAAGAAGCAAAGATAACGTTTTGTTACAAAGTGATGATGTTTTGGAAAATCCGTATCAGTTTTAAAACATACTATTGGAAGTTTTAAACTACTACTATACATGGTAAACTATTTAACGATATTGATTTCTTTGCTCAAGTGCTTCTTATTATTATATTAAGAAAGAAAGAAAGAAACATTTTATTATTTACACACCTTCATATAAATACATACATTAGTACATCATCATCAATCATTTAAGAATAAAGTAGCCGCGACGAGTACCCTCTGAGTTGAAGTAGAGGGAGGGGATAGCAATTACAATGAGCGTTAACAATTTAGTAAAATACTCCAGTCGAATTATCATTTTGATCAAATAAAATGTTTCTAGGTATAAGTCGAATCCAGGATATTCAAAATGATGGTAGGTTTCTTAGGCTCCAATTTTTTGCATGGAATTTTTTTTATTAAACAATGAACGTGTGAAAAATGGTTTTTTCGAGATTTAGAAAAACAATTGATTTAAAAAAAAAGTTTTTTTTTAAAAGTTGTGCACCTTGAAAAAAACCTACAAAATGAGACATATTTCATCAAAATCGGTTAATCTGTTTATGAGTCATTGCAAAAAGCACGCTATATTTCAATTGTTAATAACCATATTTCATATACTTCTTAGCACAGAAAAATAAGGCTGTTGTAGCATAAAAAAGGCACGCGAAATTATGGGAGCCGCACGGTCGAACAGTTTTTGCACAATCAATTTGTTAATAACATTTTGACTTTTTTGAACGCTTATTTCTCAGCGATATGGCGGTTCTACAGCAATCTGCGGGTGCGAAAATTAAATTTCATGATTTATACTATCGATTTAAAAATAAACAAATGAAATATTGGTTTTAAATTGTTCAAAACAATTATGAAAGTTAGCATTATTTTTTTCGTTATAAACAAACAGAATATCTCTTCGGCATGATATGCAAATAATAAAAGCAACTGATAGATGACATTTTTTCACGAATTTTTTAAAAAAGGTCTTTACGATCAATAGAAGATGAGATAGAATTTTTTAAAATTGCTGTGGCGTTGTCTATTAATATTAAGGAATGATTATAGCTGGAATCTACAGAGGAATATTCAAAGAATCCTATGCAAAAATTTTTAAGTTGATTATTTAAAAATTGGTGATGTGGCAATTGCTTAAAGTTGCCGTTGCTCCGATAGTCAGTGTGGGAGCGATGGTGGAGGAAGTCGGCCACTCGCGACCGAAAACTAGTCTCGGGCGCTTTCGTCGGAAAAATTTTCATTTTTTTGACAAATATTGAAATTAGAACTTTCATTTTTTAAAATTGAGGTATCCCGACGGAATATGAATAATGGAATATCTATTTTCTTTCAAAAAATTATTTTTACACTTAGTAATTTAACGAAAATTCGCATTTTCGTATATTTAATAAATAATAAATAACTAAGCAATGGAACGATATTTTTAATATACTCAGTGAAAAAAAAAAAGTCAGCTATGTTGCTTTTGTCAGATAATTGTTTTCAATAATTTAAAACCAATTCTTCGTTTGATTCTTTTTGATATTGATAGCATAAATCACGAATTTTAATTTGCGCATCCGCAGATTGCTGTAGAACTGTCAGATCGCTGAGAAATAAACGTTAAAAAAAGTCAAAGTTATTAACAAATTGTGATGGGGATGCTTGTAAAAATGGTTTGCTGTTTTTATTTTAACGAAAACATCGCTATTTATTTAAGGTGGTACAAAGACACTTTCGAAATTCGTTTTTGTTACTTTAATTTGCACAATGTAAAACAACTAAACATTATATGTATGCTCATATAATGGTTAAACTTAAACGTACAAGTTCTGACAGTTCTAGTACTTCTAGTTCTAACGGTAATAATGAATATTGTATTCAACTCTAGAAAAAACACCCCGTTCGGCGTTCGCTATGTCTGTCTCCCGCGCAAAAAGAAACACGCATCTTGCCCTCGGCGGGCTACAGTGGACCAGTCAGTCCACGGCGGACCAGAACAACACAGAAAGATTAAATAAAAGTTTTCAACAAATTGATTGTGCAAAACCTATTACCATATGGCTCCCGATCTTGCGTGCCTTTTCTATGCTAAAGAGCTAAAAAAACAGCTATTTTAGCATGTGTTTTGCAATGACTTAAACAAATTAACCGATTTTGATGAATAGTTCTCATTTTGTAGGTTTTTTCAAGCCGCACAACTTTTAAGAAACACTTTTTTTTCTAAAATTAATAGTTTTTTGTAAAACTCGAAAAAAACATTTTCTCACACCTTAATTGTTTAATAAAATTTTCCACAAAGAAATTGAAGCGTATAGGAAACCCAACATTCCTACCATCATTCTGAACATCCTGGATTCGGCTTATACCCAGAAACATTTTTTATCAACGTCACCTCATTTTCATATTAATTCGACTGGAGTATATTGTATTGCATATTTTTTATTTAATATCTTATAAATTCGATGTACGATAGTGATATTTTGTTCATGACTATGGACCTCAAGTTATCTGTAATAATGACATGTAACAGGACACACCGAACATGACTGTTTAAAGTTCGCCATATATATTTGCATTTTCGATCAAAATTCCTGGCACTTTTTGTTCACTTTGTTCTCTCAGTGCACCTGCCTCCCTTGCAACCGTGATTAGAAACGAAGTAAAATGCATATCCACCCCAGTTTTGGAGGCGAGACAACAAATTACCCGTCACTGAAGATCACCCATTTTCATCACGAGGCGTTAGGCATAATATAAATAGTTACATCAAATATGCAAAGTTTATTGCTGTAGAACTCCCAAGAGATTTAGGAGGAAACTCACATAAATTACACTTCATGACAGTGCAGTGTTTATGAACTTTTATTATAGGACACGTTTGACGGTAATATTCTAACGTCTCGCAGAATATGAAGAATGCAGAGTTTACCAGTTTAAATTAAAATATATAATATAATATCGTTAATTATTAAAGATCCCAAATTGAGATCCCTTTTTTAGTTTAGAAGTTGAAGTTCTTCTGTGCAAGCATGTTACCCCTCAAAAAATAAAATAATAAATAACACCACAGAAATTAGACAACCCCCAATTCCAGAAGCCTGAGGCTTGTACAGAAGGGGGTTACACGTTGAAAAAAACGCAGATATACAACCATTTCCTCAGACACTGCCGAAGCCGGGATTCGAACCCAGTGGCGCGATATCTATGTGATTAATCGCGATTGCCACCTCGAGCCTTAACCAACACAGCTATCGGCCAGAGTATATAGTAACCGGCGGATTTACCGTGCAAATAAAAAAGACAATAAAAACTTTACGAGCTCATTATTAACGCCGGTGAACCAAAGGGTATGGTTTCATCAATCAAGCTGACGGACATTAAAAACCTATTAAAGTAAGTGATTTAATTTGCAGGCAAAATAGTATAGTGAGTAACGGTATTTTAATGAGTTCGTAAAGTTTTTGTTGCGTTTTTTATCTGCACTGTAAAATTGCAAACGACTATACCTTATTAAATATTGTTAGTCTCTTACCCATAATTGATGACCATTTTAATGTGTTCCGTGGCCTTGATTTGCTAATTATTATTTTGGATTATGGTGTATAATACTATTCGAAATTCAAATATTCATTTTTTACTAACGTTGTCCGTTTTACTGTTTGCAAAAGAAAGCCGAGTAACAAATCATTTTACTAAAAATTAAGTTTCTCATTAAACTTTTTAAACAAAATCTACAAATGCATAAGAAATCAACAACTTCTCTATAAGAAAAAATAAAAAACAAAACTTTCCAAATTTTAAAAATTTTAAATGTATTTTATTTCTATTCTTTTAATACAAATAAAAAATCATACTCTTTTTCATTTCACATTAAATTAATTTGCTACAGAGTGACCCATGGAAAAGCGGGGCACTTCTTTAAAATTTTTATTTGTTGGCCGATATAAACGATTTTTTTTTAAATGATTGAGCTTCAATAACTCCACCGAGGTGCAAAATTTCAGATTGAAATTCAAAATTTCAAGGCCTATTTCGATTTTTTCAAGGCCAAAAATCCAAAAATTTTTTGGATTTTTGGCTTTGAAAAAAAAATCGCAATAGGCCTTGAAATTCTGAAATTCGATCGGAAATTTTGCACCACGTAGAGTTATTGAAGCACTATCATAAAAATCGACCAAAAAATAAAAATGCTAGAGAGGTGCCCCGCTTTTAAATGTAACTCTTTTAAAATATTGCTAATTAAAGCCCAAGTTGAAATCCTTTTTTTTTATTTAGAAATTCTTCTGTGAAAGCATGTTACCCCTCAAAAAATAGGTAATAATAAACCTTATTAAATATTTTATTGTAACATTTATTTAAGTCCCTGACCCATAATTGGTGATCATTTTAATGTGTCCCCTTCTATAAACGATCTATATATCCTTGATTTGTTAATTATTATTTTGGATTATGATAATAAAATATCATAAACGGTCTCAGAGTAAACGTGTGCACAAAAAAAAAAGTTAGACAGATAGACCGACAGACAGGATTTTTTTTTTGCTCAAATTTAAAATCTCGACGTTTCATGACATTGTATAAGCATATTTCAACAAAAAAAAAAATTATTTTTTTTGGCGTTACTATACTTCCACTGGACTTCGAAGTAAAATAAATAAATAAACACCATAGAAATTAGACAACTCCCAATTCCAGAAGTCAGAGGCTTATGCAAAAGGGGGTTATACATTAAAATCGCAGACATACAACCATACCCTCCGACAGTGCTAATGCCGGAGTCGGGGCTCGAACCCGGTAGCGCGATACCCATTCGATTAATCGCGATTGCCCACCTCGCGCCTTAATCAACTGGGCTATCGGCTAGACAAAATGATGTATGATGTATAATACTATTGGAAATTCAAATATTCACTTTCTACAAAGGTTGTACGTTTTACTGTTTGCAAGATAATGTCGATTAACAAATCATTTTACTAAAAACTAAGTTTCTCATTAAACTTTTTAGACACAATTTACAAATACATAAGGAGTCAACCATAATTTGTCTATAAGGGAAAATAACAAATTTAAAACTTTCCAAATTTTAAAAGTTTTAAATTGTAGGTATTTTATTTTTACTCTTTTACCAAAAAAAAAAATCATATTCTGTTTCATTTAACATTTAACTAATTTCCTATATCTGTAATAGGTCGTCATTTAAAGGAAATTGTAGGCAAATATAGCTTTCATATCGGGGATAAAAGTTTGTAAGTCGAAGATATATTAAAAACAAACATATTTAGTCATCCCCTTTTCCATTTTTCCTAGCAATGATAAAGTCGAATGCGCTAGTTATATTTTTGATATGATTTATTGCGCGTTACGGAAGATGCATTTTACCCAGTAATTTTTAATAAAACGTATGTCTTTATAGCTCTGTAGCTATCTTAAGAGTCATTTTAGAATATACCCACATTAGAAGTTTTGAAATTGACCATATACTCACCTAATTAATTTTCTTAACGTATTTAACGTACTATCCTACAGTGAGGTCCATATAAGTAGCAGATAAATTCATTATCTACGTAATTAACAATTTATGAGTAAAATCCTAAAACACGTCAATTTTTAATTCTAAAATGACATTTTTTGAGCACAATTTTATACCTCGCCCTTCAACCTCCTTTGAGTGACAGCTACCCCCTTAAAATTTTTTATTGGAACGAGGGTGCCTGTGGTAGCTCATTTGAAAGTGTTTTTAATTCTCTATCCAACAATATAAGATTTTCTGAATTTTGTATATTCTTCAACAAGAAAATTAAATTTGAAAATTGTATACAATCAAATGTATCCTGAACTATTGTATGTACCAAATATCTGTGAAATTTGACTTTCTAATTAATTTTGTGTGCCCGTTTTCCCGATTTGACCCCGTTTGACTATTTTTTATGGGGTTACTTAAAATCAAAACGTCGATGATTTAAAAGACAGAATAAGGCAAGAAATTAAGCAAATCACCCCGGAAACGATACAAAATGTTTTAGAAGAATTTTATTATTGTCAAGAAGCTACGGGCGCCCAGATTTAAACTGTTCCATGTCCTTGTTTACTTAGTAACATTAAAAATGTAATATTTTTTAATAAAAAAATTAGAGAAATTCAAAAAATCTTATACTGCCGGGTAGAGAATTAAAAACCCTTTCAAATGAGCTATCACACGCACCCTCGTTGTATTAAAAAATTTTAAAGAGGTAGGCTGTCACTTCAAGGGGGTTGAAGGGGGGGGTATAAAATTATGCCTAAAAAATGTCATTTTAAAATTAAAAATTGACGTGTTTTAGGATTTTACTCATAAATTGTTAATTACGTAGATAATGAATTTATCCGTTACTTATGGACCTCCCTGTATATAAAGGGTATTTATAATGGTAAGGAGATCAAAACAAAAGTCTCAAAGCAACACGAAATTTATATAATTAGACTTGTTTAAAATGTGTATAAAAATACCTGGTAAAATAGAATATCCAGATTTTAGTAAACCACATTTAATCGTTAGCCTCGAACGAAGCTCCTTCTTTAATTAATAAAATTAAATTACTTGCACTTTCCTGGTATTCCGCTCCAGACTGAGATGCCTGCATCGTAATACTGTTAAAAAGGCGAGAATGAGCTAAGTACAAGCACATTTTGTTATAACATTGTAGTAACTTTCGTAAACATTTATTCTCTGCGTAATCTGTACAGTCTTTACACGACTCACACGCAGATTTATTGTTTTCACCTCCTTTGCAATTTTGGCACAAGTGATGTTGACATTGGACCATCGTTGGGGTCGTTGGGGAGAACGGTTTCACCAATAATTTTGAACATACAACACAACACAAGGAATCACGTAAACGGGGTAAAAGTTTATATAAATCCTGCCACGAATTTGGATTCTTTGGGTCAGCTCCCAGTACTATTCGAGTTACCGTTAAATATAAGCTCATTGGATTCATTTCTGATTTTACGTAAAGTCCTTGCAAATCTTAAGAAGTAATTCCACTTTGTTTTTGATTCTGTTATTTAGATATTATTAAGTCGGGTTGCTCTGTTTCTGGACACTTAAATGTACGAAAATCTTCTGTGCTACGTATGACGTATGACGTAAGCTTGCGTATTCGTATCTAAAATACATTGTATCGAACCGAGTAATGCCGATGACAACCGATTCTTCCACCCCACTGCAAATATCTGCTAGAAGTGTTTTAGTCGCTCACATTGGCGCTGTAGGCAATAACGCGCAAAATTCAAATTCTAATGGGAGCGTGTAGGTACCAAAATTTACTTAGATTTTTATTCAATTCAATTCCACCTCCAGTGGAAGTACAGTAAAGCAAAAAAAAAATTATTTTTTTGTTGAAATACTTTTAAAATGTCATGAAACGTCGAGATTTTAAATTTGAGCGAAAAAATGTATGTCTGTCGGTCTGGAACCGTTTATGATATTGACTTGAAATTTGATACACTTATGTATTATAATGAGATCTGGAACTAGATTATATTTTGATCTAATTCTGTTACAGGGTTCGGGGGTAAATAGGGTAAATAAGGGTAAATTATCAAAGCAAGCTGGTAAGAGTCCATAAAATTGCAATTTAGGGCATGTATGAAAAGTGAAGGTCTCAAAATTTTTTTTGGCATCAGCCACCCCCCACTATCACCCCCAATACTACTCCCACACTATTATGGAAGGGAGTAAAAAAAAATAAAATGTGATTTAGTGTGTATACGAGAACGAAACGTCTCAAAAATTTTTTTTGGCGTTAGCTACCCCCTCTACCACCCTCATTGCCATCTCCATCGTATTATTAAAGGGAATAAAAATTAAATTAGGATTTAATGTGTATACAAGAACCAAGGGCCTTTAAAATTTATTTTGGCATTAGCCACAGAACTTTTGGGGTTTTTCAACTCTATCATGGGCTATATTATACCGGGTAAAACAGGTGACATGTAACTGTGTGTAACTTTGCTTTTTAAGAAGGTTAAAATTTTGAATTTTGGGAAAGTTGTAAATTACATAATTGTACTTGTTTTGGAGCTATCAAACATTTTCTTCAACTTCCGGTTTAAGCAGAAGTGACCCAAACTTTATTTGAAATGGTACCCTGTATATTTTTTTTATCTGATTAATCTTTAAATTCTTTTTTCAACCACGAATTGCAACATGACATTTGTTTTTAAAATGACAGTTAATAGCCATTTTATTGTATTAAGTCTAGTTGGCCATGATGTGAACCTTGAAAGATATTGATGCTTAGTGTGCCATGATATCGAAAGACCTTCGGTACGCAACTTTGTGTCTCATATTTTTTTGGGCATAATCAGTACTTGAAAAGACTAACCAGATTTTTCTTATTTAAAAAAAATCTGTAAACAACCCCCGATATCATAAAAACCAAGATAGAAAACCCATTTTTTTATTTCTTCACATTAAAATTAGTATTCAAAATTATTGCACTGCATTAAAATTAGTATCGAAAATTATTTTGCATTGCAGTATGGAAGACAAAATAATGTTGAGGTAGGTATAAGCGAGTTCGTCTTTCTGGAGGTGAATATGTAAACATTTTTCCAACATTCCGTTTAAATATCGCTGGTAAATTATTTCTGTCACCACCTTTAAAATGGCAAGAACAGATCAATGAAAACTTATTAGATTTCCTATCGCCTCGTCTGAAAATAGAACAAATAAAATTAACTAGGTACCCACACAGTTTATATGAAATCCTGTATAGAATTATTGTAAATAGTAAAATTAACGTAATTTTTTATATAAAAATTGGCACCGAAATAATATTACAAAAAAGGAAATTGTTTCATAAACTTTAATAACTTGTACTGCTGTGCTTTTATTGTAAATCAACATTTTACTATTAGAAAACTATAATAAATTAAAACCCTAACCAACCTAATAAGTACCTACTTTTCTTTTAACTCGGCATCCTCTGGAAAATTAAATATTTTACATCCACTTTTATTAGTATGATCACATTCAGGAATAAAACATAAACCCAATTTAATAAGAATACAAAATTTGATTAGAGAAAGAAAGATTAGGTTACGAATCCCAAATGACTCGGAGTGAGTGACGAGCTTGTGCTTTTCTTCTTCTTCCACGTTTATGGCCTTTACATAAAAGACCGTTGGCCAAAGTGGTTATGAACTATAAACGTGAAAAGCAAGAGCAGTGAAATTAGCTGCAATTGCATTGCTTTCCGCTCACATAACACATAATTTAAGTTTTCACATTCTTCATTACCCTTGGCGGAAAGTGTTGCTGCTTTATATTTGGCATTATTAAAATAAAATTATAGGTTTATTAAATCTTATATAAATACATATATTTTAACGTCTCTTGTGTACATGAGATTGGCACTGTACATTCTTAAATATTTCTTTCAACCGAGAAATTCAATAAAATATATATCAACGTTTTAGCATTATATTTTATAGTCTTTACGAACAAGGTAATAAGGCTCAAATTTCAATGTACTCGGCAGGATGAAAATTTCTATGACACTAGTGTGTTTGGTTGCATAAGTTGTGACGTCACAGCAAATTGAGTCCATAGTTATTTATTAGATTTTGAATGTATGACAGCTATCTGCTAGATACCCAAAAAAGCATTTCCAGTTAAATATATGTTACAATTTATAAAAACGGTTTTTTCGTGGGCATAATACTAAAAGGTAATGCTATTATTAGCCTTAATATAATAAACGTCTACACATATATATGCAGGAAAATCCTAGTAGTTTCCTTAGTCCCTAAATGTGCTATTTGCACACTAGAGTAATCTGGTAAATCCGTTACTATTTTACGGAATGAGTTCTGGGTTGGTAATTTCAGAAAATACCATTCTGTCTAGAACATATCTATTCATATCTCATATCCCACACCCAACCACATAAATGTTATCCATTGTCCAATGGTGTTAGAATGCGGAGCTCAAAATGGAGAAGGCTTATGTGAAATGTTCCGCGCAGTTTATAATATGAGACTTGATGTATGTTTTACCGAAAAGGCATTAGTTTCCAGGATTGTATTTCAGGATACTAAGCTCTACATCTCAAATTAAATTAGAAAACTTTATTGTAAGTGATATCCGATTTAAATAGCGGTTTAAAAATGTGGCTATATACAGGGCGTCTTGTAAATACATGGATGTGGACTAATTCGTAATCTTAATTACTGTCAGATGAATCGTTATATCAAAATTCGGTTTACACTATTATTATTTACACTATCAACTAAACAAAAAGCGCATAAAGGTAGATTGGAAACTGGACTAACGTTTTTTTCATATTCAATTTTGGCGACTTTTCCAAACAAAGTTTTCTTTATATGTTGATGAAAAACGAAAATATACATTGACAGAAGTTTAACTTTATCAAATTAATTTAACCTTAAACATCTCCCATCTCTCCATGATGCCAGCTTAGTTGACGAAATGGCACGCGTTTGGTGTTTGCAATCATGTCAGTGGTTAAGGTTAGAAACTCCGTCGGGTCGTTGAGAAATGTTCCCTTAATTTATTTAAAAATCAATAATACCACCCTCTATTACCAACTAATTATTAACGAGTCTCTAAAGTAGAAATGCTCCGGGAATAGTGAGAAAGAGATAATATTGAAAGATGAGAATAATGGAAATACCGTGTAGACATAATTTGGAGCTGTAAGATGAGTATGCATAATTTGCATTTAAAGCGAGTCACCATGGAGTTCCAACCACTTTGTATCCCCATTACATTAAATTCAATCTTGTTACAACCTTTTACACAACTTCCATATTAATTTAAATGAGATCGTTTCGGGGCCGCCAGAGGTAAAGTGTCTTATTTGACGTAAAGAGATACAAATGCCTATTACTGTGAGCTCAGTGTTACTTCATTGAATTTTGACATGGGTAATACAAAAAAATAAACTAATACAATTGTAGCGTTACTTCTTAGCTTACATAAATTGTGAGTTTGTGAGTTTAACTATGCATATATATATATATATATATATAAACATAAAATTTATTGAGGTTGCAGTCAGTGATAAGGTATTTTGGCCAATACAAAAAGAAAACTCTTTGTTATTGACCTACATTTTAAAATTAGAACATGACAATTATAGAATTTTTCAAAATAACCGCGAAAATTAAGTTAGTAACACAGTTGGTATCATTAATATTACTAAGTATTCCCATTTCTATGAAATTTAAAATGAGTTTTTACTCGAAATAAAAAACGTTTCCTCTTATCTCTGGGCTTCAACATAGTTTCAACTGAGTCCATTTTGTAAATTATTTTAAATTAAATTTTAATTGGGTTTTATTAATATGTGTAATTAAACTTAAGTTAAATGTTTTATTAATAACAATAGCAGTGTAGCTATGTGTGTGGGATCGACCACTAGTAACGTTTTAAGTAATTTTCCTGCCATGTGTTTCGACGCAGGTTTATCAAATTAACCTCAAGTTAGTAAGTAGAAAAAATAAATTGTTTTAACTGATTTTGTTCACTGACAACTTTTGTATTTTTGTAGATGTCTTGAGAAAGCTAATGAACATAGCTTGACAATAACAAAGAGTTTTCTTTTTGTATTGGCCAAAATACCTTATCACTTACTGCAACCTCAATAAATTTTATGTTTGTACCTTAACTAGTCAGTGAAGACTACCTTTCTAATATATATATATATATATATATATATATATATATATATATATAAAGTAATATATATATATATATATATATATGTTCCGAGAAGCTTCCGCGGTCGTTGGTATGAAAAATACTAGGCTCTCGGGTTGAACCGCGTCTGATATAGTTAATGTCATTAACTATCTCAGACGCGGTTCAACCCGAGAACCTAGTATTTTTCATATATATATATATATATATATATATATATATATATATATATATATATATTTCAGATCTTTGAAAAGCACATCTTTGTGTTATATTAAATTTTACAAAACATAATAGCGTGGCCTACTATCAGGTCAGAAAATGAGAAAATGGTGAAATCTTATAATCTTATTAGCGATTTTTTTATTTTAAATTTCGTTGAAAAAGTCGTATTTTTGAATTTCTCCTGAGAGAAATAAAAATTCTGAAATTGCTCGGGATTGTGTATTTATGAAAAGGGTGCCTTGACTGAAATAACTGTCAAACCGTCAAATGAACGATTCATTGTTGATCAGTATATATTGCTTATTTATATTCCTGGTTATTATCATAATTAGAGATTATTAAATTGTTGGTGATAATGTGAGATCGCCAAGAGAAGCTGACCGAGAATTTAACAGAAGAAATCCAAATCGACGGCCGCCACTTAACGACAGCACTGTTCGAAAAATAATAAAATGTTTTAATGATACCGGTAGTGTTTCGGAAACGAATTCTAGAGAAATGGTCTTGGCTATTTTGGCATATTTTTGTGAAAACCCTCGTTCAAGCTTGAGGAATGCTGCTATAAATTTAAATAAGTCTCGAAGTACCATTTGGAGGTGTCTTAAAAATCATAATCGAAAACCATACAAATATAAAATTTTGCATACTTTGCAAATAGGTGACGTAGAAAGTAGGTTTGAGTATTACTTGTGGGCGCAAGGATAATATTCGAATGACCCAGATTTTTTAAAAAAATCATGTATAGCGATGAGGCTACATTCACCATAAACAGTGTAGTTTCCTCACAGAATTGTAGATTTTGGGCAGAGGAATCAATGGCAGAAGTCAATATTCACAAAAAATAAATGCCATGCAATAGTTAAATTTCTTCGGCAATTTCTGAATTTTTGTTTCTTTTAAGAAAAATCCAAAAATATGACTTTTGCGAAATTTGCTACAAACACATTTGGGGGGTTGCTGAATCCAGTGGTGCACACAAAGATGAGCTTTTCAAAGATCTATATTTAAAAAAATATATTTCAATCGGACATTAAATAAACTTTTTAGAAGGGTGGTTCCAAGCAAAATGGGACACTCTGTATATAAATAATTTTCCTAATGCTCATTTTCGTGAGGACTGTTTGAAATATTAGCTGGCGATCGCTGGCTATCAATATATTTTCAGTGTTGTATAAAAGGAATTCTAATAAATAGTGTTTATGAGACTCGGTGTTTTATTTTGTATCGATTCAGTTTTTGTGGCCATTTCTGAATCATCCTTTGAGGCTAAAGCCGTTCTGTGGGATTTCATATTTACTGCTGTGAAACCAATCTCCTTTCTCGTTATTGCATCACGACTTTCGTTCCTTATGCCACTGTTCATATCGCAAATGACATAGCGGGAATCCTCTCTCGATATATTTACGCCTTTTTGCCCTCAAAGATTCCTATGAAAGAGCCGAGTCTCTGTTAATTCAAATGTTAAAAGAAAAACTTTACTTCAGATCAAATCAGTGTAAAAAGATTACCTTGGAGCATTTATTTTTTAAATTGTATTTGCATATTTTTTTGGAATATTCACGTGAATTTTTTCGTTACACTTCATCACTTGATAGATGATTATAAGAGAAATACATTGTTATTTAAAGATTATTCAAGCAACACTACACTAAAGTTGAAAAATTGATATTTCCTGGTACCCGGGCTGTTGTTCTCTAAAGGAGAGTTCGTAAGTCTATGAAAGGGTGAAAGTCTAATATGCCATCATTGCTGTGAACATTAATATAATACTAATATTTAAAAAGTTTAAATAATTTATCAGCCTCAGACTCCATTGTGAACTTAATTTTACTGTTAAAGTACTTCAAGAAGTTAAGGTAATGGCTTAAGCTTCTTATGTAAAGATCCATATACAAAAAATATCGTTTACATAGCGAAACTAACAGAAAACATGATTACTTAGGTTGTTATTACTATTAAAAGTTAAGTTTTATACATGTCATGAATATTTCAGCCGAGATTTCAAGTAACAAATGAGAGATTAAAACATAATATTTTTAGTCGCAAACTTCTCTATAAAATCCTTATATTGCTATAAGGAACGTAACCAGACTGCAACCAACAGCTACTCTCCGGGCTATGTGCCCCGCCGAGCGCTGAATTACAAGTTACAAGTCTGGCGCGTTAAGTGTAATAATTGCATATTACCATCAAAACGCTAATGCTTCGATTGCAACAAACATCAGCCGAAAGACTGATCCTACTTAAAGGAGCTGTCTTGCCAGCCGTCACACACCACTTGCAGACTGCAGTTTCGAGCTGTTGGCTCTCGTCAGTGCTAGGTAGGCAATGTTGCAATCGAAGCATTAGCGTTTTGATGGTAATATGCAATTATTTACACTTAACGCGCCAGACTTGTAACTTGTAATTCAGCGCTTGTCGGGGCACATAGCCCGGAGAGTAGCTGTTGGTTGCAGTCTGGTTACGTTCCTTATAGTAAAATAAGGATTTTATAGATGAGTTTGCGACTAAAAACATTGTGTTTTAATATTGCGCCCTCTAAAAGCACATTTGAAATGAGAGATTGGTGAACCTTTTTTAAGAAATAAAATTCACTTTAAACTGAAAGTAATTTTGTTAAATACAAATTTTAGAAAGATTTTTTAATTCTGTTTTTTCTCTCGCTGAAACTGGTTTGTGAAATGTCTATTAAATTGTTTAAATTTAATCCTAGTTCTCTAAGCGGGGACTGAGGTGAACAGACTTTTAATATCGAACGAGACTAATGTTTCATTATTAGATAACTACTTTAAATTTTTTTAATTTTTAATAAGTTCAAAAGAGGTTTTTATAAAATATTTAGACTTGAAATTGGTTTTTATAGGATTGTAAAGAATTATATTTTTTGTGATTTTTGGAAGACCATAGATCACGTGAGCTGAATGGTTAAGAATTTTCAATGTATACAACTCGCTGTTTTGACTAATTGTGGGACATTTCTTAAGATTAGAAACAATTTCTGGCTGATATTTATTAGTACGGTTCTTGTTAATTTTTTCAATTCGTCGCAATTTGATATTGTATTTTCAAGTGCATTCCCTTTTACGGAGAGACGTTAGCAATATAATTCTAGTTCTTCAGTTGATCCCGAGATGGCGCCATTAGTCCCAGCATTGATGAAAATCGCGACATCTACAACTTGACAGTATAACCTGTGTAGTAAACAACAAATCAATTTACTATTGAGGTTAAATGGAGCCTAATTTTGTTGACGTGATAATTAAGTAACTTCTATGATTTTTGAAATAAAAAGTGCATTAAAGTATTATTTTCTCTAAACAGTTTTACAGGCAAAATGATGCAAACGGTTAACAAAGTTATTTCTGTGAAATCGAAAACGTTTTGTTATGTTCCTCAGTGTTACAGCTGATCCTCCCTGCAGATCCATAATTATATTAAGGTGGAAATATATACTGAAAATTTGTAAGTCTATTAAATTATGTGTGTATGTATATATATGCAAGTATCGTTTGTTATAAGTATTCAGACCAAGTAAATTAATTGCCAATAAATTTAACGAAATATCAACCGACTGGAAAAAATAGTCTTTGTAATTAATGACCTATTTCCATTATTTTAAGAATTTGTGATTAGTGTAACTTTATATTTGTATTGTTGGAATGTTTTATAAATCATTTAAAAAGTCATTTTTGGTTTATACCTTTATTTTGGAATGTAATGAGGATTTGAGGCTATTGTTAAATACTTTATAAATAAAATAAGTGGTGGTTATTATATTTTTTATTTAATGAAATTGAATGCGCAAGGATTTTTATTGATAATAACTTGTCTTTTTTACAAGAATTGTGACATTCTTTTTCTTTTTTTATTGAAATTCTGTCGTATTTTCTTAGAATAAATTGACAATGACAATTTTGTATTATTGCACTCATCTTATATGAATGTTTTGCTATTAAAAATTGTTTAATTTAAATTCTTAGTTACTTTTCTGGAACCCTAATTAAATTCAGATTAGAGTGAAAACCAGTGGAGAAACTTGGAAGTCATTTTTTAAGATATACTTGCATGGAAAAATTCCCACCCAGTTATAAAATTTGCCCACCCAGCGAAAGAGATTTGCCCAAGAAAAAAACAGTGTTTATTTCTTACAAAGTGATATTTTTATTTATTTACAAAAATGTAAACAACCTTACTATAAACTTAAAAATAAAACAGAGCTAATTTCATTTATTTTATTAAATGTTTAAAACAAATAGGTAACATGAATCTTGAGAAACGTACAACTTGCATACAACATAAAAATTGTTTTAAATATTATGTTGACGTTATTTGTAAAATATTTCAAAACTTTTTTTGTCCGAAAAATTTACCATTAGCCTAGTTACTGTCATTTTTTTCACGTAATAAACTGCTAAGTATTTAGTAAACTAATAACTGTTTAGCTATTAATATTAAGAAACATAGTAATCAATTAAAATCCTTTAAGTTCACAGCAATCGTGACGAACTAAGCTTCACTTTTCCATAGGCTAATATATAGACTTACGAACTTCCCTTTAGATGATAATGAATTGATTGTAATTAAACAAATTGCAAAAAATGGATACAACTAGTTGTTAATAGAATATATATGGTTAAAAGTAATGTAGAATACTTCAAAAGAACCTTTTCACTGCGCCTAGAAAATGTACAAAATATAGTTTTATTAATTATAAAATTTCGGGAAAATTACATTCTGGTATCTTTTTGCTGGTAGTCGTCCACTACTGAGGTTACGCACAAACTTAGTGTAATCCATTTACAAGCAAAGCCGTTGCCATTTTTTCCCGAAATGTTATATAGATTTGAAGCACTGGTATAAAACATTAAATTGTGTTTATGTATCTTTTCCTCAGCTCGTTCGTATTTTAGTATTAGATAATGTTTCCGAAGGCAGTGAGAAGGAAAGAAGGAATAGCCCCGGGATGCGTCATCATAGGTGAAGGATAAGGATTAAACTTAGCTTGTGAATCAAGAGGGTTGAATGATTTTCCCTGTGAATTGTAACGGGGGAGTGAATATACCATTGAACGCTTTTATTCGATGTATAATCTAATGCTGTATAACTCAGATTGTACTAAGCCCAGGCAGTTCTTTGTTTAAAAATTAAAACATAGCATCATCGGTTCAGTTCCAGGTTTATAAAACGAATGGTATGAAAATTTAATGATTTCATATATCCCCGTGCACTTTAATTTGTGTGAACGTAGACTGTTTAACGGCAATTGTGGGTACAATATTAAGAGATTAAAACTCATAAGTTAATAACTCATTGGCATAGCATGGAGTGAATGAGCAACCATTAATTAAATTACATGACCGGGGTCAGCGAATTTAGTAATCTGCAAAATTTGTTAAAGACCAGTATGAAATTATTTATCAATTGGCGAAAAATATACAAAAAAAATTATCCTTGATTGTTTGGAATTGTTAAAGGTTTAGAAATTTCAGAGCTTGAAAAGGTACTTAAAATTGATTTGAATTTATTTATTTCATGAATACCCCAATAATTGTTAAATTATCAAATATCAGTTCACGTTGTTCCGTTTCATCAAAATGCCTTTCAGTTTTGTCATTTTTAGAGTGTACTGTGTTGGTTTTCCTCAATCTTTAATAGAGAGCAATGTACGCTGAATGACGGATCTCTTCTAACATTTAAAATATTTGTATTAAAAGTTGGCTGTGACAAATGAACAAAACAAAAACTTTGAATATCAAATTATTTTTACTTCAAACAATTATTAATTTGTTGTAGTGCAGTTTCTTTTAAAAAATTTAAAAAGTTACATTTTTACAACTATTATTAGATGTTTCTAAATAATATATTAGTATTGAAAAATAATTGATACATGTTCGGCTTCTTAAGCCGTTATCAAGAACATTGCAAGACGAATACTTGAGTTGAGAAGTAGCTATTTTACACTTCCTAAAACACTTGTAACTGACTACCTAACCTGGTTATGTACTTCAGTACAAATTTTTTAAACATTTTGTCTATTTTGTAAGTATGGAAAAGTTAACATTATTAAAGTGAGCTATGAAAATTACAACTATTATGTTTGATGACATTCTTTTAATGAAATAATCAAAATGGTTTACAGTGGGGAAGAAAAAATCAAATATTTATACACAATAGATAACAAAGATTTATTTAGGAAATTTAAATATAAATAAATGGTAACTCATAAAAGATGTTCGATGTGTCCACCATTATTGTCAATGCATAATTGATAACGTCTTCTTATATTTATAATTGCACCGGAAATGGCTTCATTATTTACATTCGTACTGTTTATTTTATGTTAAATCCTGTTTTTAATGACTTAAATACTATTACTATTATTATTGGCAATGTCTTTTAGAAACCCCCAAAAAAATTAATCCATAGGAGTCAAATCCGGACTGTTAGGTGGCCACCCAATTGTTCCATTATTCCCTGTCCTTATTAGGAATACATTATTCAAATGATCTCGAACGGGTAGGACACTATGCGAAGCTTTCCCGTCCTGCATCCAAATCATCCTCAAGTTCGGCTTCCGGACAATTCTGCAACAGAATATTTTCTGCTTCTGGGATAACTATTCCCAGATAGGTAACTCCAGTTAAAGTATAATCATGGTGGTAAAAGCCCAGCCTTTTCCTTTTATGAGTCTCTGTTAAAACTTTATATGGTCTGTAGTTATTATTTTTTAACGTACGTTCAATTTTGGAATAACATTTACCTAATTGATCAACTGCATTATTTATACTACATTCAGAATTTTCTAAAAAATAATACAATGTTTCAAAAAAGCCTATTCGCGAATAAATATGGATGGGCTGACCTTTGAAATGAAGCAGTATATCGAGCTAGCTGTTCTTCCTAATTTGCTTGAACTACACGCTTTTTTCTACCAAAAATTGGAGGTATTATTCACCATTCGGTAAATATTTTGAAGCGTATTTTCTGATGGTGTTGGACGATTTGGATACAACACCCTATATGCTGTTGCTGAATGTTTATTTTTGTTATTTGGTATATAACAAGTAAATATTTGGACTTTTTCTTCCTCACTGTATACCATATTGATTATTTCATTAAAGAAATGTCACTTATCAAACATAATAGTTGTCATTTTCATAGCTCACTTTAATAATTTTATTTTTTATTTATTTATTTATTTACATACACCATCCAACAGCCAATGCCAATTACTGGATGGCAAAATACAGGTTTATGAACAAATATCACAAATTACAAATTAATAAGTCGAACAGAATAATATATATAACAATATATAATACATAATATAATTTTAATAAGCGTGGAAAGAGAAATAAAACAGAGAAACGGAGAAAACAGAAACTATACAATAAATAAAAACTATTGCACAATGTTCAGTGTCTAAAGATTATTTATACTACAGTTAAATATGTCAACTCTGTCTTGCAGGTTGTTGTAATTATCGCATAAAGTGAAGCGGTGAATGTTTTAACAAATTAGTTCTCGGCCTGGCAAGATAGAAGGTAATGTTAACTTGTCGATATTTACAGTAACCAGGTGAACGAAGATATTCGACGTTTAATAAATCAAAACCGGTATATGGTAGGGGTAACATATGGTATATTTTTGAAATCAGGAAAAAGGGATCATTCCAAAAATTTACTAATATACAGGGTATCCTAATATAAAAAATATATTATTTTTGTATCCCCTGAAATCTGCACACTACAGTACCTTTAATACCATTTTATCAAAATTCAGTCATAACCACACAAGGTTTATTTAAAAAATTTTTCTATATGCAATAATAACGGTGATAAAAAGTGAGTAATTTATAATGAATAACCCTGTACATACTTAGTACAGATTTTTTAACATTTTGCCTATTTTGTATTTAAGAAATTTTGTTGGTCGTTCGTGGCACAAGGATTGTATTTGGTGAATGTTTTATTTCTAATTGTTCAAGAAGATTTAAGCGTTTACCTATCCTTTCTGCGTGAAGTAAATTTATATTATATATCTATAAATTAGTAATTTTCAATTGAAAATAGTTTCATTGTCATTTAAAATTGTTGTGATTTTTAACTGTTTTCAATACTTCTGGCACTCTGATCATTATATACAACATTGCTGTCTTTACACTTGATTTCATATACACCAGATTTGTTGAATTTATTTATGTTTTCTTTATCATTGATCCAAAGTTTGTTTTATTCACTCTTACCGTTAAATGCTATAACAATTTTAACTAAATCACATAATAAATAAATACATAAATAACACCACAGGTAATTACGACCCCCTTTATCCCGGAAGGCTCTAGAAGAGCCTTGTGTGGGAGGGGTCTACACATTTAGAGACAAGGGACACACACCCAATATCCGTGTATAGTGAAAAAATCCCTCTCACAGTATTTTCCACTGCCACGACCGGGGATCGAACCCGGAACTTTTGGATGAGAGGCAAGTGCGCTCACCTCTCGACCACCAGTCATACCGATATACCATAATGAAAAGTTACATACAATATTAAGTACCCAATTACCAATTCGAAAAAAAAGAACTCAGATAGAAATTGTTTCATGTTTAAAGAATTGCCCTATAATTATTCAAAAATACTGTATTGACTGAAATTATGGACTTTTCAGCTCCCGTGCTCTATGGTCTTCCGAAAATTCACAAAGAAAGAAGTTTAAACTCTTTTGATTTTATTGAAAATACAATACACTATCTTCTGTTAGCTGAAATATTCATGACAAATTTATAAAACTTAACTTTTAATAGTAATAACAACCAAAGTATACACGTTAACTATTGGACTAGCTATTTATTTCGTTTAGACTATCATCATATCGTGACGTATTTTTTGAGTCCAAAAATGATATAAAATGCATATTTACACAATCATTTTTTTCTACTAAATTTTTATACAGAAACCGTTTATGCAGGTGTAACGTATTTTCTTTGGTTCAGTAAACGTCGTGCATATCTTTGAGTTGCCTTCATCAAAGCACTCTGACTTAAATATAACCAAATTAGCCCAATATTTTTTCAGTTTTATCATCCTCCAGAACTGACTGAAATTAGATTTTAAAATTAAACAGGAAACGAAAAGGAAATATCTAAAACTAAAACGGAAGAAATCTGGCGCTCGAAATTTACCTAACTTCCAGTTCGTAATTTAAACCTGATAACTTTTAATGAACGACCAATGTATATGTGGCTACCCTAGGGCAAGTACTATTGTACCAAGTGAATCATAAAAAACACGGAATATCATTCAGTTATTTATAACGTGTTTAATAATTGTATGTAACGATTTTGAACTTAAACGCTGGGACGCTTTTGGTAATGATAACCAACTTTTTTTTATCTCCGAGACAATGAGCAATACTTTATACTTATGATTATATTTTTCTTACGTTCTTACCCTGGGAGCACATACACAGGTCAATAATAGTAAGGACCTTTTTCCAACAGCAAAAACGATTACATGTAAATTCAAACTAGGTACAAAGTTTATCAGGAACCAAAACAAAAAATTCAGTTTGATACTTGCGCAAAATAGAATGATATAAAGTTGTTATTATTCACATTATTTTATTGTTTCAGTTTGTAAATAGAATTGCAACAGAAACCAACGCAACGTGATGAACATACGTGTCGATAAAATACTTTATCACCATCAGATAAAATGAAAATAAATTAGAGAAAAGCCCGCACATGACAAAAATTCTACCAAAGGTCCTTCCACATTTTTCACCAGTCTTTCGTTTTCTTATTTTCCTAGACTAACCCGAGGATATAATTATTGCTCATAAAAGCTGACCTTCCCTTATGAAAGCAAACATTTTATTTCCGTGGCGTCAAAGCTTTGCGCGATCTATTGAAGTCTAAAAAAACACCATTATCGCATAACGTTGATTTCATTTTTATGGAATATTTTCTTTAGTTAACAGAAAAGGCAACCGGGTTAAGATATTTAAATGGTTAAAATTGATCGATGTATTGGTGGGTTTGATTAATGTTTTAAATTGAATGTAAAATATCGAAAGGGGAGGGAATATTAGGTTTCGATAATGAAGTTCCTTAAGCTTCAATTAAAAATGATTGTTAAGAAATCACAATGGCAAAAGTTCACGGCAGATATTTTTACACAATTAATCAGAATTATTTTGTTTCCAAAAATAGATCTTTGTTTACTTATTAATAAAAAAAATAGTGGTATATTACTGACTCGTATTATATTTGTTTCTGTACAGGGATGTGTATAATAATATCCATTGTACGAGTGGAATAAATTTGTTCCAAACGTTAACTGATTATTCATCAGCTGTTAAAGCAATGATCTACAAGGTATTCACGTATGTTATTTCAAGGGAAAAATTTGTTAATACCATACTAACAATAAACTGCCAAGACTTTCACTCTTCTGTCAATATTTTCCCCAATATATCAACAGCGTTTTAACGATAGCGCGATATCAAACAAAGGAAAATGAAAGGAAATTGCTTGCATCCTGCCCAATTATTTGAGACTACGAAGTAAATTTTTCGTGTCCCAAAGAGAGACCAAACGTTAATATGATAAATTAGTAGTTAAAACTGTTTCAGATGAATCTATCTGCTTATGATTTATTTCTATAATGAAAGGGTTTAATTCAAGTCCATACAGCGCTTTTTAATTTAAATATACAAAATAAAAAAATATGTGCACTTTCAAACAAGTAATAAATATCTGCAATTGAGTCCCAAAACAATTATTATTAGTTTGGTGTCTGTCAGATCTGCAGAAATAAATTCAGATAAATGTAGCACTGTTCTGGACATGGTAATATATAGATATATTTTCATTTACATCGATGCAGATTTTAATACATCAGTGGCGATAGCAGCTTTCAGTGTTGCACCGATTAAATTGAATAATATTGATACAGTTTTTGATTTTTGCTTATGTCTCACATCGTTGTAGTTGTGAAATAATGCAATTATGGAATTATGCTGATGCAAAATCAATAACTAAGTACAAAGCGATTTGCTGTGGTATTTATAATTCAACTGGCGTGTTAAAAGGGTTTTAAAAGGTAGTGTAGTCTTTTTAATTTCCATTATTATGGTTAAATACGTCTATTATAATGTTTCTACTATATAATTTAGTGGAGATCATGATGAAACATTACTTAAATGCATAACCAGAAATAGAAAACATATCAACAGAGTTTTCAACATTTTGTCTATATAGGGATTAAGAAATGTTGTTAGTCGTTCGTGGTAAAAGGTTTTGTTATTTCTAATTGTTCAAAAATATTTAACCGTTTACTTTTCCTCTCTGTATGAAGTAAATTTATATTATCTGTGTTTATAGAATGGTTATTTTCAATGTAATTTGCATCCATTACTGTACTTTTATTGTTATTTAGGATTGATTTTTGTGTTTTTTTAATCTGTTCTCAACACCTATCTCGCTCTGACCAATGTAAACAGCATTTAACTTGGATTTAAGGTAGAGTTCGTAAAAATAAACTCCTTACGGTACCTAGTAATTAAAATAAATATATAAAGATAGCTAGCGAAAAATGTTAAGACACAAAGATTTAGGGTTTTTTAAAATCTATTACAGTAAAGAAAAACTAAGTTACAGGAACAGTCAAAAAGTCATGACCAAACAAAGTTGCTTTTTCGTTAATGGAACACCCTGTATATTAGTACTTATTTCAATTCTGCTCGAAATATTAAACAAAATTCATATAGCATATATATCTAAACTTAACCTTTTTCGAGATATCGAACTTTGAAGAAGATCATTTTCTTATAAATTATACAAAAATATTTTAGTTTATAACCCATCAAGTTATCTTTGAAAGTTTCTAGCTCCATAACAACGCCGCGTCGTTCTCTTGTCTAGATCTTGACAACACATTCCAAAAAACATTTAGTGTGAATAATTTTCGCGCAAAAATGGCACGTTTAAGTGAAACCGAGTGTATTTAAATTTTAATGATATGGTGATAGAAGACGAAATTGTGACAAAATAGTGCATATTTTTAATGAATTGTATCCCGTTCGGGAATCTCTTTCTAAATCAACTATTTCAAAAATATTGCAGCGTTTTCATGAAACCGGAGGTGTCAAAGGTCGACCAAAAAGTCGAAGACCAGTAAACATTACAAATAAAGAAAATTCTTCGAATGTCATGTTAGATGTGGTAAAATCCAATAAATTCGGCACAATAGAGGGCTTTGAACCATAACACGAGTCGATATTCCATTAAAAAAATTTGCAAACGGGAAAAATTCCATCCATATAAAATTCAACTAAGTGAAGACGATTTTGATCGTAGAATCGTGTTTTGCGAAGTTATTATGGATGTATTAAACGCCAACTTTGTCAACCACACTGACGAATCTACATTTTGTTTAAAAGGGCATATAAACCACAACTGTAGGTATTGGTCAGACCAAAATCCACATTGGATGGAGGAAGTTTACACCCAACGACCACAAAAAGTAAATGTTTGGTGTGGCCATTGTTGGTGGACACTCCTATGTTATAAACGGAAATTTACCCTCTGAACATTATTTATTACTTTTGCAAGAGCATATTATTCCAGAGCTTAGACGATTATTCGCGAATAATAATTCCAATTTACCGGCAGAACAAATACAGTTTCAAGAAGATAGGGCTCCTCCACATTTAGGATGTGTGGTACGGGCGTATCTAGATTAAACTTTTCCTGACAAATAGATTGGACGCAGGGGGCAATTGAATGGCCAGCTAGGTCTCCCGATATGACCCCGCTTGACTTTTTTCCATGAGGGTCACATAAAAAATGTAGTGTACAAAAATAGGCCGCAATATATCGAAGAGTTGCAAGAAAGGATAAGGCATGAAATTTGCACTACTCTTCCCAACACCCTTTTAGATTCACTACAAAATTGATCTTGGTTCTATGAGCGGGACTGAGGTAAACCTCCTTTTTGCGTTATTATATAAAATTATAAGATTAGATTATATAAAATTATAAGAGTTAAAGAATTAAAAGAGTTTCTTTATCTGAAATTGGTTGGTTTTAGTAAAATATAATTTACCTCTTATAAGAAGGTGCAGCATAAACTAAGTTTTATGTTTCTTCTTGTAACTCCTCATGACTTATTCATCTCCCATCTCTTTTATAATAGTAACGGAATTTTAAAAATAAAATCATCGATTTAAATATTTGGCGAATGCGACGGTGATAATAAAGCACCTTCTTACGGTTTCAAAAAGGTACGAATTAGGAAACTTTTTAAAAGTTTTGAGGCCTTAATTATAAATACCATAATAGTTTTAACCAAAAAACGCCTACAATACACTAGTCCACCAGAAAACTAAGGAAGTACTGAAACGATTCCAGGAGATTGTTATAACAACTTTGCAAATTAATGACAACAATGTTGTTTAAATTAACATAGCAATTCATATACAAAGATTTGATCTTTATTATGGACCAAAAATATATAATCTGTTACCCCTAGAATTAAAAAATATAAATAACCATATAAGGAACTTTTTAATTTTTTTTTCTCTTATCCTACTTAATTAGATTTGGTTGTTTTTTGTATTTCATTACTTCTTTACTTATTATTATATTGTTTTTTCCTTTCTGTCTTCTTTCTATTGTTTGTTTGCTGTTTGCATAAAAAAATGTTTTATTTCTTTTTTTGTTAGTGTAAAATGGTTAGAGCTGCGAACATGCATTTTCTAGATGGCTAATCATTATGTATTATATTTTTATGTAAGGTTTATCATTTGTGAGTAATTGTACACTATGATCAGAAATAAAATTTTAATTTGAACTCACACAACACGACTCAAAAATATACCGAATGCAATTTGCTTACAGCGGAGTATTGCTCTGTTTTAAACTTTTTTATATTAACAGCTGATTGCTTAAAATTTGAGAATAGTGGTGATATTCTTGACAATTTTATCACGTTTTTTAAACAATGAATATACCACTCGCGACTTCATATAAAAAAATGATGAGGTACATCATCATTTGTTTTTGCATATTTCAATATACATTTTATTGAAATAATCTCTGTGCCACATTAATTTCTACAGAAATAGTTTGTTCACTTATATGTGACAACAAATCTATGAAAACCGTTGCTAACCAAACAAAAATCTTATATACAAAAGAGTACCTAACGTTTGAATTTTCAACCCGAAAAAACCCATAGAAAATATTTCACTAATGCTGTGCTCAACAAGGCGAACGATAAGGTCGTTCATAAAATTACATATAAAGAAAAACTTACCAGATCGGTGAAAATTAACCTCAAAGGAACCTTAACCTAATACGACACGAATACAAACAAAGCGAAGCAACGTGCTTTCGCTGTGGAAATCGGGGAAATACTGTATAGAGTATGACTCATTGGCTATATATAGAATCAAAGAGTGACATCAGAGACTTCCAATGGCAGGATAAACCGGGAGCTTGCGCTGCTGCAGGACGAAAGCTCCGCTGAAATCGATGGAAAGCCATGTGCTGCACAGATCCGGGCTCGCCCGATCCGCACTGCAGAAGTTTTTCTCTCCACTACACATGAAGAGGCGCAAGCAAACAAACATTCGATTCGCGTTAAGAGCAAATTCAGCAAATTTTAAGCCTTCGGAAACTCAAGTATAACGAAAACTTCAGTATTTGTATTTTATGTTATGCACAAAGCGAAATAATTTTACAAACAATAAGCGTGAGAGACCACCAGTTGAAATAAATCTTTTAATAAAATCGTTTAAGATTATAGTTACAAGAAGTTAACACAAAAATTTAGAATTGTATGGACTAATATACAAGGTGAATCAACTAAAGCTCCCCAACAAGACCTAATTAAGGATTTAAAAATTTGCATTTCCATTTTATCACTTCTCATATTTTGTTTAATATTTTCCGGAACATATCTATAGTCTAGGGCCTAAGTAGATATTTGGTTCCTATAGTTTTTTGTGCAATATAACCTTTACTTATTTTCTATGTTTCTCTCTTATGTTGTAAATAAAATCCACAAGTGTTGTTTTCGAGTATGTTTTGTGTATGTCTTGTGAAAGACCATATAGAGCACTTTCCTTGTCTCGCTTGTATGATTTCATATTTTTAGAACTTGTGTCCTTTCATCAAAATATCTTTTCAATAAATTGTGACAAAGACTTATAAAGCTAAAATTTTCTAGCTTTTTAAATATTTTTTATGACCAATTGTGTCCAGAAATGTAAATGCACACAGTGGTGATGTTCTACTATCCAAACATCGTATTTTTTTCCGATAGGCTATAGCATCACTTGTTGAAGTTTTCTCTCGTCAAATATTTTTGCAATTTCATGTCAAATATGTATTTTTATTACTCAATCATAGCAATCTTGAAGTTGGGATGAACATATTCCAGATTAACAATGTTTTTCATGAAACTGGCTAATAATGGTGTTATATTAATTGTTTCTTATACCATCAATTCTAGGGGCCTTGTTTGTTTTTAGTTCTTTTATATACAGGGTTATTCATTATAAATTACCCACCTCTTACTATCGTTATTATTGCCTATAGAAAAAAAATTTTTAAATAAAAGTAGTGAGGTTATTTACGACTGAATTCTGTTAAAATGCTATCAAAAGTGCAGTAGCGCGCAAATTTCAGGGGACACAAATAAATAATATATTTTTTAATGGAATACCTTGTATATTATTAAATTTTTGAAATTATCTTTTTTCCTTTTCCATTTCAAAAATATACCATATGTTTAACGTCGAATAACTTAGTTAAATTAGTTACTGGAAATATGGAAAAGTTAACATTATTAAAGCGAGCTGTGAAAATGACAACTATCATGTTTGATAAAACACCTCTTTAATGAAATAATCAAAATGGTTTACAGTGAGGAAGAAAAAATCAAATATTTATACAAAATAGATAAAGATTTATTTAGGAAATTTAAATATAAATAAATGATAATTCATAGAAGATGTTCGATGTGTCCACCATTATTGTCAATGCATAATTGATAACGTTTTATTATATTTATAATTGCACCGGAAATGACTTAATTATTTACATTTAGATTGTTCAGAAGTCGAATCCTGTCTTTAATGACTTAAATACTATTATTATTATTACTGACAAAGCCTTTTAGAAATCCCCCCAAAAAATGAATCCATAGGGGTCAAATCCGGACTGTTAGGTGGTGATTTAATTGCTCCATTATTCCCTATCCATATTGGGAATACATTATTCAAATGATCTCGAACGGGACACTATGCGGAGTTGCCCCATCCTGCATCCAAATCATATCAAATTCGGCTTCCGGAAAATTCTGCAAAAGAATATTTTCTGCTGCTGGGATAATTATTTCCAGATACGTAACTCCAGTTAAAGTATAATTATAAAAAATATAGGTCCAACAATTTTGTTTCTGAAAATTCCAAACCAAACGCTAACAGTTTTTCTTTTTGATTTTTTAATTTGTTTTACCAATCTTTTTCTGTTGTGCTTGTTTTCCCACGACCTTCGATTTTTCCTATTAAAAACTCCGTAGAAAAGGATGATTCATCAGTCTATAATATTTTAGTAAAAAAATCGGGATCTTCATCCAATTTTTGAATCATCTGGCGGCAAAAGTCCTTTTCCTTTTATGATCCTCTGTTAACCTTGTACGGGTAAAAATTTTATATGGTCCGTAGGTATTATTATTTAACGTACGTTGGATTTTGGAATAACTTTTACCTAATTGATCGACTGCAATATTTATACTACATTCAGCATTTTCTAAAAAATAATATAATGTTTCAAAAAAGTCTATTTGCGAATAAATATGGATGGGCTTACCATTGAAATGAAGCAGTATGTCTAGCTGCTCCTCCTGGTTTGCTTGAAATACACGCTTTTTTCTACCAAAACTGGAGGTAATTATTTACCTTTCGGTAATTATTTTTGAACGTATTTTCTGATGGTGTTGGACGATTTGAATACAACACCCTATATGCTCTTTTTGCTGCACGTTTATTTTTGTTATTTTGTATATAACAAGTAAATATTTTGACTTTTTCTGCCTCACTGTAAAGCATTTTGATTATTTCATTAAAGAAATGTCACTTATTAAACATAATAGTTGTCATTTTCATAGCTCACTTTAATAATGTTAACTTTTCCATATTTACAGTAACTAGTTGAGCTAAGATATTCGACGTTTAATAACTCAAAAACGGTATATGGCAGGGGTAACATATGGTATATTTTTGAAATCAGAAAAAAAGGATAATTCCAATAATTTGATAATATACAGGGTATCCCATTTAAAACAAAATATTATGATTTTGTATATCCTGAAACCTGCACGCTGCTGCACTTTTGATAGCATTTTTAAAAAATTCAGTTATAACCACACAACTTTTATTTCTAACTTTTTTTCTATAGGCAACAATAATGATGATAAGGGGTGGGTAATTTATAATGACTAACCCTGTGCTTTATTTCCTTATCAACACCTGGTGTAAAAGAAGAGACCTTATTGTTGTGTTTGGAGAATTTATTTCATTTGCTGTTCCTGTGACTTCTGTTTAATGAATATTAAACTCATTTGCAGTTCATTTTTATTGTTTTTCACAAGATCGTTTTCAAATTTAATTTGTTTTATTTCCTTATATTTTTAAGTTAGCACGTTCAGAAGAAGAATGTTAGTGTACATATAAAGAAACTAGGTAATTTTCTTATCAATGTAGAAGTACCGTTTAAAAAATTGTAAGGATTTACAAATTACAATTTCTTATTTAAGGATTTACAAATTTGAAAAAAAAAATACTTGTCTAGTTGACAATAAAAATGTTCCATCATCACAGTGGCCATTCTAAAATTAAAATATAAATTGCAATCGCTAACTAGCCACAAGAATAATGAGTGTTTCCACCAGTTTTTAATCAGACTTGTAAACAATTTACATGAAAGTGCAATTAATTTTATCCGTAAAATTTAATAACCAATAATCATTGTACGAATTAGAAATGTTTGCGTCCGTGATTTATTATTATTAATTGTGTTGTGCCTAAATAAATAAAAATTAAATTGAATTTCGATTAATAAAATATTGCCTAATAATTCGCAATTTAACAGGACAAACAATTTATGTTATATCGAATTAATTATTGTAATAATAAATTATTAATTAGAGATTTGTTACTGTAGGAATAATTGCTATGGCCCATTATATAATTGAAATCAGATAATCTGCTTCCAATTCGATACTTGAATTCGTTACACCCACTAACAGAATTTATATCTCAATTTATATTTTGAAAATCATGCTATATGTTTTAACATTTAATAATACTCCATTTTTGTGCACAAAAATTAATATCGCGAAAGCTCCCCAGTGACAGAATTTAATGAAAACCATATTCAATACAGTTATTTTTAATCCAATTAATTATCTTTCAACTAATTTTCCATTACATAAAATAATAATAATAAAAAAGTTAAATAACTTGAAAATCAGAACTAAATTAAATGTAATTAGCAACTGTTAACATATCATTAAATCGACCTGTTTTCAATTGGAAAATGACTTCTGTCAGTAGGAAGAATTTCGAAATGGCATCTCCGCATAATGTCCTACCCGTTCGAGATCATTTGAATAATGTATTCCAATATGGATAGGAAATAATGGAACAATTAAATGACCACCTAACGATCCGGATTTGACCCCTATGGATACATTTTTTTGGGGATTTCTAAAAGGCATTGCCAGTAATAATAATAATAATGGTATTCAAGTCATTAAAGACAGAATTCGACTTGAAATAAACAATTGAATGTAAATAATTAAGCCAATTATGCATTGACAATATTTAAATTTCCTAAATAAACCTTTGTCATTTATTTTGTATAAATATTTGGTTTTTTCTTCCTCACTGTAAATCATTTTGATTATTTCATTAAAGAAATGTCACTTATTAAACACAGTACTTGTCATTTTCATAGCTCACTTGAATAATGTTAACTTTTCCATAATTACAGTAACTAGTTTAACTAAGATATTCGACGTTTAATAACTCAAAAACGGTATGGTAGGGGTAGCATATGGTATATTTTTGAAGTTAGGAGTAAAGAATCATTCCAAAAATTTATTAATATACAGGGTACCCCATTAAAAAATATATAATATTTGCATCCCCTGAAATCTGCACGATATTCTACTTTTGATAATATTTTTAAAAAATTCATTCATTCATTCATTCATTCAGTCCTAACCACACACCTTCCATTAAAAACTTTTTTCTATAGGCAATAATAACAATGATAAGGCGTGGATAATTTATAATTAATAGCCCTATATAATATATGCAGTATTAAGAATGTAAAACAATACTAATGTTATTGTTTATTGTTGCTCGAGACTGATTAATCTAGCATCCTTATCATTAAACATTTATATAAAGTTCGTATAAACGTAGATCTAGGGAACAAGAGCGATAGGAGAATAGACTACTGTCAATTATTTAAATATTCAAAGGAACGTCTATAAAAGATTCTACAGACGTAGAGGCATTCCATCAAACTATTTTACTTCTGGAATTTGGGTCGTAACTGGCTGCAATAAAATTGCCTATGAAACAAAATAAAAATTGTATTGTACACAACAGAGGATTTAATTTAAATTGAATTATAGCTGTTATGTCATTAAAACACGGTCTGCTAGCATCATACTACAGATATATATGGCCATTAATTTCGGTAATTCATATTTACTCACTCGTTTGCATCGTCCTCTATTTTTTATAAATTAATGAAAGGCTGGCGTGCATATAATACTGAAATTTATACCTATTCAAAAAATGAAAGGAAAATTATGATTACAAACACTGCTACATGTGTACATACAGGTCCGTCCCCGCTACCGGTCTCTACAGAATTATTATTGTAAAAAAACCTCATCTATGCGAAGTATCAATTTGATAAATATGTTTTTTTCATGAAACAAAAATACGATTCATAGCCTCATCCCATGTCGATTGTCAAAAATTTAATATGTATTATCTGGTAAAATAATGCGATATATAAAGGTTCAAATTTTATGTTTTGGTTTGAAGGAAGGACCCTTAAGAGCTAATAAATGTACAAGAAATTCCAGTTGAAAGCAACAATACGCCCGTAAATTTTCATAATGTAAAAAAACAGGCTTTAATAAAGTTTCCTCACGCATTTCTTTATTCTAAATGCAAAATTGTGTTTTAATATCGTTCGAGCTGCTATAAAGGGTAAAGTTATGTAAATTTTACATCTGGCTCGATAAAAAATACAGACAACTTTGAATCTGCTCTGATTGCATTCCTCTTCCTAAATGAAAGCCATTGTTTTGGGACTCGATTTGACTCACAATTAAAATTGTTTATTTATTATGCAAACCAAAATTAAAATTTATTTTAACATTAATTTGACTTACTAATTCCCGCTTAAATTTAAATGAGCATGTTCAAATTGATATAACAAAGCAAAAGAAATTGCCTTGTAAAAATATTAATATCCCTTGACTGAAACTGGCATATACCGCAGCTAAAAAAATACAAGAGAGTAAAATCTGTGTCACAACTACCAAAATTATTGTTATTAAACATTCTTTTCACGTAAGAATGTTTAATAGCAGAATAAGAAATACATAATAATTGAGATTATCAGAAATACGCACGCGGAGTTGCCCTGCCCCATCCTGCATCCAAACCACATCATCATGTTCGGCTTCCGAAAAATTTTGCAAAAGAATAGTTTCTGCTTCTGGAATAATTATTTCCAGATAGGTAACTCCAGTTAAAGTATAATCATAAAATATAAGCCCAACAATTTTGTTCTGAAAATTCCACACCAAATCTTTTTAAGTTGTGCTTGTTTTCACACGACCTTCGATTTTTCCTATTAAAAACTCCTGCCGTAGAAAAACATGATTTATCAGTCTATAATATTTTAGTAAAAAAATCGGAATCTTCATCCGATTTTTGAATCATCTGGCGGTGAGAGTTTATAAGCCTTTATTAAAACTTGTACGG
Organism: Leptura quadrifasciata; assembly: GCA_963675555.1. NCBI lineage: Eukaryota > Metazoa > Arthropoda > Insecta > Coleoptera > Cerambycidae > Leptura > Leptura quadrifasciata. Next base: position 776,846 of record OY776682.1, on the reverse strand, counting down.
GTAAAATTTTATATGAAGTTATTATTTTTTAACGTACGTTGGATTTTTAACAAATTTTACCTAATTGATCGACTGCATTATTTATACTACATTCAGAATTCGCGAATAAATATGGATGGGCTTACCTTCGAAATGAAGCATTATATTTAGCTGTTATTCCTGGTTTGCTTGAAAAAGGGGATTATTCTGAAAATTTAATAATATACAGGGAGGGTATCCCATTCAAAAAGAAATATTTTTTTTTTCACTTGACAGCATTTTAATACAATTTAGTCATAACCACACAACTTTTATTTAAAACTTTTTTTCTATAGCCAATAATAATGATGATAAGGGATTATAATGTAATTTATAATGAATAACCCTGTATATACAAAATGTATTGAAATAATACTATTTAAATTAGTAAAAGCTTTGACGTATTCTTTATCCGTACATAAACTTAATTGCGCCATTCTATTGATTCAGTGAAGTAATTAGTCATTTTGATAATGAGTTCACTTAATTTAATAGTCACGCGTTATAGGAACTAGTGTCTCTCACGTTAGGGGCGGAGAATAATAAAAAATTATCTATTTTTTATACGGGGTGTTCTTGAATAAGATCTCTAACATTTTTCATAGGGAGGACTAAGGCAGATTCTTGATAATATTTTTTAAGTAGACCCTTAACATAAAATTATATTCCCTTAGAGAAATGGTTGCGAATTCGAAGACTATTAAATGTAGAAAACTATACGAGATCCTCGTGAGTTATCTGGATCATCCGGGTCTTGGGCCCTCGCTTATTTTTGTTGTAAAGGGTGGGCAATTAAGAATGGAGGTCGGCCATATCTCCGAAACCAATTATCGCACAAGTTTTGGGAAACTTATCTTAAGTAAAAAGGCCCTGAAAAATTGCTGGAAAATATTTTAAAGTTTTTAAAATGGCCGCTAGGGGGCGTAACAGCCATCACCGAATAGAAAATTATGGTTTTCTCCCTATTTTGCTCAATTAAGTGGTATTGAAAATATATGCATCGTAATTCTCAGACAATTCCGAATCTTGTTAGTTTTCTATTCTTCTTTATCTTCAAAAATCAAGTGGTGGGGCGATGCCAATAAAAAATTTTTATATGTCGATTACTACGATTAGCCTTAACGGAATTTAACAAACTTGATCTCGTTATCAAGGGCTTTTCTTAGTTTATCGAGTGCGCTTTACGTTGTTTTTATTTGATCATTATCGTCGCCATTAGAGGGCGTTATTTGACATGTCAACAAATATCGCGCTTTTTCTAAAAAAAAATTAAATAGAATGGTATGTTCATTTTTACCGTAAAATAGAGAATTAAAAGCTTCAGATGTCAATGAATAAAAGTCCTCGTCTTTGCCATCAGATCCACTACAAGAGACGACATGATCGAAAGAATTATTTCAAAGTATCTTGATAGCAGAAGTAGAGATTTCTGTTCAATCTACTTGTCAGAGAATGAATTCGTGAATCGAGAATGATGGACGACGTTTTGAATATATGGCGCCATAATTAGATTCTAAATCTTTTAATGTGTTGTAATGTATTCTTGAGTTTACTTTTTTGGACGTTTGATTTGTTACATTATCTATTGTTATTACTATTAGATTTGTTGTCATTGTTATTAATTACTAATTTTTATATTATGTAATATATATTCTACTGAATATTTTTGACATATGTTGTTTCTTCATTGTGTCATTTTCACAAATTACTTATTTTCAACAGCTTCTTTGCAAATTCCCTCACCAAAGATCTGATAATAATTTACTGTTAGAAAAAAGCAATCGAGTTGCGGTTTTCACTGACATCTGAAGCTTTTAATTCTCTAGCGGCGGCGATAATAACCAAATGAAAACAGTGTAAAACGCACTCGATAGACTAAGAGAAGTCCTTTGCAACGAGATTAAGTTTGTTAAATTCCGTTAAGGCTAATCGCAGTAATCGACATATAAAAAAAATTTTTTTGGCATCGCCCCACCACTTTATTTATGAAGATACAGAAAAAATGGAAAACTAACAAGATTCGGCATTGTCTCAGAATTACGATGCATATATTTTCAATACCACTTAATTGAGCAAAATACGATTAAGAATCTATTTGGTCATGGGTGTTGCGAAAATATTTTCCAGCAATAGCAATTTGTCAGCGTCACTTAAGATAATATTTTCCCTAAACTTGTGCGATGATTGGTTTTTGAGATATGGCCGACCTTCATTCTTAGTTGCTCATCCTGTACACTACTGACTTTTACGAACAAGAAAATTAACTGCAGTTTTTTCAGACGATACACAGATTTACCACACACTTTTCGGACATCAACTTCTTCTTTTTATCGCCCTAGCTATTCCAACCCTCAACCAGGACACATGCACACAGACAATTACACAACGACCATTCCCTACGACATTACCACCTGCGCTAAGTAAGACTCAAACTCAGGAGTGGTACAGCGACTAGTTATGTTGTCTCTCACACAACTCCATCTAATCCACTACTACCAATTGAGTAACACATGAAAAACGCCACTAAAGATCCACACCCTAGCTAGGATTTGAAATTTAAGAATATGATCTACAGAGAAATGCTTCTTTTTCAAATTCAGCCGTAATCTATCAAATTCAGAACTTTCGTGCATTCTGTATAGTATTTATACATAAATATATTAATGATTATATTAATATTATATAATAAATAGGTTGTATCTTTCAAATTTTTTGAGACAAAAATTCCTCTGTTAGAAACGACACGGTAAATATGTAACAGACATATATTAAATTATATTTTTGACAGCTGTATTTAGTTGCATAGACAATTGGATTTACTGGATTCGTAGGAGAATTTGAATATTATAATTATTAATTGTTAAAAAGGATCCATTCAGGGTAACAGTAGACAGACAAATAATGACATTTTTGGTCGGACTCGGACCGTTCCCTGCACTAATGAAGTTATTATCAAATTACAAGGGTCCTTATTGAAGTTTAGGGTCACATCGTCATGGTGTAACCTTCATAAACAACATGTTATTAATATCAGGCATCATTTAATCTCGTATGACGTGTTTGGTGTAATCCCTGCGCGTCTGCCATAATTTTAAAAATGTTTTATAAAAGCAAACTATTTTACTAATGGCATTGATAATATTAAAATAATGACTGATGAGTGAGATAAAATTCAAACATGTGTTTATGTAAAAATATACTTAATTTTAGCAACAGGGTTAGCTTTACATCAGTTAGGTAGGAGTTTTTTCAAGATTGGATTTTTGTAATAGTTTTTAGAACAATCAACTACGTAAATGTATGTAATGTGCATTATTGAAGAATGGTTCTTATTACTACAAATTGTTTTGTTGAAACAAATACTCATATATAATTTTAAAAAGTTCTAAAAGTTTCGACAGCGCAATATATTTCGGGAAATCCCATTTAATTAAATAACTTCTCTGTTCTCCCCTGAACTTAAAAACCCATACAGTAAATTACCTCAGGTGTCATAAAACATATAAAAGTTGCCAGATAATTTCTCAATTATCTGTCTAAGATAGAAAAGTGTGAGATACCCTCAATAAAAAACACCTGTAATACTAAATCTGCGAAAGCTGCAACTTGAAAGGTTTATGAGCTAGACACGGTTTTAGATTTTTACCTTTTACACATGCTAGCCGGCTGGATCTTAGGCTTAAAACTAATGTCCTAGCCATGTCCATGAATCTCAATATACCACATCAAAATTCTCCTTACAACTTTAAAACTTTTAGTAAGTATGGACTGTGAAAAAATTGTTTGAAAAGCACTAATCGGTTTAAAACTTGAGGTATACACACAGCGCCAAAAAGTTTGTCTGTTTCCACAATCTATTGTAACCTTACCTTTCATCGCAAAATTCGCAGTTGTAACTTTTTAGAACATTTGGAATTTTGAGTCCACACTATTCTCATTTCTAATTTTCTGTTTTTACTAGAGCGTTGAATAATTTTCAAAAATTAACAAAAACGAACATTAATTATCTATTAGAGAATTAGAGAATATTTAGAAATTATTTAAGCAGCACTTCCACAATAAGAAATTACCTAGGTTTTATGTTTATATGGATGTTCTTTCATCTTAACATGCCGTATAAAAGTATCAAATTTAAAGAATCATTGTTAAGAAACACAAACTAATAAAAAATTACTCAACTTTTCTGCATTTACTTGAACATTCTTATTTCTGAATGCATCAACACATTAAAGCGTTAGGCAAAAAATTATTAAAGACTTTAAAAAATAAACCATTGCAGAGTATATCGAAACTACTATCTTAATCTAACTAATACTAGAAGAAATTGGATTATGTGACATAATTCATAGACATAGACATCACGTATAAATTTTATTTGATCTTTTAAGTAATTTGGTAGTAAATTATTAACAATTGTATAAATCATTGTATGCATGTAAAGATAAGTTTTAATGTCAAACCAGTTTAAGACATTTAGCATTAAATTAATGTTTATATACATGTTACATTCTAAAATTCGCATAGCATAGTTTTTGTAGTCTTGCGTGTTAGCGTTTGGTATATATTACTGAGCAGCAGTATGTAAAGTATGATAGGATTAAGGATTTAATATACGATCATTTTACTTCCAACTGATAAACACTGACCGACTCTTCTAAAGAAACCAATTTTTTTACCTATTTTCTTCGACACATAGTCAACATGATCATTTAGTTTTAGTTCTTCATCAATAACATCCATCTTCATTATTTAAAATGACATTTTGGTTCTAAGACTTTCGCGGAGCTGACGATGATCCATAAATTGGTTTCCGGGTTCTCTTCCGCGTTGATAGTTTTGAATACTTGACATTTCGACCATCTTGTCGTGGTCTTCTTCGCTTCAGAAGAAGACCACGACAAGATGGTCGAAACGTCAAGTATTCAAAACTATCAACGCGGAAGAGAACTCCGGAACCCAATCTATGGATAATTTAAAATTACATTTATGTTTAATTCATTAAAAGAGTTGTATAAACAATTTGAACCAATAACCATTCATTTTGATTTCATTGGATTTACTTTTATTTATTTTCTTTGAATTTTTTGAGATATTGCTTAATTCCAGGTTTACTGTCTTCAACGGATTGAAATCATTGTCAGCATAATATATCAACGTATCATCTACAAACAGGTGGATTTTACATTTTCCAAAACATTCCCGACGTCATTGATATACAGTGTAAACAGTAGTGGTCCATGGACGCTTCCTTGGGGCACTCCAAAATTATTTACAATAGGTCCGGATTTATTATTATTTGTTTTAATTATATGTTTACGATTCGAAAGATAACTCTCAAACCAATGCAGCATCGTATTTGAAAAGCCATATGCTTTTCATTTTAATAGTAGTATTTGCTTATGAATCATTTCGAAAGCTCTTTTAAGATCTATATTGCACATATTCTTGTTCCCGGTTTATTTAGTTGTTTTTCCATTCAGATATTGTGAACTTTAAGGCTGTTTCACAGGAATGTTTACATCGAAAAAACGATTGATAAGTACACAATATATTATTTGAATTTATATATTGGATTACTTGATTGAACACTACTAATTCAAGTAATTTTTCACAAAAGAGAAGCATATGGGTCTGAAATGCTCTGCTAACTTAGTATTTTGAAATTTTGGCATTGGTACTATTGTGGACGTCTCAAAACATTCCAGAAGAATACCTTTTTCAAGACTTAAGTTGATAAGATTTAGTAGGGGATAACCAATTACATGAAAAGTGTTTTTATTAATTCCTTCCCTATCTCATGTGCATTGCATTTTCTTACTTGGTTACTTACTATTTTATTTAGATTTGTCAAACACACTCTCATCGTCAACAATATTTACACCAATGCTAACGATCACATTTTCTATACTCCCTTATAATAAGTGTTAAGTGTATTAGTAATTTCATCTATATCATTATATTGAACTCTATTACAATTTAATGTATTTGGCGAGGTTGACTTTTTTATTATTACCTATTAGTTCCTTTATGTTTGCCCATATGTGTCTAGGATTATTTTTGTGTTATCAATGTTTTTTTCACAGTGATTACATTTAGCAGTTTCTATTTTTTTTTTACTAGGACATTTCTCTCTCGTTTATATATTTTCCAGTCTTGTTCCTCTTTTTTATAAGCCGCATTTTTGTTTTGTATTGTCCCTTTACATTCATTTATAATCCATACATTCTTTTTTTCTTTATTTGTTTAAGTGGAGCAAACATATTAAGAACCTCAACCATATTATTAATAAATCGTGATGATACAATATTCACATTACTACTATCATAGTCCCATTCTTTTTGTATCAATATGTGTCATCTCATCATAATTTATTTTTTTCTCGAATGTTTTTTGTGACAATTTTATTTTTTTCGGTTTCCTTTAATATAATTTGTACAATTGAATGGTCGGTTATTGAGTAATTTTTTTCTACAAATAAATTTAATGTAAAGTCTTATTAGAAGATAAATTTAATGTAAAGTCTTATTAGAAGATCTATTAAACTACGTGTTATATTTGTAACCTTCGTGAAGTCTTTTGCAAATTGTTTACAACCAAAATTTCTACTAACATTTTTCTTTACAGAGTCATTCTTTTTCCAGCCAATATTAAAGTCTCCGAATATTATTGCGTTGCATTATTTTATTAGCCTTGAGTCCTAACCATCCGTTAAGTTTTTCTATAAATTCATTTGGATTACTGCTAGGCAATCTGTATTTACCAACTGAACAGTAACAGACATTTAAAAATTTAAATTCAATAGATAATACCCAGAACATTTTTTATAAGCTAACATTCTTATATTGTAAACTCTAATATCATTTTTAATGTGAATTTGTACTCCCCCCGTATATCTACTAAAGTCGAGGCAAGAATTCAAGCGATGCACGTCACAGATCGATTCTATAAATAAAACAATACTGCTAAGAATCATGAAGTCCCATTAAACTGTACCTATTTCTGAAAGAAGCTTAATAACTGGGTGTCAATAATTACTCTTTTTAACGTAATTAATGATTAAAAATTATGTTAGTATTAAAATTTCTTTAATGAGATCACTCGTGACGTGCATCGCTTGAATTCTTGCCTCGACTATACTTGAATTGTAGCGTATTAAATTATATCCTGCTAGTTTTAATTCATCATCAGTAAAATCATCTGTTATAGTCTAGTATACTTTAACTTGGCGTGTGTATGTATGAGTTAATATTTCCGTACGATTTCATTTTCTCTTGTACACAAAGATCTAGAAATATTGTCCACGTAGAGAATATTTCTGGACTATTGCTTTAACTTTGTGTACAATATGGGAGAAAATGAAATCGTACGGAAATAGTAACTCATACATACACACGCCAAGTTACAGTATACTAGACTCTATGCATGTTTCAGTAGTACATAACTAACTACATACTTTACTATTTCGTCCTTATTTTTGTAAAAACTTTGAGCATTTAGAGAGGATATAAATAAGTCGCTTGGTAATTGCCATATATTGCAATTTTTTTGAATAACAACGGCAGTTTCTGTCTAAACTAGAGTGACACATCTAAACCTAGATTTAATTTGTTATTTGCTCTTATACAATTTATACATGTTCTTTCTGCTATGTTGCATTTGTTTATTTTGTGATTTATAGAACGTAATAGACATGTTACACGTTCAGAACACTTTTCAGCTCCGTGATTATAACCGCAACACTTAAAACGCCAAATACATTAAAATAATATTTATATACATAGCAGTCCTTCCATCCAACGTGTAAAGATGCTTTTTCGTCAGACTTATCTGACAGGACGCGTTTAAATGTCAATTATAAATAAATAAATAAACCACCACAGAAATTAGACAACCTACAATTCCAGAAGCCAGGGCTTGTACGGAAGGGGGTTACACATTGAAAAAACGCGGACATAAAACCATTTCCTCCGACAGTGCCAGTGCTGGAGCCAGGATTCGAACCCGGTGGTGCGATACCCGTGTGAGTAATCGCGATTGCCACCAACCCACTCGGCTATCAACCAGAATTAAATTGATCCTTTGATTTTCAGTTTTAGTTTTGTGGATCGGCTTCAACAGGGAATTAGCTCCTATGGGGATATTAATTTGTTTTATAATTTTATTCGTCAGTTATTCTTCATTTTCTTTTTCATCGAAAATTCCAATAATTATTATTTTTCGATAGGACTTTTTTGGTATTTTTACATCATATTATTTCCCATCTTTTGTTGAATACTATCCTTAATATTATTAAGATCCTGTGCATCAGTGCACTTTACTAAAATCATCTTTTACTGCATTTCCAATATTAATACCAACTTGAAGATCAGCTGGATTGACGTTTGTTTTTAAGTCTTCTTTAACTTTATCAATTGTTTGTTCTTTTTTAGGTTTAACAAATAATACATACTCTGGCTTATTTTTTTGTCACATAAGAATAAGATTTTACCATATTTAAGTCATCTTTACCCTTAAACTAACTAATATTTTTAGATCCAGTCCAGTCTTATATGCGATACACTGTATTAGTTTTAAAAACATATTTTGTAATTCTTAAATAATTAGGTAGTAAATATCTCCAAGATAACGTTATTTATAGTTTATGTCGCATTAATTTGATTATTGGTAATAAAAGCAATATTTTTATATTTAAAAAGTCAGGTTGAGCAACCCCAGCCCTAATTTCAAGAAATTTCCCAAATAAACTTCTTTTAATTTCCAGATTGACATAATTTTGCTCATTTTTCTCAAAGATGAGATTGGATAAAATTATGTAATAACCGCTTCCAAATCAATTTACGGACCAAAAAGAGATATAATGCTTGGTCGAAACATTTTGTTTTCCCATTAATAAAGTTGGATTACATCAGTCTGCTGGCCATCAAAAACTCATTATCACACGTCTGATACTTTTATCAAGCTGGCTTACAATGGACGATCGACGCGAATTGCGATCAAATGGAATAAAATTTAAACAAAAAGTATGAGAAATGCACAAGTGGGGACTATTGTTTAAAAAAAATTAATGATAAATACAGAGGCTGCACGAAAAGGCATTATATCCTAAAACCCTCAGGACCAGCCCTACAATGTTATTTAATATTTTTATACAAGCTTTAAGCTTAATTGATGTATAGTGTGTTACATTTCAACTAGCGACGATGTAGAAAGGATCTCATTGTAGATTAAATGCACATTAATGCAACAGACAAATATACGGGGTGTCACCGATTCGATGTTACATGATTTGGATGATGAAATATTAAAGTGCCTTTTTTAAATCAACAGACAAAACACATTTGCTTCATTGCCGTGACCTATTTAATTTAAAAACATAGAATATACCGAAAATAAGTCTTAGATTAACATTGAATTCCCAAATATTCAACATTCGAATAATTTTCACCATTTGGATGTGGACATACTGTATATCTTATATGACAAATTTTTCCATTTTCCCAAACGAATAAAACAAACAATTATATTAAGTAAGGACAATATTTTTATAGGTCGTAAAATCTCTATGATATGCTTCAGAAAATTGGAAATGGAGCAACAATGTCTCATAAAGTGATATTAAGGCTTTTACAATAGCACAGTTTTATAGTCATAGGGGAGAGTGAATAGAAACATTGAATACCTTGGATATAATTTACCAGAAAACTGTTGAGATACACAATTGAATAAAGGCATACGAAGCTGCTATTCTGCAACTAATCTCCTGACTTTTCTATTCATTTTTAGCTTTTTACATTATGAAAAAAATATCACAGATCGGTTAAATAATTCAATTTCTTATTACGCTGTTAGCTATTCCTGTGTACTTTCCTATTCTTTAACTAGATAACCAGTAGGATGGCTATCTAGTAAAATAAGAAACAAAATATTAAATTTGATTTATCTGCTAATGGCAATAAAGATTAAATTTGCTTTTTATCTTGCTTTGTAATTATAATAATAAATATCTATAATTATTTTTATACCTTTCCAAAAAATAAACCATTACATTAGTATTATTAATAGCGTATTTTGAAATTAAGTTGCTAGCGATCACAACTAAAACATTAGGATTGTCAAATATCATCAGATAGTATATTTTAAAACTGTTTTACTAAAGTTACTTTACAAAAATAAGTGAAAGTACGATGTGATGTCAGTTATAGATACAGAAACGCCATCCATCATTCATAGAGAAACCGCTGATTATATTAAGTTGCATAAGACAATATAGTTTATAAATAAATGTATTATAGTCAATCTATTCAAATTTTAAACTGTTACGTTTTGAAAACTGAAACAACTCGACACAAATAATAATTGGCGCAGTCAAAACAGATTTTCTGTGAAGTATTTCAAGCATCTAATGAAGGAAGATCTACATATTTTTCCATACTTCAGCAAACGCGTAATTTTAAGAAAGCAATTTTACTTACTCATAATAAAGGTACAATTGTAGATTTAGATCAATGAATGTTATTATTAATGGGTTAATATGATTAAATATATTAGCTGATTCAAAAATGTGTTTTATTCCAAATATCCTGTATCCTTATTTAAAATTTTTATCTTGAAAAATAAATAAAAAACTGGGGGGTACCTTGTTCGTGAGCACTCGGTATATAACATATATGGGAAAGTAAAACCTGTAGGCTCAATATTATTTAGTTTTCTATTAATATTCCAAGACATTTATTGCGCTAATTTTAAAAAACGAACATTTAGCAAATCAAATATAAACGCGATATGGATGCAACCAACAAATCGGATCAGGTGCATACGTGAACTAATTAATAGGGCTGTATGTATACGCAATTTCAATTTACCGCGTCCACACAGCGGAAGCCTAATATCGGCTTCGTCCAAAAACGATTAAACTGAACGCACTAGAACATAGTAATTTATTATTATATGCATAACTATTTTGATATATCAATCAGTTTTGAATTAACATAAAATCCGTGAAAATTAATAAATGTTAAGAAATTACCATTCTTTAAAAAATTGAAATTTAATAATTTATTTTTTATTATGTGACAGAATTCCAGTGGCAATTGAATAATAAAATTTAAAAAATAGGTATTAATTTTAGCAGTAACTACGTTAAGAAATATATTTATTGTAAAATTATTATCGAAATTAGAGTTGACCTACCACATTTTAAGAGGTAATAAATCCAATAACTGTACTTGTTTGAATTGTGGACTTATGTTTATTTTAAGTATCGAACACGATCGTAATCATTACCATAATAATACTTGTAATGATAATAACAAATCTGAAACCGTGAAACTGAAAAAAAAAATAAGACGTTGGCCAAAACTGCTCTGCAGTATCATATACCTCCAAAAGGACCAGGACAATATAATGTTACTTCTACAATTGTGTTACTCATTACAGTCTTTAACATTTGTGGAGTGATGCTGTAAATGCTCCTTTTATTCCTAATTCGAGATCCTCTATGGTCATAATGGGAGTTTTGTAGATATGTCCTTTGATACAACCCCAAATAAAGAAGTGTAATGGGGTCAGATCTGGTGACCTTGCAGACCACCTTATGAATCCCTGGCTTGAAATAAGTTGTGGGTCATAAGTTTCATTCAGATAATCCATAACAACGCGGTGCTCCATCTGGCTGGAAATACAACAATCGGTATTGTGCTAGAGGAACTTGTTTGATTTCTTTCCAAATTTGATTTTGTAAAAATTCGAGATATCTTTGTTCTGACGGCGTACCTTGGAAGAATATTGGGCCGATGGATTCCTGTTCCATAAATATCTACCCATATCCTACCCATTGTCTAACTAATCTTTGATTTTGTTCGGACGAGTATCTTACGTTCTACCGGTTTAACATCGCATTATTTGTGAAACGTGCTCCATCGGAACAAAGGATGTTGAAGGGAAAATTATTGTCTCTTTGAAACTTATTTATTAACCACTCGCAAAACACAATTCGTCTTACAGAATTTCCTTCGTACAAATATTGGTGCAGATTGTACTTTAACCAGTGGTTATTACGTTTATTCAATATTTTTCTTGCCGTTTCCCTTTTTGATCCTAGTCCTTCCGCTATTTCTCTAACAGGGGCTGATTAATTGTGGCAGACGGTTCCTAGTATATTAATCTCCAACTCTTCATTTACAATAAATTCTTGATTTTGAACACGTGAATCTCGTCGCATTTTCTCTCTAATAATGACGAGACGGATGTCTTCTTTCAGGAAATCTCTGAGCATACATGCAAACACAGACTTTTTTCGACATTCGCCATAAATGAATATCATGTCAGTTTTTTCGTTATTGGTGTAGTTCATATTAAGAAATATCAATGATGGACCAAATCTTTGGTTAACAATAATTGTTTACAAATGTCACCTTTCTTTTGTTTTATAATATCGTATCAAATCGTAGTACAAAGACAACTATATTACAATTCAATAAAAATGATTTTGAAAATGTTTTTTTTTATTATTTATTATAGTACAGATTTGAAATGGATATCAATTAATTCAGAAAAAATCTATAATTTATTGAACACTATGAGCCGCTACCTTCCCATTTGACAAAAAAAGGTTTCGATAAAAAATTAATTAAACGAAAAATCTCATTTAAAAATCTAAAGTTGTGGTCATTTCCGGGTAAACCGGAAACGGTTTTTATGTCTAGAAATGCATTTTCACAGACAATTCCATATAAGTACGGCAAAAATTCAAATAGGTTGACTACACTGTAAATAATTATGAAAATCTCTTGATACAGTTCGGCTGATCAACCAGTAGGCTTTGCCCTTGTTTCTACAAACGTCACGTGATCTCCGTCATCATTATCATAAAGTTTGTCACTTGTCAAACACTTACCGCTATAAAAGTATAAAATGTTCGGTTAAATTGAAAATTGAATGATATATTGTGTGTTTGATGGAAATGAAACTGTTAGTTGCTGCTTGTGTAATTTGTAACTTCCATAATTTTAAAAACAAACATGAAATTCTCGTTAAATAAAGTTAAATATTTACAATTGTTAAATCAGATGTTAACTTTATTTAGTTTGTCAGCGAAGAAGTCTAATTATGTCAAAGAATTCTAAGGAAAATCCAATACTAGGTATTTTTAATTATGTTTATACAAACACAATTTATTTGTTTAAGTGACTTTCGTTACTGTCAATATTTTGTCGTGGATTGATTTAGAGCAACGTCTGAAATTTTATATTTACTTTCATTCTGTACAAGTTATTATTTTCAGCCGAGATATTATAAAACTGTTTTATTGTTTCAGTGTCTGGGTACTTTTAAGAATACGGAGATATTACAAGAAGACAAACTGTCCAAAAAAGCACAGAGACTTCTCGTTGCTGCCTTTATTTTATGTCTCAACTTTTTTATGGGTGAGTTTTTGTTTTTATTATATTCATTTGATGAAATAATATGGTGGAATTGTCCTCCATGAAACTGAATTCTACAGGAAAAATTTACATTTTCTTATATTTAATCAAAGCAATTGGTTTTTGTCAAATATAAATACTTCTAAGATAGGTAGATGTATTTAAATATTGATATTTTTACTGTTGTAATCTGCAGTAACTTAAAAAAAAATTTGGGGTGTTGTTTTTAATAATATAAAAATTTTACCCTACTAATGTGTGAAAATTAGACTGTCATAGAATTTTTTTTAATGAATATAGATAACAGAGATATTGCCGTATAAGTCTTAAAAGCGGTATCTGGGCAATTTGGGATAAAATAACTTTGAAAGGTCTTTGTGGAAGTTGCTATTTTTGGTATTTACTAATCGCTGGAATATTTTTCTCGAAAATTGACGTGTTAATAATTTTCCTTATGAACGAATTACTGAATCGTTTCAAAAATATATTATCTATGCCAATTTTATTGGACTAAAGATGGTAGAAATGTATTTTTCTTCCATAATTCTTATCAAGAAAAGATACGATTATAATAAGCACAGGTAGTTTTATTTCTTGAAGCATATAACAAAATAGGAGAAGTTATACAGTGCATCTTAGAACTTACTACTAGAAAAGTACAATGTATATAATTTTGTAAAATGATATTGTCACGTCAAAATGTCAGAGAAAGGCTTATTTAAAAAAATTCAAAAGAATTTTAGGCAAGTATCCAACAAATTTGTAAGTATATCAAAGCGAAAATGAAATAAAGTAATCTCAAAGTAATATTTGTAGGTAGTTAAATACAGACATCTGATCAATTTCAGTCCCACATCTCCTTTTCACCATTAAGAAAGGAAGATGTCCTGGAGGAATTTCAGAGATACTTAACTCTGGTTAAAGAAAGACGTATCTAAAAAGAAAGCTTGATTGCATTTGGTGCTATAGTTGGAATTGTTACGTGTTTACAATCTCCAGTAAACACCATGGACGTAGTTTCAATAAATTGAAATCACTTAATTACAATAACTAAGTCCTTATACGCATTAGTACACACCAATTACAAGTTTCTGGGCCTAGGACACTCGCCAAGAGAAAAAAATCCTGAATTTCTTCTCATTGTTATAGCAACGTTTGATTGGTTATAAAAAATGTCTTCAACATCAAACGCTGACGAGACCGGTATTAATTTTTAAAAGTTGAAATATTTTTTCAATGTTATTCTTATCGAATTTTAATGTCCATTTTTTAATGCACTGGAAATCTACATATATTTTTTTGAAACGATTCATTAAATCGCACACAAGTCCTTATAAATTTTTGAATCTGATGAATATAATTCCCTTGATTTAAATTAAAAGAAGTATAATTAAGAAAATTGTTCCCTAAAATCACTTCAAAGGAGTAATTACCTTCAGGTTTTTACCATTTACAAGACCGTCGTTAAGAGCAGTTCAGTCAAATATACCCCGAATTGGTGTCTCTTATCAATTTGCATATTAAATGATTTCATTAGGGTTAGGTCGATTTCCCGTATTAAGTATTCTATAACCACCACAATGCTTAAATTAGTTGGTTTCGAGTTAGCCTGAACAGTTGTCTGTCCTTTCCAGATTATATTTTAGACAAACAAGAAGTATCAATACGAATTTTCCGTAAATTAACGCTAAAGAATTGTAATCAGTCGAATTCGTTTGTATTAAGAAAATCCGTATAAAAAAGTAAATTACCAGCTCAGCACTTACGTGTTGGTTTCGGGTTCGTATCCTGGCTAGGATATAGTTGTTTGATGTCTTTCACGTGTTGTCAAGATGGTAGTAGTGGGCTAAGCCGTCGTTGTATGAGAGACAATCGGGCTAGCCGCTCTCCTCTCCCGAGTTCAAATCTCAGTTGTAGTAGATGACAATGTCGCAGAAAATAGTTGTTGTATAATTGTTGTGTTAATATAAATGAGATTCTTGAAAAAAAAATTGAAAATCCGACTTTGTATAATGGTATACCGGGTGGTCACGAGACACGGCTAAAGTTCATAGCTTCTGTGATTATGAACCAACTATTCTAAAATTTGGAACATACCGTCTGTCTATAATAAAGTTTTAGAAACAGTTATCCCATTTTTGTGGGCAATATTTCAGTAATAAGAAATTTGAAATCCATAGCCTACTTTGTGAGATATATTACAAAAACCTGAAAAACCACAAACGTTTATAGTTTCCTTATTTCAGGAGATACGAAAAAAGTTAAAGGGATGGAAGTTGATGGTAAAGACAATAAGAATAATAATGTGTATCAAAAGATTTGAAAAACTCAGTTGGCTTTGACATACACACTTGTGCAAAAATGAAAAGAACAAATCTCAAAGTTAAGCCTTGACATCATTAATTTCGTTTATTTTTTCTCTTTCCAATGATATAAAATATGTCACAAAAATTTTAACTGATAGTGTCAATATTTAATATTTTACGAATACCACAATTCATATCATTGAATCGTAAAAATCACCTATGCCATAATAGTAAAAATTCATTTTATAATAATTATAATTCAATAATTATTTATTACAATTTAACACAAACAAGTAAATATCTCATAAATAAATATACAAGTACAAAATGAACACCCAAAGAAACGAAAAATTGTGTATAACAGTACTACTTCCCAAACTGGAAAGAAAATGCGTGTATTTATTTTTCTAACTACAAGTGCTCAAACTGTGCACCATGCATTGTAATACACAACGAGATACCTCACGCATTACATTTTGCAGCCTTTCAAGAGTAATTGCCTCACATGCGTTTCTAATTCTGGTTTTGATGTCCTCAATATCATCAGGGGCAGTTTGAAATATCTTGTTTTTAATGTAACCCCAGACGAAAAATCCAAGGGAGTAATATCTGGTGATCGAGCTGGCCATAGAATGTGTCCATAGGTCTCTATCCAGCTATCTGGCATAACTTCATTTAAATAATTTGTTCATATTACACCAGCTTCGGTATGCGATGTAAAGCAACGACAGGCGCGGTTAGTACTTGGATTGGTGACCATTCCAACGGAAACCGCGTTCTCGCCTCACACATCTTCCAGCGGCTTGTATATCAGTGTATGCGCGGAAGCTATACAACCTTAGGCGAGGGTTGTATAGGAGATATACCATCCTTCGGAGGGGATGTAAAGCCGTCGGTCCCTTGTCTATTAAATGTTAGGCAAGTAAAAGATCCCTACTCTTCTTAAGGGAAGAGGTTCGGCAAAATTCCTGGTTGGGGGTAGCTCGTCTACAGGCGTCGGTGTTAGGCCTCAGTAGCGGAAATAGGCCGACGTTAAATAAATGTATAAAAAAATATATTACACCAGTGTGAGGTGGAGCCCCATCTTGTTGAAAATATAAATAATTTAATCTTTCTGCCACTGTTAATTCATAAAGAAAATCTTGAAATTCGTTTTGCGGGAAATTAAGGTATCTACGAGCTGTTAATTTGTCATAATAAAAATAAGATCCAATTACTTTAGTCCCTAAAAGACCCTAGTCCCTAAAAGACCCACCCACCCATCTTTCGTTAAAAGCAGTCTCTCTGCACCAATGTGTATTTTCTCGTGTCCACTTATAATGCATATTTTTATTGAAAAATGCATTATTAGAAAAATTTGATTCGTCGAACCAAAGAATTTTGCTAAATATTAGCGGGTCAATCCTTTTTTTATTTAACAACCATCTACAAAATCTTACTCTGCTCGGCTTATCTCCCTCATTTAAATGTTAAACTTTCCTCATTTTGTAGCATCGAAATCCGTTTTTTTTTTAAATATTTTTCTTGCACCTTCTTTTTTTATGCGATAGTTTCTCTGAATTTGTCTCAACGAGATTTCTTCATTTTGATTAACATAATTCAATATTCTTACATTTTCCGCAACATGCCCTCGCCGTACTACTTCCTTTTTTTAAATGAACCGTGCGTGTTTAGATTCTGAATTAACTTCCTAAACATAGTTTGATTTGGCTGCGGAGCATCTGGAAATGTATCTCCGTAAACCGCGACTGTCAAAATTGCACTGACAATAAATGCTAATCATATCGAATTTGTTATTAATTGGTGTACACCATAATTACTGATATAAAATTTGTCTTAGAACTCAACAACGCAACATACAACAGTGACAATCTGTCAAATTTGTTAATAACTGTATACATTGTTATTCACTAATCAAGGCATAGCTGATTTTTACGATTTAATGATATGAATTGTGATTTTCGTAAAATATTAAATATGACACTATCAGTTAAAATTTTTGTGACATGTTTTATATCGTTGGAAAGAGAAAAAATAAACGGAATTAATGGTGTTATGGCCTACTTTAAGATTTATTCTTTTCATTTTTGTATAAGAGCGTATGTCAAGCCAACTGCGTTTTTCAAATTTTTTGATACACATTATTATTCTTATTGTCTTTGCCGTTAACTTTCATCTCTTTTTAACTTTTTTCGTATCTCTTCAAATAAGGAAGCTATAACCGTTTGTGGTTTTCCTATTTTTCAAGTTTTTTTATTATATCTCACAAAGCAGACTATGGATTTTAAATGGGATAACTGTAATTTTAAAATTATTCTTCTACAATAGATATTAAGAGAGATATTTGGTGGCGCTCGTAAAATAGACAGATGGTATGCAGTATCAACCAAAAAGTCTGCATCATATGGGTAAACTTGTTTTATTTAATTTTTTTAACGGGTTTCAGCATGATTAATAACCACAAAATTGCTAAAAATATTTGTTATGTCACATCTATGACACCTCCAAAATGTCATTAAAAATTTTAAAATGACCTGAAAGGCCCCTATTTATCAAAATTTGAAAAAGTACCACAAGGAAAAGTTGTTTGTAATTACATCAATGTGAATGTGAAGTTTGGTTTGAAAATTTGAATGTTTTAGTTTTTTCATTTTTTTCCAAAAATATGTAACATATAATTTTTGTGTGTATTTTTTATTTACAGTTGGGTTAATTTGAGATATTTCAATGCAAAAAGTTGCTCTATTTTCGCCGCGAATTAAAATAATTTCATTTTTTTCTTTAGTAAGCATTTTTTAAACAATCAACAGCAACAGAAAAATAAGATTTTATTGTAGATATAGATACGTCAAATGCTAGCGTTTGTTTTCAAAATTTACTTGATTACCTAGCGAAAGTTATTAAATAAATCCGTATTATTGTACTTTTAAGGTTATTGAAGTAAATTTTAATAGTAATTTTGAGTTTTATTTATGTGATCTAAATTTGATTTAAATGATCGAACAATCGTTTTTTTAATATTTAACCCAATTATCGTGCAAAATTAAACAGTGGGTACAGAATTGCTGATTTTTAAATGATCAGGTAGAATTTGGTTCGTGGATTCCAAAATAATTAAATATACAGGGTGTTCGTTGAAAATATGTAAGGTGTTCCATTAAAAAAAAATCAATTCAAAGAATTATTTTGCCACCCTATATATTTTTAGGTAGTGAATAGGTTTCAAAAACATCACACAGGTGTCTCGTAACTGATATTTAAATTATTATTATTATTAGCCGTTACTCGAGTCCGAGTATAAAAATGTTACAGTCGATAAATTGTGTACAATAAAAAACAAGTAAAAGGTGTAGTCTATTGTAATTCCCATTCATCTACGGTGCACACGACTATGGCTATAGAGGCCAATTCGGGAGAGCACATGTCGACCGCAGTCAGGACAAACATAGACCTGGTTAGGTCTTGGATTCGGCCTTCTTGCAGCAACATTTCCTTGATAGATGGCCACAACCCCTCGCCATTCGGTTCTGTCCGCTGCAAGTTGTTCCCATTGCTTGTCTGGAATACCGCAGGATTTTAGATTTTCATGGAGAACGTCTTTGAACCTCTTTCGTTGACCGCCACGCCTTCTTCTACCGCTTAGCAATTCACCATAAAGTGTACATTTAGGAAGGCGGTTATCATGCATACGATGAACGTGACCTGCCCATCTTAGGCGTGCTCTTGAAATAAGCACCTCAATTGGAAGGCTGTTTGCTCTCCTGAGTACTTCCACGTTTGATATGTGATGGAACCAACGGATTTTCATCATACTTCAGAGGTGTCTTTGCTGAAAACGTTATAATTCTTTCACATGACGACGGTAAGTGACCCAGCTTTCACATCCATATAGCAGTGTTGGAATGACAACTGCTCTGTAGAGAGCCATTTTCGTTGACAAAGCAAGGTCGTGGTTGTCAAATACTCTCTCTCTAAGTCCCCAGAGTGCTCTAGATGCAGCGTTAATTCTATTTCGAATCTCGCTGTCCATGTTTGCTTTGTCATTAACAACGTTGCCTAAGTAATTGAACTGATCCACCACTTCAAGAGAATTTCCGTTAAGTGTAATGTCTATTTGGTTCACTTGATGAGGAGTTGACATAATCTTAGTCTTTCCAATGTTGATTTTAAGTCCCAAGGAATCATAGCTCTGGGCATACACATCTAAAAGTTCTTGAAGCTCTTCCGGCGTAGAGGCTAAAAATGCACAGTCATCCGCATACTGGAGATCAAAAATGAATCGGGTGCGTGTCTTCGTGAAAGCTCTAAAGCGCCCTATTCCTCTGACTGTCAGTTTGTTGTCAACAATGATTGTTAGAGCAGTGGTAAACAAATTAAAGAGTAGGGGTGCCAGGACACATCCCTGCCTAACTCCAGTGAGGGTTTAGAAAGGTTCGGTTACCTCATTATTATACATAACCTGGGCGTTGTTGTTTGTATGTAGACTGCGACATACTTCCACAAATTTTCTAGGGATACCTAAGCGGAACATAATTTTCCAGAGCACTTCCCTGTCCACCGAGTCAAACGCCTTGGTTAAATCAATGAAAGCCATGTGAATTTCTCCTTGATGTTCGAGTGCTTTTTCTTGAAGCTGTTTAAGTGTGAAGATTAAATCCGATGTGCCTCGGTTTGGTCTAAAGCCACTCTGTGTTTCAGGAAGTAACTTTTCCATAACAGGTGTTAGCCTGTTTGCCATCGCTTTAGTGAGTATCTTCCCTCCAACAGCCAGGAGAGCTATACCCCTGTAATTTCCACAGTCCGCAGCGCTCCCTTTGTTTTTGAAGAGGTTGATTAAAAGTGTATCACGAAACTCCTGCGGAGCTTGACCAGTTTCCCACACGACATTAAACAGTTTTTTGAGGTAGGGTATGAGCTCTGACGACACAGCTTTAAAGATCTCAGCTGGGAGTGAGTCGGCGCCGGGAGATTTGTTATTTTTTAGCTGCCCAATGGCGGTTAAGATCTCTTCCGTTGTTAGTGGTTTATCTAAGTCTTCGAAGGTGTCATATTGAGGGATAAGATTTATAATATCGTGATCGGCTTGACTTTGCTGGTTAAGAATGTTAGAGTAGTGTTCTTTCCATCGGGCTCTTATTTCCTGGTCTTCTTTGAGGAGATTTCCATTTAAATCTTTAATAGGGCACATATTTTTCCGACTGGGGCCGTACACTGCTTTTACTCCTTAAAAGAAATTCCTGTAGTCGTGTGAATCGGCGTACCTTTGAATTTCTCTGGCCTTGCTTGCCCACCACTCATTCTTTATTCTTCTGATTTCGCGTTGCGTTTCATACTTAGATTGGGTAAAAGCTTCTGCTTTTGATGAGTCGTTGGGGTGGTTGATAGCGTTTTGGAAGGCAATATGTTTGCGGTCAAGAAGTTCTTGTATAAAAGCTTCATTATCATTGAACCAGTCCTCCTGTTTTTTACTTGCTGCAGTACCAAGAATTTTCTCACTCGCACTTTTTAAACTGTCTTTAATTTGTGTCCAGGTAGCAGCGACATCTACAGAATTGATTTCTTCTAGTGCACTCAAATTCTCTTGAACTTTTTGCTTTAGCTGTTCGACGGTTTGTTGGTCACGCAATTTACTAATACAGAGACGGAGTCTACGTTTTACTTGAGTTCTTCGGTGTTTGGGTCTCATAACAATTTTCATTTTAGAGACAACAGGACGATGATCGGTCCAACATTCGCTATCAATGCGCGCCTTTGTAATTTGGACGTCCTTGAGATGCTTGCTACGTACGATAACATAGCCCAGTAGATGCCAGTGACCTGATCTGGGGTGACGCCAGGTGCCTTTAAATTTATCCTTTTGTCGGAAAATGGTGTTTGTTATAACGAGATCATGTTCGGCGCATTTAGTTAGGAGTAGTTGACCGTTAGCGTTCATGTTGCCCAAACCATTCTTGCCTATGATGCCTGGCCAGGTGTCTGCATCTCTCCCTACTCTAGCGTTAAAATCGCCAAGAATAACGAGTCGTTCCGTTTTAGATATTCTACAGAGGGTTTCTTCCAGCTGTTGATAGAAGCTTTCCTTGGTTTCGTGACTTGCATCCAGAGTGGGAGCGTAGGCGCTTATTAGATTTACCGCGTTGCCATCTGATAGCTCATAGCGTAGCAGCATTAGACGCTCGGATAGGCCTTGTGGTACTTGTGTTAAGTTGGATACAAGTTGATTCCGAACGGCAAATCCTACTCCATGTTGTCTCCTTGAATTGGTGGGAAGACCTTTCCAATAGAAGGTGTAGTACTTTTCTGTGAGAGAGCCTTCCTCCAAAAATCTAATTTCGCTGAGAGCTGCAACGTCAACATTGAGTCGGTGAAGTTCTCTATCTATTAGAGCAGTTCTTCTTTCAGGCCGATCGGTGCGAGTGCTGTCGTTCAAAGTACGAACATTCCAAGCACCGTAGATGAAAGAATTAGTTTTGTTGGATTTAACTTGTCGGTGTTTTTTCGACATTCGATGAGGTGTCCCTGTGGGCACCCTCCCCCGGAGATCCGATCGGGAAGGTATTTTACCTCCGGATGATTTTGTCCCACTTGAACGCTCCATCATTTTTTTAAAGCCTTAATCGACTGAAAACGAAGCTGCATTTGAAGTTTTAGCTGGAGCAGGTATGCAACTGACCAGCTCGGTTGCGGAAGGCGACTGGTGTGGTCTCATGGCACAGAAGGAGACTGCGACGATGGGGTAACCAAACGATTAAAAAAGCAACCTTTGTGTGCGGTGGGTTATTTTTACCGCACTCTTCGTGAGAAGGTGGATGTGCTCACGGCAAAAGGTAAGGGTTATTCCGCCCTTACTCGATCGTTAGAGCCTCGTTAGCGAAAACAGGGTGCACCAAGTTCAAATTGAACTCATCGCGAAGGTGAGGTTAACAATTGAGTAGGAGAGGCTATAACTTGCGGTTCACTACCCCGTTACACCCCAATATTTAAATATTTTTTTCTTAAAATCCATAATTCTGGATGTAGTGATTTTTCAATATGCACTCGCGGATGGCATTATTTCAACAACAAAAATTATTCCATATAATAATAATCTATAATAAGCTATCACAGAACTCAAGCTGTCGAAATTGGACGCACTATTGCTCCACCATCTACCGGGTGTCAACTGATCATCGTGAATCCCCTTTTTGTCCTTATTTTTTAGAAAATCAGAATGAAACTTGGTAGATATCACCAAGAAGACACTTTGTGACATAGCTGTCATTTTTTCCCTTTCCGGCTTCACCGGAAATGACCCTACTTTTGATTTTTAAATGGAACACTCTATATATCATTATATTTTTGGAAAATTCTGAGTACGGTGACAGCCCATAAGTGACATTTCGACTCTATAAACAAACTTCATTCGAAATTTGTTGGTGCATCTAGAGTGCCATGACCGAAAAATATTGCTTTTGGGCACACCCATGGATTGCTTAGAATATCCGTTATTTTATGGCAGCACTATTTCTTTCCTTGTGTCCTGATTGCAAATTGAGCACAAATAACTCGACCAATTTATTGAAATTACACATTTTTCTCTGCTCTGTGTTATCTTCTACTAGTAAATAAATAGGCATTAAAGAGAGTGATCATTTTATAAAATGAAAGATAATAGAGATGAAATTTGCTGTTTCTAACTGATTTTTATCAAATCCAGCAAATGATGTGTATCAGAAAAAACATTCCTGTTTTTAAATAACTCGAATTTCTTGTTACGCTAACAAATAACACATAAAATCTGATAAAAGTGACGAAATAAATACAGCTCTATCTACGAAGTCGTATTAGTTTTTAGATAGTGACATGTAATCGCAAAGCTGATATTGAATTTTTGCAATTTCACAGTATAGTTGTCAAGTTGTCACTGGCAACACAGAGAATCGCGCCCCGACTCTAATAGGAAATATTTCGAGGTAATCTATATCTCGTTTTATCCTATTCATCTTGCATACGACGGACAATGTTATGCCCATTTCATTTCATTTTCAATAAACTCTAAACTCTTTAATTCTAAAGCTAGATATAGTATTCAGTATTTCGATAACGAGAGATGAACTCAATTTAATCATCCATTTTTTTACAATAAAGTAATACATTATTTTTCTTTATTCTTTTACGATCCTAACGTGTGATGTATGTAACCCAACATGGTATCCTCGAGTAATAATGTCTCCGCTTGTATTTGTCATATCAAGAATACAAAACTATGGGAGTCTTCACAATTAAATTTCTGTTAAAATTTGACCAGTAAAAAAAATTAAAAGTAAAAAATTGACAGTCGTTATAAGATTATCTGAAACAACTTGATTCTAGTAGAGGACATGAACATCAGACGCAATATATCCTACATATCGGACAGATAGAGCACAGGAAGACATAGCAACATTTCTTTTTGTACCATATAACGATTTAAGGAAGTCGGAAAAAAATATGTAGCATAGAAGTATAGAAATATTTTGTTTCGTTTCCGTAATCTATGTGTGTTATACCTGTAATCATAGTCTCAATAACCCCGTATCTCACTTTTATTATTGTAGTGCACTAATGAACATGAACATCTTATTATTTTATGATGCTATTATGTTTTCTGTAAATATATAACTCTGCAATGAACTAAAGGTAGTGTAGAGAACCCAAGTAACAACTGTTTGGACCTGAGAAATATGAAGGCACCCACATAAGAGGTCTAGGCCTTGGCCTTCTTTGACTAATGAATACCGAGATCTCATGAGAAATAAACCAGAGAGAGAATTACGTATACACAAAACATAAGGTGTAACTAACTGAGATGGTATATATTTTTTCGGGAAGGTAAAAATGATACCCCAGAATTGTTTGTAGTGTGTTTAGAAGAAATAATGCGTTATTTAAAGTCTGTGTTTAATGAACCTATTACACATATTTTCAAGATATTGTCAAGGGTGTAGTCATGGAGAATAGAAGCAGACGCTATTGATTTGATATACCTGTCTACCTCTGTGTGAATAAAAGTTGTACGTGAACCAATTCGCGACATTTTTTACATTTTATAACTTAGACAACACAGATGACTTGTCATAGCAAGATGAGCAAACGAAAAACCAACCATATTTAGACTGCTATCGTCCAACAATTCTGTTCATGGATGAGAGATTTCTTAACCAAATCAGTTACCTGTCCGACAAATGAACGTTTGAGTCGGGCGTGACCGTACCTAATATATCTATTTCATAATATTATATTTTTTAATATCTTCAACTAGATTTGTTGATTGGTACTTTGTACAGGGTAGTTCATTATATTTTGACTCTCTTAACTTCTTTACCTTAGAGTTCCAAAATTGTTTCTCTCATTCTCTGTGATTCCTGCGAGAAAGTAGTGCAAATTAAGTCCACCAAAACAAATAGCTAGGAAATGTAAACAAAGCCCAAGCACCAGCTCTTCTTCAAGTTTATCGTGTAGAAAACGCAGGCGGATTCCTAGTATTAGTTCATCCAACTTAGCGGATAATTATTAAAACATTCGGAGAATACACCAAAAGATCTAGCTGTTCTAGTATCAGGACCCAATCCATTGACACAAAAGTGAATATAACCTTGACAAGTTTTTTTAAATGAAGAGACTCAAGTATTTTAGCTATAATTATACCAAAATTTGATTCAAAAAGTGATCATCTAGGTGAGTGACATAACATGGCAGTTTCACATGGAACTTGCTACAATTTGGATGAAGGCACTGTAAATATCAGGCTTTAATTAAACTGGAAAATGCAGCAGAGAGGACTCCGCATGGAAACATTGGATTTGGGATCCAGGCGAAAATGGTCAAAAATTGAGATATGATATGTTGTAGTTCAAACCTTCCTGATGAAAAGTTCAAATGGGACCAAGGGTAGAGGACCTTTTATTTTGAAGTTACAGCGGGGGCAAAGATGGAAAATTTGTAAATTAGTGAAAAATCTTCAAAAATTTATATTTATATATTTATGTATACGCATATCTTGCAACGCACAAATTTTATCCCTAAATTCAACTCCCTTCTAGTGGTAGTTGCAACCCCTAAATTTTTTAATGGGAAGTAGGGGCTTGTGGTAGCTCGTTTGAAAGGTTTCTTCATTCTCTATTCAAAAATGATATAATTCATGTGCTTGACGTAATTCACAACAGCAAACTAAAAAAAAAAATAATTTCAATGTAGTAAATGCTCAAATCGAGTTCCTTGAACGTCTAGGCAACATTCTAATCGTAAATAGAAATGTCTTCTAAGGTTTTCCAACATCTAAGGTGTGACCGACCTGGCTTAGTTTTGTATACCATAATGTTCGCATATTCCCATGAAAAGAACTCTAAGGATGTAAGATCAGGAGAACGTGTTGGCCATTTTAGCGATCCTCACCTCCCTATCCATAGATTAGGAAATGTTATGTCGATGTATTGCCGGACATCGATTCGGTAATGTGGTGGTGCCCCATCCTGCTGGAACCATATTACATCTGCTGGAACTTGTGGGATTGATTAAATAGGATATAAGTTTGCCAAAGTTGGATTGGATTATTTTGGAGCAGAGCTAAATAATTATCTCCATTCAAATTGCCATCAATGATAAAGGGACCAATTATCCCCGCCCAAACATTAGCTTTTTTAGGATTTTACGTATGTAATTCTCTGATTCAGTGAGGCTTCCTATTAGCCCTGTAGCGACAGTTTTGACGATTAGCATGGCCATGAAGAGTAAAAATGGACTCCGAAAACAAAACATTTTCCAGTTAGATAATATTGTTATCTAACCTTTGCAACATTTCTTCACAAAAATACGTTATTCCATTAAAATCATTTTCACTAAGCTCCTGAGTTGAGGTTTTATTTTCTTTTAATACGTGAATAATTGAGAAATGGCCTCAGTAGCGGAAATAGGCCGACGTTAAATAAATGTATAAAAAAAAACTTCATTTAAAAAAACTTTAGAGATTGCAACTGCCACTCTAAGGAGATTGATTTGTACGTTGCAGGATGTCATTTCAGAAACCAAAATCGTCGTCGGGGATTTTTTATAAATATGCATAATAATTAAGATAACTGAATTTATTCCATTTGGCTGTTCCACACTGTATAAATCTTATATCTTGTGTTAAGTCTGCATTTAAAGATTATTTTAATAAATCCTGCTACGTTTTATTGCGGTTCTTGATGTTATTAAACCTATTGTAATCCATTTTCCTTTTTTTCCTATTTTTACATTTGTGAAGGTGTCATTAAAATGGGTGCAATAGTAGTTTACTTTTGGAGGTAACATGAATTATCTCTGATTTACTTAATACTAGTAAATAGTCTTGCGTGTTACAACAATGCGGAAGCTGTTTTCTACTGTTTTTACATCCACTCAAACCGTTTAAAATAAAATTTACGAGTAGTTAAAAAATATAAATGAAGTAACTTAAATTCAAGTTTCTGTGACCTCCGTCAAGCGGGCTTACGTAAACTACAGTAAAGAGCGGTTAATATATGACCCGGCGACGTTGGACCATTTTGTGATATAACTTGAGATTCTTAAACAAGGTCGGGAAAAGCTCGCATATAACGCCAATAACTTCGTAAATGGAAAAAATTTTCAATCTTCCGAGAAGAACCTATTCATTTATCTATTTGACCGCTTGAAAGAACTAATTTGATATTAACATAAAAAATAGGAAAGCTTTTGCCTATACTTAATTGATATACTTTTAATTATTCATCTTTGTTTAATCAAACACTGTATCGTTAAGCTTTTTATAGTCCGATCGAAATCAATCGCCGACCGGGAAAATTTATTGGATGGCATATTTTTATGCGATCTTATTCAAAATGTGCTCCTTTTATAAGAAAGTGTAAACAGAATCTTAAAGCTGTGTATTTGGCATACACAGCAAAATAAGAGTTCTTCTAAAAAAAAGCTTTGAAAACGAAAAGAGATTACTTTCCGAAACGTCAGCTAAATACATTATTCTCTCACGACATACTAATAAAAAAGTTACGATTATGTGGTATTAGAGGATTACCTCTTACCCTTTTTGAGTCATACTTAACAAATCGTAAACAGTGTGTATCCATAAACAATAATAATTCTGATTTTCTAAATGTCACGCACGGGGTACCTCAAGGTTCTGTCTTGGGACCCCTACTGTTCATACTCTATGTCAATGACCTTTCTCAATTTATGGACCCCACCAAGACTATTCTGTTTGCAGATGACACCACGCTTCTGTGTTCTGATAAAAATATAAACAATTTGTTAGATCTCTCATCATCACACGAAAAACTAGCTCAAAATTGGTTTACATCAAATAAGCTAACGCAAAAGCTCACCATATCTTCAAACAGACATCTAAGTACGGGTGCCTCTGTAAAACTCCTAGGTATTTATCTGGACGATAACCTTAACTGGTCACAACATATAGAACAACTTAATTTGAAGCTCGCTAGCACTACTTTTCTTTTCAGAAAATTAAAATCTTTTATTGATTTTAACGTACTGAAAAATACTTATTTTTCCCTTTTTCGGCAACAAAAGAAAATTGTAAGAATTCTTGTAAATGCCAACTTTAGAGAACACTGTCAACCTATATTTATTAAAGAAGGCATTATGCCTCTTCCTTCACTCTACATATATTACAGCTTGATCAAAATTCATAAGAGCGTCTACAATTTCTCTATCCACTCTGATTACCACCAACACAATACTCGTTCTGCAGGCCTTCTTATGAATCCACGTTACCGTTTAGCAGTTAGTAAAAAAAACTCCCTCAATTTAAACCTTTTCAATCATTTGCCTACACAAATCAAGCAGTTAAATCTAGTTGGTTTTAAGTCAAAAATAAAAAAATTTATCCTAAAATACTGCTTTTATTCTGTTGATGAATATTTACGTACTCCATACATACAGTGACCTTATAAGCATGAATTTTGTATGCATTTACTTGCAGAATATTTGTTACTTTATTTCATCTTCTCTTATTTGTTTTGTTTTTATTTAATACTTGTATGTTTGTTACCACTATTTGTCTATTTGTCATATACATAAAAATATTGTGATATACTTAATGTTAAGACATTATTTTAATTCGATTGTTTCTGTTAATTGCCTACTGGTAACTAACCAGATCCATGTATTCTGTTGACTTGCTACAAATATTGTAAAAAATGTGAATGTAGTCAAATAAATCTATCTATCTATCTATTTCTGTGTTTATTCCGATTTATATTATTTGCAAAACATAACCTCTGACTTTTTCTTTGGCGTAAACGTCACGGGCGCAGAGGCTTTTTTCAATAATTCTATTATTTTGTGGATTCGGTGATTTGTTTTGAAGAGGATAATAATACATGTGGTAGAAAACCCAAATAATAGGAAAGAATATTAGAAAGTGTAGTTTGCCAGATGGAAATATGGTCAGGGATTGTTTAAACAAAGTTTTCTTAAACAAATTAGAAAAACTGACTTTTTCATTTTGGAAACAAATATTTTCGTATTTTTCACACAAAAACAAACAAAAATGTTCTTAGACATTTTTCTCTAAAATTGATAGATTTTGAGAAAAAAATCTTGCAATCTGAAAAAACGCGAAATTGCCGATTTTCAAGGCTCAAAAACTATATGAAAATTTAATTTTTTAATATAAGAAAAACTTATATTCTTTAAAGCTTATGCCACAATATACTGTAGATATATTTTGTTATTCTTTAGCTAAAGTGCTTGTTTTTTTATTGTTAAGATGTGCGTGCGCGAGTCACCATAAGAAAAACTATTTTTGCAATTATTAAAGAAAAAGGTGAAACAGCTAATGATGCTAGAATATATTATTTCGCGTTTGGGTTTAATAAAACTTAAATTAATCAGATGCCTTGTACTTTCATATCTTGAAAGCATCCGCGCAAACATATATTTGGAAATATACAATATTTTCCACATACATCGAATTAGATCTAACACGTTTTGGTTACATATATGAGGATAATATGCTTATACCTGTATTTATGATAAAAAATCCTTTGCCAAATGGCTTTATAAAAGGGCGCGTACATCTTAACAATTAAAAAACTAGCACTTAAGCCAAAGAATAACAAAATATATCTACAGTATATTGTGGTATAAGCTCCAAAGAATAGATACAAATTTTTCTTACAGAAGAAAACATTAATTTTCGTATAGTTTTTGAGCATTGAAAATCGCAAATTTCGCGTTTTTTGAGTTTTCAAGATTTATTTTTCCGAAATCTATCAACTTTAGAGAAACACGTCTAAGGACATATTTTGTTTGTTTTGATGTGAAAAATACAAAAATGTTTTTTCCGAGGCGAAAATGTCAATTTTTAAATTTGTTTAAACAATTCCTGATCACATTTCTATCTGGCAGATTGTACTTTCTTATAAAGGAGCACATTTTGAACAAGATGGCACAAAAATATTTCATCCGAATAAGTTTTCCCGGTCGATGACTGATTTCGCATGGACTATTAGTGATCGGAGAAGAACTGACTAATTAGGCCATTTTTTTCGTTAAATATTGTAGTTAGAACTGGAAAAATGTGTGGTATCGTATCAAAATAACTTTTTCAATGGGGAACAATTCTTGTAGGGAATGAATTACTGAAATTTTAAGTGTGATATTTTGTATATCTTTACATTACAGTAAAAAAGTAAAGTGTTGTTGCCTCCAACAAGAGTAAATAATTCAAATCCTGCTATATATGTTCCCGGCGTGTTAATGAAACGAAATGGTTCAGTTCAGACGTATAGATTATTTATTTAGGTTCGAAACGGTGAATTTGAAAATGGCGAGAGCCCAACTCTCCCTTCCTAAAAGGTGAACAGAGAAATAAACTAACCCCGCTTCTAAGTAATTAATATAATGAATATTCGATTTCGCGACCTTTTCACTCAGGTAACTTTGATCTCAAGAGACATACAAATGCCAGGCTTTGATTTGAGCGTACTTTTGATATGAGCTTTTTTCCTATTTGATTTTATGATAATTTGTGGCAATTTGCCCTGTTATTTTCCCGGACTATTACACTCGATAATAATTATACAAATGCCGTTCAACTGTAAACAATATATTGTATTTTTAAATAATGCTCTATTAATTATTTAAAGTGAATAGGTTATCAGCTTCTGTTTATAATTACAACTGAAATAAGATTTATTAATATTCAAGGAAAAGAAAATGTATCATCCCAGTTAATCGTAATAGTCAATAGCACTTTATTATTGATAATAAATGTATATTCGATGTCATGTTTACATACAAAATGAATAAAAAATTTCTTATGTACTATACGGAAAATGTGATACTGGAAAAGCAAACTTGATACACATGAAAAGAGAAAGATACATGAGTGCTTATCTGAGTTTAGAGCTTGTTTAAACGTTTTAATTAGAAAAACAATAATTAATAATCAACTTTTACTTTTTAAACGGAAACTTCTATACATCTGTTAGATCTCTTTTCCCTGATTTCAGATATACAGGGGACGGCATAGTGCGTCCGACTTAGAATTTTAGCAATTTTCACTCTATTGAGTAATATACAGTGTCTACCATTTTGCTTGAAACCACCCCTATAAAAAGTTTATTTAATGTCTGATTTAGATGTATATATTTTTTAAATAAGATCTTTGAAAAGCGCATCTTTGCGTTATATTAAATTTTACAAAACATAGTAGCTATGATTTTTTTTCGGGCTAGAAAATGGTGAAATCTTATTAGCGATTTTTTTATTTTAAATCTGAGTGTCCCACTGGATTGAGCAACCCTCTAAATGTGTTTGTACCAAGTTTCGTTGAAAAAGTCGAATTTTTGGATTTTTTCTGAGAGAAATAAAAATTCAGAAATTGCCGAAGAAATTTAACTGTTGCATGGGATTGTGTATTTATGAAAAGAGTGCCTTGACTAAAATAACTGTCAATTGAATGATTCATTGTTAAAAAAAACAGTAATGCTCAATTCAGAAATATTTAATTATCAAACAATTTTTATACTTTCACACAATAATGACTAACAAACAAATAATTAAAAAGAAGTGACACAAAAAAATTTACATAAAATTATTACGAAATAAGTAAATAAATAAATAGGACAATTAAATGTAGGTTCTCTCTACTAAGCCACCTTCAACCTTTATACATTTATCTATCCTCTCACGATTATTACGAACGACATTTCTAAGTTCTTCCCTCGAAATTTCTTGACAAGCTAGTGTAATTCTGTCACATAGTTCCTGCCTATTTTGTGGTCGAGATTTATAAACTTTACTTTTAAGAGTACCCCATAAATAAAAATCAAGGGGTGTTAAATCCGGCGATCTTGGCGGCTAGGCTATCAATGGATTATTAATCCACCTACCGGGAAAATTTTGGTTGAGCCACGTCCTGACAATTACTGCATGGTGTGGGGTACATCCATCTAGATGGAAATATAACTGTTGTCTTCCCTGCAGGTTTTGAATCTCGTTCCAAAACTTATTTCTCAAGAACTCCAGGAAATTTACACTGCTTAAAATTTCATTTAAAAAATAGGGACCAATTAAGTACTCGTTAAAATACCACACCAGAATTTTGACTTCTGCAATTGATTACTCAATTGGGATTTTCCTCTACCCAAAATCTACAATTCTGTGAGGAAACCACACCGTTTGTGGTGAATGTAGCCTCATTGTTATAGATGATTTTTTTTAAATCTGGGTGATTCAAATACCTTCTTTCTTCGTCATCTACTTGCAAAGTATGCAAAAATTTAGGTGTGTATGGTTTATGATTTTTAAGGCACCTCCAAATGGTATTTCAAGACTTGTTTAAATTTATACTAGCATTCTTCAACCTTGAACGAGGGTTTTCGCCAAAATGTGCCAAAATAGCGAGACTGCTGCCTCTGCTGGCCAGATCATCTAGAGTTTGTTTTTGAAATATTACCGGTATCACTAAAACATTTTTTTATTTTCGAACGCTGCCGTCGTTAAGTGGCGGCCCTCGATTTGGATTTCTTCTATTATATTCTCGGGCAGCTTCTTTTGACGATCTCACATTATCACCAACAATTTTAATAATCCCTATTTTTTCTTGAAAAGTTAACCTTTGCGCGGGCATAATTATGATAATAAGAAGGAACATAAATAAGCAATATCTACTCATCAACAATGAAACATTCATTTGACAGTTAGTTCAGTTAAAGCACTCTTTTCATAAATACACAATCCCATGCAACAGTTAAATTTCTTCGGAAATTTCTGAATTTTTATTTCTCAGGAAAAATTGAAAAATACGAATTTTTCAACAAAATTTGGCAGAAATACATTTGGGGAGTTGCTGAATCCAGATTTGAAATTAAAAAATCGCTAATATGATTTCACCATTTTCTGATACGAAAAAAAAATGTTTTGTAAAATTTAATATAACACAAAGATGCACTTTTCAAAAATCTATATTTAAAAAAATGTATCTACCTCCGACATTAAACTTTTTATAGGGGTGGTTCCAAGCAAAATGGGACACGCTGTATACAAAAATTAAAAATAAGTTTTAAAATCAGAGGTTCCTCAAATAATGCAACAGAAGAAAATATAATAACTGCCTTCACATGCCCATAAAAACAATAATTTTTAATGAGTTATGTTTGTGTCTCGATCTCGTCCAGAACATCAATTTCTTGTGTATATTTTGCCTGTAAATTTTTCTGTTGTTATTTAGCTAGGTATCAATTTTCTTGCACAAACGAACATTTATCGCAGTTATCATCGTCACCTCATTTGTGTTAATACTAAAGCCTTTGGAATTTTATAAAATGAATTTTAACAAAGTGAAACTTGTAAACATGACTATTGTTTGTTACTCTCTTCAATGATGAAGCAAGATTTCATAAAATGGGATAATTTCCGTTATGCTTCGGAAAATCTCCACTTTTTCAAGGCAAGTTGGTGTCAAGCACAGCACAGATGGTCTATAAATAAACGTTTAATTTCTTTTTATGAGAATACGTGAGGAAATTGTTTATAATACACCAATAATCAAAAGCACAAAAAAAAAAATATAATAACAGCATTTAGATCTATCACAGCGGCAATTTTAAAAACAGTAGAAATCTTATTTCAATTACGTATGGAGATGTGTGCCAATCAAAATGAGCAATACGTGGAGCACATACCATATTTTTTGTCTGTTGAATTATTTGAAAAATCTTTTAAGTTTATTCTTGAATTCTGTACTTATCAATAAATCGAAAATGGTTTCAAATAGCCATAGGGATGGTATACAAAAAATGTTTTTCATTTCTGCATTGCATTGCTGAGATCTCGTAACTAATATTTACATACATTTCTTCTTAAAATCCATGATTGTGTTATAGACTTTTGTTGTCTAGTTTACCCGATTTTTTCAAAATTCCTCTATCCTGTATATATTTCTATAATCCCCATTAAACTCCATTTGTAACTATCAAAAATATACAGGGTATTCAATTTCAAATTCAAATTTGCTCAATTATTCTTCTGTATACGTACAAAAAATTAATACTTTTCACAAACCGCAAAATTCATGTACTTAGATTCTTATCTTCAAAGCTAGGCGAAATAAAAGGAGCGTGCAACATAACTTGTTTACCCTGTATATGCATGTATACATACGTGCGTCAGCTGCCTCAACTTTGTGTGAATGTTTTGAAATAGATGACTAATAGTAATCTCCTAAACATTTATGTTTAGCTTGAGACAATGAAGACTTATCTAGGGTTAAGAGATCAATATCGAACACTAAATTTAGGACAACTTGAGATAGTCTAGCACATGAAATAACATTTTTAATCAAATTTATTTACCTTTTACTAAGTGCAATTCGTGACGTTAATATTCATTCATAACCTATCCTTATTTTGAAATATTGTGCGTGCAGTATTTTCATGTAACCTCAATCTGTGGGCTGGTGCCGGGATGGTCCTCAATTTAATTAACAAAATATACCGTTGTTTGTTAAACTAATATTCATGTAAATATAACACTAGTGAAATATAAAGCGCTGTAAACTTACCTTTTTGCCTAAAGTTGAAAGTTCCTCATTACCTCTGATAAACCTTTCGAATTTAAAACTATTGGACCTGTATAATTCGTTGTCGGTTCTTTTACTGCAAAAACGTCTCGTGATGGCTCGAGATTTGCAGGATTTACAATCTTTTACAGAATCCCAATCAATATTAAATAAACCGCGCGTTTTTTTGTTTTCCTGGCTGGTCCGACGTCTTGATTTACTGCGACGCCTTCTTCTTACTTTATTATTCTCGTCAATGTTTGTCATATGAACTTCGACATCTGATTGTGTTCTTTTAGAGAGGCCAACACGTTTCAGCACTCTTTCCATTTCCACGGTGTAGTTATTACTGCTATACTACGGTTTTTCTTGCGCATTCGCACGCGCGCAGTCAGCTGGTTTCGATTGGGGTAGATGTAAATTTCACTACCCCAACATTCCACGTGTATTTGACGGAAAGTAACTCTTCTATAGCATGGTGCGAATAACCTACATGTAATCCTTCCAATACCCCGACGCTACACATTTAATTTTTAAAATCGCCGTTCTCTATTCACTTAATTGTAACGTCAATGTTTGGCTAATCGATTCTTAATAGGTATACGTGCAGTTTTCTAATGGATTTTATTTTTTTTTGGGATAATTAAATAATTGATTTTTGAATAAAAGAAAAATTGTGACACGTAACAAATATCGTACCTACATAATTTTATCAGAAATTGTACAAAAAAAATAATTTTAGGAGACCGATGGAAATAAACGTGGAATTATTTCATTTTTTAATCGACATGAAGAAAAATGAGATTATACAATATGCATACACTGTGGAACAGCCAAATGGAATAAATTCAGCATTTCAATTAATGTGCACATTTATAAAAAATCCCGAGACACGTCAATTTTGGATTCTGAAATGACATCCTGCAACGTAGAAATTTCGTCCCTAAATTCAACCCTTCGAGTGGCGGTTCCAACCCCTAAAACTTATGCTTTTCATTTGTTGTAGCGAATTTCGTCAAGCAGACCGTTAATTTTTGCAACAAATATTAAAACGATAGCATTTTTAAATAGAGAATGAAAAGACCTTTCAAATGAGATGTCAGAAGCCCCTACTTCTCATTTAAAAATTTAGGAGTTGCAACTGCCACTCGAAGGGGGTTGAATTTAGAGATGAAATTTGTAAATTAAATAATAATAAATATACACAATAATTGAGATAAGTATTGAATTTTCCATTTGTCTATTCCACACTCTATATTTTTATGTTTATTCAGCCATAACTTTGATCAGGTTCTACGACATGTTTATTTACTTTTTTTGTTTGAAACAAAAGCCTTTCCCGGCTATTACATGCTAATTTCATCTAAATTATTTAAGTGGAATTGGAACAATTTCTTTATTACAAAATATTCGCAAATATGGTGGATGCGCTAGTGCTACGAAAATAATGCCAGTAATATGATACGTTCTTTCGTTATGAGTAAACTAAATCAGGGGCCGCTAGGATGTATATTTTTGTAATAAAATTTACAAAAGGTATAATCAGATAAGTTTGGCAAGTCATTCTGGTTTTTCTTCGGCATTGAGGCTAGACTATAATTATTTCCACGTCCAGTGGAAGTATAGTAACGCAAAAAAATATATATATTTTTTTTGTTGAAATATGCTTAAAATGTCATGAAACGTCGAGATTTTAAATTTTAGCGAAAAAGGTTTCTGTCTGTCGTCGGTCTATATTTTTTTTATGTGCACGTTTACTCTGGAGCCGTTTATGATATTGACTTGAAATTTGATACACTTATGTATTATAACGAGATCTGGAACTAGATTTTGATCTAATTCCGTTGAAGGGTTCGGGGGCAAATAGGATAAATAATGGTAAATAGGCAAAGCAAGCAGGTAAAAGTCCATAAAATTGCAATTTAGGGCATGTACGAAAAGTCAAGGTCTCAAATGTTTTTTTGGCATCAGCCACCCCCTACTATCACCCCCACACTATTATGAAAGGGAGTGAAGAAAAATTAAAATGTGATTTCGACTGTATGCAAGAACGAAACGTCTCAAAAATTTTGTTTGGCGTTAGCTACCCCCTCTACCACCGTATTATTAAGGGGAGTAAAAAATTAAATTGGGATCTAGTGTGTATACAAGAACCAAGGGACTCAAAATTATTTTTAGCATTAGCCACCCCCTCTACCACCCCCCATTACCCCCTATTATTAAAGGGAGAAAACATTTTTATTGGAATTTATTGTGTATAAGATATCTAAGGGCCTCTAAATTTATATGTTTGATTATTTATAAGTATTTACATTCTAAATTAGAATATAGATACATCCCCATAATGTAAATCTAAAAGTATGCATTTATATTTTAAAATAAATTCAAATACATTACGATAATGCAAATTGATTCATTGTGTATATTTACATTCTAAATTAGAATTTAAATGCATTTCGATAATGCAAATTGAGGCGCCATCTGTTCCGGAATAGATGAAGTAGATGTAGAAAACTCGGGATTGCCAAGTAGTGTAAAGCAACATTACAAAAGGTCATCTGAACCTCCCCAAAATCGACAACTTCAGTTAGATATTTGGCTTTTTATTTATGCTATTCTGCAACAGATAGCGCGCTAATTTGCATTATCAAAATATATTTATAGTTTAATTTAAAATGAAAATTCATCGCGCCGATTTACATTATCGGAATGGGGTTAAATTCTAATTTAGCATGTAAATACATATGCCTTTAATTCTAAACAAAAACGTTTGTGTATTACTTCCACGTTTAGTGGAAGTAGAGTAACGCAGAAAAAAAATTTTTTTTTTATTATTGAAATAGGTTTAATTTGTCATGAAACGTCGAAATTTTAAATTTGAGCAAAAAATTTCCTGTCGGTCTGTTGTCTGTAACTTTTTTTGTGGGCACGTTTACTCTGGAACCGTTTATGTTATTGACTTGAAATTTGGTACACTTATGTATTGTAACGAGATCTGGAACTAGATTTTGATCTAATTCCGTTGAAGGGTTCTGGGCTAAATGAAGTAAATAAGGGTAAATAGGCAAAACAAGCTAGTAAGAGTAATTTTTTGGCATCAGCCACCCCCCCCCCCCACTATCACTCCCAATACCACCCCCACATTATTATGAAAGGGAGTAGAAAAAATTAAAATGTGATTTAGTGTATTAGTAACGAAACGTCAAAATTTTTTTTAGCATCAGCTACTCCCTCTACCACCCCCATTGCCACCACCCACCCTATTATTAAAGGGGGTAAAAAAAAATTCAATTGCAAATATTAATTGACCAAACCTTCCAAGAGGTAAATACTTGGGCGCAGAGAGATAAGCTTATTATGAATGCAGATAAGACTGTCATAATAAATTTTGGTTTGCAAAGACAGTTGCCGCACGGTATAGTGTTGCATGACAATATTGTATTTTCCCATAACGCGAAATTACTGGGAACTTATTTAGATGATAAATTGTTGTGGGACAAGCACATTGAGCACGTATGCTCACAACTTAATAAGGCCTACTTTGCTATATTGCAAATGCAAAGTACGTTAGATGAAACAGGGCTATTGAGCATTTATTATGCTTTTGCATACGCACATATTTCGTACAATATCATTGCCTGGGGAAGTTCAAGAGATAGGGATAGAGTCTTTGTCAACCAAAAAAGACTCACTAGATTTGTATTTCAGATGAGTTACAGAGAGAGCTGTAAAAATGTATTTAAAATAAAAAAAGTACTAACGACTCCATGTATATTTATATTAAAATGTTTAACGTATACCAAAAAAAATATAAATTCATTCACACAAAGAAATAATTGTCATTCATATAGTACAAGACGTGGTGATCTACTTAGTATACCTCTACATCATAGTTCAAATTATAAACATTCGCCATATTACAACTGTGTTTTACTTTTCAATAGTCTCCCGGCTGATATCCGAAATATGCAAAACTACAGAGCCTACAAAACCGCAGTCAAAAATATTTTACTTGAAGGTAGTTTTTACAGCGTTCGTGATTTTTTGAATAGAGAATCTTGAGGCCATATTTATTTGTTTTTATCCTCCAACAAAATTTGTGAAAAACTTTACAATTCACTGTTTATATTTGTTATACTGTGACTATGTTGTTTGAATATGTGTATTGTGTTTACTTATATGTTTTTAATTCTATTTATAAACTATATCTTTTTTAATCTTTTTTATCATGTAACATTCTATGTTTATACATAATATGAATTTTTACAAGTGACTTACCATGTATATATTCTGTATCTAAAATGGTCAATAAATATTATTATTATTATTAAAATGTGATTTAGTATGTATACAAGAACGAAATGTCTAAACAAAATTTTTTGGCGTTAGCTACTCCCTCTACCACCCTATTGCCACCCCACCCTATTATTAAAGTTGGTAAAAAAAATTAAAATGTGATTTAGTGTGTATACAAGAACGAAACGTCTAAAAAAATTTGTTTGGCGTTAACTACCCACCCCATCCTCACCCTATTATTAAAGGAGTTAAAAAAAATTAAAATGCGATTTAGTGTGTATACAAAAACGAAACGTCTAAAAAAAATTTTTTGGCATTAGCTACCCCCATTGCCATCCCCCCACCCTAATATTGAAGGGGGTAAAAAAAATAAAAATGTGAGTTAGTGTGTATACAAGAACTAAAAGCCTAAAAAAAATTTTTTGACTTTAGCTACCCCTCTGCCACCTCCATTGCCACCCTTACCCTATTGTTAAAGGGAGTAAAAAATTAAATTGGGACCAAGGGCCTCTAAAATTTATTCTGCCGCCCCCATTTCCACCCCCACCCTATTGTTTAAGGGAATAAGAAATTAAATTGGGATTTAGTGTGTATACGAGAACTAAGGATTAAGGATTTTTTTTTACATTAGCCACCCCCTCTACCACCCCCACTCTATTATTAAAGGGAATAAAATATTACATTGGGATTTTAGTGTGCATAAGACTTGGATACAAAATCTGGATGCGGAAGTAATGATTCCTTGGGCAGCGGCTTTTTTGTGATAATTTCGAATGGCAATACAATTTTCATTCTAATTTGACTTCTTGTATGTATTTCTATTATATTTTAAAATGTTAATACGAATACAATAAAAGCTAATAACACATAGAATCAAAGTGGCATAAAATTAATAATATCATGGAAACTCAAGTACCTACAATAAATATGAAATTGTCATAAAAATATAAAAGTCACTGCAACATTCTCAATCGGTATAATAATTTAACTCATCATTAATATAAAACTCTAGTTTCTCTTGCAAGTATAAGAGTAAATATAGAATATTTAGATTTTTAATTTCTATTTAAAAATTTAATTGCATTTTTCTTAAGGGAAATTGCATTTACATTTAATATTAGATTTTTTTTGTTTTGAATGATAATGTCAAATTTTAATGAATTTAAAGCTCTTATTTAAATCTTCTTCTTAATATCAAGAAACAGCACGTCTGTTTCAAAGGATAATTCAAAGAGCGATTTGTTTTCTAATTTAGAAGAACCGTACATTTTTTGTTAATACTAATTTGGTTTCTTAGATAATCTTTGAAGAGAAAAAGTTAATGTCCATACATAATACACAAACGGATATAGGTACGTGACCCAAACTTTGTTATTTTAAATAGTAAACTGTATATTTTTTTACCTATCTAATTCGTCTTTAAATTATCTTTTCAACCATGTACCACAACATGCTATTTGTTTTTAAAACGACAGTTAATATCCATTTTATTGTATTAAGTTTAGGTGGCCATGATATAAATATTGGCATATATTGATGCTTAGTGTGCCATGATATCGAAAGATCCCTGGTACGCAACTTTGTGTCTCACATATTTTTGGGCATAATCAGTAGCTGAGCAGACTAACTAGGTTTTCTTATTTTTTTAAAAAACCTCTAAAATCCACGATATCATAAGAACAAAGAAAGGAAACCCATTCTTTTATTTACCCTACTTAATAAAAGATACTTATTTATCTTTTATTTTTGTCCACTGTACATATCCTATTTTGCTCTCTTCACTAAAATTAGTATCGAAAATTATTACTATACAATAATTTTGGGGGGAGGAGAACCTTCAAAAGGGTCCCTGCGGGAGGGTATCGTTTCCACAGGGGATTGTGGGATTTTTACCTACTAACACCCCTCCCTGATGCTACTATACAGTGGGCACTCCTCACGCATTCCTTTAGTATAGTATGTATGTTTGGACTTTTAAGTCACGATATATTCTTGATCTTTGTCTTCATTCTTCTTCACTATTTGGTTTACACAGTCAATTACCCTTTCCCAGTTCCCTGGTGACTGTACCCAAGCAGCACTTAGAGTATTCTTTGCATGATGGCTACCATCGGAGTGGGGGGGGGGACTGTAAAGAAATCTCTTTTTTACTTGTTTTACAGTTTCTTTGGATTGTGAATGTATGGATTGTAGTATGTAGGTCGATCGATTTACACGTTTTCAGGTCCCCTGAGGCCAAAAAAGTGATTTTTAAGAAATGTCTGTCTGCCGTCTGCGATCGCAGCTAAAACCCAAACTACTGGATCGATTTTTCTCAAATTTTGTATGCGTGCTCAGAACGATCATACTTAGAGACGAAATCGCAAGATCGGCCCTACCCTTAATGTGGGGGAGACCAAAGACTAATATATAAATGGTAATAATTTGTTCTCAAAAATGACTAACGATTTTGATCAAATTTAATACATGGATACTC
The DNA here is from genome assembly GCA_963675555.1 of Leptura quadrifasciata. Classification (NCBI taxonomy): domain Eukaryota; kingdom Metazoa; phylum Arthropoda; class Insecta; order Coleoptera; family Cerambycidae; genus Leptura; species Leptura quadrifasciata. The sequence goes on along the minus strand of OY776682.1, from coordinate 735,266 downwards.
ATTTAAGTACTAGTATGATGGATGACATAACCTGTTATATCAAATATATGCAGGGACTAAGGCTGTGGAGGATAAGGTTAAAATATATTTTTTTTAACTCTGAAGCGGATATTGCATAAATTAGATACTCCCTTACTGTCAGGATAATATCACATGACCTCTCTGTCAATTGCTGCTTGGTTTTGGTCTGCAGAAGGTATTTATTTTCGTTCTATCCCTTATATCTGGGGACATTCTCCTCTCCGCCACCCGGGATCGCGCCCGATGGGAGACCAGCAACTCCACATGAGTGGTGAGATAGCTAAACCATCTAAAGCTTCGTTACGCTGACTGACCTAACCCAACCCCATGTTAGGTTAGAAGACTAACCTCATGAAGGTTTCATTACCACTGTTTTTATTTGTATTTTCTAAATACTTAATAATGCCTGTTTATTTATTTTTACAGATATTTCCACTGAGAAAATCACTTTAGAAGAGGAATCTGAAGGAAAATCCTGGATGATCAATTCCATCTACCATCAATAGGGGTACACGATTGACCGAAGTTGATGGGTAACTTGTATTTATATGTGAGTTGTCCTTTGACTTTGGACCCTCGTGCTATCCCTGAGATATCAACATCATCCACATCAAAGACTCCAATTAAATTCGTTAATAAAATTTTATAAGTCTGATTTGTAAGAATTATAAGTTGTTAAATAAAAATCTGTTTAAAATTAGTTTAGTTACTTATCTTTCGATTTTGAATACGTTTTCTTTTATTTTCTAAGATGGGATATAAGAAGCACTTAGATTTTTACATAATTGTGAGAAAAAATAGTTCGAAAATTTTCCGATAGATGGTGCCACTTACGCTTCACACGCCCATGCTTGTCCTAGTTCAGTAAGGGTAATGGATCGATTCGGGGGTTAGCGGGTGGGCCCTTTGAGAAATATATATAGTGCGACGATCGAACTCCACCAACTATCTTCCTACTTAGTTTGTAAGATGAAATTTGTATTAGATTTTGTTAGTTTTCTGATTTTTCCGCTACAAGTGGCGCCATCTATTGCACAATAGCTGAACTATGAACTGAATAGCGGTGCCACGAACCTTCTTAGTTGGTTCGTGGCTCCGCTATTCAGTTCATAGTTCAGCTATTGTGCAATAGATGGCGCCACTTGTAGCGGAAAAATCAGAAAACTAACAAAATCTAATACAAATTTCATCTTACAAACTAAGTAGGAAGATAGTTGGTGGAGTTCGATCGTCGCACTATATATATTTCTCAAAGGGCCCACCCGCTAACCCCCGAATCGATCCATTACCCTTACTGAACTAGGACAAGCCTGGGCGTGTGAAGCATAAGTGGCACCATCTATCGGAAAATTTTTGAACTATTATTGTGAAAATCAAAGTACTTCACAAATCAGAAACTAAGAGAATCTAATACAAATTTCATCTTACAAACTAAGTAGGAAGGTGGTTGGTGGAGATCGATCGTCGCACTATATATATTTCTCAAAGGGCCCACCCACTAACCCCCGAATCGATCCATTACCCTTACTGAATTAGGACAAGCATGGGCGTACGAAGCATAAGTGGCCCCATCTATCGGAAAATTTTTGAACTATTTTTTCTCACAATTTTGTGAAAATCAAAGTACTTCACAAATCAGAAACTAAGGGAATCTAATACAAATTTCATCTTACAAACTAAGTAGGAAGATAGTTGGTGGAGTTCGATCGTCGCACTATATATATTTCTCAAAGGGCGCACCCGCTAACCCCCGAATCGATCCATTACCCTTACTGAACTAGGACAAGCCTGGGCGTGTGAAGCATAAGTGGCACCATCTATCGGAAAATTTTTGAACTATTATTGTGAAAATCAAAGTACTTCACAAATCAGAAACTAAGAGAATCTAATACAAATTTCATCTTACAAACTAAGTAGGAAGGTGGTTGGTGGAGATCGATCGTCGCACTATATATATTTCTCAAAGGGCCCACCCGCTAACCCCCGAATCGATCCATTACCCTTACTGAACTAGGACAAGCCTGGGCGTGTGAAGCATAAGTGGCACCATCTATCGGAAAATTTTTGAACTATTATTGTGAAAATCAAAGTACTTCACAAATCAGAAACTAAGAGAATCTAATACAAATTTCATCTTACAAACTAAGTAGGAAGATAGTTGGTGGAGATCGATCGTCGCACTATATATATATATATTTCTCAAAGGGCCCACCCGCTAACCCCCGAATCGATCCATTACCCTTACTGAATTAGGACAAGCATGGGCGTACGAAGCATAAGTGGCCCCATCTATCGGAAAATTTTTGAACTATTATTGTGAAAATCAAAGTACTTCACAAATCAGAAACTAAGAGAATCTAATACAAATTTCATCTTACAAACTAAGTAGGAAGGTGGTTGGTGGAGATCGATCGTCGCACTATATATATTTCTCAAAGGGCCCACCCACTAACCCCCGAATCGATCCATTACCCTTACTGAATTAGGACAAGCATGGGCGTACGAAGCATAAGTGGCCCCATCTATCGGAAAATTTTTGAACTATTTTTTCTCACAATTTTGTGAAAATCAAAGTACTTCACAAATCAGAAACTAAGGGAATCTAATACAAATTTCATCTTACAAACTAAGTAGGAAGATAGTTGGTGGAGTTCGATCGTCGCACTATATATATTTCTCAAAGGGCGCACCCGCTAACCCCCGAATCGATCCATTACCCTTACTGAACTAGGACAAGCCTGGGCGTGTGAAGCATAAGTGGCACCATCTATCGGAAAATTTTTGAACTATTATTGTGAAAATCAAAGTACTTCACAAATCAGAAACTAAGAGAATCTAATACAAATTTCATCTTACAAACTAAGTAGGAAGGTGGTTGGTGGAGATCGATCGTCGCACTATATATATTTCTCAAAGGGCCCACCCACTAACCCCCGAATCGATCCATTACCCTTACTGAATTAGGACAAGCATGGGCGTACGAAGCATAAGTGGCCCCATCTATCGGAAAATTTTTGAACTATTTTTTCTCAAAATTTTGTGAAAATCAAAGTACTTCACAAATCAGAAACTAAGGGAATCTAATACAAATTTCATCTTACAAACTAAGTAGGAAGATAGTTGGTGGAGTTCGATCGTCGCACTATATATATTTCTCAAAGGGCCCACCCGCTAACCCCCGAATCGATCCATTACCCTTACTGAACTAGGACAAGCCTGGGCGTGTGAAGCATAAGTGGCACCATCTATCGGAAAATTTTTGAACTATTATTGTGAAAATCAAAGTACTTCACAAATCAGAAACTAAGAGAATCTAATACAAATTTCATCTTACAAACTAAGTAGGAAGATAGTTGGTGGAGATCGATCGTCGCACTATATATATATATTTCTCAAAGGGCCCACCCGCTAACCCCCGAATCGATCCATTACCCTTACTGAATTAGGACAAGCATGGGCGTACGAAGCATAAGTGGCCCCATCTATCGGAAAATTTTTGAACTATTATTGTGAAAATCAAAGTACTTCACAAATCAGAAACTAAGAGAATCTAATACAAATTTCATCTTACAAACTAAGTAGGAAGGTGGTTGGTGGAGATCGATCGTCGCACTATATATATTTCTCAAAGGGCCCACCCACTAACCCCCGAATCGATCCATTACCCTTACTGAATTAGGACAAGCATGGGCGTACGAAGCATAAGTGGCCCCATCTATCGGAAAATTTTTGAACTATTTTTTCTCACAATTTTGTGAAAATCAAAGTACTTCACAAATCAGAAACTAAGGGAATCTAATACAAATTTCATCTTACAAACTAAGTAGGAAGATAGTTGGTGGAGATCGATCGTCGCACTATATATATTTCTCAAAGGGCGCACCCGCTAACCCCCGAATCGATCCATTACCCTTACTGAACTAGGACAAGCCTGGGCGTGTGAAGCATAAGTGGCACCATCTATCGGAAAATTTTTGAACTATTATTGTGAAAATCAAAGTACTTCACAAATCAGAAACTAAGAGAATCTAATACAAATTTCATCTTACAAACTAAGTAGGAAGGTGGTTGGTGGAGATCGATCGTCGCACTATATATATTTCTCAAAGGGCGCACCCGCTAACCCCCGAATCGATCCATTACCCTTACTGAACTAGGACAAGCCTGGGCGTGTGAAGCATAAGTGGCACCATCTATCGGAAAATTTTTGAACTATTATTGTGAAAATCAAAGTACTTCACAAATCAGAAACTAAGAGAATCTAATACAAATTTCATCTTACAAACTAAGTAGGAAGATAGTTGGTGGAGATCGATCGTCGCACTATATATATTTCTCAAAGGGCGCACCCGCTAACCCCCGAATCGATCCATTACCCTTACTGAACTAGGACAAGCCTGGGCGTGTGAAGCATAAGTGGCACCATCTATCGGAAAATTTTTGAACTATTATTGTGAAAATCAAAGTACTTCACAAATCAGAAACTAAGAGAATCTAATACAAATTTCATCTTACAAACTAAGTAGGAAGGTGGTTGGTGGAGATCGATCGTCGCACTATATATATTTCTCAAAGGGCCCACCCGCTAACCCCCGAATCGATCCATTACCCTTACTGAATTAGGACAAGCATGGGCGTACGAAGCATAAGTGGCCCCATCTATCGGAAAATTTTTGAACTATTATTGTGAAAATCAAAGTACTTCACAAATCAGAAACTAAGAGAATCTAATACAAATTTCATCTTACAAACTAAGTAGGAAGGTGGTTGGTGGAGATCGATCGTCGCACTATATATATTTCTCAAAGGGCCCACCCACTAACCCCCGAATCGATCCATTACCCTTACTGAATTAGGACAAGCATGGGCGTACGAAGCATAAGTGGCCCCATCTATCGGAAAATTTTTGAACTATTTTTTCTCACAATTTTGTGAAAATCAAAGTACTTCACAAATCAGAAACTAAGGGAATCTAATACAAATTTCATCTTACAAACTAAGTAGGAAGATAGTTGGTGGAGTTCGATCGTCGCACTATATATATTTCTCAAAGGGCGCACCCGCTAACCCCCGAATCGATCCATTACCCTTACTGAACTAGGACAAGCCTGGGCGTGTGAAGCATAAGTGGCACCATCTATCGGAAAATTTTTGAACTATTATTGTGAAAATCAAAGTACTTCACAAATCAGAAACTAAGAGAATCTAATACAAATTTCATCTTACAAACTAAGTAGGAAGGTGGTTGGTGGAGATCGATCGTCGCACTATATATATTTCTCAAAGGGCCCACCCACTAACCCCCGAATCGATCCATTACCCTTACTGAATTAGGACAAGCATGGGCGTACGAAGCATAAGTGGCCCCATCTATCGGAAAATTTTTGAACTATTTTTTCTCAAAATTTTGTGAAAATCAAAGTACTTCACAAATCAGAAACTAAGGGAATCTAATACAAATTTCATCTTACAAACTAAGTAGGAAGATAGTTGGTGGAGTTCGATCGTCGCACTATATATATTTCTCAAAGGGCCCACCCGCTAACCCCCGAATCGATCCATTACCCTTACTGAACTAGGACAAGCCTGGGCGTGTGAAGCATAAGTGGCACCATCTATCGGAAAATTTTTGAACTATTATTGTGAAAATCAAAGTACTTCACAAATCAGAAACTAAGAGAATCTAATACAAATTTCATCTTACAAACTAAGTAGGAAGATAGTTGGTGGAGATCGATCGTCGCACTATATATATATATTTCTCAAAGGGCCCACCCGCTAACCCCCGAATCGATCCATTACCCTTACTGAATTAGGACAAGCATGGGCGTACGAAGCATAAGTGGCCCCATCTATCGGAAAATTTTTGAACTATTATTGTGAAAATCAAAGTACTTCACAAATCAGAAACTAAGAGAATCTAATACAAATTTCATCTTACAAACTAAGTAGGAAGGTGGTTGGTGGAGATCGATCGTCGCACTATATATATTTCTCAAAGGGCCCACCCACTAACCCCCGAATCGATCCATTACCCTTACTGAATTAGGACAAGCATGGGCGTACGAAGCATAAGTGGCCCCATCTATCGGAAAATTTTTGAACTATTTTTTCTCACAATTTTGTGAAAATCAAAGTACTTCACAAATCAGAAACTAAGGGAATCTAATACAAATTTCATCTTACAAACTAAGTAGGAAGATAGTTGGTGGAGATCGATCGTCGCACTATATATATTTCTCAAAGGGCCCACCCACTAACCCCCGAATCGATCCATTACCCTTACTGAATTAGGACAAGCATGGGCGTACGAAGCATAAGTGGCCCCATCTATCGGAAAATTTTTGAACTATTTTTTCTCACAATTTTGTGAAAATCAAAGTACTTCACAAATCAGAAACTAAGAGAATCTAATACAAATTTCATCTTACAAACTAAATAGGAAGATAGTTGGTGGAGATCGATCGTCGCACTATATATATTTCTCAAAAGGCCCACCCACTAACCCCCGAATCGATCCGTTACCCTTACTGAATTAGGACAAGCATGGGCGTACGAAGCATAAGTGGCCCCATCTATCGGAAAATTTTCGAACTATTTTTTCTCACAATTTTGTGAAAATCAAAGTACTTCACAAATCAGAAACTAAGAGAATCTGATACAAATTTCATCTAGTAGGAAGATAGTTGATCGATCGTCGTACTAAATATTCCCGCTGTCACACCCACAATAGATCCTTTACCCTTACTGAATTAGGACAGGCATGGGCGTACGAAGCATAAGTGGCCCCATCTATCGGAAAATTTTCGAACTATTTTTTCTCACAATTTTGTGAAAATCAAAGTACTTCACAAATCAGAAACTAAGAGAATCTGATACAAATTTCATCTAGTAGGAAGATAGTTGATCGATCGTCGTACTAAATATTCCCGCCGTCACACCCATAATAGATCCTTTACCCTTACTGAATTAGGACAGGCATGGGCGTACGAAGCATAAGTGGCCCCATCTATCGGAAAATTTTCGAACTATTTTTTCTCACAATTTTGTGAAAATCAAAGTACTTCACAAATCAGAAACTAAGAGAATCTGATACAAATTTCATCTAGTAGAAAGATAGTTGATCGATCGTCGTACTAAATATTCCCGCCGTCACACCCACAATAGATCCTTTACCCTTACTGAATTAGGACAGGCATGGGCGTACGAAGCATAAGTGGCCCCCCATCTATCGGAAAATTTTCGAACTATTTTTTCTCACAATTTTGTGAAAATCAAAGTACTTCACAAATCAGAAACTAAGAGAATCTGATACAAATTTCATCTAGTAGGAAGATAGTTGATCGATCGTCGTACTAAATATTCCCGCCGTCACACCCACAATAGATCCTTTACCCTTACTGAATTAGGACAGACATGGGCGTACGAAGCATAAGTGGCCCCATCTATCGGAAAATTTTCGAACAATTTTTTCTTACAATTTTGTGAAAATCAAAGTACTTCACAAATCAGAAACTAAGAGAATCTGATACAAATTTCATCTAGTAGGAAGATAGTTGATCGATCGTCGTACTAAATATTCCCGCCGTCACACCCACAATAGATCCTTTACCCTTACTGAATTAGGACAGACATGGGCGTACGAAGCATAAGTGGCCCCATCTATCGGAAAATTTTCGAACTATTTTTTCTCACAATTTTGTGAAAATCAAAGTACTTCTCAAATAAAAAACTAGCAAAATCTAATACAAATTTCATCTTAGAAACTAAAGTTGGAAAATAGTGGAGCGATAGTACTAAATATTTATCGTGGGACCCACCCAGTAACCCCGAATCGATCCCTTATCTTTATCTGAATTAGGACAAGAATGAGCTTCATCTATTGGACGAACTATTTTTTCTCACAATTTTGTGAAAATCTAAGTATTTCTCAAATAAGAAAACTAACAAAATCTAACACGAGAATTTCATCTCAGAAAAGGAAAGTAGGAAGAGATAGTTGGTGGAGATCAATCGTTGTCGTTGTACTAAATATTCTCATCGTGCCTACCTTCCCGCCCCAAATCTATCTCTTCCTCTAATGAATTAGGACAAGCATGGGTGTGTGAAGCATAAGTGGCTCCATCTATCTATGGGAAACATGTTCGGGATGGAGATCCGTCAATGAATCGTTTGTGTTACTTATTGAAGAACATTGACAATTTTAGTGGGATAAAACATTTTTGACATCGTTTTTGTTTGAAAAGTATTATTCCAAATCCTAAAAACAGCGATAAAATTTAATTTAAGAATAAGATTCACATACCTTGATTATTTGTGGTTGACGATGTATTCTGGATTAGATGTAATTCGATAGTGGAGTCCAAGTCTGAGGTCACCAACATCGTAATGAAGCCAGGTCAAAAGAGCACAAAGGTCCTAAGTCAATGGACAACCCTATTTACAAATACGAGTTGCCCAGAAACTTAAGTCACTTATGTCTTCAATTCCTCCATGCCATACAAACTTGCTGTCTTTGGAGACTTACCTGTAAATTTCATTTTAGATGCGTAAATTTTATTATTGTTATCATGTCAAGGTTACTGTCACTATCATCGGCACAGTTACCGTTTTGTATTGTGTACCGATTGTACACATTATTTGTACCAGCATATTTTTACAAACACGTTTGCACGAACAAAAATATTTAGGGACGGTTTTTGTAAACATGTTCGTACTAACATGAAATAAGAGAAACTGTTTTTAAAAAGTAATTATTTAACATAAGGCTCGCGTCGATGTATTTTAAAAACTTGTTTACACATACATGTTGGTACCAAAATGTTTGTGCAAACAAAAATATTTGACAGTTTGTACCACAACATGTTTGTAAGTTTGTACCAACATGTACGAATACGTTTGTACCAATATGCCGGTACAAACACGTTGAAAAACATAAAAATAATTAATGACGGTTTCTGCAAACATGTTCCAAATGTTGGTGCAAACACGTTGAAAAACCATAAAAATAATTTGTCACGGATTCTGCAAACATGTTTCTACAAACATGAAATAAGAGAAAGTTAATCTCCAGATAAGTTAACCTCCGGATAAGCTAACCCCTGAATAAGATAACTTCCAGATAAATTAATTCCTGAATGAGCTAACCACCAGACAAATTAAGCTCTGGTTACTAACTTCCGGATAATGCAACCCCCGAATAAGTTAAACTCCGGATAAGCTAACCTAAGGAGAGATCCCGGAGAGATCGAGTTCGTTGTCGAGAACGAGAAATGTCGAATATATTGGAACTACTCGTTTCCGACCGTCAGGTTAATTCAATCCAACAAATCTGACATAAGGCAACATTGGTGTTTGGTCTAATTTGAGTAATTCGTATGAGTGCCGTATATTATCATATGATAATGTAGCACTCGTAAAGTTTCAAGTTGCATCCAGCGCCTGACAGCAGGTCTTACATGATCTCCACATCCACACCCATAATGCGACTTGCGGCAGACCGTTTCCGATTTTAGCCCTACTGACTGCAAAAAAGCGAAGCTTTGTCGATAAACCTAGGGTTTCCATGTTATTATAGAACACATCGGGCATAAGTTTATCCACGTGCGTGATTTATTTCTACTTAACAGCTTTAATTTGGGCTGCCAAACGATTTGGCGGAAGCTCGGTTACTGATTCTGCATCAACACCTCGACGGCCTGCTCGCCTGAAGTCAAATAAAAGACCGAGATTATCTGTGGCTCTTTATGCTGCCTTAAATAAAGAAGAGCATAGTGGTATCCCATTTTACTGGGCGGATAAAAATGCAACAAATATTTCACGAGCTCAACGCATTTACACACAAGTATTGATTTTCCGTAATCAACTCGACGAAACATTTATACGCGTTTTTTTGCTTTTGTACATATTTTTAAATAAGTTGACATTCTCTAATCCATTTTTTGACGAATTACCTGCATTGTGTGTTGCCTATTATCTTATAAATTATGTAATTCTGTACAATAATTCAAACGGAACACTAACTAAGGCCATCTACTAGTGAACTGAGGAACTCAATAATACAAAACCGCGGAATATAACGCACACTGTAAACCGGTCTGGCAGCCTTCTTTAGAGTTAAGTAGTAATATAAGCTCTTAACAGATGTCTTTACAAGAATGTATAACAAATGGTTATGAAGAAAAAAACCAATAATTGATGTCCTCACGACTTTTATCACATAATTTGCAAAAAATTGGCTGTTTAATATATCAAGTGCCAAAATTTCTTAGATTCGGCAGTTTCCCTCAACCACATCGGCGAACCTGTCCAAGGTCAATACGAGTATTGAAGTGGTGAAAAATTACACACACACACACACACACACACACACACTCTGTTACTAGGGTCTACGAACAGATTATCACTTTCTATTTTTGGTTCCTAAATCTTGCACAGACGGTTCATCATCGCGTCGTTTGAAATTAATAATGTTAACATATTTAACTTAACGAATTAACAGAAAGAAATATTCTCAAGGGCAAGGAAAATTATCTATCATAAGCAACTGTACTACATCAAATAATATTAACTTATTTAACTTAACGGACTAACCTAAAGAAATATTTGTATTACGCTTAGTTGTTAACAAAATGTAGTAAAAAAGTGTAATTTTAGTTGTTACAAAAAAACTGTAACAAGCGTAAGAATAATTAAATAATTTAATGAAAATTATGTGAATTAATATATTACGCCACTTGCACATCCGTCTTTTACAATAATTCTCTCCTTACTACCTACCCTTTACAGTCTTCGGCTCTTGCCTCTTTTCAAATATTCCAAACAGTACATATTACAATAACACCACACCACAGATAATTACGACCCCCTTTATCCCGAAAGGCTCTAGAAGAGCCTTGTGTGGGAGGGGGCTACACATTTAGAGACAAGGGACACGCACCCAATATCCGTGTATAGTGGAAAAATCCCTCTCACAGCATTTTCCATTGCCACGACCGGGGATCGAACCCGGAACTTTTGGGTGAGAGGCAAGTGCGCTCACCTCTCGACCACCAGTCATACAATAAATACATATAGTTCTAAGTATTTAACTTAACTTGATTACTCAACACGTAGATGTTTCTAACATACTTCTTACACAAGCCGATTCAAACCCTCGACCTTGCGTGTGAAAACCAATTACCAATTAAAATGCATTTATTGACTATTATTTGTACAATGTCATTCTGAACTTAAATATTTCATTTAACAATAAATTGTATATATTTCCTATCCGGATACAATACAAATCATAATTTCATGTTTCACCACAGTACTGCTAATGAGAAAATTGTATGCTTCTTACGAGGCAAGAATTCAAGCGATGCACGCCACAGATCGATTTTATAAATAAGACAATACTGCTAAGAATCATGAAGCTTCACTAAACTGTATCTATTTCTGAAAAAAAGCTTAATAACTGGGTGTCAAGAATTACTCTTTTTAACGTAATTAATGATTCAAAATTATGTTAGTATTAAGATTTCTTTAATGAGATCACTCTTGACGTGCATCGCTTGAATTCTTGCCTCGAATTATATCAATACGTAATCGCCAATAGGAGCCAAAAATATAAATTGATACTCTGCCCATAGACGCTAGTCGCTCTGTTATCTCCCTTAATAAGAATGGTTTGTACTGGCCCGAAATGTTATGTAGTACGCAGCACAGGAATATTATTTCCCGTACAAGTATGATTAAAACTACCCCTTATTTATTTCTCTGTAACTGGTGAAATAAGTCCAAATGAACACAATGAAAAATGTGTCTTTCGTTGCTTACTTCTTAATATTACGCAAATGCTTTGGATCGAACCCTGCTCGATGATGTTTGGAGTGGGATAACATGATAAAAACAAGTGCTTTCATCGTTGATCGAAACGGATTCAAAACGTGGTGAAACTGCACAGACAATTTTGCAGAGCATTCATATGTGGGCGATTTTTGTAAATATAGATCAATAGTTTTTTAGATAGATAGTTTTTTTAGATATAGTTATTATTATTATACTAAGCGATGGAAAATGGATGGGGGAGGAGGTGAGTGAAGATAAAGGAATTCACTCTGTTTTTATCTCAATTGCAAAAGTGGGGACGGTTAGGTATTCAGTGGTTATAAAAAATGATACACACGACAGCCTGTATTGTAGACTCCTCGCTACATCCATAGGAGAAATAGCCTTTTCACGACCATACTACATCTCTGCACAAGAACTTCACGACACCTATGCATTTCATTTGGAATCACCACAGTAGAGAATTTGCCGTATCCTATAAACTATATAATTTATGATTTGCCTGCTCAATAAATACAAACCAAAATACTTACCAAAGTCTAAACTACCAGCCACCTTCCTAACTTTCAAAGTGTCATCTGTCTGTTATGTTCCTTCTAAGCTTGATAAATGAGAGAGTGTTTAAAGTGCAGAAAATGGCAACAAGTATAGTAGCCGTTAATCAAATAACAACTTCCAAATCTATATTTATGAAGTTGGTCATCTTGACATTAGCTGGTGTTTATATACTGCTGTTATTGATATAGACAAAATATGAAATTAACCAGCTGAATCATCTAAACAAAAATCATAACTATAATACAGGAAATAACTTAATATTAGAAATTCCTCAGCACAACTTAAATCTCCTCGAAAAAAGCACCGAATATTTTGTCATTAAAGCTTTTAATAAATTACCAACAAATATATCTATATAATACTTATGTCTTCTATTTATATCACTTGAATGATTTTTTTAAGTATTAAAAAATATTCCATAGATAGATAGAGATATTTAAGTAAACCAATATATAAAAATAAGTTATAGTTGATGAATGTTTTAGTGACAGTAATCGTGAGATGTGTATTTTGCTGTTTTGTTCTCTGTATTTTCTATGGTGTAGATTGTGTCTCTTTTTTTTTAATGTAATATGTGCAAATGCATATTAAAATATATGAACTTTTATTAACTTAGTTTTTTGTTTACTTTTAACTTAATGTTTTTTTCTAATTGACCTGCAAATATAAAAATTTTGAAACATTTTAAGAACTGTGAACATGATCATTCCTTATATTTTGAATCCCCCTCGCCTCCTTTGTTTTCAGAGTTCTAAAAAAAGTAACATATAAAAAAATGTACTGTTGCATCTATATTTTTTAGTAATATCACTAAAAAACAATAGCCCACCTCGGTTACATGATAAAAAAATGAAAGTGAATAAAGATTAAATGAATATTGCTATATTTTCTCTTAACTACCGGATATATTTTTTTACACATTGGACATTGAATGTGCTCCAAGAATGTCCACACAGGTATTTTATGTTTACCGCAATAATTATACTTACCATGCAGTAGGCCGATTGATATACCATGGCAATATTTTTGTATCGACACTTTGTATTATTATTTCTCTCTATGTAAAAACTAAGAAAAGTGGGGTGATACCCTAATCTATATTCAAAATTAGTTTCAAAAAAGGGCGTTTCATTTAGCCTTCACCTTTCTTTAGTCATATTTCAAGAAATCAGGTCAGTAGAGTGAAAAACTATGATTATTTACCTCTGTTACTCAATAGTTCAAGCTAATTTAAACCAAAATGACCTCAAAAAGAGACGGAAGTTACACTGAAATGGAAAATAGAGAAACATAAAAGAAATACAAAAGCAGACACTTTAGGAAATGTAAACAAAAAGAATAGGCTGTCACAAGAAGATATAAATAAAATCGTATTCATTAGCAAGGATTAATTAAATGATACACAATAAATTTAAATACTTATTGTACATCACCATTATCAATAAAATAACAAGAAAAGAATAAAATGTTATCAAAAGTACAGTAGCGTGCAGATTTCAGGAGATATAAAAAAATTTAAAAATGTTAAATGGGATACCCTGTATGTCATTACTTTTTGGAATGTTCCTTTTTTCCTGATTTCAAAAATATACCCATATGTTACCCTACCATATACCGGTTTTGAGTTATTAAACGTTGAATACTCAATTAGGTAAAAGTTATTCCAAAATCCAACGTACGTTAATAAATAGTAACTACAGACCATATAAAATTTTACCCATACAAGTTTTAACAGAGGCTCATAAAAGAAAAGGCCGTTAGATGATTCGAAAGTTGGATGAAGATCCCGATTTTTTTTAACTAAAATATTATCAACTGATGAATCATCCTTTCTACGGTAGGAGTTTTTAATAGGAAAAATCGAATGTCGTGGGAAAATAAGTACAACAGAAAAAGACTGGTAGAACAAATCAAAATCAGGAAGAAAAACTGTTAGCGTTTGATGTGGAATTTTCAGAAACAAAATTGTTGGGCCTATATTTTATGATTCTACTTTAACTGGAGCTACCTATCTGGAAATAATTATCCCAGAAGCAGAAAATATTCTTTTGCAGAATTTTCCAGAAGTTGAACTTGATTACATGATTTGGATACAGGATGTGGCAACTCCACATAGTGCCCTACCCGTTCGAGATCATTTGAATAATGTATTCCCAATATGGATAAGGAATAATGGAGCAACTAAATGGCCAACTAACAGTCCGGATTTAACCCCTATGGATTCATTTTTGAGGATTTATAAAAGACATTGTCAATAATAATAATAGTATTCAAGTTATTAAAGACAGGATTCGACTTGAAATAATGAATAAATAATGACGCTATTTCGCCAACTAACCAAACTGACATTGTCAAATGATCAAAATTGCAAATATAGCAATTAGGCCTAGAAAATTAACTTGTTTCCAAAAAACTGCAAAGAAATTTTCTAAAGAATGTTCAATAATTATTTCAATTTCAACACATTTTACCACAAACAAATATTGATTGCAAACACCGAGATCGCAGTTGGAAACATACAAGTAAACAACAACTACACATAAATGGTCCTCAACAAAAAGAATGACATCATGGGCAGAGATTACACTCATCCTATTGTTTTTCACGACAAGTATTAAATAAATAAAATTTCTATAAAATATTGCAAACAATTTTACTTAAAAATGCAATTTATTTGTATACTACAAAAATTACCTACATTTTTCTACTTAAAAGATTTATTAGATATGCAATTACTAAAACAGGGCGTAAAAATTCCAGGACATCGGGTAAATGAAATAACACAATTTGAATAATAGAACTTAGAAGATTTATTTGAGTAATGGATGAATATTATTTACATATATAGTAACATTAAGTCTAATAGTATCAAACAAAAATTTGCCAAAATATAACAACACTGTATAGAAAATGGTAAAATAATAAAAAGTGAAAATAGAAAAAAACTTTTATTAAATACATTTGTTAATGTTATATGTAACATATGTAATGCGAATGGATATAAAACAAATTTTAAGAGAGCTAAAGAAATAATTATACTAGCTGTTTTTTAAAGATTTTTATTTAAGTAGCATTAGCACAAAGTAATAACATTGTTTATAACATCCATTAAATAAATTTTGCCAAATATGAAGGTATTTCATGATCAGAGAATTTTGTAGTTAAAACCTTTATTACCTAAAATGTGATTAATTTTACGTACAAAAGAAACTAAAATACCAGGTTGGGCTATTTCGGCGTTTTCAGTTATTATTTAGTCTACAGATGTGATCAAATCAGAGAACTTTTGATCCTGATTCGGGAGCAATAAGAAAAACTTGCGATAAACCAAACGAGAATTGATATTATTCAAATAACCATCGCTTTTATTTGCACCGTCAAAGATCAGGATCAGCGGTTGAAGCTTTGATGCACAATTACACTCATCCTATATTGAATACTTCCAACTTTCTATAAAAAAAAATTATGGGTTCATTTTATTATAAAAATCATTTATTTGGTTTACTGGAAACTAAAACCAACAATAAAATGTACATCTTAGAAAAACTTTAAAACAGTTTTCAAGACAAAAAATGATAAAACCTCCATCCATTTCGGTGCAGAATATTATTAAGTTTATGCAATCGTTACCTCAACATCTCTCAAGCATATTCTTACAACTCAAATTTAAAACGAACAAAAATGATATATGTATATACACAGTATATATTCTAATTATAATAGGTACATTGAATACAAATATTGCACCACGGCAAATACCCTTAATTTCATAGTTGCATTTGGGAATTGGCCACATCAAATGCTAGAGAAAATAACTACTACAATAATCATCCAGATATACTCAGGGAGGTTCGGTAAGCTCATTAAATTAAAGCCGGAAAAGTCCACAGCACTTGACTCTTTTTAGCGAAACATCATTTACTTTAAGAATCGTCTAAAAAATTGACCGCAAAATAAATACTTGCTATCCGAAACGATTATTGTACATAACAAAAAATTATTAATCCTAAGTAACAAGATTTTGGGCCCCTTTTCTGTGCAACTTATTAATTTTTCTAGTTACAAAAAAAATACATCAAATGACATCAGATGTTTATATGTATATGAGAACTGAACTATATAATGACTCAGTCTAGGCAAGACAGAAGAAGCATTTTTTGAGATTTTTCATATTTCACTACATTTAGGCAATTTGAGGAAAATTATATAAGAACCTCGAAGCCAGTTTCACAATATCTGAAATATTTTACCAAAAACTTTTGTCATTTAAGTACAAGAGAGATAAGGACATAAAATGATCTTGGTATAGAAATATCTGTACCAAGTGCCGCAGTCAACTCCTAACCCAAGTAACATTTTCAGTCATAATTTTTTTTCTACACGCCCTGTTAGGTGTGTAATGGTTGTAAAATTGTCTTTAAAATAACAACTCTAGGTCTTGCGAATCGTTATAAAATTATACACGAATTTCGAAACTCCTTATAGTAGGCATAAAATGACTAACTGGACACCAAAAACAGATGGTCTTTATAGTCACTATTGGATTGTAAAGATGTCGATATGACCTACAATACAGCATTTAACATGACTTAAGAGTATCGTTGTATACCTAATAGTAGTTAAAAAAATGATATGATCTTGCAGAAGATAGATATACAAGTCACTAAAAAACATAAAACTTCAATAGGGCCTTGGCACGAGATAGTGGCTAGAATTGAAAGGAGTCATAAAAGATGTTATATTGATTTTACGACCAAAAACGAAAATATGGCGTCCAAAACTAATAACAGTATACTTTAAACAAGGATAGTTGAAACTGGTCAGTGTTAAAGCACAGGACCGTGCGCACTGAACTTGATATTTTGTCCTATATATTTAGCAAAGGTATCGAGATTCGAATGGTAGTTGAAACTGTGCAGGCGAGTCCGAGACTGGCAATGTAATCAGCCTGAATGAACCATCTACGACTGCACTGGTTTAAAGATAATAAAACGGACAGGCCTACTAACATAAAAAAAAATCGTAAATCGTTTCAACGGCGGAGATGTGCTGTCTGTGCCAGTGCAGTGCGTAAATACCTGTTATAATATCAAGCGTAGGAGTTTAGTTAGTTATTGTTCATATTTATAAATATTTACTACTATATAAAAGGTAAAATATTTGAATTATTTACTAATTTATCATGGCTTTCTGGAGACCATTTGAAACAGAGGATAATATAATAACGCCCAGTCCAGAAAGTGGTAGTTATAATAGAGGTTAAATAAGACTTCCCCCAATTTTCTCTATTCGCAAAAGCACCTGCGAGAGTGAACATGCATACATTACTCTTACAAAGTCTAAAGCTCGGTTTTACAAGGTATTGGTGTGAATATAAACAGTTAGGGACCCATAGACAAGCAGTTAAAAGAAATGTTTGAGGGATGGTCGGTTATTTGTTTTTATGAACAAGTCATAGCAACTGTAGCATATCAGAAAGCTGGTTGTCACTAATGCAATAATAAAACTTAAAGATAGTTTAAAACATGCAAAATATATTCATATGAAACAACAGTTCAGTTCAGTAGCGGATTCAGGATTTCGTCAGGGGGTTTTAGACCAATTTCTTTTTATATATAGACAAAATGTTTTGTCATGAAATGAGAAATCCCAGGAACTTGAATCCCGATATAAATGAAAATTGATTCGTGAATACTGTTTTCTCAATTTTTCGTTATTGTGAAGCACCAAACTTAATTTTCCAGGCATTTCTGCTACAATCAAATTAAAGCAATGACAAGTGAGTAAGGGGGAGGGGGGGGGAACCCAAAAACCCCCGTAAATTCTTCGCTACTGGTTCAGTTACATGTTAGTATGAAATGCGCGCCATTGCGCAATCGGTCATATAGCAAATAAGACTCTATGCTCGTTTCTAAAATATAAAACAACTCCAGAGTAATTTAAAAAGTCTTACGACTGCTTGGTAGTTTCACAATTAAATTTATAACTAATAGGTCATAAGCATTTTCTATTGAAAATTCAATTTACAGGCTTATTATATGGAAATTTAACTTGGAAATACGAGTTGTATTTTTTGAGTATTCTCGACACTTTTACAATAAAAAATTATCCGCAGCAGTTTTGGCATCATAATTTGGTTAGAAATTGACTTAAACTTATTTTGATTGTTAGCATTTTACCTAACCGATCCTTAAACGAATGACTAAAAGACACACGTAGAGGTAAAGTATATAGAATACATATTGACTCGTTGCTTTCTTTTGTCATGGCAATATTGGATCCCAGTCTTATGACTATCTTTTTTATGAGACTCAAAATGTTACTTGGGAACCCTAAGACAAAGGTTAACTGATTAACGCTATCTCAGATTTTACATTTGAAGTACCATTGCCCTTTACTAAACGAATCGAAGGTTCCTGCCGAATGGGTTCACTGAATCGGAGGCCTACAATATTATGGAAAAAAACCCCGAAAAAACAAAATGGTACTGTGTTCCAATTAAGTGTCCCGTGGCAGTAATATACAGGGTGTCCCAATAGTGCGTCTAAATCCAATATCAGCCTTATTAGAAGCACATTTAAAAAATATTTTGAAATATATACAAGGCTTGCTACAGCGGAGCATCTTAGAGGTCATTTTCTTTAAACAGAACGTCCTATATATTATTATATTTATAAATTCAGCGTAAAATTACCTTCCAACGATCTCCAGCTTTTTTGTTTTTGACGTGGCGTTGCCCAGTTATTCGAAAAAATATGAAAATTTGGTAGGAACAAGGTTTAACAAAATAATTTGCTGTGTGTGTATTATTATTAATTAAGAAGCGAGTTAAGAAGATTTATTTTGCAATTATGTAGATCAGGGAGTATTACAACGACACAACCACCAAATATTGATTATAATTATACAGGGTGTATTTTATACTAGCGCTAATTCAGGGCATTTCAAAGTGAAGTCTCTCAATTTTTACAAATGGAACACTCTGTATATTATTGTATATTTGAATTGGCACGTTAATTCTCCACGATTTTTGAGAATAATATCCTAAACCTAAAATCGACATTTCCATAATTTTGACATAAAGTGAGAATAATTGAAAGTTATCTTATTGACGCTTAATTATTAACCATTGTGACAAAGTATTTACACTTATTTTAAGTTGTAAATTAGTTCAAAATTCGCACTTTCCAATAATGAATTTTTGGAGAGAATAAATGATCGATAGGATTTATATTCTGGCTGCGAGTGATAAAAATTGTTTGCTATCAACTCGAATTTATAACGACCGATATTCGGAAAGAAGACAGCCCTCTAAAAAAATCATTTTAAATGTTGATGGAACAATTTGACAATACGGGGAAAGTGGAATATGAGAAAAAGGAACGAACAAAAAATGTAGTAAATGAAGAAAACGAAACAGTCGTACTTTTGAGCGTGATTGAAGATCTTCATCGCAGTACAACAGAATTGATAAAAGAAAACAATATAAGCCGATTTTCAGCCCATCGAATCCTACAAAAAAACAAATTTCATCCCTACCACGTTAATGCAGGAACTGATTGATAGGGATTATGAAAACCGAATAAAATTTTGTCAATGGGCAAAACATAAAATAGGACAACAAAGAAATTTTTTGGCTTTATATTGTTTGCCGATGAAGCAACATTTCATAAAAATGGACATTATTACGACACAACCAATCCTTACATCTCACAAACAAATAGCCAAACAAGATGGTCGCTGAATGTTTGGGGAGGAATTGTTGAGGATTATGCGATAAGACCAAATTTCTTTGATGGATGTGTGAATGGTCAAATTTATTTGGAATTTTTGCAAGACAGCTTGGAAGAATTACTGTAGGATGTCCCCAGGTATATTTACCTTGCAAGCTGTCTTGCAAAATTTCTAAATAAATTTGACCATTCACACGCCCATCAAAAAAATTTGGTCTTATAAGAGAGAGAATGGGGTACCTCCATAATCGAGCACCTGTGCATCACACTGCAGCTATTCACGAACATTTAAACGACGGTTTTCCCAATGGTTGGATAGGAAAAGGAGGACCCTACAGTTGGCCTGCCAGAAGTCCTGATTTGACCAAAATAGATTTCTTTTTGAGGGGCTATGTTAAGGAGCAAGTGTACAAAGCTAATATAACTACAAAAGAAAATATGAAAGGAAGAATAAGGGAAGTTTTTCAGGAAATTGCTGTAGATATTTCAAGAAATGTCAGTAGAGAATTAACACGCCAAATCAAAAATACAATAACAGAGTGTTCCATTTGAAAATATTGAGAAAATTCACTTTGAAATGTCCTGAATCAGCGCTAGTATAAAATACACCCCGTATAATTATAATTGATATTTAGTGGCTGTGTCGTAGTACATCCCTTGTTTATATAATTGCAAAATAAATCTTCTTAATTAACAGTAATACACACACAGCGAATTCATTTGTAAAATCTTGTTCCGATGAAAATTTTCATATTTTTCGAATAATTCGGCAATGCCACGTCAAAAACAAATAAAATCTGGAGGTCGTTGGAAAGGTGATTTTATGCTGAACTCATAAATGTAAAAATATATAGGGTGTTCCATTTAAAAAAAATGACCTCGAAGATGCTGCACTGTAGCGAGTCACATTGTATATTTCAAAATATTTGTAAAATGTGCGCCATTTGACACTATACCACTTCCATAAAAAACTAATTTACCAAAATCTTCTAATAAGGCCGATGTTGGACTTTGATGCACTATTGGGACACCCTATACATGTGTTTAAAGTATCTTTTCCTTTCCTCTTGACGACTTCGTAGCTCGGGATTTCTACAAGTGCAGCCTAGGTTTGGTCAAGATTTTGCTCTTTATGGCACAACCTGTTTAAAGAAAAAAACAAAAAATCGTGGGATCTAGTAACATTGCATAAATTCACCTAACAATAGTTATCTCACCACAACAAAGTACAAAAAATTACCTAAAACATAGCTATCACATATCAAATTTGACTAAAAATGATGAAAATAAAAAAAAACAAATAAAATACAACTTTTGGAATCCAAATAATTGCATCTCTGATCATAAAATTACCTTAAACTGTTATGACTAAAGTTGGTTTACTTTCAATGGTCAATTAAAATACTGATTTGTAATCTGCGCATATATCACAGGCAGGAGAAATAAATGTTAATTTTAAAATGCTGAAAATTGTTATTATAATGAATATAAAAAAGATTTAAAGATGGATTTTGTGATTACTTTTCAGATCTTATAATGAAAAATCTCAAAAAATGTACAAAAAAACTAAACAAAAAATAAATTATTATGATTTCTAATATTTATCTAACCTGAATATGTTATGTATCTAAATTACTCCCCTACCCAGGACATTTCACATTGATATAACTATCTATATCCTTATATTTTATCTAAAAATAAATTAAATATAGTAACAAAGGGATATGTACAGACATTTTAAATTTAAATTAACACTTTCATTAAAAAGAATGAATGCCACTTTATCTTCAACAGGCGACTAGAAAAGCCAAAACAACACCACAAATTATAAACGGTAGCTCAGAAGAGTATTAAAAAAAGTACAAACTAATAAAGATTGAGTTTCTTTAACACAACCCATATATTCGATATAGAACGTACTCTTCTCAAACGCCCTCTGCTGTTAACAACAGTAGCAATGGTAATCAAGAAAATAGGTCGTCACAGCTGCAAAGCTTTTCTGTAATACACCGGAAACTGTTCACAAAAAAAAAGTGCATGGCAGTATTTGCTCTAAGGTAAAACAGCTCTCTCTGTGGCTATGTGGCTTGAACCGGTTGACTACAATAATATTATTGTGCATGTGTACTAGAGTATTTATTATGTTTTATACTTAAGACCAACGCGAAGTGGATTAATTATTACAAAAATAAATATGGAGTAAAGTGCATACTAATAGACCAAAAATACCACTAATTCCTATAAAAGGAACTAAATTCCACCCATCAATGCACAATGTGCGTTTCCAATACGATTGAAAATAATGCCATAAAACATTTGTGACATTCTACAGCATCAATCGGAAAACTGAAACAAAAATCTGAATAAGCCCCCAGCAGACAGATTAATCCTATAGAAAGGACTACAGCGCAGAGTTGTCGTGTACCACCAGTCGCAGACTAGTTTCGAACTTGTTAGCTCTCATCAATACGGAATAGGGGAAAACACATCGTTGATGAAAACTGACAATTGTTGCTGGAAGATATCACTGTAAAATAATCATCAGAGAATTTTGAGGAAAACTGAGCTTTTAGTTCACAAGTCAAAATCACACGGCTCATATGGTTTTAGCTACGGTTGTCATTATAAAATTTTCAGAAAATTATGAAGAGCTTCAGTCAGTAATAAAGTTGAATTTGTGAATGTTTCACACCAAAACCTATCAGAATATCACAACTTTGACCTTATTAAAAACCCTTGGTTTTCTAGATATGGGCACTTTTTTGAAAAATTTCTACTCTAGGATAGTATTTTGTATGTCCCTGTCACAAAGTAAAAATTTTTTCATTCTGTTTTTTGGTGAGCATTCTAGAACAGTTGTGTTATCAAACATGTATAGGAATTTTTTCTCTCAAAAAAAAAAAAAAAGTTTTTCTTAAATTTTCGGTTCCACCAAGATTTCGTTTGCTGACTTTGACCTTTTATGGTGTAAAGAAAAGTGCCAAGCGATACTTGTCACTTATCCTAAAATCTTGCCCAAACTTTTAAATGGTATAAAAATTCTGAATTGTCCTGTTAGAAAGAAACATACAGCTGTTTGAATGGTGGAAGAGGCTAAATTTATCAGTTGTAATTTTTAACAAGTAAGCCTCGTTTTCAATTGTATTGCTTGGTCAAAGTATTCGTCGATATTCTCGTATGTGACACCTGTCATTTTGTACGTTAATAGCTACCTGTCAATCTTCTGAAATTTTTTAAATTCTTTGAGATCTGGCTGGCAATTCAGACTTTGTTTTTTGTCGATAATAATGGTTTGACATTTATTTGGAATATTGGAATCGGTAACCAAATAGAGTCCAAGTCCAGGGCCAAAGTTTATGTAAACGTTACAGCCAGATCTCAGAATTTAAATAATTTCAGAAGAATGACAGGTAACTACTAACGCCAGACGTACAAAATGATATGTGTCACATATGAGAATATCAACGAATACTTTGACCAAGCAATACAATTAAAAACGAGGCTTATTTGTTAAAAATTTCAACTGATAAATTTAGCTTATCCACCATTCAAACAGCTGTATCTTTCTTTCTTTCTAACAGGACAACTCAGAATTTTTATACCATTTTAAAGTGAGCAAGTTTTTAGGACAAGTGGCAAGTATCGCGTGGCACTTTTCTTTGCACCATAAAAGGTCAAAAGTCGGCAGACGGGATGATCTTGGTGGAATGAAACTTTTTTTTTTCAGAATACCGTATATGCGTTACAAAAAACTCCTATATATGTTTGATAGCACAACTGTTCTAGATTACTCCAAAAAACAGAATTAAAATTCTTACTTTGTGGCAGTGGCATGCAAAATACTATCCTAGAGTAAAATTCTCAAAATTTCAAAAAAGTGCCCATATCTCGAAAACCGTAGGGTATTAAATAAGGTGAAGTTGTGATATTCTGATAAGTAAATTTGTTCTCATTCTTTTATAAAATTTAACATACTACATTTCACATATCAGACTGTTTCATTTCTACAGATCAAAATTTAAAGTTGTATAAACCATTAGTTAAGATATTATGTAAAATTGAAACAAATTTAAATTCCGATTTTTTTTTTTTGTAAAAATTAGTTTTCTTCTGACTCCCATCGCTTTTTTTGTAATTATTATTTCACATATTTAACTTTTAGGTTTGATGTGATGTAATTCACGAAAGATTACCCCTCTTAATTTTGTTATTAGAAAAAAAAATAGTAAAGATTTTTCTAAAAATTTTACCTAAAAGCGAACACAAGACAAGCGCAGAAAGTTTTCTCCTCCTCTATGATGCGTCTGTTTATAGCTAAATGAAAGGGAAAAAAAATGGCGTTTTGTTTAAAATGCTAAAGTGTAATATGCAATTGAAACGAAAAACATGATTACTACTAATGACTAAATATTATGTAAAGAGGGAGTAGTAGTTTATGCATAAAAATATAATTTCAATCTATTGAAATAATAAAATAGATATACGTTGCTGAAGCGCCTAAATGGACGCTTACAAGATACCATGAAAGGCATTAGTAACTCTCTATGCACACGTGTAGAGCAACCTGAAAAATGCTTTGTACAGTCAAGCGGATAATCATCGATTATCGACACCTTTATAAAATAATATTTTTTATGGTATTATTTTAATTTTATACCCTCAACAAGTGTAAAAATAATGGAAATAATGGATAGTCTAATTCTCAAACGAATTAAAATACATGTGTATACAAATGAGGGGCAAGTTTTCATCTATTTCAGATTTATTGGCCAACAACTCCTTATAAGTTGATTGAAGACAAATAAAAGTTTTTTCGTCCCCTCAGGAGGAAGAAGAATTATGACACGCGTCATGAATCCAATTTTCTTCCAGGTTTTGCTGTAGTCATTGAATTTGACTCGACATTTCGCCGATCTTACAACCCAGGAAGATAGATAGATGAGATTATTTTATTAGACAACACTCGTGAAATCCCGCTTTGTACTATTTCTTTACTCTTGCCATAACTTCTACACTCTAATATTGTAATTTTGAATTTTATCAAGGGAATTAATAAAACAGTCCCAATGACCAAGTGGAGTATAAATAACCCCAAAAGAAGCTGTTTTACCTTAAAGCAATTGTAATGATATACATTTTTCAGAAAGGAACAAACCAGTTTCGAACTAGTAATTTTGAAACATACATTTTGACTTTTAAAATTACACATCTAGTCATGGTTGACACTCTGTCAACAGATAATCTATACCCTTCAATTTTCGGTTTAAAATTGGCTATTGATGATTTCAAAAATTCGTACTACCGACCTATTTTACTGGAATTAGGTGGTTAACAAGATTTAATTCAAATTTCAACAGAACCGTATTTTTCATTGTGAAAAATGTGAACGCCCACTCTTACATCGAAAGGAAATTGACAAAACATCATAAACACAGCGATAAACAAATAATAATTCATCGGTAATTTCTTGTAAATTTTTAAACAAGAGCTTAAGCAAATGCGCATAATGGCAGTGCAAAATACATAAGTAACTTCTTACTCTAATATCACCAAAAAATAACTTACCGGTAATTTATCTCAAAAAAGATTTCCTCAATAAACGTGCTGCACCATTAATTACAATATATCGGGTGATCGAAATGACATCCTATGACTTTTTTATTTGTATTTCTTTTAATTACGCCGAAACTCGAAATTTTCGGCGTATTATTGAGACTTAACATTCCTGCAAACGTCGCAGTATTAAAATATATATACAGTATAAAAATGTACACCTAAAATAAAAAAAAATAATAAAAAAGTTACAGGTCGAAAATAAATTCACCCGATTTACAAACAAAATAATTTAACATTTTTGGTGGCAGCTGTATGATTAAGTGATAATAATTTAAAATATCTGTTGAAATGTCAGAAGAAATAATGTCACACAACATGTTTAAAGATAAATGTACAAGTCAAAAACGTAAAAAAATAAAACATTACCACAAAACTACATAATTTATGTAATGTTTCACTTTTAAGTAGTTCAGTATGATTTTTTTACACAGTAGGAACAACTTTATAAAACAACACGTTTAATAGTATTTTCTTATGAGGACCGTTGCACTTCACTAATAATTGTAAAAGTCAATGTTATAGTCATAGGTGCCCCCCCAATGAACCCACTCCTAGCTATTTCGCTGTCTTTTCGACGCCACATCTGAGGTTAACATACCGCTCAACATGTACTTCAGTTGAGGCATGAAATCAATTACATTTCTTACTTGCACTAAGGGAATTGTTTCATTCGCATTTTGACACCTGCCATTTTCCATCAAGAGTCGCATTTGAGAACTGCAACAAAAAAATTTATTGTTAGCTCACGTGGCATCGGAAGCCGCTAGGCAAGTCTAATAATTAACGGAAAAACCCATAACAATATTTTATGAAAAAATTCAGATCAATCTTTACCATTCAAGTATGATAAAGGGGTGGAGATCGAGATCTCCCAGCTTACCTTAATGCTAACACTACAATGCTAAGAATCTTGACATTGCAAAACATGAAACCGACAAAGATTTCAGTATAGATTTTGTGAAAAATTTAACTTTATGCGTTTTTGATGCTTTGTAGAAAATCATAGGAAAAAATAAAACATCCATTTTACTAACAAGCAAAGTTATGGAATTGACTGCTTAACTGCATTCCCCTCCTCCAACCTACCATATGTGTGTCCTGAAAATTGACAACAGGATTGGACAAATGGGAACATATTTCATTAATGTTTAAAAGTTTTATGTCTACCGAAACTAAAGTTGGTGTGTCAGATAAGATTGTAAAATAAATTTTGAGGTGTAAACTACTTCATTAATAATGATTGCAAGTTATAATGTAAGTAATGATATAAAATTAGTACATTTTTAGCCACATTTCTTTGATTTCTTTGAAATGAAGTTTCTACTGTTATACAACCTAAAATATGAAAGAAAGAATAATAATTGCTTTTTGATCGATGGCACTGGCAATTTTAAAAACAGTAGAAATTTCACCTCTGATCTTTAAAAAGTTTATTCTTAAATTTTGTACTTTTCCTCAATAAATTGAAAATGGTTACAAACAGCCACAGAATGTACAGGATTATTCATTATAAATTACCCACTCCTGCAGATTTCAGGGGATACAAAAAAATAATATATATTTTTAAATGGGATACCTTGTATATTATTAAATTTTTGGAATGATCCTTTTTTAACGATTTCTAAAATATAGCATATGTTACCCCTACCATATACGGTTTTTAAGTTAACATCATTAAAATGAGCTATGAAAATGACAAATATTATGTTTGATAAGTGACATTTCTTTAATGAAATAATCAAAATGGTTTGCAGTGAGGAAGAAAAAGGCCAAAGATTTACTTGTTATATATAAAATATACAAAAATAAACGTGCAGCAAAAAGAGCATATAGGGTGTTGTATCCAAATCGTCCAACACCATCAGAAAATATGTCAAAAATATTTACCGAAAGGTGATACCTCCAGATATAGTAGAAAAAACGTGTAGTTCAAGCAGACCAGGAAGAACAGCTGCTTCATTTCGAAGGCAAACCCATCCATATTTATTTGCGAATAGACTTTTTCGAAGCATTGTAATTTTATAAAATTCTGAATGTAGTATAAATAATGCAGTCAATCAATTAGGTAAAAGTTATTCCAAAATCCAACGTACATTAAAAAATAATAACTACAAACCATATAAAATTTTACCTGTACAAGTTTTAACAGAGGCTCATAAAAGGAAAAGGCTGTAATTTTGCCATCAGATAATTCAAACGTTTGATGAAAATCCCGACTTCTTTAATAAAATTATGGACCGATGAATCATCCTTTTCTAGAGTTTTTAATAGGAAAAATCGAAGGTCGTGGGAAAACAAGTACAACAGAAAAAGATTGGTGAACAAATAAAAAAATCAGAAGAAAAACTATTAGAGAATGGTGTGGAATTTTCAAAAACAAAATTGTTGGGCCTATATTTTATGATTATATTTTAACTGGAGTTACCTATCTGAAAATAATTGCCCTAGAAGCAGAAAATATTCTTTTGAACAATTTTCCAGAAGCTAAACTTGATATGATTTGGATGCAGGATGGGGCAACTCCGCATAGTATCTATCCCGTTCGAGATAATTTGAATAATGTATTCCCAATGTGGATAGGGAATAATGGAACAATTAAGTAGTCACTTAACCTTTTGGTGTCAAGGTGGTGAGTGATCCATTCGGCCCCTTAATTGAGATCACCGGGGTGGGTCGACTCACACCAGGGATGGTTGAAGCAATTACAGCGCCACGGCCCTAGCCTCTCACCGTCCAGGACCGTCCGCCAGCCCCATACCATTGCACTACTGGGTATGATAAGGGGTGTGTGGTGAAGAACCACATCCTGCACGAGGTGACACTGGTTTAACAAAAGGCGGCGGATCTAGACCGGGAGGTCGATAAATATTTCCCAAGCTAGGGTGTAAGCCATCGTGCCATGGCTGAATGGTACCAGGGTAATGGTGCCTCTAACGATGCCTGTGGGATACCAGGCAACCTCCCATAGAATTTAGCCTTACCCCCCATAACAGGCTCTGCGGGGGTGGACCCTTTTTCCTGTATATTCGTGGGAACAGTATGAGTAAACCTTTTAAAAACCCATAAAACTCCTGAGGAGTGCTCTGTCGCCAGGGCTTCCTCTTCTTCGCCTTCCAGGGATTGTTCCTTAACAGGGACTTCCCCACTCCTTACAGTGGAAAGCTCCAGAAATGGAGCGTCCACTTCCCACCCTTTTGGGGGAGGCTCCGTACAAGGAGCCTCCCCTTCCAATCCAATCCCACTTCCCACATTAGGGGGGAGCTCCGCTCACGGGGCATCCTCACCTACAGTCGCTGTGACGGGCCCCAATCCTCGGAACGAGGCTCACAGGCGACGAAATCGCACTGGTCCACAACGCAGCAGGGCGAAAAAAGCGAGGGCAGAGAGGATAGCTGTGGGGGGTACACCACAGGAGATTGGCTCCAAATGGGGCCGCCCTGAGGGAGAGACCCCCCCCTAGCGCCTCAAAGCACTCCAAAAGAGCCAGACCTGATCTGACTTACAGTCAGGTCGCTGGCAAAGGGGTTAGGGTAGCGGTGGCCGCGGCGGGTTTTCCAACCACGCAGCTGACGGCTAGCCTAACAGAAAAACTGCAAGAGGCCCTCGACTAAAAAATGGATGGGCTCCCTGATGGGATGCCCTTGCCAGAGTTTGATGGCTTCAAGCTAACGGAGCAGGGGGTCGTGCAGCTGTTCTGTGGGAACGAGATGTCCCTAAATTGGCTGAAGGAGGCCATGGGTGGCGTCTCTCCCATAGACGGCATAGAGCTCAAGCTCTCCCCAAATACAGTAAGATGGTGGCAACGGTCCCGGGAAAACCGGTGGATCAGGCCACCATCTTCAAAAGATTAAAGCAGCACAACCCAGAGCTCCGTACCGAGTTGTGGAGGGTTCGCGACACCCAGGTGTTAGAGGTTCGAGGGCTTCGGCTTATCCTGGAGGTCGACGAGACCTCTGCGGCGAAGCTGGAGAGCCTGGGTTACCGCGTCCAAGCCGAAATAGTAAAAGTCGTCTTCTGGGACCCTAAACAGTCCCGACAGGAGGCCGACCACCCCAGCGGCGAAACCGAGCCGGACATGGCAGCTACGGCCTTGGAGGGGATGTCCGTTATGGATAAGTAGGAAAAAAAAATGAATATACTCCGAATCAACCTGCAACACAGTGAGCCGCCCTTGGCTATCATAAGTCGGCAGGCCGCTGTGGAACAGGTACACATAGCACTGATTCAGGAGCCTTGGGTTCGCCATGGCTTCATTCAGGGTTTAGATAAAAGGAAGGGGACTATATACTCTTCCACACATAGCATCCCCAGGGCATGCATTTATACCTCTGAGGATATACAAGCAACGGCAATCCCTGAGCTTTGCTCTAGGCATGCAGTTGCGATCAAAGTGAGTCTTAGGAATGGAAGAGACAGGATAGAACTCGTCTTCGGTTCTGTCTATCTCCCCTATGACTCTCCAACACCACCACCTTCAACGGAGTTTGAGGAGTTGGTTCAATTCTGTAGCAACGAAAAGCTGCCTCTCATCTTAGGATGTGACGCCAATGCATACCACACTTGCTGGGGTAGCACTGCAGCCAATCCGAGGCTACAACTTGCTACAGTATCTGTATACCACCGATTTAGAATTACTAAATCGGGGCAACTCGTCCACCTGCGTTACTCAACGAAGGCAAGAGGTAATTGATATCACGCTAGGATCCCCGTCGGTGATCCCACTGGTTAAAAACTGGTTGGTGTCTACGGAACCTTCGCTTTCGGATCACCGCCACATCAGATTTAAACTAGACCTAGCTCCCCAGTTAGAGGATAGCTGGTACAGAAATCCCAGACATACTAATTGGGACGCCTACAGGCGGACTCTCTCAGGTAAAATTACGAGGGTAATTCAACCCAGAAACACAGAGGATATAGAAACCTCCACCAAACTTCTTCTTGGAGCGATCACTGCCTCATACGAGAGCAGCTGTTCTCTCAGGAGGAGGAAAGAAAAGAGCAACATTCCCTGGTGGAACAGAGAACTGTAAAACTTACACAGAGAAACACGCAGGCTCTTCAATAGGGCAATGCGTTCTCAGCTTCCTGAGGATTGGGAAAATCACAAGAGGTCCCAGTGCCTCTATAAAAGTCGCATTCGAGACAGCAAAAGGACTGCTTGGAAGGACTTCTGTGAGAGCATAGAGGACCTCCCATAAACCGCTTTGTAAAACTCTCAAAAAAGACAGTCCAATGCGAATAGAATATTTGAAGCTCCCCTCTGGTAGTCTTACGGCCACCACTGCAGAGTACCTCAAACACTTGCTGGAAACTCATTTCCCCAAATCTGTGGTGGAGACAGAGGAAAATCCAGCCCCACGGCCGACCCGCGCGGTCGTCACGACAGCGGACTGGAGAACGGCCTCTAGGGTAGTGACAGTGGAGAGAGTCAAATGGGCCATCTCCACTTTAAATCCTTATAAAAGTCCAGGGACGGATGGTGTCTACCCGGCACTTCTTCAGGAGGGCCTGGAGATATTCATGCGTCCTATTTATCACCTGTTGAGAACTTGTCTGGCCCTAGGGTATGTCCCCAGCAATTGTGTGACGACCAGGGCCTTCGAGCAAATCCCTCTAAGGTAGAACTGGTCGTTTTTACCAGAAAACGTGTGCTGGACGGTTTTGTCGAGCCTGTTCTTTATGACAGCACTCTGAGGGTCTCCAGGTAAAGTATCTAGGCTTCATCCTGGACTCCAAGCTGTCCTGGAAAGATCACATAGAGAGACAAATACAAAGGGCCGCCAATACCCTCTGGGTATGTAGAAGGACCTTTGGAAAAACTTGGGGTTTGAACCCCACAGTAGCAATGTGGTACTACACTGTTATAGTGAGACCCATAGTAACGTATGCTTTCGTTGTCTGATGGCCGGCAGTTGCTAGACTACACATTCAACGGAAACTTGAGCAGCTCCAAAGACTTGCCTGCTTGGGAGTCACGGGAGTTATTCGCACTACTCCCACGGCAGCACTGGAGGCCCTTCTGAATCTTGTGCCCCTTCATGTGCTGATCGAGGCCGAGGCTCGGAAAGCGGCCTACAGGCTGAAGTGCGGTGGTCAGTGGAAAGAAGAGGGGGAACGGCTAGGGCCTTATCCGACGCGGTGAGGACTCACTCACTTCTGGATGCCAGGAGTGATTGTATAACTCCCGTGTTCTCCTTCTCAGTACCCTTTAAGGTCATGATTCCGAAAAGGGAGGATTGGTACTCAATCGGGAATATACTCAGATCTGCCGATATCGTCTGGTTTATGGACGGATCTAGATCTGAGGGTGGTTCCGGAGCGGGTATATATGGCGAGAAACACAGGGCAAAATTCACCTATGCTCTGGGTAAATTCGCAACGGTATTCCAGACTGAGATATTCGCTATTTTGGTCTGCGTACCGGAGAATATCCGCAGGGAATATTCTAACAAACACATATATATATGTAGTGACAGCCAAGCGGCCCTCAAGGCCCTGGCATCAGTTAAAACCAAATCTTCTTTGGTTCAGGACTGTAAAAAGGCGCTCTGCGAACTTGGCTCATCCAATTGGGTCAGGCTTCTCTGGGTACCTGGGCACAGTAACATTGAGGGTAATGAGCAGGCAGATGCTCTGGCCAGAAAGGGTTCTCAACAGCCCTTGAGGGGCCCGGAGCCAGCACTGGCTTACGCTAAAGCAAACGCCAATAGGTCAATAAAGGACTGGTCTCACTCCAAGTTTGTGGACCTCTGGAACTCCCACCCAGGACTTCGGCAAGCGAAGCTCCTCATCCCAGGACCCTTGCTGAATAGGGCGTAACATTTACTGCATTTAGGCAGAAAGCAAGTTAGGATCGTGGTTAGTCTCCTGACTGGACACGGCTCTTTCAGGAAACACCTGCACAACATCGGAGTCCCCAGTCTCATGAATTTGAGACACAAGCACTTCGGTATAGGCTTGCCGGAGGAGGTAAGGAATGCTCCGCTGGGAAGGATTCTGGCCTTTGGTCTGGAGTCCGGCCTGGGTGGGGACATCCACTGATCAGTTAGCGGATGCACAATGGGCCACTAGGCCTGAGTGCCGCGATTTATGATTGCACCGCTAAGAAGAAGAAGAAGCCACCTAACAGTCCGGATTTGATCTACATTTTTTGGGGGATTTCTAAAAGACATTGACAATAATAATAATAATTATAATACTACTATTAAATAATCCAGAACTCGATCCAGTGGATAACCAGAACTCAGACCAGAACCCGTTACAAATATGAAAAAGAAAGGAGATTCATGAAACACACCCACATCACCTACATCAAGAAGCAATTGACATTAACGCCTCCAATCTCTTCATGCAACAGAAATTATTTAGCGAAACAGTTGGTTATATGTGCGCTATCCAAGATCGCGTAATCCCCACAAACAATTATAAAAAATACATCAGTAAAGAAAATGAAACAGTAGATAAGTGCAGGAGATGTGGAGTAAACAACGAGACCATTGAACACATAACTGGGGGGTGCAGCACGCTGGCTGGGTTTGACTATACCGAAAGACATAACATAGCTATGAAATTTAATCCGATAAAAGAAAGAAAGCCCTACTATAAATATCAACCATTAGAAGTCCTAGAAAACAACAACTACAAGCTATACTGGGATCGTGAAATCATAACAGACATAAGAATAAGCGCCAACAGACCAGATATAGTGGTTTATAACAAAATAGAAAATGAGGTGGCCATTATTGACGTGGCTATATCCCAGTCACAATCTTCAAACAACCTATGCTACCAAAATAAATAAATATCTAGAGTTAGCTGCTGAAATCAAACAGATGTGGAAGGTGAAGTCTGTAAAAGTCTATCCTCTTATCATTTCAACAACAGTAGTAACTGTTCCAAAAACATTAACTTCTAACTTCATAAATTAAACATTACACAAACATTAAACATAATATTTTTAGTCGCAAACTCCTCTATAAAGTCCTTATTTTACTATAAGGAACGTAACCAGACTGCAACCAACAGTTACTCTCCGGGCTATGTGCCCCGCCGAGCGCTGAATTACAAGTTACAAGTCTGGCGCGTTAAGTGTAATAATTGCATATTACCATCAAAACGCCAATGCTTCGATTGCAACAAACTGCTGACTATTTTACATGTCGCTATTGTAAAAATACCGGGATGTACCAAATAGTCAAAGGATCCTCGTGCCGGTCGTCGCATGCCTACCTTGCGCTGACGAGAGCCAACAGCTCGAAACTGTAGTCTGCAAGTGGTGTGTGACGGCTGGCAAGAGAGCTCCTTTAAGTAGGATCAGTCTTTCGGCTGGTGTTTGTTGCAATCGAAGCATTGGCGTTTTGATGGTAATATGCAATTATTACACTTAACGCGCCAGACTTGTAACTTGTAATTCAGCGCTCGGCGGGGCACATAGCCCGGAGAGTAACTGTTGGTTGCAGTCTGGTTACGTTCCTTATAGTAAAATAAGAACTTTATAGAGGAGTTTGCGACTAAAAATATTATGTTTAATATTCCGCCCTCTAAAAGCACATTTGAACTATTACACAAACATTGCCAACAATTAGTCGTGCTAGATACATGTCATATTGTTAGGCGTTTTTAGGTGCTGATTAGCTAAAACTTGGTTAAAACCCGTTCACCTAATTATTTAAATCATTTCCAAGCAAAGGAGACAAAACAAAATAATAATAGTATTCAAGTCATTAAAGACAGAAATCGACTTGAAATAAACAATCTGAATATAATTAATAAAACCATTTCCAGTGCAATTATAAATATAAGAAGACCTTATCAATTATGCATTGACAATAATGGTGGACACATAGAACATCTTTTATGAGTTATCGTTTATTTATATTTAAATTTCCTAAATAAATCTTTAAACAAGATGATTTTGTATAAATATTTGGACTTTTTCTTCCTCGTTGTACACCATTTTGATTATTTCATTCAAAGTTTTTATTGTGTTTTTTGAGTGCCGAGAACAGATGAACTTGACTATACTACTGTAATAATATATTTTTAAATTTCCCGCCGTCTAAGATCGTTTGAATTTCAACAAGTGGTCTTTATGAGTGTATCGATCCACAGGGATTAATTGAATGTCACTTATAGTTTTCCTGTAACTGGTCTGGGGAATGAATGGCCCTGTATATACAGGTTAGTTTTAAAATAAGGGGATCTTTCCAGGGTCGTATTCGAGACATACAAATCAATATAAAAATTTAAACAAACGCTTTCATAATGCTGCTTGTCAAACTTAAATAAAAAAAACTGCTGCCCAAGGAATCACTACTTCCACATCCAGATTTTGTATCCAAGTCTTATTTATACACACTAAATCCCAATGTAATATTTTAGTCCCTTTAATAATAGGATGGGGTGGTGGTGGCTAATGCCAAAATTAATTTTAAAGGTCTTTGGTTCTCGTACACACACTAAATCCCAATTTAATTTTTACTCCGTTTAATAAATAATAGGGTAGGGGTGGCAGAAGGGGTGGCTAATGCCAAAAAATTTTTAGAGTGTCTTGGTTCTCGTTCTCGTAGATAAACTAACTAATTCCCAATTTAATTTTTTACTCCCTCTAATAATAAGGTGAGGGTGGCAACGGGGGTGGTAGAAGGGGTAGCTAACGCCAAAAAATTTTTTTGAGACAATTCGTTCACATTTTTTTACTTCCTTTCATAATAGTGTGGAGGTGGTATTAGGGGTGATAGTGAGGGGGTGGCTGATGCCTAAAAAATTTTTGAGACCTTGACTTTTCGTAAATGCCCTAAATTGCAATATTATGGTCGCTTACCTGCTTGTTTTGCCAATTTACCCCCGAACCCTTCAACGGAATTAGATCAAAATATAATCTTGTTCCAGATCTCGTTATAATACATAAGTGTTCCAAATTTCAAATCAATATCATACACGGTTCCAGAGTAAACGTGTGCACAAAAAAAGTTACAGACTGGCGGACAGGAATTTTTTTTTATTTCAAATTTAAAATCTCGACGTTCCACTGGACGTGGAAGTAATTATATTTACTAAAGCAATTCACATATTTTGCCCTTTGTTTCAAAGACACCCTGTATATAGGTAGCAATCGGAGTTGAGATTTTTTCTAGTTAAATGAGAGATTCTACATTCTACAAAAAAAATACAGGATAATAAACACGACAGGTAGTTTAGCCATGGAAGTATAGCTGTTTTGCTGCTTTTATACATTTAATCAACATTGTCAAATTTTTAAAATATGTTTGTTAACTTGTTTCGGTAGACATATTCCTTTTATCGCTGTTTTTACCCGGTGAAAACGAAGAAAACGGGGCACGAAATTATTCGAATTTGATTAACAAGCAATAAATCTTAATGGATAGCAGAGAAGAACAGGCCGCGGCACTGAAGACAAAGGCATTGACATCATATCAGCACTCTCCGATGATTCACCGTTGGCATGGTTTTTACAGTGTTGTCAGTTTTACCTAGTAAATCAACTCGGAACAAACTAAAACAAGTAAAAGAAGGTAGCAGGTAGTGGCCTCGTTTGTGCTATTTTGAGGGGTTTTCAAAATTAGCTCCTTAAACAATACTGAAATAAAGTTCGCGTTAACAGCTTAAATTAGGATAAACGTAAATTTAAAAAAACTGCTCGAACTTAAATGTGGCAGCTTAGTTTTTAATACGCCCTCGAAAACGATGAGCTGATGTTACCATGCAACTGAGTAATTTGCAATTTTGTAGTTTTGTGAATGTGTACGCACGCCTAGTAAATAACCACGGCAGAGAGTCCAGTGCCGAACCGATTTTCAGAGACCAAAAATTGACAAAACTCTTAGCAGGATGGTCGGAATATTTACGATTAATGGTATATAAATGGGTAAAAATCGATTGAATTCCAACAAATAACCAGGAGTACAAAAATTGTAGATAATTGAAAGATGAAAGATCTACTACAACTTTTATTTCAACCATTTTTCAACATAACCTCAAAAATATTGAGACAAACGCCAAAACCAATCTTTTGATTTTTTATTTTTGTCTCCCACGAAAATGATTGGATTTTAATAAAATTTGGCGGGAATGTACATTTTTATGTCTCAAATAAGCTGTAATTAATTCAATTCTATGCGAATTTAATTTGAAAAAGGCATAATTTTCAATCAAAAACGTTGATTAACCAAATTATTTTAATTTTTGAAAATTTCAAGACGGAATTTTTTTCGTTGAAACCTCTACTTTAAGATGGTGTAAAAAATCATATCATTACAGTGGAAAAACATTGTCAAAAATGGGAAAAACCAAAACAAAGATTTTTTCAACATCGATTTTCCGTAAATGTCACGAATTCTTCATTGTTCATTGAAATGAAGTGGAGTGATGCAATGATGCAAAATGGTAATTTCAATGTAATATCAAAAATAAGGGAGCTGTGATTAACCGTTTAAGGTTCGGGCTGTTGCAAATTGTTTAAAAAATAATTTTAATGCTTCATGAACAAAAATAAATTGAAAATAATACCATTAATACGGCCACTGAAATAGCTGAAGATCCTACTAAAATCATAGTCATTGTGGGTCAAGATATTGACCTTCCAGTTCTGTTAAACCAATTAAATTCAAATAATTTTATAATAATAATTAAGATTTGAAATGTATCAAACAGCTACGGTAAAACCTCCCTCCCATCTTTGTTTTGGTTTTTACATTTTCGACCATGTTTTGCCGCAGTAACAGTATGATTTTTTTACACCATCTTAGGTTTCAACGAAAAAAATTCCGTCTTGAAATTTTCAAAAATTTAAATAACCTGATTAATCAACTTTTTTATTGACAATTAGGCCTTTTTTCAAATTAAATTCGCATAAAATCAAAAAATAAATATTACGCTTCAAAAAAATTACAGCTTATCCGAGACAAAAATGTACATTCTCACCAAATTTCATTAAAATCTTATCATTTTTGTGGGAGATAAAAATAAAAAATCAAAAAATTAGTTCTTGGTGTTTTTCTCAATAGTTTTGAGGTTCTGTTGAAAAATGATTGAAATAAATGTTGTAGATCTTTCAATTAGCTACAACTTTATTCATTACTATTTTTTTAACAATGAATCATTCATTTGACAGTAATTTCAGTCAAGGCACTATTTTTATAAATACACAATCCCATGCAACAGTTAATTTTCTTCGGCAATTTCTGAATTTTTATTTCTCTCAGGAAAAATTCAACGACTTTTTCAACGAAATTTGGTACAAACACATATGGGGGTTTCTGAATCCAGTGGGGCACTCAGATTTGAAATAAAAAATCGTTAATAAGATTCACCATTTTCTGACTCGAAAAAAAAATCATAGCAGGCCACGCCATTATGTTTTGTAAAATTTAATATATATAACACAAAGATGCGCTTTTCAAAGATCTTATTCAAAAAATATATATCTAAATCGAACATTAAATAAACTTTTTATAAGGATGGTTCCAAGCAAAATGAGATACGCTGTATATAAAATTTGTTTTGCAATATCCATGGACGGGACAATAAATTCCATAACTTTGCTGTTCTTGGAGAAATTTAATTGTCCTCTTTGCTATACTAAAAAATATATAAATAAAAAAGGACTTACGGATTAGCTTTGAATACTTCAATTCCCAACACCTGCATAACCTGCTGACAGGACTGGACTGGTACATTATTAAAGAAATTTGTTACTAGATCATTCAAAGAAACCAGCATCTCCGTCCATACATTGGGTTTCATATTAATACAAGGAATCATTTTACTTTCGACTAGCGCTTTTTGTATTTTATATGGAACGCTATTACCACCGGCCGCGGGGGCGTCGGGGAGGCTGATCAGCTTATTCCGATTTGCGTTACTATTTAACAAAGACCGACCGTTGGTCATATTATTTCGTTCTTCCGAAGTCGTGCTAGACTGTGTCCTGGCTGCTTGATGGGCAGGTTGTTGATTTACCATTTGTGCGGAGGTACTGTTCACGGCATAGTTGTTTTGCATCTCCCTGCAAAAAAGAAAAGTGATATTTTCGCTGAAATTGTTACGTGTATTTTCAAACATAAATGGAACAACTTAATTCGTGCAGGGAGTAAAATCATATTAAAATTACACATAAAGAGGGGCTCAAACAAAAACAATGGTAATAACTTATTCTACAACAATCCGTTCTTAGGAGGAGAAGGAGCGACTACTTTTACATTCATAGGTCAAGCAACATTGACCTTAAGTAGAGAAGTAATTAGTGACAGAGTGAAACAACTATCGTGGATCTGTCAGTTGTTAATTAAAATTACGAAAATTACAGTGCGTTCATTTGCTGCGAAGGCAAAAAAGCAACAAAAATGTCATATAAGTCGCACTTGAGCATTTTGAATTATTTCAAAACTTTTATCTTGTTTTGTTGGCTTTCTAGCTAAAAATAATGTTTAATTTTATATATTACAATAATTAAATCGTTTATAGCAAACTTTTCACGTTATTCTATTAACAAAAGTACTTTTTTCGGGGCTTTTACAGTAATGATAAAGAACTTCGTCAATTAAAAATTTTTAAAATATATTTTGTTACAAAGGGCAATTATTTAATTATTCCAATATATAGGGTGTTTCAGTTAACATTCCCACAGTCGATATCTCGGAAACTAAAAAATATATTTTTATTTTGTAAACGGTAATGGATTTCTAAAGTTAATGCCTTCTTCAGGAAGTACAATTTACATTATCACCAGAGATGGCGCTGCAGTTTAAAAATATTTTTCGATCAATCAATCAATTAAATTTTAAGCAAAATTGTTCTTATTTCAACAAGTCAAATCTGCAGTGGTTTCTGAGATATTTAAATTTTATTGTCTAACTTTGAAGTGTTGTATTTTTTTTAATTTCCGGAACTTTTTTAATCTTGGTTTTCGGATGTAGGTTCTTGGTAACTTTTTTGCCTGCTATAAGAGAATTATTTACTGGTGGGAAATTTTTTCTAACAGCACTTCTGATTTTACCGGAAATTACTTTAAATTGAGAAATTTAAATGGAAAAACAACAATTAAGGTAATTTCATTTTTGAACAATATACCTTGACAACAATATTTACAATAGATGCTCGAAATTATTTCCGTTTGCTTGAATACACATATCAAAGTTAATAATGTGTATCTATTACCCAGTCAACATTCGATAGCACTTTATCAAAAAAATATATATTTTAATGGGTGCAAAATATTCAATGCTTTGCCAATTGAGATAAAAAAATCTCAAAACGTCTTTATTTTCAAAAAAAGGCTTAAAGTCTTACCCATTGATAAAAACTGTTACTCTCTTGAAGAATTTTTCTCCAAATAACTTTTAACCAAAATTACATTTTTACCGTAATTGTTTTTTTTAGATATATATGCATATATACACAAATATTTTAGTGTGCTAATTTGTTTTGTTTCGTCTCTTCGCGTTGTGTAATGATTTTATATACACCTACCGATGTGTACGCTATATAAAAGTGTATCTGTGATATACAATTATCTGTATACAATTTTATGCACGTGTATACTGTGTAATGTTTGTGTTTTTAAGTGTACTTGACGCTCTCTACAATTACTTGTATTATCTTTTTTTGTACAATTAATTGAGAAATAAAGAAGAATTATTATTATTAATTGCATAACCACAAACGTAGATTTTATTGTATAAATCTGCCATATCTTCTATTGGTTCTTGATATACTTGACTTTTTAAATATCCCCCCCCCCCCCCCCACACAAGAAAAAGTCCAGAGGGGTCAAGTCCGGAAAACGCCCAGGCCTTCTAACCGGTCCTAAGGGGCCCATCCAGCGCCTTGGAAACGTGTTATTCAAATAATCTACAACCATATTAGAATTGTGGAGTGGTGTGCCATCTTGCTGAAACCAAATTTCAGCTCTGTTGTGGGGGACATTTTGTAAAAGTGATAACTCATTTTCTAAAACTCTTAAATAACGCACACCGGTTAAATTTTCATGGTATAGAGACGGACCTATAATATAATCACTTAAAAAACCACACCATACATATACGCTGAACACAGTTTGGCTTCTTGTTCGAGTCATACATCTTGGATATATAGTTATGTTTTGTAATTGTGCCGTTAATGTGAAATTTACTTTGGTCACTCCAAAGTACATTTTTAAGGAAATTACAATTTCCTTCATAAAGAACAAGACAACTTAGCAAGAAAGGTTAAGCGACGATCATAGTCCGTAGGCAGTAAATGATGTAATAAGTGTGGTTTATATGGAAAGTACTTATTTTCTTTTAAGATTTTTTGGCACGACGATAATTATATATTGGTGGAGGCTCTTATTTGTCGCAATGATGAGTGTGGACCATTATTAATGGTTTGTAAAACTAGAGCGATATTCTCTCGGGTTATTGCTGTTCATATTCTTTCACGTTTTCACTTTTTAAAACTACCATATTGTAAAGCAACGACAGGCGCGGTTAGTACTTGGATTGGTGACCATTCCAACGGAAACCGCGTTCTCGCCTCACACATCTTCCAGCGGCTTGTATATCAGTGTATGCGCGGAAGCTATACAACCTTAGGCAAGGGTTGTATAGGAGATATACCATCCTTCGGAGGGGATGTAAAGCCGTCGGTCCCTTGTCTATTAAATGTTAGGCAAGTAAAAGATCCCTACTCTTCTTAAGGGAAGAGGTTCGGCAAAAATTCCTGGTTGGGGGTAGCTCGTCTACAGGCGTCGGTGTTAGGCCTCAGTAGCGGAAATAGGCCGACGTTAAATAAATGTATAAAAAAAAAAAACTACCATATTGTAATAAATTGTTACACAAATTGGAAAGAGTCTTGCGATCGGGTTGTAGACTGTTTGGAAATTGTAACTGATACATACGTTTAGCTGCTTTTGCATTTTTATTGCTTTTTCCATAAATTAATAACAATTAATAACTTTGTCAACATTGGTATGGGCCATATTTTGGACAAGTTTTACAAACGTATTCTTAGAATGACACACGCAAACGAAAATTAAACTTCTGACGGTTAATAAATAAACAATTACAATTTTTTCATGGCTAACGAGAGTTAAAAGTGGTTAGCAATCCCGTTTTCCGTGCGAGAGTTCAGAGATCGAATCTCGGACGGGGGCTCAACTTTTTTCGATTTATTATTTTGCAAGTAATGTGGTAAGATTAAAAATGTAAATAATACATTCAAGTGATAGAAAGTGCGGAGCAAGAATTTTTCAATTATTTCAATTTAAATTTGTCAATTTAAAGTAATTTCCAAAATTGGAAGTGCTATTAGAAAAAAATTCCCACCAGTAAATAATTCTCTTATATCAGGCAAAAAAGTTACCAAGAAGCTACATCCGAAAACCAAGATTAAAAAAATTACAGGAATTTAAAAAAATTACAACACTTCGAAGTTAAACAATAAAACTAAAATATCTTAAAAACTACTGCAGATATGACTGGAATAAGAACAATTTTGCTTAAAATTTAATTCTTAATCGAATTACACGTTTCGAATCTTCTTAGATCGAAACATATTTTTAAACGAAGCGCCATCTCTGGTGATAATGTTGTAATAGTAAATTGTACTTCCTGAAGAAGGCATTAACCATAGAAATATATTACCGTTTACTGAATAAAAATATATTTTTTAGTTTTAGGAATGTTAACCGAAACACCCTATATAGATACTAAACTAAAAAAATCAATACAAGCTTTCAGTAGGTACCTGTAAAAAATGTAAAAATGTAATTGTGTGACTTGCTATGTTAAGGGTTAAAAGTCCATTATTCTTCCCGGATTCCTTGGAACTTCAAGATTAAGCAGCATGGATTTTATCAAGCTGATAACGTAATAAAAAAATGTTGAAATTGCATTTTTAAATTAACCAGGAAATGAACAAAAATCGTCGTGATAAGGTTTTTATAAGCGAATTTCCTAATCAATAAAATAGTCTGCGTACTGTTCCCTCGTCTTGGACCGATTTGAAGTTATTCCACATAAAGTGCTCAAATACCAGATTTTAAAACTTATTTGACAACATTTTTGGTATCTTATATCACCACGACAAATGGGTATATCGGACACAACTTTCCTCGAAAGCTGCATCCATTCACTCATTACTCCTTTACTTGAGGTTTTTTGTGTAATTATTGCTTAGACTGTCAGGAGAATTTGCCATTGTCCATGGCATAAAAATCAAAGGACGCAATCGCTAGCAACAAAAATTTAAAAAAACACATATTACAACGGTAGAATTTCTACAAATAAAATTAAACGATTTAAAATTTTTAAAATGGCTTCAGAGATGGATGGTTCTTTTATGAAGATGACCAATTAAAATTAAACGTGTTACTTAACTAACACTCCAACATAAACATGCAACGATTGCTTGGTACACAAAAATAAGGATTATTTTTAATCATGCACAAAAGATGAATTTTGATTAAACTCTTAAGTCATTTTCTGTTAAATGATATAAAATCTCCTCAGTAGGTTTGTTTATTTGTTTTGCTTATGTAATCTTGAACCCTTTACTGATATCATTTTCCTGTAACTAACAACAAGGACGAATAAACAAACCTATCGACAGTACCTGCAATGAATAAAAAAAACATTTTCGAAAAATGCATCGCTTACACGTTTAACTTCGATTATAATTTTCTGCAGATAACTTCACATTTAAAAAATAAATTGCTTTTATACCGCTCAACAAAAACAATCAAATTAAATGAATTACCAAGTGCCGATGCCGCCGCAAAGCGCGTAGTGCAGAAAACAGGCAAAACATCTTTGAAACCCTTGCCCACAAAATGACTACTAAATTATATGTTATGAATATTTGCGTAGTTATAGACTACGATTTATCTTGGGGGTATAACACTTCTAGGAGTAATGCGTTTGCAATAGGAAGGGTACACAGAACATCATCATACAACAGCCAATAACTTACAAATACATAACCATACAAGGTGATTTATTAGAAGTACCAAGTGTCGAATTGAAGTATTTCTGAAAATCTCCACGAAGCTGAGCGCCGTGACGTAAATAGTATTCTCAATGTCATACAATGAGGTGATTTTGACAAAAAATGTTTCTAGGTATAACCCGAATCCAGGATAATCAGAATGATGGCAGGAATGTAGGGTTTCTTGGGCTTAATTTTTTTTCCTGACAAAATTGTTGAGGAAAAGAGAGTAGAGGTTAGACTGAGGAATCCTAAAATTTTGGTAAAATTCAATGTGCAAAACTCTTTTTAGAAAACTAAAATCTTTAGATTTATCGGTTTTTGCACAAAATTGTTGGCTTTTGCACGAAATTTCTGAAATGATAATATTTTTTCTTTTGATTTATTTTCTTTAATTGATTAAATAAATTCATCATTACAAAAACTGCAGATGGCAATATAGTATAACTGCTTCAAGGTTGTTTCCGAATATTGGGTTTATCAGCATTTGCTCGAA
Organism: Leptura quadrifasciata; assembly: GCA_963675555.1. Taxonomy (NCBI): domain Eukaryota; kingdom Metazoa; phylum Arthropoda; class Insecta; order Coleoptera; family Cerambycidae; genus Leptura; species Leptura quadrifasciata. The sequence continues at coordinate 691,025 of OY776682.1, read as the reverse complement.
ATCTTGGAATTATCGGTATTTGTTTGAAATGATCAAGTTCATTTTATGCGGGAAATTTTTTTCTCAAATCTGGTTTCATAGGTAGATAGAAGATCTTTTAATTAGTAAGAAACGATGTGTAACTCATTTTCCATTCAAACTAGGATTTATCGGATTTTGCACGAATGTTCCTCAATTAAGGTATGAGAAAATGGTTCTTTCGTCTATTGGTTTTAGAAAAAAAGCGTTTCTTAAAAGCTGTGCGCCTTGAAAAAACTTACAAATGAGACCTATTTCATCAAAATCGGTTAATTTGTTTATGAGTCATTGCAAAAAACATACTAAAATAGCTGTTTTTTCAATTGTTAATAAACAATAGAAAAACATGTTTCATATACTTATTGCCACATTAAAAGGCTCTTGTAGCATAGAAAAGGCACGCACAATTTTGTTAACACCTTTTTGACTTTTTTAACGCTTATTTCTCAGCGACATGGCGGTTCTACAGCAATCTACGGGCGCGCAAATTAAAGTTGATGACTATCAATATCAAAAAAAGAACCAAATTAAGCATTTGGTTTTAAATTGTTAAAAATAATTATCAAAGTTAGCATTTTTTTCGTTACAAACAAATAGAATATCTCTAATTTCTGTGGTGTTTATTTATTATTATATTTATTATTTATTATATGGCTCCCGATTTCGCGTACCTTTTCTATGCTACAAGAGCCTTCTTTTCCTGTGGTAAGAAGTACATGAAATATGTTTTTCTATTGTTTATTAACAATTGAAAAAACACAAATTAACCGATTTTGAGGGAATCATTTTGTAGGTTTTTCAAGGTGCACAACTTTTAAGACTTTTTTTCTAAAATCAATAGTTTTTCTAAAACTCGAAAAAACCATTTTCTCACACCTTATTGTTTAATAAAAAAAATGTTGCCACCCAAAAAAATTGAAGCCTAAGAAACCTTACATGCCTACCATCATTCTGAAGATCTTCGATTCGGCTTACACCTAGAAACATATTTTTTTGTCAAAATGCTAATCCGATTGGAGTATATCTTTCACATTTGTTAAAATCTCACTTTCGTATTAATACATTGCATTAAGGAATTTGCAATGATAACACGGTAAAAATTCAAGACCAATTCATTATCCCGGCTTTGAGTTATGGCGAGTTGAATAAAAAAATAATTGTTTTAATTTATTTTAGAACTTTTTTTCACATTATCACCTGTATCTTTTGTTTCAGCCGACCAAAAGGGTTGTAATTTTGGGCTCTAACCTAGGACAAGTCCCCTACACTTCCATTACTTTATACTTCCAAAAATGTCAATGGTGCAACTCCCGAAAATTTCGACTTTTTGCATGAAAGTAATGTATGTATGGTCAATAATTCAGGTTTGAATCAGTTGATTCAAAATTGATGCGAAATTTTAATTAACGCCTATGACATAAGGTAAAAAAAAGGTTGTTCAGTAATTCTTGGAGATTTTAAAAGAATATACCACGATTTTACTACAGCTGACCGCTCAAATTTAGTTTTCAAATTTAACTTAACACAATTCGAAGAATGCATTAGACTGTATAATGAATCACCTTGTACACATCATGAAGACATCTGACGTTAGAAAGTGCAGAAAAAAGTGGAGCATACACAACACTAGCAGCACATTCTCGAACAGGTGATCGCTATTTTCCATACCAATCTCAATAACATAACGATACCTTTAGGGATAGCCACACTTATTTTGCCTTCCTTATACCTTTAATCAGTCATACATCTTGTGTCTTCTGGTTTCCCGCAGGTATTTTACCTTATACAATTTGTAGGTTTCCAAAATTCTAGCGCAATTTTGATTAACGTCTGAATGTCCCGTCTAGTTTTACAATCGATTCTTCTACAAGCCAAACATTTATGCACAACTTTTAGTTTCTCAACGTGGTTTCGTACACGCTTCAGACATAATCAATATCAAACTTTATCAGTTTATTTCAAATCTAACTCATAAATATTTAAATAAACCGGTTTTTTTAACAATAAAAAATATTTCGTCTAAAACATGATTTTCGACTAGAGAGATGAGATGTAAGTAAGCTGGTTCAGTATATTTATTAAATATTCTTAAAAGTTTAAAACTTTGCAACAGTATGTTACTTTTACGCTTGAAATGTACATACGGTTTTATTTTATTTATCCACATATTTTTTTGAACAGTTTTAGACCGGAAATATAATGGCCCGTCTTAGAAACCGGTTTTGACGTTGCATTTTCTCCATCAACCTCGGGTTACTTCACATAAGTAAGTGTACCCATAGACACAAAAGTTATACCTACTCTTGTGCTAATAATTATTGTTACTTTGAAAAAAATGCATTTAAAACTTCGCAAACATCGATTAGGTATATTTTCGGTTGTACTAATATAGTATAGTATAGTTTAAATAAAAATGTTCCTTTCCTTAATACACAAAACCAAGATAATTTACAGCGTGTCCATTATCCACTGTTCGTTGAGACGATAGGTGCAGTCTAAAAAGATTTCAATTTCGGAATTAGAAGGAATTACGTCTTGCTTAGTCCAAAAGTTATTATGAATATGTAAAAATCTGCCGCGGTAACGGAGTAAAAAGTACAGGGTCATTCATTATAAATTACCCACCCCTTATTACCGTTATTATTGCCTATAGAATAAAAAGTTTTAAATAAAAGTTGTGTGGTTATGACCAAATTTTGTTAAAATGCTAGATTTCAGGAGATACACAAAAATAACATATTTTTTTAAATGGGATACCTTGTATATTATTAAATTTTTGGAATTATCCTTTTTGAGTTATTAAACGTCACGTCGAATAACTTAGTTCAACTAGTTGCTGTGAATATGGAAAAGTTAACATTATTAATGTGAGCTATGAAAATTACAACTATTATGTTTGATAAGTGACATTTCTTTAATGAAATAATCAGAGTGGTTTACAATGAGGAAGAAAAAGTCCAAACATTTACTTGTTATATACAAAATAACAAAAAGAGCATATAGGATATTGTATCCAAATCGCCCACAACCATCAGAAAATACGTTCAAAAATATTTACCCAAAGGTGAATAGTACCTCCAGTTTTAGTAGAAAAAAGCGTGTAGTTCAAGCAAGCCAGGAACAACAGCTAGCTAGGATATGCTGCTTCATTTCGAAGTTAAGTTCGTCCATATTTATTCGCGAATAGACTTTTCTTAAACATTATATTATTTTTTAGAAAATTGTGAATAAATAATGCAGTCGATTAATTAGGTAAAATTTATTCCAAAATCCAACGTACGTTAAAAAATACAGACCATATAAAATTTTACACGCACAGGTTTTAACAGAGGCACATAAAAGGAAAAGGCTGGACTTTTTCCACCAGATGATTCAAAAGTTGGATGAAAATCCCGATTTTAATTTTACTAAAATATTATGGACTGATTAATCATCCTTTTCTTTGCCAGGAGTTTCTAATAGGAAAAATCTTAGGTAGTGAGAAAACAAGCACAACAGAAAAAGATTGGTAAAACAAATGAACAAATCAGGAAGAAAAACTATTAGCGTTTGGTGTGGAATTTTCAGTAACAAAATTGTTGGGCCTATATTTTATGATTATCTAGAAATAATTATGTCGGAAGCAGAAAATATCCTATTGCGGAATTTTCCGGAAGCCGAACTTGATGATATGATTTGGATGCAGGATGGGGCAACTCCGCATAGTATCCTGAGATCATTTGAATAATATATTCCCAATATGATTATAGACCCTTTTCATATTTGGAAGCAAATTTGCACATTTACGGAAAGCAGAAACCGGGGGAAAAAGAACTGGGGGGAGTTCTTTTTAATCCAATATTTATTTGTCAGATCAAAGACATTAAGGGCTGATATTTTTTCAAAGAGTGTCGGATTGTTAATATGAATTTTCAATTAGATTTTTTCACTTAACAATTCCCTTCTTAGTTGTAGTGGGGTTTCCAGAGCTTCGACATGTAGAGCATCAAAGAGGAGTCGACTTCATAGCACCAAGGCAAATTCGAAGGGCATTATTTTGAACAGTATCGATACGCTTAAGAAGTGACTGACAAGCAGACCCATAAAAAATACACCCATAATCAATTATTGATCTTGTGTAAGCCCGGTAAAAAAGAAGATAAGTTTTAATGTCCGCTCCCCACCACGTTCTGGCAGTCATCTTTAGAAAATTTAACTCCTTATACACAAGCGGCTTATACATACAAATTATACAGTGTGTGCATCTAAAACGAAAAGACCCCGATATATTGGTTATTTCAGATTTGCACAGTCCTAGAACTCCGTAAGAGTGCATCATTTGTCGTGTTCATATCAAGAGTCGCTTGCAATCCCAAACTATTGCAACCTCATGGATAGGGTCAAATGTCGGTATCTTGCTACGCGTATAAGATACCAGAAAAATTTATTATAAAAAAATTGTTCACAATGTCTATTTCTTTGCGCAACCTAAGAAAAAGCATACAGCAAATTTCATAAATTAAATACAACATTACATAAAAATGTTGATATTCAAAAAAACGCATTAGCATTAAAAGTGTATTTACTACTATCTTAGTTACTAAACTGTTATCAAAAATTTCTAAGCTTGCAAAATATATTCTGCAATGTTATGACTTAGAACTGTTAGAAAAGTGTTGTAAAAACATTTTCCACAATTTACCAAATGCACTAATCGGCTATTAAAAAGAACGTTAATCGGATTAAAGCTGTAGAAAGTGTAGCGAAACCAAAACTGTATGGTGAAGATATCACAAAAATTTGGATTTGGGATCTCTTGCACAAGACCCAAAAGTTTCCTTAAGAAACAAGATAAAAAATATTTGTCATCAGTCTAAAATTATTTAAAACAATTACTCTTAATAAAAAAGTATTCAGTCATGATTAACGGAACTGTTTTAACAAAAAATATATATATATATCACTGTCAATTGTTGATTTGAAAAACAAAATACATCGAGAACATGTTTAAATTGAGCTGAGAAATTCCGAAATCGAAATTTTTTGTCATCTATTACTTCTACGAAAAATGGGCATACCGTATAATTATTATAAATTTCTCGGTTGGTTTTGGGAATAATATTTTGAAGTTTTGACATATCATTTGCGATACAAAAAGCCACATTTTGCACTTACTAAGTGAAAAATGTCACTTTCGTTCCAACCGGAAGTAGCAACAACTTTTGATTTTTAAATAGCAACCTATATATATCTTTGATTTGACATAAAATTAACGATACAACGATGTATCACAAGCAGGTTGGAATTGTTTTCAAAATGGCGCCAAACATTCGAAAAAGTGAAAAAGCTAAATCGGCAACTAACTGCAAGATTGTGTTTTCAAAAAATTCACCCAGTAGGCCTTGAATCTGATGTTTCGAATTCATTGAAATTATTGAATTTCTGCAGATGCTATTCTTCTGTTATTTCATGAAACCGTATATACTAAGGTATGGTATTAAATTCTACAAGCGTGCCCTGGCAAAAAACATAGTTAAAAATTTTTTCCGTGGACTGTATTTTTGACTGAATGGAGAAAATCTTTTTTTCGCATACAAATTCAATTATCTATTAAATTGACAGTGACAAATATTGATGACATGGCGTCTTGATTTGAATAAAATTAGTTTAAACTAAAATCGTTATTAATCGTGAAATCATTCATTGATTTTAAATTTCTATTTCATTAAACCAAATACAATTCAATTATTAATTAATTAGTATTATCTGATTCGGGTTTCTGAATATATGATAACACAGATTTCAGAAATTATAAGCTTGACAGGACAGATATATTGATAACATGACGTCTTAATTTGGATAATTTATTTTATGTATGTTTATACTAAAATCGTTTATTAATAGTAAAATCATGCATTAATAAGGGTCACTAATAAACGATTTTGCATACATTAATTGAACTCGTTAATAAACAGCCGACGGAAAAAGTTAAAAAAAAACACAAAATGGTGGTATTTACCCAAAGTGAAAAGGTGGATGGATATGTTAATTATTTATGGGGAATCTAAAAGAAATGCATATCAAGCTGAAAGGTTATATGCAGAGCTGTATCCTGAAACGCATCATCCTTGCAGAAAATATTTTCAGATTTTAGAAGAAAAATTTAGGGCCCAGACAAGTGAAAACGAACAAAATACGTTTATTATTGACGAGGTTACAGAGATTAATGTTTTAGCGTCCGTGGAAATTAATAAAAATACAAGTACACGCGAGCTTGGAAGTACTCTTGATATAAGCCAAGAATATGTTAGAAGAATATTGAGAGAACATGGATATAAACCATATAAATATCAACTTCGTCATCATTTATATAGGAGAGTTCATTATTGCAATTGGTTACTAGAAAATAGAAACATTGTTCCCAGAATTATGTTCAGAGATGAAAGCCGGTTCACTAACAATGTCCGAAATAATTTGAGTTACTGGTCTCAGGAAAATTTATATGAATTTAAAGAAGGAAATCACCAAGAAGTATTTGAGGTAAATGTAATTGTGAGTACTAGGATCATAGGTCCTATTTTAATTCAGGGGACTTTGAACATTTTGGAAAATGAAATTGAGGGTTTTTTAGGAGAATTATCTATGAATTTAAGAAGAAGCTGTTATTACCAACAAGATGGGGCTCCGCCACATAACCTTCGAGATGTCTCTAATTATTTAGAAAACAAATTTCAAAATAGCGTCATTTCGACATATCGATGCACAAGATGGCCTGCCAGATCACCTGACGTAACCCCTATGGATTTTTTTCCTGTGGAGGTACGTCAAAGAACGAGTTTATTCATCATCTTCAAGACACCTCCACGAGTTGTAAACCAAAATTCACCAAGCTTTTGCAACAATAACTGCGCAAATGTTAGGACGGGTGGTAAGGGAAATCATCAGTAGGGCTCAAAAATGTACTGAAGTTGAAGGAATGCATTCTGAACAATTGGTATAATTTTATTTTCCCCTACCTTATAAGTATTAATAAATTCTGTAAATTTTATTTAATCTGTGTATTTTATCACAATACCGATTGGTAAATGTAACACTACAGGAATCCAATAATTGAAAGTAAATTAGCACCGAAACTAGACGTATTATACATCAAATGAAAGGTTAATGTTTCGGGCTTTGTTGATGCAAGTAAGATAATAGGTAACCATTTAAAAAAAAAATGAATAAAATCCATTTGCATTTTATGTTTTCAAAATTTTGTTTTTGAATTAAAAATAGTGATTTTGGTACGAAATAAACTTTTTATTGAAATACGACAATAAAAATTAAGGTGATATATCAGATTCAAGGCCTACTGGGTGATTTTTTTGAAAACACAGTCTTGCAGTTGCCAACTTAGTTTTTCACTTTTTCGAATGTATGACATCATTTTGAAAACAATTAGGTACCTACTTACGATACATCATTGTAACGAGAATTTCATTGAAACCTAAATATGCAAAAGTATATATATATATATATATATATATATATATATATAGGTTGTTAATTAAAAATCAAAATTTGTTGCTACTTCCGGTTGGACCGGAAGTGATATTTTTCATTTAATCAGTGCAAAATGTGGCTTTTTGTGTTACAAATGGTGCCAACATTTCAAAATTTTATTCCTAAAATCAACCTATAAATTGGAAAGGGACTAATGTCGTTGTCACCCGGGATACCGAATAAAATGTTTTAGTGAATTTAAAAGAAAACAACACAATGGGAACTTTGCACAACGCTTGTTACTTAAAATCCTTCTGCATCTCCTTGTTAATATTTTCGAAAATAGTTAATTAATTAACAGACTTCTTGTCAATTCCCTCGCAAATCTATCTAAACCTTACAGATGTTTTAAAAAATATATCTGGTATACGCACGACATATACAGAAAGGTAGAAATAAAATAAAAATATGCAAGAACAACATCCAACATTGAAACTTACTGCACAGGTTGCATGCTGTAAGAGCGGGCGCCTGCAGAGTGTCGAGGAGATGCAGAACTCTTGCCAAAACCCCTGAATAACATTTAAAAACATATTATTACTGCGTAAATAAAGCCAAAGAAGAACACCTACCAGGCAGTTAAATCCTGTGCAGAAGACGAAGTTAATGAATGGCACAATATGGGAAATAACGTAATAGCAGATTGTAGAGAAGCAGGGCTTTATATACGTCGAAACCAACACCAATAATACAGGTTACAAAAGACGAAACCATTAGAAAACTTGCCACAAAGTGCAGTTCAGAGTTTACCGGAGTGGATATTTCGTCAGCGAGGGAACAGCGGTGTTATAGAAATGGAAGGAATATTCGCAACAATACCTTAAATAAAATTTTAATGTTACCTTCAATCGACAATATCATTTAGGCAGGTTTGACAATAGTTAAATTAAATCTAACAAAAATATAATGCCCGCCTCCTAACTAATATCTCGCGAATTTGGACATAAACATTAAATCCTTAAAATTTGCCAAATGCCATTCGCCACAGAAAGTGCATTACAGAGAAATATCTGGAGTATTCAGATTTTAACTTTGTTGAAGTTATAGATAATTACCATACGAAAGAATACATATAAATAATAGTTATTCAATATAAAATTGGCTCTTGATATACAGGGTGTCCAGGTGTCTCAGATTTAAAGTGACAAACTAATGAGAAATAGAGCACACTTTGCTGAGTTCAAAACACCCCCCACCAAAACACGGCATCACGGAATGGCATCTTGAAATTATTAGTTTTGTTAATATAAAACCTTACTTTAATGACTCTAACGAATTATTTGAATACTTTAAGCTTCATTTCTAAAGGTAACTTACATTACTATGTATTAAACTATATAATGACAAAATTGACACACGCCTACTTTTATTTTTATCAAACTGTTTTTTTAGGAATATAGCAAATAGCCGTACAAATTTTAAGTGCAATTAGAATCAAATTTAAGTAACAATAATACATTAAATAATTATTAAACAAGTGTTTAAGTTAAAATTAATAAAATAGAGACGTTAACTAGTTGTTTGCGTATTTTGTAGAATTTAAATAACAAGCATCATTATTTATTATTATATTATACAGAGTGATGCCCTAAATGTAAAATAATAAAAATTGAGTCCTGTCCTGGAAAGTGGGGGGTGTTTTGAACTCTTGTTGAGTTCAAAACACCCCCCAGTGTGCATGTCACTTTAAATCTGGGACACCCTGTATATATATTGCCTATGACACTGTTTTACATTGTTAACGGACGCTCTTTTAATAAGAAGCAAACCTACATGAAAATTTTACATCCAAGAGGAATTTACTGTGCAAGGCGAGGTGGTTTTTGGTTCACTTCGCGACATTGCACGATTAAACAAAGAATAAACAGTGCTACGCCTACTAATCATGCTTTAAGGTTAGCAAAGGATTTACGGATACTGTTTCTATCTCGAAATCAGTAGTTTAATTCGACAATGGTTTTCTATGGATGTTAATGTCAAATGGATACATTCTCAATTCATGACATCTCGGCAAAAAAATCATTTTCTGGTTTTCACCAAGCATTTGAGGCAATCCTGAACAACTTTGACTTTGATTCGGAGACTATGCCCTATTTTTTTGGTCACAACTTCATCAAAATCTTTCACGCTCTTTCACTTCGATCACCTCAACACACGGATTCGCGCACATTCTTTCAGTGTACAGGTTTAAACTATACATTTTGTGGGCATCGCCGACGCGAGTGTGAAATTTTCAGTCGCCAGCCAGAGACTGAGACACTGGTGTTAGTATTGATATTTTTTACGCAATATTTTTTAGTCGTTCAGACGACTGTCCGGAAGGGTTACTCTAAAACGGGCTTAGTTGCCAACTCCGCTGTTATTTTTACTAGACGGCAGTTACGGTAATCCTTCCTATCAATCTAAACTACATGTAAAAAATGTTTTCTTTCGAAACGTACTCAGGAGGCCACTGAATGTCTGGGTGGTATACAAACGGGTTAAGGAGGTCACTTGGAGGATGAAAGTCCCTAATCAAAACGAAAACGAAAATTAATGGGTTGGACACAAAAGTATAGTATAAAGCACCTACTTAAAGTAATGGCCGTTGGGTGCCTCTTCCGGATTGGCGTCTTGGTAATTGGGTGAACAGCTCTGGAGAGGACCATTTTCGCCAATTCCCGAGGACGTACTCGGAGAGTTATAATGTTCACTTGGTTCCAAACTATTCCTGGGTGCATTGGAAAAGTAAAAAAATACTTTTCATTAAACAGGAATAAAAAGAACAAATTACGAAATAAGTCATGCACAAAACAATTCACATCAGGTTATTTGGTGTCGGTTTCTACCTAATGTCTAAGATGAAAATACATGGAATCGCTTAAATATGGCGGATGTATGGCCTACGTAATAAAACAATAGATTTAAAACAAACATACATTTATTTTAAATGAAAAAAATATGAACAAATATCTATTTACTATTAAAAAAAATCAACTCAATAAGTTGCAGTTAATTCTATGTAACTTGCTGGTGGCTGACCAATTTAGATTCCCTGCAGTACATTGCTAGTTCAACGGAGTGGAAGATACAACAGGATCCAAATAAGGTTCCTAAAATCGGTTGGATTTAAACTAGAAAAAAACTGCCACCAATGTTGACGATATCTGAGCACTAGAGGATAATATGGACATGGACATGCTAACTTCGGCTATTGTTTTTAATGTACTGTATATCTACTACTAATGTTCGTGTGTCTACGTGTTATACACACCACTGTATTCAACAAAAAATAAAATTCTGCTCCCACCATCGATACACTCCGAATCATACTCATTACGTTCAAAGTGTCAACGAAATAAGTCGGATCTGAGTCCTAAAATTCGACAGGGAAATAAGGCAAGAATTAATCTATGCAGATCTCGTATAGTTAAGATTGAACTACAGGTAAGTCGTTTAATTATAGACCGAACAATAGATAGTTGGTTATGATTATTTTGCATTCAAAATCTTTTACCTTTGTTGTTAATCGTAAAATTTAAAAATAGTTTCACAGCCCTTAAACGAATTTCCAGCTGGAGCAATTATGCTTGCACATAAAATTGATGTTCCCTATGTTAAAACAAATTGCCACATTTTTTTACAAACAAAATAGAATATAACAAATTAATGACAGTTTTTAATAGCAGTATTTTATTACCTGAATAATGAACAAAGTAAAATATGATATAATGCATACTTGAATTGCGAAATATGAGTAGCGCAAGTTCAGAATTTTAACAGGAAGCGACAACTTTCGGTAGATAACACGAATTAAACAACAAAAAAGCAACCAACATTGGTCCCAAACAAATAAGCCGACAACTGCGTTTAATAAAAGTGATAATGTGAATAATTAAAGAATAGAAAGTAAGGTTCGCATGGTGGAGGAATGCGAGAATTCTAGATTAGGGGTAGTTGTTCTAGATACTTAAACATTAACTAGCTATGCTGAATTTCGATGCGTACGATGCGCATGTGTCATTTCAAGAGGGACGAAACTACTGAAAGGGGATCTTCCATTTTTATTTCAATAGACGTGAGACACGTGTGGACATCACAGGGAGCTCTACAAAGCAAAATGCATTGAGAACGACTGGGAGCAAAATGAGAATAAGAATATAAACATTTCAAAACTGGATGAAACACGTGCCGTCCAAGTTTTTGTAGAAATTTTGAACCGTCAGCTCTATGTACGCACTTATTTGTTTTTTAATAACGATGTGTTCAAAGCCTTTTGATTTTCTTCCTCAATTATATATTTTTACTCTCGACGCAACGGGACGGAGTGAGGCGTTCATTTTTGTTTGCTTAACTGTCTCTCAGCTTAGTCGTTTGTAGTGGATGAATCAATATACCGGATGACAACGAAATTAGCCCCATTCAAATTTCTCGCTTGCTTTTAGGAATATGTATTTTGAAATTTTGGCATATCATTTGCGACACAAAACGCCACATTTTACACTTATTAAATCAAACATGTCACTTCCTGCTTCCGGCCCAACCGGAAGTAGCAACAACTTTTGATTTTTAAATAGCAAGCTATATACAGGGTGGACCATTAATAATAGGCCATAGTTCAGGAATACATTCTTTGGGTCAAAATATGAGGATATAACAAAATATGCTTAGTAAAATGTTGCTGTAGAAAAAGATAGAGGGTGTGAAAGTTCAAATTCAATTCAAGTTTTTTTGCAATAACTCAACAGCCTCTTGATTGATCTTCGCCAAATTTGCTAGAGGAACTTTCTTTATTGTAAAAAACAATAATTTTTACATCACGTTAGATCATAGAGGTCGCCGCAGGACCTGTATCTGATGATTATTATTTTTTTCATATTTTTTTTTACGAAACGTTGTGGTACTTCTTACCAGAAAATCTGATGAGGGCGTCATTTCCACGTATAAAAGGTACACTTAGTAGAACTTGATGGCTCTAACCGTTTTCAAGGAAAGTGCCGTTAAACATTTCAATAAATTCTTGAAAGACAAATTCAAATTTAATAAAACGAAGTGTATTCATTGAAAAAAGTACAAACGTAAGGGAAAACAAAATCGTAATAACAGCGTAAACTCTTTCTCACTTTCTTATGAACCAATGGATTATTTTCATGGTGTTGAGATAAGTGCATAAATCAAAAGATTGTCTAAAATAAGAATCTAATCGAAATAGCGTCAAAGTTGACTTAATGACATTATATATAAACTTTCCCCCAATGTAAAAAACCCATTGCTGCAACTTAGAGTAAATCTTAGATATGGTCTCCACCTACTTCTATGCATTCTCTAATTCTATTCATAAAAGATTCTCTTACATTGAAAAATACATTTTCCTGTCCTCTAATAAATCGCTGCGTTTTGTATTTTGTCCCACAGTTCCTCTCTTGATTTGATAGTAGACTAAGAACTTCATATGTCGCCACACATAATAATACAAAGGATTATAATCAGGACTCCTTGGCGGCCAAGCAAACTCACTTCCTCTCAAGAACATTCCTGACTTCAGTAGAGAAATGAGGGAGAGCTCCATCTTGCACGAACCACATTCTGTTCCGTATGTCTAGCATGAAAGCATGTAATATATCGGCACGAGTATTTTGAAGAAAACAGATCTAAATTTGGAGGAAGGACAAATGGTGCCAATAATTGATCGCCGTTGATACCACACCAATCGTTAATCTTACATTCTTGCTGAAAATGCCTTTCCTTAACGACATGAGGATTTTATACTTCCCAGTAATGGGTATTTCTCCAGTTAAAAACGCCTCAGCGAGTAAAAGTTGCTTCGTCGGTAAATAAAGTGTTCTTAACCAAATTTCGATCCCTGTTGTGTTTATTCGAAGTAAGTTTTGTACAGAAGTGAGATGATATGGTCTTTACGAAAGACTCTTAGGACAGATTACTCACTCCTGTTGCCGCTGCTAAACAACTTGAGCTGACTTGAGGATCTTCATCCATATAAAATTTCTAATTCTTGATCTGGAGTAGTTCGCTCCGGTCGTTCTATATCGTTTTTATGGCGAAATAAATTCGTTTCTCCCAAACGACGAAACAGATCTTTGAAAATCTTATGGTCTGACTGTATTCTATTTGGATATTATTGCAATAAGAATCTCCTCGCTGCAGCACGTCCGCTAAACTTATTTTGTGCGTAAAAACATATCATATCCCTCATTTCCCTATTTGAAAAATTATTATGCCTAGGCATTGTAAATAAAGAAGTTAAAGAAATTAGCTCGAGGAGCACAAGATCAAAATAAAATGATTAAATGACGTAAATGACAGTACTAAAACGTAATCAAAGCACACTTTTCAATAAATACACTTTGTTTCATTAAATTTGAATTTGTCTTTCAAAAAATTATTGAAATGTTGGAGTTATCAAGTTCCACCGAGTGTACTTTTTATACGTGGAAATGACGCCCTCATCAGATTTTTTGGTCAGAAGTACCACATTTCGTAAAAAAAAAAAATATAAGAAAAATTCATCATCACATACATGTCCTGCGGCGCCCTCTATGGTCTAACGTGATGTAATACATAAATTATTGTTTCTTAGAATAAAAGAAGTTTCTCTAGCAAATTTGGCGAGGATCAGTCAAGAGGTTGTTGAGCTATTGCAAAAAAAAACGAAAAAATAATTTAAATTTTGACACCGTGATCTTTTTCCACGGCAACATTTTACTGAAGCATATTTGGTTATATCCTCAAATTTTGGCCCAAAGAATCTGCCCCTGAACTATGGCCTATTATTAATGGTCCACCCTGTATATTTTTGTATAATTAGATTCAACACTCATTTCAACATAAAATTCTCGTTACAACGATGTATCACAAGTAGGTAATTGTTTTCAAAACGGCGCCATACATTCGAAAAAGTGAAAAACTGCCAACTGCAAGACCGTGTTTTCAAGAAATTCACCCAGTAGGCCTAGTATCTGATACCTTAATTTTTATTGTCGCATTTCAATAAAAATTTATCTCGTGCCAATAAATTTTCGAAAAAATATAAAAAGCAAATGGATTTTATTGAATTTTTCTAAATGGTAACCATATTTATTTACTTGCACCAACAAAGCCTAAAACATTACCTTTTATTTGATATATAATACGTCTAGCTTGGGTGCTAATTTACTTTGAAATTATTGGACATCTGTAGATGCTACATTTACCAATTGGTATTGTTCAAAAAATACACAGAGATCAAATAAAATTTACAGGATTCATTAATAATTATTTATGAGATAAGGAAAAATAAAATTATAACAATTGTTGAAAATGCATTTCTTCACCTTCAGTACATTTTTTAACCCTAATGATGGTTTCCCTTACCACTCGTTCTAACAATTGCACAGTTATTGTTGCAAAAAACTTGGCGAATTTTGGTTTCCAACTTCTGGAGATTTCTTGAACATGATGAATAAACTCGTTCTTTGACGTTCCCTCCCATAGGAAAAATCCATAGGGTGTTAGATCAGGTGACCTGGCAGGCCATCTTGTGCGCCCATATGACAAAATGACTATTTTGAAATTTGTTTTCTAAATAATTAGAGGCATCTCGAAGGTTATGTGGCGGAGCCCCATCTTGTTGGTAATAAATGCTTCTTCTCAAATTCAGAGGTAATTAAAGAAGTCCAATAATTTCACTGTAAATTAGTACCCAAACTAGACGTATTTATCAAATAAAAGGTTAATGTTTTGGGTTTTGTCGGTGCAAGTAAAATTCATTTGTTTTTTGTTTTTCAATTAAAAATAGTGGTTTTGGCACGAAATAAACTTTTATTGAAATGCGACAGTAAAAATTAAGGTGATACATCAGATTCAAGGTCTACTGGGTGAATTTTTGAAAACACAGTCTTGCAGATGCCAACTTAGCCCTTCACTTTTTCGAATGTATGACTGATGGTCGAGAGGTGAGTGCACTTGCCTCTCACCCAAAATTTCCGGGTTCGATCCCCGGTCATGGCAGTGAAAAATATTGTGAGAGGGATTTTTCCACAATACACGGATATTGGGTGTGTGTGTCCCTTATCTCTAAACGCGTAGCCCCACCCACACAAGGCTCTTCTAGAGCCTTCCGGGATAAAGGGGGTCTTGATTACCTGTGGTGTTATTTATTATTTTGAAAACAATTACCTACTTGTGATACATCATTGTAAAGAGAATTTTATGTTGAATCTAAATATGCAAAAATATATAGGTGGCTATTTAAAAATCAAAAGTTGTTGCTACTTCCGGTTGAACCGAAGTGACATTTTTCATCTAATAAGTGCAAAATGTGGCTTTTTGTGTCACAAATGATATGCCAAAATTTCAAAATATTATTCCTAAAAGCAACCGAGAAATTGGAACGGGACTAATCTCGTCACTCGATAGATGCAGTTTTCACGATATTTTTTATAATACACTGCATGGAATTGTGGTTGGTTTCTTGTGAAACACCTTGAAAATAATAATAATTATTTAAGTAACCACTGCTTTTAAATGTTTCTAAATAATATATAAGTTTGTATAAGTTGATCTAAAGAAGAAAAGGAAATAGTAGTAATAAAATTGTCTTTAGACACTTGGTCAACTTATCCTATTTTTTAAACTTTAACCTGATTTTTGTTTGCTGCTCTTTCTCTCTGGAGTTCGTCTTGGTCGGCTGGTTACTGCTAATTGTCTATCGAGATTATCACTGGAACTATCACTGCCACTACCACTAAAACTGTCACCAGGGCTCATACGTCTTTTCTTTTAATACACTATAGCCATTTTCCTCCAATGTTCAATTTTGATGTACGGGGAACGCTTAGTATAATTAACACCACTAAGTAGGTACATCAAAAGAAAGTAATGATAACATAATGCCATTCGACTTTTTCATATTACCTAGAGAAATTACTTTATTTTTTCATTTTAATAAGACTTTTTAAAATAGCAATTCCAGTCTCTCCTTAATATTTTACTAGACAATTTACTGGAAGTTTAGTAATATTTTATTGGGAGCTTTTATCGATGCACCCTGTATATTGGGGGAAAATAATGGACGAGTAAATCTAATAGTTAAAGGTTTAAATACCTTGGGTCATTCCTTTGAGTTATTCACTACTCAATATGCTTTTTTATTGTGAACAGTTTGCAAATGATTAATCATATAAATTCCTATTGCGCAACCAAGTGGGAAAACGTGATTACGGGAGAGGTTCTTGGCTAATTGCAAATATCGTGTAGTATGTCTTTTTAGGGTTTCTGAGACCGAGGATTCGAAATTTATAATTAACTTGGAAAATGGCTGAAGGTGAGGTTCAGATGGAATGAAGACGATAATTTATTTCCACAGAGAAGTTTGAGGAAAAATTTTATTTGAAAGTATCCATATCTCTGACGGCGGGGGTTTTTGGGTAGGTTATGATTTTTTAGAATACTTTTTACGAAAAGTCGTGTTGTTTATCAAGAAATAATATGTAATGATAACAGTAGTACTTAAAAACGCTATACATAAGCACTAATTTAAAAACCACACTAACAAACTTGTACTCAACGCACGAATGAACTGAAGTATTACACTTATTCCCATTCGGTACTTACAACAGCTCTATGTAGAAAGAACTGGCACTTGCACTATTGTAGAGATTATTGTACTCTCATCAAACACTTTATATTTTAAACCTTACCAAATTACTTTGACCTAAGAACTCAATAAATGGATAATCAAGCTTGTCACAAAATCTGAAGCACCTGTGGAATCGAATCGTACTTGTTTTTTATCCCTGCAATTTCTTCCAGTTAGTCTTTGGCAAAATCCCCAGCACAAATTTTCTTCTTTCCAAACATTTCAGTGATACACTATTACCAACAAAACGTACGTCATTCGTTTATTATTAACGTTTACACAAAACGTTCCCGAGAAATTGTAATTTATCTGACACAGAAAAGTTACTACTGTATCCTCTTCTAGTCAAGAAAATTCCCTTCGCATCGTTAGATTTCAATACGAACTGTTTTAGCCCATAACTAAAAAAGCTTTTCCTCCTTTCCATTCTATCGTGGGACGCACCGTATATTGATGCTACATCTGAATCATAAAATGTGTACGACTCATTTTGTAGACTCTCATATTAAAAATTCTCTTACAAGAATTAAATTGCAAAGGAGGAACTAAACAAAATCATGCGTATGCCATATGTCTCTTGACGTCAACAAATAACAAGAATCTTCGAGTAACTACAAGTTTTCTGTTGAAAAGGAAATGGAGTTGTGATATTTAGAAAATGCTTAAAGATAATAAAAAACGCAATGACACCATATTGTACTGACCTGTTTTGAGCACCAAGGTCAACGTTTTCTGCTCCGTACCTTGTAGCTTGAGGTCCGTCGTATCTTGATATTCCTCCATTCATATGGAGAAGTGGAGGTGGATAATTCGACTGTGATGCCTGATGGTAGTTGTTTTGATTCATGTTTGGCTCTATGATCATATAATTGCCAGCCGACTTCGTCTGGGCATTATATTGGGCCAGCCTGCAAAGCAAAAGTTAAAAATTTTACCAACATCATCCACTTGGATTTATCGGAATGAAATTGAGCAATCTACTCATGTATTTATTACTATTCAAGGATTAAGTGTACTGACGCCCATCCTTACATGCGAGTGCTACTGGACATGAAAAATATCGAATGAAGAGCTGATGGTTCATGAACGTAATGATATTGTGATGCAGATAGTGAATATATCCGTCCCATATTGTCGATATTTCGGTAATAGATGTCAAACAACTGATGATTTGGCGATAACCGAAGTTATTCAAAAATCTCTCGCGGATGTCCGCACTTAGTGACGTCATTTTATTCCAGGTCGGCAAATCGATGCGAGCGTCCACCCCATATATACTTAGCTCTTTTCACACTATTATTGTGATTTTCTGAACTAGTCGCTCTCTCTTCAGCCTTTCCATGTTACAGGATGTTGTACTTAGTCCATATTAAGCTTAAAAATTTACAAAAAAATGCCACAAAAATATCCTGTATGTTTTAATCATTATCAGAACCAAAATTCGTTCTTGTCACAAAAAAAAAAAATAACAAATCGTTCAGACTATTTAATGATTGAATACAGCAATATTTTAAACGATCTAGTTAAAAAGTTTGAGAAGTATGTGAGATATAAGAAATTAAATACGTAAACAAGAGTCTATAGCGTAATAATCTGTGAACAGACAATTTATCATCCCTTTGAGGGAAACTTGGGCACGAGACGGAAATTAACTTTTACAGGGTGGGCCAAAAAATTAGATATTCAATTGTAGCTGTTTGGTATATTATTCGATTATTTTACCATAATTTTGTTATTTTAATACAATTAAACGAAATTAATTTATTAAAATGTAAATGGGTATTCTCGAAGAACTTCATTTTCAAAATATTCAACGTACTAGTAAAAAAAATGCAATGCATGTTCTCAAAGCATTATATTATCAAATTATCTGTATTCCATATTATTATGCTGATAAATACATATTGTTTTCTGCTTTGTAATGTCAAAAATAACTTGTTCGATTGATAAACTGATGTGTTGTTGAATATCCATTTTTATAAGCGGTACTCTGTCTAATTGGTGGAAATAAAATGCTGATTACTAATAAACGATATTTTAGTGTGATCTTGATAGTAGTTTCGTAATGGATATTAGCTAGCAGCATACAAGAACATGTTTCCATTATTAATTAATGCTGGTTGGTATCTTTAGACATTTTAAGTTTAAAGTGTTTCGATCTGATCTCAGCCAATTATTTTCATAAAAGTATAGATAAAAAAAGAAAATTATCATTTAAACAGCGTCAATGTTTGAAATAGCACAATTACAAAATACTCAGTTTTCATTTTCAAAACTATGAATCTTATCCAGAGAATAAAAAGAAACGTTTTTATTATGGAAACCTATACAGTCTCTGCCTGACTTGGGAAGGGATTATGCTAAATTTTAAACTATTGCCATTCTTGCTGTATTACTAAAAATTATACGAGTTTCATTAGATAGACTGATAAATTTGCTTTAGACTGGTTTTATTATATATTTTGCTTAAAAATTACAATTTTCAAATTTTTTAAAACCGCATTGTAACTTAGGGGGCTACAAATTGTGATAAAAATATATTTTTTCAAAATAAAAACAAAAAAAAATAGAGGCCACCATCATGTTTCACTTTTTAGTATAGTATATGAGGCGGAACAATAGTGCGATTTCGATAGCTCGGGTTCTATGATAGCTGGAAATTTACAAAAAAATACAACTGACTGGTGGTCGAGAGGTGAGCGCACTTGCCTCTCACCTAAAAGTTCCGGGTTCGATCCCCGGCCGTGGCAGTGGAAAATACTGTGAGAGGGATTTTTTCACTATACACGGATATTGGGTGTGTGTCCCTTGTCTCTAAATGTGTAGCCCCCTCCCACACAAGGCTCTCCTAGAGCCTTCCGGGATAAAGGGGGTCGTAATTACCTGTGGTGTTATTATATGTTATTATATATATATAATTAAAATGAAAAATCTATAACTAGAAATTATTTTTGACCATACAGGGTGAGCCAAGACAATTGTACAGGGTTATTTATTATAAATTACCCACCCCTTATCATCGTTATTATTACCTATAAAAAAAAGTTTGAAATAAAAGTTGTGGTTTTGACTGAATTTTGTTAAAATGGTACCAAAAGTACCTCATTTCAAAAATATACCATATGTTACCCCTATCTATATACACCGTTTTTGAGTTATTAAACGTCGATTATCTTATAGTTAAAACTAGTTATTAAATATGGAAAAGCTAATATTATTAAAGTGAGCTAAGAAAATGACAACTATTATATTAGATAAGTGACATTTCTTTAATGAAATAATCAAAATGATTTACAGTGAGGAAGAAAAAGTCTAAATATTTACTTGTTATAAGTATTCAAAATAATAAAAATAAATGTGCAGCAAAGAGAGTATATAGGGTGTTGTATCCAAATCGTCCAACACCATCAGAAAATACGTTGAAAAATATTTACCGAAAGGTGAATAATACCTCCAGTTTTAGTAGAAAAAAGCATGTGGTTCAAGCAAATCAGGAGGAACAACTAGATATACTGCTTCATTTTGAAGGTAAGCCCATTCATATTTATTCGCGAATAGACTTTTTTGAAAATTGTATTATTTTTTAGAAAATTCTAAATGTAGTATAATTAATGCAGTCGATCAATTAGGTAAAAGTTATTCCAAAATCTAACGTATGTTAAAAAATAACTACAGACCATATAAAATTTTACCAGTGCAAGTTTTAACAGAAGCTTATAAAAGGAAAAGACTGGACTTTTGCCGCCAGATGATTCAAAAGTTGGATGAAGATCCCGATTTTTTAATTAAAATATTATAGACTGTTGAATCATCCTTTTCTACGACAAGAGTTTTTAATAGGAAAAATCAAAGATCGTGGGAAAACAAGCACAACAGAAAAAGATTGGTAAAACAAAAAAATCAGGAAGAAAAACTCTTAGCGTTTTGTGTGGATTTTCAGAAACAAAATCATTGGGACTATATGTGATGACTATACTTTAACTGGAGTTACCTCTTTGGAAATAGAAGTAGAAAAATATTATTTTGCAGAATTTTCCGGAAGCCGAACATGAGATATGATTTCAACAGAGGACGATGCTGTAACTACGGAGAGGACGCGCATCTCGTGGACGGAAGCATATTACACCATCTAGATGCCGGAGAGTCGTATACTTACTTGGGTGTCGAGCAACGCTCCACCCAAGAAGTGAGTGTAGTGAAAAACGCTCTCCGCGGCAAGTATCAGCATCTACTCCGACAGATCTGGTCTTCAGAACTGTCGGGGAAGAACAAGGTGTCTGCTACAAATATGCTTGCCGTTCCGATCCTTCTCTACTCCTTCGGAGTAGTGAAATGGACTAGAGAAGAACTGCGTCAAGTCGATGTATTAACCCGCAGAAGATGCATCTCAATAGGAGCTTGCATCCTAAATCGTCCGTTTCACGGTTATATCTCCTACGACATCGGGGAGGCCGTGGACTCTTGAGTTAGGAGAATCTCCATAGCAGGATGGTTCTGGATGTAGTATGTAAGGTCATCAGGAGTTCGGATCCCCTTCTCTGCATGGTCCGAGACCATGAAAATGCAGAGGTAGGAGCTTTTCTCTTTAAGGCAGCACGGAGAGCAGCCGATGAACTTGGTCTCATCTTCGACGTGGAACGGGTAAACCCCGACTCTGTCACCGAGTTGGAACCCGTTCGACTAAAAGCCCACATTAGAGCTCCAGAACACAACATCCTTCTGCATCTCCATAAGGATAAGCCATTGCACGGAGTCTTCTATAAAAATATAGAAGACCTCGGCTTATCCGAAAGGCTGACCTTCGTCTTTTTAAGGTCAGTCGAGCTGAAGTCCGAGGAATTCATAATGGCTTGCCAGGATGGTATATTTAACACCCTCGTCTATCGAAGTCGTGTCATGGGTATGGAGGTCCTTGATGTCAGCTGCAGGGCCTGCCGCAGGGCACCGGAGATTGTAATGCTCTTACGACGCAGCATTACGAGTGCTTTATTATCATCTAAGGATAGACGAAACACCAGTGCTGCCTTACGCTCCGGGGGATATTGAGTCCGTTGTGGGGAATGAGAAGCGTCTAATTTATTGCAACTACTCGTTTCCCACCGTCAGGCAAATACAGGCCAACAAGCCTGACATAGTACTCCTCGATCACCAACTCAAGACACTGTATGTCGTGGAATTCTCAGCTCCCGCTGAGAGCAACATTGTCTTGAAAGAGGAGGAAAAACGGACAAAATGTCGAGATTTGCTCTTCGAACTCCGCAGGCTTTATCCGGGCAATTCTGTCAAAATAGTGGTACTGATTATAGAAGCCCTCGGTGGAATGAGACAGACGCTGCTTTCAGAACTAAAGATCATACCGGCATGCCGAGATTCGGCAGAGATCTTAGCCGGCAGAATACAGAAAGCTATCATCCTCGGTTCATTGCGTCTACTCAGGGCACGCGATTCACGGACTCGGTAGTCACTCACCCCACGGGGGTGTGGGGAGTGGCTATTGGTATTTATTACCAGCTCCCCTTTGTGAATGTTGTAGCCACAGAGTAGGGTGACTGGCTTTTTGTAAAAAAAAAAAAAAATAGTATGCAAGCCATTAAAGACAGGATTCGAATTGAAATAAACAATCTGAATGTAAATAATGAAACCATTTCCGGTCCAATTATAAATTATGCATTGACAATAATGGTGGACACATCGAACATCTTTTATGAGTTATCATTTATTCATATTTAAATTTCCTAAATAAAATACTTGTTAGCTATTTTGATAAATATTTGGTTTTCTCTTCCTCACTGTAAACCATTTTGATTATTTCATTAAAGAAATGTCACTTATCAAACATAATAGTTGTCATTTTCATAGTTCACTTTAATAATTCAAAAACGATATATGGTAAGGGTAACATATAGTATATTTTAGAAATCAGGAAAAGGGGATCATTCCAAAAATTTTATAATATGCAGGGTATCCCATTTAAAGGAAATGTTTTTTGTATCCCTTGAAATCTGCACGCTCTGTACTTCTGATAGCATTTTAACAAAATTCATAACCACACAACTTTTATATAAAACTTTTTTTTCTATAGGCAATAATAGATGATAAGGGGTGGGTAATTTATAATGAATAACCCGTACATACAAAAAAATTTTCGTTTTTAATTTCTATATTACATCTTCGAAAAGTATTCAGGGTGTTCATTTGAAAAAACTGAGAACATTCATGTAAGAAGTTCTAATTTGAAAATTAGTTTTGGCCACCCTGTATGTTTTTATAATATATAAACCCATACTTACGGCTACTGTAGAAATATTTCAATATGCATCTGCAGATTGCATTAATTCAATAAAAGAAGCCATTACATCCAGCGGTTGGTATATCATCAACAATAATATAGTAGTGAAAGGAGTCTAGTCTAGAGCCTTCAAAAATGTACTGATATACATAGCATTCATTAAAAAAAAATCTTGGCTCACCCTGTATATTAAAAAAATTTCAGTTTATACACCGTTTTATCTGGTTTACTTGTATGTTTTAAAGAAATTTCTAGCTATCATAGAACTCGAACTATTGAAGTCAGATGCCCCAAATATTTTTGGTTTATTAAGATATTCTACCTAAAGGAACTCATTCGAATAGAATAATTGCTTTTGAAAACATAGCGAATTTAAAAATTTGTCGGTCTGTCATTTAGAAACAGCCGCCATAATGAAATATTCAACTCTGAAAACTATGCTTTCAGTGATTACCGAGACGTAATTGATAATCTCTCTAAATGTTATTTTGCAACTATTATGTCTTTTACAAAAACCCAACCGATTTTAAGTTCTCAGAAACAACTTTACGGATTCAGAAATGCTTCCTGATAATCATTCTAAAGTAGACCATTTCTGAGATGTGCACCCCACAATGTCCAGGACATTGTGGGGTACACAATGGGGTAATCCTCATTAAGCCAAATATTTCCACGTCCATTGAGTTAGAAGAAATCTGGTTCCCTAAATGTCCAAATTAAAATCCAATGGATTTTTACTTCTGATCATGAAAAATGTATATTCCTCACCTGTTGCGAATAATTTAAATTAAGCTGCTGCTAATGACGCGAGAAATTCGATTCAAGTACTCAGAAATGTTGTGAGTGATTTAATAAAAACGCTACAAATATTGTTTATTCTATTTCGCGGCGACTATTCTGAGCAACTACTGTAATGTTAATATTTTAAAAGGATAATTGGAAACCATGGCATTGGTCCCTTTTTCATTGATGGCAATTTGAATGGAGATAATTATTTAGCTCTGCTTCAAAATAATGTCGTGTCAACTTTGACAAACTTATATCCTGCTCATGCAAACTCACAAATTCAAGCAGATGTAATATGGTTCCAGCAGAATGGAGCACCATCGCATTACCGAATCGATATCCGACAATACCACGACTTCAATATTTCAAAATCGGTGGATAGGGAGGCGAGGATCGCTATAATGGCCAGCACGTTCTCCTGATCTTACACCCTTAGATTTCTTTCTATGGGGATATATGAAAGTATGGTATACAAAACTAAGCCACGCGATATAATTGAAGAATAAGAAGAAGAATAACGTATGTAGGTAGATCGGACACGCCTCAGATGTTGGAAAACGTTAGAAGACGTTTTTATTTACGATTTACGGATGCTGCCAAGATGTTCAAGGAACTCATTTTGAACATTTACTATATTGAAATTTAGCTTTTTTAGTTTGATGTTGTGATTTACGTCAAACACATGAATTAATTTTTGCAATAAATATTAAAACCATGGTATTTTTGAATAGAGAATGAAAAAACCTTTCAAATGAGGTATCACAAGCTCCTACTTCCCATTTAAAAATTAGGGGTTGCAACTGCCACTCGAAGGAGGTTGAATTTAGGGATGAAATTTGTACATTGCAGGATGTCATTTCAGAATCCAAAATCGACGTGTCTCGGGATTTTTTCATAAATATGCACAATAATTGAAATACTGAATTTATTCCATTTGGCTGTTCCATATTGTATGGGTGATGTGCTAAATATTCAGGTTAGAAGGCTGGGTAGAGAATGTTTGAAACATTTTAAACCTATTTCTACAACATTGCACAAAGCACAAAAGAAAGATGATATTTTATCATAGAGTGACAATATAAAGGGAACGGGAGCAAGTTTTTGATGAAATAACCACTACACATATCACAAAATTTAAGATAAATGCGGTATTAATCTCATTAATATTCTGTATAATGTATGTATAATAATAAGATTTTATTGTCAGAATTACATTCCATTAAGATTTTTTATTAACGAAAAACTCTCTCTCAATATGAGGAGTCCAGGATAAGTTTTCTTAGATAGAATTTTTAAAGGCTCTGCACCATTCAACTATTCAAGATTTACGCCTTCACTAACTTTTTGTAGTAATTCTCTACAGCTTTACTTGCGTCCATATTTTTATATAAAAGTCTGTTTCTTCGTATTACTGCCGTATTTTAAACGGCATAAAACATATTATTCGACAGAACTAGAAATAGAATTTTAAATACACATAGGAAAATGTTAAATCAGAGCTACTATGAACCTCAAAAATCAATACAGCGCCGAACTTATATACACAGGAGGGAAATAAATATTGGGTGAAAACCTACAAAATTTTCTAACAGAATTGCTGGTGTTGGATAAGCTCGGAAACTTCTGGGATTCCCGACTAGAGAAAAGCACGCTCCCTTAGCTACTGGCATCAAATAATGTAATTTTAAAATAAACATGCATTCCCTCCCGTCCCTACTCAGGCTTCGAGCAAAACGTTTAAAATATTCGCATACCCGCTACTTTAAGATGAAATTATACACAAAATTAAAAAATGTGCCTACAAAGATCAAAGGCACGAGATTAAATTAGAAATTACACAACACACTCACTTTTGACAATAAAAGTTATATTCTCAGGTAAATTGCTAAGAAGAATATGAAAATGTTAACTTTTAATTACTCAACCTGAATTATTAAGCATCTGGTTTTGTTTGCTTAAAAAATACAAATTATGTTAAAACAAAGGCATACACAATTTAAAAATGAGTATTTTATCTTGTAGCTTCAGGGCATGCTGAAGATCAAACGCTTAATTTCTCGATCCGATACGTTACAATATTTGCGCTGCCTCCTGTAGGGAATACCCTACAATAGTGAGCCTGTTTGTGTACTTTAGTGTATCCAGCCTTAGCCAGCAACCTGCACCTATAAAGGGCACAGGATGTTCCAGAATGTAAATAAGATAATTATTTAACGTCTTATATACATCGCCTATTGGGTGAGATTATATAATATCATAGCGCGAACAAGGGCTTACTGGAACGACAGTCCATTGAGCACATCATTTTGGTGTTTGAATATTCGAATAAATACCCTAACAAAACCTGAATTACGTGCTAAGTCTAGGTTTTATTGTTAGACTGTCGCATCCAAGCCTCCTAATACATTGGATATTGCCAAAAGTCGAATTTGCGAAGCGCATCGAGTAATGACAACCTTAAAACTGACCTGTCATTCCCGGATGTCAATGCAAGAAAATTAGGCATAGAAAAATTTAGACAAATATAATCGCCCAATCTGTAAATGTGTAAACTGAATTCTGACAGTCTTGACTGTACAGATTGGAACTGCTTCCAACTTGTCAATTCCAGGAACGTTCGGGCCAGGCGTGTATAAGCGCTTTCACGCACAGACCAGTTCGGTAGTGAAGAAGAAATGAAGTGGGCTGTGGATTATCGCCATGCCAATTATTTCAAATTTTCCAACAGACCAGAGGTCTGGCCAGGAACGTCGATTTTCTTGTTTATACGAGCGGTTTGACGCTTTCAATCTGCACGAGAGACCAGATCTGCGTCTCTAGACTGATGTAATATTTTGTAGCAAAGCGGACGCCCTGTACTGTGATAACGGCCGGAGATTTGGTCTGCTGGTACAATACTGTGGATTTGGACTGCACGTCTAAACTAGGCTAATGTAGAAGAGCCACTACCGTTACTATACTTATTAAAGAAGACTCTCCAATTCAGGGTACCCAGCAATTTTCAATTGTCAAATTCCATGACTTTTCCAGGTTTTCCAGAATTATTTCAAATAAAATCCAGATCAGTTTCAAGTTCAGTTCAGTTGTTGCATTTATAGGATTGTAAATGTAAATGTATGTATGACTAATGTTTAAACATTCCACATTCCTCTATTTGCTATAACAATTATTATTTTCAACGAGGCTCAGATTTGGTGATCTAGCAAGAAATATCTAGTACGAGGAATTTAAGTGACCTGTAACGCAATTTAAGTTAAAGTAATCGTGTGCCACCTAGTAAACGCATATTAAACAGAAAAAGCCAAACAGAATAAATAATTTATATAAAAGTATACTTTGATTGTTAACTATCAGTGGTGAGGCGAATTAAAATCCGAAGAAATCCTATAAATCCCTTTTCATAAAATTACGCCCTCAGCAGAGGTCCTGAAAAGTTTTCCACATTTAATACACGAGCAATTTAGTCAGAGGACAAAATCATTCGTAAGCTGAAACGTGTATTATTAAATTTATAATAACCAAGCGTCTCCTTCGCCATGGGTTTTCTCTTGAACAATTTCGATTCGTATTTCTCTGTCGAATCTCGTATTCAAACTTGTCGTAATTATTGGCAGCAAAGATTACAAGAGACACCATCACGTTTGCTACCTCACTAATACTTAATGTATTTGGATAATTTACACTTGTTCGGATCACAAACAGAATTTTTATTTTTAAAGCTTAGGTTTGACGATTTCGAATCCGTATTTGCAGCCAATTTAAGTGTATCATCTGCAAGTCACTGTCAGATTTCCAGAACACAGCACCTAAGTTGGTTAAAATCCTCAAGAGGACACTGCAATGCCAATGGCAGAACACAGTAGCACATTGACACTTTTCCAAAATTTAAACCTGTAAGATTTAGTGTTGTCGATTTTTACCAGGCCAGTTTTCTATACAGCTGGTGAATGATGAAATGTCGAGTGTTCCCATTTTCATTGTAGATTATAAAAAGCCAACGAAGAAATTGGTAGGTAATTAAGTTGTCATAAATTCAATATTTGTCGTCATACCATGTACTTTGATCATCTGCGTGCTCAGGAGATATTTGCCAAGATAGACGATGGATTGAAGATTAGACATTACTTTAGCAGCGTATGGTATTTATATCAGCATCGAAGATAGAGGTTTTCTTAGCCATCGAACCAGGTCCTGGTCATCCTCTGGCTAGACAATCACTGATCAATTGGTCATCTACAAGGTATTTTTTTATTTTGAATTAACTATGTTTGCCTATAATATAAGTTACGGAGTGGTTTTCCGCAAAAAACAGGAATGTTTCATCCATCGACAAGTACAAGCCTTAATTCGTCTCACCACTGAAAGTTCAAAATTGAATATATGCGTATATTATTAACTAATAGCCACTAAAAATATGTTATATCCCTACACTTACTTCGAAAGCTAATTAAAACGCGCGCTAATAATTACATTGTCGGGATTCTGACTTTGTGGAATTAAACCAGTTTGCCCTTCCGTGTCGCGTTTAATAAGGCACGTCCAATCAGTCCGTTAATCCGATTTAATACAATTATTGTGGTGCCCGCAGCAATGGACTGACTATTTTTGTTGATCGGAGCTGTTCTAGCCAGTAAACCGCAGTATTTTGGCAATCGCTGCCCTTAATTTACTAGTTCCTCTTTTTACGAGAGTAAATTGCATTAGCGATTGAACAAAGATAAAACTTTCATTCCACAATAAAGTGAGCGATACGAAATAATGGTAATGTCCTATGAATGTGCATGCATCATGTAACGTCATTCAACTACACTGGACAGAATACAAAAAAAAAAAAAGAAAACAATAAACGAAATACCTAAATAACTGACAGGCATAAGAAATAATAAATAAATAATTTCATATATAATTGTTCCAATAGTTCGCTAGTCTTTAATAAGCTAAAAGTGGCGAAGTTAAATCGAAGGAATTAAATGGGTATATAAAAAATGAAACATTACATTAATCGACTTAATTTAATTTTGTGCAATAATCGTATTTTGTTTCTCTCGAATAAATAGTGATTTTTTTAAACTGTTCTTGTCACAGTTTGGTAAATATACAATTACAATAAACGAAATAATTTTATATCACCGTAAAAATAAACTCTAGTTGGTACGTAATAGACCGTAAATAAATAATAACATTAGCTTTTTTGGCATTGATTTGGGAGCAAAAACAACATACAGAGTTTTCGCGTTATTAAAACTTTTACAGGGTGTCTATAGAAAAAACAATCTTCAACATAGAGATTTAGGACTTTGGGTTTACAGAAATAACCGACCCACCTTATAGTTGAGCTTTGAAAATAAAAAATAACTTTCAAAATAATTTTTCTTGAACTTCAAAATAGTTGCCGTTGCTCTACGATTTGATACATTATAAAACAAAAGAAAGAAATTATTGTTAACCAAAGATTTATGTCTATTGATATTTCTTAACATGAACTACACCAATAACGAAAAAACTGTCATAATATTAACATGCCTTGAATCCAATGTAAAATATACAGGGTGTTCCATTTAAAAATAAAAAGTTGCGTAAATCGGAAGTGGTAAATTTTTTTGTCCAAAAATCCATTATTACAGGCATTTTATGCACCTCAAATTTCAAATGGATAATTTAAAAAATAAAGGAAATATAAGGGTGGGCCACTAGGCTGTGCCACCCGGTATATTTCAATAAGGCACTAAGTGAAATTTGAATGTAGTTTCTTATATAAAAATAGGACAATAACAATCTCACACCTTTGAAATCACTTTTAGTATAGAGGATTATTCTTTAAACTTCCCATAAACAAAGAACACTTGTGTGCTAAATTTCAACTCTCAAGTTTATCCACTACAAAAATATTTTTTTATGGCCCCATTCGGAAGTAAATTCGATATATGCTTATTAGAATTGTAAGAACGTTTCTAAAAGCATGCCCCTTATTTTAAAAACATCCTGTATAAAATATTACATTTGTATTTGCGAGATTTCAAGTTTAGCTATTAAAGACTTTGCGATGGATTCATAAAATATTCGGTGCAAATCTAAGCCAAAGAATAATCGAGTATTTTCTGACCAAATATGCATAATTTTTGTGAATCCCGTGGAAACAAAAAATAACTAGAAATAGAATGACACAAATAAACGAATAGACAGTAAACAAGGATGTAGTATACACAAATGCTGTAACTCACCATTGATCATCCTTTCCATACGCAGGATAGGAACGAAAACTATAACAAATAAATTTAGAAAACTGCATACAAGGACACCACAAAAATATATGTATGTATCGGTTATTTCATGTCGTTTCAACATACAAAAAGCATTGGACTCGTTGGAATTTACTAAAAATTCTTCCACCCCAAAAATAAATCCCAGCAAGTGAATTATATCTATTTTTCCGGACTTACGGTAACATGGTCTATGTGCACATTAATTAAAAATCTCCAGTTTTAAATATGTGGGAATGGATTTATAACCAACTTTTAGAGCACTTGGTCACTTAAATCTAAGGATATTGCCGCAGTGCAAAACAATGTGTCCTACATCAAATATGCTCTATAAAGTTACACCTTTATTCAAGTATTCTGATTTAAGACGTCTATCATATCTTTTTTGAAAGAAATTAGCTAAGATATTAACAAAAATTTCCAATAAAAAAATGAATTGGGCCATTTTGATTGATTTTTCAACAATAAAGTATTTAGTGGTAAGTGTAGTTTTGGAAAAGAGCAAAATAGCAATTTTCTTATGCAAAATATGTACCTCCTTCCATAAAAAATATTAACCGCATTTGATATTTTCTGCAAAAATTAGTAAGTATTTTTATTCAAATGGCCGCTTTAACTCCAATAATTACAACGACCTAATTTTGTACGCAAACTTTGATGTTAATTCTGTAAGGGTGCTATTACTATTATTTCTTTCTATTTTTTTGTTCGAATATTCAATGAGAAAAGCTAAAAGACAATTTTTCGTAATGAATGAACTTTTACTGCTGCTGCTTCTGCTGTTTTTAATTTCTACCTCAAATCGTTAAAAAAATGAAAACTAAACGAAAGGCAATTTTATCAGCTCTAATTTACACTGGTCACGTTTACTTGAGAATTTCAAAAAACTAGGCTAATAGGTGCCACTTTGACCTTACTAAATACTTTAGAAATAAGTAAATATAAAAAAAACCACAAATATAAGGATAAACAAGATACTTGTTGTGCCTGCATTTAAAAAAGATGAGCAACTAGTCAACGTCTTCGAAAGGAACATTTTACGGAAAATAATAATAATGGCATATAGCGATGCAGGCACAACTAACAACGACAATAAAGGTGGGAAAGTCCAGATAAGTTGATCATGTGATTGAGGGTGAAAAACAATAACACGGTCACAAGAGGATCTTTGAAAAAGAACCATTGGGAAATAGGAAGGACACACCTCAGAGGGAAGGACAGAGTTACTCAAGATGCTCAATATAATCGTTATATATAAGGAACTGAAAAGGAGTAGCAGAACATAGAACAGAATGGCAGAGGAAATTGCAGAAAGTCAGAGCTCACAAAGGGTTGTAGACTTATGATGATGATGTTAACATCAAATATATATTTCAGGGTGCAGGGAAAAATTCTTGATATACCTGACATATCGTAATGCATCTTCATATGGCGTATTTTTCAAAATTATAAAATTTTGATTTCTTTTTAAAGAATCACATATTCAAATGGCTGTTTGCAAAGTTGATAGTGAGATAAATGAATGCTGCACCAAGAAAAATCCTATTACTTTTTTTTTACTTGATTCGTTAAAAACGAGTACCTTAACATTAAATTTTTATGATTATGCATTTTATGGAAGCTTTTACCCATATCTCGGCATATTTATATCAAAAAGAGGTGTAACAAGGCTCAAATTTTAGGTAACTAGATAAGTTTATAGAATATTTTTGATTTAGAACTCATTGTTTTTGAATAAGTTGCGAATTTAGTAGGTTAAAAAATCGATTTATTTAAAGCGATGAAAAAGATCAAGTAAAAATGAAAAATTTCATTTATCTCTTAACTTTTTTCCTTATATTTCCTATTATCGAACAAATCCACAGTCAAAAAATGTCTTAAAGCCACTACTTTTCGAGAATTTAAAAAACTGATAAAATATTTTTGATTGCAAATTGATTCGTAATATTCAAGGCCCAACAACTCTACATTTTAGTATAAAACTGCTCATTGCTCACAGACTGAGAGATAGAGATCGAATTGTAAGCCACTATCAAAATCATTATTAAAAGTTTTATTACACAAACATACGATCAAAATACGGCTTTAGGTTGGATAATGTAAAATTAAGCATAGTTCAAGTAGGAAATATCTGAGACAGAAAAAACATAATAAAAACTTTACGACATCATTATTATCGCCGCGGGCCACCGGTGGATGCCTAACATCAAACTATCAAACGACTCGCCGCACATTAAAAACCAGCGAGAGGCTTTGCGGTCGAGGGTCGAGGTAGCACAAAAAGTAATGGTATTTTAATGAGGTCGTAAAGTTTTTGTTGTTTTTTCTGTCTCAGATATTTCCTACTTGAACTTTACCAAATGTATTTCTGTATTTTCTCTTTTTGCACATGGAGAACAGAATATGCAGCCTTACGCTCAAATTTCTGCCAATTTTTTAGGAAATCACGACTGGAACTTGTAAATCAATAAACGCAATATTAATATCATAAATACAGACTTTATTTTAGTTGTCACATTTTTTCATCAGCGATTTTCTAGATATATTACGCGAAAATCTTTCAAACGTTGTCGTTTAAATTCTTAATTTTTCCGTTTTTCTAATACAGCATCTATATCTTTTTGTATAGGTAGATAGAAAAAAATATCTCAATAATCCAACAGACTTAAAACAGAAAATAAGGGATGAAATGACATAGCCACCCAACATTTTCTGGTAAAATCTACAAGACATTATGTTGTATATAAGCTCGATTATTGTCAGACAGTGAATGAGAACAGTTTTCTGGCTATCTAACCTATACAAAATTTACAACGCCGAATATAATATCAAAAGCAGCATCACACGTTGAAAAAAATACATAAGCAGCTTTGAAAATGTTGAATGGAGCGAGCTACGGATTGCACTATTGGAAATAGAAACACCAGATATCATATCCTCATTATTAACCAACTATATGAAGAAAACGCTTTGGTGATAACACTAAATCTAATGTATATAAAGCTTATAAAGATACCAGATAGGATTATGTTGACACAAATCAATCCTCTTTAAAATCTATTAGTGCACAAGTGACAACGATATGTGTCCTGGAACGCCGGCAATAGTGGAGTGGCTATATATAGGAGGAACTTAAGACTTGCGGAGGATGCCACCTTTGTTGTAGAAACCACAAAGGTTAGACGTTCCAAAATTCAATTTTTCTCTATCTTTCAAAACGAGTTCGAGTATTAGGAAAAACGCCTTTCAAAACGAGGCTCCTTTCACTTTTGGCCACATTCACAGACAGGAAAATGTTTTTCCTATTAACCGAAGGATATACGAATTATTTCATTTGACAGTTTCCTTATGGACGTTTTCCATTTGTACAGGCTTATTCATTATAAATTACCCACCGTTTATAATCGTTATTATTGCCTATAGAAAAAAAGTTTTAAATAAAAGTTGTGTGATTACGACTAAATTTTGTTAAAATGCTATCAAAAGTACAGTAGCGTACATATTTCAGAGGATACAAAAAATGTATATTTTTCTTTAAATGGGATACCCTGTATATTATTAAATTTTTGGAATGATCCCCTTTTCCTGATTTCAAAAATATACTATATGTTACCCCTACCATATACCGTTTTTGAGTTATTAAACGTCGAATATCTTAGTTCAACTAGTTACTATAAATATGGAAAAGTTAACATTATCAAAGTGAACTGTGGAAATGACAATTATTATGTTTGATACGTGACATTTCTTTAATGAAATAATCAAAATGGTTTACAATGAGGAAGAAAAACACAAATATTTATACAAAATATACCTATTTGTGTCTTTACCAAGACTTATTTAGTAAAAAATATAAATAAATGATATCTCAAAAAAGATGTTTGATATGTCCACCATTATTGTCAATGCACAATTGATAACGTCTTCTTATATTTATAATTGCACCGGAAATGGCTTCATTATTTACATTCAGACTGTTTATTTTAAGTCGAATCCTGTCTTTAACGATATAAATACTACTATTATTATTATTATTATTATTATTATTATTAACATCTTTTAGAAATTCCCAAAAAAATCCATAGGGTCAAATCCGGACTGTTAGGTGGCCATTTAATTGTTCCATAATTCCCTATCCATATTGGGCATACATTATTTAGATGATCTCGAACGGGTAGGACATTATGCGGAGTTGCCCCATCCTGCTTCCAAATCAAATTCGGCTTCCGGAAAGTTCTGCAAAAGAATATTTCTTGCTTCTGGGATAATTATTTCCAGATAGGTAACTCCAGTTAAAGTATCATAAAATATAGGCCTGAAAATTCCACATCAAAACGCTAACAGTTTTTCTTCCTAACTTTTTTATTTGTTTTACCAATCTTTTTCTGTGTTGCTTGTTTCCCCACGACCTTCGATTTTTCCTATTAAAAACTCCTGCCGCAGAAAAGGCTGATTCATCAGTCCATAATATTTTAGTAAACAAATCGGGATCTGCATCCAACTTTTGAATCGTCTAGCGGCAAAAGTTCAGCCTTTTTCTTTTATGAGCCTCTGTTAAAACTTGTACGGGTAAAATTTTATATAGTCTATAGTTATTGCCTTTACACGCTTTATATTAGCTTCACCTGTATGTTTGTTTATTTGTATGTAACGGAATCTTTGACCGTGATTCTCACCCATTTCAAAACGTCAGATTAAACTGAAACTTTGCACACTTATCAAGGACCGACGACAATACAATAGGATCATCAGGATAAAATAAAAATTTAAAAAATGAGTAATCTATTGTCGACATTTTGCCAGAGGCGCCGCTGTCGTTAATATATATTTTATTTTATATGAAAAAAAAATTGTTTAAAAAACTAAAAAAACGCATTAATAGCAAACCGAACTAAAAAGTAAAAATAATGTTTAAAAAATTCATTTTATTGTAAAAAGCGTGGGGTGCTTGATATCAATTATTACAAATAGTTTATTGGTAGTTATTGATAAAAGCAGAATTATAAAAATATAGTTAAAAGCACCCCACGCTTTTTACAATAAAATGAATTTTTTAAACATTATTTTTTACTGTTTAGTTCGATTTGCCATTAAAGCGTGTTTTTTAGTTTTTTTAACGTACGATGGATTTTGGAAGAACTTTTACCTAAGTAATTGGTCGACTGCATTATTTATACTATTCAGAATTTCCTAAAAAATAATACAATGTTTCAAAAAAGTCTATTCGCGAATAAATATGGATGGGCTTACCTTCAAAATGAAGCAGTATATCTAGTTGTTCTTCCTGGTTTGCTTGAACCACACGCTTTTTTCTACTAAAACTGGAGGTACTATTCACCTTTCGGTAAATATTTTTGAACGTATTTTCTGATGGTTGTGAACGATTTGGATACAACACCCTGTATGCTCTTTTTGCTGCAAGTTTATTGTTATTTTGTACATAACAAGTAAATATTTGGATTTTTTCTTCCTCACTGTAAACCATTTTGATTATTTCATTAAAGAAATGTCACGTATGAAACATAATAGTTGTCATTTTCATAGCTCACCTTAATAATATTAACTTTTCCTTATTTACAGTAACTAGTTGAACTAAGATATTCGACATTTAATACCTCAAAAAAGGTATATGGTAACATGGTATATTTTTTAAATCAGGAAAAAACATTCCAAACATTTAATAATATACAGGGTATCCCATTTTAAAAAAATATATTTTTTGTATCCCCTGAAATCTGCACGCTACTGTACTTTTGATACCATTTTCACAAAATTCAGTCATAATCACAAAACTTCTATTTAAAACTTTTTTTTTCTATAGGCAATAATAACGATATGGGGTGGGTAATTTATAATGAATAACCGTGTATAATGCAAGTCAGCACTTCCCGACACTCAAAAAACGCAATAAAAACTTTACAACATAATTATTATCGCCGCGGGTCATGCGGCATGACTGTCATCAAACAACCCGACGCTCATTAAAAGCCTATAGAGGTAAGCGAGTCAATTTGCGGTCGAGCCAGCACAAAGAGTGATGGTAGTTTAATGAGGTCGTAAAGTGTTTGTTGCATTTTTTATATTTATCTGCTTTGTGAAAAGCAGGGCTGTACTTTAAAAATATATTGAAGGGTTTACGAAACGAAGAATCTGAAACTAAGAGATTTTGTCAACATAAATAGTTGCAATTAATAGACCAAGTGCACCTAAAATGTGTTGAAAATCCAAAATAATACGATTCCGGCTACCTCATTAATGCGAAGGTATTTCGTCTAGAAAAAAAGGTTTTTAGTTTGTTAATTAGTTCCTTGCAGCCCCTCCCTTTAAATAGTAAAGCATGCAAAGTATTAGAGTATCTCGACTATCAGTATCTCAAATAATGTTTCCCAATAGGCTCTGTTTTTGAACAAATTCCGAGTCGTTTTCATATAGTTGAAGTGACATAAAGTGACCCTGCGTAAATCTTCATTTAAGGTTTGCATATCCAAGAGAGCGAGAGATATCCGATAAGGAAATATTTATTATTTTTGGCCATGACTTTTTTTTTAAATACATACATTGTAAAAAAAAGTATAGGACTACCTAAGTAGTATTATGACAGGTGTAGTGATATGAATTTTCACTCAATAAATTCAGTTGTTTGCAAAATACTTAGATTTAAATTAAAAAATTATGTCAATCTTCGTATTTCTTAAATTTAAATCTAACTATTTCGCATATGTTTGAAATTATTGAATGAACATTTATAACACTACTCTATAGTTTGTTTGCAATATGTGTTTTAGAATAAGAAGTTATGGTCAAAAACAGTAAATATTTCTCTATCGGATCTCCCTCTTGGATATGACGACTTTAAACACATTTATTTTCCATATTTTAGCATCTAAATTTTGATAACATGTTGTAAAGCAGACTAAAACATCTTTCACCAAGTGCTACAGTCATTGAAGTACGCGTTATGTATGCGATATATTTCATATGAAATTTTAATTCCTTTACTCTGCTTTTCAACAGTCCTACAAATAAATGGCGAGGGACAAACTGACCAGGGAACGTACTCTGTATTTATACGAAACAATAACATCAATAGTATTGCCGCAGATATCAATTTATCCCCATGTCCAAAATATTGTGGAGCATAACTAAATATAAACCGAGTTTCTGCTCTTCCTGGCAACGCTCTATATAAATAAATATATGGAGTTTAAAAATGAATCACCTCCAAAAAATAAAGTCTATTTTCCAAATGCCTATTAATGTATTAATAGGATGTATAAAGAAATTGAACCTCATTGCCTATTATCGACTTAATGTTGCTGCAAAATGATTCCTCTCTTTACATGTTCTTTGCACAGATTACAAATTAAATTAGGTAATAAATGTAATTCCTTATTACCTCGCGAAATCTATTGTCTGTAGACATTTAATTGTGTTTTTAACTGCAAAGATTTCAGTCTCGAACATACTGCCCTTTTGGGCACACCTAAGATAGTTTGTTAAAGTCGTAAAATGCTAAAAATGACTCTTCTGATGGCAAAACAGTTAAATCAATTTTTAAAGAAGTGTCATAATATTATATATTTTTTACTAAAGGAAATCAGGACATCTATTATCAGTTATATTTAGAAAAGTTTGTTAATATGCTGAAGATGACATCAAGATCTGCTAAGAAGTAGCCGAGACATAAAAGAGTGCTGAACGATGTGAAGGGAAAAGTTTTCGATTTGTGTCTCCCTTAAGGTAGAAATAGTTTAACGGAACTACAGTGAGAGAGAGGATTTCCGAGCGATACACTAGAAAAATAAAACGAAATGTAATGTAATTTTCGGTCCATTATAAGACTCTCATGATGATCTGAAACTTGTTAAATATGAATTTACAACTACAGAATTGTCTCATAATTTTTTAACCAAAAAGTGCCCTTTTACAACTAAACTGTGATACAGTTATACTAAAAAAAAGTAAAATTTTTGTCCATCAGATTACTTTATTTATGTTAAAAAATTACAAAAGGCTACTTCGTAGATTACAGGGAAATAATCTCTATGCCTAGTTTACGTCAAATGACATATATTTTGTAAATAACATATGTAAGTAAGAATAAACCTAATGTTTCGCTGGCATGACGTTTCGGAAATAAAATCTCTTTTCTTTTTACAAACTTTAATAAACGTCTTTCTCGTCCTGTCGTGGTTTTTAACGAAACATACAAACAAACATGTTAGTGGAGTATACAACAGTGATTGTTTCCATAGAAACCAGCAAAATTGCGATGCTTCGAACTTAACCTTAATACGTGCGATCGGTAATATAGACATTAACGTTTTAGAAAATGAAAAATATTATGAATCAGTTTGTTGAATTGTTAAAAGTTACGGAATATTTTTTAAACGGGAAAATGAAACAAATGAACTTCGTAAGGATTTACCGTCAATGCCAATAAATTCACTGATATGTAAGAGCAATGATCGCGAAAGTATTAGCCCCTTCTCATACCAGGCGACTTAGCAGCGCGATTTAGTGGTGCGACTGAGTGAAAGGATATGCGACTGAGTGCCGGTTTATCAATACATGGTTAACTCTTAACTATAGGATAAATGTCCAACGAAACAATGAGTATCTATTGTTTCGTTTGGCATGTATGCTTTGGTTACGAGTTAACCTTGTATTGATAAACCGGCCCTAAGTCGCGCGGTTCTAATCTAAAGACACAGGCCGGGTGAGTCGTTGCGGCTGTACGCACGATCGCGCTGCTAAATCGCCTAATATGTAATGGTATAGGGACATCACGTACACAACTCAGCCGCACTACTAAGGGCCGGTTTACTCGTAACTAGAGGATAAATGTCAAACAAAACAATTGATGCCTATTGTTCCATTTGACATTTATCCTCTAGTTAAGAGTTCACCCTGTATTGATAAATTCGCCCAGTGTGAAAAGGGGCTTATGGACATGTCTGAAGTAACTGTCTCAGTAAAAGTTATCGTCATGCGTGAATTGGTATATATCCAAGATTCCCATTTGTTTAATGTTGGCTTGTCCTTATTCTCTAAATTAGTGGATTTAGATAAAGCAGAAATTTGAACACTGAAAATTATTATTTAATATTTTTACGGTGGTCCAAAATTGTCTTTAGATACTTTGCTTCAGTAGAAAAGTATATTTCGCTCCGTTTTCATAGTGTACTTAAATTAAAAAAGAATATACCAAAAGATCAGTTTTAGAATAAGCAGAACTGAATTCCCAAACAAAGCTTTTGAATTCGAAAATTTTAGATTGTGGCCGTACTGTATATGCTCAATTTTATCAAATCATAAAATAAGGGATTTGCGCAGTTTATCAGAAATATTCATTGATTTTTCACGACTTGGAAAAACCTGAGGTAAACAAACCCCAGGCTAACAAAACGCATGTAAGTTATTTTCGCATTTCCTGCTACCGAACAAGTCGCTACGTCAGGAAATTACACAGATCATTTTCAAGGTAAAAACTTTAAATTGTGTTCCATTTAAAAGATAAACATGCAATTCTTCAGTCATGACGATGTTATTCTCTAAAACGTCTCGACACTGCTTCTGTCATCACATGGTACGACTTTATTGGGTTGGAAAAATTCTGCTTGAGTATTACCGATGTTAGCAGACAAGTTTTAATTTTTGAAAGTTAGGCCACTCATTTTGACAACATCGGCTGAAGTCCAGTGGTTCGGTTAAGCCAAGGTTTATCTTGAACTCTCACAATCTAGCCTAAGGCAGATCATATTTTTTATTTAATTTATCGAATAACTTGATCCCTGAGCTTTATTTAGATGCCCATTCTAGAAACACAGAACTATCTAGTTTGAGTTCAAATATACCCTGATTATAATCAATATCAACATTTGGAAACTTTAAGAGTTATTTCATTAGAGTGCGGAATTAAATATAAAAAAATTAATAACCGTTTAATAGCCATGGAATCACGCCGCATTGCGGAAATTCGACAGGAATATTTGCGTAGAATAAAAGAGTACTGCTAATCAAATAGGACGGTAATATATCTTGACGAGACGTGGTTTGATACGCACGATACTGTTAATTACGGTTGAGTAGACACGATTCAAAATTGTACTTTAAATGCGCCATGTTCAAGGGGAAATGTCGAAAGTAAAAATGGGTTCGTACCCAACGCACTCCTCTTGTCAGCCAAAACTATAAAAGACTTTTGCTAATTATCACGAAGACATGACCGCGAATTTGTTTGAAAAATGGTTTGCTGAACAGCTGTTACCTAATATTTCCCCAATTTCAGTTATCCCTATGAATAAAAATACGAAAAAGGACGACATAATAAAGTTTTCAGATCTAAAAATATAAGTATTCCTGAAAAAAAATCCCGTAAAAAAAGATTTATTGAAAAATATCCAGGAACATAATTTTAAAAAAGAATATGCTGCAGACCAACTTGTAGACCATATCTGCGAAACACACGGCCATAGTTTGTTACGTTTACCGCCAAATTACTGCATATTTAATCCAATAGAATTGATTTGGGACAGTGTGAAACACGAGTTGAGGAAATGCAATGAGAATCCGATTTTAATCGCTGTAATTAATATAAAAACCGAAATATCCGATATAGACTAAACCGACATATGGAAAAATCGTGAATCACTTTAGTATTCCATTTTGTCGCCCGTAGAGCCTGTTAATATTCAGGTACAGAATGTTTCTAGTAGTGAGCTCGAGCTTATTGATGACTCCGTTACTATGAGAATTTCTTTTATTATTATTTAAACTTTCTAAAAATACAAGAAAATAGAAGTTCTATTTTAATTAAAGTAAAATAACATAACTATTTCTGTTCTATTTGAGATACGACGGCGTTTTAATAAGAATTACGTTTTATTTTAATATTATAATTATGTTATTAATGTTATAACTGTTATCAGATTTGTTAAGTTTATTCTAACGTCCTACCTTTCTAACGTTATATACCTTTCCTCTTTCCGTTGGCTTTTGCTGGGCGGTGACATTTTCTATTTCAAGTTTTTCTAGTGCCCTACATTAGGAGTCGATGAAATTTTTTCGTTGTGTAGAAAATGTCATTGACTAAGTGAGTAAAGTTGATTGTTAGTTTATAGTATATAGGTATTATTATTATATTATAATCCTTTATAGAAACGAACATACAATATACATATACCTAGCTATCATTTCACCACTTTCAATCATAATAAGTGGAAGAGTGTAGACACTAACCTACAATTTTCGCCCTTAATGAAATGTATTATATTATTTCACTAATAAAGGCGTTTATTATTTATTAATAATAATAATAATGTCTGCAAAACAGTGTTACGTGTATAATAAACGATTTTTAAAATATTGCAAGGCATGTATTGTCTTGAAAAGTGTTACGCGCGACTATGGATGGCACGCGTTCGAGATTCTGTTTACAAAGGAATGCCGCGCTTTTGTTTTTTATATTATTTTAAACTGACATTGGATAAACTATACAATGTATTAGAAACACCAACACCCCGGTAAAACAATATTCAATGCTAATATAGGAATGAATAGAGCCTAGAGATAGGCTTCAAAAAATGTACTGATATACATAGCATTCCATTTTTAAAAAAGTCACTTGGTCCTGTAATTTCGTCTTGGCTCGCCCTGTATGTTCGAAAATAATTTCCAGTTATAGATTTTTTTATCTAGTTTACTTGCAATTTTTAAAAAAATTTCTAGCTATCGTAGAACTCGAGATATCGAAGTCCGACGCACTATTGCCCCGCGAATAATAAATCTGTCAGAATTTGACCGAATAATTGTTTCTTTGTGGAACCACCCTATGCACAATCAATATTCAGGGTTCAAGATCTCCGTGTAGATCTGCCAGCGTAAACACACTCTCTGTACATAGAAACCTCAATATAAACATCTACATTTTCATAATTCTATTACTAGTAAAACGATAGTACAATGATTTTAAAATTGCCACTAATCTTAGACAACACTACCCGTAAATAAATTGATCTAATCTATTTGGATGTGTATAAATTTAACCAGAAACGCAGAGAAACTGAATGAAACGTTATCGCTTATCGATACTATCGGTAGTAGCTTTGTTAAAATTTTAGTTCCTGGCATATCTGATAAGTTAAATAAATATTAATAAAACACACAGAAAACTTTCCTATTAAACAAACTTCTGAGACAAAAATCAGACATGTTGGTGTTCGGTTTTTTCCCCGCCATCTTTCACACAATATAAATAGCACAAACATCGTTTTGGAAACATTATAAACCATAACTGATGAATCAATCAGAGTTCCACAATAAATTTAAAAATATCCTCAAGGGAAATCAGTACACAGAATAACTGCATAATCCAAATGTCTTATGGGCATCTCGAAGATAAAACATGAGGGGTTGAAACGTCGATCATTTGGCAAACCAAATACTGAAAATTCAAAAATTAGTACTCGAATTATCGACTCTGCCAAAGCTTTAGCATCAAAAAAGGGTGACATCAGATACAATAACTACAGACTGCTGGAATACGGCAGTAAAATA
Organism: Leptura quadrifasciata; assembly: GCA_963675555.1. Lineage (NCBI taxonomy): Eukaryota > Metazoa > Arthropoda > Insecta > Coleoptera > Cerambycidae > Leptura > Leptura quadrifasciata. Next base: position 647,974 of record OY776682.1, on the reverse strand, counting down.
ATGCTGCATATTCTTCAATCCAACTTTAACATCATCAGTTATCTCCTAAGCAATGTTACATAATCTACCGTAAGACTTTTGACAATTCGAAAATCGTTTTACTCGTTGATCTGGTCATATCATCATTATTTGCCATTATATCAACAAAAATCTGCTTTGATGATATGGAGCCGTTTTTTACCACTTTAAATATCTATAAGCAAAATTAAAATTATTTGAAAAACTTGGGATTTGCATTTATCGCAGATAAAGGTGGGACCGTAGTAACCAACTCGACAATCTTCAAACAAAATGAGTTCTGAGTACACTTTATACATATACCAAGTTAGAAAAAATCCTAGAATATCGATTACTTTTATCATTTTTATTATTATTAAATCTGGCATGAACATAAATAAATAATTTATTGACGCCATTTTCAATTTTTTTACACTTTTAACTTAGCGGAAATGAGAACCTAATTTTGTTAAAAGAAATATCCGGATATATTTTGATATTATCAAATGCATAATAAAAACTACATTCAGAAACATCAACATAAAGTTTTCGTTACAAAACATTTAAGAATATCATTATCACAGAACAAGATACTTTTGAAAAGAAAGAGAGGCCCGTTTTCCTGAACTATCGCCGATACATTTTTTTCTCTTCGGAACACTTGAAATGTCAAGTGTACAAAAATAGACCACACAATGTACAAGAATTAATTACAAGCTGAAGAAATAAATATTATTACGCCACAAACAAATGATCCGGAATTCATTAAGACACTTTAATGAATAAATGGATGGTTGCGAAACAGAATGAAGCACATTTTGAAATTTTTTTATAGCCTAAATTAAAATTATCGTTATTTTCCTGACGAAACTAAAAATTCGACAAGACTAAGACTGTATATCGATTTATCATTTCACGTCAATATTAATTCAACATTCTGAACATAGCATTCGCAAATACCTAACTACATTTTTCGATTTACTGCTATCTGTCGAAATGAATTTATATGGACATTGATTTGCTTCACTTTGTTCCTCTGAATTGTGTCGAACCCTACTAAGATATTTTGCGAATATTTGCTAGCTGCTGAGAACTACGTAAAATTTTATCAATCATCGTTTCTCTGATCTGTACTGCCCTTCGAAGCACGCTCTTACCCAAACTAAACGAGAAGTGACTGACACACACATTATGATGAATGATTCAATATTTAAAAAAACATGCTAGTGAGATAAGGAAAAATGTAAATTGTTTCCAAAAACGGCGTGTTCTATGTAGACAATTCTGCATTATTCAGCCTAACCATTATCTTCTTGAAATAATTATGATTTATAGAATTATTCATTATAAATTACCTACCCCTTATCATTCATGATAAGGGGTGGATAAATGTCATATTGAGAAAAAAAACGGGATTCTTCGCAATTTCAGTAAAAATTGTTCCTGTTAATTTGTAAAGTTCCAAGCTGATGTTCAGTATATCTAGTGTACATCTCTTATTAAACAAAAAATCTAGCAGTTAATTGGAAGTAGAAATATTTGTTTAAGGTGGGCATATCCAAGAGAGAGACCCGATTAAAAAATATTTATTATTTTTGGCTGTAATTTTTTTTACCAATACAGGGTGTCCATTAATAATAGGCCATAGTTCAGGGGTAAATTCTTTGGGCGAAAATATGAGTATATAACCAAATATGCTTTAATAAAATGTTGCTGTGGAAAAAGATACAGTGTCAAAGTTCAAATTATTTTTTCGTTTTTTTGCAATGACTCAACAGCTTCTTGACTGATCTTCGCCAAATTTGCTAGAGGAACTTTTTTTATTCCAAAAAACAAGAATTTATGTATTACATTACGTTAGATCATAGAGAGCGCCGCAGGACCTGTATCTGATGATAAATTTTTTTCATATTTTGTAGTACTTCTGACCAGAAAATCTGATAAGGGCGTCATTTCCACGTATAAATGTACACTTGGTAGAACATGAACTCCAACCGTTTTCGAAGAAAGTGCCGTTAAACATTTCAACAATTTTTTGAAAAACAAATTGAAATTTAATGAAACAAAGTGTATTTATTGAAAAGTGTGCTTTGGTAACGTTTTAGTTCTATCACTTACGTAATTTAATCATTTTATTTTGTTCTATTATTTCTTTAACTTCTTTATTTACAATGCTTAGACATAATAATTTTTCAAATAGGGGAAATAAGGGATAATATATGTGTTTACGCACAAAATAATTTTAGCGGACGTGCTGCAGCGAGGACATTCTCATTGCAATATCCAAATAGAATACAGACCATAAGATTTTCAAAGATCTGTTTCGTCGTTTGGGAGTATCGGGTTCATTTCGCCATAAAAACGATACAGAACGACCGAAACGAATTAGATCCAGATCAAGAACTAGAAATTTTAGTTCGTGTGGATGAAGATCCTCAAGTTGTTTAGCAGCGGCAACAGGAGTGAGTAAACTTTCCTCGAAAACGGTTGGAGTTATCAAGTTCTACCAACTTTACCTTTTATACGTGGATAAAAAAAGTTCCTCTAGCAAATACGGCGAAGATCAGTTTTGAGTTAATGCAAAAAAACGAAAAAATAACTTGAACTTTGACACTATCTTTTTCCACAGCAATATTTTACTAAAGCATATTTGGTTATATCCTCATATTTTGGTCCAAAGAATCTATCCTTGAATTATGGCCTATTATTAATGGTCCACTCTGTATATGTATTAAAAAAAGTTATGGCCAAAAATAATAAATGTTTGCTTATCGGATCTCTCTCTCTCTCTCGGATATGCCCACCTTAAAAAGTCTTAGTAGTAAATGTAATTATTTATTTGCCTACACATTGTATGTATCGGATTATCTCTTTGTCGTCAGTATAGGTGGAGGGGAGACGAACACCAGGGATGCCAACAATTATAGAAAATTGTAATATTGTTAGAGGAAATCCCAATATTATGTAAAAAGCTACAAACAATATTCTAAAAAGTACGATGGGTACAGAGGAGCAACGTGGCCCTTTTGAGAACAAGCTCTATAAATATATATTTATATTTAAAGTTTCGTTGTAAATTATTTTATATGTCTTGTTTTCAATTTAAATTAATGTTATTTTGTTCTATCATCCCAAATTAAGTATTGTACTTTAGCTGTAAATTGTAAATAAAAACCTTAATTTACTTACTTTAATAAGTTCTCTGTTGACTGAAAGCTCCACTTTTTATTGGTCTAACGTTTAATGAGTAAAAACATACATTTCTTCTTTGACTTTCCTCAATATTCGTTGGAAAGAAAACGTTGCTATAAGATCAATATAATGGTGTCCAAAAATATTATTGCACATTATTTGTTATATATTTATGTAGTTTTCTCATACTCATAACTAAGAGTTAGGAAAAAATACAGAGAGATTTTTATGAGAACCAAAAAGAAATTTTTTCCAGTCCGAACCCATATTTTTCAAAATACAGTATTGTTTCTTATAAATCTTAATACAACAGGCCAAGTTAAGTTATAAAATATGGCGCCTCAAAACATTTTGAAAAAAATTAGAAAATCCTCTGTATATTAGTAACCAAGGACTCTAGGTGGTAAAGTTTATCCAAAGTCAGTTTAAAATGTTATAAATTCTGCGTCTCTACCAGGGATGTCCGTTGTTATGCCTCTCTACAATGGTATACAGCAGGAAGCGCCGCGTTATGTAATTTATCCTCTCGTATATGAGACGTAATCGAGCAGATGTACAATTGCGCCGATGCGGGCGGCCAGTTCTAAAAAAGTGATGTGCGAGACTGTTTTCGTGGAACCGAGCAGTGCCGTACGTTCATTTAACCTTGCCCGGTGGCTTTCTCCTAATAAAAAAAAGTCAGTTGTTTGTCTTATATTTACCTAAAATAACTATTACTAACTGTAATATTTCTTTCAAAAAATATTTTTGGACACCACGAGATACACAAGAAAATTTACGTAATGAAAATGTCGAAGGCGAGGTAACGAAGTCGATCGAATCAAATTAGGAGTTTAAGAACCAGATTTATACGTGCAAATCCAACGTCTCTTAAATATTTATAACTGCTATAAGAGAGAAAATAATCAAATGACGGATACAGGTATTATAAAAATAACGTTTAAATGAACTAAGATTCCGATTTCTAGTATTAATCTTATTATTAAAAACGAGGTTGTAGATCACTCTGTTAAAAGAAAACGGAAAAATATAGAAAAAAAAAAAATTTAGAAAAATTGACGATGCTTCAAAAGACGTTATACGAAGAACAGTTTATAATTTTTAACAAGAAAATGAAGTCACTACTTTGGAAATGATTTCGAATAAATAGCGCGATTAGCCTGATTACAATTATCAATTTTTTGGAAACTTTAAGAGGTATTTTATTAGAGAGCGGATTTTTTTTAAAACATTTATTTAACACCGACGCCTGTAGACGAGCTACCCCCAACCAGGAATTTTGTCGAACCTCTTCCCTTAAGAAGAGTAGGGATCTTTTACTTGCCTAACGTTTCATAGACAAGGGACCGACGGCTTTACATCCCCTCCGAAGGATGGTATATCACCTACACAACCCTCGCCTGAGGTTGTATAGATAGATAGATAGATAGATATGTTTATTAGTTCCAATTTGCCAGCAATGGATAGGACAGGTCAAAAATAGGATATAAAATGTGGTTACTTTTAACTAAACAGAAGTATACAGTATGTAATAATAAAATACAGTAAATATAATATGGGGCACAAAAAAAAACGTTTAAAATCTACAAGAATGGTACACTTTCATGACGAAAGAAATTAAATTAAGAATTGAAAAAAAAGCCAATAAGCCCATATAAAACAATATTAACAACTTATAAAACAATAGTTGAAAATAGTTTAGATATAAAATTTTACATATATCATGATTGTAAGAGATCTGTCTAATCGTGCGCGCATACACTAAGCGGATTTAAATATAAAAAAATTTAATAACCGCTTAATAGTAATAGAATCACGACGTATTGTGGAAAATCGACAGGAATATTTGCGTAAAAAGAGTACCACCAATCAAATAGGATGGTAATATATCTTGACTAGACTTGGTTTGATACGCATGATGCTATTAATTACAGTTGGGTAGATACGACTCAAAATTATACTTTAAATGCGCCATGTTCAAAGGGAAAACGTATTATAATTCTGCATGCCGGAAGTAAAAATAGGTTCGTACCCAACGCACTCCTCTCGTTAGCCAAAAATATAAAACAGTGTTCTGATTATCACCCAGATATGACTGCGGATTAGTTTGAATAATGGTTCGCTGAACAGCTGTTGCCTAAATTACCCAAATTCAGTTATCGTTATGGATGACGCTTCTGATCATTCGCGACTATTAAATAAAGTACCAAATAACAATACGAAAAAGGACAATATAATACAGTTAATGAAATCTAAAAATATAAGTATTCCTGAAAAACTTCAGTAAAGATTTATTTAAAACTATCACAGAACATAATTTTAAAATGGATAGACCATATCTGCGAAACACACGGCCATAGTCTGTTACGTTTACCGCCATATTATTGCATATTTAGTCCAATAGAATTGATTTGAGGTAGTGTAAAATACAAGCTGAGAAGATGCATTCAAAACCTGACTTTAAGCGCTGCAATTCTAGATAATATAAGAACCGTAATATCTGATTTAGACAAAACCGACCGCCGCCTATGGATGACACGCGTTCAAGGTCGGTTTACAAAGGAATGCCGCGCTCCTGTTTTTTGCCTCGCTTTAAACTGACATTGGATAAAATGTACATAATTGAGGTGTTTTGGAATCAACTCGATGTTTTCTATTTCCCCTTAAGTTACGTTCAGGCATACAGGGGGAATACACAGATAAAAATTTGATAAAAAACTGCTGCCCAAGCAATCACTACTTCCACATCCAGATTTTGTATCCAAGTCTTATACACACTAAATCCCACTTTACTCCCTTTAATAATAGGATGGGGGTGGCAATGGGGGTGGTAAAGGAGGTAGCCAACGCCAAAAAAAATTTATGAAACGTTTCGTTCTTGTATACACACTAAATCACATTTTAATTTTTTGTACTCCCTTTCATGATAGTGTACGGATGATATTGGGGGGTGGCTGATGCAAACATTTTTTTGACACCTTGACTTTTCGTACATGTATGTCCTAAATTGCAATTTTATGAACTCTTACCTGCTTGCTTTGCCTATTTACCCTTATTTACCCCTGAACCCTTCGACAGAATTGGATCAAAATATAATCTAGTTCCAGATCTCGTTATAATACATAAGTGTACCAAATTTCAAGTCAATATACATTTCAAGCCTATTTCAACAACAAAAAAATATATATATATATATATATATATACATATTTTGCATCATTATACTTCCACTTGATGTGGAAGTAAAAGAGAATTTTCATAAATTGTCGAGTAAAAGTGAATATGCTAAATTTTGAGGAACATCGCGCGTCGTTGAAATTAAGGCTGCGTAAAATGTATTTTTTGAAAAGCGAGTTTTGACGTGTATTTAGTATGTATTGCAGTGTTAGTTAAAAATAGTTCTGTTTAAACTGAATTAATATTTTAATAAATAAAAGCATAACATCGAAAATTACATGCATAACATCGAAAATTACATACATAACTTAAACATTACAAACATTAATTTAATGAGATTGATATTAAAGAAATTACAAACAAATTCAATAAACATAAAACATATTAATCTTAATCTAATGATACATCTGTACAGAGTACAACTTTTACAGAGTTGTCTACTGTAGATTCTTGATATCTGGTTTAGTTTCAGGTTCGGATTCGTCATCAGAGGGAAGAATGAATACTGGTGTATAATGAGTTTCAGGTTTAGTTTCAGGTTCGGATTCATCATCAGAGGGAAGAATGAATACTGGTGTGTAATGAGTTTCAACGAATTCAGAGTTTTCGTCCTCTTCAAATACAATCCTAAATGATTATAAAAACAATGTATAAATCTATTTCAACAAGCATATTGTACACCTTAAACGGTATCTAAAGGGGGGGAAGGTTCAGGAAAGTTGAAAATTACGTCAAAAATACAATACTTCTAGATAATGGCGTAATCTGTAATCTTTGACACTTCATACCATTAACATTTCTACTAATTAAAAAAAAAAACAGTAAAATAAAACGCGATAGAGTGAGTGTAACTGTAAAATTTTGAGATTTCCGATGCGCCCGTTAGACGGCAACATTCCAATCGTTCAAGAAGTAATGTTCTCAAATTCATATTGAAACGATGATAGATTATTTCGACGGTCCACATAAAAAAGCATTCAAATGACTATCAATTATTATAGTAAAATCATAGGTAAAAAAAATCTGAGCGAATTGTCAGGTTCTTGCTTTGAATTTTGATTGCTGTCTTTGTCATTGTATGTCTTGAACTAGTACTAGTACAATTTCCAGAAAATTTCGCCACTATTTTGAATGACTAAAGAAATAAAATCTTAGATCAGTCATTAGCATTCGTCAAACGGGCAAAGCTGAACATTTATACAACTGTAAAATTTAATAAATTTCTTTGTGGCTGTGGAACTATTCCTTATTTTGAATTGCTCTACTTAGAGAAATTATCGATACTTCAATTGCATATTGGTCGGAAAATTATCAATGGAATTCTGAGGAATAATTTCCCAATCCATCCAAATTATCCATATTTTAAGTTTGTGTCACGATTTCAACATTTCTAAAATCTTTTCGCGTAAACTCATCAGGCTTCACAGTTTTCTCATCCAAAAATTAAAAAGTCCTCAAATTTGGAAACTTTCACTTCCAAATTCTCTAAATATTGTGCAGGTTTATTTCTCACCCCATCGTATTTTATTTTCGCTTCTTTAAGAGTAAGAACATAATGCAGCCTCGCATCAAGCCTCGACTATACTGCGAATAAATAATTCGCATAGGTAAATGTATTCATTCATAGTAAACATTGATTCAGAATTCATAGTGGAGCATCGCCCTGCTCAGTATACGTATTTATTTAGAGTAAAATTATTTTCGAATGTACAGGGTGAACCAAGACGATTATACAGGACCAAGTGCAATTTTTTTTTTAAATGAATGCTACAAATATCAGCACATCTTTAGAAGCCTCTCTCTAGACTCCTTTCACTCCTCCTATATCGTTATTGACATCTCCCAACTATTTGGAATGTAGTGATTTTTTTGTTGAAATAATGCCATCTGCAGGAACATTTTGAAAAAATCTCTACAGCCATCATTATGGATTTGAAGACAAAAATTTGTAAATAGCAGTTACGAGACATCTATGTGATGTTCTTGAATCATTTTCATTCCTAAAAATACACAGGGTGGCCAATTATGATTTTTCGATTTAGAACTTTTTAAATTGAACTTCTCAATTTGCAATATTTTTTGTATGTACAGGGTTACTCAATATAAATTTCCCGCCCTTTATCCTCGTTATTATTGCCTATAGTAAAATAGTTCCAGATAAAAGTTGTGTGGTTAGGACTGAATTTTTTTAAAATATTATCCAAAAGTACAATATCGTGCAGATTTCAAAGGATGTAAAAAGTACATTCTTTTAAATAAGATACTCTGTGTATTATTAAATTTTTGGAATGATTCTTTACTCCTGACTTCAAAAATATACCATATGCTACCCCTACCATACCGTTTTTGAGTTATTAAACGTCAAATATCTTAGTTAAACTAGTTACTGTAAATATGGAAAAGTGATCTATGAAAATGACAACTATTATGTTTAATAAAATAAATGATATTTCTTTAATGAAATAATCAAAATGGTTTACAGTGAGGGCGAAAAACCAAATATTTATACAAAATAGATAAGAAAGATTTATTTAGGAAATTTAAATATAAATAAATGATAACTCATAAAAGATCTGCAATATGTCCACCATTATTGTCAATGCATAATTGATAACGTCTTCTTATATTCATACTTGCACCGGAAATGGTTTCATTATTTACATTCATATTGCTTATCCTGTTTTTAATGACATGAATACTATTATTATTATTATTATCATTATCGATATTGTGTTTTAGAAATGCCAAAGAAACGAATCCACAGGGGTCAAATCCGGACTGTTAGGTGGCCATTTAATTGTTCCATTATTCCCTATCCATATAGGGAATACATTATCCAAATGATTGGTAGGGTAGGACACTATGCGGAGTTGCCCCATCCTGCATCCAAATCATATCATCAAGTTCGACTTCTTGAAAATTCTGCAAACGAATATGTTCTGCTTCTCGCATAATTATTTCCAGATAGGTAACTTCAGTTAAAGTATAATCATAAAATATAGGCCCGACAATTTTGTTTCTGAAAATTCCACACCAAACGCTAATAGTTTTTCTTCCTGATTTTTTAATTTGTTTTACCAATTTTTTTCTGTTGTGCTTGTTTTCCCATGACTTTCGATTTTTCCCATTAAAAACTCCTGCCATAGAAAAGGGCGATTCGTCAGTCCATAATACTTTAGTAAAAAAATCGGGATATTCATCCAACTTTTGAATCATCTGGCAAAAGTCCAGCCTTTTCCTTTTATCAGCCTCTGTTAAAACTTGTACTGGTAAAATTTTATATGGTCTGTAGTTATTATTTTTTAAAGTACATTGGATTTTGGAATAACTTTTACCTAATTGATCAACTGCATTATTTATACTACATTCAGAATTTTCTAAAAAATAATACAATGTTTCAAAAAAGTCTATTCACGAATAAATATGGATGGGCTTACATTCGAAATGAAGTACCATATCTAGTTGTTCTTTCTGGTTTGCTTGAACTACCGCGTTTTTTTGTTAAAACTGGAGGTATTGTTCACCTTTCGGTAAATATTTTTGAACGTATTTTCTGATGGTGTTGGGCGATTTGGATACAACACCCTATACGCTCTTTTCGCTGCACGTTTATTTTTGTTATTTTGTATATAACAAGTAAATATTTGGACTTTTTCTTCCTCATTGTAAACCATCTTGATTACTTCATTAAAGAAATGTCACTTATCAAACATAACAGTTGTCATATTCATAGCTCACTTTAATAATGTAAACTTTTCCATATTCACAGCAACTAGTTAAAAGTAAGATATTCGAATTTTAATAACTCAAAAACGGTATATGGCAGGGGTAACATATGGTATATTTTTGAAATCAGGAAAAAAGGATCATTCCAAAAATCTAATAATATACAGGGTATCCCGTTTAAAAATATATATATATTTTTTTTATCCCTTGAAATCTGTACGCTACTATACTTTTAATAGCATTTTAACAAAATTCAGTCATATCCACACAATTTTCATTTAAAACTTTTTGTTCTATTGATACAAATATTTTAATAAAAATATTAAATATCCGTATTTACATTAATAATTAATAAATAAACGGGTAGGCATGATTTCTATTACTGCTCAGTGCTTAGGAGTGTTACAATTTTTTGCAGAAAAACTCCTCGATAAGTTAAAATTGATACCGGAGAATTAGCGTTCGACTATTTGACTAGTTTGTGTGTCCTGTGACTCTTAACTAATATTATTTTCCCATTGAAAACGGATAAAAGTTTAAGTCACCCAACATAACCTGACATAAATCAATAGGGTTGATTGTTGTTATTTACAAGTGAATTTATGTTAAAGCGTTTAGTTATGTATTTTTCTTTGGGACACGTCGAATTTAAAAATGTCTCGGCAATAAGGTTCCTTGTGCTGGAGGTTCGTATAAAATATTATTTATTCTTTTACATATTTTAATATAAATAGTCAAGTAGCTAATTTGTTTTCTGTGTAAATATTTTTAATATCAATGTAAAATATTCCACGAGGTAATTCGTGGTTTCTTTTACTAGGCGTTTTTTCTTATCTTGGAATTTGAACCTTTGCTCCGCCATTTCATATGGACTGAAGTAGTGTTTTACCGCACCGAAGAGTTGCCATGGATTTAATTTCGAATCGTAGTAGTCTCTCTTACTTCATTAAGAAATTTGTAAATCTTTCGAGGGGATCTCTTGATGACTGCACCAGTAAAGTGACAGCCTTCACTGGATAGGATTGAGTACCCTCTAGTGAGAATTTCTATTTTTAAATATTTATCATTTGTCATTTGTATTTTCGTTTTGTGATTACGTAAATTGATGCCCAAAGCCCAGTATATTTTACACAACTCTCACCGTAGATCGAGTTGCATAACTGTTATTTTATCTGAAATAAGCCTTATTGAAAAACTAAATTTTGCCTCGAGGCTAACCACTCTAATGCCAACAAATAACAATAGAGTTTGTTCCTTTAGCTAGCGTATAAAACTTCTTGTACTTAATGGCATTTTTATACTTTGTTAAGTAATTTGATTAATAATAACAGAAAATATATATCTCTCTTTTTTTTTATTATTTGGCTAATCAGAAGGGGAGACAATTCAGTAATTGTGTCTCGATAGATGTAATTGCATGTATAGGGTTAAAGATAAATTACTTCGCGCCCCTAAAAACTGAAACTACTCCCACGCCCTAACGCAACCGCTGAGAGAACCAAGGGCTTATACATATAATTTTTAATTGTTATACGTATTTTAGCCCAATACACCATAGGCAATAATAACGATGATAACGGGTGAGTAATTTAAAATGAAAAACCCTGAACATACAAAAATTTTGATTCTAAAGTTATAAATTGGAAAATCATTTTAGGCCACCCTATATATTTTTGGGGAGTGAAAATGATTCAAAAACATCACACAAATGTCTCGTCATTGGTATTTGCAAATTTTCTTCTTAAAATGAGTCGAGGCTTCTAAAAATGTACCGATTCCATTAAAAGCAATGGAATTTAATGGTCCTGTACTATCGTCTTGGTTTACCCTGTATATTCGAAAATAATTTCCAGTTACAGACTTATTTATGTAGATTATCTACATTTTCTAAATTTCTAATTATCGTAGAACTCAGACAATCGAAGTCGGACATATTATTGCCCCACCCATAGTAACGAGTCTTTAATCATTTGTTAATTTAAAACTTTTCGTATTTGAGAATTAAAATATGTTAATGTCGCTTTAACAATATGGAAGTCGTTCTCATCTAGTAACATCTGGACGTGGATTACACTGACTGTTCTCTATAAACTCGTAAATTTTTACAACTATAGTGTCACTTGAAGAATTAATTGCTTCCGGAAATGGACTATGGTTTTACGAATAAAACTTAATGTTTTACCAACAGTTGTATGCTGCTTCTTCAACAGGGAAGAAGACGCAAGGTAGCTCAACATATTTTAACCATACCAAAGAAGAAACTTATTTTGCAACACAGGTAGAGTATATTATATCAACTCTGAGCTGGTTGACACTTGATATGTTGAGTTAGCGCGATTGTTGTTGGCTCATAAAGATTTCATATGCAACAGACGACAGAATATCAAATTGTACTCATAAAAAGACAAGTCCAGGTCTGGAAATACTAATCCTCCATTGTACTACACTGAAAAGCTGAAGCTGTGGAATTAAAAAACAACTATTTAGTTATTTACTGACATTTCGGTCAATCCTATATTTGCACTTTCTTCAGGGTTCAACTATGCAAGCAACACCTATGAATCCATACAAAAGGCCGAAGAAAAAAGGGGAATACAGTCGCCTACAATTAAATGAATACAATCCATGCTCAGAAGCAGAAATTACCACAAGTGTGGAGCAGGAGTCGGTCACGGTGACTACATTCAGGGATTCTCCACAATTTGGAGTCCTATCACCCTTGCTGTGGTCAATGGTGGTCGATGATCTCAACAAAATGAGTAATTCGGACTTCAACGTCCATGGTTATGCAGATGCCCTGGTCGTGACTGTGAGAAGCAGAAATGAGGTTATGATCTTAAACCTCATGCAAATTGCCTTAAAACATAATGTCCAAATGGTGCTCGTCAGAGGGGTTTAATGTAACTCCAAGCAAACAGTTATTGCTCTTTGTTCACCAAAAGGAGAAAACTGAATCTTAGAACTCATATGCTCAATGGAACGATGCTAAACTTTTCCAGTGAAGTTAGGTATATAAATAAATAAACACCACAGAAATTAGACAACCCCCAATTCCAGAAGCCAGGGCTTGTGCAGAAGGGGGTTACACATTTACACCATTTCCTCCAACAGTGCCAGTGCCGGAGCCAGGATTCGAACCCGGTGGTGCGATATCCGTGTGATTAATCGCGATTGCCACTTCGCGTCTTAACCCACTCGGCTATCGACCAGATATAGGAGCAATCTTGGACCAAAAACTTACTTGGAACTCACGTCTGGAAAAGATACTTACTAAAGCAACAATATGGACGTGCCGTAGGCTGTTTTGTAAGACTTGATGTCTGACCTATGCATCATCTGTATTCTGGCCAAAAGCCGAAGAAAAAAATAGCACAAGGAAAGTTGCAGAAACTGCAACGCCTTGCCTGGTTAGGAACTACAGGAGCAATGTACTCGTGTCCCACAGCAGTTATGGAGGCAATGCTTGACCTACTTCTTTACACTTGCATGTGAGGAAGGAGGCAGCATTTAGTGCCTTACGACTGCATCAGGCGCACAAATTTAAACAAGGCGATCTGGTTGGTCACTTAAGGATTCTGGTGTTAGTCCATTTGGAGTCATTGACCAGACCTACTCACTCAATGCCAATCAAACAGGACTTTGACTGTCCGTTTGACGTGCTGATCGAAAGCCATCAGACGAGCAAGATGAAGGCACTGCGACTGAAACAACAGTTACTCATCAGGTATACAGATGAATCTAAGATGGCTGAAGGGGTAGGAGTGGGCGTAACAGGGCCTAATGTAGGCTATCCAGAGCCCTCGGCATACAAAGGGCAAAGATCTATATACTATCAGATAGCCAGGCAGCATTAAAAGCTCTAGGGTCTTATATCTTCGAGTCTAAAATTGCCTGGGAAAGTAAACAATCCCTAAAGCAACCTTGATGTGGGTGCCAGGGCACGAGGGAGTACAAGGTAATGAACGCTGACAGCCTTGCGAAAAAAGGAGCCGAAGCACCATTCATTGGACGTGAACCGGTTTGTGATTTGGCCAAGAGACACATAATGGAGGAGATCCAGAAATGGGAAAAGGATCAGAAAAAGTCCTACTGGAGGAATACTCCCGGCCAAAGACAAGCGAAAAAGTTTATAACTTATTCGGCAAAGAATAACACAAGGCTTCAGGAACTTGAAAAGTCCGAATTAAGGTTGATAACAGGCCTTCTAACTGGCGACTGGTCCTTTAAGATATCATTTCCAGAACATGGAAAAGGCAGTAAACGATAGATAAATGCAGACACTGTGATACTGCAACTGAAACTGCAGAACATATACCTTCTGAATGCAAGGTATTAATTCGCACTAGGCTAAAGTTCCAAGGGCAGGTAGAATTAACGCCTGAAGACATAAGGAAGTTATCTCCCAGAAAAATCACAAGCTTTGTAAAAAGTCTTGGAATCCTGGGCAACAACTAGATCTTTTAGGTCAAAGTCAAGTAAGGCTACTCAGAGCCAAAGGACCCCTGAAACAATCGACAATCTGGGAACAGCTCTGACAAAGAATATACAAAATTTAAAAAACCATTGCCGAATAGGCGTAAAAAAACTTTCAAATGAGATCACGAGCACCTTCTCTACATTTAAAAGTTATAAGGGGATGTTATTCCAAGGGGGTTGAAGTGGAATGTATAAAACGGCTCAAATAATGTCGTTCAAAATAAAATTTTACTTTACTGATAAATTACGCAGAAAATGAATTTATTCCTTATTTATGAACCTCTCTGTATATGGATACTCCAAACAAATTAATCTATGTTTCCTACAACTGTGGAAAAAATTAGAACGACCGTCTTCTTTTCAATAAATACGAATACAATTAATTTTTCCAACATAAATAAATGCCTCGGAAAACCCCTGTTGCGCGCCCCTGTTAATCCGATTCGTTACTATTTTTAAATGCTCTATTTTTGCAAATCTATTATTATCAAGTTACAACATAACATACAGCGTGAGTGAAAAGTATGGAAACAGTGCTCTATGGTCTTAAATAGTAATTTATATCGTTATTGCATTTAGTTACTCTTAGTCACATTTACATGGACTCCAGTGACAAACTTTTTTTCTTCGAGATTTTTCAATCTTCAAAGAGGTTACTTGTATGTACCTATATATTTTTTTCTCTAAAAAACTGTAGGAGATAGAGAACTGATCGTGACACCATTCAACAAAGCATTAAATTTTGCACAAGGCTCTTCTTTCATAGTTACTTCAGTATTTTCTCTTATGTAAGGTCTAACAGAAAAAAAATTGGGAAAGCCTAGCAACATCAGTATATGTTTGGTTTAATCTAAAGCGGACAAAAATAATGACTATTATTTTTTTTATCAAATCATATACAATTCTTACAAATGCGAAAAATATGCATTGTACCATTTAAACTTTATTTCACATTTTTTCTCTGTGAAACATTTTTAACTAAAAATATGGGAAAAGCAAACTAGCTATAACAAGTGTTTGGCTGTCATTCAAATAGCCCGATAAATTGGATACAGACATAAGATAATTACAATACTTTTTCTATAGATTGGTATATACCCAGTTTGTAAATGATATTTAAGTAAAACTACCCATGGCGTGCATAGAAAAAGCAACAAATGCAACTGCATTGGAACCTATTTAACAATAAGTATATTGAATGACTAACATTTTTACTATTATTCGTTCTACAAAGCATTAAGTAATAAGAAATATGTAATGGTAAAATTTTTAAAAACGTTTAATAGACAATAAAATAACTAAATTATAAAACCTACTACACAAAAATACAAAAGTGGGCCAAAGCAGAAATATTTAAAATCAAAAAATAAAATATAAAAAAATCATGTTCATACTTAGAAATAGAATGATATAATTTGATTATTTACTTTGACATTTATTTTGTATTATAAATGTACTATAATTTGGTTACTTTATTTTCTATTAAATGTATTTTTTTTTTCACCATCATTTATTATTTTTAATACTTTATACCAACAGTATTGTGCTTGTCAGAACGTCAGAAAATCGTGTTGGCGGCAGTGTAAATCTGAAAGAATTGTAAAAATCAAATAATAATTTACCATATACCACAAACAAAATACAATTTATTTATAGAATACTTTGAAAAGTTTGTTGAAAATATTGAATTTAATAAAAAACTAATATGATAATCAAGGATTTCAACTTTGAACTTCAAAAGGAAACGCTCTATAGCAAGAAAATAAAATTAAAAGTCATAATAGATTGCGCTACTGAGAACTTATGCATACTCTGCGATATGTTGGCAATAAAAATACGTTTTCATTGTAAATAATCGAAATGAGTCTTAACAAATTTCATTTCTCAAATTTTCAATTACTAAAAAAGGACTTGTGAAGAAACTGCTATTATCGTAACCCAGGAACAGGCAAGCATCCTTTATGGGATACTTGGTCAACGCGATTTCCTTCGCTTATGACTTAACGGGTGCTTGATTAAATCTGCTTTTAAATTAATATATTTTTTTGTAGTTTATTTTAAAAATACACTTATGTTAAAAATACTTCTATTTTTTGTTTTGGCTTTGTTTTTTTTTGTAAATAAACGTAGAAAAGAAAGAAATAACTTTAAGAAACAGCTAACTTTACTCAGTTCAATGATTATTTCACAAATAAAAAGACCTGTTTCCGTTAGGCTGTTGATAGTACTTCAGAATGGAGTATTTAACCGTACAAGAAAAAATTTAATGGTCCTGGTTTATGGAAAAGCTGGCAGGAGTCTTGATGATGCTGTCGATCTCAATGCTCAGCGTTTTCCGAATAGAATTCGGTCACGTGATTCATTTTATCGTACTGTCAAACAATTTACTACTGACGGAAGTGTTCAACCAAGAAAAAGGACCCGTCGAGCAACAGTCACTGGAGAAAATACAGTAACTGCTGTATTAGCTGCAGATTCTGT
Organism: Leptura quadrifasciata; assembly: GCA_963675555.1. Lineage (NCBI taxonomy): Eukaryota > Metazoa > Arthropoda > Insecta > Coleoptera > Cerambycidae > Leptura > Leptura quadrifasciata. The sequence goes on along the minus strand of OY776682.1, from coordinate 630,925 downwards.
TATCCTCATGTTAGTACCCGAGAAATAATTCACGATATCGGATTGACCTAGAGCAGTGTTTGTAAAATTTTATAACGTAATAAATATCATCCGTATCAAGTGTCTTTACACCAAGGTCTTCATAGAGTTGATATCCAAAATCGGGTAAATTTTGTCAGTGGGCACTTGAACAAATACAACAAAACCACAATTTTTTTCGTTATGTATTGTTCTCCAACGAGTCATCTTTTACAAACCATTGAACGGATAATCGACACACCATGCATTACTAAAGTGTTGAAAACCGCACTAGCTTTGCCAAGTTGAATATCAGCATCCTTGGACTATCAACGTGTGGTGTGGAATAATTGGCAACAAACTCATCGGCATTATTTTTGGAAAATGAACTTGCAACATTACTTAAAGCTTGAGCTTAGATTGAGCTTAGAAGTGCGACAGACCATGTGGTTTCAACGTGACGGTTGTCCAGCACATTATTCGATGGTCGCCGGATTAGTAGAGCAGGTCCGGTAAATTGGCCAGCTAGATCACCAGACCTTACTTCGCCTGATTGCTCTTTGTGGGGCCATCTCAAACACAAAGTTTACAAACAAGTACCAACAGCACGTGGGAAGGTGATTCAACAAATCAGAAATGCTTGTGCCGAAATTCAACCCTTACACTTCTCAGTTGTGTACACTGTTGTCATTTCAAATGCTGATTAATAAGGGCATTGAAGTCAAGGGTCATCATTTTGAGCACTTACATTAATTGAAAGATGATGAGGCGAAGGGACTCATGTAAATCAAGCACTCTGATAAATGAGAGGCGAAGTGACTTACAAAAACCAAGCACTGCAAGCAATGGTGTGTCCATTCTGTATATAAAATTCTTAGTAATATAGCAAAATAATTTAGAAATCAATTATGAAAGACAATATTACTTCACTTTTGCACTATAACAACATATAGGATAGGATTAATTAATTATTACCAACTGAGAAATATCTGAATTGATTTTTTTAGCTTACCTTATATCATTTGTTGTTAATATGTTTTCTTGTGTAGCATTATTTATATAAGGTGTATACCCTTGGTAAGAAATTGTTTTATAGTTGGAAAAAGTCTAAAACAATAATAAAAATCATTTATCGACACCTAAATATAGCGTCAACTTAGTCTAATCTCAAATTAATTTACCTAATTTAAACACAAAATATAATGCAAGTAAACAAACCTACCTTAGGTGAATGGTCCCTTATACTTAACATATTGTTTTAGATCGATATTATTTCATATTTCTCTCTGGTCAATAGCAGCGTGGGTGAAGGCGAGAGGTGGCAATCGCGATTAATAACACGGGCATTGCACTACCGGGTTCGATTCCTGGCTCTGGTATTAGCACAGGAAATGGTTGTATGTCCGCGTTTTTTCAATGTGTAACCCCCTTCCGCACAAACCCCTGGCTTCTGAAATTGAGGGTTGTCTAATTTCTGTGGTGTTTATTTATTTTATTTTTTTTATTTATTTACTAATGTTTACGACTTGGTAATCACTGATAATTCTTACTTCCCTGTGGATAATCTGAACTCTGTCAAATTTAAATAATTTAACGTAAACGTAAAGATAGCATGAAACACATGACCATCATATTTTTAGTCATCATAAATTAGGAAAAATTAATCTATTAAATTTTCCTTTACTACTACAAGTAAGACTATTTCCTGAATTAAGATCATTTGTGCATACTAATAAGGGTCATTAATTCATGGTTTTCATATTTTTTTACAAAGCTTACATTTAGTAACTTTCTATTTCGATTGTGGCAATTTTTCCGTTACACTCCCATTGAGTATGCGCTATCTAAACAATTTTAGTTAGTTAGTTAGATCAATAACTATTACTGGAAATAATTTTACTCAGCCTTATCAGGATCAGCAATTTGCTTAAATGTCCTTATGAATTGTTTAACTCTTCTGCAAAAACAGAAGAAAAATTAGCGCTAGGAAAGTTGCAGAAACTTCAACGTCTTGCCTGCTTAGGGATTACGGGAGCTATGCTCCGTGTCCCACAGCAGCTATGGAGGCAATGCTTGACCTAATTCCTCTACATTTGCATGTAATGAAGGAGGCAGCACTTAGTGCCTTAAGACTGCATCAGACACTTAAATTCAAACCAGGCGATCTGGTTGGTCAGTTAAGGATTTTGAAGCTTGTCCATGTTGAGTCTTGAGTCCATGACCAAAACCACTGACTCAATGCCAAACAAACAGGACTTTGACTGTCCGTTTGACATACTGATCGAAAGCTGTCAGACAAGCAAGATAGAGGCACTACGATTGGAGCAAGGGTCACTCATTTGGTATACAAATGGATCTAAGATGGCTGACAGGATAAAAGAGTGGGCGTAGTAGGACTTAAATGTAGGCTATCCAGGGCTCTCAATAACGCCCCAACCACCTTTCAAGCTGAAATTCATGCTATAGATCTGTGTGTCCAGGAACACCTAAATAAAGGTGTTCGAAGGACTAAGATCTATATACTATCAGATAGCCAGGCAGCATTAAAAGCTCTAAAGTCCTACACCTACAAGTCTAAAATTGCCTTGAAATGTAGACAATCCCTGAAGCAACTGACCAATAATAAGGTTACCTTGATGTGGGTGCCAGGACATGAAGGAGAACAAGGTAATGAACTTGCTGACGGCCTTGTGAAAAAAGGAGCTGAAGCACAATTCATTGGACCTGAACCGTTTGGCGGCCTGGCCAAGGGACACAACGGAGGAGATTCAGAAATGGGAAAAGGATCAGAAAAAGTCCTACAGGAGGAATAAATACTCCAGGCCAAAGACAAGCGAAAAAGTTTATAACTTATTAGGCAAAGAATAAGACTTCTCGAAACTTGAAAAGTCCGAATTAAGGCGACTGCCATGCGGATATTGCGATGTTGCAATTGAAACTGTGGAACATATACTTTGTGAATGCAAGGTGTTATTCTTCACTAGGTTAAAGTTCCTAGAACAGGCGAAATTAATGTGAGATGACATAGGGAAATTAGTCTCCAGGAAAATCACAAGCTTTGTAAAAAAAAGTCTTGGAATCCTGAGCAACAACTAGTTGTAAGGTAACTCACAAAACATCGTTCATATCGAAGTGAAGTAAGGCTACTCAGTGCCAAAAGACCCCAGAAACAACCGACAATCTGTTTTTCACCCTACATTTTATTTTGAGGTATAATTGTTCATGTTATTTTTAGGGTTTCTATGTTTTCTTCTACTTCTTATTCTACTTCATACTTTTTTGTTTATTCTCATTATTTTCCGGTCAAACTTTTCTTAACATTCTCGGTTTTTCTTTAAGAAAATTCTGTTCAAGATTATAAACGTTATGTAAGATACATATTAAATATAAGTGTATCAGTATATATACCACGTATAATTCCATGTTATTATTAATAGTTGTTAAGTATACAAATCTAAAGCATATTTCGTAGTTTGTAAGAATAACAAGTCATTAAATAATATCCTAACGTAATCATATATGCAGCTTTTTCTTTGCACGCATGGTTTGTTTAAATAAATAACTTGTATATATCAACCAATAGAAATATTAATTGTCTTTGTTGTTTACATATCTGGCAGAAGTTTGATCTGTTGGACCATATCAGAGTTAAGGCCGAACGTGTCATTAGAGCTCTGCTCATTTTTTTCTGTAGGGCCTTACGTAAGGGATTATGGCAACATAGAAAACAAGTCTTATACTCTATAGAATGGCGTTAAGATCAGTTCTGTATCGTTTTTGAGGAAAGAATGTAGGCTGATACAAATAGCTCCTCTTCTTATTTTAATTTGTTCTATGCATGGTTAAAAGAATCTGTTTTTACTCAAAGGCGAAAATATCGAGCAGGAAGTCAATGTATGTACCTTTTGATCACCAGATTTCAGTATTACCGAACCAACACACGTATTTTGCAGTCGGGTTTTCGGTTTTTTTAAATTTACCTATATATTGGCATTTACTTTTCAGTAAGCGATGAGGATTGAAACAAACAGTTTCTTACTAGAGTCCGACTCACCAACAACGCCTTTAATGAAAAAAAACCTCTGAAATTCTGTTCAGAACTTCGGAAACTGAAGTATTTGAAAATTGTTATATTCACGCTTTGAAAATTCATTCAGAGGTAGTTACACCGCATATGACTGATAATAAACCGCCAACCCCCACTTTCGTATAATCTGTTACTCACCCTGTAAATTATATCTAAATTTTGTGTATTAAGGAGGTTAGAGGTATTTCTGCAGAAACGAATTCCAGTAAAAAACATCTTATTCAACAGCTCACTGAAAAGTGACAGGTCAGTACATAGAAAAGTGACGCTTTAAAAAATATGTAAGTACCTCTAGAATACTAGCGGCTCAATCAGAGGCATTCAAACCTTCCTAGATAGTTTTGTCAACTGTTTTTTATTTTTTTTACATTTTTGGGATCAATGATATTTTGTAACATTTCAAGTATTTCAATGTAGGTACATCCTGTATACAACGTTCTATTCATAGTTTAATGCCAGATTTTTTCCTTCAAGTAAACATCATAAACAGCATCTCGATACCCAGTTAGTTTTGAAAATTTCCACTTCAAAATTTACAGTATTAAGTGGATAGTTGGTGCAATTATTCTCATAGTACGAAACAAGACTCAGAGTAAGGTAGGTATGTTATATATACACAACACTGTATTGGGTGTTGCCTACATATTCTTTCTCCCTTGTAACTAGGAAATGTGCACACAATTGCTTTCACATGGGAATATGAATTCCTCCAGTGGTCAACCAACCTGCTAGTGTTAGATAAAAGCAATTAGGGTGTACACCAGTAATGAAGACAGCATATTTGTCAATTAATCTGATAGGACACCGAAAACTCATATTAGAAAAAATGCAATTTTTGGTTACTGCACAAAAAATAAAGAGTGATGATGGAGTATTGCTTTAAATTAGCATTTAAAGAATGATACTGAGGCTTTTTCCTTTGACAGAGGTTTAATGGATTGGTTGTAACTAACTGAACATGCGTCATTTCCCTTTCTGTAGGGCCTATAAGAAAAAATTGTATAATATAAAAGAAGATTTTTATGAAAAATTATACACTCTATCAAATGGCATCCAGATCATTCATCCATGTCTTACAATTTTTGAGAAATAAATATATACAAGATGTACCAACAGTGCGTCCAATTTTGATAACTCGAGTTCCAGCGATCGCTAAATATTGTTTTAAATACAAGTAAACTAGATAACAAAGTCTGCAACCAGGAGTTATTTTCGATCTCCCAACTATTTGGATGTAATGATTTCTTTGTTAAAACCTGCATATATATATATATATATATATATATATATATATATGCATTTTGAATAAATCACTTTAGTCACAATTATGTCTTTTAAGAAAAAAACTCTAAATTCTTCTGTAAATACCAGTCACGAGACATCTGCATTTGAATCTCCACTTCCTAAAAATATACAAGACGACCAAAAATGATTTTTCAATTTGGAACTTTTTGAATTTTTTTTTTCTGAATATTTAATGTACATGATGTAGGAAAAAGTGAAAAGCAAAAATTTTTTGTATGTACAAGGTTATTCATTATAAATTACCCACGCCTTATCATTGTCATTATTGCATATAGAAAAAAAGTCTTAAATTAAAGTTGTGTAGTTATGACTGAATTTTATTAAAATACTATCAAAAGTACAATAGCGTGCAGATTTCAGGAGATATAAAAAGATTACATATTTTTTTAAAGGGATACCCTATATATTACTAAATTTTTGAAATACTCATTTTTTCCTGATTTCAAAAATATACCATATAATACAAGATGGATTCCTTCAGGATACCATGTTTTTTTAAATCTTTATCAATTGACATCCATCCATGTTTTAAATAATTTTTAACTTGTAAGTTTTACTATTATTGATAAGTGTTTGTCCATATTTTTGAAAATTGTTTCACATGTGCAACTTCTACATAACCTCAAAATATCGTGAGTACTCTAATGTCAACCCTAATTTAAGTGTAATACGATGTCATACTTTGTAGCGTTCCTGATGAAGAGATAATAAAGCCTCGAAAGCTTGAACAGAAATAAAGAGTTTTTTTAAATTTGTTGTGCCACACGACTGCATACCCAAGTTTAAATTTTAAAATTTTAACCTATATATATATTGCACCAGAAATGGCTTCATTATTTACATTCAGATTGTTTATTTCTAGTCGAATCCTGTCTTTAATGACTTAAATACTATTGTTATTATTATTATTGACAATGTCTTTTAGAAATCCCCCCAAAAATAATAAATCCATAGGGGTCAAATCCAGACTGTTAGGTGGCCATATGGTAGGACACTATGCGGAGTTGCCCCATCCTGCATCCAAATCATATCATCAAGTTCGGCTTCTGAGAAATTCTGCAGAAGAATATTTTCTGCTTCTGGGCTAATTATTTCCAGATAGGTAACTCCAATTAAAGTATAATCATAAAATATAGGCCCAACAATTTTGTTTCTGAAAATTCCACACCAAACGCAGTTTTTCTTCCTGATTTTTTTATTTGTTTTACCAATCTTTTTCTGTTGTGCTTGTTTTCCCACGATCTTCGATTTTTCTTATTAAAAACTCCTGCCGTAGAAAAGGACGATTCATCAGTCCATAATATTTTAGTAAAAAAATCGGGACCTTCATCCAACTTTTGAATCATCTGGCGGCAAAAGTCCAGCTTTTTCCTTTTATAAGCCTCTGTTAAAACTTGTACGTTATACGGTCTGTAGTCATTATTTATTAATGTACGTTGGATTTTGGAATAACTCTTACCTAATTGATCGACTGCATTATTTATACTACATTCAGAATTTTCTAAACAATATACAATGTTTCGAAAAAGTCTATTCTTGAATAAATATAGATGGGCTTACTTTCGAAATGAAGTAGTATATCTAGCAACTGTTCTTCCGGTTTGCTTGAAGTAGACACTTTTTTCTACTAAAACTGGAGGTATTATTCACCTTTTGGTAAATATTTTTTAACATATGTTCTGATGGTGTTGGACGATTTGGATACAACACTCTATATGCTCTTTTTGCTACACGTTTATTTTTGTTATTTGGTATATAACAAGACCTTTTTCTTCGTCACTGTAAACCATTTTGATTATTTCATTAAAGAAATGTCACTTATCAAACATAATAGTTGTCATTTTCATAGCTCACTTTAATAATGTAAACTTTTCCAAATTTACTAATTTAAATAAGATATTCGACGTTTAAGAACTCAAAACCGGTATATGGTAGGATTAATAATAATAATAATAATAATAATAATCTTTATTCACCATTAAATTAATACAGGAACTGTACATTTGGTAAGTCATTGAGGGGTGTAGAATTAGCAGTAATACAGTACTGTATGGTTAGTACAATATCATATCAAAGTATTGAAAATAGTAACATTTGGTATATTTTTTAAATCAAGAAATAAGGATCATTCCAAAAATGTAATAATATATAGGGTATTCCATTTAAAAATATATACTATTTTTTGTATCCCCTGAAATTTGCATGCTACTGTGCTTTTGATAGAATTTTAACAAACATCAGTCATAACCACAAAACTTTCCTTTAAAACTTTATTTTTCTATAGGCAATAATAACGACGATAAGAGGTGAGTAATTTATAATGACCATGTGTACATACAAAAATGTTTTTCATTTCTACATCGCATCATCGAAAATATACAAAGTGTTCCATTTGAAAAAATTGGGAAAATTCAGTTCAAACGGAACACCCTGTATATTTTTCGACCATGTGATGTAAAAATCAAAAACGAACATTTTTGTAAGTACTTCCCTATGGTTAATTGCAACCATATTCAGAATACACTTAAAAAATTGAAGTACTTATAAAAAAACGTTCGTTTTTCATTTCTACGTCACATCGTCGAAAAATATACAGGGTGTTCCATTTGAAACAATTGAGAAAATTAAATATAAAAAGTTCCAAATTGAAAAATCATTTTTGGCCACCATATAAATATTTTTAGGAAGTGAAGATGATTGAAAACAATCACACAGATGTCTCGTAACAGGAATTTAGACATTTTTTTCTTAAAACTCATAATTGTGGCAGTAGTGATTTTTTCAATATACAACTGCAGATGGCACTTGACCCTGTACAATCGTCTTGGCTTGCCTTTTATATTCGAAAAAAAAATTATAGTTTAAAGAACTAAAAAAACACGCTTTAATAGCAAACCAAACTAAAAAGTAAAAAATTATGTTTAAATATTAAGATTCATTTTATTATAAAAAGCGTGGGGTTTATAACAATTGATATCAAGCACCTCATGCTTTTTACAATAAAATGAATCTTAATATTTAAACATTATTTTTTACTTTTTTGTTCGGTTTGCTATTAAAGCTTGTTTTTTAGTTTTTTAAACTATAATTTTTTAAAACTTACTAAAAATCATTTAATTAACATGCTTTTTAGTATTATTGTATTTTGAGTTAGTTAGAATATATATTAATAACAGCGGCTCCTCCGGCAAAGTCTCGAAAGAGATTGGTCATTTTTTTAAATTTTATTTTATCCTGATGATCCTGCTGAGGACATCAGGACAAAGTTGTCAAATTATTATATTGTCATCGGGACTTGATAAGTGTGCAAAGTTTCAGTTTAATCTGACGTTTTGAAGTGGGTGAGAATCACGTTCAAAGATTCCATCACAAACAAACTAATAAACAAACATACAGATGAAGCTAATAAAAGCGTGTTAATAATTTCCGGTTAGAGATTTTTAAATCTAGGATACTGGTTTTTTACAAAACTTTTAGCTATCATAGAACGCACGCACTGTTGCGGTACTCTGTATAGGCAGATACAAGGAGCCTCTTTGGGGAGGGGTAAAAAGATTCGGTTTTACTCAAAGATTGAATTGAAACAAGTATCGCGAAGTATATTAGTTAATTTAAATGAACTAATTTTGCAAACAACTGAAATTATTGAGTGAAAATTCATAACGGTACACCTGTCATAGTTCTACTTAGGTAGTCTTATACTTTTTTATTATTGAAAAATTATTGCCAAAAATTACAAATATTTCCTTATCGGATTTCTCTCTCTTGGATATGACATTATTTTTTTCTCAACCTGTTTTTGGCAATATGTTTTGTGTAAAGAAAACAAAACTAAACCATGTACTTAAATAATGCTTCAAGAAATGCGTAGAGAAGAAAATCGGCTTATAGAGGCAACGTATTTTAATGACTTGCTATGTACACAACTCAATGTGTTGGAACCTTTATTTACCGATAGGTGTCTATCAAATGCAATATTCACTCGTTAATTCATAATTCGAAGAATGCTAGTGTGAATGGAACACCAATTATGTCCTGTGTCAATTATAAAGCATTGCAAACAAAGTTTGGATTATGTATGCAGAGGGTTCAAAAATAGCATAAATTCGGAAACACGTTTAAGCTCAAAAGAAAAAATGGAAAAAATCCGAAAATAATGTTTTCTATCAACAAAATGGCAAAAACCGGGATTTTTTGAAAGACATGTTTCAAAAATAACTGACCAGAAAGATATTTTCTTGTTTTACACAGGATTTTATGAGCTGTTTGTTTTTTTCTTCCAAAGTAAGGCAAATTGGGATGGAACAATCCACAAATTTGTGATGTTTTGCACAGATTTCAAGAATTTTTTCCCGACCAAATATCAATCAAAACTCTGTATCAAACCCCTCAATCAGTTAAAGTGTTTTTTCTACAAAAGTATCTGTTGATTTCTTATGTCAAAATAACAAAAGATGAGATGTGTTCTATAAGATCCGTTCCACAGCGCTTCGCTTCTGAATACCTACAGAGTGATAAGGGGTATCAGAAAGATTTTTCACTTTATATTTGGCACAGGGGTCATTCCATATCAAACCAATACACTCATTTCATCTCACAATCTTAGTATTTATTCAAATGCTTCACAGAGGTAGTCTCCGTATAAACTTAGAAAAATACAAAATTTTATTAAAATACAGGGTGCTGCAACAATGAGTTGGTTTTTCATAACTCATAAACCAAATAAGTTAGGAATTTCGATCAACTGTAATTTTGAAAATAACAAAAAAAATGTGACACCATTGAGGTAAGTTTTTTAAACGGAATGCCCTTTATGTTTTTACATATTCTTGACGTACTTCATGTTCCTCATTCACACCTAAAATATAAGCGCATTCTAATGCCTCATATAAAAGTAATAAATTAAAAATGAAAAAAAAAAAAGTAAAGTAACTTAGTTAAATTCAAATGTGCTTCTAGAGAGCAGAATATTAAACAATATTTTCCATCGCAAACTCCTCTATAAAATCCTTATTTTACTATAAGGAACGTAACCAGACTGCAACCAACAGCTACTCTCCGGGCTATGTGCCTCGCCGAGCGCTGAATTACAAGTTACAAGCCTGGCACGTTAAGTGTAATAATTGCATATTACCAACAAAACGCTACAGATTCGATTGCAATAAACACTAACTGAAAGACTGATCCTACATACATGCCTACCTTGCACTGACAAGAGCCAACAGCTCGAAACTACAGTCTGCAAGTGACCTGGGACGACTGGCACGAGAGCTCCTTTAAGTAGGATCAGTCTTTGTTGCAATCGAAGCATTAGCGTCTGTTGGTAATATGCAATTATTACACTTAGCCCGCTAGGCTCGTAACTTATAATTCAGCGCTCGGCAAGACACATAGCCCAGAGAGTAGCTTTGGTTGCAGTCTGGTTACGTTCCTTATAGTAAAATAAGGATTTTATAGAATAATTTGCAACTGAAAATATTTTTTTAACTTAGTTAAATGGTTCACATTTTTCAAATTTGAATACAAAATGAGATTGTCAATGAAGGTCGATACTGTAACTATAATTGTTTAGTATACGTCATATACAGAGTGCTTGAAATAAATTTTCAAATTTTGAGCAATTGAAATTGATTTTTCTAAATTTTCTCAATTAGAACTCCTCTATTTTACGTAGTAATATACATAATTTAAGTAAATACCAACAATTTTTGTATAAGTCTTACCATTGGAATTCATAGCCGTTTTGAAATATTCAGGGAACTGGAACCGAGAGTAGAAAGACCTTTTCAAGCAAGAACAGATTTATAATTACAAGAAGATGGAAAATATTTTTGACATTTAACATAGTTTGTAGTTAGTAGAAGTTATTAAATAACAGCGTTTTCTACCTACTCATGTTTCAGTTTTGTTAATAATTTCAAAGACGGTTATGAATTCCTATGGTAACGCTTATACAAACATTGTTTGTATTTAAATTATACACATTATTACGGATGCATCTACCTACAGCATGTTCCATTTGAAAACATTGAGAAAAATCTATTTTAAATTTTCAAAATTGGAAAATTTATTTCGAGCACCATCATTCGAAACAATTATGTATGATTAAAAAGTTTTAACTTTATATTGTATAGAAATTGATATTGGAAAAAATGGGGATCAGTAAGTAACCTTTAATTGTTAATTGAGATTTTTTTAAATACCTACAGGTGTTCCAATAGTGCGTCAAAGTCTAATATCGGCCTTATTAGAAGACTTTGGAAAATTACTCTTTTATGGAAGTGTGGTACAGTGTCAAAAGGCGCACATTTTAAAGATATTTTGAAATATACAAGATGACTCACTACAGCGGAACATTTTCGAGGTCATTTTTTTTTTAATGGAACACCCTATGTACTTTTACATTTATGAATTCAGCATAAAATTACTTTTCAAACGACCTCCAGATTTTTTGTTTTTGACGTGGCGTTGCCGAATTATTCGAAAAAATATGAACATTTTGGTTGGAACAAGTTTTAACAAATTAACTTGCTGTGTGTGTATTACTACTAATTAACAAGATTTATTTTGCAATTATGTAGACAAGGGAAGTACTACAATGACACAACCACCAAATATTGATAAAATATACAGGGTGTTTCACTTAAGAAAACTTACCTCAATAGCGTAACAAAACTTATTGTGACACCCTGTATATTCGAAATTATGGTAATTCTCTTAAAATTTTTTCCACGTTGGCAAAGTTGATGAAAGAAAATTTCTTATCTTTGGGTGTGGGTTGTTGAAGGGCAAGGGATATTTCCTCACATGTTGTCGTACCTACTGTAATCCTTGTAAAACCACATATGTTCATCCCCATGACTACCACTACTTCAACCCTTGCAAACCACCCCTATTTTGGTCAAATTCTTGAAAAACTAACCATTCAACGGTGTGTAGGCAAAATAACATATCCATGAACACCGGTTTTACCCCACCCGACACCCCTTCGCTCCCTACAACGCGTCTGAAAAAAAAAACGCGAAATTCTAGAAGGAGATGTTCTATAGAATGATGATTAATATATTTTTAAATTGCTATAGCAGATCTCCTAATTAAGCTAGGAAGTGGGAGAAGCATTATTTTATATATCCTTTCCTATGATATGCAACACAATATGCACGTAACACAACTATTTTCCAAATTTAAAATTTCTAAATTTAAAAAAGGTTTTCTCACAATTCCTATTATCATACCCTGCATATTACAGGGAAGACCATAAAAAATGTTATAAAATGAAACCTTGCCCACTCTTCATATGGGGTTGTGCAATTTTTAGTATTCTTTTAACGATTTACATAGCCGCATTTCAAAACGGATTAATATTTATATTTCAATAAAATTTTTCGTTTTTATAGTTTATATGGAAGCTACCTTTTGCCAAATTTAACAAAAATCTGACATGGTAAGGTAATGTTTCTATTATTAAGTGTGTTAGACGAGATGCCCAAATACCAAAAAAAAAAAAGGACCTCAGTGGGCCTTCCTTGACCAAGGTTCATCGTTTTTGAAAGTAGATAATTATGTTTGTATTATTTTTTTAGTTCAAGGATCCCATATTGAGTTTGAGTTTAATGAATATTCATAGAAAATGTTATTATTTTATATCAAACCAGAAAAACGTTTGTTTTCCAATAGGTTTATATCACATACCTACCTTAGAAATGAGGCGTTACACGATCCATCTTCGACTAAACTTTTGCTTATTTTGACATAAGAATAAGTGGGGGTGCAGAAAACCTGCACCTGAATGAAATCCAAAGTGGCCATGTGGATAAGACCAATGATAACCTATGGAGCTGTGATTTGGTGGCCTAAGAGCAAACAGACTACAGCTAAGATCAAGCTCAGCCAAGTGCAGAGAGTTGCCTACCTAAGCATAACCGGAGCTATGCAAACAACACCAACGAGAGCTATGGAGGTAATGCTGTGTCTGCCACCACTAGATATATATCTAGAAGAAGTGGCTCTGACAACAATGATATGCCTCAAACCAAATGTAAACTGTAGAGAGGACAGAAGTCGCCTGTAGAATGAGGCTGTCGGAAAGACGCCTTTTCTACAGGCGTGCATAGATGGCATTTGTCCCCGGCTTGTCTTTGACAGACCCTACATAATACAGATGAATAGTGAGAACGAGACTACTGGCGAAGGTGTGATCAACATCTTCACAGGCGAATCAAAAAAGAAGGATGGGGCAGGATGTGAATTATAGTCCAGAAGTCTGCAAATCCAATATAAATGGGCTATGGATGGGAGAGCCGGCGTAATACAGACGGAACTTACGGGCATAACCATAGCCCCAAAAGAGACTGCCCGTAGACAAACTACGAGCAAAACAATCAGAACCTACACAGATTGTAAACAATTATTACTAGCCCTGAGAAGTTACAAAATTACCACAGGAGGAGTATTGGAAGGTCACCAAGCACTTGTGGGTGAAGCTGTGGGTTGAAACAAACAGCTGTCAGCTTGCTAGGGAAGTTTTAAAATATCCCAATAAGAGTACAGCAATGGACTACCTAGCAATGTCCAGAAGGAACCTATGTTTTATAACGGGAATCCAGACTGGACACTGTCCATTAAGAAAACGTTCCATAATATCAGATTAAGCAAAACACCTCTCTGTAGAGATTGTGAACAAGAAGATGAAACGGTTCAACATGTACTCTCTGACTGTTCTGCCGTCTCATCAATCAGAGAATCCATTTTGTGAGAACTTTGGCAGATGTAAGGGAGATGCTCCTAGGCAGCATCACCACCTATTTCTCAAGATTAGGTTGGTTGGAGGTCTAGGCGAGGGTCTGCCTACAGGGAGGACAATGGTGCCTAATGTGCTGTGGTTCAATAATTTTCATTGACCACCCTCCCAACCAATTCCAATTCCAAGTGGGATGCATTTTTAAAGAGCCCTGTATAAATATAATAAAAGGAAGGTATATTAAGTGAAATATCAGTTCCGTCACAAGTAATCATAATATTCAACCAAATATATATACCATACCTGTCTAAAATTACACTCCTCTATTCCTACATTTTTTTACGTATAATGAGTTATTATTATTTATCAAATGATACTATTGATAATAAATTTTGTAATTTCTTCGTTTGTTTCGAGTGTAAAATATACACTACCGCACGCAAAATATTAACCTCAATATTTACAAACATTAGATAAATATTTTTAAATAATTCAATTCATTTTTGATTCATCATGTCCATAAGTAAACAGTTTGAAATTTACTGTATATTTTGTTTAGCTGAAAGATTTCCTACCTATTGGATAATTGATTTACTGCTACCTAATTATTATTAGTTCAAACATTTGGAATAAAATCAATATCAGAGGTAGGTAGGTATCTAAGCCACTGCTAATCTGAGAGTTTCAAAGAAATACCAGGAATGACTGTTACATAATTTTTATGGTAGGCATTCTAAAAACGAACAAAGAAATATCAGTTTATGCATGGATCCTGCCAAATATTTTCACATAAGTACGTATAGTTCAAGTAGGAAGAAACTGAGACATAAAAAACATAACAAAAACTTTATGACCACATTAAAATACCGGTACTCTTTTTTGTGCTGTTCGCAAATTGACTTGCTTACGTTTATAGGTTTTTAATGTGCGTCGGAATGTTTCATGTCAGGCTTGGCGCAGGTCGTAAAGTTTTTGTTGGGTTTTTCTGTCTCGGGAATTTATTACTTGAACTTTACCTTGATAGGCAACCGTCATATGTCCCACATTTTACTGTAACATATAACAACACATTCCTAACCACAATTTAATATGCAATATCTTATTAGAAATTGGCAGATAACATTATCATATCGCTTTACCTTAAGTGAAAGCACTCCAAAAAACTGCTGTACAGCTTCACGTGAAACGTGAACCATAACAAAAATATTTAAAATCAGACTTAAGCCTAAAAAATTTACTGTCAATTATGTATATTAAATTAATGTAATAAAAAATATATATAGTTGTGCATAGAAAATGTTGCGGTTAAGTTTTATAAAATGGCACTTACGTTGTAGAGTTAGCTCGAACCAAAGGCGGGGGTGCCTGTCCAATATTGGAATAGTACGGTGATGGTCTCATGCTGTGGCGGGATGCAGCAGATGGGTAAGTGGCCCTTACAGCGCTACTTGCGGTCCTAGGTTGAGCGGCATGATAAGGCGGTTGACCACCACCAATCCCATAGTTTGAGTAAACATGCACGTTATGCATGTGGCTATTATTTGCTGCCTTAGCCTGGGTAGCTGGTTTTGGGGACGGTGGAGGGTGCGCAGTTATTGGAGGGGCAGTCGGCTGTCGGGTCCATTGAACGATTTGTTGTTGGTTAGAATTCCTACTGATTAATAGCTGAGAATCTAGGTTCTTCTTCGGCCAATAGTCTTCGAACATCGTCCCTGGAGGGAAATAGTTCTTTATATCATTTAAACTAATTACGGAACATGAGTCATGTGCGAATAATTCATTTCGAATCCCTTGCACTTTACAGCAAAATTTTAAGTAAGATAAGTCCCAGCCTTCGAGTTTATCTGCTCGCTGCTTCAAGTTGTCTGTTTCTCCCTCAAAATAAAATAATGGTACATACTTCTGTTCGTTGTAAACAGTATATGGAACTACTGATTCTCTATTAATTCTAATGAATCCACATCGATCTAGATTCTCTGTGTCGGCTGTATTAACTAGTTTCGCATAACAGTGTCCTAGAAATTGGTAGAACTCGTTAGCATCAGTCAACCTAACTATTAGGTCCCTTGATGTGAATTGTTCCCTACCAAATTGATAGTCACAATGTTTAAAGTTTATTTCATTTAGCAGTCTTGCCTCCGCATCGGTAATGTAATAACTTCTTATGTTAGTGCAATTATACAGATCTTGGTGTAAATAATTTAGAAGCTTATTCAGTACCTTCATCTCGACCATTCTTACAGCACAATAACTCTCTCCAGAACGTAAAATATAAGGAATGTGCATCTTCCCCATAAGGGTCCAACCAAACCTCCCTTTCATAGATTCCTCGTCTATGTTTTTTGACTCACTATCGCTTGTAGGTTGTGCAGGTACACTGTTATTCTTTCCCTTAACTTTGTCGCTCGTTAAAAAACTTAGTATATTCATACTTTGACCTGCCTGTTGTGGAGGTCTTTGGGGCATAGCCATCTTCGCCTTATTAGCTTCCACAAATTTAGCCGCCAACTCGCGAATTTCAGCCTCATCGTGCCTCTCTTGTTTTACGTTCATCGCGCTACTAGATGAGAAAAAAATAACTAATGAGAAACAAATGAAATTTTTACGGTAGATGTCAAACGTCCGCTGTTATCCATGGTTTATGGCTTGTTTCTACTTTTTAACTTAGTTCAGTCATTTGATTTAAATTGTTTACATACAATATAGATCGGTAATATTCACTTGATTTTTCGTAAGTTGTTTACAAATGAACGAATGAGGTTAAGGCGGATTATTATTCCCCTGTTTTAGCGGCCATAGCGCCATCAAAAGGAAACACTCGGTGTTGAACTATATTGTTGTTAGTTCTTATAAAATGTACAAAATGAAGTAAAATATATTTGGTTTACACTAACACTAACATAGTTTTTATACTATTTACACGTTAAAACACCGAACCTAAATATTACAAGCGTTATTTGGAAAGACAGCGCGTTCTGTTCTTGACACACAGTCGTCGACACAACTCGACGTATTCGTTAAATTCGTTTCGTCGAAAGCAGTGTTAGATGGTCGGTGGCGCGAGGTCTCTCCTAGCCTCGTCCCTAGGTGTCGACACCACTGTAAGGATTTTCATTTATATCCTATTTAGAAGATGGCTGCCGACACCGTTCGTCGGCCAATAGAACTGCTTAAAACACTGTAGCTTTGAAGTGACGACACAATATTGATGACGTCACGGTACCCTGCCAGAGAGTATGTACAGTGTTTCCAAGGTCTTCTAACTTAACTGTATTTCAAGGATATACTTCTTAAATTACTTATTCTTCGTAATACTACAAAACGAAATATGAACCAGAATTCAAACGGCAATGTCGCAGGATATGTAATAATTAGATCAAATTAACACAACGCCGACCCTATCTCGTTTACGAAACGTCGCAAAAATTCCAAAACCAATAAAGTATACTTTTTTCTATCTATTGTGTTAAAATCGACCGTATGTAACGTATGCATAAGGGAAACGCTTAGAACGTCTCATTCTAATTTGACCGCTATTGCATTTCAAGGTTACAGTACTTTCTTATGATGAGATACCAGCTTATTTAAAACTAAATGCGTAATTTTCCCATTACAGATACACCATAGAAAATACTAAAAATTTACATAAAATAGCTGATACCCATTTCACATAATTTTTCAAAAATCCATATAACGCCGATTATGTCATATAAATTTTCACGACAAGATGGCGGCTGACGCGTGCGCCATGTACGTTTTATTTAAATGCGCATTTCAATGAGAAGCTCTAACGCCTTAACCTCAATTAAATATATTGGCGCTGCCTACTTCCGCTCAAAAACGGTTATACAGATATAACCTAAAAACCATTACGTATTTCCAGATATAAAAAAAATTAAAATTTGCTTGTAATGACGTCATCAATTTCTTAGTAATAAGAAACTTAATCATTCTTACTTCAGTAAGTAACGGAACCTAAGCATTGGAAATGGCTCAACGTATTACGCTATAAAATGGGGCATACTGAATTGAAGTTATATCAGAGTAGTTCCTTTTTAAATAGTAAAAAACGTATAAATAAGAAATCACATGACATATCAAAAATTGACATGTACAAGTGTAGCCATTAATTAAATACTAATTATTTGTTTCGTTTGTCTATGCACAGATGGCGGTCGATTTTCCGTAGTCCCGTAGTCACGAGACAAGGCGAGCGAATGAATATACGGAGCAAA
This sequence comes from Leptura quadrifasciata, assembly GCA_963675555.1. NCBI lineage: Eukaryota > Metazoa > Arthropoda > Insecta > Coleoptera > Cerambycidae > Leptura > Leptura quadrifasciata. The sequence goes on along the minus strand of OY776682.1, from coordinate 612,561 downwards.
GAGCAAATCTGTTTCGTAACGAGCTACTGCATACCTATACTTTTTATGTAACGCCGTATATAATATATAGGTACATCTTATCCACTAAGTAATTTACTTATCCTAATAACAATTAATAAGGGGAGTCTAGATCGCAATCGTCATATGAACTAATATATAGGTATATTCAATAAAAAAAAAACCTTATACGTGGTTTGTCGCAATATAATAAATTTAAATAAGATCCTAAAATTTATAATGGTTACATTTTAGCATCCCCTAGTTGGTCATTTTATTTTGTTATACTATATCATCATTATCATCATCACTATTATCAAATAAATACATAAATGCTCTTAGTGGCCAAATTAATTTGTACATGGGATAAAGATTCCAGTCACCACCTGTATATACAAATATTTGAAGACGTACACTCTGATCCCTTACAGCAGACCACATATTGACCTTGAAATTAGTAGGTTTCCCTACAGAAATCGAAATCCCGTGTTTAATTTATGCAAATTACAAAATGAAGAACATCGTCGGTCTCTTTTTTACATAAGTTAAGAGGTCGGAGGACGATATGTCCTAGTTTTAGATGCGTTTCAGAGATTTTCAAGGAGTGTTGATGATGATTATGATCGTGACTATCCCATCCCATGTAATCGCCCCATCTAGCGTTCTTTACTAGAACTAAGGTAGAAGAAGAACAATGCTCAATGCTTGACAGTCAAAAACAAATGTCATTGTGGTTTCGACGTTTCCTCAGTTGGTAATGAAACATGCATGTGGGCTGTGTATAACTTTGTATTTATGTGTTGTTTTGTTCTTTATTAACAAAATTATAGAAAAATTTAATTAACTCATTTATTCTTTACGTAATTATAAAGAAATGGATTCAGAGGAAGAAACTTACGACGATGTGGACTCCGGAAACGAATCGAGTGGTGATGATGTCGATTTTGCTATGGAAGTTGAAGTCACTGGGCACAGAGAAAAACAGACGGATTCGGATGATTATCCTTACGAAGTCCTCAGCACCGAAGAAATAGTACAGCACATGGTAGATTCCATAAAAGATGTAAATTCAGTGGTAGAGGTAAGAACAATTTCTTTGTCTTCAAGTTAACCTCTTAACTATAACCTCCACAGAAAAGGTATTTAGTAGGGTTTCTGTCATTTAAATTTTTTAGATACCTGCTACCACCACTCGTATACTCTTAAATCACTTTCGGTGGGACAAGGAAAAACTCATGGAGAGATTTTACGATGGAGACCAGGAACAGTTATTTTCCGAGGCCAGAGTTATAAATCCATTCAAAGATTTGAATATTAGTTTTCGAGCCAAGGTAAGAATAAGGAGCACACCTAATTCTATTCGAAATGAGGAAGCTGTTGAGAATGTTAAAAGGTTAACCTTTGATTTTTTTGTTTCAGCCTCAGAAGAAAGCTTCAAATGGCACTGAAGAATGTGAAATTTGTTTTATGATTCTTCCATCTTCGGTAAGTTTAATAACGTGCCAAATATTCTAAACGTTTCATGGCAAATATACATACTGCCTTTTTTAATATTAATGATTATAGTTTATAGTTATAAAATTCTATGTACAAGAGATAGCTTTATGTTGCGTCATAGCAATATTAATGTTGTCAAATATTTTCAAACTGACAAGGCTTGATAGCTGTAAAATATTTTATCAACACAATAAAGCATAATCATTAATAAAATAATAATTACTCTATTGTAATTTTAAATTTGATAAAGTATTGATAGTTGATTAACCACAGATCATTAGATTTAGTATATTTAATGAGATTATTTTGTTAAATATAAACACATTATTTTTTATTTTAGATCCGAATGATGATTCATAAAAAGATAGCTATTTTGCTGAATATAACATAATATATATACAGGGTGTTTCAGTTAACATTCCCACAGTTGATATTTCGGAAACTAAAAAATATATTAATTGCGGAAATTACTTTAAATTGAGAAATTTAAATTAAAATAATTGAAAAATCCTTGCTCGGCCCTTTCTATCACTTGGATGTATTATTTACGTTTTTAATCTCACCACATTACTTGCAAAGTAATAAATAAAGTAATTAAACGGGATTGCTAACCACTTCAGTTAAATTCTGACCTTTAACTCTCGATAGCCATGGAAAAATTATAATTGTTTATTTATTAACTGTCAGAAGTATAATTTTCGTTTGTGTGTGTCATTTTAAGAATACGTTTGTAAAATTTGTCCAAAATATGGCCCATACCAATGTTGACAAAGTTAATATGTTATTAATTTATGGAAAAAGCAATAAAAATGTAAAAGCAGCCAAACTTATGTATCAAACAGACCACAACCCGATCGCAAGACTTTTTCCAGTTTGTGTAACAATTTATTACAATATGGTAGTTTTAAAAAGTTAAAACGTGAAAGAATACGAACAGCAAGAACCCAGGAGAATACGGCTCTAGTTTTATAAACCATTAACAATGATCCCCACTCATCATTGCGACAAATAAGAGCCTCCACCAATACATCACTATCGTCGTGCCAAAGACTCTTAAAAGAAAATAAGTACTTCCCAGATAAACCACACTTATTACATCATTTACTGCCTATGGACTATGATCGTCGCCTAACCTTTCTGGCTGAGTTTTCTGCTTTTTATGAAGGAAATTGTAATTTCCTTAAAAATGTATTTTGGAGTGACGAAAGTAAATTTCACAGTAACAGTACAATTACAAAACATAACTGTAGATATTGGTCGGAAAACAACCCACGATGGATGATTTGAACAAGACACCAAATTTTGTTCAGCGTAAATGTATGGTATGGTTATATTATAGGTCCGTTTCTACACCATGACAATTTAGCTGGTGTGCGAAAGATTTTTAGAAAATGAATTATCATGACTTACAAAATGTTCCCCGCAACAGAGCTAAAATTTGGCTGCAGCAAGATGGCGCACCACCCCACAACTCTAATATTGTAGATTATTTGAATAACATGTTTCCAAGGCGATGGTTTGGCACCTCAGGACCGGTTAGATGACCCGCGTATTCTCTGGACTTTTTCTTGTGGGAATATTTAAAAAGTCAAGTATATCAAGAGCTAATAGAAGATATGGCAGGTTTATGTAATAAAATCTACGCTTGCACTGGTGCAATTAATAGATATACATTATTAAGGACATATATCGAGGAATTGTTGCATCACTTTGATATGTGTATTCAAGCAATAGGAAGTAGTTTCGAGCATCTATTGTAAATATTGTTATCAAGTTGTATTGTTCAAAATTAAATGACCTTGTTTGTTGTTTTTTCATTTAAATTTCTCAATTTAAAGTATTTTTTGGGTAAAATTGGACATGCTATTAAAAAAAAATTCCCACCAGTAAATAATTTTCTTATAGCAGGCAAAAAAGTTACCAAGAACCTACATCCGACAACCAAGATTTAAAAAGTTCTAGCAATTACAAAAAAATTACAACACTTGAAAGTGAGACAATAAAATCAAAATATTATCTCAAAACCTACTGCAGATGTGACTTTTTGGAATAAGAACAATTTTGCTTAAAATTTAATTCTTAATCGAATGACATTACAAACCTTCCTTGATCGAAAAATATTTTTAAACTGCAGCGCCATCTCTGATAATAATGTTATAATAGTAAATTGTATTTCCTGAAGAAGGCATTAACCATAGAAATCTATTACTGTTACAGAATAAAAATACATTTTTTAGTTTCCGAGATATCTGCTGTGGGAATGTTAAATGAAGCACCCTGTACGTATAGATTCAAATATTGTCTCGATTTTATGGGGGCTTTCATAAATAATTACACGGGATGCAGTTGATTGTATGCATATTAATTAGAAAATATTTTAACATTTTAACTGCCAGAGTTGAAAAAATTACAATAACTGTTTGATATATGATGGCCTTGCATTGTTAAGCTCAATTTGATATATGTACAGAAAGCTATGTGTTAGATCAGTAACATTAGCAGCATCGGTCAAAATTTAACTTGATGTTCTAAGAAAATTGAAAGCGATGGAACTATTTTCCCCGACCTAGCAAAGGCATTTGGTTGTTGCAGAGCACATTGTTTTATATAAAAATATGTTCTACGCAAGCTAATATTAATTTTTGTCTGATTTAAAAGACAATTAATTATTATTGGTTATTTTATAATTAGAGTATTCTTAATAGTTAAGTGCGTCATCATATTTTAAATATTTTTATTTATTACCACCGATTGATTTCAGCGAAAGGTGCCAAGTATGCAAAATAATTGCAATTGAACACATGCATATGTTGGGCTTAATGCAACCAAGCCTTTATCGGGAAGATTTAATAGAAAACATAGCCTCTAATTATTAATGAAAGCTCTATACAGGGTATCCCGTAAATAATGGCCGGGCCAAAACCTATCAGAATATCACAACTTGACCTTATTGAAAACCCTACTGTTTTTGAGATATGGGCACTTTTTTAAATTTTGACAATTTCTACCCTAGGAGTCTAGGACAGTATTTTGCATGCCACTGTCACAATGTAAGAATTTTTTCATTATGTTTTTTGGTGAGTATTCTAGAACAGTTGTGCTATCAAACACATATAGGAGTTTTTGGATAAGGCTGACAGTATTCTCAAAAAAAAAAAATGTTTTTCTTAAATTTCGGTTCCACCAAGATTCCGTCTGCTGACTTTGACCTTTTATGGTGTACAGAAAAGTGCCAAGTGATACTTGCCACTTATCCTAAAAACTTGCACACTTATTATTAAGTTTTAAAAAGTCCTGAGTTGTCCTGTTAGAAAAAAAATACAGGTGTTTTAATGGTGGATGAGCGAAATTTATCAGTTGAAATTTTTAACAACTAAGCCTCGTTTTTAATTGTATTGCTTCGTCAAAGCATTTGTTGATATTCTCGTATGTGACACATGTCATTTTGTATGTCTGGCATTGGTAGCTACCTGTCATTCTTCTGAAATTATTTAAATTCTCTGAGATCTGGCTGTAACGTTTCCATAAACTTTGTGCCCTGGACGTGAACTCTAATTGATTACTGATTCAGACTTTTGTTGATAATAACGACTTGGCATTTCTTTGGACTTACTAGAACTTGTTGAAAACCACAATGGATATGGTAGTATGTATTCTATTTACAGCGGACTCCTTGTTGTTATTAAAATGTTTTAAAATTCCGAGGGAAGAAAAAATTCTACTCTCAAGGGATAATCTCTAGGTAGTAGACTTTGCACACTGAAACACCCCCACCCCCCTCGATTAATTATAAATAAAAATCCTTGATCGTGAAGCAATCAAGAACGTATTTACTCCCACCCAGAAATTATTATCTCAATTTTATGACAAGATAAATAAACAAATTGGCCATTAATGTGATCGTCTAGTTTCCTGTGGTTAGGACCTTAATTACGTTGTATGTGTGTAGTAACACTTTATAATAACCCCAGGTTCTTTGATATAAAGTTTGGTATTACTTGTTTCTGTCTGATACTATATGTGAGAAAATTAATCACTCTGTTATTTTAAATACACTGTAAGTGTGGATACTCTGTCTATTATTTGAGAAACCTAGTTAATGTTATTTGTTATTTATGTGGTGTTATTACTCAAGATTGCACTGTATAGTTATAGTTGAAGTTTGTTTTCTAATTTACTTGATTGGAATGAAATCATTTATTTAGTTTATTACTTGTGTAATAGGTAAAGGTGAAAGAAAAGACAATACTTGATGGGGAAAAATAGTAAAAAAAAACCATTTTATTTTATATAAACAGATGCGGCAAATAGCCCTACATGAAATCAAAACAATCCAAATATTTGAGACAATTGCCTAAATATTATATAGGAAGGGTTACGTCGCTATAGCAATGACATACTATACATATTTCAAAGCTGATTATGCAATAACAAGCACTAAGGTAATCCAATCGTGGGCCGTATTATTTGTAGGTGTAATTAAAGATGCGGCAAATAGCCGATTAAAATGTAATTGGAATTTTGATGTTAGCAATCGCTCTGATAAAATAATTTTACTGCAAAACAGAGGACAAGAACCATGTACTGTTCGTGCATTATAGAATGGAAGTGATAATGAGACTTTAACACTCATGTAAAAGATCATAGAATGTTGGGGGAAAGCTCCCTTAATTGAATAAACAACGTGAACAGGGTGAGTCGATGTAAAGTAGTTGAGGACAAACCCACGACCGCGGTGTTTGTACTAGAGCCAGGGAACTCTTTGTAGTCTGCAAGGTAGAAAAGTAGTTGAGGACAAACCCACGACCGCGGTGTTTGTACTAGAGCCAGAGAAGTCTTTGTAGTCTGCAAGGTAGAAAAGTAGTTGAAGACAAACCCACGACCGCGGTGTTTGTACTAGAGTCAGGGTACTCTTTGTAGTCTGCAAGGTAGAAAAGTAGTTGAGGACAAACCCACGACCGCGGCGTTTGTGCTAGAGCCAGATAACTCTTTGTAGTCTGCAAGGTAGAAAAGTAGTTGAGGACAAACCCACGACCGCGGTGTTTGTACTAGAGCCAGGGAACTCTTTGTAGTCTGCAAGGTAGAAAAGTAGTTGAGTGCAGACCCACGACCGCAGTGTTTGTACTAGAGCCAGGGAACTCTTTATTAATTTGATGTATCGTTATTAAACAATCATAGAAAACTAGGCATTCGCAGGTGAGAAATATCTCACAATAGTTTGACTGGAGAATATTCTAGTGAAACCTTTACATGGCAATCCAGGCATACGGCAGGCCTTTGATAGAGCACAACTGAAGTATACTGGAAAGTTTCTTGTCATTGCATAAACTCTGAAAGTATATAGTTCTAGAATATAAACTGGTTATTGTGCCAACGTAAATCTTCCTAGCAAAATATCCCGTTTGAGTAAAAGACTCCACAAAGTAGGTGCGTACTTGACTAAACAAGACAGACGTCTCCGTCGCAAGTGGCCATCGTGCCAAGACTCAGTGTAAATGCTCATAAGCTGCAGGGAAATTTCCCTAAAGTTGATATTAACACGAAAATCTCCGGGTTGATTTTAATTATCACAACAACCACTTATCGAAGATGAGAACAAACCCACGACCGCGGTGTTTGAACTAGAGCCAGGGAACTCTTTGTGGTTATAACAACAATGAAAATAAATCAAGAGATTATGTACTATTTACGTAGTTGAAAGCAAACAGCCTTATAAGATTTTACAACTGCGGTGTTTTTAACATTTGGGTCAATCAGAACCCCAGCTGTGCCTGTGATGACTTTATTGTAGTAAGAAACTACCGGTCACCCAACCATCTGGGGAGCCGACGACTATACGGAGCGTCGAGTCAAGTGTAATGCAGTAACAGCTGATGTAAAAGTAATGTGTTGGGTCCGGTTCCCTCGAAATGCACCTATTTCAGTGAGTCCTCTAGACAAACAAATGCACGCAGCAATGCAGGTATTGCTAAAAACTTGTTGCATAAATATTATTAAAAGCCTGAACTAACCAGTAATCAATTAAAGTGTATTACATTGAAAAATTTGCTGCAAGGAACCTGTCATAAAATGAATATCTTTGATACCACAAATAAGCCAATTTATCCTATTCCCCCCCAAACCAGAATGTAAAGTCAATTTTAAATAATAACGCAGAGAAGTAAATAGGTTTGATACTTATTATGGTTATGTTGGTGAAATTGTCGTCATGTAAATCGCCAAGTTGGAGTGTGCTCCAGAAGTGGGCTGGCAGGTGTCGCAGTACCGTGGATAATTGTTGCCGCCAGCGTACTGGTACAACGTGCACAGAGAATAGATATTAATTTCCCCCAGTTGGCTTGTAGAGCGTGCAGTAATTTTCTATTTATTTCTCCCAGGTGGCTGGTAGAGAGCGTGCGGTAATTTTCTAGTTGTCTCCCCCAGGTGGCTGGTAGAGAGCGTGCAGTAATTTTCTAGTTGTTCCCCCAAGATGGCTGGTAGAGAACGTGCAGTAGTTTTCTAGTTGTTCCCCCAAGATGGCTGGTAGAGGACGTGCAGTAATTTTCTAGTTGTTCCCCCAAGATGGCTGGTAGAGAACGTGCAGTAGTTTTGTAGTTGTTCTCCCAAGATGGCTGGTAGAGAACGTGCAGTAATTTTCTAGTTTTTCCCCCAAGATGGCTGGTAGAGAACGTGCAGTAGTTTGCTATTTGGTGCCGCCAGCGTACTGGTCCAGCGTCGATTTTCTTCTACCGAATGCTATGAATGCCTTGAGCTTTTATTCAGATTCTACGGCGTCTCTGTGACGTCACACGCTGCATTATTTCCATATTTCTACCGTGATGCTGTGACCCAATGTTTTCTAGCTTGCCATTAGTCATGCCCTGTCCCTTTTCCTTTTGTGCACCTAATGTCGTCTTTATTCAAATTCGCTCGAACCACTCGACGTATCTCTGACTACAAAATGCATTCGTCTTGTAAAATTTCTAACAACGCATGTTAAGACGCTTTTAAGTACCACTTGAAATTTATCTTACGTTGTTACCCTAACATTTTAAAAACTTTGGCGACATTTAGTCGGGCCTACTTATGTGTATGCAATTTTTATGGACTTGTAAAAATATTTCTGTATATTTGTCTAACTTTGGAAATGAAATTTAGAATGTAATGCTTAAATAATTTCTGGTTAATTGTAGTTATAAAAATGATGTTTCCCTGAATTTAAATCAAACTTAAGACTTATTTTTAAAAGAGAATGGCCCCAGGGGCGGTCTGCTTCAACACGTACATGGAAAGGATCATTGAGCACTTCGTCGTTGAAATTTTGACGAGGTCTTCCTTTACTGGCATCACCAATACCATAAAGACTAGAAATCCTTCCCTCGTGGTATGCTACAAATTCTTCTCTCACAGTATGCGTTATGCACTCTAATAGGTACACGATAGTCAGGGTGGCGTACGTTCGGGTACCTAACTCAATAACGCACAGCAGATGCTCTGGCGTTGCCTCAACATTCGCCGTAAATTGAATGCATATTAGCATACTGGCGTTGTGTGTACTGAATACCAGTTCCAATATGTCCAAAGAAATGCCAAGCTGTTATTATCAACAAAAAACAAAATCTGAATTGGTAACCAAATAAAGTCCAAATCCAGAGCACAAAGTTTATGTAAACGATACAGCCAGATCTCAAAGAATTTAAATAATTTCAGAAGAATGACAGGTAACTACTAACACCAGACATTAGATCTAATCTAATCTAATCTAACACCAGACATACAAAATGACATGTGTCACATACGAGAATCTCAACGAATGCTTTGACGAGGCTTAGTTGTTAAAAATTTCAAATGATAAATTTAGCTCATTCACCATTCAAACAGCTGTATCTTTTTTTCTAAAAGGACAACTCAGAATTTCATTTCAAAATTTAATAATAAGTGGTCAAGTTTTTAGGATAAGTGGCAAGTATCGCTTGGCACTTTCCTTTGCACCATAAAAAGTCAGTCAGCAGACGAAATCTTGGTGGAGCCGAAATTGAAGAAAAACTTTTTTTTTGAGAATACGGTTGGCGTTATCCCTAAATTCCTATACACGTTTGATACCAGAACTGTTCTAGAATACTCATCCAAAAATGGAATGAAAAAATTCTTACTTTGTGCCAGTGGCATGCAAAATACTATCCTAGAGTAGAAATTGTCAAAATTTCAAAAGTGCCCATATTTTGAAAACAGTAGGGTTTTAAATAAGGTCAAGTTGTGATATTCTGATAGGTCTTGGTCTAGCCTATTACCATTTTCAGGATTATGCATTATTTATGGGACACATTGTATATAATCACAAATTGATAATATACTGTAATCATTACTAACGAATGTTTCAAAGCATATGACAGGTTTGGAATGTGGCCACCGCTTCTGCACTCACTGTTGGTGTGAATATCTTACGACAAAAATTATGGAGGAAGGTGTTGGACAAACAATTGCTTGCGCAGCACATGGTTGTGATATTTTAGTTGACGATGCTAGTGTTATGAGATTGGTTAGAGATTCAAAAGTTAGACTCAAATATCAACATCTTATCACGAATAGTTTTGTCGAGGTATATACAAAATTTAAGGGTTTTGTCCACCAAATATATATTCATTCTTTTTTCCAGTGTAATCGTCTGCTTAGATGGTGCCCCTCTCCTGACTGCAGTAATGCGATTAAAGTGCAGTATGTTGAACCTCACAAAGTAACATGTAAGTGCAATCACACATTTTGTTTCGCCTGTGGCGAGAATTGGCATGACCCTGTCAAATGCCATTTGTTAAAAAAATGGATTAAGAAATGTGACGATGATTCAGAAACCAGCAATTGGATTGCTGCAAACACCAAAGAATGTCCTAGGTGCAACGTTACTATAGAAAAAGATGGCGGCTGCAACCACATGGTTTGCAAAAACCAAAACTGCAAAGCAGATTTCTGTTGGGTGTGTCTAGGGCCATGGGAACCTCATGGCAGTTCCTGGTACAATTGTAATAGGTACGATGAAGATGAAGCAAAAGCGGCTCGTGATGCACAAGAGAAATCGCGATCAGCTCTTCAGCGTTATTTATTTTATTGCAATAGATACATGAACCACATGGCTTCTTTGAAGTTTGAGCATAAGTTGTATGCTTCGGTTAAAGAAAAAATGGAGGAGATGCAACAGCATAATATGAGCTGGATCGAGGTGCAGTTCTTAAAAAGAGCAGTTGACATACTTTGCCAATGTAGGCAAACGTTAATGTATACTTATGTCTTTGCATATTACTTGCAAAAGAATAATCAGTCTGTGATCTTTGAAGATAACCAAAAAGACCTAGAGAGTGCCACCGAGACTCTGTCTGAGTATTTGGAGAGGGATATTACGTCTGAAAATCTTGCTGATATTAAGCAAAAAGTTCAGGATAAATACAGGTATGCTATCATTTTATATTTAAATTTACAGCCTATATCTATTTTATCAGGAACAAAATATCGAACATCAAACATACAAAGAAAAATTCAAAATCTTTAATACTGTTTTGATCTTTAGATTCATTTTTGGCATGATAAAAATTAAACAAAGACCCTCGCACAATTCTTCTTAAAATTGGTTCTTGGAGAAATCATCTAAATTTTTTACATTTCACCTCCAGAAAAGTCATGTCCATTAAGGCCACATTACCTCCAAGAATTAATAATTTTTGACAGCCTGACAAAACTTGATAATTTCCATCATTTTTTGAGACATTTAATATTTGTTTTTACCTTTGAACTATTAATTTAGGAGAAAAATGACAGTAAAAAAATATTGAAATCCCGTAATAATATAGAATTTAAAAAACTATTTTTTCAATTTCGTTTTCAGTGAAAAATATACAGAGAGAGTTTTCAACCCAGACTTATCTCTGGACTGAATTGAAATATCATTTTGAAATTTTAGTCGAGTGTGTTTTCCAAGAGTCCTACCATTTTAAACTATTTTTGAATTTTTATCACTTCTGGTTGATATCAACTTTGTAATTGCACCAGTCAATCGCAAGTAAATTTGTAAGTAATCGAATTACATTGTCCTGTCGATAACACAGAAGCCACACTAGTCTAGGCGGTCTACATAATATGTACCAGTTACAAAAAATTTTTGCAAAACCTCGGCGACACACAAAACAAGTATTGTGGGTTGCGCGTATTTAGTTGGCATAAAAGACGAAATATTAGTAAATCACCAAATTTAGCCATCAGGAACACATAAGTGCTGTGGTATAATTTGATATAAGTATAATTTGAATAATATATATGTAGGTATTTAGAACACCAGGAAATGTTTATAGTTATTTAATAAAGAGGAAATTGGTGAGAGATGTAGAAACTTTTCTGTACACCCTTAATAAGAATCTGTACCACAATGGAAAATAAAAAAATTACCTTTGAACATTTCCCATCTCAGAAACAATGTTTTAGTATTCTGTGATATAAGAGTGCCATTTTCTTTTTCGAGGACTAAAGTGCAGAAAGTGTACTGTACTGGAACTGTACTTTACTCCTTGAAAATGATTATTACAATAGCAGGAGTGCAAAAAATTAAATAGTTTGTACCAATATACCACAAACCGAAAGTGCTTTTTAATTCATCCTGTAATTGATTCTTCACACTCGGTGATAAAAAATGCACATAGTCCCTTGAATTATAGTACACTATGTATAGTAATGGTATTTTGTAATAAACGGCACAACCATTTATTTGAAAGTAATATTTAATAGCAGTGTCATCAAGAGGTAGTTACTGAAAATTTGTGAACAAAAATAAATTAGAACTGTTTTGCAGATATCAGTTTTACTAAAATTGACAATCGTACATAGTTTATAACCTTAATTCCTTCTAAGATTTAATATATTATTCACATATTAATTCGGGAATTGTGCAATAAGTTTGAATGAAATTGTAGTGTTCTAATATAATGAATACAAGTGGTGCGCATCTTTTTCAATCTTTTTATTATAAAATATTTTAATCATAAAAAAAACACAGCAACTACCTACTTTTCTTCAGAGAAACGGACAAAAAATAAAAAGGATATATAAATATCCATTACTTCATTTGAACAGGTTTTTTCGTATTGTGGTAGAAATCAAAGTACTACCAATCTTAATAAATAAAAAATAATTAATCCCAAAAATGTATAATCAGCAATACATTTAATAAAAATGTAATTTCTTAACATTAATAATATAAGCAAATAATTAAACCAAGTTTAAACTATATTTCAGGCACTTAAAATGACAAATTATGAGTCCGACCCTGCTTTGCAGCACACAAAGCAATGTTACCATTATGCTGCCACCATGTAGTAGCAAAGCGCCCAACTATTTTACACAAGTAGTAGTAGTAGTAAAAGTGCTTTATTGGTTACGTTACAACAACAACCAAATGGCCATCGACCGAGGTCCTTCAGCCAGTGTGAATTACACATTTCTATAGTTTATTATAATATTTACAATGTGTCTTGTTTCTATAATACATTACATATGTAAAAAAAAAAAAATTGACATGACATATGCGGTAATTGAACATTTCTAATGTATTTTATTCAGTGAAATAGTTCCTTATCTTCTTTGCATCAGTGCTTTTAGGATTTCTTGAATAGTTCTTACAGGATGTTTGCATCTTGGCCTAACTTCTGACCTAGGTATTAATAGTGGTTCCAGTTTTTCCATGTTGTGTGTTTGCTTGGCAAATTTGGTGGTTAGAATTAGCAGTCTTTGGGTGATCGGATGAGTTTTGGTTTTATTGTAGAGTAATCTGTTGGATGGGTGATGCAGTGGATTTGCTGGATGTCGAATTTTTGTGATAGCTCTAAGAGCTGATGTTTCTGCTACTTGTATATTCTTTAAAGCCGGGTTTCTGCAGTTCAGGTAAATCGTGTGTCCATATTCTAGGATTGGTCTGCAAATTGATTTATATATTTTAGAAGCAGCAGCTATATTAATCCCTTTATTTTTGTATGTCAAAGCCCTAAAATGTTTTGCTCTGGAAACTACTTTTCTTTTCATAATTTTTGTATGTAGGTTCATGTTTAGTTTGTTGTCTAAGTTAATTCCGAGGTATTTAGCATTTGCTACCGGATGAATTGTGATGTTGGAAATATTTACTGTTGGAGAGGTGATCGATGGTGTGTGGTTAAATATCATCAGCTGTGATTTTGATGGATTTATCTGGAGCCGCCATTCATTAAACCATATCAAAGTTTCATCACAAAGCCTTTGTAGTTTCTCTATCGCTTTGCTCGATGTTTTATCATGTGCCACCAAAGCCGTATCATCTGCATATTGCAACATGTATCCTGTCTTGTTAAAGTGTTCTGTGTAGGTGAATATGTCATAACAGTAAATATTAAATAATAGAGGGGAGAGTGGAGATCCTTGGGGCACTCCTTGTTTGGCAACAAATTCTTCTGACAATGCATTGTTTATTTTAACCCTTAATTTCCTGGCATCTAAGAAGTTTTTGACTAGATAAATGAGATAATCCGGTGTACCTAGTTTCTTTAATTTATATAGCAATCCTTTGTGCCATATGCTATCGAATGCTTTTTTGACGTCGAGGAATAAAGCTGCTGTTTTGAGATTATTTAGTCTGGCCGATTGGGTATTGGAGACCAAAGCCGTGAGGGGAAGTATTGTAGAGCTTTTTGCTTTAAAGCCAAATTGGTGTTGTGGGATCTTTTCCTCTACTGACTGCAAAATATTGTGCTTAATGATCTTTTCCAGTAGTTTACCGAGGACGGGTAATAGTGTAATTGGTCTATAATTACTAGTTTTGGTGTGATCGCTGTTAGGTTTTGAAATTACTATGATATGCCCTTCTTTCCAATCATCAGGAAAATATGCATGTGATAAACAGAATTGGAACATTTTGATGATGTGTAAATGAATAGTGTATTCTAATTTTTTTACTATTTTCCATGGTATCTTATCATTACCGGGTGCTGAGTTTTTTTGGGCTGATAGAATTTTAAAGTATAGTTCTTCGTCAACGTTGATTTCCTCAGGTGTGAGTTGATCTTGATCTCGAAAGTAATCGTTGTACCAATCATTAACTCGGTTAAAATGTTCCTGATCGTAATTGCGATGTGGAGTATCTGAAAAATGTGTTGCGAATCTCTCCGCAAACACTTTTGCTTTTTCTTGATCTGTGTGATGTTCCTTGTTATTTTCCTGGATAGTGGGTACATTCTGTTTATTATTGTATTTCGTCAATTTATTGATTTGTTGGTAGAAATTTTTTCCCCGTGCTTTGTTTATTTCTTCACATGCATCTAACCATTTGTTTGTTCTATACTGCAGTATCATGTTATGTATGTTTTTACTTAGTTCATTTATTCTCGTTTTACCTCCTGGAAAGGGATGTTGCTGATATTCACGGTACATTTTCCTCTTGGTTTTAATTAGCTTAATAATGTATGGCGGCAGTTCGTGCAAAAAATTTTTCCTTGTATATAGGGGTGTGTTCTCTAGGACTGTTTCTTTTAGTGTCATATTAAATTGCTTTAATGCTTCAATGGTAATTGCTTTGTCTGCCATACTCGATATGTACCCAAGCATTTTATTATTTACTTTTTCCATGTCACATTTGTCAAATTTATATTTAGCATTGTTTTCTTCGGTAGTTGGTGCGATCACTTTATTTAAGTCGAATTCAATTTTAATTGATAAATGGTCCGATCCAATATCTGGAATTAGTTCAACCTCTATGAAATTGTTGGAAATGTTATTAGTATGTAGTACAATATCGGGGGTCGAATCCGGATTATTAGGCATGATAAATGTTGGGGGTGTATCAACTTTCATAAAGTGTGAGTTTTTTAAGAATTGATTTAGTTGTTTTTTCTTGGCTGGGTTGATATTAAAGTCTCCAATGATCATAGCATATTTGTATTGCATGGCCATGGTAAATACATTTTCATCGATTTTTGATGATGGGTGGATATAAATTAAAAATATATGCAGTTTGTCACCTTGAAATGGTATTGTAAAGTGCATTGCATTATTAAGGGGGTTGTTTATTTGTGGAGCATTTGCTCTTCCCATTTTTAGATTTGGGTGCACCTGTACAAGACTTCCTCCTCGTATATTATTATTTAAAACATTACCATTACTTCTCAGTATTTGCCAGTTTCGGTAGTTAGTATTTGCCTCTGGTTTTGTTTTGGATTCCACAAATAGGGCGCAATTAATGTTGTGATTTTCAATAGTATGGTTAATAATATGTTTCTTTAGGGTGTAACTATTGACATTTGTGTATAAAATATTCAGTTTAGATGTGAACTTGAACATTATTTTCTCCTAGTATAGGTTCTGTGGGTGATGCATTGTCGGTTAGGTCCATATCGAACATCAGAATATAAATTCTATTGCCTGAAAAGAATGAGACTGTGGTGTCAATATTGTACTCTGTGATAAATCTTTTCCTCAGTTTCAGTAGTAATTCCTCCCTGTTTGAGTTTTTGGGTTTGTTCAGTTTGTTCACATAAGTGTTTATTATTAAGTCGTGGATTGTGATTGCACTATGGATTTTTGTGTTTTTCTTTTGGGCGTCTGTAATATCCTTGGATTTTCTGTTTAGGTGTTTAACTGGTATATTTGGGATTCCTACAATTGGATTGGTCGGCCGTTTAGGACATTTAAATGACCAGGCCTGGTGATCTTCTGCCCCACATGCATTACATTTAGGGGGAAGGTTACTTTTGCAATTAGTGGTGTTATGTTTATCACCACACTTTGTGCATTTTGGGGGCGTAGAGCAGTTTTCTGTTGTATGTGTAAACTCTAGACATTTATTACAGGGCAATGGTGCCGGTGGTGGAGGGGTGCTGGGGTATACCGAATAATGTTTACATTTATAAAAGAGACCATCATTTAGTAATTTTTCATATGCCGCAATTGAGGCAGTAATTATCCTTATGTAAAAGCAAGGTTTGTTGGTGGCTTTTGCAATGATTCTTTTGCAGTATCTATGATCTATGTTTTGATCAGAGAGATATTTGCTAATTTCCTCGTCACTGATGTCTAGTTCCACAGAGGCTATTACACAAGAAAACGATTTCTGGATTGTGTTTGATTTTTGTGGAATATTATCTGATGGGTTGGTCTCTGCAAAATCTAAAATTACTTCATTTGCTTTGAGTTTCCGTAGTGTGTTGTTTAGTATGGTCTTAGGGGTATCTGACTTCAACAAAAAGCCTTTCTTGGTTTTTAATATAATGTCCTTATTTGAGGGCCTTTCTTTTACCCAAATGTCAGCCATTTGTGTTCTGCTTAGTGTGTCATTTGCATTGATGTAGTATAAATTATTATACGGTTTTTGTTTTATTTCAGTCATTCTTGCAGAGTAGTTATTGTTTTTTGTGTAATTTTTATTTGGTGTTTGGTTTTTGTTAGACTGAATAGTTTTTGTAGTGTTTTGTTTATCTGAATTTCCGATGATAATAGTATTTATGTCTTCCCTTGATATTGTTTTTGTTTTCTTTTTTGCTACTGGTGGAGAATCCAGCTCCCTCTTTTTCTTTTTTTTCTTTGCTGTTTTCCATTCCTCTTGACTTTTTTCACTCTCACTGTAATCCATTTCATTTCCATCACTTTCGTCACACATGTTCAATGATTGAAATAAATAGTTAAATCTGCACAGATTAAATACAACCTAGCTGCTTGACTATCACTGTTAGACTGTATTTTACACAAAATTTAACATATTCGTATTCGACACAGTACTTTAATAGGAGCAAATATTATGCAGCATTTTCACTTTTTTTTCATGGTATTTTATTTTATACCACATCGTATTATATTTTATTTGAATATTTATCCCTTTGTAGAATATAAAATAATTTATGGTGAATTTGGGACGAATGAGTGATACATTCGCGTTAAATAATCAAGGACGAGAATATTTTGGAAACTTAATTTTAACTAGGATTACAATATAAAATATAATAGGTCCTTGTCTTAAATATGTTTATATAATGAAATCAATTCTGAGGGGCGAGCATGGGTGTGTCTTTACTATGTACATACTTCGATATGCGATGTAAAGCAACGTTAGGCGTGGTTAGTAGTTGGATTGGTGACCGTTCCAACGAAGATCGCGTCCTCGCCTCACACATCTTCCAGCGGCTTGTATACCAGTGTATGTGCGGAAGCTATACAACCTTATGCGAGGGTTGTATAGGGGATATACCATCCTTCGGAGGGGATGTAAAGCCGTCGGTCCCTTGTCTATTAAATGTTAGGCAAGTAAAAGATCCCTACTCTTCTTAAGGGAAGAGGTTCGGCAAAATACCTAGTTGGGGGTAGCTCATCTACAGGCGTCAGTGTTAGGCCTCAGTAGCGGAAATAGGCCGACATTAAATAAATGTATATATAAAAAAAAATCAATTCTGAATTCTGTTGGCTCGTTTTTAAGAATTGTGTAAAATACGAATGAGGATATTTAACACATATTTGACCTTGGTAACGCACTCTTAAATTAGTTTAAAAGTGTAACATTTTTTAATTGTCTAAAATGATGAAAACGGCCAATTTTTGACATGTTACACTCAAAATCGATCAATTTTTGTGTCCATTAAAACTTTAGTTTGCTAGGCAATTTTAGTGAATGCCAATTTTCATAAGAATTATGCAAGGTCCTTGACAAGGAAATCAACTATTCTGACTTTAATATCTGTTATGAATAGAGCACAGTGGCAGTCCGAAGGGGAGGCATAAGGGCCCCTCCGCCCCCAAGGACACATGAACCTTGTTACTATTGGTTAACAATTATTAAGATCCCTACCATACATTCACTTTCAACAGATTACTGGAACATGACATTGGGGTACTTGAAAATTACAGTAATTTCGATCTTTCACAAAATTTTCACCCACTGATCCCCTTGTAGCCGACGCTATGTGTACACAGCTGTGCTTCCCATCTTTGATGCCCCCCCCCTTGTCAAAATTCTGGGACCACCACTGATAGAGAATTATTTATTATTACATTAGACATAAAATACTGGAGTAAATCAAAGTTTTTTTCATTCCTGTGTGGGCGTAACATCTTAATGTATAGAGTTTGATACTTAATGTGTACCAAAGACTAACATCAAGTTTGTTTGTTTGGTTGTACAGTGGATTGCATAACTGCTTAACGTAATGCTACTCTATTGCTACTACTGATTTATTCAGCTAGTAAGTAGCTTCACTAACTCAAGTTTATTTGTTTAGATTATAAATGTAGCCACACTCGCAACCAAATTTACAATCCAATGTGATAGAATTTTCATTATACCACTGAAAATCCAATTCTAATGTTATGTTTCTTAACAGGTATTGCGATAGTCGAAGGAAAGTCCTCTTGGAACATGTGCACGAAGGATATGAAAAAGAATGGTGGGACTACAATGAATAGATTTGTCCAGTATATATCCGTTCCGTAACTAGTATTTTAGTATTTATAGATCGTAACAAATACTTAGTTACCTCGTTAAAAGAATGAAACGGAACTAAACTTTCAGTCCGTACTTAGTTCTCTCAAGTTTTAAAGGTTTTTTCATTTTTATTTTTTATATTAATTCTTTTGTCAAAAGTAAGTTGGGTTTACACACCTGGATATGTTATGAACCTCAAGAATCATCCTGTTTTGGAGTAAGATTTTACATTATACAGAAAGTATGTTCAGTTCGGGAAATTTGCTATATCTGGAGTAAATAAATGATATTTATTTTATTATCTAAACAGATGGCAGGTGTTATTACTTATTTGTAAAGAAGTATCAGTTGCTGATAAATATGTGCTGCCTTTAAAGTAAGTCCATACAATATGGTTAAAAGTTCAGTACTGTGTTCGGAAAAGAAAACCAACTTCTTTCTACATATTATAGAAAGTTGAAATTTGTCATACACTTACATAATGCTCTCAAATGAATGAGAGAAACCCAAAAAATTAGAAATTGCATTACTATGTACATACTTCGATATGCGATGTAATGCAACGTTAGGCGCGGTTAGTACTTGGATGGGCGACCATTTCAAAGAAGACCGTGTCCTCGCCTCACATATCTTCCAGCGGCTTGTATATTAGTGTATGCGTGGAAGCTATACAACCTTAAGCGAGGGTTGTGTAGGTGATATACCCCTTCGGAGGGGATGTAAAGTCATCGTTCCCTTGTCTATTGAATGTTAGGCAAGTAAAAGATCCCAACTGTTCTTAAGGGAAGAGGTTCGGCAAAATTTCTAGTTGGGGGTAGCTCATCTACAGGCGTCGGTGATAGGCCTCAGTAGCAAAAATAGACCGACATTAGGGAAAAGGGGGAGTTAGAAATTAGAATATTGTTATACTATTAATAGGTTTACGATTCAAATTATTTGTTTTCCACCAAGCCTGATCTGTCCTGTTCAGCCTTTGAAGACAGAAATTTCATATAGTAATGGGGAGTTGCAAATGGTAAAGTTTAGAAAAATTCGACAAAACCTTCATTCTTTCTTTTTAGTAGTATAAAGTTTTATTGGAAATTCCAATCGGCTATCTTCCAGCCTATCTACAATAATATTATATTTACAGTATATATCAATTTCAAATAAAATATAATACATTATGTTCATAGTAGCATTTTGCAAAAAAAAAAAGTATACAAAGTATTATCGTGACAGTTGTATATTATTAAAGGTTACGTAATAACATTAGGGATTCATAGATTGTTTGGGTAGGAAATATTCTTTTGGGTGGAATGTTGGGGTTGGTTGGAAGTTTTTTTTTTACACATTTATTTAACGTCGGCCTATTTCTGCTACTGAGGCCTAACATCGACGCCTGTAGACGAGCTACCCCCAACCAGGAATTTTGCCGAACCTCTTCCCTTAAGAAGAGTAGGGATCTTTTACTTGCCTAACATTTAATAGACAAGGGACCGACGGCTTTACCTCCGAAGGATAGTATATCACCTACACAACCCTCGCCTAGGGTTGTATAACTTCCGTGCATACACTGATATACAAGCCGCTGGAAGATCTGTGAGGCGAGGACGTGGTCTTCGTTGGAACGGTCACCCATCCAACTACTAACCGTGCCTGACGTTGCTTTACATCGCATATCGAAGTATGTACATGGGACATGGGACTGGTAGGTGGCTGGGGTAAACTGCGAAATATCTGCATTTGAAATACACTCCTTCATTAATTAGTTTTTCATATGATATGTCGCCTGTGATTATTCGAATGTATGAGGGTTTGTTGGTTTTTTTAGATAGCATTTAATAAACGTAAAATTTTATAAAAAAAAGTATGTATTACAAAAAATGTACTTAGTTTAAGTTGAGCTGAGCAAGTAATTTTAAAAATAGGTAGAGCAATTTGGTTTCAAAAAATTGATTTTAACCATACATGCACTACATTTTAGATATAACAGATCCCACTTCCGATTTCAATAACAAAAAAGTAATGAAACTAGTTTTTATGATTCAATTATTAAAATGTTCATATTGGCTAAAAATTAAAGCTAATAAATAATACTAATTTAATCACATTAAATAATACTTACAAATACTCTAGAATAGGCATGTTTGGCAATGTTTAACATAATTTGTAGACATCAAAATTTTAACAAAATATACTTTAATCTATAATTTCATAACAAACAATAAATTTTTTGAAATATTTATTGCAGCTAGATACAACTAAATAATCAACCAATGAAAACAAATTTCTAATCAAAACAATGTAAATTTTATAAAAATAGATAATTAGACAAATCTTTGGTATATGACAAGAATTAAAAACAATACAAATCACACAATATCAGTCTTATGGACTTTATTTAAGGCTTACAGTACAGTTCTTGGTTATGACGCTACCTAACCAGCTGAGCAGCTTCTAGCCTGGTGAAGGTAGCTGTTAGTTCTCTGTGGATGTACCCTGTGATGGAGAAAAGTTCATTAAAAATTCACTTCCATGAGTAAGAGCAGTTCCTATTTCACTTGGATGTTTAACTGGCTTATTGCATGCACACACCCAAATAACTCTTATAATAAAAGCCCTCTAACAATGTGGAAGTCTCAGTCGAGGCATCTTTCACAGTCTTAAAGTTCAACGATTTTAGGTACTCATCAGTACATTGCGTAGCTTTGTCTTGATAAAGACTTCCATTTCTGGTGTTCGGTACACATGATGGAACACTGGGTACATCCTTTTGGCAGTCCGGCCTCATCTTTTTAAGAAATGTATAATGTTTTTCCAACTCCCCCATATTGAAAAAGCAATTATTAATTCCACCAATGTTGTTTACTTTTTTAAAAGTTTCTTGCTTAATTTTAACATCAGAGCCAGCTAGTTCATTTGGCGGAATATTCTGCAGTGGGATCAATTCATAGACGGGAGCTTCAGGCGAAGGCGCACCTTCATATACATAAGTATAATCATCTTCTGTTGGCTCATCTTTAACTTTGGTTTCTTTCATTTTTCCACAGGGACTAACGTATCAGCCAGCTAAAATTTTACCCCGGGTAATTTAAGCTTTGTATGTAGACATCAAACTAAATGTTGATTCAGTTTATTATATGCATGGTTCTAATTTGTAGTATGATGTTTAGTATAATAGAGAAATATTTGCTAATATAAGATAAATCACTATTCAGCGGTACGGTCGACTAACTGAGTTTACGCTATACGGAACACTAAAAAAACTATCATGCATTTACAACAACGGTGTACTATATTGGCGTTCAGTAAAATTTTGTTTATTTCTTTTTCATCTATGTGTATGTCCACCTGAGATACAACTGCAGAATATGACTGTATTGTTGATATCTGATGTGTTGTATTTGGGGGAATGGTACTTTCTTCAAATGTGGAAATTTCCTTCTTTTCTTTAAAGTGTTTCAATGCCATTTCTATGTGTTCTTTTGTATTATCTGACTTAATAATAAAGCCTTTCCTTGCTTGTATTATAATGTCTTGAACGTTGGGAAACATTGAGCACCATTGGTCTGCAAGTTTCATGTGAGTTGTACCCTCAGGAGCTGTGGCGTAATAGACATAACTGTACTTTTTTCTTGCATAGCAACAGATAAATTTTTTGTTTTATTTGTGTTTTGGTTTTGTGCTGTGTTGTTATTTAGAGGTATACTACATATTTCCATCCTTTCATTTGTGTTTTTTGGTGGTAAGTTTTTATTTTGTTTTGTGATTGTTTTGAAAATATTGGTGCCTTATCTGATTGTTTAGAGGTTCCTGGTTATATGTTTACATTGACTTTTTTTGATTGTGATGATGTTTTAAGTTTAACTTTTCTTTTTTCCTAGTTTTTATTGTCCAATCTTTATCTGTTGATTTCTCAGCTTGTCTTTCTGTCTCACATTCGCTAATGGAACTCTCGGAAATTCTGATCGTTTTTTTTTGGGACATTTTCGTCCTGAAAAAGTCCTCAAAATCCGCGGCGGAAACGTTTTTCAATGCACTAAGGCGCTTAATTTTATGTAGATATGACTTTGGGCACTTTTAAATGTTTATTATCACTATCAAATCAGTTTAAAAATTCGCTATTTGACAGCTCTTTTGCTTTCTTTTTATTTAACAAAAAATTTCACTTTTCTTATTGGCGACTTTGAAATCCCCAATTATAGTCGCATGTTCATGCTGTGAAGTGACAGTCTTTTTTGATTCCTGGTGTATAAAATGAAAAATATTTTTTTATGGGCAATGCCAAATACCTGGTTCATTATTTTGACATATATGTCACCGGCGTAGAAGTTATTTTTCCAGTATATGGATTATTGTTATTTTTTGTAGAATTTGCGATAATTTTTTCAGAAGATACATTCACCGCTACCAACATGTAAAGGCGTATCTTAAAATGTGCCCTAAATTGAGATTTAAACATATGCCAATATCCTCCTTGTTGTGAAGAAGATGCGTATCTCTGTCTAAAACCGGTTGGAGTTTGTAAAATAATAAGTTCCTGGAGAATCTCAAATATTTAATGAACATATCATAGCATAAAGGCATCTCTTGAGAAATGCTCTACTGTAAAGTTGCAAAAAGCAAGATCCGCCTTTACGATTTTCTATGACGATATGGTAGTAAAGCCCAAGAAAGGAAAAAAATCTTTCATAAGTGATATTCAATTCAACCCACACCTAGGCAATACTTAAAAATTATAAAATTCTTAAGATTCTACTAGGGTGAAATACAGGGGCAACACTGGGTTAATCAGCTAACACTCAACAAAAATAAGTAGTCATATGAAAGAGAATAAAATTCTACATGAGATTGTAAAGAAAAATATGTTCTAGTTCTAACAGTTTTCAAAATAAGGCCATTTCAAAGAATATCCATTTTTTATACCCTTTATTTAAAAATTTGACTTTTAGTTCACAAGAAATTTAGTGATATTTATTTTGTTTCTTTTGCCAAATATGTTCGGATATATTTAAGCAGATATAGCATATTGCCCAGACTTCCTGTATTTTAACTTAAAAGGCTAGCTGGCCACTTGAAATAATTATGTGGATTGTCCAAAATTTTGACACTTGATAATTTTTCAAATTATAATTTCTGGAATTAAGTACTTAAACACAAACTGTTAACTAATTGCTAACATGATTTCAGAAAATCTCATTATCCAACAAATAAATGACGAAATCAATAATAATGATATTGTGATAGGAATATACTGTGATGTATTTTGGGCCTTCGACATTCTTCATGTAGATTTTGTACGTAATAACGCCGTGTCTTTATTCAACATTTCAAGTTTCCTCTGAAGATTGTTAAATTTTATTTTCATTTTCATTTCGCGAACAGGTTTAAGGGTAAATTGTTCATCTCCACGTTTTAAGACTTATAAACTACCTATTTATACAACATTTTCTATTGTAATTGAATGATATGGTTAAGCCAGTTTTTTTCAGAATAAATTTGCGAGAAAATCCACACTTGACACCTCCTTTCGCTTTGAAGATAATCTAGTCTACTTCAAAGTTTGCATAAAAATCAACATTATTTTCAGGTGGCCAGGCAGTTCAATAAAAAAATATTAATACGTTCATTTTTCTTAGGGTATTCTACCCTAATATAGTTTCGAGATATAAAATATTTCTATTTTGTTATTAATTGGAGTGTCCTACACAATTTTAAAACATTTAGCACATATGGATTGAACATGTAAACTTAGTGTATGATATGCTCTATAGTATTTTATTTATATAATTATCTAACAATGATTATAATTAAAAATTATCATTGTTGAACAAATGGAATTTCGGATCTGAGATCGGATTTAGTATATTGCCTTGGATGACAACTTTTAAAAGTAGTTACGAAAGAAATATGTATATTTTATTAATAGATATTAATATAGAAATATACAGGGTGTAGAATGTAAATTTGCAATTTGCACGAAATGTGAAGTAAAGTTTGTTTCAATCCCTTTTAAAAATTCGAGCGGGACTCCTGAAATCGCTTATGCTTTGAAGAGGTAAAATCGCAGTTTGGTTTATTGAGCAACAGGACCGACAAACAAGTTGAGTCCTGTGAGATGCGACTCGGCCTTCACTACGCTTTTTGTGATTCAAGTTTAGGAGGACCAACTAATTTCGTAATTAATAAGACAAGCTGAATTAATACTAAAACAACCAGTGTACAAATACACATAAGACATTAGTAGAGGAAATAATGCATTTCGATACTACCGTTACTACTTCAATGTAAAGGCTTGAAACATTTTATGTTAAGTTTCGACAACATATGAAATGTATACCTTTGAAAATTAGTGCACTCACACCGGGAGATTGCAGCCCCCATTGTACTATACCCCCAATTCAGTAACGCATAAAGTTTCAACAAAATCGGTTAAAATTCATATCATGGGGATTTTTGGGGTCGCTGATTACGAATCCGATGTGAAAATTGGAAAATTTAAAATGGCGGACTTTAAGAATTAATTCCTGACTTAAGCCGTTTCCATTGATTTTACTGAAAAATATGTAGAGTAAAAAAGTGTTTAGAATGCCACTTTGCATAAGAATACACCATTTTGGTAACCACATTATTTAACCCTTTCACTTCTCCTCCTTAGAAAACCTCCTCCTACGCCTGACCCTTTCTTTTGCAAGAATTGCAATAAATATTTTGTTAAATTTTTTTTATTATAGTTTGATAATATTGGACTAATAAAGTTGAAATAACAAAAAAAAATTAACCCTAATCATTTCAACCCTTGCTGGGGGGTGAACATAGAGTGACTTCCAAAAAATATAATTTTTCCTAAATTTTTACTACAAGCTGATGGGGGAAAAATCTTGTTTCTTATGCAAAATCGCATTTGAAACACTTTTTACTCTAGTTATTTTTTATTAATATCAATAAAAACGCCGCAAATTGCGTTTTTCTATGAATCCTTAAAAACGGAAAAGTTATCAAGACAAAGCGGAAGGGTTCATAGATGATAGTTCCAAAACTTGTATTCTGATACAAAATTGCATTTTAATCATTTCTTTTCCTCTTGTGTAGGGGGTAAAAATGAGAGAGACGGAAAATGTAATTTTTTGACTACCATGGATACCTACAAGGAGAAAACGAAAGGGTTAAGGACTAATATTTTTAAAATTATATATTCTTATTCAAAAACGTATTCTAAACGTTTTTAAATTATCATACTTTTCTTAGAAATAGTAAATATCTTTTGTTCTAAAAAACGTTTATGAAGACACATTTAACCCTTGCACAAAATTGACCAAAAATGAAATAAAATGTTGAAAATTCTCTGACATGTTCAACAACAATACAGAAATTAATATAAACTCTACGGACCTAAAAAATGATTTTTACCCCTTTGGTAGCCAGCAAAATTTTCTGCTTTTCTTTCCGCTTTTTAAACTATTTTTTAAGGGTGTATATCCATTATAGCTGATAATTTGAATTTGATAAAAGTAGACCCTATTAGTAATATTTCCATATTTTCCCTCATCAGTTTGTAGTAAAAATTTAGGAAAAATCGTATTTTTTGGGGGGTCACTCCTATGTTTTTTACTCTACATATTTTTCAGTAAAATCAATAGAAACGGCGTAAATCAGAAAAGTCCGCCATTTTGAACTTTCCAATTTTCACTTCAAATAGTAATCAGCGACCCTCAAAGACCCCCATGATATGAATTTTAGCCAATTTCGTTGAAAATCTTGCGAGTTATTAAATTGGGGGTGGAAAATGGGGGATGCAACCCCCCGGGGTGAATGTACTAATTTTCAAAGGTATGCACCTCATATGTTGCCGAAACTTTACATAGTGCAAAAGGTTTCAAGTCTTTAGATTGAAATAATAACGATTAAGAACTTATACCCTTTTTGCATTCATTTCCTCTACTAATCGGTACATTGTGGTTTTATTTGTATGTAGATTAACGTCCTAGTGACGTTTTACTTCAGCTATTCTATCACTTGACCAGTATATGC
The DNA here is from genome assembly GCA_963675555.1 of Leptura quadrifasciata. Classification (NCBI taxonomy): domain Eukaryota; kingdom Metazoa; phylum Arthropoda; class Insecta; order Coleoptera; family Cerambycidae; genus Leptura; species Leptura quadrifasciata. The sequence continues at coordinate 585,608 of OY776682.1, read as the reverse complement.
AAACAAGTATAACAACTATTCCCTGCGAAATTGCGCTCTGCTGCAGCTGAGTCTCGAATTCAGGAGAAAAGAACGACTAGCCGTGTTGTCCCTATACAACCACAGTTCTGTCTACTGCTGCCACCTCGCCAACAAGTGAAAATGCTACAGCTACTTTCGTTCGTCTTGAACAAAGTGATTGTGATTAGTAAGCAACTAATAGAAATCAACAATTTGAAAAATATCTCAACTCAATTAGCTGTTTAGTGATTGTGTTCAGTTTGTTCAAAACGAACGAAAGTACCTCATGATTCAAACGAGTGCCTGGTCATGTTTTCTCACACACAAGCTGTAATGTAGGCTACTGGCCAAACAATATTTATCACTGATTAGGGAACAGAATCAAAGTCGAAGTTCAAATACCATCGTTTGTGTCTTCGGTTTCGCTGCGAATTATCGAAAACTTGATAAACTAGTCCATTTTTTTAATTATTATTATTTAAAGAGTTATATTCTATATCCTGTATATTACATTCGGCCATGCTAAAATTTGTGATAAAGTTATGATTTTTGCTGTTATATGTATGATTAATAATGATTTGAATGAAATATTTACTCCCTTGAAACCATCTGGTGGGCCAACGTTAAACATCAAAAATTTTAAAAATTATTGGAGAGTATTAATTATTTTTATTGTATATTATTTCCATCTTTTTCCACAGAGTTTTAAGTTCATATTATACATTTTTTGTATCTGTTTTGAATTGGAAGGCACTTTTTCATTAAATGTACAGATTTCTTCCATATTATTATCTTTTGACTTAAAGTAATTCAGTTGTAGTAAGTTTTTAAAGCTGTCCACTCCATGTGTCTACAAAATTTTTTCTAACATTTTATTCGCTCAATAAAAATAATATATTTTTTAGAACATTTAATGATTGAGGCAACTGTCAATGTTTCCACGATACACTCGAATTATTTTGCAATATATATAGACCTGTAGGATAGTAAGTTTTTTTTAATGTGTATTTTATATGAAAAAAATTCAAATCGGTTATTTTTAGAAGCCTTAAACATAATTTTAACACAACGGCCAGGAAATAAAATATTTATATGTATTATGATGCGAATAAATCTGTAAACAACTTTCTATTTTTGGTTAGATTTTTAAAATTTATCATTTATATAAATATAGGATATAACATATATTGAAAATTTAAGGTTGTTTATTAATTTGCTTGCAATCCTTGTGACTTACAAAGATATATTTAAAGAAATAAATTATAATAATTAGATGAAAATTGGTTATGTATAAAAAAAATGCTTCTTATATTGCAAAATGTAGAACGTTAATATATTGTAAATTTGTAATATTGGTTTTTTGGTAAATGTGAGTTACTAGCTAATTTGTAAATAATTCACTTTAAAAATTATAGTTTATTACTGCTATAGATTAATAAATTTAAAACTAGTAAAATGGCCTTTCAGTGTTCTTAGTAGCCAGTTACTAATAACAATGTTTCAGCTCCAGCATTACACAGCGTGTCACATTTTGCTTGGAACCACCCCTATAAAAAGTTTATTTAATGCGATTTAGATGATTTTTTTTTTAATATAAATCTTTGAAAAGCACATCATTGTGTTATATCAAATTTTACAAAACATAATAGCACGGCCCACTATGATTTTTTTCGGGTCAGAAAATGGTGAAATCTTATTAGCGATTTTTTAATTTCAAATCTGAGTGCGCCACAGGATTCAGCAATTCCCCAAATGTGTTTGTACCAAATTTCGTTGAAAAAATCGAATTTTTGGATTTCAGAAATAAATTCTAAGAGGATCTGGCCACCAGAGGCAACTTAATGATCTCTCTATTTTGGAATATTTTGACAAAAACCCTCGTTCAAGTTTGAGAAATGCTGCCATATATTTAAATATGTTTTGAAATACCATTTGGAGGTGCCTTCTTAAGAATCATAACCGAAAACCATACAAACCTAGATTTTTGCATACTCTGCAAGTAAGTGATGAAGAAATAAAGTTTGAGTATTGCTTGTGGGCTCAAGGAGAGTATTTGAATGTCCCAGATTTAAAAAAAAATCTTCTATAGCGATGAGGCTACATTCATCACAAACGGTGTTGTTTCATCACAGAATTGTAGATTTTGGGCAGAGGCAAAATCCCAATTGAGTAGTAATCAATTACTGAAGTCGATATTGACAAAAAAAATAAATGTCTGGTGTGGTATTTTGAACAAGCGCTTAATTGTCTCTATTTTTTTTAATAACTTAAAACAGTTCAAATTTTCTGGAGTTCTTGAGAAATCAGTTTTGGAACGAGATTCAAAACCTGCAGGGAAGACAACGGTTATATTTCCAACTAGATGAATGTACCCCATTTCATGCAGTAATTGTCAGGACGTGGCTCAACCAAAATTTTCCTGTTAGGTGGATTGGACGTAGTAGTCCATTGATAGCCGGGCCGTCAAGATCGCCGGATTTAACACCCCTTGATTTTTATTTGTGGGGTACTCTTAAAAGCAAAGTTTATAAATGTCGACCACAAAATAGGCAGGAACTATGTGATAGAAATACATTAGGTTGTCAAGAAATCTTGAGGGAAGAACTTGGAAATGTTGTTCGTAATAATCGTGAGAGGATAGAAAAATGTATAAAAGTTGAAGGTGGCTTAGTAGAGAGAACCTACATTTAAATGTTCTTAACTGTTTTTTTAACAATGAATCATTCAATTGACAGTTATTTCGGTCAAGGCACTCTCTTCATAAATACGCAATCCCATGCACTTTTTCCACGAAATTTAGTACAAACACATTTGGGGGGTCGCTAATAAGATTTCACCATTTTCTAACCCGAAAAAAAAAATCATAGTAGGCCGCGCTATTATGTTTTGTAAAATTTAATATAACACAAAGGTGCGCTTTTCAAACATCTTATTTAAAAAATATATATATTTAAATCAGACATTAAATAAACTTTTTATAGGGGTAGTTCCAAGCAAAAATGGGACATGCTGTATAAGTATAATTTAAAAGATTAAAAACCTAATTAACGTTGAACAAAATGGAGTTAACACAGGACAAAAAAAAACTTAATTTCTTTTTTATTTTGGTAAACTCTCTCACCATCTCCACATGCGAATTCATTAATTTTTCCTGAGAAGATCTATTTGGGTGATCATAATACTGTATTTATGAGAATCTATACTTTCCAGCATCACTCGAGGGTGGCATATTTTTCCCTCCTGGATCGCTCGGTTCTTTTAATTTTATTGGTGGCTTCCCAGGAATCTCGTGCCCATTAGACTTTCTATGCGGCAACGATATAGACTGTCTCTTTCCAGTTTTTGCCCCTCTATTTTTTTGTTCTATTTTGTGCTGCTGCTTTCCAGTTCCTTATAATGATTATATTGAGCATCTTGAGTGACTCTGTCCCTTCCTCTGAGAGGCGTCTCCTCTTTTCCCAATGGTTCTTTTTCATATATTCTCTTGACCATGGTCTTGTTCTTCACCCTCAATCACATGATCAACTCATAATCGTTAGTTGTACAGGGTTATTCATTATAAATTATCCACCCCTTCTCATCGTTATTTTATTGCCTATAGAAAAAAAGTTTTAAATAAAAGTTATATGGGTATGACTGAATTTTGTTAAAATACTATCAAAAGTACAGCAGCATGCAGATCTCAGGGGATACAAAAAAATAATATATATTTTTTAAATGTGATGCCCTGTATATTATTAAATTTTTGGAATGATCCTTTTTTCCCGATTTCAAAAATATACCATATGTCTTCCCTACTATATACCGTTTTTGAGTTATTAAACGTCGAGTATCTTAGTTCAACTAGTTACTGTAAATATGGAAAAGTTAACATCATTAAAGTGAACCATGAAAATAACAACTATTATGTTTGATAAGTGACATTTCTTTAATGAAATAAGCAAAATGGCTTTAAATAGGGCAAATAGAAAAATGGGTTTCCTATCTTGGTTCTATGATACTGAGGATTGTTTAGAGATTTTTTTTAAAATGACAAAAATCTAATTAGGTTGTTCCACTACTGATTGTGCCCAAAAGAATATGAAATACAAAGTTGCATACCAGAGGTCTTTGAATATCACGGCACACTAAGCATCAATATCTCCCAAGGTTCATATCATGGCCACCTAGACTTAATACAATAAAATGGTTATTAATAATCATTTTAAAAACAAATGTCATGTTGCGATAGATGGTTCAAAGGATAATTTAAAGATGAATCAGATAAGTACAAAATATATACACGGTACCATTTAAAATAACAAAGTTTGGTCCACTTCTGCTTAAACCGGAAGTTGAAAGAAATGTTTGATATGCTGAAAACAATTGGGACAATTATGTAATATACAGCTCTCCCAAAATTCAAAATTTTAACCTCTTAAGTAGCAAAGTTATAAGTGAAATTTTTCCTTTTGAGGCACATACAGATTTGGTTGATGAATAAAAGAAGAATTATATCAAAATTATAAGGTTTTTGACCAAGGTAAGTCATAATATGCAAACACTATTTTAGTGTAGTCTTGTGGTAAAGTAAAATTGTTGCAAAATTATTTAACTGTCAACTAATAAGTTAGTGTGCATCAGTTGCCAAAACCATTTGCCCTAATATCTCAACAATCGACTTTATAATATCCCACTGAAACTCAGTATACCCATTTTGTTCCGACGAAAGCGCATTTCTAGACATTTCTGTGTCATAGAATTACATTAAATAAGGCGTTATCTACTATCTGGTTATTAACAGGCAAATAATAAATTTAATTACTGCATAGAACGTCATAGCAATTATTGCTGTTAAAACCGTCCACAAATTTTTAGCTTGAAAATTGCTCAGGACTAATCCAATTGGTTTTTGAATTCGTGCCTCTCCTCGTATGCAACCCACAATATATCTCTGTGATGCGACCTCCCTGACGCCAAAATTAACGACCGACGGTTGCGGTTACTCCTGAATACTTATGTACACTGGTATAAAATCTTGGCGAAGATTATATCTCTAATGACGTCATAGTGTTTTAATGGTACTCGAGTTTTTGTATTTCGCCGTTCACTTGCCAAATTGCCACAGCTTAAATAATTTTAGGTAGATGGAACTTTGAGGTAATGAAAATTTTTTAAACCTTGGATCCAGATATTAATAATAAAATAATAATGATTTATTAGTGAAATAGTTGCACCATAGTACTTTGATATGTCCTATATAAATAAGTAGAAAACATATATAAGTAATATAAACACATATGCATTAGGATATAGTCGAACCCACGGTGTAATACACCGTGGTCAAACCCTTGGATAACAAGCTAACATCAACATATAAGTAAGAAACATGTTTAACAACAAATATATACATAAGAAACATAATACGGCAGAGTTAAATAAGTGTACAATAACAAAATTACGAGTATTACGACATGATCTTAGTCAATACAATGCAAATAACCCATTACATATAATAATAACAATAAAATAGATTTAAATACATAAAATTAAAATCATATAAATCATAGTGAGCATTCGCCAAAAGATGTTTAATTTTGCTTTGAATTGTCTAAAATCTCTTTAATATTGCTTAGAAAAGAATTAAATAAACTAATTCCAACATTGTTTCGTTTCGTGGATGCTAATCTTTGTTTAGGTGTTTGTATTTTATCTCGATTAAATGCAACTTTAGATAAATTAAATGACAGCATATTATTTCCAATGGTAGATGAGTCATTATTTTGAATTTGATCAACTATGGTTTGCAACTGTCAAGTGATGACGTAGGCATGTGGTTAGATGTAGCCCAGTTAATTCAACCGTATATCATTGTGCTATGGAACAATGCATAACATAAGGTTCTTTCGTTCTTGAACAAACTGAACACAATCACTAAATAGTCAACTGAGTTGCGATATTTTTCAAATTCTTGATTTCTATTGGTTGCTTACTAATCACAATCACTTTATCAAGAAGAACAAAAGCAGCTAATAAGTCAGAGTGCGGTGTCTAGTCTAGGTTTACTCTGTTTTAAATTTATCTGATGACGTATATTTTATTTGAAAATTTTGTGGCTAAAATATTGACAGGAGAATACCAATTTAACCAAGGTGAGACTTAAGAATTTTACAGTCTCGGAGGTGTTATTCCTCGTAAAGAAGAGCAAAGTGTTTGTTTTATTTACATTTAAGCATAACTTGTTTGCATTGAACACAGAAACATAAACACACCACAGCCGGAAGGAGGTTTCACATTTGAATAAATGCAGACAACATCCATTACCCACCGACATGGCCAATGTCGGTGCCGGGGACCGAACCCAGAGCATAGCAGAGTCACATCAAAGCGAATTTGCCACATAACGCGCTATAGCCGACAGAGCTATCGTGTCGGAAACAGTCAGAAGCTTTAATAATGTTATTTTTCACATCGGCAATATTACCCCCAGTACCTTTTAAATAACTCGCAAAGGTAGTGTCATCTCCAAGAAGGACCATGAAAATTGACATTACACTGGGTAAATCATATACGTATATTAGAAATAGTACCGGTCCCAGCACGCTACCTTGTAGAACGCCATATTGAACTGGCAACATATGTTGCTAATGTTATTATGATACATACATTGATATCTACTCGATAAGTAAGTGTTTAATAATTGAAGTGCTACACCTCTGAAACCGCAGAATTCTTGCTTATTGACAAATGCCCTACTCAAGCCAAGAAAAAGTCCCAACGTGGAGTTGCCTTTTTCAGAGCCCTAACCAGTTCTAGCACTGCGGCCATTGATCATTTTTCCCTTCCTGAACCCAAATTGTCTAAAAATCGGAGTTAAGACATGTACTTTTAAAAAGTACTCCGGGTACACAGTACAAGTAGTTTAAATTTTTATTTTTACTCCCAGCATTAAATACAAATACTTTGAAAAAGTATATAAAGTATTAAGTAATTTACTTGAAATTTAAAATTTAAGTAACCAGTAGAAAGTAATTACTCCGTAAAATACTCTAAGTACTTAAAATACTTAGAGTAAGTACCTTTAAATACTCCAAGTATATTTTTAAGTACAGGTAAAAGTATTATAAGTACTTAAAGTAATTTTTTTTAGTATAGGTGTTTTATGCTGCAGTACTCCTTTACAAAATATTTAGTTGTTAGTAATCATGTTATTTGTTTCAATGCAAATTGGATATTACTCTTTAGCATTTTAAACAAAAACCATTTTTTTTTCTTTTCATTTAACTGCATAGAAGAAGAGAAAATCTAGAAAAATCTTTACTATTTTTTTTTAATAACACAGATTAGGGGAGTGAAATCTTTCGAGAATTACATCATATCGAACCTAAAAATTAAATATGTGAAAAAATAATTTCAAAAAAGCGATGGGAGTCAAAAGAAAACTAATTTTTACAAAAAAATCATAGTCCTTCGCAATGATGCAACCGGAGGAAACATTGGGCATGATGGATCAGAATTAAGATTTGTTTCAATTTTGCATATCTTAACTAATAGTTTATACAACTTTAAATTTTGATCTGTAGAAATGAAACAATATGTTTGAATCTGATATGTAAAATTTAGTATGTTAAATATAATAAAAGAATGAGAACAAATTTACAATAAATAATGAGACTGCATGTTTGATAGAGTTATTTAACAAAATTGTTCAGAGTAGGTAAGCTTTTTAAATTTTATAAGAAATACTGAATATTTAAAAGTATTTGAAGTACTTTCTAAGTAAGAAAGTACTTGGAGTACTTTTTTAAGTAACAAGAATTACTTATTTAGAAATAAGTACAAGTATCCAGTACTTTTTAGTTAAAGTACTGGGAGCACAAATAGCAGTACATGGATTTTAAAAGTACTTACAGTAAAATACTTAAAGTAAAAATGTTTGAACTCTGGTAAAAATATTACTAGATTTAAAATACCTACTTTATTATTCTTATAACGTTTTCATATATTTTAGCTCAGATAAGCCTATAATTTGATGAATCCTCAACATCACCTGTCTGAAGAATAAGGTTAACAATAATATAGTCAGCGGAGCAGATAAAAGTAATAAATAGATGTGCAAAACTGAAAATTTCCAGTACTAAAAATAACTAACATATCGGCGTGTCTTTGTCTTATATGTGACACACTGTATATATTTTATGACCTTTATACGTTGTAGAAGCCGTACGCCCAGCAGACAACCGCGGCAGATAACATTCTGTCTTACAACGTGTCTTAGATAAAAAATAGCCCACTAGACTAATGCGATATGACTTATGACGTAAGTATAAATATGCATTTGACCGTCCTATCCTAAATGATTGTTCAAGAATGTTTTTTTTCGGTAAACACTTCTAGGAAAACGAAATTTGTTTTCGTAGAAGCAGAGATTATTTAATGAGGACTACCCCTCTTTCATCTGCCTACTGATATTTACCTAGTATTTATGTAGTTGATTTAATGAGAGCCATGCGTTTGAAGTGCAAAAAAAGGAAATAGTAAAAATTAGAAAACGAATTAAATTTTTAAAGCTCTTATTATATACCTACACGACCGTTTTAACAATTTGACAGTAACGTTTGAGTAACTAAGTAGCTAATAACGATTTACAAACTACAAAGAATAGGGGCTATAAAGACCTTGTATGTTTGAGACCAGTTAACAAATAGGATAAACCATTTTAAAGTTATAACCATTGTTAAACAATGAGGCTTAGTGACCACAACGTACGTGTTTTTTAAATCATACATTGTTCAATATGCGCTAAAAAATAGTGAACATTTTCTATATTTCACAAACCAGTGCCGTTTTCTAAGGTTTTTCTCCGAAGTAGGATAATTATCCTGATGAAGCCATCCAACGCACCGGCTCTAGCTGTAAACAAATTTTAAACGATATTTTTTTGTAAATATGACTGGGTGAGTACTATCAGTGTTTTGTTATCGATTCAGTGAATCTTCGTGCTTTTACCAAACAAATTATTATTACCTGACCTCAAGTATTTGACCACTTATTTATTTATCAATGAAGGGGAAATACATTTTCGCTAGAGCTTCAAAACCATCCTTGAATGGAATCTTTTTATGATTTAGAATTTGTTTATAATAATTACAAGTTTTTTAATTGTCAGGTTTTCATGACAAGATTCTCGTTTGTTCTCAAGCATACCATAACAAAAATATTTAATGCTTAAAAGATGCTCAATCCAGATTGAATCCATTTTACTTTCTTTAAGAATGCAAAATGTAAATACTTGAACCGACTTCGGTTTTTTCTAAAAGGAATTAAATTCTTAATTTTAGATGAAAACTATATCCACAACATTTCAAGAAAATCAAACTTAATAATCTTTTTTTACTTACACGAATTGAAAGTAGGTATGTGGCTAAGACCAGTTTTTGGCCTATATTAAAAACACAAAATTTTCACTGTGTATGTTATTGTGTATTGTTTATACAAATATATTGTTTAGTAGAAGTTTTTTACTTAGTTTTATTAAATCTATCTACATTCGCAATATATGGATGTGATTATACAGCCATTTGCACAACACAGTTTCATTAAATGATATATTATTATTTTTTATAAAATATATTCATTCGTACAATATTGATGGGTACTTTAGCATGGTACTCTGATGATTTGTTGTTTTTTTGAAATTTCCAGTCAGGTCTTATTTTGTTGTTTATAAAATGGGCGAGTCATATAGGTATACCACCACGTTTTTAGGGCTTGAAATTTAACACTGAATTTTTTCAACGTTGCGTCACGTAAATGATTTTCTTCAAATACGAAAAGAACAGTTTCAAAAAGGTTTTATTACAATTTACTCTACTAATTGTAAGCAATTTTTATTAAGTTACAGTTATTTTTATGGTTTCCATTTTCTCTTAACACTACGAAAGATAGATACAACGATAAATTTTGGATTAAAACCGGTTCTTGTAATGTTATCGGAAAAAATACCATTTATTCACGATTAAATTTCCACTAAATCGATTTTTCTTTGCGGATTCCTGTCGCATTCGCCAAATTTGAGATTATTCATCTAGAGTTCAGCTCTGCTTGGATATAAACTAAATTGCGTCATATTTTTACTTTCAAATACGCCTACGCAATTTTCAAAAAAGTTACTTTTCTCAATAGTGAAATGCTTATTCTGTCGGAGATACGACAAAATGTTATTAAACAAATATTGGTGGCAAAATAAAATTGAGTACATATTCTAATTTTTAAAGCCTTTTGCCTACTTTGATATTTCATCTTATTTATTAATGCACTGCACTGAATTTGTGGTTGGTACCTTTTGAATTATTATTTCAAGCAAGCTCTGCTTTTAGATGTCTGTAAATCACATAACATTTAGAAACACATGTCTCGACTTGTCATATGCCTTATTCAAGAGGTTGCACAAGAAGTTGTTTATTTAAACTTAACCTAAAACACTAGTAATTTACACCCTTCTTCGAATTTTTCGGTTATCCTAACCTCAGTACTGAGTTTTTCATTTTACCTACTACAGGGGTATTCGTGGTACAAGGATCTTTCTTCATGGATCATTTTATTTTCTAATTGTTAAAAAAAATTAATCGTTTAAGTTTCCTTTCTGTATGAAGTAAATAGACATTATCTGTGTTTATAAAATGTTTTTTTTTCAATACAATGTACTGCCAATCCTGTGCTTTTATTGTTATTTAATATTGATTTTTTGGGTTATTTTAATCTGTTTTCAATACTTCTACCACTCTGACCAATATGGACAGCAATAACGTAAGGTTTTTACATTTAATTTCATATACTTAACACCCAATTTATCGGATGTACATATAATCAACGTAAAGATTGAAATGCTGTCTATATTGGTCAGAGTGGTAGAAGTATTGAAAACCGGTAAAAAGAACACAATGAATCAATTACAAATAACAATAAAAGTACAGGAATATCATCACATTGTACTGAAAATAACCACTTTATAGACACAGATAATATACATTTATTATAGCCAGAAAGAAAGCTAAACGTTTAAATCTTTTTAAACAATCAAAAATTTAATAAATCCATCAAAATTGGTTTTGATGGATTTTTTAATTTGTACTACGAACCGCCCACAAAATAACTTGAATATCCTTGTAGTGGATAAAATGTTAAAAACTGTACTGAGGTTTGTATAATAGAAAAATTCCTGGAAGCAGGGTCAGTTGCAAGTGGTATAAGTTTAAAAGAACCACACACTACGATCATTCCCTACGACATTGCCATCTGATGCAGATGAGGCTCGAACTCAGGAGTGGTACAGCGACTAGCCGTATTGTGTCTCACACAATCTCGTCTAGACCACTGCTATCAACTCGGTAACACATTAAAAACGCCAATAAACATCCATCCTAGCGAGGATTTGAACCCGGGACCCCTTGATCTCAAGCCTAACATATAAGCATTGACCCGGCTTCTAAATATATTATTTGGAATCATCTAAAAGCATATGAACGAGTAGGTACAAGGTTATTCATTGTAAATTACCCACCTCTTATCATCGTTATTAAGTGTATTGCCTATAGAAAAAAAGTTTTAAATAAAAGTTGTTGTGGTTATGAATTTTGTTAAAATGCTATCTAAAGTACAGTAGCGTGCAGATTTTAGGCGACACAAAAAAATAATATATTTTGAAATGGGATACCCTGTATATTATTAAATTTTTGGAATGATCCTTTTTTGTTCATTTCAAAAATATACTATATGTTACCCCTATCATATACAGTTTTTGAGTTATTAAACGTCGAATAACTTAGTTCAACTAGTTACTGTAAATATGGAAGAGTTAACATTATTACAGTGGGCTATGAAAATGGCAACTATTATGTTTAATAAGTGACATTTCTTTAATGAAATAATCAAAATCGTTTACAGTGAGGAAGAAAAAAAAACGAAATATTTATACAAAATAGATAAAGATCTATTTAGGAAATTTAAATATAAATAAATGATAACTCATAAAAGATGTTCAATGTGTCCACCATTATTGTCGATGCGTAATTGATAATGTCTTCTTATATTTATAATTGCACCAGAAATGGCTTCATTATTTACATTCAGATTGTTTATTTCACGCCGAATCCTGTCTTTAATGACTTGAATACTATTATTATTATTATTATTGATTGAAAATGTCTTTTAGAAATCCCCAAAAAACGAATCCATGGAGGGCAAATCCGGACTGTTAGGTGGCCATTTAAGTGTTCCATTATTCCCTATCCATTTTGGGAATATATTATTCAAATGATCTCAAACACTATGTGGAGTTGCCCCATCCTGCATTCAAATCATATCATTAAGTTCGACATCCGGAAAATTCTGCAAAAGAATATTGCCTGCTTCCGGGATAATTATTTCCAGATAGGTAACTACAGTTAAAGTATATAAATGATATACAGGGTGGACCATTAATAATAGGCCATAGTTCAGGGGTGGATTCTTTGGGCCAAAATATGAGGATATAACCAAATATGCTTTAGTATAATGTTGCTGCGGAGAAGATACAGGGTGTCAAAGTTGAAATTATTTTTTTTTGCAATAACTCAACAGCCTCTTGACTGAAATTTGCTAGAAAGACTATTTTATTCTAGGAAACAATAATTTATATATTACATCACGTTAGATCATAGAAGGCGACGCAGGACCTTTTTTTTACGAAACGTTGTGGTACTTCTGACGAGACAATCTTATGAGGGAGTCATTTCTAGGTATAAAAGGTACACTTTGTAGAACTTGATAACTCCAACTGTTTTCGAGGAAAGTGCCGTTAAACATTTCAATAATTTTTTGAAAGACAAATTCAAATTTAATGAAACAAAGTGTATTTATTGAAAAAAGCACAAAACCTAAGGGAAAACAAAATCGTAATAACAGCGTAAACTCTTTCTCACTTTCTTATGAACCAATGGATTATTTTTATGGTACTGGGATAAATACATAAATCAAGAGATTGTCTAAAATAAGGATCTAATCTTATTAGAAGACCAGAAATAACGTAAAAGTTGACTTACTGACATTATAAACTTTCCCCCCATACAAAAACCCCATTGCTGCAACTTAAAGTAAATGTTCGATATGGTCTCCACTTAATTCCATGCTTTTTCTAATTCCATTCATAAAAGATTTTCTTACATTGAAAAATACATTTTCCTGTCCTCTAATAAAATTCGCTGCGTCTTGTATTTTGTCCCATACTTCTTCTCTTAAATTGATAGTATTTGCATAGAGCAAGGACTTCATAATCAGGACTCCTTAGTGGTCAAGCAAACTCGCTTCCTCGACCGATCCATCTGCGTGGGAAAGACTCATCAGGATAATTCCTGACTTCAATGGAGAAATGAGGGGAACTTCATCTTGCATGAACCACATTCTGTTCCGTATGTCTAGCATAAAAGCGTGTAATATATCAGCAAGAGTATTTTGAAGAAAAAACAGATAAGACCGCTAATTTAAATTTGGAGGAAGGACAAATGGTCCCAATAATTTATCGCCGATGATACCACACCAAACATTAATCTTAAATTTTTGCTGAAAATGCCTTTCCATAACGGTATGAGGATTTTCTACTTCCCAGTAATGGGCGTTTCTCCAGTTAAAAACGCCTCAGCGAGTAAAAGTTGCTTCGTCGGTAAATAAAGTGTTCTTAACAAAATTTCGATCCCTGTTGTGTTTATTTAGAACAAATTGACAAAATTGTAGCCTTTGTAGAAGATCCCTTCGAAGTAAGTTTTGTATAGGAGTGAGATGATAATAATAATAATAATAATAATAATAATAATAATAATAATAATAATAATTTTATTATTATTATTATTATTATCTATTTTATATGGATGACCTTAAACTTTATGCCTCTGGAGAGAGGGATCTCCAACAGTCCCTTAGGGTGGTACAGGAGTATACGCAGGCTGTCGGTATGCAGTTCGGGTTGGACAAATGCGCACTGATCCATCTCAAGAGAGGACGATGCGGTGACTATGGAGAGGACGCGCAGCTCGTGGACGGAAGCATCTTACACCATCTAGATGCCGGAGAGTCGTACACTTACTTGGGTGTCGAGCAACGCTCCACCCAAGAAGTGAGTGTAGTGAAAAACGCTCTCCGCGGCAAGTATCAGCACCTACTCCGACAGATCTGGTCTTCAGAACTGTCGGGGAAGAACAAGGTGTCTGCTACAAATATGCTTGCCGTTCCGATCCTTCTCTACTCTTTCGGAGTAGTGAAGTGGACTAGAGAAGAGCTGCGTCAACTCGATGTAGTAACCCGCAAGAAGATGCATCTCAATAGGAGCTTGCATCCTAAATCGTCCGTTCCACGGTTATATCTCCCACGACATCGGGGAGGCCGTGGACTCTTGAGCTTGGAGAGTCTCCATAGCAGGATGGTTCTGGAGGGAGCATGTAAGGTCATCAGGAGTTCGGATCTCCTCCTCTGCATGGTCCGAGACCATGAAAATGCAGAGGTAGGAGCTTTTCTCTTTAAGGCAGCACGGAGAGCAGCCGATGAACTTGGTCTCATCTTCGACGTCGAGCGGGTAAACCCCGACTCTGTCACCGAGTTGGAACCCGTTCGACTAAAAGCCCACATTAGAGCTGCAGAACACAACATCCTTCTGCAGCTCCATAAGGATAAGCCATTGCACGGGATCTTCTATAAAAATATAGAAGACCTCGGCTTATCTGAAAGGCTGACCTTCGCCTTCTTAAGGTCAGCTGGGCTGAAGTCTGAGACCGAGGGATTCATAATGGCTTGCCAGGATGGTGTATTTAACACTCTCGTCTATCGACGTCGTGTCATGGGTATGGAGGTCCCTGATGTCAGCTGCAGGGCCTGCCGCAGGGCGCCGGAGACTGTAATGCACTTACTGTCGGCTTGCCCGACTTACGCAGTCTCGGCCTATATTCATAGACACAACGCAGCATTACGAGTGCTTTACTATCATCTAAAGCACTCGTATGGGATAGACGAAACACCAGTGCTGCCTTACGTTCCGGGGGATATTGAGTCCGTTGTGGGGAATGAGAAGTGCCTAATTTATTGGAACTACTCGTTTCCCACCGTCAGGCAAATACAAGCCAACAAGCCTGACATAGTACTCCTCGACCACCAACTCAAGACAATGTATGTCGTGGAATTCTCAGCTCCCGCTGAGAGCAACATTGTCTTGAAAGAGGAGGAAAAACGGACAAAATATCGAGATTTGCTCTTCGAACTCCGCAGGCTTTATCCAGGCCATTCTGTTAAAATAGTGGTACTGATTATAGGAGCCCTCGGTGGAATGAGACAGACGCTGCTTTCAGAACTAAAGATCATACCGGCATGCCGAGATTCGGCAGAGATCTTAGCCGGCAGAATGCAGAAGGCTGTCATCCTCGGTTCATTACGTCTACTCAGGGCACACGATTCGCGGACCCGGTAGTCACTCACCCCACGGGCGTGGGGAGTGGCTATTGGTATTACCAGCTCCCCTCTGTGAGGGTCGGAGCCACAGAGTAGGGTGACTGGTTTTTTGTAAAAAAAAAAAAAATAATAATAATTTTTCTTTTCTTTTTTATATAGCGTACACACCGGTAGGTGTATATAAAATCATTACACAAAGCGAAATGACGAAACAAAACAAACTAACAGACTAACAGAAAAATTCTTCAAGAGAGTAACAGTTTTTATCAATGAGTAAGGCTTTAAGCCTTTTTTTGAAAATAAAGACGTTTTGAGAATTTTTTATCTCAATTGGCAAAGCATTGAATATTTTGCACCCATTAAAATATATACTTTTTTGATAAAGTGTTGTGATATGGGTAGAAGCATTCTTTACGTAAGACTCTTAGGACTGATTTGTTACTCACTCCTGTTGCTGCTGCTAAACGACTTGAGCTCACTTGAGGATCTTCATCCGCACAAACTAAAATTTCTAGTTCTTGATCTGGAGTAATTCGTTTCGGTCGTCCTACATCGTTTTTATGGCGAAATGAACCCGTTTCTCCCAATCGACGAAATAGATCTTTGAAAATCTTATGGTCTGGCTGTATTCTATTTGAATATTGCAATGAGTATCTATCTCCTCGCTGCAGCATGTCCGCTTGTGCGTAAACACATATCATATCCCTCATTTCCCTATTTGAAAAATTATTATATCTTTAATCTAAGCAAGTTAAAGAAATTATCTCGAGGAACACAAGAACAAAATAAAATGATTCAATGAAGTAAATGACAGAACTAAAACATAACCAAAGTACACTTTTCAATAAATACACTTTGTTTAATTAAATTGGAATTTGTCTTTCAAAAAATTAATGAAATGTTTAACAGCACTTACCTCGAAAACGGCTGGAGTTATCAAGTTCTACCAAGTGTACTTGGAAATGACGCCCTCATCAGATTTTTTGTCAGAAGTACCACAGCGTTTCGTAAAAAGAAATATGAAAAAAATCCATCATCAGGTCCTGCGGCGCCCTCTATGATCTAACGTGATGTAATACATACATTATTGTTTCTTAGAATAAAAAAAGTCCCTCTAGCAAATTTGACGAAGATCAGTCAAGAGGCTGTTGAGTTATTGCAAAAAAACGAAAAAATAATTTGAACTTTGACACCCTGTATCTTTTTCCACAGCAACATTTTACTAAAGCATATTTGGTTATATCCTTATATTTTGGCCCAAAGAATCTACCCCTGAACTATGGCCTATTATTAATGGTCCACCCTGTATAGGCCCAACAATTTTGTTTCTGAAAATTCCACACCAAACGCTAACAGTTTTCCTTCCTGATTTTTTAATTTGTTTTACCAATCTTTTCCTGCTGTGCTTGTTTTGCCACAATTCGATTTTTCCTATTAAAACCTCTTGCCGTCGAAAAGGATAATTCATCAGTTCATAATATGTTTGTAAAAGAATCGGGATCATCATCCAAATTTTGAATCATCTGGCGGCAATAGTCCAGCCTCTCCCTTTTATGGGCCTCTGTTGAAACTTGTACGAGTAAAATTTTATATGGTCTGAGGTTATTATTTTTTAACGTGCGTTGGATTTTGGAATAACTTTTACCCAATTGATTGGCTGCATTATTTATACTACATTCAGGATTTTCTAAAAAACAATAAAATGTTTCAAAAAAGTATATTCGCGAATAAATATGGATGAGCTTACCTTCGAAATGAAGCAGCTTATCTAGCTGTTTTTCCTGGTTTGCTTGAACTACCGCTTTTTTTCTGTTAAAACTGGAGGTATTGTTCACCTTTCAGTAAATATTTTTAAACGTACTTTCTGATGGTGTTGGACGATTCGGATACAACACCCTGTATGCTCTTTTTGCTGCGCGTTTATTTTTATATTGTATATAACAAGTAAAAATTTAGACTTTTTCTTCCTCACTGTGAACCATTTTGATTATATTATTAAAGAAATGTCACTTATCAAACATAATAGTTGCCCTTTTCATAGCTCACTTTAATAATGTTAACTTTTCCATATTTACAGTAACTAGTTTAACTAAGATATTCGATGTTTAATAACTCAAAAACGATATATGGTAAGGATCATTCAAAAAATTTAATAATATACAGGTATCCCATTTGAAGAAAAATATTATTTTTTGGTATTCTCTGAAATCTGCACGCTACTGTAATTTTCAGTCATAACCACACAACTTTTTTTCTATAGGGAATAATAACAATGATAAGGGGTGGGTAATTTATAATGAATAACCCTGTACCTTCCATGTTGAAGATATTAACAAATTTCGTTAAGAAAAGTTAATAATAATGATAAAGATCGGTTTACTTTCTTCCATCTATTAAACATTTAGATAAATATAAAAAATAGGAATATAAAACTAGCAAAACGCAAATGTTTAATTCCAAATTAAAATAACAATATTCGCATCATATTAAATATTAATATATTCGACAAGTCCGCCGCTTTTATCTGCAAATTCCTTAAAGTATTTCTGAAATGCATTGAAAGACGCTCTTATCTCATCAAGGGAGATAGAATTTACAGCATCTCTAATGCGACACTTCTATATAATAATAATAATTAATAAACACCACAGAAATTTGACAACCCCCAATTCTAGAAGCCAGGGCTTGTGCGGAAGGGGGTTACACATTGAAAAAACGCGGACATACAACCATTTCCTCCAATAGTGGCCAGTGCCGGAGCCAGGATTCGAACCCGGTGGTGCGATGTCCGTGTGATTAATCGCGATTGTCACCTCGCGCCTTAACCCACTCGGCTATCGACCAGACTCATATATCATTTGGAAGATTATACAAATATACCACTATTCGTTTTATCCGGCCGCAAAGTTAAAACTCCATGATTGTTTGATCCGGAGATCTGGGCGGATACAAAATGGGATTAGGTACATCTGGGTAGATACATTTGGACCACTATAATATCAATGTTCGATGGATTTTTTTTAGCATTCCATAAAGAAGTTACGAGAAAATTCAATAGAAAATTATCAACTCTGTCCGTGCTAATAAATATTTACGTTCCATCTGGCGATGAAACCATTTATGCCTTAATTGAGATATACCTATTTATTTAAAAAGAAAGTGAAGACGCATGACGTAATTGCCTACGTAAAATATATCTAAAATAAACTAAGATTTTGTAAGCTACAAGTTGAGCTGAAAAAGTACATAGTCATGTAATGTTTTCTTTGGATTTAATAAACTGGTACTGGTAAACTGGTAATAATTGAGATATACCTATTTATTTAAAAAGAAAACGCTAGTAAACTTTTCTGTGAAGGCCCATTACGTAGTTACCCACGTAAAATATATCTAAATTAAACTGAGATTTTGTAAGCTACAAGTTGAGCTGAAAAAGTACGTAGTCATATATTGTTTTCCTTGGATTTAATAAACTGGTACCACGTAAAATAACTAATAAGCAATATTAAATTGAGCTGTAAATTGTAAATTGGTTGCAGCCAAGATAACAGTCAACAGTTTAATAAAATGTGATTCACGGTTGTGAAATATAATGTCAACTTAAGAAATGCGAAGTAGATTTAGCAACCTAGAAGAAACGTAGGAATTAATAGTAAAGGTTCATTATAAAGTCGTTTAACTTTTATAATTACGCTCGATATTTACGCACTACTATTAAACAACTTTTTATCTTAGGAAGGCGAGAAGAAGAAATAAATAAATAAAATTGAAAAATTCTTGGCCTTAAATCCTCGGTTTTGATGTAAATTTTTCGTCAACAATAAAAAACACATTATACAATTTAAAAACGCTGCTTTTTAAATTTATTATTTTTTCGCTATAAACAAATTAACATTACTCTTGGGCTTTTTGTCTAAAATGAAAAACGAAAATATAGCTCAATATGACTTTCAAAAAGCCTACAATTAAACAGGGAAATTGATATTTTAACCTTTCAAAAAAATAACCGGAAAAAACTATAAATAACTTCTTGGATAACAAATGGCCTACTAAAATCAGTGCATACAGAAAACCTCTTGGTCAAAAACCTACAAAGAGATCCAGATAATATTGCACTAAAAATTGATAATAAAAATAAACAAAAATAATTATTATATAAATGAAATACATAAAAATGCATCTGATTCTAAAAACCTTTGGAAAGTAGTACAGATTATAACAAAAAGTAAATAAAAAAGCACCCATGGAATCTATAAAAAATCGAAATGGGGAAATATTAACTGAAACTAAACAAATAGCAAACGTGTTTGTAAATACTTTTTCAGAAATGGGGAAAATATTGACAAACAATATTAAAAAATACCCAACTTTTCACCTCAAAAGTCCCAAAGCAACCAGTCGTTATATTGGTTCCCAACAGTTAAAATTGAATTCAAAAACTTAATTTGCAAATTAAAAAATAATAAATCTGCCGAAGTAGATCATATAAAGGCGGAAACTCTAAAAGCTGTCTCACTTTATATCACTCACCCTGCAGTGTATATAATAAATAAATGTTTAGAAAAGGACTATGGCCGACTGCTGTCAAGGACTGCTTTCAAGGAATCTATAAAACTGGAGATAAATCACATACAAAATTATAGATCGATATCCCTATCTAAAATATTTGAAAAAATAATTAAAGCGAGACTAAACTCATACCCGAATAAATTTGATAACCATGACCAATATGGTTCCAAAGAAGGAGTCTCCACACAAGATGCAATAATAAATCTCACAACTAATATTTATTTAGCGTCAAATAAAGGAAAACCTTGTCTATGTACATTTATTGATCTTACTAAGCATTTTACACAGTCAGTTATGAATTACTCTTACAGACGCTTGAAGATATTGGAGCCAGAGGCACTTGCCTAAAATTTTTCAGAAGTTATTTAACCAATAGAATTCAGTCACTAAATATCGAGTATGGAGTACCACAAGGCACGGCGTTAGTACCGCTACTATTTTCAGTCTATGTAAATGGAATATTTTCCTTGCAAAGCACAGGCAAAATAATCAGCTTTGCTGACGACACTGCAATTTTTTATAAAGGTGACACGTGAGATGAACTAAAAACAGTAGAAACTGATTTAACTACCATAAAAAATTGATTTGATCATAAATTGTTGACACTTCATTTTGGAGACTTTTATCTACCTTTTAGCTGTACCAGCAAGGCTTCCATCATTTAATTAAATTAATATTAATACACTGGGAACTCCACAGATTATTCTGCCAAAAACAGAAATAAAATAGGTATTATCATAGACCAACGACGGGATTCACATATAAATTATATTATTAGCAAATTACATAATTACAGTTTAAATATCATCTACAGAATATGCTGAATATTCAACAAACGAGAACTATTTACCACTTGTTTAATAGAGAACCATTTGAATTATGCAATATTAGGATGGGGAGGTGCAACTAAAACTTACTTACATGCATTAGAAACGTTGCAGAAACGCTTTCTTATAATAATGCTGCATAAAGATAATAGATATCCTAGTGATCCTCTATGTTTAGAATCTAAAGGTTTGCGATATAAGACAGATTTTTTACAAATGTATAGCAACATCAAAAAAGAGATACGATTAGATATCCGACATACACATATGATACAAGGCAAACAAATAAATGTCTATATCTTTTAATGTTAAAAATTATAGGGCAAAGATCGTATCACTTTCTAGCTGCCAAATTATATAACTCAGTCCCTGACACTATTAAATACATAAAATAAATTTAGCTATTTAAAGAAAGTTAAGACTTTATGTTTTAGGACAAAACGTAAAAATTTTCACTGGTTATATCGATTTAAAAAATAAAAATAAAATAATTAAATTAGAAGGAAAAACAATGAATAAATATTATATATAGGTATTATCTTAAGTTTAAACTTATAATTAACTGCAGGTCTATTCATGAATTCTTACACCCACCCACTATCTTTTATGCTGATCCAGAACCTCCAGATATGGTATATTGATTACATTAAAACATTAAACATGAAAATATGTAGGTACATGTTAATAATATCTTTTTATCGTTATTTTTGTAGATATCTTAGTGACATATTATTACTTTGTATTTCGTATATTTTACTTTGTATTTCGAAACAAGTGTTCTCTCACTTATCGAAGTATACGAGTTTATTTACTCGTATACATTTACTGTAACTTATTATTTGAATTATGTGTATCATTTTATGTAAATAAACGTTATTATTATATTAAGCAATCACAATGTATATACTAAATAAAATTGAATTGGAGGCAATCAATCCAAATTTTTGCCATATACGTTTCTTCTTTCTTTGTTCGACGTCTCCGGTTTTGTTTCTCATATCTAGAAACTAAAAATATGAGTTTCTTCGCAAATACATTTCTGATCAAACTTGAGCAGAAAGAGTTGCTTCTGTTAATTTTAAAGTTGCAAGAAATAGAGTAAAAGAAATGGTTGATTTTTAAAATTTGTTATATCTTAAAGCTTTACAAGCTGATATTCGTTACATTTAGTAAAAATATGCCTCTTATTAAAACAAAATATTAGACAAACAGATTTTTTTTGTTTTAGATACTAAGATAAGATGTTGTTTAACGCTTTTATATAAGGGAATTATTTCTGCTACTTTAAAGTGAACTGGACAGTCACCTGTTTCAAATATTGTATTTAAAATGTAAGTCATTAGCGATGTGATTAACTCAATTATTTCTTTAAGTAACTGTACTGACATTTTGTCTTGATCAGGGGCTTGTAGTTGTAATGCTTTAGTTCCACATGTAATTTCGAATTTCTTGCTCAGTGGCATCGCTAAGATAAAAACTGTTTTCTATTTTTTCGTTTGGAAAATTTGTATCTGGTTTTAGTATTTTCTTTACCCCTACGTCTGTGAAAAAGTTACAGAATTCCGTAGATATGAATTTTTTGCCTGTTGTTATATCATTATTTGAAAGTCTTTATTTGAAAGTCTTGTTTTCAGCAAAGACACCTCAGAAGTATGATGAAAATCCGTTGGTTCCATCACATATCAAACGTGGAAGTACTCAGGAGAGCAAACAGCCTTCCGATTGAGGTGCTTATTTCAAGAGCTCGCCTAAGATGGGCAGGTCACGTTCATCGTATGCATGATAACCGCCTTCCTAAATGTACGCTTTATGGTGAATTGCTAAGCGGTAGAAGAAGGCGTGGCGGTCAACGAAAGAGGTTCAAAGACGTTCTCCATGAAAATCTAAAATCCTGCAGTATTCCAGACGAGCAATGGGAACAACTTGCAGCGGACAGAACCGAATGGCGAGGGGTTGTGGCCAGCTATCAAGGAAATGTTGCTGCAAGAAGGCCGAATCCAAGACCTAACCAGGTCTATGTTTGTCCTGACTGCGGTCGACATGTGCTCTCCCGAATTGGCCTCTATAGCCATAGTCGTGTGCAGGCGTAGATGAATGGGAATTACAATAGACTACACCTTTTACTTGTTTTTTATTGTACACAATCTATCGACTGTAACATTTTTATACTCGGACTCGAGTAACGGCTAATAATAATAATATTTGAAAGTCTTATCTCAGAGATTTCATTATGTTGTGTTTTCTTGTTTGCAATTTCATTAACAGATTGCCCAATTTTTTTCGTCATTTTTTAAATAGTTTTTAAAATTGTCATTGTCAGCTTTCTTTTTTACTTACCTACTATTTTTTGTGGTATATTCTATGCCTTTCTTTTATATTATTATCTTTGGAATCAAGCATCAAGCCAGTCGTTATCCACCCTTTTTCTTTAATACTATAATTCACTTTTAATTGGACAGTTTACTAAAGATATATAACCGTAGTAATACATAACAACTAGGTGTATAATCATCATGTTCAAGTAAATTTATATTTAAATCGCCTAATAATATATTATGTTTACTAGAGTTGTTCTACAAATAATTTGAAAATCCACCAAGAAAATCATTTGCATCAAAGTTTGTAAATGATTGGTATATACCTGTTATTGATATTTCATTGTTATACATAGATTAATAGATTAATCACTTTAATTTCATTCAATCTATTTAATTTTAATTTATGTTTAAGGGTATTTTTTATGTACATAACTGTATCATCGTTTTTGTTGACACCGTTGTTGTAATTAATATAGCGAATAACCTTCAATGTGGAAATTTTTAGTATTGTTTATTTGCCAGGTCTCGGTTAAGCAGATTACATCAAAGTAGCATTCACCAAAAGAGGACAGAAAAATTAAGAACTCATCAAAATGTTTTCCCAAACTAAGGATATTGTTGTGATATATTTTTAAATTATTAATTAGCGTATTTTCGTTATTATTTAGATATAATTTGCACTCATGTATTCTTTTGTGGTATTTATTTTGTGGTAAAATTTAATGGATGGAGTCTCGAACAAATTGATTCATATTTATTATATTTACATTACGCATTCATTTTTTTGATTCAAATGAAAAGTAAAATTATAGCACTTGCAATTTAAAAACAGTTAAAAAATTTGCAAAAGTTACAAAAATTTGGTACGGAAATATAAAAACAGCGTTTTTGTTTGATAAAATGTTTTTTTTTTTTCGTTATTAACGATAAATAAATATGAAAATTTATTATTACTTTCGAAAAATATACATCAAAACTTAGGATCTACTACCAAAAAAATCTCTCTACTGTCAAACCCACCTACAGAAGTAAGGGTTGAATTTTCAAATTTATAATTAATAAGCCTTTTGAGCAAATACATTGACTTGAAATTTGCACGATGTTTTGGGTTAATAAAGGGCATAATTTTACTAAATATAATGAATATTGGCTTGCAATAATTTAAGATATAACATGTTTTTATTTTTATTTTTTGAAACAACAAATTAATAGAAACAACTTTTATTACCCTTGTTTTATGACAAATTTAAATAGGAAGAAGCACGTATTTTTTTTATTTTCTCAATATGCTAAAATATAACCAGAGATATTAAAAAAGAATACAAAAATAATAAAAGTGTAGTAAAGTAAGAATATACCTACTACGACAGTCCAGTATTCCACTATTTCCTATGAAAGGAAATCGATTCACTGCCACCAATCAAGGTGCACAATGTGCGTTTCCAAATCAATTGAAAATAATGTCCTATAATTTCCGACATACCACTTCAATCGGAAATCACAAAATAAAATCTGATTGCAATAAGCCCCCAGCAGCCAGATTTCCAGTGTAATGCTGTTGTGCATCGCCCGCCGCAGACTAGTTTCGAGCTTGTTAGCTCTCATCAGTGGGACATGGGCAAATGCACAACATCACTTCACTGGCCTTCTATAGTCATCAAATTACAGACACGAGTTGTCCGCAGTAGAGGAAGTTAGCCGTAGGTCGGTCTCCCCCCACCACTGACCTTGACCTTGACCGTGCACCTGTGGTCCGTTCCTTCAAGGCCACGGTGGCATCGTAGGTTCGCATAGCATATACCGTGACCTTGACCTTGGACGGCCGCAGTGCGTTTCGACTTCAAGGGCGCAGTGTTGCTGTTACCCAGAACGATCACTTGCGGTGACCTTGGCCTTGGCTAACACTATTAGAGAATGCAAGGACGGAGCTTCCTCCTTGCCACGCAACTCGTAATGTGCCGTGGTTTGATATTTTGTGACGTAGTATATCTTTTCTATAAAAGAGTGAAAGGAGTTAATATGGGATCATTCTTAACGTCAATTTCCTAGAGTAAAGAAGCAAATATGTATTCGTGCAGTTTTTGTGGTGCAAGCTTCACTCGCAGTGACAATATGCGACGTCATCAGAGGGAGGCGTGTAACAGTTTAAATGGTAATGGACCGCCAGCAAAGAAAGTGAAATTGGATTCGAATCCATCAACATCGGTAATTATGCAGACGTGTTATAGCTGTAATGTGACTTTAACAACTAACCAAATGAAGTCTCATAAAAGAACACTACAACACAGAACAAATTCATGTGTACGTTTGATGGATGGTACAGAAATTGTTCGCAGTGCTTTCAAATATAGAATCATAACATACCGAGTGCATAGTGATAATGAGAAACTGGACTATATAATATTTTTCAACGAAATTCGACATAAAATATTGAATTTACTAGAAGAAATATTATTACTTCATAAAACTGTGAAAGTAAACATGGAGACATTTGCCAGCTATATATTACAAGCACAAGAAATAGCTGAAATTAAATCGTTTAATACGTGTAATAAAATATTGGATCAAGGTGTGGATTTAAACATTGCACTCGACACTTTTATAGACATGATGGTTGCGCAAACTACTGAGTTCCAAGAGCGTGATTCTGGTATGTAAATATCTTCTGGTATGTGGAATAACAATTGACATTTTTTTTTTTATTTTTAGGGTGGGCCCTCGAACAAATAAAATTTGTTGAAATTAATATAAACAAGTACAGTCCAATGGGTGGTTCATCATATATCAAGTTACCAAAGTTCATCGCAAATAAGAAGGCCGTAGTGAATATAGAAAACCAGGACCAATACTGTTTTGCTTGGGCAGTCACTTCAGCATTGTATCCTGCAAATGGTGGTACATCTCAAATGTCATCTTATCCACATTATTCAAGAGTTCTAAATTTGACAGGTATGAATTTTCCAATGAAATTGAGAGACATTTCAAAATTTGAGGAATTGAATAATATATCTATTAATGTGTATGGGTTAGAAAAGAAATTCGAGAATAATAAAGTAAAATATGATGTTGTCGGACCTTTGCGTTATTCTCAGAAGAAACTACGTATTCATGTTAACTTATTATTAATTTCCGCGGAATGTGATCAGAATCATCATTGTAAATCGGATTGTGCTAAAACTCACTATTGTTGGATAAAAAATTTATCTGGATTAGTATCAAATCAAATATCCGCTCACGGACATAGAAAATATTTTTGTGATGGGTGTTTGCTGTATTTCTGTAACGAACGTCAGCTAATGTCTCACCAAACAAATGATTGTAATCATATTTACACTACAACACCATCGACACAATTTCGGGTTGATAAATATGGGAAACGTGTACCGGAAAATATATTAAAATTTGAGAATTTTGACAGACAAATGCAAGTACCATTTGTAGTATATGCAGACTTTGAATCCATTTTGAAACCGATAAATACTTGCGAGCCAAATCCTGAACGCTCTTATACCAACAAAACGTTTATTCATGAACCTTACTCTTTCGCGTATTACATAAAATGTTCCTTTGATAATAGCATTTCTAAATTTGAACTATATCGCGGATCTGATGCAGCAAAAGTATTTGTATCATGTATAGAGGCTGATTTAAGGGAAATTTATAATAGATATATGAAAGATGTAATCCCCATGTCCCCGCTTACAGCGATAGAAAGAGAAAATTTTGACAATGCAACCATCTGTGGTATATGTGAGAAGCCTTTTGCAGAAGGTGATATAAAGGTGAAAGATCATTGCCACTTAACTGGTAAGATACGATTCGGTGCCGCGCACTCGATCTGTAATTTAAATTATAAACTACCAAATTTTGTACCTATCATATTTCACAACATGAGTGGATACGATATTCACTTATTTGTAAAAGAGTTATGCGCTCATAAAGATAAAGTTGACGTAATACCACAAAACAAAGAAAAATATATATCTTTTACAAAACATCTTTACATGCATGATTACGTTACTGACAAGGGGGAAACAAAAAATAAATATTTGCGGTTACGTTTCATCGATAGTTTTAAATTTATGTCAGCATCACTACAAAATTTAGGGGAAAATTTAAATGAAGGTCAAATGGTTACAATGAAGAACTTTTTTACCGATAATGCAAAATTTATTTTAATGCGACGGAAGGGTGTATTTCCATATAGTTTCGTAGATAACTTAGAGAAATTAAATAATCGTGTTCTACCCACCAAGCAGGAATTCTATGACAGCCTAAATGAAACACATATATCAGATGACGATTATGAAAGGGCTAAAAATGTGTGGGAATTGTTTGAGTGCCAGAGTTTGGGTGACTATTCAGACCTGTATTTAAAATCAGATGTCCTTCTTTTGTGTGACGTATTTGAAAATTTTCGTAAAATTTGCGTGAATAAATATAAATTGGATCCAGCTCAATATTACACAGCTCCAGGTTTATCTTGGGACGCTATGTTGAAACTAACAGCGGTAGAACTTGAATTGTTAACAGATATCGATATGATACATTTTTTTAAAAAAAGCTATACGCGGTGGTGTCAGCCAGTGTACAGAAAGGAAGCATATCGCAAATAATAAGTTTGTACCCAATTATGATCCCTCAGAACCGTCGTCATTTATCACATATCTTGATGCTACGAACTTATACGGTCATAGTATGTCCCAAGCATTACCAACAGGGGGATTTGAGTGGCTGTCCGAAAGAGAAATTATCGACTTAGATGTTACTAATATTTCAGACGAGAGTCCACACGGGTATGTTTTTGAAGTAGACATACATTATCCGCAAGAGTTACACGATTTACATTCAGATCTCCCTTTCTTAGTAGAAAATATTATACCCCCCCAATCAAAATCAAAATCACCAAAATTAATCCCAAATTTGAATGATAAGAGACGATATGTTGTGCATTATAGAAACTTGAAACAAGCCATTGAAAATGGTTTAATGGTGTTAAAAACCCATAGAGTACTTAAGTTCAAGCAGTCGCCCTGGTTAAAAAAATACATCGATTTAAATACGCAAATGAGAAATTCAGCGACCAATAAATTTGAAAAAGACCAATATAAATTAATGAATAATGCAGTATTTGGTAAAACCATGGAAAATGTTGATAATAGAAGAGATATAAAGTTGATTACTCATTGGGAAAATGTTAGAAGAACTATAGGTGCAAACGCATTAATCGCTCGTCCAAATTTCAAATCTTGCACAATTTTTTCTGAGGATTTTGTAGCGATTGAAATGAGCAAATTGCAAGTAGTCTATAACAAACCAATTTACGTAGGATTTTGTATTCTTGAATTATCGAAGACGGTACTGTATAATTTTTTTTATGGTGTTATTAAACGTCAATTCGGTGCTAATGCTTCTTTGTTGTACACCGACACCGATTCCTTAATTATGAAAGTTTATACAGATAACTTCTATGACTTTATTGTACAAAATCCAGAAAAATTTGATACTTCTAATTACAGGGAGGGAAATAAATTTAATATTCCAAAAGGCTCGTCTGTGCTTGGGAATATGAAAGACGAATTCCCCGAAGATCCTATTATCAGCTTTTATGGTACTGGAGCGAAAGCGTACTACGTGCAATCGGTCGGTAATGAGTTGAAAAAAGCCAAGGGAGTAAAGAAATCTGTGATTGAAAAACAACTTACAATAGATGACTACAGAAAAATTGTTGAGCAGGGCGGGTTAATATTTCGTAAAATGAATACTTTCAGAAGTCACTTGCATGATATCTATACAGAGATGCGGAATAAAGTTGCTCTTTCTTATTATGACGATAAACGTTTTGTGATTCCCAATACCACTAAAACTCTACCCTGGGGTCACTCAGACATAACATTTTTTCAGAGTGAACCAGAGCAGAATTTAAAGTGGTTAATATCAGCCTTAAATAGTGTCGTTGAACGAAATGTTTTAAAGGATGATGATAAACTAGATGTGTTACTCAAAGCAATGAATGAGTTGAGTGATTAATTGTTAATAATGTTTCTACTTGTTAACGCAAAGGTCGACAATTATAATATTCAATTGAAAAATTCATTGTGATATTTCATGTTATGTGTAAGCCGAAGTAAGAGATATTTGTATGAAATAAAATGTTAATTTATAAATAAAGATTTAAATTACTAAATGGTATTTTTATTGTATGAGTACTGTAGGCAATAAGATAGAGAGAGACGATAGGAAGAGTGGGGTGGGAAGTAGGGGGTTAGTTAGAGTGTGTAGGGAAATAATTTGAACCAATAGGAACAAGAGTGGTAGGGAGTGGAGGGGTTAGTTCAGCGTTATGGGCTTCAGAGATGCTACAAAGATTCTTTCCGTCTCCAGCTCTCGAGTTGTAAGGAAGTGTGCAAAATAGTGCTGTCTGCTCTATTCCTAGCATTCTTTGTGTTCTGTGTTTTGTGTTTCGTGCCCGTTTCTCGTGTCCGTTTTGTGTTTGTTGTGACAATGGTAGGACAAAAAAAGATTGGTGTTTCTGGTGGTAGCGGTAAGGGAGGCGCTTTGTTGAGTGCTGTGGCTGCATACTTAATTAATTATATGCCAGGGCAAGACGACAATGGCGACGCTTGTCCGGGTAATGGTGTGGCGAACAACCAGACGAGCCCTGGCGTGGGTGACAATGGCGACGCTTGTCCGGGTAATGGTGTGGCGAACAACCAGACGAGTCCTGGCGTGGGTTTACTACCGGATATTGAAATCCCGACGGATTTGACCGATTTGAACGATGATTTGCTGGGTGATTTCGATTTCTCCGAATTGGACGCGCAGGCTTTGGCTTCAGATGAAGCCAGAGCTAGTACATCTAATGGAGAGGCCTACCCGAACGCCGCGTGGTCTAGGTTCCCTACGGTTACGGAGACAAATTCTGAGGACGAATTTCAACCTGCGCAACCAAAGATTTATTCGCAGAAAGGCCAAAAGAAGATGACGACGCATCCTTCAACATCTACAAAGCAGACGCAGGTAGAGAATACCGAGAAAGATGATGACGTGTCGATTCTTAGAAGAATTTTATCGGCGCAAGCATCTGTACCTGCTCGCCTGAGCCCTATTCCCGATGTTGGCTCAGACGAGGGGCAGGTAGAGATACCTGAAAAGCCTAAGAAAGCAGCAGCTAAAAATAAAAAGCCGTTATCGGGAAGGAAACCGGTGGTTAAAAAAGCTGCTGCAAAAAAGTCGGTAGCTAAGAAACCGAAAAAAGATGCTGCAAAAAAGCCGACGAAAGTGCAACCGGTATGTTCGAGCGCGCCGTTGCCAGGATGCTCTCATGCGGTGTTGCCAACGCAGGAACCCCGTAACCGTGCTCTGGTTGTGAATGAAAGTGATTCTGATTCACAATCGGAGTTATTCTCCCAAGAAGAGCAAAATGAAACTTTCAAAAATTTCTTGAACATGTATGAACAGTTGCAGCGGGAGGATAGGGAACTTAAAAGTGCAACTGATGATGACAGCAAATTAAAGGATCACGCGCAGTCCCTCAAAAGGAAGGCGGAGATGTTGAATTCTCGGGCCGATGAAATGCTCAGAGGCATTGCGAAGCGTCGCAAAGCCTCTGAGAGATGTACAAGGAAGCTAAATGCTATAAAAAAGAAACTGGGAATAAGGTAGTGCGTAAACACACTACAGAATGTTGCATTAAAAATGTTTGTACATAAATTTAGTATTAGGTTAGGGTTAAGAGAAAAAATGTAAAAAAATATAAAAGTAAAAATGTAAAACTGAAAAAAAATGAGGTTAGATTAGGTTAGAAAAATGTAAAAAATTTAAATGTAAAAAAATAGGTTAGGTTAGAAAAAATGTAAAAAAAAATTTAAATGCAAAAATGTGAAAAAAAAATTAGGTTAGGTTAGGTTAGGTTAGAAAAAATGTAAATGTAGAAAGTAATAACACCCCCCCCCCCCAACCCCCCCCCCCGCGTCACGCGCTGGGTTATGGTTAGTTCAGGTTTATATATTTAAAAAAAAAAAAAAAAAAAAAAAAAAAAAAAAAAAAAAAAAAAAAAAGCGGGTCAAAAAATTAAAAAAAGGTTTATGCGGGCGAAGCGACCGAAGGCTGCAAGCGTCGCCCCCGCCTCTGCCAAAACCCCCCGCGCCCACCCACCCACCCGGGGGGGGGACCAAGGTAGCGCAGTGGTATAGCGGAAAATTGTTATTTAATTTTATAATTATAATTTTATAACTCTATAATTTTATAATTATAATTTTATAATTCTATAATTTTATAATTCTATAATTTTATAATTTTATAATTTACGTGTTGAAAAAAATCCCTGCAAGTGCTAGGGATTGAACTACCAAACCTTCGTTCACAAAGTTTACAAAGCAAGCCACGTTACCACTGGGCTACCTTGGTCCTAGGAAACTCTTATACTTTACTCTTATACTTACCTATAACGCGAGTTTATATATATATTTCATGGAATTTTTGGTAAATTGTGTATTTAAGTATATAATTAGATTAGAACTGTTGTATTCATCGTAGATGAAATAAAAAATAAATTTTAATACATTTATTTATACACAAATATTGGACAAAAAAAAAAATATATATATATATATATAAACAACTGAAAAACTTCCAAAGTACACTCAGACACGCGTAAGGGGTCATTTTCGACTAAACTGACCACTGGGAATCGATTCCGATAATTTCCGAATCGATCCGAACACTACCGAACGCGTTATTCACTGTTTTGTCAAGGATTGGGGGAATAAAAAAATCAAAACACGTTTCAGGGGAGTTCACACATGCAAAGGCTGCAATTTTAAGCGAAAAGCCGAACTCATGCCGAACACTCCCGAAGTTTCCCGAAGCCACCCGAAGACGCCCGAGGACACGCGAGGTATCGTTTTCGACTAAATCGATCACTGGGAAGCGATTGCAACCACTTTCGGAGCGATACGACTAGCCGTTCCGGGAAAAAGTCTGCTGCGGCAAAACTAAAGGTCGGAAGTGAGTAGAAACGGTACTGGAGGACAACTGTGACCTCGATACACCTTTTGCAACACTTTTGACCGACAGTCCAAATACGAATAACCAATTTACTTAAATAAGTACCCCGTTATTTCTTATATTAAAGCAATTTTTTATTCTTTACTTTACTACTGTTATTTATTGTATATGAAATGAAATAAAAAAAGAATAACTCTTAATACATTTATTTATAAATAACAAAAATATATATACATAAAATAAAACAGAATTATCCGTCCGAATCATGCTCCACCAGAATGACTGCATCCTCATCTTCATCGGCAGATTCCTCCACCAGAATGGCTGCATCCTCATCTTCATCGGTAGATTCCTCCACCAGAATGGCTGCATCATCTTCCGAGTCAGACGATTCCGCTGTGTCCGTCGATGATTCCTCCAGAATTACTCCATCCATCTCGTCTTCGGAATCATCATTGGGCACAGTGTCCATCGACCATGTGGACGGAGACCTCTCCAATGGTTGGTATTCTTCTGGTGAGGTGGTGCTATCTGCTACACCACCCCTTGTCGCCTCTCTAACGCGCTGCAGGTAGGCACGATACCTTTCGCACAAAACGAACATGGTTGAAGTGGAAGATACAGTATTGTCTTGTACTTCAGACATGTTGGAGCGTAGAAAGTAAACTGAGGATGGTGAGGGCTTTCTTATGTATATATAGCCCCTACCACCACCCCCACCTCATCACTCCCCACCTCACTACTCACACAAATAAGAGTAGAAAGTGTCCTAATACTCATATTTTTAACACCATCAATATCAATAGCACTGTCAACATAAGCAATAATCGAAGTGAAACACAGATTTCTCTAGTAACATTGTGTTACTTACATTTAAATATTTAGTAAATAAAACAAAAAATAAGATTCAATTTAACGTTTATTTAACACTTAAACTAGTTATATAATATTTACAATAAACTAAAAATTAAATATATACATTTATTTATCACTAAAACTAATTACATAATTATTTACAATAAACTAAGAGATATATACATATTTACAAAAAAAAACTACAAATTATCTGTCCATATTGCAAATATTGCAGATTTCCACTCGCCTAATCTGATAGAGTGGATCTCTGCAAGATTTGCAATATCCCCGCCTGCCTCTCATTATCCTTGTAGTGGCATGGTAGTCCACATGACGATGTCTCCCAGGATCCACCCTAGACTGGTATCCCAGAAAACATCCGTGGCAAAGATTGTATTCCATACCACCCACTACTTGGACCGCAACAAAGGTCATGGTGGTGCAGAAGATGCCATCCATCGGGTTCACCCTTGCTAAATATTCTGATGTTATCCACCGCTGCCCTCTTTGGTGGGGAACATCTACGACGATACCCTCATCATCACTTGAATCGTCTGCACCCTCTTCAGCGTCAAAAAATTCCTCATCGTCTTCCTCGTCGCTTTCCTCATCGCCTTCCTCATCGTCTTCAACTTCTACCTCGTCGTCTTCGGGAGCAGCCAAGTCGTCCTCTACCTCTTCAAGGTACCATATATTGTTGAGGACATCTAGGGATGCTAACCAGTCCAGGAATCTGAGGTTAGCCCAACCAGCAGGTACAGCAGCCATATTAATACTTGGAAACGAATATATAAGACAGTAGACGGAATGATCAACGTTGAAGTTTGCAAAGCAACTGATCTAACGTGGAGTTACACCTCCTCTTTTAAACATGTTGCTGGTGACGTCACATCATCTCTAACGACATACCATGGCTCTAATATCGGCAATTCCAGCGACTACTTAAACAAACAAGGCCATGAGGAGGAACTCCGTTATTATTCAGCTGTCATACCGTACACTTGTTTTTAAAACAGCAATGTCTTGTCCAAGAGAGTGGCAATCGAAACCAACAATCGCCGTATATCCATATAGTATGGATGGTGCAATTCTGTGCTATAATTGTTCCCAATTCTGGGCAAAGCAGCAAATTAATCCATGTACTGGACTATGTTCAAATTGTATAAAAGAAAATCCAGTGCCAGTGAATACCGTCCGAAAAGCAGCATCACGTGAGCGTCTGGAGCAAGAGTGCTACAAGTGTCTACAACCCACGACTCGTACAAATTTTGGAATTATCCGAGATGTTTGTGAGACATGCAAGGTGGAGCACCCATTGAGGCAGCGGTGTCTGGTTTGCAACAAGTACACTGGTGATTGTTGGAACAATATTTGCAGCAAATGCAGAGACGAGAAGACATACAGTGTTTTACTTTGTGAATATGTTGGACATATTTATGGAGGTGTGATGAAACACAACAGAGAATGTTTCTGTCAGGAAGCGTTACTGTCGAGACGGGGGGATTTCATCTGATTAATTCCATAAATATGTATTTGTATTTTTTCTGTATTATATACGTTTTAAATAAATATATTTAATCTATAATTCGTTGTAAATATTTTCTTCTCAATAAAATTTATTAAAATGATTTTCTTGATTTCATCTAATAATTTTTAGGAGTAAAAATTAATTCAAAAATTTTAACAAATTTGCATTTGTATATATTTTTTCGTTAATGTGTATATAATTACTAAGGCTTTGGAGTCTTATATGGGGAAAATAAATAAAACAAATATTAATGGAATACACACATTTTATTATGAAATTTCTAAACATAAGTAAAATATTAGTTGTTATAAATATACACATTTTATATAAAGAATGTGACAATATTAAATAAGAGCTGCTTCGTTAATCCAAGAGTTGTGGTCATTAGAGAATCCGAGCCACTTCACAAAAACCTTGTTCCCTCTCCTTCTTAAAACCTTTTCCACCAAGTAGACATCAGGGTATTTAGCTTTTTGTAGCTCCATTTCATAAAAGCACCCCTTTATTGGTTGGCCATGAATGTCCTGGAGTGTATATGTTGTGGGATTTGTTACATTTATTTTAACGATCTTGAAAAGTTCAGTTGAAAAATTTGGTGTGAACCCCTTTTCAAATATACCTTTATATTTACTGATTCGAACTATATCGCCAATACGAAATTTAGGTTTCAAAGCAATTTTAATGTGATTATAAGCATTTAAACGTGTAGTTGGTTTAACATCAGCAGGTTTCATACCAGTCGTACGATGTATTTTATTATTGTACAATTTTGTAATGTCGGATAGAATGTCAACCCATTTGTATTTACCTCTAGCTGAGAATTCTTTATATAACCAGGTTTTTAATGTTCGTATTACTCTTTCTGCAATTGCTGCTTTTTTCGTACTATACGTGGAGTAATGATTAATGATGTACTGTTTCATTAAAGCAGAAAAGTTTTTGTTGTAAAATTCCGTACCCTGATCGCTTTGTAGATTTTTAGGAGAATAATTTGATTCTTGTAAAATACTTCTCATAGCCTTAGTAATTTCAACACCAGTTTTATTTTTTAGAGGTTTAGTCCACAAATATTTTGAGTAACAGTCGATCACTACGAGAATGTATCGATAACCATTGTTTTCATCAGCGTATGGTTGCATTTCAGCTAAATCCATTTGCCATAAATCACCATAACCTTTGATTATTGTTCTTCTTCTACGGAAATTTCTCCTACAAGCTTTATGCAATTCGTTAACAACTTGTAATTTCTCATTACTAATCACCATAATTGAAGTTTAAGTCAGGCGTTTATATAGATAATTTAGGTCTGTTTTTTCACTTTTTTCCTAATGTAGCAGCGTTGTCCGTGACTTCAGCCACTATTTCATCTATCACTTGTTGATTACGATCGTTCCTCCCAGCTTGTGCCACAATATTTCCAAGTGATTTCTGTCGCACTGTCATACCTTTCAGACGGGATTCATCGAGAATGTGGTGCACTTTGCTTATTGCATCATATAAAATAGTATAATTGTCCTCGGTTAATTTCTTAACTCCAGAAATTTCTTTATTAATGTGTTGCAGAGCGTCATTAATCATCTCGGTAATTTTGCTGTGTACAAACTTACTATATTCAGTCCACTGATTCTCCATAAAAGCAATGTGTGACTTTTTAATGTCTTTCATACATTTATCGATATTTTCGTCTACATAGTTACGAGTTACACCATCTTTTTGATTTATTGGTTCACCAATGTTCAGTAAACGCTTATTTTGCATATCAAATTGATTATCTGCGGTAAGTTTAAAACCAATACCTGGAGGTCCATGTACGATAATCGATTTATTATTATTACTTCTTCGTCTACCGAACTTGTCAATTGTGTTGTTTACAACAGCCATTTCTGTTTACGTCTGACCCCGTTTAAGCATTTCACAATATTTTATACTAATTAAATAAGTGTGAAATGAATTTTAACTTCACTAATAGATTATCCTTTCTTCCCTCATTTCTTCCAATAAACTGACTATTTCGTTATTGACACCATTGTTACCAACCATTTTTGAGCTATAGAGCAGGCGTAGGCGGTCCACCAGTTCTTTCGGTTTATTCCAATATACATAGTCAACACCTCTATTATTGTATAATTTATTAATAGGAACACCTAAGCCAGTTTTAGATCTCGTCACAACTGTAGAAGATACCAATGGTTCTATAATATTAGTGAATTTCTTCCATTTAGCTTTATTCAAACCCTGTTTCATATCATAATTTTTATATGGTGCTTTTGTCTGTTTTAAAATCCCCCCATATAATTGACACTCTTTGTCGCCAATAATAGCCTCATTACTACGCGAAATTTGTGGTTGTTTCATAAATATCATATCATATAACTTAGGACTGCCAGAATACGTCCCCACCTTCTTAGTTCCACGCCACAATGTGATATTTCCATTAGAAAAGCGTATTTCAGTATTACCCATTTGTAGTTTTTCTGTATGGGGGTCTAAACGTACACCGTATATAATATCATACCTAGCATTGTCGAATTTCAGATTTTCTAAATGTGTTTGCACTATATCACATTTTCCTTCTGCGCCACTAATAGAACTTTCTGAACGTGGAGTGCTCATTAACGACGATCCCGGTGGTGTTTCCAAAAAATATTGTTGACTTGCATTTTTGTCACCATCTTCATCACTAGTTTCAGGTGTTGCTTTAAATGTACTAGTACTAGCTCTTGCACTTTCTATCGGTTGTGTTGGTTTCTGAGGTTGTGTTAGCGATTGGTTATGTGAAGCAGATGATATAACCTTTAATGGTTTTGTTATGGGTTCATAAATTTTTTCGAGTGTTAACTGATTCTCAACGTTTCTTCTCTTCACAGAGTTGAATTTTTTGCGCACTGAATCGGTGGCCTCAATCAATTCACGTTTCAGTCTTATTTCTTCTCTCATGTTTCTACCTATAGCACTACTGAGTTTATTCTCACCATTGTCATTCATGTCTAACAAATGCAGCCTCACTGCTGAAGTTATCCCGATGCTATCTGTAGACCAATTAAAATTTTAATTACAATACTTCATGGATATATGAAACTATCAAGTTCTTTGCGATATCTCCCTTCATTTACTTCTCTATCCTTGTCAATTACAAGAAACCCATATTTGTCTTTCCAGCACTCTGCACACATTTCTTGAAATTCTTTATAAGTCACATCCGGTGAGACATGGTCTGAGAAAATGTGGTGTAAATTCATATCATCCTGCTTAAAAATTGCTATGAAATTACTATTATCCCTTACCAACTGTTTAGGGACGCGGGAATACGTTTGTGCCAAATAGAAACAATCTACATGTTTATGACGCCCCATTGAGAAGTATGCTCGAATAACATCTTGCTTTTCACATATAACATCATCAAATATAAATATAGACTCAGGCTCAGCGTCGGATGGTTGCACTATTTCCGCGTTGTTACTGAAGGTGTAATATCCTAGCCCCGTAATCGGTGCTAATATATCGCGTAAATATTCATACTTGGGTTGATGTAAGGACTTTGAATATAAGTAAATGTTTGAAAAACGTAGCCCAAGTGGATGAGTAAGCAAAGTTATTAGTAAATTTGTTTTGCCACAACCACTTGGACCTATTAAGAGTCCGCGAATAGTTGAGGGAAGTAGCGGGCCATGGCGTGATTCGACTTGTAGTCCACACCCTACTTTTTCATCTAAATTATCTACAGCAAGTTTCTGTTTCTGCTTCACAATGCGCATCGTAGCACGGATGGATACTATATAAATAGATGTACGTATTGTGATTGTTATTTAAATGGTGTCAACCGAGAAGCACACACGTGAAAATCGTCGTGGTTTAAAGATTGGTAAGGGGGTAGTCAATTCTCTAATAAATAAGCTCCCATTTGAACTACACTTACCGGGAGGTTACCAGTATTGTGGTCCAGGCACCAAATTACAAAAAAGATTAGCCCGAGGTGATCCAGGCATAAACAAACTCGATGCTGCATGCAAGCAGCACGATATTGCATACGATCAAAACACCAGTAATTTAGCAGCCCGACACAAAGCAGACTATCAACTTGAACAAGCTGCCTGGAAACGAGTTAAATCAAAAGACGTAAGTTTCAAAGAAAAGGCCGCCGCGTGGTTAGTTACAACTATAATGAAGGGAAAGCAACGTCTTGGTATGGGTTGTACGTCAACAACACCCCGTACTACAAAGAAACGTATAATTAAAAAGAAAAACAAGAAAAAAACTAGAAATATAGCTTTTGGTGCTGGAATAGTACGTAAAGTACGTGATGACATACGTAAAGCCGGTGGTAAACGAAAAATCGCTAAGGACACAAAAAAAGTTACGCAAATTGCGCTTCAAGCAGCACGACGACACATGAGAGCAGCTGGTGGAAAACGTAATATTCGTACACCTAGGATAATACCAATACCGAAAGTGGGTGGAATTCTACCATTAATACCCATTTTTGCTGGATTATCAGCTTTGGGTAGTTTAGCTGGCACTGCTGCTGGTATAGCTAAAGCTGTAAATGATGTTAAAACGAGTAGAGAGGAATTAGCTGAAAAAAATCGCCATAATAGGCAGATGGAGGCGATTTCTATAGGAAAAAGTGGTAAAGGGCTATATTTAAAACCATATCGCAAAGGACTAGGACTTTATCTAAAACCACAAAGTTCAAAAAACTTCTAGATGCTCTACCCCGAAAACCTCTCACTAATATCGATCTTAAATATTATGCAGAGAAGATGAAAGTGCCCTATTTTCGGGGGATATTTATGCGGGACACTCTACCATATTCTGGACCACGTCATAATGAGTCGGCCATCATAAATCTAGACAGTATAAATGGCCCTGGAACACACTGGGTTGCATTTAAAAAACGTGGTAGTTTAGTCACATATTTCGATAGTTTTGGTGATTTACCCCCACCGACAGAATTAGTTTTATATCTGCGCAGAGGTTCAAAGTCGACCGACAAAATTTACTATAACTATGAACGCCAACAAAATTTTAACACAGTGTGGTGTGGTCATTTGTGTTTGAAGTTTCTCACTACAAAATAACTACAAACGCTTGTGAAATAACATCTGCAGACCTTGAAATGGATCGGGAAAGCATCAAGCAGATGGGTCAATCACTAATCGCATTCTCCCGTTTACGCAGTCTATTGAAGATGAGCAAACAACAACTGGCAAATATGCCTAAAGAAGTAATGATTGGATGTGCTGCACATGAAATTGCATTAGTATGGGACAAACTACCCCAGCATCTCCAGAATGATATTGATATTTTAAAATATCAATACTGTCAGGAACATTATCATGATGATGATGATGATGGCGGTGGTAGCAGTGTTGATGTTAATGATGGGCCGCCGCCTCGAAGAATATTTTGCTGCTACTGTAAAGTGCGCGATGTCAATGTTGCATCAAATAATGAGATACAAACGTCTCCGTCATCCAGCAAAAAACGAAAATTACACCACGATTATTGCTGTAGTTCACAATAAATTCATGAGAGAACACTAAATATCATCAGTCATGTCGTATACGTTCACTCTATCAAACCGATCTAGTGTGCTCAGTGCTGAGTTTTATCCTCCCATTGAATTAGATACTAATAGTCGATATGGGTTAGGATTAACAGGCTTCTATTCTTACAATTCTATATTCAATGTGGACGAAACCAACAATCGTTTTTGCTATCGAATTGGACCAAAAGTAGCCCCCACACTTATCCACATACCTTGCGGAGCCTATGAAATTGAAGAGATATATCGTGCAATACTGAAAGCTATGCCCGGTGATAAGAAAGAGGAAAAAGAAAAACTATTTCGACTGCGAGCGAACAACAATACGCTAAAGTGTGAGATTTGGTCAAAATATGGAATTGACTTTACACAAGCAAACTCTATTGGTAATTTATTGGGATTTGAATCGACTTATTTGCATCCAAACACTAATCATGAATCAACATTACCTGTTGATATTATGAAAGTAAGGATGATACGTGTAGATTGCAACATTATCTCTGGAGCATATCTGAATACCCTTAAATCCCATACCCTTTTCGAGTTCGACATAGACGTTGAACCAGGTTACAAACTTACCAGAGAGCCAGCGAACATCATATATTTGCCTGTTAGACCTGAAGGACGTCAGTTTATCGACAACATTACACTACGCATATTGGATGATAATGGAGATTTAATCAATTTTCGTGGTGAGAAGATTATCGTAAAGCTAGAATTGAAACAGTTTTAAAATCGCAAACACAATGGGTTTCCGATATAATCAACAACGATTAGCACACAATCGTTTCAATGTGATTGACGATAAAAAGACTAATGACTGCGGAAATCGACTCATTCAACGTGTAGAGCTTAAACGGTTAAGACATAACCTGCCAGCTAAAGATCGTGCATTTCTTCGATCCATCGGATTGAAACTGAGAGAAAAATAGTTAATAATGGTGACTTTTACATCTAGTGAAAAACTTGAGGTGTTCGAGGAACCTGTATTCGATCAGTCACTCGTTAGCTTACATGAGCATACATATAAACCACACGGTTCACCATATTATAGAAACTCTGATGAAGTACGCATTCCTGTCAATTTTCAGGACTTAATACTTGACATTACAGAGAGTTACATTTATATAGAAGGAAAATTTACCCCTAGTGATGTTACCAAGAAGTGTTATCTATCTAACAATGCGCTAGCTTTTCTCTTCGAAGAAATAAGATATGAAATGGGTGGTGAACAGGTCGCTGTCGTTAGGAAGCCTGGCATCACTACTACAATGAAAACTAGGGTGTCATATGGACAAACATCCCTCCCATCGCTACTAACTATAGGTTGGGGTCTCACCGAGAAAAAACAGGATATTTTAGATACTACCAGCCACATTTTCAGCGGTAAACTCCCTCTTAAGTACCTCATGGGTTTTGCAGAAGATTATACCAAAGGTATTTTAAATACAAAACAGGAATTAATTTTAATTATAGCACGTTCCTTTAAAGACTCTTACATTGGAGAAGTTGATGCACAGTTAGAAATTAACAAAATCGAATGGAAGATAAGACATATTGTGCCTGAAGTTAGACAAAAGGTTAAACTATTAAAGAAAATTGATACGAGCAGTAATAATGCTAAAGTTAAAATGGCTTACCGTATGTGGGATCTCTATGAGCTACCCACTCTACGTGATACTGCTTCTGATATATGGGCTGTTAAAACCACTAACAGTCTTGAGAGACCTCGATACATCATTATCGGATTTCAAAACAATGGCAACTCTAGTGACAGAACCAAGGACGCCGCAAGTTTTATACATGCAGATATAAATAATATTCGGCTATATTTAAATGCCGAAGTATTTCCATATGAACGTTGGAATTTAAATTTCGATAAGAAACTCGACTCTGCAGCCTACTACGCCTATGAAAATTTCCAACGTAGTTATTACGATAAAGATATGAGTGAACCTATGATGGACCTTGGCGAATTCAGAAAAAATCCATTGTTTGTTATTGATTGCTCACACCAACCAGATGCAATGAAATCATCCACCGTCGATATAAAAATTGAATTTGAGACACGGAAGACGAAGTTTCCCGAACAAACTCGAGTATATGCACTTATACTTCACGATGCGTATTTAAGTTATAGCGCATTAGATGGTTCAGTTCAGTGTGGCATTGCTGGTGCTAAGTAACGAATACCTATTACCATGACGTCATTAGGTAGCCAATTTCCTACTTTGATAGTTGACTTGCAGGGGTTTCAATATAAAACAAATGATTTTACCGTTAAAGAATTAGCTGTTCTATGTTGTAACACTAATCAGCAAGCACACTATTTCTTCAAACCACCAAATCCTTTCTCATCACTAACCCAAGGCGAACAGACTCACTACCGATGGTTAGAAAACAACTACCATGGGGGCATAAAATGGAGTGATGGATATATTCAACTGTCAGAATTCCCACTAATACTTCATCGACTTTGTCAAAACGCTGTTAATAATTTTCGACGCAACGTATTGTCAGAGGATGTTATAATTGTATGCAAAGGCAAATTAAAGAAAAATGTTCTACAGCATCATCTAAAATGGAATAGAGTTATAGATCTAGATGACTTCTCACCCTGCATACCCAATCTAAAATCGTTAAAGGTACCAAGATGTATGGAACACACCCAACCAAAATATAGTCACTGCTCTCTTGCAAACGTTCACTTTCTTAACAAATGTATTATAGATTTAAATATAGAGTTAAAATAAATATCTTTAAATATGTTTATATTTAGGATTAATAATTAATATTTTTTAATGTATGTCACCAAAAATAATTATAAATAAATTAATGTATAATCTAATAATGTGTTTCATTTATTTCAATTTTAATTTTAAAAATAAAAACAACTATATTTCCATAATAATAATTTTATTACACCATTTACATATTAATATTATT
The DNA here is from genome assembly GCA_963675555.1 of Leptura quadrifasciata. NCBI lineage: Eukaryota > Metazoa > Arthropoda > Insecta > Coleoptera > Cerambycidae > Leptura > Leptura quadrifasciata. Next base: position 542,561 of record OY776682.1, on the reverse strand, counting down.
AACAGAAGAATTACAATAAGTGATTAACTACTAATTGAGTTGTCTTCATCCTGTTCTTCATCAGATTGGTCGAGTTGATACTTTTCAATAATTTTCTTAGGTAAGTATTTTTCTATGTCACATAGGAAATGTTTTAAATTTATTTCCACTAGTTGCTCACAGAATTCTTCTAAATTCACAATACCACGAGAGAATTTACCACATAGTTGTGCACCTCTGTAATACCTCTCAGAATCCTCATTAAGCTGTTTAACTTTTTCAGCATCGAAGCAGTAATTCAGATCATAATTTATTGCATGGAGTCTATCCATACTTAAGTCGCCTAGTACAGAAGATAGTCTTTCAATTGCCGAATTAATGTCTTCTGCCCTTACCCAACGTTCTGCTGAATATTGCATCCACATTCTTGCCAGTTATAGTGAGGCTAGAAATTACATAAATAAAATTAGAACAAGTTATCAAATATATGATAAAACTACTTACATCTCTACTACTATTGTAGTGTATTTATAATATTTCAGTCTAAGTTATACTTTCACTATACCTTATTTATTGGTCTGATAATTTAAAGTATACAAATATTTTAAATAGTTTAAATCACGCAATAATTTCGAATTTTATTAGTGACCTTGATTTAGCACCGGTATAAATGGGTGAATTCTCTCCTAAATAAATCAACGCATATTTACCACTAGACGAATTTATTTCTTCTATAAAAGTTATATTTAATAGTTCAGCAATACGTTTAGGCAAAAATGATTTAAAGGTAGTACTTGTACTTTCATCAAATAAATGTACTAATATCGATTTTCCAAAACGTGTATTAAGCATTAACATTTTTTTAATGGCGTAAACCTTATTTAAAATTAACGATGAAATAGGTTTTTGGTCTAAAACTTCAGTATCTTTAATAATAAGTTCATTAAGGGCTAATAAATCGATATTGGTAGTCATATTTAAGTAGTTGAGTACAGTGAAAGAATTACTAACCAAGAAATATTACAGAACTTTGCTTACTTAAAATATTTCAGATCACAACACTATGCTCACTTATTAACTGTAGGTGAACCAGACTAAATATGATTTTGTTCTAATAGTCCGTGCTTTTTTTATAGAAAAAGTATACTACGTCACAAAATATAGAACCCCACCACATTTTACTGTGTACGTATTGAACTAATGTAATTTTAGAGGTCAAGTTGCGTGGCAAGGAGGAAGCTCCGTCCTTGCATTCTCTAATAGTGTTAGCCAAGGCCAAGGTCACCGCAAGTGATCGTTCTGGGTAACAGCAACACTGCGCCCTTGAAGTCGAAACGCACTGCGGCCGTCCAAGGTCAAGGTCACGGTATATGCTATGCGAACCTACGATGCCACCGTGGCCTTGAAGGAACGGACCACAGGTGCACGGTCAAGGTCAAGGTCAGTGGTGGGGGGAGACCGACCTACGGCTAACTTCCTCTACTGTCCGCAACTTGCGAATAGCTCCATCTGGTGACGACTTATTGCAATCAAGTTGGCGACAAACTCGGACTAAGTATAAATTTAAAAATATATAAGCCAACACAAAGTGGATAAATCATTGCAAAAATAATAAAAGTGTAGTAAAGTAAGAATATACCTAACTATGGTAGTCCAGTATTCTACTATTTCCTATGAAAGGAAATCGATTCATTGCCACCAATCAAGATGCACAATGTGCGTTTCCAAATCAATGGAAAATAATGTCCTATAACTTCCGACATACTACGTCTTATTATATATTTTTAAAAAATAATTTAAAAAACGAGGTTAAAAAAATAAATTGTTTTAAAAAATGATATTCGGGTCAGTATTGGAGAAAATATTTTTCCACAATTTCTACCTACCATTCATTCCATTAATAAAATTCACATTTCCGGTTAAAAATTTAATTTAAACTGACTCCACTGCGAGTTACGAATGCAAAAAAGGGTATAAGTTCTTAATCGTTACTACTTCAATGTAAAGACTTGAAATCTTTTGTATTGTGTTAAGTTTAACATGTGAAATGTATACCTTTGGAAATTAGTACACTCGCTCCGGGGGAGGTGTAGCCCCCATTTTACACCCCCAATTCAATAATTCCCAAAGTTTTCAACGAAATCGGTTAAAATTCATATCATGGTGGTTTTTAGGGTCGCTGATTATGAATCAGTGAAAATTGGAAAATCCAAAATGGCGGACTTTAAGAATTAATTCCTGATTTACGCCGTCTCTATTTATTTTACTGAAAAATATGTAAAAAAGTGTTCAGAATGTCATTTTGCATAAGAACACACCATTTTGGTAACCACATTATTTAACCCTTTCGCTTTTCCCTCGTGGAAAACTTCCTACGCCTGACCCTGTCTTTTGCAAAAATTGCCAACAGCTACTCTCCGGGCTATTTGCCCGGCCGATCGCTGAATTACAAGTTACAAGCCTGGCGCGTTAAGTGTAATAACTGTGTATTACCAACAATCGAAGCATTAGTGTTTTATTGGTAATTCACAGGTATTGGCTTGTAACTTGTAATTCAGCGCTCGGCGGGGCGCATAACCCGGAGAGTAGCTGTTGGTTGCAGTCTGGTTACGTTCCTTATAGTAAAATAAGGATTTTATAGAGGAGTTTTGCGACTGAAATATTGTGTTTTAATATTTTGCCCTCCAAAAGCACATTTGAATTAGGTCACTTTCTATTCGGTCCGTCATTTTGAATTTTCCAATTTTCACGTCGGATTCGTAATCAGTAATCCCACAAACCCCCAAGATACCTATGAATTTTAGCCGATTTTGTTGAAAACTTTGCTAGTGAATAAATTGGGATGGGGGGTGAGTGCACTAATTTTCATATGTTGCCGAAACTGAACATAATGCAAAAGGTTTCAAGTCTTTACATTGGAGTAGTAACGATTAAGACCTAAATGCATTCATTCCTCTACTAGATTAAATTTTGACGAGTTACCGTGAATTGGTACGACCCTCGAACTTCTATCCTTCTTTTGTTTTGTGTTGCATTTCACTATTTTGAGTCATCGTGATAGCAAAAGTCTGTTAAATATAGTAATTATTCGAGTGTAATATAATTTAATGCGTTTGTAAGATTGTACTTGAAGATTTTAATTTTTTTTGTACCGTGCTACGTTGACTATCAAAATTGAAGTCAGTAGGTATCAAAAATTCCAAGGATTCTTCTTATATCTATAAAATGCGAACGCCGAAGCTCCGTACTAATATTCGTTTAGTATAGTACTATTCATTCATTCTAGATCGTGGGCATCAAGAAAAAAAATAAATTTGCTAAAATTAAGTTGAGAAGCAGTAGTGCACAAAATATTAATCAACACTTCACGGTTTACCTCTTCCTTCATTCAATGTAAGTAAACATCTTAACTTCGAAATGTAGTGCCAGTGCCACAAACCGACACGTTCAAAGCCTAAACGGATACCTAAAGCAACAAAGTAGTGTATTCTAATACCAGAAGACAGCAAGGGAAATGTTCTGATTGATGCTATGAAATGTATGTCAACAAATTCATTTTTGGTACAATCCTGCGAGTTCTTATGATACTTAATAATTTTGTTTCCATGTTGAATAAGGTTGTGACAATGAAATAGGCGAAGATTCTACGTCATAATGAGTAAGGCAGGCATACGAATGTAAACTGTAGTATTTTTATTAATAGATAACAGAATCTAAATTTAAAATTTTGAGAATATCTGCCTCAATCGCAAGGACGACTAATCAAATCTACTTCTTTCCTACTACGAATTTAACCGCACATTAATTTGTTTTAATAAGGATTAATGTTAATTAATTTAAAGTTCGCATTTTAGTTCCAACGCATGTCTATTTACTTTTTGATCAACGAGTTAATAACACATTGTTTGGAGCGGTATATATACTTGGCGATGTTTATCAATTTCAGTTTTACTGCGGAGGCTATCTTGAGCCCTGCAGCGGTGTTTAATTAAATAACACACATCTGAATACTTCTGGTAAGTTGACTGTTGTTAAAATATCTGCGTTGTGCGGAGAGTAATATTCGTTATATTCACTAGTCGTGGAAGCGATGGGATACCAAATATTGCAGAATTTAGAAATTTATTCTAAAACTTATTTTTTATGTATAAGTATTTTTTTAAATCAAATTGCAACGAAAACATATATAAACTTGTCCATACAAGCAATACACGTCACCATTTAAACCGTTATTTGAAAAGTTATATAAAATTTCAAACAACTTCCTTGAATGGGTAGAGTTAGTTGGTGTTTCTAACCATGTCATGTGTTAGCTGCATTATTAATAACATTTCTAATGTTAGTTAAGTTTTTATAAAAATTAAAACCTTTTTAGAACGTACTACAAATATATAGACAAATTCAACTAAAAATATATCATTTCAATGGTACGTTCAATTTTAAAGCTATACTGTACTATACCTATTCATTTTTATTTAAATAAGTAGTTTTTCAATTATTACAATTTAGTTATCAAGTGCCACTAATTTTTATACAGTGTGTCCGCATATAAGGCGAAGGCTTGCCAATATTTTAGTACTCGATTTTTCTGTTTTGCACAGTCCTAAAACCCCATGAGATGCATCTATTGATGTGTTACTTGCAAACCCAGCCTACCGCGAAAAATCAATCAAATAAAAAAACTGAAGAGATTTTAATGAATTGTCGCTTAAACAATTTACTATTGAAAATGATCGAATAGATTCCATATTCTTTTTTTCTTGTTATGCCTTTCCTCCAAATGTATTTTCTGAAAAATTATCACAAAATCTACAAAAAAATTAAAAAATTAACCAGTATATTGGAAAAATAACTTCTATGCCTGTGACATACACAGCGTGTCCCATTTTGCCATTTATTTAATGGCCGATTTAGATAATTTAAAAAATAATATATGGATCTTTGAAAAGTGCATCTTTGTGTTATATTACATTTTACAAAACATAATACCGTGGCCTACTATGATTAATTTTTTTTTTGGGTCAGAAAATGGGGAAATCTTATTAGCGATATTTTTAATTTAAAATCTGAGTGCGCCACTGGATTTATCAAAATCCCAAATATGTTTGTACCAAATTTCGTTGAAATAGTTATATTTTTGGATTTTTCCTGATAGAAATGAAAATTCAGAAATTGCCGAAGAAATGTAACTGTTGCATAGGATTGTGTATTTATGAAAAGAGTTCCTTGATTGAAATAACTGTCAATGAAAAAAATAGTAATGTTCAATTTAGAAATTTTTAATTATCAAACAATTTTTATCCTTTCACACTATTATGACTAACAAACAATTAAAAAGAAATGACACAAAAGCTTACCTAAAAAAATTACAAAATAAATAAATAGAACAATTAAATGAAGATTCTCTCTACTAAGCCACCTTCAACTTCTATACATTTATCTATCCTCTCACGATTATTACGAACGACATGTCTAAGTTCCCCCCTCGAGATTTCTTGACAAGCTAGTGTAATTCTGTCACATAATTCCTGACTATTTTGTGGTCGAGATATATAAACTTTGCTTTTAAGAGCACAACACAAATGAATATCAAGGGGTGTTAGATCAGGCGAACTTGGCGGCCAGGCTATCAATGGGCTACTACGTCCAATCCACCTACCGGGAAAATTTTGGTTGAGCCACCTCCTAACAATTACTGCATGGTGTGGGGTACATCCATCTAGTTGGAAATATAACTGATGTCTTCCCTGCAGGTTTTAAATCTCGTTCCATTTCTCAAGAACTCCAGAAAATTTAAGCTTAAATTTTTATTAAAAAAATAGGGATCAATTAAACGCTCGTTCAAAATACCACACCATGTGATATTTATTTTTTGTGACTGGATTTTCCTCTGCCCCAAATTTACAATTCTGTGAGAAAACCACACCGTTTGTAGTGAATGTAACCTCATTGCTATAGACGATTTTTAAAGAAAAATCTGGGTCATTCAAATACTCCCCTTGAGCGCACAAGCAATACTCAAATTTAGGTTTGTATGGTTTTCGGTTATGATTTTTAAGGCACCTCTAAATGGTATTTCGAGACTTGTTTAACTTTATAGCACCATTCTTCTAGCTTGAACCAGGGTTTTCGTCAAAATATGTCAAAATAGTCTGGTGGCCAAATCCTCTAGAATTTGTTTCTGAAGCACTACCGGTATCATTAAAACATTTTATTATTTTTCAAACGATGCTGTCGTTAAGTGGCGGCCGTCGGTTTGGATTTCTTCTATTAAATTCTCGGGCAGTTCTCTTGACGATCTCACATTATCACCAACAATTTTAATAACCCCTATTTTTTTTTTTTTAAGTTAAAAATAAGCAATATCTACTCATCAACAACGAATCATTCATTTGACAGTTATTTCAGTCAAAGCACTGTTTTGCAACAGACTGGACTAATGGTTTAATGATCAAAACATAATATTTAACACTTCCCAGTTCAGTTTTCGTAGTAGCCTTTCAGTACCAAAATAAATAATTGTTTTCAATAGGTCTAGTTCTTAAGTTCTAATGATGGTAAAGGCAATTTACGTTATTAATAAATGTCTTTTCACAGTATTAAAATGGGGTGAATAAAACTTTAATTGTCGTATATTAAATCTGGTTCCTTATCTGAAATTTGATATGTTTTCGTAAAACGCCTTCTTTCAGTATTTTATTACTGCATACGAAACTGGTTAATTGAACCGATAACTTATTAGAGTTTAATAATATAATAACTATTTCTTTTTCTTGGCAAAAAGAGTAGGGATAAAAATTAAAATTTCAAGAAGCATCGACTACTATTCCTCTTTCTTGTTCAATATTACAGCTGATATAAAAAAAAAAAATGTTTTAACCTTCCTACAGAAGTATTGCACCTACCTCAAATAATCTGTAGGAGATATTTCCGTTTTTATAATTATTTGCTTGCACAAGTCAGATTTTTATTCTCGTGACTGACACGATTTCTTGAGCGAAATATTAATAGCAGAAAAAAATTAAAGGATTAACCCTGAGAATGTATAACTTTTGATAAGAATCGTTCGTATATATTTAGTAATACATTGAGCAATACAAATATCTATTGTTTCAAAATCAAATTTTGACGTCTTAGGATCTAGTTAAATATGTATAAATAACAAATGTGATGTATATTTGCAACCTAGTTTACCTGTGACGTACGTTTAAAGTTTGCGAACATATACATACATATGATAACGTCAACAACAAGAAAGCAATGTAAACATTGTTAATGTTTTTTTTTCTTTTTAACTGACTAATACTAAAGTGTTATAACTAAGGATAAATCTTCAGGCGCTCTAGTTAAACGGAACTCTGCGTACTACCCAAAACTTATTTCAATTTTTCATTGAAATTCGATTAATCATTTAATAAAATCTTATGTGTCTGAAACTTTTCTAATAGTATAATGTGGTAAAAAAAATCATAAAATATTACGTAAGAAACCATAAAAATTGTGCAAAATAAAAACTATTTCATATCTGAATTGTTGAGTAATAGATTGCAAATTAATTCCATAAATTCCTACTTCAGTGCGGCCTTTGATAAAATTGCCCATTTCGTACTATCATCAGTACTTTCTGATGTCAACATTCGTGGAAATCTCCTGCATTTGTTTGTGAATCATATGTGAAAAATCGGTAGCCAGCAATCGCCTTAGATACGAAGCGCACTTCAAAGTCACGTTTCGCCTCTTAAAATTTAATTTTGGAAGTCGAAATAAGCCCCAAATAAAGAATGACGAAATTATATCTGAGTTCCAAATAGAGCTCAAAAATATAATGGAAGATTATCTTCAATTTATAAAAATGGTAACAAAAATTACATGACAATTTTCCATCCAATATCGTTGATAAATAATGCCGCAAAAATTTTCGAAAAATATCTGAACTTCGTTCATATCTTGAAAGAAATAAAGTTATTTCAAAAAATCAGTATGGATTCCAAAGAAATTTAAGCACAAAAAATCCTCCCCATGTACTAACAGAAGAACCCGCTGCCCAAGGAATCACTACTTCCACATCCAGATTTTGTATCCAAGTGTTATACGCACTAAATCCCAATGTAACATTTTACTCCCTTTAATAATGGGGTGGGGACGTTTCGTTCTTGTATACACACTAAATCAAATTTTAATTTTTTTACTCCCTTTCCCTTTTCACCCTTCAACGGAATTAGATCAAAATATCTAGTTCCAGATCTCGTTACAATACATGAGTGTACTAAATTCCAAGTCAGTATCATAAACGGTTCCAGAGTAAACGTGCGCACAAAGAAAGTTACAGACAGACAGGAAATGTCTTTTTCGCCCTCATTTAAAATCTCGACGTTTCATGACATTTTAAGTCTATTTCAAAAAAAGAAATAATTTTAAAAAAAGTGACATCCTGAGATGAAGGAGGCCTCGCATCTCCCTCGTAGCATTCGAGCATTCCAAGTCATTGTATTTTAGTGCTATGTGTTTAGACGAAATACGCAAAATATTTTACCATATGATTCAGCGCTCGTAAGGGGGAATAGCTGTTTTGGTTTAATTTGTTGAGTCCTTATCTATATAAGGCACTTGCAGATAGGTTGAAATATTATAATTCCTATATTTTATATTTTTATAAAATTTCCTTCTGCTATAAAATTGCTTATTCATAATGATAGTGATAAATATTTTTTTTGCGTTACTATACTTCCACTAGACGTGGAAGTAAAATTACAACAAATTTTGAAAAGAACGAAAAAGTCATGGCTATTTTTTGGATCTACAAAAGCCTTCAATACGGTGTCACATAGCCAATTATTGGGCATACTAAACAAGATGGGAATTTGAGATATTACCTACAGCTTATTAAAACCTATACCTATGTGTCAAATAGACCCCAGCAAGTAAAAATTGGCAACGCTCTTCTTAGCACTAAGAAAATAATAAAAACTGGAGTCCCACAGTGAACAGTCTTATTTTCTACCTTATTCCTGCTGTTTATCAACGGCTTGCTGGACAAAAATTTTGGATGCAACATCATATCATATGCAGATGACACTGTATTGATATGTTCGGGAGAGACCTGGAACTTAGCGCGACAAAAGGGGACTGAGGTAATTAGTAAAGTAAAAAAACTGGCTAGACACAAATTTGTTAAAACTAATTAATTGAATATAGCAAATACAAAATCTTTTCTCCAACAAAGTCGAGACTACCCCAAACGGTGCAACCTATTATTATAGATAGTGAAACGAATAGTTACATTCTAAACATCACTACAATCAAATACCTCGACGTTATTTTTGATGATAACCTGATCTATAACCTGAAAAGTATGCTAAATAGAAAGACTCTCTTAGTGATATATAACAATATAGCGGAATCCCTAGGTATTAGCGTCCGGGGCTCAGCCTTCAATGCAATCCTTCAGCCTATCCAGATAACAGAAAATTATATACTACGAATAATTTTTAACAGGAAAAATAGAGACAACTGTAGAAATATATTTATTGATAATAAATTACTGAGTGTGAAGGGATTGTATATACATGCGGCTATAGTTTATACTAACAACAAGAAACATACATTTGGCTTTGGATCGCCGATAAACGACCAATATGAAACAAGAAATAGATATAAAAACATGTGTCAAACTCCAAAATACAACAAAACAATCTGTCAGAAACAAGTCAATTTCAATGGAATTAAATTATACAACCGACCTAATATATTAAAGTCCATAATAAAAATAAATTCAAAAGGACATGTAAAAAGTATATAACGATTATACCACACTCCACCAACTACACTAAAACAAATTTTTCCCCCGTAACTACCGACGATTGCAGCTAACCAAGTCGACAATAAATTTAATAAAATATAACAAGTTTAAATGTAATTAATTATATATTCTCATTCTTATTTCACTTTCTGTTATATTATACTATCACTATATTATATTATAATTACAAACCTATAAATCATAATATTCCTAGAAAATGCAACAATGTAACGTATGAACAAAATGTTAAATACTACTAGATACTACACGAGGTCCTTTCAGGTGTCATAACACATAATGTTGATAAATGGAATTGTAAAATTAATAACAAATTTATTAACTATATAATTACAAAAAATGTACAACTTGTTAAAATGTTGCAGTAATAAGTAAATAAAAAAAAATATATATGTAATGTTATGGAACTTCAAAATACTGTATTTTTAGTATCCCGTGCGAGTGTAACAAACATTCTGTGGATAAGTCGTGCAGACTTTCCAGTATAAGATAGAATACATATAAAATTACAAAAAGAAATGAAATTCAAAAATCAAAGATTCACGAACACTCTTGGGAAAACGGACACAGAATAAAATTGAAATCGGCAAAAAAGAGTCAGTCAAAAAGAAAGATTAAAAAATCCGCAATAATATCATTAAATGAGGATAAATGGGTATCGAACTATTCTACAGATTTTTGCACGAATATGCTCACCGTTAAAAGCAATTAATATCATTTAACCTCTGATTGTTCTTTTGGCATAAACATCACAGGCGTAGAAGTAATTTTTTTGAATATAGGTACCGGTTAATTTTATTTTTTTATAGCTTTTGTGTGATAATTTTCAGAAGATATTATGGTAGAAAAACCCATAAAGAGAAGAAAAGAATATGAATAATTAACGTTTGGTTAATATGCATATCTAAATATCCTGTACTCTCATAAATACTGAGAGGACCCCATTTGGAGCCACTGTTGTTAAATATTTGCGTAAGCAATATGTTTAGATGATTCAAAAATCATTTCTGTGATCCCGTCGCCTTCGGCAGAAAAAAAATGTTAAAATTAATACATTAATATCAAATATTGTGCGTTAAGTAAAACAATCGTTTCAAAGCTTTCAACCAAATCTTTTTTTTCATCATGATGCTGCTATGAAGCTACTAATAAAATAATTAAACGTTAATAAATGTCATATATAAATAGAATCTAAAATCCCTAATTATTAGCCGTTACTCGAGTCCGAGTATAAAAATGTTACAGTCGATAGATTGTGTACAATAAAAAACAAGTAAAAGGTGTAGTCTATTGTAATTCCCATTCATCTACGGTGCACACGACTATGGCTATAGAGGCCAATTCGGGAGAGCACATGTCGACCGCAGTCAGGACAAACATAGACCTGGTTAGGTCTTGGACTCGGCCTTCTTGCAGCAACATTTCCTTGATAGCTGGCCACAACCCCTCGCCATTCGGTTCTGTCCGCTGCAATTTGTTCCCATTGCTCGTCTGCAATACCGCAGGATTTTAGATTTTCATGGAGAGCGTCTTTGAACCTCTTTCGTTGACCGCCACGCCTTCTTCTACCGCTGAGCAATTCACCATAAAGTGTACATTTAGGAAGGCGGTTATCATGCATACGATGAACGTGACCTGCCCATCTTACGCGTGCTCTTGAAATAAGCACCTCAATTGGAAGGCTGTTTGCTCTCCTGAGTACTTCCACGTTTGATATGTGATGGAACCAACGGATTTTCATCATACTTCTGAGGTGACTTTGCTGAAAACGTTCTAATTCTTTCACATGACGACGGTAAGTGACCCAGCTTTCACATCCATATAGCAGTGTTGGAATGACAACTGCTCTGTAGACAGCCATTTTCGTTGACAAAGCAAGGTCGTGGTTGTCAAATACTCTCTCTCTAAGTCCCCAGAATGCTCTAGATGCAGCGTTAATTCTATTGCGAATTTCGCTGTCCATGTTTGCTTTGTCATTAACAACGTTGCCTAAGTAATTGAACTGATCCACCACTTCAAGAGAATTTCCGTTAAGTGTAATGTCTATTTGGTTCACTTGATGAGGAGTTGACATAATCTTAGTCTTTCCAATGTTGATTTTAAGTCCCAAGGAATCATAGCTCTGGACATCACATCTAAAAGTTCTTGAAGCTCTTCCGGCGTAGAGGCTAAAAGTGCACAGTCATCCGCATACTGGAGATCACAAATGAATCGTGTGCGTGTCTTCGTGAAAGCTCTAAAGCGCCCTATGTTAAAGAGACCGCCATCAAAACGGTATCTGAGACCTATTCCTCTGACTGTCAGTTTGTTGTCAACAATAATTGTTAGGAGTTCCAAGCGAACAACGGTGCGCGAAACATCGAGTGTTGTGCCTGGTGCTAATAATCGAGTAAAACACAGTCCTATTCCTATTAAAAACGTGATTATAGTCAATAATTCCTAATATCGTTTATTTTAAAGTTACCAATAAATATAAAATACGTAACCTAGTTAAATTAAATAGTGCAGTTCATAAGGTAAGATAGGCTAATGATGAACGACACGGAGCCGCCTGATAAACCTCCTGATATCCAACCGCTGCAAAAAAGTATTGATAACTCTACAAAAACAAATGCAAATAATATAGACTTTGAAAATATATACAGACCATGTGATAGTTCTCCGTACTTCGTATATGTGGAGCATAAGGATAAAAACTTGGGTAGATTATTTCCAATTAGAGTTGGTCACTATTTATTTACAGAAGATCTATTTAAAAATTCCATTCTAGACATTAAGTCAGTTGGACTTAACAGGGTTAAAGGTATTTTTAATTGTTACAGTGCAGCAAATGCACTTATAAATCATGAGATTATTATTTCTAATAATCTTATCGCATATATACCTAAATTTTTTACTCAAAAAAAAGGTGTTATTCGTATGGTTGATACGTTTTTCACTGAGGAATATTTATTAGATAGTATAGAATCTGATATTCCTGTTGTAGAAGTAAAAAGAATGATGAAAAAAATTATTGAACAAGACGGTAATTCGAAATTAGTCAGGAGGCAGGTAGTTATTGTTACGTTTTTGGGAAATGCAATTCCTAAAAATGTTAAAATTAATTTGGTAAATTTTCCAGTTGAAGCTTATGTATATCCTGTAGTCCAGTGCTTTAAATGTCTTAGGTATGGACATACCCTGAATCTATGTAAAAGTAACAAACGCTGTAAATTCTGTAGTGGCGAACATGATGAAAGTAATTGCGATGTAGATACCGTATACTGTGTCTTTTGTGATTCTGGTGAACACTCCTCAGTCGATAAAAAATGTCCCGCTTATATTAAACAACAAAACATAAAACGTACTATGGCATCTCACAATATATCGTTTAAAGAAGCAGAAACAATAGTAAATAATCCTTCGTACGCAAAAATCACTACAAATAACAGATTCTCTCTTTTAGCAGATCAAAACAATTTTCCCAGTTTACCAAATACATCGCAATCGACCTCTGGTACACATTCATATGTACCACGTCATCCTATAAGGAACAGTCAGCAAATACCAGTAAAACGAAAGGCAGGTAGGCCACTTGAAAGAAACAACGTGGCTCCTCCTATGAGAGGAATTAGTAGTAGAAGTAACAATAGCCAAAGTATCCTTCCAAACCCGTACCGCGAGGAATTCCTTGCTTATAAAGAATCTCTCGTAGAAGAAATTTCAGGTTTTATTAATAATTTAATAGTAAGCTTAGTACCTGGTGGTGCTAGTACAATTGTAGCAGAATTAAATGTTAAGGAGTCTCTTTCAAATTTATTTAGTCAACCGAATTTAACCTAACCTTCCATAATGAACAACACAAACAATCAAAAAAATAATAAACTAATAATTTTACAATGGAATGCCCGATCTATAAAATCAAATAAACACAACTTGGAAAATTTTTTGAACAAAAACATTGTCGACATTTTAATAATTTGTGAAACTTGGTTAAAGCCAAGCTCTACTATTAACTTCAATGGCTATAGATTTGTTCGTAAAGATAGAGAAACTGGAAAAGGAGGTGTTGGAATTCTGATATCAAAAAAACTAGCTTTTAACGAGATAAAACTTGTCAAAAATTTTAATAACAATATTGAAATATTGTATCTGTCTATAAACCCCCACATATTGTTGCCACTCGTAATGATTGGACAAAAATATTTTCTCAATTTCGAACCTCGACCATAATTGGTGGTGATTTTAACTCTCAACACGGTATTTGGGGATCTCCACAAGTAACAATCAAGGTATCAGATTGGCAGATGCTTTGGACAGCACAGATCTTGTTGTTCTAAATGACGGTAGCTCTACAAAAGTCGATAGGCCTAATCAAAATAAATCTGTAGTAGATCTAACATTAGCCTCTCCTTCTCTGTCTATCATGAGCAACTGGAAAGTATTGGAAGACCCTCTAGGCTCCGACCACCTCCCTATTCTAATAATATTAGGCCTAGATATTGAATATACTAAGTATAATCCATCCTCGAAATGGAATGACTCAGCTGCTGACTGGAATTCTTTCCAAACAGTTCTAGATAACTTCCTTACCAATTTTCAGTCGTCCGTCCATTCTGATAAGTTTTCCTTTTTGACTGATGCAATTTCATCTGCTGCTGATGTCTCGATGCCAATACGGAAACCCCATTCCTATAATCGCACAGGACCCATATGGTGGGACAATGAATGCTCTATCAAAGCGAAAGAAAGATCCGAGGCCTTTAAAAAATATAAGCAATTATCTAATCTAAATAACTACCTGAAATTTCAGAAGTTAGATGCAGAAGCCAAACGACTCTTCCATATCAAGCGAAGGAATAATTGGAAAGAATTTATTTCCCAACTAAATAAAGATACTCCCATCACTGATATATGGAAACGAGTTAAAAAAATTGCTAACAAAACAACTCTCCCCACAAAAACATTTTTATCAAACCCACTAGTAGAATCGGCCTTGGATACTATTGCTCCACCCTTCACACAAAATCTGGTTTATATTAAAAACAAATGTCGTAAAACCGTGCTAGACAAACCATTTAATATGGCAGAACTTGAACCTGCACTAAGTATTACAAAGAATTCCGCTCCTGGAAAAGATGATATATCTTTTCTAATATTATACAATTTAACCTATAATGGGAAAAAAATGCTTCTTGGCATATTTAATGACTGGTGGTGTAATAATAAATTCCCTGAACAAATCAAAACTGTTTCTGTCTGCCTTATCCTAAAACCTAACAAGGATAGCAACAATCCAACATCATATCGTCCTATATTTCTGATGTCCTGTATAACAAAGATCATCGAACGTATGCTTAAATATCGCTTAGAATGGTACTTTGAACATAATTCACTTATCCCCCGAAATCAGTTTGGCTTTCGTAAGGGTAATGGAACAATTGATGCAGTCTCTACATTAGTTACAGATATACAAGACTGTTTTACGGAAAATTCTTATCTTGCAGCTTTATTTGTTGACATAAAAGGGGCTTATGACTCGGTCGATTTACCTTTGCTTCAAAATACGCTCATTCATTATGGTCTCTCCTCCAACACCTCAACAAATATTGTTGAACTTTATAATAATAGAATAGTATATGTAAAGGATTCTATAAATAATTACCATGGACCTCGAATTTCGTGTCAAGGACTTCCACAGGGTTCGGTCCTAAGCCCGCTGCTTTTTAATATTTACACCGCGAGCATACATGAAGTATATGATGAAACGATAAACTGCATACAGTACGCTGACGATTTGGTTATTTACTCCACTCAAAAAACATATAAAGACTGTGTTACTGTTCTGAAACATATCACCTATTGCCTCAAATCCTGGCTTAATGACCACAATTTTGATTTATCTGAAAACAAGTCAGCCGTCATGATATTTAGTCGCCATAGAATCGATCCTGGTATTAGAACTTTCAATTTAAACACATATTCTATTCCTCTTGTCAATGAATATAAATACCTTGGCATTATTTTGGATAAAAAATTACTCTGGACTAAACACATAAATTACATTAAAACAAGATGTGAAAAAGGTATAAATGTTCTAAAATCTGTCACCAAAGTCAAATGGGGCTCCGACCCCAGGACCGCACTCATGTTCTATAAGTCGTACATCCTATCAATACTAGATTATGGTAGTACCTTATATGGTTCAGCCTCCGACTCTAACCTAAAAACTATAGACAGAATCCAGTATAAGGCTTTACGTATATGTATCGGGGCTATGCAATCTTCGCCATCCGAAGCTGTCTTGGCTGAATCACAAGAACCGCCTCTGCACTTACGAAGGCAATATCAGGCCAACAAATTCTTTGCTAAAATACAAATCTGTAACAGAAGGTTGTACAATAAAGTCTGTACTCTCGCTGTAGAGGTTTTAACGAATGGATTTTGGGCACATCGTAACAGACCACCTTTAACCGAATCGTTTCTTGTGTATCATCGTTATACAAACCAAGTCATTCCACAAAATAACTACTCAATTTTTCAATATGAGTATGGTTTTGTACATCTAAAATCAACAGTATTATTCCCACAATACTCAGATTATGAGGTCCTAAATTCGAAAATTCTGAGTAATATCTTGAACAATAGTCCTACTTGCAAGATTTTCACCGACGGGTCCAAAACCGCAGACGGTACAGGTTGTGCCTTTTTCATTCCTAGTTTGAGCATATCCGCTACATTTAAATTATTTAAAGAATGTACTATATATAGCGCTGAAGCGTTCGCAATATACCAGGCCCTATCTTGGATCACAGACTTTTACATAAAGCTACCTAATCCTGATTTTAAAATTTTCACAGTACTAAGTGACTCTAAATCTGTTCTGTTATCGATAAATAATTTTGGATATGAGCAATATAAGAACGACATAATTTGTAAAATTAAACGTCAAGAATCATTAGTTATCGCAGCAGGCTTTGAAGTTAAATATATTTGGGTTAAAGGTCACTCAAATATCAGAGGAAATTGTATTGCTGATCGCCTTGCCAAACAATCAATTAAAGAACAAGGTATCACTCACCCATTCTTCCCGATGACAGATTTCTTTCATATTTATAAGCAAGAACTAAAACAGAAATGGCAAGCTAGTTGGGAGCAGTATGTGGCCAACTCAAAAAACCACTACACAAAAATTCATCCCATGCTACCAACTTCTTTACCCCATATAAGTAGCCATAAGGTTTCTAGATATTTTTCTACTACTGTCACTAGATTGAAATTAAACCACGGACGTTTCCCACAACACCTTAATCGAATTGGACTTCTTGATAGTCCTTTGTGTAACTGTGATAATGAATCTACCGCAGATATGAACCACATTATTTTTAATTGCAATCGAAACACTCAGGCTACAACCAGACTCATTAAAAATCTTTCACTACAGAACGTTCAACTTCCTACTAATATTACTACATTATTACACTACAATGACTTACAAATTTTCAACACAATTTTAACTTTCCTGAAAGAAATAAAATTAGACTTGTGATTCAATTTCAAAAGGCTAGCATCATTGTGAAATAGGTTTAGATTTGTTCCACCTCTGTTTCTATCCCTATAATATTTTTCCTCTTTTCCCTCCAACCGTGGTCCATCTCTCTGTGGAAAAAATGCCCTGATAGACCCCTGGGCGAGAATAGTGTCTCATACCTTTTCCAGTTCCTGATGTTTATTTCTACAGTTTTCGGGTTAGGTTAGAATTATCATTGTCTCTGCTGGGTTAATCCACGTTAAACAATTCTGCTACTTTTGATACTATCAACAGTTTGTGGCGTGTGAGCTTTCCATAAGCTCGTAGCCAAAAATTAAAAAAAAAATAATAATAATTGTTAGAGCAGTGGTAAACAAATTAAAGAGTAGGGGTGCCAGGACACATCCCTGCCTAACTCCAGTGAGGGTTTGGAAAGGTTCGGTTGCCTCATTATTATACATAACCTGGGCGTTGTTGTTTGTATGTAGACTGCGACATACTTCCACAAATTTTCTAGGGATACCTAAGCGGAACATAATTTTCCAGAGCACTTCCCTGTCCACCGAGTGAAACGCCTTGGTTAAATCAATGAAGGCCATGTGAATTTCTCCTTGATGTTCGAGTGCTTTTTCTTGAAGCTGTTTAAGTGTGAAGATTAAATCCCTAATATAGACTAAGTGATGTCCAGAATAAGTTTTTACTTTACATTTATTAAAATTAGTCCACAAATTAGTGAACAATGTCTAGTCTATAAATAACTAATTCTATTATCACTTGAACAGTCCAGACAGGCATGAGATGTTAAGTTTTTATATAAATTAATGAACAACATTATTGACTTAACGGGAATTGTCAACATCATTAAATATATGTTCTATCAAACTGGTCTAAATAATCTTTTTTTTTTGCCCAAATTACTACCATTTTTAATTCACTCAGAACACACAGGTAAATGCATGCCAGAAACTGGACAATGAGACAAGAATGAAACAATTAAATTATTTGTTAAAAAAATGAAATTAAAATACATATGAAATAGAATCACCGCGAGGTTTGACGTATTAAACACAGCTGCATCATATTTGTTTGTATCGAAAATTTGCTTTTTTACCCAATATAAAAAGATAAATATTTGTTTTTTTATATAATATACAGAGTGTGTCACTTTTCACCACTACACCCCATTATCTCGGCCATTTCTTGATCGATTTAGATCAAATTTGATATACTTCTTGTGTTTCAGATTGTGATTAAAAAGTTTTTAAAGAAATTCTTTTTTCGAAACTAAATACGCCTACTATGGTCAAAAGAAATTGGTAAAAATTAGAAATTTATATTAGCGATTGAGAAGGGTTTTGTTTTCACAGAATCTTGTTCGGTACGAACCCATATACCAAATTTCGTTAAAAAGTATTCATTCCTTTACATAAAAAAACATATCTAAGGTTTTAATAATAATCAATCACCCTACTATTCGAGTTATTTATTGTCGGATATTTAAATAACTTGGCAGTCGTGTAATAATGGCGCTAATTAAGCATTAGGAGGACATTATTTATCTAAAACACTATAATGAAATGAATATTTGAAAATTGGTAGCTATTTTTTAAAATTAGAACTCGGCATTCCAATATCTTTGTTAACATGGAGTGCTTTGGGATGGATTTGACAATTGTATCAAAGTCAAATTAAACTTAAACATAGCTGGCACAACAATTAAGTATTGCTGATAAAATTGAAATAATAAGAATTATTGGTGACACTCTTATCGAAATGCAGCCAGAATCTTCAATTTGAGACATCCAGAACGCCCACAGATTCACTACACCACAGTTGGTTCAATTAATAGAATACTTAATAGAACTGGAGATGTATCCAAACTTAGAGCCAAAAAATACAACGTTGCCGATCGTCTATTGGATCAAGTAATATTAAATGTTATTAATGCTGAACCACGTGTTAATGTCAGAGATTTACCTCTAAACTTGAATGTAGACATAAATAAAATTTGGAGGTGCCTTAAACGTCATAATTTAAAATCATATAAGCCCAAGTTTTTACACACTACGGAAGAAGGAGACGCAGAGGAGAGATTGGAATATTACTTCTGGGCACATGGTTTGTTTTTAAATGACACAAATTCTTTGAAAAAGATATTTTCAGTAATGAGGCTACTTTTACAAACATATGGCGTTGTCTTATCGCAAAACTCAATGTATTGGTCAACGGTAAACCCACACTGGGTTATAAATTGGAAACGGCAATACTCCGAAAAAGTGAATGTTGTGGAATTCTAAATGACACCTTGATTGGACCATTTTTCTTTGATGACACTTTAAATAGTGTGATTCCTACATTTTTTAACACATAAATTTCGAGATGCCGGCCGTTCAAAATTTACCTTTAGCCGTACAACAAAACCTCTATTTCCAACTAGATGGGGCTTCCATATATAATGCAATAATAGTTAAAAATTGGATGAATAACAACTTCCCTATGCGTTGGATTGGAAGAAATATTCCTTTAATTGCGTGGCCACCTAGATCACCAGACGTTACCCCTATGGATTTTTATTTTTGGGGTATCATAAAGAATAGTCTATAAAAATAAGCCACGAAATAGAACTATGTGACAGAATTAGAGAAGCATGTAATGAAGTAACCGTTGAAGAATTAAGAAAAGTTGTTAAAAGCAATAAGAAGAGAATTGAAAAATGTTTCAGAATTGATGGAGGACTAGTGGAGAAAGATTATATTTAATATTTACTTTTAAAAATTGTATTTTTGTTTAAGCAAAAATTAAGTATTGTTTAAGTTATTTGATATTTTCTTTAAGGAAAAAATGCTTAATTAGCGTTATCATTACACGACTACCAAGTTATGTATATGTCCGATAATAAATAACTCAAATATAGGGCGATTATTATTGAAACCTTAATATGATTTTCTTTTTGTAAAGGAATGAATATTTTTTAACTAAATTTGGTATACAAGGGTTTTAGGCCTTGCCGAATAAGATTCTGTAAAAACAAAAACCCTATCTCAATTGGTAATATAAATTCCTAATTTTTGCCAGTTTCTTTTGATCATAGCAGGCGTATTTAATTTCAAAAAAAAAAAATTAAATAACTTTTTAACCACAATCTGAAACACAAGAAGTAACCAAATTTGATCTGAACCGATCAGCAAATGGTCGAGATATTGGGGTGTAGTGGTGAAATATGAGACACACTGTATGTCTACGTTTATCAAAGTTATTGACTTATTTTTAAAACAGGTAGATTAAACAATCGCCCAAAACTCAGTACCCGGAGGTTCGGAGATTTTGACATTTGCTTAGTTCGATTTTGATATTAGATTTGTGACATGAATAATATATGGTACGTAAATGAATAAAAATAAAAGAGTGGGCCACTCTGCAAAAGATGTACTGTATGTCGCCGCCTTAATTTTTTATTTTTAGTAATGCAAGACTTAAATATATGCGATAGCAGTAACAGCAATTATCTTTTCCTTTTAGCGCATTTTAATAAACGCGTATTTAAAAAAAATAAATTATTTTATATTACTCTAAAGTAAAGTGCTCTTTAAAAATATAGATCTAAGCGGCGGAAAAACTAAATATAAACATTTCTGCTTCTAATTTTATTTCTGGATGTTATTGAATATTCTGGTTTCATCAGGTTTGAGAAATTTTATTTTTCTAACTTTTCATGGTTGAAGAACCGTCTTTACATAACTTGGTGAGTTTTTTAAGTAATCAAATGGGTAATTACGATAAGAAATTAATCAATAAACTTAAGAACGATCACACTTTGGTGATGTACTGTTATAATTATCATACATATTTAATATAATATAATCAGTTATTTAAAAGATCCATCTGTGCTAGTAAAAGATTTGCTAATGCCGTGCTAACAGACAACAAATGTCACGACGCTGCGTGACGTGCAGTACAGCAAATAGATACCAACATTTTGAATAACGGCATGGATGACAAAACCTCTATCAGAATATTGTAAATAAGAATAAATTTAACTCCTACTTAAAACCACATAAATTTAAACGTCCAAAATGGTTTTGTAAACAAAGGAAACTTATAATAGAATCCATACCAAACAATTTTAGCAAATTACCGTATATTAAATAAAAAAGTTTGTTGCAAATGTGATACTAATAATTTGTTAATGATTCCTTAATCTTGTCGTGTTTTGTAACAGATTTCCATTATACTTTGGGAATTACCCATTAGAGCAAATCTGTGAGACGCACTTACAAACATACAGAGTGTTTCAACGAGATTTTATATAAATATTTTCAAATCCGCTGTATTTTGAGATTTTCTCTTCGGGGCGTGAAGAAATTTTTCTTAAACGGGCTGCAAATGGCGGCATTAAATAAAGTATTTCCCCCATTTTCAACGATATATCACATGCCATATTTATTCATTGGAACTAAACAAGTCATTATAAAAACAATGTTTTATTTTTTTTAACTAGCATCATATTTGCCGTGGAGAAGTACGATTAAATAAAACGATTAGACCATTCTTCAAACCTTTACTATAATAAAACATTAACACGATTAAAAAGAATAAAGTAAATTCAGATAACAAAAAAAATTCACAAAAAAATGAATATAGCACACACAACATTAATGTTTATCTAATCCTCAAAATAATTTGTGTCTGTGTGTGTGTGCCTCGGGTTAATGACTACGGTTACAAAGATCATTCGCCAAACTTCCTTTTTTTTATTTCTTTAGATTATTCCTTGGGTACTATTGTATTAAATTTTATTTCAATGATATTATGTATACCAATTATACAACAAGTGACAGACAGACATGTATATTCTCTTAACCTATAGACAAAATAATTTTTAAAATGTCATATCAAGTATCAAAATGTCTACCGCGATTCAAAACATTACTTAGGATTTTAGGGGTAACTGTATTACATGCTTGTTGAATTCTAGCTTTTAGATCCTCTGCATTTTGCGGTGTCGTCGAAAACACCTTATCTTTAATATGCCCCTATAGAAAAAAATCCACTGGATCTGGAGAACGAGAAGGCCATCGAATAAATCCATTGATATCTATCCACTCTTGAGTCTAAATAATCTAAGCAAATAAGGGAATTGTGGGGAGGAGCTCCATCTTGTTTTCAACAAGTTATGTCGATTCCCCAAAGGCAGATTATCTAAGAAGTGATTAAATTCGTTTCTCAAAAAGTTTAGGTACCTTTGGCCACTGAGGTGGGCATCATAAAAATAAGTACCTATGAAATTGATGCCTAAAATGCCTAACCACACATTTATTGAAAAACGATCTTGAAACACAATTGGTCTATGCCAGTGTGTATTTTGAGAAATTCATTTGTAATGGATATTACGGTTAAAAAAATCTATTATTGGAAAAATTTGCCTCGTCGGATCGGCACGCTTCTTTTTCAACAGGTATCTACAAAACTCGTCCTGCTTGGTTTGTCCTGCTCTTGTAAATTGTTAACTTTTTTCTCTATAACACCGGTAACCATTTTTCGTCAAATTCAAATTTTAACGCTTGTTTTATTTATACGAAAATTGAATTGAATTTCTCTTAATGATGTTTCCAAATTTCCTGCATTTTTGTTTCTTACATAATTAATAACTGGATTTACCTTATTCACATTATCAGTAACACTGTTCATCCTTGCCTTCTTCTGCCGTGCAGTGCTTGTGGAAATCTGTTTCTATATATTATACTGCAGCTAATGCAGAGTTAAAATTGCATTGGCAATATGTAACGAACATATTATAACGATCAATGGATCAATGTTTTTATGGATGACCTCTATACATTGGCATAACTGAATACTCTTCCCATAATTGCTCCATGTTGCTTTCCTGATTATTAATTTTTCTGTTAGCTGAATTTATTTTATTCTTTTTAATTCGTTTTCTAAATACATCTCTTAGTAATTCCAAATAAGATTCACCATTTAGGTTTCTACCAATAAAAAACGGTCCAACAATACGATTTCTTAGGATACCAAACCAACCATTAAATTTTTGAGGTCTTCAAGTATGAAATACTCGCATTACATGTGGACCATTCTCAGACCAATATCTGCAGTTGTGTCTGTTGACTATTCCGTTGAGAGGAAATGTACATTTATCGGAGAAAGACATATTGTAAAGAAGGTTTGGTTAAACTTCGACTCATTACCTAACAAAACTCGAGACGACGCCGACGGTCAGGATCGATCATCATCATGCAATTAATGTAGGTATTCAGTATTCATTTCAATTTTATATGGATGTAATTTGCTTTTGTGTACGGTTCTAAAAACACTGCTGCGTGTGAGTATTATGCTTTCTGTTACGAACTGCATCAATTCTACACTACATTCATTCAATGAATTCACTATTAAAGGATCTTAAATCTTTCGAAATATGCCTTAGCCACAAAAATGGACAGTTTTTCTGTAGCAAAAAAAAATCTCATTGCACATAGCTTAGTGACATCATTATTATACATTGTTTAATACTCTACTCTATCTATTGTCAATTTTATTTAACGCTTCTTGTTATTTAGTTCATTAAGAATATTTATATTATAGGATGAATCATCTCACGAGCATATTAATAATAAGTATAATAACTGCTTCCTTGGAGATTGTAAACTAAATTATACTAATTTATGAGCGGGACAAGTTTGTAAACTACAATTTCAAGTTTTTTTTGTTATGACGTCCTTAGCGCCTTCCCATGGAAAACCCAAAAAATAATTTTTACTAATTTTTTTTAAGACGTATTCATGGCTCTCTTCAAATAGGCGTATCAGTAAGCGGTAAATCGATTATTAAATTGCAATGGATCTCTGATAATTGATAAATGATAATACTGCTATTAAAATTCATAGGAATAGAACGCAGTACAATCAAATTTGCATATTAATATTTTTATATTGAGCATACTATATACAGGGTGTATCATAATGGAATATTATAAATGAAGGAGTGTATTTCTCTTCCAAATTAAGAAAACTTTGTCGTACGTTTGCAAGATACAGGGCGTAATTACAATTATTTCCTTAAATATTTTTTGAAGAAATGCATTAAAATATTCAAATGTAACTTTATGCCTACAATCATGAGTAGAATTGTAATTAACTTGAAGAAAATTAATCGTTAGATATATACAGTGTGTGCGATCAGCTGTTATCTTGTTTAGCAAAAAAACAGACTATGTTAACCTTCGACAAGTTATCAATGTTAAAATCAATGATAAACAAATTAAAATAGCTGATAGTGCAAGAAACCTTGGTTTAACTCTAGATAAGTCTCTTAGATTTCGAGAGCAAGTTACTAAAAATATTCAAAGGGCATATGCAGCTCTTCGTTTATTGTATCCACATAGATTGTTTTTAAATTGTGAGACAAAAAAAATGTTATGTGAAACATTGGTACTATCTCAATTTACTTATTGTGCTCCTGTCTATGGGCCCTGTTTAGACCAAGACTGTACAAATAGAATACAGCGCGTTCAAAACTCGTGCATACGTTTTATATATGGCATTAGAAAATTTGACCATGTGTCGCATAAGTTAGTTGAATTGAAATGGCTCAACATGAAAAATCGATTTCACGTATACGCTTTGTCCTTGTACCACAAAATTATTACAACAAAAGTACCATCATATTTATTTAACAAAATATCATACCGCACTGATGTTCACAATATTAATGTACGGAGCAGAGGATTGATAACACCACCTCCTCATAAAACTGCATTTTTTGAGAGAAGCTTTAAATTCACGATTTATAAGTTGTATAACTCTATTCCTACTGACTTTAAGACTTTTAGCGATTATAAGTTCAAAAAATATATTAGGAAATTTTTCATAAATAAACAAAATCTGGGTTGAGTATGTACTATTTTAAAATCTGTTATGATATTGTGGTTTACCAATTTTAATTTCTTACACAATTTCTTGTTGTGTTAATTCTGTTTTGTTTTCTGTTGTTCTATGTTATTTATCTTATCGTTTGTTTATTCATCCACAAGGGTTAAGTGGTAGAGCACTCATTTGAGTGAACTTCCCCTTGTTTCCCATTTAGTTTTATTAAGTATTATTTGTATTTGTATTTCTTTTATTGTTGTTTTTTGGGAAATAAAGACATATATTATTATTTAATACCGCGCTGCTCGATTTAATTTTTTTTTTTTGGACATAGTACACGATGAGTTCTATTTGACCATTTTAAAAAAATTTCATTTTCATATTTTCAATGCCTACTAAGTGCTTCAGGATCGACTATTAGGCATGTTTTTATTGGAAAAGTGGATAGCGTATTCGATTCGCGGTTATCTCTAATAGTCTCGATGCTTCATATAGGGTGTTTATTACTAAATTATCAAATCTAAATTTTTTTCAATTTTCGACTGGACCGATATAAAAGTCTGTTATGATCTAATGAAACAAAAGTTGAAAAATTAGTGTTTTTAATAATATGAACAACATCAAATAATACAACAACAGTCAACAGT
The DNA here is from genome assembly GCA_963675555.1 of Leptura quadrifasciata. Lineage (NCBI taxonomy): Eukaryota > Metazoa > Arthropoda > Insecta > Coleoptera > Cerambycidae > Leptura > Leptura quadrifasciata. The sequence goes on along the minus strand of OY776682.1, from coordinate 516,725 downwards.
AATTTTAAAATGAATAAATAACACAAACAAATGAAACAAAAATCTCCTGACATTTCTTCTCACCAAGACTTCAAGTATTTATACCATGATATTATTGACCCCAGCTGTTTTGCTGGTTTATAATTGTTTGGCCACTCGATGCCAGTCACTAACTAGATTATTGGGCAAATTTTTGTAAAATTAACGTTTTACCCTATCGTGCACAAAAATGAAAATATGTTAAATTTCCACAAGTGGATGATTTTTATCAAGCATATCATCAATTTGACCTCCCTTAGACTTCTGGGCAGTAATTCATAGAACATCCTATATAGATATTTCAATTAGTGCTATATAAATGTAAAATTATTAGTATGATAAGAACTCCATTAAAGCATAGTCAGGTTTAATCCAGATATAATAAATCGAGTAATATAACAGTATGAAGTTGATTAATAATTTATTAATTCGCATGTATGGTTAATTACAAAATAATTTATTTCGAAAATTCTGGGTAATATGGTGTATTCCTTCTTTAATTTTTTTACAATAATTTCCAAGCACTATATATTATGTTTTAACTTAATGGAGAAAAACAAGCCAGTGTTATGTATGCGGGGTATATGAATGTGGCAATCAGTACTTTTAAAGTGCCAACACGGGTTTATAATTAAAATATAACTATGAAAACGTTCAATTATTGATGATGAACCAACTAGTAGTCTAAGTAATTTTTTCATCTACATTTCATAAATTCCAGCAGGCTGTTTGGCTTTGTTTTCTATGCAACATTAACAGTTCAATAATGCTTTTATTGGTTACGAAAATGTATTTTCTTACGTTAAGTACATAACTGAGCTAAATCTCGTCTTTTTACATAAGTACATACATTATAACCGAAGTTCAGGAACGACTTCTTCAATTAATGTGCTCAAGTGAGGCAGAATTCCTTCACGAAACAATTTTAAATTGATAACATGTGGGAGCACAATGTATCACATGAAAGACACTTACTTGTGAACGTCGGCCTGGGTAGATAATATTTCCGTTGAGACTTCATTTATTACAACGGAATATTAATACATAAACGGAAAATCGATACTCATAAGTGCAACTCAGTTGGGATAATTTGTTTCTCTCGACTTAAATTTTTTTTTTTCCAATTTCATCTTGTATTTGTGACGCAGTTTCTTTTAGATTTATCAAAATTACCAAAGATCATAGTCATAGTAACCGATGCCGATATGCCCTCGATAAGTTTTTTCGGGCCTCATATTTTGATATAAAACACGCACTTTTCTTTTAACTTGATTTTTTTGTGTGAATCGTACTTTTATATTATAGAGAAGTTCAAGTAGCGCCAAAATTATAAAAATATGTAGGTAGGTGAAAATTATCACATTACATATAGGTAACTAAAAAACCATAAATACAGTGTGAACTAGCTAAATGGAATAAATTCAATATCTCAATTATCGTGCATATTTATAAAAATCCGAATTCCGAAATGACATCCTGTAACATACAAACGTCACCCCTAAATCCAACCCCGTTCGAGTGGCAGTTGCAACCCCTAAATTTTTTAATGGGAAGTAGGCGCTTGTGATACTTCATTTGAAAGATCTTTTCATTCTCTATTCAAAAATGGTCCGTTTGACGAAATTCGCTACAACAAACGAAAAACATAAAAACTTACAGCCGTATTGATCTTGCAGGCTAGCAAAAACAATTTCAATGTTCTTTTTCGACATTATCAAATAAAAAGAAGACATAAAAACATAAAAATTCTTCATAGATGGCATTGCCAGTTTTATTGAAGACGCGTAGCTATTGACAGCAATAAATAGTTGTCAGTGTTTTGCGTATTGTTTGAATTTTGCTAACAGCAATTTCTAAACATGGTTTATTTAAACGAAATGCATAAAATAATAATGGTTGGTTACGGAAAGTTGCTCGCCATTTCAAGAAAAATTTCCTGATTTGCCGCCTATATCCAAAGGTACAATTAGCAAAATTGAACAGCAGTTTCACGAAAATGGACATGTACGGCAGATAAAAAAAGAAGTTTCCAATGTAACGAGTAACAATAAATTATGGAAACCAATTTCTGATAATTATCATTCTGAATTTGACCATAGGTACTCTATTGTTAATCGTCTGTTTGTTGTGTTGTCTGTTTGTAAATTTATTTATTTATTTAATCTTAATATGGACAACTTTTTTGAATAGCCCTGAGGAGGATTTAATAATAAATCGAACGTCGGTCGAAAAATGGTTTCTATAATTTATTGGCCTATCCCCATTAACACAACCCCTATACAATAACAAGGCTATTATTATGCTCAACGTAATGAATAACGATGTCAAATTAGATATTCTGCTTGAGTTTGAAGAAAACCCACTAGCAGCTTTAGTATTGAATGTTTCCCATTCCTCAATTATTCGCGTATTAAAAGAAAACAAAATAAACTGACCCCAATTCAGAAGCTTAATGAAGACGATTTTGATAGAAGAACGAACAAATGATGCAAAGGTTAGATAACAATGTTATCCAACTGGTAAATGTTGTGTTTTGGATAAGCCCACTTTTACTCTTCATGGCTACGTTAATCGTCAAAACTGTCGCTATTAGGCTAATGAAAATCCTCACTGAATGAGAGAATTACATACGCAAAATTCTTAAAAAAGTTAATGTTTGGGCGGGGATAATTGGAAACCATGTCCATTGATCTCTTTTTCATTGATGGCAATTTGAATGAACACAATTATTTAGCTCTGCTCCAAAATAATATCTTGCCAATTTTGGCAACTTATATCCTGCTCAAGCAAACTCACAAGTTTCAACGTATGTAATATGGTTCCAGCAGGATGGAGCACCAATACATTACCGAATCGATGTCCGGTAATATCTCGACTTAATATTTCCAAATCGATGGATAAGGATGCGAGGATCGCTAGAATGGCCAGCACGTTCTCCTGATCTTACACCTTTAGACTTCTTTCTAGGGGTATATGTGAAAAGTATGGTATACAAATATAAGCTACGCAATATAGCTGACTTGAAAAAATAACGAGTGTGGTTAGGTCGGTCACGCCTCAGATGATGAAAAACGTTAGAAGACATTTTTATTAACGATTAAGATGTTGCCAAGACGTTCAAGGAACTCATTTCCACACTGTTTTTATTTAGTACAATAATTAGTTTCACTTAGAACCACAAGAATTACACAAATAATAAGCTTTCAGACAAACTATTTCAAATAAATATATGCCCCACTTGAACATTTATTTAATATACGTGCATTGTCGGTAAATCATAAATATCATAAATCATTCTATTTTTTGTTAGAAGGAAACACAATTTCACTAACTAATATTAAGTAAAATATAAGAACATATTTTTCCATTTTTGTACTACGGAGCCCCCTAGTTTACAAAGGTGATATTATTGTTGACTAACGTATCTGAGGACTTAAAAAAATACTGCCTTTGCCTTAATTCGTCAAGGTAAAAAATCGTATTTTGCAGAAAATATAATTTGCAAAAAATGGCGGAGGATCTGGTTTCAAGTTGATAGCCGAACTAATTCTTTTTGTATAATTTTTTCTTAATTTTTAATTTCCGGTTACGGGTTATTGAAATTATGAAGTGTCTTCCCACAAGACGTTTCGGACATATTTATTGACCATCTTCAATTCTGCTTGAAATATCTATCCCGATTAGCGACTTTTCAAAATTATTAACACTTTTGATTGATTATTGCCTTCTGTTTTGGTTAAAAAAAGTGTAGTCTCATTTTACTGTACGTCTGTTCTGTAACAAAAGACAACGTGGCGAGTTTTTAAACATTATTAACTTCTCTTTGCCTTTGTCTGACCGATAGCAACGTGGGTTAAAGCGCAAGGTAGGAATCGCGATTCATCACACGGGTATCGCGCCACCGGATTCGAATCCCGGCTCCGGCACTGTCGGAGTAAATGGTTGTATGTCCGCGTTTTTTCAATGTGTAACCCCCTTCCGCACAAGCCTCTGGCTTCAGGAATTGGGGGTTGTCTAATTTATGTGGTGTTTATTTATTATTATTTATATTTTTGCATGTATCCCAATGCAGATTACTTCTGAAAAAGTAATAATGATAATGTTGATTAGTTGAATGATGATAGAAAAAATTGCTGAGTGCGATCCCCTCTTTGGACATTAGTAATAAAAAATCACGTAACGGCGAATTGCGATGTATTCAAGAGAATTGTTAATCAACCAGGCATTCATACAATTCCCAAATATTTCGTTTCTAATATTCATGAAATTGATATAAGGCGATAAGGCTATTTTTTATGAATATCTCATCTTGACCATATTTAATGAAGGACCATCGAGATGCACACTGAAACATTGGATGCAAAGGTGTTTTCCATTAATTTTCTAATTTGCAGTGGGTGGCTGCTATTTATTTGGATCAATTTTCAACAAGTTAACACCTTCCAAGGTAAAATTTATTTTTAACATGATTACAATCGGAACATTTGCAACGTTGCTATTTTATTACTATGAGAACCTGTAAACTGTTGTGCTTGACCGATGAGATTTGCGATAATATAAGGCACGAAAACACGTACTAATCTTAAAATTCTCATCAAAATTTGCTAACACGGTAAAGTAGGTATGTCATTAAAACAATATAATATTGATTAAAACAGCAATGCTTTCTCACACTGTTTATTTATTGGATAAATATTCTCAGGAGCAATTTGAGATTACTCACATCGTTTTATTTTTATACGTAAGGATGGATGGGAAAAAGAAGGTATTTATAACCGATTGCAATATTTGTGCTCTGGCGTTGCCGATTTGAACAGTACATCTGCTTGGTTTAATCGAATATTATTAAAATTAATAAACGTCGCAGATTGTATGTATATTTAAGAATTGTCAATGATACAAATTTCGATAATAATTAACAGTTTAAGTACATAAGTTTTGTATCCACAAAATGAATGTTCAGGTCTTTCGTTGGTAATTGAATAAAAAAAGAGCCTTAAAAAAAAACTTATTTCCTCTTTAGAGCAGACGTTTCGACAATCTTTATTGTCTTCCTCAGGACTAATGAGGTGAAAAGTTATCAACCATTAATATCAGACATAATATCATCGTTACCAATTTAACAAAAAAAAAACATAAATGCCGGGTGACTTAAAAACTACCTATCCCCCCCCCACTGTTCTCAACAGATTTAAAAAGAACATTTTAAAATTTGGGAAATCAAACAGGTATCAATGGCCATATTTGGACCATTCGGTGGTAAAAAAATCACTTCCGGAAATTGCCACAACTTTCTTATTTTTAATAGCACACCCTCACTTTTCTCATAAAGCTGTAATTTCTCTTTCCAACGCTTTTTTCAAATTTAAAATCCGATGAAAAATGGCATTTATTTGCTACTTCTAGTTGGCTTTTGGTTTTATTTTTTTATCAGATAGAGTGGTAATTTGAGACTGGTTTTCCCGATTAAAAATTGAATATAAATTAAAATAAATATTAAGCTTTTTGTAGAGGCGTTTCGAATTGTGTCCATACCTTGCACTAAGCCATGAAAAACAGATGAAAAATTGCACACAGCATCTGTCAAAACGTTATTGTTGAGTGAAATAGAGACATATTTATTATTTGTAAATTTATAATTAGGTGCTTTATTCAAAATAAGATACGATTTACGATACAATATACACAAAATGAAAAGGTAGATTAACTTTAATTTACGGCGAATGTCAGAAAAATGCCCATGCGGCCGCACGTCCATATTATGAAAGATATCCCGATCGTCGTCAGCCATACCGGCAGTATTTTAAAATTCTAGAAGAGTCACTCCGAAATTCAGAAAATATTAAGGTGGCAGAGGATAGATTTATAATAAGCGAAGAAATTTAGACAAATATTTGGCTTACACACGTGTATGTGTACCTAAATGTTTCTACAGGCGAGCTGGCAAAAGAGATAGATATTAGTCGTGAGACAGTAAGACATATCTTTAAAAAACATGCTTTTAAATACTACAAATGCAAATTGCATGAAGAATTATATGAAAACGACGGAAACAGAAGATTGATCTTTTGTAATTGGTTTACTCGACCCGTATATTGAAACAATAGAATTATATTTTGTGATGAATCTCGTTTTACGAATAATGGCATATACAATAGACATAATCTACATTATTGGTCTACAGAAAATTTACATGAAATGTTTGAAGGTAACCATTAGGACAGATTTGGAGTGAATGTGTGGACTGGAATAATCGGCACAAAAATTATTGATCCCATACTACTTCAAGGACCACTAACCAGTGCGGCGCGCGTTACTTAAGCTTTTTGTAAAATGAAATAGAAAACGAACTGGATGAACTTTACTTGGAAGATTTCAGAAATATGTACTTCCAACAAAATGGAACACTGCCGCATAATGGTGGTTTTGTGCAAAGTTTGACAATCGGATAAAATCTACAAATGGAAATATTAGGTGGCCTGCTATGTCACCAGACCTAACTCCACTTGATTTTTTTCTTTGGGGTTATCTGAAGGATAAAGTATACTCAACGCTGGCACCGTCTGCAACATTAGAAGAACTCCAAAATGAAATTTTAAATGCCTCTGAATCCATAACTCCAGTAATGTTACAAAGTGTTATGAAAGAAGCAATTCGAAGAGTAAACAAGTGTTCTGAAATGCGTGGGTGCCATTTTGAGCACCTGCTATAGGTTTGGTATTTAGTTGTGATGTATTGTTCTAATTATAATAGTTATAAATTTAAAATTGGTTTAGATTGTGTGAATTTTTGTTATATTTATCAAAATAAATTTTCTCTAATTACAAATAACCCATCTGTTTTTCATAGCTTACTGCAAGATATGGACACATAATTCGAAACGCTTCTACAAAAAGCTTAATATTTATTTTAATTTATATTCAATTTTTAATCGAGAAAAATCAGTCTAAAGCAAATTTACCACTCTATTTGATAAAAAAATGAAACATACAGGGTACTATTTGAAAAATTGGAGTTATGACAAATTGAATTTCCATGAAATGGAAAAATGGAAAAAACATTTCTAAGCAAATGAACAAAATAGGCCAATTTTGCATTTAATTTCTTGAGAAATACCCTTTTATTCGAATTGAAAGTCTACTTCGAAATTTTTTCAATTTGTTCTTGAATTGTAAAGCCAACTAGAGATGGCAAATAAATGCCATTTTCAAAGTTATTTTTCATTCGATTTTAAATCTGAAAAAAGCGTTGGAACGAGAAATTACAGCTTTACGAGAAAAGTGACTTAAATATACAGGATGCTATTTAAAATAAGAAAGTTGCGGCAATTTCCTGTTTTACCGGAAGTGATTTTTTTGCCACCGAGTGGTCAAAATGTGGCCATTGATACCTATACTTGATTTACTAAATTTCAGAATTCTATTTTTAAAACTGTAGAAAAAAGTGGAGGGTTGGGTACTTTCTGGGTCACCCGGTATACATCCAAAGGCAAAACTTAGTCTATGAATTTTTTCCCAATATGTTTTAAGTTTGGTTATTATAAATATTCTGATACTATATTTATTGGAAGATTGTAGATGACATATTTTATGTCTAGAGCCTTCCGGGATAAAGGGGATATTAATTACAATCTTCCAATAAATGTAGCATCAGAATATTTCTAATAACCAAACTTATAACATATTGAGAAAAAAATTAGTAGACTAAGTTTTGCTTTTGGATATATATGTGTTTTTTGTTGGTAACGAAGATATTATGTCTAATATTAATGACTGATAACTTTTCACCTCAGTAGTCCTGAGGAAGACAATAAAGATTGTCGAGACGTCGACTCTAAAGAGGAAATAAGGTTTGGTCTTTTTTTTATCCAATTACCGATAGTTTATTTGGGTACCCCTAACTAAACTTTCAATATTATGAATTCTTATTTCTGCTGCCTATACGTTTGCTTTAGATTTCATAAATTTACCAAGTCAGTAAGAATCATCTTCAAATTTTTCAAACTGTATCAATAATATTTAATCTTTTACTTGTACTATCCATGCTACTTAATAACTAGAAATGATATGATGCAGAATGCAGCAAAAGAAAACCTATTTAAAATTATATTAAAGAAAATAAATTCATTGCAATACCCGTTGCTTAAAATGCCCGTACTAAATTTTTGTTATAAATATCTTCTAGAGTTGAAATTCTAACTTGACGTCTAATCTGGTTAGAACTTACGTCTGACCTAACTGACTTCAACAACGTTCTGGTAAGCCAAATGTCAAGATAGATTAAATCTGATAGCACATTATTATCGTCGGCTATTTCTTGTGATTTAAAGCAATCACCAATTTTCCGAACTGAAGCGATAGAGATAACAAATAAATTTTTTCAAAGAATAAAATTATTCGTTAAGATCGATAAAGATAAAATTCATAATAATTGCAAACTTAATTGTGAGTAATTGATAATTACGATAACATTATTTTGATTATTAAAAATCGTGATTACCAAAATGGGAAAAATGTTAAAAAATTTGATGATAACATTAGCATGTGATTAAGAAGACAATTTTGCTAGATTTGTCCCCGGTTTAGCAAGGTAGGGCTGGACCGGACCGTTAACAAATTAGATTTTTTAGAACTTTTATCAATAAAGTAATTCTCAAACTTCATCAACATTATAAATTGCAATTATCTATAAATGCAAGGTCATTGCTAATATGAATCATTTAAAATAAAATATTTTATAGGTATTTGCGTGTAATAATTATCCATTATCATTCTTAACAATCATGAATGAAATAGTATATTTGCGTCTGACATAACTTTTATATAATTAGATAAGGATAATGTTATATTTTTAATTTTAAATTTAATAAGGACGTTTAGTTATTGGATTAAGTTCTGATTGAAGTAACTGGTTATGGTTGCATTTTGTAAATAGTTTTGTATTATAAACCATTCTAGATAATTCTTGTTTTTTGTTTTACACTAAGTTTTGGTTCATTACGCTATCTTCAGTTGATCTAAAAAACAGAAATACATAGCTACACAGAAAAAAATATAGTCTCTGCATTGATTTAACTAAATCAGTTTAATTTATTAGAAACATTTATACAGATATATTAACATTTGGAACAATGACTACCAAAGTTATAATACTCTAACCTTTTATTTCATTAAAACTTTTATTTAATAATTTTGGTACATGTACATGATACGGTGTGTCGCATATAAGACAAAAAACAAAGCGATATGTTAGTGATTTTTTAGTACTAGAATTTTTCAATTTTGCAAAGTCCTAGAACCCCATGAGGTGAATCTTTTGAGGTGTTCAAATCAAATATCACTTGAAAAGATAGCCCAAGTAACAATTTAAATGCTATTTAGTCTGAATCTCGTTTTATAAAGGTTTTATGAAGGATGTTTCCAGATTAATAAGTTGTAAATTAGATTTATTTGAAATCAAATGTATTTCTAGAGTATAAGAATTTATTGAAAAGCCTTGTAGTATATCTTAAAACTTGAGCATAAAACCTTTTGAAATTGCTCTGGCGATTTGTAAAATTTTGTCTTATTAATGTTAAAAGGAATTAATAAAGTCCCATAGGTTATTGAAAAACTTAAATTGTTTGTAGGTATCTTCATCTTATATGCGACAACCTACATAAAATATTCATCACAGTCTATGAATAAATTTGCTACGATGTACATATTGTTTTGTAATTACTAGAAACAACTAATTTTCTTTTGAAATACATCAGTTTTAGAGTCTTAGCTTCTTAAAACTAACATATTGATATAAGTTTCGCTATTTTCTTTTACTTCAGAATGTTCGGTAAATACAAAATTGCACTGTTTCCTGATGAAGGAAATTTAATTGGATCGAGAACACTTGACAGTTCGTTAGTGAAAAACATGCACATTTAGCAATTTCTCTGATATTCCAGAAGCTTTCTAACCTTTTGTCGTATGATGTTCTATAGCTCAGACATTGCATTGAGTATCTATATATATCTATCTTCTGTATTTCTCACTAATCTCTCACCACTAACTTAGACCGTGCAGATGCATTGTGTGATGAGGAATAAAAGATAACCCACATTTGTTCCTTTCCTCCTTGATAAAGGAAATTAACTACGCACATACAGGCGACCTATTTTTCGAAATACATATGTAGTGTCTCCTGTAAAATATAAAAAGACTGGCATAGGAGATTTAGTTACAATAAAAGTGGTTCTGTTGTATGGGTTTTATAATATTTGTCCATAGATATACTTTTCATTTTCGAGACAACTTTAACACTAAGTATACAGTATGTATTAGGAAAACACTTATTGAAAAAAATCTAATAAAGGGAGTTTTCTATCCTCGCATTTGTTACATTTAGGCATCTTCTACGCATGCTCAAAATCAAAGCTGTGATCCGATTTTGATATATCGTAGATATTTACGAAGTGCAAACCGCCGGGAAAATCAGGTGTACAAATCGGGGGAAATCAGGAGGAAATCTATTGCGATTTTTTTGAAATATATTATGCGCATAGGTTAATATCTTTTGCATGAAAAAAAAAAGGTATCTTGAACAACATTTTCAGTGGAACATCGAAAACGATATAATAGCGTTAATGTGACTGTAGAGGACGATAATATAAGGTTTTCTATTTTCCGGAGAACGTGGGTCCGGTTAAAACGCATATATAATATAAAAAATAAAACCAAGCACAGCGTTTCAGTTATTCGTTCTAAATATTTAAATTATTTTTAGATGTTATTTTAGTGCCTAAGTAAATATATCCTAATATCTATATGAATCTTAAAACGTGATCTCGAACGTAACATTTCAAGGAATAATTTTACCAATTTGAAAAGTAAACATATTTAAAAAATTGTAGCTTAAGAAATGGTGGTGGTTTACCGAAAACTTTACTGACAAATTTAAAATCGAATCATAATACTCGGTTGTACTCGACGTTATGCCCTGTGAACTATTCACTCTACAGGGTAATTTTAAGTCATCTGCAATACCCTGTAATAAAAAAGGCAACAAAAACTTTAACACAAGATCCTCGACAAGATATGTTAACAAGTTTTTTAGATATCCAAAATTTCCAGTTTTCAATAGCAGCATTATGGAACCCTTAGTTGATGCGTGTACTATACTCACTTGGCCAGTTTTTTTAATAAATCATCAAAACCTTTACCTTCTGACAGAAATTTAGATATGATTCAATTTTCAAGCCCATTACGATTTTTTTCAATGTCAAAAATCAACAAGTTTGATTAGCGATTTTTTTTTGTCGAAATTCAAATTCTAATTTGAATAATTTAGTGTTCTAACACTAGATTATTTCAGTAAGCTCTCAAATGGGTGAATTCCAAATTTCATGAAAAAATATTGAATATTGACAGTTTTAAAACAAAATTAATGTAGGCAGTTATTTTATACAGTGTGTCCCAAAAGAAATGCATAAAATTCATAATTTTTCTTCTGTTTTGTGTTCAAGAAAATACAAAAACACGTCAATAAGTAATATTAGATTGGGATTTACCCATTTGAGAGGTTGGTGATTTCAGTGGTGTAGTTAATATTTCAATAAAAAAATTGCTCATTAAATTCGTTAATTTTTGACATTAAAAAGAAATTCATAACGAATTAAAAGAATGATTGTCATAGAATGTAACTTCAAAGTCCAGTATTAATGTGGAAAAAAATCAAAGGAAATCGGGAGGAAATTGTAAGAAATCAGGGAAAATCATACAAGATTTCCCCACAAAGGGATATCAGGCGTGCAAATTGAGCCTAGCGGTTTACCCCTTACATAGATTAACATTCCTACGGGGTTTAGCATTAGCTATTCCACCACTCAACCAGGACACATACATACAGACAATTACACAACGACCACTCCTTACGACATTGCCACGACTCGAACTCAGGAGTGGTACGGCAACTAGCCGTGTTGTCTCTCACACAACCTCATCTAGTCCGCTGTTGCCAACTCGATAACACATTGAAAACGCGACTAAATATTCGTACCCTAGCCAGGATTCGAACCTAGACTCCTGGATCTCAAGTATAACGTGTAAGCATTGAAAAACAACATTTATTTTATCTGCGATATTGCGAGCAAACAGACGCCCATCCCTATAGTAAACAGAGAACCTGCTTACCAGAGACTCCGATGCAAAGAAGTGTTTGTATTAAACCCCTGACAAAGATTTTGAGTATGTAAAAAGCGGCGTTGTTACCCTTTCTTGTCTAACTTTGCTTTGGTGACTAGAAGTGAGGCGATGTTCTGGAAAACTAGGGGCACCTATCACCTATCCTTATCCCTTAATTTTACGGCGCAGTGTAGGTTTGTAAAAAGCGAAATTTTCTTGTAAAATTTTACGAATATTTGGCCTGCTGTGGATACAAAAATATTAAAATGTATTTAAGGGTTATTGTATGCAGTAAATAAAGTGATTCAGAAACAAAGTAACGACTATCTTAGTTAAACTGTCTTTGTGAGAATCAGGATGCATATGTAAATAGTATTAAATTATAAATAAATCTTGTAAACAGTGTTATCACACATGCCGATAGGCAGTAAGTTAATTGGTTTTGTTCATCGATAAAGAGAAATTAATTTTTATTACAAAGCTAACTAGGTACCGAATAAGTGTGATAAATTTTAAAATGGTTTAGTCAAAATTAAGTGCTAATTGCTAATTGTTGTCCGAATCGCCCATTCATCCCTGCTCGGCTGGAACCGTTCATGAATATAAACAAATGTTTAAAGTATTATATAGATTATCCATTTAGAGATCCTGCCAGTTATTCTGCCAACCTTAGCAAAAGGTGTCCGCGTCCAAACGTTCGCCAGGTGCACATAGATTCGCTCTCATTCAATCTCTACTTGACATTTCTTTTGCGCCGCGACCACGGGTAAATTTTTTTAAAAGTTTTTTTCATTCATTTTCTCACGGAATACTCGACTGATTGAAATGTGCTTTGACAAGTGTCTATTGAACAAAGTTACCTTAGCTATTAAACATTTTTTGTGAGATCTTACATAGTTTTCCCGCTAAAATTTCAAAATGTAAGTTATGTTTTTCTATTAATTTATTTTCTATATTTTTTAATAATGAAGGTCGATCTTGTAGTTAATTATTTGTCCGTATACATTTGTTTTGATTATATATAAGGAAGTCGGGACATTATGTTTAATATTAAACAGCAGACCGTAAATAAGCAAAAAATTAATCTCAGAACATGTCATCAGCTGACTGGAATAAATAATATTTTATCGGCATGCAATATTTAAATGTTTAAATATTTGGATTTTAGCCAAATATATACTTGGTTAAAATACAAGTTTTTTTTTATATTTCTTGTCATCGCAATTATTTTATTATTGTTTTTAATATTTTTTTTTTAATAAATTACAAACACTGATTAATGTCGAACATCTCTAGCAAGCTGTGCGTGCTTTAAGTTTTCACTAAAAATAGTTTCGGTTTCGCTATTTCATTATCAATTTTTATTATTATTAGCTAAACAAAACACGTCATGTTTACATTCAAAATTATTATAAGTGTGCACAAGTACCTATAAAAACTGCCAAGAGGTAGATCTATAGCTTGCTCGATAATAACGCGGAAACGAACTGTCCGAAGAAAAACTAAGAGTACAATAAAAATAATTATAAATTCACACCAAAATCTATAAATTATTACTATGATCACTAAATAATAATAATATTGTGTTTAATAGGTATGTTGTATTTGTTTAAACATTATTATAACATTAAATATATTTTTTCTATAAAATCAACTCCTAGTTGCAATTCTGCTCGTGCCCTAGAATTTTAAAAACAAAATAATTGGCTTATCCAAAAGTCATTGATAATTGTGTTAGATATTTAATCGAATTAAAGAGAAAATTTAAAAAGTTTAATCTCCGTATTTTTTAAATATTTATTCATCAGGTACAACTTTTTACTAAAGGATCTTCGCTTTTAACGTTACTTTTTTGTTTAAAATCGGGAGCTCAGTAGTTCCATGCAGATTTTTTCTAAATAACTTAGTGGAATTGGAATCAAGTTTTTATATTGACAGAATATTTGCAAATATTGGTGAATGCGCCAGTTCTTAACAAAGTGAAAATCCGGCATGCTAATATCACAAGTAAATTCATTGAATTAATGTAATTTGGAAATTTATTTGATGTATGATCTGGCCACTTTTATTTAGTATTAAATAAAAAAAAATCTCTAAACAACCCACGATATCATAAAAACCAAGATAATAAACCCATTTTTTTTATTTGCCCTATTTAAAAGATATGTACTTATTTATCTTTTATTTTGGTTCAATACAATTGCTATACCTATCCTATTTTGCTTTGGGTAAAAAAAAATGAGTTTCCTATCTTGGTTTTTATGATATCGTGTGATGTTTAGAGATTTTTTTAAAAATAAGAAAAATCTGGTTAGGTTGCTCAGCTACTGATTGTGCCAAAAAGAATATGGGACAGAAAGTTGCACGCCACCAGTTGGATATCACGGCACACTAAGCATCAATATCTTCCAAGGTTCATATCATGGCCACCTGGACTTAATACAATAAGATGGCTAGTATTATTTTAAAAACAAATGTCATGTTGCGTTACATGGTTGAAAAGAGAATTTAAAGACGAATCAGATAGGTAAATAAAATATACAGGGTGCCATTTAAAATAACAGATTTTGCATCACTTCCGCTTAAACAGGAAGATGAAGAAAATGTTTGATATGCTCAAAATAGGGACAATTATGTAATATACAACTTTCCCAAATTTCAAAACTTTAAAATAGCAAAGTTACAGAGTGTTACATGCCTCCTGTGTCACCCGGTATATACAGAGTGTTTGATTTATTGTTCTACAGCCTATAACTTTTAATCTAATCAAAAAAGCGTTAGTAACACAATTTTTTAAGACTTCTTCACGCTACGTTATGATATTTTCTAAAATACAAAACTATTTTCCATTCCAAAAATTGAGAAGGCCGCTCTAAATTTTATTTCTCTTTCAAATATTTTTAAGCAATTTTCAAATATTATTTTCACAACCTATTTCTCTTTCCCCCTTTCTATTTTTAACTCTTTGATTTATCGTTCTACATCTTGATGGGGTCGCATTTTTGTTAAATTTAAGAAAAGTATTCCTCATATTACTTACTTTTCAATTGCATTTTTCTAATTTCTCAACTACTCCAAAAGTTAAAGCATGTGGAAATTTTAATATTTGAAAAAAATTAAATTTTGGGAGGCCCTTTTCAATTTTTGAAATGTAAAACTATGATGCTTCTTTGTACTCTTGAAAATGTCATAACGTAGCTTCAGGAAGACGTAAATTGTGTTACTTGCATTTTCTTGATTTCTCAATTAATTCAAAAGTTATGGGCTGTAAAACGACAAACCAGACACCCTGTATATTTTTTATTGTTGCTCTATAGATATACAAAATATTGAGCTGTTATTGTACTAATATTGTCAAAAATAACTTCTGATTACATGTGTTATTTTCTCGTGCACATCACTGTGGTTTTAATTAATAAATATTATTTATAAATTATGTATCAATTCGTAGAAAAAATATCATTTTTTTATGTTTTATGTTCAATTTATAAGGTAATTTAAGTGACAGCCAAAAATTTGCCATAGCCAGAATGCATATTTTTTGCTAAAGGAATGAATGATGAAGACAGAAATTTGAAATGGCTTTTAAAGGGTACAGTCAACATTTTTAGCAGTTTGTAAAAGTCGATAAATTATTAAACGAGATCTTAGTGTATTTATTCGTTCCAAACTATTTTTAATGGTTACAGAAGCAGTTTTACTAAATATATGCAAATGTTTACGAACTGATTAAGTTCTATTCCACATATTCATTATATTTCGTATTATTTGTTTAGTAAACTAAAGTTTCCCTAGAACCAAAAAAGGTGGAATCCACTTAAGATTTTTTAGTGCATTTTTGTAAATTGTGTGAATCATTTCAATAAGATAATAGTAATTGCAAGTACAAACATGGAGCCAGGTATTATATTAAAACATACTCCTTCGCACAACCATAAAAACAAAAACACGATCAATTAGCACGTAACAACAACTAATGTTGAGCTTTGGTAACATATTCCAAGGATCGTTTGAACAAAAAAATCCTTCGGGGTCTTTAATGTTAATTTAATTCTGTTTTTGTTTGTTTATAGAATCAACGCTGCTCTTGCGAGATTGCATAAATTTTTGACCTAGAACTAGAGAAATTAATTTTTTAGTTAATTATTATTGATTAATAGTTACACGTGGCTGACTAAAATTACACGTTTTACGCGTTACTCGCACACAGAAATAGATTTAAACATGCGACAAAAAATTACGTTTTCACTCACTATAAAGAAATATCTTCATTAATTTTTATTTGTCTCTTACATAACTTGTATTCCTTTTTACAATTAAAAACCAAAGAAAACAAACTGATAGATTTTGCATCGTCGGCTGTAAAACTGCTAAAACTTAAATGCCAAACCACCATCTGAAAAGTACCTTATAGGAACACGATTCTTTTGATGATTATTAATCACTTTTTAACAACTTTCTGGAAACTCATTAACATTCTACAACGTACACCCTCATAGAAGATGCTAATATTATGAAATCTACTTTCAAGTAAACCTTTTTTTTTTTCTTTCCAAAGGGTGTTACATCTTTAGATTAATTTTTTTTACTGAATATGCTTCCTTTATATTATTTTTACAAAACATCTGTCGAACCGTTCTGAAAATGCAGAAGGCTCTCTTGTATTAGGAAAATGACTCTGTTTAAGGCGATTTTCTTATTAACTGTTTAAATTGACCTCAGGCCATCTAAGTAAAAATTGTGTCATATTATGTCATTAGACATGAAGATATTTCTACATTTGTTATTCAATTCATTAATACTCCAATATTAATATAATTAGTCTATTCTTACCTCATAATTGTTTATTTTGACATTTTAGTACTATTTCTGTTTGTCAGAGCAAGAATTATTATGTTTACATGTTAAATATTTACAGTAAATGTATAAATTAGAGCGTTCAAATGACTTTGACTAAACTACATGAAATAAATGTTTATAAAATGACAATTTGGAAACATGAATGCAAAAATACGCTAGCTTAAATCTGTAAAGCTTACAAGCTTATTGTCATCTCAAACAAGTTTTTTGATTCACAAATAAGCAAAGAACTAGCAAATTATTTTCTATTATTAAATAAAAGCAACACCCGAGTACAAAAATATGTACTAGAATTTAAATAACAGGGCGGAGCAAAAATCCCGACTTTGGTAGATCGATATCTATGATGCCAATTTTTAAAAAATACAAGTAAACTAAATAAAAAAGTTTACAACCGGAAAATATTTTTGAATATACAGGCGAGCCAGGCGATTAGACGTGGTCAAGTTTCTTTAAACGAAATGTTAACATAGAAAATTTTTCGAAGCCTCTTTCTAGACTCCTTTCACTCCTATAGTATTATTGACTATCTTCCAACCGTTTGAATGTAATGATTTTTTTAGTGGCATTTGTAGGTTATAAGAAAACATTATGTGAATAAAAGCTACGGAACATGTGTGTGATGTATTTGAATGGTTTTCGTTTCCGAAAAATGTACAAGGCGGTCATGAATGATTTATCAATTTAGAATTTTTTGAATTGAATTTTATCAATATTTTTAAATAGAACACGTTATATATTTTTCGAAGATGTGATGTAGAAATGAAAAATTAACATTTTTTGTATGATGTACATACATCCCTACGGCTATTTTCGATTTATTGAGAGCAAGAATGACTTTTTCTCAAAAAATCTAAGAGAAGCTTTCCTCTTGTTGCCTCCATCTATGGACACACTGTATAATTCAAATCACAGTATGATATGCTTCATAAATGCATTAAAGCTACCGTGTGTTAATTCCTTAGACCAAAATAATCCCTGGGGGCATGAACCCAGCAGAATTCCCTTAGGAGGATAATATCTCTTACAAATTAAAGTCCCTCACAAATATTTTGTCGAATTCAAACTAAATTGTAACTTAACTTTTTATGAAACTTTATTTTATTATCCGATAATGAATGTATTTAGTTCCATAGTTTTGAGTTAAAATCTTCCTTAAAATCATTTATTTAAAAACTAAATTCCTATCTCCCAAACAAATCATTTCTGAATTCACTTATTTCTGTCTAAGGAATCACAAGATTTTAATACATGAGGCACTTATGTAAGTTATAAAATATATTTTGTCCGAAATAATCGAATGGCCGGACTAATGACAACAATAATACTGCAATTCTTCCCATGTCTAACTGCAATTATTTCTTGGAATGTAAAAGACTCCCTCCTATGGTAGAAGACTCCAATGTTCTCTGATATTTCTATAGCTAATAAGTACAGGGGTATTCATTATATTAAAGGGGGGAACCTTTAATTTTATTATAAAAAAAGTTTCGTACAAACGCTGTGTAGGGTTGTATATAAAGACAATTGCTTGCATAGTTCACGTGATAACAATGAAGATTGTTTTTTAAATGGAAAATCCTGGATATTTTTACATATTCTTTTAGATTTTGTTTCCCTGATTACAAATACATACAAGAGTTGATAGATCTAGCTGTAATATTTTTTGACGTATCGGACATAACAGCAACAAACATATGCATTTAAGTATTTTAGACAGAAATTCTAAGATACCTATATGCATATCGCAGGGTGAATGTAATCAATATAAAATGCATTTTATCGCCCACGTTAAAATTTCCTTTATTATTATTATGGTTGCACTGGAAAAATGCATGGAACATATTTTTATTCACTATTGCTTAATAAAATACAGCGGCAGGCGATTTAAAATTGTGAAAAATCCAATTTCCGATTTAACCGGGAGTTGTAAAAAGTTTTATTGTCACATTATTCACATTATCTTTCTATGAAGAAATTTTCAAATGAACTATCGTCTAAAATTTAATATAAGAAAGTTACGGCGATTTTAGTTTTTCAAAAATTAACTCAAATTTCTCGAAAATGGTTGGACTATCGAATCTTTCTCATATAACGAAATCTAATAGAAATTAAATTCTCTTTAATATAAATAAAATTTCTAAGTTTTGTAGCGCAGCGCCACCTACCCCTAAACATAAAAATTGGTATTCAAAACTAAAGCCATTTATATGTTCTGGCAACAGGCTTTTACAGAACTCAAATATAGTAGTTTCTGAAATATTTCACCTGGGAGTTTTTATTGGGACATCCTGTATGCATATTTGTCTGTTGTGTTATGTTTGATATGTCAAAAAATATTACAGCTCCTGTACGTCGAAAAATAAAGGTAGTTCTTTTTTATTTTATTTTTTTAATGATAATTGATAATTATCGGAAAAAAATACATACAAGATTACCTTTTTTGTTGGCACAGAAATATCGGGAGACAATATTGGGTCACCATATAAGGCTACAGTTCACCTTATATATTGTTTTATAAAATGGATCTTTGTTCTTTTTGTATGTAAACATTAGTTAAGTGATTTACAGGACACTGTGTTAAAGTTTGAACGTATTTCTAATTAATACATTCTATTAAAACAAGATATCCTTTTTTTTACATAATTTTCACACTGTGAACAGTTATTATGATGTAACTTATTTTATTTCAATAAAAATTAAATATACAAATATTTTGCAAGGACGAACTTGTTTAGACATTTTCCTCGAAAAAGAATCAGGGTCTTCTAAAAATTTGAAGAAATCAACAGGTTTTCGTATCATAAATTACAAACAGACTGCGGTGCATTTGTTTATCTACGCTGGGCATTAATATTTATAAAGTGTTACGACTCAATAGGTAATAATGTAATAATGTTATTGTTTATTACGTATTTATTTAGCCTTCATTTGCAGCATTCACCCTATTTGTCTACTATTACCAATATTTTAATTGGGAAAACTACAACAATTCCTTGCTTTTGGTTAATAGAATAAAATAAGCTATCTCATTTTATGAGCATTTTTGTCATTTTGAGGAGCAATCGATGTAACGATTTAAAAACTACTACGTGTATACAAAGTCACGGCGATGCTTTCCAATAAGATTTTTCGGGATTGTTACAATATGATATCAAAAAAACACCACTAATGGTGCCTTACAGCCCTGAGTTGATAAAAGTAGTAATGAAACTTTTTTTAATATCCTTCATACGGATGATTTGCTTTAACTGTTTGAAATGTAAAAGTAATGAAATTTTTTCAAATATCCTTCGCGCAGATCATTTCCTAATATCCAACAGCCAAATCTTTCAAACGAATCGCGCTCTGCGTGGATGCCACACACAAAAAATCAATGTATACAGAGTGTCGCAATAGTTATTAGAAGACTAAGGAAAATATTTTTTTTTATGGAAGTAGTATAGTGCCAAAAGGCGCACATTTTAAAAATATTTTAAAATATACAGGGTGACTCGCTACAGCGGAGCATTTTCGAGGTCCTCTTTTTAAATGGAACACCCTATATATTTTTACATTTATGAATTCAGCGTAAAATTACCTTTCCAACGACCTCCAGATTTTAGGTAGATTTCTCATCTACCTATTGCAGAGTGCAGCATGTCACGACTTCGAGCTTATACCATTTTCTTTTACCAATTCTCTTATACTGCAATGATGATCTTCAATCTCGCTCAAAAGTACTACTGTTTCGCTTTCTTCATTTACTACATTTTTTGTTCGTTCCTTTTTCTCATATTCCACTTTCCCCGTATTGTCAAATCGTCCATCAATCTTTCAAATGATTTTTTAGAAGGCTGTCTTCTTTCCGGATATCGCCCCTTATAAATTCGAGTTGATAGCAAACAATTTTTATCACTGGAACCCAGAACATAAATCCTATCGATCATTTGTTCTCTCCAGAAATTCACTATTGGAAAGTGCGAATTTTAAACTAATTTACAACTTAAGATAAGTGTGAATACTTTTATTCTTTCCTATTATTTGGGTTTTCTACCACATGTACTATTATCCTCTTCAAAACAAATCACCGAATCTACAAAAGAATAGAATTATTGGAAAAAAGCCTCTGCGCCCGTGACGTTTACGCCAAAGGAAA
The DNA here is from genome assembly GCA_963675555.1 of Leptura quadrifasciata. NCBI lineage: Eukaryota > Metazoa > Arthropoda > Insecta > Coleoptera > Cerambycidae > Leptura > Leptura quadrifasciata. Next base: position 495,554 of record OY776682.1, on the reverse strand, counting down.
AGTCAGAGGTTATGTTTTGCAAATAATATAAATTGGAATAAACACAGAAATAATGTATTTTGCTGACGTTTCGGAAAGTAATCTCTTTCCGTTTTCAAAGCTATTTTTTGGAAGAACTCTTATTTTGGTGTGTATGTCAAATACACAGCTTTAAGATTCTGTTTATGTTATTTCCATAGATACTTACTACTTACACAGAACATAGAACTGATGATATTTTCTTTTAGATAATGTTGAGTTTGTTAAGTTCTTCTTTTAACATTGGTAGCCAGGTTGTACAAATATCTACAGAACAACTCGATACGCACTTATCTTCATTTAATAAGATTATTGCTGAGTCTTTAATTTTTCTTTTTTTGGTATCTGTTTCTTTTGTTAAAATTTTTGCCGAGTCCCAGTTTATTCTATGTCCGTTTTCCCAAGCATGCTCACAAATTTTTGATTTCTGAGTTTCATTCTTTCTAATGTAATTCTTGTGCTCATCCAACCTCACACTGAAAGGTCTGGATGACTCACCCTTATAACATTTATCACGTTCGCACGGGATATTGTAAATACAGTTTTTTGAATACTGCTCCCTGTTTATCGGTTTTGTTTTTGTTAAAATAGATCTTAAAGTGTTCTCCGTTTGAAATATCGTCCTAATATCAAATTTGTCACCTATACGGCGTAGCTTTTCCGATAGTCCGTATACATAAGGAATTATTGCTGTATAATGACGTTCAGGTTTTTTTTTGTCGTACCTGATTGTCCCTATTTTCAACATTTATGAAAACTCTATCAACAAAGGCTTCAGGATATTGATTTTGTACTAGAACCTCTTTGATACATTTTTTCTCGTTATTTAATATTTCATTATTAGATGAAATTATTTTGGCCCTATCGTATAAACATTTTACAACACCCCTTTTAACATTTATTGACTGATTTGAGTTAAAATTTAGATATCTATTAGTATGTGTTGGTTTTCTATAAACGCTTGTTTCAATTGAATTATTTACCCTTCTAATTAAAACATCTAAAAACGGTAGTTCATTCCTACTTTCTACTTCTAATGTGAATTTAATAGACGGTTCCTTACTATTTATATTTTCCAAAAAACTATCTAGTAAATCGACACCATGAGGTCAAATTGCAAAGATGTCGTCAACATATCTCCACCAGACAACCGGTTTGTTTATACAATTTTGAACATGTTTGTTCTCAAAGTTCTCCATAAATATGTTGCTTAAAATTGATGATAATGCAGACCCCATAGCCATACCAAAATCCTGCTGATAGAACTCATTGTCCAATTGAAAATAGGTTGTTTTTATACACAGTGTTAAGAGTTCCGTTATGCTATTTACACTTAATTTAGTTCTAGTTTCCAAATTATTATCATTTAGCAACCTGTCTTTAACTATTTTTAAGGTTTCATCTACCGGAACATTGGTAAAAAGACTAACTACATCAAAACTAACCATCAGGTGTGATTCATGAATATCGTTTTCATAAATTTTTTCTATGAAATGTTTACTATTTTTAATATATATATTTTATATTTAAAAACAATGATCTCGAAGGTGTATATTTCAAAATATTTTTTAAATGTGCGCCTTTTGACACTATACCACTTCCATAAATAAATAATAATTTCCCAAAGTTTTCTAATAAGGCCTATATTGGACTTTGCAGAGAAATAAAAATGAGAGCCAGACTATAAAACATCAATAGTTAAGATATGCTTGCCACGGAAAAAACATTGTTTCAAAAGATACATCGAGCACGTACACAGAATAGTATAACTTAGAGCCTTCGTTGAATCTGAGGTTCGACGGAATATACAGCCACTCGATCAAAATTTGGACAAGGAAATATTTCTCCATCAGTCCGTCAGTCAAGAGACAATTCTTAAAACCCAAGATATACGCAGTGAAAAAGTTCATTCTACAATCAACAAAGCAAAGTTACAAAGATAAAGACTTTTTATGAGTTTGTTCTTTAATTTCAACAAACGTTATTTTTATCAATGACTTGATTTTCTTGATGCACAGGAGACATATTATAGGTCACATTTTGACATATCTAGTCAACATTTAAAAGGGGATTTACGATAAGTTTCTGAAAACGCGTCATTAATAGGAATATTTAAATCTAATCTATCTCAAGTACCTAGTTGTTTTTATTTTAAATCGGCATTATTTAACACCTCTTTGTGTACCAAGTACGTCACCTATCGCGGATAAATTAATTTTTACAGACTTCCCGGTTACGTTAACGAAAACTGTAAATAGACTTAAATTATACTTTGTTTATTCTAGGTAATGTGATAATTTTTTTATATAATACATTATCATCGTATTTAATCTTCTTCGAAACTGACACTGATCGTTTTTACGTATTTATAAATAGTATAATATCGATTATTTAAGATATAAATAAACATGGTCGCCGGTATTCGAAAAACTGCGTGGGGTAGCCCAAATCTGCGTGAAGGCTTGGGTATTAAAGAATGTTGTCTCGAAGTATAGCTCTTCCAAATGAAATATTCGCATGCTCTCTGTATTCATTTACTTTTATTTTCAAAATTAAAAACACTACGTCCTCGAGCACTCACTATTTCAGTACCTACGTATGTAAATATGCACACCTAATTTTTCTCTAAAGAATAATTTATAGTTTGAGGGAATTTAATTTAATATTAGATGATCCTATTCTGCATTTGTGCAAATACTATCAATATTTTTAGGCAACGTATATTTCCATTCATGTTCTGTTTTGCAAAATTATGTACCGTGGAATGTATAATTATGGTACGCTTGTATACTAATTAAAATTCGTATCCTACGCTGTATACAAGGTCAGGTTAAGAATGTCAAATTTGAACTAGAATCGCATGTGCAAAATGCGCCTTATTTTAGGAATACCGTCTGTCTATTTTACAAGGGCCACATCAATATCTCGCTTAATATCTATTGTAGAAGAATAGGGTTCTAGAAACAGTTAAGTATCCCATTTTTTGTGAGCTATATTCAGTAAAAATAAATTTGAAATGCATAGCCTACTTTGTGAGGTATATTACAAAAACCTGAAAAACAGAAAAACCATAAACGGTTATAGCTTCCTTCTTTCCAACATGTCACAAAAATTTTAACTGATGGGGTCAATATTTAATATATTACGAAAACCACAATTGATATTGAATCGTAAAAATCAGCTATGCCATAATAGTAAAAAATCACTTTATAATAATTATAGTTCAGTAATTATTTACTACAAACAAACAAATATCTCATAAATAAAAATACAAGTACAAAATGAACATCCAAAAAAACGAAAACGATGTATAACAGTACTACCATACTGAAAAGAAAATGCGCGTATTTATTTTGTAACTTCAAATGCTCAAACTGTGCACCAAACATTATAATGCACAAACGTGCTCTACAAGACACCTCACGTATTACATTTTGGAGCATTTCAGGAGTAATTGCCTCACATGCGTTCCTAATTCAGGTTTTGATGCCCTCAATATTTTCAGGGACAGTTTCAAATACCTCGTCTTTAATATAACCCCAGACGAAAAAATTCAAGGGAGTAATATCTGGTGATCGAGCTGGCCCTAGAATGTGTCCATAAGTCCCTATCTAGCTATCTGGCATAACTTGATTTAAATAATTTATACATATTACAGCAGTATGAAGTGCAGCCCCATCTTGTTGAAAACATGAATGATTTAATCTTTTTGCCACTATTAATTCATAAAGAAAATCTTGCAGTTCATTTTGCAGGAAATGTAGGTATCTATGAGGGGTTAATTTGCCATCATAAAAATAATCTCCAATTACTTTATTCCCTAAGACCCACCCAAACATTCGTAAAAAATCTTTCTTGGAAAGCAGTCTCTCTGTACCATTACCATTTACCATTTAAAAGCTTTTTATTAATTATATATATACATGTAGAATTTTGCTATATATCTGCTGGTCATTCAACCATCTACAAAAACTTACTCTCCTCGATTTATCTCCATCATTTAAATGTTGAACTTTCCTCATTTTGTAGCATCGAAATCCGTTTTTTTTTTAAATATTTTTCTTGTACTGTCTTTTTTATGCGACAGTTTCTCTGAATTTGTCTCGAAGAGGTTTCTTCATTTTGGTTAACATAATTCAATACTCTACTCACTTTTCTTACATTATCCGCAACATGCACTTGCCTTAGGTACTTTTTTTTTTAAATAAACCGTGCGTTTTTAGATTTTGAGCTAACTTCCTAAACATAGTTCGATTTGGCTACGGAGCATCTGGAAATCTATCTCCGTAAACTGTGACTGCCATCTCAGCGTCAAAATTGCACTGACAATAAATGCTACCTATTACCATACTGAAAAACCCCATAAAAAATAGACAAGCGGGATCAAATCGGGAGAATGGACAGGCAACTCAATTTCACCGCGTCTACCGATCCACCTATTGAGAAAAACTTAATTGAGATAGGCTCTTACTTCCAATGCAAAATGTGGTGTAGCTCCGTCCTGCTGATCCCAAATATTTCTATCAATTTAATTAGGGTTGTCATTATCTGGGAAAAGTATTCTTAACTCTGGAACTAAGAAATTTTCCAAGAAATCCAAGTAACGCGCGCCAGTTAATGTGTTATCAAAGAAATATGATCCGATAATTTGTGAATTTATAATTCCAGCCCAAACGTTTACCTCCTCAGGATATTGAATATTGGCCTCCATCATCCAATGTGGATTTTCTGTACTCCAGTATCTATAGTTGTGTTTGTTGACTGTTGACTGTCCTATTTAAGACGAATGTTGCTTCGTCAGAAAAAAGAATATTTTTTATAAATAACGGATCATCGGATCAGGATCCTTGTCGTTAAGTTCTTGAACCAAATGAATTTTATATGAAAGTTTTTTTTTTTCATTTTTTAGAAGACGCAATATGGACGTTTTATTACCATCTGGTAACTTATCTTGTAGGTTTATTGGATTATATTGAATATCTAATAATATATCCAATTCCTTTTCATCGTCTAAAATGCGTTCACTACCAAATTTAGGAATATTTGTGACATTTCCAAAGTCACGAAATTTGTTTTTACTCTAATAACTGTAGACTAAGAAATGTGACGATCAGGATACGAAGATTTTGCATACCTGCTTCTGTGTTCTAGTTTGATCACCACATCCTAATAATATCAAAATTTCAATTCACACTCATTGTGAAAATAATAAGCAACAAAATTATAATTTTTTCTAATGTGTAAACAGAAACTTTTTACCTCTTTCTTTTTGTTTAAGAATTTTTCCACCTGCGTATCAGAAAAAACGATACATTTAAATTGAATGTTATGATACAAAATTAATTAGAAAAGTCAGATTTGACAGATATTTGGTCCATAAAATAGTTTAGGATACATTTTCAAATTTTCAAATTTAACTTTCTTGATGAAAAAAAAGCCTCTGCGCGTAAACGTCACGGGCGCAGAGGCTTTTTTCCAATGATTCTATTATTTTGTAGATTCGGTGATTTGTTTTGAAGAGGATAACAATACATGTGGTAGAAAACCCAAATAATAGGAAAGAATGTTTACATCTAGTCTTAAAGTCATCCTCTGCTATTTGACATGATTACACGATACAGTTTATATATTTTCCTTGTAAACGAACATGATATAGAATACAGCGACGCGAAGATGCAACTAAATTGACTTCAATTACAAATTAATTAGAAAATACTGTCTTTGTTTAATTAATGGCAATGAGTCAGAATAAAACAGTTTAGTTTAAATCCATCTTATTCCAAATTAGAGCAACTACGTTTTACCACTGGCGGGCAATAAACCTCAAATGGGTACGATTATTTATTTGAATCGTAAATATTCTGTTATAACTGAAATTATGTCGATATTGAGAAGTTATCTTATAAAAATTTTAATATTTCGCAGGAATTGAATATGTTAAAGAAGGAAAAAGAGAAGGCCTAAAAAGTATTTTTTTGTCAAATTATCATAGCTTTTTACTTCCAAATTACCAAAAATTTTAAAATGAGGTCGCCATCCTACGTATGTACTAATTTTTTGCATTGTTACCGACAATTTCGTTAATTTTATCGCCGTTTTTAAAACCCGCTACTGCGTGTACCTTGTAAGAATATTTGTACATTTAGATGCTCGTGTCTGCATCTCAATGAAATGATCTTGAATATAATCATTTATTCTTATATAGGCATATATACGAGTATAGGGAGGTTGATTTTAATTTATATGCTAACTGTTTAAAAAATGGCACTACAATTAATGTAATGTACAGTTTAACGTTACCTTGCCATAAAACTAAATTTGATCAACACCTTGTGCTTTTCATGGGTGGGAAATTATATTTAATTTAAATGTCGAAGGTATAACATACAGATACAACTTAAATAGTTTCATATATTTTTATTCACTAATTAGGTACTTCTCTTCTCATTGCTTCATTGCTAAACTCTTAACATAGTTCTGACATTCGGATAGTACTTTCCCTGTTAAAATTTGCTTATACTTCAGTAGAATTAGCATTTTGACAAAAAAAAAAATGTTTCTAGGTATAAGCCGAATCCAGGACGTTCAGAATGATGGTAGGAATGTAAGTTTCCTTAGGCTTCAATTTTTTGCGTGGCAAAATTTTTTATTGAACAATTAAAGTGTGAGAAAATGTTTTTTTGGAGTTTAAGAAAAATCTGTTGATTTTAGAAAAAAAGTACTTCTTGAAAGTTGTGCGCGTTGAAAAAATCTGCAAAATGACACCTATTTCATCAAAATCGGCTACTTTGTTTATGAGCCATTGCAAAAAATATGCTAAAATGGCTGGCTTTTTTTCAATTGTTAAAAAACAATAGAAAAACATGTTTCATATACTTCGTACCACAGAAGCATAGGAAAGGCACGCGAAATAGATCGATGATCGAATAGTTTCTGTACAATCAATTTGTTAATAGTTTTTGACTTTTTTAACGCTTAAGCCTAAGAAACCCTACATTCGTATCATCATTCTGAACCTCCTTGATTCGGCTTATGTCTAGAAACATTTTTTGTCAAAATCACCTCATTTTCATACTAATTCGATTGGAATAGATAAATCAATATGTACTTTGCTTGTGTCACAAAGTTTCATAGAAATATGTTCACTTAATTCTTAAATTTAATTTCAACGCATTGGAAGTTCAAGCGAGTTATCACTAGATTTTATGCCAACTGTCTGAATTAGGTACCAGATGTTTTCCGAATAAATTGATTATTCATGCCAATTTAAAGTTAATTTGTAAAAATTACTACGGACAATTAAGAGGTTGATCAAACAATACGAATAGAAATGAAATTTTTACAACGATAGTAGTTTCTAAATAAAAGAAATTTAACAAATTATTTAAAAAAAATAGCACGGGCTTACTATAAATTTTTAATTCTGATTGTTTTCTTCTTTAATATAATTTATTGTGTTCCTCGACCAAAGCAGCAGCAAATGTAAATTTTGATTCTTTTTTTAAAGGCATGTTTAAAAATCACCCCTTGGTATCTTTGCAATTTATTAATGATATATGCACTTTTCCTCCAATCAATGTGCTTCTTATAAACACATATGTTCCAAATTTGCTATCTTTCGATTTTAAGTTATCAGTTATTTATGAGTAACAAGACTGGTTAGTCATTTAAGAGATTCCTATGCCGACGCTGATTGTTTACATGAGTTGTTTTGGTCTTTTTTATGCATAGACAACTGGAAGTCTTATTGTTTGTGCAAAATAAATTTGCGATTATTTGAACTACTCATTTTTCATTTAATTAGAGTTTAAAACAGCGTCACGGTTTTCTCGAGAATAATAATTAATGTAAACAATGGTTAGCAAAAAAATATAAATAGTAATCCCAATCAAAAGTTGAATGTTTCTACATGAGAATATCTACATAAAAATAAATATTATCCTATCATCTGAATAAACATGACGAAAGTTATATACAACCGAAAATAAAAAAATAACACAGTCGACTTGTTATTAAATGATTTTCAATAAAATTTATAATTCAAGGTTAATGCTCGCTAATACTATAATAGAGCTAATAATTTTTAATATAAATATGCAATAAAACATTTTTTTATTTTGAGAAAACAATTTTGTTCATGGTATAAAAATAGTAATTGTACAGCATTATTTTCAACTCCTGTATATTTTAATTGTTAATAAAGTAGTTTTGATTTGAATATCTTGCTGATCTTCAAATTAATGTCTCAATTTTAACCCTCTCAAAAATGGTCGCTCACTAGAAGAAATACTATTCCTTGACGAAGCAATGGAATATATATTCCACTATTTTCCTCTACATTTCGTTGCTTGATAGATGAGTATTAGAGAAATATATTATATAGGAATTGAATTAATCAAATAATAAATTACCTAGTTTTTATATTAATACCAATGTTCTTCCATCTGAGCATGCTATATAAAAATATTAAGTTTAAAAAATGATTATTAACAAACACACATCAATAAGAAATTGCCCAACTTTCCTGCATTTACATGAACATGCTTAACAACACATTAAAGTATTAAACAATAAATTGTTAAACACTAAAAATCAAACCATTGCAAAGTATATCAAAACACCTAGCTTAATCTAGGTAACACTAGAAGAAATTGAACTGGCTTCAACAACGAAAATAACCTAAGGTCTTGACCAGAAGCTTTCACACTTTTTTTAAGATCTTTCAAAGGGTAATGTTGATTGATCTAGTTTTGGTTAAAATGGACAATATTTTCTATTCACATTAAAGCATTATGATGTCAAGTTAAAGTTTCGTGGTATTTTGATTAAATGATAGTAAATAATCATTCAACCATATTCCTAGAGTACAAGAATTTATTGAAAAGCCTTGTAGCATATCTTAAGGCTTGACCATAAAAGCTTTTGGACTTTGGGTGTAGTTTTGTAAAAGTTATATTATTAATGCTAAAAGGAATTAACAAAACAGTTTGGTTTTAAAAACTCTTCGAATGCAAATTTGATCAATTCAAGCAACTATAAAACTATGAAGCGTTCCTCCTATGAAAGCAGTCTCTTGTCAAAGTACGCAATAAAAATGACTTGTTTATTAAATACACCATAAATCTTATTAGCTTTTAATATACGCGAATGAAAGTAAAATCTCTTCTAAAATCAGGTTATGATATATCAATTTGACAGGAATCTAAGGCGACGTATACAGAATGTCTATGTCAACGCCAACAAGCAAGTGGAAAAAAATTAAAAACAGTGGCAATTTCCATTCAATCAATCACTAGCAAATATTTTAGTTTAGGTGGGAAACGTTCGAATAATCATAAAACCACTTTAAAACTAAGCAGTCTTACGAAGGTTCTGATTTCAAACAGTTTAGCTTTAACCAGGATTATAAGACTTCATTTACGTACAAATTGATCTATACGATTTAGTTTTAACTAGGATGATACGAATCTATTCAAGTTCAATATGCTTTGAATTTGTAGCTAACTAAACTGAATCTATTTATACTTATGCAAGTACTTAATGATTTATTTATTACTTTTATAAGAGCTGAAGATCTTAAAACTTATTTAACGAAAATAGAACGGTTTTATTCCTAAAGCGGCCATTTTCCTATAGTGTTCATTTTTGACGATGCGTTGTCCATTTTGAATTATTTTTTAGAAAAGTATAATCGAATATATTAATTCGACTATTTTTTGTGTAAAAACTTTACTTTAATACATACGAATTATATTACCGGAGTTTTGTAGTGTTGACAATCAAAAATTGATTCTTCATTGGAAACCAGTATTTTTATAAAGCATTAAGAATTTTCATTAAATTCAAAAATCACCGAGGAGTAATGAAAATTTAGAGCTAGTTTCATACATTTCAACAGTAAACTGTTTGTCGTTTGAAACTTTTGGGAGTACCAACATCATTTGGCGGCTGGTCAGCGTAAGGCTTACCAAACTGAACTTCGGTCTTTCTTTGAATAAAGACATATTATTATTATATAAAATAATTTCATTTACTGACATGATGTTTCATAGTATATTAAGTCTTCTGCGTTGACTGTAAAACATTTATGTTTTACTACAGGCAACAATAAACTGAAATGTCATTGGAATAATAAATATTCTAAAATAAAACAGTTTTAACGATCATTATTCAAGGCAAATTTAGCTTTTCATGGCACGAAAGTCTCAATAAACCCTTTCGTCTAAGGCCAAATGCTCTTTTTATGGGTTTTATCAAACTCTACGCTTTCACAGAGATAACTTGGTAAGTTCTTCATGAGTAGGATAAGTTTTATAAAAGCTTTAAGCATTTAGCTTTGACAACTTCCTAAAGATCGTTATTCTTTGGGCCCTTTTCGAATTTATTAGACTCCTATATCACAGAAATATTTGTCAGTAGTTATACAACAAAAAAATTAGCCCTCTAAGTGTTAATAGACTATTTTTCTCACTAATCCTCGAATCACTATTAAATTATTTTGTAAATATTTCAGACGCAGTCATGAATGACGTGAGCTTTAATACCCTCCTCTAATTTTGATTACAGTTACAATGTCGGTAGAGTATTTCCTTCAAAGTAGGTTCAGTTGTGTAAAAGCGTCATTGGCCAATTACTGATATTTGACTCTTTCTTTAATGGTTATATCCTTTTTCGGCAAGTTTATTAAAAACTGCGTTATTACTTAAATGCGGGCCTCTATCATTAAAATAAATGTTCAAAATGAAACAAATGAAATAATTCCTAATATTTAAGTTCCTAATAAAGCCGTAGGAGGCATATTTAACTTTAACGTTTTCCCCTAGTTTTTATGAAACGCGGGTGTAGCACAAACATTAGCGCATTTACAGAACATGGTGTGTAAAAAATAGCAGATAGCAGTTTCGAGTTTGAACCATTCGATTACCCGTTCAATTTTCTATATGTACTAGAAGGGCAATTCCTTAAACGTTAATGGAGGCGAGGCTGCGAATAATAACGATACAGTTACGGTATGTGCGTTCTATTAGCACTCTTGTGCAAAATTATTAATTTTTGTATTAATGAGGCGTTAAAAGTCATTAAAACGATAATTAACTTTTTCTTGTGAAGGGAATAATCCAAATAGAATAAAGCTTCATCATTTCAGGTAATGAGTTTCAACAGTCGAATACGATGAAAAAGTCTAACGGTTACCCATCACGGCCCTCTCAATTGTTAAAGACGTTTTACAATTATTTGCGAACTTTATTAAAAATTAAAAGACCAGCAGTCTTCACGAATTATTTAATCAAACAAATATGTCGTCGGTGTACTTTCTGTTTAAAATTAACGTGGACGCAGAGGACGGTGGGATGTTTGGTTGCGTGGAATTTCAGTAATTTCGAAATCCGTTTTGTAATCTAATTGAACTAGTCACACCTCTAACTAAGTTAAGTTACCAGTTGACGAATCATCCGGAGACGTAAATGTTCCCCTTATATTATATATAATCTAAGCAGCCACAGGAAAACTACCAATTGAGTTCGTTTAAAACGTAAAAAACAACTCAATCAAATCATACGTCTGGTTAAATGTAAAAATAATACAATTAAAATCTGTAACAACTTAATAGACATGAAGATGCATATGGACCTTTAATGCTCCGCGTTAAAAGGGTATTGCCCTTTGATCGTTATTACACAAAGGACATCACATATTAACCTACTTTTGAGCACTACGCACACATAAAATTAATTTTTTTAACGAGGTGAAATTCCAAGCGCCTCTGAAGGATAATGAATAACCCAGCTTTTTGCGTATTACGGAGATTTTGTTATTTTATCGTATTCGTTTGAAAGGTGGAATAAAGGGACACATTGTAATTTTCCGGCCAGTAACACATTTTGGAAGGTCTACATAAGTGTCAAATTTATGAATTCTGAGTACGTGTGGGCAATATTGTATATAACGTCTATTTAGAAGATTTAGTGGTCAGTTCTCCAAAAATTTTATAAAATTTTTAATAGAAATTTTATTTTTAAAATGTTATTCTTGGCCTGGATATAGCCACCTTAACTTCACAAAATGTAACTAATTTAGAAATTAAGGAGTTATGTTTGATATCGACCTACCTTTCGTTATATTAAAACCTCGCTAACAAATGGTACTGAAACTTCATGTACCACATACAATGTGTCTGACACTAGATCCTTCGCCATTTCTTGAAAATTACAGTAAGAAGGGAGTTTACTTTATTAGTACAATTTAGCAACGTTAATAAATTTATAATGTAATTGGAGAAATCGAAAAAGTTTCGTTGAAAAAGCCACTAATACCTACCGGGTGACAACGAGATTAGTCCCGTTCCAATTTCTAAGTTGATTTTAGGAATACAATTTTGAAATTTTAGCATTTCATTTGTGACACAAAAAGCTACATTTTGCATTTATTTATTAAGTGGAAAATATCACTTCCGGTCCAACCGGAAGTAGCAACAACTTTTGATTTTATATATATATATATATATATATATTGCATATTTTTTTATTTTTGCATTTCAATAAAAGTTTATTTCATGCAAAATTCCACTATTTTGAATTGAAAACCAATTTGTTGAAAAAATATAAAAAGCACATGACTTTTATTCAATTTTTTAAAAATGGTTACCATATTTTTTTACTTGCACCAACAAGGCCCAAAACATTAACCTTTCATTTGATGTATAATACGTCTAGTTTCGGTGCTAATTTACTTTGAAATTATTGGATTTCTGTAGATGCTACATTTACTAATTGGTATTGTTAAAAAAATACACAGAGGTTAAATCAAATTTATAGAATTTATTAATAATTATTTGTAAGATAGAGGAAAATAAAATTATAGCAATTGTTCAAGATGCATTCGTTCAACTTCAGTACATTTTTGAGCCCTACTGATGGTTTCTCTTACCACCCGTTCTAACATTTGGGCAATTATTGTTGCAAAAACTTGGCGAATTTTGGTTTCCAACTCCTGGAGGTTTCTTGAAGATGATAAATAAAGTCGTTCTTTGACGTATCCCCACAGGAAACATCCATAAGGGTAGGGTAGGTCAGGTGATCTGGCAGGACATCGTGTGCGCCCATATGTCGAAATGACTCTATTTTGAAATCTGTTTTCTCAATAATTAGAGGTCGACATCTTGAAGGTTATGTGGCGGAGCCGCATCTTGTTGGTAATAGACGTTTCTTTTCAAATTCATAGGTAATTCATCTCCTAAAAAGCCCTCAATTTCATTTTCCAAAAAGTTCAGGTACCTAATTCCCTTTAAAGTCCCCTGAAATAAAATAGGACCTTATGAGCCTAGTACCCACAATTCCTGCCCATACATTTACCCCAAACAGTTCTTAGTGATTTCCTTCTCTAAATTCATGTAAATTTTCCTGAGACCATGTCATTGTTAGTGAACCGACTTTCATCTTCTGTGAACAGAATTCTGGAAACAATGTTTCTATTTTCTAGTAACCAATTGCAATAACGAACTCTCCTTCATTTCCATCAGCTTCATATAAATGCTGATGAAGTTGATATTTATATGATTTATATCCATGTTTTCTCAATATTCTTCTAACAGATTCTCCGCTAATATCAAGAGCACTTCCAATCTCACGTGTACTTGCATTTTTATTCATTTCCACCGATTCTAAAACATTAATTTCTATGGCCTCGTCAATAATAAACGTATTGTATTCGTTTTCATTCAGCTAGGTCCTAAATTTTTCTTCTAAAATATTTTGTACAAGGGTGATGCCGCTCTGCATATAACCTTTCAGCTTGATATGCATTTCTTATGTCCACCTTTTAATTTTGGGTGAATATTACCATTTCGTATTTTTTTAAACTTTTAAATAGTTATATTAGCAAATAAATCACAAGCAAATTAAAAAAGCACTACATAAACTTTATCAAATAATAACTTAGGCAAATATTTGAAAGGAAACGTCATTTTGTCACGGCACGTTTGTAAAATTTAATACATACATTAGTACATACGGTTTCATAAAATAACTGAAGAATAGCATGTACAAAAATCCAATAATTTCAGTGTAAATTACTCAAATTAGTACCCAAACTAGACGTATTACACATCAAATAAAAGGTTAATATTTTGGGCTTTGTTGGTGCAAGTAAAAAATATGGTTACCATTTAAAAAAATTAAACAAAATTCATTTGCTTTTTATGTTTTTTCAAAAAATTGTTTTTCAATTCAAAATAGTGGTTTTTGCACGAAATAAGCTTTATTGAAATGCAACAACAGAAATGAAGGCGAAACATCAGATTAAAGGCCTATTGGGCGAATTTTTTGAAACCACAGTCTTGCAGTTGCCAGCTTATAGCTTTTTCACCTTTTCGAATGTATGACGCCATTTGGAAAAAATTACCTACTTGTGATAAATCGTTGTAACATCTAAACATGCAAAAATATTTATAGGTTGCTATTTAAAAATCAAAAGTTGTTGCTACTTCCGGTTGGACCGGAAGTGATATTTTTCATTTAATAAGTGCAAAGTGTGGCCTTGTCACTCGGTATAATAACAATTTCCCCGTGCTGTAAATTTAAAAGTCGATATCCGATGAACTATCAAACACACTGATTTAATTTTTCAGATATTTTCAGTCCTGCTCACAGAACTAAGATTACTTTTAAATAATTTAATAGATACTTCACAAATCAATTTAAACAGAATTAAGAAATCTTTCTAAAGTTTGTATTGAATAAAATTATTTTCAGTAATTTTATAGACAAAAAGATGGCTTACCAATGGGTTCATCAATATCTTCTTTATTCATGTCAAATTTAGAAAACTTAATTTTTATAGTAATAGCGACCTAGATACACGTTTTTAATTGGACTCGCTATGTAGGCGATATTTTTTTAATAAGGACCGAGACAGAGAGAAACTTAAGCAATTACCTTAACTTTTTAAATTCTTTTAATAGCAATATTCAGTTCACAGGTGAGTCTGAAGTAAATGATTAATTAAAATTTTTAGATATCGATATTAAAAAACAAGGTAATCATCAAAATTTTACATTCACCATAAAACAAAACCATCAGTATAGTTTACAGCAGTTGTGGCAAATTAAACGTTCACCCTTTCTAGACATACAATCCCCTTTTAGACGAAATTGACTTTAATATAGAATATATAATTATATCAATGGAAAAAACTAATAGATACAAAGGGTCGTTAATAGATAATATGTTTAAAAACGGTATAGTTTTATTAATCATATCATAATTGTTCAGTAAGATTTAAAGGTTACCTCCTCTTTTTATGTGAAGTAAATTTATATTATCTCCCTCTAAAATGGTTATTTTCAACGTAATGCGCTGTCTGCCATTGCTGTACTTCTATTATTATTATTTAAAAAAATTTGTGTGTTCTTTTAATCTGTTTTCAAAACTTCTACCAGTCTAACCAATATAGGCAGCATTACAGTTTCTTCGTAATGCATCAGACCCTCTGCTCTTATATAATCTAATAGGAATACCAAATTCCTTCCAATTAATTGTATTTTCTTTGTTGCAGAGCTTTACTTAGAACCCCTGCCCGCTGTCCCCACTAGAAGCCGCCCCCCGACCGCCAGAACACCAAATTATTGTCGCCGAAACACAACAACACACTCGTCTACAGCGTAGAATGGTAGAAGGTGACACTCCTATAAAGCACAAGGAAGACTGTGATGTAAAGGACGAGCGCCTACCAAACGGCTGCGGATCAAAAGATCTCGAGCTAGGAAAGTTAGGAATCCAAAAAGACCTAACAAAATTCGTATCGGATGCTGATAAAGGCAGCGACAAAGCGGACTTCGAAAAAGCCATAGAACTAACTAGGTACGTTAAAGCAATGGACTCTATCTATATCTTTTAAAGTAGAAATCACTGATGAGATATTGAAACTATGCATTGCATTTGAGCATAGTTCTTGTTGTTCTGTTGCTCCTTTTTGACTTGGTACTTAATTTTCAAGATATTTCTATTGCAACTTTTAACCGACTGATTAAACTTCTTATAAAGCTTTATATACCGGGTGGCAACGAGATTAGTTCCATACCAATTTCTAGGTTGATTTTAGGAATACAATTTTGAAATTTTGGCATACCATTTGTGACACAAAAAATCACATTTTGCACTTATTAAGTGAAAAATATCACCTCCGATCCAAACGGAAATAGCAACAACTTTTGATTTTTAAGTAGCAACCCTATATATATTTTTGCACATTTAGTTTCCACATGAAATTCTCGTTACAACGATGTATTACAAGTAGATAATTGTTTTCAAAATGGCGTCATACCTTCGAAAAAGTGAAAAAGCTAAGTTGGCAACTGTAAGATTGTGTTTTCAAAAAATTCGCCCAGTAGGCATTGAATCTGATATTTCGCCTTCATTTTTATTGTTGCATTTCAATAAAGGTTTATTTCCTGCCAAAACCACTATTTTGAATAGAAAAATAATTTTTTGAAAAACATTAAAAGCAAATGAATTTTATTAATTTTTTTTTTAATGGTAACCGTATTTTTTTTACTTACACCAACAAAGCCCAAAACATTAACCTTTTATCTGATGCATAATACGTCTAGTTTGGGTACTAATTATTGGATTTCTGTAGATGCTATTCTTCAGTTATTTAATGAAACCGTATGTACTAATCATGGTGTAGTATATTAATTAGGTGGTCCGACACACGGCACTTGCCATGTTAATCGACGGCTTCATAGGTGCTTGGTTTCTATTTAATTCAGTAGACGGCGCCCGGAATATACCCCTGCAATTACCTTAGGCGTAGTTCATGGCATAGATAGACGGATTTCCTTTGATGCATGTAGTGTTGCATATATATACAACTATACGGCAAAATTAATACAAAAAGAACGAACTAAAAGGCTCTTTAAATATAAATAAAACTCATCTATAGAGCATTAACTACACAGAAGCTGTAAAACTGTATTTCTAATATTTCTATGTGTAAGTAACGACGAGACTTTATTTGTCCTGCCATCTATTGCATTACACTCAACTAAACAATTACAAAGCCATTCGTACGGGTCTTGTCGCATCACCTAATATACTAACTACACCGTGGTACCGTGGTACTAATGTATGTATTAAATTTTACAAGCGTGCCATAACAAAATGGCATTTCTTTTCAAACATATGCCTAAATTATCATTTGATAAAGTTTAGGTATTGCTTTTTTAATTTGCTTGTGATTTATTTGCTAATATAACTATTTTAAAGTTTAAAAAAATAGCAAATGGTGGTATTTACCCCAAAATGAAAAGGTGGATCTTACTTATTTATGGACAATCTAAAAGAAATACGTATCAAACTGAAAGGTTATATGCAGAGCAGTATCTTAGAAGGCATCACCCTTGTAGAAAATATTTTAAGATTTTACAAGAAAAATTTTAGGACCCAATGAAATAAAACGAACAAAATACGTTTATTGACGAGGCCACAGAGATTAATATTTTAGCATCCGTGGAAATTAATAAAAAAAGCAAAAACACGTGAGAGTGGAAATTCTCTTGATATTAGCTGAGAATCTGTTAGAAGAATATTGAGAAAACATGGATATAAATCGTATAAATCATAGATTACTGATATAAATATCAACTACATCAGTATTTATATGAAGCTGATGCAGGAAGGAGAGTTCATTATTGCAATTGGTTATTAGAATATAGTGGAGTAAATGTATGGGCAGGAATTGTGGGTACTAGGATCATAGGCCCTATTTTATTTCCGGGGACTTTAAATGGAATTAAGTACCTGAACTTTTCGGAAAATGAAATTGAGGTCTTTTTAGGAGAATTAGATATGAATTTGAGAATAAGAAGCATTTATTACCAACAAGATGGGGCTCCGCCACATAACCTTCAATATGTTATTCTAATTATTTAGAAAATAGACTTCAAAATAGAGTCATTTCGACATATGAGCGCACAAGATGGCCTATCAGATCACCTGGCCTAACTCCTATGGATTTTTCCTGCGGGGTTACGTTAAATAACGAATTTATTCATCATCTTCAAGAAACCTCCAGGAGTTGGTAAACCAAAATTTGCCAAACTTTTGCTACAATAACTGCGCAGATATTAGAATGGGTGGTAAGGGAAACTATCAGTAGGGCTCAAAAATGTACTGAAGTTAAAAGAATGGATTTTGAACAATTGCTATAATTTTATTTTCCCCTATCTTATAAATAATAATTAATAAATTCTGTAAATTTTATTTAATCTATGTGTATTCTTTTAACAATACCAATTGGTAAATGTAGTATCTACAGAAATCCAATAATTTCAAAGTAAATTAGCACCGAAGCCTAAACGTATTATGCATCAAATGAAAGGTTAATGTTCTGGGCTTTTTATGTTTTTGAAAAAAATTGTTTTCCAATTCAAAAAGTGGCTTTTGCACGAAATAAACTTTTATTGAAATGCAACAATAAAAATGAAGGTGAAACATCAGATTCAAGGCCTACTGGGTGAAATTTTTGAAAACACAGTTGCAGTTGTCAGCTTTTCACTTTTTCGAATGTATGACGCCATTTTGAAAACAATTACCTACATGTGATACATCGTTGTAAAGAGAATTTCATGTAATAATAATATAATATATATTTATTGACGAGAAAATACAGAAATTACATTTAAGCAGAAGTAATCTAACATGATACGTAAATAAATATAGTGGGGAGAGCCCGTTTAGGTCCTTAGTTGGACCTCTATCTATGGGCGTCTAGAGGTATCGTTCCTATCCTGCACTGCAATCCCTACCTAAGGCAAAGCCCTCTAAGTGCGCCGTTGCAGCAAATAAATGAAACAGTTATTAAGGGGATTTAAATACATATATAATAACGATAAGGTGAAATTATATCCTACTGAAAACAGAGGAGAAAAGTGAAGATATAATATCCTAGTTTCATATGTGAAGATACTTCTTAAATACAATATTATATAGACATATATGTACTATATACACATATGCATACAAATGCACATACATATCATACCTACATACACACACGCACACAACATGCACATTTACAAATATACATTACAGGAATTCTAACCATACCCGGCTTATACATATATCTCTTATTAGAGCATATTAAAAAACATGAACACACACTTTTACACAGAAATCAACTGCATAACCACCACACAAGAAACAATGACTTGATTCAAGTGCCATTCAGTCGTCTTGCGGTTGGCCAAACATATTGTGAGTATATAGGCATAAAATGCTACAATAAATTGCCAAAGTCGTATAAAAATCTCAACCTGCAAGCACTTAAGAAAGATATTGATATTTTATATTTTAACCAAATGTTTGTGTAACAGAATGCCCTTATCGGCATATGTGTTTTTTTTTCTCTCCTCTGTTGACGTATTATACAAGTTATTATGTAATTTGCTGTAAAGAATAAATAAATAAAATAAATAAATAATTCGTTACCCAACCGATTGGTTATTAACTAAAATTAGAAAATTGCAGAATGAAAGACTTTAGTTTATGAAGGATCGATAATATTATGAAAAATATTTCGATTACAAGAAGCAATCCATTTTTTACGTATTTTTTGAATAGATGTTTAACATTTAAATGTTTGCCGACATCCGGCAAAATATTATACAACCTCGGACCAATATAAGAGAAGCACCTTTGTCCAATCGTTTTTTGAGCCCGAGGTAAAAATAGGTTACCTGCTTTGTTGGCTCTAGTGTTATATAAATGACTTACCACCGTTACGTATTGTGGGTTATTAAAAAAGAATATTATTGTAATTTTCGAAAATAATTGTCTAATATCCAATAAATTTAGTTCTTTATATAATTGTTCATAAGGGTATCTTAATATGATTATGAATATTCTCTTTTGTAATTTTTCTAGAGGTAGTAAGTATGTTTTTTTAGACCCCCCCAACCAATTATGTCGTACTGTATAATAGACTCAACCAAGTCATAATACAGTATCTTTAGTTTATCCAAGGGAAGAATTTAACGTAATTGGTACATTTTAGGGATTATACCTCGCAGTTTGTGATAACATTTTTTATGTGAACATCTAATCTTAAAAATGGATCTATATAAATACCAAGATATTTAATGGATACTTTGTGTTCCTATAGATACATGAGTGTAGTCTAGTAAGTATTTTTCAAAAGAAGTGAATGGAATAACCTTTGTTTTTGTGACGTTTACCGTTAACAGATTAGTATTAAACCAAGCCATTATATTTTTCTGGTCTTTTTCCACTTTCGCTCTAATATCTGTCCAAGTAGATCCATAATAAAGAATAATCGTGTCGTCTGCGTATGAAATAATAGTTCCAGTTGAATTTAGGGAAAGTAATTGATTCAAATGTATAGTGAATAGGACTGGACCCAGCACAGTTCCCTGTGGTACTCCATAGGACACTGTTCTTTGTGACTGCGTACTTGATTTATTTCTGCTACCTGTTTTCTTTCTGTCAAGTAGCTTTTAAATAAATTCAACCCGTTACCCCGTATGCCAATGTGTTCCAGTTTATCTAACAAAAGCTGTGACTGACGGTGCCGAAGGCCTTAACAAGATCCACAAAAACACCTAAACATGGTTTTCTATCATCTACAGCATTATATAGTAACGATGTTAATTTAGCTATCGTATCTTGCGTTGAACTGTAAATCAGATAAAATTTTATTTCTCTCCAAAAAAGTATTTAGACGTTTTTTAATGATTTTTTCGAATATCTTTGCTACTGATGATATTAAAGAAATTGGGCGGTAGTTTGAAATATTATGCTTATCTCCTTCTTTAAATATGGCTTCACTATAGCTTTTTTGAAGTGCGTAGGAACTTTTCCGCATTCTATACATTTATTGATAATAAAACATAACGGGCAGCTACATGATCGATTGTAAGTTTGAACAATTCGTTTGTTATGCCATCTGGACCAGGAGCCTTAATGCTTTCCAATTCCAACACAGTATTTTTTATTTCAGTACTATCCGTAAATTCCAGAAATATAGAATTATGTAAGTTTTCTCCTCGGTTTTCGTGGTTATTTAACATGGGTCCCTGCTGTACTTTGGAGGCAAGCTTTTCTCCTATTTGTGAAAAATAAGTATTATAAGTATTTGCTATCTGGAATCTATATGTGAAAATATATATAGGTTGCTATTTAAAAATCAAAAGTTGTTGCTACTTCCGGTTGGATCGGAAGTGATATTTTTCACTTAATAAGTGTGTGTGTGTGTGTGTGTGGCTATTTGTGTCACAAATGATATGCTAAAATTTTATTCCTAAAATCAACCTAGAAATTGGAACGGGACTAATCTCGTTGTCACCCAGTATTTATTATTCGCTAATTTGTAACTATTCCTTTTTCAGATATGGAAAGTTTCATTACCTCCTGTTAGCAGTATGTGGTTTTGTAAGCACCTCGGAGGAGATGGACGTCATCTCGATGTCGTTCATCCTCCCCTCGGCCCAATGCGACTTAAATCTCAGCACGGAGAGCAAGGGTTGGCTCAACTCCATTATCTTCATTGGGATGATGGCAGGAGCATACACTTGGGGCTCCGTGGCAGACTCACTGGGGCGTAAAAAGGTGCTCATCGCGAGTTCCTTCATGAATGCCATATGCATTGTAGCTTCAAGCTTCAGCCAGACATATGAGCTGTTCATGTTATTCAGATTTTTAAACGGGGCGGCGTAAGTATTTCTCTGTTTGAAATTTAACGATGTGTTATTGATTTTGATTTTTGTTACAGACTAGGGGGCAGCGGGCCAGTAATCTGGTCGTACTTCGCAGAATTCCAACCTAAATCCAAAAGAGGGTCTATGCTTTCATTTATGGCAGCCTTTTGGACTTTGGGCAATTTATTTGTAGCCGGTCTTGCTTGGGCAATTATACCACAAGATATAGGCTTCGATACCCAATACTTCGTATACAATTCTTGGAGAATTTTCCTTTTGATATGCGCAGTACCATCATTTATTGTAGCGGCGTTACTTTTCTTTTTACCCGAAAGTCCGAAGTTTTTACTCACCCAGGGAAGAAGCGAAGAAGCCATTGCAATTTTCAGACACATTTATCACATCAACACCGGTAATGATGAAGAAGATTATCCAGTTAAACATCTCATTTATGATGTAGAAGAACTTACGGTTGAAGAAAAGACTAAAATTGCCAACAGAGGGAAATACGCAAATATGATCGTCGATATTATAGACAACAGTAAACAACTGTTTGTCTCGCCTATACTGAGATATACGATTATATCGATCACCATCAATTTCACATTCCACATTGGGTACTACGGTTTGATGATGTGGTTTCCAGAACTATTTAACAGATTTGACAAATTTCCCGGAGATTCTGTATGTGAAGTCATAGAAAATTCCCTTCAAGTGGGAATCGAAGAAGGCACATGTGTTCGAACAATTTCCAAATCAGTTTTTATGGAAAGTCTAATCACAGTAGCGGCGGCACTTCCGAGCAATATCATTGCAGTTTTAGGGATGGATAGGCTAGGCAGAAAGTTCTTTTTAGGTAATAGTTTGAGGATATTCAAAGCTATTATTTGTATTTAAAGCTCTTCTAGCAAACTCTCAAATTTAAATGATATATTAGCATCCACGTCTTAAAGTTTAAAACCGTCCAGTTAAATTTTACTGATATCTATAGTATCAATTTCATGCCAAAGTATAAAAAAACTTTTTTTGTTTACGAGTTGTTATCACTAACTAATTTTTTTTTCTTTCAGTTTTCAGCACAGTGTCATCTGGGTTATGTTCTGCATGTATGTATTTCGTCCATACCAAGACACAAAACTTGATAGTATCAGCCATATTCAGCAGCGTTATCTCATGTGGTAATGCTGCATTGGACTGTCTCATTACTGAAATCTTCCCAACAAATCTCAGGTAAGCCTCTTTCTTTACACACCAAAAGAGTGTTAGCGTGATGTGAAAAGTGATTTAAAACCAGAGTTAAGACAAGTACTTTTAAAAAGTACCTACTTCCAGTACACAGTACAACTAATCCAAATTTTTATTTTAATTAGTATTAAGTGCAAATACTTTGAAAAGTGCTAAAGTATTAAATAATTTACTTGAAATTTAAAATGTAAGTAGAAAGTAATTACTACGTGAAATATTCTTAAGTACTGAAAGTACCTTTACATACTCTAAGTACAAATAAAGTAAAGCAAGGCCAGAGAAATTCAAAGGTATGCCGATTCACACGACTACAGGAATTTTTTTCAAGGAGTAAAAGCAGTGTACGGCCCCAGTCGGAAAAATATGTGCCCTATTAAAGATTTAAATGGAAATCTCCTCAAAGAAGACCAGGAAATAAGAGCCCGATGGAAAGAACACTACTCTAACATTCTTAACCAGCAAAGTCAAGCCGATCACGATATTATAAATCTTATCCCTCAATATGACACCTTCGAAGACTTAGATAAACCACTATCAACGGAAGAGATCTTAACCGCCATTGGGCAGCTAAAAAATAACAAATCTCCCGGCGCCGACTCACTCCCAGCTGAGATCTTTAAAGCTGTGTCGTCAGAGTTCATACCCTACCTCAAAAAACTGTTTGATGTCGTGTGGGAAAGTGGTCAAGCTCCGCAGGAGTTTCGTGATACACTTTTAATCAACCTCTTCAAAAACAAAGGGAGCGCTGCGGACTGTGGAAATTACAGGGGTATAGCTCTCTTGGCTGTTGGAGGGAAGATACTCACTAAAGCGATGGCAAATAGGCTAACACCTGTTATGGAAAAGTTACTTCCTGAAACGCAGAGTGGCTTTAGACCAAACCGAGGCACATCGGATTTAATCTTCACACTTAAACAGCTTCAAGAAAAAGCACTCGAACATCAAGGAGAAATTCACATGGCCTTCATTGATTTAACCAAGGCGTTTGACTCGGTGGACAGGGAAGTGCTCTGGAAAATTATGTTCCGCTTAGGTATCCCTAGAAAATTTGTGGAAGTATGTCGCAGTCTACATACAAACAACAACGCCCAGGTTATGTATAATAATGAGGCAACCGAACCTTTCCAAACCCTCACTGGAGTTAGGCAGGGATGTGTCCTGGCACCCCTACTCTTTAATTTGTTTACCACTGCTCTAACAATTATTGTTGACAACAAACTGACAGTTAGAGGAATAGATCTCAGATACCGTTTTGATGGCGGTCTCTTTAACATAGGGCGCTTTAGAGCTTTCACGAAGACACGCACACGATTCATTTGTGATCTCCAGTATGCGGATGACTGTGCACTTTTAGCCTCTACGCCGGAAGAGCTTCAAGAACTTTTAGATGTGTATGCCCAGAACTATGATTCCTTGGGACTTAAAATCAACATTGGAAAGACTAAGATTATGTCAACTCCTCATCAAGTGAACCAAATAGACATTACACTTAACGGAAATTCTCTTGAAGTGGTGGATCAGTTCAATTACTTAGGCAACGTTGTTAATGACAAAGCAAACATGGACAGCGAGATTCGCAATAGAATTAACGCTGCATCTAGAGCACTCTGGGGACTTAGAGAGAGAGTATTTGACAACCACGACCTTGCTTTGTCAACGAAAATGGCTGTCTACAGAGCAGTTGTCATTCCAACACTGCTATGTGGATGTGAAAGCTGGGTCACTTACCGTCGTCATGTGAAAGAATTAGAACGTTTTCAGCAAAGACACCTCAGAAGTATCATGAAAATCCGTTGGTTCCATCACATATCAAACGTGGAAGTACTCAGGAGAGCAAACAGCCTTCCAATTGAGGTGCTTATTTCAAGAGCACGCCTAAGATGGGCAGGTCACGTTCATCGTATGCATGATAACCGCCTTCCTAAATGTACACTTTATGGTGAATTGCTAAGCGGTAGAAGAAGGCGTGGCGGTCAACGAAAGAGGTTCAAAGACGCTCTCCATGAAAATTTAAAATCCTGCGGTATTGCAGACGAGCAATGGGAACAACTTGCAGCGGACAGAACCGAATGGCGAGGGGTTGTGGCCAGCTATCAAGGAGATGTTGCTGCAAGAAGGCCGAATCCAAGACCTAACCAGGTCTATGTTTGTCCTGACTGCGGTCGACATGTGCTCTCCCGAATTGGCCTCTATAGCCATAGTCGTGTGCACCGTAGATGAATGGGAATTACAATATACTACACCTTTTACTTGTTTTTTATTGTACACAATTTATCGACTGTAACATTTTTATACTCGGACTCGAGTAACGGCTAATAATAACAAATAAAGTATTAAGTACTTAAAGTAATTTTTTTAAATATTATTTTGAATGTACTGTAATACTTGTTTAGGTATTCGATACCAGTAATTTTTAAATTAAGGAGTGTCTTATGCTGCAGTACTCCTTCTTTACAAAATATTTAGTCGTTAGTAGGAATTATGTTTTTCGTTTCGATGCAAATTGCATATTACTCTTTAGTATTTTAAATAAAAAACCATTTTTTCTTTCCATTTAGATACATATAAACAGACACAGCATAGAAAAGGAGAAAACTGTCTGTACTTGTCTTGTGTGTGTGTGTGTGTGTGTGTGAGTTATTTAACAAAATTATTTAAAGTAGAGTGGGTAACCTTTTTAAATTTTATAAAAAATACTGAATATTTAAAAGTTCTTGGAGTATTTTTTATATAAGAAAATACTTATAGTGCTCTTTTAAGTAACAAATATTATAGTCTAGTTCGTCTATTAATGGGACTCAAAAAACGCAACAAAAACTTTACGACTTCATAAAAATACCGTTACTCTCTGTACTATTTGTTAGCAAATTGACTCTCTTACCTTTATAGGTTTTTAATGTGTGTCGGCTTGTTTGATGAGAACATGCCGCTTGACCCAAGGGCGATAATAATTATGTCTTAAATAAGTACAAGTATCCAATACTTTTTAGTTAAAGTACTGGGAGCACAAGTAGTAATACATGGGTTTTAAAAGTACTTAGAGTAAAATACTTAAAGTAAAAATGTACTGATTACTTTACTTGGAGTACGTTTTAGTACCGAGAACCTCAACTCTGTTGAACCATTGTTTAGGTCATTCTCTCCAGTTTTTAATAATAAGTTAATTACTATATTTGTCATTCTAATTACCATCTCCCGATGATGCCATCTTAGCTAATGAAAAAGAATAGAATATTTTCTTCCGCTAACACTTTAGCCTAGGAGATCCAGAATTGCCCAGGAGGGGACTATAATGGAATCAAAACCATTTCTTGGGGATAACTTATAATTAAAAATTACTTTACTGAACAAAAATGGGTAATTTATTTTAAAGTAATTTTTTCTGTTTCAGGGCCACAGGTATAGCTATTTCCATGGTGGCAGCCCGTCTGGGTGGTGTTATTGGTAATATAGTTATAGCAACCCTTCTCGACACATACTGTCCTGCACCTACGTTTATCGTAGCAGCGCTGCTAATAGGAGGAGGCTTACTTTGCCTATTCTTACCAAATACAACACGTGAACCTTTATCTTAATTTACCATAATATGGATATACACAACATAAACAATAAAAATTTGTTCATGTTTTTCTGTTTTGTTTTTTATTGATTTATAAACTGTATCAAAGTAACTTCATTATGTGTCATACGCGTAATATTTTATTTAACAAATACTTATAAATTTCATTTGTATACTATTGATTTTTTAAATTTTGTTTCAGTTTTCTTGTATACGCTGTATACATACTCATCGAATGCAAGATATTACGCCTATGATAACCATTTGTAGATATTGACTATATTTTTATAATAGTATTAGTATCATAAGTAGAGTGTAGATAAGCATTTAGAGTTCATGCATTTACATCATTTATAATGTGTAATATAATTAATACTTATAAATAAAACATTGATTTCTCGCAGTATGTCTTATTATTTTACCTTCAGCTTTTAGTCTTGAAAGAAATGATTGGAGTAGTTTCTGTACACTAAAATTTATTATCCTCATAAAAATTCTATAAAATTAATATTTTATTCTGATACGATCAAAACGATTGATGGAAACACAAGTCGATTGTGGTTTTAGGATTTGCGTGCTCATGAAATTGTTATTCAAACTTAGCAGTTTCATTCTAGGACTTGCTGAAGTCATACAAATTAAACATCTCTCAGTTTGAAAATTCATTTCTAGCCAAACTATTAGTTATTAATTAAAATAAAAATGAATGACAGCGAATTAGACCATGGAGAAGACATGGAATGGTTAACAGAAAGAATACAAGAAAAGAACACAAAAGGAAAACTCCCTTTCACTAGAAAATATTTATTGGAACAATTATGCCAGAACCCAGTAAAAACTCACCATCAGGTAATAGACAATATATATATATATATATATATAAATGATCAATTTGACACTAGGTAACACTTTAGATAATATGTAACTGGGATCAATAATTAACAACAATCTACTTGAAAAATGTCCCATCAAAATACTGGTGTGAATGAAAAGAATTAACCAATTCTTTTAACAACCAGGTCCGACATTTTACTAGACTATCCTCCTTTGTAAAGATGATCACTGATAGCCCTTGGTGAGGATTTAGAACGTCCACATAAATTACCAATTAATTTCTACAGATAAATAATTTTCATATGTTTAAGCAAGGTATTCCAATCTTAGATATTGAGGCTTGAGGCGTAAAGTGCTCAAAATAATAGAAAATGATCTATTCGTTTTCCATTTTTGGCCGACAAAAATAATGCCGTCTGATCTGAAATTAAATGTATAAATATCTCGGTAAACATTTAATTTTCACATGTGAAGTCGATAAGGAATCTATCTAAATAATTTCTAACATACCATCGGTTAATCAAAGCCCTCAGTAACACCCCAACCATCTTCCAGACAGAAATTCATGCTACAGATCTGTGTGCCCAGGAATGCCTAAATATACTATCAGATAGCCAGGCAGCATTAAAAGCTCTAAGGCCTTGGGGTCCGTATTCTGTGTCTAAGGCCCTATACCTTCGAATCTAAAATTGCCTGGGAATGTAAGGTTAGGTTAGGTTAGGTTGAAATGTGAGTGGGTCTATACCAGACCCTCCACCGCGACCAATCGGTCTATTGTGGCTCACTCCTAATTTATATTTCACCCAATAGGTTCAGCCTTTTAATAAAGCTGATAACCTTGTTGGGTGAGAGATTGTCCAGGTCCTCAGGCAAAAGCTGACCCTTGCCAAATAATGAGAACCGGGTTCTTTCTGCAATGGGACAGGTGCACAGGACATGCCTTGCCGTTTCATCTTCCTCTAGACACAGATGGCATTCGGTGTTTTCCACCTGTCCAAGTCTGTGTAGGTGATGATTTAATCTGCAATGTCCAGTGTATAGGCCGATTAGAGTGCTTAGGTGTAACCTATTCAACTCTAGCAGTTTTTTAGCTCTTGATTTCAAAGGATGTGTAATGAATTCCTTCGAATGAGCTAATCCTGGTAGTTCCTGCAAGTGGTAGAGAGTCTTGCTCTCGGCCCAGTCTAGGATATTTGTTTTGCCAGTGCTTGAAGATATGCCAAGAACTGGTTCTGGTCCTATAAATTTTGATGCCGCACCCTCTCTAGCTAGGCAATCGGCAATTTCATTGCCTGCCAGCCAGAGTGGCCAGGCACCCAGACCAGAGTCAGTTTGTTGTTCCTACCCAATTGGGTTAGAGCCTTTTGGCATTTCCACACTGTTTTAGAATTACAGCGATAGGATTCAAGAGCTTTAAGGGCTGCTTGGCTGTCTGAGAAAATCTGTATTGATCTGTGTCTAGGGTGGGTTGATTCCAGCCTCCGTACACACAGTTCAATGGCATATATTTCAGCCTGAAAAATTGTCACCCAGGCTCGAGGTTATTCTTACCTTTGGACAGCGACTATAAACTCCAGCTCCTGTTCCTTCAGGAGTTTTGGAACCATCTGTATACCAACAGCTGTCTGCCTTCTGTAGATTGGTTTTATTCCGATCCCACTCATCTCTTTCAGGAAATAGGATATTAAAAGGCAGCTCATGGTTGGTTCTGATAGGCATCACATCAGAAGGCATCCCTAGGATGCTGTGACTGTTTAGGTCATCAATGAATCCATTGCGTTCCATGATGATAGCCTGCGGCATATTGATTGCCGATTGTTGGAGTCTATATGTTACCCACCTAGCCTCTCTCTCCAAGTAAATATGGAGAGGTGGTAAGTCTAGGAGGATCTCCAAAGCAGCTGACGGTGTGGTGCTTATAGCACGTGTTATTGCCAGGCATGCTTGTCTCTGTAAGCCAGAGAGTTTGGCTTTGGTCGACTATTGTAGCCCTTTCGACCACCAAACTACGGAGCCATACGCTATCATTGGTCTAATGACCGTAACGTATATCAAGTATATTTGTTGGGGACCCATACCCCAGGATTTTCCACAAATTCTACGGCATGTCCACAGGGACAGCCTGGGAATGTAGACAATCCCTGAAGCAACTGACCAACAACAACAAGGTTAGGTTACCTTGCGGGTGCCAGGGCATTAAGGATTACAAGGTAATTAACATGCTGACAGCTTTACTAAAAAGCACAATTCATTGGATCTGAACCGTTTTGTCTTGGGACATTCCTCCACCATTCCAGAGATTTATTTTGCACCCATTCCTTAATGGCTGCTCGTATGCATGGCTTTGCCACGCCACAAAAGGGCTCGGGTCCTATTGGGGCTTCATGTGCGCCTTCCTTGGCCAGTTGGTTAGCCTTTTCGTTTCCTCTGTATCCCTCGTGTCCTGGTACCCATGCTAGGGTCACTCTGTTCTCACTTCCCTGCTCTGTAAGGGCCGTCAAGCAGTCCCACACCAATCTTGAGTTGATTGGCATGGAACTGATTGCTTTTATTGCCGCTTGGCTATCAGAGAAAATGGCAATCGACTGGTTAACAGTGCCTTGTCCTATTATCTCCCTTGCACAGCAGTGTATAGCGGTCACTTCCGCCTGAACTACCGTTGCGTATTTCCCTAGACTTATCGGGATATTGGCTTTTGACCTTGTTCCGTAAATCCCGGCTCCGACTCCTTGTCCAGTATACCAGAATGTTTTTGCTGTCTTGGGAGGACCGTTTTTCCAATCCTCCCTGTCTAGTACAACAGTCTGAAAGTTCTTGTTGAAGTTATACCTTGGCACTGTTTCCAGCATTGTGGACAAGATGCTGGTTACAGGAGCACGCGCTTGCTTACTGTATAGCACACGGATTCAATAAATTTGGTATTTGTATATATTTTAAGTGCCACCACCCAAGTTACCGTCGATTTTATTAAAAATTGTCACATACAATTTATATTTACAATAACGGAATAACTTGTCTTCTTTTACCATTGGAATTGATTGGGAGGGTGGTCAATGAAAATTATTGATCCACAGCACTTAGGTCCCATCGGACCCCTTCTACTTCCTTCCTGTAGGCAAACCCTCACCTAGTCATTCAACCACACTAACCTTGCGAAATAGGTGGTGGTACTGCCTAGGGGCATCTCCCTTACATCAGCCAAAGTAGGCCAATGTCCTGCCAAAATGAATTCTCTGATTGATGAGACGGCAGAACAGTCACAGATATGTTGAACCGTCTCATCTTCTTGTTCACAACAGGTGTCCAGTCTGGATTCCCGTTATTAAACGTAGGTTCCTTCTGGGCATTGCCAGGCAGTCCATTGCTGTACTCTTGTTGGGATATTTTTGTAGTTTCCTAGCAAGCCAACAGCTGTTTGTTTCATCCCACAGCTTTTTTGAATTCATTGTGGGTGTTTTCTTTAATTATTTGTGTTTTTGCCGTGTTCGATAACAGACTGGCCGGGCCTGGTCCAAAGATATTTGGGCCTGCTGCCTTCTTAACCAGTCTGTCGGCTACTTTGTTACCACTACACTGTCTGTGTCCTTTCACCCAGCATACCAGTATATTATTCATGCTAGAGGCACCCACAAGTGCTTGGTGACATTCCCATAATGCTCCTGTGGTAATTTTGTAACTTGTCTATAATCTGTGTAGATCCTGATTGTTTTGCCCATAGTTTATCTACTGACAATCTTTTGTAGCTATGTGTGTCTATGGAGACACCTAGGGTGGACTCTTTATCGTCCAAGGATCTCTCAATCTGACTCGTGACTGCAAGGGGGCAATGTCGGTGGATCTTCTCAGGGTGTATGCGTGCTGGTTAGGATGTAAAGGGTTGACTTTCACTACAACATCCCTTATGTATCGTCCATCATCTTGTGCAGAAACGAGGTTAAACTAATAGATCTATACCCTTAGCGGGTGGTATTGTTCATCCGCCTTGCCTTTGGGATGAACACAACTTTTACTTCTATCTCTGGAATATAAATGTGCGCTAAGCATGCAGTAAATATTCCAACCAGGTGCGGCAGTAATTCATCCAGTCCCCATTGCAGTAGGGCGGGATAGATACCAATCACTACACCTGAAACCAAGGCCAACGATTAATTTCACAGGTTAAAAAATATGACTGTGCATACTTACTTCACAGACTTATCTAGAATTTATCTATACTTACTTCATCAAGTTTTATCACAATCATAATGAAAATGTTTTCACTTAATAAAAGAAAATAATCCTACCTTATTTGATGCTTTCACCCATATCCTTTCTCGTTCGGAACTTACCTGTAACAAGAAATTGCTGTTGAAGTAAAGCAAGAAAGTGCGATGGCTCTGAAGGGCCACGATCACAATTTTTTCCAAATGTCTCATTAAAATGTCGCACTGCAATATTTTAAGTCGCAGTGTTTGTTAAAAAGATGCACTGCTGATTATAAAATTGCACTGCGAATTTTAATAACGCACTGTGAGATTTAAAGTTGCATGGTGAAACTCAAACAATCGCGTATGCACAAGGGTTCAGGCTTGAGATTGTCATCTGCATACGCTACGAGCTAGGTGGATTTGTTGATAAGTGTCTTTGCCCAGCGGCGGAAATTAGGAAACCTTGAATATATTAGAGTGCTTGATTTGGCCAAGTGAGAAATTCTGGACCCGACTTCATCAATTTCGTATACAGAAGTTTGCACTGCTTTGATTTTAAAATTAACGATTCCTGTATTAGTAGCTTCAGCCGAGAGGTCATTTTCGAAATTGAAATTAATTAAAAACTACTTAAGGAACTTTTTATTACAAGAAAATTTGACAAATTTAGCCATAGTTTCTATTGAAAATGAAACGGCTCGAGGTATAGATATCGACAGAGATATCCAACATTTCGCCAAAACCAAAGCCAGGAAAGTAATTATTTCTTTGGCATTATTTTCCAAATGAAATGTATGTATGTTTCTTTGGCGGTTGCAATTTTATGAGCTATGATGTTAATGTCGTCTGCGTACGCTACGAGCTGGATAGATTTGTTGATAAATGTGTTTGTCCCTTACGCAAACATTTATTTGCAGTGCAACTTTAAATCTCACAGTGCATTTTTAAAATTCGCAGTGTGACTTTATAATTCGCTGTGCAACTTTTTAACAGGCACTGCGACTTAAAATATTGCAGTGCTACATTTTAACAAGACATTTGGAAAAATGTTTTGCTCATGGCCTTTCAGAGCCATCGTAAGAAAGAAACATGCAAGCTGAATAAATATCTTACACTGAAGAATGGAAAAGTGAAGCTAATAAGTAATATGTTAGGGTATAATTATTATGTAAGGAACATTGCGCAAGATTAACAGCTTTAAAAGTAAAGTTAGAAATCTTTAATCGGAAAATCTGTAATATCATCAAGACACATACTACGTAATTGCATCTCAAAAACTAATACAGTTAGAACAATATAATTAAGGATTATTGCACCATTCTTTAAAACAAAATAGTTGAAGTAGACATATTTTGGTTTTTATTTTTTAGACAATATTTTATTTCAGAAATATTCCAGATTTTTGGGTTGCTAATGAATAAGATACAGAGCTTGTTAGAGAGTTTATATTATCAGAAGTAGTTACATACCTTTGCCTCCTATCCCTATCACCAGTCGTCCCTAAGGTAAAACCATAATAAACCATTTTAGTGCTTCTGTGTTGTTGTAATCTATAACAATGGAAAAAAAATTGTTAACCACATGCGAAAATGGCAAAATATAAAGAACACTTTTCTACAATTTTGAATAAGGGGACCACACATATAAGTTATTGTTGACCGAGAGGCATACAAGCTTACATGTGAGGGTTTGGATGGTATTAGCAAATTATTTTAAACGAAGAAGTCGCCAAGGCAATGTGGTGGCAAATAAATCCTAAATATACTAGACTAAAATACTCCACATACAAATTTACAGACACAGGGTACCCAGCAATTTTCAATTGTCAAATTCCCTGACTTTTCCTGGTTTTCTAGAATTATTTCAAATAAAAATCCAGATTAGTTTCTAAATATTACAATCATAAGATTGTTAATAATTTTAACATTACACTAAACTGAGAAAGTCACCAACCTTTATAAAATTTTTGTGAATATTCTGAAAAATTGGGCGTTTTTAGCGAAAAATACCAAGAATTTCTTTTTAGTTTACCAAAATTTCTATTAATTTTACACTTCCCACATTCATTTTCAATAGTAATTCACTGAGTACAGCATTTCGAAGTTATGACTTTTCTCACTACTTTAAAGAAATCGAATTTTTATGCTCCATTTTCAAAATTTACTCAAAACAATGTGCCCTACATCAAATATACTCTATAAAGTTATACGTTTATTCAAATATTTTTATTTAAGACCTAGGTATTATATCCTTTTTATGATAGAAATTAGCTAAAATATTGTCAATAGCTCTCAATAAAAAAAAATGAATTGATCCATTTTGTTTGCTTTTTCAATAATAAAGAATTTAGTGGTATATATAGTTTTGGAAAACGACAAAATAGCAATTTTCTTATGCAAAATATGTACCTCCTTCCATAAAAAATATTAATTGCAAACGGCAGCTTTGACTCCAATATATTAGAAAAACCTGATCTTGTAAGCAAACGTTGATGTTGATCCTGTGAAGGTGCTATTATGTTTTTCTTTCTATTTTTTGGGCGATCGAATATTCAACGAGAAGAAGTTAAAGGACAATTTTTTGTAAAGACTTTTTCAGAATTAAAATGGAATAGCTCTTTTATTTTGTATAAGAATTTTTTCTAGGAGTTCAAATTAATTTTTTTTTAAATATATAAAATGTAAACTTTTACTGCTACTGCTTTTACTGTTTTTATTTCCACCACAAACTGTTAAAAAAACGAAAACTAAAACAATTTTATCAATAGTAATTTACACTAGTCGCGTTTACTTGAGAATTATAATAAACTATTGTTATGTGCGAAAAGTTACTGGCGTCGAAGGGGAAGTTAATAGAGTTAAAGGTAAAGTTACTGATATGGAAGAAAAATTTCGTGTAGTTCAAGGAGAGGTAGAGCGACTTAAGCGACTGTTAAGAGAACAAGGAGGCCAGCTGCCTTCCTTTGATGGTCAAACTTCTTGGTCGACCTACAAAAAACAATTTGAGGCAGCGGCTTGCGCAAACAATTGGAGCAATGAAGACAAGGCTATGGCATTGGTACTAGCATTAAGAGGTCAAGCCTCAGAGATACTTCAGACTATCCCATTGACGCAGCAACGGGATTTTAAAGTTTTAGAGGCTGCACTAGATCTAAGATATGGCGACCAACATCTCGCCCAAGTATACCGGACTCAGCTCAAATCATGCATACAAAAGGCTGCGGAGAGTTTACAAGATTTTGAGGCAGCTGTTGAGCAACTGATATACCTGGCTCACCCGGATGCACCCAAAGAATTCCAGGAACAATTAACAGTTGGTGCTTTCATCGATGGCATAAGAGATGAGGAGATCAGGTGAGTCCTTAGATTACCTCGAGATAAGGCTGGTAGCGAAGCCTTGATCCATGCCCTCGAAGTTGAAGCTGCTTATAAAGAGACTCCACGCCCGAGAGTACGAGCCGTGAAAGTAGAAGAAGAGGATCATTTAGAAAAATCAAATATGGAATATCTTTGATGGCTGACATACACAAAATGATTTGATGACCAAACCAGATGCTCCAAGGAAGCAGGACAGAGAACAGAGCGATGAGCAGCCAAGGAAGATGATTCGTTGTTATAATAAATGCGGCAAACCAGGGCATATTAAGCGAAACTGTCGGCAGCGGAGCCCTGAGAGAGTAAATATGACTGAAGAGCCGCAGGAAAACTAAAGATAGCCAGCACCTTGGGAGCTGTGCTGGCTGGTGAACGCGGTGCCCCCAGAGAGATATGGGTATCCCAGATTAGAAGAGTCCTGAGTAGTCTGCTGTTGGATGGCTATGTAAACAAAAGGAGATGTATCTTCACTATCGTCACAGGTGCCACGTCATCAATAGTGCAACCGGGATTTTTATCAGGAATAAAAGTTGATAAAAGCCAAAACGGATTGGTCGTTCGAACAGCCACAGGAGACAGGGTAAGGGTTCATGGAGAAGTTGGCCTAGATCTGCAGTTTGAACGCCTGTGCTTTAGTCATAGGGTTATCGTGGCTGACATCACTGATGATTTCATTTTGGTGCTGAATGTTATGGGAGTACAAGATCAATTTATACTTGACGTGGTAGAACGAGTTCTAAAGATTGGAAATGAAGAATTTATTTTGTCAACAGTAAATAACCGATTTCAAAAAGTGAGGCTACTGATGACTCAGACAATCAAGATTCTTGCCCGTTCAGAATAAATAATCGAGGCCATTCTGGAAGGAAACTCTGGTGGATGCCGCGTTGGTCTTGTTGAAAAAGATGATTCAATTAAGACAGAAAACGTAATCTTATAGCAAGAACTCTAACCCGGACAAAAGACAAAATTCCAATTAGAGTGGCTAATTTAAATTCCCACTCAGTGACTTTCAAAGAAGGCGAGGCAATATAGGATCCTACGAACCAGTCCAGTGGATAGCAAGGTGCGAGGAACAATGGGAGAAATGTTCGTCAACCAGTGTAAACAGGGAAGTTGTGACTTTGTTAAGTTCCCAATTTGAACACCTATCTGAGGATGAACGTAGAGAGGCAATCAAGTTTTTGGAGAAAGAAAGTGCGGTATTTGCCAAAAACACAGACATCCTCACGAAAGCTGATATAGTACAGCATCGGATAGACTCTGGTGATTCAGCCGCAATCCGCCAACAATCTAGGAGGTTGCCACTAGCTAAACAGGAAGAAGCTGCTGCGATGGTTCAAAAGATGCTACAAGATGGAGTAATTGAGGAATCAACCAGTCCCTGGTCTTCACCGGTAGTTTTAGTTGCCAAGAAGGACGGGACTTTGAGATTTTGTGTCGACTACCGGAAGCTGAATGATGTAACGAAGAAAGACAGCTATCCACTACCACAAATTGATGATACATTAAGTACGCTGGCAGGGTCACGATGGTATTCAACTCTAGACCTTCGAAGTGGGTATTAGCAGGTGGGACTTCATCCTGACAACAAGGAAAAGACTGCCTTCTCAACAGGTAGTGGTCTATATCAATTCACCGTGATGCGTTTTAGACTTTGCAATGCGCAAGCTACTTTTGAAAGATTGATGGAATTTGTACTCCGAGGACTAACTTGGAAGACGTGCTTAGTTTATCTAGATGATGTAGTAATGGTTATGGGATGAAACTTCAGAGAACATTTCAAAAAACTCTTCAAGAAGTATTTGGGAGAATCAGAAATGCACATCTAAAGTTGAATCCGAAGAAGTGTCTACTATTCAAAAAAGAAATGAAATTCGTTGGACATGTAGTATCTTCGGAGGGAATACAGACAGACCTGGACAAGATCTCTGCCGTACGTGATTGGCCATGACCTTCAAATGTTCATGAATTACGAAGCTTTTTTGGCCTCTGCACTTACTATAGACGTTTTGTGGAAGGATTTGCGGATATAGCAAAGCCACTACACCAGCTAACGGAGGAAAAGGTTAAATATCAGTGGACACCGGAGTGTGAAACATCATGGAAGAAGCTGAAAGCGGCGTTATGCAGTAGTCCTGTGCTAGCATATCCCCAACAAAAAGGGTCTCTATATTCTTGACACGGATGCTAGCAACTCCGCAGTTGGATGTGTACTATCTCAAGTCCAAAATAGAGAGGAAAAAGTAATTGAGTATTTCAGTAAGGTACTGTCCAAACCGGAGAGAAATTATTGTGTAACGAGGAAGGAACTATTAGCCATTGTTAAGTCCGTGGACCATTTTCCCAAGTACCTCTATGGCCAACATTTCAAAATCAGGACCGACCATGCTGCATTAAAATGGCTATTGCAGCTGAAAACCCCAGAAGGTCAACTGGCTCGCTGGATAGAAAGACTGCAGCAATATGACCTCGCAATCGAACACCGACCTGGAAAATCCCATAAAAATGCAGATGCTCTGTCAAGAAGACCGTGCAAAGATGACTGTAAGCACTTGGATCGGGTTGAAAAACCACAGGGCACGGTAACAGTAAACACAGTTCAGGTAGGTATTCCAGACGATTGGACAAAGGAAGTTCTAAGACAAGAACAATTGGATGACAACGTAATTGGTCCTATATTAAGGGCAAAAGAAAAAGGAACGCGACCGGAATGGAAGGATGTTTCGGACAAAAGTGTGGAGCTGAAGGCATTGTGGGCACAATGGGACTCCCTTAAGGTTATAGATGGACTATTAAAGAGAGCATGGGAAAGTCCAGATGGGAAGAAAGTTACCATGCGTCTGGTGATACCCAGCTGTCGGATCCCAAAAGTACTTCAGGAAATACATGATGGAGTGTCCGGGGGACATTTTGGTATGAATAAGACATTGGCTAAAGTACGGCAACGATTTTATTGGATAAATAGCCGTCAAGATGTGGAGGCTTGGTGCCGCAAATGCAAGGCTTGTGCAGCCACCAAAGGGCCACAGACGAAGAGCAGGGGCCAAATGAAGCAATATGACGTCGGAGCCCCTTTTGAGAGGATTGCTATAGATATAGCAGACCCATTCACAGTGACAAATGATGGAAATAAATACATCCTGGTCACTATGGACTATTTTAGTAAATGGCCGGAAGCCTATGCCATTCCAAATCAGGAAGCAGTTACTGTCACTCGAGTTTTGGTGGATAACCTTGCATGCCGATTTGGTGTACCCCTGGAGCTATATTCCGATCAAGAGAGAAACTTTGAGTCGGGGGTATTTCAGAAAATTTGTGAGTTACTGGGCATTCACAAGACTCAGACAACCCCTCTTCATCCCCAGTCGGATGGAATGGTGGAACGACATAATAAAACCATGAAGGAACATCTTTCTAAGGTGGTTCACAAGAGCCAGCGAGATTGGGAACAACATATACCATTTTCCTTAATGGCATACAGGGCTGCCATTCATGAGGACTACTAAACAGACACCGGCTCGTGTGATATTTGGGCACGAAATCAGACTGCCATGTGATTTGATATTTGGTACACCAGATAAGAAGCCGCTATCCGTGGATGACTATGCAGATGAAGTTAGTCAACGGCTGAGGAATGTCCACGAGCTGGTTCGAAACCAAGTTAGCATAGCTAGTGACAGAATGAAGGCTCGCTATGACCGGAAGGGGACATCAGCAGGATTCAAGGAGGGCGATCTGATTTGGCTATATAACCCACAGCGAAAGAAGGGAAGATCTCCAAAGCGTCACCCACCCTGGGAAGGACCATATTCTGTCATCACTCGGATCAATGCCGAATTCAACGTAGTAAGAAGTCCAAGATGAAGATCGTGCACTTGGATAGGTTGGCGAAGTATGAAGTATGTTGGGAAATTTGAATTGTCTGACCGGGACGTTCAGGCTTAAGGAGGGGGCAGTGTTATGTGCTGCCCTCTAACGGGGAGAGATGTTATTAAGTCCCTGGTCAAAGTGAAGGGAAACCTGTTATTCTGTTGATGGCCGGTAGGTGGGGTGGCGCCATCTCTGAGCCGATTGACGAACAGCCATCTAGCATATAGTAGAAAACTTTGGAAGATTCCAACCTGTTCTAGAATGTTATGGAATAGGATTCTGGTACATTCTAAGGGTGTATATAAAGAAGTGAAGTTGAGCAGGTAGGACATTTTTTAGGTCAGATAAGAGTTGACAAGTTTAAGAAGAAAAGTAAAGTACAGTTGTGATTTAAAAGTAGTGAATTTATACTAGATTAAAGTTATTATTAGTTTTGTGATTTTTAGGTATTTACTATTGTAATTTAAATTAATAAATATAATAAAATAGTGGTTTGTGAAGATTCTTGTTGCAAGTCAATTGAACCTACAGAGTGTTTACTGAAGACTGTAAACACGTAATACTATGTTATAGGTGCCACTTTAGCCTCACCAAATACTTTAGAAATACGAAAACATCAAAAAGCCACAAAGATAAGCATAACCAAGACCCTTGTTGTGCTTGTGTTTAAAAAGATGAGCAACTAGTCAACGTGTTCGAAAGGAAAATTTTAAGAAAAATCTTTTGTGCAATAAATGATAATGCCATATAGCAACGCAAGTACAACTAACAATGATAATAAAGGTGGGAAGGTTCAGATAGGTTAATCACGCGATTGAGGGTGAAGAACAATAACACGATCAAGAGAATCTTTGAAAAGGAACCATTGGAAAGTCGGAAAAGAGGAAGGACAGAATATAATCGTTATAAGGAACTGGAAAGCAGTAGCACTAAATAGAACAGAACGGGAGAGGAAATTTCAGGAAGTCAGACCTCAAGAAGTGCTGTAGACTTATGATGATGAGGCTAATTTCAAATACACATTTCTCAGTGTACAGGGAAAGAAAAATCCTTTCAGGCTCATATAATATACCTGAGATATAAATAAAACTTCATATGGCGCATTTTTAAAATTGTAAACTTTTTTAAATTTAAATTTTTTGAAAGAATTACATGTATTCAAATGGCTGTTTTCAACGCTGATATTGAAATAAAAGATGCAGGCGGCACCAAGAAGAAGTCTATTTGTTTTTTTTTTTTTTACTTTTGATTCATTAAAAACGAGTACCTTAACATTTAATTTTTGTGATTATGCATTTTTTTGGAAGCTTTTTTCCATATCTTGGCATATTTATATCGAAAAGGGATGTACCAGGGCTCAAATTTTAGGTAACTGTATAACTTTATAGAATATCATCGATGTACAACTCATTGTTTTTACATAAGTTGCAAATTTGGAAAGTCAAAATCGATTTATTTAAAACGATGAAAAAAGATTAAGTGAAAATGAAAAATTTCATTTATCTCTTAACTTGTTTCCTTTATATTTCCTATTATCGAACAAATTAACATTCAAAAAATGTATTGAAGCAACTTCCTTTCCAGAATTTTAGTAAAAATTTCCTAGCATTTGCTGATTTTTGTGATTTCCCTGACTATTCCCTGACTGTTTCTAATTCCCCGACTTTTTCAAGGTTTCCATATTTTCCAGGTTGCTGGGCACCCTGAG
Organism: Leptura quadrifasciata; assembly: GCA_963675555.1. NCBI lineage: Eukaryota > Metazoa > Arthropoda > Insecta > Coleoptera > Cerambycidae > Leptura > Leptura quadrifasciata. The sequence continues at coordinate 455,044 of OY776682.1, read as the reverse complement.
ACAATGTTAATGTTATTACAAAATTAAGCCAGCGTGTCCAAATATATAAGCATTATGTCGTACTTTACAACTAACAGTAGCGCTTCTTTACTCTTAATCGAACATAAAACCTACATTTCAAGAATCTACTGTAGCAACTTTAAAGATGGGAGATAACAAATAAACATTGATTAAGGTACTTTGGAATAAGTCATTCTTGGCTATTGCACAACAGTACCAGTAGGTACGTCTTCAAACTTTCATTCAACGGATCTTTGCAAATATTGATCCGGCATAAAAAAAAATCCGTGAAAAAATAATTTGTGACTTACCATTAAAATACAGTGCAGGAGCATTTAAAGGTCCAGGTTCAATACTGCTACATGTCCAGCACTCGCGCACGGAAACTGGAGTCGGTCTTTATCAACTGCTTCTCTGAGGTCCGTAGTCCCCAGAAAATCCGCGGAACAGTTACATGCCTTAACACTTGTAATATCCATGGTATTGCAAGAATACCTAAGATATTAACAAGATACTCGACAAGTTCTCGACTCCAATTTAACGCCCGTCCGAGCATACCCCACTCACGGTAGAGTGGTGCACGCTTTGCCTTAGGCTAATTTGGGCTACTATATCTACTACCGGCTTCACTTCCCGGTAGCTGTTGGGATATTTTGCCTACTTTTAGCTTTCGGCGCACTTTAATTTAACGGTTAGTCTATGTCCGCTTTAAGGTATTTTTGCCACTATAGAATCCATTAAACTGAAAATAAAAAACAGCAATTAGTTAAATATAGAACTTTATGGCTTTTACTGATTATTTATGCAGTGTTATGCTATGTGTTTATTATTCTTCTGTAATCGTCTATCGTAGTGAGCCGATAGCCAGAAATATTCAAATAAGTTCTCTTGGATATACAACATGTTTGAATGTTTCTAACTACTATCAGCTTGTCACAATAGACGATTATGGAAGAATACCGCTCCACAGTGTAAGATATAAATGTTGAAACCGTTAATGCTCCAGAAACTACAAAAACACATTGAAAGCCCACTAGACTTATAGAGGGCATTCAGCAACGGCAGATCAACGGGTGGTGATATATACACCACTAGAAGTAGCCTGGAAGAAAAATAAAGAGACGGGACAAAAAAACACATAATGCCCTCGCCTACTGTAAAGTAATTTTCAGTCATAAATTATCCTCAAGAAGTGGTTCCGGTTAGACTATAAGCTGTAGGGCTGCGTCTCCATTCTCAGGCAAATCTAAATCTTCCAGACATAAGAGAATCTTTCAGATGATCTGGAAGAGATCAGTTAAAATCATTTTCAAACAATACAAATATTTTCATTCATTTGAAATTATTAGGCACAGTTCTCAGCAATGAAGTACCATACTAACTAATAAACCGGATATTTAAAGCATGCTTGCGATTCAATAGTGCGGGCATAAGACGAAAACCAAACAGAAAATCTAGAAATCGAGTAGGTGTATCATCTATACCCCAACTACCAGCCATGGTCAAACAACTGATGATAACAAAAACAAAAAGGATCACAAACAAATTAGGAAAGCATAAAGTACACTGCAAATAAACAGCAAGAAAAGTAGAACCACAAATTCCTTGATATATATGCTGCCAGATTCAGAAGACAAGAAGCAGAAAATTTAAAGGAACAATTCTAGAAGTAAAATATAAATGGGGAAGCAAAAACACTGCATCACGACACAATGCATCAACGTATATCCACAAACATCTACATTTCCATTCCATGCACCGTGACTTTGTCCTGTATCCAACCCAGTGTAGACAAAGCCCGGTATGGTTTTCCATAATGGCCACCATTTCTACAATACATTTGTAAATCAATCGATTATTCGAGTATCAACCAAATACAAATTTCTTCAACACACAAAAAATCTCAATACGGTAATATTTTTAATCAATCTGCTTTATTGTTTTTAATTTATATAAATGTTTATTTTTGTTATATAAACTTATGCGACACGTACATAATGAAATTCTTTTGCTTAAACGTTCCGACCAAAATCTCCTGCCGATCCCACACTCCATTTTATATTTTTCGACTACCTTTCAGAAAAATTTAAAACAGATACGTGTGGTATCCACTTAAATAGTTACATATAATATAGTAACAAAATTATTTATGTTAGGTGCTATCAATACTTTTTAGAAGAAAAATTTAAAGTGCACTGCAGTCATTGAAGATACAAGGAATTTGCGCGCGCCAAAGTGTGTGTAATTTTTGCACTCTAAAATCAAACAACCCTTTTGTATAAGTAGTAAATATGTATTTATGTCTGAAAGAAATAATAAATTCTCTCTTTATGCGTATACAAAGTTTGTTAGAGAGAGAATTGTGATAACGAATAGTTGGCCGTATCTCTAACCATTTTCGACCACGAAAGCACAAGTTTTCGACAATAAAAATAAATGTAGATAACTCTATTAACTTGTTACTGTAATTTCGAGGCTTAACAAATATATTTAATAAAGTTATTCATTAATAAAATGTAAATTCAATCTTATAACTTTATGGGGATATAGAAATAGATGCAACAAATTATTTTTTATATATACCTACTTGTTGCTTATTGCTACATATTATTAATATTTTTACGGTTACTTACCATTAAATCTAATCACGTCTTAATTGATGTAGGTATTTCCACGTAATTTAAATAAACTATTTACAAATTTAATCAGAAAAAATACTTACAACACGTTACACAAACTATTAAAATGACGCCGCCTCGCAGATTGCCAACAGATAAACAAAAGATAGTTGGTGATTGTTGTCATATTTCAAATCATGGCTTTCTTTACGATTATAACTTATTTTAATGCAGGTAACAATAATATTATTATCAATCATATTATGATTTGTACCAATCATGATACATTTTTAGACTGTAATATATTATTTAAGTACATGCCGTTTTGAAAATATGTTTTAATCTGCCGCGTATTATTATTATTCGTGTGGCCTGCTATGCAACTGTTAATACACAAAAGTATTTCAGACGCTTTTCTGAGAATCACAGAGTCGCCAGCGGCAGATCACTTTAACCAATACGAATTAACAATTTTGAATATGCTCTCGTGGGGGAAAGTATTGTTGGTGAATATATTTTTGTACAAAGAGTTGAAATAAATAATGTCGTCTCTGAAAATACATGAACACAAAACTTTAATCTTTGACTTATCGAAGATATTAACTGTTTTACTTTTAACGTGATTTCCACAAACGCCAATAAAATACTTGTACACTCAAATAATATATTTAACACGACTCCTATATCATCAACCTTGTTGGCATCATCTGGAATGTTTGAAATAAGATTTAATCACCTCCAGATGGTGCTAACACGGTTGGCGAAACGCGCGTCGCATGGAGTAGTAGCAGTGACGTCAGCATTTGACAGCCTGAAAATGGTTCAGTGGACTTTGAAGAATTTGACATAAGAGTACGTCTTAGTTTGTGATGGATTTAAATATTACTGGCGCATAATTTTAATATCAAATTTGTGTGGTGACATTTATTAACGTTTTTTTAAAAGCCTAGTCTGAGAGCAATTTCTACATATATCGTATTAGTACTGTTGTTGGAAAAAGAAAATTTGATGTCAGGTTTGTTGACATCCCTGTTAACTCGTAAATTGTAAAAATAAGCACTATTAACTCTAATAATTTTGTTTTTCGGTTTTTTTTTTGTTAAGTAGGTATATTGTACGACTTATTTGCTTAAATATTCATTTAATATATGCATTCATATATTGGGTATAAGCCAATATTGACATAGAATATAATAGGTTAGGTAGTAGTAATTTATATTTACTAATATTGATGGTTTTATAAAAGATTATTATCCATTGCTGTGAAATTTATATTTTCTGACAATATTATTAATTCCCTGCCAAAAATGGCATATAGAAATATCTCCAAAGTAATTTAAAATATATACTTTTCTATAAGCATGGAGAGGATCAATGTAGATGATGAAACAGTTTTACATATGAGTTTCTATGCAATTTTATTGCACAACGACTCATCATCATATTGAGGAAGAATATCTCTTGGATTTTTTATGGTTATTGATATGACTGTATGTGGAATTGACTAATTTCGTTCAAAAACTGATATCGGTCTCATAGAACCTCATAGCTTTATTTTTATCTGTTTCTATGAGCACTTTTTGGCAGGGTTGTACTTCAAGCTCAGAATAAGTTTCTAATGAGTTTGAATTTGTTACTATTTTAGAAACAGAATATCGACGACGGCTGTTGTGTGCACTAATCGATGGAATCGAAAAAGAACAGTCAGATTTTTGGGATTTCCAACTGCTCAAACCAGACGACAAGTAGAGCTTGCAAGAATAGATATACATACTCAGCCCAGCAGTGTTCTGTAGAGATGATTTTCTCGAATCGAAAATAAAAAAAGCAAGAATATGTTCCAAACATTTTGTTATGGGTACCTATATGATACTTTTTACATGATTTATAACATAATATTGCAATGTTGACAGTGTATTTGCCTATTTAATCAAAATAGGATGCATAAATGTTCTTAAAATTTCACTTAGTGTAAATTGTTCTTAAAGTGATATGTAACATTTTTTTTTTAGTACACTTTACATATTATTTTAACATGTATATTGACTTGTGTAAAAAAGTATTGTTAATAACACAAATAAAACTGATTGAATATGTAGTTATATGGTTATTAATTACATCCTCCTCCAGTAACGTGCGAATAGACATAGTTTTGGGTTGATAAATGAAGGTAGGTTTTAAGATCAAATCAGATTTTAAACTGAGTGTACTAAACAATGCAAAATACATAGAAGAATGAAAAATAAAACCCTAACTTTTTGAAAAACTTCGTTAAATTTTCTATATATCTGAACATTTTTAAATTCAGGAAGAAAGAACGATGAATATATTAAATGTAGATAGAACAGCATAGAGCAAAATACTTTATTTTATAGCAATACATAAGTGGTTTTGTTGTTTTTATTAACATATTCTACATGTAAACTTAGAAAACATACATCTGTATATACATTATATAAAGCCATTAACTTCTTAAATATCATAACTGCATAATTTACAAATGTATAAATTACATAAAAATCTTTGTGAAATGCCAAAGCGCACTGCATACTCTAAGCATCTGGCCTTGTTTTTTAATACTACAGCCATACCAATGTTCTTGTTACTGAGTTCTATTCAATAAGCCAATACATCCGTCACAGACGTATTCTCAATAAACAATCCATAGCTTAAACGGTACTTCTGGTAATCTTTGAGAATGCCTAACCTAAAACAAAAATTACATTCATCTTTAATATGTTTTAATAATGTACAAATGTTGAAAAGCAGTAATTTGTGATTAGACATTACAGACATAAGCAGTATACTTTGAATTTCATATTGTTCATATAGAACCTACACTTACTTCACCAACGAGATATCGCTTGCTAATTTGTTTTGTATCCAGAAATTCTATCCATTTACAGGCAGGCTGAGCAAAGGCATCTAACTTGGTCATCATGGTCATAGGGGCTCATTCGAAATAACATATAATCCATCATCACAGTTTTAGATATTTTTGGGATATCATTTAGCGATGCAGTTAAATCTTCCACTTTTAAATTATATGGATCAACACCGTTAATGTATTCTAACTTAGAAATATAAATTGGTGACTCCTAAAATGAAGTGTATAGATCAAATTTCAACAAATTTAACATTCCTAATTGTTAAAATTAACTCACCATTGCGAAAATAAACACCTTTTGACAGTACGGAAAAAAACACGTCAGTTGAAAAACAGAAATAAAACACAAAATTAAAGCCAGTTCAACAAACCACCAAACGTATTAGTAAAAGGGAACACTAATAATTAATCTTACACAAAAAAAGTTTTCAAAAAGCTCTAAAATAACTTAAAACTTGGTATAATTAAATGACTGTAAATATCACAAAAACTTTCGAGTCCACTGAACTGAAGTTGCAGCTTGATTGTGACGTCAGCTGCCACTACTCCAGTGTAGTGCTCAAACGAAGTTAAATCCTTAGTCCTGGAGTGGGGATCTTTCGTTATGACTCTGCCACTGATGTAGTTTGCACAAATACCAAAACATATTGGAACACAATCAATACTCTATTAGACGCGTACGTATTTCGTCAACAATGTTGGTTAAAACAGGAGGTCATTTGGCCATCTCCAGATGATGCCTACATGGTTGGCGAAATGCACGTCGTTCTGGAGATAGTTGGAATATTTTGGTGTGATTCTGCAACTGACACAATATGTATAAATACAAAAAACATACGAACACAGTACCCTGCTGGATATGCATTTCGTCAACATGTGAGATGGTTAAAACAGTCATTATCTCGTTATATCTCCAGATGATGCCCACATGGTTGGTGAAATGCACGTTGAGTGTATTATTCTTATGTATAGTGTTCAAGTTAATAAGTTCTCTTAGTTGTTGAGAGAGTTGGAATATTTAGTGTGACTCTGCCCTTGGCATAGTTTGCACAAGCGCCAAAAGGTATGAACAAATTAGACACGCATTCTGTCAACAATATTGGCATCATCTAAAGATGGTTGAAACAGAGGTCATCTTGTCATATATTTCCAAATAATGTTCACATGGTTGACGAAATGCACGTCAAGTAGATTATCCTGGTGTAGTTGAGTTCCTTATTACTTCTGGAAAGAGTCACACCAGATATTCCAACTCTTTCCAGAACTAAAATAAGGGACTCAACTTAAACACTACACCAGGATAATCCACTTGACGTGCATTTCGTCAACCATGTGACCATCATCTGGAAATATATGACAAGATGACCTCTGTTTCAACCACCTTTAGATGAATAGATGATGCCAACATTGTTGACGAAATGCCCGTCTAGTGTGTTCATACGTTTGGCAGAGTCACACCAAATATTCCAACTCCCTCCAGAATTAAGGACTCAACTTAACTTGAACACTACATCAGAATAATACACTCAACGTGCATTTCACCAACGATGTGGGCATCATCTGGAGATATAACGAGATAATGACTGTTTTAACTATCTCACAATGATGCCAGCGTTGTTGACGAAATGCACATCCAACAGAGTACTGTGTTCATATGTTTTGGTATTTATGCATATTGTGTCAGTGGCAGAATCATACCAAATATTCCAACTATCTCCAGAACGACGTGCATTTCGCCAGCCATGTAGGCATCATCTGGAGATGGCAAAATGACCTCCTGTTTTAACCATCTTTAGATGATGCCAACATTGTTGACGAAATACGCATCTCGTAGAGTATTGATTGTGTTCATATATGTTTTTTAGTATTTGTGCAAATTACGTCAGTGGCAGAGTCATAACCAAAGATCCCCACTCCAGAACTAAAGATTTAACTTTGTTTAAGCACTACACTAACATACTCAATTCGACGCGGGTTTCGCCAACCGTGTTGGCACCATCTGGAGGTAATTAAATTTCGTTTTAATCACTCCAGATGATGCCAACAAGGTTGATGAAACACAAATTGTGTTAAGTGTATTATTTGAGTGTATACCAGTATTTTATTGGCGTTTGCGAAAACCACGTCAAAAGTAAAACAGTTAATATCTTAGTTAAGTCAAAGATTACAGTTTTGTCTTCTTATATTTTCAGAGACGACATTATTTATTTCAACTCTTTAGCTAGTACAAAAATATATCCACCAACAATACTTTCCCCCGAGAGCATATTCAAAATTGTTAATCCTTATTGGTTAATATGATCTGCCGCTGGCGACTCTGTAATTCTCAGAAAAGCGTCTGAAATATTGTGTATTAACAGTTGCATAGCAGGCCACACGAATAACAATAATACGCGGCAGATTAAAACATACTTTCAAAACTGCATGTGAATACATTACAGTCTAATAATATAATATCATGATTTCTACAAATCATAATATATTGTTACTTTAAGTTACATTAAAATAATTTATAATCGTAGACAGCCATGATTTGAAATATGACAACAATCACCAACTATTTTGTTTATCTGTTGGCAATCTGTGCGGTAGCGTCATTTTAATAGTTTGTGTGAGGTGTTTGAAGTTTTTTTCTTATCAAATTTGTAAATAGTTTATTTAAATTAAGTGAAAATACCTACATCAATTAAGATGTGATTAGATTTAAGGGTAAGTAACTGTAATAATAATAATACGTAGCAATAAGCAACAAATATATATATCAAACATAATTTGTTGCATCTTTTCTATCCCCATAAAGTTATAAGATTGAAATAAATCTTACATTTTATTAATGAATAACTCTATTATATATATTTGTCAAGCCTCGAAATTGTAGTGACAAGTTAATGAAGTTATCGACATTTATTTTTATTGTCGAAAACTTGTGTTTTCTTGGCCAAAAACCGTTAGAGAAACGACCAACTATTCGTTATCCCAATTATCTGTCTAATAAACTTTGTATAAGCATAAAAAGAGAATTTAATATTTCTTTCAGACGTAAATACTACATATATACTACTTATACAAAAGGGTTGTTTGATTTTAGAGTGCAAAAATTACACACGCTTTGGCGCGCGCAAATTCCTTGTATCTTCAATGACTGCATCAGTGCAGTTTAAGATTTTCTTCTAGAAGTATTTATAGCAACTAACAACTAACATAAATAATTTTGTTACTATATATGTAACTGATTAAGTGGACACCACACGTATCTGTTTTAAATTTGTCTGAAAGGTAGTCGTAAAATATAAAATGAAATGTGGAATCGGTACGGGATTTTGGTCAAAACAATTAAGCAAAAGAATTTCATCATGTAAGTAGGAAGTAATAAGTTTATATAACAGAAACAAACATTTATTTATATAAATTAAAAACAATAAAGCAGATTGGATTTTTTTGCAGTAAATGAAAGAAAAACGATTTTATTAAAAATATGTGTGTTGAAGAAATTTGTATTCGGTTGATACTTGATCGAATAATCGATTGATTTACAAGTGTATTGTAGAAATGACTGCCATTATGGAAAACCATACTGGGCTTTGTTTACACTGGGTTGGATACAGGACAAAATCACTGTGCATGGAATGGAAATGTAGGATGTTTGTGGATATACGTTGAGGCATTGTGTCGTGATGCAGTGTTTGTGCCTCCCTTTTATATTTTTATTTGGCTTCTGGGTCTGGCAGCATATATATCAAGGGATTTGTGGTTCTACTAATTTGTTTATTATCCTTTTTGTTGTTGTTATCAGTTGTTTGACCATGGCGGGTAGTTGGGGTATACATGATATACCTATTCGACTCTTAGATTTTCTGTTTGGTTTTCGTCTTCTGCCCGCACTATTGAATCGCAGGCATGATTTAAATATCTCGTTTATTAGTTAGTGTGGTACTTCATTGCTGAGAGCTGTGCCTAATAGTCTCAAATGACTGCTGGAGATCTATCTCAATTGAAAATATTTGTATTGTTTGAAAATGATTTTAACTGATGTCTTCCAGATCATCTGAATGATCCTCTTATGTCTGGAAGATCCAAATTTGCCTGAGTAATGGAGACGTAGCCCTACAGTTTATAGTGGAATCGGAACCACTTCTTGAGGATAATTTATGACTGAAAATTACTTTACAGTAGGCGAGGGTATTATGTGTTTTTTTATCCCGTCTCTTTATTTTTCGTCCAGGATACTTCTAGTGGTGTATATATCACTACCCGTTGATCTGCCTTTGATGAATGCTCTCTGGTAGTCTAGTGGGCTTTCAATGTGTTTTTGTAATTTCTGGAGCATTAACGGTGTTCAACATTTATATCTCACACTGTGGAGCGGCATTCTTCCGTAATCGTCTATTGTGACGAGCTGATACTAGTTAGAAACATTCAAACATGTTGTATATCCAAGAGAACTTATTTGAATATTTCTGGCTATCAGCTCACTACGATAGACGATCACAGAAGAATAATTAACACAGCATAACACTGCATAAATATTCAGTAAAAGCCATAAAGTTCTATATTTAACTAATTGCTGTTTTTTATTTTCAGTTTAATGGATTCTAGTGGCAAAAATACCTTAAAGCAGACATAGACTAACCGTTAAATTAAAGTGCGCCGTAAGCTAAAAGTAGGCAAAATATCCCAACAGCTACCGGGAAGTGAAGCCGGTAGTAGATATAGTAGCCCAAATTAGCCTAAGGCAAAGCGTGCACCACTCTACCGTGAGTGGGGTATGCTCGGACGGGCGTTAAATTGGAGTCGAGAACTTGTCGAGTATCTTGTTAATATCTTAGGTATTCTTGCAATACCATGGATATTGCAAGTGTTAAGGCATGTAACTGTCCCGCGGATTTTCTGGGGACTACGGGCCTCAGAGAAGCAGTTGTTAAAGACCGACTCCAGTTTCCGTGCGCGAGTGCTGGACATGTAGCAGTATTGAACCTGGACCTTTAAATGCTCCTGCACTGTATTTTAATGGTAAGTCACAAATTATTTTTTCACGTATTTTTTTTATGCCGGGCCAATATTTGCAATGATCCGTTAAATGAAACTTTGAAAACGTACCCACTGATACTGTTGTGCAATTGCCAAGAATGACTTGTTCCAAAGTACCTTAATAAATGTTTATTTGTTATCTCCCATCTTTAAAGTTGCTACAGTAGATTCTTGAAATGTAGGTTTTATGTTCGATTAAGAGTAACGAAGCGCTACTGTTAATTGTAAAGTACAACATAATGCTTATATATTTTGACGCGCTGGCTTAATTTTGTAATAATATTAACATTGTCTCAGGGTGCCCAGCAACCTGGAAAATATGGAAACCTTGGAAAAGTCAGGGAGTTAGAAAATCAGGGAATAGTCAGGGAAATCACAAAAATCAGCAAATGTTAGGGAATTTTTACTAAAATTCTGGAAAAGAAGTTGCTTCAATACATTTTTTGAATGTTGATTTGTTCGATAATAGGAAATATAAAGAATACAAGTTAAGAGATAAATGAAATTATTCATTTTTACTTGATCTTTTCCATCGCTTTAAATAAATCGATTTTGAATTTCCAAATTCGCAACTTATGAAAAAACAATGAGTCCTACATCGAGAATATTCTATAAAGTTATACAGTTGTTTTCGATATAAATGTGTTGAGATATGGAAAAAAGCTTCCAAAAAAATGCATAGTCATAAAAATTCAATGTTAAGGTACTCGTTTTTAATGAATCAATTAAAAAAAAACAGATAGAATTCTTCTTGGTGCGGCCTGCATCTTTTATTTTAATATCAACGTTGAAAACAGATATTTGAATATATTATTAACCTTATCGTCATAAGTCTACAACACTTTTTGAGGTCTGACTTCCTGCAATTCCCTCTGCCGTTCTGTTCTATTTTGTGCTACTGCTTTCCAGTTCCATTATATTGAGCATCTTGAGTAACTCTGTTCTTCCCTCTGAAGTGCGTGCTTCCTCTCTTCTTTCTTCCCAATGATTCTTTTTCAAATATTCTCTTATCCATCTTATTGTTCTTCACCCTCAATCGCATGATCAACCGATCTGAATCTTCCCACCTTTATTATTGTTGTTAGTTTTACTTGCGTCGCTATATGCCATTGTCATTTATTGCACCAAATATTTTCCGTAAAATTTTCCTTTCGAACACGTTAACTAGTTGCTCGTCTGTTTAAACGCAGGCACAACAAGGGTCTTGTTTATCCTTATCTTTGTGACTTTTTGATATTTTCGTATTTCTAAAGTATTTGGTGAGTCCAAAGTGGCACCTATGAGCATAGTTTATTATAATTCTCAAGTAAACACGGCCAGTGTAAATTACTACTAACAAAATTGCCTTTCATTTAGTTTTCATCTTTTTAACAGTTTGTGGTGGAAATTAAAAACAGTAAAGTTTACAATTTATATATTTTTTGAAAATTTAATTTGAACTCCTAGAAAAATTCTTATACAAAAAATTTTGCTATTCCATCTTAATTCTGAAAAAATCATTACAAGAAATTGTATTATAGCTTCTTCTCATTAAATATTCGCCCATATTTACAGGATCAACATCAAAGTTTGCGTACAAGATCAGGTCGTTGTAATATATTGGAGTAAAAACTGTCATTTCAATAAAAATACTTAAATTTTTTCGATATTTTTGCAGAAAATATCAAATTCAATTAATATTTTTCATAGAAGGAGGTACATATTTTGCATAAGAAAATTGCTATTTTGTTGTTTTCCAAAACTATACATCAGTACCACTCAATTCTTTACATATTATTGAAAAGCAAACAAAATGGCTCTATTCATTTTTTTATTATTATTGAGAGCTATTGACAATATTTTAGCTCATTTCTATCATAAAAAGGATATGATACCTAGGTATCAAATAAAAATATTTGAATAAACGTGTAACTTTATAGAGTATATTTGATATAGGGTACATTGTTTTGAGTAAATTTTGAAAATGGAGCATAAAAATTCAATTTCTTTAAAGTAGCGAGAAAAGTTATAACTTCGAAATGCTGTATTCAATGAATACTATCGAAAATAAACATGAGAAGTGTAAAATTAATGGAAATTTTGGTAAAATTCTTGGTATTTTTTCGCAAAAAACGTATAATTTTTCAGAATACTCAAAAAAAAATTATAAAGGTTGATGACTTTCTCATTTTAGTATAGGTAATGTTAAAATTGTATATTTATTAACAATCATATGATTGTAACATTTAGAAACTAATCTGGATTTTATTTGAAATAATTCTGGAAAACCTGGAAAAGTCAGGGAATTTGACAATTGAAAATTGCTGGGTACCCTGTGTCTGTAAATTTGTATGTGGAGTATTTTAGTTTAGTATACTTAGGATTTATTTGACGGCACATTTCAATGGTGACTTCTTCGTTTAAAATAATTTGGCTAATACCATCCAAACCCTCGCATGTAAGCTTGTATGCCTCTCGGCCAACAATAACTTATATGTGTGCGGTATATTTGGTCTCCTTATTCAAAATTGTAGAAAAATGTTGTTTATATTTTGCCATTTTTGCATGTGGCTAACAATTTTTTTCCCTTGTTGCAGATTATAATAACACAGAAGCACTAAAATGGTTTATTATGGTTTTACCTTAGGGACGACTGGTGATAGGGATAGGAGGCAAAGGTATGTAACTACTCCTGATAATATAAACTCTCTAACAAGCTCTGTATCTTATTCATTAGCAACCCGAAGATCTGGAATATTTGTGAAATAAAATTTTGTTGTCTAAAAAATAAAAACCAAAAAATGTCTACTTCAATTATTTTATTTTAATTTAAAGAACGGTGCAATAGTCCTTAATTATATTGTTCTCACTGTATTAGTTTTTGAGATGCAATTACATAGTATGTGTCTTGATGGTATTACAGATCTTTCCAACTTTACTTTTAAAGCTGTTAGTCTTGCACAGAATTCCCTACATAATTATACTCTTTACTTATTACCTTCATTTTTCTCTTCTTCATTGTAACTTGCACGTGTTTTCTTTGCTTTGCTTTAACAGCAATTCCTTGTTACAGGTAAGTTCCGAACGAGAAAAGATATGGGTGAAAACATCAAATAAGGTAGGATTTTTTCTTTTATTAAGCGAAAGTAGAACATGACACGTGAACGGACATGTTCTGCTATCGCCGACCTATCCGTGTATCCAAATCTGGTATTTCTCTGGTGTTCTTGATTCTGCACTGGATACTCCATCCTGTTTGTCCGATGCAGCTCTTACCACATGTACACTTCCACTAGTAAATATCTTCTGATAACAGTTTGGGGACAGGGTCTTTGATTGTCCCTAATAATGAGAACCATCCACTACGAGGACGTCAATATATTAGACAGGAATACGCGCTATTATCCGCGAATCATTAGGGAATCACTGGAAATTATGAAAAACGAGAACAACTTTAGCAGAGAGGATGGGTACCAACTTAGTAACATGTGGAGACTGGTATTGCCAAGTACCAGCACCGTAGTAAGTCACGGTCAACCAAACACGACGAATGAACAGCGAAGCGAAGCAAGCATGACCAATGACCAGCGAAGCGAAGCGGCACCTAGGTATATAACGAGGAGTGTAACACAACAAATTCAGTCTTTAGAATCCTTCTGAAGAAGCTGACAGGATGATCAGCGAAACGTTAAGTCAAGTTCGACGACCACGGCAAGACCCGGAAGAAACTACTTCATTAGACAACGACCGTGAAAACCTACATTGGGCGCCTCTACGGAGAGGATATCTACTTAAAAACCAGGAGATTGGACACACTAAGGAGTAAGAAGGATAAGTTACTTTCATCGTTAGCATTCCTACGACGCTGTAGAGACAAGAAGGTCACACCAACATTCGTCAAGATTAAACACAACCTAGAAACACCTGCTCCCGGAGGATTATCAACAGAACGGAAGAAGCATTAACCAGGGAGAGGGTAAGATACACTTATCATCAACTACATATAGTCTCTTTGCAGTTGTATAATTTACACTTGGAGTTGGCCACCACATTAAGTGAAGATATTTGGAGTACAGTCGATCGCATTACTTTTGAGCATGCAGAAGTTCAACAAGATAGGGCCACTAAGAAGCAGATTAAGAAATTTGAGAAACTTCAAGCAAAATATACATCAACTACACCCAAACTGGACGTCGGGAAGACCGTAATTAATTTAACAGACGAACCACTACCAGAAGAATGGACAACTGTATTAGCCAAAGGAATGAACTTCGCTGTTGCGCCGAATAAAGTACCTAAGGACGACATTATCACTGAAGTTGAGAATGCCATTAGAGGGTTGCCAGTTGAAGAAGCTGAGGAAGTGACACGAAACATGCCAAATACTGCGCAAATCAAAACCACCTAGGAGGAACATTACTAGAGAGGAAAGTGAAGCTCTCAGAGATATTCGCAATAATAAAGATATCATCGTTTTAAGAGCAGATAGAGGCATGCCACAGTGGTAATGAAGAAAGAAGAATATGAGAAAAAAATACAATCATTATTAGCTCCAGAACAGTACACAAAATTAAAAAAGGATCCGACATCAAGAGTTGAAAGACAAACGAGAACAGCTATCAAGAAATTATTAATCCCAGTAAAAGAACAACACCGCCTGCTGCCAAGTGAAACTTTACCACCACGACTCTACGGCCTCCCTAAGATTCATAAGCCAGGTAATTCTTTAAGACCAATCGTCAGCACATGTGGATCACCAACTTATGAGGCAAGATACATCGCAGACACACTACAACCCTATATAGGTAAGACTAGTAGCCACGTAAAGAACTCCGGACACTTTGTAGAAATTTTGTAAAACTTGGAAATAACGAGTAATTATATCATGGTTAGTTTTGACGTCGAATCTTTGTTCATCAATGTACCAATTGAGGAAAAGTTAACCTGATTCGCCAACAACTTGTACCTAAAGGATTAAGAGAAGACTACCTGATCTGGCCCGATTGTGCCTGTCTACAACATACTTTCTATGGAATCGAGACTTCTACGAGAAGAAGCAAGGAGCAGCCATGGGATCACCACTTTCACCTGTGATAGCCAACCTATTCATGGAAGCTCTTGAAGAGGAAGCTATACGCTGCAGTGAGAATAAACCAAAGTGCTGGCTACGCTACGTAGATGATACGTTCATCATATGGCCACATGGAGAATTATCTTTATCTGTTTTCTTCGACTGTTTGAATAAACAGCATCCAAGTATCAAATTTACAATGGAGACCGAGCAAGATGGAGCTTTACCTTTCTTAGAATGATTAGTGAAAAGGCCACTCAATGGCAAGCTGGCCTACGGTGTCTACAGAAAGAAAACGCACACCGATCGTTACCTACATGCGACATCTCACCACCATCCACAACAGAAGAGAGCGTTAATTAGAACCTTGGTACACAGAGCCAACACAATATGCGACGACGATAACAAACCCGAGGAACTACACAATGCCCAACAAGCTTTAGAGAAGAACGGATACAGTCAAAGCAATATACAACGAATAATAAATAACCAAAGGAGAACTACAGAAGAAGAACAGCAACAACCAATAACGTATGCATGCCTACCCTACGTTGCGGGAGTCACAGTTAGGCTGAAGATTTTATTCAAAAAGAAAGTAGGTGTACGGTTTCGAACAGTGAAGAAAATACAGCAGATGCTTCCCTCAATCAAAGACCCTGTCCCCAAACTGTTATCAAAAGGTGTTTACCCGTTGAAGTGTATATGTGGTAAGAGCTACATCGAACAAACAGGACGGAGTATCCAGTGCAGAATCAAAGAACACCAGAGAAATACCAGTTTTTGATATACGGAGAACCATAAAATCGACTACGAAGACGTCAATATATTAAACAGGAATACGCGCCATTATCCACGAATCATTAGGGAATCACTGGAAATTATGAAAAACATGAACAACTTTAACAGAGAGGATGGGTACCGACTTAGTAAGACGTGGAGACTAGTATTGCCAAGTACCAGCACCGTAGTAAGTCACGGTCAACCAAACATGACGAATGAGCAGAGAAGCAAACCAAGCACGACCAATGACCAGCGGAGCGAAGCGGCGCCTAGGTATATGACGAGGAGTGTAACACAATAAATTCAGTCTTTAGAATCCTTCTGAAGAAGCTGACAGGATGATCAGCGAAACGTCAAGTTAAGTTCGACGACCACGGCAAGACCCGGAAGAAACTACTTCATGTTAATTGTGATAAAACAGTTGTTTGTCATACTAAACTTGATGAAAAGTTCTAAATAAGTCTGTGAAGTAAGTACGCACAATGTCATATATTTTTAATCTTTGAAATTACGTGGACCTTGGCTTCTTTTTCGAATGTTTCTATGAAAATTACTGGTGAAAGCAATGGTCCTATAGCTGTCCCATACTTTTGCTCATACAAAACTACATTTCATTGGAGCATTCGAAGAAAGACACTATGTGCTGCAGTGAGAAGTAACCAAAATGCTGATTACATTATGTAGATGATACATTCTTTATATGTCCACATGATGAAAGTATAATACACCGATTGTATGAAGAAGAAAACAGACACCTGTTATCTGCATGTTACATCATATTCCTATCCACAGCAGAAGAGGTCGTTGTTCCCTAAAGCAGATACAATATGTGACGAAGATAGCAAACCTGGAGAATTCAAGAACATCTAACAAGTGCTATATTTGATGTCTGGCTGATCATAGCTTCTTCAGAATGATTCCAAAGTCCAAAATCTTTGTAATCCTTCTAAAAAAACTTATAGTATGATTAATAAAATGTCAAGCTTGACGATCGCACAAAACCTGGAAGAAACTACTTCGTTGGACAATAGCTGTAAGAGTCTGCATTCTACCAAAAGAGAATTGGAAAAACAAATAACGACAATAATTTTTACAGTAAATATTCTGTGGAAGTTTATCATCTTGTAGAAATAACTAAAACACACTACTATGCTTCTATTCATGGACTGTATTAGTAAGATCAGATTTAGTTTTACGCACTTATATTTTAAGGATGCCAAATGGTAAAAGACGACAAGTTGCTATAAATATAAATTGTATATGACAATTTGTAATATTTTTATAGGTAACTTAAAAAAGAGGTGGAACGTATATCTTTCTTAAGCCAAAATTAGAGTTAGGTTAGGTTAGGTTGAAATGTGAGTGGGGCTATACCAGACCTTCCATCGCGACCAGTCGGTCTATTGTGGCTCACTCCTAATTTATATTTCACCCAATAGGTTCAGCCTTTTAATAAAGCTGGGTGAGAGATTGTCCAAGTCTGAGAGATTGTCCAAGTCTTCAGGCAAAAGCTGACCTTTGCCAAATAATGAGAACCGGGTTCTTTCTGCAGCGGGACAAGTGCACAGGACATGCCTTGCCGTTTCATCTTCCTCTAGACACAGACGGTATTCGGTGTATTCCACTAGTCCGTCTGTGTAAGTGATGATTTAATCTGCAGTGCCCAGTATATAGGCCGATTAGAGTTCTTAGATGTAACCTATTCAACTCTAGCAGTTTTTTTAGTTCTTGATTTCAAAGGATTTGTAATGAGTTCCTTCGAATGAGCTAATACTGGTAGTTCCTGCCAGAGGTAGGAGGTAGGTAGTCTTGCTCTTGGCCCAGTCTAGGATATTTGTTTTGGCAGTGCTTGAAGATATGCCAAGAACTGGTTCTGGTCCTATAAATTTTGATGCCGCACCCTCTCTAGCTAGGCAATCGGCAATTTCATTGCCTGCCAGCCCAGAGTGGCCAGGCACTCAGACCAGAGTCAGTTTGTTTTTCCTACCCAATTGGGTTAAAGCCTTTTGGCAGTTCCACACTCTTTTAGAATTACAGCGATAGGATTCAAGAGCATTAAGTGCTGCTTGGCTGTCTGAGAAGATTTTTATTGACCTGTGTCTAGGGTGCGTTGATTCCACCCTCCATACACACAGTTCAATGGCATATATTTCAGCCTGAAAAATTGTCGCGGTATCACCCAGGCTCGAGGTTATTCTTACCTTTGGACAGCGACTATAAACTCCAGCTCCTCTTCCTTCAGGAGTTTTGGAACCATTTGTATACCAACAGCTGTCTGCCTTCTGTAGGTCGGTTTTATTCCAATCCCACTCATCTCTTTCAGGAAATAGGATGTTGAAAGACAGCTCATGGTTGGTTCTGGTAGGCATCACATCAGAAGGCATACCTAGGATGCTGTGAGTGTTTAGGTCATCAATCAATCCATTGCGTTCCATGATGATAGCCTGCAGCATATTGATTGCCGATTGTTGGAGTCTATATGTTGCCCACCTAGCTTCTCTCTCCAAATAAATATGGAGAGGTGGTAAGTCTAAAGTAGTAAGTCCAAAGCAACTGACGGTGTGGCGCTTATAGCACCAGTTATTGCCAGGCATGCTTGTCTCTGTAAACCAGAGAGTTTGGTTTTGGTCGACTGTTGTAGCCCTTTCGACCACCAAACTATGGAGCCATACGCTATCATTGTCTAATAACCGTAACGTATATCCAGTATATTTGTTGGGGACCCATACCCCAGGATTTTCCACAAATTCTACGGCATGTCCACAGGGACAGCCTTGCTTTGTGGATTACCTTTTCCAGGTGGGAATTCCAGTTGAGTGATCTATCCAGCGTAATGCCTAGATATTTCACCTCCTCCGAAAATGGAATGGTTTCACCTAGTAAGGAAGGCGGTTCTAAGTTATCCAGCTTCCTTTTCCTGGTGAAAGGTACTATTACAGTTTTATGGGGATTGACAGACATCTGTTCCCTCTCACACCAGATGTGCACTGTATCTAGTACGTCTTGAAGGGTATGAGAGAGTACCTCTTCAGATTTACCTTTAACCATGATGACTAGGTTGTCTGCATATGCCAGAATCTCGGCTTCCCACAGAGATAAAATGGCCAGCAAGTCATCCACAAGTAGTGACCACAGATGGGGGGACAGAACTCCACCTTGTGGGCACCCTCTCGTGGCCCTGAAGCTGACCGTTTCCCCCTGTACGGTTGTTGTCATTATGATTCTGTTTTCCAGCATAGCTCGGATCCAGTCAGTTATGGTTGGCTCGATTCCTCTACCAGCTGCCGCTGTGTATAAGGGATCGGGCAGTGCATTATTGAATGCTCCTTCAATGTCGAGAAAAGCAGCCACTGCAATCTCTTTTTCTTGAAGGGATTGAGTGATTTTCCCGACTAGGTTATTAAGTGCTAGTTCTGTTGATTTGCCTGGCTGGTAAGCATACTGGTGCGCATTAAGGGGATGAGTGCTCATGATGTTCCCTCTAGTATCCATCCAGCACTTTTTCCAGGCCTTTCAACTGAAATGATGTCAGGCTAATGGGTCTTAGCGATTTAGGGTCCGGTTCTGTCCGACCCATTTTTGGTATATATAACACTTTAACCGCCGCCCAACTGGATGGTATATGATTCCACACCAGACTAGCTCTGTAAAGTCTGATGAGGAATAGTAGTAATATCTCCAGTCCGTTTTGCAACAGCGCTGGAAAAATACCGTCCTCACCAGGCGATTTGAGTGGTTGGAGAGATTTAATAGCCCACTCAATTATTGTTGCTGTGATAACTTTTTTAGCTACCAACCAATCATTTTTACAGGGTCGTTTATATCGGCTCCTCGATAGTGGCAGCTGTTGGTTATCCGGCAGAATCGAAATTCCTGGGAAGTAGTTCTGTGCTAGAAGCTCTAGGGTTTCCTTTCCAGATTCGGTGAACGAGCCATCTGTTCGTTTTGACGTTCCAAACTCTCGTACCGGTTCTCTGGAAATGATCTTGTGGATTCTAGTACTGCAAGGTGCTTCAGTGATGTTCTCGCAAAACCTCCTCCAAGATTCCCTTTTTGCTTTCCTGATTTCTTTATTATAGTCTGTTAAAGCAGATCTATAGTGTTCCCAGTTGCCCGAAGCTTTAGTTCGATTGAAGAGGCGTCGAACTTCTTTTCTCATTTTATCTAATGTTTTGTTCCACCAAGATGCCCCTCTGTTTTCCTTTTTAGACATTAGTGGAGAATTTTCATATGCTATGCTGAAATGATTGCGCTGCGGATCTGTTCCGTTGCGATTTCTAGTTCATCACGATTCCTGATTGTGGTGAGAGCAGACTCCAGATGCGACTGGAGAGATTGTTTATACCCTTCCCAGTCTGTGCATCTAGGATCTCGGTATGTCACCACAGGTCTTGGACCGACTTCTATATTTAATAGAATATGTCTGTGATCTGAACATGAAGGTTCAGAGGATACCTGCCAGTCAGTTATCTTATTGCTCACAAAAGTTGAGCTGATTATTAAATCTAGTACCTCTTTCCTATTTCTAGTAATAAAAGTTGGTTCGGCTCTAATGTTATTCACAATTAATTCCTCACCTAAAATATAATCAAAAAGTGACTCACCTCTATGGTTGATATCTGTGCTTCCCCACGCTGTATGGTGGGAGTTTGCATCACATCCAATTACGAGGTGAATATTGTTCCTCTTGCTCCTAGGTGACTAATGACCTAACTGCTGCGGGAGGAGGTTGATCCGCACCTCAGTCACAGAGTACATGTTGATCAGCCTAATCTTGTTCACAACCTCTACAGAGACGTGTTTCGCTTAATCTCATATTTTGTAGATGTTTCCTTAACGGACAGTGTCCAGTCTAGATTCGCGTTATAAAACGTAGGTTCCTTCTGGACTCTGCCACTGACATAGTACACATAAATACCCGAACATATGAACACACTCTGCTGGATGTTCATTTCGTCAACAACGTTTTCATCATCATAAAATGGTTAAGAAAAACAGTCATTATCTCGTTATATCTCCAGATGATGCCCACATGGTTGACGAAATGCACGATTATTCTAGTGTAATGTTCAGAATATTTGGCGTGACTGCTACTGACATAGTTTGCACAATACCAAAACATACGAATGCAGTACTCTGCTAGACGCGCATTTCGTCAACTATGTTGGCATCATGTGGATATTGTTAAAACATGTTTTCATCTCATTATTCTCAGATATGCCCACGTGATTGGCGAACTGTAAGTTGGGTGGAGTATTCTAGTGTAGTGTTCAAGCGAAGTTATGTCATCAATACTGGAGGGACTCATGATTTGTATCTGCTCTTTTGGCAACCTTTTTACCCCTAAACAATTCAGTTGACAAGTAAACCTAGTTAAATTATATCAGTTCAATTGAAATTATTTTCCTTACAACAAAAATGAGTTTTTTTATCATTCTTTTCATAAGCTAGATAAGAATCCAACTATTTTTTATGAAGAAGTTCAATTGTTAAAATCTACCTTTCTATAAATTATGAAAACTGTCAATTTTCATTATATCTTCAGTAGTTGAAAAAATAAAGTGCTGGAGAAATTGGCATATCAAATTCATTTCTAGCTCATTAAAATGCAAGTTTTTAGTGAGTGAGCGTCTATTTAAAACAATTTGCTGTGATTCTATACTCCCATAGTGCTGGTATGCAACGGCCTAACATTTCAGATCATTATGCCATCATAGACAAATTGTTCTACACTAGATAAAACAATTTATTTCAATTTTGAGTAGGTTGAAGGTCTCACATTGCGGTATTGTCACCATAGTGTTGCAATCGGCTTAAGAAAAACCTGACACTTTACAAGCAACCAAAATAGCCCAACAGTTGAATAAAACATTGTAAATCAAGGGTCAAGAAGAGAAAAATATATGCATATACACATTCATGAACAGTTTTATATACATTCCTATGTTCAATTTAACTTCTTTGAATTTTTATTGTTAATAAATGAAATCTGAGTTAATAAGTAAATAATCTATTTATATGTTTTCACGATAAATGTATAATTAAAAAGACACGAAAAATATATAATTAAAAAGTCACGCAAATCATAATGAACAGAGCATTAACTATTTGATGAAGCATGTGTAGCTTTTGACATCATATGTTCCACACGATTTGCTGTTTCCCTAACAACATCCGATAATTCTGGTAACTCAGGGAGATCCAAAGTAATATGAGCAGAGAGACGTTTGTATACAGAATTAGTATCTGCTTTCTTCTTTCTAGATTCTTCATATTTTAACTGTTGTTTCAGAAAAATGGCATTCTTCAAATTATCGTGGATATTTCTAAAACTATTTTCAGCTTTGTTCATTGCCTTTAGTGCCCTGAAAAGGCAACAGATAAATAGATAAAAAAATAATTGTATAAGAAGCGTACCCAACTGCATATTCTATATCATAACAACGTCCCTGGAGTTCTGTATGCAATTTGTTCACATCGACCCTTCTATCCACCATGGGGTTTAAGGCTTTCCGAACATGCTCTTGTAGTCTATAGAAAGCTAAAGATGGCTCGTTTGCCACAATATGCATATTTTCCGATATCCTTTCAGTTGCTAAAATGCATATTTTATTAATCCTAGATTTCATTATTTAAATTAAGGCAACTTACATTTACGGACTTTTACTTCTAAATCTGAATCCGAATTGAAAGACATTTTTACCTTCTAAAGTCTACAGTGGTATTATTTAATTACTAAGCCAGAACCATCCCAATAATGTTGATAATTACTTTAGTTTAAAATGTTTACCCATTCTGATACCATAACATGATACATGACATGTCGTGTAAACAGGATTGTTTTGGTTAAAAATTACAGTTGGGAACCGTCCCCGTCTTGCGCAGTTTAATAAAATATCAATTTTAATACACTGCCCATGTCTATTTCTTTATTGCGCATGACGGGAACTCTTCCAGACCCGTTCTAGTTCAAGGACTGTAAACTCTTTCTGTCAGAACCACATCGGACTCAGAGAATGAGAGCACTGGTCGATTTTTCACGAAAAATACCACACTCCCACTTGCACCTACCTGTAAACAAACATTTCGTATTATTTACATATATTGTTTCTTCTCCCTTTTATTCTTAACATCTCGTGGGTGCCATTCATGCATTGTTCTAATTGCGTCCATTTGTTGTATGGCAAGTCCCACAGTATCATGCCATTCGTCGCGGTTGTCTGTTATGAGGACAGTACGTTTGGAATCTCTAAGCTTTTTTATAAGTATAATAAAAAGTGCAGCAATGAGCAAGGTATGAAGTCATTGCTACGGTGTATTAAACAAACTTTTTATTTTTTATTAGATAATGTTTCTTTGACATTAATATCAATCATTCAGCAGGAAATTTTTACACAACCAGTCAGCATAAGTTTTAATTAATAAATGATGTAGTTTGTATAGTTGTGACCGACGACCTGCTACCGATGATTTTAAATAAACCGCCCTAAATATTTACGCTTTTACCGGTCCATTATCCAATAATGAACTCTGTTATTATTGAAGTCTTAACTCGGTAACCTAAATCAATTTTTTTTAACTTTATATTTAGTTAAAAATGTCGCAGTAAGTCATCAAAATAATATTAATTTAAAAGATATTAACCCAGTTCGAAATTATATTCAGATTTAAAAAATGTATTACAGTGTTGCATTCAAATGTAAATATATGATAGGACCCATAATAGGGTTCCAAACCTAAATTAGGTACCTTTACCTAACATGCTGCTCATTCCCATCACCAATTTAAAAGTACTTAAAATGAAATAATAATGGAAAGTAGTTCTGTAGACGAAATAAGCAAATCTAGTAGAGACAATAGTATAAAAGACTTAGGAACATCAGAAACTAGCCTAAAGAGTACAAAAAGCTTGGATAAATCAAGCACCAGTGGAAGTTATAAGCAAGAGAAAAATTCGATACACTTTAAAACAGATTCAAACCAAGAGATTGACAATCAAAAACTGCATAATGATGCTTCTTTAAAAGTGCCTCATAAGATAATCGCTAATTGGAGATCGGCTTGTGATAGAACGAAGGATAAAACCAAGGATTTATTAAAGCGCTGGAGGACACTGCCAGAGATCGAAGCTGAAAATGTTCTTAAAAAAACTGACAGTCTTGAAAAATCAGAAAGTCACCACGATAGTAGTGGTTGGAGTGTACACGTTTGGAGTAAGTATAAATAAAATAAGAATCTACTTTGCTTTTTTAGTTTTAGCCCACTTTAAATGTAAAAAACAACAATAGTATTTCATGTGTAGGCAGCTTTGTGATATATGTTTTTTAGGTTAGGTTAATACATGAGTGGCCTTACATCAGACCCTCCACAGATCATTCGAACTATTATGGCCCACTCCTAATTATATTTCAACCAATAGGTTCAGTTTATTGATAAAGTTGTTGCAAGAACCCCATCCAGGTCCTCTGACAGTCGTCCTTTGCCAAATAACAAGACCCGTCATATGTCTTTCTATTTCATTTTCACTAAACACAGATATTATTCAGCCTTTTCTGGCAGTCCTAGTATTTGTAAAATTATCATTTAATCTTCAGTGGTCAGTATATATAGGCCAAAAGATTTCTTGAGTATAATCTGCATGTCTAACTCTAGCAATTTTTTACTTGTATTGGAGAGTTTCTGTCGTAGCCCAGTCTAGGATACTTGTTTTATCAGTACTTGAGGATATGCCAAATACTAGTTCTGATCCTATGAATTGCAATGCCCCACCTTCTTTGAACAAAGAGTTGGTTATTTCACTGCAATTCCATGCTAGACTGCCCAGAGGTACCCAGACTAAAGTCTATTTATTTATTCTATGTCTTTCCTACTAATTTGTATTGTAATTTGCATTTCAGCTACATGGGTAGACAGATTTAGTGTAGACTCTGGTGAGGCTGATGAAAGGAACACATACCAATTAACATCAACGTTGAACAATAAATTTTCTCACTTCTTTACTTGTTTATTGGACCATGATCAAGATAACTTAATTAGCGAACAAGATTTTGAAACTTTAATCGAGGTAAATGATTTTCTATTCTGTTTTTTTTTTTGCGAATGTCAAAAAGTATTACCTAGAATTTTTTGATCAGAATATATTTTCTAATCGTACTAAAAAATTTCACGCTTACTTATTGGACAATAAAGAGACTGCGACATTTTGCTGACTGGTCGATTAATTCCCCCGAATTTAATATTCTAAGGGAAATAGAAAGAGGTTTTATACAGACCTTTTTAACGGACATATCAAATGAGAAATTGGGTACAGTATAAGAAATTATGCGTCATTAAATGTTTTATAAGAGATTATTTTTTCTCTGTAGGTTTCACTGTGAATGATTTAACTTATATAACGAAGGACGGATGGCTACGTAAATGGTCGGAACTGATATCAGGATCAAAGAATTTAATTGACTTTCCTATATGGCTTCAGTTTTTTGTTAAAGTCCTATTTCAAGTTATAAATAGGAGTGGTAAGTTAATACTTGTGTGACATTGTTTTAGGACAAAAATTTCCTAATATATAGGGTGGGGCAATAGTGCGCCTGACGAAGAAGTTAAGAAAAAACACAGGAAAACTACATAAAAAAAGTCTGTAGCTGGAAATTATTTTCAAATATACAGGGTAAACTAAGAAGGTTGTACAGGACCAAGTGCCATTTTTTAAAATGGAATTCCATAAATATCAGTGCATGTTTAGAAGTCTCTTTCTAGACTCCTTTTACTACTGTATTATTATTGACCATCTCTCAACCATTGGAACGTATTGATTTTTTTTGTTGAAATAATGCCATCTGCAAATGCACTTGGTCCTGCATAATCGTCTTGGTTTACCCTATAATTTTCAGTTATAGACTGTTTTATGTAGTTTACCTGTAAGTATATTTTTTTTATTTCTAGCTGTCATAGAACTTGAACTATCGATATCAGACGCGCTATTGCCCCACCCCGTAAATGTGACTTTGAAATAAATAAAAGAATAAAAAAGATATGGATAAAAGGATAAAGTTGAGGAAGGATTTGTGAAATATACAAGAATATTCTTACACCTTTAAAGTTTCCTTATTATAAAAATAAGAAACATTGAATATAACTTTTAAGAGTATATTTTTTTGCCAGATTTTTGGCTCTGGAAAGTAGTGCTTAAGTCCAAATATTTTAATTTTTTCCTAAACCTATTTCTTAAAAATAATGAAACTGAAACCTTCCTTAAAGAGCCTTCATATTGATTTATATATTCTACACTTGCTGTTGATAGCTAACTCTTCTAATGATTTATTTTTTCTAAGTTGTGGGAGTATTTAAATTGAGTTTATGGTGTAATTGAGTTCCAAGGTATTTAGTGCTAGTAGTGGGAAGTAATGTTTCGTTATTTATGGATATTGTGGGTGATGCATGATTTGGATTATGATTGAAGACAAACGATAGGGTCATTTCCGATAATTTTATATTCCGATGTTTTCAACATTATCTTAATCTATTTTATATAAAAACCAACCATACAAAATTTTACGCCTTCATCTATGATAGTTTTCAAAATATTAAGCCCCAAAGTTGCTGCGTACGGAAAGAGAAACTCATCCCAGTGTGACGTCATTAGGCTTAAATATGTTAGGTGTTCCTGATAGCTAAATTTGGTGATTTACTAATATTCGTCTTTTATGCCAACTAAATAATACGCTCAACCCACAATACTTCAGGATGTTCTGTGTCACCGAGGTTTTGCAAAAATTTGTTGTAACTGGTACATATAAACATAAGTTTGTACTGTCCTGTATGCCGCCTAGACTGGTGTGGCACCTGTGTTATTGACAGGACAATGTAATTCGATTACATACAAATTTACTCGCCATTGCCTGGTGCATGCAAATGCACTCTGAAAGTCTTCAATAATCAGGAATTTATATAGCGAAGCCTTAATGATATATGGATATCTTCGATATTAGAGTTGGGATGGATGTATATAATAAAAATGTGCAACAAATCATTCCGAAACGATACAGTGAAATGTAATGCATCTTTTAGTAGATTATTGATTCGTGGGGCATTAGCCGTCCCCATTTTAACTGCTGGATGAGGTTGTACTAGATATTCCACTCTATATAAACATTATTATAAATAACCTCTCCATTTTGTTGTAAAATATGCCAATTCCTGTAGTTAGGGTTGCCACTAGGTTTAGTCTTGGTTTCAACGAAAAGTCCACAATTGTTATTGTTTTCTATGTAAAAATTGAAAAGGTGGTTTTTTAGGCATATAGCTATTTATATTGGCATACAAATTGTTAAGATTGAATTTGAACTTGTATGTTGCCTGGGGTAGGTTCTGTTGGTGAATTTGATAAAGGATTGTTTAGTTTATGTTTAATTAAAAAAAATGGTGTAGTGTCAATATTATAGTTTCTTATAAATTCGCATCGTAACAGCCCACCTTTAACCGAATCGTTTCTTGTGTATCATCGTTATACAAACCAAGTTATTCCACAAAATAACTACTCAATTTTTCAATATGAATATGGTTTTTTACATCTAAAATCAACAGTATTATTCCCACAATACTCAGATTATGAGATCCAAAATTCAAAAATTCTCAGTAATAGCTTGAATAATAGTCCTACTTGCAAGATTTTCACTGACGGGTCCAAAACTGCAGACGGCATATCAGCTACCTTTAAATTATTTAAAGAATGTACTATATATAGCGCTGAAGCGTTCTCAATATACCGGGCCCTATCTTGGATCACAGACTTTTACATAAAGCTACCTAATCCTGATTTTAAAATTGTCACTGTACTAAGTGACTCTAAATCTGTTCTGTTATCGATAAGTAGTTTTGGATATGAGCAATATAAGAACGATATAATTTGTAAAATTAAACGTCAAGAATCATTAGTTATCGTAGCAGGCTTTGAAGTTAAATATATCGGTCACTCAGATATCAGAGGAAATTGTATTGCTGATCACCTTGCCAAACAATCAATTAAAGAACAAGGCATCACTCACCCATTCTTCCCGATGACAGGTTTCTTTCATATTTATAAGCAAGAACTAAAACAGAAATGGCAAGCTAGTTGGGAGGAGTATGTGGCCAACTCAAAAAACCACTACACAAAAATACATCCCATGCTACCAACTTCTTTACCCCATATTATTAGCCATAAAGTTTCTAGATATTTTTCTACAACTGTCACTAGATTAAAATTAAACCACGGCCGTTTCCCACAACACCTTAATCAAATTGGAGTTCTTGATAGTTCTTTGTGTAGTTGTGATAATAAATCTATCACAGATATGAACCACATTATTTTTAATTGTAATCGAAACACAGGCTACAACCAAAATATTACTACCTTATTACATTACAATGACTTACAAATTTTCAACACAATTTTAGCTTTTCTGAAAGAAATAAAATTAGACTTGTGATTCAGTTTTAAAAGGCTATCATCATTGTGAAGTAGGTTTAGCTTTGTTCTACCTCTGTTTCTATCCCTATAATATTTTTCCTCTTTTCTCTCCAACCATGGTCCATCTCTCTGTGGAAAAATATGCCCTGATAGACCTGGGCGAGAAAAGTGTCTCATACCTTTTCCAGTTCCTGATGTTTATTTCTATAGTTTTCGGGTTAGGTTAAACTGTTCGACTTCAACAAGTTCTAAAATGAAACTGATTGTATTTCATTTTAATCTTATTTTATTTTTATGTAGGTACTGGTATAATTACTAGAGATGAACTGAGTTCATTTTACTCCTCTGTCCTTGGCCTTGATGCGGTGAAAGTTGGAGAAATATTGGACCTTGCATATCAAGCTATGACTTCTGTAAGTAAAATTTCTATAACATAGTATAGCCGTTTAATTGTAATGTTGTTTATTTTAGAATGGTGATCACGCACTGCATTATAGATCATACAGATTATGTTTTGCTAACTATTTACTAGGTAGATATCCTAATGGACCAGGGCAATATATTTTGGGTGCCCCCCCGAACTCCTTATCGTCGATTATGTTTCCTGTAGACTACTCAGCTCTTAATGCGCAACCTGAAGATTTAGAGCAATACGCACCTGATCATAAATCTAATAGGCGTAGTGTTGTTGTATGATATATTTTATTAGTAGCTTTAGCAAAAGAAAATTAGCACAGCGGTAAATTTTATGAAACCATACTAAATTTTTACATTTATTTGTGTCTGAATCGACACATTCGACTGTTCTTAATAGTGCTTCGATAATTTTAAATGCAGATTCATGGACAAAAATATTTTTATTATAATAAACACTGTCAGTGTGCTATGTCCATCTTAAATGTTTTATATTTACTGGCCAGATATTAAGTCAATTATCAGATTTTCTATACCAACAGCTTGTACACATATCATTTACATATAAAGATAATTCGTGTTTTTAGCAGTTGCTCATGTTATTACCAAGTTCTTTCATATACTACACAATATAACTATAACACTTGACTATGCATTTTAAACGACCAGATAGATGGAAAAGAGCTAATTTTCTTATGCATCATTCTCTAAAAAATTCGATATATACTCACGCTGACGTGCACAATATTATAGTTGAACGTTAGATTTTTTTCCACAAGTGCACCTTTCTAACAATGAAATTCTAAATACTATGTGATATTATTGATGTTGTTACATATATATTTGTTACTTTTTAATTATTTGTTATTTTACCATATTGTTAGTTAATTAATAGTATTCATTTCATTTTCCACTTTCTTTTGTCGTTATTTGTTTAAAGATATTCCAAGACAACTGTTCTCTTTACTATTATTATTGCATTAAGCATAAGTATAATAAATGTAAAAATATTTAATAGCAATAACCTTTCATGATAATCATAATATGTTCTTTAAGGTGGCAAAACTTTTGCTTTGGACGTTTTCACATTTTTTTAAAAATCAAGACAGAAAGTACTATACCTTTTTGTGAAAATATGTGTTAATTATTTTAAAACAAACCTAATTAATACTTGTAGTTGAAAAAGTCCAATATGAATCACTGCTGACCGACAGGGCCAAATTTGCGTTTGTACACATTTTATTTATTTATGTTATGAATTAAGAAAAAGGGACACTTGATCAAACGATGGCAGACATTTTTCCCGAGTTTGATTATCCACTGCTCATGTACCACTTCACACATGATTTTAAAATGCAACCGCCTAAGTTTTGCAGAATTTATAATATTCAAGTAGTACATACAACAAATATTAGGAAACCCTACAAAATGTTCTAGTCTTTCCTCCTTCACATCATGTGTCCTTCACTTACGAAATTCATAAGAAAATAACAGATTCTAATTTTACCACTACAACAATTGGTTTGTTATTTATAAGTTCAGAATTTCTTAATCTTAGTGGAGTAAAATCGGCCCCTAATTATGCCGTTTTTTTAAATTGAGTTATAACTAAATGGGATCTTCACCATTTTGTAGAACATAATTTTGGTTATTCGAAATGGAATATTACAACTTTTTTAATAGGGCCGAATTTCGCAAAATCAAATTTTTCACGCCTGAGAAGTAATTTGAAAAATGTGTTTTTTTAAAACATACATCGCCCTATTAAATCAACGGTTTGAGCTAGATTATGTATTTTTGTAAAGTTATTCAAAAAACTATACTGCTTCTAATGCTACTTTCCAAATTATCAAAATGTAGTACCTTTTCGACAAAATAAGTCCCAAAGTCGCCACTAACAAACTCGTGCATTGAAAACTTCACCATGTGAGCGAGTATGTTAATTATTCAAAATTTATGTACATATATATGAAGCTAAATGTAGACAAAACTATAGAAAAGTTTTTAAAAAAAGATTAAGTTAAACTAAAGTCTAAAACTTTTGCCCTGTTGATTTTTGAAAATATTAATTAGAAACACAAGATTACAAAACCATATAATACAAAGACTAACAGAAAAAAAAATGGTGTTTCAGTAAACCTTCAATAACATTCTTTTTTTTTTTGGAATTTTGTTTTGCACTCCAAAGATGAAATTTTAAAGAAATTATTAAAAATTATATTTGTATATGTTGTATAGGGTTTTAAAAACCACATTTCTACGGAGAAAATTTTTCGGTTGCATTAAATTTATTTTTCTCTGCAATTTGGAAGGTGTTTTCAACCCCTTTATCTCATCAATGGAGCAAGAAATTAAAAAAAATATATGTATTAAAATTTGTACTTTATTGAGATGTACTGTTAACTTTTTTCATCAGTTCTGAAACTCTGTTAGGTAGGTACCTGTTTGTATGGAAGTTAATTTTTCTTGTTTTTTCTTTCCCGCTCTATTACGAAATAAACACATTTGCATATTTCAAAGCAGTCAGTACTTCAAGTTCAAAGCTGTTCATTTAAACTAGTACTCGGTAAAGTAGAAGTGTCGGAAGGCATTATTAACTTAAACATAATATTTTTAGTCGCAAACTCCTCTATAAATCCTTATTTTACTATAAGGAAAGTAACCAGACTGCAACCAAAGTTACAAGTCTGGCGCGTTAAGTATAATAATTGCATATTACCATCAAAACGCTAATGCTTCGATTGCAACAAACACCAGCCGAAAGACTGATCCTACTTAAAGGAGCCCCCTTGCCAGTCGTCACACACCACTTGCAGACTGCAGTTTCGAGCTGTTGGCTCTCGTCAGTGCAAGGTAGGTATGCGACGACCGACATGAGAATCCTTTGACTATAGTACATCCCGGTATTTTTACAATAGCGACATGTAAAACAGCCAGTAGGCGCCATCTAGCGGTCCAGTGTCTGTTGCAATCGAAAAATAAATAGCCTGACTTGGCTTAGCATAGTTTAAGTGTGCTTTTAGAGGGCGGAATATTAAACATAATATTTTTAGTCGCAAACTCCTCTATAAATCCTTATTTTACTATAAGGAAAGTAACCAGACTGCAACCAAAGTTACAAGTCTGGCGCGTTAAGTGTAATAATTGCATATTACCATCAAAACGCTAATGCTTCGATTGCAACAAACACCAGCCGAAAGACTGATCCTACTTAAAGGAGCCCCCTTAGGATTTCTCGAAAACTATGAGACCTGTTGAGCTGATTCTTCTTTTAAAAACTTTTCCTTAGTTTTGTCTATATTTGACTTCATATATACTTACATAAACTACTTACAAGAATACTATGATGATTCTTTTTAATATGCTTTCATTACATCTATTTCGATAAATATATGTTTATTGACATTATATATATTAGATTATATTATGTCTGTTGGTATTATTGTATACTGTAATGATCTACTTTACTGTTTATGTAACGACTGCGTTTTACAATCTTACACTTTGTCAATAAGATACTTCTTTAGACAATAAAGTTTACATCTATCTATCTATCTAAATTTTTGAATAACTAATGTGAAAAGGTCTTAAATTTTGAGGATTTTAGAGTGCCGTTAGAAGCGCTATAGTTTTTTTGAGTAAGTTTACAAAATGGTGAAGGTCCCATTTGGTTATATCTTAAAAAAAAAACTACCACAAATAAGCAAGATAGAGGAGCGATTTTAGTCCACTATCTAGTAGGAATAACGAGAAGTATTTTTTGATAAGAATAACTTATGATATAATCTAAATTAGGATTATAAAAATGTTAAAATATCAAACTACATTTTGACCCAAATAGACATATTATACCTGATTAATAATTCTTTATTCCAGTAAATTAATTTCGTTTCGTGAGGTGTTTCTAAAATGTATGTCAAAACCTTTACAGATTTTTCTTAAATAAGATACAGAGAATTAAACTTAAATATTGTTATAAGCAATAAATTTTTATGTGATAATTGAAGGGACTGAGAATATGTGGGTGGGATTGCGAGACGTGTATCCCAGTGCCTTTACTAGTTAATTCAAAGTCTGGTAAAATTTATCCATTATTGTTGACACATGTTCTACTCAAACGTGTCAAATGGAGAAAATATAAAATAATGTTTTGAGATGCTGTAACTCTGCAGAGTTGATGATGTTGTCAATGATTGACATACTTTTTAGAAACACCCTGTATTGTGTTACTCGTGGTAAATTTTTGTTTTTTTACCTCATTTAATTCAGTTAAAATAGCTTGGTGTATCCGTATTGCCTTTGTGATCCAACTGAAAACGTTTTTTTTTTCTAATTTGTCTAATCAAATTACTGTCTACCTTCTATATTATATTCAAATTGTAATTGCCAAGTATCATTATATCTTTTCTTTTATCTGGACTATGATATTACCAATAACAAGGTGTTACTAGTATACAACATATAATTTTGTAAATAAAACTACTTATACAATTTATACATTAGATAAAAAAGGAATTGCAATTTTACATTGTTTTTTGAGAATAATCTTGTTAAAGTTGTTAGTTTGTACTTGCATGGATAAGTATAGGAATCGTTAAGAATAGAAGATGCAATTCAGCTGCTTCATCTTTATAGGATATTAAATAAATAGTTTGTTAATATCTTCAGGCTTACACAAAAGTGTACAATAAAGATAAAATAAAGCAGGGGCATAACTACCTATATTAATAAAACAGGGCCCACTGCCCAGTGGCTACTAATTTTGTTGTAGGGGCGTACTTTACAGTGTTTAATATAGGGTTACTCAGTATTAGTTAAGCCACTGAAGGTAAAATGTACATACATCATGCAATGCTCATGTCATGTACAAATGAAATACAAACTGGTGTTGTTCCAAAATGATGAAGCCCATTGTCTCTATGACAGGCATATCAGGTGGGTTCCACGATCATCAGACATTAACCCCATGGATTTTTTATTTGGGGCTATTGCATAGAAATTGTATGCGCCTCAGAATGTGCCTCTGAAAATCTGAGAAAAAGGATATGCAAATCTGGTAACATAATAAAAGCAAATGAAGGGAAGCGTTTCAATTTCTCAAACAAAACTTTTTGGGTGGCAGACATTTTGAACGCTTTCTTTAAAAATTTTTTCAGTTAAAATATTTTTTTCAGTTCATAACAGACAGTGACAAAGTGAACAAGTATAAATATTTACTTCTGGTTTTACTTGGATTTATGATCAAGCAATGATCCCTGGCTAAAACATTAAGGTCTTGATTAATTTGGTAACAAGCCACATCAGCAGCATATAAAAAGTTGGTGCAACAACTTCTTTTCAAAAGAACTCCAAAGACAAAATAATACACTAAG
This sequence comes from Leptura quadrifasciata, assembly GCA_963675555.1. NCBI lineage: Eukaryota > Metazoa > Arthropoda > Insecta > Coleoptera > Cerambycidae > Leptura > Leptura quadrifasciata. Next base: position 420,447 of record OY776682.1, on the reverse strand, counting down.
CAGTTAGACATATTTTAAGTTAGATTAGGTTAGGTTGAAATGTGAGTGGGTCTATACCAGACCCTCCACCGCGACCAATCGGTCTATTGTGGCTCACTCCTAATTTATATTCCACCCAATAGGTTCAGCCTTTTAATAAAGCTGACAATCCAATGTAATTTAACCACGTAATAAACAACTCTCCAACAGTTACAATTAACCATCACAATCTCACAGCTCAAACAACAATGAGATATCGGGGCATAAATTTAGACAGCAAATTAAACTTCAATAACCACACCAGCCAGGTTCATAAAAAAGAGGTGTCCAGAAGCAGACACTTTCAATGCATGACCTGGATGATGGAATCTGTAAATAGACAGTAGCTCACATCCAAAAACCATTATGTAGACCAATAGTAGAATACAGCCACCCCTTACCTAAATGTCAGAAAACCATCAATAGAAAATACCCATGTTGCAGAAACGTCAGCATTCAGAGCCATCACTAATTATCGATACCCCAAAAATCCTATGCACACCCCAAATATGCTCTTCTGTATGAAATAACTATGACAGATCCAAATTGTTTAATAAATTTGCCGATACTGGTCACAACATTGAAATACTTCGACCTCCTCTGCAAAATGAGTATCAACAAACATCGGGTAATAGGAAGTTTCCTGAAAAACCCTGTAGGAACCATATACTTACTAGAACCAATACTGCTAGCTTCCTATATCTCCTTTGCAGTAAAATTAAGCCAAGACTTAGCATACCGCGAACCTTCTACTCATGCGCCAAACTTTTGGCGGTCTGTTTTCATGGATCAAATTACAAATGTACTCCGCTGTAACAAGATTACTCTGACATACATTATTAAAAGTTTATAAGCACTAACTGCAAGTTTCATAGGCTTGTAATGCGCCTCGGAAGATGTGGACTTTCCAATACAGTGTTCATTTATAGTTACAAATAGTTTATGCTATAACGAACATTCTAAAATTGTTTTTATTATTTTATACTCTATCATAATATGCATCGTGATTTAATCATCTGTCAGGCATCAGTATATGCGCATAAGTTATCAAGTATGCTAGAGTCTTGGCTTAACAACATGTTATAACTAACAGTATTGGTCTAATAGGTATATGGTAGGAACATACAAATCAACCGAGAACCTCATAGTAAACAACTGTTGATTATTATATACAAGAATTTTTTATTTTCTTTCACATATATTTTTTGTTATCTGTGATTATGTAAAATCACATTAAGTTGTAATACTAAACAGGCTGAAAGACCTCGGTTAATAATTGCTCTTTGATATGTATCTCATTTCAATAGTTTTTTATTATTATTTTTTGTATCAGATATCTTTAGAGATAAAAAATAAATATATTAAAGTTCCGTGTAATGAATTAAGGCCTGATTTTTAGCTTCCAAAAAATTTGCATCAACTGCATTCATGATTGTTTTATGAGGAGTACGTTATATTATTTATAGACTTAAAAATAACCTATTTAGAATGCTGCTATGCTTCTATTAGAATATTTCTTGCTTCTGATTTAGACTGATCTGTTGTAATAGTCCCGAGTCTCCTCCATGCAAATATGACAACCCATTTGTCTAGAAGCAGGCTGCGGCTCACTGTGTTGAATCATGTGCTCAAGTTAAGTAAGCAACTCAGAATCTATTACCTAAATTTACTAACAAACTAAAGCCCGATTTAAAAAGGCGAAAACAGTATTCCAGGCCTACACTACCCACCACTTCAGGGCCACAGTCATCCATAGTTTACCAAAGAATTTTTAATGTTCCTGCAAATTGAACATGTATGAATACCAACATAGTGTGGCACCACCGTGGAGCCATGGCTTTGCCCTTCGGTGCCTTACAAAACAACTTCGATACGGGTACCTTTAATTTCTAAATGTCTCTACTCCGTTTGGATGAAGCAGTTAAAATGTATCGTCTAGCATAGGACTAGAGAAAAATGCCTACAAAATATGTAAGCTACTGAGCTTTTTTATTACATAACCAATAGAAAAAAGGCACAGAAGTTTATAAGAGAAAATCGAGCTGTAGTTTAAAATGCACATAAAGCAGCAATAATAAAATGGCTAAAGGAAAAAGTTCTTTTATTTACCCCATCAATCACTAATACAATTTAAATATATATTTTATAACAAAGGTTATAGATGGACTCAGGTTACACAGTTATTGAGTTTTTTATTATTCTGACGTTTCTTTCCGTTTGTGCGAATATGGAATGCTCAAGTTTATATAGTAATGTTAACTAGCCACTCTTCGCATGAATCTTTAAATTCCACTAACAGTTTTTCTTTTATGAGTTGCGCACTGCTTTTGTTACTTTCAACTAAAAATTTTGACAGTAAGTATATATTTCTCTCACAATCCTTTGTAAATTTTCCCTCTTCCCATCTTCTGCACAATAACTGTGTGCTTTCCCCCATTCCTGGATCATTATTATTCAAAAGTATTTTCTCAAAGTTCTTTTTTACACCTTTCAACAAATCCTGTTCGGAGGGTAATTCTTCAAGTCCTGATTGTGCTAGTGGTAGTGTAGAAGTCATGGGTGAAGTAGGGGGCAACGATCTAGGTGGAAGTGACTGAAAGCTGTTAGTATTTGCATTGTTACTACTAAGAGGAAAGGCTACCCGCTTGTTTGTTATACGAGATTTTGGCGGTGGATTAGAGGGACTGTAATTCAACATGGGTGGATCATTCCAGCCTGGATCGACTAAAATAGCACTACTTGTGGGTTTTGCATTTATAAAACTTTAATATACTTACTTTTCTTTTCCATTTTAAATTTTGTTTACCTCTATCTGTCATATATATATCGATCATAACCTCACAACGCTTCTTCTTCTTCCTGTTGGATAATTATATTCCGCGTAAATGCAACTGTTGCAATTTTTTCATAGTAGATGGCCCATTTGTCGGCACAGTGTACGTACTGCAACAAGGTTTGTAAAGTTTACAAACCTTGGTACTGCAATACTTATCCAGTTATAATTTAAAAGTTTGTCACATTAACACTGATTAAATCGATGTAACTAGATGATAAGAACATTTCGTCCCCTGCATCTAATAGGATAGGCATTCTTAAACAAAGAGAACTTAAGAACAGTGATGCTCTTTCGTTTCTAAGTTATGCTGCTGATATTTCCAACTTCTAGCTTTCTGCTTTCACATATTTCGATGTGGATGTGCGATGTAAAGCAACGTCATGCGCCGCAGGCGCGGTTACGGTTAATTAATAGAGTACGGTCCGGTACACGCACGAGTTGTTTTGCCGTGCGGTGCCGCAGCGGTAGGTACCACAATTGCAGTCTGTGGTACTATAAAATAAGCGGCGTCGCACACGCAAGTACAACTTTCGATCAGTACATTGTTGTTAATAGAACGGTACCCACGTGGATTTTTCGTCGCCGCAATGGCCGGCAATTTAGAGAATTTTGACATAGAAGGCGCGTCTCATTGGTGTATCTTGGGATTTGATCTTGTCAGTAGTTCTTCCCGCAAGCTCATCAAATGACTTCACACTCATTCGGAACTCTTTAAAAACTGATCTGGATTGTCTCTTAGAACCAAAACGATGTAACAAATCTGCCTCTTGTGTCATAAGTCAGTATATGGATGTATCCAATAGCGTCTGTTTATCTTCCAAATATACATTTTGTACACAAGAAAAGCAAAAATTGCACGTTTTTTGCGGACAACAACATCCATATCCGACGACAGATTTTGCGGAAGCCGCTGCGGCACCGCACGGCAAAACAACGCGTGTGTGTATACCGGGCCTACAGAGTACTGTCGTCGGCCACCCGTCTGATGATCGTTTCAAGGAAGATCGCGTATTCGTCTGACATCTACCAGCGGCTTGTATATCGGTGTATGCACAAGCACAAGCTATGCAATCAGATGAGGATTGTGTAGTGGATATACCACTCTTCGGAGGGGACGTAAAACCGTCGGTCCCTTTTCTATTAAATAAAACACCACAGACATTAGTCAACCCCCAATTCCAGAAGCCAGAGGCTTGTGCGAAAGGGGTTACACATTGAAAAACGCGGATATACAACCACATCCTCCGACAGTGCCGGAGCCGGGACTCGAACCCAGTAGCGCAATAACCGTTACCTCGCGCCTTAACCAACGGGGCTATTGGCTAGTTATTATTAGCAGAGAACTTATCTGTATTGAACTGAACCAGATAAAGTTGTTTATAACGATTTCTTTTTCTAATATAGTTCTTCTTAGGATACAGCGCTAATTTTATCAGTCAAAATGGAAAAAGGTCTTGATTAACTAAAATTCAGTTGCATTTTCTATAAACCTTCTTTTGTAAGCCACTGGTAACGGTATTCGCATTGGCCACCTGTTTGAAAAAATTATCGATTCTGGCTGAATGTAAATAAAACATAGCAACTGTCGCCATCTATTAACTAAAATCAATGTTACAAATTTTTTGTTTTTTCAGAAATCAGGAACCCATTTTTCAGTATTGAATATTAAATTTCTTTAGTTTCGTGATAATAAAATAATTATTTAGACCTATCCTTCTAAATAAGTGACTAAATAAAACAGAAAAACACGCTAATGATAAAAGAAATTTAAAAAACAGATTTTTTGTTCCTCTTTTTCTCAACAAGACATATCAAGTACATCTTCAAGGCTTCTGGTAGAATATTTCAGTGATTATCCATCCTTAATAAGACGCGAATCTTCTTTATCGTTTTGAGGTGTAATAATACTAGTTGTTCTCTTAATTTTGTAACAATGGTCTTAGGGGATACGGAATCGGAGGAAACGAAAATAATAAAAATTATAATTTCCATAATTTGCCTCTATGGTAATGATGGTTTACCACTAGAAAATTTGAACAAGGAATTCCAAAATTACTGTGGATTCGCCATTCCATACAAAAAATTTGGCGCCGAAAGCTTGAGATCATGGGTATTAACTTTGCCAGATATATATCTTGTATTGGATGGTCGAAATAATGAAGTACTAATAGAGCAAAGTCAAAAATCCATACATGTCAAACAGCTAATATTGAACCAGAAACCTGATAAATGTGCTGTTAAAAAAAAACCTTATGATGCTGGCTCTAAAAAGTGTACAAAGAGACAAAAAAGGCTGAATTCGGATGGCTTACCTGAAGGATCTTTCTTACACACGTCTATTAACAACATAATTATTAATAATTCACAAAGATTTGATAAATTTCATCAGCTTGTAAGTCACAATAATTATAAATCTACGGCTGTTATCCATTTATATTCTTTTGTTACAGGAATGTATGCTTCCTTTATTGTATAATCATCAAGCCATTGGCGATGACTTTTTCCTAGATATTGCCGATACAAAACTCGGATATTATGTTCCAGAAAATGGTAAGATTTCATCTGGGAGTATCTTGTCACTATATTTCTTCATTACTCTCTCTTAACTGCCTCATTCTCAAGTATGCCTTCAGCAAAGTACATCACAAAATGAACTAATAGTAATGTAATTAACTTTCGGATTGTATAGGGCCAAAAGAATGTGGATTGTGCGCTGCTGGACAGAGTATTGCTAGCCTTACAGAAAAAGTGAAAAATTCGATTAACTTAGCCCCCAGAGTTGTTGTTATGGTCGGATTTCAGGACTTGCTGTTGGTATGTAGTTAAAAGTATGAAGTATAGTATTAAAATCTACAGTCGCAGAATTTTTATTACAGAGGCATATAGATATTGTCTATAATTATATACTTTTGGCCTACATATTTTCTTACTTACTTAAAAAATTTTAAAATGTCTCGGGCTTAAAAAATATATAAACTTGAGACAAAATATGCGTGTTAAAAAATAAAGGTTGAATTAGTTCATGCTTCAGAAAATCATTGACATTCAAAAGATATTAAATATGAATCATTTCCCGAAACTTCCATTTTGTTTCAATAGGTATTACTTACGTTTTTAGGTGTGGGACATTTTGTGCTGCATAGTCAAAAACTAAGTTCTGTCTGATCCTCTTACAGAGGTTTCTTTCATTAAGCTTTAAATATTCTGCAGTGGCTAAACAAAAAAAAAGCTAGTTTCTTACACTGTGGCATTTTAAAAAATAAATATAGTGGTTCTGTGGACCACTTATTTTATGCTAATCAGTAGTAGATTTTTTGATTGTTCGAAATTTTATTTATATTACTATTATTTAAATAATCTATTTGCACATTTCTTTAATTATATTTAGGGTCAAAATGTAAACAATATGATTTATGATCTGAGACAACTGGTCGCTGAATTGAAGAAAAAAAACACTCGTGTTACACTCATTACTCTGATACCATCCCCTAAAATGCCAGTATCAAAAAGAATGGAGACACGGATGGAGATTTTTAATAAGGCCATTCTCGACTATGCTTGTGGTAATATTAACTTTTAAAAATAGTGGTCGGTCTATTAATGTGTTTTTTTCTTTCAGAAACTCAATTACTATGCAACATTATTGACATGAATACCATATTTTTAAATGAAGCAAGAAATTTCCGTAAAGATTTGTAAGTACACTAACTGCTGCATTATCACATTTATTTAATTACATATACGGGCGAATCCATTAATACAATTAAAACAAAGTCTTCTTACAAGAAACCACCCCTGTTGTAGTTTAACACAAATGGCCTTGAAACATGATAAAACAATATTGTATTTGACAATCTTTGCTTAATTAATTGAAATTTTTGTTGCTCAAGAATGTGAAATAAATATTCTTAGGTGGCAAAAAGAGTCCTTTTATAAATTAGCATCACTTTCTTTGTTTCAGTGACAGATTTCATAAAGTTTCCAAAAATGACCCTTACAAAGTATTCTCCGATTATGGCAGGAAAATTTTTTTAAGTGCTCTAAAGTATTGCCTAAAGAAGCAAATTGAAACTGGACATTAACAAATAAGTTAGGTAATTCAAAACCACATTAATTCAGAATTACTTTATTTTATTCTTTTTCATTTCTTTTTGTGTAATACACGTGCACATGTTTTACTACATTTAAATGGCAAAAGACTTTGGTAAAGTGTTCTGAAATAATGTTTAAACGGCTTTTTATATGGTCATATATTGCTAATATATCACTATGTAAAGAAAAGAATTTCAATAATAAATGACAATAATACTTTTTATCCTTTAAAAGTAACTATTTATTGTCGTTATATGTTTGTTCTTATTTATTTTGTTTGTATATTTGTACTGTATTTGTAATATTTCCCTGTTAGTTAAATTTATTTATTTATTGTTATGTTAGAGAACGTCTTCCTTTAGTATAAGAAATACAATCAACCACAATTTATATTTATAAGACTAGTTTAAGAAATATATGTATTTATCCCATTCGGTTGTTTTATTTAACGTAAGTCGGTCAAAAAATATATTTGATATACTTCTAAACTTTTAACTATACTATCCAAATATTGCTGTTTTAAATAGAGTCAAGTAACTTTTAGGTAGTCTTGTTTTAAATGAATTTTCATTCTGCAACTTATTAAAATATACAGCATATTCAGTAGTTGATATTTATTAGTAATTTTTAGTTTCTTTGCTGACTTTATTGCCACATCCATTAGTAATAAGTTGCTTTTTAGTTTTCGTCGTATCTCTTTAATTAACGGAGAGGGAATTGCACATTTATTAAAATAATGCTTAGCTAAAAATATTTATTGAACAATTACTTAATAAAAAATAACAATATCAGAAAATTATGTTAAATTACGCTCTTATAAATAAATAGAAATTAATGCTTAATAAAAAAATACATTTCTCACATATAAATTTTCCGAAGGTCTGCAGGTGATGTAATCATGTTACATTGCGGGCACAATTTCTTGGCCCCTAGGGTCTGCAGCCAACATTCCTCACAATGGACGTGCCAACAACAAACCGATATAACTGGAGTACGGTAACGTTCCATACAAATTAAGCACTTATAGACTTCTTCCCTATTATGTTCTCTATTTTCCAGTTCTCTAATTCTGCTTTTCAGCACTTCTAGTACAGGGTCTCCCTTGGTTTCTACAGATTCTAAGTCATTTATTTGGTCTTTATCATGGCACAATCGTTTTGGATCTCTGCCGATAACAGCTTTTCGTAGTGCAACATCTTCTGGATCACCACAAGGTAATATCACATCTGTTTCTGAATATTGCGGCGAGCCATAAACTTGTACATCATCGCCGTCAACATTTAAGTCTTCATCCTCATCAGCCATACTAATAGACGTGCCTAGACTGGAAACGCCACCTTGGAGCATACTCGTTGCTCTTACGCGAGACTGACCTGCCCATTCATACTCCTCAAATGCCTCCACATCGATACTTTCATCACTCTCACTGCCGTTGGCTTCAGATCTTCGCAAGCATAATTCTACGTGTAATGTAATTTCTTCACTCACATCTTTATTACAAATTGGACATTTTTCTTCGGCCCGTCTCTTCCTTGTTTTGATTCTTTGTCTACCTTGTCGGTTTGATCGCACTTTTTGATAAGTTTCCCAATTTTTGTCGGTGTTCTCATTTAAACCATTACTGGAGCTAGACGGGTTGTTCTTTCCATTAACTTTGTGTTTCGCAGTCGGCAACTTATTGAGTTTCTCTATTTCAGAATTTAAATGAGAATCAACTTCGGTTTGTCTTAAAGTAACACTACACACGGGACAGCAAGCTGGATCATTTTGCCTCTTTTTATTTCTACAACCCCTGCCTCCTTCGGAATTGCAACTACTACCTGGAATTTCATTTTCATCACTGCTATGATCCATGATTTCTCATTAAATAACAGTTCGCAAGTCTCCACTAATATATTTAATTTAACTTTTTATGACACCGTTTAAATTATCTTCATTAATTACTAGGATGTTTTTAGATTTATTCTCAGTTTTGTTTACATTTTGAGGTTAATTTTCTAAAAGTATTTCTTAACTGTAAAAAGTCGCAAAATTTGGGACAATCATTAACATAATCCCAATATTTCTTGAAAAAATATTTATTCTATATGTTTATACTTTTTTCTCATTATAATAGCGGCATCAGTTAACTAAATCACAATAACAGTGTAGAACAGAATAACAAATATCGTTTTTAAACAAAAACAGATTCAAGAGTTAGAGTTATATCTGCTTCTTCTTCAAATCTGTCCCGTCACACTCTGTTTTGCATAGTACGATATACATTTGAACTACCAGTCAAATGAATCGTGATAAATGTACGAAATAGTGATTTATATTTCGGCGCCTCGTCCTTAGGATCACTAAGTAGTTCCGTCCTCGCGTGTCTTAAAGCGACGTTTTGTTTAAAGAAGAAGAAGAGGAATACGCTCCTCGATTCTCCCAACATCGTTTTTCGTGCGCAAGTGAGTCACATCATTTTCACTAATTTCTCCAAAAATTATTTACTTTTTAGGCGATATGGGCAAATCTAAGGATCTAATCTCTCCTTTGGAGTAGAGAATTCAGAAGATAAGAAGAGATTATAAAGCTTCAAATCCGACAATCCAGTGGAAGCCCTTCGAGGGCCGGTAACTCAGGGGCAGACAGTTCTTCCAGTTACAGATCATCTAAGACACGCAGTCCCAGATGTAACCCCTCATTCGGAGACTTGTCCAGGGCGCGTAGCCGAGATAGGTCTTGCAGGGCGAGCAGTCCTCATAATAGGTCTAGCAGGACAAGCAGTCTGCAAAAAAGGGATAGTAGTGTCAGTAGCTTTTCCCCAAATACTCCAGTACACTCGGAGCTAAGGAATGACATTGACGATGAAATTAAAAAAGAACTTCTAGGGGGAAACTTAACATTCCACATGCGTTTAATAATATAAGACGAGATCACTTTGACCTGGAAATACATACAGACACATCCCTCATAGCTTGGGGAGCAGTCTGTAATAGTGTAAAAACTCATGGTTGGTGGTCTTCAGAAGAACAGATACATCACATTAATTATTTGGAACTCTTAAGTGTGTTTTATGCACTTAAGTGCTTTGCTAAAACTCGTAGATCTATAGATATTGTTAAGAGTGGACCATTCCACGGCTACTTCATACATTAATCGTATGGGTAATGTTAAGTATCCCAAATTATCGAATCTTGCTGAAGACATCTGGCTATGGTGTGAAGAACGTGATTTATGGCTTCATGCAGTTTACATATCCTCCTCAGATAATTGGGTAGCAGACGAACAGTCTAGACACCTCCCAATGGAATATGAATTGAATGAAAAGGTGTTTACCAAAGTCGTACATTTTTTGGTAGACCAGAGATAGACTTTTTCGCATCTACAATAAACGCGAAATGTAAAAAGTATATCTCTTGGAGGCCCGACTCTGAATCAATTGGTATAGATGCTTTTACCTTTTTCTGGAGAGATTATTACTTGTATGTTTTCCCAACGTAGGTAATGAAAATTTAAGAAATTCACTATATATCTGACTTCTAGTCTACCCAGATTTTTGTTATGTCTGTTATAGATTTGTATGATATTTACTTAAGTTATTGTCTTTATTATATACCAGGTGACACAGGAGACATGTAATACTCTGTAACTTTGCTATTTAAGAAATTAAAATTTTGAATTTTGGGAGAGCTGTATATTACATAATTGTCCTTGTTTTGAGTCTATCAAACATTTGCTTCAACTTCCAGTTTAAGCGGAACTGACCAAAACTTTGTGTGTTGTGAGTCTTTCAGAGTTTGTGGAAACTATGTTAAAAACAGTGTGTCGTACCAGAGGTCTTAACTCATTTCGGGGCTCTAGGACTAAGGACTGTGGGCTGAGGATTCCAGGATGTAATTTGTTATTTACTGAAACAATATATAAAAGTCATTGAAAATATTTGTTATCTTTATTAAATTTAAAACATATTTATTTTTACATGCACAGAATAAATTATGCCTTTCGGTGCTGTCGTCTAAATCACAAGCTTGGAATCTGCAATAAAATTTCAACGTACGTCATTAAACTACATCAAGAGAGATGAATGGATAAAACTATCATGGAAAGTCATGTTCAGGGTAACTAATGTATAATATAAAACTGCAAGGTGTTCATTTGTTCTTTAGAATAAATAAATAACAAAACTTTCAGGTGGAATTACTGATGCAAGATATAGATAAACTTGTAGATAGGAAATTCTCTTTAAAAAACATTATTACGGTTGTCGGTGGAACTATGCTCCATTAAACCTTAACTTTTTTCTTTATCATTCATGAATTATGATCATTATCCGATTAGTGGTAAATTGAGGTAAAAACATGTCTAATATATTACCAATTTGACAAAATTCATGCATAATATTAAAGATTCAAGAAATTCGGTATTGTCGAAGCAGGGACATATTTCTAAATTTTGCGCTCTGGGCGAATATGATCGGCCGCCCCAGTACCTTACCCGACTTTATTATAACAAAATATGTTTTTAAACATTAGAAGGGCAGCCGCCGGAGACGATCGGGGGTGCCCGCCAAAATCCCGAGGGACGGCTCTCCGCTCGCCCCTCTGGGACTTTGCGCCCTTGGGAAAATACGTCGGCGTCGTTGCAAATAATTAACCGTACTGCAGTACACAATTTTCCTCATATTTAATGAATGGTGTCAGATGCTAACATTTATTTTTAAACAATGCCTTTACACTTTATTTGCTGATACAGTCTCTTTTAAAAGCTTCATAGATCTGACATAGTTTCACAAAAAATATCAAAATTCTTGAACACTGAACAGTACACGTGAATACCTTTATAAATTATTGTTTTACTTATCTTGGAATCAAATAAATTCTTTTAATTTTCACAAACAGCCGAATGAAATAAGCGCATGTAGAATTTGCAGATTTTTCGGATTTCCCGAACCTGTCGCGGTTCAGGAAATCCACTGCAAAAGTTCTATTTTTGGGAAATTAATTTTTGCAGAAATATTTTTTTTTGCAAATTAGCGGTATTTTGTAAATTTTGCGGACATGAATATGACAGTATTTTGCTTCAATCGTATTCTCTTTTCGGGAAAATGATCCGTCCAAATAACGAGTGAAGTGTTTTGTAGCTCTTTATATTTATTCAAAAAAAAAATTGATCTGGAACATTAGTATATGACTATCTGATCTGTGAATCTGAAGAGAAGTACATAGCTAACCTCGAAATATCCCATAGTTACTGGGACATCCAATGTCATGTTAGCTGAGTGTATCGCCTTCTGTCACTCCTTGGTATTGTGCCATCCACCCAGTTCCGCCATTATGTATTGACGAAACATATGTAACTTCCATTCTAGAAGTGGAGCTTCGCATAATAGATGGGCGATCCTGAAATTATTTAATTCTGTTGAACAGTATGGACATGATAATGTATATATTCAGAAGTTCCACAGGGTTCAAATCTAGGCTCACTTTTATTTTTAATTTTTATGTGTGTGATATTGCAGAAATCGTAAAATATTTATGTTAGCCTATTTGCCGATGATAGGAAAATATTTAAACAAATAAGGAATTGCCAAGACTGTTTGCAATTAAAGGATGACATCAAAGAAATATTTAATTGGTCTATCAATTCAGCTTTAGTATTGATAATTGCAAGGTATTGACTTCAATTTTGCGTAAAGATTTGAATGAAATGAAACAAAAATTTTGAATTGGCTTATGAACGGTGTGGGTTTGTACCAATAAATAATTTAACGTACCCCTTTGCAGAAATTATGACTTGTTACTGAATCACTCGAATAAGTGTGTATAGTTAAAAACGTTTGATCGCAGTCTCCTTGTATGTCAAAACCTGAAAGAAAAATAATACACGGTGAATTTTCCAATAATTTATTTCTTATAACGGGTGACACAGGCTAGTAGCTCATCCCTATATTTCCTTTATTTTTTTAACTTATCCGTTTGAAATTTGGGGTGCATAAACTACATGGATTTTTGGACATAAAACCGCAACTTTCGATTTCTAAATGGAACACCCTGTATATTTTTACATATGTGGATTCAAGACAACATTCTGAATATACTATGAGACTTTCGAGAATTTTTGAGTCCAAGTTCAGTTTTTTAAAGCATTTTCGTCTAGAGTGCTTTGGAATACTAAAATTTGTTCTACAGCAGGTAATGTCCATGGGAAAAATATAATTTTTCGTTTAATTTCATTAATAACTATTTACAAAGCCTCCCAAGAACATATCACTTTTTATCGCAAATTTTTTTTCAAATGGGAAGGTGGTGTGGCTCACAGTGTTCAATAAATTATAGATTTTTTTCTAAATTAATTAATATTCATTTCAAATCTATGCTATTTGTTTATCTATTTTATTTAATTTATTTGAAAATAAAAAATCACTCAAAATATTTTTTATTGTTCCTTATAGTTTGCACTAGTACTTAAACCTATTAAGAAACAATAGAGAAAACTAAAAGGCTATTATTCACATTTGATTATTAGACATATGATTTTTTTTTAATTATACACCTGCAAATCGCATAATTATAAATGTTAAATTCCTAGAAATGGTGGATGGTATTTGAATTTTACAAATATTGTTCAAAATGACCCTCGTTACAATCAATACATTTTCTTGATGGCACAATTGGAGTGATGCTATTAAAAATGTTTCTTATTCTCAATTCGAGATCCTCGATGGTCATCACTAGGAGCCACCTCCCATTTGAAAAAAAAAAGTGATATAATAATAATTATATTTTTCCCATAGACTTTACCTGCTGTAGAACAAATTTTGGTATTCCAAAGCACTCTAGATAAATGTCTTAAAATGCTTTAAAAAATTAAACATCAGTTCAAAAATTCTCTTAAAGTCTCATGGTATACTCAGATTGAATCCAAATATGTCAAAATATACAGGAAGTTCCATTTAGAAATCGTAAGAAGCGGTCATTTCCGAGTAAACCGGAAATGGTCTCATACCGTTTTTATGTTCAAATGCACCCCAAATTTCAAATGGAAAAGTTAAAAAATGAAGGAAATATAAAGATGAACCACTAGTTTGTGTCACCTGGTATGAGTGGTATGTTTATATTGCGTTGCTTATTGAGAAACGTAATAAATGATGTTCATTTATAAACGTTCTTTGAATGATAGGCAAGCAGTTTTAACTTCAAATTATTATTATATTTATGTATTTTCAACGGGTGTCATATAATGACTCTCTCCCCTCAATAAGTAACATTGATGCAAGGTAAACCAGTGATTCCCTTTTTTTATTGTTGTAAAATATTCCGGGATGTTGTATAAAATGCATTTCATTATTGCTCACTTACTAATTATTTTCAAAGCAACTTGCAATCCTACTGGTACCCTGACATCCCATGTACATATAGATTCATTTCTAAATTCATTAGGATACAGAGGACTTGAAAACCTTCCTTTGTAGTTGTAAATTGTACCACCGCAACCTCTGCCATGTTCTGTTGAAGTATATGAAAAGTCGAACCTCCTCGTTCTGTACGAAGGCATGCTCCTATGAGAGGCACGAATATACAGTTTATTCGTATATGAAAATACTGGATTTGGCATTCTGTACCCACAAGATTTAAGAAGTTCTTTTCCAGTGGGGCCGTCATCTCTAACCTATAAAATCAGATAAACTGAATTGGGATTTGTGTCATTATGCCAAACTCTCACCTCGAGTGCCGTGTCACTACAGTTTGGACTATATGCTATAAAGAATTGATGAAAGAACAGAGAAATGGTTCTATTTGCGGGAACTGTAATTGTAATGATACAATCTGTCTTATCATTTTCATTATTGACAATTCTTCCTTGGAGAGACGTGTAATTTCTATTACAACCTGAAAAGTTGCTTGTTATAAGAGTTTGCAATAAACAAAAAAATATATACATACCAACTTTTGAGTATTCCAATTTAAAGCCTTTTCCTCTATCGTCCGAATTTGTGCTCTTAAATGACAACGTAATCGATTTCCCAGAAGAATAGTAATCAAATGCAGACTCGTTTTTGCCACAGAAAGTGTGCCGACCATTCACATCATTGTAGTTCTACAATATTTTTATACAAATGAGTCAGTTTTTAATGGCCAGGATATTAAATTAAAAGTTAAAGTTCAGATACTTTAAGAGATTTTTCACTATACAGACACAGACTGTCATAAGATTGATATAATCTCTTATCCTTAATGCAAGGAGATGCATATAAATAAATAAATATAATAAACACCTCAGAAATTAGACAAAATCTATATGTTATAAGTATGGTATTAAATTTTCGGCACTTGCTTCGTCTTGAAGGAAAACAAAAAAAGTAATCATATCAAGACGCAGATGTGGTATAAGTATAAGCCCTCTGAATTGTACTGTTAGGATGGATGTATTGAGAAGAAGAAAAAAGAATATGAGATTATTTATGTAAAAATTACCAAACTTAAACTTCTTCTTGCTCCAACATATAAAGCATTTGGTCCTAATCCTTCGGTTATAATACGATTGTTAGGATCCTCAAAAATTTCAATTCTATCACCACTGCAAACGTCACTTGTGCCGAATTCTTCTTTCAAATCAAAATCTAGAAAATGTAATACGATTTTATCTGATAAATCCGTATTGAATACCCAATAACAATTTACACCCGGAGGGTATTTATTTGGATACCCCGGTGAGTTTAGTGTCTGCATTTCTTCAGTTGCGTTTAATATAGAGTGACCACATATAGCTGAAATAAAGAATAACATAAAATGCCTATTTCTTCTATTATAAGTAATATTGCTTACATAAGACGGGAGTTAATATGGCTTTAAAGGCATTACTTTGCCGGCCTCTGAGGAAAAATCTTATGTAGGCTGTATTCCATGATGTTGTGAAATTTCTAGTGTGTCCATTTGAGGAACTACACAACTTATCTATTTCATCTGAAATGGGACCGCCACCATCACGAAGCTAAAAACACAAAACTAAATTGAAATTTCTTGATAAGGGGATAAATTGTTGAAATCTTAGCACTGACAGGCACTCTATCAGTAAAGGAAAATTACTTCCGCCTCAGTTTTTAAAGACTCTAAATTCAAGTGATTTGCGACATTTTTCTATTTAAAATTAATAGTTCGATGCTACCGTCTGCCTATTTTACAAGATCCACACCAAATAACTCGCTTAATATCTATTGCAGAAGAATAAAGTTTTAGAAACAGTTATCCCGTTTTTTGTGAGCTATATTTCAGTAAAAAGAAATTTTAAATCCATAGCCTACTTTACGAGATACATTACAAAAACTTAAAAAATAGAAAAACCACAAACGGTTATAGCTTCCTTATTTGAGGAGATACGAAAAAAGTTAAAGGGATGAAAGTTGACGGCAGAGACAAATAATAATTTATATAAAAAAAAAATGTAAAAACACAGTTGGCTTTGACTTATGCTCTTGTGCAAAAATGAAAAGAACAAATCTCAAAGTAGGCCGGCCATACACCATTAATTCCGTTTTTTTTTCTTTCAAACAATATAAAACATGTCATAAAAATTTTAACTGATAAGTGTCAATATTTTACGAAAACCACAATTGATATCATTGAATCGTAAAAATCAGCTACGCCATAATAGTAAAAATTCACTTTATAATAATTATAATTCAGGAATCATTTATTACAATTTAATACATACAAACAAATATCTTATAAATAAAAATATAAGTACAAAATGAACATTCAAAGAAACTAAAAACTATCTATAACAGTACTATCTACTACCATACTGAAAAGAAAATGTGTGTATTTATTTTTCTACCTACAAATGCTCAAATTGTGCACCATGCATAATACACAAACATGCCCTATGAGACACCTCACGCATTACATTTTGGAGCATTTCAGGAGTAATTGCCTCATGCGTTTCTAACTCTGGTTTTGATGTCCTCAATATTTTCAGGGGCAGTTTGAAATATCTTGTCTCCAATGTAACCCCAGACGAAAAAAT
Source organism: Leptura quadrifasciata (assembly GCA_963675555.1). Classification (NCBI taxonomy): domain Eukaryota; kingdom Metazoa; phylum Arthropoda; class Insecta; order Coleoptera; family Cerambycidae; genus Leptura; species Leptura quadrifasciata. The sequence goes on along the minus strand of OY776682.1, from coordinate 403,499 downwards.
CCAAGGGAGTAATATCTGACGATCGCGCTGGCCATAGAATGGGTTCATAGGTGCCTATCCAGCTATCTGGGATAACTTGATTTAAATAATTTGTACATATTACAGCAGTGTGGGGTAGAGTCCCACCATGTTGAAAATATGAATAACTTAATCTTTCTGCCACTGTTAATTCATAGAGAAAATCTTGAAATTCGTTTTGTAGGAAATTAAGGTATCTAACAATGGAGAAACTTTTAGATAAATATATTGGAAGCGAAATCCTTACAGGAATACTGCTTCACGCTAAGCAATTTGCCTATCAACCTGGAAAATCAACAATAAATGCTCTACATTGTCTGGTCCAAGACAATGAAAAGACATTCACAGCTAAAGAAGTGGTTATGTGTGCTTTCATATACATAGAGGGTGCTTTTGATAACACCTCCTATAAATCTATACAAAAAGCCGCCGAAAAAAGGGGAATACAGTCATCCACAATTAAATGGATACAATCCATGTTTAGAAGTAGAGTAATTATCGCAGATGTGGGGGAGGCGTCGGCTACAGTGACTGCAATCAGGGGTTGTCCACAAGGTGGAGTCCTGTCGCCTTAACTGTGGTCAATGGTGGTCGATGATCTCTATAAATTGAGTAATTCAGGCTTCAACGTCCAGAGGTAGACATGAGGTTATGATTTCAACCCTCATGCAAACATAATATCCAATTGGTGCTCGTCAGAGGGGCTCAATGTCAATCCGAGCAAAACAGTTATTGTTCCATTCACTAAAAGGAGAAAACTTAACCTTAGAACTCCTATGCTGAACGGAACGATCCTAAGCCTTTCCAATGAAGTCAAGTATCTAGGTGTAATCCTGGATCAAAAACTTACCTGGAACCCACACCTAGAAAGGACCCTTACTAACGCGACAGCGGCAATTTGGACACGCCATAGGCTGTTTGGTATGACTTGGGGTCTAAAACCGAAAATTATACACTGGTCCTACCTATCGGTTGTGAGACCTATGGTGACCTACGCATCATGTGTATGGTGGCCAAAAACAGAAGAAACATTAGCACAAGGAAAGTTGAAAAAATTGCAACCACTTGCCTGTTTAGGGAATACAAGAGCAATGCACTCGTGTCCCACAGCAGCTATGGAGGCAATGCTTGACCTACTTCCTTTGCACTTGCATGTGAGGAAGGAGGCAGCATTTAATGTCTTAAGACTGCATCAGGTACTCGAATTTAAGCCAGGCGACCTGGTTGGTCACTTAAGGATTTTGGAGTTAATCCATTTTGAGTCCACAACCAAACCTACTGATTCAATGCCAATCAACCAGGACTTTGACTGTCCGTTTGACGTGCTGATTGAAAGCCGTCAGACGGGTAAGATGGAGGCACTGCGATTGGAACAAGGGTTACTCATCTGGTACATATATGGATCTAAGATGGCTTTATCCCTTTAACATTTTTCATATCTCCTCAAATAAGGAAGCTATAATCGTGTGTGGTGGTGGTGGTTTTCTTAGTTTTCAGGTTTTTGTAATATATCTCACAAAGTAGGCTATGGATTTCAGATTTCTTTTATATAGCTCACAAAAAATAGGATAACTGTTTCTAAAACTTTATACAATAAATATTAAGCGAGATACTTGGTGTGGCCCTCGTAAAATAGACAGACGGTATACTACAATTTACTTAAAAATTCGATAAAACCTGCTAGAACTAAAACGAGTATTTTTTTCATGACCTTTTTCGTTAATATTACAATTTGTGAGTTGCTCAGTTCTAGCTAAACGTGATAGAGTGAAGACCTTCTAATTATCTCTGGTTATTAGTTTAGTGTGAATAGTTGAAAATGGCTTCAGAAAGTGAGGGATCTTATAGTGAAATGGAGATGGATGATCAAGGATAATGGAGAAAAGTTAAATATAAAAGAAAAGCAAGAGAGGGACTAGAAAGTGTGTCTAAAAAGAATAGAGAATTAAGTGCAGAAGAAATAAGGCAAGCTATTTTAGGAACAACTTCAACAAAAACTGCCCAGATATATCCACCCACAAAAAGTTCTACACCAAAATACATTCAACATAAAAACTATTCTATCATGAAGGACGTATCATATAAAAAATATAAACACTTTCCACTTAACAACAGATGCAGGATGCTCAAGAATAGTATTTTGTGATCTTTGGGAAAAAATTTATCCTAATACAGATGATGAGGTTTTTTTTTTAAGAACAAAAACTGGTATACTTCTCAAAACCAATCAAGACAAGGACTTCATAACAAAAACCCTTCAAAATCTGGTTAATGTCAGGAGAATACAAAACTGCAGAGAAGCTTCCACAAATCATAAACCTACTCCGTCTACACCCACAGTAAGCTACTCTGTTGTAATTGGTTCGGTCGAACAGGACATTGATGACAAACTAATTAGTGCTCATTTACAAAACTTCAAACTTGAACATCGCTACTGTAAAAGGATTAATATCTAAAGTAACACAAACACCAACAACCCTTATTAGGGTCATTAGTGGTTCCCTACACACATTTGAAACACTCCTCAAATATGGTTTATTCTACAAATATCGACACTACCCAGTTTATCCGAGCAAACCACTCAATCCAACCCCTAAACCTTGTAGCAAATGTTTATCCTTCTCGCATTCTACAGAATTATGTAATTCTTCGCCAAGTTGTCCAAAATGCTATGGTACACATTCTCTAAATAATACTTCCACACTACCTCCCAAATGCACAGGTTGTGGCATGGTCCTTCAAGTATCCCAAAAGACCCATGGGACCAATAGCAGGCATACCAAATATCCAGATAAAGTCTTTGAAGAAAAAATCACATGACATATCACCAGAGAAAAGAAAATTAAAAATACATGATCCTGTAACGATACACGATATGATCATTAATAGCTACATTAATGGTTTCAACAATCCCAAAAATGTAAACAGGGCGGAATTATTAGAAAAATTAAGAAAAAGATTTAAGGACAACTTCAAAGTTGACACGACTGCAGTTTTTTCTGGAAACCGGGTATATAATCTTATATTCGATCTTGATAATGAAGACGCTTTATCCCCAACTGAACCTATCAACAGCAATATTAATATTCAGCATGTTCAACCATCAAGTAGTTAAATTTGTATACTGTAACATCAATAGTTACTCAAAAAGAAAACTTATTATAAACAATTTTATTTTTATAGAGAAACAACAAATTGACTGTACCATGTTCGTTGAATCTAAAACTAACAATAGTTCTAACACTTCTTATAAAGACTGGTCAGTAATTCAACACACTGTTAACCTAATCCATAATAAAACGAGAGGAGGCTCTCTCGTACAAGCTCACCTCCGCCTGAAAATTGGAAAAGCTAATCCTCCCTCTATGAATCATTATTTAAATGAATGCATACATTACATTGTGCCATTTACTGATGACATACTCCACATATTTGTGGTATACATTCACCCAAATTCAAGAATTGAGAGTATATTCACCAGGTCCAGTCTCTATAAATATTCCTTGATAATTGGCGACTTTAATATCAACAACAACGGCAAAAAAGGACAATTGCATAACTTTTTACTCAACAGCAATTTTAAAAAATGAGCTACTGCTCCAACATTTCTTATGCCACACAATAACGACAATACTCCAGATATTATTTTTATTTAATATATTTATTTAACGTCGGCCTATTTGCGCGACTGAGGCCTATCACCGACGCCTGTAGCCGAGCTACCCCCAACCAGGAATTTTGCCGAACCTCTTCCCTTAAGAGTAGGGATCTTTTACTTGCCTAACATTTAATAGACAATGGACCGACGGCTTTACATCCCCTCCGAAGGATGATATATCCCCTATACAACCCTCGCCTAAGGTTGTATAGCTTCCGCGCATACATTGATATACAAGCCGCTGGAAGATGTGAGAGGCGAGGACGCGGTCTTCGTTGGAACGGTCACCCATCCAACTACTAAATGCGCCTGGCGTTGCTTTACATCGCATATCAAAGTATGTACATAGTAAAGACGCACCTACGCTCGCCCCACTCCAGATATAATTTTATACACGTCTAACAATATTCTAAACGTAGAAGAAACTCCAGATCTAGGCTCGGATCACTTACCATTCAAAATTACAATTGATTTACAAAAAGATACTGGACACAAAGACATTATGAGATATAACTTTCACAAAACTAATATAAAGAAAGTGAACGAATACATGTTAGCATACTTACAAAATGCAGAATTTAAGAAAATTGACAGGCAATGCATATCTGAGTTTAATATCGAATTAACATGACAAATTTTAGATAATACACCGAAATCCAAGTACCAGTATTATACACAGGAACTGCCACCATTTATCATACGTTTAATTAAAAAGAGTAGACAAATGTACCGTGAATACCGAACTATTGACGATCGTGGTATGAAATCTGAAATCAATCGATTTAACAAAAATATGCAACAGCTAATCCAGGAATTTAAAACCCTTAAATGGATTCAAACCTGTGAGAATATAAATGAAAAAAAAGGGACAACTTACTGGCAAGAAATTAAGAAGTTGTCCAAATATAAAAATAAACTTATTAGCAATAAAACTATCGAGGAAAACGGCTTAAAATATGAAACAGCTTCAGATAAGGCAAATGTTTTCGCTCAACATTATGAGAAAACTTATAAGGTATGCACGGGTAATAACTTTGATGTCAATCATTATCAACATGTAATACATTGGTATGACACAATTTTCGATGATCCACTTCTAGACGAGCAGCACCATATCGAAGAAGATGAACATTTTGAAATACTCAAACAAAAAAGAAGTATAAGCCCAGAACATGACTATATTACTAAGAATATACTGAGAAAACTAGACAAAAGGATCCATTTTTATATTATTAAGCTCTATGAATTTTGTTTGACAACACATTATATACCGCCCGAGTGGAAAACGGGAACTATAATCACCATCTCCAAACCCAATTTAGATCACACTAAGATGACTAATTACAGGCTGATTACACTGTTACCAGTTCTAGGAAAATTTTTTGAAAGGATGATCAAAAACAGAATACAGAAATCTATAGGAAACAAAATTCCAGACTATCAATTTGGTTTTAAAACTGGACATTCAACACTTCATCCACTGACAATACTATGCAATAACATAGAAGCCAGCAAACTCGATAGAAACTATTATGCTGCTGTATTTCTTGATATTAGCAAAGCTTTCGATAATGTATGTATGGCCTTTTATATAAACTTAATAACCTTGGGTGTCCTAAATACATCCTCTTTCTCCTTAATGATCTATTGAATGATAGAAAAATTAAAGTTAGAATCCTAAATGTTCATAATAATTCATATGCATTCACACCAGAGCAGGGACCTCCACAAGGCTCTCCGTTGTCACCGCTTTTATACAACCTGTATTCTGCAGACATTTACAATTATAAATATGAAGATCCTGAGTATTTCTCTCATGCAGGATATGTTGTGCAATTTGCCGATGACATAGCCCTAATTTTACATGACAACACCATAAATAAGGTAAAAGAAAATCTCTACAGAACCTCGTTAACTCAACATCCACTTGGTTTAACACCTGGAGGATTAAACCAAATCCTCTAAAGTCTCATGTTGTTATATTTAATCACCTAATAACAGTATCTTCTCCAACAATCAACATATACCAACATAGGCTCACTGCTGAATCTTCCACCAACTATCTTGACATCATCCTCGATAATAAGATTAATTTCAATGCGCACACAGAACTCAAAAAGAAAAATGTAATTTCAAGAGCTAAACACTTTCAAAGTTTGACATACAAAAGAAATGGAATAAACAACTCAACTGCAAGTAAAATTTACAAATTGATATACCGTCCTGTGATTGACTATGGTCATACTTTGTTTTTAAACTGCAAAAATCAAGCTTTAAAAAAAATGAAAGCAGCTGAAACATCTGCAATCAGGAAAATAACTAAGATCCGACACAATAATCCACTTCATAACCCACCCAACCCCCTCTTTAACAACTGACAATATAACACCAATTGAGGAACGACTTATTCAATTGTTTACAAGATTTGCCCAAAACCTTCAAAACATAGAAACGTTAAGAAAATATTGTATTAGAAGAACTCCAGGAATCAGAACAAGGCTCAAACATCCCCAACATACCATCCTAGAGAAGATTGAAAATCTTATTAATTAAGGATATATATGTGCGTATAAAAATTTATTCCACTCTATTTATCGGAACATTGTAATTATGCACAATCTTGCACTATATTATTTTTAAGTTTTAATTACTTTTGTATACATATATTATTTGTTGTTTTTTTGTATACACAGCATTCACTTCAACAAAATTTACTAAATTGTAAAATGATATCAATATTGTAACAATAGGCAGAAGGACCTCAGTCAATAGCCTGTTGAATCGATTGATTCAATAAATTTCTTTGTTGTTGTTGTTGTTTGTGAGTTGCTGTTTCGTATAAGATATTACTTCGTGTTTACCTGTATAAATGAACAAGTGCAGAAGACAAAACTGTTATTTTTCGAGCACGTGCCTGGTATATTAATCTCTGTAATTTGTATATGTACTTGATAATCTCTAGGAGCAAGAATTTTCCAACTACAGTCCAAATCTTCCAGATCTGGAGGCTGAATAGTTACAGATTTATTAAGATTAATAACTCCACCACAACCTTCGCTTGGCCCTACAATATGAAACTATAAATTAAAGCATTAACGGACACAGATATTTATGCAAACTTTTAATTTTTTGTACATACAATCAACATCAAAAGATTATTTTTCCTGATATAATGGACAGTTTATGGCTCTCAAATTAGTACTTATTTTAAACATACATACCATGTGAAAAGTAGACCTCTGCTTTAAAACCTCTGTAACTATGTGGGCTTGCTTCTAACATTACTAGCATTTTACCAGATTCGGCCGTTATTGGCTCACCCTCTGTTATATCACCACACAATGTTCCGAGTCTATTAAAATAATTTTGAACCAAACCATTATATATCATAACATTTTGAGCAAAACACACGGGGGTAAGTATCATCTTTAATTCGTTCACTCTAAAAAAGATTAAATATTTTGAGCCACATTAGTGGAAAACATTTGAGTATGGATTTGAAAAGGCAAATGTTAAATGTTTGCTAAATCAAAAAGTGCAAAGGAAAAAATCGTAATGTGTCTCGAAATAGCGAATTGTGGAAAATTTTCTAAATTTTGCAAACCGTACCAACCTTAAAACAACCATTTTTTTGCCTGGCGCTGTGATTCTCCAAGTACATCTAATTCGGGGACGGTAGAAACGGAATTCAGTCGGGGTGCTGTCGTTAAGTGTTTGGGATTCAATAACGGTTTCTTCATTAATATCGCCACCGCAGCCTTTAACATATAAATGTGTATTATGACCAACGCTAAATAATAATTATTAATATTTTATATTGTTACCACTGAAACGATTAAAATAAAAATGAATCTGAAAATTTAGCTGGAATCAATGAAAACTTTTGCATTGGATTCTTAGAATATTCCTCTGTAAATTCAGCTAAAATCATTCCTTAATATTAATAAACGTAAAAAATGTCAGCTATCAGATAATTTTATCAGCATTTCTAAACCATGTATCGCAGAAGAGGTATTCTATTTGTTTATAATGAAGAAATTACTGCTAACTTTGATAATTGTTGTCAACAATTTAAAACCAATACTTCACTTGGTTCTTTTTTAGTATTGATAGTATAAATCATGAACTTTAATTTGCGCACCCTCAGATTGCTGTAGAACTGCCATATCACAAATGAGCATTAAAAAGTTATTAACAAATTGATGGTGCAAAAATTATTCGGCCATATGGCTCCCGATTTCGCGTGCCTTTTCTATGCTACAAGAGCCTTCTTTTCCTCTGGTAAGAAGTATATGAAACATGTTTTTCTATTGTTTATTAACAATTGAAAAACAGCCATTTTAGCGTGTTCTCTTGCAATGACTCATAAACAAATTAACCGATTTTGATGGAATAGGTCTCATTTTGTAGGTTTCTTCAAGGCGCACAACTTTTAAGAAACGCTTTTTTTCTAAAACCAATAGGTTTTTTTCTAAAACTCGAAAAAAACATTTTCTCACACCTTAATTGTTTAATAAAAAAATTTTCCAAGCAAAAAAATTGAAGCCTAAGCAACCCTATATTCCCACCATCATTCTGGACATCCTAGATTCGACTTATACCTAGAACTTTTTTTCGTCAAAATCACCTCATTTTCATGCTAATTCGACTGGAGTATAAACTTAGCAGGAGTTTTGGAGTAGATGGCTAACCAATCAAGATCGTTATTAAAAAAAACACTTACTTTCATCGCTATACATAAATTTGAATCCTTTCCTATTTATAAAGCCATCTGTTTTGAAGGTAACAATAACATTTCCTTTCATTCTCTGCAGTGGTGGTTTATTTGTTCCACAGTACGGATTTTTGGAAAATGCTCGTGGTAAAAAGTATTGTCCAGAAATTGTGACATTATCATATGTGCAGTCTGATGATCCTAAAAATATCCAAATAATGAAATTATCGCGTACGACAAACTTAAGGCTATTTTACCATTTTCAAGTTCAAAATCGTCAAATCTGATAATCATTACATCAGAAGTACTTGTAATATTATATACACAATTTAAGTTCTTAGGATATACCACTGGGTAACCTGGACTGATTATGTAACGTTGGATTTTTGTCGCTTCAAATGTACCACCGCAGGTCCAATCCCATTCGGCCTTAAATTAATTAATCATTACTTTATTTATGTACAAGTTACTAAAATAAATTTTGTTCAAATTTTGTACCCTCATAACTTACTTTGAATCCGCTACCTGTGGTTTTGTTGTTACTTCTAAATAATATTTTCAGTTTTTCTCCTGTAGACTGTATATCAGCTGGTATATTTCTACCACATATTTTTTTAATTGAAATCCATTTATCATTTTTCCAATCCCAAATCTGCAGATTTCAATAAAAATGGTTGTATTTATGATTCACGTTTGTATTTACTAAAAGCTAAAGGAATTGATGATTCCGTTCCGATAACAGAAAGCTCAAATAGCCAAACCACAAGTAAGAAACATGCATTTAAAAACACAAATTATAACAAAACCAACAGTAATGATAAAGACATTCTACAACAAAAACAAACAATAGTAGAATGCAAGTTTTCACGGCCGTTGTCTAATGAAGTAGTTTCTTCCGGGTCTTGCCGTGGTCGTCGAACTTGACTTGACGTTTCGCTGATCATCCTGTCAGCTTCTTCAGAAGAATTCTAAAGACTGAATTTGTTGTGTTACACTCCTCGTTATATACTTAGGCACTGCTTCGCTTCGCTGGTCATTCATCGTGTTTGGTTTACCGTGACTTGCTACGGTGCTGGTACCTGGCAATACCAGTCTCCACGTGTTACTATGTCGATATCCATCCTCTCTGTTAAAGTTGTTCACGTTTTTCATAATAATACGCGCTATTATCAGCGAATCATTAGGGAATGACTGGAAATTATGAAATTATGTCTTACTTCAGCCAGACGTTCCTGCAGTCTAACATATAAAAACAAAGAAATCGACAAACAAATTGCTGCCCTTAGCTACACTACAGCTGTCGGCCGATATTAGAATATAGCCACCCACCTGTACTTTAATACAAGCTCTGTCAGTAAAAACTTGGAATAGTATTGCGATCTACGAACAAAACCAAACACCACAGACACCCCCCCCCCCCCCAACAATCTTCTCTACCAAATCACATTAATAACACCAATATCTACAATCCCTATCCACAAAATTTGCTACAGAGGGGATAAAATTCAACCTCTCTGCAAAATTAGAGAACAAGGAACACTCAAGAAAAGAAAATATCCAGAGATATAACTCTTTGGGAACACATCACTGCACAGAACAATCAAACATTCTGGAATGACGTAAAATGTTTAAGTAAGTTATTTTAAAAATAATTGAAGAACGTGCTATGGCTACCAATAAAGTACAATTATTATTATTCTATATTCACCTCTACGTAATCATTCTCACACTTGTCACTATCTTCAAGATGGAATCTTTCAATAAACTTAAGTCGAATGGAGTGGCCCTGGGAAGCTCGAATTTCCCATAAACATTCTGCATTATTTGGGTAATCTTTCCCATAGTTTGGTGTTTGGATACGCCTGGATTTATAATGATAAATACCACCACATCCTAAAAAATAGCAAAACATTACTTTTTAATCTAAATTTCATTATTACTTCCAACTAAGGGACGGATGAGAATAAAACATTAGTTTAATTAGATGTGAATAAAGTTTTAAATGTTAAATACATACGTATTACCTATATACAGTGTGTGCGATTTCATACTGCAACAACTTGTTATTGTGGAATGCGCTGCCCGATTTATTTTTTTTTAAATTCATTTTCATATTTTCAAGGCCTACTAAGGTCCCCTAAATGGGTGGAAATTCGTCAACATTTTGTGGTCTCATGCAGTAAAGTTTTTCTTTTAAAATTCCCTACAAAAGAAATCTATTGGTGATAGTTCTGGCGAATGTGGCACCCAATGAATAAGAGGACTATTTCGTCCTATCCATCTGTTTGTAAAATTTTCATTAAGCCATCTACGTACATGTGAATTCCGTGTAGCCTACTTCAAGCTAGTTGTTGGATTTTCTTCGAAATATTACAGAATAACGCTTGATGAATCATTTTGATTCTTATTTTGTCTCGATAGCAATTACCCAAAATGTGAATTTTCTACATAGTAGGCTTTGTAAAATTCTTGCTTGTTTTTCTACTGTGTTGTATTGTCAAGTCAAGATTGTTGACTATCGTTTATTAAACAAGCTGTCTAGAACAGGTACTTAATTAAAAAGTAAAGAATTAACGCTTCTTAATTATTTTCAAAATATTAAATTTGAACGTAGCCAAGAGAATATAGATAATTCATGTAATTGGTGATAATGCTCGATCAATGAGGGAAGCTGCTGAAGAATTCAATAGAAGAAATCCAGATCGTGAACCAATCCGTCATACAACAGTCTTCAAGATAAATGCAATATTCAATGAAACAGGTAAAGTTTCTTTAAAAAAAGAATCACAGCAGAGAAACGTAGATACAGACAGAGAAATTCTACAATATTTCCAAGAAAATCCAACAACTAGCTCGAGGCATTTACATTTAAGTATATCAAAAATACCAACGTTTGAAAAAATTTAAGTGGGTACTTCTTTTTAAACAAAAAATTATGCACACATTAGAACAAGGTGATGATGAACGGAGAATGGAATTCTCTTTATTCTGCCAAGGAGAATGTTTAAATAACGAAATTTTTTTAAGAAATATTCTCTTCACAGATGAGGCGACATTTACTCCTAATGGTGTGATTTCTACTCAGAACTCCAGGTACTGGGCAACAGAGAACCCACACTGGATATTAAATTCAAAGAGTCAATATTCTCAAAAAGTTAATGTCTGGATTGGGCTCTTCAATAATAGTATAGTGGATCCAACGTTTTTCCAAGATACATTAAACAGCGAAAGGTTTCTTAATTCCTTGAACACAGATTTTTGGGATTTTATGGAAGCACTAAAAAAGGAAGAAAACAGATAAGTTATTTTTCAACTAGATGGTGTTTCCATATATTATTCGGTGGTTGTAAGTAGATGGCTTAATGAACATTTTCCAAACAGATGGATAGGACGAGTAGCCCTCTTATTCATTAGCCGCGTCGTTTGCCAGATCTAACACCTTTAGACTTTTTGTGGGGAATTTTAAAAGAAAAAGTTTACCTCACGAGACCACAAAATGTTGACAAATTAAGAGAAAGAATTGAACGAGAGTGTGGGGAAATAACACCACAACAATTAATGAGAAAACAAAAATTTGAAATGTTTGGTTAGATTTTAGTGTTATTCCAGCCGAATTCCGATTTTCTCCAATCATTTGTTTATATTATTTATTCATTTTTAAATTAGTGTTGTCTGCTGTTGCATATTTGATGCTGTTCATGTTATTAAAAAGATTAATTTTTCAACTTTTGTTTCATTAGATTATTAGATTATAACAGACTTTTATACAGGTCCAGTCGAAAATTGAAAATTTTTTAAATTTGGCGATTGAGTAACAAACACCCTATATGAGGTATTGAGGTAAAATTTTGCATAAGATTATTGGAGATAACTGCAAATCGAAAACGCTATCCACTTTTCCAATTAAAAAAAATGCCTAATAGTCGATTTTGAAATTTCGACCCACTTAGGGGAACTTAGTAGGCCTTGAAAATATGAAAATAAATTTAAAAAATGGTCAAATAGAGCTCATAGAGTACTGCCCGAAAAAAAAAAAATTAAATCGGGCAGCATGTTAAAAAATAACAGAGTGTTGCGGTATTAAATCGCATACACTGTAAAAAAGTTAAATACAAAAGTTGTAAGATTCCGTCTATATCTTAATATATAAAAAGTTGATAGGTTAGCTACAATATTATTTAATGTTCGATATGTCAAAACATATTTTAAGGTTACTGATTTATTTAAAACTTTATACTCAAAGGAGTTAAGGGGAGTCAAAATATAATTAATAACTATGTATATACATTAATGCCAGTTTTAAAACAAATTTGCAATGTACTATTCACCTCCACCGATGGCTTCATATTTTAATTTAAATCCGGTTCCCGAAGATCCTTTTTCCCATTTATACTCCAACCACAAACTATTACTTTGAGATATGATTGGTTCTATTTTAGAATTATGACAGTATCTTCCTATCCTGGGATGTGTTGGCAAATCTCCATTGTATATGGACAAGAAATTTTTTTCACAATCATTTCCTAAATCATCATTAACAACGGTCAGGTTTATTGTTTGTTCTTTATCTACTTTCAGGATCCAAGCACATTCGAAAGTTTTGGACGGCTTATTCGGAAAGTTTGGGCTGGAGATATAGCCTTGTTGATTATTAATTATCCCTCCGCATTTATAAGTATTGTACGCTATTGTAAAATTCATTTGGAGTCTTGCTTCAGCTTGGGCCTATATAAGTAACTAGTTAAACTGTAAAAGTTTTAATGTGTATTTGCTACTTACTATTATTTTAGTAGTGTAAAATGGTGATCTGATAATATGATTTGATGTGGGACTGCACAAAGTAGGTACAATATAAGTATTGTCTTGGTTTGTTACAAAAATAGCCGTTGCTACATAAGGTAAACAAGTACTCGACCTCTTTTTTTGGGTGGAATTTGTATCCAGGCTTACTGTCAAGGCAAGCGTTTCATTTAAATATAAATTATTACTGTTATGTATCCATTGACAAGAATATGTACTATTTCTAACTATTGGCTGAGTAATAATATTACTCTCTCCACTAAAGTCACCATCACAGACTAAAAAGTAAAATAAAAATATCTTGTTATTATGCGAAAGTTATGAGAATTTTTGAACTGTAATAAATTATACTGGGTGAGAAATGGATATGTACTACTACCCAGTTCATTATATGCAGAACTGAATAATAAATCTTACTGGATGGTTGGTCTGAAGAGAAACTGGCTTTAAATCCACGTCGATTTGAATAATTTACACACCAAAATTGCAGTTGCATTTTGTTTGAACTAGATTCTATTATTTGAGTCGGATCTCCAGGTTTTAAGTAAGCCAGGCGTATCTTGTGCTTGTCTGATCCATCGTATATCATTAACACTTGATCATGCTTATGAGCAGTTTCGTCTAAGTCAAAATCTTCGATGTTCAAAGTTACACGACGGCCTTCGGGTACTTCGATCTTCCATGTACAGGCTCTCATCTCTTCCATTTTGGGATAGCCAGGCGACTGAATGGTACCAGATTCTTGTTTTAATATTCCACCGCAGTCTATAAACAGAATTTACATATATCTTTATTCCATTATTTTCCTTACCGTTATATTACCGGTCCGGCTGGCATTGAATTTTAGAATGAAGTTATCATTATTATCTCCCAGATAATTAACTATCACTTCATTGCTTACGGTTCTGTTAAGTACTGGAAGAGTTGTTCCACAGTATTCTCCCATTTTGTGCACTAAAATATTACTGTTAAATGTGTATAAGGATTTAAAAATATCTATTTACCGGTGTTGGACACTCTGTGTACTTCTGAAATAGTAACAAGGCTAGTACTAAAGCAGTGCCTTAGCCATTTGATTTTAAGTTTAGTGAACCACAGATTTAGATAATGATTTGCTGGTCCAATAATATGCCAAGTACAATTCTGATTTTGTGCGCTAACAGTTTGCGACATGGGAGGCTTAATTTCGCCTTCTCTACCTCTGATTGTTCCTCCACAATATGCTAGTGTTATTTTAGCTTTGAATCCATTTTTGGGATCCTCAGTATTAGTAAAGAATTTTATTAACATTATATTGCCAGTAGAAAATTGAGTACTCGGGATATCTTTACAGAATCTACCAATTAATGGGGAAGATTCTGTACCACCATCTCTCAGCTCTACATATTCTATTTCGCAACTAAAAAGAACAAGCTCAATCAATCGGTTTGCTACACATAAGTAGTTCCCTTACTTTCTGGTACTAGTCAAATCGAATCTTTCTTCAAACTCTACTCTGAAGGATTCACCAGGTGGACCACTAACGAGCCACGAGCATTCGGAGTGAGGCGGAGGAATATTCGGATAGTTTACTGAATTTATCTCTGCAGATCTCTCAAATTGTGTTAATCTTATTTCATCACCGCACGAGGTGGATATTTCTTTATATTTCAATCTGAATCCCTAAAATTTACAACATATTTGATTTATATAAGAAATGAGTTTACTTTTGTATTATAAATAGGTCGAAATAATCTTGTAATTTTGAGGTAATCTGAAATAAGATTAGTTTTTGAGTATTAGTTGCCCGATTTATATTTAACAGAGTGAACACCTTTAGAAATCAATGATTTGTAGAATGAAGTTATTGTAAAAGTTGCAAAAATTACCACAATATTGGGCAATCCGGAGTATTTTAAATATAAGTAGTTTCCAGTGGATCTTAATGGATCTGGTAGCTCTGTGCCGCAGTACTTTCCATTCCCAAGCAAAGGAGAGTCAGGATATTTGCCGTTTCTTATCTAAAACAACCGACGGTTAATACTTCCAAATAACAAAGTAGAGCTAATTACCATCAAATAAAAATTACAACCCTTATTTGCGTTGTGAGCTATGTTCATCTCCACAAATGTAAGTTCAATAGTTCTTCCAGATCGAACAGTAATATTCCATTGACACTGAAATCATACAATAACTTTCTATGCGAGGCGAAAAAGCACATATTTTACTCACCTCAGAAGAACGTAAAGTAGAGTTATTGAATATAATGTAACCTGTACTTTCAGTTAGCAACCCTCCACAACCTAGAAATAAATTACAACGTTTTTATCTTACTGTAAAATCAAGGGATAAATGCAAACTACGATCAGCACGTAAGTGATCGGTATCAAAATTACTTTCAAATCAAATCACCAACAAAAAAATGTTTTAAAAATTCTGCTCTTGGTACTGATTATGTAACTAACGTTATAATTAAAAACTAAAACGTGAAATTCACAAATATATCAAAAATATAAGAATACTGCCCACAAGACATATACAGGGTGATTCACGTAGGCCGTTCGTTAGAAGTTTTTCAACTTGCAGTTGGATTACAAACTTGAAACTTGGTATGCAACCATAATCGATCATGCCCGTTCTATCTAATATATTTTCAGTTCTTCGGCTATACAGGGTTTGCCAAAAGTCGGTACCAACTTTCTTATTTTAAATGGAAACCTACATTTTTTTTTACATGGTTCGATTGACTTTCCAATTATGAATTTAGTCAACTCGTTATGTTAACTTATCTGTTACAAAAATTGATATATTTCAATTTTTTGGAAAATTGCCACTGTAGTAGTTTACGAACAAATTTGCATATCACAAACCGTTCAAAAATTTGAAACCAAATTGATGAAGCAATTAGCTGGAAGTCGAGGCTAACACCTCATATTCCCATCTTGTATTATGTGGGCGTAGGCGATTTTCAAAAGGTCGCAATGAAAAATCGTCAAAAACTCGATTTTTTTAAATGGCACCTACTGTTCTTTTTGAGATCTTTCGAAAAACAATTGAATTTTAGGGTGAGTTACTTAAGCATTCTTTATACCTAACTTCACCTCAATCGAGTTATTCAATAAAAATCAAGAAATAGCTTATCTTGCCGAGATATTGCTTGATGAGTATTGCCATGGAAACAAATGACAATTTTAAAAATTCGCTTAAAAATATGTCTGTATATCTTGAGTTATTAGCATTCTTTGTAGTAGGTTTTAGAAAAAATACCAAATGTCAAACCTAGTCACTATTGCATCATCATTATCTTATTTTTTCAATTAATTCGTGCAATTTTCATCATGGAACATTATCCGAATGATGTTGTCTTTGATTTGTTTGTATTTATGATGAAAATAACAGAATAGTTGACAGAACATGCCGCACGTTCAAGTTCAAGTATCCACATCTACTGCAAATGACAAAAGGTAAATTTCATAGGCTTAAAAATATTTGTTTTGATCATGGGAACATAGTTAAGCCTCTTGTGAGAACTAAACCTATGAACGGACATGAGGATATTGAGATTAACACAGTGGGATACTTTTAAGCTTATCCACGTGCTTCCATAAGAACAGCATCTGCTGATTTGAGAATTTCTTATACCTCGTTGCAAAGAATTCTTTGTTGTTATAGTTTACATTCTTATATATTTTTTTACCTACAAAAACTACATCCCGGAGACTACGTACGCAGGATCAACTTTTGCGAAGAATTTTTGATAAGGATTCATGATCGCAATTTTTTACAAAAAACCACCTGGACAGACGAAGTAACATTTTGTCAACGAGGGGTATTTAATCGAAAAAATCGACATTTTTGGGCTCACGAAAATTCTCGTATTATAATAGAGGAAGAAAATCAAATTCAATTTCGTATTAATGTTTTTTGTCTGTTAATCGACAATGTTGTGCAATATTTCATGTACGATGAAAACTTGAATGGCGAGGGTTATTTGAGAATCTTAAGAGGAGTTGTGGAAAACTACCTGGATGATATGCTGCTCAATCGACCTATCAATCTTTGGTATCAAATGGATGGAGCTCCAGTACATTCGAATAGAATCATAAATGCCAAAATAATGGAACTCTTTGAAGATCGTTGGTGGGGAAACAGGGGTCCATCACTTTGGCCCCCCCGATCTCCAAAGCTTACTCCTTTAAATTTTTATTTATGGGGTCAGATCAAAATTACTAGACTTGAGAATCAGAATAGTTGGAGCTTTTGACAGTGTGGGACCTTTCAAATTCGGGAAGCAACGCAGTCTGTTCAGGAGCGTATTGTAGACTGTCTCAATGAAAACGGTGCACACATTGAGCATTTGTATTGAAATAAATTAGTTTGTTAATCTCTTCATTTGTTGTTATTGTTATTCCAATACAATTTTTAAATAAAAATTCAAATGAAACGACTATTTCTTAAGCCTACTACCCTTGAGCAAAAAAATATTTCTTTCAACAAATGCCAATAACTCAAGATATGCATACATATTTTTAAGTGAATTGTTAGAATTGTCATTTGTTTCCATGGCATACTTGAAAACCAAGCAATATTTCAGTGAGATAAGGTTAGGTATTTTTTGATTTTTAATTGAATAACTCGATTGCGGGTGAAGTTAGGTGTAGGGAATGCTGAAATAATTCACCCTAAAATTCAATTTTCTTTCGATTGATGTCAAAAAAAAACAGTAGGTGCATTTGAAAAAATCGACTTTTTGACGATTTTTCATTGTGATATTTGAGAATCGCCTGTGCCTATATGGTAAAAGATGAGACCACCGATAGGAGATCAGGTGTTGGCATGGACTTCCAGCTAGGGGGCGCGGAGGGTTATAATTGATTAAATATACTATCCAACCGGTTCCTCCGGGAAAACGTAAAATACAAAAGGTTCCTCGCCTAATCAGACTTTAGTATGACTAAAAAGTAGAAAATTTAAAAACTTGCTTTTCTTAGTTGTACTAAAAGTAAACAATAATTGCAAGAAAAGCAAAGCCTCTGCATCATGCCTACAATCATACAAGTGCGCACGCCTGCCTTTCTTGCAATTATTTTTTACTTTTTAGTAGGTACGACTAAGAAAAGCAAGTTAAAAAAAAGAAATTTTTTTCAGTAGTGTTATTAGGAATATCAGATCTGACAGGCGAGTTAGTTTATCTGCTGGTTTCTTACCTTCTAGCACTTTAGCTTTAAATCCAGTTCCATGGAGATATCTGTTGGTTACAAAGTTCACTTTCAGTAAATCTGTGGAATGGATAAATTCATTATTATGATCTTCCCTTCTGCATACAGTTTTTAAAAGTTTCCAGTCGTTATCCAAAGAACTTTTCTGATACAAAGTCACATAGTCTGCATTGCATAATTGAGAATACATCAAATAATTTTTGAGATTCATATCTAGGAAGTATATAATCAAATGATTTCCTGGTGTTGTAAAAAATATCCACTCGCAGTTGAGACTAGGTTTGTAGCTTTCCGGGTATCCAGGCGATGTAATTGTGTAGTTATGAAGCGTATTTATCTGAATAACATCTGCTGATCCACAGCCTGCTACTAACAGATATACAAGTTTAAAGGACAGTTTCTGGCATCATGTCTAACACTGAACATTGTAATAAAATATAAATACCGGGTGACAACGAGATTAGTTCCGTTCCAATACTTATAATTATTTATGGGGTTGATTTTAGGAATACATTTTAAATTTTGGCATATCATTTGTGACATAAATAGCCACATTTTGCACTTATTAAGTAAAAAATATCACTTCCGTTCCAACTGGAAGTAGCAACAACTTTTTATTTTGTATCAACCTGTATATATTTTTGCATATTTAGATTCCACATGAAATTCTCATTACAACGATGTATCACATGTAGGTAACTGTTTTGAAAATGGCGTCATACATTTGAAACAGTGAAAAGCTAAGTTGGCAATTGCAAGACTGTGTTTTTAAAAAATTTACCCAGTTGGCCTTAATAAATAACACCAGGTAATCACGACCCTCTTTATCCCGGAAGGCTCTAGAAGAGCCTTGTGTGGGTGTTGAATCTGATGTTTCGCCTTTATTTTTATTGTTGCATTGCAATGAGTTTATTTCGTGCAAAAATCACTATTTTGAATTGAAAAACATGAAAAGCAAATGACTTTTATTCAATTTTTTTAAATGGTAACCATATTTTTTTACTTGCACCAACAAAGCCCAAAACATTAACCTTTTATTTGAGATTATATAATACGTCTAGTTTGGGTACTAATTTACATTGAAATGATTAGATTTCTGTAGATGCTATTCTTCAGTTATTTAATGAAACTGTTTGTACTAATGTATGTATTAAATTTTACAAGCATGCCATGACAAAATGACTTTCCTTTCAAGCATTTGCCTAAGTTATTATTTGATAAAGTTTGTGTAGGAAGGACTTTTTTAATTTGCTTGTGAAATATAACTATTTAAAAGCTTTAAAAAAATACAAAATGGTGGTATTTACCCAAAATAGTAAGGTGGACATCTCATTTATTTATGGGAATCTAAAATAAATGCATATCAAGCTGAAAGGTTATACGCAAAGCGGTATCCTAGAAGACCTCACCTTTGTAGAAAATATTTTAAGATTTTAGAAGAAAAATTTAGAGCCCATCCAAATGAAAACGAACAAAATACGTTTATTTTTGACGAGGCCACAGAGATTAATATGCAAATATTATATATATTTGCATATTTAGATTTAGATAAACACCATAGAAACACCACAGAAATTAGACAACCCTCACTTCCAGAAGCCAGAGGCTTGTGCGGAAGGGGGTTACACATTGAAAAACGCGGACACCAACCATTTCCTCCGGCAGTGCCAGTGCCGGAGCCAGGATTCGAACCCGGTGGCGTGATACTTGTGTGATTAATTGCGATTGCCACCTCGCGCCTTAACCCACGCGGCTATCGGCAGATATAGGTTGCTATTTAAAAATCAAAGTTCTTGCTACTTTCGGTTGGACCAGAAGTGACATTTTTCACTTAATAAATGCAAAATGTAGCTTTTTGTGTCGCAAACGATATGCCAAAATTTCGAAATATAATTCCTAAAAGCAACCGAAAAATTGGAATGGGACTAATGTCGTTGTCACCCAGTAGTTTTTGATCAAAGCACTATGAATTGAATCTAAAAGCATTATTGTAGATTCCAGAGTATACTTTGATGCAGTGTAAACATAACCTTCTCTTAAACAGATTTTACATGAAGCCATTTGGTTTATTTTTTTGGAAGTTGCTATTGTCTTTTTTATTGTTTTAGCTTGTATTGTTATATTTTGGTAATGATAACTTGCATCAAATATAGAGTTCAGTGTTTTAAAGTAATGAAAATCAATTGACTGTCAGTTCCAACCCTCTACAAGGGAAGAGACTTATTAAACCGTGAGGAATAAATACCTATTGGAGGAGCAGCATCCGTAGTAGGTTGGAAAACATTACTTATTTCGAGCCATTCCAGTACAAATTTAGAGCCCATTCGATCTGAATTGACATCCATCTTAAGGAATATTATATTAGAACTTGACTTAATTGGATCTGGTATATCTTGACCACACAGTAATTTCAATGTATTTGCAGTGTCATCCACACCATCGTAAACCTTAAAACAGAATATTTTTCAGAAAGGCAATAATACAAACCGGAATATTCTGTACTTACACATAAGCTGGAAAAATAACACTCATCATCGTCATCCGGATTGGATTCTAAATAAAATTCTTTAAATGTAATTAAAATTCTTTTTCCTGTTGCCACTGTTATTTTCCAAGAATATGATCCATACATTTTGTGGTATGAAGAGGGATACATCGGCGAGGCTACTACTCCTTTAGGCCCACTAAGTTCGTTGGTTTCATCTAGGAATAAATAAGAAAAATTTTAAATTTCTAATGCGGAATTTGAGGATAATTGAAAAATTATAAATATCGTCCTGTACTCTTTACGTACCCAGTGTAAATTCACCATAAAAGCCTTTAGCTGTAATATCAGTAGCATCTGCATCCCTTTTACTACCTTTGTACATTAACCACATGCTTCCTTCATGTGTAATGTTGACTGGTTTGTTTTTGCCACAATAAATTCCCAGTAATTTGCCAGTGGAGTTCAGTTCTCTCATCTCTAAGTAATCCATATTGCAGTGTTCTGACGCAAGGAGTTCAAAATAAATGAAGCTCAGCGATACATGATTACCTGAAATTAGCTTGTTTAATTGCAGGCTTTGATAGTGTTAACAACTGATGTTTATTAAATAGATTTTGAACTAGAAATCATCAACCACATGGTAACAGAATCTTTCGTGAAAAAGCCCTGTGGGAACGAACACATTTGAAGACTCAGAGAAAAAAATATTAGGGTTCAATCCACATCTTGGTTAAGTGTAAGTGTTAAAGTGTAGATAACAAACAGTCATTAGTTATACACAGCTATTAGGTGCGTCAAATAATAGTTTTAAATTACCAGGTGCCACTTGTAATGTCCACTCGCACTGCGTGTCAAATGCATATGTTTTTGGGTAGCCTGGAGTTGCAAAGTAACCTCCTGAGGTAAGAGTTCCTCCACAATCTAAATTGAAAATACCGTGTTAACTATTTATTGTTATAGAAAGGTGTATTGAGGGCTCAAAGAAATTTATGGATCACTCTAATTTTTGATGTTCATGAAAAAGAATCATTTACAATTGGTCTTAATATGCAATCCATATAAGCCTCCTCTATTACTTATAACAATTTGTGCATTCCTTACAAATTCCTTACATCAACAAATTATTCTGTAACCTGTCATTGTACAACCGAATTTTTGATTTATCAATAAATTATAGTGAGCCATTAATTTCATACAAAGAACTCTCTATCTCCTTACGTGAGTCGAGAACTGAGTATGTAGCAAAAAAGTCCATTTCATGTTCCAACGAAATGGTCATGGCAGATCCATCACTGACTAAAGTAGGGGGCGTTTTATGACCAGTGTATCTTCCTAATAAAGGTGAACTAGTCGATTCACCGCCATATACACTGATAGTTCCGTCATCGTCGCTTTCATCGTAATATAGTGGCTGTTTCAACATGTGTGATATCGTTAAAGATACGTGACGAGCTAAAACATTACTCGTTTATTTTTATGTTATGTTTTCGATGTACTTATTAAGTTAAAGGTGGGTAATTTCTCAAGAGAAAATTAATTTATGCAAGAACTATACTATATTAACCTTGTGTTGAGTGTTTCATTAAAGTTTTATACAGCGGGTCCCATTTTGCTTGGAAGGGGCGGTTCCAAGCAAAAGTTTATTTAATGTCCGATTTAGATATATATTTTCTTTAATATAGATCTTTGAAAAGTGCATCTTTGTGTTATATTAAATTTTACAAAACATAATAGCGTGGTCTACTATGATTTTTTTTCGGGTCAGGAAATGGTGAAATCTTTTGGCGATTTTTTTAATTTGAAATCTGAGTGCGCCGCTGGATTCAGCTGAATCTCTCTATATTAAATAAACGTTTTATAGGGGTGGTTCCAAGCAAAATGGGAGACGCTGTACATTCACTTCCTCAACGATTATAAACTACATATTCATTTCTTAAAAAATGGGCATGAGAATTTTTTTAGGTAAAAATGTGTATTTTATAGCCACCAACTCACAATTAAAATTTGGTGCCGATAGTATTTAAACTTTTTCAATTTGTTGATAATAAATAGCTAAACTTTAGACTTTGCAAAATAAGTATTTTTCAGTAATCATAATGATTTGAGTGGTGTATTAATTTATTTAAATTTTGTCCTGAGAAACCCGTCCTTAAACTGTCTAAATCAGTTTACACAAGACATAAATTACATGGGTCAGTTGAAACGATGGTCCACGTGCAGTTGGCTATATTATCAGAAAATTCATTGTGATCAATTTTAATGGTACCGGTTCCTTGAGTTGTTATCCGAGAACCACATGCCTGGAATTAATAAAAACAACTGATTAGAACATTACTAAATAAAAAATTATTAACAGTTCGCTTTCTACAAAATGAAACATTATACACTGATAATTACAGAGTACCTCCGAATAAGCTGGATACAACAAACAGTGAATAGGCAGAGTGATAGTTGTGATATAAGCAATAGTACAGAGTGCGCAATCAGAAAATCAGGCCCTCTCCGAGTGCCATTCTCTCACTGTATTTATGTCTTATCCACAGCCCATTCGAAGGCTGTAGTAGTTTTTTCACCTTTCGATATTTCGCCAAAAATCCTTTGGTCGTAATAAATATATTTGACCTGAACTCTATGAACATTTCATTATATGTTGATTTTATAGTTTTGTTCGGTTTATTATTACCACAAATAGTCTCTAGAACTGGATAGGCGGCAGTAGGCCCATCATAAACCTAAAACAATAAAATTAGTTCATGTGATTGGTTCTTGTGAGAACAGCATCATACTTTTATATAATTATTCTGCTGGCAATTCGACTGGTACAAGTCTACATCCTCAAAGTCTAGCTCGATAGAGTGATTTTCATCAATATCGATAAGCCAGTAGCATGTATCATTTTTGTCATAATTTTTGGGATAATTCGGGGTAAATATGGTTCCAGCCGGTGCTGTAAATCTACCACCACATTCTAAAACAAATTTCCAAAATTTCGATATAAATAATCTGAAATATCGATGAACTTTTAACACTTACTGGTGGAAACAGTTGAATAATTTGCAGTAAATCCTCGACCATGATAACTATAATCAGAAGTAAATTCAAGAAACATAAAATTTCCCGTGCTAGATATGATAACCGGTTTAATCTGATGGCAAAGTATTGCCAGCAAATTGTATGTATTGTCCAGACCATTGTAAACCTAAAATTATAATTAAAAAAATTACTGTTTTGTGCATATATATTTTATACATGTGCAAAAACTAGGGAGGAGTAGACATTGAATCATTTTATATAAGAATTGGAGGTTCTTACACTCTACCAATGAAGCAATGATCCTGATACAAAATATTATTTCTAGGGGATGGAAAATGTGTTTAGAATTCACTTTAAATGAAACTATAATATTTTAGGTGTCATTATCGTGTGTTGTATATACCAAGTTTGGAAAAACAATTGAAAAAAAAAACCCATGTGATTGATAGAATTAGATGTAATTTAGAAACAACTCACATAATACATACCTTTATTGAGTCATATTCGCACGAATCTTTTTCGATATCTATTTCTTTGAACTCAATTTCAATGCTGTAACCAAAATCTACTTGTATCTGCCATTCACATTTGATCAGAGGGGGATAAGGCTTAGGATAATTTGGAGATTCAATTTTACCACTGCGATGTGTTAGAATTCCTCCGCAACCTAAAGAAAACAATTAGTTAACGTTGAAACATGTTTTAAACCTGAAAGTATTTTTCTAAATGTTAAAAAGCCCTTGATAGTGTTTCACATAAAGAATTACTCTATGAAATGAAAAAGGCAGATATATTAAATCCACTTATACAGTGAAGTTACAACAAGAATTAAAAGATACGTGTTTGAAAATCTCCAACTGGAGCAAGAGGAGTTCCTCAGGGATCACCATTATATCTACTACTACTACATAATTTGTACTGTTTTGATATAGAAACTTTTACTCTGTTATAATACGTCATATTGTTAGCTACACCAATCCCTCAACTTAAAAAAAATTGAACGAAAATTGGATTAATAAATGGAAGCTACTTGTGATTTCATCCAGGTCGCAGTAATAAGTCACGTTTTATCAGTTGGTTCTCCGAAAGTCGATCAATCCATCCAACAAGGCAAAACATCTAGGACTCATAGTAGAACAGAATTGAATTTCAGAAACTCTTTTATTTCGTCCAAAATGTGACATTTTGATAATCTTCCAAAAAAATTTCTACCCAATGAAACTAATATACTACTTTTATCGATATGCAACAAAAAGATCACTTCACTAAATTTGCAAGTCATACAAATACCATGCAATTGATAAGGCCATTTGGCCATTAGAAGAAATTAGGAGCACGAATTCAAATTCAAAAACCCAAATACTGGCGAATATGAGATTTCTTGGGGGTAACAACAAGATCAAAATTGATATGACAGAAACATTTTACAAAACACGCTATTTATCTTTCCTGGGTCTGGCTGGCAATTAGCAATGTTGAAGTAAATGGTTGCATGTCAGCGTTTTTATACAATTAACGCAGTCAAAATAGTACAAAAAATCAATATAAAGGACCTTTTTTGATAAGCAATTTCATTGTTAGATACTGTTGGGGAGGTGCTCAGGAGTACCCAAAAATTTTTTGTACTTCAAAGACCTTGTGCTCCAATTGTTATTAACAATTTCATTTTTTTAACCGCGTTTTTCAATCTAAAAATGTGAATAACTCGAGATATATAGGTCCGATCGGGACAAACAAAAAAACAGAATCTTTATAATTAAATTTTCTACACAACTGTATTTACTGTGGGTCTTAGGAGTGCAACCATAACCTACAAAAATAAAAAAACTGGCCAAAAATGATTTTTTTTTCATTTTGCTGCCCAGAGCCGCTAGGTGAACCGATCGGCTTCAAACTCAGAAAATCTCTGTTATTAAGATTTTAATATTAAATCCAATGTGCGCAATTGAATTTGTTATATAAAATTTGAATTGGCCGCCATTTTATGCCATTAAATCCAAAGCGGATCTTTTCAAAAGTTAGGTCTTATTGCCACATTTTTGATGCTGTAAAAAAAAATTTAAACCCATTTTGACCATTTTTTGCATTTGTTTAAAACCCAGTTAACAAAAAAATAATTTTATCGGTCATTTTGAATATTTTTTTATCAGATCATAAAAAAAAATTTAAAACCTTTATTTTAATAAAATAAAAGAGGATTCAACCATAAAATTGTTTATGGAAAAAGTTCCGCTTCAAATCCTATTTTGACTGCAAATGTAATCTCGTTCAGCATAACTTGGGTTTTGACTTTGGGTAATCTGTGTGGCGCATTTTATATTTTATGATACAAGAGAAAAACAAATTTAATGACATGATAGACAACATTTAGAAAAGGCAGAGTATACAACTGGAAGTCAGTAAGTTTATACTACGGTTATATGAAGTATTCGATGAGTCAAAGTATCATATGTTTCTTACCAAATATTTGCCACTCCAATCTAAATCCAGAACCAACTAGTAATTTGTCAGTAACATAATGTATTTGGGCATGATCTGAATCAAGTGTAATTTGTCCTGGATTATCTGAAAGGCAATATTTGCCTTGTTTGAGAAAATTAGCAGAATCTTCATCTACATTTTCATCCTCCATCGATTCATACTTTATCTAAAAGGTAAGATAAGGATAACAATAATTCATATTTATATGTATTTAGTAACAAGTACACATTTCTTGCGTGTTTTGAGAATTTTTTAATCTAAAGTGGTAGAATATGTTGCCATCCTACTGCACAACATTTATTTTTATTATTAATGTTAAGTAACTCAATCAACTGAACACATCATGCAGACTTTTTATAATATCCTGGTTTAGAATATTTTTTAGATAAGTGTAATTTTAACTGTAACCATTACATCTCAATATACTGACTAACTTACCTCCACGTATGATGTGGTACAACTATTATTCTGTGCAACAAGGAATGTCCTTTCAAGGTCAAAGTGAGAAAAAGTTATATTTATTTTATTTCTATCAGAAACTTTTATATCCCAAGTACATTCCAGATCTTGTGGATAATTGTTGGGAAAATTTGGGCTCTCGATAACTCCCCGATAGCCCTTAACGGTATTTTTGCAAACTAAAACGAGAATTAAACACCATTTTGAGATAAGATATTGTTATTTGCTTATGAGGTACTTTTTACCTGTAATGTAATGCAACTGAAAGCCTCTTCCTTGATAAGCGGCGTCTGATCTAAATTTGACTAGCATTTGACTTCCATTTGTTAATATAGGACTTCCACCGCCTATACAATATTTTCCTAGTGACTTGGAATTGGTGGTCAAGCCTTCGAACAACTGTATCAAGAATAATGTATTTTAAATAATTAATTCTAATTAAAGTAACACCAAAATATTCTAACCTGAACATAATCTGCTGAACAACGGTTGTGTGTTTCCAAATTAATATCCGCAAATACAACTTGAATGCGTGATCCAGCATTAACAATTATCTTCCACAAACACTCTGTGTTTCTCCCATATGGTTCTGGATAATTTGGTGATATTATCGAACCAATTGGTGACGATAATGTACCTCCACAACCTATAAATATACATATTATGTATACTAGAATTCATATTGTTTCGTCCACATTTTTCATTTTTATTTGAGATAAATATACACGCTCTATGTTAGATAATTAAATTTTATTGAATTAATTCGCCCCCATAAATTCTACTTTTTGAATAAAAAGGTATCAAAGGGTTTTTGTACTTTCTTATCGCCACGCCATGCGCGACTCTACTAGAAGAAAAGTCGCCATATTGATATATAAATATTGTACCGAACAAAGTTTTCTCTGCATAAAAGACATTTTGATTTGAGGTTTCATCTCAACGCAAATTTTTTATAGTTTTAACTGTGGTTTATATGAACTGTCAAAATTGGGGTGACAGTGTCCAGAGGTTGTATCAACCTTGACGTCCCACAGGTGGTTCGAGAGCTCTCACCATACCACCCGGCCACCCAGACCGATAAGCAAGGTAAGAGGTGCAATCGATCTTTTGATACTTGAGTCTTATATCACATGATTAGAGTCCACATTTAGTTCCGCTGCGCGATAAGTTTTTTCCCGGTACATATTGTAGTTTCTTTGTTTACAGTGTATCTCATTTTGCTTGGAATAACCCCTAGAAAAAGTTTATTTGCTGTCCGATTTAGATATATATTTTTTAAATATAGATCTTTGAAAAGCGCGTCTTTGTGTGATATTAAATTTTACAAAACATAATAGCGTGATCCACTATGATTCTTTTTGGTTAGAAAATAGTGAAATCTTATTAACGATTTTTTAATTTCGAATCTGAGTGCGCCACTGGATTCAGCAACCCCCCCAAATGTGTTTGTACCAAATTTCATTGAAAAAGTCGTATTTTTGAATTTTTCCTGAGAGGATTAAAAATTTAGAATTTGCCGAAGAAATTTAAGTGTTGCTTGGGATTGTGTATTTATGAAATGTGTGCCCTGAGTGAAATAACTGTCAATTGAATGATCGATTGTTGATGAGTAGATATTGCTTATTTGTATTCCTGTTTATTATCATAAATATGCCCGTGCAAAGGTTAACTTTTCAAGCGCTTAATTGGTCTCTATTTTTTAACAGTTTAAAATTTCTGGAGTTCTTGAGCAATCAGTTTTGGAACGAGATTCAAAGCCTGCAGGGAAGACAACAATTATATTTCCATCTAGATGGATGTACTACACACCATGCAGTAATTGTCAGGACGTGGCTCAACCAAAATTTTCCCGGTAGGTGGGTTGGACGTAGTAGTTCATTGATAGCGTATCCGCCAAGATCGCTGGATTTAATACCCCTTGATTTTCATTTATAGGGTACTCTTAAAAGCAACGTGTTTACAAATCCCGACCACAAAATACGCAGGAACTATGTGACAAAATTACATAGCTTGTCAAGAACCTACATTTAATCATTCTATTTATTTATTTTATAATATTTTCAGGTAAACTTTTTTATGTCACTTCTTTTTAATTATTTGTTTGTTAGTCATTATAGTGTGAAAGGATAAAAATTGTTTGATAATTAAAAATTTTAAATTGAATTTTTTTAACAATGAATAATTCATTTGACAGTTATTTCAGTCAAGCCACTCTTTTCATAAATACACAATCCCATGCAACAGTTAAATTTCTTTGGCAATTTCTGAATTTTTATTTTTGTCAGGAAAATCCAAAAATACGACTTCTTCAACGAAAGTTGATACAAACACATTTGGGGGGTTGCTGAATCCAATGACGCACTCAGATTTGAAATTTAAAAATCGCTAATAAGATTTCATCATTTTCTGGCCAGAAAAAAATCATAGTAGGCCACGCTGTTATGTTTTGTAAAATTTAATACAACACAAAGATGCACTTTTTAAAGATCTATATTTTTTAAAAAATTATCTAAATCGGACATTAAATAAACTTTTTATTGGGGTGGTTCCAAGCAACATGGGACACGCTGTACATCACGATTGTACAAAAAAAAATTAAATTTCACTTAAATGTAGGAGCTTCAATTTTATTAAATTTTAAGTTGTTACGTAATTTATCACATCTTTACAAAGATCATATAATTACCCGTTGCTGTTGAAAACCAGTTGATTTTAAAGCCATGGCCGCTTCTGTTTATATCAGACTTAAAATATAAGTATAGTTGGTTAGCATGAGATGGAATCTGTTTGGGAATTTTCGTTCCACAGTACCTATCTATTAACGGCGATGCTGAAGTACCACCATTTCTGAAAATAAAGTTATCTGTGTCTATACCGATCACTTTCGATCACATAAAATCCCTAGGAGTGAACACAAACTTGTACCTACTTACCGTATCTCCAACCAATCATATATGCAACTCGAATATGATTCTATGTTAAAGTCAGATACGTTAAGCATAATTTGTTGGCCCCGTGGTACAGTTATAGTCCAAGTACATTCTCTATCGTTAGGGTAATCTTTTGGATATCCTGGAGATTTTATAACACCAGAAGGCGTGAAATAGTTCCCTCCACATACTGAAAATTATATTTTTGAAAACAAAAAATAATAGGTTTTATTATTTCTTACCCTTCGTCTCTGGAATAAACGTGTATGAGGCCAAAAAACCGTCCATATGAATAGTTACATCAGTAGTGAAAACGACTGTCATAATATTTGATGAGCTCATCAAGATGGGAGGCCGGGTAGATCCACAATAGGGACCCATTAGGCCTCCCATTCCCGGTTCTGTATTGTTGTCATAAACTCGAACGTTATCATAGGTACACTCGTAACTTTGTTCTAAATTAAAAGTCAACCATGTCAGCTGAATTATGTTCCCTCTGGGTGCTATGATAACCCATGTACATTTCGCCTGACCAGGATAATATCCATCAGGGTGTGTGGGGGACGCAATGTTACCAATCTTGTCCTTTAGTACACCACCACAACCTAAAATTTACTTCCCTTAGTGTACTGATGTTAAAGATTTTCTGATGTGTCCATATAAAATTTTATTATCAATATAAGAAAGATAATTCCTGGAAGACAAGTGAAGTACTTTTTCCAAGTTTTGTTGTAGATTTTTCGGTATCTACATATTTTTTTTTTTTTAAATGGTAAGAAACGTTCGGAAAAGATGATTCTTTAAACAGAAAATGTTGAAAAATTATTTCGTACGTATTCATAAAATAAAATAGCTTTGCGACTATCTTCTTACCTTTATCTATTGAGGTATAAATTGCCTCAATTGACTGATGATACGCTCGGATCCACAAGTGATTATATGTTGAGGTGATCACTTCAGACGCATTTCCACAATATTTTTGTATTAAGTTTGCATTTTCGTCGTCACCATCTCTTATCTAAAAGTGAACAGATATTTAAAAAAAAAACAACTTGCGGATATCAATGCTTTCCCCACTCTGGAGTATCATTGTGAAATATGGTAAACTTTTAATTTGAAATAAACACTTATATTGTGTGTGAATATTTCGGATAGATGTATTATTTACTGCTAAGCTTAATTAGGTTAATCAACTTTATTTCACATCAGGAATTTGGAATTGACATACTTCTTAAAAAATACGTACATACATATGAATTTTATTATAGAAAAATATTTTTATGTACTTATAAAAATAATTCATCAGTCTATAGACTTACTTCAATATAATGATTGACACACGTGGATAGATATGGCGAGAATGTTTTTAAAATTAATTCAATCACAGAACCAGCAGGTCTCTCTATTCGATAAATGCAATCCTCTCCTGCTGAGGATGCTAATGGGATCTTGAAGGAACCCGTCGTGTTGGTAAATTTATTTCCACAAACTGCAAATTAACTTTCTTAGGTTTATAATTATACATAGTGTAGCGTATTCCACTTTTTCATCTTGGCACCCCCAATATCTTGGTTACTATTATATTTCACTCACTTTCAAGTGAATTTTAGGAGCTCATAAGTTAATTTACTGAACAAAAAATTTTCTCACACACAACCAACTTTTACCATAAAATTCATGCTTGATGTAGGGCCCAATCGGTGTTACTTACGCCAGTGCCAAGACCAAATGTCAGATACGCTGTAGTATAGTGTATATACTTACTGCAGTCATACATTTTATAATAATTACCTTTATTATATTTTATTTTCCAACCTTTGGTATCTTTGGAAGTCAATGAAACAATTGTCAACTCATTGCTTAATGAGACATACGGTGTTGGCAAATCATCACAATATCTGCCAACTAGTGGTGAATCTGAATTTGGGCCATCCCTTAACTAAACAATTTTGAATATATTAACATGGGGGTAAGTAAATTAGTACAGGGTTATTCATTATAAATTACCCACCCTCATCATTGTTATTATTGTCAAAAAAAAGTTGTATAATTATGACTGAATTTTCTTAAAATGCTATCAAAGTACAGTAGCGTGCAGATTTTAGAGGATACAAAAAAATAATATATTTTTTTAAATGGGATATCCTGTGTATCATTAAATTTTTGGAACGATCCTTTTTTCCTGATTTCAAAAATTACCATATGTTACCCCTACCATATACCGTTTTTGAGTTATTAACCATCCAATATCGTAGTTCAACTAATTACTATAAATATGGAAAAGTTAACATTATTAAAGTGAGCTGTGAACATGACAACTACTATGTTTGATAAGTAACATTTCTTTAATGAAATTATCAAAATGGTTTATAGTGAGGAAGAAAAAGTCCAAATATTTACTTGTTATATATAAAATAACAAAAATAAACGTGCGGCAAAAATAGCATATAAGGTGTTGTATCTAAATCGTCCAACACCATCAGAAAATACGTTCAAAAATGTGTAGTTCAAGCAAACCAGGAAGAACGACTAGATATACTGCTTCATTTCGAAGGTAAGCTCATCCATATTTATCCATGAATACACTTTTTCAAACATTGTATTATTTCTTAGAAAATTCTAAATGTAGTATAAATAATGCAGTCGATTAATTAGGTAAAAGTTATTTCAAAATCCAAAGTACTTTAAAAAATAATAACTACAAACCATATAAAATTTTACCCGTACAAGGTTTAACAGAGGCTGATAAAAGGAAAAGACTGGATTTTTGCGCCCAGATGATTCAAAAGTTGGATGAAGATCCCGATTCTTTTACTAAAATATTATGGACTGCGAATCATCTTTTTCTACGGCAGGAGTTTTTAATAGGAGAAATTGAAGGTCGTGGGAAAACAAGCACAACGGAAAATGATTGGTAAAGCAAATTAAAAAATCAAGAAGAAAAATTGTTAGAGTTTGGTGTGGAATTTTCAAAAACAAAATTGTTGGGCTTATATTTTATAATTATACTTTAACTATAGAGTTACCTACTTGGAAATAATTATCTCTGAAGCAGAAAATTTTCTTTTGCAGAATTTTCCGGAAGCCAAACTTGATCGAACTCGAATCATTTGAATAATGTATTCCCAATATGGATAGGGAATAATGGAACAATTAAATGGCCACCTAACAGTCTGAACTTGACTCCTATGGATTCAAGAAGATGTTATTAATTGACAATAATGGCATTTATATTTAAATGTCCTAAATAAATCTTTGTATAAATATTGTTTTTTTTATCTTCCTCAGTGTAAACCATTTTGAGCCTTTCATTAAAGAAATGTCACTTATCAAACATAATAGTTGTCATTTTCATAGCTCACTTTAATAATGTCAACTTTTCCATATTTACAGTAACTAGTTGAACTAAGATATTCGACGTTTAATAACTCAAACACGGTACATGGTAGGAATAACATATGGTATATATATATTTTTGAAATCGGGAAAAAAAGATTATTACAAAAATTTAATAATATTTATTCTTTTTTGTATCCCTTGAAATCTGCATGCTACTGTACTTCTGATAGCATTTTAACAAAATTCAGTCATAACCACACAACTTTTATTTAAAATTTTTTCTATAGGTAATAATAACGATGATAAGGGGTGGGTAATTTATAATGAATAACCCTGTACAAAGTAATGTATTATCGTTGACTCTCAACTGAAATAAAGACTCGTGTTTGATTACCTCAACGTACTCATCTTCACAGCTTACGGATTCACGTAAGTTTAGACTTAAGAACGTAATTTTTATTTTTGAATTGACGGGTTGTTGAATTTTATAGTCGCATAGGTAGGTAGTTGCATCGTGTGGCTGCACTGATTCAATTGTTCCTTCTCTTTCCGTATAAACGCCTCCACAACCCGGTATTCCTAAAAATATATTACATCATCGACAGGCTTTGAATAAGAAGATGGTTCTCTATTTCCTTTAGTTTGGTGTCTTTATGAGTTTTTATTTTTTAAACTTGTCTGAATTTGAAGCAAGGCGACCAGGTTTGCAAAATGAATTGAAAATTTGATTTATTTAGCCAAATTTAGGTCGAATTTCAGCTAAAGATATATCTGTAGTACCTGGTGTAATAGAGTATGTTAATTGAAATCCTGGATAGGAGTCCTTATTATCTGAATGAAAATGTATTGCAGCTATACGTCCAGGGGAATAAAATGGAGATGGTTTTGAACTATTACAAAATTTGGCAAATGTTGAATCATCTACATTATCTAGCGTGGCATAAAACTGAAACATGTAGATTATTTAATAAACAAATTAAAGTAATACTGAAGACTTACTTCTAAATAATCGCTGTTGCAATTAGCATTTTCTCCAATCATTAAAGAATAGAAATGAAAAATAAACCTTTTTCCATGTGGCGCCCATAGTAACCAGTAACAATCCCTACGAATAATAGAATTATTAATGTGAGAATTTTATCATTTCGCATCATTTTAGCAACTCATTTTCAATACCTCAGAAAATGTAATTTTGTAAGTTAGTATTACAATGGAAAAACATGTTGTCCTTCCAATTGATAAACAGATCATAAATAACTTTAATGAAAAATTAGCAGACCATAATACAAAACAAAAAGCTTGCGGACAACACTATACATGTCATATAACATTACCGATTCAATGGATAAACTCCAGGAGACCCTGGCGACTCTAAGGATCCGTGTGAAATACCTAGATATGTCCCTCCACATTCTGTAAATAATTAGTATGAATTGAAAAAAAAAACAACAACTGCATACCTTAATATTTTCGTAATAACAAAAACTGATATGACTGCGAAGCATGCTTACTTGGTTCGGTAGAATTCCAGGTAAGTTCAAAACCACTTTTGGCTGTTCTGCCATCAGACCTGAACCACATATAAATGATGTTATGTGTACTTAAAATTCTTCCACCCAGTGGTAGCTTATCTCCGCAAAATTTTCCTAAAGATCGGGAAGCTGAGTGTCTACCATCGTGTATCTAAAAAGCGGTGGCTTCGTAAGAATGCAAAAAATAAATAAAGTTATTACTTGTAACCAATCAAAGCGGCATCCAGTTGAGTTTTCAATATCAAATTTCTTGAAATTAATATCCAATATTTTCGAGGCGTTTGTTTCTATAGTCCACGCACAACTTAGTCTGTGACCATATGTAGCATAATCATCTGGAGGATATTTTAGAGTACCTGATAGTGCACGCAATTGTCCACCACAAGCTGACACAACAATTAGAATTAACATACAGTCACAGTTGAGATTAGTCCTTTTAAAAAGTACTCCCAGTACACAGTACAAGTAGTCTAAAATTTTATTTTTACTCCCACTAAAAAGTGCTTAAATTATTCAGTAATTTACTTGAAATTTAAAATTTAAGTAACCACTAGAAAGTAATTACTCCATGAAATGCTCTATAATTACTTAAAATACTTAGAGTACCTTTAAATACTCCAACTATTTTTTTAAGTACAAGTAAAAGTATTATAAGTACTTATAGTAATTTTTTTAGTATTATTCTGGACGTACTGTAATGCATTTTTAGGTATTCGATACTAGTAATTTTGAAATAAATGGAGTGCCTCATGCTGCAATACTCCTTCTTTACAAAATATTTAGTCGTTAGTACTAATCATGTTTTTCGTTTCAATGCAAATTGCATATTACTCTTTAGCATTTTAAACAAAAAACATTTTTTTTCTTTTCATTTAGCTGCATATAACAGACGTAGCATAGAAAAGGAGAAAATTTTGTGCACTTGTCTTGCGTTCGCTTTAGGTAAGATTTTTAGAAAAATCTTCACTATTTTTTTTCTAATAACAAAGTTAAGGAGGAGGAAAATTCAAATTAAATATTAAAAAAAAAACAAAAAGTACAAGAAATGATGAGCGTCAAAAGAAAACTAATTTTTACAAAAATATTCATAGGCCTTCACAATGATGCAACGGGAGGATACATCGGAAATAATGGACTAGAATTATAAGGTTTGTTTCAATTTTACATATCTAAACTAACAGTTTATACAACTTTAAATTTTGATCTGTAGAAATGAAACAATGTGTATGTTTGTATCTGATATGTGAAATAATATGTATGTTAATAAAAGAATGACAACAAATTTATTAAACAGTACTTAAACATGTAGATTATCAAAGTACAGAGGAAAAAAGGAATAAAATAACGGTTCTAACTCTGTGACGATCGAAGAAAAACTAACTATATTTTATAAAAAGTAACATACATTTCCTATTAAAACAGTGACATCACCTACGCAAATCATACCTCCAACATATCACATATTTTGTAAAATGTTGATTATTTTAACACCCTCACTCAACATTTTTAAGAAGTACCCAATGACTTTAAAAATTTGCTGTGTTTGAATCACTTAACAATATTCTAGGGCCACTTGCCACTTTATGTAGCATGGTCATGATAGCTTGATCATACTCCAAACCCAATAAATAATGAGACTGTATATTTGATGGAGTTATTTAACAAAATTATTCAAAGTAAAGTAGGTAACTCTTTTAAATTTTATAAAAAATATTTTAAAATACTTGGAGTAGGTACTTTTTTAAGTAACAAGTGTTACTTATTTAGAAATAAGTACAAGTACCCAGTACTTTCTAGGTAAAGTACTGGAAGTACAAGTCAGTACATGGATTTTAAAATTACTTAGAGCAAAATACTTAAAGTAAAAATGTACTACTATACTTTACTTGGAGTATGTTTTAGTACTGAGTACCTCAATTCTGCATACAGTTTATAAATAGCAACACAAGCATTTACCTTGTGCTTCTGCTTCACAAGTTGCTCCAACAAATCCGCTTGCACAGATGCATTTGTAGGATAACTGTAATAAATTCTGACATGTGCCCCCATTTAAGCAAGGGTTTGATGAGCATGGATCTTTCAGGATGTCACAATTACGGCCGGTATATCTTCTTCTACAATTGCAAATGTAATCTCCGGTTACATTATTCGTCGAACAATCTCCAAATAAGCAGGGATTCGAAGAGCATGGGTCAGAGGTACTAGAGGAAAGGAGGCAACCATTTGGACCTTTCCCAGAACCAACATATCCAAGAGGACAGATGCATTCCACAAAAGTGGAGCTTATACCTGAGAAATGATAATTATTTTTGATATGTAGGTACTAAACAAGCTAGCATGCAGGTAATGAGTCTGAGGTTATATCGAATTGGTTAAACCCAATATGTCCTATTGAAAAGCGTTTTCGTAAGAAGTTATAGTCTTCAAAAAAAAAATGTGTAACATTATT
This sequence comes from Leptura quadrifasciata, assembly GCA_963675555.1. NCBI lineage: Eukaryota > Metazoa > Arthropoda > Insecta > Coleoptera > Cerambycidae > Leptura > Leptura quadrifasciata. The sequence goes on along the minus strand of OY776682.1, from coordinate 366,400 downwards.
TATCGAAAATGTGAAACTTTTGGTACGGTAAGTATCCTTTTTTTTGCACCGTGTAAGACAGGGTAATAATGTGTAGTTTATGAAGTACATATTCAAAAATGTATAACAAAACACCTGTAAAACTTTGCCAAAACAATTTTTATTGGTCTATATTCCTATGATAATCTGGAGACAATGTTTTGATGTCTCAATGAGACCACCTCAGAGTGACCGTCAGCTGAAAGGTTTAAGTGCTCTTCAGATACTTATTATTTATTTATTTATATTATCACTCTACTCACGTGGATTATCTCTGCATTGGGCAAGATGATGGCACCCACCATTATCTACATTACATATGCCTCTAAATGCACAGGTTGTTCCATCGCCGGCATAACCAGGGGGGCACAATCCGCAAACTCTAGATCCCTGTAATTGAAAGAAAAAAGTGTGTAGTAAATTGTGGACTATGTCATTTTTTAAATGGACACGATTATAGTTTCTTCAGGTATTGCCCAACTACAGCTGCATAGATGCAGAGGGGTTTGTTATTTTTCTTTTGGCACAATTCCAAATTCAAATTTTCCAAATGCAAAGAGAGGCTATTTAAAAGGAAGTTTAATTATGTTCGTTCATTAATATTGGTTGTAGTTCAAATGTTCCAATGGCTTGCTGATTCATCAATCATCACTCACAAATATTTTACCTATGCTGATTGCTTGCTTTCATCTTTCATTAACTTTATGTTGTTATTACAACTAACTATTATTAAACTCTCTTTAACCGATACTGATATTAAAATACAAAAAAATATTTTACTTAATAGAAAAGATAAACTTGCCAATGAAGTAAATATCTAAATTACTTTGAAAATGCACAAAATTAACAGATATATGTTTTTTGTAGCTTATTCGCAAAGAGTTTATTATTTTTATATACCAGCCAGACTTGGCAAAATATTCCTTAAAAAAATCATCGTCGAAATTTGAAAAGATTCATGACTAACAGTCACAAATCATTATTATGTCTTTAATTTCCACTGGCTTTTACTAAAGTAAACAGTTTTTTAAATAATAATAACTCACTTTTAAAACGATAAATATATGCGCTTTATTTTAATATGTGCCGATGCACTCTAATTTTATTTTTGACATGTACCCTGTATAGTGACTCTTTTTCTCTATATCTCAACAATTATTTGTGTTAAAGGTAACTGATAAAAACTCTGATATGCCATAAATCTTCCAGATAAATTGATTACTAGAAGCAAATATTTAATTCAATCCTCAACTTACCAGCGTGTTCATGCACTGAACCGTAGGGCTTACACTACAGCCTCCATTGTTAATAGCACATTCATCTATATCGGCACAGTAATATCCATTTCCAGTATATCCTACAATTTACAATTCATTACAATGATTTCTTTCTCCTTTACTGCCATGAACATTAGAGTGGATCGAAAGTAACTTTTTTTAGACAGAGGGAATGGGTAATGAAAAAAAGTTGTGTGTATAGTATCGTGCAAAGCTTTACTGCAAATAAAAAATGCAACAAAAACTTTACGAGCTAATTATTAACGCCGGCGAACCGCCGGTACGGTGTCGTCAAACAAGCCAACGTATATTAAAAACCTATAACGGTAACTGATTCAATTTGCCGTCGGAATAGTACAGAGAGTAGCGTGGGGTTTATAACAATTGATATCAAATACCCCACGCTTTTTACAATAAAATGAATCTTAATATTTAAACATTATTTTTTACTTTTTAGTTCGGTTTGCTATTAAAGCGTGTTTTTTAGTTTTTTAAAATATAATTAAATAGCAACCTATATATGTTTTTGCATATTTATATTCAACATAAAATTCTCGTTACAACAATGTATCACAAGTAGGTAATTGTTTTCAAAATGGCGTCATACATTCGAAAAAGTGAAAAAGCTAAGTTGGCAACTGCAAGACTGAGTTTTCCAGAAATTCACCCAGTAGGCCTTGAATCTGATGTTTCACCTTCATTTTTATTGTGGTATTTCAATAAAAGTTTATTTCGTACAAAAACCACTATTTAGAATTGAAAAACAATTTTTTGAAAAACATAAAACCAAATTAATTTTGTTAATTTTTTATAAGTGGTAACCATATTTTTTTACTTGCACCAACAAACCTTTTGTTTGATGTATAATGTATATATGCTTCAGTTTAATGAAACCGTATGTGCTAATGTATTAATGTATGTATTAAATTTTACAAGCGTGCCATGAAAAATAACCTTTCTTTTCAAACATTTCCCTAAGTTATTATTTGATAAAGTTTATGTAGTGTTTTTTTAATTTGCTTGTGATTTATTTGCTAATATAACCATTTAAAAGTTTTAGAAAAATACAAAATGGTGGTATTTACCAAAAATGAAAAGGTGGACTCGTTTATTTATGGGGAATCTAAACGAAATGCATATCGAGCTGAAAGGTTATATGCAGAGCGGTATCCTAGAAGGCATCACCCTTGTGGCAAATATTTTAAGATTTTAGAAGAAAAATTTAGGGCCCAGCCAAATAAAATCGACCAAAATACGTTTATTATTGACGAGGCCACAGAGATTGATGTTTTAGCATCCGTGGAAGTTAATAAAAAGCCAAGTACACGTGAGATTGGAAGCGCTCTTGATATTAGCCGAGAATCTGCTAGAAGAATATTGAGAAAACATGAATATAAATCATACAAATATAAACTTCATCACCATTTAAATGAAACTGATGCAGGTAGGAGAGTTCATGATTGCAATTGGTTACTAGAAAATAGAAACATTTTTCCTAGAATTCTGTTCACAGAAGTTGGTTCACAAACAATGGCATGTTTTACCGAAATAATTTACGTTACTGGTCTCAGGAAAATTTACATGAATTTAGAGAAGGAGTCACCAAGAAGTGTTTGGGGTAAATGTATGGGCAGGAATTGTGGGTACTAGTATCATAGGTCCTATTTATTTCATGGGACTTTAAATGGAGTTAGGTACCTAAACTTTCTGGGAAATGAAATTGAGGGCTTTTTAGGAGAATTACGTACAAATTTGAGAAGCACTTGTTACCAACAAGATGGGTCTCTGATACATAACCTTTGGGATGTCTCTAATTATTTAGAAAACACACATTTCAAAATAGTGTCATTTCGACATATGGACAAGCTGGCCTGCCATATCACGTGACCTAACCCCTATGGATTTTTCCTGTGGGGGTAGATCAAAGAACGAGTTTATTCATCATCTTCAAGAAACCTCCAGGAGTTGGAAACCAAAATTCGCCAAGCTTTTGCAACAATAACTGTGCAAATGTTAGAGCGGGTGGTAAGGAAAACCATCAGTAGAACTAAAAAATGTACTGAAGTTGAAGGAATACATTTTGAACGATTGCTACAATTTTATTTTACCGTATCTTATAGATAATTATTAATAAATTCTGTAAATTTTATTTAATCTGGGTGTATTTTTTTAACAATACCAATTGGAAAATGTAACATCTACAGAAATTCAATAATTTCAAAGTAAATTAGCACCGAAACTAAACGTATTATTATTATTATTATTACTTATGAACATCACGTAACGAGAATTTCATGTGGAATCTAATTATGCAAATATATTATTGTATCGGAAGTGACATTTTTTACTTAATAAGTGCAAAATGTGACTTTTTGTGTCACAAATGATATGCCAAAATTTCAAAATTGTATTCCTAGGATCAATCTAGAAATTGAAACAGGGCTAGCTAATCTCGTTATCGCCCGGTATATTAAAACGTATACAGGATATTTTAATAATTGTTTTAGTAATTTTTACACATTTGTAACACACCCTGTATCTTTATGTTTTAGCTGCTTTAGTTGCGGATTCTTTTTGTTGAAGCCGCGATAACGACAATGGCCTTATATAAAAAATCATACATTTATCTAGTTTATCATTTACCTTGGGGACAGGCACCACAATAATATGATCCTGGGACGTTTATGCATGGCACCGGTGGATGTGCGGAGCAAGACGGATGGTTTAGAGAACACTCATTTACATCTACTACACAAGCTGCATTTATCCCATCCGTCTTCCATCCCTAAAATGAAGTAAAAAATCCTCAGAATTTTGGAAATAAATAATAATTGTATTAAATATTTGTACAAGTAGGTCGTTACTGCTGTTCAAGCAATGCCCACAGATATAGTCCCTTCAATAAGAACTCTCAATTTGAAATATACTATGACACTATGAAGCTCTAACGAGACTGAGATTCCATCTTCTTGGGGCGTAGATACTAAGGATTGGTAGCTATACTAAGGGGCATCTGTTAAAGCTGCGGATTTTGATACAAAAGACGAAGCTGAGGTACTCTAAGAAAAATCATACTCCAATGTCCTCCTGTCTAGGTTGCTATTCATTAAAAAGACGTGTTTTGTTTTCAATAAGCAATTTAAGAAAAAACATGGCATTATGACTCACAAAGCAGACTCAAGTTGCAGACAAAATAGCTTGAAATGTACACCTAGCTTCCCTATTCCAGTATTCTAGTGATAACAAGAATTTAGTCCATAGTTGCATATAACTCTTCTACTTTAAATAATCTATGTTTACCTGATCACAGATGCACTTGTAGCCAAGCTGATTATTTTGGGGAACACAAGTGCCATGGCCACATAGCTCTGAGCCCCCTAAAGTGCAATCCACTTTCCTTCTAGTGCAATGTATCCCTACGAAGCCGGGTGGACACAAGCACCTAAAATCATTATTTAAAAAAAATATTAGTAGTTTGTCCGTGACATGTATTTTAGCTAAATACCAGATGCCACTATAACTTATAATTAGGGGATCTAGAGCCACTCAGAAAACTGTATCTTTTGACATTGAAGTAATTTGATACCACTTCCAGTTTCGCCGGAAATGACAATAACTTTTGATTTTCAAATAGAACACCCTGTATATTATTACATTTTTGGATTTGGGATGACTTTTTGAACAAGTGTGGCGGTTTTTAGAAATTTCTAACCAGTTGTTTTTTTTATAGCAATTATAAAGTTTGATCTAGACCGCTGCTCTATAAAATAAAAAATATGTACTTCATTTTAGTTTCTACGGAAAAAAACATTTACACATAGTTACTATTACAACCAATTTGTAGGTGTTTTAATGCAAGTAATTTAGTTTTTTTTTAAATAACTCGTTTTTTTCAACTGGGATGGTGGTGGCTCATTATATCCATTAAATTGTCCTTTTTTACGAATCCACTAATACCACTATGCTTGGATTTTTATGGACATGTATTTAAAAAAATTGTGAAAACAGCTTGTACTTGTAGTATTTTAAATCTACAGTTATTATTATACGGCTATCAAAAAATTTCGTATCAGTTACCTTTGTATTTTAAAAGAGAAACAAAATAATCGAGAGACAATTCTCTAACTGAAACTTTCACTAAGTATGGTTATGAATAATGAGAAAGTTGATATGCTTCTTATTTACGGGGAATGTTGTAAAAATAGAAAGTGTGCACACGAAATTTATAGTGAAACATTTCCGGAAAGAACACATCCATCCCGACATTACTTTAAGAAGCTGGAATGGAAAATAAGGGTACGCAACCCAATCTTTGTAGTGAGGAAATAGTTATTAATGCGCTATGCATAGTAAACTACGATCCAACTGTTTCTACGAGACAAATCGCAGGGGAGTTTAGGTCAAATAAGGAAACTGTAAGATGCATACTAAAAAAAAACAATTATTATTTAATGTAAAAAAATATTATCATTTTTTTCTTGAAATAGGCTTAATATGTCATGAAACGTCGAGATTTTAAATTTGAGCGAAAAAAAATTGTCTGTCTGTCTGTAATTTTTTTGTGCGCACGTTTACTCTGAAACCGTTTATGATATTGACTTGAAATTTGGTACACTTATGTACTGTAACGAGATCTGGAACTAGATTTTGGTCTAATTCCGTTGAAGAGTTCGGGGGTAAATGGGTTAAATAAGGGTAAATAGGCAAAGCAAGCAGGTAAGAGTTCATAAAATTGCAATTTAGGGCATGTACGAAAAGTCGAGGTCTCAAAATTTTTTTTTGGCATCAGCTAATCCCCACTATCAACTCCAATACCGCCCCCACACTATTATGAAAGGGAGTAAATGAATTAAATTGTGATTTAGTGTGTATACAAGAACGAAACATCTCAAAAAATTTTTTTAGCATTAGCTACCACCTCTACCAACCCCATTGCCACCCCCACCCTATTGTTTAAGGGAATAAAAAATGAAATTGGGATTTAGTGTGCATACGAGAACCAAGGGCCTCTTTTTTGACATTAGCCACGTTCTCTACCACACTCATTGCCACCCCACCCTATTATTAAAGGGAGTAAAATATTACATTGGGATTTAGTGTGTATAAGGCTTGGATGCAAAATCTGGATGTGGAAATAGTGATTCCTTGGGGGAGCAGTTTTTATTTCATAGCAGTCTAGATGAAAAGTTATAATTGCTATAAAAAAATAATAACTGGTCAGAAATTTATAAAAATCAACACACACGTTCAAAAGTTTATCCTGAATTCAAAAATGTAATAATATAGAGGGTGTTCCATTCGAAAATCAAAAGTTAGGGTCACTTATTTAGATGTCAAAAAGCGCAGTAGTTTTCCGAATGGCTCTAGACCCCCTAGTTTAATTTCGATATGCTCAAAAATAAAAAAGTTGTAGGGATCAGCCACTACTTTGTGGCGCTCGAATCTGGCACACAAAATATAGGGAGGTATAGAGTGCATCTTACTGCAAATTTTTACATACTCATAGGTGCCCGGCTTATTGATGCATGTAGCTCCATTTTGACATCCTAGGTCAGTTCCTGCATATTGTGAACATTCATTAACATCCACAACACAATCTGGACCCTATAAAAAATAGATAGACTTTAATTCGCTCGAAACAAGATCTGCTTCGAAAAATTAATACAAACCTCCCATCCATCTCGACACTGACAAAGGTAATTCTCAAACATGTCTTGGCATCTTCCTCCATTTTTACAGGGATTGTTAGCACAGTCATCTTTAAGTAATGATGTTCGTAAATCATTATACCTTCTGATAAGCATTGTAAGCCTCCTATTAATTCTTCTATCGGGCACTTCCGTAATAGTGCTAGTATTTGTTTTATTTTGAACGAATAATGGGTCAGAAACCCTTTGCTCTAGGGCGTCTATTCTGTCATCATAAGTCGTAAAAAGATTTTGATACTTCTCAATAAGTTTTGTAGCGTTGTGAGCCTTGAATAACAATTCAACGTTTTAACGTGTTTAAAAATTTTTAATATTTTTGTCTTACCCTGTTTAGCGTTATGAGTAGATCCATATTATTTACCCAAAGTCCTCCTACCCTAGTAGAAGTTTCGAAAGAAATGTTTCTGCCATCTGAAGCAACAAACCTTAAATTTCCATCGTCCACGGTTATATAAGGGCTGCAAAATAAGACACATGTCAAATAAATGACCACGAATCAGTATAATAAACTTGTTTCAATGATCAATTGCAGTTGTTACATTTTCACCCTCTAGGCACACAAAATGATATTGCATTAAGCTGCAATGACGGAGGGCCTGAATTTTTTCACTCGATATTTTGGCAAAATGCGTAGGGATGCAGAGGCATCCTTATTTGGTTTGTTTGGTAGAGGAGCAAGGGCACTATATATAGGTGAGAAGACTGTTTTAGCGTAGAATTTATCGAAAATTTTGACGCACAGGATCTGTAGAAAAAATGCAGAGGCAGTGGTAAACAGTGTTCATTTCTTTGAAAATTTTATATTGCGTTTTTAGAAGAGAAAAATAAATTCATGTTATTTATATACATTTCCGGCAATATTAGATAACTTGAACGTGAACGTTTAGTCATTTGGGTAATTCTATATGCAGTTTACTATAATGGATTCTTTTTATTGTTCACGTTGAAATATTATTTGGAAGGGGTAGATCCCTCAACCCTTCCAATATCAGGGACTAATGACCAGAAAAAGTATCTTTCTCGTTCGCTCGCTTGCTAGTAAGAAGTTCCAATTTTGATTTTGTTAGAAGAACGTATTTTTGTAAACAAACGATGCAAATGTTAGAACACAATATTGTCAAACTGGAAAATGTTTTGTTTTTGGATGAGTCCACTTTCGTTAATCGTCAAAACTGTCACTTAGGCTAATAAAAATCCTCACTGGATGAGAGAATTGCATACGCAAAGTTCTAAAAAGGTTTTGGGGCAGGGACAATTGGAAACCGTGTCATTGGTCCCTTTCTCATTGATGGCAATTTGAATGGAGGTAATTATTTAGCTCTGTTCCAACATAATGTCATGCCAACTTTGGCAAACTTATATCCTGCTCAAGCAAACCTACAAGTTCCAGTGGATGTAATATGGTTCCAGCAGGATGGAGCACCATCGCATTACCGAATCGATATCCGACAATACCTCGACTTAACATTTCAAAATCGGTGGATAGGGAGGCGAGGATCGCTATAATGGCCAGCACGTTCTCCTGACCTTACACCCTTAGACTTCTTTGTATTGGGATATGTGAAAAGTATGGTATACAAAACTAAGCCACGCGATATAGCTGACTTGAGAAAAAGAATAACGGATGTGGTTAGGTCGGTTACATCCACGGTCTCAAATGTTGGAGAACGTTATTTACGATTAGAATGCTGCGAAGATTATGTTTCATATTTAAATCAGACTAGTAAAATATATTAGTTTGAACAAGAAATGAAGAATTTTTGATCAACCGTTATACAATTTCTTTTTCTAAAAGTCAGGAACATCTGTTTTCTTTTTTTGGCGCAATTTCAGATTCCAAAGTATCCTAGTGTTCTAGTTCATTGCTAAGCAACCATCAGAAAACAGTACAAGAAAGTTACTTTTTCATCTTCACAAGGGAGTTTTTAAAGGTGCTGATATCCAACTAGATTTTTCCTAAAAAAATTTCAAATATAAATTTTCGGAAATCCATCCTACATATAGATAGATAGATAGATAGATATGTCTTTATTAGTTCATGTAAAAAAAAAATTACAAAAAACCCAGAGGGTATAGAACATGTCACAAGATGAAAAAAAGATAAATACAAATATTAATCATGTATAAAAAATGGTCATTTATATAAAAAAAATAGTAATAACAAATAGTTAAAATAATGTATAAAGTATAACAAAGACAAATGAACATTAATTATATATTAAAAAATAACAATTAAAATTATTATAAATACTTAAGAAGGATTTAAAGTGTATCACCAAAATACTCATCTAGTGTATAGTATGCTTTTACCAGAAGAGCGGCTCGTAACTTTGCTTTTAGATGTTTTAGGGATAGGTTTTTATATGTGTCTGGAAGTTTATTATAAACTTTTATTATGGAAAACGGTATGTTTCTTTGCACATATGTAAAGTTTGCTTTAATATTTAGCAAATCGTCTTTATTTCTAGTGTTATATAAATGAACTCTATCATGGTCTGGAAACAAAGACATATTTTTTACTACAAATATTATAGCCTCATAAATATATAGGCTTATTAAGGTAAGTATCTGTTGTTCTTTAAATATAGGTTTACAGCTAACCATTTGTTTGATATTCAGTATATTCCTGAGACATCTTTTCTGCAATACAAATATTTTGTAGATATGATTTGTGCTTCCCCAAAAGACTAAACCATATCTAAATCTCGATTCCACGTAGGCATAGTATGCCATATATGCTGCCTCTGCATTAATATTTTGAGATATTACTTTTAAGGCATAACAATACTTGGCGATATTAGTTGCAAGCTGGTCAGTATGGGACTTCCAATCAAGCCTAGAGTCTATCGTAATACCCAGAAAGCATATTTGAGACACAGTATTCAAGGTAGTGATACCATTTGTAAAAGTTGTATTATCATTAGGCTTACTATTTGAAAATGTTATAACTTGTGTTTTGGCTTTGTTTAATTTTAGATTAAGTGGGGTATAATATTTTTCTAGCATGTCTAGTGCCGAGAAAACCTTTTGCTCCAAGACTATTGGATCTGGTGAGTGAATAATTAACGAACAATCATCTGCATATTGAACTGTGTATTCATCAAGGGCCATGGGTAGGTCGTTGGTGTATAAAATATACAATAATGGTCCTAATATTGATCCCTGTGGTACTCCTCTCTTTATTACCATACTTTGTGATTTTAATAACCCTCCATTACTATCTGTCTCTACAACATACTGCGTTCTATTATTTAGATAAGATTTTATTAGTTGCAACGTGTTACCTCTAATTCCATATTTTTCGAGCTTTTCTATTAAAATATCATGGTCTACACTATCAAAAGCTTTTGATAGGTCTATAGTTCAAGTAGGAAAATCCTAAGACATAAGAAACCCAAGAAAATCTTTACGACCTCATTAAAATACCGGTACTCTTTTTTAGTGCTGTTCGCAAATTGACTGGCTTACCTTTATAGGTTTTTAACGTGCGTCGGGTCTCGGGTCGTTATTTGATGTCATGCTTGGCGCCATGGCCCGCGGCGATAATAATTATGTCGTAAAGTTTTTATTTAGTTTTTTTTTTGTCTGAGGAAGTCCTTACTTGGACTATACGCCTATATGATAATTTACAAATTTTACTACACCATTAAGTTTTAGTTGGGGACAGTGAACAACAATTGCTCAAAATTAACAAATTCACATTAGTATCTTCTGAGATATATAGGCCAGTGCAATTAAGACAAAAATTATCCCTGACCCGGACAAAATTATTAACAGGCTGAAAATTTCTGGAAATGTTCAGAACAATGCCCTAATTGATATCCGAAAGTTCCCAAAATATCCGAGTTGGGGAAAAGCCGCCAGCGTAGAAAAACCGCCGCAATCTTAAAATTTTCGGCTTTTGGCTATATATTTTGAACTAATCGTCCTAGCAAGGTCATTAAAGTGTCAAATTAATCGGTTTCGACTGCGGAAAAGACCTTTCAAATGAGTTATCGCAAGTCTCTACTTCCCATTAAAAAATTTAGGGGCTGCAACTGCCACTCGAAGGGGGTTGAATTAGAGATGAAATTTATACGTTGTAGGATGTCATTTCAGAAGTCCATATTTCAGTCAACAATCAGAACCTACTTACTCTTTTAGATACTACATTTACATCTTTCTAATAGGTTGTAGAACAATTAATTAAATTCGTTGTCGTCCCCTTCTAAATTTCCGGAGCCGACACTGGGTACCTACTCTAGCTTTCTTTGAATATGAGAATTGTACAAGTAATCTGATAAAGTAAACAAATATAAATCGTATTATCAGTAGGAAGATAAGTTATTTAACGCGCGCTGACTAGGTATTACAACTGATTAATACGTAATTTGGGTAATTTAAAAGTGTAGGTAATTTTTTTAGAACCTACTGTAAACAATGTGTTTGTTAAAGAAAATAGTGGTGGTGGGTGACGGCGCTTGTGGAAAAACATGTTTGTTAACGACTTTTAGTAAGAACGAATTTCCGGAACAACATATACCTACGATTTATGACACATACTCAAAAGAAATAGAAGTAGACGGGCAAACCGTTGAATTGGCTTTATGGGACACTGCTGGTGAAGAAGATTACGATCGTTTAAGACCCCTGTCTTACCCAAGGACGGATGTGATAATTATATGTTTCTCTATTGATTATCCGACTTCTCTTAAGAACATTAAAGAAAAATGGGCTCCAGAAGTGAAACACTTCTTACCGCTAGTGCCTATAATTTTGGTAGGGAATAAAGTAGATCTAAGAAGTGTTAAAGTAAGTCCAGAGAAATGGAAAGTTCATCCGGTTACTCCCGAGCAAGGAAAGAAAATGGCAAGAAGTATAAAAGCCGTTAGATACATGGAATGTTCTGCAAAATATATGTTAGGGATTAGAGCTATTTTTGAAGAAGCAGCTAGAATATCATTACTTCCTAAAAAACAACGAATACTTGATTCTTGTGCGCTGTTATAGGATAGGCTCTTTTAGTGCTGATGTAATTGTGGTGTAAAAACACGAACGATTCAGTTGCCAAAAATATTACAATATTTTGTATGTGCATCTGTAATCTTAATAACCTCACGTACAATTTTCCTTTAATATAAGCATTAGTGATATGAACCAATGTGGTAAATCTGATTCTTTGTCTCTGTATACGTACTTATTGTAATTCTTAAATATTAAAATTAAACATGAATTTATAAATTGAAACAAAACGGGGTCATTTATTTGAAATTCAATACACAACTAAATAAAAAAGTTTATAACTGGAATCTTTTAATATAGAGGGGGGGGGGCTAAGACGATTGTACAGGGTCAAATGCCCTTTTTTTAGAATGTAATGCTACTATCTAAGTACTCTTTTCGAAGCCTCTTTCTATACTACTTTCACTGCTATATAATAATTGACTATCTCCCAACCACTTGTATGTAATTACTTTTTTGTAGAAATAATGCCTTCTGCAGATGCATATTGAAAAAATCGTTAACCACAATTATGAGTTTTAAGGAAAAACTATATGTAGCAGTTGTAAGACATATATGCATTTTAATCATTTTCACTTCCTAAAAATATACAGGTTGGACAAAAATAACTTCTCAATGTAGAATTTTTTTAACTAAATTTTCTCAATTTCTTTAAATGGAACACCCTGTATATTTTTTCGACGATGTGATGTAGAAATGAAAGGCGAACATTTTTATTTCTTCCCAGGGCGGGCGTTTATACCATAAACCAAATAAAATCTGTGTATGTCCGGACATTCTAACTTACTTCCAATAAGACTAACTTTATAGTTTTTAGAATAATTTAAAACTTAAAAATGTATAGGTAGTCAGCTAGCTTAAGAGAAATATGATATAGGGTGTCAAAATAAAATATAGGCGTAAAATTCATTTTGAATATTCTATTTTTTAATAAATTGCCCGACATATCTGATGAGAGCTTCTGCAAAAAAGATTAGCCGCAATTCTGTCGAATTGTAATTTTTATGCACCTCACTATTACGAAAAAAATGCAATAAAATTGGATTAATGGAAATGAATACGGACCAACTACAGTTTTAGTGAATTAACTACAATATTTGAACATTTACTATTGTACTACTTTTTGGGAAGATTTGGTACCTATACTGTACACTGTCAGGGGGATAATTCTAGAAACACGCCCCATACACCATTGAAATTTTTCCAAGACAATAAAAATGTGACGGAACTTTTGCGACCAGGGAGCAAATAATTAATTTAACAATTTCGTATACTTACAATTTCGGACCTATAATTCTTGTCAATACCAATTCACAAAAACATAAAATTAAAACAACAAATATACTTAAAATATCCATAGTTAATCACAATTCACGAACCATTGTATTACGATATATTACAATGAACTAAATACTCTATTGCCTTTGAAAATATATAAAATCATTTAAAGGGGCGTGGAGGTATCTAATTACCCCGTCCAGAGTAATTAGATTTATTTTTCAACATCCCAAATTATATAATAATAATAATAATAATAATATGTCTTTATTTATTATTGAATATAATAATAAAAGGGCGAAGTTCAGTAGAGTGAGACACTCTCTGCTCTTCCACTTAACCCTAATATGATGTACATATTATTAAAACACGCTCTTGTTTTCACTCTTTTTATTTAACCCTACTTTATTGTTATTCTCTAACATTATTAAAGTCTTTTTTTACCGGTATTGATATTAAAATATGAAACAAAAAAGTTTTACCACCCCCACATTATTATAAAAGGGAGTAAAAAAAAATGTCATTTAATGTGTATACAAGAACGAAACGTTTCAAAACGTTTTTTTGGCGTTAGCCATCCCCTCTACCACCCCTACCCTATTGTTAAAGGGAGTAAAATATTACATTGGGATTTAGTGTGGTCTTAGATGTAGAAGTGGTGATTCCTTGGGCAGCGATTTTTTACTCCGCACTTAAAAAAGGCAACAAAACTTTACGACCTCATTAAAATACCATTACTACTTGTGCTATCTCGACCGCAGATTGTCTCGCTTACCTTTATAGATTTTTAATGTCGTCGGCTTGTTTGATGACACCATGCCGCATGGTCCAACGGCGATAATAATGAGGTCGTAAAGTTTTTGTTGCGGTTTTTTGAATGCCGAGTAAATGTGTACTCAACTTATACCTATATTGTCTTATATATCTGTTTTTGTTTCAAATTAAAAGTTGAGAAAATAATCACTTGATAGTATTATTAATTATAGTTGACCAGCAAACTGTTTTATATTTACAAGATCAATTTATTAGCTATGGAGTGTTTACTCAAAATGTCGAACATTTAATTTGTATCTCTTCAAGAGAGATATTGTAGGTCATGTAGAAACTTAAAATTTGGCATAGAGTTATGAATTACATAATTCGAATAACGAAAGAAATCGTAAAACCATCCTTAACTCCTTAGGGGATGAACATTGAGGAAATGGACACAAAAAGGCTACTCTTGATAAACTTCAAAGTTGGCTCATGTGAAGATAATGCTCTCAAAATAAAGGAAAAACTGAATGACTGAAACTCTATTACTTATACTTTATTATTAATGAAAATCAACAGATTCATAAATTTTCTAAGAATAAAAACTGGTTAGAGACAGATGTAATTCAGTTTGAACCTCATTTAGAAGATGAGGGGCTTATACGAAAAGAATCCCTCAAACTTTTTTTGTGAGGTGTTGCGGTGTACTATATGATCGAGTTATATCTAATATTGACATATGTATCAGATCTTCTATTAGGCAAATTAAATAAATTTTGAGGATTATTATACGTTATTAACTAATACAGAAATATAATATATTGATATTTTACTCTATTTGCTACATTAAACACGTCAACATGGCGGCGCAACGCACATCAAGTAGAGTGTGTTCGAGTATATTATTCAAATTAAACCTCAGTTTCCTTTATCAACATTAATGCTTAGTTTCATCATGTTCAATGATGAAAGCATCATAGTTGGCGAAATCCCGTCGAGTAGAACATTCAAGTGTTGCTATTAAAGTTCAGTTCAGAAATACACATCGAGTAGTGTAGCACATTGTTCAAATTAAAGCTCATCATCTTCAGGTGATGCCAATATAGTGGGCGAAATGCTCTAGCAGAGTATTGGAGTGTAGTGTTCATATTACAGCTCAGTTTTAAGTATCTCCAAATTATGCCTACATAGTTGGCGAAACCCGCGTCGAGTAGAATATTCAAGTATTATTTAAATGTCTTGGTGCTTGTGGAAATTACGTCACATTTCAACTTTCAACATTTCATTTTCCCTAATTTTAACTTATAATTAGGAAAAGAACTTCTTTAAAAGAAATTTTTCAAAAAATTTAAAAGTATTTAATTAATTCATTAATGATTTGAAACTTTTTATTCAGATTTACAGTAACACTCGCCAGATGCAAAAAATCTACGAAAAGTGGGCGCGTCCCTGCCTAAACAATTAATTTCGATGATATACTGCCGCTGATATTTGAAACTTCGTGCTCTACAAGAATACTTATCTGAAAGTTTATCATATGTTTCACCGTTCTCGCGGCGTTCGTGCTGAAGTTAAGTCACACGAAATATTGCCAAATTGGTCTACAAGCTCTTCATTTTCATTTGAGGAGTAGGCATTGTCAGCAACCCCGCATTTTCTGACCAAATCTCTCAAATTGAACGGTGTGTTAAAAATATCGCATTGGATTTGTTTCATCGTCCAACATCAACAGAGCACTGAAAACCATTGTATACCATGGAGAAATCTGAATGCGACTGACATGGTGATATGATGCTTCCAAAATGTAATTGTTGTACATCAAACATTTTGGTTTTAAACAATCTGTTGCGAGTTGCTCGTGGTACGAATTAAATTTTCACATACGTAAAGTGACTTTTAACCACGTTTTAATGTGAATTTGTAATCTGTGTTGTGATGTTCGAATCGGTTTGATGACCATAAACGCGACATTAATTCATTAAATGCAATAATTATACTTTTTGAGATAGGAGAATAACGAATAATAGTGTTTAACACACACGGAATCTCCAGAAGTACGCGTAGGCATTGTTCTAGAGCTGTTTTATAATCGGTTTTTTTACTAGAAGGATTCTTGTTTGTAACCTATGGGCTAAAAAATTTTTAATCATATTTAAAATCCCTCCGAGACTCATTTAATGTCTCACGTTTCATTCGTTACTTGTAACATTTTCCCTAAGTTTAATCCACAATTAGGAAAACACTTTCCTAATTCTTTTTAAGAAGCTCTTTAATTTAATTGACTCATAAATTATTTGAAATGTTTTTTTAAAATTTACACATAAAAATCGACAGATAGAATAATTGTACTAAAAGTGGGCGTATCCTCTGCCTAAACAATTAATTTTGTTCATAAACCGCCAATGACATTCGAAATTTCGTGCTGTACAAAATTATTCATATGAAATTTTGTCCTATCTCTTACCATTTCCGTAGCGCTCGTGATGGAAGTTGAGCCACTCCAAACGTTGCCAATTGCCTTTGAAACTCTTCATTTTCATTTGAGGAGTGAGCATTGTTAGCAACCCTGCATTTTCCGACCAAATCTCCCAAGTTGATCGCTGTATTAAAAATATCGCACTGGATTTGTTCGATTGCTTGACAATACAGCACTGAAAACCGTGTAGGCCATGAAAAAATCTGATTGCGACTGTTGCAGCAGCGTACATGCTTTATAGGTATGGTTATTCATACAAAGACTGTTAAAAAAGTGTGCTCGGTGTGTTGTGGTAATCACATTTTAAAAGAGTGTACTTAAAGCAAACAGAAATATAGGTAAATGTATCGATTGTTTGAACTATAAAAGAACCATAAAAATAATGAAGTAAATGTAAACCACGCCGCACTGGACAAGAATTGCCCATCATACAAGTATATAATCACTATAATTAAACAGAGGATTGATTTATGAACCTAAAAATATATCAAAATGTGCGCTGTTTAAGGACTAAAACGATAGACCTCTAGATAAGTTCACTGGGGTCGGGTTATGACATAGTTGCAATTACGGAAACATGGCTTTACGATGGAGTAAGAGTCGAAGATACTGTTCAATAGTATAGTCGAGCTCAGATTTACGGTGCACTCAAAAAAAGGCAATAAAAAGAGTTTACAACCCCATTATTATCGCCGTTGGACTATTCGGCCTAGTGTCATCAACAAGCAGATGCCTATAAAAGTAAGCGAGTCAATTTGCGAACGAAATAGTACAGAGCCATACTTAAAATTCGTAGGTACGTATTAGAATGTACATATTAATAAGGATGTGGCTATTTATACATACTGTCCAGGCAATTCACGCCGCACATGCGCGATGACGTTCAAACATATTGATATAGTAAGAATTATAAGGTTAACCATCAGCAGTCTGTGGTGTAATACTTAGTGTTCCCGATTCTCACACGTGAGGTCGACGGTTCGAATCCGCTTGCTACAGTTTTTTTTTTACCACATTTTGTTAACTAAAATACGTAATACGAATATTTCTTTAGGTTAGTTCGTTGGGTTAAATATGTTAATATTTTTTGATGTGGTATAGTTGTTTATGATAGATAATGTCCCTTGCCCTCGACGGCTATACTGTATGTATAAATAGCCAATTTCTTATACATACTGTATGTATAAATAGCCAATTGCGTATACATACTGTATGTATAAATAGCCAATTGCGTATACATACAGTATGTATAAATAGCCACATCCTATTAATAATAATAGACCGTAACGCGCTGTTAAAATTGTACGACTGATTGCTGGTCTAATTATTTGAAGTTCATATGGTATTTTAATGAGGCCATAAAGTTTTTTGAGTGCACCATAAATCTGAGCTTGACTATACTTATGTAGTATTCAGAAAGTACAGGGATAAGTCGGAAACAAAAAAAAAACATGGTTGGAGGTGTTTTAATGGCAATTAAAAAAAATTTTCAGTGAAAAAATTAAATTAGTGAGTGTAAATTTATAAGTGGAAATACTATTTGTTAAAGTATAAACGAACTTAATCGAAACCGTATAAAAACTAAAAGCCGGCAAAAACAGTCGGCATCTCGTTATTGTACATGGGCTGAGGTAAATAGAAATGCATGTCATAAGAAAATGATAAGATTTTCGGGCGTTATTATATTATCCTCTGTTTCAAATGGTCTCCAGAAAGCCATGATAAATTAGTAAATAATTCAAATATTTTACCTTTTATATAGTAGTAAATATTTATAAATATGAACAATAACTAACTAAACTCCTACGCTTGATATTATAACAGGTATTTACGTACTGCACTGGCACATTAACAGCACAGCACATGTCCACCGTTGACTACATTTACGAGTTTTTTTTATGCTAGTAGGCCTGTCCGTTTTATTATCTTTAAACCAGTGCAGTCGTAGATGGTTCATTCAGGCTGATTACATTGCCAATCTCGGACTCGCCTGCACCGTTTCAACTACCATTCGAATCTCAATACCATTGCTAAATATATAGGACAAAATATCAAGTTCATAGTGCATGGTCCTGTGCTTTAACACTGACCAGTTTCAATTATCCTCGTTTAAAGTATATTGCCCAAACTATTAATTGCATTTACTATATATCGGGTGACACAGGAGACATGCAGCACCCTGTAAGTTTTCTACTTAAGAAGCTAAAATTTTGAATTTTTGGAGAGTTGTACATTACGTAATTGTCCTTACTTTGAGCCTGTCAAATATTTTCTTCAACTTCCGATTTAACGGAAGTAACCCAAACTTTGTTATTTTAAATGGCACCCTGTTCGTCTTTAAATTTTTTTTCAACCATGTATTGCAACATGACATTTCAAGTGTGCTTCTAGAGGGCAGAAAATTAAAACATAATTTTTCTGTCGCAAGCTTCTCTATAAAATCCTTATTTTACTATAAGAAATGTAACCAGACTGCAACCAACAGCTACTCTCCGGGCTATGTGCCCCGCCGAGCGCTGAATTACAAGTTACAAGCCTGGCGCGTTAAGTGTAATAATCGCATATTACCAACATAATACTAATGCTTCGATTGTAATATGCGATTATTACATTTAACGCGCCAGGCTTGTAACTTGTAATTAATTGCTCGGCGGGTTACATAGCCCGAAGAGTAGCTGTTGGTTGCAGTCTGGTTACATTCCTTATATTAAAATAAGAATTTTATAGAGGAGCTTGCGACAGAAAAATTATGTTTTAACATGACATTTGTTTTTAAAATGACAGTTACTAGCCATTTTATTGTATTAAGTCTAGTTGGTCATGATGTGAACCTTGAAAGATATTGATGCTTAGTGTGCCATGATATCGAAAGACCTCCGGTACGAAATTTTGTGTCATATTTTTTTGGGCATAATCAGTAGTTAACAGACTAACTTGATTTTTCTTATTTAAAAAAAAATCTGTAAACAAGCCACGATTATTCTATTTAAAAGATACTCATTTATCTTTGTCCAATACAACTGTGCCTATCCTATTTTTACCTTCCTCACTAAAATTAATAACGAAAATTATTACTATGCAATAATTTTCAATACTAATTTTAATGAAGAAAGCAAAATAGGATATTTCTTAAGTAGGTCAAATGAAAAAATGGGGTTCCTATATTAGTTCTTATGATATTGTGGGTTGTTTAGATTTTTTTGAATAAGAAATATCTAGTTAGTGTGTTCAGCTACTGATTATGCCCAAAAAAATATGAGACACAAAGTTGCATGCCAGATCTTTCGATATCATGGCACACTAAGCTTCAATATCTGCCAAGGTTCATATTGTGGCTACCTAGACTTAATACAATAAAATGGATATTATGTCATTTAAAAACAAATAGCATGTTGTGATACATGGTTGAAAAGAGAATTTAAAGACGAATCAGAAAGGCAAAAAATATACAAGGTACCATTTAAAATAACAAGGTTTAGGTCACTTCCGCTTAAACCAGAAGTTGAAAAAAATATTTAATAGGCTCAAAATAAGGGCAATTATGTAATGGACAACTCTACAAAATTTAAAATTTTAACTTCTTAAGTAGCCAAGTTACAGAGTGTTGCATGCCTCCTGTGTCACCTAGTATATTAAACAAATCAGTTACAGCATTTTTTTAATTGACAGAGGAGTGCCATTTATGGCGGCTGTCTTAGCAATATTATAGGCAATTTCATTTTGAGATAGACCACAATGTGCCTTAACCCAGACAAAGTTGACAGATATCCCTTTTTTCATTATAGGTGATTTAACTTTTAACATGGGCATGAAAAATGTTCAGCAAATTCTTGCTTTCAATATTTTTTTGCTATACAATGCTATGAATTCTATAATCCAATTTATTTTGGCGTTAGTTACGCTGAGGTAATATTCTCCAATAGTTTGTTTTTTAAAATGCTTGTTAATTTTTTAACACATTCAGAATTAAGAATTTTAATATAAATACAGAGAAGTTGGGTAATTTCTTATCACATTGTGTTCTTTAATGATTATTAAACTTAATACTTTCACAGAGAAAAAAAAAAGAGGATTAGGGATGGAAGTGAACTGGATTTATTGGAAAATAAATCGCATTCTTCTAATATATATGTTTTATTTCATTAATTGTAAAGAGATCTATTTAAAATTGTACGGATAATTTCTATAATATGCACTTTCCAATAAAACTTACTGATCCAAACGATACATAAAGCTACGTATAATACTGATTAACTCTACATTTTTTTCCTTAAATACAATCACAGTTCTGGTTAAGAATATACAGAAGAACATACAAAAACACAAACTTTTGCAGAATGCAAAAAACATTCAGAAACTTTGTATTTCGTTTTTGTCATAGTTTTGTTAGTCTAGTTATTTTTTTTTTTTGTTACTTCTAAAATAAGTTATATACAGTATAGTAGACTTTACATTTGTACAGTTAGTTTCACACAGCACAACAAACTTGCACGATTTTGTACATAAAGGATGGTCAAAAATTAATTTTCTTGTACAAACTGGAAGAAAACTAAACAAACAGAATTGGTAACAAAAAATAATAATAATAGGCCATTCGGTGGTGAAACCAGGAATAATCAGTCATGTAACTAATGCTTTTGGTTTATCGTGCCGAGAGACCCCTTAATAGTAATAAGTCCTGGTATTTGTCAATGTGAAGTATTTTTTTGTATTATAGTTTAAGCAATCAAAAACGTGGCATATAAAAAGACATAAATTTAACTCTTTGAATTATTTCATAATTACTCTTTGAAAAGTTATAATTTAATTTGAAGATGCGACTAATTTTTTTAAATGTGCATTTTACAGCCACCAACTTACGATTAAAATTTGGTGCCGATATTCTTTAAGCTTTTTTAGTTTGTTGATAACGATTATAAATAGGTAAACTTTTTAACTATTTAGGGATGTCTCAACAAGAGAAAACAAAAAAATTAGATGCAAACCAATATTTCACAAGATTTTCCTCCAGTGGGTGGCCTATAAAGTACAATTTCTAGCCAACTGGCAGGAGCATTAGAAAAATATATTGTCAATTCTGTTAGTTATTAATTAAAGTAAGTTTTCTGTGCTTAAAAATCTAGACGGTAGGCAAACTTAGTGTAACTTTTGAAGAAGCATGAACACATTCAACAAGGTATGGATAGAAAAGTATTTTAAACTAGTTTTAACGGTACTGTTGTTTTTGTATACCTGAAACTAAGGTAAGTATAGTCATATTAGTAATTGATTCTATACATCAGTTTATGGAACAAACAGTGATTATTAAAGTGATTAGTATCTTCGTTTTTTATTTACTCGATTGTGAATTGGCTTTATGGATTCGAAAATCTCTTTCTTCTCCTAAGAATACTATTTGTCAGTTTTTTGAATTGTTTATAATTTAGATTATAAAAAGGTGGTGAGAAATACCCTGAGAAGTTCGTCGATCTGCGAATGTTTCCCCATTGCCCGTTTTATATTGTTTTCTATCGCTTTTGTAATAATAGATTTATGGAGGATGTTCATGGTTTGTGTCTTACAGTGAGAAGGTCTTAATATTGTGTGAATCCTTATCAATCATGAACAAGTGAGAATACAAAGAATACAGTTAACGTGAGAACCACAGATTACTTTTTTATCAAATAAACTAAACAAAGCATATTATGCTATAGTCTAGTATACTTTAACTTGGCGTATGTATGTATGAGTTAACATTTCCGTACGATTTCATTTTCTCCCATATTGTACACAAAGTTAAAGCAATAGTCCAGAAACATTGTCTACGTGGACAATATTTCTGGATCTTTGTGTACAAGAGAAAATGAAATCGTACGGAAATATTAACTCATACGTACACACGCCAAGTTAAAGTATACTAGACTATATTAGTCAACTTAAGAATAGACTCAGATGCCCTACTACCAGCTTATTACACTTCGTGTTACTCACAGCCATAAGCTACAATATTGTAATGTGGGGTCAATCTGTCCATGCTAAAAGAATTTTTATCCTACAGAAACGGATTATTAGACTGATATATGGTCTAGATATTTGTACTTCGTGCAGATACTTTTAAAAATAAAAAAATTTTACCCCTAGTTTGTATATATATATATTAAAAACATTAATTCTGTCATGTAAATAAGAATAATTTTGTAACACATGCAGATCTACATAGCTATGATACAAGATACAAACATAATTTTTATTCAAATCAACACCATCTCACTGAGAAATGAATCTCACTTGTACAATCTACTTCCTATAAATCTAAAAGACTTACCTGTCCATGCTTTTCTTGTCTTATCTATTATTGTAGCCATAAAGACCAATAAATCTATATATCTATCTAGAGAAGTGTTATCAATTTTTCTCTGTACCGTGATGAAAATTACTCAAATATTCGTTTGTAATTCACTTATTACAGAACTTATAGAATTTAAAAATGTCCAAAGATATCATATTTTGAAAAATATACTAAAAAAATTTGTTAAAACATGCAGGAGACACTTGCGGATTGACGAATTTTGAAGAGTTTTGTTTCATTTCACCCTTTTTTGATTTCACGAGACAAGTCACATATGAAAAGTATTACGTAAAAATTATGCATAAACATATTTTAATTTGTAAACTTCAATAACTTCAAATTGTCTGATAACTGATGTATAAATTTCGAAGTATACCGTAATATACATTTGTAAAACAAGATTAAAACCGTATAATTTTAATGAGGTTATACACTTCGTTATTAATAGCTACACATCTTGCAATTTTTTTTAATACTCCTATAATAAAAATAATATTCATTTCTTGAGATACATTACACAAAAATTATATATATACACAGTGTGTACAGTGTTTAAAATGAAGACACCTGGATATTTTCGTCATTTTTTGAAATCCTTTTTGAGCCTGTTGCGAAATCAGCAGAGAATAGTAGCTAATCATAATCATAAAAAAATTGAGAAATATATATTCAAATTGAAGGTGCATTAGTTGAGAGAGGCTACATCCGATGATTTATTAAAATTTTTATTCACGTACAATGAGTAATTATCTCAAAAACTGATTGTTACTTTAAATTGTTGTTTCTTTAATTATTTCAATTACCAAAAGTTAAGTGTGTCTTCTTTACTCTTAAAATGTATTTTTTGTCACATCGACACTTCTATTCAATGATATTTTTTACATTTCAATGGCATTCTTTTAAATTGAAAACTGAAATTGTAACCGTATGTGGAAAAATATTGTTAAAAACTAAAAATGCGAATTTCGTAAAGAAATTTGGTATTCGGGCTCAAAGATAACGATATCTTCAACGCGAAGCAAAATATCGGGAACGGGTCCCATTTGGGGGGCTGCCATTGTCTCAGTTTGTTAATTAAATTTAAGTTGGTTGCCTCAAAATGTACGTCTTATATAAATATAGGACTACAATTAAAGTTCAGATGCGGATTGCAAAAAATGACGAGAATATCCGGATGTCTTCATTTTAAATGAGTCACGCAAAAATAAAATTCATCCCCAGGCGGACAGCTACTCTTAAAAGTGAACCGGTATATTCGCTTTTAAATTAAAAATAAATTCTCTATAATTTATTCCTTGCTTCCCAAGAAAAAAAATTAAAAATCTCGAAACTTTTTTGTGTCATATTAAATAAGTTATACTGTAAATACGTACAGACATAGATTGCTAAGGCAACACAAGAGGGCATATGAAGCAAAAATTAATTATTTGTGATCTGATTCCATTTTTTAAAGCTTTTCTATAAATACGAAAAGATTCACCCGAAGCTAAAGCAGAAAGCAATCAATTGCATTATATAACAATTAATAATATCGATGCTACTTATTGCATTTTTTAAGTGATGCTTGGAACAATGCTCTTGAATTGCTTGTAGCCTTTTCGCACTATAAGCCTATATATTAAAACCATGTATAAGTCTTTCACTTTAAATTACTAAATGGCAAGATCGATTCGACAATTCATGTTAAACATTTACCAGTAATATGAATAATCCTCTACAATAAAATAGTATGGATATGTTTCATTATTCATTGAACACGTTGAACCTTAACATTTAAGATTTTTGTACATACTTTTTGTGACTGTGCCGTGCATGCATTTGATAAATTTATAATGCACTTTGTACTTGTAACTAACTTGTACTATAAAATTTATATTGTACTAATTAACGGAATTTCCTATTCATGTAAGAATCTACATGCATATTTGAGAGAACAATGGCTAAATAGAAAAGATGACGTAATATTAATGGGTTTTAACAACAGTGAGATGAATTATTATTCCTTAAAAAAAAAAATAATAAAAAATTGCTGTGGCGGAGATCTTAGTACCGCTGATCACATTTATCTCTTTAGAATAAATATATTCGATGGATGATATTCTGTTCCTAATTATTGTGTCTTTAACTGCTAATAGATGCATATTAGAAAATAAATAGAAAAATTTATTTATTTAGTTTGACATGAAATTAACTTTCTTTCTGGTGGATGGAACACCACTTAAATCAGGAAAAACACCCTCAGCAGATGCTGGCTTAGTATTAATTCCTTTAATGATTAGTGGAGGGATAAAATTATACAAGGGCAAACATATTCATTATCGATTCTAATTAAAAAAAATATTCGTAATCTATCCTTACACATATACCGGGTGACAATGAAATTAGTCCCATTCAAATTTCTCGGTTGCTTTTAGGAATAATGTTTTGAAATTTTGGCATATCATTAGGGACACAAAAAGCCACATTTTGCACTTATTAAGTGCGGTTGAACCGGAAGTAGTAACAACTTTTGGTTTTTAAATTGCAAACTATAGATATTTTTGCATATTTAGATTCGACAAAAA
Organism: Leptura quadrifasciata; assembly: GCA_963675555.1. NCBI lineage: Eukaryota > Metazoa > Arthropoda > Insecta > Coleoptera > Cerambycidae > Leptura > Leptura quadrifasciata. Next base: position 340,997 of record OY776682.1, on the reverse strand, counting down.
AGAAATTCACGAATATACCAAAAATATATATGAATACTGCCTACAAAATATGTCCTTTACATTTCAATGGAATAATAACAATCCCTAAACCAAATTCATCATTATCTGTGGCACTACAACCCTGGGTGGGTCTTGACCTATTTAGTTTCCATTCCTCCATCTTTCCGATTCCCGCTCTCAATGTTAATAGATTTTTTTCTTTTACTTGGTCCTTAAATTGGGATCTGTGCCTGCCTCTCTTTCGGGTTTCACTGGTGTTTGACAGATTATTTGTTTTGAGGGTTTCATATCGTCCAATTTTGAAAACTTAGTTTGCAAGAATTGATAATTATCTATCAGCTATGCTTAATCTGAACAAGAAGTTCCTCAAGGCTCTCCATTGTCACCTATACACACAAAATCTAGGTAAATTTAATAAAGAGAATTACATACTACAATTTATAGATGGTACAGCTCTTATCACACACAATAACAACACAAGGAAACTAATGGAAAACCTTCAATATTTAAAAAAACACAAAAATGGTTTAATTTCCAGAGCCTAAAATAAAATCTAACAAAATTTCAATTAATAATTTTCAACAATCACATTTTAGAAGCCCTAAGTAAGGAAACGCAAGTACTAATATCTGCACAACAAAATATACAAAACAATATGTAGACTACAGACGTATGCTATACAGCGGAAATTTAGCAAAAAGAAACCTAGAAATTGCTGAACGTTCTTCTTTGATTTTATCCAATAAAAAATTTGTTTATTTACTGTTCACCAAGGGTGGGAATGCTTCAGATGTTAATTCGTATCACCATAAAAAATGAAAATTGAAAATGTAATTTTATAATCTACTTTATATTATTAACTTCTATTTACCACATAAGTGTGTATGTAGTAATATGTACTTGATATTTCCTAACGATTTAAGTTAATAATTCATCTCTATGGTTGTTTCATTAGCATCACATAAACTGTTAGTGACAAGGAAGCATTAGAGCTAGATATACAAAGTCAAAACTTAAAATTTGAAACTCGATATATAAAAACAATCAATTAATTCGATTAGAAAAAAAAACATTGCAAATTATAACGTACATGTCATGGAGCATACTTTATACCATGGTACGAAAATACATCAGAACACAAGTAAACAATCTATGCCCTTCTTGATCGCCTTGATCTTATACTATTCTAGGAACAGTCAAAGTTACGTTGTAGACATATAAATTTTAAGAACACTTATGAATTTTAAAAACTTACTATACATTGTACGATTATCAAACTCCACCATAGAAAATGTAATTCTCCCTGGATTCGAGAAACGTTACAATTTTTACACATATTACTAACGTCTTACTAAAGTAGGACTAGTCGACGAAATAAATAATACATACTCTGATATGGCTCTGTTTAAATAAGGGGGTTAGTACAATTTACCTAGGGTGTAAGCGTAAGAGGAAATACTTGCGTGATTTCTCCAATGCCCTTTGCAGCTCCCTCTCTAAATAGCAATCTTTGACCCACAGTTACATATTCCGGATGCAATTTAAATTTAAACAAAACCGAGTCACGTTCATTTGTGTGAATACATTTAGATGAGCAAATCCCGATGACAACGGCTGTCTGCCGGATGTTGCCAATGTGAACGGTAGTTTGAAAGCCGGGGTATATGGCCGTAGCGTGGAAGAGTACTGACACACTTGCTTGGAAAAAAAGGCAACCTTTAGCATTTTCATCTAAGCTTAACAGCACCATACCGTTTCTCAAACTTGGTTGATAAGAATCCAAGCAAATGGCGGCACTTTGTCCGGCACGTACCATTCGACAAGGTACGCGATTACGATGTATCGATTTTACTGTTACGTTCTGGAAAGAACCGTTTTTCATCGGACCGATCTGCATTTTAGTACCTTCCGTAATCACACCTTTTGTTAACAAACCTCCTAGAATTTGTCCTACGTCACCAGCTTTAAAATTTTCATCTATATGAAACTCTGGGGATTCCTGAAACAATTTCGGTAATTAGAAGACTTTTTAACGTCTACTACAGCGCTCGACCACTACGGAGGCTTAGATAAGCGAAACATGTGGATAGGATGAATGCAAGCAGGACAGCTTAAAAATAATGGAAGGACACATCATTGGATAAGGATGTTGAGGCGGACCAAGGAGAAATTGGAAGGAAACGGAGAGACATTGAGAAAAGCGGAAGCGGGAATTACAGGAGGTCAAGGCTCGATAAGGCGTAGTACCAATGGCGGAAGAAGAAAAATGGCACTTTTAGAAATGATTATAACAAGTTTATTAGATCTCACTTTTTATTTACTTGGGCCAATGTCAATATTTCTGCTTTTAAGTAAGTTTCCCAGTGCTGTTCTTTCTTTAAAGTAGCCATATTTATTCTACCTCAGTTCTACTTTGAATCCAAACATCCAAAAAAAAAAATATAGCTAAAACTATGGCATACCTGTTCCAGTCTTTCCTTCTCCTTGGCGCTGATTCCTGGGGGCAGTACATGCAGGAACCTCAACAACAGGTCTAACCCTTCTCCACTAACACTGGACACGCAAAAAATTGGAACAACGTTTTCAGTAAGTTGGTTTGCTCCAGCGGTAATGACATCATCCAAGTTTTTAATAATTAACGGTACTCTGCGGCTGCCCACTTGCTTCAAAAAAGACTCTAAACTTTGGAGAGTGCTCGTGGGTTGTACCAAATCGATCTTTGTGATGACAATGAAAAATGGGACGTTTAATGCCACCGCTATAGCTAAATGTTCGTGGGCCATTCCCACTGCGCCCGCCGTACTGGAAATCTAAAAAAGAAACATATATTTATTATTATTTTAGAGTGTGGTGGCCAGAGACACGCCTATATAACTGCTCTTCAATAAGATTAGTGTTTTTGTCAGAATCAAGTGATAGCATGGAAACAGAAGAAATTAATGCAAGATTTAAAACCCCACCTCAGTTAAAAAAGATAAGAAGACAAGAAGAAAAATGTGATAAACAGAATACAAAAACTTTTCTTATATCAACAAAAATAATAACAACAGATTTAACCTAATAGACAAATGGATGCAATGGTTTCCCAATTCCAGGGATGTATTTTTAACAGCATCCTAAGGATTTCTACTTAAATCTGACAGTAACGAAATCCTTACGTTAGGCGGGCTTAGTAGTTGGTCGAGTGACCGTTTCAAGGAAACAGAATGTCCTCGCCCCGCATCTTCTAACGGCTCGTATATCAGTGTATGCATGCGCAGAAGCTATAAAATCTTAAGCGAGGAGTCCGCAGTGATTTAAAAATCCAGAGAAAGAAATCATAAACTTATTTACAATGTCTGTTACATCAGTTATCATTTATAAGAAAACCTGTTGATGTTTTATATTTTCCATCTGTAAATTGAAGTTACATTTCTTGTCGTACTGTAATCTTTAATTTTATTTAATTGGCTTTACATTGTTTAGTAATTATTGATACTATGTTACATTTAGATTTATTGAGAAATAATTTATTATTTGTACTCCATTTATATACACTGTCCAAGTCCTAAACACATAACCAGTAGGAACACAATCCAGAGGCAGACTGAGATAGAAGGATGAGGTAGATGAGGATGCTAGGATAATTGGAGCAACCAACTAGCAGAGGCTGACGCTGAACAGTGTAAAATGGCGGAAGAAACTTGAGAAAGCCGAGGCCCACTTGTGGCTGTAGGGCTAATGATGATGATGATAATAAAAATATTTTACTTTTGCATATTCAAGGGATATTTTCCTGAAGAGTGGAAATATGGCATCATTATCAAGACCACACAAAAACAAACGATTACAGACCGATTACACTATTACCAGCAGTACTAATATTTTTATGTTGGAAAAAATATTTTAAAAAAGACTGCAGAAAAACATTGGAAATTCAATCCAGAAATACCAATTTGGGTTCAAAAAAGTTGCTCCACACTACAACCACTCACCATTCTAACTGAAAATACACAAACTAATGTAGGAATATGTTTAGCGGCGGCCCATCAAAGTGACATTTCAAGACTGATACGTGCTTACGAGGCATTGGCTCTGAAAATGTTATTGTTTGGATTTGGGCTTGTTTAATTATTAAATAGTCATAGTTTTGCTTATAAGCTGAATATATGTTAGAGGGGCATTCATTACCAAGCTGTTAAATTGAACACATTATAATTATTTTTATTAAAGTTAATTGAATTAATATAACGCGTTTGATTATCTTACACTAATAATACAGAAAACAGAACAGCTGCTCTATTTTTGTATATCTGTAAAGCATGGGAGTTACATTTAAATTGTATGAACTAGGATATTCACAGACTTACATACATGTTACAATTTGCCAATGACACCATATTACATTAATTAGGTACACATGGAAAAACTTTAACAAAAACCATTCAAAAATTGCAAACTCTAATTGACAATATCACAAATTAGATCCTTAAATGGAGGGTAATAATAATAGTAACATGTAACATTTAACCATCAAATAAGTAACACTTCCCAACAATAAGTATGTTAAATAAACCTCAAGCATACACTAAATACAGTGAAGAAATAAATAACAAATAAAAACAATTTTATTTATTAGAAGATAGTCAATTTTGATTGGTAATAATATAATGGTTAAAATTAAATGTTTATTATGAAGTGAGTATGATAACTGATTACAAAAGCATTTCCTGGTCATATTTATAACATTCAATAGCGGTCAACTAAATGTTGAACAAAGAAAAGCAAATCCAATATTCAGCATAATTAGCTAAAATGTAATATAATATGATATTTTATAAGAGATAAATGATAAGATCTTTAATAATATAAAACACTGTCACAATAATACTTTGTATACTTTTTTTTGCAAAATTCTATTATAAACATGATGTATTCTATTTTAAATTAATATATACTGTAAATATAATATTATTGTAGATAGGCTGGAAGACTTAGGTCGTTAAACCAATTGGAATTTCCGATAAAACTTTATACTACTACTACTAAATGATAAGAGGGAATTTGCTATTGGCATGTAGCTGAAATATAATTAGGATAATTTGAAATAGAGTTAGTCACGTATTACTTTGTATACAGCATCTCAAATACTATATAACATATATATAAAATGATACGCAGACCTTTGCTAGACTATGGGCATACATTGTTAAACTGTAGGCCACCAGCACTAATAAATAAAGAAACAGCAAAAAGATGAAGTATTATTCAATTCACCGAACCAATATCTATACAACTCAACAAGCATACAACCAATTAGTGGTCGTCTTCAGAAACTGTCCAAGAAATTTTGCAAAGAGACCAACTGATATGGAAATATTACAGGGATTTGCAACCAAATCATAAGAAGACATCAGAAGAGTTTGAACTTACCCGGCGCGAGATATACTCCAGATTCTATATAATTTTGAAAAAATAAACTTAATATACCTATTAATTATATTAAATAAGAGGTTTTTCTTTTTTTTATATGTATATAAGTATGTTAAATTGTTCTATGGAAATTATATGGGCCGAGAGACACAGAAGCCACACTAGTCTAGGCGGCATACAGGACCGTACGAACTGTAAATCGCGACGCGATTTTATGGTACAACCGTTTATTAGAAAGGAATATTTAATAGTAGTGTTACCAACAGGTAGTGTTACCGTTTAGACTATGTTTTTTTTTTGAGTTTGTTATGTTTGAGGGTGCATGTAGCTTAGTTGGGGGATTAGTACGCTGCTGTGAACGAACTTATCAGGGTCGATTTTTACTGTTGTAGTGAGACTCTTGTGTTGTGGGTAGGTATTGCTGGGTAGATTTCTATTGGCCTCCACGATGGCAGGAGAGGGCCCAGGCTGACTGTTTACAGAGCCTAGCATCTTCAGACGATGGTTTATAGGGGCGCTAATGCCGAGAGTTGCAATTAGAATTAAAAGGCAATATTCTTCCAAAAATAACTTAAAGCAACTCGAATGGTGTTCGTGATATGAGAAAAAAAATGTTAATATGATTATTTAATTATTTAAGACCTAACTTTACTGAGCTAAAACTGACTCTACTGGTTCCCGCACTACTATGCACTTGCGTTTCGTTTGAAAGTCGCGTTGTCGCTGTACTGCTGATCGTACTCTTCTCTGCAATAATAACAGAGCCTTGTATTGTGGCTAGGCAGCAGACAAAGCGTTGTGTTGAAAGTTTTGGTACGTCGAGCAGATGCTGCTAGACTGGACTGTAGTTGACTGATAGACTGGATTGTAGTTGGCTGGATACTCTCATTTCTGAAGTTCTCGAAGTAGCGACGACGAACTGAGATGCTGCTGCAAAACCTCTCTGGATGTATCTAAAGATTGGGGCGGACGGAGTTCTGAACGTTGGGCGGCCGGAGTTTGGAACAGTGAGACTGGGCCTCCTAGCTTGAATTGATGCTGTCGTCATTGAGAATATGTTGTGTGCATAGTAGTAATAAGAATGAAAATTATAATTAATTATTTTGCCAAAAAAAAACGGAATTCGACAACAATAGTTACTGAAAGTGTGTGAACATAAATAAATTAGAACTATTTTGCAGACATCAGTTTTACCTAAATCAACAATCAAACAAATACCAAACAAAATAACAAATTTCCCGGCACCGACTCACTCCCAGCTGAGATCTTTAAAGCTGTGTCGTCAGAGCTCATACCCTACCTCAAAAAACTGTTTGATGACGTGTGGGAAAGTGGTCAAGCTCCGCAGGAGTTTCGTGATACACTTTTAATCAACCTCTTCAAAAACAAAGGGAGCGCTGCGGACTGTGGAAATTACAGGGGTATAGCTCTCCTGGCTGTTGGAGGGAAGATACTCATTAAAGCGATGGCAAATAGGCTAACACCTGTTATGGAAAAGTTACTTCCTGAAACACAAGAGTGGCTTTAGACCAAACTGAGGCACATCAGATTTAATCTTCACACTTAAACAGCTTCAAGAAAAAGCACTCGAACATCAAGGAGAAATTCACATGGCCTTCATTGATTTAACCAAGGCGTTTGACTCGGTGGATAGGGAAGTGCTCTGGAAAATTTGTGGAAGTATGTCGCAGTCTACATACAAACAACAACGCCCAGGTTATGTATAATAATGAAGCAACCGAACCTTTCCAAACTCTCACTGGAGTTAGGCAGGGATGTGTCCTGGCACCCCTACTCTTTAATTTGTTTACTACTGCTCTAACAATTATTGTTGACAACAAACTGACAGTCAGAGGAATAGGTCTCAGATACCGTTTTGATGGCGGTCTCTTTAGAGCTTTCACGAAGACACGCACACGATTCATTTTCGATCTCCAGTATGTGGATGACTGTGCACTTTTAGCCTCTACGCCGGAAAAGCTTCAAGAACTTTTAGATGTGTATGCCCAGAGCTATGATTCCTTGGGACTTAAAATCAACATTGGAAAGACTAAGATTATGTCAACTCCTCATCAAGTGAACCAAATAGACATTACACTTAACGGAAATTCTCTTGAAGTGGTGGATCAGTTCAATTACTTAGGCAACGTTATTAATGACAAAGCAAACATGGACAGCGAGATTCGCAATAGAATTAACGCTGCATAGAGCACTCTGGGGACTTAGAGAGAGAGTATTTGACAACCACGACCTTGCTTTGTCAACGAAAATGGCTGTCTACAGAGCAGTTGTCATTCCAACACTGCTATATGGATGTGAAAGCTGGGTCACTTACCGTCGTCATGTGAAAGAATTAGAACGTTTTCAGCAAAGACACCTCAGAAGTATGATGAAAATCCGTTGGTTCCATCACATATCAAACGTGGAAGTACTCAGGAGAGCAAACAGCCTTCCAATTGAGGTGCTTATTTCAAGAGCACGCCTAAGATGGGCAGGTCACGTTCATCGTATGCATGATAACCGCCTTCCTAAATGTACACTTTATGGTGAATTGCTAAGCGGTAGAAGAAGGCGTGGCGGTCAACGAAAGAGGTTCAAAGACGCTCTCCATGAAAATCTAAAATCCTGCGGTATTGCAGACGAGCAATGGGAACTTGCAGCGGACAGAACCGAATGGCGAGGGGTTGTGGCCAGCTATCAAGGAAATGTTGCTGCAAGAAGGCCGAATCCAAGACCTAACCAGGTCTATGTTTGTCCTGACTGCGGTCGACATGTGCTCTCCCAAATTGGCCTCTATAGCCATAGTCGTGTGCACCGTAGATGAATGGGAATTACAGTAGACTACACCTTTTACTTGTTTTTTATTGTACACAATCTATCGACTGTAACATTTTTATACTCGGACTCGAGTAACGGCTAATAATAATAATAATTTGTAACTTTAATTTCTTCCAAGATTTAATATATTATTCCCATATTAATTCGGGAATTGTGCAGTAAGTTTGAATGAAATTGTAGTGTTATAATACAATGAATACAACTGGTGCATCTTTTGCAATTTTTTTATTATAAAATGTTTTAATCATAAAAAAATATAGTAACTACCTACTTTTCTTCAGAGAAACAGGGAAAAAATAAAAAGGATATATAAATAGAAATTACTTCATTTGGACAGCTTGTTTCGTATTGTGGTAGAGATCCAAGTACTGTTAATAAATAAATAAAAAGTAATTAATCCCAAAAATATATAATCAGCAATACTTTTAATGACAATGTCATTTCTTAACATCAATATAGGTAAATAATTAAACTAAATAATTAGATCAAGTTTTAAATGCTATTTCAAACACTAAAATGACAAATTATAAGCCCGACCCTGCTTTATGTCAACGCTATGCTGCTGCCATGTAGTAACAAAACGTCCAACTATTTTACACGAAATTTAATATTTGTATTCGACACAATACTTTAATAGGAGCAAACATTATGTAGACTTTTCACTTTTTTTCATGTTTTTTTTATTTTATACTACATCATATTATATTTTATTTGAATATTTAAGTCCCTTTGTAGAATATAAAACAATTTATAGCGATTTTGTACGAATGAGAGGTACATTCGCGTTAAATAATCAAAGAGAAAATGTTGGAAACTTAATTTTAACTAGGATTACAACATAAAATATAATAAATAGGTCCTTGTCTTAAGTCTGCTGTTGGCTAGTTTTTAAGAATTGTGTAAAATAAGGATGGAGATATTTAACGCCCTATTTGACCTTGGTAATGCACCCTTAAACAATTAAAAATGACAGAGGTAAATACCTAGATGGCCAGGCAACTTCTACTTGTTCTAAATTACATTCCAAAATAAATTTAACTCACCACAAGCATTGCATGGTGTGGAGAGTAACCAGAGAGACCTTGAATTGTAGTCCTGATATATTTCCGGTGACCAGCAAGATCCAAAAATGTCACCAATTTTGTTGAAGTATCACAAATCTCTTCAGCTGTTATTAATTCACTGTAACTGTAATTGATTGGCTGTCCCTGAAAGCAAAAATAAAAATGTTTGTATAAAATATACCCAATTTTAAGAAAAAACGTTAATTTATATGAGTATTATTATATATATTTTTTTCTCATTAGATAAATTACCTGCGAATTAAATCCCAAAATTTCGTGGGATATCGAAGAAGTCCTCCCACTCTGAATTTCGTGTAAGTGCCTAAACATGTTCAGCCTTGCTCTCCCTCTACCATTATCCAAACTGCCCTGTGTTAAAACCCCTAACAGCGTAGACTTTCCTGCATCGGCATTGCCCAAGACGGCCACTCTTATTTCAATGTTATTTTGATCATCTGGTACTTTCCGTACAAGTACTTCCGCAACGCTACGTCCATTATCCAACAATCTCTCTCTTAGAGTTGTCGTCGTGGCGCCCAACTTAATTGCCATTTGTTGTAAAGTCTGCAGACTAGCCGTCATATCTCTTTTAGATAAGCCGGCCAAAATGCCACTGTCTTCCACTCCAATTTCGTAGATTGCTTCGCCATTGCCTTCTCGAAGTCGCCATTTTAACTAATGGAGATACTGATTTAAGACTGACAGAAAAAAAGGTAAACAAATGAGAGCCCTTACCTAATGTAAAATCAGTAAAATATTCTTAACTAAGAAGAACATAGTCTTTATGTTAAATCAAACATGTGTCTTATTGTTTCTGTTTTATTTAACAATAAGGATTATGTGCAGACCTAAAAATATTTGATGCTGAGTAAGGATGCTCATTTGTTCAGTTGCCTTCGACCAAATGAAGGAACAATGATGTGAAAAGTAACTACAACAGAAATACACTAAGTTTTATTTCTGTTGTTTCTGATACATGCACATGCCCTTCTCAATTCGAAAATGAATGATAATAAAATGATTAATAGTGTAAACCTTGTTTTATTTGTGCTTCAGAATCGTAAGTTAGATGAATTAATACTGACTTCTCAAGTTAGTTACTATGTTTTTTGTTTCGCACACCGTTTATTACTGAGATAGTATTTACCATTTGAAAGAGCTCAAATTACAGAAACTTTTAAAAGTATTTGAACACCTTAGATGGCCGTATTTTTCCATAAACTTTCACAAAAAAACATAACTTACCATGACATTAACACTTTTGCATTAAAATGGCTTAATTAATATTTACATCATCTTTAGATAATCGTTAACGTATTGGACATAATAAATGCACATTAGAGCAAGGGAATAAACTGAAAGAATGCAGATAACACCTCATTATTGCATAATTTAAAAGATATTAAGCGATTATTTATATAGCCACTTTATTAATTTTTAAAATTTTATGTTATAGTTACATTTATATATTTTTTTTTTTCCTCTCTTTTATTTGTCATTAGATTAGATTATTCCTTTCGTGTCACTTTTTCACTTGGTTATTCGTGTCTTGTTATTCTATTTATGCTGTCTATTTAGTTTTATGTTATGTATTATGTTCATTGTGTATTTTACACCTCTTTGTTTTACTTTACAGTTCGCTGTTATACTTATCCTGTAATTTGAGTTGATACCCGCTGGATATTTTATAGAAATAAATACATAAATAAATGATTAGTTTATAACTGTGAATCTGGGGGATAAAAAAAAAGAAATTGGTGAATAGCTCAAAAGCCGGAAGAAGGTAAGTGTAGCTAAATAGGTTCCAATTGAGTATTTTATCAGCTACTAACAGGTTTGTATCGACCTCCTGCGAAACATTCTGTATATATAGTAAATAACATCACTGATTATGCCATTTGATCCTTTTAATACTCAACTACATATCTGAACAGATAATTTAATAAAACGATTTTTGTAAAATCCATTGTTATGCACTATTGTGAATTTATTACAATGCCTATATTGTTTATAATCAGAATAGATGATTCAATGTTATCTAAAATAATTTTATGTTGCATCATGATAAAAGTAGGTATTATTAAATCTAGGGCAGACGACGCTAAGTATTATACATATCCCTTGCCCTTCAAGACACGTTCGCGCCCGTCGACGCTTCGAAAGTGCCTTGAAGGGCAAGGGATATATAATAGTACTTGGCACCTTATTAAAACTGGGGCAGATTGCGCTAAGTACACACATTCGCGCCTTGAAGAGCAAGGGATGTGTATGTTTATAAATAACTTAACGCCGTCTGCCCCAGATTTAATAAGATGCTAAGCACTATTATATATCCCTTGCCCTTCAAGACACTTTCGAAGCGTCGACGGGCGCGAACGTGTCTTGAAGGGCAAGGGATATATAATAGTACATAGCATCTTATTAAATCTGGGACAGACGGCGTTAAGTATTATTTATAAACATACATATCCCTTGCCCTTCAAGGCACTAATGTGTGTACTTAGCGCCGTCTGCCCCAGATTTAATAAGGTGCCTTTAGACAGCAAACCTTACACATGCGCAAACAACGCATGCGAATATATGTAATCAAATGACAGATGGAGGTTCGTCTAATACAGTTTCTATGAATAAAATTCTGATTTTTATACAAAAGAAAGTGAGTTTTCTGCCATAAGTGAAGGGTTTATTGTTCTATAAAGGACATAGTGTGATCTTAATAAGGAAAAAGACGATATACAAGTGCTGTTGGTGTATAAATTAGTGCATGAAAAAGTGAGTCATAAGAAAAAATTTTTTTTGAGAAACGGTTCGTATGCACACAAAACTAATTTCAGATTCGTGTTCTACGACCCCAAAATAGGGTATCCTGAAAAAATCACGCAAAAATTCGAGGTTTCCGTTCTCCTTTAGTATTACCAAAAAGTATGTACTTATTGAATTTTTAGAATACACAATATGCATATATATATATATATATATATATATATATATATATATATATATATATATTCACTCTCAAAAATCACTTTAGTTTTTATGATTGTGCTAAAAATATGACTGGGCTTCTGCAGAACTCGTGATAATTAGTAGAATATAAGTATTTCTTCTATATTCAATATTTTGAATGCTCGACGTTTCTATTCTATTCTTGTTGTAGTCGACTTTTAAAGTGGACTTCTCGCATTACTTCAGAAGGAGATCAAAAAGTACAAACGTTAAACATTTAAAATATTCAACACGGAAACAATCCTGCGAATCAGTGTTACTTAAATACACTATCGCTTAGAGATTCTTTTCTTACCTGTGTTACCAGGTGTTCAAATCTCTGCTTTGTTGGGTTGACAATTTTCAATTTGTATTCAACGTTACCAACTTGAGGTTCAGGTGGTAGGGAATTTTGATTATTCATATTATCGAGTGCGAAATCATCATTACTGCAGTCATTACAGCCACTAGGATCAAAGAGACTGAAGAATGAATCCATTTCAAATTGCTGTTACTAAAAGAAATTATTTCCTTTAAAAATCACTCAATAGGTACAGTAACATTGCATCATAAATCTACAAGGTGTAAGTAAACATATTGCATAGTGTTATGAAATTCAGTGAAAGTAGATTTTAATGACCACAAACTAGAAGCTAATAAAAAAAATCATAATTGACCATTTTCATTAAGTGCATAAAGCTTCTACTGGGATTAAAGTTATATCCTTATACATTTAAGCAATACATAATAATTGTTAGAAGTAAAAATTTATTTATATTTATTATTTTTGTTTACACTCACCTTTGTGTATCGTAAGAAAACTTGGCCAATGAACTTAAGGGCAGATAAAAATACACATTTTATATATTAATGTATACAGTCTTAATCGCGCGACTTCCTACAGACCTAGCACCAAAATGCAATCAATCACATCCCAATCACTAAAATTTATTTATAAATATTCCAATTAGACAACCCGAGCAACCCAACTAACTTCCAACCCAACATAACAACAAATTTTCCCCCACTATTATTCCTCCGACTACACTGCGTTCGGAAATCCTATCCTAAAGATAGACCGTTCAAAATTCTGGTGTAATTCTTTCTTCGGTTGGATTTGGATTATAGATAATAAACACTGAGATAATAAACAGCTGCTTTTATTGGCTAGAGTAATTTGTAGTCATAACGAACATGTTTCATGCGTGTATTTTATTTCCACCATGACATTTTGAATTATGTTCAATTTCTATACTTAATAATATGTATGTATACGATTGCGATTGGTGATTAATTATGTTACCTTAACATTACAATGAGTGATAAAACCTGTTTTTGTTTGAAAGAGACTGATGAGAATGAATGTTTTTTATATCCGTATATTCGTTATAAATATTTATTTATCTTCACCATGAAATCCCAACTGTGGATTACTTAATGAAAATTTTTTGATTCCATCATTGTAATTTGTAAGATCCTCAAACATTCTGTAATTAGTGATCTGTTTATGTCCAACAAAGATAGGTATGTAAGTTATGGAGATACCCGTTCTTGCCACAAACAGTTTCGTGTGTTTATTTTGTTGTACAACTGAATATAGCTTGATTATTGACTCAAATGTTTATCTAAATAACGAATAATGACACGACTATTACCTTGAATATGCATGTTTCAATAAATATGACCACATAGATATATATTGATGATTTCTCTGTAAATATACACTATATGGATCTTTCTACATACGTATTACAGACAAGAAGGCAATGCCAGAATAAGAGAAAAAATTGATTCCTCACTCGACCATGTTTTACAGTCGATTAGAAACTGATTGAGGAAAACACCACTGTACACGGTTAAGACCACTGTAAGTATCGGAAACGTTGGGTGTGAATTTTGAAATCATTACATTATCATCACCTATGATATTATTAATATCATCGCCTCTAGTTGCTTAAATGGCGGTACTTAAAGCTATTATTAATTTAAAAGGACTGCAATATCTGTATTTTTAGATTTATTTGGTGTTCCACTATACCAAACGGTAGCTGGTATGGGTTGATAGGCGTACCAAATGTTAAATCGAAAAGTTCTGTTGATGAAACTAAAATTTTTAAAAAAGTCTCACAGTTTGGAAAATAAAATATATTTGTGTTTATTTTTTCTTCCCCTCAATTTAGTAATTATCTTTAACTATATTTTCTGAACCGTTTTGTTCATATCTCATCTTAAATTTATGTTGGCAAATCTGGCCACTTAACCACACTCTTAACAAATTTGCTTTTTTATTATTTATTGACAAAAATGCATACGGATTTATCTCCACATCTACATAGCGAAAAATGTAATGAATTAATTAAGCTCTTGCGACAGTGCCACGAAGATGTATAAATGATATTTTTCAGTCATATCCATATTTAACATGTTATTGTTTCAGAATCCATTTGGACGGTTATTTGGAAAATGTAATTCAGAAGATCATAAAATGCTTAAATGTTTAAAGGAAGAACGATTATTACGAAGAAAAAGAAGTTATGAAAAATCATTGGAGACCAAAGAAAAACTTAGACAATTATTTAGGGAAGAACGTAAATATTCTCAAAGTACCGATAAATAGATTACATTTACCTAATTACTGTATTTTAATTTGCATTATATAATATACGAATTGCAAAACAATTTGAAACTATGTAGTAATAAATGTATTTTAGTATATGTTATTAAATATTTCACACGAGACTGAGAAAGAAATGTTTAAATCGGCATTCAACGTCACTGTAAATCAGTTTCATCTGAAGTGCAAAATTAAGACCACGTTAAAAATGCAACACCTTTGATCAGTTAAACTGAAGGTATTAATAACAGGTTTTATATGTGTAACATATTTTATAAATGAGTTAATGACTTCCTTAAAAGAAAATGAAACACGTCATTTGTAGATGTGCATTATATACTAGGATTTCAAGGTAGTCTCTGTTACTTTCTAATTGAAAATTTAACTGTTTGCTTTTTAACATTTTATTATTATTCAATATGTATATGACATTTAGTTAAACATATAAATTTAATTAACACTAACACAAAGACTGCTTTCTTAGGACACGTGGAGGATTCTTGTATATTTTAAAGCTTCCTTAATGTTACTTAAAAACCTTAGAAAACAATATGATACCAATTAATTAAAATTTATTTAAGGGCCAATCTAAGGTAAAAAAAGGGAAATATACAAAAAAGTTCCCCACTTGAATTGCATTAATAAATTCCTATTTTAGAGTAACAAAGTTACTTAAATGTATAAAGTAACTTTTTAAATTAAAGCTTAATACATAATGATAAATTGTGGAAAATGAAAAACAATACATATTGTTCTCTAAAACAGGAACGACATGTATTTCTCTCTATTATAACTGGAATGAAAACATTTTGTGAATATTTTACACTTAGATAATGAAATAAAGTATTATAATATGAATTTGAAGTTTTCCACAACATTAATCTCATGATTTCGTCAAAATATATAGAGGAACCATACTGTAACAAGAAAAGTGACTAAAAAAAATTCGTCAGATGTGCTTGTATCATTATTGAACACTATCACAGTAAAATCAAAATCGATGACAATAATCCCCTTTTGAATTTGGTGTTTTTTTCATATAACCTACCTAGTCACTAAATTTAATACATTATGGTTTGAATTTAAATATTTCAAGATACTTCACCAATGTTCTGTAGTATACAAAAATCATAAATTATCAACTAATATAAATTTACAAAATGATTAATATATAAGTGTATACCCTACAAGACATTACAGTTTATAAATATTCTTTTCTTTTTTCTTCAATTATTTTGTAAAAGCAGCAAAAACAGCCCATAAAACGTCTGATGTATTTGGTTTATTGGCTTCTTCCTCAAAATTTAAATCGAGAAGTTTCCTGACTCTCTTTGTAGCAAGTTCATAATCATCATCGTTTAATGGTGCAAAAGCATTTTCAAGTACATCGCTGGCATGTGCCAGAAATATGAGTGCCAACATCCGTTTATCCATTTGTTGTGGGTTATTTACCCACTTAGCAAGCACGGCATCTTGTATCTTTTTTATTAAACGGCTTTTAGTAACATTATCTGTTAATGGATGCGTAGTCATATCAAAAAACAAAAAATTTTGCTTCTCTGTTGTTAAAACACCCTTTTCCACTAAATTTTTGGCCAATCGCTCTCGAACGTTCTTCAACTGGTAACGTAATTTTAAAGGGTTCCACGTTTCTCCACTTAAATACTCAATCCAACTTTGAACTGTTTCTGGTGGGTCAGTTTCTTTTAAATGTTTTAGAGCCTCATCCAACAGCACATCTCCTATAGGTGTATCATTTTTAACAATAAGTTTTCTTGCTAACAAACCCCTCCTTCTCATACCAAGTCTTTCTAATTCTACACGACCTCTTAGTCCCAATTCTATTAAAATGCATCCTCGAAGTCCACTCGAAATACAATCGTTCCAAAATGATGTGTAACCTTCTTTATCTTTGAGACCTAATAGTAACACTTCTTCCATTAATGTCAATCTCGTCTCCTTCGAATCTCCTTCATCAACTTCCTCGTCACGATTTGATTTTTTGTCATCATTATGCTCTTCTTTATTTATTCCTTCACTATTTTCTCTGGTAATATTTCTTCTTTTAACAAATCCCTCACTACGATTCATTTTGAGAGAACATATCTAAATGTTGACGTTTACTTTTTGTAGAATGGCACAGCACAAGCACAAGACCACAAAATGTCAAATTATCAGTTTATTTTTGATGGATTGGTTTACAGTTATAGTACCAACTGATAAACCAAGCCATGACGTCAGAGTTCCGTGAATATATCTAAATATTATTCCAGATTAGAAAATAAAAACCGTATTTCAGATACCCTACTTGTCTCACGTTGTTTTAATCAACTTAGGGCCTGTTTTTCAACGCGGGGTTAAGTTGTTAAGTTAACTTATCAGATAGATAGCGTCTATCTAGAGGTTAATCTAATGACTCTCCAGTCTTTAGAATCCTTCTGAAGAAGCTGACAGGATGATCAGCGAAACGTCAAATCAAGTTCGACGACCACGGCAAGACCCGGAAGAAACTACTTCATTAGACAACGGCCGTGAAAATCTGCATTCTACTAGAGGTTAATCTGTTTTAAGTTTACTTTTAAGTAGCCAAAGTTCGGATATGATGACCATAATTTGCAAGTAGTTGATAACGAATTAACCAAAAGATAAGAGAATGACGAAACCACAAATGTCAATAACAGATAAAATTCATTCATTTTCATCATTATTGCTTTATTTTATCCTTTTTGAAGATGCATCTACTTTGTTACAAAAATGGATGTATATTTGATTATTTATTTTAGTGATAATGCTGAATATGGTGATAAATTTATTAAGTGGGAGAGAAAACCATGCATCTATAGTGAGGGAAAGACCTGATCATATTGAGAAAATGTATGATTATGTTTTTTTGTAAGATTTCGTCTAAAGTTAGGGACGATATTATATATTTTGGGGTTAATTGAACATGAACTACTGATGGAATTCCTTATTATTGCTCTAGTTTATTACAAATTTTCTTTTTATCTCTTCAAATTGCGCCATTTTTAATTTCCTAAAGTATTTCTATATTGTCATTCGCCAATGAATGAATGTTGCTTCTCAATCTCCATTTCAAAAATCACTTGGTAGGTATATTTACTATATGCATTTGACTATGGCTTATTATGTAAATTAATAAATCATTTGTGAACTATGTCTCAATGCGTTTGATCACGCTTTGAAGTACGGATATTTTGTCTTTATTTAATGCGCTAGGTAGTTCTCAGTTTTGATGCGCCTACGCCTGCGTTATCAGCGCGACGCAGGTTTACAACTTATGCGCCATGCAATCCTGAGAGTTGGACGTCTCTATATAATCTGTGGTTTGGTTGAGCTAAAAATGAGTAGGTGGGGCGGAATCACAATACTTGCTATATTATTTTTAGCATAGACAAATATATATGTCTCTGTATTCAGAGCTGAATAGTTTTAAGTGCTATCGCAATCTATTTAGTTGGGCTAACTTATTACACTTTCTGCATTATTGTTAGTCACATAATGGCAGATACTGCATTTAGGTAGCTCCAGAGCAAGGATTGTAAACAATACAATCCTTGGCTCCAGAGAGTTGTATCGGTTGTATCTGTGTATTCAAAGATGCATATGTGTAGGTGTTATCCTGGCGTAATTGGTTGGGCTAAACATGGGTAGATGGGGTGTACAACAATATGATCAGTGAGTTATGCAACTCTATAATCACTAATCACAGTCATCACACTTTCTTTATATGGATAACTGTTGTGTATATTTAGTGACTATCATATCTTTATAAATTTGTGTGTGGTTTCTAGCTTGGACTATCTACTTACCATTTTTGCATATCTGCATGATAAATTTAAATAGGTATTAACTTTTTGTTACTGCTAAGCTGAGAAATTGATGCTGTAATTATATTCATTGATTCCTTTTTTTATACATTTATTTAACGTCGGTCTATTTCCGCTACTGAGGCCTAACACCAACGTCTTCTACCCCCGACCAGGAATTTTGCCGAACCTCTTCCTTTAAGAAGAGTAAAGATCTTTTTTACTTGCCTAACATTTAATAGACAAGGGACCGACGGCTTTACATCCCCTCCCAAGGATGGTATATCCCCTATACAACCCTCGCCTAAGGTTATATAGCTGATATACAAGCTGCTGGAAAATGTGTGAGGCTAGGACACGGTCTTCGTTGGAATGGTCACCCATCCAACTATACTAACGGCGCCTTACGTTGCGTTATATCTAAGTATGTACATAGTAAAGTCGCACCCATGCTTGGCTCATGTTCATTGATTTATTTCATTGCTTTCTACGAACCACTCGATTATTAATCATTAATTGGCGAAAAAAATTATAGTTTAAAAAACAAAAAAAACGCTTTAATAGCAAACCAAACTAAAAGTAAAAAATAATGTTTAAATATTAACATTTTGTTCAACAGCGATAGAAAAACTACTAACTCAATAAAATTAAATGATTTTTAATAAGTTTAAAATAAGGAATGTAGTGATTGAAAAAAAATTCGTTTTATTGTAAAAATCGTGGGGTGCTTGTTACGATATTTTTGTAATTCTACTTTTATCAATAGCTACCAATAAAATATTTATAACAATTGATATAACGCACCCCACACTTTTCACAATAAAATTAATTTTTTTGTCAATCACTTCATTTTTATTTTAATCTTATTAAAAATCATTTAATTATATTGAGTCAGTGGGCTTTCTATTGCTGTTGAACAAAATCTTAATATTTAAACATTATATTTTTACTTTTTAGTTCGGTTTGCTATTAAAGCGTTTTTTAAAATTTTTTAAACTACAATTTTTAAAAGTACATATCTTTAAGGGTGCATGCATATCCATTAATATTTGAATATTTTCATTAAAAAATGTAAACTGCCATCTACGCTGTCAATACCATAAATATTTTTCTAAAGAATAGATTATACGTGCACACGAAGTAATTCTAATAAATTAATATTTTTGACGTCTCTGTATGCAGTTGGTATAGCTGCAGTACTCTTTATGTTAAACATAAACATGCATAAACTAATTTACGGTTAGAAATATTAACAGAAACAGTACCGCAAGACGAAAAGATTACAATTTTCCACTACTATAAATAATCAAGTACCGAAATACAATTAACGTAATTCTCGTTGGTTTGTTTATGATTTGTTTTAAACCATCAACACTATGTGAAATATCAACGAATTTAATTGCACTACTATTTAAATTTAATAAATCAATATTAAAAAATCGCCAAGGCAAATAATTTCGTCCACCTTAGGTAGAACGCCAATCAGAGTATTTTCAAAATTAGACAGAGACTTGTTAATATTAAGATCAGGAGCTTCGTACACATAACCCACTGCAATATTTAGTGTTTTATACCTATACAAACCCACAGGTCCTCGAAATCATCACTATTTTCAAGTAATTCGAAATGTGAGTTGTCTTTTAAATATATACCTACTTCACCTCCTCTCCCGCCAGCATTCATATCTCTTCTTATGAAGTTAAAACCATGAATTTACACGGATTCATTCGAAACGTCTTGGGTCAACCAAGTTTCACTAACTGCTATCACTCATATTCATTAGAGGTTACATAATCTAAAAATTCTACATACTGGGACAATAAAGGGATTTAAATTATAAAATGTGTGTACAATGTACAATACATAATACTATACGTTGATATAGTACAAAACAGTAACACCAAAAAATAGTAACAAAGCAAACGAGAAATCAGTAAGACAAGCGAAGTGTTAGTTCTGTGAAAAAAAAAAATCAGGATAATTTATTTACAATCGAGTGGTTTGTAGAAAGCAAAGTAATAAATCAATTAATAACAGCAATTTCTTGCAGTAACAGAAAGTTAGTATTTAAATGTACCATGTAGATATGCAGAAAAGTAAGTAGATAGTCCAAGCTAGAAACCACACACAAACTTAGAAAGAAATAATAGTCATACAACAGGCAATAGTTCCACCATATAAATAAACTATGATTATAGAGTTGCATAACTCATTGATCTTATTGTGCGCTCCATCCAATCTTGCGCTCCATCCTCTACGTATATATGCAACTCTCAATACAATAACTGATATATTAATATTAGATTGCGTAAAGATCAAAGATGAGTCGCATAATTCAGAAACCGTGTTGTGTTACGCTCCATCTACACATGTTTTACCCAACCAAACAGATCGCGATAGCACTTAAACATATACAGCTCTGAATACAAACTGGTATATTAGGTTGCCTAACGGTACAAACCTCAGATGCACAAATGTGTATGGTATTTTATAACAATGTAGCAAGTATAATAAAATGCATAATTTATTAATCACATAGAGACCCTATAAAAGGGTCTTTAAATTTACATATATACAAATCGTAAACGATCGTTCATAGAGTTGTTTTATGAATAGGTGGAGATAATAATAATTCTTAATATCTCAAATTTAAATTGTGTACGTGCGTAAGTGAGGAATGTAATTTTCCAACTTGGATTGTTTGAAACAATTACTTCAAGATACAGGGTTCCACAATGAAGTGTTCGTCGCTGTTTCATATTTAGTCAATTACTGTCTACTAGCTTATGACAATCAGTATTAATAATTCATTATCAAGAAAAATAAAATATTTATTGACATTAAACAATGGGAAAATCTTTTTCGTCGTAATTAAACATAGTTATGCTCAAAGTTAAACTACATGTTTGCTTAATGGTTTGCAAAATATGATTTTTTTTTAATGTCTACATTTTTTTAAGACAAAGCAATAAAGTTTTTTTTCATCCTTCAAATAAGGTACATTCGTTTTTAAAATTTTTAGGTCTGCCTATTCATGTTTATTCAGGAATATATAATTTTATGGAAAATAAATAATGGAAAAAAAGAAGTTTTATATTTTATAACGTCTACTCGGCAAAAGTGGTTTATTTAATCATAGTAAACACAATATATATTCAAATAATTAGAAGATTTTGTCTAATTCCATAATTGCCGTGTATTTGCTTTCAACACGTGACGTTACAAGGTCAAAAGAACATTAACCGTTCAACCTGTCACTTTATTACTAGGTAACCTTTGGTTGGGCTAAATATGGGTAGATGGAACGTAACACAACATTTTTTTCTGAATTATGCAACTCATTATACTTGCTGCATTATTATTAGTTACATAATAGCTGACATTTAAGAAGCTTTTGGTCTTTAGGCAATCTAATAATATATCAGCCTCTGTATTCAGAGCTGCATATGTGTAAGTATTACCGTAGCGTATTTGGTTGGGCTAAAAATGGGTAGATGGAGAGTATAACAATATGACCAATGAGTTATGCAACTATATAATCACAGTATAAATGGTCGAATTATTGTGTATGTATGTTCTGTGATTATTTATAATTTTTTTTGTAGTTTCTAGCTTGGACTATGTACTTAAATTTTCTGCATATCTACATGGTGCATTTAAATACTAACTTTTTGTTACTGCTAAGAAATTGCTGCTGTTTATATTCATTGATTTACTTCTTTAAGAAAAACTCGGTTGTAAGTAAATTCTCATGATTCTTCTTTCGCAGAGCATGTCTTACTGATTTCTCGCTTGCTTTTGTTACTATTTTTGTTGTGTTTTTGGTTTTACTATATCATCGTATAATATAAATTGTACACATATTTTATAATTTAAATCCCTTTATTACTCAATGCAAAATGAGCATAGCTTTTTAAAAGTTTGTCACTTAAACTCACTAACTGCCCACTATGTAGAACTTTTAGATTATGTATAACATCCAATGAATATGACGTGATAGCAGTTGGTGAAACTTCTCTGACCCAAGATGTTTCGAATGAATCCGTGAAAATTCATGGTTTTAACTTTATAAGAAGAGATATGAACGCTGGCCGGAGAGGAGGTGGGTAGGTATATATTTAAAAGATAACCCACTTTCGAATCACTTGAAAATAGTTATGATTTCGAGGACCTGTGTGTTTGTATTAGGTATAATATATTAAATGTTGCAGTGGGTTGTGAGTATAGAGCTCTTAATCTTAATATTAACAATGTTTTGTCTAATTTTGAAAATATTGTGGCGTTCTATCTAAAGTGGACGAAATTATTTGCCTTGGTGATTTTAATATTGATTTATTATTAAACTTAAATAGTAGTGCAATTAAATTCCTTCATATTTTACATAGTGGTTACATACGGGCGAATCCATATTGTGTAAGTGTAAGAAAACATGACAAAAGCAGTCCTACACAAGCATAAAAGTACAAAAAAATAAATAAAAGAGTATAAGACTGAATGGGGAATTGGAAAATTCATACAAAAGTGGACAAAATAAATGAGCGATAACGGATATGCAATAACTAGTTTCTTACAAATTGACAAAGTTGATGTTTAAATTTTGAAAACTGATGTGTACAAATTTTGCAATACATTTTTTCATCCAAGGTGGTCAAATAATGCAAACCAAAATTATTTTTCTACTAAATCGCTGCATATGCAGATGATTAAATTAGGATGCGTATTATCATTTTCGTTAAGTACAAAATTAATAAAAACGATTTAAAATGTTCATTATAGCATAAACTATTTGTAACTATAAATGATTACAGTACACATTTCCAGAGGCGCATTGTAAGCCTATGAAACTTGCAATTAGTGCTAATGAGAAACTTCTTAGCCTGAGGCAGGTTCTGAATCTGTAGGCAGCCTAATATACACTATTTGTATTTAGAGTTGCGTAACGTAAATGTTGCAATTTATTTGTTTGAGCTAAATATATGTAGATGGCGCGCATGACAATATGTTATTAGCAATAGAGGCTCTCTATGTGTTGCGCTGAGTTATGCAAATTTATTGCACAATTTGCATCACTGTGTCGCGTAATTCTATTTAATATATTTTATTTGGGGTTTTATACTATTAGGAGAATGATTATAAACGTTTATAATCCTTGCCCTTGTTCTTAGGCAACCTATATCACTGAGTACCCCTATATATGTTGACAGTTGGCCACGCTGGACTGTAGAGGATAAACGTGAAAGTCACTATAAATGTCAACTGCTAGGAAGTTTGATTTAAATATTTTGTTTTTGTAATAGTTAAGTAATGTGTGCTTTTTTACGTTTCTTGCTACTGGACGAAGTGGTAACAATAATAAAGCACGTTTTATTAATGCATACCTCATTTATTCAATTATGCACTCCTCAACTATACATGACAGAAGCTAAAAGCGTATTTGGAATAGCCCAAGGTATAGTATCTTAAAAATGATTATTGAATAAAGCAGTAGTTGCAGTGCCGTCAGTACATGTCTTTTCAACGTAGCCCCGCTAGATCAGTAAAAATTTTCAAGTGCAACCTTGTTGCTACAATACAAGATACCTGTATGACTTTCCGATCTATCATTCACAAATAACAATGAAAAAATTAATCCTTCGTTATGCATTATGGAGGAGAAAAGTGAAAGATTATAATTTCATTTCATACCACAAACACATAAAAAGTGTTACAAATTATTTGAGAATCAGTTTATCTCAAGGTGAAATATAATTCTTGACAAATTGCAGATGAATTCAAAGGTAGAGTTACCAGTGGAAAATATAAAGAACTTTACTACTACAGCAAATACTTTAGCTGAATACTAATACCAATGTTCCTGAAGGAAAAGATAATTCGTGACGTGGTAGTAGTTGGTTTGAATATTGAATAAAAAATTGTAACTCGGTGATATTGTTAGGCGTGATCCTGATGACAAAACAAGCCAAATTTCGAAGTAAGCAAATTACTGAACTAAGACAGGAGTTGTACAGGTAATGCAATGGACAAGAATAAGTAAAGTGATCAAAATGTTTTGACAAACATCCGCGGTGCGTGATGCTTCCAGTCCAATGACTACTTACTGTGGGTTGAAAAATGCTTCAAGAGATGTCTGCCCAAGGAGAAATGCAAAGTGTCGAGATTGCAGAAAAGAATACACTAGAAAGGTAAGAAAAACACGAGTAAAACATTGAACTAATATAGCCTGAGAGTTTTGAGGTGTAAGATGGAGACAGTCACATTCAGTTTATTGGTAAAATATTATTAATAGCAATGATATATGCATTAGAATAAGTAAAGTTAGACTATTGGTAATACCAACTTTCGTAGTAATAAATTGTGCCAGTGTACTCGCAACTCCTCTTTGCGTTCTATTCAATTTATCAACGGGATATGGTACTGTTTCTCCATGTCCTTTATTCATAAATTATGTCGGGGTAAAATTAACAACTGCGAGTTACTTAATTACTTGCATTTTCATATCCCACGTATAACATCCAGAAGAGAGCAACGTTTTTACTTACTAACCCTTCATATTAAGGACATGAACAAACTGTCAAAGAACAGGTATCCCACATAAAACTGTAAATCGCTTTAAAAAAAGATTTGTATGGTTTAATAACTGAAAACAAAAACAATCAGCTTATTGTAAATAAAATGCAGATTTAGTAGAAAAAAGTTACAAGCCAAGCGTTGGTTTATTTTTTTTATGTACGAAATACATTTTTTAGTAAAAAGCACTAAATAAAAATCAAAATTGTATTTCGTACATAAAAAGAAAAGGATGAATGTTTGACTTGTAACCTTTTTCTACTAAATATGCATTTTATTTTCAATAAGCTGATTTTTTTTTTTTTTCAGTTATAAAGTATACAATATTTTTTAGAGTGATTTACACAGTTTTATGTTGGTTACCTGCTTTTGACATTTCGTTCGTAGCCTTAATGTGTTAAAAAAATGTGTGACTAGTACAACAAACACCAGGGTGTGTGAGATATATTCCATAACGAAATAAGATAGAAGTTAAATATATAGTGCTTGAAAATTGTATACATTTCTATTTCAAATTTTTTCTATTTAATACAATAAACTCTGTCACCACAGCCTACAGTATAATTTAGGTATTTATTTATTAGTTCTAATAATGTATTTAACGTAGTTCATTTCTTTCTTATGTATTCTCATTCTGTAAATGGAATTTTTGTTTTTCTGTTGGATGATGTAAAATGAAATATATTCATTGGTGACAAATTCCCACATGCTATAAAGAAGTATATCTAATATTGAATCCTATCTCCTTTTGACAACAGTTTTTTTTAATGCTATTATGTAGCTTTTTGTTTATGTTGCCAAGGCTTTTGTTTATTGATGCTACAATTTGTTGTATTTTAATGAAAATAATTAGATAATTTGTCTTGGCAAATATAACAACCTTTTTATAAGTAAATTCCATTTATTTACATACTCAAATATTGTTTTATACTTTTAATAAGTATAAACAAACTTTCCAATAAAAATTTAAGATTTTGTTATTGAAACAATCAGTAGATGATGAATTTGCGTGTATATGGTAACGTTTTTAATAGGCACTGGCACTGATGTGGTTTGCACTCCGTTACACATTCTGCCTGAGTCATTTTAACGATTTTTAATGAATTTTACGTCAATTCCAGATG
This sequence comes from Leptura quadrifasciata, assembly GCA_963675555.1. Classification (NCBI taxonomy): domain Eukaryota; kingdom Metazoa; phylum Arthropoda; class Insecta; order Coleoptera; family Cerambycidae; genus Leptura; species Leptura quadrifasciata. Next base: position 314,566 of record OY776682.1, on the reverse strand, counting down.
GATTTAGCTGTTACCAATAAAATTAAGATTAAATTAACAAAATCTAATTAATTCTAGAGAGAATCTTAAATTCTTACGCTGGGTAAGATAGGGATTTTATACCTTGGCGTTTTACACATAAATAATGGGAAAGTACAATATTCTTTAATTGAAAAAAATAATCTTATGAATCGCTACCCTTATTTTTTGGATCTAGACAAAACATAAGCTTTAATAAAAAAAATTACTGAAAGGAACATGCATTATTAATTAATCCTTCTACATTACAGCTACTAGCTTTCTACTTTAATCATTAGGAACATCACGACATTGTAAGATGTTGCAACATCAAGAATGTCTATAGGTATAGTGGCTAGGACCTTTGACGCAGATACTGGATTAACCTAGTTTGTTCGTGTTCAAATTGTGTAGTAAAGCGGAGATCAAACAATACAAGATCTTTACTGAAGATCTGAACAAGTGCTTGATAAAAAGTTGCAATTGATTTTTTAAATACCTATAAAGCTATTTATCTTCAATATTTAAGCTTGAAAAAACTAGTTGAAACTGTAAAAGTTAAAAGCAGAATCCTAGGAAAGGAATTGTTTGGTGAGTTAATAAACCACAGTTTCAATCAGTCTTTAATAAATTTGCTTCAGAACATGGCTTTAAGCATGTTATAGTAATCCTCACTTTTCACAATCAGACGGTTGTGTAGAATCTATGGTAAAAATTTCAAAATCGTTTGATACTTAAGAAAAAGGATAGAAGTATTTTTAGTTTTGATGTCATACCAGGCAAATCCTTTTGAGTATGGATATAAACTCCGGACCTTATTACCAGTTCTACCAAAGCTTGCAAGGATTTAGCTTCCAGAGAAAAGAAAAGATAATTAGAAACATCATTTTGAGGAGTTGTCAGAATTACGTAGTGGTGATTCTGCATGAGTTATCGATCCTCAAAATTGTTTAATAGTTATTAATAAAGCTAATAAGCTTCACTCATGCTTTAAAGCTGATGGTGATGCTAGAGTCTAGTATACTTTAACTTGACGTGTGTATGTATGAGTTAATATTTCCGTACGATTTCATTTTCTCCCATATTGTACACAAAGTTAAAGCAATAGTCAAGAAACATTGTCTATGTGAACAATATTTCTGGATCTTTGTGTACAAGAGAAAATGAAATCGTACGGAAACATTAACTCATACATACACACGCCAAGTTAAAGTATACTAGACTATATATATATACCGTTAAGTCGGGTGGTCCTTGATAAATTCTCACTATTTTATTCCTGACCCTTACAGTGCAACCCTTAGCAATATCTGAAAACAATGAATTTGTAACTAATATTAAGGATATAGTAAAATCCCAGTAGTTGGTGACTCAAGGTAACATGAAAGTCACTATCAAAAATGCGTATTAGAAATCTATACCACTATACAGCGCCTAGTATGTTCTGGTCTTTGGTATAACGTATATGGGTAATTGCTTATTTAACGTATGGGGAATATACCGTAGCACAGCGCCAAAGGTAGGTACCGTTTTCAAATTCTTCAAAATGCTGTTGTATTTGAAATCATACCGTTACTGGATACACTAGAATTGTGTTGCCATAATTTCAAGTGAATTTTTAATATACTTTAGAATATACCCGAGAGTAGCAGTTCTCTTCCTCATGCACTTGCGCTCAAAAAATTATAACCACGTGTGGCGTTTTAACATGATGTACTTTATGAGGATGAAATTTGTTGTGGGAAAAGGTTTCCTTGACAAGAACAAACAAACCTATATGCCAATGGCCTCTTCAACACTTTGTATTGACATAATATGCTGATTGTTAACAGTTATCAATACAAAATTGTAAACAAAAAAGCTAACTATTTACATTAATGCGTTTAAAAACTATGGTTGTTATAATATATTATCAAAACAGAGGAAACATCGAAAATTGACTTATATAGTCTTATTTGTTTTAAAATCATATTTAGTAGTTCTTAAATAATTAGACCTAGTGTTTTCGTTTGTGACCATATGTTTTAATAATTGTAAAAATTAGTGACATTAATAAAAAATATTTTAATTTAAAAACTACTTATTTAAATGAGAACAACAATAAAGATATGAATTCGAAGGCTACAGATAGAAACACAACTAACTCCATTTCATCAAATCAGACGCCATCTTTAATGGCCATGTTGAACCCTAAAGGTTGATATGAGGATTACTGTAAGTCACATTTGTTTTTTAGATCTGAGAAATAGCCGTACAAAATTTCTTGATTCTCTCTCAAAATGACAGACATTTTTATGTCCTGCTGCCACTGTAATGCCAAATAGCTCCAAAGAACAAAATGGTAAATAAATACTCGGATAAAAATACAAATGAAAATATATTTATTTTATTGGATCCTTAACCTAGAAATGTCTTCTTACAACGTTATTCATATATCAATATTTATTTAATTAAATGAAAAAGAAAAAAAGGAAAACGAATTATGACTAAGTTATATGTATGACCTACGATATATCAATTATCTGTACATTCAATATACACATAACAACAATAAACACTGTAAATTTAGTAAGGAATTGTACATCTGGTGTCAAAAAATATCTATAACCCACTCTCTTTGAATTTGATTTTTGTATGAACACTCCGATTGCAAGAACTCTTTAAATGCGATCAACACACATGGCAGGAGACTATGCAAGCATGGCTGATTACTGTCTATAATGTGCACTTTACATCAGTCCAGAATAATGATGACAGCGACAGCACTGGTAAATAAATGATTTAGTTGGTGATGTCGCGATATTGGCGCCGAATGCGCTTGTACAAAGTCTGTGGCATTTGGGAAATTTATCCCAAAAATTTTCAGCGGATCGAGAACAGGATCTTGATACATTTCGGTTGGTCAGTAATTTTCTACTGACTGAATGAATTAGTCCATAGAATTCGATCAGCTTCAATTTTCTGGGATAAATCCATTGGTATTCTGTACGCAGGACAAGTCCTACAAATATATAGGGTTAATACTTGGTCCTTTTTTATTGCCTCAACTGCCAGGCGCGGCAGTTGACTGACTCTCTGCCTCTGCCAACGCATTTTCAATTAGCTTCTTGTGAGTTCCTACTAACTCTGGAAGATCGTATGCGATGGCAACGTCCAGCCTGTTAATTGGGCATCCTCTGAAGTATGTACATGTTGCTGATAACTGCTGGAACTCGTATAATGGGTTTAATTTGAAGAAGTCTTTATAGACTTCAGGATCTGGAAGATCGTAGCGTGAAATATTGGTCAACGTTGAAAGTCCCTCGTAGATGTGATAGTCTTGAGGATGTTCAATAATCTCGTCGGCTACTTGCTTACGGTTTCCAAAGACTGATTTATGGTTGTAGTAGGTTGTGAGGTAACAATCTACCATCTTAGCGTGATTTCGTACACGCACCTAGAAAAAATTTACTATTTTTGTAAAATCCTCGGATGTGTGCTTTGTACTTACCGCAAATCTTCGTGCACTTGCGATTTTATTTTCGATGCGCTTGTCCACAGCACTCCTCAAATCTCTTAAAAATGCTCTTTCTTGAGCTTGTAATAGCCTAACTGGTGCCCATGGTTCATATGGCCTTGACCATAATGATGTTGTGTACATTACAGGTGGTTGCGGAGATGACATCAGTGGAGAAATATTCCATATTAAAGCCCCTTGTACTCTCATTAGTTCTTCAGGCTTGACTTGATCTGCCTTATTTAAAATGATACGGGTCTGTAAAAAATATACAATATATCTGCCTAACAGAATACGCTGGAATAATAAAAGGAGAGGAGGAGATTTAATATATTTTTAATGTGATAATTAAATATCAACTTACTTGATGTTCTCTTCCTTTAAGTTGATCAAGAATAGCTTCAGTTTCAGGACCGACGTCTAGTTTAGATGGATCGTAGACCAAAAATATTATATCCGCTCTATCAATGAACCACTGACAAGCATCATTGAATGGAAAAACTCTTGACACCTGTTTACGCACTTCTAAAATGCCCGGGATTTCGACAATATTTACCTGCGAAAAATTGATGTTTAACAATCGTTTATTGAATTGATTTATATGGTACGAACTTTTTCTAAAAGCTGATTTGGAAGTTTAACTCCCCTTAGACGTTCTTCAAGTCCTTGCCCAAATTTTTGTAAACCAGAGAACGTGAAATCGGCTGCCAATTCGGTACCGTCTATGATTTCAGGCTCATCTCCATACATTAAAATATTGAAATAAGCGGGTGATGGTTCTGCTCCTGCAAAATTTATTTTTAAAACGAAACTATCTTACTGTTTATATTGTTATTACCTGTTCTTAAAGATGTTTCATTGTATTCGTTGTTTACTAAATAATTAATTATAGATGATTTTCCTCCACTCCATGGCCCCATAAAGAGAATTAGCGGTTTAGAGAAAATTTCGGGATCACCAAAGTGCCTATTGCTGAGGTCCCTGTATTTATATAAAACTTCCAATGGTTTTATGGCATTTTCATAGAGCTTTTTCAATTCGCGCAAAGTAATTTCAGATACTCTGTTGATAATTTTTTCTGTTTCCGAAGATTCCTCGTCTAGTTTTAAAAGTTTTTCAACATGATCACGTGGTCTTAATTCAGTAGGAATTTCAATATCCAAAGTTAGTTCTTCCTCTGGCGCCGACTCTGAATCTTCACCACTTTCTGCATCTGCCTCAGCATCTTTTTCAACACTTTTATCACTATCTTCTTTACTATTTTCTTTGGTATCGCCTTCTTTGCTATCTTCTTGAGTATCACCTTCTTTACTGTATTCTTGGGTATCTCCTTCTTTACTGTCTTCTTTCGACTCTCCAACCTTTTCTTTGCTCTTATCATCATCATCATCTGAAATGTATATCTTTATATAGCAACATTATTAATGCCTCGTTATTTATGCCACAATACAAACCCACACCCTTAATAGATACTATCCTACCTTCTTTGCTTCTCTCTCCTTCTTCTCCCTCTTCTATACTTTGTCCGTCTTCTCCAGATTTAACATCTTCCTTGCTGGTTTCCTCTGTGTCATTTTTGTCATCTTCTTTGCTTTCAGTATCTTCTTTGTTCTCATCTTTGTCCTCTTCGTCCTCTTTACTGTTGCTCTCTGCATCTTGCGGTTGTTGTTCCTCAACCGAATCCTCTTTTATATTACTATCTTCTTTGCTGTCTTCATCGTCTTCTTTAGTATCAGTATCATCTTCCTTACTTTCAGCAGTTTCTTCTTTAGTATCAGCATGTTCGTCTTTACTTTCGTCAGAATCTTCGTTTGTACCTACTTGCTCTTCCTTACTATCGCTCTCATCGTCCTTACTTTCTCCATCTCCTTCGCTCTCTGCATCTTCTACTTGCTCTGCTGGTTCTCCTTTGCTTTCTTCGTTTTCCTCTTCGGTATCCTCAGCTTGACCTTCTTCCTTGCTGTCCCCTTCCTTGCTACCATCCTCTTCACTATGTTTTTCTACACTTTCTTTTTCACCTTCTTCATTAGATTTATCATCTTTGCTTGATTCACCTTCAGTTTCTTCACTTTTTTTGTCATCTTCTACAGATGCTTGATCTTGCCGTTCTTTGCTATCCTCTTCTTCCTAGAGAATGGTGATAGAAATATAAAATAATAGTGATTAACGTTGATGAGCGCATACAGAAGTCGTTAGTTATTTTTTGTCAACGATAATAATAATAATAATAATAATAATAATAATAATAATAATAATAATTTATTTGTCCAGTTGATCATAAATACATGATATAGGATAAGTCAAGTTGAATATTATAAATATAGTATATAGAAAAAATTAAAAACATAAACATGAAAGGGGTATGATGGGGCAATAGAGCGTCGGACTTTTTTTATATGGAATGCTATGTATATCAGTACATTTTTTGGAGCCTCTTTTTAGACTCTATTCATTTCTGTATTATTATTGACTATCTCTCAATCACTTGGATGTAATAATTTTTTTTGGTTGAAATATTGGCATCTGCAGATACATATTGAAAAAATCACCAGTCACAATTATGGGTTTTAATGTTTTTCAATTAACTTTTTAAATTGACTTCTTAATTTTTTCAAATGGAACATCCTGTATATCTTTTGGCCAAGTGATGTAGAAATGATAAACGAATATTTTTGTAAGTACTTTTCTGTGATTATTTGTAACCATTTTCGATTTATTGGGCAATAAATACAAAATTCAAAAATGAACTTTGAGAGGTTTTTCAAATAATTGAACGGAAAAAATTATAATAGGTGCTTCACAAGTTGCCTATTTTGATTGAAACATATAACTGCGTCTTTGAAACGGTTGGAAAAAAAAACAGTTTTTTCATTTTAAACAAAAATGTTTTTTTTTGTTTTAAACAGTTTTTTTATTTAAAATAGTTTTTTTCAATATTTTAAATGATACGTTTAATACTCTCTTCAACTAAAATTAAATTATAGCAAGTTATGTATCTGCTACCACTAATTGAAGACAGGTGGCGTTCTTAAACGGTATACCGTTATGAGACTTTTCCACTAACTCTAAAATAATACATTTGTTTAAAACATTGTAGTGCGTTTTAAATAGTTGTTTAAAACATTGCATTGTGTATTAAATATGTTTTAAAAATTTGTCTAAACAACAGTGCGATGTTTTAAACATTTGTTTAAAACATTTTATTTTAAACGTGCCAACCCTGCTTTGAAATGAAGTTTCTACTGTTCTACAATCCAAAATATGAAAGAAAGAGCAATAACTACTTTTCGATCGATCACATCGGCAATTTAAAAAACTGTATCTAGTTTACTTGTTTTTTTTATTTCTAACTATCGTAGAACTCGAGATATCGAAGTCCGACGCACTGTTGCCCCATCTTGTATCTTTTTTGTACCTTATCCTCGGAGCTTTTTTCGTTATCTGCTGCTTCTTCACTTTGTTGAACGTTCTGAAATCATTAAAAATTCACAAAAGACAATCTTCCATCATATTTTTATATCTATATATTATTGCGAGATGCAAAAAATTGCATTTTATAGAAATAAATTCTGTCAGTTGTAATAAATGATGTTTTGATCATTGTTTGGTTCATCAAAAATTATCTAAATTTTAAAGCAACGTTCACAGAAAATAAAGTATTACACAAATTCAGATAATTTTTTATGTACCAAACAATGATTATAAAATGCATTCTTCGGAAAGGTCGCATATTTTTTTAATAAAGTGAATGAAAACCCTACAGATTTTTTTTACTAATTCGTTATTAAACGTAGTAGGCGATTTTCAGCAAAAATAAAGTCGAAATAGCTTGTGAACCATCAAAAATCAGATATCGGTTTGAAGATGACCTCGACTAACACCCCCCCTCGCTTTATGCACTTCTTTTGGGATACTGTGTAATAATTAGTATCAAAAAGTTATATTTTCATACATTTTTCAGTTTATTTTAGGATTCTTGACAACTGAAACTCGCAAATTTTTTGAAAAAATATACCAACTGTCGTAAATCGTTAAAAAGATAGACGATAAAAAGATAAATAAACATTAAAAATAAACTTGACTGCGAAAAATTAAACTAAACTGTTGGTTTTAATTTCCTTTTTTGCAGTCCAGTTTTTTTTACTTTGTTTTTCATCCAATATTTTTCGAAAACAAATCCATATTATTAATTGTTTATAAGCGTTACATATTTTATATAAATGAAGTAGACTAGACTGACCTCTTGTTCTGCAAGTTGTTCTAAGACTGGTTCTTCTTCAACACTCTCCGTACTTTCCTTTCCGTCCTCGTTAGTATCGTTGTCGTCTCCCTCGCCTTCCAGGCGATCGGAATCGTCGGTAGTTATCTCTACAGTTGGGATGTCTTCTCTACTATCTCCCGTCTCTGAAGACCCCGTATCAGCAGGCTCACCAGTCTCCAACTCTTTAAGAGCTTTCTCGATATATGGCCTACATTCGGATTCGGAAGGACCTTCTAACTCAACCTCACCTTGCACACCTTAAAAATGCATCTATCAATAGTTATCTTAATTAAGATCGGTCTGGTTGTATAGGAACAAGCCTCCGTGTCTAAAAATATCCTTTCGAAATTGGAGGAACCATTCTAGTAAGTTACTATGTGTCTTTTTGTAAACATAGAACCTGATATATTTCACAACTATGACTGTCTTTTAATAACAAACATATAGCGAAATTTGGCTCACTTACAAAGTTTGTTGTCCAAAACACGATCATTTGACGTCACCGAGAGAGAGAATTTGAGATAAAGTAAAATTGCAACGATCAAAATTAATTTTTCAAATCGCTCGCTGGCATTTATTATTGTTTCTAACTGTTGAAGTATTTATTTTGATTGGTCTCGTTGGATGCGTTTATAAATCGAGACAAATACCTAATAAGTGGTTTAGTTTTTGCATCCGATTGTTAAATTCCTTGTAAACGTAATTAATTTAATAGCAATGCCGCTTAATCTAAAAGAAATGCCGCGTGCATAACAGTTTTTAAATAACCACAGTATTTAAATTAATTTTTCATCAACGTAAGCGTTGCTTGTATGTAATCTGCGTCAAGATAGAAAATCATATCCACCCACTTGCTGAGATTTTTAAATTCCTCTAAAACAAGTCAATAACATAAGCCATCTCTTATTTCACGCATAATTTTTACGCGAATTAAATGTTTATAAAAACTGCTGTCTCCGTAGAAAAGGAAATAAAGTGCGATAAGGTGTGAAAAATGATCAGCGCTGCAATATGTTGACTGCGATATTTTTTATCAGATTTAGATGTAAAACCTACCTTACTATTTTGACGAGTTTAGTGTAAAATGTTTGCTAATGCACGTTGAAGTAATATAACATAGCATTTTCAATGAGTTTTAGTAATATTAATACTTTGGCATAATTCCACGACAACAGCTGTACATTTTATATTTTATAATGGAATGATATATTACAAGATACTGTTTGTAGGTCTATAATTGGATTTATATGTTATAGTCTAACTAGAGTATTACCTGGTTATTTACATCCTTTTCATACAGTAAAAGTGACTACAAGTTTGAGGGGCAACAACAAATAATTTGTAACGCCATGTTTACAAAAGTGGTTTCCTACAAACAAGAAGCCTTTTTCTTAACTTTGAAAATATCAAATATTAATTTCAGTTTCAAATCGGTTATAAATACCGAGGCCTTGAGAATGGAAAATATAAATAGAAGCGTTGGCCTCTTTTTGATTTTTTCATTCCTATCTTTGAATCAAAATTTTATTTTTTGCAATAGGTCGGTTACGTAAGCGCCATCGAATTTATCTTCATCGATTTTACGATGACAATATTAGAATTCTATTTCGAACATATTGTGTTATATTTACGAGCAAACTAAGCCGTCACTAGAGGCCCAATTGTAAGAAATCAATTGCATCCAGTTTATTTCTTAAGATATTAGTGGTTAGTGTTTTAGTTTTCTACAAACTCAAATTTGTCGGAACATGCAAACGTTAAAATGTATACGTAGAAGAGATAAACAAAATAATTATCATTACAATGCATACAGTAAGGCAAATAAAAAATTGGACAATAATTTTTATGATAATGCCAATATCGATATTTTAGTCGTTTGTAACCTATTAACAAGAAAAACATTTTACATTCACTGTATAAATAATATATTTTGAATATTTTTTAGTTGTTCTCTTAAAATATATTCTTATATAAATGTGAGAATTCCATATTCTATGTAAAACACGTTCGTGGATGGATTTTTAATTAATATTTTAAATAGTAAAATATAGGACACAGTACAAGGGCAATTTGAGATATTGAAATTGTTTTTTCCACGGTCGCAGTGCGATCTAAATCCGTCACAGTCTAGGGTATCCTATGCTGGCGAAATGCCTATAAGTGATAATGCAGTATAGTAGGTATGCTACTTAATTTTAGATCGACGATTTCATTTTTAATTTTTAATTTTTTTTACAATTCCTTTTAGTAATTATTTCCAATTGCTTTAACAGTTTTAGCGCCGTACAATAGGATGTACTTAAAAATACCAGTAAGGGTTAAATTTTTATTAATCCTAGCTTAGTATTTAAATAAGTTGATGTATAAAATGCGGTCTTATTTTAATTTATTAAAAATGATATGTGAACACGAGTTTACCGCTATTTTTAGAATAAGTTTATTTGTGGTAAATTTTTATTATTAGAACTTGCTTCATCCAAAAATAACATATCATATTATATAGCACGAAAATGATGGCGACCAAATCATTATATAATTTCTGTAATACTCAAATCACTTGTAGAAACTTTTACACCTTTTCTTAAATTTTACGAAAACTTTTTGTACATAACCTTTTAACCCACGCACAAACACTTTTGGGGGTGATTTTCCCGGATTTTTCCGGAAGAACTTTTTTTTGCAAAACGTACCCTGCAAGGTAGTGGCGAGAAGAGACAATCCAAGAAGCAGCAATAGCCCAGAGGACTTACGACAGACCTCCATGGCTTCTTCTCACTACACCGGTCACATAAAAGTCCCGCACTGAGCGGCCAGATTACGTTGGACCATCGCATATCACCGCGACGCTGGGCAGTGGCGCCGATTTTAATGTGCCAAAAATATTTATCATTCATACCGAAGCAGCATATTTGCCCGAAGAATTACAACTAACTCTTTTATCATAACTTGTAAACGTTCGACCCTTGAAGAGGACTAAACTTTTTACCGTACGCAAGATTTTATGAAAAAACGTACAATTGAAGTAATTATAGCATCCTATCAATCAATTTCGTGCCGTCAAAATTGCTACAATTTTCACTGTTTCTTTTCCCAAAGTACAAATAGAATTTGATCAATTGTATATGTCCCAGTACGTACAAATTTAAGCATCATTTTGACTTTTAATCGACGTAAAAAAGAAAGATTTTTTTCAGTTTCACTTCTATATTTGACGTCTGTCTATCCTTAATAGGTTTTGTTAAGAAGATAGTACTAGAGAATAATTCCCAAATTTATAACTTATACCATAAGGCTTCTAACAACGAAATGTGAGAAACTCAATTTGCTGGTCCTCATTATTTACTTGCTATTTGAAGAAACTTTAATGGCTCTCTCACGTTAAGTTTTGTAAATTTACTAATTCTTGCAAAGAACATGAACGATATTTATAGTATAAATAGAGAAAATGGCGAAGGATCTGGTGTCACATAAAATCGATACTTTGGTTTTTTGTCAGTTTGTTTGTTTGTTTGTCGTTGCAACTTGAAACTAACAAAGTAAAAAGTTCAGCAGATTGTAGGCCATTCGGTTATTGTTTATCTTTCTTCTTTTTACGCAGGGATTTGGTGTTGTGCGATTGGTTATGCAGTCACAATCATATATTGCTAATATAGATAGATAGACGCGGAGACAACGTTTATGTTCTAAAATAAAATATAAAAATATGCTATTTGAACATTCTATCCAGAGCTAGAAGTTGATAGGTAGGTAGGTATCATTTACAAAGCAATGGAAGAATTCCGAGTTCTAAATTTAATAAATATTACCCCGGGTTGAGAAATAGTGTAACAAATCATGTAACACTCGCCAATAGGACTATACATTTGGGGTTCTAATTGAGCCGAAGAAAAAAATTAAAACTGTCAAACTTAAGAAAATAAACATAAAGGAAAATTTCAAAATCTGACAAAAATTTGTAATTAATCATCAAATAATGGAACGGATTGCTGTCCCCACCATAATAACGAATGTACATATTTCTCTTTGTAGTATTGAAGCTAAATAAATAAGAAGTCGCTAAAGAGTTGAAATATTTTTTTAACAAATTTGAATCGCCTCCTAAAAATGAAAAAGGAGTAAGAAATAAAATGTCTTACTTTTACAAATGTCTACAACAACTTGTTAGTGGAAGACAAGGAGATGAAAGTTATTACTTAATATCAGCATAAAATTAGTGTAAAAATAAACAACGCAACCAGACGTGTTTTTTAAATGCACATTTTTACGTAAATAGTGTGAAATTTTATTTCTTGTACGTTTTTGAAGGCGTTTCAATTTTCTTTATTTCAATTAAATTTTAACGTTTATCATAAGAAGTTAAGTCGCTTATTACAACCACATCTCTGATGTATTTTTACAGTTTCTTTTCATTGTCTATGTAAAAAATTATTAATGGAAAATCTTCCGCTGGGATTACGTTTAAGCCAGCCAGCATGGTAGTCGTAAAAATATGTTACAAATTGAAAAAGATTTTTAGAAATATTTTTATAGTTAGTGAAAGAGTTTTCGACGCCTCTGATTTTAGATATCTCAAAAACGACGCCCGGCGACGCTCTCCGAATTCAAAACGTTCCAAGCGATCTCAAAATGACTAAAGTTAAACTATGTCTTAGGTCTCATTCACTTCCAGATATTTAACTGCAATGTTTGACAACTTGCCTTGCATATTAGAATGGTTGATTTAACAAACAGTTGTATTTTTAATTCATTAGGTATGTGTATAAGTCTGTAAATAAGTGTCATTTTTATTGATTTCGTTTCATCAAACAGTCTTAGTGAAACTACATTGAACATCACAGATAGCGTATAAAAAGAACAGTAAAACTAAAAATAACCCATTGTAATTATTTAAAATTCTAACCACTCTCATTTTGTAGTGAATAACGTCAATTGACTAACCTATATTTTTAGTGTAATCCCAATAGAATCTATTTTTGAAAAACAATTACAAATATTTATTTTAGGCGGTATTAAGTCATGGTCTGGTAAATACAAATATATATATATAATATGTACATAATATTTCAGAAAGTGAAATTGTATGTGAAAAATGTAAATATTATTACTTCGATAGAATAATGAGAAGCGTTTGGAGCCCACTTTCGTTATTTTCTGCACATGATATGATAATTATTGTATATTTAACAGAATAACTGTAATGGAAATATCCCAAAAATGAAACAGTGTGCTTGGTGGCTTACTTTTAAAATGCCTCGCTGGTATTCTTCTCGCATTCAGCCTTCCTAACTTTAAAAAATTTGAATGGCAACCAACATTTTGCGACATACCAAATTAAAACCCATTCAAAAATAAGTACGCTGTTTTGATAACCATTTTTTTTTACTATTAGTTTTTTGAGTAAACATTGATAAATGCTTCCTGAATATAGTCTCATGAAGTAGCTTTTATTTAATATCTTCCAATTTGATTTTAGGAATACAATTTTGAAATGTTTGCATAATATTTTTGACACAAAAAGCCACATTTTGTCCTTATCAAGTGAAAAATATCACTTCTGGTCCAACCGGAAGTAACAACAACTTTTGATTTTTAAATAGCAACCTATATATATTTTTGCATATTTAGATTCCGCATGAAATAGTAGGTAATTGTTTTCAAAGTGGCGTCATACATTCGAAAAAGTGAAAAAGCTAAATACGCAACTGTAAGACTGTATTCTCAAAAAAATTACCCAGTAGGCCTTGAATCTGATGTATCCCTTAATTTTTATTGTCGCGTTTCAATAAAAGTTTATTTCGTGCCAAAATCACTATTTTGAATTCAAAAATAAATTTTCGAAAAAATACAAAAAGCAAATGGATTTGATTCAATTTTTTAAAATGGTAACTTATTTTTTTACCTGTACCAACAAACCTTTAACATTAAACTTTAACCTTTCATTTGATGTATAATACGTCTAGTTTCGGTGCTAATTTATTTTGAAATTATTGCATTTCTGTAGATGCTACATTTACCAATTGGTATTGGTTAAAAGATACACAGAGATTAAATAAAATTTACAGAATTTATTAATAATTATTTATAAGATAGGGGAAAATGAAAATAACATTATAGCAATTGTTCAAAATGCATTCCTTCAATTTCAGTACACTTTTGAGCCCTACTGGTGGTTTCCCTTACCACCCCTTCTAACATTTGCGCAGTTATTGTTGCGAAAGCTTGGCGAATTTTGGTTTCCAACTCCTGGAGATTTCTTGAAGATGATGAATAAACTCGTTTCTTTGACGCACCCCCACAGGAAAGAACTCCATCGGGGGTTAGGTCAGGTGATCTGGTAGGCCATCTTTGAGCGCCCATCTGTCGAAATGACTCTATTTTGAACTCTGTTTTCTAAATAATTAGACACATCTCGAAGGTTATGTAGCGGATCCCCATCTTGTTGGTAATATATGCTTCTTCTCAAATTCATAGGTAATTCTCCTAAAAAGCCCTCAATTTCATTTTCCAAAAAGTTCAGATACCTAGTTCCATTTAAAGTCCCCTGAAATAAAAATAGGACCTATGATCCTAGTACCCACAATTCCTGCCCATACATTTACCCCAAACACTTCTTGGTCATTTCCTTCTCCAAATTCATGTAAATTTTTCTGAGACCAGTAACGCAAATATGATTTATATCCATGTTTTCTCAATATTCTTCTAACAGATTCTCAACTAAATCCAGAACATTTCCAATCTCACGTGTACTTGCATTTTAATTAAATTCCACGTATGCTAAAACATTAATCTCTGTGTCCTCGTCAATAATAAACGTATTTTCTTCGTTTTCATTTGGCTGGGCCTTAAATTATTCTTCTAAAGTCTTAAAATTGATGCCTTCCAAGATACCGCTTTGCATATAACTTTTCAGCTTGAAATGTATTTCTTTTAGATTCCCCATAAATAAGAAACATGCCCACCTTTTCATTTTGGGTAAATACCACCATTTTGTATTTTTTTAAAACTTTTAAATAGTTATATTAGCAAATAAGTCACAAGCAAATTAGAATAGCACTTCGTAAACTTTATCAAATTATAACTCAGGCAAATGATTGAAAATAAATGTCATTTTGTCATGGCACGCTTGTAAAGTTTTATTACATACATTAGTACATACGGTTTCATTAAATAACGAAGAATAGCATCTACAGAAATCCAATAATTTCAGTGTAAATCAGTACCCAAACTAGACGTATTATATATGAATAGATATAATACATTTACTCATCCAATAGTTCATGATATACATGACATAGGGCAAGTCAAACAAAAAAACTTATAATTAGATATGAAAACACAAAAATGTAAGAAAGAGTTGAATGAAAGAAATAAATAAAAGTAAAGGTATTGTATCAATTAATACATCAGAAATTCCTCTACGGAATAAAACGCATTTGTAACAAGAAATAATAATAATATAATAATAATAATAAACGACTTTATTTGGAAAATGTAAATTACATATATAAGCACATTACACGGAATGACTTAAAGGCGAAGTTTAGCCACATGGCTATTCTTACGCTTAACCTTTTCAATCACTTAGAATTATATAAATCATAACAAAAAGAATAATATATTTAACATGCATTATTGTGTTCTAGATTAACAATATGCGAGTAGTATATTATACACAGAAAATTCAAAAAAGAAATTATACATGTAAATGAATATGTGAAGAGAATAATAAACAATGATAATAAAGAAAGTATCAATCATATGCAAGATGCAAATGGTACCCAAAAATGTCTAAAAATACTTAGGTTTAAGTATTATTGATATTCATAAACCAAGCTTTGATTTTATTACGGAATACATTAACTGCCAACAGATTTTTATATGTTGGATCAATTGAGTTTGTATAAGTGCAAGGATGTGTAAGAAAAGCTATACGCTGGAAAACGCAGTGTGATGTGGCGGCATTGTTAGAGCGTACGGATGTCTAATATTTATATTGTGAACTGCGGATCTGAAAACTAACTTTTCTCTCAAATACCTTGGAACAGATGATTTTATTAAACAGAACAAGAATACCGCGAAGTGAAATTTAACGAGTTGCTCCGTCTTTAACCAACACAGCTCGATATATTTATTTGAAATATGATCAAACTTCTTCAAGTTGTTCAATTTTGCATAACTTGAAGCCGATTTTTGGTCACAGTACTTTTAACCGGCAATAAAATTTTTGTAAAACATTTTTGTATTGCACGAAGTGTAATTTTTCGTCTATTATTACCCCTAGATTTTTGGCAAAGGTTGAAAACGATAGATTTTCTTGATTAATTTTCAATTGAACAGATGTCTTTAAGTGATGTCGATTATTTTCTGAGCAAAATAGGATAACAACCGATTTGGTTAGATTAATCTTAAGATTATGTTGATATGAATACTGATAGATGTTGTCCAAGTCCTGGTTGATCAAATTATTAGCAATGTCTGCTTTAGATTGGTCAAAACAATGAAGAAGTTGAGTATCGTCAGTGTAGGCTTGCAGATGCGAGCTGGTTACTACCTTATATATATCTGACGTGTATATGAGAAACAGAAGAGGACCAAGGATGGATCCCTGGAGAACGCCTGACGTTACTGTTTTAAAATCAGATACTTTTTCCGCAACTGATACACACTGACGACGTTCACTTAAATAAGAATAAAAAAACCTCGGAGATATTAAATCAAAGTCATAACAATTTAGCTTTGCACATGGAAACGTATGATCAATTGTGTCAAATGCCTTGGAATAGTCTAGCGATACAAGAATGGCTGCCAAGCGTTTATCTAGCGCACTGATGATATTGTCACTAAGGTTCAATAGAACGGTAGTCGTGCTGTGTGCTTTACGAAATCCCGATTGATGTAACGGATATAAGTCATGTGATGATAAATAGGCAGCTATTTGATCATGAACTATTTTTTCTAGAATTTTCGAAATAACCGGCAATAAGCTGGATTTGCTATTTTTGGTACCGGGCAGATAACTACATCTTTCCATTGTTTAGGAAAGTAACCCTGTTCTAGACAGCATCAGTTTATAATGTGGGTGATATGATTCAAAATTGTTATCATACACAGTTTTAACATGGTCAGTGTTATTTTGTCTTTTCCAGCATCATTGCACTTTATACTTCTAATTGCATTATAAACAGTGTCAGCATCAACAAGTGTAAAAGTGAATGATAAATTGTCGTTAAGTTTTGTGTTAGCATAGAAATCTATACGTTATTGCAGTTATCATTCTTGCAAAAGACACTAAGAAAGAAATCATTAATATCTGCTGCATTTTGTAAACTGGGAGGCACAGTATTATCACGTTTAAATAGTATATTTAGTTGTTGTAGCCGTTTCCAGAATTCGCGATTAGAAGTTTGATTTTGTAAAGAACTTAAGTATGCGGCTTTTTCTCTTCTCACCGATACTAGGGCGAAATTACGTATATTTTTATAAGCAACCCAGTTTTCCTGTGTTTTATTTTTGTTGTAAACAGATAGTGCCGCCCTGTTTTTTTGTTTTATTATTAATTGTAATGGATAGGTTAGCCAAGGTGCTGGGGGTTTACTACCCTCACTGTTTTTATTGGTGCATATATGTTAAATAGTTCTGTAATGTAATCTGTTAATAATGAAACTTTATCCTCAATATTATTGATGTAAAATATGTCATCCCAAGGCACAGTGTTTAGATCGTGACAAAAACGTTCTTGTTCAAGTTGCTTGAAATTTCTATATGTAATAAATTTCTGTGTATTTTTAAAGTGAGGAATATTTATAACACAGTAGGACAATCTCTGATCGCTACGTACCCTAAATAAATTTGAAATAGTAGGGGAGCACACTTTCTTATGATTAACTCCACCCTTTCACCTCCAGAACCACCCCTAGTTTTTTTATGGAACACCCTATACTTTCTGAGGTCATTCATTAGTGTCCCCTTGAGGTTTATTTATAAGAAAGTGTGTCTCCCCCCCTATATTTATTTTTGACGTGTTCTTACGTTTTGTGCAAAAATCAATATATCCTTTATTTAGGGTGAATAGTTTTCATTAATATGCATTGTATATATGCTGGGAAAATGGAAAATAATATGCAGTGGACCTTTAAATAATAATTCGTATGATAGACTTTAAATTTTATTTTTACAAAAATAGGAAATGACAAACACAAATATTTACAGAATTTTTACTGTGAATTATACCTTTACTCTTTATACATATTTTATATCCATTTACAAATCTGACTAGTAAACAAAATGTGTACGTCTATCTGGTAAATACTTTTTAAACTGTTCTACCAGAAGATGTAGCACTGCTTTTATTTCTAGAATCTAAATTATAAGTATATATAATATAAGATTTTTGAGATTACACTAACAAAACGGAACAGAAGGTATATTTATAAAAGCTTAAAATTAAAAAAAAAATACTCGTTGACACAACCGAAGAATAGGTACGTTGACGCAACGCAAATAGACATTTAAATATTTGGCACAGCGCAAAAATTACAAAATACTTCAATTTAGGATATACCCGCATTTTAAATAGAAGATTTCCAGCCACTAATGAACCAAAACTAACAAATAAATAAAAGAAATCGCAAATTTTTAAGTATAGTCACTTATTTGGTGAAACTATACGTCTAGCAACTGCTGGATGCTATAAGACATTTTCAGCTAAAGTTTAAATATTTTTTTATGTTAATTTCAGTAAATTCCGATTATACTCGTAAATGAAACGTCGAATCGCTTTGGTGCATCAGTCACTGTAAAATCTTAACTAACTAGCTGAACATTTAAAGCAGCTCTAATATGCAAGTACATATACTTAAATAAATTTAAAAAATTTAACAACCCCTAAAACACAACCCGTATTATTTAATTGCTACATTTCTAGTACTGTTTTATTTATACAGCAACTGGCACGCGATTAGAAACATGATATAACTGTCGAGAAGATAAAAAGAGATTAAACATTTCTTAGCAAGGCTATGCAATTCATCGACACGAAATGCACATTATAACAACCAATTTTTGTTATAACTGTGTTTTTTTACAAATCTCTGAAGTTACTGCATTGAAGGGAAAATCAAAAATAAACTTTTGTTCTGTCTGTACAAAGACAATGCGATTTTGTTAAATTACACTTAATTTCTTTCTTTGTTAGGCTTATAACTACTAACATCAATTGAGGAAAATAAATGAAAATTGATATTATTTTCTAGGACGTGATAGGCTATGGCTCTATCTTCGTCGGCGTACTTTGAATCGTGCGTAAACCATATTCCAACAGCACATCGTGAACCTTTCGTAACTGCTCTGACACCATGAAGATTTTCGGCACCGGAAGAGAAAGCTACCATTCTACCACATTTTGGCACAACGATGCTCTACAAAATAAATATTAAGAGTGTCAAATAAGTTTTATCACAGCAAGGTGTCGAAAATTTGACTACTCAAACTTTATTAGTAGTAACGTGATTCTGCTAACAATTTCATGAATAGTTTGTACAAATACATATATAACATTTTTCTTTACATTATTAGAGAAACACGTTATTTAAGAATTATTCAAGAAAAACTTCCACACTTCTAGGAAATGTTCTTCCATTTGAACATGCCATACAAAAGTATTAAGTTTAAACAATCATCGTTAACAAACACAAACAAATAAAAAATTAACCAACTTTTCTGCATTTATATGAACATTTTTAATTCTGAATGTGTCAACATTAAAGCATTTTATACAATCGATTATTAAACACTTTAAAAAGATACTATTGCAGAGTATATCAAAGCAACTTACCTTATCCTAGCTAATACTAGAAGATATTGGACTATATAAATATGAAAGTTAAGTGATTTTTGAAACTCGGTGCTTTTACATGGCATGTTCAGATGGAAGAACATCGATATAAATACAAAAACTGGGTGGAAATTTTGCTTGTATAATTCCTAAATAATATATCTCTCTAATATATACAAAACATTGCCTGCAAGAGCTGCTCCTGATTAGGATTTAAGCATACAAACGACTATATTGGTGTATATCTAAATATAATGAAACAAAGGAAAGTTGCGAAAATGGCATTTTTAATCATATTTCCGTGATACTTAGCAGCATCAAAAAGGTGCCTAACATTATATTTTCACCTTCAAGGAGCGAACACAGGTTTCTTATGAGTGATTGAATAGGACAATGTCTTTCCTGAGCATGTTGATTGGAACTATCATAAATAGGGTAACGTATTTTCAGTGACGAGATCAGGTTTTGTTTGATTTGTGTTTGTCGTCGTATGAGAGCGTATCGATTTTTTAAAGAACGCTACATCATTGGAATTACTAACTACAGTGACTGGTTTGGTGGTATAGGCAAGCATCGATTTAAAAACTCATATTTTGATTGTTATTCAAGACGACTATCGACATTTTGAAGCCCTGTTTGCGTCACTTGCAAGGGAAAATTTTCATGAACATGGGAATTACGAGACGACATGCAACTTCCTCCAACAATCTTAATGAGCTTTCAGAAGGTGGTAGGAACGTGGGAGTAGATATGAGAATTGTGTCTTGTATCTCCAAATTATTGGAGTTTCATCCTCAAAAATCAAGAAAAAATGTTTGTAGGGCCAGCAGAGGCCTCCAAAACAGATTGCGCCTGAGGCCCCACAAAATATTGCCAGTGCACATAATTAATAAATATGATATAAAAACATAAAGACCTGCTTCACTTGTTTTAAAATGTCCCGCATTTTTATAAAATATAATTTTTCAGCACCTATTATATGCATTAATTTTGTAATCCACTGTATATTAGAAAAATAAGGGAAATATTTAAAAAACAAAATTTTTAGGTAAAAAGTACATAAAAAAAGTCGTTTGCAAACACAAATATATGATGAATAAGACAAAATGATCTTGCCTGACTAAATTCTTACATTTCGTGAAGTACAAAAATTTGCTTCACATCATCAAATCATAGCAAAGTATAAGAATTTAGAGAGACAAGACCATTTTGTTTTATTATCATGATGAACAACTCACTTAGGTCTACTCTGTGGAACAAATATACGAGGCCCAAGCTCTTATAAAGGAAACTCTTTCTTGGGTAAACGATGGAAAAACTGGTTAAAATTTGATAGGCTATATTTTGCACCTGTATGGATGACTTGTAATAAAATCTACCTGAATTTTTTTGGCAGCTGGGTCTTTTGAAAATATAAACTCTCCTCCCTCAAAATCTTTATTTAGGTATAAAATTGCACTGTAATCTCTCCAAGTATAAGCCGGTGGTAGTTTTTCACATTTACCATTTTCTAAGATGTTGCAGTTATCTGCATGAACTTCATGGCTATAATCAGTACGATTTTTTGGTGAATCTACAAAAGTGTACCTATGTTAAAATTTTAAGAAAATAAAAAGTCCCAGGTGAAATATTCAGAAACTACTTGAGATATTTGAGTTTTGTAAAGCCCGTTGCGAGAACATATAAATAGGTTCAGTTTTAAATATAAATAGTTTTTTAATATGTTAAGGAGTAAATGGCACTGCTCTACAAAGAATTTTTTGGACGACAGGAACTTAGAATAAATGTTACTTCATTAAGGTGAACGTAATCAATAAAAAATGGATTTTTTCGTCCACGTTATTATTTTCTTTATTGCTACTATGGTTGCACTGGAAAAAATGCATGGAACATATTTTTATTCAATATTGTTTCATAAAATACAAAGGCAGGCGCATTAAAATTGTAATGAATGTAATTTCCGGTTTAACTGGAAGTTGTAAAAAAGTATTATCGCTACATTACTCACATTACCTTTCTATGAAGAAAGTTTCAAATGAACTATCCTCTAAAATTTAATGTAAGAAAGTTACGGCGATTTTAGATTTTCAAAAATTAAATATTTTATACTAAAATTTCTCGAAATCGGTTGGATTTTCGAATTTTTCCCATATAACGAAATCTAATTGAAATTAAATTCTCTTTAACATAGATAACATTTCTAAATTCTTGTCATCCAAGAGATCTTTTGTAGCGCAGCACCATCTACCCATTAACATATTAAAAAACTATTTGTATTCAGAACTAAAGCCATTTGTATGGTCTAGCAATGGGCTTTTACAGAACTCAAATATCTGTAGTAGTTTCAGAAATATTTCACCTGAGAGTTTTTATTGGCACACCCTATATATAAATAATAAATAAATAACACCACAGGTAATTATGCTGATCAATTTCAAAATTATAATGAGGCCGTTATAAATATTTTAATGAATTTCTAAATACAGATCATTAGGTCGGATTTTCTTATAAAGGGCATTTCAATGAAAACTTTGAATATATGAAGGCGAAAACACGTCAAAAAGAAATATGAATAAAACTAGAATCAGCTTCACTCCCAGACCACTCCTACATTTTTCGATCAAATTACCCATACTAAATGTAATAAAAGAATAGGCACTGATAAGAATCATTTTATTTGCTAAAGTAAAACTATTCCTTTTTATGACTAAAGTGTATTTCAAAAGATTTGAGATATTTTAATAAGTGAATTCGGTTTTTTTACATATCATTGCTTAATGAGTATTAGGAAAATACATAGTTTTATATTTATGTCGACATTCCTCCATCTAAACATGTCACATAAAAGTACTAAGTTTAAAGGATCATATTAACAAATACAAAATAATGTATGTTAAAAATATTCATATAAATGCAAAAAGTTGGGTAATTTCTTCCAAATTTATTTAGGATGGATAGTTTCCATTGAAATGCACTGCATAAGCAACAAGAAAAAATATCGAAATTTTTATACTTTGATAGGAGAAAAATCGATGAGAAGTTTCCATTTTAGGTTTATTAAAAGGGAATAGAAAATTACTAAGGATGGATAAAAATAATGTACTCATTCTCTACGAGAATTTTGTAGGAGGTACGAAGAATGCGTATATTTATTATTTTACAATGTGGACTGATTTTACAAATCAAAATAAAAATACTTGTAAATTTACCTGGAAGAGCCGATCTACATACAAGTTGTGTATAGGTAAAGTACAGTTTTTCTTTGATTTTAAAATACTCTTGAACGTTTTTCCGTACTTCCTCTGTTACTCTTAAGTACATTTCGAGGTATTTAGTATTAAGAAGGCGAAAATACACCAAAAAGAGCACCCGACTTAAGGTGATACCTTCAAATTTCTCCATAATACTGTGAGGTGATTTTTGACCTTCGTATCCATCACCCAAGACCGCGAAAATTTTAGCTACGTCAATTAATGATCTGCATTCCTTGGTGGTGGTCAATCCATCTGACACAAATCTTTTGGGACCTTGGAGCTGTTTTTCAGTCATTATAACACGAAAATTTGGTTTAGAAGCCTGTTGAGTAAAATACTGAATTAACTTTAACAATTGCAATTGTAATAACAATAGGGGTATTACATCTTGTCACCAAGAAAATAATAGCGATCTGACATCTTGATATGTTTTTTTAAAAAAACTGATGACCTTGCTAGGGTACGTGCAGAGTGCAATCTTTTGTATTGGGAGTGAATTAAAAATGCGCACTTAAATTTTATTATGGGCCGAGCGGAAGCCAGTGATTTTTTCGAACAGTGCTTTTAGAGTAGTTGATATTTTACATTCACTAGACAGTAATTTACTTTAAAAAAAGCTCTTATTTTTTCATTCAACATTTTTATTGTTTTAAATACAGGGAAATAAAAGGAAAAAAATGGTTTCCACTCGACGTCAAATTTTTTACACATGTTAGCATTATTGATTTACCCTGTACTTGTTCTTTTTGACTTAAAGAAATTCCGTTTTGAGGTACACTATGTACTATCAGTGAATATCTAAAAACATTTTTAATTTCTTTAAAGATACCCTCTATATGTATATCTTTTAAAGTCCACACTTCAAATTTAACTCAAACTGTAGAAAAACTATACAATTTTCATTCAGGAATGTATTACCTCAGAATGATTACTTGTTCTGTGGTATTACTGTCTACTACTTAAAGTATCTACGTTGATTGTATTGGACAAGAGAAAGAAACAATTATACATTTTGCAATGCGCGGGACAGAGAAAACAGACGTCTTTAAAAGAAAGGAGCCTCTTCTGAAAACCGGAAAAGGCATCAAATAGAAAAACGTACGACGTGTATCGGTATGATCTATTTTAAATATGCGACTGTGGCGAACAGAATGTCATTGATTGTCTATAAGCAATCCGCTACCTTTGTACCTTTCTTTTGTCCAACATTGAGTAAGCCTAGCCTACACCAACACGAACATCATTCGTTAAAAACTCGCTTTGACGTGGGCGAACATTGTCGGCTAAAATAAAGAATATTAAGTGTTCGGTAACTCTGTTGGTGTGGACACAGCATTTTAGTCTTAGCTACGACGAATGTTTAGAGAAAAACTTATAACTTAATTAAATTGTATCTAAGGTAAATGTAACATACAAAAATATTTTATTATTTATTTATATATATAATAATATGGTATTTTTAAGATATAAAATAAAAACAACCCAAAACAGCGGTTAATGTTTTAAGGATAGGAACAATACAAACTTTTTATTGTATTTACAGTACAAAAAGTCCCAAAAAGCGTGAGCAATTTGAAGTTCAGGCAGTGCTGTCAGTTTCTATTGCAGAAGATTGGCCCTGTAAGTCAAAGGTTTTTGTTAATAATACGACCTCATGCTACCAATTTAGTCAAATAAAAAGTATTGCACAACAAAAATTTAAAATCGTTAACATTTCACATAAAATCATGCAGTTTTTGAAATTAAGTTTAATAGAGTGGGGTTTGTATCTAAATATATTACACCGATATGATTTTGAGTGGCGATTGGCTTGTTTAGAACGGAGGGTAAAATATTTCACTGAAAACGAAATATCCTGCCTTCGTCGCGTTCTAAAATAAAGCAAAACATAACGTTTACAAAATATGTTAACAGAATGCTCGGTTGTGCATGTAAATGTTTTTTGGTTTAAGTAGAAACAGAAGCGTATGAGGACTAACTATATGGACCTCAATGGAAAGAAGTGAAAGAAAGTTTAAGCTACAGAGAAACCAACCAACCACCAATAATTATCATCCTTAAATTATTTACAATACAAAGTAAACTGAAATGAATTATCGCGAAGATAAAACAGGTTTTTTAATCTTTCTTCATTCTTCTGAAACTGTTGTATAGTTTCAAAAATGCAACATTTTTACTTTGCACTTTTGCATCGGTTAACAGAGAGAGTGTCGTCGTGAATTTAAATGAAAAAAATGTAATATAACAATAACAGTGATTAAGTTAATATTAAATAGGTATCATCATTCGCCGCTAGTAATACGACTCTCCTAACCATGGAAGAGTGTTTAATTTAGTCCTAACTTGTGAACTCACAATGATGGGGATCAATTAAGTCATTTGGTTTAGAAACTGTCAAATTCAAATTCGACCCCATTGTCTCGAAATGAATTTGGTACAAAAATTCACTAAATACGAAAAAATGTATTTATTTGTTTTTGATAATACCGTAATATAAACATAATCAATCAGTTTGTTATGATTAAAACAGATGACAATTTAATTAAATAAATGTGACCCAATTAATTAAATTATCCACGATAATTCCACGTGCTCTTTTTGCAATATTTATACCAGCGTTTGTAAGTTTTTCCATCATAATTCATAAAATGGACATGATATTTTATTAAAGAATGTTGTAGCTGTTTTTTATAACAACATTGCTTTACACAATTTATAATTTTACTGGCCCAGGTGAAATAGAACAGACTATGATATAGGCTGCTGGGAAATGTTAAATTAACATTAACCGGGTGATTTCCAAAAATTACATCCTTACTAAAATCGGCGTGCATACATTAACTGAAGGCATCCAATCAAATTACTTGTGCTTTCAATTGAATTTTGAGGCAGAGAGAAGCTGAATTGTTTTTTTATATAGAACGCAACCAATATTGTTGAGAATATACATACTAAACTTTAAGAAGACTCGACCAAAATATAATTAGAGATGTTATGAAAGTGTTATAAGTGAAATTTTAATTAAGCCGAGGTGTTGAGCCTCCTTAAGTACTGTCACATGGAGTTATTATAAACATAAACAATCCTTTAAATATAAATATATTTTTATAGGTACCTAAAGAAATATCTGTTAAATACCTCGTACGAATCTTGCGCTGACGCTTTGAATTTGAATTCGGTATTTATAAATTTTAAAATTCGTTTTTCATACAGTTCCCTTTGGACATAGCGAATGGCTTCCTGGAAGAGAATAGAAGAAGCATTATTAACTTACTAATCTTTACAAATGTTAGAGACTTACCTCCCTTGGTTGGAAATAGTCGTCTTGGAATTTGGGTAGCGCAGAATAATATTTCATGTTATTTAACATCGTGTCATCATCGGGGAAGAACAAAAGATAACTAGCTACTGCCTGACATGCCTTTCGCAAATTCCCCACTAAAAAATAATTAAACACCTACATAACGACTATCTTCAAAATGAAGAACGTGATTAAATATATAATATCAAGAATGGTCAATTTAATTGTGTGTTGAAAGAAGGAATAATAATTTTTAATAGTACTTAATAAAAATTGTAAGGAAATATAGAAGAACTATCCTCCAAATATTATTATATACTTCTTATCCAGTAGATGTTTAAATTGATATTTCGCGTGAAATCACGTAGAAAATATCTGTTTACAAATAATATTTAATAATTGCACCTGATATGTAAATCAAACAAGTAAAACAATTGCATCCTTATAAATTAGGGTGACATACCTTTTGTTCACTTTTTCTATTAACTATATTTTTTACTATAAAATTATTATACTTACATTTAAAATAGATGAATTGCAGATAATGATAATGGCTAGGCAGTAAATCTTCGTGAATCTCCCCATTTAATGATCCCAGTCTTTTCTTGCATTTTTGTTTACATTTAAGGCAAAATGCGAAATGATCTGGAAATAAAAGTTTACATAAATATCTAAAAGTAAAAAAATGGAATGTCCTCCAGAAATGAGAAACATCGCAAAAGAATATGATGAAATGAAAATGGGCAAATAACGCAAGCAAAGAAAAATTAAAAAGCTTGCTGGAATACGACTGCAGGACTGAATATAATTTTTTTTATATTTCTATATAAGCGATAATATTTTTTATTTCCTTATATTTGGAATTTAGTTTTGAAACCGGATCCTTCGCCATTTTTTCGAAATTATATTTTTCAATAATAATCTCCCAAGTGCTTGGTTAACGCTATAACCATAATGAAAAGTTGTAAAAATATAACTTCTGTACTTTTTGCAAAGGATTGCTGAAGTTAGACTGGTACTCTCGTAATTTGAGACATTTGACTTACTTATTAAGAAAAGTAAGTACAATTCCGAAAGTACCAAAATTTGAAAGAAAAACTTCTGTCATTTTCCCCTTGCCAATAGTAACGAATCAAAATAAAAGCATCTGAAACTCTCCAAAGTGAACTTGACAGTCCGACATTGATCCAAATTTAGTTAAACTTAACTTCAGCAAGTATGATTTATGGAAAGCAATTAAAACACGAATGTTAGTTAAATGGTTTACTATCATAAAATGTCTTGGAAAATTATGACGATCATATAAATAATTTTACGTGTTTTTCTGCGTGGATTTCTAAAAGAGATGTTAACTTATTTTTATAATATTAATTTCGAAATGAATCTTCAAGGGTGGAAACCTTATACATAAAAACAGTATTTCAAACAAGAAATGTATGCAGGACATAATGGCTACTATGAAGGTAAGTAGTACCACCAAGCAACAAAACCTGACCAAAAAGTAATAAATATATTAGATTATGGTTAAAATTTTCGGGGAAAGGTAGGTTCGGAATAACTAATTATTACTCAAAAAATGCGAGGCGTTCATTTATTGGGTAGAATAAATAGATATGTTCCTGATACTTTAAAGCAATGTCTTACTCGATATTGAAGGAATAAAATCCGGATACCACCCCTGGTCAAAAGGTCCTTCACACTGTGCTCTACATTCTTCTTCAGTTTGAAGATATGCAATTAAACTTTCTTCCATATTTGTTTCGGCAGTCCTCCAGTCTTTCTTATCATACGCATCAGCTCCATGAGCGTACAAGTAAACATAATCCTAAAATTGTGTTTTGATTTAATAATAATGATAGCTTTAGTGAATATACATAATATATCATTTTTTAAAATATTATTACATGTTAAATCCTTTATTAGGAACTTATTATGGTGTTATATTACTCTAGTAAACTTTATTATATAAACATACAGAAAAACTTACGTTGGCTTCGAAGTTTACAATTTCCTTCATGTTTACATCTTTTAAAGAGGAATAATGTTTCAGATTGCTTTGCATTACTTTATCCTCCGGATGTGTCACTATATATGTAAATGCTGATGACGCAGCCTTCATTATTTCCCCTGTCTGCAATAAAAATTTATTCATCAGGATATATCAATAATAACGACAATTTCTAATAATATTATAGTCAATTGAAATACGTGTGACCGACGTTGGTGGTCCGACTCGTATTCTTATCATACACCCATATGCCTGAAAACTTCATTTTATCCATGCCAGGTCTAAAACTAAATCATACAAATATTGCATGAAGGGAAGGGATGAAACGTACATAATAATATGTAAAAAACTTTCATCAGTTCTTTATATATCTATTTAGGTGTATACGGTGCATTTCAGTGAAAACTATCCACCATAAATAAATTTAGATATATTGATTTTTACAAAAACACGTCAAAAAGAAATAATAGGGAGACACGCTTTCTTTTAAATAGACCTAAGATTAGCTCCTTCTCCTCCTCCTCATCCCTAGAGCCACTCCTACAATTTTTTTAAATGGAACTCTCCATATATTTTTTAGATCATATTAGTTCCCTTCTAGTAGAGTTCCCAATGCATAAAAGTGCTCTAGAAATGATTTCTGTTGGCACCTTAATTTGAAAATGTATTGACCATCGGAACTCATTTCCAACACCTCATAGATAACAAAAATTGAGGTTGTCAAAAAATCGTCCTATGCAGGGGGGTGGATAGGGTTAAATTAATGAAAAACACACCAAAATTTTTTATTGCACAGTTTGCTCAGATAAAATGGATGGAAGGTCAGAAAAAATTATTCATTAAAAAAACTAATTTAAGGCATTATCTCAGAAATTAGTAAATTTTTCAAAAAAATACTCTGAAATAAAAATTATGGTTCGCTCTTTCAGGATGCTGCCGGTTTTTAGTTTTTTTAAATCGAAGCAGCGGTTACTGAGATAATTAATATTTTGATTGCCGATGCACGCAAGCGGAAAGCAGAACGCGCTAGCCACCCAGACCCACTCATTTCACTTCTACAATACAATAAGAAGCCTATCTGGATCGCTATTATTGTTCCAAAATACAGTTGGTATATTATTTGCATCAGCATGTTACATGTATAATAATTCGAATTTAGCTATTTCTTGCAATACAAGTTTGCGTATATATTTCGCGTTATTGACAATATTTTTTATTTCCACGTTCAGTGGAAGTATAGCTACGTAAAAAAAATTTTGTTGAAATAGGCTTAAAATGTCATGAAACGTCGAAAAAAATGTCTGTCTGTCTGTAACTTTGTTTGTGCGCACGTTTACTCTGGAACCGTTTATGATATTAACTTGAAATTTGGTACACTTATGTATTATAACGAGATCTAGAACTAGATTATATTTTTATCTAATTCCGTTGAAGGGTTCGGGGGTAAATGGGGTAATTAAGGGTAAATAGGCAAAGCAAGCAGGTAAGAGTCCATAAACTTGCAGTTTAGGGCATATACGAAAAGTCAAGATCTCAAAATTTTTTTTGACATCAGTCACCCCCCATTATCACCCCCAATACCACCCCCACACTATTATGAAAGGGAGTAAAAGAAATTAAAATGTGATTGGATAGCTAACTTGGATACAAAATCTAGATGTGGTAGTAGTGATTCCTTGGGCAATGGTTTTATCTATAGGATTTCTCTTAACTTTTGCAGTGCAGTACAGTAAAGTAAATCATCGATAACCCAGCTACTCTTCTACCCCAACAGTGGCATTTATTTAGCCATTTTTCATATAACAAAAGTCAACTAGCAAATTTTTTGTCTAAATACTATTATGAATATTCTATGAGTAATAATGTTACCAAATTTGGTACATTCGATGGATTTAATGATATATATGAATATAAAACTGATGATCAATATTTGTGTTCATCGGATGAAGAAGCATACACCAGAATATTATTGCACCTTTTATCTACTAAAAATGAAGGATTATTTCGGATAATAATAGACTGCAAAGAAACCGATGTCTTGGTGTTAGTGGCGCATTTCAAGAATGAACTTACTTCGGAAATCTGGTTGAGAGTAGGGACAAAAGATTCTAGACGTTTCATTGCAGTTCATAATATAGAGATGGGTAACCAATTATTTCACAGTCTTCCTGCGTTTCATGCGATGACAGGTTCCGACACTACAAACCAATTTGTAGATATATGCAAAAAATATGTTATGTGGAGTCATTTGTAATACGTTTATATAGTAAAAATTAAGTAGTTAAGGACACTAATCCACTACGAGGCCTTTTAGCATAGTCCCGAACTATAAACAAGCTTCTACAGACCGAGGATAGTCTAAGACAACGTTGCTTCAGGGTTAACTACCAAACGCAGATTTGGTTAAACTGTTTAAACCCACAGCCAAATTTGTTGGACCCGATTGAATGTGGATGGAAAATTGTGGACGAAAAATTAGTCCCTGTCCTCACCATACTACCTTCTCTACCACCAAGCGAAACTATTTGTCTCGTCACTTGCCAATGCAAAAAAGGTATATAGTTTCTATTTATTTTTAACAGTAACGTAATTATCGAAAGTTATATTTTCAGCTTGTAATGGTAGCCAGTGCTCTTGTAAAAAGAGGAAAAGTCCGTGTATAGCATCCTGCAAGTGTACGGCACAACTATTAACTTGTCAGAATAATACTCAGCTTGTTTTTTTTGTTTCTCTTCATTATAATATTCAAAACTTTTAATAGAGCATTTATAAATAAAGTAACCTTTTACATTTTTTTTTCTAGAAGTTATGACGTCGTCAACAATTTTTTTAAATGGCAAATCAATTTCTGACAGTGCCATTTAAAATAGAACAATTTCTTTCTAAAATTTCTTCTAAAAATTTGAGAATTTTTTTATGTATGTAAAATAGAGGGCTATATTTAAAAATCGGCCTGAGTAACCGATTTATTATCGATTGCTTTTTAATGATTTTATCGAATTTATTCCAACCTTTACACACTCAATGTAACCACACATCTGCAGATTATTACAATTATATTACATTTAGAACCAATTAATAAAGCGTGAATAATTCATTAATTATAGATACAGTTTTTTACGAGGTTCAATCCATTTCAGAGGATCAAATTATGCAATAAAAATATTTAGGGTGTTTTTCATTAATTTCACCCCATCCACCCCACTTGCACAGGACGATTTTTTACAGCCTCAATTTTTGTTGTCTATAAAGTATTAGAAATGAGTTATGATGGTCAGTACATTTTCAAATTAAAGTGCCAACAGAATGACACATCCTGAGGGCCCGGGCACTCACTCTACTATTCGAAACATTAAATTTTTTAATATAAAATTCTCGCATTACATGTTAATCACACTCAGCCCTATATCTGCAATTGTATCTATTGAATGATCCATTGGAAGTAAATGTACTAATGTATTCGATTAATATCGGAGAAACAAATGTTATCCAGAAGATTCGAAGTAGCCATTAAACTTTGCCTCATTCGATGACAAAATTCGAGCCACCAATTTTATTTTGTATGGATGAAATTTGTGTTGGTGTAAAATTCAAGAAACACTGCCGCGTGGTAATTGTAGAAAGTGCAAAATAATTTTTATATTTTCTACCGATCCGATCCACTGCTGACATTCTGCTTGGCTTGGAGTGGTTTGTCCGTCGGTATGTCTTCGCCCAGTAGTAACTTTATAAAACTTGAGACCTTCATTATACATATACATGTTCCATTTTGCTTGGAACCACCCCTATAAAAAGTTTATTTGATGTCCGATTTATATATATATATATTTTTTAAATATAGACTTTGTGTTATATTAAATTTTACAAAACATAATAGCGTGGCCTACTATGATTTTTTTTCGGATCAGAAAATGGTGAAATCTTATTAGCGATTTTTTAATTTCAAATCTGAGTTTTCGTGAGAGAAATAAAAATTCTGAAATTACCGAAGAAATTTAGTTATTGCATGGGATTGTTAGTGTATTTATGGAAAGAGTGCCTTGACTAAAATAACTGCCAATTGAATGATTCATTGTTAAAAAAACAGTAATGCTCAATTTAGAAATTTTTAATTATCAAACAATTTTTATCCTTTCATACTATAATGACAACAAACAAACAATTAAAAAGAAGTGACACAAAAAAGCTTACCTAAAAATATTACAAAACAAATAAATAAACAGAACTCTACTAAGCCACCTTCAACTTCTATACATTTATCTATCCTCTCACGATTATTACGAACGACATTTCTAAGTTCTTCCCTCGTGATTTCTTGACAAGCTAGTGTAATTCTGTCACATAGTTCCTGCCTATTTTGTGGTCAAGATTTATAAATTTTGCTTTTAAGAGCACCCTACAAATAAAAATCAAGGGGTGTTAAATTCGGCGATCTTGGCAGCCAGGCGATCAATGGACTACTACGTCCAATCCACCTACCGGGAAAATTTTGGTTGAGCCACGTCCTGACAATTACTGCATGGTGTGGGGTACATCCATCTAGTTGGAAATATAACTGTTGTCTTCCTTGCAGGTTTTGAATCTCGTTCCAAAACTGATTTCTTAAGAACTTCAGAAAATTTAAACAGTTTAAATTTTCATTTAAAAAATAGGGAGCAATTAAGCGCTCGTTCAAAATACCACACCAGACATTTATTTTTTGTGAATATTGACTTCTGCAATTGATTACCCAGTTGGGATTTTCCTTTGCCCAAAATCTACAATTCTGCGAGGAAACTACACTGCTTGTGGTGAATATTGCCTCATTGCTATAGATGATTTTTTTTAATCTGGGGCATTCAAGTACTCTCCTTGACCCCAAATAGTCAAACCTTCATTCTTCGTCACCTACTTACAAAAAATTTAGGTTTGTATGGTTTTCGGTTATGATTTTTAAGGCACCTCCAATTGATATTGCGAGACTTGCTTAAATTTATAGCAGGATTCCTCAAGCTTGAACGAGAGTTTTCGCCAAATTACACCAAAATAGTGAGATCATTAAGCTGCCTCTGGTGGCCAGATCCTCTAGAATTTGTTTCTGAAACACAACCGGTATCATTATATAATAATAATAATAATAATAACACCACAGGTAATTACGACCCCCTTTATCCCGAAGGACTCTTGAAGAGCCTTGTGTGGGAGGGGGCTACACATTTAGAGACAAGAGACACACACCCAATATCCATGTATAGTGAAAAAATCCCTCTCACAGTATTTTCCACTGCCACGGCCGGGGATCGAACCCGGAACTTTTAGGTGAGAGGCAAGTGCGCTCACCTCTCGACCACCAGTCATACAACATTGGAATATTTTATTATTTTTCGAAAGGTGCTGTCATTAAGTGGCGGCCGTCGATTTGGATTTCTTCTATTTCATTCTCGGGCAGCTTCTCTTGACGATCCCACATTATCACCAACAATTTTAATAACCCCCTACGCAGGAATAAAAATAAGCAATATCTACTCATCAACAATGAATCATTCATTTGACAGCTATTTCAGTCAAGGCATTCTTTTCATAAATACACAATCCCATACAACACTTAGATTTCTTCGGTAATTTCTGAATTTTTATTTCTCTCAGGAAGAAAAATCGAAAAATACGGCTTGTTCAATGAAATTTGGTACAAACATATTTGGGGGGTTGCTGAATCCTGTGGCGCACTCATATTTGAAATTTAAAAAATCGTTAATAAGCTTTCACCATTTTCTAACCCGAAACAAATCATAGTAGGCCACGCTATTATGTTTTGTAAAATTTAATATAACACAAAGATGCGCTTTTCAAAGATCCATATTTAAACAAAAATTATCTAAATCGGACATTAAATAAACTTTTTATAGGGGTGGTTCCAAGCAAGTATGTAAATACTATATGTAATAGTGTTTATTACACCCGTATATTAAAATATGTCTAATCTGTTCATTGTACCCTGTAATATAAATTTTTACAGCAACGTTTTGATTTACAGGGTCAATATTATACATACATAATGGTTACAGACTAATCTGAATTCTAAGTTTAAAGTAATTACCTAAAAATAAGTTATAAGTATGTAAAAACTATTTAATAGCCGACCCGGCTGTTTTCAGAAATTTAGAATGATTGTAAACAAGTTTATGTTCGAAGCCAGTATTTACGGCCAATTTTCAATATTTGTTGCGCAGAAGGTTTGTTCTTATTTCTAGAGGCCTGCCAAGCTACGGTTAGCGCTCATTTACTGGTTATTAATTTATTTGCATTTTATTTTCCATTAATATGGGATTTTATTTATATTTCATAGACAATCATGAAATTGAATTTAATGACAATTAATACGATTTTACTAACAGATTTGCGATTGATAGTTCACGGCATATTAATAATATTAATATAATCCATGCCTCGACTATATTTTCACATATCTCTGCCAAAATTTCAAGTCTTCCTGTGAATATATATTTTCATTGAAGGAAAAAGACATTCTCTGATATTCAGTTCGGTTGTAATATTCATTTAGTAACTATAAAATACCAATAGGAATTTTTTCAAGGGAAGTTTTGAATCAGTAAACGATACCTACACATCAACAGTACCAAAACGTGAACCCGTGGTATAGTTGAGTTCATCTGTTTTCGGCACATGCAACAGAAACTTTACGACATAATTATTATCGCCGTTGAGCCAAGCGACACGCCGTCTTCAAACAAGCCGACGCACATTAAAAACCTATAAAGATAAGCGAGTCAATTTGCGAACGAAATAGTACAGAGGGTACTGGTATTTTAATGAGGCCATAAAGTTTTTGTTGCGTTTTTTTGAGTGCCGCAAACAGATGAACTCGACTATACTGAAGTAGAAGTAGAGGCAGCCATAAAAACCAAAAACTGATAAAAACCCGGGGTCATCAATATCATTTCGGAGCAAAGAAACTTAAGGAAGATAACAGATTCACTGGTTTTAATAATTAAAATTTTATTTTATTAAGCACAAGACGAATTGAATTGTTCGTTTTGCTGGAACACAATTGTCACTACATTTGTAGACACAGTACACGTCTATTCTTAATTTAAGTGTAGAATCAGTTTATAAGCTGACGGGCGGACGGATACCCTGCGGAAAACTATTAATTTCTCTTTAGTAAAAATATGTCACAATAAACTACATGAATTATAAAGTTAAAATAAGATTTATTTACCCGATATATTAACAACATATTTATTAAGCATTTCCTTGACACGTCTCTATAAGGACATTCAACAATACCCACCATATAGTTACTATTACGTTGCGAAAGTGTGAAATCAAACGATATTATTATTATTTGTTCTTAGGTTGAAATAAAATGACTACATATTACAGTAAAATTTTACGGTTGCAGCCGGCCACATGCACGTCATTTTCTTCTACATATAATAAAGCGGCACACGAAACGCTCATAATTAAATGAAAATTTGCCATCGCTGAAAATAGATATGATAGAACTTTGAAATAAATTTGTTTGTACTAAATTCGAAAATGATAGGCCTATTTTTAGTTTACGTGCATTTGTTGTCAATTCACGCAGTGTAAGTGCAACTGCATCATAAAAAATCCGGTTTTTCAATATACTTTTGAAATTTCACGTATTTTCAACATTTCACCCGATTTTTCTTTGCTGCCGCATTCTTTGCGAAAAAAATATTTTTATATATCTACGTTGTCTGACATAATGTATTTTAAAAAAGTTAGTAGTTACAAGTAACACATAAAATACAAATGAATCACTCAGGTGCACTATGTCATGATTTTTAATACGTACATCGATAAGTAGGTAGACATGGATTTACAAGACAGCATTATGCAACGTGTATTCGAGGTACCGGCCTTTAAAAGGTGCTTGTACTGCGTTTACATAATGGCATAATGTTCAGCAACAGCATATCTCATCATCTGTTTAATCTCGCGTATTTAGAAAAAAAAAGTGACATTTGATATATCATATTCTTAGATTTTCGATAGATAATGATATTTCAAGAAGTGCAATTTTATAAAAATCACAATTTCCTAATGAAATTTAAAATCTGTAGATCAATGATTCTGAGAAAGAAATGTTTTGCAAATATTTCCACAAAATTTAGGCCAGCAGGCAGTCCATATTTATAACTGCTCTCCTATTTAAAATATTCTTTAAATGTATGTACAAGAAACAATTTTACGAATTTCCATGTGAATTGCGCCACGTTTACTGCTTATTATGTATAGTGTATACGACCAGAATTGAAACCGTATCGGCGTCTCTTGCGGAGGTAAATAGAAATGCTTGTCATAAGAAAAACAATAAAGAGATGCTGACTGTTTTTGCCGGCTTTTAGTTTTTATGCGGTTTCACTTCTGGTCGTATACACTGTACCTACAAAATTTTATAACAATTTTTTAGTACTTACTAGTACCTATGGAATGTATGAAGTTTAATTAGTTCATAAGATATTGAGTGAAAATTTATTGGATTCTTTTTTACTCATCAAGAAGGGTATGTTACATAGCAGCCAACGTGAAGAAAAAGATTGCGTAACAATTTAACTAAATAAACGATAATATAAGTATAAACCGAAGTTTTTTTAAAGAGCATGAGAAACAATTAATTGATAATAGTTAGAAATTATAAATAAATCCAGTGATGATAAGTGGTGGTGACCTAACAACCGCAAATGTAATTTATAAAACAGTCTTTAAAACTTTTAGAGCAATGTGCAATAATACCAATTTTATTCATGACCAAGTTACTCGCCAGAGGTGTATTTGTAAAAAAGAAAAATAATTGGAATGCATTTAGATTATGTTACACGTAATAGTATTGTGGTTATTTAAAAATAAACTGTTACACACCTACACACAACCAGAAGATAATAATGAAGTAGGCCCTCATTATTATGTTGATAGTAATTGATTTAAAATAATTACATTATTTATTTATTTTTCCATTCAACATCTACAGAAACCATTTACTTGCCTACTTAATTCGAAAATAATATTAATTGAATGAAATAAACGACTTATTAATACCAATGTAATATAGTGAAAACAGTATACCGGATGACAACGAGTTTAATCCCATTCCAATTTCTACGTTAATTTTAGGAATACAATTTTGAAATTTTGGAAAACCATTCGAGAGACAAAAATCCACAATTTGCACTTATTAAGTGAAAAATATCACTTCTGGTCCAACCGGATGTAGCAATATCTTTTGATTTTTAAATAGCAACCTATATATATTTTTGCACATTTATATTCCGCATAAAATTCTCGTTACAACGATCACAAGTAGGTAATTGTTTTCAAAAAATTCATCCAATAGGCCTTGAATCTGATGTTTCGCCCTCATTTTTATTGTATTTCAATAAAAGTTTATTCGTGCATAAACCACTATTTTGAATTTAAAAACAATTTCTTGAAAAACATAAAAAGCAAATTAATTTTATTCAATTTTTTAAAATGGTAACCATATCTTTTTACTTGCACCAACAAAGCCCAAAACATTAACCTTTTACTTGAGATTATATAATACGTTGAGTTTGGGTACTAATTTAAACTGAAATTATTGAATTTCTGTAGATGCTATTCTTAGTTATTTAATGAAACCGTATGTACTAATGTATGTATTAAATTTTACAAGCGTGCCATGACAAAATGCTATTTCTTTTCAAATATTTGCCTAAGTTATTATTTGATAAAGTTTATGTAGGGCTTTTTTAATTTGCTATAACTATTATTTAACATAACAGATTTAAAAATAGAGTCATTTCGAGATATGGGCACACACGATGGCCTGCCAGATCACCTGACCTAATTCCTATGGAGTTTTTCCTGCGGGGGTACGTCAAAGAAGTTTATTCGTCATATTCAATGAACCTCCCGGAGTTGGAAACCAAAATTCGTCAAGCTTTTGCAACAATAACTGTGCAAATCTCAGAACGGGTGGTAAGGAAAACCATCAGTATCGCTCAAAAATGTACTGAAGTTAAAGGAATGCATTTTGAACAATTGCTATAGTTTTATTTTCCCCTATCTTATCAATAATTATTAATAATTTCCGAGATAAATTCTAAATTTTATTTAACCTCTGTGTATTTTTCATACCAATTGGTAAGTGTAGCATCTACAGAAATCCAATTAATCGTGTCAAATTAGCAAAAGGGTACCTACTTTTTTGAAGTAGAACTAAATGGCCTAAATTTTTTGGAAAGTGTTCAGAAACACTTATTGATCAAGTGTTACTGAGGGTGTGCAAATGTTTTCATCCATTATTTATTTAACAAATGGCTAATATTGATGAATAATTAATGAACCATTAATTAACAAATTAAAAATCTCGGAAAATATCTCACGAAATGGATCCAAAATCTATACTCGGGGGGTTTTCGAGGTCGCTGAACCTCAAATCATGCAAATTTGACACGATTAAATAATTTCAAAGTAAATTAGCACCGAAACTAGACGTATTATACTTCAAAAATGAAAGGTTAAGTTTTTTGGGCTTTGTTGGTGTAAGTAAAAAAATAGGTTACCATTTAAAGAAATCTAATAAAGTCCATTTGTTTTTTATGTTTTTATCTATTTGTTTTCGAATTCAAAATAGTGATTTTGGCTCGAAATAAACTTTTATTGAAATGTGGGTATAATTTAAAGAAATATATTAGATTTTTTAAACTCTTGTATTAGACAGCTTTCTAATAAAACATTATTTTATCGTTTAAAAAAATATATATTACATCTGCTTGAATTTGTATGTAAATAGATTAAAATATGTACTGCTAAACACATAACTGATTTATTTTACTAAATGTAGCAAAAAAGCTCTTCATATAATATAGTTAAAAGCCCAAACATCGTCAAAATCTAACATAACCACTCCTCTCGCTCGGGCTGTTTATAAAAATTAAGAAAAGTTATGTGGAAAAAAAGATGAACAAAACAATAACCCATGTATCCATGAATTCATTTTTAAAAATTTATTATTTAAGTTATAAGCACTCGGCTGTTTGTGAAAAATTAATAAAAATTATCAGATAAACAAAACAATAATTTAAGTTTCTTATAGACCAAGAATAAAATATTGCAAAAATGAAGCCACTGAATACGGACCTGAATTTTATAATCATTCATGTTATGATATAATCATTCGCATAAGTTATTTCCGCTAAGTTAAGTTCATACAAATTAGGACGAGCAGATTATTTATGTTTTTAAATTTAGATGGTTTTAACAAGCAAATTATTTCGCAGATGTTGAATTTAAATCTCTATTTTTATCAAAGCAAAGTTTATCTTCGAATTATGTTGTTTACAGGAAACATTTTACTATTTAGTCATAGCCATTAAATATTTTTGATCGATTTAAGAAAAGAATAATTAGAAACTTTCTTAAGTTCCTGTCGAAACATCTTTCCTAATTTGAAGGGATAGAGGTACTTACGATGCATTTTTGCCATAATCTATTAGTCTTAAAAATTAGCATTTGTTTTTGTTTCCGTTTACGGACCAACTAGGAGTAATAAAAACAAAACTAAACTTATGTGACCTACGCATCTAACTTAAATTGTAAATCAACGGGTGTGCATTTTGTAACATTTAAATACAAATAACTATACCTATGTTCTATATCAATAGTAAGAGACATTTTTAGTGTTATTTTCAACGCCAACTAAGAGGAGTTTCAAATAGTTATCTAAAAAACATTATAGAGAGAAATTTACACGCGCTCTTGGCTGCATTCAAATAAATCTAGGCGTTTCCATAAATACTTGGCAAAATATGATACTAGAAGCTTATTTTTTGCAGTTCTACTACATGTAGAAGGGAGAGTACGTAATTACAGGACACTCTGTATAGTGATGTTTTGCACTAATTGGAACATAAGTTTAAATTTAAAAAAGAGTAAGGAATACACGCCACCCGCCACAACATTTATGTTCATTGCTTTACATTTAATAAATAATTAAATAAAAATATTATACCTGAAAATAACAGATATGCAAATATTCGTACGGCTTTTGGTCGTCAAACAATTGTTCCATTTCTTGGTTGATATTGTAGCGCCCAAACGTTTCTGGGTTTTCCTTTTTACACTTAACGATGCACAGTGTCTGTCTAATTGCCTTCTCGTAAAACAAAAGATTTTCAATATCAACAGGATAGAGCGGTTCAGCCAACTCCGCCTCATATTTACATTGTAATCTACAAGTCTGTAATATTTTCGTATACGATCGGTACTTCTCTAACGCTTTTTCGAAATAATTTACACAGTCTGTAAACCTATTCTCTAAGTAGGCCTCGACGCCCTTTTCGTATAAATAAACACAACTTTCAGTTTCATTTGTCTGCTTCGAGTAAACGTGTGTTAACATAAATAAGTTTATGAGAAGTGCATGGAAGACACACGTGGGTACAATCATTGTTCACTAAACGATACTGAGACTAGAGCGGTCTCAAAGTTAACTGATCGTGAACATGGTCCAGCATCCAGATCTTTTCTTGCTGCTCGCGTCCCACACCGTCTCTCTCATGAGATTTGATACGACGCGCCAGACCCACAAAGATTTAATTGCTCTCTTGATCTCAATGCTTTAATTCTATTTGCCACATAAAAAAAATGTTTTCTTAACCGCCTCTCAAGTTACCGAAGTAACCCCCTGGAAGATCTCAAGGATTTTGTGCTAGGCAAAGAGAGACGAGGCCCTACAGTTTAATGTGGACTCCGAACCACTCTTGGGGCAATTTTTTTTTAAAATTTTTTAAAACATTAAAAGAACCGGTAGCTTTGTAGTAATTAATTCGCATTTATTAATAAATTTACTTGTTAAAAATGTACGCCAAATAGCCTATTATATGCAATATTTTTTACGAAAGCTTTAATATATCTTTAATATGTCCAATTATATATAGGGTGGGGCAATAGTGCGTCGGACCTCGATATCTCGAGTTCTACGAAAGCTAGAAATTTTTTAAAAAATTGCAAGTAAACTTAGATAAAAAAGTCTATAACTGGAAATTATTTTCGAACGTACAGGGCGAGCCAACACGAAATTACATGACCAAGTGCCTTTTTTTTAAGGGAATGCTAAGTATATTAGTTCATTTTTTGAAGCCTCTTTCTAGGCTCTATTCATTCCTATATTAGCATTGAATATCTCCCAACCACTTGGATGTAATACATTTTTTTGTTGAACTAATGCAATCTGCAGATGGATATTAAAAAAATCGCCACAGTCACAATTATGGGGTTTAAGAAAAACTTATGTGAATACCAGTTACGAGACGTCTAATTCATGTTTTTGAATAATTTTCATTTCCTAAAAATGTACAGCGTGGCCAAAAATTATTTTTCAATTAAGAACTTTTTAAATTGAATTTTCTCAATTTTTTCAATTGGAACACCGTGTATATTTTTCGACGTAATGTAGAAATGAAAAACGAACATTTTTTGTGAGAACTTCCCTAGGGCTAATTGCAATCAATTTCGTTTTATTGAGCAATAATTACAAAATTAAAAAATAAACTTAAAATAGAGGTTTCTTCAAATAACTCAGTAGAAAAAATTATAATAAATGTTCCACATGTTGCCCATTGTGATTGACACACATCTCTATACGCTTTTGAAATAAGGTTTCCACT
Source organism: Leptura quadrifasciata (assembly GCA_963675555.1). NCBI lineage: Eukaryota > Metazoa > Arthropoda > Insecta > Coleoptera > Cerambycidae > Leptura > Leptura quadrifasciata. The sequence goes on along the minus strand of OY776682.1, from coordinate 272,740 downwards.
GTTCCTAAAACCGGTTCTGCACATATCCATTGGATATCTATTTTATTTAAATATATTTTTTGACTGCAGTACCTAAACTCACATTATGTGTCATAAATATTACCATTAAAATAAAATGATATAAATTACCTCTAAATATATTAGTAAACGAACAGTAAATTACCATTAAATATTAGTGATACAATTTACCACAAAACAAATAAAATTTGTTCTCTTACTTTCTCGTCTGTGTACCATTCCTTAATGATGATATTAATGACCATTATATGCTAGTGAATAATTATAGGCACGTTAATTGTCCATTAAATGTATATCTAAATACCACTTAATATAATACCAAATTGTGTCATTATAAAGAAGAAGAATCACCATTGAAGGCGTACTGGTACAAGTTACCATAAAAAACAAAAATTAAGTATGTTATTTTATCAATTTTATACCATTGCTTAAATGGGAGTAATGACTATTATATCCGACTGAATAGTTAGTCACATTATTTGACCATTAAATTGTTAATGATTAAAAATACCATTTATTACAAAACACAAATCTCCATTATTTGTCATAAACTATTTTGATATAATTATGACATATATTACCAACAGTTATATTTTTACACAGATACAATCTTTGAAACGCTTAACGTTCGGTTCCCATTAAATAACAATGGTATTTTGAATCAGTAAACTGAAATTCAAGAATTTCACATTAACTGAACAAAAATATCTAAGAGCACTTCTAATTCTAATTTTCATTTGGCTGGACCCTAAATTTTTCTTCTAAAATTTTAAAATATTTTCTACAAGGCTAATGCCTTCCAGGATACCGTTGCATATAATCTTTCAGCTCGATATGCATTTCTTTTAGATTCCCCATAAATAAGTAACATGTCCACCTTTTCATTTTATAAAGTCTACGTCTTCAACTCACAGAGACATAAAAACTTCATAAATGATTACAAGAACTAATGAAAACTTTGTGAGTTCTGCTTGCATATTGACGAGACCTTTTTAATAATCGACTAGATAAAACAAAATGATTAAGTGCAAATCCATAGTTTACGTGATTTTCCTACAGCGACTGGCCTATTCACGTTGTTTCTGTGAGGAAGTTAACACGGCATAATAATTATTGTATTATTATTAAATTGTAAGGTGCTTTTTATTCATGTGTTGACTTTCGTTTACTTCAGCAAAATTCTAAAAGTGACACTTATACAGGGTGTCCCAACCAAAAGCAAGCACTCTGAATATCTTTGGATAAAATTTTTTGAAAAATTGGTGAAATACGTCGACCTTGTTTCCAAGGGGGACATATTTTAATGTAATACTTGTATACCTATCATTGAAAAATTGAAAAGACAAGGGGGTCCAGTGATGCATCTTTTGAAAGGTTTTTCAATTCCCTACATAACTGTGTATTTTTTTAACTTTTATCGATTCGTTCTTAAGGAAAATAAATTTTATTTTTGATGATTACACACAATCGAAATCGTTTAAAAAATGTAAAATACACGCCACTGAATATTGAAATTTATAACAAAAAAAATATACATTTTTTAGTGTTCTCAAATCAACACGAGTTTCTTCGACAAAAAATACTTTCCTTGTTTGTTTAGTTTTAGAATAATAAAAGACTCGTAAGTATTTGATAGTCCTTGAACGTTAATTTGTTCACAACCAATTTTAAATCGGGATATATTTTACCAGAGTGAGTTCTCAGAATGGTTTATACCCTTCAGGAGAGAATAGAAATTGTCAGCATTTATTTTTAAAAAAATTATACTTTAAAGAAACTAAAAAAATACGCTTTATTAGCAAACCGAACTAAAAAGTAAAAAAATAATGTTTAAATGTTAAGATTCTTATTTTATTGTAAAAAGCGTGGGGTACTTGATATAAGTTGTTATAAACCCCACGCTTTTCACAATAAAATAATAATCTTAATATTTAAACACTATTTTTTACTTTTTAGTTCTGTTTGCTATTAAAGCTATAATTTCTTTTTAGTCAACCTCTTGCCATTCATCCCTCGGCTCCTCGGCACGTTTCTCACCAATAATAAAATATATATTAATGACAACGGCTCCTCCGCCAAAATCTCGACAATATATTAGACATTTTTAAAATATTATTTTATCCTGATGATCCTGGTGACGAGATTAGGACAAAGTTGTCAAATTGTTGTATTGTCATCGGTTCTTGATAAGTGTGCAAAGTTTCAGTTTAATCTAACGTTTTGAAGTGGGCCAGAATCACGTTGAAAGATTCCTTTACAAATAAACAGCAGTGTTCATCGAATTGTGAAGGCCCACAAATTTCATCCGTATAAATTTAAATTGGTACACGAATTAAACGAAGATGATCGGCTTGAATTCTGCGAGATTTTTTAGTGAACAATTAAACGGTAATGCCAATCTACTGTACAATACGTGTTTTTCTGATGAATCGACATTTTTCATAAATGGGGAGTAAACAGGCACAATTGTAGGTATTGGAGTGCAACCAATCTACATTTGCTCATGGAAACTCATACCCAAAAGCCTCAGAAATTAAATGTTTGGGCTGGCATCTTTGGGGATCGCATTGTCGGGCCGTTTTTTATTCCTGGCAATTTAAATGGCGAAGAGTACCTCGATCTGTTAGAAAATAACATCGACCCAATGAAGACCCAATGAAGAAAACGATAATCTTTTAGAGAACGAACTGTTTTTTCAACAGGATGGGGCACCCCACATTTTGCTATAGCAGTCCGTCAATTTTTGGATAATCGGTTTCCTGAGCGATGGATTGGAAGAAGAAGTCCTGTGGAGTGGCCTGCTAGGTCACACGATTTAACTCCCTTGAATATCTTTCTGTGGGGACATTTGCAATCGAAGGTATTTGCAACAAAACCCGCATCTCTGGAAGAGTTACGTGAAAGAATGTATTTATCTCATACACAATCTACAGATAATAAATCCATTTACAGATTGCTCTAACTTAAACTAACCCTAGTCTAAATTGTTCGAGAATGCCGTTTATTGACTCTAGATGTGTTCAGAAATGTTCGTACAGAATTTCAAAACAGATTATATTACTGTATGGAAGTCGGTGGGGGTCATTTTGAACAATACGTACGATAATGTAAACAGCTTCTTTTATTTTTATTTCCCGAACCTAAAATAATGAAATTTATTTCTCAGGAACGAATCGATAAAAGTTTTAAAAATACACAGTTATGTAGAGAATTGTAAGACCTTTCAAAAGATGTATCTATCACTCGACCCTCTTTGCCATTTGATTTTTTTGAGGAGGTGGCCGTGAAGGGCAGAGGAATGATGTATTACATTAAAATATGTCCCCCTTGGAAACAAGGTCGACGTGTTTCGCCAATTTTTCAATAAAATTTTATCTCCAAAGTCATTCAGAGTGCCTACTTTTGGTTGGGACACCCTGTATATATACACAATTCTATTTTAACAATGAAACTGAGCTTTAAGTATGTAGGTAGGCACCAATATTAATTATTACACAAAAATATTCAGATAAAGTTATTTATATTAAACTGTTTGCAAATGATATCTGTTATCTTAATTTATAAGAGCTCGAGTAACCATGCTCACAATATGGTCATTATTTATTACAGTTTATTGTTATATTGTGCGGTATAATGTGCTGAATATAATAGAGGTAGGAGTTTGTATGTATAAACCTCTACTACATATCTAATTTTGATTTTCATGATTACTCGAATTTCTCCTAGTTTCAATCGAATTGTAAAAAAACAATAAAGAAAAAAATCTGAAACATTACTTTTACTCTTGAAATATTCTCGTATCGTTTTGGTGAATGACATAGAGAGATTTTATGCACACTATAGTGAATGAACCGTAAACCCAAATTGCCTAATAATTTCAATACACTCTGCTATCGTACCTGTTTATATTTATGTTCCAACATTTTTTGCTGTAAACATCAGCTTATTTTACACATTCTTTTTGAATATTAAGCACCTGACGATGACAGTTTGTTTGACGAAAAGTTCGTCATCAGTTACACATAGGATGTAGTGCTTATTTTTGATGCGCTTGTGTGAAATCTTATCAAAAGGTTCATGTAGGTACATTTCTTTCTTAAAATGTCTTAAAATTTTAATATTTACTAATCGATTTTTTTTTTTCAAAAAATTCTCTAGCAACACTAACGCACTGTCCAAATATCAATAAAATCGAAAACGTAGGCTTTTACACATGCGCCGTGCGCGGTTAGAAATCTTAGTTATTTTTTTACTTGACCCTGTGTGGTTCTTTGTTTATTATTATCTTCAGTACAAATATTTTGACTTGTGCAAGCGGATATATCGTTGGCTATCTTCTACACTACCAACAACTAGTCGGAATAAAATGACGCAGCCTAATGTACGGTGTGCTTGGAAAGAGAGTGATAGAGATGTAATAGAATATGACATTGGACAAATTTATTATACCTAATCTTTAAATTTCTCGGTGCACTTGAGGACATTAGGGCTAATTTTATTTTAGTTCTACAAAAGAGAAAATGTTTATTTTAATAAGACCTATGTGGGATGATAAGAATTATTTTTGCAAATCGAAAATAGAAGAAAAATTTTTTTTTTTATATATATACTTTTTTTTCTCTCATCGTCCCACATTGTAACATGTTTTTAATGTCTTTTAGTGAAAGCCGTTTTTTTTAAATAATGATTTATATGAGAGCAAATTGCACCGTCTTTCCGGCTTATATCCGGAGCGCTCTTAAGGGTAATAATCAGGGTTTACGAAAATTGACTCAGAGAGCATTCAGATCACTATCTCTGTCTTTGTTATTTTTATAGTTTTAAAAAATAATGATACTAGGGAGTTGAAGTGATCACGATACGTAGACCGTTTCATACGTACGTTATATGCAGTATATGCTGTAACGCACATAGTGAACGGTTTGAAAATTGTGTTGAAGTGGGAAACGCCAAACGATCTGAGACGCTAACTTAACCTCTAAATTTCATTTTAACATTTATTTTTCTGCCTGATTTTAATTATTGTCTTGAGTAGATTTTACAAAAACCGGAATCTCGACATAAAAAAATGTATAAATTTCCAGGTTTTCCAGTTACTTGAATCATATTCACTTGAATTATTGCCCATCTTTTGTATCTTCATATGGATTTTGACCATATACTTCCCTGCCCAGGTGTAAATCAAACTCCTCTGTGAAGCGAAATCGACTTTTTGTCGAGTCGTTAATTTCTTTTTCACAAAAATATCATGTAATATACTTATTAAGATCTATTTCTTTTGTGATTTGGATTAATTTGTTAATCAAACAAACAGCCTTTCGCGGTATACGGTGCTTTCGCAATTTCTCGGCACTAATCAGAGGAACTTCGGTTAGCGTACGTTAATTTATAACATGCACGTGAAAGTACGTAGGATTACGCACTCCCGTAGGCCCGCCTCCAACGCCCAAGGATTGTAAACAAAGCAATCCTTGTCCAACGCCAACGTGAAGAATTGAGAACTGCGCTTGCGTAGCTGTCAGTTTGTACGTTTACGTTAACATTCGTGACCGCACTTCATCTCCCTAGTGCTCTCAAATTACTCCGAGTGAAATTTCGTAAAACATTCAATGTGCCGCTTACGCTATAATGGACTGCTGAATAGAAAGCGGTAAATCAAGCATCTCGTGCCGTGACGTCACTCATAAATGACAAGGGCAAGGGAAACTAACGAACTAAGATTCGAACCCTCGATCTCGCGTGTGAGAATTGGCAGTTACTCTCCTCCTCCTCCGTGACTCCTCCAGGAGTTACGGTTGTCTGAACGACGTTTCGGCAGAATCTCATCTGCCATCTTCAGGTTCTCACTGGAAGCTGCCTACTGCTGCTCCTCGTTGCTCAAACTGAACTGAACACAGCCTCTTATCTAGGGTTACCCCTAGATATTTGGCCGTGTTTCGTTCCCCAATCGTCTTGTCATTTATTTTAAGTTTTGTGATGGTTTTTATGTTGGTAAATTTACGGTGTAGCGTGATAATCTCCATCTTGTTCTCGTTTATGCGTATCTTCCAAGTATTGTAGAAGTCAGTCAGTTTTACGAGATGATCCCGGATCTTCTGTGCAGCAGTCTGTGCATAAAACGACTGCCCACAGATCACGGCATCATCCGCGTAGAGGAGTAGGGTTGTATTAGGATAGGCATGGAGATATCTGAAAGGTAAAGGTTGTATAATAGAGGGGATAAAATTGCCCCTTGCGGGACTCCCGCAGACATTCCTTTTTTAGTTGAAAACTCATTGTTTATTTTAACAATAATATATCTATCATATAGAAAGTTTTTAATTAGAGTCAGAAAATACAGGGGTAGCCCGCATATCTCCTTAAGCTTGTAGACGAGGCAGTTGTGCCACACTGTGTCATATGCCTTCTCCATGTCCAGCAGCAGCAGCAGTGTAGTGCATTGTTTCTTTGTGTAGGCTATGAGGGCATCTTGCACAATTTTAGAAACCGCGAGTGTAGTAGTGAGAATCGGGGATCCTACCTACTACACCACGGACTGCTCATGGGAAACCTACATACTTCTTAGTATATCAGTACGTCAATCGCGCAGGGCGAATAACATCACGGCACGAGATGCTTGACTTACCGCTTTCTTGCTGAATCGTATACCTTTCAATGCTTTGAATATAGAGGTAAAGAAGGAATGCTTGCCATACAAGCCGTAGGTATAATTCTCAGGGAAAAGAAGGTAGCCATTTTGATCAACCAATTATTACTCATACTCAGGAGTTGTCTCTGTCATACTTGTCGTCATTTGTTATAGTGAGCTGTCCATCCGCCATATTGATCAACCATATTATTCAGAATTCTGTATGTACTTCCGTTCTTATTTGAATTATGTTCCTTCTTTACCTCTATATTCAAAGTTTCAATATGCTGAAAATATTATAATGTTAGACAAAGTACACGATATTGGTTGTTCCTGGTTCTCACGGAAATGAATACTGAGTTGCGCCTGAAATTTGGAGGGATATTTGATCGGTGATAAAAATAATATCTGTATTTTCATAGGGCCTTTATAATGGGCATACAAATATAGTCATAAAACTTATCTTAACAAATTATAATAGAGAAGAAAATACACCAACATGTTAAAAATATCATATGACATGACGACTTCATTCGTGACAGACCATAACATTCATACCAAGAGCCATAACATTTCATTTCTTTTAGGGACATTTTAAAACATGTCATTTGGACATTATTAAAATGATTGTCAAAACTCTATCATCCCAATTCTTTTTAATTTTCAATCTATAAATCTGTAAAAAAGTACAGCTGAAGCGCAGATTATTTATCTAAATTTTTTTTCAATATGAATGTCAATCATCAGTTGAGGAATATGAGTAAATTCAGCAACGTGGTTACGACTGACCAACGTTTATGATGTCATAACTATTTCCGTTTGAACAGAGATAGTTGGGAATTTCTATCTCATATAACATAAGAATAGTTTTCGTTCATGTAAGAGCAGCCCATTATAGTGTAAGCGGCACATTGAATAGTCTAAGGTATAAGGTAAACCCTAGTAACAGCATATCATCATTGCACACTGCAGAATTCACTAGCTAGGCAATCAATCTACTGGTACCAGTGTGATTGATATTAATCCCTAACGCTACCTATCCGGTTCCAGCAATCAGGCTGCGTATTTCTCAGTGGTACCAGAGAGTATAATTTTTATACTCTATTACTCTCAGAGTGGCACTGTTAACCGTATTGTACCCAAGGATGGTTAATAACCATCCTTGTGTTTAGGATCACCTCTTGTTAAAATTGACTTTTCCTTACTTATTTTTATATCTTTCTTCAATACCTCGCCTTTTATTCAATACTTTCGCTTATCATCGATCAGGTGAATTCATTTTTTTTACAATATTTTAAGCAGATTTTAAAGAAAATAAAAAAGGAAAGGGAACTGATCTATATGATCGAAAATATTCAAAGAAATGACTTTTGTCTGAACTCTAAATTTTAGGAGAGGTAATTATTGAAATTAATCCAATCGTGTCGTGTGCTGTTGTTCAAGTTGAAACAAAGTGACGTGCAAGTTCTGCTGAGAGATAGAGGTTATAATTAATTTTTCTAATATTATCAATGTAATATGTTAGTAGGGCATTTTATGTTCCAGAAAATATGACTAGACATATTTTATAACATATCAAAAATTGGATGTAATAGTTAAAAAGCCCTATTAATGACTGTTTTTGCAGTGCAACATTTTCAAAACAAAGAAGTGTAATTATTACATTCTATCGTTTTAGGTAAAAAATCATGAATGATATGCCAACAAGTAACGAATTCCCCGTTTGGGGTTTACTGCCAAAAAAAGAAACTGGCGTAGTTTCTTTTATATCTAAATATCCAACGTATGATGGAAGGGGTACTGTAATTGCAATATTAGACTCTGGGATTGATCCCGGTGCACCAGGTTTACAGGTAAGTGTATCCAGGGTTTAACTAGGAAATTTGAGTTGACCAGTGTAATTTTTAGAAAACTTCTGAAGGGAAAATAAAGGTGGTAGAACGATTTGACTGTAGTGGATGTGGCGATGTGAACACAACCACTGTCGTAACTCCAACCGATGGATTTATAACTGCTTTAAGCGGAAAGAAACTTAAGGTAAATACAGATGTATAGTAACAGTAGTGCTTGTTACTTCATAGCCCTTTTTAGATTTCTCCTACATGGAAAAACCCCGAGGGTACTTACAGGGTAGGAGTAAAGCATGCCTTTGATCTTTATCCAGATAGGTTAAAGGATCGCATGAAATCTGAATACAAAAAGAAATGCTGGGATGAGGGCCATAGAAAAAGTTGTAGCAACGCTAGCAGAGATATTGCTGAATTTGAGTCAAAACACACTAGTAATAGTTATACACACATATATAAAGCATTTTTTTGCGACTGAAGTCGTATGCTGTGGTATGTGTAATATGAGTGAATACTTCGTTTTCGCGACTAGTAGTATGTTATTTGATCTACAACGTGACGTCACATTTTAGATCAAATAACTTACTACTTCAGCTTTCAACTGACTATGCTCTTCTCGTACTCAGTGATATTCAGAAAATATTTTCACTGGTGAAACATAACCTACATTATTATCTTTTACTTGTCAGTGCAAACGCAAAATAGAAGAATTAGTGTCTTTACTATAAAACTACAGATGTGTAGATATAATGATTAATGCGGATTTAAAAACAGCCAATATTTTACTTAATGGTGTGTTAATTTCTTTTTAACTACCTTTATACAGACAAAAATGTATGAAATTCCTCGATGTTTCATTTCAAATCTCTATATGCATCCAGCCACGTTTCAGGTTTTTAAATCAAATACATAATATGGTTCTCTATTTTTTTTCTAATTAAAAGGATGCTAGAAGTTGTATTGTTCTCATTTAAGAAATAACTCGTGGCATGATGGCTATTATATCCTCGTTATCTTTCCACAATAGATAAAAGGGAAATAAATTCATTCCAAAATAAGAATTATTTTGATAAAAATATCATCAAATTCAAATACCAATTTTGATAAACAGACCGATCGGTTACTACTCTATTTTCGCGAAAAATCGTGGTATGAGAGATAGCATATCAAAACAGAAAGAGAACGAAATAGTTACTACACGTTCAGACAAATTCGCGACAAGTCGCGAAAAAATGCTTATACTTAGATTGAACATAAAAGATCACGATTATAAAATTTTTGCAATAGTATTTTAGAAGAAGCTTACGTAACTACTACTCACTGTGTTCTGCACGTGCAGAACACAGTGACATCAGTGATATTTGTAAGTAAGGTGTCGTAGTCATCATGTTCTTATAGAAAAAAATTTTTATAGCGTGAACTTTTATTCCTGCCTCTTTTTCAGTATGATAATAAATAATTTTACAGCTCCTAATTTAAATGAAACGGAGAAACTGGAGAAAGAAAACTTGGATGCGAAGCTAGACATTTTAAACAATTATGAAAAGAAATTCAGTGATGTTGGGCCAGTTTATGACTGTGTTTTATTTAACGATGGGGAGAAATGGGTCGCTTGTGTAGATACCACTGAGGATGGTGACTTAACAAATTGCCAACTGTTGGGCGAATACAGTATTACACACGAGTATGCTCCGTTAACAGAATTAGACAAATTAAACTTTAGCATAAATGTACACGATAACGGAAACGTTTTGGAATTAGTTGGAGTGTGTTGTAAGTGATCATATCATTTATCAAAAAAAAGAGCAGATTTTTAATTTAATTGATTTTTAGCAAGTCACGGTACACATGTAGCATCTATAGCTGCGGGGTACTTCCCAGATTCACCAGAAGAAAATGGGGTAGCGCCAGGAGCTCAGATCGTATCACTTACGATCGGAGATGGAAGATTAGGCTCAATGGAAACGGGAACAGCTCTGATACGGGCTATGATCAAAATAACAGAGTTGAAGAAAACTATGAATGTACATGTCATAAATATGAGTTATGGCGAACATGCCCATTGGGTTGATGCGGGGTAAATCAAGTAATATTCTTTTAGACCTTACAAATTATAATGCTCAAATTTTTTCTAGACGTGTTGGTGAGTTGGTTAATGAAATTGTTAATAAGTATGGTGTAATATGGGTGTCATCGGCTGGAAATAATGGACCGGCTCTGGGGACAATCAGCACTCCTTCCGATATAAATAATGAACCAATTATTAGTATTGGAGCTTATGTATCGCCGGATATGATGGTTGCTGAATATGCAATGCGTCAAAGATTGCCAGGTATTACTTAAAATATTTACTTTCTTATATTCCTTTTTAGTATATCTATTTATATATGATAAAAAGATATTTATTACTACTATTTCAATTAAGTCAGAAAGAAATTAACTTAACAAATAAAGGTAATTTATTACAAAAAATCTCTGTGTTTCTTGATAAATCAATACTGCTCTACTGCAGAGTCACATTCTGAGTATCGATTCTGTTGAGTTGCTTAAGAATTGTTTGCAACAAATGTGATTAAAAGATTAGATCTAGGGAATCCTGTATTGGCAGGGAAGCTTACTAGTCATCCATTAACTGGTCTGTGGCTTATTGGTCATCATTATCAAGGAGCAGACAGAGAAGCCTTCCTACCGATGCGAATTACCGTCTTTAATGGTGAACAGAACTGTAACAGAGACTTGTGGTCGCAAATATCTCTCTACCAACGCTTATCGCAAACTTGGGGGGTCCTCAGTTAGGCATAAATTTATCAAAAAGTCCAAACTAAATGTACAAAATTTCTTAAACAACAAAATTTCTTCCCGTTCCTCAATAAAGCAGTTGTAATTTATTTTAATTTTGATGTTTTGCAAATGCCCCTCTACCTTGGATTTTTTATTTTTGATAATCTATTATGGTACTTTATCTAGAGGGCAAGTGCCACTGTGCACTTTAACACAGACAGCCATAAGAAAATGTTAAAAATTACATTATTGTGGATAAAAGTAGTAATAAGGTTAACACAATCAGCACTGGATTACAAGTAAGACACCATTTTACTCTCATCTGGTAGTGTAAAAAGAAATACAATAAATGTAGGAGGCATCTAAAACATCAAATCTATTTGGAGATTTGAAGAAATGTTTTTAAAAAAATTAGCTTTACTTACAGAAATCCTTTTCGCTCTAAGTTATTCTGAAATTTAACCAAACTACAGGGATACAATTTATGTTTTAGATAGCTGCACAAAAAATAAATACGAAGGTGTCAAATCTGGCGTTAAGGCGAGCCGTTGTTGTGGTTCAAAACGCTCAAAACATTTATCTGGAAAACGTGAGTTGTAAATTGTTATATAGTCATTTCATGAGGAATATTTTTGAAAGATTTTTAGGAATTAAAAACAATCTTGATTCAGGTAATTTTAAATAAGTCAGTTACTCGAAAATCACCAGAATATAAGTTCTCATATAAAATGCTATAGGTAAATTTGAAATACTCTGGCAAGTAAAAGGCACAAGTACGACCAATTCTCGACGAATTTTGTGGCGCAGTGTATTTTACACAGTAATAGACAAAATACTTGTATTTTTTAATGGTTTTAGTGAGATATTTTTAACTTTAGGGTCACCTTACACTTGGTCATCAAGAGGACCCACTATAGATGGCGGCATAGGCGTCCACGTGTGTGCGCCAGGTGGCGCAATAACATCGGTGCCGAATTTCACTCTTCGCTACTCTCAGTTAATGAATGGTACATCTATGGCATCTCCACATGCTGCTGGCGTGGTTTCTCTCCTTCTATCGGGGGTCCTACAACAAAGTTTAAAGTATTCTCCATATAACGTTCGGAGGGCTTTGGAAAATACGGCTAATTTTATCGATGGAGTTGAAATTCCTGCTCAAGGTAGCGGTTTAATCCAGGTAGACAAAGCCTTGGACTATTTGACTAATAATCATGATGCACAGGAAAGGGATGTCCGCTTTCAAATACAGTGTGGATCATCTAATTCCAAAGGAATTTACCTCCGTTCAAGGATGCATACTAACCTCCATACTTTCAAAGTGTCCGTTGAACCGCATTTCTTAGATTCAGATAATGTTAGTGCTGAAAGAAAAATTAACTTCAACATGAAGTTTGTTTTGACTTGTAACGCAAGTTATGTACATTGCCCCACACATTTAGATTTATCAAACGTGACAAGGATGTTTGCTATTAAAATTGACACGTCCCATCTTACCGAAGGACTCTACACTACTTTTATTAATGCTCATGATGTTAGTAACATTGACAAGGGGCCTGTCTTTAAAGTACCAATAACAATAATACAACCCAAAGAAGTAACTGAACCCAAACATATAGTTAGTTATAGTAAAATGAACTTTAAACCGAATACTATAAAAAGACATTATTATGTGGTACCCCATATGGCGACTTGGGCCGTTTTGAAACTAACATCTGATGAAGACACCGGTAGGTATGTCATACACACCCTCCAAGCGATACCTCGCCAGCACTGCAAGGCCTTAGAAACAAACAAAACGATTGCTGTTACTTCTAAAACAGATGCATTCGTGTGCTTCCCAGTCAAAGGAGATCTAATTCTGGAACTCGTTGTCGCCAAATACTGGGCTAATGTGGGCGAGGCTAATTTGGATTACTCCATCTCATTCCAAGGAGTGAAACCAAATCAACCAACTATAACAATGCTCGCTGCTGACGGCATCCATACTGTAGAAGTTAAAACGCTACAGGGTGAGGAAATATCACCTTCCATCAATTTGAAAAATTCCGTCCAGATTTTGAAGTAAGTTTTTAAAAAGGAATTGTTCTCTTCTAAAAGAATAGCTCGAAATTATGGAAATACTTAGGTTAATGCACATCATTTTGATTAATTCTTTGCTCTGCTCGGTTGGTCGTTACACAGGATATTAATATCATATTTCATTCATCTCATATAAAATTTTCTGATATATTTGGAAGGAATTTTATTGAATGGGCAGTTTCAAAATCACTGATGATGACCAATTCGAGGAAAATTTAAATTATTCAAATCTGCTTAATCAGTTAAGCAGATAAATTTGTTTTCAAGCGATCTTTTTAAATTGCCAGCGAAATATTTTGGTTTAAATAATTTTTTTTTTTTTCGTAGGCCTGCCGAGGGAAAGATCGCTCCTCTAACATCAAGAGATGTAATACCTCCTTTCAGACAGATATATGAGTTAGTCTTGGTGTATAATTTTGTTTTATCGAAACAGTGCGAAGTGTCGCCAAATCTGGCACTATTAAGCGATATGTTGTATGAATCTGAGTACGAATCCCAACTTTGGCTTTTGTATGACTCCAATAAGCAGCTCATGGGTTGTGGAGACGCTTATCCATCGAAGGTAAACTTTTAAGTATTAATTTTTTTTTCTACAACTGTCAAAGAAACGTCAATTTACACAATGTGCAAAAGGTACAATTCTCTTAAATCTGTTTATTTATTTTTGTCAAGATTTTTACTATTCAGTACAATAGCTGGAACCTAAAGTGCCGTAGTAAATTCCAGACATGGCTTTTTTGCGGATTTAATATTGTAAACATTTCATTTCCTTTCTATGAGTGCTCTAGTATATATCAGTTCAAAATTAAGGCCACAAAATCGAAATTTGTATCAAACAGTATTATTGTCAAATTGTACGACCTCTTAATTACCAGAAGGTAGTTTTGTTGTAAAATCGAAATTCAAGCTTTATGACGAAGGAATTAATGATTTTCTATTATTTTTATTATAATGTACAGTTGTAGAAAAAATATACTTTACATCTTGTATGCAAAATATGTACCCTTAAGTGTTTGACTCGGCAGCCGCCTCACTCAAATTTCAGTCTCGTGCACTTAACGAGCATTTCACCCACTAAATACAAAAATCACTATTATTTGCAGTATTCTATAAAATTAGAAAAAGGCGACTATTCTATAAGATTGCAAGTAAGACATGACAGAAAAGATTATTTGGAAAAAATCAACGAAGCACCATTATTACTGCATCAAAAATTAAGTAACAACATACCTATGGATATATATTTGTCATATTCGCAAGCACTTGTAGGGGGCAAGAAAGCTGGAATTACGCATAATTCCAATCCTTATGCCGTTATACCCCTATATATTGCACCTCTACCAGCAGACAAGTAAGTACCGATAACGAAATTTATACGAAATTTTGGATGGTTTGTAGAGAACAATGCATAACTTATTGTTCTTTTGTGTGTGTGAATTGTAAGCATTTTGAGCATGGTTGTGGGGCTGGTGCAGGTGGTAGGCTAGGAAAACTCGGATAACGTTTGTGCTCGCTAGATTTTAACCAATCCGTTATGATTCGGATCATCAGAATTGGTCTGTTGTTATCTTTTCAAATTATTCTTTTGCAATAATATCCATTCTTTTAATATGTTCATTTACGTTTCTGAGTCTGTTACATAATGTTCTACTGATCCAATAATTACAGAGTATGAGCTTGATTGATGTTGACGGACTGTTGTGGTTGGGAGTGTAGGAGCCTGAGGTTTCTTGATAATTTTTAATTTTTTGTTGGATACAAGTTTATTTAACGTTTCTGTTATTATTTTTTCGTTTGTATTATGATTTCATGTGATTGTGGTTACTCTGTTTCCCATAATTTATACATATTTTTTCATGTTACGTTATTGATTGTGGTGATGTAAATGAAATAAGTGTTTACAATTGTACCATCCTTGCTGAATAGTTTTTGTTTATATATGTTGTAGTGTTTTTTTTTTTTGAGACTGTATTTATGTGTGTGTTATATCTGTGTTTCTTGCAGTGTTGGTATTTGACCCTAATATGGTATTATTTAAATCTCGTTGTGATAACCTATTCCTTTAGTGCACATTTCTTGATGCATCTGCTCTTCTGCTATTGATTTTGTTTATGTCTCACTTTTCCATTTCAGTGTAATAACTTCCATTGTTTTCTGAAGCCATTTTCCTCTAAATTAGCCTATTGACAGTTAAGTACCAGGAGTAGTAAATGTACACATTTGTTCACTCTGCCATTGTCTGTTAAGAACTGTTAGATTAGATAGATAGAAGAATTAGATACTATTAATGTGGTTTTCTAATTTTATGATAAAAATATTCCTCTCACATTATCGTTAGATTATATTCAGTTTCAACTGTATAATTACTAGTTTTTGTTAATAACTGTTGCAGGTTTCCAGTAAAATCTAATAATCATGCCCATTATCTAACTGGTACAATAACTTTTGCAAAGGATGAATACGGTAAAAAAGCTGATAGTTATCCGATCAAGTATATTCTTGCAGATGGTTCTGTAAAAAAAACAACTACGGCATCTAACGGTAGTACAGAGAAAACAAAATTAGAGGAATATAATGAAGCAGTAAGAGACCTGAAAACTCAGTGGTTGTCCAAATTGGGTAAGTAATTAAGGCATTAATGTTACATAAAGTAATTAATTTTTGCAGATAGTGCAGCCGCTGAAACTGCATATGAGGAGTTAACGAAGGAATACCCAGACCATCTTTTAATACATTCTGCATATTTACAAGTTCTAGACCCACTAGACAAGCGAATCCTGCCTAGTTTTAAGAAACAAACGTGTTCTGTAGATGATCTCAATAAAGTGATAAATATTTGCAATAAAGTAATTGAAAGTATAAATGAAGAGTCTGTTTTAGCCTTTATGGCAACAAAGACTGATTTACGCCCAGATGCGGCCAAAATAAAAAGGTAAATGAAAATGTTGGAGGTTGTTCTTGGTTTTAAAGAAACATTTTCTTTTCAGTACAATGGAACAGCAGAAAAATATTTATCTTGAATGTTTGTCAAGAAAAGGCATCTCTTTGTGCCGTAGTAATATTTCCAAGGACGGGAACAAAATGGATGAAGTCTCTACTGTATGGAAATCTTTAGTAAAATTTGTTGATCCCAGCGACGCCAAGGTAACTTTTTATCACGCTTTTAGTAGAGGGTTCTCGGAAAAGGTTTTTCAGTCATTTATGAGCCATTGCGATGGGAACCGAGTGTTTTTCTAATTTATTTTAAATCCTTCCTTAACCATATTCTGGTTTAGGAAGTAGCCAGCAATATCTTTCATGTAGAATAAGCACTTGCACAATATTACCCATGTTCATTTCATTCTACCTGGCAAACAGTGCAAAATGATGACACCAGATTAGGGTTACAACTAATGCAGCAAAATTTATTTTGTAGGTGTTAACAACCCACGTTTTATATTTTGCAATCTGGCATGCCTTTGCTAATAAGCAATACGGCAGATTAATGAAGTATGTGTTAAAATTGCAAGAGGATAAACCTAATGAGGAAGCAGAACGAAAGATAATTGAATACTGCGAGAAGCTCAAATGGAAGCACCTGACCCAGCACCTGCAACGAACACTGCCCTCAAAATTCCCTTCCGCTTTTAAACCATTTTAGTTAACGTCATTGGCCATTTCTTTATTGTAATTCTTACGGGTATATTATGTACCTAGTTCTTGTTTTAATTGGTTGAATGTTTTTTTTGCGGAAAATAGTTTCTTTTACGGGTATGTGCGTACCTATTAAGTTTTAATTAATATTTATTGTAATACATTTTAGTTCAAAATAATTAAACTAAACTAATAAAATTATTTTTAAGTGATCTCATGCGCAAGCTTATTTTTCTTACCTTTTTTGTGGGTACCCATTCACAATGGTAATTTTTTTTCTGTTGTCTTCATCTTGTCTGATTATAATCACTGTAATATTTCCATTTTAATTGGTCTCGTTGCATATTCCTTGGACAGTTTTTGAAGACCGTCACTAATTGGCTGTATGCCATTTGTATAATACAATATGTGTATAGGTATGTCAGCATCTAAATTAAAAACTATATTGCATAAGATCAAGACATTGATACATAATCAAAATAATAAAACAATGGACAGAAACAAACCACATATAGATAGATAAAATAGATAGATAATTTATTCACAGTTTGAATGTTACATAATATATAGACAGATATAATAGGATAGACTTATTGTATACAATATTTTAGTTTGTAATATATCATGTAATTGTAAACTCTATTTTTAATAAATAAAACATTTTAATATGCACACCTAAGTAAAAACCTGTGTGTCTGAACATTTAAATTTGTTTTCTGTCTAGTGTGGTAATTATGTTTAATGTCTGCAGTTAGCAGACTTACATTTGTAGACAAATACAAGGGTACAGATTTTATGTATAATAAGTTTATATCAAAGACGTTCATTTCTCTGAATAAACTTTCAGTCGGGTACTGCTTATTTTTGTGCGCAATTACTTTTAATAAATATTTTTGTGAGATGCTAATATGCAAGGTTTGTGGGATATGCACTACCCCAAATTGATATTCCATATCTTATCATTGATTCGGCTAGAGCATAATATAGTGTTTTTAAAATTTTAAACGGCATAATATTTCTGCGTCGATAGAATTTTCAAATCAATTTATGAATATTACTATTTAACCTTTTGACGGCCGCTATCCTATATTTTCAAAAGAATTGTATACAGTTTTTGTTACCTCAAAAATTGCATCCTCTGTATTTTTACCTTCCACAAAATCAAATTGTCTATCAGATAAAATTTTATTATGGCTTAAATGTTCAATCAACCTAGACTTCATGGACTGTTCTAAAATTTTTGCTATATTATTTAATACTGATATGGGCTGATAATTACTTATTACAGATCTGTCTCCATTTTTTAATATGGGTGTTATTACAGACGTTTTTAGTTGACCAGGGAAGATTCCGTTTAGAAGACATAAATTGAAAATATGACGTAATGGCTTGACTATATAATGCTTAATAATTTTTAATGTTTTAGTTGAAATATTGCCTATACCATCTGAGGAATTATTTTTTAATCTATTAATGTTTTTTATTATTTCCTCCTCTGTTATAGGCTTAAGAAATATATTTTTACAATTAATGTTTCTCTTCTCAAGTATTTCGTAGCATTGAATGTTTTCAGTCATTGTCCTCCCTAAAGTAATAAAATAATTATTGAAAGTTTCAGATATTGCCTTTTCATCAGTTAAATTTACACTATTATGTTTTACATTTAATGTATTATTAGTATTAGTATTCTCATTTAAATTCTCTCTTACTACTCTCCAATGTTTTTTTATATCATTTTTATTTTCATTAATTTTTTAAATATAGTAGTCCTTTTTCGACGTGTTCATCAAGTTATTTGTTTTATTTTTATATGTCTTATATATCTGAAGTAACTCTACATTATTTTTATTTAGCTCAAATTTCATTTTGTCTCTTTGTCTTATCGAATTAATTAAGCTCTTAGATATACAAGATTTTAGTTTTTTTTCCAGCAGTTTTTACAGGAATCATGTTTGTAGATTGTTGAATTTTTTCAGAGAGGTTATTTCTAAAAGTATAGTAGGCCACATTTACATCCTGTGATAGATATATATCTTGCCACGTTTCATTTTTTAGTAAAAGTTCGAGTTTTTCATGTTTTATGTTGTAATTAGTTTGTAAGTCTGAAAGTACTGGTTTATAATGTAATTTAGTTTTATAGGAAATGTTTAATAGAAATGGAAAATGGTCACTTATATCATTTGTTAGTAATATTTTAGTTATATTGAAACTATCCTTTTTATTCAAAGGGATTTTTAAAAACAGTGATCTACGCAAGTCTGACTATCTTTTTGAACTCTACTTGGTGAGCAGAAGCCATGCTCTGTCATGATGCTCAGATATTCATTACTTTCCTCATCTTGCTTCTGAATATTAATGTCACCTATCAAGAAATGTACAGTGTCATTATCTTTATTTTGTTTTAAAATATGCTGTAGGTCTTGTATAAAATTTGGTCAATTTGTTGACGGTAAGCGATATACAGCTATTAAGTTAACAGAAATATTATTATTTTTTATTGTATATTTGTAAAGGTATTTTCTGTATATTTAATGGTTTGAAAACAGCATTAATTATATTCTTTATATATATCACCAAGCCATCATTTTGGTTATGACTGTCGTTACTATAAAAGCAGTGTATAGCGTTATGGTACCGGAACTTATAGCCCGTTACGATAATTGATTGGTATTGGTCTGCTATTATAGCAGGGAAATTATGTATCATAAGCAACTATACAACATCAAATAATATTAACATATTTACCTTAATGAACTAACCTAAAGAAATATTTGTATTACGTATTTTAGTTGCTAAGAAAATCTCAAGGGCAAGGGAAATTATCTATCATAAGCAACTATACATCAAATAATATTATTTAACTTAACGAACTAACCTAAAGAAATATTCGTATTACGTATTTTAGTTGTTAACAAAATGTAGTAAAAAAAAATGTAATAAGACGAGATTCGAACCGCCGACCTCACGGATGAAAACCAATTACCAATTGAAAGATTTTTAAGTACATGTCATTCCATTCATTTTATCCTATGATATTAAATTGGTTACATGCCCGCGCTTACAATGACAAGGGTCTCTAACTGTGTTTAGCTTTCACTGTGAAAAGTTTGGGTGGTTGATGAAAACCGAAAATAAATGTTCCTATATAAATGTTAAGTTAATCTGTTACTAATTTCTATTCTCCTGATAGTTTAAATAGATTTCTGACTTAATTTTTCTGTGAAGCAGTTGAATAATCATTTTACATATAAGTTTCATTATGGGCTGTCGGAGTTTATTTTAATGTTCAAAATTAAATAGTGCTTATTTTGCCATTTTACAACTAAAATCATCTTTGGATCAGGACGGTCTATTAAATGTTTATTATTCATTAGCATTTAGCCATATTGCAAATAATATAGTATGTTTTGGGGAATTGCAACTGATATAGGTAGGGTGTTTGTCTGTCAGAAAAGGATACTGCGTTTAATATTTAATCTTGAACCTCGGGCATCATGCAGGGATATTTTTAAAAACAATAGTTTGCTAACAGTGCCTAGTATTTTTATCTTAAAGTGTGTTACCTATGCAAAAGGTAATAAATCCAATTTTTTTATGTTAAATGAAAACCATGACTATTCAACGCGTCATGGAGATATGCTACAAGTCCCTAGGCATAAAAATACATTCTTTAAGGATTCACCACGCTACAACTTTTTAACCATGTACAATAATACTTGCCTAGTTACTTGAAAAAAATCACTCGCTAAACATTTTCAAAATTAAAGTAAAAAAATGTCTACTTCAATCTGCCTTCTATAATATTAGTGATTTTTTGAACAAAATACTGTCGGTATATTTACAAAATACCTATGCATGTACATTTCTATATTTTATTTATGTATACATTTTTTATATTATACATTTTATTTTTGTATTTTGACTACAAAATACTGTTTTTTTATGTTTTACTTAGTTATTCACTATTACTTATTTTGACCTACCATAATGTACATTCAATGTATCGCTAAATGGTTAATAAAGATCTAATCTGTCTATGTAGGAAACTAAAAACGTAAAAACCAGGCAACCTAACCAATACACCACGGACTGCTGATGAGGAGCGTACATACTTCTTACTATATGAATACCGTATTTGCTACTGTAACATGTATTACCTTATGGTAGGAACACCCTTTTAATAGCCAGCCAATAACAAATTACCATTCCGGTACCGTAATGCTGTACACTACGTACTATAAAATATATTATAACCTTTAGTATTAAAACATTCTACTAAATTTATTCTCCATGTATCTGATAATATTATTATGTCAAAATCACAATCTTTTAAACTTTCTAGCAATATTAATAGATTATCAAAATTTTTGTTTATGCTTCTTATGTTCATATGAAAGTTAGGGACTCGTTCCATATAGATGCATACTTGGTATACTTACAAGGTAATACAATAATACATGCAACAAATTAAAAACTAGAGACTATATACCTGTAGATCTGTCTATGAATTCATTCATACTGTAGTAACCACTATTCAGTAGTATGTTCTTAAATTTTTTCTTATTTAATAAATTTATACTTCTAATACTTTCAGGTAGGCAGGATATTATATAGTATTATCCCATTATAATAAAGAGACTATAAAAGTCCTATGCTGAGGAATAGATAATAAGTTCCCGTGTCTTGTGTTATATCTGTGATTTTCAGACCGTACATAAAAATCATGCAGATTACATTTTACGTGAATCACAGTTATATAGACACATATGGTACAGTTAATATTTATCTGGAAACCAAAGTATTTCTACAGCTTTCTCTATACTTCAGTTTATATATCAATCTTATTAATTGTTTTTGCAAAACAAATACCACGCCACTGGATTTTCCTCAAAGATGTATATTTTGAGTTATATACGAATAAGCCAAAGCATAATATACATTCATTAAACCGTCTTCACTGGGCGAGTTTTTTTAATTGATAAATTGTGAAATAAGATTTATTTAATTTATTCCAAACATAGTCGATATACTGTTCCCAACAATTTTGTGCTTTCACTTAAAGGGATACCACAAAGTGGTATATTTTTTCTAAGTTTAAAATCTATGAATACTATTTTATCCTTATTTAATATTAATCAATTTCGATCCATTTCGTAGTGTGGAACATCAGCCTCTTAAGCTAAAATTGGTATATTTCTGGAGTGCATCTCGAATATTTTCCGGCAGTCGTCTTTAAAATATTTTTTCCCGCCTCTGGTATAGTACTGTTCAACACTTTACTGCAAATAAAAAATGTAACAAAACTTTACGACCTAATTATTAACGCCAGCAAACCAGTCCATGCGGTGTCATCAAACAAGCCGACATAAGTTTTTGTTGCATTTTTTATTTGAAGTAAAGCGTTGAACGATACTATAACAGTATAATTGTTTATTTTTATTTGGCTTACTTTGGGATGTTGATAATGATGCCCGTATTTCCACTTTTCAGGTAAATACCACTTGTAAAATATTTGTATATATATATATTCATATAATTCTGGCTTCAGACGTTCTATTATTAATCGTGGAATAATATGACCTGATGCTGTAATTTTTCCACTATTCACTATTTCATAAAATTGTGAACTATCAATAAGTCCTGTAAAATTATTTTCATTGCGAAAATAACAATGTGTTTTGAATATTTGTGCAACGCTTTCATAGATTTGGATATTTTCTTCAATTCTTGGAATTTGTTCATATGCTTTATATTTAGCGGGTCCTCAGTATTATTATTGGATAGACCTTGCAGAGCACTAAGAGAATGTCATTCCAGGTATTCATCTCTGTCTAACGTAAACCTTGCTATTGCATAAGCTGAATTAGGTAGTGTCCAGCTATATGTCTGATTTCGTCAAAGAAGGAACAACCCACTCCTTGTTCTAATTTAGATCCATCCGTATACAGTTTAAGATATTACTCAAATGGATTTAGTAAATATACCGAGTTCATGTAATTATCAGCGCTCAAAAAACGCAACAAAAACTTTACGACCTCATTAAAATACCATTGCTCTTTGTGCTACATCAACAGCAATTGACTCGCTTACCTTTATAGGTTTTTAATGTGCACCGGCTTGTTTGATAAGAGCAAGTCGCTTGGCCCACGGCAATAATAATTATGTTGTACAGTTTTTGTTGCGTTTTTTGGGTGCTGATAATAAATGAACTCGACTATAGTTGTCTGTTGGTTTTTTCTCTACTGTTTGAATCATATTTTAATATATTATATTTGGAGTTAATAGTTTCCAAAGAGGGACTTAGCATGCATCTATTTTATATAAAATACTAATTATACTGGTGGGAAGTTTTCCTCAAGTGTCTTCATTATTTAATTTAACTTAACTCCTACAGGTCTTTTTATAGTTGGTCTACGACCATATATATTGTAATATTGTAAAAACTGTAATTTTTACAAAATCACTAGGTGATCTCATCTTATATCGGTATTAACTCTGGCCATTTTTTTTTAATGTCTGGTGTGCTATGATTGTTTTACATTAAAAATGTAAGAAGAATTCTATTTTACAAAATTATTTATTCAGATAAACTTATCCACTTGCTTTGGTTGAAACTAAATTTCAATACACCCAAAAAGTAATGATATACCATTATAAGTTAATTATAGATTTATTAATTCAATTAATACAAAAAATATATACATTTAGGTGCAAAAATTAACTATCATTCGTATGTATAACACAATTACACTTTTAAATACATTTAAACCGAATTAGTCTAACACATATTTACAGGTTAGTTACCAGTCTAGTCAATAAAAGCTTTAGATTTCCTCTTTTGAAGCGACCAGAGCTAGGAATTATTGCTGAAAAGTAATGTATTCCTGTTGATGCAGATTTCCCTTTCTTTTGTAAAAGTCCTACATAAAATATTTTTTATTGGCAGTAATTTTCCCACTTTTACAAAGAAACTTATCACACACACTTAAGTGTAAAATATATTTTTGAATAAATACTTTAATGAAGCGAGACACCTAGCAAAAAAAAAACCAATCAGGTGATAATATATAAAATAGACAATTACACCCTAAAATAAACAAACTGATATATCTAGGAACATATCTGACAAACTGTAAAAAAAATATCCATTAAATAAATCAATATAGCCTAATAAAGAAGAAATGCACAGCCATTATACTGTCAATGATGATAGAAGGTTAAAAACATGGCAGCAAAAAACCCCAACAAGTCTGAAAACAGACACCGTCCAACAATAACTCACAAAGACAATGGTCACATTCATCATTATGTCATTTGATCACAAGAAGCGTATAGTTTAAGCATGTGATCAGTTGGGCAAATACCATTCATGTAATCGCCCACTGTGATGAAAGCGACCAATAAGACTAAAGGTAGGACAGAAAAGTCAACATTAATTAGAAGAAAAACAAACACAATATCACGATAACAATAGAAGTAGGGACATGTACAAAGAAGGGACCCAAAACATCAACTAAAGGAAGAATTAATACTGAACAGCAACAAAATAAAATTAATAATCAAGAATAAATTAAGGAAGAGTCAAGCAAAAATGACAAGAAAAAAGTAACCTCACGAAGAAATTGCAGTGATATATGTACTGTTGGAATCAGACACGCATTTTACGGAAGATTCAGAAGAGTGGCTCTAGAAACAAAAACAAAGAGGAACATAAACACACTTCATGTCACAAGTAAGGCTAGAGCCAAGCCACCCCTCAAACAATCTACAATCACAAACACCTACTACACATCCCATCCTATATCCCTGTACCATGCATCATGTGGCTCTTACTGGTGGCAACAAGCACAACACCGATGGAACGCAGCATATTTGGCCTGACGGTGTGTTTTCCAGGAGTGGCAGCAAAACTAGTAAGAGTGGTACACCAAATAATGAAACATTACTATGAAATTCATTTTTCAAATTCAAGCTCTTAACAATGTTTTCCTTAAGAATATTTTCTTAACCGCTCCTCAAGTTATCGAAGTACCCCCTGGAAGGTTTCTAAGATCTTGTGCTAGGTAAAGACACATGAGACCCTACAGTTTATTGTGGAGTACGAACCACTCTTCCACTTCACTAGGCATACTCAGTTTGCCAGCCAGATGCTTTAACACACTGAGCTACCGTCCGACCGTACAAAAGATCTTGAAATTTGTTACAGGTTGTTGAATATATAACTAAAAGAGGGACTAAAATTAATTATAAACTGTCTTTAGTAATATCTAATTACTTCTCGAGGTAATTTACCCAGCTCTGACCCTTCTTGAATATTTCAAGAATTTTGCAACAAAATTTACCGAAAGTAATATTAAATGGGTTTATATTTGATAATTGAATAAAAAATTTAATATTCAAATGAAATATTAAAATGTTTACAATATGTTCTACTGTAAGAAAATTGCACCACCATGAAGATGGTGGCAGTGTAGAATCAAGGTTATAATTTAAACAAATAAACTTAATATTTATTAAAATGCGTATCCAACAACAATCGAGTAAAACGTTCCGAAAGATTTCCATGGTTGTTGTTGTTATGAACGAAAAATGCTTGATTATCTAGCTGAACTGCTTCTAAGATTTTTGAAGTTCCGGCTCCCATTTCTTAAAGGAAAATATCAAGCAAGAACCACTAGGTTAAGTCTTAAGTTTTTACACTGGTTTGTGGCCTCAATCTGCCTACTCCTCAGGTCTTACTGTGGTCCGTTTCTAAGATAACAATCTGCCTACTCCTTAGAGGGAACTCAGCAAAATAAAGGAAAGTGACAAATTAATTTTGTTATCTTTGTTGAAATACATGCCACCTGAAAATCATCCTAAAATGACCTATTCAAATGATAACCTTGGACTAAGTTTGTAATCGGTAATATACCGTATGATTTTTTAACCTGAAACTTTCCAATATCTCGAATAATAGGCACTCTACGAAAAAAATATCCATAATCAAAATTTAATCATTCCATGGGGGAAATATATTAATGCTGTAATAAGTCACCCTCCCCCTCCTCCTTGGTCAGGCGGGTGGTAACTTTGAAATCTTAAACAGGAACCCTTATTTTTTATTGCAGATTCGGATTATATGGCTAAAAATGTGTAGGATTTTTCTGAAACATTTTTTTGATTTATGATAGATGGCGCTGTAATCTACCAAATTCAAATTTGTTTGATCCCTCTCCTTGTGAACCTATGCATACGAGTCTATGATACATTTGCAATAAAAATATCAGGTTTTCATTGTAAATGTAATGTAATTAAATTTTGATTATGGACATTTCTTTCATTCATAGAGTACCTGGTAAACATTTGTATGTATCTGACACCATAAATAATAAACACCACAGAAATTAGACAACCCCCAATTCCAGAAGCCAGGGCTTGTGCGGAAGGGGGTTCCACATTGAAAAAACGCGGACATACAACCATTTCCTCCGACAGTGCCGGAGCCAGGATTCGAACCCGGTGGTGCGATGTCCGTGTGATTAATCGCGATTGCCACCTCGCGCCTTAACCCACTCGGCTATCGACCAGACTGATTATTATTATTATTATTATTCGAGATATTTGAAAATTTCAGGTTAAAAAAATCACATATATTAATACACATTTTGATTGTTTAACTTAAATTAACCTGTATAGAGTATGTCCACGAATTTTGGAAGGGGCAAGAAATTCATTTTTGGTACATATTCAATTTTTTTTAACATCAAGCAGAACATGGCAACTATGAATTTTATTTCAAAAGGTATTTAAAATATGAAATTATTTATTTTTAATAAGAAAGTTATGCTGCTCAGGTAGAAAACCGTTGCCATGCGCTAATTGAATCTCCAATTGTTATCTTCAATTCAATTTTTTTTTATCGTTTACACCTATAACATCAGGATCAATGACAGGACAGTAACGCGGGGACAAAAGAGGGCCAGGCAAGTTCCCTGAAATATAAACATTTCACAAGTTAATAAAAGCCGTGAATATTGGAAAATTTTCAGTTACACGAATTATAAAGATTGAGAAATTATATTTTTGTACCATCTAAAAACAAACAAATTAAAATATTGAACAAAATATAAGGCCAACGTGAAGTGGATTAATTATTACAAAAATAAATATGTAGCAAATATACACAGGCTATCTAATTGTTTTCAAAACCGCTGTATTTTGAGATTTACTCTTCAGGCTGTTAAAACAATTATTTTGAAACGGGCGGGAAATAGAGTATTTTCCTCCCTTTTCAACGATATATCACATGCCATATTTATTCATTGGTACTACGTTAGTAATTATAAAAACATTTTTTTAAAACCAATAATTTTTTTTAACAAGCATACTTGCCGTGGAGAAGTATGATTAAATAAAACGATAAAATAATTCAATAAGTTGTTCAAATCTTTGCTATAATAAAACATTAACAGAATTAAGAAGAATAAAGTAAATTCAGGTAACAACCTCATTGAAACACTCCGTTTTGCAAAAAATTTTCGCCTTAGAATTTTTCTCGTATCTCTTCAAATAACGGAGATATTTGGCCTAGACGTTTTCCGCATTTTCGATATTTTCCGCCATAACTCTTAAAGTAGGCCATAGATCTCAAATGTCTTTAAACCATTTTGTAGGTTATATAAATCGGCACAATTTTCGTAAAAATAATTTTTTTTGTACGACCGATATTAAGTGAGATATTCTCGAGGGCCCTGATAAAATTGACAGCCTGTATATACTACGATTCATTGCCACCCATCAAGATGCACTATAGTCCTTTCTTTAGGATTAATATTTTTATTTTTATTTGTTTTATTTATACTGCATATATACAGAAGAAAATTCCAGTTACATAATACACAGTAGAAATAGGTGACAACATATTTGATGTGTCACTTTCCTGGACTAACATAATATAAACACAAAAATTACATACATTCAAAATTACCAGATAAATTATGAAGAATATAAAATATAGTAAATATTAACATATATATAAATATGAAGAAAACAAATATCACAGTAATAACAGTCCTATTTTGCATTGGCCTCTATTACACTTTAAGCAACGACTCCAGTTTATTTCTACTAATAGTAAAAATGTCCACATCGTGGTCTCCTACCATCTCGTTCACCACTCTTAAACAATTTTCAGTGGATGAATTTAGATTAAACAACTTAAAAATATGGTCTCTACGTCTTAACCTAACATCAGGTACATTTAAGTCGATCGAACATAATATATCTGGCACATTTACGGCACTGTGTAAAATATCGTGTATAAAAAGGACCTGCGCCATTTTTCGACGTTGACTTAACAGAGAAATATTGAATTCGGTTCTTTGATTGAGGTATGACACGAGATAGGGCCAGGTTCCATACCTTTTTGCGTAAAGTGTCCTTAAAAGTCTTTTTTGCACCTTTTCTATCATTTCTGTGTGGGTGAGAGTTCTGGGGCTCCATATGACAGCGCAATATTCCAATTTAGAGCGGACATACGAATTGAAAAGCAACATGCATGTAGTATGTGTAAAATCACGGCATGCTCTAAGAATAAAACCAAGTCTTCGGTAAGCCTCGGCAGTTGATGCTCTATTGAGCATGAGGTCAGACTACATGGTCCCAAAAATCACATTTAACAATCCCTTCAGTATCTCTATTGGAGAGAGAGGGGATTGGTCAACAGGAGCTCCTGAGTTACTACGCAAAGGCCTGGCCTGGTACACTGACGGGTCCAGGATGGAATCAGGAGCTGGAGCAGGAGTACATGGAGTGAGACCGAGGGCAAGTATAAGCCTTTCTCTTGGACTTCATGCCACTGTATTTCAAACTGAAATTCTGGCTATACTTGAGTGTATACGTGAGAATGTCAAACGGCGATATGTGAACCAGCAGATCTGCATCGCATCTGACAGACAGGCGGCACTAAAGGCATTAGCATCTAATAAAGTGTCCTCCAGACGGGTATGGGACTGCCATAAAGAGCTCGAAGTTCTGGATGAGCAGAACAGAGTTAAACTACTCTGGGTGCCAGGACACACCAGAATAGATGGCAACGAAAAAGCTGATGAACTTGCTAGACAAAGAACAGCTAACACATTCTATGGCCCAGAACCTGTGCTGGGCATTACCAAATGCTCAGCTAGAGGGGTAGTTAAAGACTGGGTCAGGAATAAACACAATCATTACTGGAGGAACATACCAGGTAATCGAAATGGGAAAACACTTATTGAAGGACCATGCCCAAAACAAACTGCAGAACTGCTCCCAAAGAACAGGTTACAGTTGAGAATTATTGTAACAGGCCTCTTGATGGGGCATTTTCCTGTTAAGAAGCACCTGCACAGAATTAGCAAGTTCGATGGCGACCTTGACTGCAGATTATGTGGCAAGGTACCAGAGACAGTAGACCATATCATATATGAATGTGAGGCATTGGCCCGCAGAAGATATAATATTTACGGGCAAACACAAACAGACCCGCAAAGCGTTAAAACTCGCCCATTCTCAGACCTGTATCACCTCATCAGTGGCACAGGAGTATTAAAATGGGCAGTGTCAATCAGAACAGAGAGTGCACAATAAGCCCAAGAGGCTGCAGTGCCCTAGGAGTGTTACAGACGACCCTGGGGGGAGGGGTTTTAGTCAGTAAGAGTCTGACACTGACCCAGCTCAGGTTGGAAGCCCATGAGGGTTTCCCCTCCTCGTCAAAAAAAAAAAAAAAGCCTCGGCAGTTAGCTTTTCAATATGGTTATTAAAGGAAAAGGTCTTTGTGAAAACTACTCCTAGGTCCTTGATTTCATGTAGGGCCTCAATTCCGATGCCTTTAATTGTGTACTTATTGTTGATGGGATCTTGTTTTCGTGAATAAGAGACTACCTTACATTTAGTCTTACATTTCTGTAGCTTATCAGCATCTTCTTAGTACTGACTTCTCGATATGCTTTTAGATCATCTGCATAGAGTAGGAATTTGGAATAGCTAATGTATTCGGATATGTCGTTGACGAACATAACAAACAGCAGTGGTCCCAGGATTGAGCCTTGGGGCACTCCTGAAGTGGCTACAAGTATATTAGACATACTGTTATTAAATTTAACAAACTGTGTACGAATATGTCTGCCAGGGACTTATTTTAATCAGATTTTTGTTGTCGTTTTCCGATTGACGCAGTGTAGTATGTCGCAAATTTTAGGGCATTATTTTCAATCATTTTGGAAATGCACATTGTGCACCTTGATGGGTGGCAAAGAATTTAGTTCCATTTATAGGAAATATTGGAATTTGAGTTCTATCGTAGTATGTATTTCAGGGAAGGCAAGTCATAAGTCTACTAACCGCGTTTCAGAAGTACTAGCATCTCACTTTAACCCTTTCGAAGCCTATAACAGATAAACTGAAAGGCAAAAAGATTTGATATAGTCCTTCTCCCCGGGGCCCAGGCTAACTCTTAACCACTCTGCACACCATTCTCCAATTAGTGGACATACTTTTTCATAATTTCAAATTTTGTTTTATCACTTATCTAAAGGATTTATTTCTTGGATGTTCGTTGCGGAAACGCAAAATATATTTAAAAACGATTTATTAGTCAAACGATATAGTGCAAGAGTGTTATTGGAATCAAAAACAATTACATTTGAGAATGTGGCACTATTTTTTCCACATATATTTGTGTGTGGTATTATTCCTTTTTATTATGCAGTTACATGTATTATTGCTTTACAATTTGTAACTGATTATTAAATTACAGCACAAGAATTAAATCCTTTAAATATATTATTTTATAATAAGAAAACTGAAATTATCCATTACAACAAAAAATTTTGCTTCCCAACTATTCTGTCAGGCTGCGTACAATTAGTCTAGGCAACCAAATGTTTACTTAATATCTATATAAAAATTAATTAATAAATAAGAATGATAAATCCAAGTTTTAACAACAGTAAATTTCAGTAAGGCACAAATAGAACTACAAATTACCATTTAGGTAGTTAATTTAAGTTGCCCAAAAAACTAATATTTTTTGTGAAAAACATTTTAAAAAAATATATAAATCACCGCCATTGTCCATATAAACGAGGTATTTGAGAGAACTTAGTAATAAATTATTTGTTACTTTCGGTTTATTTACCTACCACCATGCAAATAAACTCGAATTTAAAACAAATAGGTATATAATAAATTAATATAAAAATTCATTATTGAGTAGAGACCCAAACGGTCATCGACCGAGGTCCTCCAGCCTTATATAATAAATAAACTTAATAAAATAAAAATTAATGAAAAGAACGAAAAATATCTGTATACCAGGTGATCGTGAACTATGGAAAGACTTCACAATTTTTTTTGGTATTTGAGTACATAAAATGTAGTATTTTAACAACACGTATTTTTTGGCTATAGAGTTTGCAAATACCACTTCCAATCTAATAAAAAATTAAACCAAGTGTGATAGTTTCCTAACAAAGAAACGATTCAGAAACTCCTTTACGTAGGATGGCATTAACTATTTTGTAAGAATTGGGCTGGGCGATGTTTTGAGTTCATCAGGATATCTCAAAACAAATATATCACACGTTCTTGTTAATACCAATTAATACCACGTCGCATTTCCATAAATATTTAATAAATTTTAAAAATCTTTGTTAGAATAACCCAGACGAGCCATAATGAAATTAAATTTATAAAGAACAACTACTAGTACCCTATAAAATATTAAACTAATTTGACAGCTCTGCTATTACTTCTTCTGACAATAATTGTTTACATGGCCGGCTTAGTTAGAGTTAGATAAAGAATTCTTACAAAATTGGATTCTCTGAACTTTCATAAATATCTTAAAAACCATGGAATTTGATAAAATAAAAAAAGATGGGGTTTCCATTATTGCATTAAAAAAATTGAAGATATTTGGTGTTTCTGAATTTAAACTTATGACCACTTTTATACTCACCTTATATTTAAATGTTTTTAATTATTTTGAAATAACTTGATGTGCTGATTACTTCCACAGTAAAAAATATTTAATTAATTTGGTGGATTATTCACATGAAGAATTTCTTGGTTTGCAGCTGTCAATTTTTCATTAAAAATGTTAACATCTAAAAAAAATATAAATTATAGGTATAAGGTTTGTGATCTTCAAATTTTGTAAACTATCAATTCCGCAAATAAAAATATGGGTGTTCCATTTGAAATAACAAAGTTGACTTCTACTTTCGGTATAAGTGGAAGTGACAGAACTGTCAAAATATTTTAGTTGGATAGATCATACACTGTTTACTATATACATACGTAATTTCACAAAAATTCGTTCAGTAGTTTTCGAGACATCGATCATGAAAGCTCCCGGCTGGACACACTGTATATTGTGGATCTAATTGTTGTTAATTTCTCTTGAGAGGGAAATTATTACACAATTCTTAGTATATGTAGAGTTTATCATATCAGATTTTGAATGAATGATAGATATCTGCTAGAAACCCAAAAAAAAAAGAATTTTTCATTATTCATTATCTCTTCATAATTCCCCCAGAATTGTAAAAAATATAATGTTTCAACTAGCTTTAAAACTGGTCCTCTGTAAGAAGAAGTTTATAGGCCAATAACTCAAGACTGGAATTTACCAATGAGAAATACCAAGAAACTACTGAAGTTCCCATGTTCCTTGGTCACCCAATTTAATACTTACAAAATGATATAATTGGGCCATCCTTAGCAAAGGAGAAAATATAGCTATTTTTTGGGCAAAATATAGGTAAATTTGGTTTCTATACCACCATCTAATTATTGCAAAAATGGACCATCCGATCAAATATAGTATATATATCGTATCTATATCCAGGCCCATCGAGAGTTATAGCAGGCAGGCCCCGGGGCATCTCAAGTCCCCCTAAAAACCTACAAAGTCGAGTGATCATTTAATTTCAGTTAAAACGGATAAATATTTTTGTGGTTTATTTATTTTGGTGTGGAGATCTCAAATTGACACCAAACCCCGAGGCACTTACACCAGCTGACCTCTCATCGAACCTGTATGGACCTAATCATTCGAGTATAAATACAAAATTTTAATGCTCAGTAACCACAATATACAATTAAGAAAAATGACTTAAAATATAAACTAACTTGATCAATTTCTATATAAATCGAATAACTTACATGTGATCTGTTGTTATATCAACAGAGCAGCTCCATCGGAACTACGGCATATTTTATAAAAATAGAGAAAACAATGTCTCAAACTCCAGGTTCACCATGCAAATCTACAGATATGCCAGATATCAGTGAGAAGCCTCGAGTTTGGAAGACCCTACATACCTCAACAAACCTAGCTTGTGTATACAATAAGGAAAGGCTCATTGTGACATGTATTCTGGCCCTCTTGGCCAGAAACACATGGCTACATTTGTAGGACTTGTGTCCCGAAGAGGCGTATGATAATTTTATAGGTCAAAGATTTCAATCTACCTTGCCAAAAAAGTATCTCCACAGACAGGCTTCTAGAAAGTTTGTCACTAATGCAGTTTTGTGTTCAATCGGTATTTGTGCAGGAAACACCCACTGTATAACAATCTACATGTTTTTATAATCCATTTTGGTCTGGATTTTTTTGTCATGCGGATATTAAGAATTGCGGTAGGCAATATTCGACATATAATGCCCTTTTTTGTTTTGCTGTATTGAGACTTCTGTCGGAATTGATTTTTATAAACAAATATGTGACTCCTCAAGACATGCTGTTCAGTTTCCATTACAACCTGTACAGCTGCAGTTATAAAGATCACTGTTCCAGTACCAAATAAAAATGTACAGGATATTTCGAATTCTATTAAGACTGAAGGAATTTATTGATTGTGATCGACAATTTCCTCACTCAAGCCACTGTTCTTGTGCCTATACTAAAGGAGTATGTGACACAGATATTGAAAATTATCCCCTCATTTAATTAATGAGTATTTTTTCCATAATCGCCGGAAACTTAATGGTTCAAATATATTAAGAGCTAAGTCAAAACTTTTAATCACCTTGGCCTACCAACACTGCTTCGAAAAACTCATTCCACAGAAACTACAACTATTTAATTCATACAACATATGCAAGGTTTAACTGATTTGACTTAACTTAGAGCCTTCAACGTGCTTAACGTCAAATTTGTAAAACTACAAACTATGAGTTACATAAAGCCCAAAGTCTGTTATTGTCATAGAAAAACAATTTTAAAGAACTGTGTCACAACATCTGCAACAAAGTTAAGACGAGTAAATAATAATGGAATAATATATGGATTATTCCATCATTATTTACTTAAGGGACACGATAATTTTGTTTTTGGATTAATCCTCGCAGGGCACATATTTTATCACAAGCGAGGTAAATGGTCAGCTATCACATTAAAAAATTATGTACGCCTCTCCTGGACAATTCTTAAAATAACTTAATTCTAGCATATAAATAAAATTACGATATATATACAACAATTTGCACAATTTAGATAATTACCTACTTATTTATTGACTAGACTAATGAGGTCGTTTGGAGATAACGTTCTAATTATGTAGACATATTTCACAGCCGAAGCTACAGCATCATTAATCAATACATGATGAATTATTATAAAATTGCAATAATATGATTATATTAAACTGAACATACACAGTCTCTACTTAATTAATAAAGCGTAATAAAAATTAAATTGTACCTAATTTCTCAGTAGTATGAGAAACAAAGACAAATTCTCGTCGCTCCTCCGGTGAGGGTATTAAATGTAACATAATAAATAAAACTTAACCAATCCGTAGCTACAGGAGTGGACTAAGAATATTTTACCCTCCTGTATCTTCTATTATTTCTAACAGGCAAGAATGAAATCTTCAGTAAATTATAAAACCTTATCCTTTGTTGGTCCATTTTAATGTTTCATTCAACTTTCAGTCCAGCTCTTCCTATATCCAAAACTAACGAAGTTAACTGAAAATAGACGGAAAATTGTACATTTTGGCAAAATGCTAGGTTTTAGAACCTCGATGACACTATTAAAGATTTAAGTTTATCACTGGCACCAAATTTCTAAATTATTATGAAAATCTTTAACAGTGTCATTAAGACCTAAGGCATAAATAACATTGAGTTAATATCCAAAGGTCATACAACGGTTATTTCCGAATCATCCTCTTCTTCGTTAAATTCGATGGGTAACAAATCTCTCGTTACCGGCAAACCATTATATGCTCCTCCAATAACTGCAAAGAATAAATAATTTTTATAGTGAATATTATCTCATTTAAGTACATCTGTGATGTGTTCTAGCAAACGCCGCCTTATTTAAAATATTCAAACAGACACACACTGTACATTTTATCAGGACCAGTAGAGAACTCTTTTAACATCAGTCACACAAAAAATCAATAAGGATTTTTATGACTTACAACATCCTTCAAGGAGATATTAAAAATGCACAGCTTATTTTATGAGTTACAAAGAAAAACCAGAAAATGCAATATACCTTTCTTATTTAAAGCGATATGGAAGGACTTTTTGGATGAAATATGATACCAGTCAGGTCTATAATTTAACTATATGTATACCAAATTGATGAGTCTAGGTTTTTTCTTAACATCATAAAAATAATTAATGGGAAATAATGGCATTAAGTATTTTTGGAAAATTATGATTGTGCCTCTAATATTTGAAGTCTGATTATGGTTCTCTCATGGAATTAAAAATATGAAGGAAATACTCCATAACTAGTTTTTTAAATGTTCAGCTTCAGAGGTGAATACACTGATTCCACGGCTTACATTGATGGCCTGTACAATAATTGATAAACAAAGTGGTGGCAGTGGACTAGACGGGGTTGTGTGAGAGGCAACACGGCTAGTCATTGTACCGCTTTTGAATTTGAGTTTCAGCTGTGGTAAATGCCATTGTCGCATGGAATGGTTGTTGTATAATTGTCCTTGTGCATATGTTGTTGAACGGTGGAATAGCTAATTCTAAATTTCGCCAGGCCCAGGACGTTAATCTAGATACTTAAGTCGAACAAAAAATTAAATACTTACGTTTGTAAGTTTTAAAATGGTTCATGCCCATAGTCTCAAAGGTGGTAAATTGGGCGTCTAAATCGAGGCCCTCAATTTTGACACTTTGAATGTCAGGGCTTAAACTAGGTTGCGGTTGCTGTTGTTGTGGTTGTGTTGTTGGCACCAACTGAATTTGTTGTAATTCTGGTATATGCGGCATTACCTACAAAAAATATATACAATAAAATTTGATCTGATGGCACTCAATGTAGATGTACTTACTTTTTGCCCATCCATTCTATGTGGATTCCGACATCCCCTACATTTGCATTCAATGCAAGGTTTACTTTCGACATAACATGGACACCTTTGACCGCAGCATGTTAATTTTCCTGGTGTAGCTGTAGCATTCCCACACCTACATCCCTTTTTAGGTTTAACAGTACATGGCTTTTTAAATATGGACTGAAATTTAAAAATATTTGCATTTGTAAACCAATCAAAACAATATACGTCATCAATATATAGTTTTGACTAAGCATTAGAACAAAAAAAGAAAATAAATTTTTATATTATGCTCGTCTCCGTGTTAAATAAAACATTAATTTTTCAAACAACCCTCTTTGCAGATTTCAGCCACGTCCATCAAAAACTACCTCCAAGCAACCCTTCGCTTTCGAAAATCGTCAAAATTCAAACTAGGGGTAGTTTTTGATGGTGGTAGATTTTTTTGCTTAATGAATGTTTTGATACAATTTTTAAGCACTGAAGGTTAAATATTGGAGTTTTTCTAAAGCCAAAGATGGCTCGTAGGTAATATCTGATGGCCGTGGAAGTGGAGATGCTAAATTAATATTTAGTCTATTCTTTCAATAAAACCTGGGAATGTTCTATTCTGTTGATCAATCAAAACTTCAGGCGCATTGGAGGGTTCGTCCAAGAGTAAGTTGTTTAAATATTGTCTGTAATATGAAACATGATGTACTTGCCTTCTCTGTAAATTCTTTCTGTTTATTCGTCGTAGGAACTTTGGAGATATTTCCAGCACCTTCTTTTTGTTTCCTTTTTAACGTTATTTTACTTCCTGTACCAGGATATAAAACAGAGTAAAACGAAGTTCTATTTTGCATGTTAGAATTTAAAACCACATTTTTATTATCTTTCACTTGAGGATGAACGTTTTGAGTATTTGCCGAATTTGTATAAATACATGGTAAAATAGAATATGCTGATTTTGGTAAACCACCTTTACTCTTATAGTCATCCTCGAACAAAGCTCCTTCTTTTATTAATAAAATTAAATTACTAGCACCTCGTTCGAATCCTGTTCCAGGCTGAGATGCCTGCATCGTAATACTTTTAAAAAGGGGAGAATTAACTAAGGATATGCACATTTTTTTATAACACTGTAGCAATATTCGTAAACGTTTATTCTCTGTATAATCTTTACAGTCTTTACACCCCTCACATGCAGGTTTAATTTTTTTTCTACCTCCTTTACAATTTCGACACAAGTGATGTTGACACTGAGCTATTGTTGGCGAGAAAGGGTCCACCAACAAATTTGAACACACTACACAACACAGAGAATTCCTTAAATAAGGTACCAGCCTATATAAATCCTGCCAGGAATTTGGGTTGTTTGGGTCAGACTTCATTATTATTTGAGTTGTCGTTACATACAAGTTGGTTGAATTCATTTTTGGTCTTGCAGGAACAGGTTTTTCCTTGCAAATCTTAAGAATTTTAGAAGTCATTCTGCTTTGTTTTTGATTTTGTTATTTAGAAATTTGGTTAGGTTGCTGTGTTTCCATTTGACAGTGTCATTTTCGTTACTAGATGTGGTGCCAACATTGAAAAATACCTCAGATATCGGTAAAATCTTTGACCACCATTCACCTATAAGCGAAAATCATGGAGTGGGTGACATCTACATTATGATATAACTTTTAAATTGTTGTTTAATGTCATTCTCAATTTGTATATATTATATGATACAAATTGAGAATGACATTAAACCGAGTACGCATAGCGTCATCTATTAGAAATATTAGAAACTGGCTTGGATTGTTCCCCATTCTATATCCACAAGATGCACCCACTGGTGCTGAGTCCGAGTGATTACTACATCAGTCAAGAGATGGGGCGTCAGTTCCTGTATGACTAGGCAACGCCCTCAAACAGCAATTAATCCAAGCTTCATCAATGATTGGTTGCTAGTAAGGAAGATACCTACGTTGAATATGGATCTCAAATTATGAATTTCAAGAATGTTAAATAAAACCAACAAACAAATTATGATTTTTCAAATATTTTATTGTAACTGCAAGAAAATATATGATAAAATAAAATATATTTCGATGAAAATAAATCTCTCAAATATAACAGAACATTAAAAACAAAAGAACACAAATTATTTCCACAGAATAGATGGCATGAAAGCATTTTCTTTTAGCCTCCTTGACTTTCTATCCCTTCGTCATTTGAAATAGAGGGCGCTTTGTCAAGTCTCCGTTACTCATAGAATGGAATACTTTAAGTACAACAACTTTATCCACACCACGCACCCACTGGCGTTGTAGTCTGAGTGATTACTACATCATTCAAGAGATGATGGCAGGTCCTTGTATAACTTTTTATATTTTCCTAATCTAAGTATGACGCTAGGTACTTTCGTTTGTCTTGAACAAACTGAACACAATCACTAAACAGCCAATTGAGTTGAGATATTTTTCAAATTCTTGATTTCTATTGGTTGCTTAC
Source organism: Leptura quadrifasciata (assembly GCA_963675555.1). Taxonomy (NCBI): domain Eukaryota; kingdom Metazoa; phylum Arthropoda; class Insecta; order Coleoptera; family Cerambycidae; genus Leptura; species Leptura quadrifasciata. The sequence goes on along the minus strand of OY776682.1, from coordinate 233,945 downwards.
TAATCACAATCACTTTGTTCAAGACGAACGAAAGCAGCTTTGTTCTCACTGCCTGTTACACACTGGCCATATTTAGTAAAAAACAGTTATGCCATTTTAATTTTATTATTATTTTAGTCTATGTAAATATATGAAAGGGACTGATTTAAAAAATATTTAATTTTACTTTTACTTGGGGAATGGTAGCTCGGTGTGTTAAAGCGTCTAGCAAACTGAGTTGCCTAGCGAAGTGGGTTCGATTCTCGCAAGGCGAAACAATTTTTCATTAAAACAAAATTGCCCCAAGAGTGGTTCGGAGTCCACATTAAACTGTAGGGCCTCGTCTGTCTTTACCTAGCACAAGATCCTTGAGATCTTCCAGGGGGTTACTTCGGTAACTTGAGAGGCGGTTAAGAAAACATTTAACTTACCTTTACTAAAAACATTTGTAATCCTCACAAAATTACTCACAATCTTTCAAAATACTTACAGATAGAAGTATTACTCACACATCGACAACACTTAGAGACCTTTGTTGTCAATTCAATTCAGAAATTAGCAGCGCCATGGATAGGAGCATCCATGTGAAACTGGGAATGGACCAACTAAATCTATATGTACATATGTTTGAAACGAGCCTTGGGGACTGAGAAATCTGAATTTGGAGTTTTAGCGTGTCTATTTACTTTTGAAGTTTGATAACTCAAGACAAGTTTTGTCCATAAAGTACAGTTTGCATTCATTTTAGGCCAGAACTAATTGGATGTGTCAAGTTTTTTGGTGGCACGAATACCTGGATGGGTTAAATCGAAGGTTAAATTATGTAAAGCGTCGAAAACTGGACGTCGTAATGACTCTGGAATGTAAGGGCGGCATTTAGAATTAAAAATATCACACCAAACCTTGTCTTCAGAGTTGGGAATTAAAATTTGTTGAAAATTGCATTTAGATTGTTTATTAATCAAAGAAGTAAGCTCACAATCTTCTAGTTGGGCATTAACAAGTGATTTTAAATTGAAACGCTCTGAAATAGCAGAGACGAAGGTAGGTGGTAAATAATGTACTTTTATCGATGAAACATCATCTATACGTGACAAAGTATCTGCGATGACATTGTCTTTTCCCGATAAATGAGGTATGTCATTAGTAAATTGGGCAATAAATTCCAGGTGCCTAGTTTGATCAGGAGTTTTCTTTGTCTTCGTAAAAAGTGCCCTAACTAAAGGTTTGTGATCTGTAAAACAAATAAAATGACGTCCTTCTAATAAATGTCGAAAATGCTTAATAGTTGTGTAGAGAGATAAAAGCTCTTTATCGAAGGTAGAATAACGGCTTGTGCATCATTCAGTTTTCGCCAGAAAAATGCTAGTGGGTTGGTATTATCACCAGACTGCTGTTGCAAAATAGAGCCCATAGCTACTTTAGAACAGTCTACGGATAACGTAAGTACAACGTTATTGCTGTAATCTGGATGTGAAAGAATAGTTGCATTAGCTATGCTCTGCCTAGCTAAGATGATAGATGAATAGATAGATATTTATTCACCAATAATGGATACATTTTGTACATTTGTCATGTCAATATAAACAACAAACAAAGGAGCAATGTATATACATATAAAAAAAACAAACACACACATATAAATGTGTAAATAAATAATAATACCATAAGTAAATAAAAAAGAAAAACAGCGACAATATTATATTTATGAAATGTTCATTATAGGAGCAATGTCAGAAGTAATTAGAAAATTAACATAGTTAGTGAAATAAATATATGAAATACAATGTGTATGAAATGAGCCCTAATCAGTTATACATATGCTTAAATAAGGAAGAGGGGAAATCAAAAAAAAACCACTTAATAAAAACAAGTCTAATGATTGTTTTGCTTGTCTAAAAATCCTTTCATTGAATAGAAACCATTTCTTTGTAAGATTGCCCTTATTTCCTTCTTAAATGTGTTTGGTGGGAGGTCCTGTATGCCATGTGGCAGACTATTGAATAATATTACGCAGTTGTAATAAGTGGAATCTTTAAACTTTGTCGTTTTATGGCTAGGGATCAGCAGTGTTATATAAGTGTCCACTATTTAGACTAGTGAAATTTTGGGGATTATTTTTAACACAAATAACAAGCATTTATATATATATATATATATATATATATATATATAGATACAAGGGGTGGTGAGAATCTCCATTTCAATGAAAATATTTCGATTCTCTATGGTTCATGTTAAATAATAACCGCAGTATTCTTTTTTGTATAATAAAAACTCTACTCAATGCTTCCCCCATGCTTATATATTAAAAGAGATATGCGAGAAAGCCATAGCATAATATATATCTAACAGACCAGATTCATTGTAACAGTGCATAATAACATTTATTTAATAGTTTACATACATGTTCAACCTGGGATACCCAAGTTAATTTGTTGTCAACGTAGGTCCCTAGAAATTTAGTGATCTCTGAAAGTGGATTACTTTTTAAGGCTATAGGTCTTCTCATATTAAAGTTTATAAACACTGTCTTGGTATCATTTAACATGAATTTATTTCGATCACACCATGCCTTCATACTATCAATCACAGTCTATTTTTCTTTCCAGATCATTCATTGGCATAGCAGATACAGTTTATTGTATCGTCGGCATACATTATAGTTAAACTGTCTCTTAAGCGTACTGACAATAACAGTGAACCTAATATTGAGCCTTGAGGGACTCCTAAATTTACATTGTATGCTTCTGACATAAACTACTGACACATTCATTCTGTTGGCCAAGAATCTATATCTTTAATTTTATCTTTAGTTAATTGAGTGCTGAAAGTATGAAGTGGAGCTAATATTTCTGTAAAATGAGGAACAAAACGATGGTAATAATTTACCATGTCTATGAAGTGTTGTAACTGTTGAAGCGTTGATGGTTTTGGAAAATTACTAACATCAATTCACTCCGTGGTAGGTGAAATCCATCAGAGGAAACGCGGTGTCCTAAGAAATCTAACGACGGTGTAAATGCCACTCTTTTTCTCATTCGCGCCATACACGTTTGCGTAGGGTAGCGTGCATATAAAAGTGATGAGGAAACCGCCGTCATTTTCCTTTAACCGCCCAGGGAAGAAAACAAGCCCAGCCCCCCGAAATTCTACCAGGACGTACAAGCGAATTAAATCCGATCTAATTATTACCGATACTTTCCGTATCGAGGCCTTGTATTGGAGATGCAAGAGAATTAGATCCGATTTAATTATTACTGACACATCTCGTGTTGAGGCCTTGTACTTCGAAGAAGAGCAGCAGACGTCCAGCCCCAGAGATTCTACCAGGACGTACAAGAGAATTAAATCTCGTCTAATTATTACCGATACTCCCTGTATCGAGGTCTTGTAACGGGTTACAAGAGGATTAGATCCGATTTAATTATTACCGACACTTTCCATGTCAAGGCCTTGTACTTTGAAGAAAGATAACAGACTCCCAGCCATGAAGTCTAACTTAATTCCCAGGGAGTTGCGAGACAAAATTCCTCAAAACGACGATGATGACTACTAACACAACGTAATTTGGGTCCTAACTTTATAAAACTAGACGATCACGTAAATGGCCAATTTGTTTATTTATCTTACCATAAAATGGAGATAAATAATTACTGGGTAGGATTAAATATATTCTTAATTGCTTCATGATTAAGGATTTTTATTCATAATTAATACACTGGGGTGGGGGGGCTTTTCACTGGTGCCGTGATAACCAGGATTTTATTTGTCATTAATAGGGCCCATTAGGGAGAATTTCAATATCTATTGTAGAAGAATAAAGTTTTAGAAACTGTCATCCCATTTTTTGTGAGCTATATTTCAGTAAAAATAAATTTGAAATCCATAGACCACTCCGTGAGATACATTACAAAAACCTAAGAAATAGGAAAACCACAAACAATTATATCTTCCTTATTTGAGGAGATACGAAAAAAGTTAAAGGGATGAAAGTTGAAGGCAAACACAATAAGAATAATAATGTGTATAAAAAAATTCGAAACACGCAGTTGGCTTTGATATACGCCCTTGTGCAAAAATGAAAAAAACAAACCTCAAAGTAGGCCATGATACCATTAACTTCTTTTATTTTTTCTCTTTCCAACGATATAAAACATGTCATAAAAATTTTAACCGATGGTGTCAATATTTAATATTTTTCGAAAACCACAATTCATATCAGTGAATCGTAAAAGTCAGCTATGCCATGATTAGTGAAACACAATGTATACAGTTATTAACCAATTTGACAGATTGTCACTGTTGTGTGTTGCGTTGTCGAGTTCTAAGACAAGTTTTAATCAGTAATTATGATTTACACCAATAATAACAAATTCGATATGATTAGCATTTATTGTTAGTGCAATTTTGATTCTGAGATGGTAGTCACGGTTTACGGAGATAGAGCATGTTTAGGAAGTTAGTTGAAAATCTAAAAATGCACGGTTCATTTTAAAAAAATGTTGCAGATAATGTAAGAAAAGCGAATAGAGTATTGAATTATGTAACCAAAATGAAGAAACCTCTTTGAGACAAATTCAGAGAAACTGTCGCATAAAAAAAGAAAAATATTTAAAAAAAACGGATTTCGATGCTACAAAATGAATAAAGTTTAACATTTAAATGAGGGAGATAAGCCGAGGAGAGTAAGATTTTGCAGATGGTTGTTAAATAAAAAAAGGAATGACCCGCTGATCAAATTTTTCTATTAATGAATTTTTCAATAGAAATATGCAAATTTCAAACTTTTCTTTATGAATTAACAGTTCCAGAAAGATTAAATTATTCATATTTTCAACAAGATGGGGCTCCACCTCACACTGCTGTAATATGTACAAATTATTTAAATTAAGTTATGCCAGAAGCTGGATAGGCACCTATGGATATTACTCCCTTGGATTTTTTCGTCTGGGGTTACATTAAAGACAAGATATTTCAAACTCCCCTGAAAATATTTAGGACATCAAAACCAGAATTAGAAACGTATGTGAGGCAATTAATCCTGAAATGCTCCAAAATGTAATGCGAGAGGTGTCTCGTAGAGCATGCTTGTATATTATTAGAATGCATGGTGTACAATTTGAGCATTTGTAGTTAGAAAAATAAATACCTACACACATTTTCTTTACAGTATGGTAGTAGGTACTACTATTATATATAGTTTTTCGTTTTTTTTTTTTTTTTTGGATGTTCTTTTTGTACTAATTACTGAATTATAATTATTATAAAGTGAATTTTTACTATTATGGCATAGCTGATTTTTACGATTCAATGATATGAACTGTGGTTTTCGTAAAATATTAAATATTGACTATCACTTAAATTGTGACATGTTTTATATCATTGGAAAGAAAAGAAAATAAACGGAATTAATGGTGTCATGGCCTACTTGGAGATTTGTTCTTTTCATTTTTACACAAGAGTGTATGTCAAAGCCAACTGTGTTTTTCGAATTCTTTGATACACATTATTATTCTTATTGTCTTTGCTGTTAATTTTCATCCCTTTAATTTTTTTCGTATCTCCTCAAATAAGGAAGCTCTAACCGTTTGTGGTTTTCCTATTTTTCAGGTTTTTGTAATATATCTCACAAAGTAGGCTATGGATTTCAAATTTCTATTTTCTGAAATATAGTTCACAAAAAATAGATTAATAATAATAATAGATATTAAGCGAGATATTTGGTGTCGCCCTCATAAAATAGACAGTCTGTATATTTTAAAAAAGAAAACAAAAAGAAGAAATTAATATACTGTAACATTTGAATGTGTAGAATTTATATATGACACAACTGCATATTAACATAATTTGTTTAAACTTGTTATGAAACAGATAGTATTGGCATCAATAAGGAAGCTTGTTCTTATTTTACTTCTTATCTTTTGTTTGCTTAAATAAACAAACGTAGATACTACTCGAAAATATTTATTGTACGTACAAAAACATAAAAAATTATATTTGATAAATTTGTCTAATTGAAATAGCTGTTAACAGAACAATCCTTAACTAAGGCACTTAATACAGAGGCACCTTTAGACAAGGGTGTGCGATGAGGCGAGGTGATTGCCTCAGGGCACAAGACTCTAGAAGCCTGTTGGGTAACAGGGGTCCCAAATTTTGATTTTGCCTCACCCATTTTAAAGACCACTGCACACCCCTGACCGTCGGGTCAGGAAGACTTAAAAATTTGTAAATAAGGTTGTATATAAAGCAATATATAAGTTACATATACCTGACTCTTTAACATGGTGTCCCTGTAAAGGTGGAGGTGGAAAGTGCTTGGAAGAAGTGTAGAATATGTGATAGTAACCCCATAAGTTCATGTAATATTCTTTTTCGCAACATACCCCTTAAAAGTGTGTTTATACCAAGAAGATGTACTCATTTAAATTTGATGAAGAAAACCATTTTCAAGAAAAAGGTCTTTGAATTTTTTATAGCTTCACAATGGGTTATTCTTTACAGGAATTCTTGTCTACTCTGAATAATCATTGAATAAAGTAAATTTTTTAATAAATCCATAAGAAAATGCCACAATGAATCAGGTCAGATGAACGAGGTGGCCAAGAAATATTTTTCCCTTGACCTACATTCTCCACTCTTTTGAATAAGTATATTTCGGTTAGGTTTCACTTACTGGCTATATCAAATTAATTTCTGACCTTCTATCTACAAGTGCCTTTTCCTCTAAGACAGTTCATACAGTGTGTCCCTGGATGGGGTACTGCAGTCTTGTAAACTTGCTTATTTTTTATTTGCCGAGAAAAAGTCATTCCTTATAAAAAGTGTTGCTTGCCTTGAAAAGTCACAAACAGTTGTCAAACTTAAGACAAATTTTATAGGGTATTTTAAAAATCAGAAAATATGAAATCTACTTTAAGCAAACTATCTCTCTTGATGGGACAATAAATGAAAATGTGATGCCATCTGTGTGTGAAGAATTCAGAAAAAGATTAGAAAAATGTGTACTAAGTAGGAAGTCTGTACGTAAGATAAGATACGACTTTTCTGTCTACAAACATTTTAAAAGAATGTTATTTAAAAGAGCACATTTTTCTTCATACAGTATGTTAAATTCTATGGCATATTACAGGACTAAGTTATTAAGAAAAAAATCATAACTACTTATGACAAAGTAATAAAACAAAAATATAAGAATTAGTAAATATGGCAAAAAATTGACTATTTTATTATATTTATTAGCATTGTGCTAAAATAAAATAAAAAAAGATTTTAAATTGTAGTTCGTTATATGTAAACATGTAACAGCGCAGGTAAACCATACCTTGTCGTGAATCAATGCAGGGATTGGGTACATGTTCAGCGCCATGAGGTCTTAGTTTTGATGCGATTGGTCAAATCCATATCTGTTTACTTTTATAAGGGGAGGTTACCCGTGCCACGAGGTGCGTTCAAGAATTATGGGGGAACTGGGGGCACGGCCAATATTTCCTATATCACCAACTTCATTTTCCGAATCTGTATATGGTACATTCAGCAAATTATGACGCCCTTTTCCTATATCGTAATTTTTGTTGGCCTTTATTCCTTTTTGTGAATAACAAATAGTTCTAGCCTCAATAGATACTTTATTATTTAAATTTTTAAAAAGACTTAGTCCTCGTAAATTTTAAGCACTTAGAGAAGAGTGCTTATAATCACAAGCACTTCAGTGTTAACAGTACTTAGTGCTCAAAAAATAAAAGCTCTCGAGAGCACTTTTTGTCAGTGCTCAGTACAGCTCTGCTACAATATATAATAATTTATCTTAAGTTTGACAACTGTCTTTGATTCTCTAAGACCAGCAAAACTTTTTATAAAGAAAGATTTAATAAAAAATGACAAAATTTACAAGAGTGCGGTACCTCATCTGGAGACATACTGTCTTATCAAAACACCCACTATATAAATAAAAACTGTGCCACAGAAAGGTTCATATGAGCTTATGGGGTTCCTTTCAGATAACCTATGTGCTTCAATAGGGCACTTTAAATTATAGCATTATTATAATACTCCTTAGCCTTACAAGTTGTTTATGATCAAAAAATTATATTCGATGATGTGATATTTGGAATCTCAAATTTAATCCTTTTGCAGAAGATATACTATTTCTTCGAAAGTACCTCGTAATGAATCGATGAAATCAGATCCGTTTTGATATGGGGGGTAATATGTCACCAGGACACCCAGTTCGTTTTCTTTTATTATGTACCTGTAACAAACAAATATAATTTTTATTTTTTTAGGATGTAAAAATTTTAAAAAAAATGATATATGTATATTAAGAAAAATCTCACCCAACACCTAATCCATCTTTAGATACAGGTCCAAATCCACCCGCATAAATAGCTGGCGAGTTTAGCGTACTAGTAGACAAGATGATGTTGTTAATGTAAGCATAGTCTGGATCATCAAAGATATTACAAACCAAATTGGTTTTATCAGCAAACTTTTTCAAAGCAAATAGGTGCCGATCAAACCCTTGCCCCATAGCTGCTTCTCTCGTAAGTTGGTTGTGAACTTTAGAGCAGTCAGAAATCATATTTTTTAATTCCGTTGTAGAAGGCTTATCTTTTGACATGATGGCGAGAGTAAAAGCCTAGAAATCAATTTATTTATAATTATCTCGTATACAAAAAAAATATTATTAACTTCTATACCTTGGTGGCCATTGTACATGGGCGAACTGTCTCCGTTCTGCCGTGTTTAAAAGCAGCTGTACTACAGGATTCATAACTAGGGACAAATTTTCCAGTCATTTTGTAATACCCAACCTACAAACATAAGAAATCGATGATTTTAAATGGTTTATATGGTAAAAACCATGGAGGTGCGAACATGAGCTAGCACTAGAAATTTACTTTTGCCTTCATGGTACAAGAATAAAGCATGCCTGATGCTAGAGTTAGCCGCCAATACTGGCATATATTTTAAATTACTTTGTAACAATTTAAACTTATGATCATGAACTAACTCATCATACGATTTGCTTGCACCATGGACGGCTCACCATTACATTTTGCCCGAAATATTCAAAGGTGAGTAATGGTACCTTTTATGTTCGCACCTTCTTGGTTCAATGTGCATAATTTATAGAAATACCTGGAAACCAAGTTGCATGACAGCATCAGGGCTTACGGCTTGTTTTTTGCAAACATTTTTCCCAATTCTATCAAAGATCAAATAATCGATCTCCAGACTTTTACAAGTTTTTTTATATTCCTCTTTTGCTTGGGCTATGCAATTCTTTATCTTGTCATTTAGATGCATATCTAAAATAATATTGTTAAAATAATTGAAGTACCAATTTAAACTGAAACAATACCTAGCCGAACAACATTTCCAATATCATCATCATATGCTTTTGAATCAGGGTTCAACATAGGTTTGTCTTTGGAGTCTTTATAGATATCTTGAACATATCTTAATACTGCTACCCCATCTCCCCAAGCGTGCTCAAAGTTAACAGCGGCTTGTCCATCCTTCGAAACTAGTAGGGAAAATGATTTATCAAACCACCTGCAAATATTAATTGTTTATCAATTTTAAGTTAATTCCAGTTAAATATAATGATATGCTGAAACACAAAAACTGTGACAGGTAGAGCTGTATTAGTACTAATGATATTTTATCTGCAGATGACTAGATGAGCCATTACTAATAAAGCTAGCTAGGCCAGGTAGCAATTTTAGCTATTAGATATAATCTTTATATTAACTTTTTTTTAGAACTCTAAAGACAAAGGGAGTTAAGGGTGTCAAAATATAATAATAATATAATAATCCATATGAAAATGTTACTAGTTACATTGAAACACGGTACTGTAAATGATTACAGTTGTTATAACAAGTGTTAATCTACCACATACACACAAATAAAATAATTACCTGTTTTGACCATCACCATGAAGAAAGTTTCTGGTAACAGCATATGGGTCATCTCCTAAGATGTCGTTGTCCAGACAGACATTAAAGAGAGCAGAATCAATAAATTTCAAACTTTCATGATTTCCAATTTCATCTAATTCATGACGTACTGTAGCCCATTTATTCCTTTCAGTGGTAGTTAAAATTCCAACAGGAAATTCGCATTTTGTTACATCGTCTTCTAAAATATGCTTTAGTCTCGCTAGAATTTGCTCAGCTGGTAAAATATCACCTTCATCGGTCATAACACGAAAAGCATAAATATGTCCTTTATATTGCACGGTAATATGTCTGCCCTGAGGATTATTAAATAGTCTATCTTTGTCAGTCTCAGGAATCCTAGTGGTGTTAAATAAATTGGGGTATTGGCTCATATCTAGAGGATAAGCTTTATGTAAATATGCCCCGTACCAAGATAGAGAAGGAGGCAATATACTGCAGAAAGTTCGAAAATATTCTGAATCGCTCTTTTTTGGATTCAAATGAAAAATTTCGGGTTCTAATATGCCAGCTTTTAGGGACTTGTAAAACCTCAAAGAACTTATTATAAGATTTGCCGATCGTAGCAGCTGATTATTATATTCAGGCCTCTCATCTTTGTGCATGACTAGCATTGGGTTGTAATTAATCGGGATAGGTTTACGATCTCTTAAATAAGCGTCAAACCAAAATTCAGATATGTAACTCGTGTGTTTGTTCTGTTTGTCATATTTTTTCAATATATCCTGTAATTGCCTTCCTACGCCAGTTTTAAATTGGTTGACATTAAATTCGGTCTTACGATAGGCCTCGTCAATCAGCAAGGGACGCTGAGCTGCCAGGTACCTTTCGCATGTTAAATCTAATTTGGGAATAGGTAATCGAGGTAAAGACTGTTGAAAATGCATAGTGGGTATTTTACTTTTCTGTATAAACTGATAGTCAGCATATTCCTTAGATATCAAATTTTTCCTTAGAAGCTTATACATTGCTTGGGGAGGGTAATGCTGAGTAAGCATATCTACCTTTTGTCTCAGCACAGTCATTTTATTTTTTAAATTGATTTAGAAATTTAAAAAATTTAGGTTATGTTTTATTACAGAATAATATAACTACAAAATTCTTGTATAATTAAATATAATTTAAATTCATATTTTAGTGAACTTTAAATATCTTTTGAAATTTAATCAACATCAAATGACACTACAAACTAAATATGCAAACACAACTAACAAATAAACAACAGCTTTCTACTACTACTAACCAAAGACCTCTTTGCTACTAACTAATAGACTAATACCCGTTGACCTCACATGTCATCACATGCAATCATGCAACATGCAATGGACGCAACCGTTCAACGTTCAAGGAGTGTGTTTGGCAAAGAATCCTTTTGGTGTTTGGTCACAGTGTGGTTTGGTTTTCCACTTCCACTGTCTAGACTATACTGTGTTTACACTTTCGATGTGCATCGCGGACGATTCATCTGCAGTGAATATGATTTCATCGAAAGTAGAGAGTACCTTCGATGATCACTTTCTCAGATCACAGGTCTGTGCTCAGATATCACTTTAGATGAAAGACAGATAAAAAATCTTTACACATTTCATTTCACTGCAGATGAATCAATTATCCGCCATGCACATCGAAAGATTCGAAAGTGTAAAGTCTATATTCTTCCTAAGGTATACTCACTTCACTGACGTCAAAATGTGAGAATAAACTGAGATTTCGTGCAGAAGGGAAACACTTTTTACTGTAGTAGTATTATTGTAAGTTATTGCACCATACTTTTTGGCTAGTTAAAGTAAAGGATTATTATAAACAAATAAAGAGGATATTAGCTTTATTCCCTATCCCTATGCCACAACGTTAGCCCGCGAGCCGTCAGTCAGTGACGTCACCATTGGTACTCGATTCTGTGTTCTCCATAAGAGACCGTGTATTTTCTTGAGTTTTTGAGCTGCTTATTTGTTATGTTTTAAATGCTTTGTATGGTTCTTAAACACTGCACATTGTGGAGTAGGATTTTCTGAACTAGAAAATTCAGTATTTTTGTTATTAAAAGCCTAGTGTTGTTTATATTTTAAATTTTAATAGACTGTGTTTCCCAACCTAACATTTGTGTTTAGGTGCTTTTTTTCACCGACTTTTTTGTACTTTAGCTTGTTTCTGATAGGAATTTATCTAAGTGGTTTTCACAAAAACTATAATACTTAATTATCATTTTAAGATTTTTCACTGATTTTTTAGACCACACTGCCTGGACTTATTTGCGCTATTGGTTCTTCTAAAAGCAATCAACTTACGCCCAAGAAGAAGCAGGGCTTGACTGTAGTATTTCATTATTTTCCGAAAGGCAAGGATTATTGGTGTCTTCAACACCATGCGAAATGAATGGGTGTACTGTTGCAAAAGGGCTGATAAATTTAATCCGGACACCTCTACAGTTTGTTCTTTCCATTTTACTGATAATAACTATGAAAGAGATTTACGAAATGAACTTCTAGGTAAAGAATAAGTAATGTCTATTAACCCTGCAGGAATTTTAAAAAATCAAAAACTTATTTTTAATTAAAATTTTTGGTTTTTCTTTACAGGTTTACCTTCACGCCGAATGCTAAAAAAAACTGCAGTCCCCACAGTCAGTTTAGGAGGCCAAAGTCAAAGAGAAACTGAAGAGACATGCTATGAAAAAATGGTGACAAAGAAGAGGAACAAAGAAATATTATGCATTTTCTTCGTCCAATGCATGTGAAAAGAGCTAAGAGGTTAAATACAGAAAAGAGTCGTTTATTACAATGCATTTTAACTGAGAAGCATATCTCAGGAGCACCCAATGGTGAAGCCACATCGGTCGATCTTCAAGCTAACGGATTTGCCTTTGTAGGAAATTCTGGATATATGCGAAAAGATGACACGGTGACAGCAACGAAAACCTTGCCCCCGTTAAGACAACTATGCAGTGTTGCCAATTGCGGTGTAATTAGACCATTTGGGTGTAATTGGGATAATTTGGAATCATCAACAAAAAAACTTCGATTTTGTATTGTTTCATTTCAGAATCATTCAAAATTTGGTAACCTTCCATACCCATTTTGTTATACATGCCTTGTCAGGTTACAAATGTTTATTGTTCTCAGTACCATGCGGTACGTGGTCATTTGGATGCACCGGTATCTCTTATGAAATAGGTGCAAAAACATTTTTTTCAATGTGGTGACTAGTCTTGGAGGTGTAGTACCAAGGTTTGTAAAGTAAGATAGGTAGCATGGTAACTTGAACGGAATGGAGGGGTTACGATGAAGGCGGCCATCTTGCGCGTCATCGTGCCTGCCGAAACTTAATTGTACGTATGCATTTTTTGAGACGTTGCACTTATTTGTTGAGTTATTTCGAAATATTTGTTATTTTTGTGTTTATAATCGTGCAGTTATAGTTATTTAGTGTATAATCTAATTGACAATTACTGTTAAGGAGAAAAGACTCATAGTATAGAGAAGTTTGTAACCTGTGTATTTACAGGAATAATTTTAAGGTAAACAGTTTTTATTATTTTCCGTTCATAATAATAACAAATAACAATGTTACATACAATTATTAGATGACTGGAGGATAGGTTTGTAGTGTAGCTGTTTGCAAAAACAACTCAAAAAAGGCAAAAGAGAGTGGTGAGATGTTGATGTCTTTTTCCTTCCCTAAAGACCCTCTTATTAATTGCTGTGTCTAATATGACATGATAAAATTTAATGGCTCTCTTGTTAAATTTTATTAATAGATTATTGTATGCACATCTAATTCTAATAAAAAATTTGCATTAAAATTTTTTAATACTACGTAATTGTAAAGGTTGGCCTGGGGAAAAATTTCTACTCAGTACGCCATAAAATAAGAAATTTTTCTAAGTAACTCTTTTCATTAAGGCGAAAATTAGTATCATGTATGTTTCTTCATCTATCTTATAACTTATTAAATTCGCTAAGAATTATATAAAGCAATGAAATCAAGACTGAAGTCTCGGGCAAGAAATTGCACACAAGATTAAAAGAACCTACTTCAGTCCCTTGATATAAAATGTACTTCTTTAACTGCATACATTAATTAGTTATAAATTTGATATATAGTAATGTCAATTTTAAATTCCAAGGAAAACGTTATCGATGTTCATAATCATTAATCAAAAAATCATAACTAATTATACTTCTATACTAATGGTTTGAATGCCAGAAATTCGAATGGGCAGGCAGAGTGACGCGTTCCCGCATTTTAAATAGTGATCTCTGATTGGTCGAAAGTTACCATGCTACCTATCTTACTTTACAAACCTTGGTGTAGTACAGTGTAATTTGAAAGAATTTCAGGTGTAATTTAGCCAACATGCATTGGCAACACTGCCATGACTCCTTCAGGAGTTTATCAACCACGTGGGAAAACACTCGAGAATATAACACTCATTGCCCACTGTTAATGAACATTTACTATTCCGTCTACATAAGAAACAGAGTTTAAGATCATAGGAAACGGAATTTAAAATTTGATTTATTTAGTGACAATCACGTTTTCATTCGAAATAAAATTAAACAGTTGGTAAAACTGTTCCACCGTTCCCATCTAATCACTGTCTTAAGACATTTGTCCAATAAAAAATTAAATATTAGAAAATGTTCCAAAAAAAGCTGGTATACTACAAATTGCTGTTAACACCTTCCTAAATATACAAGGTAAATAAGAATTAATAAGTTTTAAGTTAACTTGTGCTGTCAATTGTAATCAGTGGCGTACGGTGGTTGAGTAAATATGTCAAATATTGACGTCATGTGTATAAATGTAACTTTTTAATTGATACCATTTAGAATCGGATCTATTTTATGTAGAGAATAAAAAATCATTAGCACTTGACCTAAAATTTTACACAACATACGTTTAGTTAGCCATAGAAGTTTCCTTATTCTTTAAAATAAATTGGGAACACAATCGTTTAAATGGGATTTATACCTATACAATCATCTGATTTACGTATAAATAAACTACACATGCGTTCGATATTTTTGCCATTGACTAAACATTTTGCGACGTCGCATTAACCGGCGCATGGCGTCGCATTTTATTTAAATTCTGGAAAATATATATGTAGGTTTAATTACAAAAGTTTTGTCGGATATTGTTTTAAAGTGATATCTTTCATTAGTTTCAAATGTGAGATTTTAACAGGTGTGAGAAGAGGTTGGCGAACTGTGAGATTTCTGCGCCGCCTCTTTAAATATTGATTTTGGGTGGACGATCGTCTGGCGGTTGTAAGAAAATTGTGCTTTTGATATTAACCATCGCAAGAATCTGACGGCATGTAAATAGAACACTACACTAATTAATATTTAATATATATGTGATGTGTGATTGGTTTTTAAGATCCCATATTAATATTTAATTTTCCTTATTAAAATGGTTACTGGTGTTTCAGACTATTGATTCTTATTGTTAAACGATATATAGAATATAATAATTGTTATACAGTGTGAGTGATTATGGCTAACTCTAAAGATTGAATTTTACTTCATAATTGATTACAATGTACTTATAAATAAGTGTCTAAGAAACTTTCAATTTGGTAAGGTAATTTCTATTATTTCTTGTGTTTTGGCGGCGGAAGTAACTCCTATATTATTATATTGAATTGAACCACTTAATTTCCTGATGATTCATCTGTGTTTTGTCTCATATTTCATTTAAAAACCCAGAGTAATTAGAATAATTTGTATCAATTTTATGTCATAGGTTTATTTTAAATTATACAATTTTCGTAGGTTTTTCAAGAAGTTTATTATGGAAGTTATATTTATAAAATCTATATAGAAATGACCAGTTTGACTTTGGCATTAGATAATATTGATGTTAGTGAAAATACTGAACAAATAAGTAAACTATTTCCAAAGTGCAGACCAAGAAGCGATATTAATTTAAATCCTATTATTGCCTCGGGAAGAGACCATGAATGTGTCGATAATACAACAAATATTGTCATGAATATCGACAGCGAAAATGATAGGTAATATCATAATTCCGATCTTTGAACTTATAGTAATGTTAAGAGTCGACATATACACATTATATATCTTTCTCTCACACTAAAATACATATTTTATATACATAACAAGCTATATGAAAAATCAGAGGGCGCATTTTGATGGTAGATCCTTCACTTAAAATAAATCAGTCACCTGATACACGTACACCATAAAATTCGTTAATATAATTATTTATTTTTAGTACTGAATGTACTGGATCATGAAGCGTGCATTATTATTTTGTTTGAGTATGCCATATGTCTTTGATAAAGCTTAGAAAATAAGGGGCCCTTGTTTTTAACTTAGATTGCACTTTTATATATCACACTCTGCTGAATCTTTCTAGATATGTGATTTGGCCCTTTGGTTACCTATTTCTCACACTCCATTCCATACTTCAGTCTAATTTTTTTTAGAAGAAAATGTTCACTATGTCGAATGCTCTCTGCAGCTCAAAACATGTTTGAATAAAATCTTCTTTATTACCTAAGTGTTCATATAATATTAGTACATAAATTCTGCTGTCTCTAAATGTTGACTTGCTTGCTTGCTTTCGCTCATGCACCTGACTTTATCCATCTATAGATACCTTTTGATCGGTAAATGTTACATAAAATTTGAAAAAAATCGCAACCACATAACAGATTATGTTTTCCAAAAAAGATTTAGTCTTAATGCTATAAGTTAATTTGAAAACTGTTCTCAAATTGATTTTCGGTATGTAAGGTGTTATCATTATTTCATTTTTAATCATATTTTGGTATGAAAAATCTTGTGGAAAATTTAGATAGAGGTACATATTATATAAGAGGTTTAATTTGCAAGAAAAGCAAGTAGTAGTTTGGGAGAAAACTACATTTCAATTTCCATAGTTGAAACAGTAGAAAAATGATGAAATATAGCCAGTAGTAATTTTAATAATAGTATTTAAGACTCGTACAAGTACTCAAATATTAATAATAGTGATAATTTATGGTGTTAAGTCCTTGAAAGAAAATTGTTAGAGGTTCTCCAACTTCTTTATTTGAAAGTGCTTGTGACCAATAATTCGTTAAGGTCGACATATTTTTATGTGAGAAATCTACCATTAATTTAATTATTAGGCAGGACACCATTTATGTTCGTATGTATCCTAAGAGACAATAACTTCTGATAAATTGGGAAGGGTTGCTTTATTTCTGTTATATGTGAAAATCGAATCCATAACAGCATTCAATATTTTAAAACGTCCTTTAAATTCAAAGAATATTTTGAATATTTTTACAATACTTTGAAAAAACATTTTCCAGAATTGTTTTACAAACTCTTTATTTTTAAAACATAATAAATTAGCCATGTAAATTTTTCAATAAAATATTTTTCAAAAACTCTTTCGGATGAAGCGCAATCAGACAGAATGACGAATGCAATATTTTGCTTGTCAAATTTGTGTATCACAAAAGATTCCAGAGGGTTCAGTAGATCTGTAAATTATTCTGCTTTCCTATCTGTGTCAGACAAATGTGTCATTAAATATCTTTACCCTGCCCACTTTAGCTGTAGATCTCATGTCGAAAGCGCTATAGTCATTGCTGATGCCTGCATACTGTTCAAATAGATGACGCTACATTTTCCCAAGTCTGTGAATGACAAAATCTCGTGGTAGTTACTTGAGTTTAAACATCTGCACATAGACTACACAAGTTGAGTACATGTATCTTAGCTTTGATGTGTGTGATTTACATTTACAGTGACATTTTGGTGTATTATTTGTAGATGCAAGGAAGATGAGGGCGGAGAAATGATTTATAACTATTTTCTGGCAAAAATTATCACTTAAATAATGTGCTATTCTTGTAATATATATTTTTATGTATGAATTTATTTAAAATATGTAGTTTTCATCACATTTTGTTGCTTCACAAAAAATATAGCTTCAACTAATTCAGCACCGAATAATTTCGTGGAGTCAGCCATTATATATCACCTAGTATAAAAAGAAATCCGTTTCCCATCTTATTGGGTTGTCTTGAAATATACATCGAGTTACCCACCCGAGCTAGAGAAATAAATGAAGGTTAGTTGAGGAGACTGAAGAGAAATGCTGCTTATACAAATAACAAAAGTGATGAAGTCGTCACCATGTTTTCATTACATCGAAAAGTAATCTGATCAATTTTTCAATATTTAATGCTTCTTATGAAGAACCGTTTATTTTTTCGAGTTGTTACGTATGTTTACAGTAAAGCTTTCCGTACAATTAAATTTTGAGCCTCCAATCAGCTTCAAATCGTGTTCTTGCAACACATGCATTATAGAATAGTAAAGATATGATATTTATATTATATAGGTATATCAACCTATATACATTAGCGTGCAATTATATACATAGGTGGTGCATCTTTGTTATATACATATTTCAGAAATAGATAGATTAGTGTATGTGTGGAAGCTATGCAATCTTAGGTGAGGATTGTGTAGTGAATATACCATCCTTCAGAGGGGATGTAAAGTTGTTGGTCCCTTGTCTATTAAATTAGGCAATTAAAAGATCCCTATTCCATGAAAGAGAAGAGTTTTGACAAAATGTATGATTGAAAGAATGTTTAAAAAATATTTTTCTTACATTAAATCCGATATTTTGAAAATGCAGCGACATTTTTTCCAGTACTGTAACAATATTTTAATATTGTATCTCTGAGTATTTCTAAAATATTTCAGTATTTTGGGAAACTTGTTTTATATGAATGATTCAACTAATATTCCCCAGACAGATTACTGGAGAACATTCAGATCCTGTAAACATCAGTGTCAGAAATGTTGGAAATGTATATTAATGAGAAAAAAAGATCCTGGAAATTATAATTGCAACATATAATAAATAAATAAACACCAGAGAAATTAGATATGTTTAAATAATTTCATAATATAGATGGAAAGCAGATAGCTACACCCTGTCCCAATTTAATCAAAATGAATCTTTCAAGATATTAAATTTTGGTTGAAATCCCATAGTCCTAGCACACATACATATGAATATCAGTTGTAATACTGTAAATAAATATATACAGATGTTTCAACATAAAAGTAAAATTATAAAGCAGTCAAAATAGTCACTTCCAATGTTATTAGCTTCATACTAGTACCTAAAAATAATAAATCGAAAAAAATTAGCAATTACTCTAAAAGCATATCAATATTTCTTGAAATCTCTGTATATGTTAAGGAAAAAAGATTTTCTTACATCACTTTATTAATTGAAACATAATTTTCGTTTTATTAGATGGACAGCAGATAGTTCCTGTAATGTTAGTAGAGATATAAATCAACTGAACTCTACAAACTCTGATGATATTGTTGAGCATAAACACTCAGGGGGGACATATAAATTACGTGATTCTAGGTATTTCACTGCTACATAGGATCATTTTAAAATTTATCTTTATTTTTCGCACATATTTTTTTTTTTTGTACTATATTAAGGATATTTGCCGCATGAATTCATATTCATTTAAATGAGCACCAGTTACCATTTAATCAACATTATCATTTCAAACATTTTAAATAACATCTATTACTCGACCTGTCATATATAAAAACAAATAATGTAATAAGTTGTTTAAATTTAAATTCCTGACTATAGATGTTATTTCTTTCTATACTAATTATAATTGCATGTTTTTACTATATAGATGATTATGTTTGTTAAAAGTGATTACCTGTAGGATAATAGAAATAGCCGGTGGTAGGGAAATATACTCCCAGAGTCGCACTAAAGCTTTGAGAAAATCACGAAATTCATTGGCTAGCGAAGATGGTGAAAAAAAGAGTCAAAAATCACCTATGAGACAAGGTGTATGGGAATTACGTGGCCTTAGCGAAGCAAAAAAACTACGCAATTCCCGTGATTATACCGAAACAGTATTTTCGTCTGAAGTATGTTCAGTAGCTCACGAAAACCAAAACGAAGAAAGTGTTGTGGAAAAATCTAGTCTCGTAAACATGACATTCCCTGGTGAGGTGGTAGTTTTTGATGATATTGGCGAAAACTGGCATACAGAAACAAATAAAAGAATCGATGATCAACATAATCATACTGCCACAAAAAATTTTAATTTGAGCGATACGGATAGTGAAAAAGTCACCAAAGTAATAGGAAATTTACCTATAGCTGTATATGAGGGCTCTCCAAGGCGTTATGGACAAAGACATATGGAAAGCAATTTTTCTCACCCGCAGCTTCCTAGTGCACAAAGTTTATTAGCTTCCCCTAGTGTTTACCCACCTAGACCTGGTTTCCCTCAACGGATTGTCAGTACACCTAGTCCAATTGAAAATGATTGTACCTTAAATATTGAAAATAACTCATATATTGTAAGTATAACTTATCAAATATTACAATACTTCATTTTAATTGTTATAAACGTATATAAGAAATAGTTCACATACTAGATTAGTCTGTGACACAGTAATTAACCCTCTCTCTATTTTCGAACCTAATCTGTCACTGCAGCAAGGATTCTAAGCACACATATGTTGTATGCAAATTCTTATCCCATATTTTTTATATATTCTGTGAAAGATCTCACTTTATCATGACTAACTGAAACGCCTTTCATATTGTTGAACCCAGTTGTTTTGCTAGTTTTTTAATCTTTATATCAAGTCGCACTTCTTCAGACACAGTGTTCCCCTTTTATCTGGTAGATAAGAATTCTTTTCTTAACGGAGAGTCTTTATAAATTCTTCTAATTCCAAAACAGTGTTGACCTCACGACTTTCAGATTTTTCCCTAGTTTAAATATGTTCTAAAGCTGCTTCACATTCTTATATATGTTAGTTTGCGTTTTTCCATCACTGATTGTTTGCTGTTCTCTTTTATAAATAAATAATAATAATAAATAAATACACCACAGGTAATGACGACCCCCTTTATCCCGGAAGGCTCTAGAAGAGCCTTATGTGGGAGGGGGCTACACATTTAGAGACAAGGGACACACACCCAATATTCGTGTATAGTGAAAAAATCCCTCTCACAGTATTTTCCACTGCCACGACCGGGGATCGAACCCGGAACTTTTGGGTGAGAGGCAAGTGCGCTCACCTCTCGACCATCAGTCATATGTTTTGTTTATTTAAATTTTCATCTTCGTGTGGGTTGACTTTACATCTTCTTATCTTTATCTTTAAATTGCTGAACCATCAGTTACGATGGGTAGGTGTTTCACATTATCTGCTAAACAGTGAAAATGCTGCTTAAGTAAATAACTTCATAACATATTTCTTCACCCAAAATTCGGAATTTTTATTTTAACCCATTTCGAATATAGACTTGGGGGGGGGGGGGGGGTGTACTGATTTTAAGACTAATGTATGTGTAATTATTTGTGAATAATTTAAAAAAGACAAAATTACAAATTAGAAAGCACACTTTAAGTTCTTATCAGAATTGTTTATATAAAATATTTGCTTTAATTAATTGAGAAGTTCCTGTGTAAATTATTATAAGGTTGTTTGTTGTAATCTTTTATTGTGCAGTATAATGTTTTTTCTTTTAGAAAAAGACCTCAACCTCTCCTCCAAATACGACTACTTCAACATTCGATTATTTGTATGAATTTTCCGAAACTAGGAAAGTTTTAGAGGAATTCTTTAAGTGTCCACCACCTGAAGAGGAGAATAGATTAGAAGTAGAATTTCAAGATCTAGAATATGAGTTACGACGTCAAGCTAGCGATTCGGGTAACTCGTATGTAGGACAAAGGTTAGCTAAGAATTTACCTGGCGATAATGAATTTTGCACACGGATAGAGTCTCCTCAAAAGTGTGTAAATAACACAAATATCCCAAGTATACAAGTAAGTTGTAATATAGGTATTTTTGGATTTGTTCTCTTATTAAAAGGTGTAATTTTAGGACCATGATATTACAGAACACGAGAACAATTTTTTAGATTTGTCTATTGGGACAGGGTCTAGTGGAGATTTAGGTGAGACCGAAGTAGGTTTACAAGTAGGACATAGCAGAAATTTTACCCTTTCCCCAGAAACAACTGACTGTGACTCTAATTGTGGTGATTTAGATAGTGAAGTATCGTTAATGCTTATGGAGAACGACATGGGACCCTCGGGTGGCCTCTTAGGTAAGTTTTTTTTATCGCAAATTTGATATAAAAAACTTGCGCTAGCGCTACTACCATCTATTATAATAGAATTGACCCTTGAGTTGAAAAATGAGAAAGAAGATTGCCATTTTTAACAATGACACATAATAGTAGTCCAATAAACAAATCACTCCAACTTCCAAATAAATAAACCAAAAAGTTTGTCTTGTGGAATCTGTTTTAAAAAATTGTGTTTTTGTTGTGTATTTTGACATTGTTGGTAGCTCATTGGGCGAAGAAGCTACTTTGAAAATGGTCACAAAAATAGATTTTTCTTAAATATCTCAAATGCTATGAGAACTTTCAAAAACGCCAAGATATGACAACTATCTTGTAAGGTTGAAAGTTGAAATAAATTGCCCCCAACTTATTTATTTATTTTGTGCAATCAACATTCACCAAATTTTAATATGGAATAAAAAAACTATAGATTTCAAAAAAATACTCTATGGGATCTGTCTTAGTTTCCTGAAAGATTTTGTGGATAGTAGTTTTTGCTTACAATGGCTTCAATTAGTGTAACGTCAAGTATTAGGCAACGTCATAAGCTAACAGCGCGAAGTGAATGCACTTGAACTTTACTTTTAATGCTCTAGTTAACAAAGACTATTATCAAGAGGGTTAAAACTAACTCAGAATTTCATTTTTTGTTTTTATGTCTTATAATATTTACATTCTGGCGGAGTTTAGTTATAGCTACTCTACCACTCAGCCAATGCTGCTTAACTTCGCTGATTGAGGTCTCGGCGCATACACCAATGACTGTACCTCACTTCACTTCTACTTCACAGAAGATATTTAAGAACATTAAAGAATTAAAATGTCTAAAAAAACAGTTGTAAGTATGAGTGCAATATTTGATTTCTCTAAAGAAACTAAAATCATACGGAACGGAGAAAATTCTGTAGCTTCACGATAATGAAGTGCAGTATGATCATGAGCTGCATAGTATCCTTGGAGAAGTTCAAACAAGTATGAAAGACAAAATGTATAAAGTGACATAGGTATAGGCGAATTCGTTTTTCTGGAGTGAATATATAAACATTTTTCCAACATTCCAATTAATAATCGCTGGTAAAAATTACTTCTGCCACCATCTTTAAAGTGGCAGGACCAGATTAATGGGAACTTATGAGGTTTCCTATCACCTGTTCTGAAAATAGAACATTTAAAATTAACGTATTTTTTTATATATATAAAAATCAGGACCAGAATAATATTACAAAAAGGAAATAGTTTCATGAATTTTAATAACTTTTACTACTATGCTCTTATTATAAATCAACTTTTTACTATTACAAACCCCATAATAAAGTAAATATAAATAGCCTTAATACCTAATAAATAGCTCCCACTTTTCTTTTAACTTGGCATTTTTTCAACCGAGAAATTTAATAATAAAATGTATAGTAGTGTTTTAACATCATATTTTATAGTTTTTATTAACAAGGTAATAAGGCTTAAATTCCAAAATTTCTATGACGTCAGAGCTAATTTAGTCCATACACACCATAAACTTCTTAGAGCAAATCTTAGAAACTATTGATCCCACAGAGAGAAAAATTGTATCTTAAGATACCAAGTATTTTATAGAACTTGCAAAAATGTTAATTACCACTAATATAAAAATTTAATGTTTAATGACTACAATCGGAGTCTCGCTATGGGTATGGTGAGTTAATGGGCCAGCATGCGTTTGACATAATGACAGTTTTGTTAGAATCCACTTAAAAATATAAACTGTTTGCTCTATTTTTCTAGAAGTGACTGCCTTGTTTTCCTTATTTTCCTATTTCACTGAGCTATTAATACGTTTTTAAAATGCTAGTGCGTTACTAAGTGTTACTGAAGGAGTAATACTGATTCAAAGAAAAACATGTACAAATCCAGAACCCAGTTATTTTGATTTCTGTTGCAGCATTGTGATAATAGATTTTGATAATTTGTAGGATCTAGTACGGATTTGGCAATTCCAAGTGATTGTATGCGCTTATACTCTAGCATGCCTGTATTGGAGGACGGCCTGTCCTCAGGTCATGCTAGCGACACCGATAATAACAATCCGACAGTTATGTTGATGAAGCGTCAAATAACTGAAATTGAAAGAGAAATTAACCAAGGCATTTGTAAGTCTAATCAAACAAGTAACAAACCCAGTGAAAATGGTTTATCACCTAAATTAGATTGTCACAATGCCTCCTCGATTGATATCAACGGTTGCGTTAATAGTTATGAAGAACCAATGGTAATGTCACAAACGGATTCGCTTGGTAAGTTTTCATAGGCCTATACTTAACTTCTGATAAGCTAGATATGGTTTTAAAATAAAATGGGACATACTCTATAGTAAGTATTTCCAGCATTTGGAAGTATGAAAGTGGTGCAGATACACAAAAAATGAAATTACAACGGGAACAGCAGATAGACATGCACAGTCTTTTATCAGAAATTCAGGAATATTGTTTGAATCCATTCATATTAGGTTTCATTTTTTTTTAAACACTTAGTAAAGTCAGTGAAAAAGTTAAAAGTGTCATTTAGTAGTATTTATTAAAAGTTAAGTTAACTGATTGCTACTGGATGATTGAGAATGAGATTTACTAAAATAATAATACTAAAAGAACTTTATTGAAATGAAGTAACATTTTAAAAAGGCCCCAGGTAGAACAAAATATTGGCTGGACCGTGGTTCAATATTGAATCAATATAGATACATTGAAATTGTAACAAAAATATTGAACTAATATTAATAGACACTGGTAATAAAATATCGGTATGCCTATGTTTGCAGTATATTGTGCAACAAATATCGATTGCTAAAGATAAATATTAATTCTAAAATATTGGAAAACTCGTATTTGGCAACTATGTGTAAAATTATATTGTTTAGGCAGTATTTTCCAATACCAATAAATATTGATTTTACAATATTGGAAAGTGTATATTTTATTATGTTCTTGTTGAACTTTTTAGTAATTGCACAACAAACATCAACTGCTGCGCCTAGGCTGATTGCAGTAGAGATGGCTCTCCTTGCAATATGCTTGTACAAATATACAATTTCTGACTTAGGGGCTCCAGGCTAGGTACATGAGCATTGAGAAATGTTATTGTATAATGACAAAAGAGAAATTCACTGTTGTGGTTGTGGTGCTCATGCACCTAGTCTGTATTAACAAAAGTTCAAGATAAGATGCCTTTAGTAATTTACAGATGATGTAGTTGTACCTACCATACACTGGTTGAATATTTTAGCTGGGGGTTTTACTATAATCACTTCTAGATTTTGTTACTGAGGTTTTTAAAATAATAATCATTATTCAATTGTACTTTATGAAAATGACAAGAAATAGCTTTACCATTTTTGGACATTAGGCTAAATTTTCATTAAATATAATAATAAATATATAATTTCAAATAATAATTTATATTGGAATAAAATATTATATGATATGATTTTTTTAATATTTGTTGAATATAGCTTAACCAACATTGAGTCTATATATAAAAATGTTCACATTCTTTATTGTTTTTGTAATATTAAACCAATATTGGTTCAATACTAGTATTCTACCTGGGGCAATTGACTGAGCTCCTTTGGCTCATTTAGTTTCTTGCATATTAGTAATAGACAATACTATTACCGGGTGTTTGCTGATTTCTCGTTTTGCAGAGAGGTCGCACTATTTTGATGCGGTAATCAATCCTGACAAATTTAGTAGACAATTTGGCTAGCGTCTGTTGGATTGGCTCTGTTTTAGTTATTTAATATAGAAGAACGTTAGCTGGATTATACACAGGATTGTGGGGTGTCGATATTTAGTGATGGCTCTGAGTGCTGATGCTTCAGCAACATGGATATTCTTTATTACTGGTTTTCTGACATTTAGGTAAACGGGGTGATTGTATTCTAGTATTGGTCCACATATTGATTTATAGATGTGAAGCTGCTGTCTTTTTGCTGAGTTCCTCATTTTTATAGGTTATACAAAGTGTTTGTTTCTGGAGATGTATTTCTTTTTCATGGACTTGGTATGATTGATTGGATGGAATTTGCAGTAGGTTCTTGATGAAACATATTCAATAGAATAATTATAAATATTCAAAAGAATAATTACAATATGCACTTGGTTTATTGTTTCATTAGTTTTGTTCAGATTTCTCTGACATATGTTTTGGCCTTGCAATCATTATTAAAGAGTCTTAAAAACTGACCTGAAAGTGGTCGTTCACAGTATATATCTTACAAATCCTCTACCCACCTAGTGGGGGATAATAACTTGATTTGCTATTTCTTAAAATTTAACAATACAGGCCGGAACTACGAACTTAATTTTAATTTTATTACTGTGTCTAGTAGAGGATTGTTCATAAATTCTGTTTGTGTATTTGTAACGTTTTTATGGTTTCTTAGGGCCTTCTTAATTTCCAAAATTTCAAGCATGTCTAGGATTGTTCCTTTGTTTGCATAATGCAATATAATAAAAAAATCAACTGGTTTCGCCGAACATTGCATTGAGCAAAATCACGTTTTTAACGGTAGTAGTGTTAAACTTTTGCATAATGCAAACAAAGGAAAAATCCTAGACATGCTTGAAATTTTAGAAATTAAGAAGGCTCTAAGAAACCATAAAAACGTTACAAATACACAAACAGAATTTATGAACAATCCTGTACTAGACACAGTAATAAAATTAAAATTAAGTTTGTAGTTCCGGCCTGTATTGTTAAATTTTAAGAAATAGCAAATCAAGTTATTATCTCCCTCTAGGTGGGTAGAGGATTTGTAAGATATATATATATATATATATATATATATATGGTGTACCGGTGAGTGGTAAGTGAATCCTCTCCTGTGGTCAAATGCTACTATACGCCAGACATCATAGGTGCCTCCATGGTGTATAGCGACTTGCTATTTTGAAAGTACCGAGAGCGGCGACCTTCAGCCCTTGATGGACTTAACCTATACTGATATTACGTATGATTTGCAGGAAACAACTACTCAGCGGGCTACCATTCATGATTTGTAAGGTATAATTCAATGCAGGTCGGGGTATTTGTCCGCTGAGTAGTTGTTTCCTGCAAATCATACGTAATATCATATATATATATATACTGTGAACCACCACTTTCAGGTCAGTTTTTAAGACTAGACTATATGTCAGAGAAATCTGAACTAATTAAACAATAAACCAAGTGCGTATTGTAACTATTCTTTTGAATATTTATAATTATTCTATTGGTATGGTTGTTGAAGTTTAATTTGCTGTTTAAACTGACATCCAGATATTTGACTGTTTGAGTTGTGAGACTGTGACGGTTAACGGCAACTGTTGGTGATTTTTTGTTTAGTGCTTGGTTAAAAGTAATACTTATATTGTGATTTCATCAGATTGGGTTTTAATCTCCATTTGAAGAAGCAGGTAATTGTTTTTTCATTAGTTATTGTTGGGCAACTGTTTTCTCCACAGTGTTATTATGGTTAATTAGAGCAGTATCATCAGGGTACTATATAGAACACATGAATTGGGATTAAAATGTTCGAGGTTCTTTTCGAAGTTGTAGATGTCATAAGATTTGGGTGCTTTGTGGTAGTTCTTGTTTTTTTTTAAATAATTTGGAGTAACTTGCATTTATTTTAATATGTATATGAGGTAATTTGGACACTTCAATACTGCCAGATTGTACACAAACCCTCATTCCATACACTGTAAAATGCTTTGTTAATGTCAATGAAGGTTGCTGTGCTATGTTGTTCTTTAAGTTTTGACATTAGAATGTGTGAAGTAATGTTCATTAATGGATGTGTGATGGAGCATTTTTCACTAAGTCCTAACTGATACTTAGGAATATTGTTTTGTATTTGTGCATTAGAATAATAATACAATTTCTTCTAGTATTAGCTAGGATAGGGTAGTTGTTTTAATATACTCTACATTGATTTGTTTTTTAAAGTTATAAATAAATATTATAAATGTTTTAATACTTTTTGCCTAATGATTTAAAGTGTTGATACAGTCAAAATTAAGATTGTTCTTATAAATGCAGAAAAATTGAATAATTTGCCATTAATTTGTTTGTCAATAATGATTCTTTAAACTTAGTACTTTTATATACCATGTTCGATCAGATGTGGAAGAACATCGGTATAAATATAAAAACGGTAATCTCTCATCAGTGCAGCAGTCCTGCTTGAATAATTATAAAATAATATATTTTTCCAATACTCAGTGCAGACAAGATTACAAAGTTTTCTTGTAATTATGCCGAAGTTTTGCTTTGAATTTTATTTTTCTATTATATTCAGATTGAACTAGATGTTAGACTCTGGAATGCACTCTAAGAATCTAATCAGCAGTTCTTAAAAACGTGTTACACATGAATCAGTGTCGCTATATGTGGTAGGAGCAGTTCAATTTACATGCTAAACCATGTCATTTTAAATTAAGTTATGACTAAAGTTTGTCACTGAAATACATGGAGATGAATGTCGAATGTCTTCTTTACCACTTTACTTTTGATTTTATTATTATATTATTTACGTCATTCTCTAAACTTTAATTTGTTATATGTCTGTTTACTTTATAAGTATCGTTGTATTTTGCCATTTGTGCTTATGTATGTTAGTTATGGCTAAGAAAGGCGATTATGATTATTGTTTACTGTATATTAGAGAAAACACCGCCTCCTCCGGCACCAGCTCCCCATCGCTTGGTACAAGGGGAAAAATCTAGCGATGTCGAAGCAGCGATAAAAGACATTCGTTTAACTCTCCAGAGAACTAAAACATTGCCTTTGCAACGTCACCCTGAGGAAGATTGCGAGGAAAACACCGCCAGCCCGATATGGGTACCAAGGTATGATTGACAAATTTGGAAATTTTTTTTATTTTATATTGATAACAGTCATTTCAGACAGCGTGGTATGTCCACTGCTAGTGGAGATTCGGAAAGGAAAATAAACAGTGGAGGAGAGGAAGGTAACTTTATATCAATTAGTTATCTTTTTAACAACGGTTGTAACATATGTAAATGTAATATATGTTTGCCTCAGACTTTTTTTGAATGAGACTTTTATAATGTAATTTTTTGTAGAGGAAAATGACACCGATTTAGAAACTGATCGTCTTTTAGGGCAGCAAAGAACTGACGATCAGGGTTTTTATGATGATAAGGTAAGTCTTTCTTAAAAATCGCATTTATATTAGATTAATGATAATTTGATGTAGCAGTCAATATATTAGCTACTTAATTTTGCAAGTTATATTAGTTCAGTTTTTGTTTTCATTAATTGCTATATATTAAAGTATTGTCTCATTACACAAGTAATATGCAATTTGGAATATTTGGTCGTATACTCTTTAGAGATTTTTGTAATAATTATAAGTATTTTTCCAGAACAGAGTAATAAATACAATATAATCATCAAGTTTCAAGCAATTCATATTACTTGTACGTTTTTTCTAAGAAATAAAAAGCTGTTTTAAAATGATTTGTGAAGTTTAGAAACAATGAGAGCTTAATAGAATGGCTCGAACCAATGAACCAAAGCATGTCCCTTAACCTTTTTGTTTATATTGTTAGGGTTGGAGAAAACCTAAAAGTCGGACAATAATGCCTCCATTAAGTCTATCAAACCCTAAACAAATTCTAAATACAATGGACGAAGGTACCCTCCCTTTAGTCCCCTCTGAAACTCAAATTTCTGAACCCCCTTCCCCGACAGCTGTTTCTGACAAAAGCCAATCGCCTCAAAGCCAAAAGGGATCAGTATCTTCAAATAAACTGAAAAAGGTGTGAGACTGCGCATGCGTTCTTTTAGATTAGATACAACGGCTTATATTTATTTATTTTAACACTGAATATGTTAATACTAACAATTTCAAATAACCCATAACATTTTTGTAGTTTATTAGATCAATTTGTAGACTTTAATCAAAGTTGCATGCGGATTGCTACAAAATTACTAATTAAACTAGTGTGGGCATATAAAATTCAACATCTCTATTTCTACAGGATCACTATAATAGGATCATAATTTATGAAAATTTAAGAATTTAATTAACTTAGTTGCTTTAACACAGACATTATTTAATGGACTTCAAAAAAATTAAAAAAGGAGGTTCTCAATTTCACCTATAATATGTTTGTTTGGCTCTGTGCTCTTACATGTTTATCTGGACTGAAGTTGAAAACAAGTGAAACTTTTTAAAAATATTTAAATTTAAAGTAA
The DNA here is from genome assembly GCA_963675555.1 of Leptura quadrifasciata. NCBI lineage: Eukaryota > Metazoa > Arthropoda > Insecta > Coleoptera > Cerambycidae > Leptura > Leptura quadrifasciata. Next base: position 203,580 of record OY776682.1, on the reverse strand, counting down.
GGTTTAAATTTACTAATTTTTACAAAGTTAAGAAACTTCTTGTTTCGAACAGACTATAAAATGCATATTGACTCAACAAATATTAGGCAAACCTTTTTGTATTCAGGGGTAGATTATACCTTTGGCCACCTTAGGCTTTAGAAAATTTGGCGCCTTTTTGCGAGGTTTGAGGAAACAAAGTAATATTTATAAGAACAAAATAAATTGCTAGAACAATAGTACTTACCTAATTTATAATATTAATAATATAACGATGAATTTTTTTTTTACTAGGTTTATGAGTCATAAATTGTAACATCTGGTCAATATGGCCTCCAATATGGAAGACATAATTTATTTAAGGCTGAAAAAAAATTTTGAGCCACTTCTTACAATTGTCTATGTATATTTTATAGTGTGACAACTAATAAGGGATTGGACCTTCTTTTTTAACGGTCTGAAGTCGGTGGGGCTAGGAGCATTCAATTGCAACAAAATTGTAATTAACTTTTAAAGTTATCAGAGTACTTCATGATTTGAAAATTTAAAGCATAAATGTTTTCCAACTTCAACTCATCTGACTAAAAGCACGACCCTTCCCTATTAACTTTGAGTTAACTAGACTTGTCTGATTTCCAAAGCAGTAAGTTACAGCATCAGAAAAGAAATTACTTGAATGTATGTCTAAGTAAATTCTTAAATTCGATATATTGATAGAATTCCAAAGCCTGTATGAAATGCACTATTCTCTCTTCTCATAACACTTATTTTGACATGCACTTTATTTAGTTGAGTAATGGCCGCTATAAAGGTAATACAGTAATATAATGATAGTGTAACTTTATAATTATATTTTAATTTTCTTTGTAAATAGCTTTTATTTTTAATGCTGTAAATGTAAGATAGGCTGGTTAAAGGGAAATAGGATACACGAACTTTGGAATAATAATTAATAATGAGGATATAGATAATACAGATTTTTAGTTTCTTTTGATGCGGAACTTTTATAGAGATGGTTAAATGGCTTTAAAATGGTTTTAATCATCTCCCATGATTAGCGAACCACATTTAAGTGGAGTATTCGAATATAGAGTTAAAGTGATCTGGTGTTTGTTGAGACTCAGTCAGAGAGAGACTCGATCTCTGTAGCAGGGAGGTTTTCAACTGATCTTTGTTTGAACTTTTCACTTTATATTTATGTTAGGAGTCGTTCCTTCATTTTATGAAACACCCACTAACCAGCCAGTTCAAATCTGGCAAGGGGTGTATGTAACATTTTTTCTATTCTAATAAAACGATTTCAATAGAGTATCCTCTTTTCTACTATGCTTGTAATTTATAATCCAGCAAGTTTGTACTATAAATTGTCTTTTTTGTATCTAGCCTAGTAACAAAATCGACGAAAACAAACATGACTCAACAAAAAAAATACATGCGTGAATGCAATATTAAAATTTAGATGCTTCAAATTATGTAAATAAGCATTTTCAGTTTTTATTAATCACAAATATAGTCCCAATAATATATCACTTATTAAGTGTTTATCTTTAAACATATCTTTATTTGCAGGATAAAGACAATAAAAAGAAAGGGAGAAACAAAGAAGGTAAGTGTTCTTTTTTTTTACTATTATCCGTAAAAATAACTACTTTATTTAACTTGCAATACATTTGGAATTTTATGGTAAGTCTAAATCTGGATTGTAAAAGGGGTTACTAAAGATATATTACATTTGTTTTTTAATACTTCTATTCCAAATCTATACATCCTCAATATTGGCACATATTGAAACGCTTTGGTTCATTTAAAATCGATTTAAATTGAGATATTTATGTAAAATTGCAAATGTAACGACAATTAAAATATATAGGACACCTAGTTTACACAGTAGTTGTATATTATTATAATATTGTAGTGGCATCGTAACGATGGATTCGTATCGATTTGGTTTAAAACTCGCAAAATTTTCATATACAGTAGCCCTAAACAAAGCTAAGCCAATTAAATTCTGATCAATTAATTTCATCTGAAGTAAATGCTTGTTTGCAGATGTTATACAACGTTCAGTATTAATAGAAGGAGTGTTATTCCGTGCAAGATATTTGGGATCCACACAACTCGTGTGTGAAGGTCAGCCCACGAAAACCACAAGAATGATGCAAGCCGAAGAAGCTGTTTCAAGGATTAAGGTAATGCATGAATATAATAATACGAACGTAATAAGCACAAATTGTGTTATCTCTACAAGTACACAGTTACATGTCGGAGACTTATTCATATATTTAATTTTTTTATTTAGGAAATTAGAAACACTTACGGGCCTCTTAAATATCTGTTAGTAGGTGTGTTCATTAATGTTAGCAAAAACAGTATTAACTAAAAATCTAACTAAATTTAATTTTTGCACCACAATGAGTAGAAGTATAATATTTAAAAAACCTTAAGCAAGATATTGTTAATATTTTTATTTTATGGCATAAATTTTGAAATAATAGCTGGTGATATAAATTAATATTTGTTGTGATGCGTAATAGGGAAGATAATGTTAGGCTAATGCTCTGATGAGTGCAACTATCTGTTTTATTTATGTCAACCTTCCAAACTGATGAGTTCTACTGTGTATTGCAGTTGATATTTAGTGCTGATTAATAACAACAACTTTGTTCTAAGTATTATAATTTGATAATTTAATATGCCGCTTATTTATATTAGGTTGTCTATACATCGTATTTTCGTATTTATTTAAAAAAAAAATCTAGATTGCGCTTGTCTAATATAAGCAGCACACATATCTCCCCCTTAATCTTCAAAAAGGGTTAAAGCAAGAATTTCAAAATTTAAGAATAAATGTATTATGAAACTATATAAATAATTTTACTTTCGTTCGACAGACGACATTGTGCACTATCAATTTCGTTTTTTGAATAAAAATGAGGCCTTAAATGTATGAAATGAAACATGAGACACGTTATTAACAGACCGAATAAAACAGATGGTTTTTATTGATCATATTATTTGTATTTATTTTAAAATTTCATTTTTTCTTTAAGCCTTTATTCGAATATTATCTGTTTAAAACTTGTACCTTATTTATACCATTCACTGTAGATATACTGTAATTAAACCATAAGAAGGAACTTAATCTATTAATTCCTTATTAGACTCCTCGTAAACCAAAATGGGTAATTGTAAATATTAAAGGGAAAATGATTTCCACTAATATGATTTATATATTTCGAAGTATTTTAAATTCCTTTTATCTTCTTGTCCCTGCCTCCTCCCCATAACACAGTTTGCGAGAACTCTAATATATAAAAGCTGAAAGGTACTTTGAAATAACTGTGACACAGAAATTGCTATTGCGTGATTATAAAAGCATGTCATGTCCCCCAAATTAGTGCTTCTTATGATGTTATGTCATAGTTAGTGTACCCAACATGTGAAGCTGTTCCTAACCTTAAAATGTAAAATGGGCATGAAAAAGCATGTCTTAGATATAGTAGCACAGATAATTTTGTCCCTGTCTGAAACTGCTCATAAAGAGTGTTTTTTTTTCAATGAATTGGAAATGATATGTACGTTGTACCCCCTTCCCCACTTTGGAACGGCAGTGCCCCTTTGGTGCACGCTTATGTGCTCTATTTGGTTGGTTGCCTGTTACATGTTCTACCTGGATTTCACTATGTCGCACTTCCTTTCTGTCCATTGCTTTGGATGTTCGTTATAAAATTGTACATACATTGCACCAAAAGATTATTATGCTACAAACTGTTGTCATAATAGTCTCATTTTAATTTCTCCTTCGCTACTGTAATAGATGTAAGGATATAGATTAGCTTACAACCATCACATTTAATAGAATTGTTTTGTTAGCAAAAGATAAAACATAAGTTGACGTTGGTAGTGTGACAAAGGTAAACTTGTAGGAGGTTTCCAACCAGATGATTCAATGCTATGGGCAGGAATACGTCCTGAGCAGCCCTGAATGTGGCAGCATTGAGGACGAGTCACAAGTGGGTCCAGAACTAGAATCGATCACTGAAAGTACAGTACAACCTCATGGTAGCGGTGAGCTTTCAAACATTGCATATTCAAATGATTTCTTTAGTATTGTCAAACTACAACATTTTTCAAATAATTTTTCGGCGTGTCAGTACTTGTAGCGGCACTCCAACTGAAATTACAGAGGGCATCAATACCTCTTCGGATTCATGTTATCTGATTTTTTTATTGTTTTCAAGATAATCGCATTTTTCTGATTTTCTTAATAGCTCTTTTCTCTTTGTTACTTTGTACATTTCTATGTTTGTAACATACATTGAATTTTTGACTGTTTACATAATAATTTTTTCAGTATTAAGGGTAGGAGGTATAGAAAAAATAGAAAAACGTGAATTCTCGAAAATGATAAAAGTATAAAACTTAGCCCGGACACAAAGTAAGGAAAATTAGCGTCAATATTTCCTTGTTTTTTTTTTTAATTTTATTGTCGTGTTCCAATATTGATGTACTTCATTGCCTGATATGAAGTTACTACCGTCGTTCTTAATACCTTTCATCCTGTTATCGAGTAATGAAGTACTGTTTACTTACAAATAAATAGACTTATTGTAGTTTGATAGTTTGGTTAATATATTGTACATTACGCATGCAATGATTGAAAGTGCTCCTACAGAAAGATCACCGCATTTCAACGAAAATTCTTTTGGTATTGGGTCTGCTGGAACCGTTTTCCGTCTGCATTTCCTTGGTTCTGTTGAGGTGGATGAGGAAGGGGGTAGAAAACGACGAAAACGTCTCAAGAAAAATATGGTAGAAGTAGCTGTTACAAAAATTAAGGTCTGTCTTAATTCTCTTCGTGAATCTGTTTTGTTGTTTTCCTTATCTACCTATGAATGTATTAATAGAAAGTGTATGTTGACCAGCATCAGTTTAGGTAACTTGATAAGCTATAATTAAATAAGAATGGTGCATTTTTATTATACCGTTCAATACACACTTTCCCGATAAATATATTTGTTCATTTTTTTAACTCGAGGAGTTAATCCTATGAAGTTGCAGACACTGGCCCATATTTTGATTTGATTTAATGGAAACTTTCCTATATATTTACTTAGATTTTGTGTCTTTAATAATGCAACTAAATCACTGTGATTAAAGATTCTATAAAAAATTAATCCATCCATGTCACAGTAGAAAACTCTTCTTATTAGATATCTTTTTTTTTTAATATTACTGCATAAACACACCATGCCAATTTTTGCATAGTTTTATTTTTTTGTGCCCTCCTCCGATATAAATCCTAACATATAAATTACAACTTAAAGATGAATAAAACCTAATTTCGATAAGAAAGCCAATGTGAGCTAGCACTAGCTCTAACATTGATTTAAATAATCTGACATTTAAAGTTCCTTTAGACTTTGGGTTCTGTTTTATAAGCTTCTTTCACTACTTTATATCTCTTTGTTTGTTAATTTCCCCCTCACAAAGCTTTAACGATATAATAATTAATACGCATGATTCTTAAAGGGAATGAAAACGATATAGGCCATTGTATTCATAATAGTTTTGTTATTATTTTGTCACCAGCAGAAAGTGGCTATTTTTCCTGTTGTATTATAATCAATACACCATTTTGTTTATTTCCGACCATCATTTTTTCTTGCTTGATATAACGGGTCCGGCAAAATGTAGTATCCATCATTTTAAATTGAGTTGATTTTATTAATTGCTAAATTTTTATTCAAAAAATAAACGCGAGGTTCTTGAGGAAACATGTAAATTTAATTTCTTTAATATTACATCAATCAAATGACGTCCTCCACGCTGCTGACACTCTTGAAGCCTAGTACGAAACTTTTTCATCACCCGCTCCAACATTTCAATTGGTATTGCGTTAATCTCTGTCAGAATATTATTTTTTAGTTGTTCCAAAGTTTGCGGTCGATTAGAAAACACTTTTGACTTTTAAGAGGCCCCATAAAAAGAGATCACAAGCTGAGAGATCCGGTGACCGTACCAGTCAGTTGATGTCTCCAAAACATTCTTCTCAAAATTGTCATTGAATCACTAGGAGTGGGGGAGTTCTGCTGAAACCATATTCTTCAAATATCCACACGAACATTACGAAGTTGTTGTTTCAATTTATGTAATACCTGTTGTTAACGTTGTGATGTAATAGTAAAAGTCAAGTTATTTTCCTCAAAGAAGAACAGCCCAAATATTCCAAAGGCGGGTACTGCACACCACACAGTAATCTTTTTGATATGAAGCAGTACTTTGTCCAATTGCAGTGAATTTTCCGTCGCTCAGTACTGAAAGTTCTGTTTGTTAACATATCAAGAAAGATGAAAATGAGCTTTATAGGACATCAGCAAACAATCAAGGATATTCAGGTTTTCAGCAAATAGCCCTTTGAAACGTTTGTAAAAATCAACGCGTGTTCCAATATCTTGAGACAGAAGCTTTTGTACGACTTGAATTTTATAGGGATGGATGGAAGTGTTAAGTCTTTCAGAATGAAGCAATAACTAAAGTTCGAAATATTCATAGCTGCTCTTATCCTTCCAGCATTTTCAAGTGTGCATACAGAACAAGTTCTTCCTTTTGGTTTTCTCTGGCACATGAAGCAATACTGCAAAACTTGTGTACCCACTTTTTAATTATTATTCGACTAGAAACTGGATCTCGTGGACTTAAATGAAAGTGACAACAAAATAAACGCTGGGTGCTTACAGCAAAATAGTTATTTTTTAAATAAACTTCAACCGCAGAAAAACGTTGAATATTTGACCAACGCTCCATGTTCACAAGCTAAACTGATATTTCTGTCAAACGCTTTGACAACTGTCTTAAATTTCCATTTATTTATATCTTATTTTATTATGACATAAAATAACTTTGAAAAAGGATACTTCTTGTCGGACCCATTATTATTGCCACATAAACTACTTTTGAAACATTGAAAATGCAATAAAGTTAAACTTTATTATCTATACCTAATGTAGTTTATAATGTAATATTATTTTTGATATTTCAATGATTCCTAATGTCAAATTTCAATAGCTTAATTATACCTACTAAGCTGAGAATACGAGATACAGTTTAATTTTGAATATATATAGACATATCCTTACATATTTTTAAATTTAGGATTTTTGTAGTTTAAATAGTTTTTATTAGACTTGCTTGAGCACACTCTTTGTGGTAGCTCTACATGCATTTGTCAAAATTCAAGATATTTCGCCTCTTGTGTGCATATCTGATTACAAATATACTAAAGAGTCCATAGATTCTTCCGATAGTTAATTGCGTCCACAATTTTAATTGCCCGAAATAAACCTATACTATTTTTACAAAGCTATAATGTTATTTTATTTATTAAGTACAGTTATGATATTTGGTACCAGTAATTTAAATTTTTCGTCCTATTATACAATATATTATATGGGTATGCAGTATGCACACTAGGTATACTTAAGCTTTGATATTATCATTCCATTTGCATGTTACTCACTGGTTGTGGTAAACTCTATGAGATATGTCACAAACATGTCATTTTGTAAACATATTCTAACACTAACAAAATCATTTTTTCCATTGCCGCTTCTATGGATACATTAGGCTTTGGTAAGAAATATTTAATTCAAATTTTAAGACGCCACTCTACTTCTAAGTTATTATATAGGCACCGGATGGGGAGAGCCAGCCAAGTACGGAGGTAGATTTGTTTATATCTACAGAAAAAATAATGGTTCTTAATACCGATTTAAAAGAAATAATGATGGATCATGCATTAAGAACTATTTCATATATCGCTGATATTGGAGACTTGGTTGTTCTAATGGCCAGGAGACGGTTTGTACCTCATGAAATGGAGGATGCCCCGAAAATTAATCGAACACCAAAGATGATATGTCATGTTTTTGAAAGTGAAGAAGCTCAGTTTATCGCCCAATCTATCGGACAGGCCTTTCAAGTTGCTTACATGGAATTTCTAAAAGCGAATGGAATTGAGGACCACAGTTTTGTAAAAGAAATGGATTATCAAGAAGTTCTGAATTCCCAGGAAATATTTGGTGATGAACTTCAGATGTTCGCCAAAAAAGAAATGCAAAAAGAAGTAAGTCTAAGCGAAAATAAATTATTATCCCGGTCTTTTTTCCTGAGTTAATATTTGCCTCAAGAGATTCACAAAATGCATTACCGGTTATTGCAAATATTTAATCCTCTATTCCCTTTGACAGCTCGAGGTTATCCGTGTCAGCTATAATAGCATCGGTCACACTAACCATCATAAATTTTAGGTAGTGGTACCAAAAGCTAAAGGTGAAATTTTGGGTGTAGTCATAGTGGAATCTGGATGGGGATCCATGCTACCTACTGTTGTGATAGCGAATTTGGCCCCCAGCGGTGCAGCAGCAAGATGTGGTCAGCTAAATATCGGAGATCAAATAATCGCTATAAATGGTGTTAGTCTTGTTGGCCTTCCATTGTCAACATGTCAAACGTACATAAAAAATTCCAAAAATCAAACAGTAGTGAAATTAACTGTAGTACCTTGTGCTCCTGTTGTTGAGGTGAAAATTAAGAGACCTGATACAAAATATCAACTTGGATTTAGCGTACAGAATGGAGTGGTAAGCTCATTGATCATTTCGGATATTTTGTAGTCTGTTTCTTATTTAAAAAAGAGTAAATGTTCACTAATAAATATGTATGATTTTAAATGGGTTTTAAGCAAGATTTATTATTATTCTTCCTTTGTCACTATACAATTAAGTATACGAGAGATTCAGCTAAAACCGGTCTAAAGAGTTTTAAGTAAATTAGATATAAAAATTTGTGGGTGTTATAGATACCTATTGATTTATATCATTATTAATTCTTGTAAAACAGATGTTGAGTAATTTACTGCTTTCTCTCAATAGGAAACAGACTATAGTGGAAATTATAATAATTATTAATATATCCATAATGGACCATTTTAGTGTGATGTATAAAGTTCCTGAAAGTAGGCAATCTTGTAGTACAAGCCATAGCCCGTTCAGTGAAATGTTGTCATGTATTATTGTGAATGTTATGTGCATTACACTTAAGGATCAAAATTATATATCGTAAATAGTCAATTTGTTTAGACTTTTCACCGCAGTATCCATACTACATGACTCACTGTATGATCGCATACATTTGGGCGCTTTTAACTAGTTTTGACACCACCATTAAAATGGTCCATTAGTTACCAATTACACCGTTTCAGATTTGTAGTTTACTGAGGGGAGGTATAGCAGAAAGAGGCGGAGTTAGAGTGGGCCACAGAATAATTGAAATTAATAACCAAAGTGTAGTTGCAGTTCCACATGAAAAAATTGTAAATTTACTTGCCACTTCTGTGGGTGAAGTAAGTACATATAGTTTTATTTTGTAAATCTGACTTGTCAAACTTTTACGAATATATCGGACTATTCTGTACGACATTGGGTATTTTAGGTATAAATTAATTTATGCATTTGATGAACAATCTCCTATCAAAATTTTTAATAATAATATAATAATAGTAAAAGGACTTTATTGAAGTGAGATAACATTTCAAAGGACAATTGACCGAGGTCCTTCAGCCCGTTTCATTTTACAGGTTAATGCGGTTTCATAAAGTAATAATTTACAGTTATCAAAAAATATGTTCGAAAAAAAAATTCTCGTATATTGCAGTGTTTGTTGATCTATGCATTCCCAAAGGGTTTCATCAGGAAACTCGCTGTTACCGGGTGTTTGCTAATTTCTTGTTTTGCAGAGAGGTCGAAGTATTTTGATGCTGTGATGATTTCAGTAAATAGTGAGCAATTAATTTTGCTTTCTCTATTATGTTGTTGATTGATTATATATTTTTTTGGCACATAGCTATTTACATTAACATGGAGTACCGTAAGCATCGACGTGAATTTACATATTATTTATTCCAGGTATATGTTCAGTTGGTGAAACGGTTAAGGGTTCATCAAAGTCGAACATCACGATGTAAAGTCCACTCCCTGCAAATGAAGCCACTGTATCAATCTGAGTTACGAATTTCTTCCTTAGTTTCTTTAATAGTTCTTCTTTTTTTCTGCTCTTTTGTTTGTTAATTTTTGATACATACATTGATAATCATGGCATCAGAGTGATGGTGGGATCCATTACATTTCGTGTACTTGATTCGATTTGGAGTTGTATGTTGTTCTCTTAATATCTTCACTTACTTCTGAGTCTGTTACTTCAGGTTATCTGATAATTGCAGAGTAACGGCTCAATGTTGGAGGCCTATCGCTTATCATTATCTGGGATAGATGTTTCTTAATAATTTTTAATTTATTTGTTAGATATAAAATAAGTCTGGTTATGTTCCTTATAGTAAAATAAGGATTTTATAGAGAAGTTTGCGACTAAAAATATTATGTTTTAATATTCCGCCCTCTAAAAGCACATTTGAACTTTGTTAGATATAAGTTTATTTAATGTTTCTGTTATTATTTTTACTCCTTGTTTGCTTTTATGAGGAAACCTTTTTTTGCTCCTATTATGATTTCTATCTGATTGTGGTTGCTTTGTTTCCTATATTTCAAACGTGTTTTCTTATTATGTTATAGACAGTGGTGGTGTAAAATAAGTATTTAAATTTTTTGTGCATCATTTTATTCATCCTTGCTGAATAGCTTTTTATTTTATATATTGTAGTGTTTTTATTTTTTAATATTGTATGTGTGTGTGTTTATCTTATGTTTTTTGCAGTGTTGGTATTTGACCCTAATATATATATACATATATATTTTCTTGTGGTAAAACCGTTTTTTTTTGTTTACATTTTCTGATGCATCTACTCTTGTTTTCCTTTTATATATCTCACTTCTTTCCATTGCTCATTGTCTTCTATTGAGTAAGTGTTCACTCGGTCACTATCTATTAAGAACTCAAAATTTTTAACAGTATACCGCCTACACAAGAGATTTGTATATTCATAAAAAGATTCTCTCTAAAATTTTGTTAGTTTTAAATCGATGTATACATTTTCTTTAATGGTTCAGATAGCTTTAAACGATTTTCTGTGCTCTTGACTTTCATGTTGAAAAACGAAGCTGTATTGAGCCGTCATAAAAGTTTTCAAGGCACATCTCAACAAATGTAGATAACAGAGTTTATCAGTTAATGGCAGAAAAATTTCGTAAAAATTAAAAATTTGCAGCTTGTAACATAAATCCCCAAATCTGAATGATTTTGAAGGCTCTGTAGCCAACAAACTTTTTACTACTACTAACTAATACAATTGATTTCCTCAAATCTGTGTGCTTTACAGACTAACAATTGACATGTTTTTCCACAGATACTGATGAAAACTATGCCAACTTCCATGTTCCGTTTGCTTACCGGTCAAGAGAATCCAGTATACATCTAAGTTAAAACTTACCGAGGTTCGAAAGTGCCTACTTGTAGTTGATATTGACTGTCCTTGGGAATTGTTTTAAGTTTGATCGTGCTTGAGTCGCAGATCAATATATTTTTTATTGTTAGTATAAGTTCTACAGACTGAAGACAATACAAGCAAGAACTGCGCTCTGCACAAAATTTGCGCTGAGCTTTCGTGATAGACCATATCTCTGCTTTGTCGCATAATCTATTTATTTCTTGTAAACGTGAAGAGCATACCAAAGACTGTTGGTTGGCTTAAAAGGATACTTCATTCTCATAAACCTAGCTAAAAAACAAATTAATAACTTTTCAATTGTTTGTGAGCATGGAAGAACTCGATTTAACTTGAGTCTCAATAATTTTTTTCTTATTTCATTCTGTGATTCATTCAAAATAAGGTTAAGAACAAACCCATTTGATATAGTGTCCTGCAATATTTCAAAGTATGATCGTAATTGTAAGTGATATTTGCAATATTTCAACAATATTCGATGTACTATAATTACAACAAGGTTTTTTTAATGTTACAATAGGTATTTGATAATAAAGACAGACAACCTATCCACAAATTGTGTGTTTGTTATCATGTAATATGAGAAAATTATCAATAAGAAGCAAATGTTCCTTTATATAAGCAATATATTACCTATTGTTACAATTCAAGCAAATTCTTTAAAACGGTGGCGGAATAAATGGCCACTCTTTTATTTTTGGTTGAGTTACTGGTAAATCGGAGGGTTGTAATGGTTACTTACAATTTAAAACCAAAAGTATGATCTACCCTTCTCTCCATCATGTATTTATCTCAAGTTTGTAGCAGCGGCAGCAATGTATACATATAGTATACTGTATGCTTACTCATAGCAATAACTGTAATAATTCAATTTAATTTTGAACATTTTAAAATATCCAGGAGTCTGGGCCTTAATAAGAAAAGACGACACTATCCAAATTAATTGTTGCCTGCACCTTGACCCTCTGTCACGGAGATAGGCTAAAGTAAAAAAATTTTAATGAATATGTGTACATGTAGAAAAGGGAAGAAGATGTACTTGTTAGCTCTAGTTAATTGTTTCTCAATTTGTAAGTAATTTGTTTTAATTATTCAAAATTGTAGCAATTTCTCTGCCAGAGAGAAATAAATTGACAAATTGTTTCATAATACATTTCATCTTAAATTATTATCCAACTTTTAAACTTTTTATATCTTAACCTGGAGGGTGGTTAAAATGTGCAAACTGAATTAGGACTATTACTTTGCAAATTAAGGATGCCAGATTAAATAAAATTAATGCAGAAGAAGATTTACTTTACTAATAAGAAAATCCAAACAATTTACCAACTTAGATTTATCGATCAGAAATTTACCAGTAAGTTGACCATCTTTCATCACAAATTCCAACAATAAAAATGCATCTCACACATTCTATAGATTATTGTCATAATGTAAATTTCATGTAATGTTACGTTGATGTTACAAAGAATGATTTGAGGGAAAAATATTAAGGGATACTTTGTAAGGAGACTATACTGAATGTAACCTGACATACTAATTTCATACGAAATATTCCATTTACCCAACCTTCAAAATGCTGGCTCAAAATTAATGTAGTACTATCTAGTCAGCAACAATAGAATTATTTGTCTTTTTATAATTCATGTTGAGCAATAGTTATCTTTGTAACTTTATGTGTATTTATACTGTACTGATTATGTTAAAGAGATGATCATTTGCTATTTTTACTATTAGTTAATTTCGTTTTTTTTTTATTCAGAACGTTACCATACTAGCTTTACCTCTGACAAGTTAAAACCAAATATATTTTTAGAATAAATATACACTTAACTGTCTGCATTCCTATGTAAATATCTAAGGAAAATGTAATGTTATTAAAAAATCCAGTAAATGCTGGGATAAAAATTTGATCTCATCGCCAAATATGTATAACCTCTCTATGAATGTATTCTATGATCTACGAGCAATTCAAGATCTGCCTAATTTTGATTATAAATTTGGTAATTGTAAGTTGGTAATTAAACAGAAGTTCCTTTACATCTTCATCCTGTAGGAGATGCTATATTTAAATAAAATTTTGTTCATACATGATATGGAGAACTTTGTTAGTAAATATAGTGTCCATGGATCCTGGAAATTATGGGTGTAAATGACCAAAGGTTTTTAAATTTTGAAATTCTTTGGGATTCAGTCCAGAGTTACCTAAAATGTAGCTTCAAAGAAAAATATGCTTTTTACTCATCATACCTAATGATATCGTTATAATGCCTCAATTTAAAAAGAAATATGAATTTTTCTGGGAACAATGGATTAAAAATAAGTGTTTTTGTGAATTTTTATAAAACCTGGACTATAGGATGTTTTTTTTTTTGACTCCAGCAATATGACTAAAATATGCCAAAAATAGTTATTAGATTAATCAGCATATAAATCCGAAATTTAATTTTTTGTTGTTTACTCATTATTTCTAAGATCCATTGGACACACCATGTATTATAGACCAAGTTGGTGGTATAATTCAATAGATGCCCAGTTAAACATGAGTAGAAAAGGTGTAGAATATTCTTAATAGTTCAGTTTTGCAATTCATTTTGTACTTTTCTTCAATCAATATAGGGGCTAGATCAAAATTTTGTACTTCCATTTTTGGATATAAATTATTAAGGCTTAGAAAGGTGACCAACTAGGCAGTTATTATGATTGAAGAAAATCTTCTTTTAGGATAGATAAAGTCAACAGAGGAAGAAACTACTTTTTATATTGATCATTAATTTACAATAACCTAGTTCAAATTAAAGTACAATTGTTTATTACTTGGAATGGTAGAAAGTGTGGTAAGTTTCTGGAAAGAAAAAAACAACATATGCCATTAATGACTGTATTACATGCATTTAATAGAACTTCATACTACAAAAATACTTTTAAAGAATGAGGATATGAGGGAGGGTTTTAAAAATTGAACAACTATTTTATTTAGGACTACACATTAGTAAGTTTTATTATCACATATACTTTAGTAGCATTCCAACATTTAATAGAAAATGTCAGATGTTTTCAGAAGTTCAAATGTTTTACTTAAAGAAATCACTTCGTTTCAGCTTACCGTCAATATTCAATGCTGAATATTAACTTAACAGAAGAATTTCTCTGAAATAAATTAACTTTTTCTGTGATACATGTAATTTTATTATTTGTACCTCATTTTAAAAGGAAGAAGTTACAGAGGTTAAATTGTTTATTATTATAAGAGCACAGGAAATATGTAGATTTATTGTTTAGGATTATTCCTGAATATTAGTTGTGTCATTCCTTAATTTAGTTCTCGCCGAATCCTGTAATACTGAAATATTAATTAAACATTTGTTTACGACTCTCCATTTTAATTGGCTACACATTTTCAAACAGCGCACAATCGGGTCCTGGGACCAATTCCTCTTAACAGGTCTTAAATTTTTGAATTTATTTCAAATAATCAGACTGTCTCATAGCTGTCTTTGAGGCGGTGGCCTTGTTAGCATAAGTTTTATTTTCAAGTTGTTTCACAGCGTGCCTTCTTGTTATCACATTGTATTGATATTGTTTTTGATCGTCGATTATTTTACACTAGTGATTCGCATTCTTTGGTGTCTCCAACATTAATCAGAATTAATTTAGAGCCCAGGACGGAGTTTTATTATTGGCAAGTTTTACTGAAAGTGAAAGGCCTAATCTGAAAAATTTGTTGTAGATGCATTATTAATATAGAATACCCTAAGTGCACTTTCAACTTTAATATTAAGGTGTTATGTTTCATGTGATATATATTCTAGAAATACTAAATATAGTGACCTGAGCAAATGATTATTTTCTAGGTACTGTAGTTATAAAATATTTTTAATTTTTCCCACAATAAAGTGTCTGAAAAATATAAAGTTAATTAAATATTCTTCTTTAACATCCAATTGTGGTGAACACATCAGTTCCATTTTGGAGTCCAAACACTAAGTCGGCTTTAGACACACTGCTTTGTCACTGAACTTGACGGAGAACAGTCAGATTCGGAAAGACTGAAGAGACTTTTGATGTTGGTAAGCAGCAGAGGGGCTACTCAAATGCGACACCATTACAAATTCGCAATGACATGGCCACAGAATACCTATAAATAATTAGAATCAATGCTAGCTAGATTTCTGTATCTGATCGAACTGCAGCTGTCTCATTTCATGCTATGTGAACCAATGGCAAAGAAGCAAGTCGACTCAGTTATTCAAAACATTTGCTCTACTGAGTGATACTCAGTGTCCTGCACTAGTATTTGAGGAGAAGAAAAATCCATAAAAGCAGGTTAATGTAAAAAAAAGAATCAATGCGGGAGAAATGGCGTGCAGCTTTTCCTTTAAAACATGGCAAAAACTGTGAAGTTTTGAGACTAACATAAAGTTGTAAAGAATTAATCTCCATACCAGAAAGTTATTGATATATTTCTTAAATCGATAAACGTGTGCAAAAATGCAGCCTAGGAAAGGTTCCCTGCATTAGCGTTCAATCGTGCAGGGATATGTGGATTTTTACCTACTAAAAAACCTCCCTCTTGCTTGTCCGGAAGCGCTTTGGAACCGCGTTAAGCATAACTTCTGAGCAATTCTTTTCTTCATTCAGTCTTTGTTTATTCTACTGCTCCCCTTTCGTCTTCGGCTGGCCTTCAATTCGGCGACGCGATAATGTCGATAATGCATGATGGGTCCAAACTCTTTTCTTGCATAAACAAGTTCTATGGAGTGCCGCAATTTCCTCATTTTTTTTTTCTTCATAATTTATATTTTGTGCAGCATTTTGAATGCAGGGCTGTAACGCACCATATTTTAATTATTTGTTTTTTATTTGTGAAACAAGATTATTTTCCGCAGAAAAAATAAAACTTTTAGCAAATTGTCAGACCGTGGAATCATTTGCTGTTACTTTTGATAATAGGAAGAAGAACCGTTGAAGATAAAACCTATCAGTACTTAAATACTCGAATTGAAAAGGAATTACTGATTTCAGGTATCCGATATTAACTTTGATATGTCAATGTTTACAGGGAAAGAAAATTAATATTAATGGATAAAGCTAGAAATTTGACCTACTCCCAAAATTGTACCCTTAGAAAGAAATTATTAAATACTGCACAACTTACTTACATTACTGTTGTTTTTATGTAAAATGTAGTTATGTGAAACAAAACCAAGAAAATATTCTCACTTATATTGCCACTAACGTGTTGAAAAATCATTAATAAACCACTGTATTTTTGCCTGAATCAGTATTGTGCATTATTCGCGTTGTATTTTGTATAAAAATTATTGCACCTGACGAATTTGTAACGAATATATTCCTATTATGAATGTCGACAAAAAGGGGTAAAGTTTAGTGTAGATCAAGGCAATGCTTTTCTAACGTTCTTGGTGCTGTGCAAAATCTATGCAGTAGTGGGCACAGGATAATAATTATTAGTGTGTAAGTTTTATTAGAATGATCACCACAAGGCCCATGACACTCATTTTTGCTGCTGTTACGCAGTGCAATTTTTATGTTGTAAGTCGAGATTTCCAGGACAAAATTAATTCTAATTTTCAGTTCAAGCCCCAGGTAACAGCATAGCTTCTTCGATCATGTAATAATTTTAGAGTAATCCATATAAATTATGAAATAAATATTGTTTTCTAAATTAAATGATTTTAGAAATTGGATTGAAACCCTCTGTCTTCAATTTGATACCTCGTTGAAATACATAAAAGTATTATGGAGTTCTATTAACTCTCTATGAACAATTACGAATATATATTATTTATTTATATTATTATTAATTTAAATACTCTATTTTTTATTACCTAATTTTGTTAAACTATATAAGGATTTTATATGTGTCTTTGTACATATACATATACAATGTGTCTAGGGATAGTCAGAAGAGAATAAACTTTTTTATTGTGGATTTTTTATTTGTGGTATTGCGAGAGTTGCTATGTTCCATGAAAACACCTACTTGTCCTAAAACCACAACAAATATTACTTTTATGAAATTTACTAGAGAATATCAAATAATGCAAAAATTATGAAATTTTGGTATCTTTATTGATAAGAACTAAAAAAAATGTAAAAAGAATAGCTCAGTATCTTGTCAAGAAAGATTCTTGAATCACTTACTGCCTTCGGTAATGTCTACTTTTAATGTTTCTCTTTCATTTGTCATTGACAATTTTATCGTAATTCATTCTTAACGGAGTACGGTTTGGCTTTAGACATCTTTTGATATTGTCAGAATTATACCTCATTGGATTGTTATCAAAAAGGAAACGAAACTACAATTTTTTTAACCTGAAAATTCTGCACACACTTTGGCACTGTGCTTAATGACCTGATACTAATGATTGTTAAAATTCTGACATCGAGGGACCACAATAACCAAACACTTTCGACAAGGATGACTTGTTTCCTGTAAATTCACAAATAAAAAAGTGTTTCCTCTTCTGAATTCAATCTGTGGACACAATTTTTAATATTTTATGTTAAGTTAATTAAATGGAATACATCAATCAATAATTATATTTTTGTTTCAATTACCTGTCAAAATTGTGGATCTAATCATATCAACGCCTATGAAATCAGTTGCAGTAATAAACAAATAATTTGTTTTATGTATTTATAGCCCTTCCTTTTGTCTGTATAATACAAAATTTAAATGTGTAACAAATATTTACAAAATACAATTACAAAGCAATTTTTTTTATTTATACCTACCTACCATTTAATGAAAATGTTAGTAATTTTAGTAAGCAATTTATAAATGTTATATTAGCCAGTGCAGGTAGTCCAACTCCCTGTATTCATTAATTACTTCCGTTTTAAATGATTGATATGTTATAATATTCTTAGTTAAACTCATTTGGTTCTTGAACCTCCTTCAAGCCTATCTTGAAGGGTAATTCGTGAAAGGAGTAACCTAAAGCTGTTTATTTCATCTGTTGAAATATATTTCAATATTCTATTTTATTCAATGTACTCTTTTGAAAAATACCAATATATTTTGGGTGCTTATGAACCGTAGGTTTGTTGGCCATAGATAAACGGCCATTAAATATATTCAGAAGAATCATCATCCCAGGGTGAGTAGATCAAACTGTAACTGAATTTTTCCGTTTTATAATTACAGCTTATTGTGGCATTTTTCTAACAATTTGAAAATTAGCTCCATCCTATCTAATTCTTCGATGAGGCTCCATTACCACCCCCAATCAGTGTCTACAAAGCCAACCTAAATGTTATTGCCAGATTATTTATCACAGTAGAACTCATTTTTTAAAACTCCTATACAGACGAGTTGCATACACAATTTTTTCTACTACCGCAGTGGTTACCAAAAATATATGAATAAATTGAAATACAAAAAATCTACTTATGCACTAGTGCGTAAAGTATTTCACTACTAGATATACTTTAAAAAAATTAACACATCGATACTTAACAAAATTTTTTGCATTAATGAAAATTATGTGAATAAATTTTACAATTCCTACAATAAAAACGAAATGAAATATTGTTCTAAAAATGATTATTACAGATGCTCCGATAGGCATTTTTTACTTTACCCACTAGTACGTAAAGTTTAACTGTACGCACTACACACGGTGTGCGTAAAGTGAGTACTTTACGCGCTGTAGTAGACAAATGTATTTTAATCGATGAAAGATTCGATTCTACTAAATTTGGGGTCATTACAATTTTTACTTCTGCTGAGTTCTATGATAGAAGAAAATACAGGTAAACTACATAAAAAACCTATAACTGTAAATTATTTTTAAGTATACTGGTAAATCAAGACGTTTGTACAGGACCAAGTGCCATTGTTTTAAATGGAATGCTACAAGCCTCTTTTTATAGACTCCTTTCACTCCTATATTGTTATTGACCATCACCCAACCATTTGGATATACTGATTTTTTTGCTGAAATGCCATCTGTAGATCATTTTGAAAAAATCGCTACAGCCACCATTATGGATTTTAAGAAAAATATTTCTAAATACCAGTTACGAGATATCTGCGTGATGTTTTTGAATTATTTTCACTTCCTAAAACATACATTGTGGTCTAAAATGCTTTTTCAATTTAGGACTTTTTTAGTTGAATTTTTTCGAATACAACGCCCTGTATATTATTCGACCATATGATGTAGGAAGGAAAAACCAAAAATAGTAGCCTTCTACTATACCGCGGGAGGAGGGAAATAATCTTATCGGCTTAATAAAATGGACAGACAACCTGTATATGTATAAAAATGCAATAGAATAAGAATGACAACAATAACAATATTTTCTACGAAGTCAGATAACAAAATGTTTTAACAAACTCGATATTGTTCTGCAGTGTTAAAAGTCGTGATGGCACGTCGATGCGTAATAAATGAAATATCTGTGATATTTGTGTATTGTTGTGGTATTGTATAAAAGGTAACAATCCTAAATCCTAGTCAGTGATCACCTATCAAACTTGATAATTATTGTGAACTATTTGTTCGTTGGTCGTAAGAGATATCGAACAGAACGGACGGTCGTGCAGCCTCTGAAATCATTCAATGAAAGCTTAGGATTAGAAAATAGATTCTTCCCTGGAAAAGCACCAGGAGTCGTTGCCTGGACAACGCGCATACTCTGAAGATCAAATGGTTTAATATTCGGAAATATTTGTGTAAATGTGTCTGTTCTCACTTACTGAAAATAGCGAACATCAATCTAGCATCAAATCAACTGTCGTTATTGTCATTTGAAATATGTCAGGGTAAGTTCTAATACTAAGTGTCTAAATAAGGCTGGTAGATTTTGAAATTGTTTTTCAAAAAATTTTAATAAGCGATGTATCGTAAAAGGGCGTGTCTGATGTTAGCTAAGGTATGTTTGTCCCAAATCTTTATTATGTGTGGCGAAAAGGATGCTGAATAATTTTATTATAGTAAAACAAAGCATTTCATTTCTTAAAGACAATTTTAACTTTTATCTTCTATTTTATTAGAAGTGGGCGCAAAGATTGGCAACGGTTTTGGGCGTTCTATAATGGTCAAGACCAATTTAATGTGAAACCACTGCAAGAAGTAACAGGGGATCTGTTTAATTTGGACGAAGACTATTCCTTGGCACATTGTGTCTCAAGAGATCTTCGAATGTCACAGGGAATTGCATTGAAATTTAGGTATGTAAAAATTTTGGAATGTCACTAATTTTCACAACTTATTACGAAAAGTTCATTCTATCACCAGTTACACAAATAAATTAACAAATACAAATTGAACTAGTTATTTTAAATCAATAAACTTAATTAACAGTTTAAAGAAATTTGTAGTTATAAATATTCACTTATAACAATTGGTCAATATTTGCGTGACAGGCTTGTGATCAAGGAATCCCGCGATCGAATCCTGGCTAGGGTATGGATGTTTAGTGACTTTTTAATGTGTTACCTAGTTGGTTACAGTGGGCTAGACGACTTTGTGTGAGAGGCGGCAAACACGGCTAGTCGTTATACCACTCCTGAGTTCGCGTCTTAGCTGCGACAAATTGCAATGACGTAGGGAATGGTCATTGTGCCATTGTCTGGTTGAGTGGTGGAATAACTAACGTTAAACTACAGGCCAGGACGTTAATACAGTGCATTTCAATGAAAACTATATACTTTAAATAAATTTAGATATATCGATTTTTGCAAAAAATACAAAAAACAAATAATAGGGGAAGTAGGGGGAAACACTTTCTTATGAGTAGATCTAGGATTAGTTTTGCCCTCCACCCCTACAATTTTTTTAAATGGAACACCCCATATTTTTTTAGGTCACTAGTTGCCCTCGAAGAATTTGTTACAAAAATGTATAAATGTGAAGTGTAAAGTGAATAGTTAGAAGCCACACATTATTTTAAATTAAAAAAAGGTTTAGAGTAATGCAATGATGCAGTTGCGTTTCATACGCCTGTCTAACATTACTAAAAAAAATGTAACGTTAAGTGTTAACACTCTTAAACAATCCTTTGCTGTAGATCATGTAGTGACTCTAGTTAAGTTACTAGATTTTCGTCTTCAAATACTCCCACAAAAAAGTCTAAAGGAGTCAAACTTGGTAATTGAGGTAGCCGCTCCATCAGCGGACCTTTCTATCTATTCAACAGCCAGGTAATGTATCATTAAGAAATTGATGGACAGTCACAGCGAGACGTGGGGGGTGCACCGTTTTGTTTAAATACAAGATTTTCAGAAAAGTCGTTTTCTAATATTTCAGTAATTTGTGGATCAACTGAATCTCTGAGTAATTATACAAATAAAATTCAATATTTACATAGGTTTCCGCCAATAAAAATAAATATGATCCATAGGATACCATATCAAACATTCAATTTTACATTCTTGCATTACATGTAAATCACTGCCAGTCCAATATCTGCAATGTGTCTATTGACTAATCCATTGAGAATAAATGTGGATTCATCGGAGAAAAAAATGTATAGAATATTTGAATTCCAATTAAATTTGATTCATTACTTTGCAAAAAATTAGAGAAGGCACGATGGTCGGAATCATCCTCATGTGATTCCTGCTTTTGCAGGAAAATGATTTTTCATCTTCTAAAATAACTTCTCTTACAACTGCAACTTCCATGGCTTCGAAATTAACCACTCGCGTTGAGTCATGCTTTCTGTCACCAACTGATCCCGTTTACATTTTTCTGTAGTAAACCTCTACAACTCCAATTATTTCTGGCAGGGTGCACACCATTTGAAAATAATTGTAATAGTGACGATAATTGGTTAAGAAACTATAGGCAGTGCTCTACACTAAATTCATTAAATGAATTCACTTGTTAAAAAATCTTAAATCTCTAGAAATATGAAAAGGAATGGGTTTTCTTTAGCAAAAATAATACTTCTTATCCCGTACTTATTCTTTTAATAATAATAATAATAACAATTTATTGATGTCAAAATACATGATAATGCTTACACAAGTCAAAATATGAGTGAAAAGTACAAGATGATAAAATTAAAATTAAACAACTGCAGATATGCACAAGACAATAAGAACAAGCAATATGAAATATTAAAATAAATAGAGAAAACAAATCCATGTAAAGGATAAAATAAATTGTTATGAAAAGGATTGCATCAAGTGCCTCTATTATTATTAAGTTAATTTAGAAAAATCATTCTCATGAAACTCGTGAAACATCTAGAAGGCCTTATAGTTTTTAAGTAGCCTTTGATTTTATTTTAAATTTCAAAAATTTTGGGTTTTTTACTGAATGAGGGAAGAGTGTTACAAAGTTTGTAAGTCGAAGATAGTTTAGTTAACATCAATCGAATCTCTATGTCTTGTGGTATATTCATGAATTTGACTGTGAGTTACATATTGATGTTACACCCGAGAACACCCGAAAGACAGTATGCAAATACACCTCTACACTGTAAGCTGAAAATGCTGGATTCAAATTCCATACAACCAGTGACGAATCCAATATTGTGGTGTCTTGGGGGGTAGTAGGCTGAGGTTATAAAAAAGTTGTATCGTCGTGACGCCTTTTATTTATATATTAAGTGTTTCAATTAAGATTTTAGAGACGTGACGATGAAATAGAAAATACTATCAAATATTGTTTATTAATTATTATTAAATGCAAGAAAATCCATTAATTTTAATATTAAAATTAAACAGAACAAGTTAGAAAGTGATTACAATACAATATTTATACGGCGTCTCTTTTTTCACGTAAAATTAAACACAACATTATTATCTATTTTTTAGACGCAGATACGGACGAGTCGGGGAATTGCTGCAGCAGAATAAAATGCCCGGGGAAGTGGCTTATTTGAAAGAAGGCAATAGAATCATCTATTATCTTGTTACTAAACACCGGTATTACCAAAAGCCGTCTTACAAAAGAATATGGCAATCTCTGTGGTGCATGAAACTGCATATCTTGTCGAATAAAGTTCATCGGTTGGCAATACCGAAGATAGCATGCGGGCGGGATGGGAAAGATTGGCGGCTTGTCAAGCAAATGATCGAATTTATATTTCGAGATGTTACTACTTGTGATATTTTGGTTGTGTATTAAAGACAACCAGTTACTATTTGTTGCGAAGAACTTCGATGTATATACTAATAAATATGTCTTCCTGATACAACTGGAGTCAAAGCATGTAAGTAAGAAAATATACATTATTAGCTGTATTTTAAAAGACCAAAAATAACTATAATAATAGTAAGTACTGAAATGGAATACTGTCTGCTCATAACTTTATTTTTAACGCTAGAAACTTAAATGAGAAAAAATGTACGTAGGTAGGTACCTCTCTTCATCGATGCAGATAAAATCCAACATATTATCTGCAACGATGGCAATAATACAACAACGTTCGATTAGCCACTAAGATGTGAGCTGTTTCAAAACATCATTTAGTAATTAAACATTTTATATTAGATGTCTCACTTCAAATCATGAACGGAGAACATTGTGTAATTATTTAACTGTCTTTCTTTCTTTCTAGACTTATGGCCCTTATGGGGTATGGGAGAATTTGCAACAATGAGGGACCATTAAAGTCGAATTTTTCTCAACATTACCAAACTTCTAACAACAGCGGTATTCAACACCACCTTATAGATGGAGCTACGCACTTATGCCGCATCATCGAATCAAAAAAAGCTTAACTTTTTTAAAATGTTATCACATGCGCCAGCGGGATTATCAGAAAACCCTATTTGGTGGGCGTCAAACGACGAGGAATGACAGTTTCTCTTGTATTTAAAGTTTTAGGGTAATTTTCGGTGAAACCGGAAATAGTGTCGAATATATCTAAAAATGTGGGAAATCATATATAATTTCAACGTACTTATAAAATTTTATTTTTATATCTTTAAAAGTGTGGTTTCACAGAGTCACCCACCCGGTATATGTAAGGTAGTAACGAACATTGTTAAGTATTGTGAATTTTACGACTGAAGAGAAAATACCCATCAATATATATTCGAATATTTCAAACTACAGGGTACTAATTAAACAAATTGAATCTTATGACGTACGTAGTTTAGGTCGACTTTAGTACTATAAAATTATAGCTCTACATTTTATTGACATACAGAAAATATTTAACTATTTCTATGTACTACATAATATATTAAGCATATGTAGAATTCATCATATACGAGTAAGAACCCTTAAATATTCCATATAAATAATAATTTATGCGAAATATGAGACGACTGTTTATGCGATTTAATTTTGGTCCTTATGTGTAATGCACAAAGTTTAAAATAATACATGACATGACGAATTGTATGTAATATAAGATTGCCTACTTTCAGGGTCTTATACGTCACACTAATCTGGTCAATTATTGTAGTATTGTAATATAGTATCAAAGTAATCGTAGGGTAAATCTAAGCCAAGTGTTGTATGCTTAGATGAGACTCCATGGTAACCGGGCATTATACGCTTCATCGTTTAATACAGTATTATTCTCTCCATGCAAAATATATTAGCGTCTTCCTCATACTCCTGTACCTTCACATTACTTAAAATATAAATATTGTTATATCTTGTTATAATGGACAATTAACCGATGTATTGTCGCGGCAAACGGTATAGTAGAATGCGTTTTGAATTTCATTTGTGCGTCCGTCCCTCCGCGCGATCGTATTCTACTATAGCGATTTCCTCGACTATATTTTAAACAATAAAAATATTTAAAACGGGGTTTATTTTATGAATAAAAGCTTGTTTATACCAAAAACGTTCGATTCATTGATGAAAAAGGCCGTTACCTATTCATATTAAGTCTGCTAAGACAAAAAAGTGTTACTCAAGCTTCTTGCTTTATTAAAATCGTATCTGTCAAATAGCTTGCAAAAACTTAATACAAAGGATGAATGTAGAAATTATACATTTTTTAAATGGCCGAATCATTTACAGACTTTCATGATGAAACTATTATTATTTATAATTTACCTGTATACCATATACGTTTTCACACAGCTCAAGGGGTAGTTATGGCAGTATACGTAACAATTTAGTATAATGCATAGACCAGTAAAATGAATACTGGGCTTATAGGTGAGTGCTCAAAGTTTGTGCTAACTAAGGTTTCTATACATCGATGGAAAGCTCTTTTCATCCTCTGTCACATACTGTGTGTAATTCAGTATTTCAAGATCAGTTGCGGACAATCTGTTAGTTAAGAAACGTTATAAATCTAAATAAATACAATTGTGATCATTTCTTCAAAACTAGGTAGGTAAATGATCTTATGAGAAAAGGTAATAAGGCCTCACTCCTTAAAGTTCTGAACCCAGAAAACGTTATAAAGCCACCAGGAAGAATAAGATATGTCATAGATGGTGGCTGGCTATTGCATGTTTTGGTTTGGCCAAAATTAGTGACCTTCAATGAACTAATTCAGATGTATATTAATTACATTTTGAATCACTATGGGCCTAATTCCGTTGTAATCTTTGATGGTTACGAACAACAGGCTTCGGCCAAATGATGAAGAACAAAGGAGAAGAGCCGGAAAGAAAAAGAACTGTTTTGAAATAATGCTTCAACGACAAAGCATCATCCTTGTTGGTCAGTCCGATTTTTTTGCTAATAGTAAAAGCAAAACCCAGCTCATTAAGGTATCGATCGAGTGTTTTTTGGATCACAACATCGAAGCGCATGAAGCCCTCGCGCACGCGGATGCCTCAATAGTCAACCTTGCTATAAAAGGGGCCCAAAGCGACATAACACAGCCTATAGCGATAGTAGAGGAGGATACCGATTTACTGGTGATTGCAATTGCTCTTAATTCAACATTGGAAAATTTGTATTTAGAAAAGCCAGCTCACGGTAAAACTGGAGAACAATTTTTCAATATTTTTAACCTCTGCCAAATATATGGTGACGAAATCTGCACTAATTTACTGTTCTTACACGCTATGACCGGCTGCGATACAACCTCGTATATTTTCTGGAAAGGAAAAGCGAACGGTATGGCAGTTCTCAAAAAACAAACATCTTTGAGAAAGAAATTGGCAATTTTCAATCAGCCCAATGCAAACAATGAAGAGTTGCTTGAAGCAGGTCGATATTTTTGTCATTGTCTGTATGGGGTGAAAATGGGAACACAAATCAATTACCAAAGATATTTGCTCTACAACAAAGCTGTAGCGAAATAAACACTCGAAAGAGACTTCAATTTAGCCAGTTTACCACCAACCGAGGACACCCTAACATTATGACCCAAGATGCCACTCCCCAAGAATTGCTACAATTAATATATTGCAAGTGTCAGGATGGGTGTCCAAAAAAATGTAAATGTGCCGCTACTGGGAAGTGCCCTGCACTTTGTCTGAATTGTCACGGCCTTGACTGCAAATTTTCCAGTTTTGTAGATGATTCAAATTTAGAATTATAATATTTTACATTTATGGTGTTCTACCTTATTTTTGTATCCTTGTTGCCTACTATGGCACCTTACACACAATTTTAAAAGTTTTCAGGGATAAGTTATAAGGGCCTTTTCTCAACACTATGAGATTTCTAATAAAAAAAATATATATTAAAATGGTTCAGTGGGTCGCGAGATATAGGCCGTTATTTAAGTGCCCGATTTCAGCCATTTTTTCAAGATGGCGAGTTACGCGTACACAGGATTAAGTGGGAACTTCAGTATGTGATAGAGGATGAAAAGAGCTTTCTATCGATGTATAGAAAAATATATAGAAATGTAACCTCATTAATATTTATTTTTAATAAGAATAACATTATTGATGAAAAATAGTAGAAAATGCTTTATTCAAAATAACCATAATATTTTATATATAGTTTCTGTTCAAATACAACAAAAATAAATCCAGTATATATCGATATGTGCACATTAGTTAGGGTATAGGACCACATCAATTTGAACATCGGTCGGCTCTATTGGTACTTCACCAACAATTTGCTCTCTGAATGCCACACCAACAATAAACGGCGCTACATTTTGTACATCTTTGACTTTCTTCAGATATTTATCGTAATAACCCGCTCCATGCCCCAACCTCAGCCCCTCTTTCGTAAATGCAACTCCCGGGACTATTATAATATCTAAACCTAAAAAATAAATTATTCTAATTATGAATAATCAGTGCTTACATTAAATAAATAAATAATTATTAATGGGCAAAAATTACAGTCAGCAATTGGCGACTGTTAATTTTAAAAAATACATAAACCGCTAGAGAATGAGAGAGACAATGATAAAGTGGCATGGAAATGTTAGGGTAAAATATTTTCAAAACAAAAGGAGGCATCTAAATACGATTATGATTTATTATTGCACGCTTTATCTTGTAAAAATTGTCGTAATAATGATGCAGAATGACAACAAAAGACATTGATATAATATTCACAATATAA
This sequence comes from Leptura quadrifasciata, assembly GCA_963675555.1. NCBI lineage: Eukaryota > Metazoa > Arthropoda > Insecta > Coleoptera > Cerambycidae > Leptura > Leptura quadrifasciata. Next base: position 175,704 of record OY776682.1, on the reverse strand, counting down.
AGGATGTCCATTGGTAGGTACTTTTGTATTTTTCAAATTTCATTGTTCCAGAAAATATAAAAAAACAGTTCTAGGCTGACCCTTGAACGTATTGGGAAAAAATTTTCAGCCATTTTTTAATGCCCTTGTTATTTTTAAATATACAATTTTTGATTCGAAATTAGGTTACTTTCTCATATTGTTGGTGTTAGTTTTCAGTGAGAATTGAACAAAATTATTTTAATTTAAATTTCAAAAAGTAAATCTCTAGAAATATCAGACTTCAGAAAATTTTCAAAACGGATTTCCCATCTTCATAAATCAACCTAATTTGATAGATAAATCTACAATTGTTTTACATCTTTGGAACCAATAAAATTTAGAAAAATTACAAGTGTTTCTACGTTTCCAGACAAAATTTGCAAGAAAATCTCAATACCTCTTTTCGTTTTGATAGATAGATGACATTTATATTATTAGTTAATAGTCAGCAGTTTGTATACTTTAAAATGATACGCCAGCCCTTATCGTATCAGACACAAATATGGAAATGTTTGATGTTTGGTACCACATTACTTTCAATTAGCCGGGCTTATTTTTAAAAGAAAGTCTAAAATATACAATGTGACAAAAAAGAGACCTACCCGCATCTAATGCATTTTCCCTAACATCTTTGAGAGCAGGTTGTTTGATATTCCATTTGGTTACAGGTAACGTCTGCCAATCTTGCATGGAATGTAATTTCACCATTTCCATTCCATTTTTACTATATCTGTAATAAACATAGGTGTGTGCATTATTCACCCATAAATTTGAATATATTGATTTTTGCAAAGATCGCAAATACACGTCAAAAAGAAATAATAGGGCGGGGGGGAACCAACTTTCTTATGAATAGACCTAGGGCCATCCCTATAATTTTTTTAAATGGAAGCCCATATTTTTTTAGGTCATTAATTTCCCTTCAAAGAGCTTATTACAAAAATGCATAAATGTGGGAGTCTAACTTCTTATAACGACTACAGAGTTCCTACTTTCTTATTTCTATCAAGTTCATGTTACCCATGTAGGACGAGGTTTTCTGTTTTTCCTAAATTAATGTACAAAAGCACTTTTGTATGATTGGGCAAAAGTAATGATAATCAATTTTTTTTATGATGTCTCGAAGTTTTAAATGACAATAATTTAATAATTTGTTCCGTTCCTCTGAAATGGTTGTTCTTTTACTTTTAACCCATGTACAAAGTTTATAAAGTTGATATAGAAACAGGATCTTCGGAAAAAATAAAAACAGTTTCATTTTTTTCATTAAGACTCCGGGGAAATAGGTACACCACACAAAATCACACACTAAATATAAATAGTATACGCTTCGAAGCATTTTTCCAAAGAAGAATCTGCTGGTACAATCACGACGATTATTCGTTACTTTTGCTCATCTTGTATCTTTGCATATTACCTTGGTACATAACATTGTTTTCCGTCGTCAAAAATTTTTCTTACGATAGGCTCAGTATTTATTTCATTATCGAGACTTAAGAATATTGAAATACGCTTGGATTCCTTAAATTCTGTCAAGTTAAATAACTGAAAAAAATATATATACATAAAAAATACAAAGCGTTAAAAAAATCGACAGGACAAAACTATTATATCAAAACATCATTTTTTATTTATTGAATTAGCAACATCTAATCTGATAAATACAACAGAATAGACCGCAAAATGATTTTTCCATTTTTAAGATGTACTTTTTAGAAAACACTTTCTTTTTTGGATATGTATATTTTAGTAAAAAAATTATAAAGATTTTGTTCATATTTGATTAATTCACCTTAAGGACATTTCTTCAAGTTTCTCAACAACACAATCTAATCAGATTCAAGATACTGACAAATACGATTTAAAAAAATCACGTGACCGTGTCTTTCATTTTTATGTCGAAATAGAATAATTTATAATTTCACCACACAACTATTTCCAGCGGTATTAAAATGTACATATGCACAATAGCTATATATAGTAACTTTTTAGTTAGGACCAAATCTATTTTAGGATTTCGCACTTTCGAATCATATATATTATATTTTTTATCGCAAATAACGCTTCTTGGATTACAATAATTACAATATTATGAAGTCTGATAAGTACTCTACAACTATGTCAATTTTTCCTAGCCTTCATGGTTCTTACAGTATTTCGAGCAGTTTTTTATACAGTTTAAAATGTTTGCATATCAATCTTAATCTATTTGTTCCACTCTATTCTATGTTGTGTACTTTATTCTGCCAAAATTTAAGTGGCGTTCAACATCTTATTCGAGTGGTTATCATTTGAGATATACGTTAGAAGATTATCTGACAGATAATCACAATTATCTACAATAATAAAATCAGTTACTTATAGATGATAATAAATCAAGGTCTTTTAAAAATAAAAATATTCGCAAAAATAAGTGGGTAGGTACTATACTAATTATCATAAATTCACTTATCAACATTAAAATATACTTTTTCCGTAGAATATAATTATCAAACCTAAACATGGTGAGGCAATAAATAATGTCACAAGTAATGTTTATAGTAAAATAACTTGCCAAAACACTAAAGATTATTTTTTTGCCTACCTTTTGTATAACGACTTCAGTCTGATTCTGTTTTTCTTTTTGAGAAAGAAGGCCAATTTTACTTTCAATTTCTTTCCTTAACGCAGCTTTAGCAACTTTGATAGCCGACATAATTACCACTGAAACAAATTAAAAATTCTATTTTATTATTAATAACGATACCCAGAATATATTTCGGCATTGACGATAATTATATTTCATATTTTTATATCCTATTCAAGACCGACTTTTTTTGCCAATGATACAAAAATATATATCTTTATTTATGTATGCTACAGATTCTATTACATTTTACTGTAACCACTTACTGCAGCGTTATTAAGATGATACTAAAATAAAATATTTACATGAAGGATTTTGTATCTGCATCAACATATTAAATTTCTTTATTAGTGATAAGGAAAAGGCAAATATTACATATACATCGTGTATATTTAGAATGACCTATGACTTCTATGTCAAAATTTCGTTGCATCTGAGGTACGTCAGTCAGTCAGTCCATTTGAGGTAACTCCCACTTAGCGATTTCTATAATCTTTAACTGTTTGGCTATTTTAGTATAGGATCATTTTCATTTAGAACTGAAAAATATGACGGCTTTAGTCACAGTTATGGTTTAATTTCCGAGTACTTAATTATTTTGAATTTTACAACAAAACGGGAATTCACGTTTATTTTTCTAAAACATTCATGAATATTTATTCCATATTTAAGAGCAAGAATAATCCTATATATTCAATTGCTAAAACCATTTCATTTATTATAATACAGGGCGTTTGAAAAAATGCACGGCATTTTTTTTTCGCTAAAATAAGCAAAACAATTCTAGAGGGGCCCTGTAACGTTCTTCTGTTTTGACAGAAAACCGTTTCTTGAATTTGGATGCGATATTTAGAAAAACCGCTGCCCAAGGAATCACTACTTCCACATCCAGATTTTGTATCCAAGTCTTATACACGCTAAATTCCAATGTAATATTTTACTCCCTTTAATAGTAAGGTGGGGGTATTAATGGGGGTGGTAGAGGGGTTAGCTAATGTCAAAAAAATTTTAGAGGTCCTTGGTTCTCAGTTCTCGTATACCCACTAAATCCCGATTTAATTTTTTATTCCTTTAAACAATAGGGTGGGGCTGGCAATGGGGGTGGTAGAAGAGGTGACTAATGCCAAAATAAATTTTAGAGGCCCTTAGTTCTTGTACACACGCTAAATCTCAATTGAATTTTTTACTCCCTTTAATAATAGGGTAGTAACACACACTAAATCACATTTTATTTTTTTTACTTCCTTTTACATTAGTGTGGGGGGTGATAGGGGGGGTGGCTGATGTCAAAAAAAAATTTGAGACCTTGACTTTTGGTACATTCCCTAAATTGCAATTTTATGGACTCTTACTTGCTTGCTTTGCCTATTTACCCTTATTTACTCCATTTACCCCCGAACCCACCCAACGGAATTAGATCAAAATATAACCTAGTTCCAGATCTCATTATAATACATAAGTGTGTGTACCAAATTTCAAGTCAATATCATAAACGGTTCCAGAGTAAACGTGCGCACAAAAAAAGTTACAGACAGACCGACCGACAGACAGGAAATTTTTTCGCTCAAATTTGAAATCTCGACGTTTCATGACATTTTAAGCCTATTTCGACAAAAAAAATTGTTTTTGCGTTACTATACTTCCACTGGACGTGGAAGTAAAATTTACTATAGAGATTAATTTAAAAATTATCAGCCGATAATAATATATTCTATAAAATTTAGAAATACACAGATAGGGAAGCATCAAAATGTTCTTATGAGTCCAACTGAAGATTTGATAAAACAAATTTGTTGACGATAACATTTTTTAATTTAACCCCGAAAAACCGTTTACTTTCCTAAATTAAAATCCCTACAAAAAATTTTTTCCGACGAACTACATCGTCCTATATTTCAGAAGGAAACGTTAACATCGTAGGGCTTTTCTTTTTCCACTGGACGTGGAAGTATAGTAACGCAATTTTTTTTGTTGAAATGTCGAGATTTTAAATTTTAGCGAAAAAGAAATTTCTGTCTGTCGGACTTGTTTTTGTGCGCACGTTTACTTTGGAACCGTTTATGATATTGACTTGATATTTGGTACACTTATGTATTATAACGAGATCTGGAACTAGATTATATTTTGATGTAATTCCATTGAAGGATTCGGGGGTAAATGGGGTTAATAAGAGTAAATAGGCAAATGAAGCAAGTAAGAGTCCATAAAATTGCAATTTAGGGCATGTACGAAAAGTCAAGGTCTCAAAATTTTTTTGGCATCATCCGCACCCCTCCACTATCACCCCCAATACCACCCCCACACTATCATAATAGTCCCTTTCATAAAAGGGAGTAAAAAAAATTAGAATGTGATTTAGTGTATAAGTATACAAAAACGAAACGTCTCACTAAATTTATTTGGCGTAGCCACCCACCCCCCCCTCTACACCCACACTATTATTAAAGGCAGTAAAAAATTAAATTGGGGTTTAGTGTGTATACGAGAATCAAAGACTTCTAAAAATTTTTTGACATTAGCCATCCCCTCTACTACCCCCATTCTATTATTAAAGGGAGTAAAATATTAAATTGGGATTTAGTGTTTATAAGACTTGGATACTAAATCTGGATTGATGCTCCCGAATTTGTTCGTGCATTTTTGGAAAGCCCTGTACGCTGCGGTGGTGCAAACGGCTGCTTTGTCTGTCACTATTTGTAATTACTACACATCTTCGAATATATTATGCTCGAAGCTACACATAACAGATTATTTTAATTGTCAAATATACTCAAGCAGATGTAGCGCTGATTTCGAGCACGACTAGTAGATGGCAAGCCATGCAAAAGTGAAAAAATGAAATCTCTATTTTTAAACTGAAGTTAAAACGTTCGAACTCGAGTAGAATTTCTTAGAATCTCTCAGTTTAAAAATCGATTCTCGCAACTTTAATTTAATGATAGAGTGTCATCTATAGAGATAGATGAGAAAATCTATGTATTGGTACCACCTAATGACATCTAGTAGTGATACTTGAAGCCGCCGTTGAAATATGAGCACAGAGTACAGTAACTACACAGAGACGAAGGCAATAAATAAGCCTTCCCGCCAAAACCTGTTTCCGTGATCTTACTTACGTACCAGTTGCGTCTACACTGAGAGAAATATATTATTAATTTCTTTCTTTAAATTATGAGAATATTGGCTAGGGCCCAACTAAATCGAAAATAGGAGCCGAGTATAACCAATTGAAATCATAATATTTTTCTACCCAATTCGAAATACATTGTTATTTTCAGCGAATTTCATAATTAAATTAGCAACACATTTCTCTCAGTGGAGACGCAACGAAGGTCACGGAAATCGAGCCATCAAAATTCAAAGGTGCCGCCAAGGCCTTCGCCTCTGTGTAGTTACTGTACTCTGTGATATGAGATTTATACTTATTTAACAAAGTCAACAGTATTTTACTTTCTCTATGTATCAGTGTTGTACTGTACTTGTTTATAAAACGATTAAAATGCTGCCTCTATATCGGATGGATTTTCTTGTTTCTGCATTGGCATCCAACTTTACAATTTATTTTCACTTCGAAGTTTATTGACTTTTTTTACACTCAAAAACACCTAGCGCTAGCGATACGTGCATAAATTGTACTTATCAGATTTGTCACTACACTAGAGTGTCTGTCTCTCTCTGCCAGTTTGCTGCAGGCTGCAAAAATATCTGTAGTCGAGTGCAACGATGTCGCCAATCTCAGGATACCGGATTACCCCGTCAAATAACTTACATTATTCAGACGAAAATTAATCCTTTGGCAAATAGACAGTGTTTTTATCAGGTATAATTTATCAATAGAAAGTTAAAAGTTATACAAATAAAAAGTGGTAAAAAAACCAAAGTGTTAAATGGCGCTATCTGGATGTGAATAGAATAAATTACCTGAAACTAAGAACGATATTACAGAAAACAATTTAAAAACCGCTGCCCAAGGAATCACTACTTCCATATCCAGATTTTGTATCCAAGTCTTATGCACACTAAATCCCAATGTAATATTTTATTCCTTTTAATAATAGAGTGAGGGTGGTAGAGGGGGTGGCTAATATACAAAAAAATTTAGAAGTCCTTGGTTCGCGTATACACCCTAAACCCCAATTTAATTTTTTTTTCCTTAAACAATAGGGTGGGGGTGGTAGAGGGGGTAACTATGGCCAAAACAAATTGAGGCCCTTATTGGTTCAAATCCCAATTTAATTTTTTACTCCCTTTAATAATAGGATGGGCCAACAAATTTTTTTAGACGTTTCGTATATACACTAAATCACATTTTAATTTTTTTTACCCCCTTTAATAATGGGATGATGGTGGCAATGAGGGTGGTAAAGGGGGTAGCTAACGCCAAAAAAAAAATTTGAGAACTTAACTTTTCGTACATGCACTACATTGCAATTTTGTGGACTCTTACCTGCTTGTTTATCAAAATATAATCTAATTCCAGACCTCGTTATAATACATAAGTGTACCAAATTTCAAGTCAATATGATAAACGGTTCCAGAGTAAACGTGCGCACAAAAAAAGTTACAGACAGACAGGAAATTTTTTTCGCTCAAATTTAAAATCTCCATGTTTCATGACATTTTAAGTAAGCCTATTTCAACAAAAAAAAATAATTTTTTTTTGCGTTACTATACTTCCGCTGGGCGAAGAAGTAATAAAAATGTTGAGCCTATCTATATCCTGATTTGTAGGTCTTCTACTATAATATGCTATTTCAATTCGTTCCTTTACAGGTTTGTTAGGGCTTGTAACCAAAGGTTAAATGTCAAACAAAACAATAGATACCCATTGTTTTGTTTGACATTTATCCTAATAGTTAAATGTTACCCTGTATTGATAAACCGGCCCTTAGCCGTTCTCGGGCAATCGCCTGTTTTTGTATTCATCTTGAATACCAAGATAGTTATCTTGCTAGTACGATTGAAGACACTGGGGTGCTTAGTTCGAATTTATGTCCTCGTTGTTAAAATTAGAGTTTCCTTTATTTTGCTTTGTATCAACTGATATAAAACCATATTAATGGGGCGTATTTGCATATTATTTTTTCATTCCGTAAGTAAAGGTGTGTGGGATATTCAACCATGCTCCTTCCTATAACAATTGCTAAGGTTTTCTTCAGTCTTTCCATCCCATAGTACATTCAATCGTTGTTTGTCTTGTTTATTCGGGGTGCAGTATTTCTTCTAGTTCTAGTTATAATTTCTAACAGTTAATCATTTGACGAAGGCTTGTCCAAAACCAGTGGTTAATTTTCCTTTGTTTCCACCGGTTTCTTAGCAAGTGTTTCAGTGTTATGTATATATATTTTTCCAATTTTTCAAGGTTAATTTAGTCGTTGTTCTGTTTTCGAGGAAATAGAGGTAGGTACCTGCCTTGCATTTTTTCTCTTCATGATAAAAATATATTGTAGAAATCAAAATGTATAAGGTAGATCAAAATTCTAATCGATTGGACTAATTTTAAAAAAGACTGTTTTTAAGTTTTAAAAATACTTCAAAACTAATCTACCCTGTAATTAATTAGAAATTGCACAGGATTTAAAAAAGTAAAAATTTTTGTTAGGCACTAACATTTCTTCCTCTCACCTCATTATTTGTAAGTCCGTCTTATTGTATACAGTGCATTTCAATAATACACCGTATACAATATGCTTTTTGCTTTACACTACTATATCAGCTCTAAATGCATTTCAATAGCAGATGTAGCTACCCTTTATTACTGTTCTTGGGTGGATTTTAAAGTCTTTTATCATTTGTTTAGGAAACATACCGTTGACTAAAATTTTTTAAATTAATATTAGTCAACTATTCATTTCCGGAATCTCTGTAGGTGCGTTCCAATTAAATTATATCTCATTTGACGAAGTTTCTATCTGTTTTTAATGCTATCAGAATTCGAACACGTGTTGCTTCCTCGTATTATTGGTATTGATGATTGTTACTGGTGTTAAAAAACCATTATTAATTATATGAATGATACTTCATAATTCGAACATTCTGCAAGATAAATTTTAATAATTTACATTTCCTATTTTGTATTTTGTACATATACTACTAGGCACTGTGCTAATGGTTTTTTCGACCACGGCCAAATATAGAGAATAGAATAGAATAGAATAGAATATTTTGTACATTAATATTTTTTTTCACACTACGTCATTTTATTATTTCCACGTCCAGTGGAAGTATAGTAACGCAAAAAAAATAATGTTATGTCTGTCGGTCTGTCTGTCTGTTAACTATTTTGTGCGCACGTTTACTTTGGAACCGTTTATGATACTGACTTGAAATTTGGTACACTTATGTACTGTAACGAGATCTGGAACTAGATTATATTTTGATCTAATTCCGTTGAAGGGTTCGGGGGTAAATAAGGGTAAATAGGCACAGCAAGCAGGTAAGAGTATATAAAATTACAATTTAGTGCATGTACGAAAAGTCAAAGTCTCAAAATTTTTTTGGCATCAGCCCACCCCCCTCTACCACCTATTGCCACCCCCCACCCTATTATGAAAGGGAGTAAAAAAAATTAAAATGTGATTTAGTGTGTGTACGAGAACCGAGGGCCTCCAAAATTTATTTTATCATTATTTACTCCCTCTACAACCCCCTTTATCACCCACACTCCATTGTTTAAGGGAATAAAAAATTAGATTGGAATTTATTGTGTATACGAGAACCAAGGGCTTCTAAATTTTTTTTTACATTAGCCACCCCCACTATTATTAAAGGGAATAAAATATTACATTGAGATTTAGTATGTATAAGACTTGGATACAAAACCTGGATGTGGAAGTAGTGATTCCTTCGGCAGCGGTTTTAAATAAATTTCGGGGACTGCTAATAGGTGTATATACAGGGTGATTTATGTAAACATGCGGAAAATAAAATGGTATACTAGTCTTTTTATGTGGGAAAGCCTCTGTAAAATTTTAAAGTGATCCGAGGTAATTTATTATATTTTTTTGCATTAAAACCTGCAAAGATACGCTTCTGAACGGGGGAGTTATGCTATCTCGACGCGTTCACACAGATGCCGCTTCTTTGTTTTCCAGGTGTACCTAATCAGCTGTTTTAGTTGTCTATGGTCCGTGCGCCACGCGTTCAGTTCAGTGACTCTTCGACTTCTGTTTAGAGCATTTCCCATTGTTGTTAAATTTTAAACTGTATTCGCAAATATCGGTTATGCCAGACTTCACGTCACAAGAGTACTGCGACATGATATTAACCTATGGTGCAATGAATGAAAGTCTTGCAGGGGCTGTACGAAAGTACGGGAGAAAATTCCCCATAGGCGCAAACCTAATGGGAAAAATTTTAAGTGCAGTGTAACGAGTTCGTGACACCGGGTTTTTTTTACCAGGTCACAGAGGACGTGTAGTAAATCGTCCTGTTGAAGTAGACGAAGGAGTTCTAGAATTACTAGAACAAGACCCTTCAATAAGTACCCTATACGCGAGAATCGTTTTTATCCATACGGCATAAGAGAGGAAGTGATTTCGTTGCACCTTATTACGTCAGATTGGTTAGTCATAGGCGGCGCACTTCTACAAAAAAAATAAGGTAATTTTTTTCCAAATTTTTTTATTTCACAATTTTTTTAACTTCTTTTGGTGGGGACATCCCACTGAATAATTTTCCGCATGTTTAGGTAAATCACCCTGTATTAATCTACATATTCCACTTTATGAAGTAAATATAATATAATCTTAATCAATTGTCATCCTCTCTATCATTTTATAATTGCTCTCAATGCTAGAGTATGTACTCGATAACCTGTGTTAAAATTATTTTGATAAAATTATTAATAAAGTTTGAGAGTGTTTTTGGCGTTTGTTGACTAACAAACGGTGAAGAAAATGAATAAAATTTCAATATTATCTACGAATTTCTTATCATGCAAAATTTTAAGAGGTATTTTTAAAAAACTGATACTTGAGTAAAGTGTGCATGTCGCCATCATTATAATTGCCATTATTATGTTTGTTACAATTATGGTCATGTTTATCGAATAGATCAAGTAGACCAATCACCTTATTGAAATATACAGGGTGTAACGCAACATACCCGAAAAATATTAACCATAGATGCACCTTTAAATAAGAAGTCGATTTCTTAAAAATGTTTAATAAAAGTCCAACACAAAAAAAGATACAAATTGTTAAAATTACAAATTAATGGAAATGTTAAAATAACGTATTATTTCTATAGAAACTGTTGAAAGCTCTGTCCATTGACATTCAAGCACACCTGAACCCGTCTAATCCAATTTTGTCACACTAGCTGAAGTGTTCTTCCTTCCTGCTGTTCCCGAAGACGCAGATTATGGACAGCTGTTGTGATACGTTCAAGTAATACATCGATATTGTCAACTTCGGTTTGGTAGACTTCATTGTTTAAATATCCCCACAAAAGGAAGTCAAGAGGATTTAGATCCGGGGACCGCGGAGGCCAAGCTACAGGTCCACCCCGTCCGATCCAACGTATTCCGTTTAATTGGGTCAAGTAACCTCGGATTACTAAACGATAATTTGGGGACGCACCATCATGTAAAAACCACATCCGACTTCGGACCTCCAAGGGCACATCTTCAAGAATACCAGGAAGATCATTACGGAGAAACTGCAGATATTGCTGACCATCCATCTGATTTGGCAAAATGAACGGACCAATTAGGCGTTCATCGATGTTCAAAGTGATTCCGAACAACTACTTGATGAGGATTCTCAATGGTTTAAACGTGCATATTATGTAGATTGGCTATACCATTACGCGTTACATTCTATATAGGGTGTCCTAGGATGAGGCATGTTTTATGTTACTTTTTAAAAAGTACCTATAGAACGAGTGATAGCCTAGTGGGTGAATAGCTTACAAACTGGGATATTTAGCGAAGTTGGTTCGAAATCTGCTACTTGCGAAATAATTTTAATTATATCCATTATCCTCAAGAAACTGCTTGGACTCTTCCATAAACTGTAGGGCCTCGTTTCCCTTTAGCTAGCACAAAATTCAAAATTCTGGATTTTCAGGGAGCTACTTCGGTACTTGGGACGCGCCCAAGAAAACATTTAAGAAGACCATTTTTGAGATAGTTTGTGCCTCCTGAAGGGGGTGAAACAAACTAGTATAATTGTCAGTGACAGTGCTTTATATTCCAGGTATACTAATAAGTTATTGATAAAAATCAAAAACAAAAGTGAACCTAGGTAGTTTCCCTGGGGAACTGCAGACGAAGTACAAAATGGAATTGAATTATAATTTTTTATTTTAACAATAAGAGTTCAATTACTAAGTAACTAGGAAGCTACTGGACCAGCTGGAGGGGACCCAGTTAACTTATACTTTTACATTTGTGTAATAATATAGTGTGATCTACCTAGTCAAAGGTTTTTGTGGAATTCATATATACCAGCTATCCAGCTACATCCTTCATCCCATCCTCAATAATTAAATTACGGTAGATAGCTACATTTGAATAAGTTGACTTCCCACCTGACATAATCACGAACATGTTATTTCGGGGCATAATCTACTTCTTACTAGTGATTTAAGTACTTTAACCATATAGAATAAAAATTAACCATACAACATAAACCTGAAATGGGAAGTTAATAGTGCATCATGCATCATTTCTGACATAAACAAAGATGTGAGGTAGATATGCACTTTTCAATGCCAACGAACGTAAGCTCGTTAAAACGATAAAAAAAAGTGATGGTTTGTTTCAACCACGCCTCCCCCCGCCGTAATATGCATAATAAAATATCTCTGAATTACTTAAATCTTTTTGACGAAAGAATCCCGTCAGTAACCCGTCAAGGAGGTTTAGTTTATAAACATTTCATACGAAAGATACTTGTAGTCATTTTAAACTTGGATATTCGAGTGCACGGTATCGTGTTTGGAAATTGTACGCATTTGACTATATTGAAATAGTCGGGATTTTCCAGTACAGTTTATTTTTAACAACTGAAACATTAAAATTGTTTACCACACCATAAAAGATTTTAATCATATTCAAGCTTTAGATATTGATTAATACAGATTAGATACAATTTACTTATGTTTTGAAAGCTCTGTTTGCCACTTTTTCTGATCTTCCGTGATTCATTATTTGGATCATTAAAATTTATGGTAACAAATAGAATATTCGCATACAGCCAAAAATAAACAGCACAATTTCAACAGTATACGCCTGCGTTAAAAGTAGAAAGATAATGCTTCTCTTACGGAATATATGTCAGTGAAGCGCTATAAAAAATAATACATTTCTCTATTTTGTTAAAAAAACTATATTCTTTATTTCCACAAATTTTGGCATTTGATTAGAGGTAATAATTTAATTATTTGGCGTAGCATTTCTTTTCATACCCTTTATATCCCCGGTGTTACTCGCACAATTGAGTCAAACTTTACAACGCCTCATTTTTTAAAATTGGATCAGGGGTTTGGGTTCTAAAAGAAACATGCAAATATAGTCACATACATGCATACAAACGTACAGCACGTGGAATACATAATCCATAACGCTTCTTTTCATTTCACTGTAGCTAAGCAAGGAGTTATATTCAATCAATAAGATATGGTTTTGGTTTCCTTTTATGAAATTTTGAATACATTTTCAGTTTCCTACGAGGATATCATGTTGAATTTGAATTTAACAAATATATCCGCGTGAACATGTGACGAAATGTGTGTTGAAAGATTCGGAGGTCCGGAGGGTACAGCAGCTACAGTATAAGCGGAATTAAGATTTCTATTTTCGAATTTGCAGCTGCAACAAGTGATGATGAACTCAAACAGTACGGTTTATGTGTAAAATTGCAAAAAACGAAAATTATAATTGACTTACCGAGCAAATGAAAGTGAAGCGGTGAAGAAGACAGTACATTACACTTCTTGCTGATAACGGCAGCTGCTACGAATATGAGATTCGAAACTTTAAACTTTGTCATTTAAGCAAAATTTGGTATGATAAAAATATCACTAATTTTCTCCATCTTTCTTTACACTCGTGTTTTGTAGACATTGACCATTATGGAGGTTAAACAGACGATATGTTGGAAGGCCTTTATTTAAAATTACTTGAACTGTACATCTCACTGACAATTCGAATTGCTTTCTAAAACGACTCGCCAGCATTCTATTATCCTGCATCGTATCATTGTTGACCACATCAACCGGAAAGATAATATAGAACGGTTAATGTTTCAGGAAAAATTAGTTATTAATGAAAACGTGTAGTTGTTTGCATCATATGAACTGTTCAGTATATTAAAAAAATAATATATATTTTTCCTATTCTTGGCTATAGCTGAATTATCCATTTGAAGTGGTGTGAAGTGGTACTACAAAAATTAAGATTACTTAGTCAGATACATATTAGATTCTATTTTTAGGTGTATTTCTACCACCAATTTTTTTTCCTCGAGATAATTGATAATTAAATAATGTACACTACCAGATAAGAAATAACTATATATACTCTCTCAAACGCTAACCTTATTCAGTTACGAATAAGTAGTCACTAAATTTTCGTAAAATGAAGTTAATAGTGTTAACGTTGGCCGTATTTTTTTCTTGTAAGTTAATTAAATCAATTATCGAATTCGATATCAAATAAATAGATTTTGAAAATAAGGGTGGTGCAATTGGTAGATACGCTTTTTACAATAGTAATAATTTTTATCAATCTTCGTTAATTTTGGAAGAGCATTTTAATTAGCACATACGAAGTAAAAAAATCGACAAAGAGGCAAGCGAAGAAATTTTTATTCACTAAGAAAGAAGAACTATTTCACCTAATCTTGTTTTTATTCACAACGTCGTGGTTATTTCTATCCCTTGATAACATCAGATCGACGTTTTGGAGAGTACCCTCTTCGTCACTTACCAACTGGTTTTGTCCGAACCATTAAGCGTGCTACATTCCCTCTTCGCCGTTAATATGACAAAAAAAATGGTAGGATGCGAAACAATACGAAACTGGAGTGTCGGTTGGTGAGTTCTGAGATAAACAGTCCAATAAATTCGTAACATACTTCAGAAAATTGGAATTAAGGTTATTAATTTTCCATTAAAACATCATCTAAAAAAAATAAGACATTTTTTTATGAAAAAAAATTTCCTGTGATTGATATTAAGAGAAATATCTTTGTTGTCGCTGATGAGAAAGATAACCATCATGGGGGTATGGAACATTATTGTCGTGAGGATACGTGACGTGTGATACTTCTTTTGAAAGGATTTTTAATTCTCTATTCAGCAATATAAGGTTTTCTGAATGTCCCTGATGTTCTTAGCGAAAAGTATTATAATTTTAATATTACAAACAAAATTTTGACATGAAATAGTTTAAATCAAATGTGCAAACTAGAAGCCAATAACAGAGACGTTACAGATTTTTTAAAAACATTTTGTGTCGTTTTTGGGATGATTTGATTGATTTTTTTTTTTCATCTTCGATGAAATTGGTTTGTGTTTAAATAATCCCATAAGAAACAATCAACGGGCAGATTTTTTTACTCAAATATTTGGGAGTTTTATTATTAATAATTTTATGGTATAAACAAGCAGAATGCAGAAGTCGTCGCCTAGACATATTGAGCCAACTTAACTGGATTAGTTTATGTGAGATACTTTGATGGCGCTTAACTCCAAATATTAGTCTCAAACAAGAGTTTTTTAGAACTTGTATTCTACGCGTATCCTCCGCATCCAAGCAAGGGTCATATACAGAATCGGCAAAATTAAATTTTGATAAGACCAACGATTCACATAAAATTGTTTTGATTTTTTTATTCAAATAATGCCTGGTACTACTGTTTTCCTTTACTGTTGATGTGATATTATGATGACCAAAAAGTAAAGCAGGTGTTTTACTGGCGTTAACATTTAATGCATGACTTCTGGATTTTTCAATTAGAGAATTTAAGCTCCATTAATAGCAGCCATTGCCTCAGCCCATTTCCCTGAATCAAACGAAAGGTAGAGTTGAGTGTCGTCATCGTAGAAGTGCATTTGGCAATACTCAGCCGCCTTTTCAAAACCTGACGTATATAACGTATAACGAGAGGCATAGACACACTATTGTCAATTTTAACACGTTTTATTCTATTTTGTAGATAGCTACGAAAAAAGTTAACTACACTAACATGAAATCCCATAGATTCCAGTATAGCGAAAAGGATTTCGTGGTTATTCGTATTAAATGCTTTTGTAAAATCGACTAGTGCCAGCACTGTAACTTTTTTGGTCCGATCCTCTCACAATATCATCCGTGATATTTAAGAGGGCAGTTTCACAACTATGCAAAGGGCGGAAGCCAGATTGTATTTCAGGTAGCAGTTGAAATTTTGTTAAGTGATCCCGCATCTGACACTCTCCTCTTTCTCCAGACTATTGATAGGATTGGCAAAATACTAATTGGGCGGAGGTCCTTAAATTCTTCAGGGTTGTTTTTTGTTTGGGCATTGGTTGCATTAAGGCTTGTTTCCAGGAGCCTGGAAAAATGCCATTTTCTAAACTAAAATTTATTATGTGGGTAAAAAAGGCAATATTAAAAGGCAACACATGAGTAATAATTTAATATTAAGACTATTGGTTTTTATGCCATATAGAATTTTCTGAACTCAGAAGTAAATTTAAATGAATCAATATTTGCTTTAATATTATTTTTATAATGAGTTATAGTATCTTGATCTGCAGATAATTTTGGGATACAATTTATGAAATAACGATTAAGGTCATTAACATTTTTTCATTTATCCGGAATACCTACTATTGACTCGCTTAGCATATTTAAAAGGCTCAAATCTTTCCAAGGTTGATTTATGTCGTCTACCTTCAGTCTATGTTCAAAATGTTTTTCTTTCATTTCGGCAAACCAGCGTTGTATAGTTTTTTAACATTCTATAATAATTATGATGAGCTTCGTTCTGTGTACGACGCCATTTATTGCAGGCTTTGTCTCTTAGAGACATAAGTAACGTATATTATCAGTGATCAATGGTGCATACTTTTTTGTAATATTTATTGTTTTGATTGGAGCGTGTATATTAAACAAATACAATATATTTCATTTAGAAAGTTCACTTTCTCATCAATATTATTTATATCATAAATATATTCAAAAAGGATAGACATAATTTGCAATAATCAAAAGAACTTACTAGTTGTTTAATAATAATGACGAGAAACGTAGTATAGTTTCTCGTTGTCCTCTTATAAGGATTTTGCCTTACAATAGGCAGTATATGATAGGCAAGTATATTTCTCTATCCGCATTTTTTTGTTCTAGTCGATGCGGTCACCAGTCAAATTAACGTCACTCCAGTCCCAGGTGGCTTATCTGGCAATGGTATTACAACCCGGTACTGGGATTGCTGCAAGCCATCATGTGGATGGGCTGAAAATCTACGGGACACAACCGCTACCCCAGTTAGAACTTGCTCAGCAGATGGCAATACCCAAATTGATGCCGAAGTACAGTCGTCTTGCATCGGTGGAAGAGCTTATATGTGCAGCAATCAACAGCCTACTGTTTATAATACTTCGTTAGCCCTCGGATTTGCTGCGGGTTCTTTCTCTGGTGGCGTCGATAACAATCAATGCTGCGGCTGTTTTCTTCTTGAGTTCCAAGGCCAGCTCTCTGGCAAGTCGGTACGTTCTTTTTCTCCTTCTTCGTTATACGTGTAAAATTGAGTATTACCAGTTAAATTGAAAAAGCCAATAAATAGACTAAGAGATGTTTCATGTTGAAATCCACTTTCTGGATAATTTTCATAACATCAATTTTTTTTTCAAAATCTTTTCTCAAGCGGGCGAGCTTCTCACCCTGTACTTTGATACATACTCCGTTTCATCAAAACTACACGTATGTGTCCAATTTTAAATCGGTCGGATAAGCGGAGATGAGTTAAAACTGGATTGCAACATGGGGATTTACGTTAAATTAAAAAATAACTGTTTGCCAGAAGTCGGAAGCTACTAAATCTCGTCAAACTAAACATAAAATATAGGCTTAATAAGCCGTTACATCTACATCATAACAATGAACACTAGCACTGGCGTAGTTTCCACAAACACTAAATACTAGACTCGACTACACTACTGCGTAGTGTATTCGGGTGTAGTATTTAAGTGTTTTGAAATTACGCTAATGTTAATTAGCGCCACGCCAAAAGTTCCAACTTTCCGGTACTAAGAAATTTAGAACTCTAGGATTAGCGTTAGCAATAAGTCAAAACCCTCAATTTTTAGTCCAGCGGCGAGAAATTGATTATATGAATGAATAATATTTCAATATTCAAAATTTAAAATTTATTCGTCCTGGAGGGGGTTGAAACTTTTGATGTGATATATGACATTACTCCCGGCAAACACCAAAACACTTGAGTACACTGTAGAGTATGTATTTGTATGAGAGTGTATTCGAATGTAAACTGTAACGTTCGAATACACTACTGGAGAGGAACATGATAGGTGAATAATTTTAATGATCTTTCTGAATACACTTTAGCAAATAAATGAAATTTCCATGCTACATTTTTTCTCTCTCTATTGTTTAGATGATCGTAGAAGTAACCAACACAGGCGGCGACCTAGGTAGTAATCAGTTTGATATTGCAATTCCTGGAGGAGGTGTTGGCATTTTCACTGAAGGATGTTCCAGTCAATGGGGAGCCCCTGGCAGCGGCTGGGGTGATCAGTATGGTGGTGTAAGGTCTGCAGCCGATTGCTCTCAACTTCCTTCTGCCTTGCAAGCGGGATGTAGATTCCGATTTGACTTTATGGAAAATGTGTCAAATCCACAAGTTAGATTTACTCAAGTGTCGTGTCCTGCTCAAATTGTTTCTATTTCTAATTGCCAACTTTAAATTGACGAGGTTTTTGTAATAAATAAAAATAATAAAATAATAAATCCAGTATTACTATTGTTTCGTTTAATTTTTTAGTTAAATAATTTCATGAAAACTTCTTGATGCCCTTTTTTATGTAACTTTTGGTCGGTTCAAGTTGGCAAAGACTAATAAATACTCATTATTGACGAAGTCGATCCTTTCATAGTATACTTCCTTGTATATTAAATGAGTTTTAATTGGGCAAATAAACATTTTATTATAAACGCATATGTGAGTATCATGTAAAAGTAAATTATGAAACATCCACATTGAGTTCCATAGAAAAAATCATATTTTCATCACATCTTGAATTCATCGAGGAATATTTATTGTCCTTTACAGATCATTCGTGCACTTTTGTTTTTTAGCGTTATTTGAAAGAACTGAAACAGGCAGCTTGCAACAACTAGAGACCTTAAAACAGTTTTTATGCGAACTGTTCCACGATGGTTTAAATAATAGGACATTTTTATACGCAAATTTAAATAGGGAACCCATTTTCGGTTACCAAAATTTAGAAAAATAGAAATGAAGAAAGTGCGTTAACCTCCTTATGTTCCTGGTTGAATTTTTCTCTTCAAAATGCTATGAGTTTTATATTATATAATCCAATTTTTTCTAGTATTAACTGGGATAGGGTTGTTGTTTTGATACAGTCTACATTTGTTTCTGTTTCAAAGTGTTTAATAATTTTTTGCCTAATGCTTTAAAGTATTGATACATTCAGAATTAGATGTTCATATTATAAATGCAGAAAATTTGAGTAATTTATTATCAGTTTATGTTTGTGAATACTGATTCTTTAAACTTAGTACTCTTATATAACATGTCTGGTCGATAGCCGAGTGGGTTAAGGCGCGAGGTGGCAATCGCGATTAATCACACGGACATCGGGTTCGAATCCTGGCTCCGGCATTGGCACTGTCGGAGGAAATGTTTGTATGTCCGCGTTTTTTCAATGTGTAACCCCCTTCCACACAAGCTCTGACTTCTGGAATTGGGGGTCGTCTAATTTCTGTGGTGTTTATTTATTTATTTATTTATTTGCTTATTTTATATATATATATATATATATATATATATATATATATATATATATATATATATATATATATATATAAACACACACACATACACACGCGCACACACACTCCTTTTAGTTTTCATGATCATTTTGCAGATGCGAATGTAAGTTCAGATAATAATATATGATTAAATCTACAAATAGAAATAAAGAGAGTTCAAGAGTTTTCCAATAAAATATCACCCCATCACCCATCACGTGTATCACTCAGTTTTGTTAAATATCGTTAGTAATAAACGTTCGAACTGTTCAATTGAATTTCATATTATTATTATTATTATTATTAGCCGTTACTCGAGTCCGAGTATAGAAATGTTACAGTCAGTTACAGTGTTTCATATATAGTACAGATGAAGATTAAAAACGTTTCTTATCGGCAACGCCTAGTTTCAGTAAAGTATTTAAAGGGAAGACAGTAGGTAAGGCGCCACTTGAACCTGGGAAAATTTTAAAAATGTTAATTGGATTCTGCACATGTGTGCAACTCATGAGAAAAAACATAGCGGCGGTTTATGGAAAAAAATATGGCTGATTATAGAAAAAAGAACATGGCATTACCTACTGAAGACGTCGAATGAAATATAAATCACATGTATCTATGTTTATTCACATATAATCAGCTACCTCTAATAATGTCATATACGAATGTGAAAAGTAGACAGAAAATCAGGAGCCCTAGTTATAACGTGTTCAAATTCCATATAGGAGAGTTTCCCGTCACCATCAACATCGGCTTCTTCAATTACTTTTTCCACGATTTGCTGTCTATCTTCAGGCGACAATTCTTGAGTGTGTTTAGTTAATAAGAGAAGAGCTTCATCAAGATCCTCTGGTCCTATATGTTGGTCGCTATCAAAATCTGAAAATATTGAGTAGTTTTACTGTGGATCCAATATAACAGAAAAACTATGCAACGAATACCTCTTTAGTTTAAGTAGTTAATTAGTGCAATTGGAAGTATGTATAAAAGGAATGAAATATGAAAGTTGCATAAGTTGTACTCTAAAGAATTCATCGTCGATATCAGGAACTGACATTTAATTTTTGTCAATTTTACAGGAGAGCGTTTTAAAATTTTACAAGATTTTTGTATATCCGCTGGAAAAAGGGTTTAATTTTCTGTTTTAGTTTTTTCTATTTTAAGTTCAGTTTAAATATTTAAAGCTTATAAAAATAAAAGTTGAATTTGTACATTATTATTTTAAACACTATCATTTTGAGGCAAAACTTCAGAAACTCGCTTAATCTAATCACTGGTTGTTCATTCATAAAGTGATTTCAGACCTTGCTACATTCCCTTGCTTATTTTGTTTGATGTCATTAAGTAGTTGTAATGAGATGTCTTGTAGTTGAATCTTTAGTAGTATTAATAATAGTAACAATATTTTATTTCAACGTTACTTGTTTTAAAAAATATTTTTATGGGCTCTCGTTTAATTACTTTCATTTGTACGAATTGGCTCCATTTTATGGATTTTCCTCTTTCAGAGGGTTTAATGGCCATAATCATTGTGGACAGCAAAAAATGCCAATGTAAAGTTACTTTCGCTTATTACAGGATAGAGTTGAAGGAAAATAAAAATATCACCTTCATTTGAAAAGGTAATGGATGGCACTATGGTAGAATTTACATTTTGTCCGTGAGTAGATTTAAAGTATTGAGAGTTAATTTCTTCTATATTTACATTATTAACTACGGTGTAAAGTAATATAGTTACAGTAATTGAATTGGAACTGAACTCATCCGGGAATAGTGAAACAAATTTTGTACGATATTTATAGTAAAAAATTTGAAGTTTATAAACACCAGAATTGATTTCAGGCACACCACTAACTTCCCTCATTCTTTATGAATGAAAAAGTCTTTCGTAGCAATGCCAAATAGTGTAAAGTTATAATTTGTGAAATGATGTTTATAGAACAATTGACGAAGTAATTCAACTACAGGTAAACCAGTTCGTGAAATAGTGCATTTAGGAAATATACGTGAACAACAATGTGTTTATCAAAACAAAATCTATATTGAATTGATATATGTAACTGTGTAAAGTATGGAATATACGATTTTATCCAAAAGATCTCTCAAATTTCAATGTTTTTGAGATGCCACTTCGTGATATTGACGACGAATTATTAATCGATTAAATAAGAATTACTTATTTCGAATTAATTTTCTACTAACCGTAAATACGAAAGGCATAAAATACTTTAATATCCCGAGGTGCTTGTTCGCTGAAAATTGAAAGAAGGTCTAAAAAATCTTCAAAGGATAAATTGCCTTTACCATCACGAGAGAATACCTGACATATTCTCTTCTTAAAAGGATTTTCCTAAAAATTAACACTATATATTCACATATTTCAATAAAAAATGTTATTTAATTGTACATGTAATTCTGGTAACTTCTCTATGGTGTCCTCCAATGGTATTCTTATATTTACTGCTTCATTTTGTTTCATTTGTTTGGGGACCAAGTCCGGGCGAACCTCGCGAAATTTTTTAAACACCCTACAAATAATTTCATAAAATAGAGTTTCAGATTTATATAAATAGAATACGCCGTAAAGTGTACATACTGTTAACCTTACGATGTTTATGTGTTATTGTGGTCAAATAAAAGTAATCGATTTTTTATCAAGTAGTATCTTTTTTAAAAAATAGTTTGTTGTAAATAGGGATTTTTATGTTAGTTATGTCAATTAAATTATTCTGACAAGAAATCATTTTACAGATGCAATTGCACTGCTGTAGAGAATGGTCGTTGTACAATTGTCTATGTGTATGTGTTCTGGTTGAGTGGTGGAATAGCTAATGCTAAACTCCGCCAGGACGTTAATCTAATAAGGCGTTAAACTAAAAAAAAATAAAATAAAATAAAAATCATATCCAACCATTACCCATCTCTAAACCCAAAATGAGAGCAGCCGCGAGTAAAACCAACGGAGGAGTTTTTTCTAACATTTCGGGGAAGTCCTTCGACGGAGGTCAAGAATAGCGATATTAGCCTGAACGTGGCCATAACTATCATAATATAGATATTTAGTTTCTATCTGTTCTCTCACCCGTATATGTAAACGATTTGCGATTCAAATGTTACGAGAATTTATCAAATAGGTATTCTTTAGGTGGGCATACAATTCTTTAATGTGCAATTAATTATAAAACTGTATGTACGTAAACTAGCTTTTAATTTAATTATCACAAATCACTATACGTACCTCAGAATTTCTTTCCTTGTAAAAAATGTACAGTCCTAATAAAAATATAAGAATTGAAAATTCACCAGTATCACATTACTCTCGTTTTTACCTGGTAATTTTCTAACTGTTGATCTGTAAACGTTACTAACTTATTCCCCATTATGCCACATGACAGGACAGAAATGTCTTCTTCATAAGTCTAGCAATACTCTAGTCTGTGGTTAGCGTTACACCACCCAAATAACCATAGCAACATAGGCGTGGCTAATGGTAATAAATGTTAGATATATTGATTTTAAAATACAGAGATACATTTACACACAATTTACAATTTAAACGGTATTCCGAAAATGCGGGACATGTCATCTTTGTTATACATCCAAGGTAGCTATCCGTAATATTAAGCGGTGTTGATGTCTTGCAAACCATAACAGTTACAAAGTAAGTTGGATATATGAAAAAAAAAATTGTAGATATTTTAAAGGTCAACGAAATTGCGTGAAAAAATCTTAACTACTTATGATAATGCAATAAAATAAAAATACAAGAATTAATAAATACAGCAAAAATTAATTAAATGAAATATTCAAATTGCGTACCATTTGCTTCTTGGTAATATCCAAGCCGAAACTGAAAATCAGGCAAACCATTAGTAATTATTTCGAGTTGAATTCTTACCATTTAATAACTAACTAGTGTAAGCCCGTCGAAATTCGACGGCGCCGGCGCTGGTGGGTGTATTGGAAAATGCAAGTGAGGGACGAAGGTTTCATGTTACAGTACCTCCTAATTTCTGTTTATTTTATTTTGCAAATGAAAATGGTGATTAAAAAACATAACAATGTGTCATAAACCATCTGAGGGTAGAGACCTTTCATTGAAAAAAAAAAAATCAAAATTGATGAAGCGGTAGCCGCTTGAAGAACTGGGGTAGAAAATCTTTTGAGCTTTTATATATGTATGTATGGATGGATGGATGGATGGGATGGATGGATGTTAATGGACCCCGCACCACTTTAGTCGGAAATCGGACCCCGGCGGATTTGGATGAAAGTTTGGGAAGGAGTAGAGTAGGACACCTTGCTGATCAAAAGTCTCAATGGGTCCAACCTTCAGATGTGCCAGATCGCATCGGTCGACTTGGTCTCTCAGGGTACAGATATTTTGGCCTCCACACACGGAAAGATTGTATCGTTTGTGCACGGGCAGTTTAGTTAATGGTGAATTCGTGTTAGTAAAGATGAACAGGATCCTAAAAAGGAGAAAAATTGCTAAATCTTTTGTTCATTCCATCATTCCATGTTTCACTGACACCTTTATGGAATTGACATCTCTACTGACAGGACTGAACCTTCAGTGATCTGTCTTGTGACGCATTGGATGTTTTACCGATCAAATCCGTCGCACGTTACAAACCTAAACATCGTTCGAGAGAACGACAACAGATTTGGTTCGTGCGCGGAACAAATCGTTTAAAATTCCCTTCCGTGTATGGGGGCCTTTACTCGTTTAATCCCTTTATAGCACATTTTTTATAATTAGTTTATATCATGCTATCATCAACTCTTATTTTTTCAGGTCTGTTGATTTTAATAGCAGTGTCAGAAAAATTCAAGACAATTCATTATGTCAAGCCATAGTAGTTAGTCATAGTTATTTCGTTCACACATCTTATATTATTATCTGTGTAGCTTTTTCCAATTAGGATGTTAAATTAATTTTAAGATCTTGCAATTATGTCAAAAAATGTGTCATAAAAGGTTTAAACGTGTATAAGTTGACGACAACGCATAAGAATTGTTATGGTTATTAAGCCTTTTTGTACCCGCAGTCCGAAAAATATGCATTTCTGAAGGTTAGACCCATTTGGACTTTTGATCAGTAAAGTCTACTCAACTCATTCAAAAAGTTTCATCCAAACCCGCCGGGGTCCGTTTTCCCATTAAAGTGGTGCGGGGTCCTTTGATTAGTCGTTAGATTTTTACAGAAGGAAGGATCTATCGGTGGGATGTATATTAGATCACTTTACTTTAATACAAACACTTCTTTAATTTCGTAGTTGACGCTAGTACCTCAATTTAAGTCTTTCGCGAGGTGTGCAACGTCGGACTGTGCATAGGCTGGCCTAAACTGCGACTTTAAAAATTTGTATATCAAGAAAATTACGATTTGTTCAGTTTGTCTCGTCTTTAGCACAAAATTTCATAAATAAATGGATATTGTTTCACAATTCTATGCAAATTGAAAATAAATAAAAAATTGCGTCGGCTGGGAATCGAACCCGGGCCGCCCGCGTGGCAGGCAATTAGCAATTAAAAAGCTTTTATTGAATATTATCTTACAACTTATTCTTTTTTATTGTGTTTATTGGATTTAGCTAAGTAGAATTATACTACTTCGTGGTAGCAAAATGGGTGCCAGACTATTTTACCAGTACTAAAGATGATGGACTGTCGGTATTACCAGCAATTACAAATTCAGCAATAAATTATTATGATTAGGCACCGTGCTTCCAAAAGACCAGGATCGTTTTAAATTCAAATTTGGGTACGAGGTTGACCATGAAGTTGAGAGTCGGCAATGTCCTATCCAAAAAACCTATAAAATGGTTAGTTTCAAAATTTGGTGCTTATTCTCTCTCAAATTTGTATACTACTATAATGATTTTAAGCAATATCTAGCAACATCCAATACATATATAAAAGAACTAGCTTTTATCAATGGAAATTTTTTTCTTAAAATCACTATATAAGAAAAGTACCAAATTTGAAACTTCCCAAATCTTGTATTTGAATAATTTTTCCTGGGATCACTTACTAGTCGTTGCATTTTACTACCACCTTTTCTATTGCTGCTGTTTGACTACTTTGTCATCAAGTGTACTTACTTCCTCACTATCTTTTAAATCCCCTGAATTTATATCAGTCTCTAAATTTCGGGAAGTATTTAAATAATAATTAATAACTTATATGGACTTGTCTTTTTTGTAGGTTAGATGTTTGACCTCTGAAATATATCAATCTGTTGGTGCCTTATTACCTGGCATAAGTTATTCGTTCCAAAGGAGTCATATTGTTTAAATAAAATATAAATAAATAAACACCACAGATATTAGACAACCCCCAATTCCAGAAGCCAGGACTTGTGCGGAAGGGGGTTACACAATGAAAAAACGCGGACATACAACCATTTCCTCCGACCATGCCAGTGCCGGAGCCAGGATTCGAACCCAGTGGTGCGATACCCGTGCGATTAATCGCGATTGCCACCTCGCGCCTTAACCCACTCGGCTATCGTATATATTTGTTTATTATTATATATTTTAAATTTATTATTTCCCCACAGATTATCTTCCCTGGTCTAAACCAATGAAGTAGAGGGGATATACTGGAACGCACGCTTACGCTATAAACGAATGTAACACAAACACAATAACACAAAAGTGCAACCACGTGTTAGAGCAGTACGGATGTTGTGGGGTGGACAGCTGTCTCGGGTCTCGAGTCTCACACATGAAAGAAATTTTGGAAAAGGTGCACGTTATGAGTCTTTTATTTTCAATATTCCTTTTTAATAATGCGAAAATTGCTGTTTAAGAATAGTACAAAACCTAGCGTAAATGCAAACTATGTTGACAATGATTGTGATTCTACGCCTATGTGGTTACAGGAATAGTCAATATTACTTGAATGAAATTCACATATTGCGTCAAAAGTTAACCAGATTTCTTTGTGAGTTTTTAAAAAAAATTGCAAATGTCATTCTCTTTTTTTTTATTTTTTTTTGCAATGCCATATCTAAAAACACATCTCTATGCAAAGTCCTGTTAGTTTTGGAGTAAAAAAAAATATAAATACATTCACAATATTTTTGTCCGGGGGCTCCGCCCCTGACCTGACTTCTGGCCGGGGGCTCGGGCCCCGGAGCACCGGAGAAATCGGCGCATAGGCGCCGTACTAAAAAATATGCAAATGTACTAAATCAGTTCTGGCTACACTGCCCTCTATGAACTATACTGTCAACCAAGGTTGAGTAATTTGTGTTGCCTATACTTGACGTTGATCGCGCCGCTAAAACAGCTGCCCTGGAGCCCTGCCGCATACATATTTATTCTTTATTTAAAAAATCGGGTTACAATGTACTCACGATTAACGACGATATCTACTTATATGAAGGGAAATATGCAGTAGTTAGACCACTGGTTAAGCTCTATTTTTTTAAATTTTGGAGTAATCACTTCTATGAACAGGAGTCGCTGAAATCAATAATATTCCACGTCGAAATAATTTGAATATGGGAAGTTGCTACTTTACTACTCAATGAAATCGATGAACTGCAGTAATAAGCAATCAAAATTATGTCATGGCTTTTGTTTACCATTGCTCTAAAATAACTTTTTCAATGTTAATCATTTTAATTGTTCATGGGCGTCTGTATTTTGTTGTGATCAATTTGAAATAAGTTCAATGCAGTAGATTCTTATTCTAACAACATATATTTTAGCTAAAAAATGACGCTGCAAACTGGCACTGTTTTAAAACAATGGGACAAAAAATAATCTTAAGATCTGGAGTTGTATCACATAAAAATTTAACATGCCTTCATAAACCAACGGAATCTTAATCACAATCGAATGAGCGCACTCACTTTGTATGTGCGTTGAACTCCACTCTCGTGGGCAATAGACACCGCACGAATTGTGCTCATACTATTTTTTATTACGAATCACTGTCTGATATAATTGTAGGACTTCTAATCATGTTTTCGCAGAATTTCTTTTTGCGTGTTTTATTGTCAATTCGCGGGCGAAATGTGATTACCGTACGCAAATAAATATTTAATAGTAGAGCAGGCAAATAGCTATTTACCGACCTAAAAATCAAGCAAAAAGATAGGACTTGTCCCGCATGAGTAATAAAAAGTATTTGGTATCATGTACACCAAATGGATTATTACGTGGCATGGCAAAATAATAAGTGTGCTAAGAGTACATATCGAACGATTAATTCGCCGATTACGTGAATTTAGCATGTTAAAACAAACTGTACACACTCAACACATTTCTGACAATTATGAGTTGCATATCTTTATATGTTAATTAGTAAAATTTAAAAAAATAACAAATAAATAAAAAATGTTAATAATGATTATATTATCAAATAGATTAGTTTTTATCTTAATATAAAGGTTGGTAAGTAAGACGACATGAAGGAAGGTTCTTGTAAATCGTTTGTTTTAATAGTTCAATAAAATTGTAATAAAATAGTTCTTCTTTATTATATTATTGTTATATCTCAGTTTAAAATCTTAATAAAGGATGAACTGTAAATTTGGTTTTTTATTTTACAGTATTTGGAAACCTAACAAAAAGTATAAATTTGTAACTATTAGAGATATTTCATATATAAGTCAAATATTAACAATAAATTGTAGACGTGCTGACATACTTGACTGAATGAAATAATCAAGTAAAAAATTACAAATTAGCTAATTAACTTCGGGAAAATTGCTTTCCTCGAAAATTTAGTGGCTTGCTCCATTATTTCTATGCAGAAAGTTTCATCGAGACAAATTTCATGTACAGAAATCTCCATGTCCTTTTCAAAATTTGGGCAAGCTACACAAGACAAACTTTTACATTTATTAGTTAAAAACATTCGCAACTGTATTTGTGCAAACGGTTTCTTCATAATATTGCCATCTTTAATGTAAACTAATATAAAGTTTCACTGTTTTATCTTTCGAAGGATAAATTTGAGATAGTCCTTATTTACCTTATTCACAATATAGTATTTAGTCACTATTTGATGCCTTCTGTTAATCCCCACGTTTACAGAATTGGTGATGTGTATTTACTTATCGAATTTCATTTATTTTAGGTTTAAGGTGTTCAATGAAGTCTCCCTTAAAATCACCCGTGCAAACACATCAGGTTTATTTTAATAAGACACCTCATAAGAGCAAACTACAAGGAAGAATAAGAAACTACCGCAATTAAAAAAAAAAATAATTGTGTATTCTAAATGTATATGTTTGTGTTCACTAATTTTAAAATTTTTTATTGTGACCCTGACAGCATTATAATGGTAATTTTTGATTTTTTGGTAATAAAGTTTTGTATTTTATGCTTTAAGCTTTTTACAACATTGTAGTACAAGATACTGTCGTGGGTTCTAGTCAGTTCCACAGCGTTAGTCAAGCCTATATCAGTCACAAGTCGTTCTTTTGAACTGTCTTAAAGCAAAAAAGCCTTTCATTGAATTTAAATAAAACAAAAGATCTAATAGGGACACGAAACAATAAAAGAAAAGAGCCATTAAGGACAAGTAAAAGATCCCCTCGGGACAACAAATATAAAGTAGAAAAGATCCGTCAAGCACGCAAAAAAACTAACAAATAAAAGATCCATCGGGACATACCAACAAAAATTATAACATTCAAAAGGCTGAGCGTTGCGAGGCGGGAACCTGATATAATTTATTAGAAAAGATTCCATAGGGACAAAATCACAAAAAAAAGTCGACGTCATGGACCCATGGCCGTCATATCGACGCTCCCAGGCCCACGGCGCTCCAATCACCCCATGAGACCCACGACTAGGCGCTCCCAGAAGCCCGCAACTCGCTCAGAGTGCCTCAGAATTCCACGTCATGGTAGGCAGTAGATTGTTTCCAGACTTCGTCAGCATCAACGGGGAGCTCAGCGGCCCTGAATGGCCGAATTTCGACATCGTGGCCCAAAGATGACAATATAACAAATAAATATTTGGACTCCTGATGTGACTATAGGGTCTGTGATAATATATGGCACGAATTGGTCATTGCTGTAACGGTCCAA
Organism: Leptura quadrifasciata; assembly: GCA_963675555.1. Taxonomy (NCBI): domain Eukaryota; kingdom Metazoa; phylum Arthropoda; class Insecta; order Coleoptera; family Cerambycidae; genus Leptura; species Leptura quadrifasciata. Next base: position 145,992 of record OY776682.1, on the reverse strand, counting down.
AGTCACTAAAGATAGGTTGAACGGTTTATGTTTCTCCGACCTTGTGACGTTATGTGTTGAAAGCAAATACGCGGCAATATATGAAACTAAACATATATCTTCTAATTATTTGTATATATATTGCGTTTACCATGATTAAATAAACTACTTATGACGAGTAGACGTTATAAAATAAATAGCCTGACTTGGCTTAGCATAGTTCAAATGTGCTTTTAGAGGGCGGAATATTAAACATAATATTTTTAGGAGTCACTATGCTAAGCCAAGTCAGGCTACTTATTTTTCGATTGCAACAGATACTGGACCGCTAGATGGCGCCTGCGGGCTGTTTTACATGTCGCTATTGTAAAAATACCAGGATGTACTATAATCAAGGATTCTCATGCCGGTCGTCGCATGCCTACCTTGCACTAACGAGAGCCAACAGCTCGAAACTGCAGTCTGCAAGTGGTGCGTGGCGACTGGCAAGAGAGCTCCTTTAAGTAGGATCAGTCTTTCGGCTGGTGTTTGTCGCAATCGAAGCATTAGCGTTTTGATGGTAATATGCAATTATTACGCTTAACGCGCCAGACTTGTAACTTTGGTTGCAGTCTGGTTATTTTCCTTATAGTAAAATAAGGATTTATAGAGGAGTTTGCAACTAAAAATATTATGTTTAATATTCCGCCCTCTAAAAGCACATTTGAACAACATTAATTATAGTTCAAAAACACGAAAATAAACACGACAAACGATGACATTAACATTGCCTACATGGATCGCTTTCAACAGATGACGTGACGAGAATAATTCATTAAATACCTCTTCGCATTTCTGCTATCCTGATGCTCCTGGTAGAATTATAGAAGTTTAAATTGAGCAAAACTGTTTTTCTTCCCACGGATCTTTAAAATCGAACTAGTTTGCATTTAGTAACAGGAGATTATGAAACCAAAGAGGTGTAATTTCAGTGCGCCTAATAATTAATTAATCCTGATGCTCCTGGTAGAATTGTAGAATTCTTAATTCCAGTAAGTGTTTCTCGTTTCACAGATTTCTAAAATCGAAACAGACTGCGTTTAGTAATAATTCATTAAATACCTCCTCGCATCTCTGCGATCCTGAGGCTCCTGGTAGAATTGTAGAATTCTTAATTCGAACAAGTGTTTCTCGTTTCACAAATTATTAAAATCGAAATTGACTGCGTTTAGTAATAATTCATTAAACACCTTCTCGCATTTCTGCTATCCTGATGCTCCTGGTAGAATTGTAGAATATTAAATCCAGCAAAACTGTTTCTCTTCCCACAGATCTTTAAAATCGAACTGGACTGCATTTAATAACAGGAGAGCATGAAACCAAAGAGACGTAATTTCAGTCCGCCTAATAATTCATTAAATACCTCCTCGCATTTCTGCTATCCTGATGCTCCTGGTAGAATTATAGAATTTTAAATTCAGCAAAACTATTTCTCTTCCCACAGATCTTTAGAATCTAACTAGTCTGCATTTAGTAACAGGAGATTATGAAACCAAAGAGGTGTAATTTCAATGCGCCTAATAATTCATTAATCCCGATGCTCCTGGTAGAATTGTGGAATTCTTAATTCGAGCAAGTGTTTCTCGTTTCAGAGATATTTTTAAAATCGAAACAGACTGCGTTTAATAATAATTCATTAAATACCTCCGCGCATTTCTGTGATCCTGATACTCCTGGTAGAATTCAAGAGTTTTAAAATCGATCAAAAGTGCGTTTCGTTCCACAGATCTTTAAAATCGATGTAGACTGCGTTTAGTAGCAGGAGCGCATGAAACCGAAGAGGTATATTTTCAGTACTAATAATAATTCATTAAATACCTCCTCGCATTTCTGTGATCCTGATACTCCTGGTAGAATTCAAGAGTTTTAAAGTCGAACAAAAGTGCGTTTCGTTCCACAGATCTTTAAAATCGATATAGACTGCGTTTAGTAGCAGGGGCGCATGAAACCGAAGAGGTATATTTTCAGTGCTTCTAATAATTCATTAAATACCTCCTCGCATTTCTGCGATCCTGATACTCCTGTTAGAATTCCCGTCTTAAAATCGAACAAAATTGCGTTTCGTTCCACAGATCTTTAAAATCGATGTAGACTGCGTTTAGTAGCAGGAGCGCATGAAACCGAAGAGATATATTTTAAGTGCTCCTAATAATTCATTAAATACCTCCTCGCATTTCTGTGATCCTGATACTCCTGGTAGAATTCAAGAATTTTAAAGTCGAACAAAAGTGCTTTTCGTTCCACAGATCTTTAAAATCGATGTAGACTGCGTTTAGTAGCAAGAGCGCATGAAACCGAAGAGGTATATTTTCAGTGCTCCTAATAATTCATTAAATGCCTCCTCGCATTTCTGTGGTCCTGATACTCCTGGTAGAATTCAAGAATTTTAAAGTCGAATAAAAGTGCTTTTCGTTCCACAGATCTTTAAAATCGATATAGACTGCGTTTAGTAGCAAGAGCGCATGAAACCGAAGAGGTATATTTTCAGTGCTCCTAATAATCCATTAAATACCTCCTCGCATTTCTGTGGTCCAGCTACTCCTGGTAGAATTCCCGTCTTAAAATCGAACAAGATTGCGTTTCGTTCCACAGATCTTTAAAATCGAAGTAGACTGCGTTTAGTAGCAAGAGCGCATGAAACCGAAGAGGTATATTTTCAGTGCTCCTAATAATCCATTAAATACTTCCTCGCATTTCTGTGATCCTGATACTTCTGGTAGAATTCCAGTCTTAAAATCGAACAAAATTGCGTTTCGTTCCACAGATCTTTAAAATCGAAGTAGACTGCGTTTAGTAGCAGGAGCGCATGAAACCGAAGAGATATATTTTAAGTGCTCCTAATAATTCATTAAATACCTCCTCGCATTTCTGTGATCCTGATACTCCTGGTAGAATTCAAGAATTTTAAAGTCGAACAAAAGTGCTTTTCGTTCCACAGATCTTTAAAATCGATGTAGACTGCGTTTAGTAGCAAGAGCGCATGAAACCGAAGAGGTATATTTTCAGTGCTCCTAATAATTCATTAAATGCCTCCTCGCATTTCTGTGGTCCTGATACTCCTGGTAGAATTCAAGAGTTTTAAAATTGATCAAAAGTGCGTTTCGTTCCACAGACCTTTGAAATCGAAGTAGACTGCGTTTAGTAGCAAGAGCGCATGAAACCGAAGAGGTATATTTTCAGTGCTTCTAATAATTCATTAAATATCTCCTCGCATTTCTGCGATCCTGATACTCCTGTTAGAATTTCCGTCTTAAAATCGAACAAAATTGCGTTTCGTTCCACAGATCTCTAAAATCGATGTAGACTGCGTTTAGTAGTAGGAGCGCATGAAACCGAAGAGGTATATTTTCAGTGCTCCTAATAATTCATTAAATACCTCCTCGCATTTCTGTGGTCCTGATACTCCTGGTAGAATTCAAGAATTTTAAAGTCGAACAAAAGTGCTTTTCGTTCCACAGATCTTTAAAATCGATGTAGACTGCGTTTAGTAGCAAGAGCGCATGAAACCGAAGAGGTATATTTTCAGTGCTTCTAATAATTCATTAAATATCTCCTCGCATTTCTGCGATCCTGATACTCCTGTTAGAATTCCCGTCTTAAAATCGAACAAAATTGCGTTTCGTTCCACAGATCTCTAAAATCGATGTAGACTGCGTTTAGTAGCAAGAGCGCATGAAACCGAAGAGGTATATTTTCAGTGCTCCTAATAATTCATTAAATACCTCCTCGCATTTCTGTGGTCCTGATAATCCTGGTAGAATTCAAGAATTTTAAAGTCGAACAAAAGTGCTTTTCGTTCCACAGATCTTTAAAATCGATGTAGACTGCGTTTAGTAGCAAGAGCGCATGAAACCGAAGAGGTATATTTTCAGTGCTCCTAATAATTCATTAAATGCCTCCTCGCATTTCTGTGGTCCTGATACTCCTGGTAGAATTCAAGAATTTTCAAGTCGAATAAAAGTGCTTTTCGTTCCACAGATCTTTAAAATCGATATAGACTGCGTTTAGTAGCAAGAGCGCATGAAACCGAAGAGGTATATTTTCAGTGCTCCTAATAATCCATTAAATACCTTCTCGCATTTCTGTGGTCCAGATACTCCTGGTAGAATTCCCGTCTTAAAATCGAACAAGATTGCGTTTCGTTCCACAGATCTTTAAAATCGAAGTAGACTGCGTTTAGTAGCAAGAGCGCATGAAACCGAAGAGGTATATTTTCAGTGCTCCTAATAATCCATTAAATACTTCCTCGCATTTCTGTGATCCTGATACTTCTGGTAGAATTCCAGTCTTAAAATCGAACAAAATTGCGTTTCGTTCCACAGATCTTTAAAATTGATATAGACTGCGTTTAGTAGCAGGAGCACATGAAACCGAAGAGGTATATTTTCAGTGCTCCTAATAATCCATTGAATACCTCCTCGCATTTCTGTGATCCTGATACTTCTGGTACAATTCCAGTCTTAAAATAGAACAAAATTGCGTTTCGTTCCACAGATCTTTAAAATTGATATAGACTGCGTTTAGTAGCAGGAGCATATGAAACCGAAGAGGTATATTTTCAGTGCTCCTAATAATCTATTAAATACCTCCTCGCATTTCTGTGATCCTGATACTTCTGGTAGAATTCCAGTCTTAAAATCAAACAAAATTGCGTTTCGTTCCACAGATCTTTAAAATTGTTATAGACTGCGTTTAGTAGCAGAAGCACATGAAACCGAAGAGGTATATTTTCAGTGCTCCTAATAATCCATTAAATACCTCCTCACATTTCTGTGATCCTGATACTCCTGGTAGAACCCAAAAGTTTTAAAATCGAACAAAATTGCGTTTCGTTCCACAGATCTTTAAAATCGATGTAGACTGCGTTTAGTAGCAGGAGCGCATGAAACCGAAGAGGTATATTTTCAGTGCTCCTAATAATTCATTAAATACCTCCTCGCATTTCTGTGATCCTGATGCTCCTGGTAGAATTCCCGTCTTAAAATCGAACAAGATTACGTTTCGTTCCACAGATCTTTAAAATCGAAGTAGACTGTGTTTAATAGCAGGAGCGCATGAAACCGAAGAGGTATATTTTCAGTACTCCTAATAATTCATTAAATACCTCCTCGCATTTCTGTGATCCTGATACTCCTGGTAGAATTCCCGCCTTAAAATCGAACAAAAGTTGGTTTCGTTCCACAGATCTTTAAAATCGATGTAGACTGCGTCTAGTAGCAAGAGCGCATGAAACCGAAGAGGTATATTTTCAGTACTCCTAATAATTAATTAAATATCTCCTCGCATTTCTGTGATCCTGATACTTCTGGTAGAATTCCAGTCTTAAAATCGAACAAAATTGCGTTTCGTTCCACAGATCTTTAAAATTGATATAGACTGCGTTTAGTAGCAGGAGCACATGAAACCGAAGAGGTATATTTTCAGTGCTCCTAATAATCCATTGAATACCTCCTCGCATTTCTGTGATCCTGATACTTCTGGTACAATTCCAGTCTTAAAATAGAACAAAATTGCGTTTCGTTCCACAGATCTTTAAAATTGATATAGACTGCGTTTAGTAGCAGGAGCACATGAAACCGAAGAGGTATATTTTCAGTGCTCCTAATAATCTATTAAATACCTCCTCGCATTTCTGTGATCCTGATACTTCTGGTAGAATTCCAGTCTTAAAATCGAACAAAATTGCGTTTCGTTCCACAGATCTTTAAAATCGATGTAGACTGCGTTTAGTAGCAGAGCGCATGAAACCGAAGAGGTATATTTTCAGTGCTCCTAATAATCCATTAAATACCTCCTCGCATTTCTGTGGTCCAGATACTCCTGGTAGAATTCCCGTCTTAAAATCGAACAAGATTGTGTTTCGTTCCACAGATCTTTAAAATCGAAGTAGACTGCGTTTAGTAGCAAGAGCGCATGAAACCGAAGAGGTATATTTTCAGTGCTCCTAATAATCCATTAAATACCTCCTCGCATTTCTGTGATCCTGATACTTCTGGTAGAATTCCAGTCTTAAAATCGAACAAAATTGCGTTTCGTTCCACAGATCTTTAAAATTGATATAGACTGCGTTTAGTAGCAGGAGCACATGAAACCGAAGAGGTATATTTTCAGTGCTTCTAATAATTCATTAAATATCTCCTCGCATTTCTGCGATCCTGATACTCCTGTTAGAATTTCCGTCTTAAAATCGAACAAAATTGCGTTTCGTTCCACAGATCTCTAAAATCGATGTAGACTGCGTTTAGTAGTAGGAGCGCATGAAACCGAAGAGGTATATTTTCAGTGCTCCTAATAATTCATTAAATACCTCCTCGCATTTCTGTGATCCTGATACTCCTGGTAGAATTCAAGAGTTTTAAAATCGATCAAAAGTGCGTTTCGTTCCACAGATCTTTAAAATCGATGTAGACTGCGTTTAGTAGCAGGAGCGCATGAAACCGAAGAGGTATATTTTCAGTACTAATAATAATTCATTAAATACCTCCTCGCATTTCTGTGATCCTGATACTCCTGGTAGAATTCAAGAGTTTTAAAGTCGAACAAAAGTGCGTTTCGTTCCACAGATCTTTAAAATCGATATAGACTGCGTTTAGTAGCAGGGGCGCATGAAACCGAAGAGGTATATTTTCAGTGCTTCTAATAATTCATTAAATACCTCCTCGCATTTCTGCGATCCTGATACTCCTGTTAGAATTCCCGTCTTAAAATCGAACAAAATTGCGTTTCGTTCCACAGATCTTTAAAATCGATGTAGACTGCGTTTAGTAGCAGGAGCGCATGAAACCGAAGAGGTATATTTTCAGTGCTCCTAATAATTCATTAAATGCCTCCTCGCATTTCTGTGATCCTGATACTCCTGGTAGAATTCAAGAATTTTAAAGTCGAACAAAAGTGCTCTTCGTTCCACAGATCTTTAAAATCGATGTAGACTGCGTTTAGTAGCAAGAGCGCATGAAACCGAAGAGGTATATTTTCAGTGCTCCTAATAATTCATTAAATGCCTCCTCGCATTTCTGTGGTCCTGATACTCCTGGTAGAATTCAAGAATTTTAAAGTCGAATAAAAGTGCTTTTCGTTCCACAGATCTTTAAAATCGATATAGACTGCGTTTAGTAGCAAGAGCGCATGAAACCGAAGAGGTATATTTTCAGTGCTCCTAATAATCCATTAAATACCTCCTCGCATTTCTGTGGTCCAGATACTCCTGGTAGAATTCCCGTCTTAAAATCGAACAAGATTGCGTTTCGTTCCACAGATCTTTAAAATCGAAGTAGACTGCGTTTAGTAGCAAGAGCGCATGAAACCGAAGAGGTATATTTTCAGTGCTCCTAATAATCCATTAAATACTTCCTCGCATTTCTGTGATCCTGATACTTCTGGTAGAATTCCAGTCTTAAAATCGAACAAAATTGCGTTTCGTTCCACAGATCTTTAAAATCGAAGTAGACTGCGTTTAGTAGCAGGAGCGCATGAAACCGAAGAGATATATTTTCAGTGCTCCTAATAATTCATTAAATGCCTCCTCGCATTTCTGTGATCCTGATACTCCTGGTAGAATTCAAGAATTTTAAAGTCGAACAAAAGTGCTTTTCGTTCCACAGATCTTTAAAATCGATGTAGACTGCGTTTAGTAGCAAGAGCGCATGAAACCGAAGAGGTATATTTTCAGTGCTCCTAATAATTCATTAAATGCCTCCTCGCATTTCTGTGGTCCTGATACTCCTGGTAGAATTCAAGAGTTTTAAAATTGATCAAAAGTGCGTTTCGTTCCACAGACCTTTGAAATCGAAGTAGACTGCGTTTAGTAGCAAGAGCGCATGAAACCGAAGAGGTATATTTTCAGTGCTTCTAATAATTCATTAAATATCTCCTCGCATTTCTGCGATCCTGATACTCCTGTTAGAATTTCCGTCTTAAAATCGAACAAAATTGCGTTTCGTTCCACAGATCTCTAAAATCGATGTAGACTGCGTTTAGTAGTAGGAGCGCATGAAACCGAAGAGGTATATTTTCAGTGCTCCTAATAATTCATTAAATACCTCCTCGCATTTCTGTGGTCCTGATACTCCTGGTAGAATTCAAGAATTTTAAAGTCGAACAAAAGTGCTTTTCGTTCCACAGATCTTTAAAATCGATGTAGACTGCGTTTAGTAGCAAGAGCGCATGAAACCGAAGAGGTATATTTTCAGTGCTTCTAATAATTCATTAAATATCTCCTCGCATTTCTGCGATCCTGATACTCCTGTTAGAATTCCCGTCTTAAAATCGAACAAAATTGCGTTTCGTTCCACAGATCTCTAAAATCGATGTAGACTGCGTTTAGTAGCAAGAGCGCATGAAACCGAAGAGGTATATTTTCAGTGCTCCTAATAATTCATTAAATACCTCCTCGCATTTCTGTGGTCCTGATAATCCTGGTAGAATTCAAGAATTTTAAAGTCGAACAAAAGTGCGTTTCGTTCCACAGATCTTTAAAATCGATGTAGACTGCGTTTAGTAGCAAGAGCGCATGAAACCGAAGAGGTATATTTTCAGTGCTCCTAATAATTCATTAAATGCCTCCTCGCATTTCTGTGGTCCTGATACTCCTGGTAGAATTCAAGAATTTTCAAGTCGAATAAAAGTGCTTTTCGTTCCACAGATCTTTAAAATCGATATAGACTGCGTTTAGTAGCAAGAGCGCATGAAACCGAAGAGGTATATTTTCAGTGCTCCTAATAATCCATTAAATACCTCCTCGCATTTCTGTGGTCCAGATACTCCTGGTAGAATTCCCGTCTTAAAATCGAACAAGATTGCGTTTCGTTCCACAGATCTTTAAAATCGAAGTAGACTGCGTTTAGTAGCAAGAGCGCATGAAACCGAAGAGGTATATTTTCAGTGCTCCTAATAATCCATTAAATACTTCCTCGCATTTCTGTGATCCTGATACTTCTGGTAGAATTCCAGTCTTAAAATCGAACAAAATTGCGTTTCGTTCCACAGATCTTTAAAATTGATATAGACTGCGTTTAGTAGCAGGAGCACATGAAACCGAAGAGGTATATTTTCAGTGCTCCTAATAATCCATTGAATACCTCCTCGCATTTCTGTGATCCTGATACTTCTGGTACAATTCCAGTCTTAAAATAGAACAAAATTGCGTTTCGTTCCACAGATCTTTAAAATTGATATAGACTGCGTTTAGTAGCAGGAGCACATGAAACCGAAGAGGTATATTTTCAGTGCTCCTAATAATCTATTAAATACCTCCTCGCATTTCTGTGATCCTGATACTTCTGGTAGAATTCCAGTCTTAAAATCAAACAAAATTGCGTTTCGTTCCACAGATCTTTAAAATTGTTATAGACTGCGTTTAGTAGCAGAAGCACATGAAACCGAAGAGGTATATTTTCAGTGCTCCTAATAATCCATTAAATACCTCCTCACATTTCTGTGATCCTGATACTCCTGGTAGAACCCAAAAGTTTTAAAATCGAACAAAATTGCGTTTCGTTCCACAGATCTTTAAAATCGAAGTAGACTGCGTTTAGTAGCAGGAGCGCATGAAACCGAAGAGATATATTTTAAGTGCTCCTAATAATTCATTAAATACCTCCTCGCATTTCTGTGATCCTGATACTCCTGGTAGAATTCAAGAATTTTAAAGTCGAACAAAAGTGCTTTTCGTTCCACAGATCTTTAAAATCGATGTAGACTGCGTTTAGTAGCAAGAGCGCATGAAACCGAAGAGGTATATTTTCAGTGCTCCTAATAATTCATTAAATGCCTCCTCGCATTTCTGTGGTCCTGATACTCCTGGTAGAATTCAAGAGTTTTAAAATTGATCAAAAGTGCGTTTCGTTCCACAGACCTTTGAAATCGAAGTAGACTGCGTTTAGTAGCAAGAGCGCATGAAACCGAAGAGGTATATTTTCAGTGCTTCTAATAATTCATTAAATATCTCCTCGCATTTCTGCGATCCTGATACTCCTGTTAGAATTTCCGTCTTAAAATCGAACAAAATTGCGTTTCGTTCCACAGATCTCTAAAATCGATGTAGACTGCGTTTAGTAGTAGGAGCGCATGAAACCGAAGAGGTATATTTTCAGTGCTCCTAATAATTCATTAAATACCTCCTCGCATTTCTGTGGTCCTGATACTCCTGGTAGAATTCAAGAATTTTAAAGTCGAACAAAAGTGCTTTTCGTTCCACAGATCTTTAAAATCGATGTAGACTGCGTTTAGTAGCAAGAGCGCATGAAACCGAAGAGGTATATTTTCAGTGCTTCTAATAATTCATTAAATATCTCCTCGCATTTCTGCGATCCTGATACTCCTGTTAGAATTCCCGTCTTAAAATCGAACAAAATTGCGTTTCGTTCCACAGATCTCTAAAATCGATGTAGACTGCGTTTAGTAGCAAGAGCGCATGAAACCGAAGAGGTATATTTTCAGTGCTCCTAATAATTCATTAAATACCTCCTCGCATTTCTGTGGTCCTGATAATCCTGGTAGAATTCAAGAATTTTAAAGTCGAACAAAAGTGCTTTTCGTTCCACAGATCTTTAAAATCGATGTAGACTGCGTTTAGTAGCAAGAGCGCATGAAACCGAAGAGGTATATTTTCAGTGCTCCTAATAATTCATTAAATGCCTCCTCGCATTTCTGTGGTCCTGATACTCCTGGTAGAATTCAAGAATTTTCAAGTCGAATAAAAGTGCTTTTCGTTCCACAGATCTTTAAAATCGATATAGACTGCGTTTAGTAGCAAGAGCGCATGAAACCGAAGAGGTATATTTTCAGTGCTCCTAATAATCCATTAAATACCTCCTCGCATTTCTGTGGTCCAGATACTCCTGGTAGAATTCCCGTCTTAAAATCGAACAAGATTGCGTTTCGTTCCACAGATCTTTAAAATTGATATAGACTGCGTTTAGTAGCAGGAGCACATGAAACCGAAGAGGTATATTTTCAGTGCTCCTAATAATCCATTGAATACCTCCTCGCATTTCTGTGATCCTGATACTTCTGGTACAATTCCAGTCTTAAAATAGAACAAAATTGCGTTTCGTTCCACAGATCTTTAAAATTGATATAGACTGCGTTTAGTAGCAGGAGCACATGAAACCGAAGAGGTATATTTTCAGTGCTCCTAATAATCCATTGAATACCTCCTCGCATTTCTGTGATCCTGATACTTCTGGTACAATTCCAGTCTTAAAATAGAACAAAATTGCGTTTCGTTCCACAGATCTTTAAAATTGATATAGACTGCGTTTAGTAGCAGGAGCACATGAAACCGAAGAGGTATATTTTCAGTGCTCCTAATAATCTATTAAATACCTCCTCGCATTTCTGTGATCCTGATACTTCTGGTAGAATTCCAGTCTTAAAATCAAACAAAATTGCGTTTCGTTCCACAGATCTTTAAAATTGTTATAGACTGCGTTTAGTAGCAGAAGCACATGAAACCGAAGAGGTATATTTTCAGTGCTCCTAATAATCCATTAAATACCTCCTCACATTTCTGTGATCCTGATACTCCTGGTAGAACCCAAAAGTTTTAAAATCGAACAAAATTGCGTTTCGTTCCACAGATCTTTAAAATCGATGTAGACTGCGTTTAGTAGCAAGAGCGCATGAAACCGAAGAGGTATATTTTCAGTGCTCCTAATAATTCATTAAATACCTCCTCGCATTTCTGTGATCCTGATGCTCCTGGTAGAATTCCCGTCTTAAAATCGAACAAGATTACGTTTCGTTCCACAGATCTTTAAAATCGAAGTAGACTGTGTTTAATAGCAGGAGCGCATGAAACCGAAGAGGTATATTTTCAGTACTCCTAATAATTCATTAAATACCTCCTCGCATTTCTGTGATCCTGATACTCCTGGTAGAATTCCCGTCTTAAAATCGAACAAAAGTTGGTTTCGTTCCACAGATCTTTAAAATCGATGTAGACTGCGTCTAGTAGCAAGAGCGCATGAAACCGAAGAGGTATATTTTCAGTACTCCTAATAATTAATTAAATATCTCCTCGCATTTCTGTGATCCTGATACTTCTGGTAGAATTCCAGTCTTAAAATCGAACAAAATTGCGTTTCGTTCCACAGATCTTTAAAATTGATATAGACTGCGTTTAGTAGCAGGAGCACATGAAACCGAAGAGGTATATTTTCAGTGCTCCTAATAATCCATTGAATACCTCCTCGCATTTCTGTGATCCTGATACTTCTGGTACAATTCCAGTCTTAAAATAGAACAAAATTGCGTTTCGTTCCACAGATCTTTAAAATTGATATAGACTGCGTTTAGTAGCAGGAGCACATGAAACCGAAGAGGTATATTTTCAGTGCTCCTAATAATCTATTAAATACCTCCTCGCATTTCTGTGATCCTGATACTTCTGGTAGAATTCCAGTCTTAAAATAGAACAAAATTGCGTTTCGTTCCACAGGTCTTTAAAATCGATGTAGACTGCGTTTAGTAGCAGAGCGCATGAAACCGAAGAGGTATATTTTCAGTGCTCCTAATAATCCCTTAAATACCTCCTCGCATTTCTGTGGTCCAGATACTCCTGGTAGAATTCCCGTCTTAAAATCGAACAAGATTGTGTTTCGTTCCACAGATCTTTAAAATCGAAGTAGACTGCGTTTAGTAGCAAGAGCGCATGAAACCGAAGAGGTATATTTTCAGTGCTCCTAATAATCCATTAAATACCTCCTCGCATTTCTGTGATCCTGATACTTCTGGTAGAATTCCAGTCTTAAAATCGAACAAAATTGCGTTTCGTTCCACAGATCTTTAAAATTGATGTAGACTGCGTTTAGTAGCAGGAGCACATGAAACCGAAGAGGTATATTTTCAGTGCTCCTAATAATCTATTAAATACCTCCTCGCATTTCTGTGATCCTGATACTTCTGGTAGAATTCCAGTCTTAAAATCGAACAAAATTGCGTTTCGTTCCACAGATCTTTAAAATTGATATAGACTGCGTTTAGTAGCAGGAGCACATGAAACCGAAGAGGTATATTTTCAGTGCTCCTAATAATCCATTAAATACCTCCTCACATTTCTGTGATCCTGATACTCCTGGTAGAACCCAAAAGTTTTAAAATCGAACAAAATTGCGTTTCGTTCCACAGATCTTTAAAATTGATATAGACTGCGTTTAGTAGCAGGAGCACATGAAACCGAAGAGGTATATTTTCAGTGCTCCTAATAATTCATTAAATACCTCCTCGCATTTCTGTGGTCCTGATACTCCTGGTAGAATTCAAGAATTATAAAGTCGAACAAAAGTGCTTTTCGTTCCACAGATCTTTAAAATCGATGTAGACTGCGTTTAGTAGCAGGAGCGCATGAAACCGAAGAGGTATATTTTCAGTGCTCCTAATAATTCATTAAATACCTCCTCGCATTTCTGTGATCCTGATGCTCCTGGTAGAATTCCCGTCTTAAAATCGAACAAGATTACGTTTCGTTCCACAGATCTTTAAAATCGAAGTAGACTGCGTTTAATAGCAGGAGCGCATGAAACCGAAGAGGTATATTTTCAGTACTCCTAATAATTCATTAAATACCTCCTCGCATTTCTGTGATCCTGATACTCCTGGTAGAATTCCCGTCTTAAAATCGAACAAAAGTTGGTTTCGTTCCACAGATCTTTAAAATTGAAGTAGACTGCGTTTAATAGCAAGAGCGCATGAAACCGAAGAGGTATATTTTCAGTACTCCTAATAATTAATTAAATATCTCCTCGCATTTCTGTGATCCTGATGCTCCTGGTAGAATTCCCGTCTTAAAATCGAACAAAATTGCGTTTCGTTCCACAGATCTTTAAAATTGATATAGACTGCGTTTAGTAGTAGGAGCACATGAAACCGAAGAGGTATATTTTCAGTGCTCCTAATAATTCATTAAATACTTCCTCGCATTTCTGTGGTCCTGATACTCCTGGTAGAATTCAAGAATTTTAAAGTCGAACAAAAGTGCTTTTCGTTCCACAGATCTTTAAAATCGATGTAGACTGCGTTTAGTAGCAGGAGCGCATGAAACCGAAGAGTTATATTTTCAGTGCTCCTAATAATTCATTAAGTACCTCCTCGCATTTCTGTGGTCCTGATACTCCTGGTAGAATTCAAGAATTTTAAAGTCGAACAAAAGTGCTTTTCGTTCCACAGATCTTTAAAATCGATGTAGACTGCGTTTAGTAGCAGGAGCGCATGAAACCGAAGAGGTATATTTTCAGTGCTCCTAATAATTCATTAAATACCTCCTCGCATTTCTGTGATCCTGATGCTCCTGGTAGAATTCCCGTCTTAAAATCGAACAAGATTACGTTTCGTTCCACAGATCTTTAAAATCGAAGTAGACTGCGTTTAATAGCAGGAGCGCATGAAACCGAAGAGGTATATTTTCAGTACTCCTAATAATTAATTAAATATCTCCTCGCATTTCTGTGATCCTGATGCTCCTGGTAGAATTCAAGAATTTTAAAGTCGAACAAAAGTGCTTTTCGTTCCACAGATCTTTAAAATCGATGTAGACTGCGTTTAGTAGCAGGAGCGCATGAAACCGAAGAGGTATATTTTCAGTGCTCCTAATAATTCATTAAATACCTCCTCGCATTTCTGTGATCCTGATGCTCCTGGTAGAATTCCCGTCTTAAAATCGAACAAGATTACGTTTCGTTCCACAGATCTTTAAAATCGAAGTAGACTGCGTTTAATAGCAGGAGCGCATGAAACCGAAGAGGTATATTTTCAGTGCTCCTAATAATTCATTAAATACCTCCTCGCATTTCTGTGGTCCTGATACTCCTGGTAGAATTCAAGAATTTTAAAGTCGAACAAAAGTGCTTTTCGTTCCACAGATCTTTAAAATCGATGTAGACTGCGTTTAATAGCAGGAGGGCATGAAACCGAAGAGGTATATTTTCAGTGCTCCTAATAATTCATTAAATACCTCCTCGCATTTCTGTGGTCCTGATACTCCTGGTAGAATTCAAGAATTTTAAAGTCGAACAAAAGTGCTTTTCGTTCAACAGATTTTTAAAATCGATGTAGACTGCGTTTAGTAGCAGGAGCGCATGAAACCGAAGAGGTATATTTTCAGTGCTCCTAATAATTCATTAAATACCTCCTCGCATTTCTGTGATCCTGATACTTCTGGTAGAATTCCCGTCTTAAAATCTAACAAAAGTTGGTTTCGTTCCACAGATCTTTAAAATCGAAGTAGACTGCGTTTAATAGCAAGAGCGCATGAAACCGAAGAGGTATATTTTCAGTACTCCTAATAATTAATTAAATATCTCCTCGCATTTCTGTGATCCTGATGCTCCTGGTAGAATTCCCGTCTTAAAATCGAACAAAATTGCGTTTCGTTCCACAGATCTTTAAAATTGATATAGACTGCGTTTAGTAGCAGGAGCACATGAAACCGAAGAGGTATATTTTCAGTGCTCCTAATAATCCATTAAATACCTCCTCGCATTTCTGTGATCCTGATACTTCTGGTAGAATTCCAGTCTTAAAATCGAACAAAATTGCGTTTCGTTCCACAGATCTTTAAAATCGATGTAGACTGCGTTTAGTAGCAGGAGCACATGAAACCGAAGAGGTATATTTTCAGTGCTCCTAATAATCCATTAAATGCCTCCTCACATTTCTGTGATCCTGATACTCCTGGTAGAACCCAAAAGTTTTAAAATCTAACAAAAGTGCGTTTCGTTCCACAGATCTTTAAAATCGATGTAGACTGCGTTTAGTAGCAAGAGCGCATGAAACCGGAGAGGTATATTTTCAGTGCTCCTAATAATTAATTAAATACCTCCTCACATTTCTGTGATCCTGATACTTCTAGTAGAATTCCCGTCTTAAAATCGAACAAAATTGCGTTTCGTTCCACAGACCTTTAAAATCGATGTAGACTGCGTTTAGTAGCAGGAGCACATGAAACCGAAGAGGTATATTTTCAGTGCTCCTAATAATCCATTAAATACCTCCTCACATTTCTGTGATCCTGATACTTCTGGTAGAATTCCAGTCTTAAAATCGAACAAAATTGCGTTTCGTTCCACAGATCTTTAAAATTGATATAGACTGCGTTTAGTAGCAGGAGCACATGAAACCGAAGAGGTATATTTTCAGTGCTCCTAATAATCCATTAAATACCTCCTCACATTTCTGTGATCCTGATACTCCTGGTAGAACCCAAAAGTTTTAAAATCGAACAAAATTGCGTTTCGTTCCACAGATCTTTAAAATTGATATAGACTGCGTTTAGTAGCAGGAGCACATGAAACCGAAGAGGTATATTTTCAGTGCTCCTAATAATTCATTAAATACCTCCTCGCATTTCTGTGGTCCTGATACTCCTGGTAGAATTCAAGAATTTTAAAGTCGAACAAAAGTGCTTTTCGTTCCACAGATCTTTAAAATCGATGTAGGCTGCGTTTAATAGCAAGAGCGCATGAAACCGAAGAGGTATATTTTCAGTACTCCTAATAATTAACTAAATATCTCCTCGCATTTCTGTGATCCTGATGCTCCTGGTAGAATTCCCGTCTTAAAATCGAACAAAATTGCGTTTCGTTCCACAGATCTTTAAAATTGATATAGACTGCGTTTAGTAGCAGGAGCGCATGAAACCGAAGAGGTATATTTTCAGTGCTCCTAATAATTCATTAAATACCTCGCATTTCTGTGATCCTGATGCTCCTGGTAGAATTCCCGTCTTAAAATCGAACAAGATTACGTTTCGTTCCACAGATCTTTAAAATCGAAGTAGACTGCGTTTAATAGCAGGAGCGCATGAAACCGAAGAGGTATATTTTCAGTACTCCTAATAATTCATTAAATACCTCCTCGCATTTCTGTGATCCTGATACTCCTGGTAGAATTCCCGTCTTAAAATCGAACAAAAGTTGGTTTCGTTCCACAGATCTTTAAAATCGAAGTAGACTGCGTTTAATAGCAAGAGCGCATGAAACCGAAGAGGTATATTTTCAGTACTCCTAATAATTAATTAAATATCTCCTCGCATTTCTGTGATCCTGATGCTCCTGGTAGAATTCCCGTCTTAAAATCGAACAAAATTGCGTTTCGTTCCACAGATCTTTAAAATTGATATAGACTGCGTTTAGTAGCAGGAGCACATGAAACCGAAGAGGTATATTTTCAGTGCTCCTAATAATTCATTAAATACCTCCTCGCATTTCTGTGGTCCTGATACTCCTGGTAGAATTCAAGAATTTTAAAGTCGAACAAAAGTGCTTTTCGTTCCACAGATCTTTAAAATCGATGTAGACTGCGTTTAATAGCAGGAGCGCATGAAACCGAAGAGGTATATTTTCAGTGCTCCTAATAATTCATTAAGTACCTCCTCGCATTTCTGTGGTCCTGATACTCCTGGTAGAATTCAAGAATTTTAAAGTCGAACAAAAGTGCTTTTCGTTCCACAGATCTTTAAAATCGATGTAGACTGCGTTTAGTAGCAGGAGCGCATGAAACCGAAGAGGTATATTTTCAGTGCTCCTAATAATTCATTAAATACCTCCTCGCATTTCTGTGATCCTGATACTCCTGGTAGAATTCCCGTCTTAAAATCGAACAAAAGTTGGTTTCGTTCCACAGATCTTTAAAATCGATGTAGACTGCGTCTAGTAGCAAGAGCGCATGAAACCGAAGAGGTATATTTTCAGTACTCCTAATAATTAATTAAATATCTCCTCGCATTTCTGTGATCCTGATGCTCCTGGTAGAATTCCCGTCTTAAAATCGAACAAAATTGCGTTTCGTTCCACAGATCTTTAAAATTGATATAGACTGCGTTTAGTAGCAGGAGCACATGAAACCGAAGAGGTATATTTTCAGTGCTCCTAATAATCCATTAAATACCTCCTCGCATTTCTGTGATCCTGATACTTCTGGTAGAATTCCAGTCTTAAAATCGAACAAAATTGCGTTTCGTTCCACAGATCTTTAAAATCGATGTAGACTGCGTTTAGTAGCAGGAGCACATGAAACCGAAGAGGTATATTTTCAGTGCTCCTAATAATCCATTAAATACCTCCTCACATTTCTGTGATCCTGATACTCCTGGTAGAACCCAAAAGTTTTAAAATCGAACAAAAGTGCGTTTCGTTCCACAGATCTTTAAAATCGATGTAGACTGCGTTTAGTAGCAAGAGCGCATGAAACCGAAGAGGTATATTTTCAGTGCTCCTAATAATTAATTAAATACCTCCTCGCATTTCTGTGATCCTGATACTTCTAGTAGAATTCCAGTCTTAAAATCGAACAAAATTGTGTTTCGTTCCACAGATCTTTAAAATTGATATAGACTGCGTTTAGTAGCAGGAGCACATAAAACCGAAGAGGTATATTTTCAGTGCTCCTAATAATCCATTAAATACCTCCTTACATTTCTGTGATCCTGATACTCCTGATAGAACCCAAAAGTTTTAAAATCGAACAAAATTGCGTTTCGTTCCACAGATCTTTAAAATTGATATAGACTGCGTTTAGTAGCAGGAGCACATGAAACCGAAGAGGTATATTTTCAGTGCTCCTAATAATTCATTAAATACCTCCTCGCATTTCTGTGGTCCTGATACTCCTGATAGAATTCAAGAATTTTAAAGTCGAACAAAAGAGCTTTTCGTTCTACAGATCTTTAAAATCGATGTAGACTGCGTTTAGTAGCAGGAGCGCATGAAACCGAAGAGGTATATTTTCAGTGCTCCTAATAATTCATTAAATACCTCCTCGCATTTCTGTGATCCTGATGCTCCTGGTAGAATTCCCGTCTTAAAATCGAACAAGATTACGTTTCGTTCCACAGATCTTTAAAATCGAAGTAGACTGCGTTTAATAGCAGGAGCGCATGAAACCGAAGAGGTATATTTTCAGTACTCCTAATAATTCATTAAATACCTCCTCGCATTTCTGTGATCCTGATACTCCTGGTAGAATTCCCGTCTTAAAATCGAACAAAAGTTGGTTTCGTTCCACAGATCTTTAAAATCGAAGTAGACTGCGTTTAATAGCAAGAGCGCATGAAACCGAAGAGGTATATTTTCAGTACTCCTAATAATTAATTAAATATCTCCTCGCATTTCTGTGATCCTGATGCTCCTGGTAGAATTCCCGTCTTAAAATCGAACAAAATTGCGTTTCGTTCCACAGATCTTTAAAATTGATATAGACTGCGTTTAGTAGCAGGAGCACATGAAACCGAAGAGGTATATTTTCAGTGCTCCTAATAATCCATTAAATACCTCCTCGCATTTCTGTGATCCTGATACTTCTGGTAGAATTCCAGTCTTAAAGTCGAACAAAATTGCGTTTCGTTCCACAGATCTTTAAAATCGATGTAGACTGCGTTTAGTAGCAGGAGCACATGAAACCGAAGAGGTATATTTTCAGTGCTCCTAATAATCCATTAAATACCTCCTCACATTTCTGTGATCCTGATACTCCTGGTAGAACCCAAAAGTTTTAAAATCTAACAAAAGTGCGTTTCGTTCCACAGATCTTTAAAATCGATGTAGACTGCGTTTAGTAGCAAGAGCGCATGAAACCGAAGAGGTATATTTTCAGTGCTCCTAATAATCCATTAAATACCTCCTCGCATTTCTGTGGTCCAGATACTCCTGGTAGAATTCCCGTCTTAAAATCGAACAAGATTACGTTTCGTTCCACAGATCTTTAAAATCGATGTAGACTGCGTTTAGTAGCAGGAGCGCATGAAACCGAAGAGGTATATTTTCAGTGCTCCTAATAATTCATTAAATACCTCCTCGCATTTCTGTGATCCTGATGCTCCTGGTAGAATTCCCGTCTTAAAATCGAACAAGATTACGTTTCGTTCCACAGATCTTTAAAATCGAAGTAGACTGCGTTTAATAGCAGGAGCGCATGAAACCGAAGAGGTATATTTTCAGTACTCCTAATAATTCATTAAATACCTCCTCGCATTTCTGTGATCCTGATACTCCTGGTAGAATTCCCGTCTTAAAATCGAACAAAAGTTGGTTTCGTTCCACAGATCTTTAAAATCGAAGTAGACTGCGTTTAATAGCAAGAGCGCATGAAACCGAAGAGGTATATTTTCAGTACTCCTAATAATTAATTAAATATCTCCTCGCATTTCTGTGATCCTGATACTTCTGGTAGAATTCCAGTCTTAAAATCGAACAAAATTGCGTTTCGTTCCACAGATCTTTAAAATTGATATAGACTGCGTTTAGTAGCAGGAGCACATGAAACCGAAGAGGTATATTTTCAGTGCTCCTAATAATCCATTAAATACCTCCTCACATTTCTGTGATCCTGATACTCCTGGTAGAACCCAAAAGTTTTAAAATCTAACAAAAGTGCGTTTCGTTCCACAGATCTTTAAAATCGAAGTAGACTGCGTTTAATAGCAAGAGCGCATGAAACCGAAGAGGTATATTTTCAGTACTCCTAATAATCCATTAAATACCTCCTCGCATTTCTGTGATCCTGATACTTCTGGTAGAATTCCAGTCTTAAAATCGAACAAAATTGCGTTTCGTTCCACAGATCTTTAAAATTGATATAGACTGCGTTTAGTAGCAGGAGCACATGAAACCGAAGAGGTATATTTTCAGTGCTCCAAATAATCCATTAAATACCTCCTCACATTTCTGTGATCCTGATACTCCTGGTAGAACCCAAAAGTTTTAAAATCGAACAAAATTGCGTTTCGTTCCACAGATCTTTAAAATTGATATAGACTGCGTTTAGTAGCAGGAGCACATGAAACCGAAGAGGTATATTTTAAGTGCTCCTAATAATTCATTAAATACCTCCTCGCATTTCTGTGGTCCTGATACTCCTGGTAGAATTCAAGAATTTTAAAGTCGAACAAAAGTGCTTTTCGTTCCACAGATCTTTAAAATCGATGTAGGCTGCGTTTAGTAGCAGGAGCGCATGAAACCGAAGAGGTATATTTTCAGTACTCCTAATAATTAATTAAATATCTCCACGCATTTCTGTGATCCTGATGCTCCTGGTAGAATTCCCGTCTTAATATCGAACAAAATTGCGTTTCGTTCCACAGATCTTTAAAATTGATATAGACTGCGTTTAGTAGCAGGAGCACATGAAACCGAAGAGGTATATTTTCAGTGCTCCTAATAATCCATTAAATACCTCCTCGCATTTCTGTGGTCCAGATACTCCTGGTAGAATTCCCGTCTTAAAATCGAACAAGATTGTGTTTCGTTCCACAGATCTTTAAAATCGAAGTAGACTGCGTTTAGTAGCAAGAGCGCATGAAACCGAAGAGGTATATTTTCAGTGCTCCTAATAATCCATTAAATATCTCCTCGCATTTCTGTGATCCTGATGCTCCTGGTAGAATTCCCGTCTTACAATCGAACAAAATTGCGTTTCGTTCCACAGATCTTTAAAATTGATATAGACTGCGTTTAGTAGCAGGAGCACATGAAACCGAAGAGGTATATTTTCAGTGCTCCTAATAATCCATTAAATACCTCCTCGCATTTCTGTGATCCTGATACTTCTGGTAGAATTCCAGTCTTAAAATCGAACAAAATTGCGTTTCGTTCCACAGATCTTTAAAATTGATATAGACTGCGTTTAGTAGCAGGAGCACATGAAACCGAAGAGGTATATTTTCAGTGCTCCTAATAATTCATTAAATACCTCCTCGCATTTCTGTGGTCCTGATACTCCTGGTAGAATTCAAGAATTTTAAAGTCGAACAAAAGTGCTTTTCGTTCCACAGATCTTTAAAATCGATGTAGACTGCGTTTAGTAGCAGGAGCGCATGAAACCGAAGAGGTATATTTTCAGTGCTCCTAATAATTCATCAAATACCTCCTCGCATTTCTGTGATCCTGATGCTCCTGGTAGAATTCCCGTCTTAAAATCGAACAAGATTACGTTTCGTTCCACAGATCTTTAAAATCGAAGTAGACTGCGTTTAATAGCAGGAGCGCATGAAACCGAAGAGGTATATTTTCAGTACTCCTAATAATTAATTAAATATCTCCTCGCATTTCTGTGATCCTGATGCTCCTGGTAGAATTCCCGTCTTTAAATCGAACAAAATTGCGTTTCGTTCCACAGATCTTTAAAATTGATAGACTGCGTTTAGTAGCAGGAGCACATGAAACCGAAGAGGTATTACTTTCAGTGCTCCTAATAATCCATTAAATACCTCCTCGCATTTCTGTGATCCTGATACTTCTGGTAGAATTCCAGTCTTAAAATCGAACAAAATTGCGTTTCGTTCCACAGATCTTTAAAATTGATATAGACTGCGTTTAGTAGCAAGAGCACATGAAACCGAAGAGGTATATTTTCAGTGCTCCTAATAATCCATTAAATACCTCCTCACATTTCTGTGATCCTGATACTCCTGGTAGAACCCAAAAGTTTTAAAATCGAACAAAATTGCGTTTCGTTCCACAGATCTTTAAAATTGATATAGACTGTGTTTAGTAGCAGGAGCACATGAAACCGAAGAGGTATATTTTCAGTGCTCCTAATAATTCATTAAATACCTCCTCGCATTTCTGTGGTCCTGATACTCCTGGTAGAGTTCAAGAATTTTAAAGTCGAACAAAAGTGCTTTTCGTTCCACAGATTTTTAAAATCGATGTAGACTGCGTTTAGTAGCAGGAGCGCATGAAACCGAAGAGGTATATTTTCAGTGCTCCTAATAATTCATTAAATACCTCCTCGCATTTCTGTGATCCTGATACTTCTGGTAGAATTCCCGTCTTAAAATCTAACAAAAGTTGGTTTCGTTCCACAGATCTTTAAAATCGAAGTAGACTGCGTTTAATAGCAAGAGCGCATGAAACCGAAGAGGTATATTTTCAGTACTCCTAATAATTAATTAAATATCTCCTCGCATTTCTGTGATCCTGATGCTCCTGGTAGAATTCCCGTCTTAAAATCGAACAAAATTGCGTTTCGTTCCACAGATCTTTAAAATTGATATAGACTGCGTTTAGTAGCAGGAGCACATGAAACCGAAGAGGTATATTTTCAGTGCTCCTAATAATCCATTAAATACCTCCTCGCATTTCTGTGATCCTGATACTTCTGGTAGAATTCCAGTCTTAAAATCGAACAAAATTGCGTTTCGTTCCACAGATCTTTAAAATCGATGTAGACTGCGTTTAGTAGCAGGAGCACATGAAACCGAAGAGGTATATTTTCGGTGCTCCTAATAATCCATTAAATACCTCCTCACATTTCTGTGATCCTGATACTTCTGGTAGAACCCAAAAGTTTTAAAATCTAACAAAAGTGCGTTTCGTTCCACAGATCTTTAAAATCGATGTAGACTGCGTTTAGTAGCAAGAGCGCATGAAACCGAAGAGGTATATTTTCAGTGCTCCTAATAATCCATTAAATACCTCCTCGCATTTCTGTGATCCTGATACTTCTGGTAGAATTCCAGTCTTAAAATCGAACAAAATTGCGTTTCGTTCCACAGATCTTTAAAATTGATATAGACTGCGTTTAGTAGCAGGAGCACATGAAACCGAAGAGGTATATTTTCAGTGCTCCAAATAATCCATTAAATACCTCCTCACATTTCTGTGATCCTGATACTCCTGGTAGAACCCAAAAGTTTTAAAATCGAACAAAATTGCGTTTCGTTCCACAGATCTTTA
The DNA here is from genome assembly GCA_963675555.1 of Leptura quadrifasciata. NCBI lineage: Eukaryota > Metazoa > Arthropoda > Insecta > Coleoptera > Cerambycidae > Leptura > Leptura quadrifasciata. The sequence goes on along the minus strand of OY776682.1, from coordinate 122,305 downwards.
AAATTGATATAGACTGCGTTTAGTAGCAGGAGCACATGAAACCGAAGAGGTATATTTTAAGTGCTCCTAATAATTCATTAAATACCTCCTCGCATTTCTGTGGTCCTGATACTCCTGGTAGAATTCAAGAATTTTAAAGTCGAACAAAAGTGCTTTTCGTTCCACAGATCTTTAAAATCGATGTAGGCTGCGTTTAGTAGCAGGAGCGCATGAAACCGAAGAGGTATATTTTCAGTACTCCTAATAATTAATTAAATATCTCCACGCATTTCTGTGATCCTGATGCTCCTGGTAGAATTCCCGTCTTAATATCGAACAAAATTGCGTTTCGTTCCACAGATCTTTAAAATTGATATAGACTGCGTTTAGTAGCAGGAGCACATGAAACCGAAGAGGTATATTTTCAGTGCTCCTAATAATCCATTAAATACCTCCTCGCATTTCTGTGGTCCAGATACTCCTGGTAGAATTCCCGTCTTAAAATCGAACAAGATTGTGTTTCGTTCCACAGATCTTTAAAATCGAAGTAGACTGCGTTTAGTAGCAAGAGCGCATGAAACCGAAGAGGTATATTTTCAGTGCTCCTAATAATCCATTAAATATCTCCTCGCATTTCTGTGATCCTGATGCTCCTGGTAGAATTCCCGTCTTACAATCGAACAAAATTGCGTTTCGTTCCACAGATCTTTAAAATTGATATAGACTGCGTTTAGTAGCAGGAGCACATGAAACCGAAGAGGTATATTTTCAGTGCTCCTAATAATCCATTAAATACCTCCTCGCATTTCTGTGATCCTGATACTTCTGGTAGAATTCCAGTCTTAAAATCGAACAAAATTGCGTTTCGTTCCACAGATCTTTAAAATTGATATAGACTGCGTTTAGTAGCAGGAGCACATGAAACCGAAGAGGTATATTTTCAGTGCTCCTAATAATTCATTAAATACCTCCTCGCATTTCTGTGGTCCTGATACTCCTGGTAGAATTCAAGAATTTTAAAGTCGAACAAAAGTGCTTTTCGTTCCACAGATCTTTAAAATCGATGTAGACTGCGTTTAGTAGCAGGAGCGCATGAAACCGAAGAGGTATATTTTCAGTGCTCCTAATAATTCATCAAATACCTCCTCGCATTTCTGTGATCCTGATGCTCCTGGTAGAATTCCCGTCTTAAAATCGAACAAGATTACGTTTCGTTCCACAGATCTTTAAAATCGAAGTAGACTGCGTTTAATAGCAGGAGCGCATGAAACCGAAGAGGTATATTTTCAGTACTCCTAATAATTAATTAAATATCTCCTCGCATTTCTGTGATCCTGATGCTCCTGGTAGAATTCCCGTCTTTAAATCGAACAAAATTGCGTTTCGTTCCACAGATCTTTAAAATTGATAGACTGCGTTTAGTAGCAGGAGCACATGAAACCGAAGAGGTATTACTTTCAGTGCTCCTAATAATCCATTAAATACCTCCTCGCATTTCTGTGATCCTGATACTTCTGGTAGAATTCCAGTCTTAAAATCGAACAAAATTGCGTTTCGTTCCACAGATCTTTAAAATTGATATAGACTGCGTTTAGTAGCAAGAGCACATGAAACCGAAGAGGTATATTTTCAGTGCTCCTAATAATCCATTAAATACCTCCTCACATTTCTGTGATCCTGATACTCCTGGTAGAACCCAAAAGTTTTAAAATCGAACAAAATTGCGTTTCGTTCCACAGATCTTTAAAATTGATATAGACTGTGTTTAGTAGCAGGAGCACATGAAACCGAAGAGGTATATTTTCAGTGCTCCTAATAATTCATTAAATACCTCCTCGCATTTCTGTGGTCCTGATACTCCTGGTAGAGTTCAAGAATTTTAAAGTCGAACAAAAGTGCTTTTCGTTCCACAGATTTTTAAAATCGATGTAGACTGCGTTTAGTAGCAGGAGCGCATGAAACCGAAGAGGTATATTTTCAGTGCTCCTAATAATTCATTAAATACCTCCTCGCATTTCTGTGATCCTGATACTTCTGGTAGAATTCCCGTCTTAAAATCTAACAAAAGTTGGTTTCGTTCCACAGATCTTTAAAATCGAAGTAGACTGCGTTTAATAGCAAGAGCGCATGAAACCGAAGAGGTATATTTTCAGTACTCCTAATAATTAATTAAATATCTCCTCGCATTTCTGTGATCCTGATGCTCCTGGTAGAATTCCCGTCTTAAAATCGAACAAAATTGCGTTTCGTTCCACAGATCTTTAAAATTGATATAGACTGCGTTTAGTAGCAGGAGCACATGAAACCGAAGAGGTATATTTTCAGTGCTCCTAATAATCCATTAAATACCTCCTCGCATTTCTGTGATCCTGATACTTCTGGTAGAATTCCCGTCTTAAAATCGAACAAAATTGCGTTTCGTTCCACAGATCTTTAAAATTGATATAGACTGCGTTTAGTAGCAGGAGCACATGAAACCGAAGAGGTATATTTTCGGTGCTCCTAATAATCCATTAAATACCTCCTCACATTTCTGTGATCCTGATACTTCTGGTAGAACCCAAAAGTTTTAAAATCTAACAAAAGTGCGTTTCGTTCCACAGATCTTTAAAATCGATGTAGACTGCGTTTAGTAGCAAGAGCGCATGAAACCGAAGAGGTATATTTTCAGTGCTCCTAATAATCCATTAAATACCTCCTCGCATTTCTGTGATCCTGATACTTCTGGTAGAATTCCAGTCTTAAAATCGAACAAAATTGCGTTTCGTTCCACAGATCTTTAAAATTGATATAGACTGCGTTTAGTAGCAGGAGCACATGAAACCGAAGAGGTATATTTTCAGTGCTCCAAATAATCCATTAAATACCTCCTCACATTTCTGTGATCCTGATACTCCTGGTAGAACCCAAAAGTTTTAAAATCGAACAAAATTGCGTTTCGTTCCACAGATCTTTAAAATTGATATAGACTGCGTTTAGTAGCAGGAGCACATGAAACCGAAGAGGTATATTTTAAGTGCTCCTAATAATTCATTAAATACCTCCTCGCATTTCTGTGGTCCTGATACTCCTGGTAGAATTCAAGAATTTTAAAGTCGAACAAAAGTGCTTTTCGTTCCACAGATCTTTAAAATCGATGTAGGCTGCGTTTAGTAGCAGGAGCGCATGAAACCGAAGAGGTATATTTTCAGTACTCCTAATAATTAATTAAATATCTCCACGCATTTCTGTGATCCTGATGCTCCTGGTAGAATTCCCGTCTTAATATCGAACAAAATTGCGTTTCGTTCCACAGATCTTTAAAATTGATATAGACTGCGTTTAGTAGCAGGAGCACATGAAACCGAAGAGGTATATTTTCAGTGCTCCTAATAATCCATTAAATACCTCCTCGCATTTCTGTGGTCCAGATACTCCTGGTAGAATTCCCGTCTTAAAATCGAACAAGATTGTGTTTCGTTCCACAGATCTTTAAAATCGAAGTAGACTGCGTTTAGTAGCAAGAGCGCATGAAACCGAAGAGGTATATTTTCAGTGCTCCTAATAATCCATTAAATATCTCCTCGCATTTCTGTGATCCTGATGCTCCTGGTAGAATTCCCGTCTTACAATCGAACAAAATTGCGTTTCGTTCCACAGATCTTTAAAATTGATATAGACTGCGTTTAGTAGCAGGAGCACATGAAACCGAAGAGGTATATTTTCAGTGCTCCTAATAATCCATTAAATACCTCCTCGCATTTCTGTGATCCTGATACTTCTGGTAGAATTCCAGTCTTAAAATCGAACAAAATTGCGTTTCGTTCCACAGATCTTTAAAATTGATATAGACTGCGTTTAGTAGCAGGAGCACATGAAACCGAAGAGGTATATTTTCAGTGCTCCTAATAATTCATTAAATACCTCCTCGCATTTCTGTGGTCCTGATACTCCTGGTAGAATTCAAGAATTTTAAAGTCGAACAAAAGTGCTTTTCGTTCCACAGATCTTTAAAATCGATGTAGACTGCGTTTAGTAGCAGGAGCGCATGAAACCGAAGAGGTATATTTTCAGTGCTCCTAATAATTCATCAAATACCTCCTCGCATTTCTGTGATCCTGATGCTCCTGGTAGAATTCCCGTCTTAAAATCGAACAAGATTACGTTTCGTTCCACAGATCTTTAAAATCGAAGTAGACTGCGTTTAATAGCAGGAGCGCATGAAACCGAAGAGGTATATTTTCAGTACTCCTAATAATTAATTAAATATCTCCTCGCATTTCTGTGATCCTGATGCTCCTGGTAGAATTCCCGTCTTTAAATCGAACAAAATTGCGTTTCGTTCCACAGATCTTTAAAATTGATAGACTGCGTTTAGTAGCAGGAGCACATGAAACCGAAGAGGTATTACTTTCAGTGCTCCTAATAATCCATTAAATACCTCCTCGCATTTCTGTGATCCTGATACTTCTGGTAGAATTCCAGTCTTAAAATCGAACAAAATTGCGTTTCGTTCCACAGATCTTTAAAATTGATATAGACTGCGTTTAGTAGCAAGAGCACATGAAACCGAAGAGGTATATTTTCAGTGCTCCTAATAATCCATTAAATACCTCCTCACATTTCTGTGATCCTGATACTCCTGGTAGAACCCAAAAGTTTTAAAATCGAACAAAATTGCGTTTCGTTCCACAGATCTTTAAAATTGATATAGACTGTGTTTAGTAGCAGGAGCACATGAAACCGAAGAGGTATATTTTCAGTGCTCCTAATAATTCATTAAATACCTCCTCGCATTTCTGTGGTCCTGATACTCCTGGTAGAGTTCAAGAATTTTAAAGTCGAACAAAAGTGCTTTTCGTTCCACAGATTTTTAAAATCGATGTAGACTGCGTTTAGTAGCAGGAGCGCATGAAACCGAAGAGGTATATTTTCAGTGCTCCTAATAATTCATTAAATACCTCCTCGCATTTCTGTGATCCTGATACTTCTGGTAGAATTCCCGTCTTAAAATCTAACAAAAGTTGGTTTCGTTCCACAGATCTTTAAAATCGAAGTAGACTGCGTTTAATAGCAAGAGCGCATGAAACCGAAGAGGTATATTTTCAGTACTCCTAATAATTAATTAAATATCTCCTCGCATTTCTGTGATCCTGATGCTCCTGGTAGAATTCCCGTCTTAAAATCGAACAAAATTGCGTTTCGTTCCACAGATCTTTAAAATTGATATAGACTGCGTTTAGTAGCAGGAGCACATGAAACCGAAGAGGTATATTTTCAGTGCTCCTAATAATCCATTAAATACCTCCTCGCATTTCTGTGATCCTGATACTTCTGGTAGAATTCCAGTCTTAAAATCGAACAAAATTGCGTTTCGTTCCACAGATCTTTAAAATCGATGTAGACTGCGTTTAGTAGCAGGAGCACATGAAACCGAAGAGGTATATTTTCAGTGCTCCTAATAATCCATTAAATACCTCCTCACATTTCTGTGATCCTGATACTCCTGGTAGAACCCAAAAGTTTTAAAATCTAACAAAAGTGCGTTTCGTTCCACAGATCTTTAAAATCGATGTAGACTGCGTTTAGTAGCAAGAGCGCATGAAACCGAAGAGATATATTTTCAGTGCTCCTAATAATTAATTAAATACCTCCTCGCATTTCTGTGATCCTGATACTTCTAGTAGAATTCCCGTCTTAAAATCGAACAAGATTGCGTTTCGTTCCACAGATCTTTAAAATCGAAGTAGACTGCGTTTAGTAGCAAGAGCGCATGAAACCGAAGAGGTATATTTTCAGTGCTCCTAATAATCCATTAAATACCTCCTCGCATTTCTGTGATCCTGATACTTCTGGTAGAATTCCAGTCTTAAAATCGAACAAAATTGCGTTTCGTTCCACAGATCTTTAAAATTGATATAGACTGCGTTTAGTAGCAGGAGCACATGAAACCGAAGAGGTATTATTTTCAGTGCTCCTAATAATCCATTAAATACCTCCTCGCATTTCTGTGATCCTGATACTTCTGGTAGAATTCCAGTCTTAAAATCGAACAAAATTGCGTTTCGTTCCACAGATCTTTAAAATTGATATAGACTGCGTTTAGTAGCAGGAGCACATGAAACCGAAGAGGTATATTTTCAGTGCTCCTAATAATCTTTAAAATCGATGTAGACTGCGTTTAGTAGCAGGAGCGCATGAAACCGAAGAGGTATATTTTCAGTGCTCCTAATAATTCATTAAATACCTCCTCGCATTTCTGTGATCCTGATGCTCCTGGTAGAATTCCCGTCTTAAAATCGAACAAGATTACGTTTCGTTCCACAGATCTTTAAAATCGAAGTAGACTGCGTTTAATAGCAGGAGCGCATGAAACCGAAGAGGTATATTTTCAGTACTCCTAATAATTCATTACATACCTCCTCGCATTTCTGTGATCCTGATACTCCTGGTAGAATTCCCGTCTTAAAATCGAACAAAAGTTGGTTTCGTTCCACAGATCTTTAAAATCGAAGTAGACTGCGTTTAATAGCAAGAGCGCATGAAGCCGAAGAGGTATATTTTCAGTACTCCTAATAATTAATTAAATATCTCCTCGCATTTCTGTGATCCTGATGCTCCTGGTAGAATTCCCGTCTTAAAATCGAACAAAATTGCGTTTCGTTCCACAGATCTTTAAAATTGATATAGACTGCGTTTAGCAGCAGGAGCACATGAAACCGAAGAGGTATATTTTCAGTGCTCCTAATAATTCATTAAATACCTCCTCGCATTTCTGTGGTCCTGATACTCCTGGTAGAATTCAAGAATTTTAAAGTCGAACAAAAGTGCTTTTCGTTCCACAGATCTTTAAAATCGATGTAGACTGCGTTTAGTACCAAGAGCGCATGAAACCGAAGAGGTATATTTTCAGTGCTCCTAATAATCCATTAAATACCTCCTCGCATTTCTGTGGTCCAGATACTCCTGGTAGAATTCCCGTCTTAAAATCGAACAAGATTGTGTTTCGTTCCACAGATCTTTAAAATCGAAGTAGACTGCGTTTAGTAGCAAGAGCGCATGAAACCGAAGAGGTATATTTTCAGTGCTCCTAATAATCCATTAAATACCTCCTTGCATTTCTGTGATCCTGATACTACTGGTAGAATTCCAGTCTTAAAATCGAACAAAATTGCGTTTCGTTCCACAGATCTTTAAAATTGATATAGACTGCGTTTAGTAGCAGGAGCACATGAAACCGAAGAGGTATTATTTTCAGTGCTCCTAATAATCCATTAAATACCTCCTCGCATTTCTGTGATCCTGATACTTCTGGTAGAATTCCAGTCTTAAAATCGAACAAAATTGCGTTTCGTTCCACAGATCTTTAAAATTGATATAGACTGCGTTTAGTAGCAGGAGCACATGAAACCGAAGAGGTATATTTTCAGTGCTCCTAATAATCTATTAAATACCTCCTCGCATTTCTGTGATCCTGATACTTCTGGTAGAATTCCAGTCTTAAAATCGAACAAAATTGCGTTTCGTTCCACAGATCTTTAAAATTGATATAGACTGCGTTTAGTAGCAGGAGCACATGAAACCGAAGAGGTATATTTTCAGTGCTCCTAATAATCCATTAAATACCTCCTCACATTTCTGTGATCCTGATACTCCTGGTAGAACCCAACAATTTTAAAATCGAACAAAATTGCGTTTCGTTCCACAGATCTTTAAAATTGATATAGACTGCGTTTAGTAGCAGGAGCACATGAAACCGAAGAGGTATATTTTCAGTGCTCCTAATAATTCATTAAATACCTCCTCGCATTTCTGTGGTCCTGATACTCCTGGTAGAATTCAAGAATTTTAAAGTCGAACAAAAGTGCTTTTCGTTCCACAGATCTTTAAAATCGAAGTAGACTGCGTTTAATAGCAGGAGCGCATGAAACCGAAGAGGTATATTTTCAGTACTCCTAATAATTAATTAAATATCTCCTCGCATATCTGTGATCCTGATGCTCCTGGTAGAATTCCCGTCTTAAAATCGAACAAAATTGCGTTTCGTTCCACAGATCTTTAAAATTGATATAGACTGCGTTTAGTAGCAGGAGCACATGAAACCGAAGAGGTATATTTTCAGTACTTCTAATAATTCATTAAATACCTCCTCGCATTTCTGTGATCCTGATACTCCTGGTAGAATTCCCGTCTTAAAATCGAACAAAAGTTGGTTTCGTTCCACAGATCTTTAAAATCGAAGTAGACTGCGTTTAATAGCAAGAGCGCATGAAACCGAAGAGGTATATTTTCAGTACTCCTAATAATTAATTAAATATCTCCTCGCATATCTGTGATCCTGATGCTCCTGGTAGAATTCCCGTCTTAAAATCGAACAAAATTGCGTTTCGTTCCACAGATCTTTAAAATTGATATAGACTGCGTTTAGTAGCAGGAGCACATGAAACCGAAGAGGTATATTTTCAGTGCTCCTAATAATTCATTAAATACCTCCTCGCATTTCTGTGGTCCTGATACTCCTGATAGAATTCAAGAATTTTAAAGTCGAACAAAAGTGCTTTTCGTTCCACAGATCTTTAAAATCGATGTAGACTGCGTTTAGTAGCAGGAGCGCATGAAACCGAAGAGGTATATTTTCAGTGCTCCTAATAATTCATTAAATACCTCCTCGCATTTCTGTGATCCTGATGCTCCTGGTAGAATTCCCGTCTTAAAATCGAACAAGATTACGTTTCGTTCCACAGATCTTTAAAATCGAAGTAGACTGCGTTTAATAGCAGGAGCGCATGAAACCGAAGAGGTATATTTTCAGTACTCCTAATAATTAATTAAATATCTCCTCGCATTTCTGTGATCCTGATGCTCCTGGTAGAATTCAAGAATTTTAAAGTCGAACAAAAGTGCTTTTCGTTCCACAGATCTTTAAAATCGATGTAGACTGCGTTTAGTAGCAGGAGCGCATGAAACCGAAGAGGTATATTTTCAGTGCTCCTAATAATTCATTAAATACCTCCTCGCATTTCTGTGATCCTGATGCTCCTGGTAGAATTCCCGTCTTAAAATCGAACAAGATTACGTTTCGTTCCACAGATCTTTAAAATCGAAGTAGACTGCGTTTAATAGCAGGAGCGCATGAAACCGAAGAGGTATATTTTCAGTGCTCCTAATAATTCATTAAATACCTCCTCGCATTTCTGTGGTCCTGATACTCCTGGTAGAATTCAAGAATTTTAAAGTCGAACAAAAGTGCTTTTCGTTCCACAGATCTTTAAAATCGATGTAGACTGCGTTTAATAGCAGGAGGGCATGAAACCGAAGAGGTATATTTTCAGTGCTCCTAATAATTCATTAAATACCTCCTCGCATTTCTGTGGTCCTGATACTCCTGGTAGAATTCAAGAATTTTAAAGTCGAACAAAAGTGCTTTTCGTTCCACAGATCTTTAAAATCGATGTAGACTGCGTTTAGTAGCAGGAGCGCATGAAACCGAAGAGGTATATTTTCAGTGCTCCTAATAATTCATTAAATACCTCCTCGCATTTCTGTGGTCCTGATGCTCCTGGTAGAATTCAAGAATTTTAAAGTCGAACAAAATTGCGTTTCGTTCCACAGATCTCTAAAATCGATGTAGACTGCGTTTAGTAGTAGGAGCGCATGAAACCGAAGAGGTATATTTTCAGTGCTCCTAATAATTCATTAAATACCTCCTCGCATTTCTGTGGTCCTGATACTCCTGGTAGAATTCAAGAATTTTAAAGTCGAACAAAAGTGCTTTTCGTTCCACAGATCTTTAAAATCGATGTAGACTGCGTTTAGTAGCAAGAGCGCATGAAACCGAAGAGGTATATTTTCAGTGCTTCTAATAATTCATTAAATATCTCCTCGCATTTCTGCCATCCTGATACTCCTGTTAGAATTCCCGTCTTAAAATCGAACAAAATTGCGTTTCGTTCCACAGATCTCTAAAATCGATGTAGACTGCGTTTAGTAGCAAGAGCGCATGAAACCGAAGAGGTATATTTTCAGTGCTCCTAATAATTCATTAAATACCTCCTCGCATTTCTGTGGTCCTGATAATCCTGGTAGAATTCAAGAATTTTAAAGTCGAACAAAAGTGCTTTTCGTTCCACAGATCTTTAAAATCGATGTAGACTGCGTTTAGTAGCAAGAGCGCATGAAACCGAAGAGGTATATTTTCAGTGCTCCTAATAATTCATTAAATGCCTCCTCGCATTTCTGTGGTCCTGATACTCCTGGTAGAATTCAAGAATTTTCAAGTCGAATAAAAGTGCTTTTCGTTCCACAGATCTTTAAAATCGATATAGACTGCGTTTAGTAGCAAGAGCGCATGAAACCGAAGAGGTATATTTTCAGTGCTCCTAATAATCCATTAAATACCTCCTCGCATTTCTGTGGTCCAGATACTCCTGGTAGAATTCCCGTCTTAAAATCGAACAAGATTGCGTTTCGTTCCACAGATCTTTAAAATCGAAGTAGACTGCGTTTAGTAGCAAGAGCGCATGAAACCGAAGAGGTATATTTTCAGTGCTCCTAATAATCCATTAAACACTTCCTCGCATTTATGTGATCCTGATACTTCTGGTAGAATTCCAGTCTTAAAATCGAACAAAATTGCGTTTCGTTCCACAGATCTTTAAAATTGATATAGACTGCGTTTAGTAGCAGGAGCACATGAAACCGAAGAGGTATATTTTCAGTGCTCCTAATAATCCATTGAATACCTCCTCGCATTTCTGTGATCCTGATACTTCTGGTACAATTCCAGTCTTAAAATAGAACAAAATTGCGTTTCGTTCCACAGATCTTTAAAATTGATATAGACTGCGTTTAGTAGCAGGAGCACATGAAACCGAAGAGGTATATTTTCAGTGCTCCTAATAATCTATTAAATACCTCCTCGCATTTCTGTGATCCTGATACTTCTGGTAGAATTCCAGTCTTAAAATCAAACAAAATTGCGTTTCGTTCCACAGATCTTTAAAATTGTTATAGACTGCGTTTAGTAGCAGAAGCACATGAAACCGAAGAGGTATATTTTCAGTGCTCCTAATAATCCATTAAATACCTCCTCACATTTCTGTGATCCTGATACTCCTGGTAGAACCCAAAAGTTTTAAAATCGAACAAAATTGCGTTTCGTTCCACAGATCTTTAAAATCGATGTAGACTGCGTTTAGTAGCAAGAGCGCATGAAACCGAAGAGGTATATTTTCAGTGCTCCTAATAATTCATTAAATACCTCCTCGCATTTCTGTGATCCTGATGCTCCTGGTAGAATTCCCGTCTTAAAATCGAACAAGATTACGTTTCGTTCCACAGATCTTTAAAATCGAAGTAGACTGTGTTTAATAGCAGGAGCGCATGAAACCGAAGAGGTATATTTTCAGTACTCCTAATAATTCATTAAATACCTCCTCGCATTTCTGTGATCCTGATACTCCTGGTAGAATTCCCGTCTTAAAATCGAACAAAAGTTGGTTTCGTTCCACAGATCTTTAAAATCGATGTAGACTGCGTCTAGTAGCAAGAGCGCATGAAACCGAAGAGGTATATTTTCAGTACTCCTAATAATTAATTAAATATCTCCTCGCATTTCTGTGATCCTGATACTTCTGGTAGAATTCCAGTCTTAAAATCGAACAAAATTGCGTTTCGTTCCACAGATCTTTAAAATTGATATAGACTGCGTTTAGTAGCAGGAGCACATGAAACCGAAGAGGTATATTTTCAGTGCTCCTAATAATTAATTAAATATCTCCTCGCATTTCTGTGATCCTGATACTTCTGGTAGAATTCCAGTCTTAAAATCGAACAAAATTGCGTTTCGTTCCACAGATCTTTAAAATTGATATAGACTGCGTTTAGTAGCAGGAGCACATGAAACCGAAGAGGTATATTTTCAGTGCTCCTAATAATCTATTAAATACCTCCTCGCATTTCTGTGATCCTGATACTTCTGGTAGAATTCCAGTCTTAAAATCGAACAAAATTGCGTTTCGTTCCACAGGTCTTTAAAATCGATGTAGACTGCGTTTAGTAGCAGAGCGCATGAAACCGAAGAGGTATATTTTCAGTGCTCCTAATAATCCATTAAATACCTCCTCACATTTCTGTGATCCTGATACTCCTGGTAGAATTCAAGAATTTTAAAGTCGAACAAAAGTGCTTTTCGTTCCACAGATCTTTAAAATCGATGTAGACTGCGTTTAGTAGCAAGAGCGCATGAAACCGAAGAGGTATATTTTCAGTGCTTCTAATAATTCATTAAATATCTCCTCGCATTTCTGCGATCCTGATACTCCTGTTAGAATTCCCGTCTTAAAATCGAACAAAATTGCGTTTCGTTCCACAGATCTCTAAAATCGATGTAGACTGCGTTTAGTAGCAAGAGCGCATGAAACCGAAGAGGTATATTTTCAGTGCTCCTAATAATTCATTAAATACCTCCTCGCATTTCTGTGGTCCTGATAATCCTGGTAGAATTCAAGAATTTTAAAGTCGAACAAAAGTGCTTTTCGTTCCACAGATCTTTAAAATCGATGTAGACTGCGTTTAGTAGCAAGAGCGCATGAAACCGAAGAGGTATATTTTCAGTGCTCCTAATAATTCATTAAATGCCTCCTCGCATTTCTGTGGTCCTGATACTCCTGGTAGAATTCAAGAATTTTCAAGTCGAATAAAAGTGCTTTTCGTTCCACAGATCTTTAAAATCGATATAGACTGCGTTTAGTAGCAAGAGCGCATGAAACCGAAGAGGTATATTTTCAGTGCTCCTAATAATCCATTAAATACCTCCTCGCATTTCTGTGGTCCAGATACTCCTGGTAGAATTCCCGTCTTAAAATCGAACAAGATTGCGTTTCGTTCCACAGATCTTTAAAATCGAAGTAGACTGCGTTTAGTAGCAAGAGCGCATGAAACCGAAGAGGTATATTTTCAGTGCTCCTAATAATCCATTAAACACTTCCTCGCATTTATGTGATCCTGATACTTCTGGTAGAATTCCAGTCTTAAAATCGAACAAAATTGCGTTTCGTTCCACAGATCTTTAAAATTGATATAGACTGCGTTTAGTAGCAGGAGCACATGAAACCGAAGAGGTATATTTTCAGTGCTCCTAATAATCCATTGAATACCTCCTCGCATTTCTGTGATCCTGATACTTCTGGTACAATTCCAGTCTTAAAATAGAACAAAATTGCGTTTCGTTCCACAGATCTTTAAAATTGATATAGACTGCGTTTAGTAGCAGGAGCACATGAAACCGAAGAGGTATATTTTCAGTGCTCCTAATAATCTATTAAATACCTCCTCGCATTTCTGTGATCCTGATACTTCTGGTAGAATTCCAGTCTTAAAATCAAACAAAATTGCGTTTCGTTCCACAGATCTTTAAAATTGTTATAGACTGCGTTTAGTAGCAGAAGCACATGAAACCGAAGAGGTATATTTTCAGTGCTCCTAATAATCCATTAAATACCTCCTCACATTTCTGTGATCCTGATACTCCTGGTAGAACCCAAAAGTTTTAAAATCGAACAAAATTGCGTTTCGTTCCACAGATCTTTAAAATCGATGTAGACTGCGTTTAGTAGCAAGAGCGCATGAAACCGAAGAGGTATATTTTCAGTGCTCCTAATAATTCATTAAATACCTCCTCGCATTTCTGTGATCCTGATGCTCCTGGTAGAATTCCCGTCTTAAAATCGAACAAGATTACGTTTCGTTCCACAGATCTTTAAAATCGAAGTAGACTGTGTTTAATAGCAGGAGCGCATGAAACCGAAGAGGTATATTTTCAGTACTCCTAATAATTCATTAAATACCTCCTCGCATTTCTGTGATCCTGATACTCCTGGTAGAATTCCCGTCTTAAAATCGAACAAAAGTTGGTTTCGTTCCACAGATCTTTAAAATCGATGTAGACTGCGTCTAGTAGCAAGAGCGCATGAAACCGAAGAGGTATATTTTCAGTACTCCTAATAATTAATTAAATATCTCCTCGCATTTCTGTGATCCTGATACTTCTGGTAGAATTCCAGTCTTAAAATCGAACAAAATTGCGTTTCGTTCCACAGATCTTTAAAATTGATATAGACTGCGTTTAGTAGCAGGAGCACATGAAACCGAAGAGGTATATTTTCAGTGCTCCTAATAATTAATTAAATATCTCCTCGCATTTCTGTGATCCTGATACTTCTGGTAGAATTCCAGTCTTAAAATCGAACAAAATTGCGTTTCGTTCCACAGATCTTTAAAATTGATATAGACTGCGTTTAGTAGCAGGAGCACATGAAACCGAAGAGGTATATTTTCAGTGCTCCTAATAATCTATTAAATACCTCCTCGCATTTCTGTGATCCTGATACTTCTGGTAGAATTCCAGTCTTAAAATCGAACAAAATTGCGTTTCGTTCCACAGGTCTTTAAAATCGATGTAGACTGCGTTTAGTAGCAGAGCGCATGAAACCGAAGAGGTATATTTTCAGTGCTCCTAATAATCCATTAAATACCTCCTCACATTTCTGTGATCCTGATACTCCTGGTAGAACCCAAAAGTTTTAAAATCGAACAAAATTGCGTTTCGTTCCACAGATCTTTAAAATTGATATAGACTGCGTTTAGTAGCAGGAGCACATGAAACCGAAGAGGTATATTTTCAGTGCTCCTAATAATTCATTAAATACCTCCTCGCATTTCTGTGGTCCTGATACTCCTGGTAGAATTCCCGTCTTAAAATCGAACAAGATTGTGTTTCGTTCCACAGATCTTTAAAATCGAAGTAGACTGCGTTTAGTAGCAAGAGCGCATGAAACCGAAGAGGTATATTTTCAGTGCTCCTAATAATCCATTAAATACCTCCTCGCATTTCTGTGATCCTGATACTTCTGGTAGAATTCCAGTCTTAAAATCGAACAAAATTGCGTTTCGTTCCACAGATCTTTAAAATTGATATAGACTGCGTTTAGTAGCAGGAGCACATGAAACCGAAGAGGTATATTTTCAGTGCTCCTAATAATCTATTAAATACCTCCTCGCATTTCTGTGATCCTGATACTTCTGGTAGAATTCCAGTCTTAAAATCGAACACAATTGCGTTTCGTTCCACAGATCTTTAAAATTGATATAGACTGCGTTTAGTAGCAGGAGCACATGAAACCGAAGAGGTATATTTTCAGTGCTCCTAATAATCCATTAAATACCTCCTCACATTTCTGTGATCCTGATACTCCTGGTAGAACCCAAAAGTTTTAAAATCGAACAAAATTGCGTTTCGTTCCACAGATCTTTAAAATTGATATAGACTGCGTTTAGTAGCAGGAGCACATGAAACCGAAGAGGTATATTTTCAGTGCTCCTAATAATTCATTAAATACCTCCTCGCATTTCTGTGGTCCTGATACTCCTGGTAGAATTCAAGAATTATAAAGTCGAACAAAAGTGCTTTTCGTTCCACAGATCTTTAAAATCGATGTAGACTGCGTTTAGTAGCAGGAGCGCATGAAACCGAAGAGGTATATTTTCAGTGCTCCTAATAATCCATTAAATACCTCCTCGCATTTCTGTGATCCTGATACTCCTGGTAGAACCCAAAAGTTTTAAAATCTAACAAAAGTGCGTTTCGTTCCACAGATCTTTAAAATCGATGTAGACTGCGTTTAGTAGCAAGAGCGCATGAAACCGAAGAGGTATATTTTCAGTGCTCCTAATAATTAATTAAATACCTCCTCGCATTTCTGTGATCCTGATACTTCTGGTAGAATTCCAGTCTTAAAATCGAACAAAATTGCGTTTCGTTCCACAGATCTTTAAAATTGATATAGACTGCGTTTAGTAGCAGGAGCACATGAAACCGAAGAGGTATATTTTCAGTGCTCCTAATAATCTATTAAATACCTCCTCGCATTTCTGTGATCCTGATACTTCTGGTAGAATTCCAGTCTTAAAATCGAACAAAATTGCGTTTCGTTCCACAGATCTTTAAAATTGACATAGACTGCGTTTAGTAGCAGGAGCACATGAAACCGAAGAGGTATATTTTCAGTGCTCCTAATAATCCATTAAATACCTCCTCACATTTCTGTGATCCTGATACTCCTGGTAGATCCCAAAAGTTTTAAAATCGAACAAAATTGCGTTTCGTTCCACAGATCTTTAAAATTGATATAGACTGCGTTTAGTAGCAGGAGCACATGAAACCGAAGAGGTATATTTTCAGTGCTCCTAATAATTCATTAAATACCTCCTCGCATTTCTGTGGTCCTGATACTCCTGGTAGAATTCAAGAATTTTAAAGTCGAACAAAAGTGCTTTTCGTTCCACAGATCTTTAAAATCGATGTAGGCTGCGTTTAGTAGCAGGAGCGCATGAAACCGAAGAGGTATATTTTCAGTGCTCCTAATAATTCATTAAATACCTCGCATTTCTGTGATCCTGATGCTCCTGGTAGAATTCCCGTCTTAAAATCGAACAAGATTACGTTTCGTTCCACAGATCTTTAAAATCGAAGTAGACTGCGTTTAATAGCAGGAACGCATGAAACCGAAGAGGTATATTTTCACTACTCCTAATAATTCATTAAATACCTCCTCGCATTTCTGTGATCCTGATACTCCTGGTAGAATTCCCGTCTTAAAATCGAACAAAAGTTGGTTTCGTTCCACAGATCTTTAAAATCGAAGTAGACTGCGTTTAATAGCAAGAGCGCATGAAACCGAAGAGGTATATTTTCAGTACTCCTAATAATTAATTAAATATCTCCTCGCATATCTGTGATCCTGATGCTCCTGGTAGAATTCCCGTCTTAAAATCGAACAAAATTGCGTTTCGTTCCACAGATCTTTAAAATTGATATAGACTGCGTTTAGTAGCAGGAGCACATGAAACCGAAGAGGTATATTTTCAGTGCTCCTAATAATTCATTAAATACCTCCTCGCATTTCTGTGGTCCTGATACTCCTGGTAGAATTCAAGAATTTTAAAGTCGAACAAAAGTGCTTTTCGTTCCACAGATCTTTAAAATCGATGTAGACTGCGTTTAGTAGCAGGAGCGCATGAAACCGAAGAGGTATATTTTCAGTGCTCCTAATAATTCATCAAATACCTCCTCGCATTTCTGTGATCCTGATGCTCCTGGTAGAATTCCCGTCTTAAAATCGAACAAGATTACGTTTCGTTCCACAGATCTTTAAAATCGAAGTAGACTGCGTTTAATAGCAGGAGCGCATGAAACCGAAGAGGTATATTTTCAGTACTCCTAATAATTAATTAAATATCTCCTCGCATTTCTGTGATCCTGATGCTCCTGGTAGAATTCCCGTCTTAAAATCGAACAAAATTGCGTTTCGTTCCACAGATCTTTAAAATTGATAGACTGCGTTTAGTAGCAGGAGCACATGAAACCGAAGAGGTATTACTTTCAGTGCTCCTAATAATCCATTAAATACCTCCTCGCATTTCTGTGATCCTGATACTTCTGGTAGAATTCCAGTCTTAAAATCGAACAAAATTGCGTTTCGTTCCACAGATCTTTAAAATTGATATAGACTGCGTTTAGTAGCAAGAGCACATGAAACCGAAGAGGTATATTTTCAGTGCTCCTAATAATCCATTAAATACCTCCTCACATTTCTGTGATCCTGATACTCCTGGTAGAACCCAAAAGTTTTAAAATCGAACAAAATTGCGTTTCGTTCCACAGATCTTTAAAATTGATATAGACTGTGTTTAGTAGCAGGAGCACATGAAACCGAAGAGGTATATTTTCAGTGCTCCTAATAATTCATTAAATACCTCCTCGCATTTCTGTGGTCTTGATACTCCTGGTAGAGTTCAAGAATTTTAAAGTCGAACAAAAGTGCTTTTCGTTCCACAGATTTTTAAAATCGATGTAGACTGCGTTTAGTAGCAGGAGCGCATGAAACCGAAGAGGTATATTTTCAGTGCTCCTAATAATTCATTAAATACCTCCTCGCATTTCTGTGATCCTGATACTTCTGGTAGAATTCCCGTCTTAAAATCTAACAAAAGTTGGTTTCGTTCCACAGATCTTTAAAATCGAAGTAGACTGCGTTTAATAGCAAGAGCGCATGAAACCGAAGAGGTATATTTTCAGTACTCCTAATAATTAATTAAATATCTCCTCGCATTTCTGTGATCCTGATGCTCCTGGTAGAATTCCCGTCTTAAAATCGAACAAAATTGCGTTTCGTTCCACAGATCTTTAAAATTGATATAGACTGCGTTTAGTAGCAGGAGCACATGAAACCGAAGAGGTATATTTTCAGTGCTCCTAATAATTCATTAAATACCTCCTCGCATTTCTGTGATCCTGATACTTCTGGTAGAATTCCAGTCTTAAAATCGAACAAAATTGCGTTTCGTTCCACAGATCTTTAAAATCGATGTAGACTGCGTTTAGTAGCAGGAGCACATGAAACCGAAGAGGTATATTTTCAGTGCTCCTAATAATCCATTAAATACCTCCTCACATTTCTGTGATCCTGATACTCCTGGTAGAACCCAAAAGTTTTAAAATCTAACAAAAGTGCGTTTCGTTCCACAGATCTTTAAAATCGATGTAGACTGCGTTTAGTAGCAAGAGCGCATGAAACCGAAGAGATATATTTTCAGTGCTCCTAATAATGAATTAAATACCTCCTCGCATTTCTGTGATCCTGATACTTCTAGTAGAATTCCCGTCTTAAAATCGAACAAGATTGCGTTTCGTTCCACAGATCTTTAAAATCGAAGTAGACTGCGTTTAGTAGCAAGAGCGCATGAAACCGAAGAGGTATATTTTCAGTGCTCCTAATAATCCATTAAATACCTCCTCGCATTTCTGTGATCCTGATACTTCTGGTAGAATTCCAGTCTTAAAATCGAACAAAATTGCGTTTCGTTCCACAGATCTTTAAAATTGATATAGACTGCGTTTAGTAGCAGGAGCACATGAAACCGAAGAGGTATTATTTTCAGTGCTCCTAATAATCCATTAAATACCTCCTCGCATTTCTGTGATCCTGATACTTCTGGTAGAATTCCAGTCTTAAAATCGAACAAAATTGCGTTTCGTTCCACAGATCTTTAAAATTGATATAGACTGCGTTTAGTAGCAGGAGCACATGAAACCGAAGAGGTATATTTTCAGTGCTCCTAATAATCTTTAAAATCGATGTAGACTGCGTTTAGTAGCAGGAGCGCATGAAACCGAAGAGGTATATTTTCAGTACTCCTAATAATTCATTAAATACCTCCTCGCATTTCTGTGATCCTGATACTCCTGGTAGAATTCCCGTCTTAAAATCGAACAAAAGTTGGTTTCGTTCCACAGATCTTTAAAATCGAAGTAGACTGCGTTTAATAGCAAGAGCGCATGAAGCCGAAGAGGTATATTTTCAGTACTCCTAATAATTAATTAAATATCTCCTCGCATTTCTGTGATCCTGATGCTCCTGGTAGAATTCCCGTCTTAAAATCGAACAAAATTGCGTTTCGTTCCACAGATCTTTAAAATTGATATAGACTGCGTTTAGCAGCAGGAGCACATGAAACCGAAGAGGTATATTTTCAGTGCTCCTAATAATTCATTAAATACCTCCTCGCATTTCTGTGGTCCTGATACTCCTGGTAGAATTCAAGAATTTTAAAGTCGAACAAAAGTGCTTTTCGTTCCACAGATCTTTAAAATCGATGTAGACTGCGTTTAGTACCAAGAGCGCATGAAACCGAAGAGGTATATTTTCAGTGCTCCTAATAATCCATTAAATACCTCCTCGCATTTCTGTGGTCCAGATACTCCTGGTAGAATTCCCGTCTTAAAATCGAACAAGATTGTGTTTCGTTCCACAGATCTTTAAAATCGAAGTAGACTGCGTTTAGTAGCAAGAGCGCATGAAACCGAAGAGGTATATTTTCAGTGCTCCTAATAATCCATTAAATACCTCCTTGCATTTCTGTGATCCTGATACTACTGGTAGAATTCCAGTCTTAAAATCGAACAAAATTGCGTTTCGTTCCACAGATCTTTAAAATTGATATAGACTGCGTTTAGTAGCAGGAGCACATGAAACCGAAGAGGTATTATTTTCAGTGCTCCTAATAATCCATTAAATACCTCCTCGCATTTCTGTGATCCTGATACTTCTGGTAGAATTCCAGTCTTAAAATCGAACAAAATTGCGTTTCGTTCCACAGATCTTTAAAATTGATATAGACTGCGTTTAGTAGCAGGAGCACATGAAACCGAAGAGGTATATTTTCAGTGCTCCTAATAATCTATTAAATACCTCCTCGCATTTCTGTGATCCTGATACTTCTGGTAGAATTCCAGTCTTAAAATCGAACAAAATTGCGTTTCGTTCCACAGATCTTTAAAATTGATATAGACTGCGTTTAGTAGCAGGAGCACATGAAACCGAAGAGGTATATTTTCAGTGCTCCTAATAATCCATTAAATACCTCCTCACATTTCTGTGATCCTGATACTCCTGGTAGAACCCAACAATTTTAAAATCGAACAAAATTGCGTTTCGTTCCACAGATCTTTAAAATTGATATAGACTGCGTTTAGTAGCAGGAGCACATGAAACCGAAGAGGTATATTTTCAGTGCTCCTAATAATTCATTAAATACCTCCTCGCATTTCTGTGGTCCTGATACTCCTGGTAGAATTCAAGAATTTTAAAGTCGAACAAAAGTGCTTTTCGTTCCACAGATCTTTAAAATCGAAGTAGACTGCGTTTAATAGCAGGAGCGCATGAAACCGAAGAGGTATATTTTCAGTACTCCTAATAATTAATTAAATATCTCCTCGCATATCTGTGATCCTGATGCTCCTGGTAGAATTCCCGTCTTAAAATCGAACAAAATTGCGTTTCGTTCCACAGATCTTTAAAATTGATATAGACTGCGTTTAGTAGCAGGAGCACATGAAACCGAAGAGGTATATTTTCAGTACTCCTAATAATTCATTAAATACCTCCTCGCATTTCTGTGATCCTGATACTCCTGGTAGAATTCCCGTCTTAAAATCGAACAAAAGTTGGTTTCGTTCCACAGATCTTTAAAATCGAAGTAGACTGCGTTTAATAGCAAGAGCGCATGAAACCGAAGAGGTATATTTTCAGTACTCCTAATAATTAATTAAATATCTCCTCGCATATCTGTGATCCTGATGCTCCTGGTAGAATTCCCGTCTTAAAATCGAACAAAATTGCGTTTCGTTCCACAGATCTTTAAAATTGATATAGACTGCGTTTAGTAGCAGGAGCACATGAAACCGAAGAGGTATATTTTCAGTGCTCCTAATAATTCATTAAATACCTCCTCGCATTTCTGTGGTCCTGATACTCCTGATAGAATTCAAGAATTTTAAAGTCGAACAAAAGTGCTTTTCGTTCCACAGATCTTTAAAATCGATGTAGACTGCGTTTAGTAGCAGGAGCGCATGAAACCGAAGAGGTATATTTTCAGTGCTCCTAATAATTCATTAAATACCTCCTCGCATTTCTGTGATCCTGATGCTCCTGGTAGAATTCCCGTCTTAAAATCGAACAAGATTACGTTTCGTTCCACAGATCTTTAAAATCGAAGTAGACTGCGTTTAATAGCAGGAGCGCATGAAACCGAAGAGGTATATTTTCAGTACTCCTAATAATTAATTAAATATCTCCTCGCATTTCTGTGATCCTGATGCTCCTGGTAGAATTCAAGAATTTTAAAGTCGAACAAAAGTGCTTTTCGTTCCACAGATCTTTAAAATCGATGTAGACTGCGTTTAGTAGCAGGAGCGCATGAAACCGAAGAGGTATATTTTCAGTGCTCCTAATAATTCATTAAATACCTCCTCGCATTTCTGTGATCCTGATGCTCCTGGTAGAATTCCCGTCTTAAAATCGAACAAGATTACGTTTCGTTCCACAGATCTTTAAAATCGAAGTAGACTGCGTTTAATAGCAGGAGCGCATGAAACCGAAGAGGTATATTTTCAGTGCTCCTAATAATTCATTAAATACCTCCTCGCATTTCTGTGGTCCTGATACTCCTGGTAGAATTCAAGAATTTTAAAGTCGAACAAAAGTGCTTTTCGTTCCACAGATCTTTAAAATCGATGTAGACTGCGTTTAATAGCAGGAGGGCATGAAACCGAAGAGGTATATTTTCAGTGCTCCTAATAATTCATTAAATACCTCCTCGCATTTCTGTGGTCCTGATACTCCTGGTAGAATTCAAGAATTTTAAAGTCGAACAAAAGTGCTTTTCGTTCCACAGATCTTTAAAATCGATGTAGACTGCGTTTAGTAGCAGGAGCGCATGAAACCGAAGAGGTATATTTTCAGTGCTCCTAATAATTCATTAAATACCTCCTCGCATTTCTGTGGTCCTGATACTCCTGGTAGAATTCAAGAATTTTAAAGTCGAACAAAATTGCGTTTCGTTCCACAGATCTCTAAAATCGATGTAGACTGCGTTTAGTAGTAGGAGCGCATGAAACCGAAGAGGTATATTTTCAGTGCTCCTAATAATTCATTAAATACCTCCTCGCATTTCTGTGGTCCTGATACTCCTGGTAGAATTCAAGAATTTTAAAGTCGAACAAAAGTGCTTTTCGTTCCACAGATCTTTAAAATCGATGTAGACTGCGTTTAGTAGCAAGAGCGCATGAAACCGAAGAGGTATATTTTCAGTGCTTCTAATAATTCATTAAATATCTCCTCGCATTTCTGCGATCCTGATACTCCTGTTAGAATTCCCGTCTTAAAATCGAACAAAATTGCGTTTCGTTCCACAGATCTCTAAAATCGATGTAGACTGCGTTTAGTAGCAAGAGCGCATGAAACCGAAGAGGTATATTTTCAGTGCTCCTAATAATTCATTAAATACCTCCTCGCATTTCTGTGGTCCTGATAATCCTGGTAGAATTCAAGAATTTTAAAGTCGAACAAAAGTGCTTTTCGTTCCACAGATCTTTAAAATCGATGTAGACTGCGTTTAGTAGCAAGAGCGCATGAAACCGAAGAGGTATATTTTCAGTGCTCCTAATAATTCATTAAATGCCTCCTCGCATTTCTGTGGTCCTGATACTCCTGGTAGAATTCAAGAATTTTCAAGTCGAATAAAAGTGCTTTTCGTTCCACAGATCTTTAAAATCGATATAGACTGCGTTTAGTAGCAAGAGCGCATGAAACCGAAGAGGTATATTTTCAGTGCTCCTAATAATTCATTAAATACCTCCTCGCATTTCTGTGATCCTGATGCTCCTGGTAGAATTCCCGTCTTAAAATCGAACAAGATTACGTTTCGTTCCACAGATCTTTAAAATCGAAGTAGACTGCGTTTAATAGCAGGAGCGCATGAAACCGAAGAGGTATATTTTCAGTACTCCTAATAATTAATTAAATATCTCCTCGCATTTCTGTGATCCTGATGCTCCTGGTAGAATTCAAGAATTTTAAAGTCGAACAAAAGTGCTTTTCGTTCCACAGATCTTTAAAATCGATGTAGACTGCGTTTAGTAGCAGGAGCGCATGAAACCGAAGAGGTATATTTTCAGTGCTCCTAATAATTCATTAAATACCTCCTCGCATTTCTGTGATCCTGATGCTCCTGGTAGAATTCCCGTCTTAAAATCGAACAAGATTACGTTTCGTTCCACAGATCTTTAAAATCGAAGTAGACTGCGTTTAATAGCAGGAGCGCATGAAACCGAAGAGGTATATTTTCAGTGCTCCTAATAATTCATTAAATACCTCCTCGCATTTCTGTGGTCCTGATACTCCTGGTAGAATTCAAGAATTTTAAAGTCGAACAAAAGTGCTTTTCGTTCCACAGATCTTTAAAATCGATGTAGACTGCGTTTAATAGCAGGAGGGCATGAAACCGAAGAGGTATATTTTCAGTGCTCCTAATAATTCATTAAATACCTCCTCGCATTTCTGTGGTCCTGATACTCCTGGTAGAATTCAAGAATTTTAAAGTCGAACAAAAGTGCTTTTCGTTCCACAGATCTTTAAAATCGATGTAGACTGCGTTTAGTAGCAGGAGCGCATGAAACCGAAGAGGTATATTTTCAGTGCTCCTAATAATTCATTAAATACCTCCTCGCATTTCTGTGGTCCTGATACTCCTGGTAGAATTCAAGAATTTTAAAGTCGAACAAAATTGCGTTTCGTTCCACAGATCTCTAAAATCGATGTAGACTGCGTTTAGTAGTAGGAGCGCATGAAACCGAAGAGGTATATTTTCAGTGCTCCTAATAATTCATTAAATACCTCCTCGCATTTCTGTGGTCCTGATACTCCTGGTAGAATTCAAGAATTTTAAAGTCGAACAAAAGTGCTTTTCGTTCCACAGATCTTTAAAATCGATGTAGACTGCGTTTAGTAGCAAGAGCGCATGAAACCGAAGAGGTATATTTTCAGTGCTTCTAATAATTCATTAAATATCTCCTCGCATTTCTGCGATCCTGATACTCCTGTTAGAATTCCCGTCTTAAAATCGAACAAAATTGCGTTTCGTTCCACAGATCTCTAAAATCGATGTAGACTGCGTTTAGTAGCAAGAGCGCATGAAACCGAAGAGGTATATTTTCAGTGCTCCTAATAATTCATTAAATACCTCCTCGCATTTCTGTGGTCCTGATACTCCTGGTAGAATTCAAGAATTTTAAAGTCGAACAAAAGTGCGTTTCGTTCCACAGATCTTTAAAATCGATGTAGACTGCGTCTAGTAGCAAGAGCGCATGAAACCGAAGAGGTATATTTTCAGTACTCCTAATAATTAATTAAATATCTCCTCGCATTTCTGTGATCCTGATGCTCCTGGTAGAATTCCCGTCTTAAAATCGAACAAAATTGCGTTTCGTTCCACAGATCTTTAAAATTGATATAGACTGCGTTTAGTAGCAGGAGCACAAGAAACCGAAGAGGTATTATTTTCAGTGCTCCTAATAATCCATTAAATACCTCCTCGCATTTCTGTGATCCTGATACTTCTGGTAGAATTCCAGTCTTAAAATCGAACAAAATTGCGTTTCGTTCCACAGATCTTTAAAATTGATATAGACTGCGTTTAGTAGCAGGAGCACATGAAACCGAAGAGGTATATTTTCAGTGCTCCTAATAATCTTTAAAATCGATGTAGACTGCGTTTAGTAGCAGGAGCGCATGAAACCGAAGAGGTATATTTTCAGTGCTCCTAATAATTCATTAAATACCTCCTCGCATTTCTGTGATCCTGATGCTCCTGGTAGAATTCCCGTCTTAAAATCGAACAAGATTACGTTTCGTTCCACAGATCTTTAAAATCGAAGTAGACTGCGTTTAATAGCAGGAGCGCATGAAACCGAAGAGGTATATTTTCAGTACTCCTAATAATTCATTAAATACCTCCTCGCATTTCTGTGATCCTGATACTCCTGGTAGAATTCCCGTCTTAAAATCGAACAAAAGTTGGTTTCGTTCCACAGATCTTTAAAATCGAAGTAGACTGCGTTTAATAGCAAGAGCGCATGAAGCCGAAGAGGTATATTTTCAGTACTCCTAATAATTAATTAAATATCTCCTCGCATTTCTGTGATCCTGATGCTCCTGGTAGAATTCCCGTCTTAAAATCGAACAAAATTGCGTTTCGTTCCACAGATCTTTAAAATTGATATAGACTGCGTTTAGCAGCAGGAGCACATGAAACCGAAGAGGTATATTTTCAGTGCTCCTAATAATTCATTAAATACCTCCTCGCATTTCTGTGGTCCTGATACTCCTGGTAGAATTCAAGAATTTTAAAGTCGAACAAAAGTGCTTTTCGTTCCACAGATCTTTAAAATCGATGTAGACTGCGTTTAGTACCAAGAGCGCATGAAACCGAAGAGGTATATTTTCAGTGCTCCTAATAATCCATTAAATACCTCCTCGCATTTCTGTGGTCCAGATACTCCTGGTAGAATTCCCGTCTTAAAATCGAACAAGATTGTGTTTCGTTCCACAGATCTTTAAAATCGAAGTAGACTGCGTTTAGTAGCAAGAGCGCATGAAACCGAAGAGGTATATTTTCAGTGCTCCTAATAATCCATTAAATACCTCCTTGCATTTCTGTGATCCTGATACTACTGGTAGAATTCCAGTTTTAAAATCGAACAAAATTGCGTTTCGTTCCACAGATCTTTAAAATTGATATAGACTGCGTTTAGTAGCAGGAGCACATGAAACCGAAGAGGTATTATTTTCAGTGCTCCTAATAATCCATTAAATACCTCCTCGCATTTCTGTGATCCTGATACTTCTGGTAGAATTCCAGTCTTAAAATCGAACAAAATTGCGTTTCGTTCCACAGATCTTTAAAATTGATATAGACTGCGTTTAGTAGCAGGAGCACATGAAACCGAAGAGGTATATTTTCAGTGCTCCTAATAATCTATTAAATACCTCCTCGCATTTCTGTGATCCTGATACTTCTGGTAGAATTCCAGTCTTAAAATCGAACAAAATTGCGTTTCGTTCCACAGATCTTTAAAATTGATATAGACTGCGTTTAGTAGCAGGAGCACATGAAACCGAAGAGGTATATTTTCAGTGCTCCTAATAATCCATTAAATACCTCCTCACATTTCTGTGATCCTGATACTCCTGGTAGAACCCAACAATTTTAAAATCGAACAAAATTGCGTTTCGTTCCACAGATCTTTAAAATTGATATAGACTGCGTTTAGTAGCAGGAGCACATGAAACCGAAGAGGTATATTTTCAGTGCTCCTAATAATTCTTTAAATACCTCCTCGCATTTCTGTGGTCCTGATACTCCTGGTAGAATTCAAGAATTTTAAAGTCGAACAAAAGTGCTTTTCGTTCCACAGATCTTTAAAATCGAAGTAGACTGCGTTTAATAGCAGGAGCGCATGAAACCGAAGAGGTATATTTTCAGTACTCCTAATAATTAATTAAATATCTCCTCGCATATCTGTGATCCTGATGCTCCTGGTAGAATTCCCGTCTTAAAATCGAACAAAATTGCGTTTCGTTCCACAGATCTTTAAAATTGATATAGACTGCGTTTAGTAGCAGGAGCACATGAAACCGAAGAGGTATATTTTCAGTACTCCTAATAATTCATTAAATACCTCCTCGCATTTCTGTGATCCTGATACTCCTGGTAGAATTCCCGTCTTAAAATCGAACAAAAGTTGGTTTCGTTCCACAGATCTTTAAAATCGAAGTAGACTGCGTTTAATAGCAAGAGCGCATGAAACCGAAGAGGTATATTTTCAGTACTCCTAATAATTAATTAAATATCTCCTCGCATATCTGTGATCCTGATGCTCCTGGTAGAATTCCCGTCTTAAAATCGAACAAAATTGCGTTTCGTTCCACAGATCTTTAAAATTGATATAGACTGCGTTTAGTAGCAGGAGCACATGAAACCGAAGAGGTATATTTTCAGTGCTCCTAATAATTCATTAAATACCTCCTCGCATTTCTGTGGTCCTGATACTCCTGATAGAATTCAAGAATTTTAAAGTCGAACAAAAGTGCTTTTCGTTCCACAGATCTTTAAAATCGATGTAGACTGCGTTTAGTAGCAGGAGCGCATGAAACCGAAGAGGTATATTTTCAGTGCTCCTAATAATTCATTAAATACCTCCTCGCATTTCTGTGATCCTGATGCTCCTGGTAGAATTCCCGTCTTAAAATCGAACAAGATTACGTTTCGTTCCACAGATCTTTAAAATCGAAGTAGACTGCGTTTAATAGCAGGAGCGCATGAAACCGAAGAGGTATATTTTCAGTACTCCTAATAATTAATTAAATATCTCCTCGCATTTCTGTGATCCTGATGCTCCTGGTAGAATTCAAGAATTTTAAAGTCGAACAAAAGTGCTTTTCGTTCCACAGATCTTTAAAATCGATGTAGACTGCGTTTAGTAGCAGGAGCGCATGAAACCGAAGAGGTATATTTTCAGTGCTCCTAATAATTCATTAAATACCTCCTCGCATTTCTGTGATCCTGATGCTCCTGGTAGAATTCCCGTCTTAAAATCGAACAAGATTACGTTTCGTTCCACAGATCTTTAAAATCGAAGTAGACTGCGTTTAATAGCAGGAGCGCATGAAACCGAAGAGGTATATTTTCAGTGCTCCTAATAATTCATTAAATACCTCCTCGCATTTCTGTGGTCCTGATACTCCTGGTAGAATTCAAGAATTTTAAAGTCGAACAAAAGTGCTTTTCGTTCCACAGATCTTTAAAATCGATGTAGACTGCGTTTAGTAGCAGGAGCGCATGAAACCGAAGAGGTATATTTTCAGTGCTCCTAATAATTCATTAAATACCTCCTCGCATTTCTGTGATCCTGATGCTCCTGGTAGAATTCCCGTCTTAAAATCGAACAAGATTACGTTTCGTTCCACAGATCTTTAAAATCGAAGTAGACTGCGTTTAATAGCAGGAGCGCATGAAACCGAAGAGGTATATTTTCAGTGCTCCTAATAATTCATTAAATACCTCCTCACATTTCTGTGATCCTGATACTCCTGGTAGAACCCAAAAGTTTTAAAATCTAACAAAAGTGCGTTTCGTTCCACAGATCTTTAAAATCGATGTAGACTGCGTTTAGTAGCAAGAGCGCATGAAACCGAAGAGGTATATTTTCAGTGCTCCTAATAATTAATTAAATACCTCCTCGCATTTCTGTGATCCTGATACTTCTGGTAGAATTCCAGTCTTAAAATCGAACAAAATTGCGTTTCGTTCCACAGATCTTTAAAATTGATATAGACTGCGTTTAGTAGCAGGAGCACATGAAACCGAAGAGGTATATTTTCAGTGCTCCTAATAATCTATTAAATACCTCCTCGCATTTCTGTGATCCTGATACTTCTGGTAGAATTCCAGTCTTAAAATCGAACAAAATTGCGTTTCGTTCCACAGATCTTTAAAATTGACATAGACTGCGTTTAGTAGCAGGAGCACATGAAACCGAAGAGGTATATTTTCAGTGCTCCTAATAATCCATTAAATACCTCCTCACATTTCTGTGATCCTGATACTCCTGGTAGATCCCAAAAGTTTTAAAATCGAACAAAATTGCGTTTCGTTCCACAGATCTTTAAAATTGATATAGACTGCGTTTAGTAGCAGGAGCACATGAAACCGAAGAGGTATATTTTCAGTGCTCCTAATAATTCATTAAATACCTCCTCGCATTTCTGTGGTCCTGATACTCCTGGTAGAATTCAAGAATTTTAAAGTCGAACAAAAGTGCTTTTCGTTCCACAGATCTTTAAAATCGATGTAGGCTGCGTTTAGTAGCAGGAGCGCATGAAACCGAAGAGGTATATTTTCAGTGCTCCTAATAATTCATTAAATACCTCGCATTTCTGTGATCCTGATGCTCCTGGTAGAATTCCCGTCTTAAAATCGAACAAGATTACGTTTCGTTCCACAGATCTTTAAAATCGAAGTAGACTGCGTTTAATAGCAGGAACGCATGAAACCGAAGAGGTATATTTTCACTACTCCTAATAATTCATTAAATACCTCCTCGCATTTCTGTGATCCTGATACTCCTGGTAGAATTCCCGTCTTAAAATCGAACAAAAGTTGGTTTCGTTCCACAGATCTTTAAAATCGAAGTAGACTGCGTTTAATAGCAAGAGCGCATGAAACCGAAGAGGTATATTTTCAGTACTCCTAATAATTAATTAAATATCTCCTCGCATATCTGTGATCCTGATGCTCCTGGTAGAATTCCCGTCTTAAAATCGAACAAAATTGCGTTTCGTTCCACAGATCTTTAAAATTGATATAGACTGCGTTTAGTAGCAGGAGCACATGAAACCGAAGAGGTATATTTTCAGTGCTCCTAATAATTCATTAAATACCTCCTCGCATTTCTGTGGTCCTGATACTCCTGGTAGAATTCAAGAATTTTAAAGTCGAACAAAAGTGCTTTTCGTTCCACAGATCTTTAAAATCGATGTAGACTGCGTTTAGTAGCAGGAGCGCATGAAACCGAAGAGGTATATTTTCAGTGCTCCTAATAATTCATCAAATACCTCCTCGCATTTCTGTGATGCTGATGCTCCTGGTAGAATTCCCGTCTTAAAATCGAACAAGATTACGTTTCGTTCCACAGATCTTTAAAATCGAAGTAGACTGCGTTTAATAGCAGGAGCGCATGAAACCGAAGAGGTATATTTTCAGTACTCCTAATAATTAATTAAATATCTCCTCGCATTTCTGTGATCCTGATGCTCCTGGTAGAATTCCCGTCTTAAAATCGAACAAAATTGCGTTTCGTTCCACAGATCTTTAAAATTGATAGACTGCGTTTAGTAGCAGGAGCACATGAAACCGAAGAGGTATTACTTTCAGTGCTCCTAATAATCCATTAAATACCTCCTCGCATTTCTGTGATCCTGATACTTCTGGTAGAATTCCAGTCTTAAAATCGAACAAAATTGCGTTTCGTTCCACAGATCTTTAAAATTGATATAGACTGCGTTTAGTAGCAAGAG
The DNA here is from genome assembly GCA_963675555.1 of Leptura quadrifasciata. Lineage (NCBI taxonomy): Eukaryota > Metazoa > Arthropoda > Insecta > Coleoptera > Cerambycidae > Leptura > Leptura quadrifasciata. The sequence goes on along the minus strand of OY776682.1, from coordinate 91,814 downwards.
CACATGAAACCGAAGAGGTATATTTTCAGTGCTCCTAATAATCCATTAAATACCTCCTCACATTTCTGTGATCCTGATACTCCTGGTAGAACCCAAAAGTTTTAAAATCGAACAAAATTGCGTTTCGTTCCACAGATCTTTAAAATTGATATAGACTGTGTTTAGTAGCAGGAGCACATGAAACCGAAGAGGTATATTTTCAGTGCTCCTAATAATTCATTAAATACCTCCTCGCATTTCTGTGGTCCTGATACTCCTGGTAGAGTTCAAGAATTTTAAAGTCGAACAAAAGTGCTTTTCGTTCCACAGATTTTTAAAATCGATGTAGACTGCGTTTAGTAGCAGGAGCGCATGAAACCGAAGAGGTATATTTTCAGTGCTCCTAATAATTCATTAAATACCTCCTCGCATTTCTGTGATCCTGATACTTCTGGTAGAATTCCCGTCTTAAAATCTAACAAAAGTTGGTTTCGTTCCACAGATCTTTAAAATCGAAGTAGACTGCGTTTAATAGCAAGAGCGCATGAAACCGAAGAGGTATATTTTCAGTACTCCTAATAATTAATTAAATATCTCCTCGCATTTCTGTGATCCTGATGCTCCTGGTAGAATTCCCGTCTTAAAATCGAACAAAATTGCGTTTCGTTCCACAGATCTTTAAAATTGATATAGACTGCGTTTAGTAGCAGGAGCACATGAAACCGAAGAGGTATATTTTCAGTGCTCCTAATAATTCATTAAATACCTCCTCGCATTTCTGTGATCCTGATACTTCTGGTAGAATTCCAGTCTTAAAATCGAACAAAATTGCGTTTCGTTCCACAGATCTTTAAAATCGATGTAGACTGCGTTTAGTAGCAGGAGCACATGAAACCGAAGAGGTATATTTTCAGTGCTCCTAATAATCCATTAAATACCTCCTCACATTTCTGTGATCCTGATACTCCTGGTAGAACCCAAAAGTTTTAAAATCTAACAAAAGTGTGTTTCGTTCCACAGATCTTTAAAATCGATGTAGACTGCGTTTAGTAGCAAGAGCGCATGAAACCGAAGAGATATATTTTCAGTGCTCCTAATAATTAATTAAATACCTCCTCGCATTTCTGTGATCCTGATACTTCTAGTAGAATTCCCGTCTTAAAATCGAACAAGATTGCGTTTCGTTCCACAGATCTTTAAAATCGAAGTAGACTGCGTTTAGTAGCAAGAGCGCATGAAACCGAAGAGGTATATTTTCAGTGCTCCTAATAATCCATTAAATACCTCCTCGCATTTCTGTGATCCTGATACTTCTGGTAGAATTCCAGTCTTAAAATCGAACAAAATTGCGTTTCGTTCCACAGATCTTTAAAATTGATATAGACTGCGTTTAGTAGCAGGAGCACAAGAAACCGAAGAGGTATTATTTTCAGTGCTCCTAATAATCCATTAAATACCTCCTCGCATTTCTGTGATCCTGATACTTCTGGTAGAATTCCAGTCTTAAAATCGAACAAAATTGCGTTTCGTTCCACAGATCTTTAAAATTGATATAGACTGCGTTTAGTAGCAGGAGCACATGAAACCGAAGAGGTATATTTTCAGTGCTCCTAATAATCTTTAAAATCGATGTAGACTGCGTTTAGTAGCAGGAGCGCATGAAACCGAAGAGGTATATTTTCAGTGCTCCTAATAATTCATTAAATACCTCCTCGCATTTCTGTGATCCTGATGCTCCTGGTAGAATTCCCGTCTTAAAATCGAACAAGATTACGTTTCGTTCCACAGATCTTTAAAATCGAAGTAGACTGCGTTTAATAGCAGGAGCGCATGAAACCGAAGAGGTATATTTTCAGTACTCCTAATAATTCATTAAATACCTCCTCGCATTTCTGTGATCCTGATACTCCTGGTAGAATTCCCGTCTTAAAATCGAACAAAAGTTGGTTTCGTTCCACAGATCTTTAAAATCGAAGTAGACTGCGTTTAATAGCAAGAGCGCATGAAGCCGAAGAGGTATATTTTCAGTACTCCTAATAATTAATTAAATATCTCCTCGCATTTCTGTGATCCTGATGCTCCTGGTAGAATTCCCGTCTTAAAATCGAACAAAATTGCGTTTCGTTCCACAGATCTTTAAAATTGATATAGACTGCGTTTAGCAGCAGGAGCACATGAAACCGAAGAGGTATATTTTCAGTGCTCCTAATAATTCATTAAATACCTCCTCGCATTTCTGTGGTCCTGATACTCCTGGTAGAATTCAAGAATTTTAAAGTCGAACAAAAGTGCTTTTCGTTCCACAGATCTTTAAAATCGATGTAGACTGCGTTTAGTACCAAGAGCGCATGAAACCGAAGAGGTATATTTTCAGTGCTCCTAATAATCCATTAAATACCTCCTCGCATTTCTGTGGTCCAGATACTCCTGGTAGAATTCCCGTCTTAAAATCGAACAAGATTGTGTTTCGTTCCACAGATCTTTAAAATCGAAGTAGACTGCGTTTAGTAGCAAGAGCGCATGAAACCGAAGAGGTATATTTTCAGTGCTCCTAATAATCCATTAAATACCTCCTTGCATTTCTGTGATCCTGATACTACTGGTAGAATTCCAGTTTTAAAATCGAACAAAATTGCGTTTCGTTCCACAGATATTTAAAATTGATATAGACTGCGTTTAGTAGCAGGAGCACATGAAACCGAAGAGGTATTATTTTCAGTGCTCCTAATAATCCATTAAATACCTCCTCGCATTTCTGTGATCCTGATACTTCTGGTAGAATTCCAGTCTTAAAATCGAACAAAATTGCGTTTCGTTCCACAGATCTTTAAAATTGATATAGACTGCGTTTAGTAGCAGGAGCACATGAAACCGAAGAGGTATATTTTCAGTGCTCCTAATAATCTATTAAATACCTCCTCGCATTTCTGTGATCCTGATACTTCTGGTAGAATTCCAGTCTTAAAATCGAACAAAATTGCGTTTCGTTCCACAGATCTTTAAAATTGATATAGACTGCGTTTAGTAGCAGGAGCACATGAAACCGAAGAGGTATATTTTCAGTGCTCCTAATAATCCATTAAATACCTCCTCACATTTCTGTGATCCTGATACTCCTGGTAGAACCCAACAATTTTAAAATCGAACAAAATTGCGTTTCGTTCCACAGATCTTTAAAATTGATATAGACTGCGTTTAGTAGCAGGAGCACATGAAACCGAAGAGGTATATTTTCAGTGCTCCTAATAATTCATTAAATACCTCCTCGCATTTCTGTGGTCCTGATACTCCTGGTAGAATTCAAGAATTTTAAAGTCGAACAAAAGTGCTTTTCGTTCCACAGATCTTTAAAATCGAAGTAGACTGCGTTTAATAGCAGGAGCGCATGAAACCGAAGAGGTATATTTTCAGTACTCCTAATAATTAATTAAATATCTCCTCGCATATCTGTGATCCTGATGCTCCTGGTAGAATTCCCGTCTTAAAATCGAACAAAATTGCGTTTCGTTCCACAGATCTTTAAAATTGATATAGACTGCGTTTAGTAGCAGGAGCACATGAAACCGAAGAGGTATATTTTCAGTACTCCTAATAATTCATTAAATACCTCCTCGCATTTCTGTGATCCTGATACTCCTGGTAGAATTCCCGTCTTAAAATCGAACAAAAGTTGGTTTCGTTCCACAGATCTTTAAAATCGAAGTAGACTGCGTTTAATAGCAAGAGCGCATGAAACCGAAGAGGTATATTTTCAGTACTCCTAATAATTAATTAAATATCTCCTCGCATATCTGTGATCCTGATGCTCCTGGTAGAATTCCCGTCTTAAAATCGAACAAAATTGCGTTTCGTTCCACAGATCTTTAAAATTGATATAGACTGCGTTTAGTAGCAGGAGCACATGAAACCGAAGAGGTATATTTTCAGTGCTCCTAATAATTCATTAAATACCTCCTCGCATTTCTGTGGTCCTGATACTCCTGATAGAATTCAAGAATTTTAAAGTCGAACAAAAGTGCTTTTCGTTCCACAGATCTTTAAAATCGATGTAGACTGCGTTTAGTAGCAGGAGCGCATGAAACCGAAGAGGTATATTTTCAGTGCTCCTAATAATTCATTAAATACCTCCTCGCATTTCTGTGATCCTGATGCTCCTGGTAGAATTCCCGTCTTAAAATCGAACAAGATTACGTTTCGTTCCACAGATCTTTAAAATCGAAGTAGACTGCGTTTAATAGCAGGAGCGCATGAAACCGAAGAGGTATATTTTCAGTACTCCTAATAATTAATTAAATATCTCCTCGCATTTCTGTGATCCTGATGCTCCTGGTAGAATTCAAGAATTTTAAAGTCGAACAAAAGTGCTTTTCGTTCCACAGATCTTTAAAATCGATGTAGACTGCGTTTAGTAGCAGGAGCGCATGAAACCGAAGAGGTATATTTTCAGTGCTCCTAATAATTCATTAAATACCTCCTCGCATTTCTGTGATCCTGATGCTCCTGGTAGAATTCCCGTCTTAAAATCGAACAAGATTACGTTTCGTTCCACAGATCTTTAAAATCGAAGTAGACTGCGTTTAATAGCAGGAGCGCATGAAACCGAAGAGGTATATTTTCAGTGCTCCTAATAATTCATTAAATACCTCCTCGCATTTCTGTGGTCCTGATACTCCTGGTAGAATTCAAGAATTTTAAAGTCGAACAAAAGTGCTTTTCGTTCCACAGATCTTTAAAATCGATGTAGACTGCGTTTAGTAGCAGGAGCGCATGAAACCGAAGAGGTATATTTTCAGTGCTCCTAATAATTCATTAAATACCTCCTCGCATTTCTGTGGTCCTGATACTCCTGGTAGAATTCAAGAATTTTAAAGTCGAACAAAATTGCGTTTCGTTCCACAGATCTCTAAAATCGATGTAGACTGCGTTTAGTAGTAGGAGCGCATGAAACCGAAGAGGTATATTTTCAGTGCTCCTAATAATTCATTAAATACCTCCTCGCATTTCTGTGGTCCTGATACTCCTGGTAGAATTCAAGAATTTTAAAGTCGAACAAAAGTGCTTTTCGTTCCACAGATCTTTAAAATCGATGTAGACTGCGTTTAGTAGCAAGAGCGCATGAAACCGAAGAGGTATATTTTCAGTGCTTCTAATAATTCATTAAATATCTCCTCGCATTTCTGCGATCCTGATACTCCTGTTAGAATTCCCGTCTTAAAATCGAACAAAATTGCGTTTCGTTCCACAGATCTCTAAAATCGATGTAGACTGCGTTTAGTAGCAAGAGCGCATGAAACCGAAGAGGTATATTTTCAGTGCTCCTAATAATTCATTAAATACCTCCTCGCATTTCTGTGGTCCTGATAATCCTGGTAGAATTCAAGAATTTTAAAGTCGAACAAAAGTGCTTTTCGTTCCACAGATCTTTAAAATCGATGTAGACTGCGTTTAGTAGCAAGAGCGCATGAAACCGAAGAGGTATATTTTCAGTGCTCCTAATAATTCATTAAATGCCTCCTCGCATTTCTGTGGTCCTGATACTCCTGGTAGAATTCAAGAATTTTCAAGTCGAATAAAAGTGCTTTTCGTTCCACAGATCTTTAAAATCGATATAGACTGCGTTTAGTAGCAAGAGCGCATGAAACCGAAGAGGTATATTTTCAGTGCTCCTAATAATTCATTAAATACCTCCTCGCATTTCTGTGATCCTGATGCTCCTGGTAGAATTCCCGTCTTAAAATCGAACAAGATCCTGATGCTCCTGGTAGAATTCAAGAATTTTAAAGTCGAACAAAAGTGCTTTTCGTTCCACAGATCTTTAAAATCGATGTAGACTGCGTTTAATAGCAGGAGGGCATGAAACCGAAGAGGTATATTTTCAGTGCTCCTAATAATTCATTAAATACCTCCTCGCATTTCTGTGGTCCTGATACTCCTGGTAGAATTCAAGAATTTTAAAGTCGAACAAAAGTGCTTTTCGTTCCACAGATCTTTAAAATCGATGTAGACTGCGTTTAGTAGCAGGAGCGCATGAAACCGAAGAGGTATATTTTCAGTGCTCCTAATAATTCATTAAATACCTCCTCGCATTTCTGTGGTCCTGATACTCCTGGTAGAATTCAAGAATTTTAAAGTCGAACAAAATTGCGTTTCGTTCCACAGATCTCTAAAATCGATGTAGACTGCGTTTAGTAGTAGGAGCGCATGAAACCGAAGAGGTATATTTTCAGTGCTCCTAATAATTCATTAAATACCTCCTCGCATTTCTGTGGTCCTGATACTCCTGGTAGAATTCAAGAATTTTAAAGTCGAACAAAAGTGCTTTTCGTTCCACAGATCTTTAAAATCGATGTAGACTGCGTTTAGTAGCAAGAGCGCATGAAACCGAAGAGGTATATTTTCAGTGCTTCTAATAATTCATTAAATATCTCCTCGCATTTCTGCGATCCTGATACTCCTGTTAGAATTCCCGTCTTAAAATCGAACAAAATTGCGTTTCGTTCCACAGATCTCTAAAATCGATGTAGACTGCGTTTAGTAGCAAGAGCGCATGAAACCGAAGAGGTATATTTTCAGTGCTCCTAATAATTCATTAAATACCTCCTCGCATTTCTGTGGTCCTGATAATCCTGGTAGAATTCAAGAATTTTAAAGTCGAACAAAAGTGCTTTTCGTTCCACAGATCTTTAAAATCGATGTAGACTGCGTTTAGTAGCAAGAGCGCATGAAACCGAAGAGGTATATTTTCAGTGCTCCTAATAATTCATTAAATGCCTCCTCGCATTTCTGTGGTCCTGATACTCCTGGTAGAATTCAAGAATTTTCAAGTCGAATAAAAGTGCTTTTCGTTCCACAGATCTTTAAAATCGATATAGACTGCGTTTAGTAGCAAGAGCGCATGAAACCGAAGAGGTATATTTTCAGTGCTCCTAATAATCCATTAAATACCTCCTCGCATTTCTGTGGTCCAGATACTCCTGGTAGAATTCCCGTCTTAAAATCGAACAAGATTGCGTTTCGTTCCACAGATCTTTAAAATCGAAGTAGACTGCGTTTAGTAGCAAGAGCGCATGAAATCGAAGAGGTATATTTTCAGTGCTCCTAATAATCCATTAAATACTTCCTCGCATTTATGTGATCCTGATACTTCTGGTAGAATTCCAGTCTTAAAATCGAACAAAATTGCGTTTCGTTCCACAGATCTTTAAAATTGATATAGACTGCGTTTAGTAGCAGGAGCACATGAAACCGAAGAGGTATATTTTCAGTGCTCCTAATAATCCATTGAATACCTCCTCGCATTTCTGTGATCCTGATACTTCTGGTACAATTCCAGTCTTAAAATAGAACAAAATTGCGTTTCGTTCCACAGATCTTTAAAATTGATATAGACTGCGTTTAGTAGCAGGAGCACATGAAACCGAAGAGGTATATTTTCAGTGCTCCTAATAATCTATTAAATACCTCCTCGCATTTCTGTGATCCTGATACTTCTGGTAGAATTCCAGTCTTAAAATCAAACAAAATTGCGTTTCGTTCCACAGATCTTTAAAATTGTTATAGACTGCGTTTAGTAGCAGAAGCACATGAAACCGAAGAGGTATATTTTCAGTGCTCCTAATAATCCATTAAATACCTCCTCACATTTCTGTGATCCTGATACTCCTGGTAGAACCCAAAAGTTTTAAAATCGAACAAAATTGCGTTTCGTTCCACAGATCTTTAAAATCGATGTAGACTGCGTTTAGTAGCAAGAGCGCATGAAACCGAAGAGGTATATTTTCAGTGCTCCTAATAATTAATTAAATATCTCCTCGCATTTCTGTGATCCTGATACTTCTGGTAGAATTCCAGTCTTAAAATCGAACAAAATTACGTTTCGTTCCACAGATCTTTAAAATCGAAGTAGACCGTGTTTAATAGCAGGAGCGCATGAAACCGAAGAGGTATATTTTCAGTACTCCTAATAATTCATTAAATACCTCCTCGCATTTCTGTGATCCTGATACTCCTGGTAGAATTCCCGTCTTAAAATCGAACAAAAGTTGGTTTCGTTCCACAGATCTTTAAAATCGATGTAGACTGCGTCTAGTAGCAAGAGCGCATGAAACCGAAGAGGTATATTTTCAGTACTCCTAATAATTAATTAAATATCTCCTCGCATTTCTGTGATCCTGATACTTCTGGTAGAATTCCAGTCTTAAAATCGAACAAAATTGCGTTTCGTTCCACAGATCTTTAAAATTGATATAGACTGCGTTTAGTAGCAGGAGCACATGAAACCGAAGAGGTATATTTTCAGTGCTCCTAATAATCCATTGAATACCTCCTCGCATTTCTGTGATCCTGATACTTCTGGTACAATTCCAGTCTTAAAATAGAACAAAATTGCGTTTCGTTCCACAGATCTTGCTACGAGTTGAACGTACATAAACAAATAGATACGTTGGATCTTAATGATTAACAGATATTACGTAACGAAATCACTTGGGCTGCTGTAGCGTAGCAGATACCGTAGGTACTGACTTACCCGGAAAGTGATGTACGTGCCTACGATAAAATTTCTCTAGCTCAGACTATCTCAGGGCGTTAAGCCCAAGCTTACAAAACCTATGATAAATTATTAATTTACTTACTTAACAAATCACTGAGTTTTTCCATATGTAGTGGTCGCAGACGAAATAATGACACTTTCTTTAAAAATGAAATGCACTATATTGAACAATTTACAAAATTGGTTCTCTAGAATATAACCTGGCGATGTTCACAGTTGTGGCCAATATTTCACGATTAATCAGTTATAACATTCATAAAATGCCTCGTGTAGCTACACATCGGTTTACATTATTATCATGAATTGTCATAAATTCTGCCACAAAGGTTTGATTTAAAGAACCTCCTTAAATATATGTAAATATATGCATAAAATATTTAAAAATGTACAGGTTAAAATGCCAAAAAGTATAAATTGATGTCCAGCGGAACCACTGAAGGTGGTCCCCGGTAAGTAAAAATAAACACAACACAAACACACTTATTCAGGGTGGTACGATACCGAGTCCGGACGTGGAGGAACTGTAGCCCTACGTAGATGTCTTCGGGACACAAGACATGGACCCAAGGATGGGGTTGATGGTAGCCTCACCAGCCCTGGAACCTTCCACTGTGTGTGGATGCCCCGTCCGTGGAACCTCACTGACGTGCGTAGAAGCCCCGTCCGTGGAACCCTAAAGATATCACGATTTAATTCACAGTCAGAAATGCACGTGAAGCGTGCTTAATATGAGAAATTCTGACATAACCTACAAATGAAACATAATTTACCTCACTGATGAGGGAACAATCCACCAAAACTCCTGGAAGCCACAGTCGGATAAATGGGGTTGAGTCGCCTTTTAAAGTTGACACTGTATTTCCACAGGAAAGCCTGCAAATTTGCGAAACACGTGGGTAGAGAACGGGCAAGATGGCGTGAAGAGGTTAGCTTACCTTGTGTAATTTAATATCCTGCTTCCGCAGATAAAATTTACTCACAAACACAAAATATTCCGCTAAACGGAACAACAACGGATTGAGGAAATTTTCTTGAGTTGGTTATTCTAAAATCCATGCGGATGACTTGAATAAAATCAAGGTTTACAGAATAACAACTAACCAACAAGCCAAGCCAAGCCAACCAAAAAAATGTCTGCTTCCGTTTTCACTGTTGATCACGTGTCACAAATGTGTCGCCCTCCCATGGAGAATAGCGAAATGTGTTACAGACGTGTAGCAGTTGTTATAATGCGGCCCACAAAACGCTAAAGCGTATGGTGGGTCGCATACGCTAGAGGTCCGTAACAACTCCCCCTTTACTCGCAGGAAAAAAAATCGAAGATTTTTTTTTTTCTTACTAGCTTCTCACCAGAGGATGGATAATTGGTGGGGAGACTTAATATGCACGGGGATGGCTAACCCGCCTCCCAAGTTACCATCAGGCATAACAATGAAAATAATGAGACTTAAATGCACGAGGATGACTAACTCGTCTCCCAAGTTATCATCAGGCATAACAAAAATAATGTCAAAAAATAAGGAGACTTAAATGCACGGGGATGGCTAACTCGTCTCCCAAGTTACCATCAGGCATAACAACACAACTCAAAAAAAAATACATAGAGAAAAAAGAGAAGGGAAAAAAAAAACAAAAACGCATAAGGACTTAACAGCTAGGAAGTAGCTCGCCCCAAGGCTACTCCACCAGCAAAACAATAAGGTACGGGAGTGTTCCCCGTCACACCACGACGACCACCCTTGCTAGACAACGAGGTTAGTCTGAAGCCCAGTAGTGCCTACCCGGGTAATGATAACCAGGCCTAGACCAGGCTACCTCCAAGCAGCACCTCCCAAGCTCGAGCCCCTCCAGATGGATACCTTTAAAGGCAGCTGCCAGCAATGTGAGCGCCCCCAACGAGACGGAGTCCCTCAAGACGCAAGCGCCACACAAGACCATTTTGGGGACTCTTACCCCTCGCAGGTATAACCACGGTGATGGTATTCGTGCATCCCCCATCACAGAGATCCAACAAAGACACTTCCTCCCGTGAGGCGGAAAGAGGTGAAAACTTACTCAGTGGGTTTCAGCCACCTGAGCAAGACCAATGAACCAGAAACGGAAATGTTACTACCAAATTAACGAAAGAAGTAACCTAAAACATGTTACTAAGACCAACACAAAAAAGAACGAATTCGTCATTGCCTATTCGGATGCCTAAGTACGTCAACGGAATTAACAGACTTCAACTAGTTGTCATCGGGAGGGTGTGCTTTCAGATCTTTTATGTGCCACACCGAACGTTTACCGTCAGAACCTTCGAGCTCATAAGTCCATGGTGAGAGAATTTTTCTAATCGTGAAAGGACCCACAAATTTTGGTGCTAACTTTGCCGTGAAATATTTAGAGGCATCAGACTGGGCGTGAGAACGTCTCCAGACCTTTTGCTTCAAAACAAACTTATCAGGTCTGCGTCTTAAGTTATACTGTTTCTTACTGGATTTATGGGCCTTTAATATTCTACTCTGAACATCCTTATAAATCTTAGCGAAAGCAAGCTTACGGTTTTCAGGGTTTACAACTGGATACTCAGACTCAGAAGGTACGTACTTATCACTGTTGCCATCTAACGAAATTTCACGACCAAAATTGACAAAATTAGGCGTTAGGCCTGTAACCTCATGTTTGGACGATCTAATGGCAAAACCTATTTTCGACAAAAATTGATCCCAAGCCCTGTGATTATCCTTTACATATGCAGATAACATAGTCTTAACAACACGATTGACCCTTTCAGTCAGGTTGCATTGAGGGTGGTAATTTGCGGTGTACGCTATTTCAATGTTGTAGGTTTTCGCAAGATTTTGGAAACGGTTACTCTGAAACTGACGACCATTGTCTACCACTATAGTCTTCGGAGCGCCAAATAAGAGAATTACATTATCCTCAATGACCTGCGATATGCTATTAGCGGTAGCTGACCTCAACGGAAACACCATGGCAAACTTACTAAAATTGTCACACACGACAAGAATAAACTGATAACCCTTGGCCGTCCTGGGTAATGGACCCATCAGATCGGCACTAACTAATTGCCAAGGTTTTCCAACGGTAGGTGTCTTACTCAACAAATTTCCCCTAAGTGACTTCTGTTCGGGTTTAGTACTTATGCAAATCTCACATTGCCTAACGAACTTAGCCACATCGGCCTTTAATTTCGGCCAATAATACCTATTTCCCACTCGAGCCACAGTCTTATGGACCCCTGCGTGTCCACAACTCGCATCACAATGCAACGACCTAATTACTTCTAGGCGTTTCTCTTTCGGTAAAACCAGTCTCCAAGTGTCGGCAGGATCTGCTAACTCGGGATAACGCAAACGTACATACTTGTACAACTGGCCATTCTGTATACGCCATAGGGGATAGCGCATAGGAGACCGTTCGACTCGATCCAGCATTTTCAAATACCATTTATCGGTGGGAAAATCAGCATAGTCCGTGACCGACAATACTTCGATGGATTCCACCGTTACTGGTACTGAACGAGACAGAAAATCAGGGACGGTATGTTCAGAGCCCTTGCGATGAATCAGTTCAAAATCATAAGGCTGCAGACGAAGTGCCCATCTGGCCAATCGACCTTGGGGATCTTTTAGCTGCTGCAACCATAGCAAAGAATGACAATCCGTTATGACTTTGAAGTGGAAACCTTCAAGATAGTGACGTAGCTTCTCCACTGCCCAAATTACGCCAATGCATTCTCTTTCGACCGAGCTATATTTGCGCTCCTGGCTAGTCAAAGAACGGGACAAATAGCAAATTACCTTTTCGCCATCATCAAATTGCTGCGTGAGCACGGCACCGACACCGAATGCCGACGAATCTGTCTGCACATAAAAGGTACGCTCAAAATCAGGGCAGGTCAAAATAGGTGCGGTAACCAAACACTCCTTAAGAAGTTTAAAAGATTTCTCGCACTCAGGCGACCAACACCAACTAACATTCTTCTTTGTGAGGTTCGACAAAGGAGCCACTATTGTAGAAAACTGCGGTACAAACCTTCGATACCAAGATGCTGTGCCTATAAATCTACGAATTTCCCTAACGTTCTTCGGAGAAGGTACACTCAAAATCGACTCTACTTTCGCTGGGTCAGGACGTAAACCATACTTATCAACAACATATCCCAAGTACTTAAGCTCAGGACGGCAAAATTGACACTTGTCAAAACTAACTATCAGCCCAGCAGAATGCAAGCGATCAAAAACCTTCTGCAACGTTTCTAGGTGAGATTCGAAATCCTTCGACACTACCACAATGTCATCCAAATAAACCAAAACCGAAGGCTGCAAATCAGCTCCAAGCACGGTATCAATAAGACGCTGCCAAGTCGCAGGCGCATTTGACAAACCAAAAGGCATAACTCGAAACCTATACAAGCCATTAGGGACAGTGAAAGCGGTATAGTCTTTGGAAGACTCAGCAATAGGAACTTGCCAATATGCACTCTTAATATCTAATGAACTTAAATATTTGGCATCCCTCAACTGATCTAATATGGAGGAAATCAGCGGCAGAGGATAGGCATCCTTTTTAGTAACAGCGTTAAGGCGCCGGTAATCTACACAAAAACGCAGAGTTTGATCCTTTTTCTGAACTAAACATATTGGGGAAGACCAAGGACTTTTACACGGTTCGATGATATTTAACTCCAGCATTTTCTTAATTTCATCATCAATCAGTTTTTGTCTGGCAGGCGAAACAGGATAGTATCTCTGTTTGATAGGTTTGGTATCTGGGAGTAACTCGATCTCATGAGAAACGAGATGTGTACGACCAAGGGAAGTACCCATCAGTTTCCGGTTTTCCTCCACCAAACTATCCAGAGCTAGTTTCTGTGATACACTTAAAGAAGTTTCGTCAAGGACACTGTTAACCTCAACGAGTGGTTCCTGCTCAGAAAAATGCCAAACATCTTGTCGTAAATCTGGTATAATATTCATCGCCACCCAAAAATCTATCCCTAGAATTAACTTATGCGGTATTTCCGGAACTACTAGGACATCTATTACATGAACTTTGTCACCCAAGCAGAAAGGAACAGATACATAACCTATAACGGAACAGACTTGCCCATTAGCCACTCTGCACTCATTGACAGAAGGCTTCAAACTTAAACCAATCTGCTGGAAGACCTCAAAACCAGATGATCCTACCATTGTCCTGGTAGCACCTGAATCCAACAAACCCATCATAGGAAAACCTAATACTGAAAGTTGTAAGTAAGGACGTTGATCACCAATCACATGAGAAATGACATAATCGAGAAAAATTTGTTGTTTTAAGTCAACAATATTGCTGGTCGACTCACATACACCGGGAGAAACTGTTCGACCAATTAGTGTCTCCCTGGACAGTTTTCCGAACGCGAACACTTAGGACAGGACCTAATCGTAACCTCTGCTTTACCACATTTATAGCAGAACTTCTTCCTAGGAGCCTGACACTCCCGATGCCCATGACCTACTTGACCACAATTAAAACATTTGATTCCAGAATGTTGGACTTCATCCAAGACGAGACTAGAACGAGAAGTAGTAGAACTAGTAGATGCATAAGCCAACTCTGGTATAAGAGATTTACTCTTAGGTGGAGGAGGAACATATGACTTAGCCAATTGTCGTTTCGAGTCGAGCATACGACAACATTGCAGGAGTTGCGTGACGGAAGTTATATCTTCAAAAGCAAGAAAAGGATGATAGTATGGATCTATGCGCTCCAAAATGATTTCGAGTTGGGTTCCCATAGGTATTGGAGTGTGCATCTTCTTGAACAACCCAATCATACTAGCGATGTATAATCCTATACTTTCCCGACTACCTTGAGTACGTCGCTTAATCTCCTCAAACAAGTCGCGGTCAAAAGACTCTGGCATAAACTGTTCTCTCATTGCCTCCACTAAGGATGGCCAATCGGTGGCCCAGTCTTTCACCAGATTATACCAATTGTAGGCATCTCCCTCGAATAAATCAACTGCATCTTTAAATAACCGTGCTCGTGAAATACCACGAGACCTCCGTTTCTCCTCAACACGTTCTAAGAAAGTTGAAAAAGACATGTCGCCCTTTCGGCCAGTAAATTTCAAGCCCCAGTCTCTAACCGGTACGGGTTTAGGTTTCGCAGCCTCCTCCTCATCTGAACTAAAATCAGCAGCTATTGCAGAGCTATGCGCATCAGGCTGAACCTGAGCCATGGCATTATGCAACACCGACATATCGAGGATGGCTGACTCTTTAAGCTTACGATCCCCGCGGGCCTTATCCTTAAGTTTATCAAAAGCTAACAATAATTTGAGCCGAGTACTGGACTTCACACCTTTTTGCTCGTCATTAGTGGGCATGGACCTGTTAACACGACCCAACGCATGAGCTATCTTGGAAACAATCCCCTTGTATTTACTATCGTGCTCACTACCTACAAATTCATCAATAAGTTTTTGAATAGCAGCTAGGGATACCGTTAGAGCTTCAGAATCGACAGTGAATTGGTACGGGTATGGAGGACTTTTAATAGCCAAAGTAGTTTTTTCTAACTGTATGGCTTCTCTTAAAACAGTGCGCAACTCTGCCACAGTAAGGTCGCTACCATCTCCTAAGCCACGTACTTGTAATTCATAAACAAGCTCATCCCTAACTAACCTATTGATATCTAACTTAATTTGTGAACTAGCCATACTGAATTCTCAATCAAACACACGAAAGAACGACAAAATCAGGTAAATTAACAAAACGACGCTGGGCGTCGGTACGTATATAGACGCAAAAAAACTTACCAACACTAACAAGTACTTAGTAATGAGTAAAAACGACAAAATCAGGTAAATTAGTAAAACGACGCTGGGCGTCGATACATAAAAAAAAGTTTACAAACACTAATAAGTACTTAATAATGTATAAAAACCACAAAATCTAGAAAATTAGCAAAACGACGCTGGGCGTCGATACGCATATAGACACAAAAAAAAACTGTTGGCTACACTTAGGAATCTTTCCAATGGTTTATACGTAACAACTATTTACTAATCCGCTCATGAAATAGTAAGACAAAAAAACGAAGTCACCCCCCTACGAAAAACAAGCGAAGCGATTACGCTGAGGCAAAGTAACCCCCTTTTGATGTTTGTCACTTAATGTTGCTATTTATCTGACTATTATTTCATATGCAAACCACCAACAAATGGAACACTCAATTTATCACCAAAAAAACTTACTTAGGGGCGATACTGCTATCGCCTTGAGATAACTGTACTATTTAAGTTGGGCGCCACTGCTACGAGTTGAACGTACATAAACAAATAGATACGTTGGATCTTAATGATTAACAGATATTACGTAACGAAATCACTTGGGCTGCTGTAGCGTAGCAGATACCGTAGGTACTGACTTACCCGGAAAGTGATGTACGTGCCTACGATAAAATTTCTCTAGCTCAGACTATCTCAGGGCGTTAAGCCCAAGCTTACAAAACCTATGATAAATTATTAATTTACTTACTTAACAAATCACTGAGTTTTTCCATATGTAGTGGTCGCAGACGAAATAATGACACTTTCTTTAAAAATGAAATGCACTATATTGAACAATTTACAAAATTGGTTCTCTAGAATATAACCTGGCGATGTTCACAGTTGTGGCCAATATTTCACGATTAATCAGTTATAACATTCATAAAATGCCTCGTGTAGCTACACATCGGTTTACATTATTATCATGAATTGTCATAAATTCTGCCACAAAGGTTTGATTTAAAGAACCTCCTTAAATATATGTAAATATATGCATAAAATATTTAAAAATGTACAGGTTAAAATGCCAAAAAGTATAAATTGATGTCCAGCGGAACCACTGAAGGTGGTCCCCGGTAAGTAAAAATAAACACAACACAAACACACTTATTCAGGGTGGTACGATACCGAGTCCGGACGTGGAGGAACTGTAGCCCTACGTAGATGTCTTCGGGACACAAGACATGGACCCAAGGATGGGGTTGATGGTAGCCTCACCAGCCCTGGAACCTTCCACTGTGTGTGGATGCCCCGTCCGTGGAACCTCACTGACGTGCGTAGAAGCCCCGTCCGTGGAACCCTAAAGATATCACGATTTAATTCACAGTCAGAAATGCACGTGAAGCGTGCTTAATATGAGAAATTCTGACATAACCTACAAATGAAACATAATTTACCTCACTGATGAGGGAACAATCCACCAAAACTCCTGGAAGCCACAGTCGGATAAATGGGGTTGAGTCGCCTTTTAAAGTTGACACTGTATTTCCACAGGAAAGCCTGCAAATTTGCGAAACACGTGGGTAGAGAACGGGCAAGATGGCGTGAAGAGGTTAGCTTACCTTGTGTAATTTAATATCCTGCTTCCGCAGATAAAATTTACTCACAAACACAAAATATTCCGCTAAACGGAACAACAACGGATTGAGGAAATTTTCTTGAGTTGGTTATTCTAAAATCCATGCGGATGACTTGAATAAAATCAAGGTTTACAGAATAACAACTAACCAACAAGCCAAGCCAAGCCAACCAAAAAAATGTCTGCTTCCGTTTTCACTGTTGATCACGTGTCACAAATGTGTCGCCCTCCCATGGAGAATAGCGAAATGTGTTACAGACGTGTAGCAGTTGTTATAATGCGGCCCACAAAACGCTAAAGCGTATGGTGGGTCGCATACGCTAGAGGTCCGTAACAATCTTTAAAATTGATATAGACTGCGTTTAGTAGCAGGAGCACATGAAACCGAAGAGGTATATTTTCAGTGCTCCTAATAATCTATTAAATACCTCCTCGCATTTCTGTGATCCTGATACTTCTGGTAGAATTCCAGTCTTAAAATCGAACAAAATTGCGTTTCGTTCCACAGGTCTTTAAAATCGATGTAGACTGCGTTTAGTAGCAGAGCGCATGAAACCGAAGAGGTATATTTTCAGTGCTCCTAATAATCCATTAAATACCTCCTCACATTTCTGTGATCCTGATACTCCTGGTAGAACCCAAAAGTTTTAAAATCGAACAAAATTGCGTTTCGTTCCACAGATCTTTAAAATTGATATAGACTGCGTTTAGTAGCAGGAGCACATGAAACCGAAGAGGTATATTTTCAGTGCTCCTAATAATTCATTAAATACCTCCTCGCATTTCTGTGGTCCTGATACTCCTGGTAGAATTCCCGTCTTAAAATCGAACAAGATTGTGTTTCGTTCCACAGATCTTTAAAATCGAAGTAGACTGCGTTTAGTAGCAAGAGCGCATGAAACCGAAGAGGTATATTTTCAGTGCTCCTAATAATCCATTAAATACCTCCTCGCATTTCTGTGATCCTGATACTTCTGGTAGAATTCCAGTCTTAAAATCGAACAAAATTGCGTTTCGTTCCACAGATCTTTAAAATTGATATAGACTGCGTTTAGTAGCAGGAGCACATGAAACCGAAGAGGTATATTTTCAGTGCTCCTAATAATCTATTAAATACCTCCTCGCATTTCTGTGATCCTGATACTTCTGGTAGAATTCCAGTCTTAAAATCGAACAAAATTGCGTTTCGTTCCACAGATCTTTAAAATTGATATAGACTGCGTTTAGTAGCAGGAGCACATGAAACCGAAGAGGTATATTTTCAGTGCTCCTAATAATCCATTAAATACCTCCTCACATTTCTGTGATCCTGATACTCCTGGTAGAACCCAAAAGTTTTAAAATCGAACAAAATTGCGTTTCGTTCCACAGATCTTTAAAATTGATATAGACTGCGTTTAGTAGCAGGAGCACATGAAACCGAAGAGGTATATTTTCAGTGCTCCTAATAATTCATTAAATACCTCCTCGCATTTCTGTGGTCCTGATACTCCTGGTAGAATTCAAGAATTATAAAGTCGAACAAAAGTGCTTTTCGTTCCACAGATCTTTAAAATCGATGTAGACTGCGTTTAGTAGCAGGAGCGCATGAAACCGAAGAGGCATATTTTCAGTGCTCCTAATAATTCATTAAATTCCTCCTCGCATTTCTGTGATCCTGATGCTCCTGGTAGAATTCCCGTCTTAAAATCGAACAAGATTACGTTTCGTTCCACAGATCTTTAAAATCGAAGTAGACTGCGTTTAATAGCAGGAGCGCATGAAACCGAAGAGGTATATTTTCAGTACTCCTAATAATTCATTAAATACCTCCTCGCATTTC
This sequence comes from Leptura quadrifasciata, assembly GCA_963675555.1. NCBI lineage: Eukaryota > Metazoa > Arthropoda > Insecta > Coleoptera > Cerambycidae > Leptura > Leptura quadrifasciata. The sequence continues at coordinate 73,057 of OY776682.1, read as the reverse complement.
TGTGATCCTGATACTCCTGGTAGAATTCCCGTCTTAAAATCGAACAAAAGTTGGTTTCGTTCCACAGATCTTTAAAATTGAAGTAGACTGCGTTTAATAGCAAGAGCGCATGAAACCGAAGAGGTATATTTTCAGTACTCCTAATAATTAATTAAATATCTCCTCGCATTTCTGTGATCCTGATGCTCCTGGTAGAATTCCCGTCTTAAAATCGAACAAAATTGCGTTTCGTTCCACAGATCTTTAAAATTGATATAGACTGCGTTTAGTAGTAGGAGCACATGAAACCGAAGAGGTATATTTTCAGTGCTCCTAATAATTCATTAAATACTTCCTCGCATTTCTGTGGTCCTGATACTCCTGGTAGAATTCAAGAATTTTAAAGTCGAACAAAAGTGCTTTTCGTTCCACAGATCTTTAAAATCGATGTAGACTGCGTTTAGTAGCAGGAGCGCATGAAACCGAAGAGTTATATTTTCAGTGCTCCTAATAATTCATTAAGTACCTCCTCGCATTTCTGTGGTCCTGATACTCCTGGTAGAATTCAAGAATTTTAAAGTCGAACAAAAGTGCTTTTCGTTCCACAGATCTTTAAAATCGATGTAGACTGCGTTTAGTAGCAGGAGCGCATGAAACCGAAGAGGTATATTTTCAGTGCTCCTAATAATTCATTAAATACCTCCTCGCATTTCTGTGATCCTAATACTCCTGGTAGAATTCCCGTCTTAAAATCGAACAAAAGTTGGTTTCGTTCCACAGATCTTTAAAATCGATGTAGACTGCGTCTAGTAGCAAGAGCGCATGAAACCGAAGAGGTATATTTTCAGTACTCCTAATAATTAATTAAATATCACCTCGCATTTCTGTGATCCTGATGCTCCTGGTAGAATTCCCGTCTTAAAATCGAACAAAATTGCGTTTCGTTCCACAGATCTTTAAAATTGATATAGACTGCGTTTAGTAGCAGGAGCGCATGAAACCGAAGAGGTATATTTTCAGTGCTCCTAATAATCCATTAAATACCTCCTCGCATTTCTGTGATCCTGATACTTCTGGTAGAATTCCAGTCTTAAAATCGAACAAAATTGCGTTTCGTTCCACAGATCTTTAAAATCGATGTAGACTGCGTTTAGTAGCAGGAGCACATGAAACCGAAGAGGTATATTTTCAGTGCTCCTAATAATCCATTAAATACCTCCTCACATTTCTGTGATCCTGATACTCCTGGTAGAACCCAAAAGTTTTAAAATCTAACAAAAGTGCGTTTCGTTCCACAGATCTTTAAAATCGATGTAGACTGCGTTTAGTAGCAAGAGCGCATGAAACCGAAGAGGTATATTTTCAGTGCTCCTAATAATTAATTAAATATCTCCTCGCATTTCTGTGATCCTGATGCTCCTGGTAGAATTCCAGTCTTAAAATCGAACAAAATTGCGTTTCGTTCCACAGATCTTTAAAATTGATATAGACTGCGTTTAGTAGCAGGAGCACATGAAACCGAAGAGGTATTACTTTCAGTGCTCCTAATAATCCATTAAATACCTCCTCGCATTTCTGTGATCCTGATACTTCTGGTAGAATTCCAGTCTTAAAATCGAACAAAATTGCGTTTCGTTCCACAGATCTTTAAAATTGATATAGACTGCGTTTAGTAGCAAGAGCACATGAAACCGAAGAGGTATATTTTCAGTGCTCCTAATAATCCATTAAATACCTCCTCACATTTAAAATCGAAGTAGACTGCGTTTAATAGCAGGAGCGCATGAAACCGAAGAGGTATATTTTCAGTACTCCTAATAATTAATTAAATATCTCCTCGCATATCTGTGATCCTGATGCTCCTGGTAGAATTCCCGTCTTAAAATCGAACAAAATTGCGTTTCGTTCCACAGATCTTTAAAATTGATATAGACTGCGTTTAGTAGCAGGAGCACATGAAACCGAAGAGGTATATTTTCAGTACTTCTAATAATTCATTAAATACCTCCTCGCATTTCTGTGATCCTGATACTCCTGGTAGAATTCCCGTCTTAAAATCGAACAAAAGTTGGTTTCGTTCCACAGATCTTTAAAATCGAAGTAGACTGCGTTTAATAGCAAGAGCGCATGAAACCGAAGAGGTATATTTTCAGTACTCCTAATAATTAATTAAATATCTCCTCGCATATCTGTGATCCTGATGCTCCTGGTAGAATTCCCGTCTTAAAATCGAACAAAATTGCGTTTCGTTCCACAGATCTTTAAAACTGATATAGACTGCGTTTAGTAGCAGGAGCACATGAAACCGAAGAGGTATATTTTCAGTGCTCCTAATAATTCATTAAATACCTCCTCGCATTTCTGTGGTCCTGATACTCCTGATAGAATTCAAGAATTTTAAAGTCGAACAAAAGTGCTTTTCGTTCCACAGATCTTTAAAATCGATGTAGACTGCGTTTAGTAGCAGGAGCGCATGAAACCGAAGAGGTATATTTTCAGTGCTCCTAATAATTCATTAAATACCTCCTCGCATTTCTGTGATCCTGATGCTCCTGGTAGAATTCCCGTCTTAAAATCGAACAAGATTACGTTTCGTTCCACAGATCTTTAAAATCGAAGTAGACTGCGTTTAATAGCAGGAGCGCATGAAACCGAAGAGGTATATTTTCAGTACTCCTAATAATTAATTAAATATCTCCTCGCATTTCTGTGATCCTGATGCTCCTGGTAGAATTCAAGAATTTTAAAGTCGAACAAAAGTGCTTTTCGTTCCACAGATCTTTAAAATCGATGTAGACTGCGTTTAGTAGCAGGAGCGCATGAAACCGAAGAGGTATATTTTCAGTGCTCCTAATAATTCATTAAATACCTCCTCGCATTTCTGTGATCCTGATGCTCCTGGTAGAATTCCCGTCTTAAAATCGAACAAGATTACGTTTCGTTCCACAGATCTTTAAAATCGAAGTAGACTGCGTTTAATAGCAGGAGCGCATGAAGAGGTATATTTTCAGTGCTCCTAATAATCTATTAAATACCTCCTCGCATTTCTGTGATCCTGATACTTCTGGTAGAATTCCAGTCTTAAAATCGAACAAAATTGCGTTTCGTTCCACAGATCTTTAAAATTGATATAGACTGCGTTTAGTAGCAGGAGCACATGAAACCGAAGAGGTATATTTTCAGTGCTCCTAATAATCCATTAAATACCTCCTCACATTTCTGTGATCCTGATACTCCTGGTAGAACCCAACAATTTTAAAATCGAACAAAATTGCGTTTCGTTCCACAGATCTTTAAAATTGATATAGACTGCGTTTAGTAGCAGGAGCACATGAAACCGAAGAGGTATATTTTCAGTGCTCCTAATAATTCATTAAATACCTCCTCGCATTTCTGTGGTCCTGATACTCCTGATAGAATTCAAGAATTTTAAAGTCGAACAAAAGTGCTTTTCGTTCCACAGATCTTTAAAATCGAAGTAGACTGCGTTTAATAGCAGGAGCGCATGAAACCGAAGAGGTATATTTTCAGTACTCCTAATAATTAATTAAATATCTCCTCGCATATCTGTGATCCCGATGCTCCTGGTAGAATTCCCGTCTTAAAATCGAACAAAATTGCGTTTCGTTCCACAGATCTTTAAAATTGATATAGACTGCGTTTAGTAGCAGGAGCACATGAAACCGAAGAGGTATATTTTCAGTACTCCTAATAATTCATTAAATACCTCCTCGCATTTCTGTGATCCTGATACTCCTGGTAGAATTCCCGTCTTAAAATCGAACAAAAGTTGGTTTCGTTCCACAGATCTTTAAAATCGAAGTAGACTGCGTTTAATAGCAAGAGCGCATGAAACCGAAGAGGTATATTTTCAGTACTCCTAATAATTAATTAAATATCTCCTCGCATATCTGTGATCCTGATGCTCCTGGTAGAATTCCCGTCTTAAAATCGAACAAAATTGCGTTTCGTTCCACAGATCTTTAAAATTGATATAGACTGCGTTTAGTAGCAGGAGCACATGAAACCGAAGAGGTATATTTTCAGTGCTCCTAATAATTCATTAAATACCTCCTCGCATTTCTGTGGTCCTGATACTCCTGATAGAATTCAAGAATTTTAAAGTCGAACAAAAGTGCTTTTCGTTCCACAGATCTTTAAAATCGATGTAGACTGCGTTTAGTAGCAGGAGCGCATGAAACCGAAGAGGTATATTTTCAGTGCTCCTAATAATTCATTAAATACCTCCTCGCATTTCTGTGATCCTGATGCTCCTGGTAGAATTCCCGTCTTAAAATCGAACAAGATTACGTTTCGTTCCACAGATCTTTAAAATCGAAGTAGACTGCGTTTAATAGCAGGAGCGCATGAAACCGAAGAGGTATATTTTCAGTACTCCTAATAATTAATTAAATATCTCCTCGCATTTCTGTGATCCTGATGCTCCTGGTAGAATTCAAGAATTTTAAAGTCGAACAAAAGTGCTTTTCGTTCCACAGATCTTTAAAATCGATGTAGACTGCGTTTAGTAGCAGGAGCGCATGAAACCGAAGAGGTATATTTTCAGTGCTCCTAATAATTCATTAAATACCTCCTCGCATTTCTGTGATCCTGATGCTCCTGGTAGAATTCCCGTCTTAAAATCGAACAAGATTACGTTTCGTTCCACAGATCTTTAAAATCGAAGTAGACTGCGTTTAGTAGCAGGAGCGCATGAAACCGAAGAGGTATATTTTCAGTGCTCCTAATAATTCATTAAATACCTCCTCGCATTTCTGTGGTCCTGATACTCCTGGTAGCATTCAAGAATTTTAAAGTCGAACAAAAGTGCTTTTCGTTCCACAGATCTTTAAAATCGATGTAGACTGCGTTTAATAGCAGGAGGGCATGAAACCGAAGAGGTATATTTTCAGTGCTCCTAATAATTCATTAAATACCTCCTCGCATTTCTGTGGTCCTGATACTCCTGGTAGAATTCAAGAATTTTAAAGTCGAACAAAAGTGCTTTTCGTTCCACAGATCTTTAAAATCGATGTAGACTGCGTTTAGTAGCAGGAGCGCATGAAACCGAAGAGGTATATTTTCAGTGCTCCTAATAATTCATTAAATACCTCCTCGCATTTCTGTGGTCCTGATACTCCTGGTAGAATTCAAGAATTTTAAAGTCGAACAAAATTGCGTTTCGTTCCACAGATCTCTAAAATCGATGTAGACTGCGTTTAGTAGTAGGAGCGCATGAAACCGAAGAGGTATATTTTCAGTGCTCCTAATAATTCATTAAATACCTCCTCGCATTTCTGTGGTCCTGATACTCCTGGTAGAATTCAAGAATTTTAAAGTCGAACAAAAGTGCTTTTCGTTCCACAGATCTTTAAAATCGATGTAGACTGCGTTTAGTAGCAAGAGCGCATGAAACCGAAGAGGTATATTTTCAGTGCTTCTAATAATTCATTAAATATCTCCTCGCATTTCTGCGATCCTGATACTCCTGTTAGAATTCCCGTCTTAAAATCGAACAAAATTGCGTTTCGTTCCACAGATCTCTAAAATCGATGTAGACTGCGTTTAGTAGCAAGAGCGCATGAAACCGAAGAGGTATATTTTCAGTGCTCCTAATAATTCATTAAATACCTCCTCGCATTTCTGTGGTCCTGATAATCCTGGTAGAATTCAAGAATTTTAAAGTCGAACAAAAGTGCTTTTCGTTCCACAGATCTTTAAAATCGATGTAGACTGCGTTTAGTAGCAAGAGCGCATGAAACCGAAGAGGTATATTTTCAGTGCTCCTAATAATTCATTAAATGCCTCCTCGCATTTCTGTGGTCCTGATACTCCTGGTAGAATTCAAGAATTTTCAAGTCGAATAAAAGTGCTTTTCGTTCCACAGATCTTTAAAATCGATATAGACTGCGTTTAGTAGCAAGAGCGCATGAAACCGAAGAGGTATATTTTCAGTGCTCCTAATAATCCATTAAATACCTCCTCGCATTTCTGTGGTCCAGATACTCCTGGTAGAATTCCCGTCTTAAAATCGAACAAGATTGCGTTTCGTTCCACAGGTCTTTAAAATCGAAGTAGACTGCGTTTAGTAGCAAGAGCGCATGAAACCGAAGAGGTATATTTTCAGTGCTCCTAATAATCCATTAAATACTTCCTCGCATTTATGTGATCCTGATACTTCTGGTAGAATTCCAGTCTTAAAATCGAACAAAATTGCGTTTCGTTCCACAGATCTTTAAAATTGATATAGACTGCGTTTAGTAGCAGGAGCACATGAAACCGAAGAGGTATATTTTCAGTGCTCCTAATAATCCATTGAATACCTCCTCGCATTTCTGTGATCCTGATACTTCTGGTACAATTCCAGTCTTAAAATAGAACAAAATTGCGTTTCGTTCCACAGATCTTTAAAATTGATATAGACTGCGTTTAGTAGCAGGAGCACATGAAACCGAAGAGGTATATTTTCAGTGCTCCTAATAATCTATTAAATACCTCCTCGCATTTCTGTGATCCTGATACTTCTGGTAGAATTCCAGTCTTAAAATCAAACAAAATTGCGTTTCGTTCCACAGATCTTTAAAATTGTTATAGACTGCGTTTAGTAGCAGAAGCACATGAAACCGAAGAGGTATATTTTCAGTGCTCCTAATAATCCATTAAATACCTCCTCACATTTCTGTGATCCTGATACTCCTGGTAGAACCCAAAAGTTTTAAAATCGAACAAAATTGCGTTTCGTTCCACAGATCTTTAAAATCGATGTAGACTGCGTTTAGTAGCAAGAGCGCATGAAACCGAAGAGGTATATTTTCAGTGCTCCTAATAATTAATTAAATATCTCCTCGCATTTCTGTGATCCTGATACTTCTGGTAGAATTCCAGTCTTAAAATCGAACAAAATTACGTTTCGTTCCACAGATCTTTAAAATCGAAGTAGACCGTGTTTAATAGCAGGAGCGCATGAAACCGAAGAGGTATATTTTCAGTACTCCTAATAATTCATTAAATACCTCCTCGCATTTCTGTGATCCTGATACTCCTGGTAGAATTCCCGTCTTAAAATCGAACAAAAGTTGGTTTCGTTCCACAGATCTTTAAAATCGATGTAGACTGCGTCTAGTAGCAAGAGCGCATGAAACCGAAGAGGTATATTTTCAGTACTCCTAATAATTAATTAAATATCTCCTCGCATTTCTGTGATCCTGATACTTCTGGTAGAATTCCAGTCTTAAAATCGAACAAAATTGCGTTTCGTTCCACAGATCCTTAAAATTGATATAGACTGCGTTTAGTAGCAGGAGCACATGAAACCGAAGAGGTATATTTTCAGTGCTCCTAATAATCCATTGAATACCTCCTCGCATTTCTGTGATCCTGATACTTCTGGTAGAATTCCAGTCTTAAAATCGAACAAAATTGCGTTTCGTTCCACAGGTCTTTAAAATCGATGTAGACTGCGTTTAGTAGCAGAGCGCATGAAACCGAAGAGGTATATTTTCAGTGCTCCTAATAATCCATTAAATACCTCCTCACATTTCTGTGATCCTGATACTCCTGGTAGAACCCAAAAGTTTTAAAATCGAACAAAATTGCGTTTCGTTCCACAGATCTTTAAAATTGATATAGACTGCGTTTAGTAGCAGGAGCACATGAAACCGAAGAGGTATATTTTCAGTGCTCCTAATAATTCATTAAATACCTCCTCGCATTTCTGTGGTCCTGATACTCCTGGTAGAATTCCCGTCTTAAAATCGAACAAGATTGTGTTTCGTTCCACAGATCTTTAAAATCGAAGTAGACTGCGTTTAGTAGCAAGAGCGCATGAAACCGAAGAGGTATATTTTCAGTGCTCCTAATAATCCATTAAATACCTCCTCGCATTTCTGTGATCCTGATACTTCTGGTAGAATTCCAGTCTTAAAATCGAACAAAATTGCGTTTCGTTCCACAGATCTTTAAAATTGATATAGACTGCGTTTAGTAGCAGGAGCACATGAAACCGAAGAGGTATATTTTCAGTGCTCCTAATAATCTATTAAATACCTCCTCGCATTTCTGTGATCCTGATACTTCTGGTAGAATTCCAGTCTTAAAATCGAACAAAATTGCGTTTCGTTCCACAGATCTTTAAAATTGATATAGACTGCGTTTAGTAGCAGGAGCACATGAAACCGAAGAGGTATATTTTCAGTGCTCCTAATAATCCATTAAATACCTCCTCACATTTCTGTGATCCTGATACTCCTGGTAGAACCCAAAAGTTTTAAAATCGAACAAAATTGCGTTTCGTTCCACAGATCTTTAAAATTGATATAGACTGCGTTTAGTAGCAGGAGCACATGAAACCGAAGAGGTATATTTTCAGTGCTCCTAATAATTCATTAAATACCTCCTCGCATTTCTGTGGTCCTGATACTCCTGGTAGAATTCAAGAATTATAAAGTCGAACAAAAGTGCTTTTCGTTCCACAGATCTTTAAAATCGATGTAGACTGCGTTTAGTAGCAGGAGCGCATGAAACCGAAGAGGTATATTTTCAGTGCTCCTAATAATCTATTAAATACCTCCTCGCATTTCTGTGATCCTGATACTTCTGGTAGAATTCCAGTCTTAAAATCGAACAAAATTGCGTTTCGTTCCACAGATCTTTAAAATTGATATAGACTGCGTTTAGTAGCAGGAGCACATGAAACCGAAGAGGTATATTTTCAGTGCTCCTAATAATCCATTAAATACCTCCTCACATTTCTGTGATCCTGATACTCCTGGTAGAACCCAAAAGTTTTAAAATCGAACAAAATTGCGTTTCGTTCCACAGATCTTTAAAATTGATATAGACTGCGTTTAGTAGCAGGAGCACATGAAACCGAAGAGGTATATTTTCAGTGCTCCTAATAATCCATTAAATACCTCCTCACATTTCTGTGATCCTGATACTCCTGGTAGAACCCAAAAGTTTTAAAATCGAACAAAATTGCGTTTCGTTCCACAGATCTTTAAAATTGATATAGACTGCGTTTAGTAGCAGGAGCACATGAAACCGAAGAGGTATATTTTCAGTGCTCCTAATAATTCATTAAATTCCTCCTCGCATTTCTGTGATCCTGATGCTCCTGGTAGAATTCCCGTCTTAAAATCGAACAAGATTACGTTTCGTTCCACAGATCTTTAAAATCGAAGTAGACTGCGTTTAATAGCAGGAGCGCATGAAACCGAAGAGGTATATTTTCAGTACTCCTAATAATTCATTAAATACCTCCTCGCATTTCTGTGATCCTGATACTCCTGGTAGAATTCCCGTCTTAAAATCGAACAAAAGTTGGTTTCGTTCCACAGATCTTTAAAATTGAAGTAGACTGCGTTTAATAGCAAGAGCGCATGAAACCGAAGAGGTATATTTTCAGTACTCCTAATAATTAATTAAATATCTCCTCGCATTTCTGTGATCCTGATGCTCCTGGTAGAATTCCCGTCTTAAAATCGAACAAAATTGCGTTTCGTTCCACAGATCTTTAAAATTGATATAGACTGCGTTTAGTAGTAGGAGCACATGAAACCGAAGAGGTATATTTTCAGTGCTCCTAATAATTCATTAAATACTTCCTCGCATTTCTGTGGTCCTGATACTCCTGGTAGAATTCAAGAATTTTAAAGTCGAACAAAAGTGCTTTTCGTTCCACAGATCTTTAAAATCGATGTAGACTGCGTTTAGTAGCAGGAGCGCATGAAACCGAAGAGTTATATTTTCAGTGCTCCTAATAATTCATTAAGTACCTCCTCGCATTTCTGTGGTCCTGATACTCCTGGTAGAATTCAAGAATTTTAAAGTCGAACAAAAGTGCTTTTCGTTCCACAGATCTTTAAAATCGATGTAGACTGCGTTTAGTAGCAGGAGCGCATGAAACCGAAGAGGTATATTTTCAGTGCTCCTAATAATTCATTAAATACCTCCTCGCATTTCTGTGATCCTAATACTCCTGGTAGAATTCCCGTCTTAAAATCGAACAAAAGTTGGTTTCGTTCCACAGATCTTTAAAATCGATGTAGACTGCGTCTAGTAGCAAGAGCGCATGAAACCGAAGAGGTATATTTTCAGTACTCCTAATAATTAATTAAATATCTCCTCGCATTTCTGTGATCCTGATGCTCCTGGTAGAATTCCCGTCTTAAAATCGAACAAAATTGCGTTTCGTTCCACAGATCTTTAAAATTGATATAGACTGCGTTTAGTAGCAGGAGCACATGAAACCGAAGAGGTATATTTTCAGTGCTCCTAATAATCCATTAAATACCTCCTCGCATTTCTGTGATCCTGATACTTCTGGTAGAATTCCAGTCTTAAAATCGAACAAAATTGCGTTTCGTTCCACAGATCTTTAAAATCGATGTAGACTGCGTTTAGTAGCAGGAGCACATGAAACCGAAGAGGTATATTTTCAGTGCTCCTAATAATCCATTAAATACCTCCTCACATTTCTGTGATCCTGATACTCCTGGTAGAACCCAAAAGTTTTAAAATCTAACAAAAGTGCGTTTCGTTCCACAGATCTTTAAAATCGATGTAGACTGCGTTTAGTAGCAAGAGCGCATGAAACCGAAGAGGTATATTTTCAGTGCTCCTAATAATTAATTAAATACCTCCTCGCATTTCTGTGATCCTGATACTTCTGGTAGAATTCCAGTCTTAAAATCGAACAAAATTGCGTTTCGTTCCACAGATCTTTAAAATTGATATAGACTGCGTTTAGTAGCAGGAGCACATGAAACCGAAGAGGTATATTTTCAGTGCTCCTAATAATCTATTAAATACCTCCTCGCATTTCTGTGATCCTGATACTTCTGGTAGAATTCCAGTCTTAAAATCGAACAAAATTGCGTTTCGTTCCACAGATCTTTAAAATTGACATAGACTGCGTTTAGTAGCAGGAGCACATGAAACCGAAGAGGTATATTTTCAGTGCTCCTAATAATCCATTAAATACCTCCTCACATTTCTGTGATCCTGATACTCCTGGTAGAACCCAAAAGTTTTAAAATCGAACAAAATTGCGTTTCGTTCCACAGATCTTTAAAATTGATATAGACTGCGTTTAGTAGCAGGAGCACCGAAGAGGTATATTTTCAGTGCTCCTAATAATTCATTAAATACCTCCTCGCATTTCTGTGGTCCTGATACTCCTGGTAGAATTCAAGAATTTTAAAGTCGAACAAAAGTGCTTTTCGTTCCACAGATCTTTAAAATCGATGTAGGCTGCGTTTAGTAGCAGGAGCGCATGAAACCGAAGAGGTATATTTTCAGTGCTCCTAATAATTCATTAAATACCTCGCATTTCTGTGATCCTGATGCTCCTGGTAGAATTCCCGTCTTAAAATCGAACAAGATTACGTTTCGTTCCACAGATCTTTAAAATCGAAGTAGACTGCGTTTAATAGCAGGAGCGCATGAAACCGAAGAGGTATATTTTCAGTACTCCTAATAATTCATTAAATACCTCCTCGCATTTCTGTGATCCTGATACTCCTGGTAGAATTCCCGTCTTAAAATCGAACAAAAGTTGGTTTCGTTCCACAGATCTTTAAAATCGAAGTAGACTGCGTTTAATAGCAAGAGCGCATGAAACCGAAGAGGTATATTTTCAGTACTCCTAATAATTAATTAAATATCTCCTCGCATATCTGTGATCCTGATGCTCCTGGTAGAATTCCCGTCTTAAAATCGAACAAAATTGCGTTTCGTTCCACAGATCTTTAAAATTGATATAGACTGCGTTTAGTAGCAGGAGCACATGAAACCGAAGAGGTATATTTTCAGTGCTCCTAATAATTCATTAAATACCTCCTCGCATTTCTGTGGTCCTGATACTCCTGGTAGAATTCAAGAATTTTAAAGTCGAACAAAAGTGCTTTTCGTTCCACAGATCTTTAAAATCGATGTAGACTGCGTTTAGTAGCAGGAGCGCATGAAACCGAAGAGGTATATTTTCAGTGCTCCTAATAATTCATCAAATACCTCCTCGCATTTCTGTGATCCTGATGCTCCTGGTAGAATTCCCGTCTTAAAATCGAACAAGATTACGTTTCGTTCCACAGATCTTTAAAATCGAAGTAGACTGCGTTTAATAGCAGGAGCGCATGAAACCGAAGAGGTATATTTTCAGTACTCCTAATAATTAATTAAATATCTCCTCGCATTTCTGTGATCCTGATGCTCCTGGTAGAATTCCCGTCTTAAAATCGAACAAAATTGCGTTTCGTTCCACAGATCTTTAAAATTGATAGACTGCGTTTAGTAGCAGGAGCACATGAAACCGAAGAGGTATTACTTTCAGTGCTCCTAATAATCCATTAAATACCTCCTCGCATTTCTGTGATCCTGATACTTCTGGTAGAATTCCAGTCTTAAAATCGAACAAAATTGCGTTTCGTTCCACAGATCTTTAAAATTGATATAGACTGCGTTTAGTAGCAAGAGCACATGAAACCGAAGAGGTATATTTTCAGTGCTCCTAATAATCCATTAAATACCTCCTCACATTTCTGTGATCCTGATACTCCTGGTAGAACCCAAAAGTTTTAAAATCGAACAAAATTGCGTTTCGTTCCACAGATCTTTAAAATTGATATAGACTGTGTTTAGTAGCAGGAGCACATGAAACCGAAGAGGTATATTTTCAGTGCTCCTAATAATCCATTAAATACCTCCTCACATTTCTGTGATCCTGATACTCCTGGTAGAACCCAAAAGTTTTAAAATCGAACAAAATTGCGTTTCGTTCCACAGATCTTTAAAATTGATATAGACTGTGTTTAGTAGCAGGAGCACATGAAACCGAAGAGGTATATTTTCAGTGCTCCTAATAATTCATTAAATACCTCCTCGCATTTCTGTGATCCTGATACTTCTAGTAGAATTCCCGTCTTAAAATCGAACAAGATTGCGTTTCGTTCCACAGATCTTTAAAATCGAAGTAGACTGCGTTTAGTAGCAAGAGCGCATGAAACCGAAGAGGTATATTTTCAGTGCTCCTAATAATCCATTAAATACCTCCTCGCATTTCTGTGATCCTGATACTTCTGGTAGAATTCCAGTCTTAAAATCGAACAAAATTGCGTTTCGTTCCACAGATCTTTAAAATTGATATAGACTGCGTTTAGTAGCAGGAGCACATGAAACCGAAGAGGTATTATTTTCAGTGCTCCTAATAATCCATTAAATACCTCCTCGCATTTCTGTGATCCTGATACTTCTGGTAGAATTCCAGTCTTAAAATCGAACAAAATTGCGTTTCGTTCCACAGATCTTTAAAATTGATATAGACTGCGTTTAGTAGCAGGAGCACATGAAACCGAAGAGGTATATTTTCAGTGCTCCTAATAATCTTTAAAATCGATGTAGACTGCGTTTAGTAGCAGGAGCGCATGAAACCGAAGAGGTATATTTTCAGTGCTCCTAATAATTCATTAAATACCTCCTCGCATTTCTGTGATCCTGATGCTCCTGGTAGAATTCCCGTCTTAAAATCGAACAAGATTACGTTTCGTTCCACAGATCTTTAAAATCGAAGTAGACTGCGTTTAATAGCAGGAGCGCATGAAACCGAAGAGGTATATTTTCAGTACTCCTAATAATTCATTAAATACCTCCTCGCATTTCTGTGATCCTGATACTCCTGGTAGAATTCCCGTCTTAAAATCGAACAAAAGTTGGTTTCGTTCCACAGATCTTTAAAATCGAAGTAGACTGCGTTTAATAGCAAGAGCGCATGAAGCCGAAGAGGTATATTTTCAGTACTCCTAATAATTAATTAAATATCTCCTCGCATTTCTGTGATCCTGATGCTCCTGGTAGAATTCCCGTCTTAAAATCGAACAAAATTGCGTTTCGTTCCACAGATCTTTAAAATTGATATAGACTGCGTTTAGCAGCAGGAGCACATGAAACCGAAGAGGTATATTTTCAGTGCTCCTAATAATTCATTAAATACCTCCTCGCATTTCTGTGGTCCTGATACTCCTGGTAGAATTCAAGAATTTTAAAGTCGAACAAAAGTGCTTTTCGTTCCACAGATCTTTAAAATCGATGTAGACTGCGTTTAGTACCAAGAGCGCATGAAACCGAAGAGGTATATTTTCAGTGCTCCTAATAATCCATTAAATACCTCCTCGCATTTCTGTGGTCCAGATACTCCTGGTAGAATTCCCGTCTTAAAATCGAACAAGATTGTGTTTCGTTCCACAGATCTTTAAAATCGAAGTAGACTGCGTTTAGTAGCAAGAGCGCATGAAACCGAAGAGGTATATTTTCAGTGCTCCTAATAATCCATTAAATACCTCCTTGCATTTCTGTGATCCTGATACTACTGGTAGAATTCCAGTCTTAAAATCGAACAAAATTGCGTTTCGTTCCACAGATCTTTAAAATTGATATAGACTGCGTTTAGTAGCAGGAGCACATGAAACCGAAGAGGTATTATTTTCAGTGCTCCTAATAATCCATTAAATACCTCCTCGCATTTCTGTGATCCTGATACTTCTGGTAGAATTCCAGTCTTAAAATCGAACAAAATTGCGTTTCGTTCCACAGATCTTTAAAATTGATATAGACTGCGTTTAGTAGCAGGAGCACATGAAACCGAAGAGGTATATTTTCAGTGCTCCTAATAATCTATTAAATACCTCCTCGCATTTCTGTGATCCTGATACTTCTGGTAGAATTCCAGTCTTAAAATCGAACAAAATTGCGTTTCGTTCCACAGATCTTTAAAATTGATATAGACTGCGTTTAGTAGCAGGAGCACATGAAACCGAAGAGGTATATTTTCAGTGCTCCTAATAATCCATTAAATACCTCCTCACATTTCTGTGATCCTGATACTCCTGGTAGAACCCAACAATTTTAAAATCGAACAAAATTGCGTTTCGTTCCACAGATCTTTAAAATTGATATAGACTGCGTTTAGTAGCAGGAGCACATGAAACCGAAGAGGTATATTTTCAGTGCTCCTAATAATTCATTAAATACCTCCTCGCATTTCTGTGGTCCTGATACTCCTGGTAGAATTCAAGAATTTTAAAGTCGAACAAAAGTGCTTTTCGTTCCACAGATCTTTAAAATCGAAGTAGACTGCGTTTAATAGCAGGAGCGCATGAAACCGAAGAGGTATATTTTCAGTACTCCTAATAATTAATTAAATATCTCCTCGCATATCTGTGATCCTGATGCTCCTGGTAGAATTCCCGTCTTAAAATCGAACAAAATTGCGTTTCGTTCCACAGATCTTTAAAATTGATATAGACTGCGTTTAGTAGCAGGAGCACATGAAACCGAAGAGGTATATTTTCAGTACTTCTAATAATTCATTAAATACCTCCTCGCATTTCTGTGATCCTGATACTCCTGGTAGAATTCCCGTCTTAAAATCGAACAAAAGTTGGTTTCGTTCCACAGATCTTTAAAATCGAAGTAGACTGCGTTTAATAGCAAGAGCGCATGAAACCGAAGAGGTATATTTTCAGTACTCCTAATAATTAATTAAATATCTCCTCGCATATCTGTGATCCTGATGCTCCTGGTAGAATTCCCGTCTTAAAATCGAACAAAATTGCGTTTCGTTCCACAGATCTTTAAAACTGATATAGACTGCGTTTAGTAGCAGGAGCACATGAAACCGAAGAGGTATATTTTCAGTGCTCCTAATAATTCATTAAATACCTCCTCGCATTTCTGTGGTCCTGATACTCCTGATAGAATTCAAGAATTTTAAAGTCGAACAAAAGTGCTTTTCGTTCCACAGATCTTTAAAATCGATGTAGACTGCGTTTAGTAGCAGGAGCGCATGAAACCGAAGAGGTATATTTTCAGTGCTCCTAATAATTCATTAAATACCTCCTCGCATTTCTGTGATCCTGATGCTCCTGGTAGAATTCCCGTCTTAAAATCGAACAAGATTACGTTTCGTTCCACAGATCTTTAAAATCGAAGTAGACTGCGTTTAATAGCAGGAGCGCATGAAACCGAAGAGGTATATTTTCAGTACTCCTAATAATTAATTGAATATCTCCTCGCATTTCTGTGATCCTGATGCTCCTGGTAGAATTCAAGAATTTTAAAGTCGAACAAAAGTGCTTTTCGTTCCACAGATCTTTAAAATCGATGTAGACTGCGTTTAGTAGCAGGAGCGCATGAAACCGAAGAGGTATATTTTCAGTGCTCCTAATAATTCATTAAATACCTCCTCGCATTTCTGTGATCCTGATGCTCCTGGTAGAATTCCCGTCTTAAAATCGAACAAGATTACGTTTCGTTCCACAGATCTTTAAAATCGAAGTAGACTGCGTTTAATAGCAGGAGCGCATGAAGAGGTATATTTTCAGTGCTCCTAATAATCTATTAAATACCTCCTCGCATTTCTGTGATCCTGATACTTCTGGTAGAATTCCAGTCTTAAAATCGAACAAAATTGCGTTTCGTTCCACAGATCTTTAAAATTGATATAGACTGCGTTTAGTAGCAGGAGCACATGAAACCGAAGAGGTATATTTTCAGTGCTCCTAATAATCCATTAAATACCTCCTCACATTTCTGTGATCCTGATACTCCTGGTAGAACCCAACAATTTTAAAATCGAACAAAATTGCGTTTCGTTCCACAGATCTTTAAAATTGATATAGACTGCGTTTAGTAGCAGGAGCACATGAAACCGAAGAGGTATATTTTCAGTGCTCCTAATAATTCATTAAATACCTCCTCGCATTTCTGTGGTCCTGATACTCCTGGTAGAATTCAAGAATTTTAAAGTCGAACAAAAGTGCTTTTCGTTCCACAGATCTTTAAAATCGAAGTAGACTGCGTTTAATAGCAGGAGCGCATGAAACCGAAGAGGTATATTTTCAGTACTCCTAATAATTAATTAAATATCTCCTCGCATATCTGTGATCCTGATGCTCCTGGTAGAATTCCCGTCTTAAAATCGAACAAAATTGCGTTTCGTTCCACAGATCTTTAAAATTGATATAGACTGCGTTTAGTAGCAGGAGCACATGAAACCGAAGAGGTATATTTTCAGTACTCCTAATAATTCATTAAATACCTCCTCGCATTTCTGTGATCCTGATACTCCTGGTAGAATTCCCGTCTTAAAATCGAACAAAAGTTGGTTTCGTTCCACAGATCTTTAAAATCGAAGTAGACTGCGTTTAATAGCAAGAGCGCATGAAACCGAAGAGGTATATTTTCAGTACTCCTAATAATTAATTAAATATCTCCTCGCATATCTGTGATCCTGATGCTCCTGGTAGAATTCCCGTCTTAAAATCGAACAAAATTGCGTTTCGTTCCACAGATCTTTAAAATTGATATAGACTGCGTTTAGTAGCAGGAGCACATGAAACCGAAGAGGTATATTTTCAGTGCTCCTAATAATTCATTAAATACCTCCTCGCATTTCTGTGGTCCTGATACTCCTGATAGAATTCAAGAATTTTAAAGTCGAACAAAAGTGCTTTTCGTTCCACAGATCTTTAAAATCGATGTAGACTGCGTTTAGTAGCAGCAGCGCATGAAACCGAAGAGGTATATTTTCAGTGCTCCTAATAATTCATTAAATACCTCCTCGCATTTCTGTGATCCTGATGCTCCTGGTAGAATTCCCGTCTTAAAATCGAACAAGATTACGTTTCGTTCCACAGATCTTTAAAATCGAAGTAGACTGCGTTTAATAGCAGGAGCGCATGAAACCGAAGAGGTATATTTTCAGTACTCCTAATAATTAATTAAATATCTCCTCGCATTTCTGTGATCCTGATGCTCCTGGTAGAATTCAAGAATTTTAAAGTCGAACAAAAGTGCTTTTCGTTCCACAGATCTTTAAAATCGATGTAGACTGCGTTTAGTAGCAGGAGCGCATGAAACCGAAGAGGTATATTTCAGTGCTCCTAATAATTCATTAAATACCTCCTCGCATTTCTGTGATCCTGATGCTCCTGGTAGAATTCCCGTCTTAAAATCGAACAAGATTACGTTTCGTTCCACAGATCTTTAAAATCGAAGTAGACTGCGTTTAATAGCAGGAGCGCATGAAACCGAAGAGGTATATTTTCAGTGCTCCTAATAATTCATTAAATACCTCCTCGCATTTCTGTGGTCCTGATACTCCTGGTAGAATTCAAGAATTTTAAAGTCGAACAAAAGTGCTTTTCGTTCCACAGATCTTTAAAATCGATGTAGACTGCGTTTAATAGCAGGAGGGCATGAAACCGAAGAGGTATATTTTCAGTGCTCCTAATAATTCATTAAATACCTCCTCGCATTTCTGTGGTCCTGATACTCCTGGTAGAATTCAAGAATTTTAAAGTCGAACAAAAGTGCTTTTCGTTCCACAGATCTTTAAAATCGATGTAGACTGCGTTTAGTAGCAGGAGCGCATGAAACCGAAGAGGTATATTTTCAGTGCTCCTAATAATTCATTAAATACCTCCTCGCATTTCTGTGGTCCTGATACTCCTGGTAGAATTCAAGAATTTTAAAGTCGAACAAAATTGCGTTTCGTTCCACAGATCTCTAAAATCGATGTAGACTGCGTTTAGTAGTAGGAGCGCATGAAACCGAAGAGGTATATTTTCAGTGCTCCTAATAATTCATTAAATACCTCCTCGCATTTCTGTGGTCCTGATACTCCTGGTAGAATTCAAGAATTTTAAAGTCGAACAAAAGTGCTTTTCGTTCCACAGATCTTTAAAATCGATGTAGACTGCGTTTAGTAGCAAGAGCGCATGAAACCGAAGAGGTATATTTTCAGTGCTTCTAATAATTCATTAAATATCTCCTCGCATTTCTGCGATCCTGATACTCCTGTTAGAATTCCCGTCTTAAAATCGAACAAAATTGCGTTTCGTTCCACAGATCTCTAAAATCGATGTAGACTGCGTTTAGTAGCAAGAGCGCATGAAACCGAAGAGGTATATTTTCAGTGCTCCTAATAATTCATTAAATACCTCCTCGCATTTCTGTGGTCCTGATAATCCTGGTAGAATTCAAGAATTTTAAAGTCGAACAAAAGTGCTTTTCGTTCCACAGATCTTTAAAATCGATGTAGACTGCGTTTAGTAGCAAGAGCGCATGAAACCGAAGAGGTATATTTTCAGTGCTCCTAATAATTCATTAAATGCCTCCTCGCATTTCTGTGGTCCTGATACTCCTGGTAGAATTCAAGAATTTTCAAGTCGAATAAAAGTGCTTTTCGTTCCACAGATCTTTAAAATCGATATAGACTGCGTTTAGTAGCAAGAGCGCATGAAACCGAAGAGGTATATTTTCAGTGCTCCTAATAATTCATTAAATACCTCCTCGCATTTCTGTGATCCTGATGCTCCTGGTAGAATTCCCGTCTTAAAATCGAACAAGATTACGTTTCGTTCCACAGATCTTTAAAATCGAAGTAGACTGCGTTTAATAGCAGGAGCGCATGAAACCGAAGAGGTATATTTTCAGTACTCCTAATAATTAATTAAATATCTCCTCGCATTTCTGTGATCCTGATGCTCCTGGTAGAATTCAAGAATTTTAAATTCGAACAAAAGTGCTTTTCGTTCCACAGATCTTTAAAATCGATGTAGACTGCGTTTAGTAGCAGGAGCGCATGAAACCGAAGAGGTATATTTTCAGTGCTCCTAATAATTCATTAAATACCTCCTCGCATTTCTGTGATCCTGATGCTCCTGGTAGAATTCCCGTCTTAAAATCGAACAAGATTACGTTTCGTTCCACAGATCTTTAAAATCGAAGTAGACTGCGTTTAATAGCAGGAGCGCATGAAACCGAAGAGGTATATTTTCAGTGCTCCTAATAATTCATTAAATACCTCCTCGCATTTCTGTGGTCCTGATACTCCTGGTAGAATTCAAGAATTTTAAAGTCGAACAAAAGTGCTTTTCGTTCCACAGATCTTTAAAATCGATGTAGACTGCGTTTAATAGCAGGAGGGCATGAAACCGAAGAGGTATATTTTCAGTGCTCCTAATAATTCATTAAATACCTCCTCGCATTTCTGTGGTCCTGATACTCCTGGTAGAATTCAAGAATTTTAAAGTCGAACAAAAGTGCTTTTCGTTCCACAGATCTTTAAAATCGATGTAGACTGCGTTTAGTAGCAGGAGCGCATGAAACCGAAGAGGTATATTTTCAGTGCTCCTAATAATTCATTAAATACCTCCTCGCATTTCTGTGATCCTGATGCTCCTGGTAGAATTCCCGTCTTAAAATCGAACAAGATTACGTTTCGTTCCACAGATCTTTAAAATCGAAGTAGACTGCGTTTAATAGCAGGAGCGCATGAAGAGGTATATTTTCAGTGCTCCTAATAATCTATTAAATACCTCCTCGCATTTCTGTGATCCTGATACTTCTGGTAGAATTCCAGTCTTAAAATCGAACAAAATTGCGTTTCGTTCCACAGATCTTTAAAATTGATATAGACTGCGTTTAGTAGCAGGAGCACATGAAACCGAAGAGGTATATTTTCAGTGCTCCTAATAATCCATTAAATACCTCCTCACATTTCTGTGATCCTGATACTCCTGGTAGAACCCAACAATTTTAAAATCGAACAAAATTGCGTTTCGTTCCACAGATCTTTAAAATTGATATAGACTGCGTTTAGTAGCAGGAGCACATGAAACCGAAGAGGTATATTTTCAGTGCTCCTAATAATTCATTAAATACCTCCTCGCATTTCTGTGGTCCTGATACTCCTGGTAGAATTCAAGAATTTTAAAGTCGAACAAAAGTGCTTTTCGTTCCACAGATCTTTAAAATCGAAGTAGACTGCGTTTAATAGCAGGAGCGCATGAAACCGAAGAGGTATATTTTCAGTACTCCTAATAATTAATTAAATATCTCCTCGCATATCTGTGATCCTGATGCTCCTGGTAGAATTCCCGTCTTAAAATCGAACAAAATTGCGTTTCGTTCCACAGATCTTTAAAATTGATATAGACTGCGTTTAGTAGCAGGAGCACATGAAACCGAAGAGGTATATTTTCAGTACTCCTAATAATTCATTAAATACCTCCTCGCATTTCTGTGATCCTGATACTCCTGGTAGAATTCCCGTCTTAAAATCGAACAAAAGTTGGTTTCGTTCCACAGATCTTTAAAATCGAAGTAGACTGCGTTTAATAGCAAGAGCGCATGAAACCGAAGAGGTATATTTTCAGTACTCCTAATAATTAATTAAATATCTCCTCGCATATCTGTGATCCTGATGCTCCTGGTAGAATTCCCGTCTTAAAATCGAACAAAATTGCGTTTCGTTCCACAGATCTTTAAAATTGATATAGACTGCGTTTAGTAGCAGGAGCACATGAAACCGAAGAGGTATATTTTCAGTGCTCCTAATAATTCATTAAATACCTCCTCGCATTTCTGTGGTCCTGATACTCCTGATAGAATTCAAGAATTTTAAAGTCGAACAAAAGTGCTTTTCGTTCCACAGATCTTTAAAATCGAAGTAGACTGCGTTTAATAGCAAGAGCGCATGAAACCGAAGAGGTATATTTTCAGTACTCCTAATAATTAATTAAATATCTCCTCGCATATCTGTGATCCTGATGCTCCTGGTAGAATTCCCGTCTTAAAATCGAACAAAATTGCGTTTCGTTCCACAGATCTTTAAAATTGATATAGACTGCGTTTAGTAGCAGGAGCACATGAAACCGAAGAGGTATATTTTCAGTGCTCCTAATAATTCATTAAATACCTCCTCGCATTTCTGTGATCCTGATGCTCCTGGTAGAATTCCCGTCTTAAAATCGAACAAGATTACGTTTCGTTCCACAGATCTTTAAAATCGAAGTAGACTGCGTTTAATAGCAGGAGCGCATGAAACCGAAGAGGTATATTTTCAGTACTCCTAATAATTAATTAAATATCTCCTCGCATTTCTGTGATCCTGATGCTCCTGGTAGAATTCAAGAATTTTAAAGTCGAACAAAAGTGCTTTTCGTTCCACAGATCTTTAAAATCGATGTAGACTGCGTTTAGTAGCAGGAGCGCATGAAACCGAAGAGGTATATTTCAGTGCTCCTAATAATTCATTAAATACCTCCTCGCATTTCTGTGATCCTGATGCTCCTGGTAGAATTCCCGTCTTAAAATCGAACAAGATTACGTTTCGTTCCACAGATCTTTAAAATCGAAGTAGACTGCGTTTAATAGCAGGAGCGCATGAAACCGAAGAGGTATATTTTCAGTGCTCCTAATAATTCATTAAATACCTCCTCGCATTTCTGTGGTCCTGATACTCCTGGTAGAATTCAAGAATTTTAAAGTCGAACAAAAGTGCTTTTCGTTCCACAGATCTTTAAAATCGATGTAGACTGCGTTTAATAGCAGGAGGGCATGAAACCGAAGAGGTATATTTTCAGTGCTCCTAATAATTCATTAAATACCTCCTCGCATTTCTGTGGTCCTGATACTCCTGGTAGAATTCAAGAATTTTAAAGTCGAACAAAAGTGCTTTTCGTTCCACAGATCTTTAAAATCGATGTAGACTGCGTTTAGTAGCAGGAGCGCATGAAACCGAAGAGGTATATTTTCAGTGCTCCTAATAATTCATTAAATACCTCCTCGCATTTCTGTGGTCCTGATACTCCTGGTAGAATTCAAGAATTTTAAAGTCGAACAAAATTGCGTTTCGTTCCACAGATCTCTAAAATCGATGTAGACTGCGTTTAGTAGTAGGAGCGCATGAAACCGAAGAGGTATATTTTCAGTGCTCCTAATAATTCATTAAATACCTCCTCGCATTTCTGTGGTCCTGATACTCCTGGTAGAATTCAAGAATTTTAAAGTCGAACAAAAGTGCTTTTCGTTAAACAGATCTTTAAAATCGATGTAGACTGCGTTTAGTAGCAAGAGCGCATGAAACCGAAGAGGTATATTTTCAGTGCTTCTAATAATTCATTAAATATCTCCTCGCATTTCTGCGATCCTGATACTCCTGTTAGAATTCCCGTCTTAAAATCGAACAAAATTGCGTTTCGTTCCACAGATCTCTAAAATCGATGTAGACTGCGTTTAGTAGCAAGAGCGCATGAAACCGAAGAGGTATATTTTCAGTGCTCCTAATAATTCATTAAATACCTCCTCGCATTTCTGTGGTCCTGATAATCCTGGTAGAATTCAAGAATTTTAAAGTCGAACAAAAGTGCTTTTCGTTCCACAGATCTTTAAAATCGATGTAGACTGCGTTTAGTAGCAAGAGCGCATGAAACCGAAGAGGTATATTTTCAGTGCTCCTAATAATTCATTAAATGCCTCCTCGCATTTCTGTGGTCCTGATACTCCTGGTAGAATTCAAGAATTTTCAAGTCGAATAAAAGTGCTTTTCGTTCCACAGATCTTTAAAATCGATATAGACTGCGTTTAGTAGCAAGAGCGCATGAAACCGAAGAGGGATA
This sequence comes from Leptura quadrifasciata, assembly GCA_963675555.1. Taxonomy (NCBI): domain Eukaryota; kingdom Metazoa; phylum Arthropoda; class Insecta; order Coleoptera; family Cerambycidae; genus Leptura; species Leptura quadrifasciata. The sequence goes on along the minus strand of OY776682.1, from coordinate 49,619 downwards.
TTTTCAGTGCTCCTAATAATTCATTAAATACCTCCTCGCATTTCTGTGATCCTGATGCTCCTGGTAGAATTCCCGTCTTAAAATCGAACAAGATTACGTTTCGTTCCACAGATCTTTAAAATCGAAGTAGACTGCGTTTAATAGCAGGAGCGCATGAAACCGAAGAGGTATATTTTCAGTACTCCTAATAATTAATTAAATATCTCCTCGCATTTCTGTGATCCTGATGCTCCTGGTAGAATTCAAGAATTTTAAATTCGAACAAAAGTGCTTTTCGTTCCACAGATCTTTAAAATCGATGTAGACTGCGTTTAGTAGCAGGAGCGCATGAAACCGAAGAGGTATATTTTCAGTGCTCCTAATAATTCATTAAATACCTCCTCGCATTTCTGTGATCCTGATGCTCCTGGTAGAATTCCCGTCTTAAAATCGAACAAGATTACGTTTCGTTCCACAGATCTTTAAAATCGAAGTAGACTGCGTTTAATAGCAGGAGCGCATGAAACCGAAGAGGTATATTTTCAGTGCTCCTAATAATTCATTAAATACCTCCTCGCATTTCTGTGGTCCTGATACTCCTGGTAGAATTCAAGAATTTTAAAGTCGAACAAAAGTGCTTTTCGTTCCACAGATCTTTAAAATCGATGTAGACTGCGTTTAATAGCAGGAGGGCATGAAACCGAAGAGGTATATTTTCAGTGCTCCTAATAATTCATTAAATACCTCCTCGCATTTCTGTGGTCCTGATACTCCTGGTAGAATTCAAGAATTTTAAAGTCGAACAAAAGTGCTTTTCGTTCCACAGATCTTTAAAATCGATGTAGACTGCGTTTAGTAGCAGGAGCGCATGAAACCGAAGAGGTATATTTTCAGTGCTCCTAATAATTCATTAAATACCTCCTCGCATTTCTGTGGTCCTGATACTCCTGGTAGAATTCAAGAATTTTAAAGTCGAACAAAATTGCGTTTCGTTCCACAGATCTTTAAAATCGATGTAGACTGCGTTTAGTAGCAAGAGCGCATGAAACCGAAGAGGTATATTTTCAGTGCTCCTAATAATCCATTAAATACTTCCTCGCATTTATGTGATCCTGATACTTCTGGTAGAATTCCAGTCTTAAAATCGAACAAAATTGCGTTTCGTTCCACAGATCTTTAAAATTGATATAGACTGCGTTTAGTAGCAGGAGCACATGAAACCGAAGAGGTATATTTTCAGTGCTCCTAATAATCCATTGAATACCTCCTCGCATTTCTGTGATCCTGATACTTCTGGTACAATTCCAGTCTTAAAATAGAACAAAATTGCGTTTCGTTCCACAGATCTTTAAAATTGATATAGACTGCGTTTAGTAGCAGGAGCACATGAAACCGAAGAGGTATATTTTCAGTGCTCCTAATAATCTATTAAATACCTCCTCGCATTTCTGTGATCCTGATACTTCTGGTAGAATTCCAGTCTTAAAATCAAACAAAATTGCGTTTCGTTCCACAGATCTTTAAAATTGTTATAGACTGCGTTTAGTAGCAGAAGCACATGAAACCGAAGAGGTATATTTTCAGTGCTCCTAATAATCCATTAAATACCTCCTCACATTTCTGTGATCCTGATACTCCTGGTAGAACCCAAAAGTTTTAAAATCGAACAAAATTGCGTTTCGTTCCACAGATCTTTAAAATCGATGTAGACTGCGTTTAGTAGCAAGAGCGCATGAAACCGAAGAGGTATATTTTCAGTGCTCCTAATAATTCATTAAATACCTCCTCGCATTTCTGTGATCCTGATGCTCCTGGTAGAATTCCCGTCTTAAAATCGAACAAGATTACGTTTCGTTCCACAGATCTTTAAAATCGAAGTAGACTGTGTTTAATAGCAGGAGCGCATGAAACCGAAGAGGTATATTTTCAGTACTCCTAATAATTCATTAAATACCTCCTCGCATTTCTGTGATCCTGATACTCCTGGTAGAATTCCCGTCTTAAAATCGAACAAAAGTTGGTTTCGTTCCACAGATCTTTAAAATCGATGTAGACTGCGTCTAGTAGCAAGAGCGCATGAAACCGAAGAGGTATATTTTCAGTACTCCTAATAATTAATTAAATATCTCCTCGCATTTCTGTGATCCTGATACTTCTGGTAGAATTCCAGTCTTAAAATCGAACAAAATTGCGTTTCGTTCCACAGATCTTTAAAATTGATATAGACTGCGTTTAGTAGCAGGAGCACATGAAACCGAAGAGGTATATTTTCAGTGCTCCTAATAATCTATTAAATACCTCCTCGCATTTCTGTGATCCTGATACTTCTGGTAGAATTCCAGTCTTAAAATCGAACAAAATTGCGTTTCGTTCCACAGGTCTTTAAAATCGATGTAGACTGCGTTTAGTAGCAGAGCGCATGAAACCGAAGAGGTATATTTTCAGTGCTCCTAATAATCCATTAAATACCTCCTCACATTTCTGTGATCCTGATACTCCTGGTAGAACCCAAAAGTTTTAAAATCGAACAAAATTGCGTTTCGTTCCACAGATCTTTAAAATTGATATAGACTGCGTTTAGTAGCAGGAGCACATGAAACCGAAGAGGTATATTTTCAGTGCTCCTAATAATTCATTAAATACCTCCTCGCATTTCTGTGGTCCTGATACTCCTGGTAGAATTCCCGTCTTAAAATCGAACAAGATTGTGTTTCGTTCCACAGATCTTTAAAATCGAAGTAGACTGCGTTTAGTAGCAAGAGCGCATGAAACCGAAGAGGTATATTTTCAGTGCTCCTAATAATCCATTAAATACCTCCTCGCATTTCTGTGATCCTGATACTTCTGGTAGAATTCCAGTCTTAAAATCGAACAAAATTGCGTTTCGTTCCACAGATCTTTAAAATTGATATAGACTGCGTTTAGTAGCAGGAGCACATGAAACCGAAGAGGTATATTTTCAGTGCTCCTAATAATCTATTAAATACCTCCTCGCATTTCTGTGATCCTGATACTTCTGGTAGAATTCCAGTCTTAAAATCGAACAAAATTGCGTTTCGTTCCACAGATCTTTAAAATTGATATAGACTGCGTTTAGTAGCAGGAGCACATGAAACCGAAGAGGTATATTTTCAGTGCTCCTAATAATCCATTAAATACCTCCTCACATTTCTGTGATCCTGATACTCCTGGTAGAACCCAACAATTTTAAAATCGAACAAAATTGCGTTTCGTTCCACAGATCTTTAAAATTGATATAGACTGCGTTTAGTAGCAGGAGCACATGAAACCGAAGAGGTATATTTTCAGTGCTCCTAATAATTCATTAAATACCTCCTCGCATTTCTGTGGTCCTGATACTCCTGGTAGAATTCAAGAATTTTAAAGTCGAACAAAAGTGCTTTTCGTTCCACAGATCTTTAAAATCGAAGTAGACTGCGTTTAATAGCAGGAGCGCATGAAACCGAAGAGGTATATTTTCAGTACTCCTAATAATTAATTAAATACCTCCTCGCATTTCTGTGATCCTGATACTTCTAGTAGAATTCCCGTCTTAAAATCGAACAAGATTGCGTTTCGTTCCACAGATCTTTAAAATCGAAGTAGACTGCGTTTAGTAGCAAGAGCGCATGAAACCGAAGAGGTATATTTTCAGTGCTCCTAATAATCCATTAAATACCTCCTCGCATTTCTGTGATCCTGATACTTCTGGTAGAATTCCAGTCTTAAAATCGAACAAAATTGCGTTTCGTTCCACAGATCTTTAAAATTGATATAGACTGCGTTTAGTAGCAGGAGCACATGAAACCGAAGAGGTATTATTTTCAGTGCTCCTAATAATCCATTAAATACCTCCTCGCATTTCTGTGATCCTGATACTTCTGGTAGAATTCCAGTCTTAAAATCGAACAAAATTGCGTTTCGTTCCACAGATCTTTAAAATTGATATAGACTGCGTTTAGTAGCAGGAGCACATGAAACCGAAGAGGTATATTTTCAGTGCTCCTAATAATCTTTAAAATCGATGTAGACTGCGTTTAGTAGCAGGAGCGCATGAAACCGAAGAGGTATATTTTCAGTGCTCCTAATAATTCATTAAATACCTCCTCGCATTTCTGTGATCCTGATGCTCCTGGTAGAATTCCCGTCTTAAAATCGAACAAGATTACGTTTCGTTCCACAGATCTTTAAAATCGAAGTAGACTGCGTTTAATAGCAGGAGCGCATGAAACCGAAGAGGTATATTTTCAGTACTCCTAATAATTCATTAAATACCTCCTCGCATTTCTGTGATCCTGATACTCCTGGTAGAATTCAAGAATTTTAAAGTCGAACAAAAGTGCTTTTCGTTCCACAGATCTTTAAAATCGAAGTAGACTGCGTTTAATAGCAAGAGCGCATGAAGCCGAAGAGGTATATTTTCAGTACTCCTAATAATTAATTAAATATCTCCTCGCATTTCTGTGATCCTGATGCTCCTGGTAGAATTCCCGTCTTAAAATCGAACAAAATTGCGTTTCGTTCCACAGATCTTTAAAATTGATATAGACTGCGTTTAGCAGCAGGAGCACATGAAACCGAAGAGGTATATTTTCAGTGCTCCTAATAATTCATTAAATACCTCCTCGCATTTCTGTGGTCCTGATACTCCTGGTAGAATTCAAGAATTTTAAAGTCGAACAAAAGTGCTTTTCGTTCCACAGATCTTTAAAATCGAAGTAGACTGCGTTTAATAGCAGGAGCGCATGAAACCGAAGAGGTATATTTTCAGTACTCCTAATAATTAATTAAATATCTCCTCGCATATCTGTGATCCTGATGCTCCTGGTAGAATTCCCGTCTTAAAATCGAACAAAATTGCGTTTCGTTCCACAGATCTTTAAAATTGATATAGACTGCGTTTAGTAGCAGGAGCACATGAAACCGAAGAGGTATATTTTCAGTACTCCTAATAATTCATTAAATACCTCCTCGCATTTCTGTGATCCTGATACTCCTGGTAGAATTCCCGTCTTAAAATCGAACAAAAGTTGGTTTTGTTCCACAGATCTTTAAAATCGAAGTAGACTGCGTTTAATAGCAAGAGCGCATGAAACCGAAGAGGTATATTTTCAGTACTCCTAATAATTAATTAAATATCTCCTCGCATATCTGTGATCCTGATGCTCCTGGTAGAATTCCCGTCTTAAAATCGAACAAAATTGCGTTTCGTTCCACAGATCTTTAAAATTGATATAGACTGCGTTTAGTAGCAGGAGCACATGAAACCGAAGAGGTATATTTTCAGTGCTCCTAATAATTCATTAAATACCTCCTCGCATTTCTGTGGTCCTGATACTCCTGATAGAATTCAAGAATTTTAAAGTCGAACAAAAGTGCTTTTCGTTCCACAGATCTTTAAAATCGATGTAGACTGCGTTTAGTAGCAGGAGCGCATGAAACCGAAGAGGTATATTTTCAGTGCTCCTAATAATTCATTAAATACCTCCTCGCATTTCTGTGATCCTGATGCTCCTGGTAGAATTCCCGTCTTAAAATCGAACAAGATTACGTTTCGTTCCACAGATCTTTAAAATCGAAGTAGACTGCGTTTAATAGCAGGAGCGCATGAAACCGAAGAGGTATATTTTCAGTACTCCTAATAATTAATTAAATATCTCCTCGCATTTCTGTGATCCTGATGCTCCTGGTAGAATTCAAGAATTTTAAAGTCGAACAAAAGTGCTTTTCGTTCCACAGATCTTTAAAATCGATGTAGACTGCGTTTAGTAGCAGGAGCGCATGAAACCGAAGATGTATATTTTCAGTGCTCCTAATAATTCATTAAATACCTCCTCGCATTTCTGTGATCCTGATGCTCCTGGTAGAATTCCCGTCTTAAAATCGAACAAGATTACGTTTCGTTCCACAGATCTTTAAAATCGAAGTAGACTGCGTTTAATAGCAGGAGCGCATGAAACCGAAGAGGTATATTTTCAGTGCTCCTAATAATTCATTAAATACCTCCTCGCATTTCTGTGGTCCTGATACTCCTGGTAGAATTCAAGAATTTTAAAGTCGAACAAAAGTGCTTTTCGTTCCACAGATCTTTAAAATCGATGTAGACTGCGTTTAATAGCAGGAGGGCATGAAACCGAAGAGGTATATTTTCAGTGCTCCTAATAATTCATTAAATACCTCCTCGCATTTCTGTGGTCCTGATACTCCTGGTAGAATTCAAGAATTTTAAAGTCGAACAAAAGTGCTTTTCGTTCCACAGATCTTTAAAATCGATGTAGACTGCGTTTAGTAGCAGGAGCGCATGAAACCGAAGAGGTATATTTTCAGTGCTCCTAATAATTCATTAAATACCTCCTCGCATTTCTGTGGTCCTGATACTCCTGGTAGAATTCAAGAATTTTAAAGTCGAACAAAATTGCGTTTCGTTCCACAGATCTCTAAAATCGATGTAGACTGCGTTTAGTAGTAGGATCGCATGAAACCGAAGAGGTATATTTTCAGTGCTCCTAATAATTCATTAAATACCTCCTCGCATTTCTGTGGTCCTGATACTCCTGGTAGAATTCAAGAATTTTAAAGTCGAACAAAAGTGCTTTTCGTTCCACAGATCTTTAAAATCGATGTAGACTGCGTTTAGTAGCAAGAGCGCATGAAACCGAAGAGGTATATTTTCAGTGCTTCTAATAATTCATTAAATATCTCCTCGCATTTCTGCGATCCTGATACTCCTGTTAGAATTCCCGTCTTAAAATCGAACAAAATTGCGTTTCGTTCCACAGATCTCTAAAATCGATGTAGACTGCGTTTAGTAGCAAGAGCGCATGAAACCGAAGAGGTATATTTTCAGTGCTCCTAATAATTCATTAAATACCTCCTCGCATTTCTGTGGTCCTGATAATCCTGGTAGAATTCAAGAATTTTAAAGTCGAACAAAAGTGCTTTTCGTTCCACAGATCTTTAAAATCGATGTAGACTGCGTTTAGTAGCAAGAGCGCATGAAACCGAAGAGGTATATTTTCAGTGCTCCTAATAATTCATTAAATGCCTCCTCGCATTTCTGTGGTCCTGATACTCCTGGTAGAATTCAAGAATTTTCAAGTCGAATAAAAGTGCTTTTCGTTCCACAGATCTTTAAAATCGATATAGACTGCGTTTAGTAGCAAGAGCGCATGAAACCGAAGAGGTATATTTTCAGTGCTCCTAATAATCCATTAAATACCTCCTCGCATTTCTGTGGTCCAGATACTCCTGGTAGAATTCCCGTCTTAAAATCGAACAAGATTGCGTTTCGTTCCACAGATCTTTAAAATCGAAGTAGACTGCGTTTAGTAGCAAGAGCGCATGAAACCGAAGAGGTATATTTTCAGTGCTCCTAATAATCCATTAAATACTTCCTCGCATTTATGTGATCCTGATACTTCTGGTAGAATTCCAGTCTTAAAATCGAACAAAATTGCGTTTCGTTCCACAGATCTTTAAAATTGATATAGACTGCGTTTAGTAGCAGGAGCACATGAAACCGAAGAGGTATATTTTCAGTGCTCCTAATAATCCATTGAATACCTCCTCGCATTTCTGTGATCCTGATACTTCTGGTACAATTCCAGTCTTAAAATAGAACAAAATTGCGTTTCGTTCCACAGATCTTTAAAATTGATATAGACTGCGTTTAGTAGCAGGAGCACATGAAACCGAAGAGGTATATTTTCAGTGCTCCTAATAATCTATTAAATACCTCCTCGCATTTCTGTGATCCTGATACTTCTGGTAGAATTCCAGTCTTAAAATCAAACAAAATTGCGTTTCGTTCCACAGATCTTTAAAATTGTTATAGACTGCGTTTAGTAGCAGAAGCACATGAAACCGAAGAGGTATATTTTCAGTGCTCCTAATAATCCATTAAATACCTCCTCACATTTCTGTGATCCTGATACTCCTGGTAGAACCCAAAAGTTTTAAAATCGAACAAAATTGCGTTTCGTTCCACAGATCTTTAAAATCGATGTAGACTGCGTTTAGTAGCAAGAGCGCATGAAACCGAAGAGGTATATTTTCAGTGCTCCTAATAATTCATTAAATACCTCCTCGCATTTCTGTGATCCTGATGCTCCTGGTAGATTTCCCGTCTTAAAATCGAACAAGATTACGTTTCGTTCCACAGATCTTTAAAATCGAAGTAGACTGTGTTTAATAGCAGGAGCGCATGAAACCGAAGAGGTATATTTTCAGTACTCCTAATAATTCATTAAATACCTCCTCGCATTTCTGTGATCCTGATACTCCTGGTAGAATTCCCGTCTTAAAATCGAACAAAAGTTGGTTTCGTTCCACAGATCTTTAAAATCGATGTAGACTGCGTCTAGTAGCAAGAGCGCATGAAACCGAAGAGGTATATTTTCAGTACTCCTAATAATTAATTAAATATCTCCTCGCATTTCTGTGATCCTGATACTTCTGGTAGAATTCCAGTCTTAAAATCGAACAAAATTGCGTTTCGTTCCACAGATCTTTAAAATTGATATAGACTGCGTTTAGTAGCAGGAGCACATGAAACCGAAGAGGTATATTTTCAGTGCTCCTAATAATCCATTGAATACCTCCTCGCATTTCTGTGATCCTGATACTTCTGGTACAATTCCAGTCTTAAAATAGAACAAAGTTGCGTTTCGTTCCACAGATCTTTAAAATTGATATAGACTGCGTTTAGTAGCAGGAGCACATGAAACCGAAGAGGTATATTTTCAGTGCTCCTAATAATCTATTAAATACCTCCTCGCATTTCTGTGATCCTGATACTTCTGGTAGAATTCCAGTCTTAAAATCGAACAAAATTGCGTTTCGTTCCACAGGTCTTTAAAAGCGATGTAGACTGCGTTTAGTAGCAGAGCGCATGAAACCGAAGAGGTATATTTTCAGTGCTCCTAATAATCCATTAAATACCTCCTCACATTTCTGTGATCCTGATACTCCTGGTAGAACCCAAAAGTTTTAAAATCGAACAAAATTGCGTTTCGTTCCACAGATCTTTAAAATTGATATAGACTGCGTTTGGTAGCAGGAGCACATGAAACCGAAGAGGTATATTTTCAGTGCTCCTAATAATTCATTAAATACCTCCTCGCATTTCTGTGGTCCTGATACTCCTGGTAGAATTCCCGTCTTAAAATCGAACAAGATTGTGTTTCGTTCCACAGATCTTTAAAATCGAAGTAGACTGCGTTTAGTAGCAAGAGCGCATGAAACCGAAGAGGTATATTTTCAGTGCTCCTAATAATCCATTAAATACCTCCTCGCATTTCTGTGATCCTGATACTTCTGGTAGAATTCCAGTCTTAAAATCGAACAAAATTGCGTTTCGTTCCACAGATCTTTAAAATTGATATAGACTGCGTTTAGTAGCAGGAGCACATGAAACCGAAGAGGTATATTTTCAGTGCTCCTAATAATCTATTAAATACCTCCTCGCATTTCTGTGATCCTGATACTTCTGGTAGAATTCCAGTCTTAAAATCGAACAAAATTGCGTTTCGTTCCACAGATCTTTAAAATTGATATAGACTGCGTTTAGTAGCAGGAGCACATGAAACCGAAGAGGTATATTTTCAGTGCTCCTAATAATCCATTAAATACCTCCTCACATTTCTGTGATCCTGATACTCCTGGTAGAACCCAAAAGTTTTAAAATCGAACAAAATTGCGTTTCGTTCCACAGATCTTTAAAATTGATATAGACTGCGTTTAGTAGCAGGAGCACATGAAACCGAAGAGGTATATTTTCAGTGCTCCTAATAATTCATTAAATACCTCCTCGCATTTCTGTGGTCCTGATACTCCTGGTAGAATTCAAGAATTATAAAGTCGAACAAAAGTGCTTTTCGTTCCACAGATCTTTAAAATCGATGTAGACTGCGTTTAGTAGCAGGAGCGCATGAAACCGAAGAGGTATATTTTCAGTGCTCCTAATAATTCATTAAATACCTCCTCGCATTTCTGTGATCCTGATGCTCCTGGTAGAATTCCCGTCTTAAAATCGAACAAGATTACGTTTCGTTCCACAGATCTTTAAAATCGAAGTAGACTGCGTTTAATAGCAGGAGCGCATGAAACCGAAGAGGTATATTTTCAGTACTCCTAATAATTCATTAAATACCTCCTCGCATTTCTGTGATCCTGATACTCCTGGTAGAATTCAAGAATTTTAAAGTCGAACAAAAGTGCTTTTCGTTCCACAGATCTTTAAAATCGAAGTAGACTGCGTTTAATAGCAGGAGCGCATGAAACCGAAGAGGTATATTTTCAGTACTCCTAATAATTAATTAAATATCTCCTCGCATATCTGTGATCCTGATGCTCCTGGTAGAATTCCCGTCTTAAAATCGAACAAAAGTGCTTTTCGTTCCACAGATCTTTAAAATCGATGTAGACTGCGTTTAGAAGCAAGAGCGCATGAAACCGAAGAGGTATATTTTCAGGGCTTCTAATAATTCATTAAATATCTCCTCGCATTTCTGCGATCCTGATACTCCTGTTAGAATTCCCGTCTTAAAATCGAACAAAATTGCGTTTCGTTCCACAGATCTCTAAAATCGATGTAGACTGCGTTTAGTAGCAAGAGCGCATGAAACCGAAGAGGTATATTTTCAGTGCTCCTAATAATTCATTAAATACCTCCTCGCATTTCTGTGGTCCTGATAATCCTGGTAGAATTCAAGAATTTTAAAGTCGAACAAAAGTGCTTTTCGTTCCACAGATCTTTAAAATCGATGTAGACTGCGTTTAGTAGCAAGAGCGCATGAAACCGAAGAGGTATATTTTCAGTGCTCCTAATAATTCATTAAATGCCTCCTCGCATTTCTGTGGTCCTGATACTCCTGGTAGAATTCAAGAATTTTCAAGTCGAATAAAAGTGCTTTTCGTTCCACAGATCTTTAAAATCGATATAGACTGCGTTTAGTAGCAAGAGCGCATGAAACCGAAGAGGTATATTTTCAGTGCTCCTAATAATCCATTAAATACCTCCTCGCATTTCTGTGGTCCAGATACTCCTGGTAGAATTCCCGTCTTAAAATCGAACAAGATTGCGTTTCGTTCCACAGATCTTTAAAATCGAAGTAGACTGCGTTTAGTAGCAAGAGCGCATGAAACCGAAGAGGTATATTTTCAGTGCTCCTAATAATCCATTAAATACTTCCTCGCATTTATGTGATCCTGATACTTCTGGTAGAATTCCAGTCTTAAAATCGAACAAAATTGCGTTTCGTTCCACAGATCTTTAAAATTGATATAGACTGCGTTTAGTAGCAGGAGCACATGAAACCAAAGAGGTATATTTTCAGTGCTCCTAATAATCCATTGAATACCTCCTCGCATTTCTGTGATCCTGATACTTCTGGTACAATTCCAGTCTTAAAATAGAACAAAATTGCGTTTCGTTCCACAGATCTTTAAAATTGATATAGACTGCGTTTAGTAGCAGGAGCACATGAAACCGAAGAGGTATATTTTCAGTGCTCCTAATAATCTATTAAATACCTCCTCGCATTTCTGTGATCCTGATACTTCTGGTAGAATTCCAGTCTTAAAATCAAACAAAATTGCGTTTCGTTCCACAGATCTTTAAAATTGTTATAGACTGCGTTTAGTAGCAGAAGCACATGAAACCGAAGAGGTATATTTTCAGTGCTCCTAATAATCCATTAAATACCTCCTCACATTTCTGTGATCCTGATACTCCTGGTAGAACCCAAAAGTTTTAAAATCGAACAAAATTGCGTTTCGTTCCACAGATCTTTAAAATCGATGTAGACTGCGTTTAGTAGCAAGAGCGCATGAAACCGAAGAGGTATATTTTCAGTGCTCCTAATAATTCATTAAATACCTCCTCGCATTTCTGTGATCCTGATGCTCCTGGTAGAATTCCCGTCTTAAAATCGAACAAGATTACGTTTCGTTCCACAGATCTTTAAAATCGAAGTAGACTGTGTTTAATAGCAGGAGCGCATGAAACCGAAGAGGTATATTTTCAGTACTCCTAATAATTCATTAAATACCTCCTCGCATTTCTGTGATCCTGATACTCCTGGTAGAATTCCCGTCTTAAAATCGAACAAAAGTTGGTTTCGTTCCACAGATCTTTAAAATCGATGTAGACTGCGTCTAGTAGCAAGAGCGCATGAAACCGAAGAGGTATATTTTCAGTACTCCTAATAATTAATTAAATATCTCCTCGCATTTCTGTGATCCTGATACTTCTGGTAGAATTCCAGTCTTAAAATCGAACAAAATTGCGTTTCGTTCCACAGATCTTTAAAATTGATATAGACTGCGTTTAGTAGCAGGAGCACATGAAACCGAAGAGGTATATTTTCAGTGCTCCTAATAATCCATTGAATACCTCCTCGCATTTCTGTGATCCTGATACTTCTGGTACAATTCCAGTCTTAAAATAGAACAAAATTGCGTTTCGTTCCACAGATCTTTAAAATTGATATAGACTGCGTTTAGTAGCAGGAGCACATGAAACCGAAGAGGTATATTTTCAGTGCTCCTAATAATCTATTAAATACCTCCTCGCATTTCTGTGATCCTGATACTTCTGGTAGAATTCCAGTCTTAAAATCGAACAAAATTGCGTTTCGTTCCACAGGTCTTTAAAATCGATGTAGACTGCGTTTAGTAGCAGAGCGCATGAAACCGAAGAGGTATATTTTCAGTGCTCCTAATAATCCATTAAATACCTCCTCACATTTCTGTGATCCTGATACTCCTGGTAGAACCCAAAAGTTTTAAAATCGAACAAAATTGCGTTTCGTTCCACAGATCTTTAAAATTGATATAGACTGCGTTTAGTAGCAGGAGCACATGAAACCGAAGAGGTATATTTTCAGTGCTCCTAATAATTCATTAAATACCTCCTCGCATTTCTGTGGTCCTGATACTCCTGGTAGAATTCCCGTCTTAAAATCGAACAAGATTGTGTTTCGTTCCACAGATCTTTAAAATCGAAGTAGACTGCGTTTAGTAGCAAGAGCGCATGAAACCGAAGAGGTATATTTTCAGTGCTCCTAATAATCCATTAAATACCTCCTCGCATTTCTGTGATCCTGATACTTCTGGTAGAATTCCAGTCTTAAAATCGAACAAAATTGCGTTTCGTTCCACAGATCTTTAAAATTGATATAGACTGCGTTTAGTAGCAGGAGCACATGAAACCGAAGAGGTATATTTTCAGTGCTCCTAATAATCTATTAAATACCTCCTCGCATTTCTGTGATCCTGATACTTCTGGTAGAATTCCAGTCTTAAAATCGAACAAAATTGCGTTTCGTTCCACAGATCTTTAAAATTGATATAGACTGCGTTTAGTAGCAGGAGCACATGAAACCGAAGAGGTATATTTTCAGTGCTCCTAATAATCCATTAAATACCTCCTCACATTTCTGTGATCCTGATACTTGTGGTAGAACCCAAAAGTTTTAAAATCGAACAAAATTGCGTTTCGTTCCACAGATCTTTAAAATTGATATAGACTGCGTTTAGTAGCAGGAGCACATGAAACCGAAGAGGTATATTTTCAGTGCTCCTAATAATTCATTAAATACCTCCTCGCATTTCTGTGGTCCTGATACTCCTGGTAGAATTCAAGAATTATAAAGTCGAACAAAAGTGCTTTTCGTTCCACAGATCTTTAAAATCGATGTAGACTGCGTTTAGTAGCAGGAGCGCATGAAACCGAAGAGGTATATTTTCAGTGCTCCTAATAATTCATTAAATACCTCCTCGCATTTCTGTGATCCTGATGCTCCTGGTAGAATTCCCGTCTTAAAATCGAACAAGATTACGTTTCGTTCCACAGATCTTTAAAATCGAAGTAGACTGCGTTTAATAGCAGGAGCGCATGAAACCGAAGAGGTATATTTTCAGTACTCCTAATAATTCATTAAATACCTCCTCGCATTTCTGTGATCCTGATACTCCTGGTAGAATTCCCGTCTTAAAATCGAACAAAAGTTGGTTTCGTTCCACAGATCTTTAAAATTGAAGTAGACTGCGTTTAATAGCAAGAGCGCATGAAACCGAAGAGGTATATTTTCAGTACTCCTAATAATTAATTAAATATCTCCTCGCATTTCTGTGATCCTGATGCTCCTGGTAGAATTCCCGTCTTAAATTCGAACAAAATTGCGTTTCGTTCCACAGATCTTTAAAATTGATATAGACTGCGTTTAGTAGTAGGAGCACATGAAACCGAAGAGGTATATTTTCAGTGCTCCTAATAATTCATTAAATACTTCCTCGCATTTCTGTGGTCCTGATACTCCTGGTAGAATTCAAGAATTTTAAAGTCGAACAAAAGTGCTTTTCGTTCCACAGATCTTTAAAATCGATGTAGACTGCGTTTAGTAGCAGGAGCGCATGAAACCGAAGAGTTATATTTTCAGTGCTCCTAATAATTCATTAAGTACCTCCTCGCATTTCTGTGGTCCTGATACTCCTGGTAGAATTCAAGAATTTTAAAGTCGAACAAAAGTGCTTTTCGTTCCACAGATCTTTAAAATCGGTGTAGACTGCGTTTAGTAGCAGGAGCGCATGAAACCGAAGAGGTATATTTTCAGTGCTCCTAATAATTCATTAAATACCTCCTCGCATTTCTGTGATCCTAATACTCCTGGTAGAATTCCCGTCTTTAAATCGAACAAAAGTTGGTTTCGTTCCACAGATCTTTAAAATCGATGTAGACTGCGTCTAGTAGCAAGAGCGCATGAAACCGAAGAGGTATATTTTCAGTACTCCTAATAATTAATTAAATATCTCCTCGCATTTCTGTGATCCTGATGCTCCTGGTAGAATTCCCGTCTTAAAATCGAACAAAATTGCGTTTCGTTCCACAGATCTTTAAAATTGATATAGACTGCGTTTAGTAGCAGGAGCACATGAAACCGAAGAGGTATATTTTCAGTGCTCCTAATAATCCATTAAATACCTCCTCGCATTTCTGTGATCCTGATACTTCTGGTAGAATTCCAGTCTTAAAATCGAACAAAATTGCGTTTCGTTCCACAGATCTTTAAAATCGATGTAGACTGCGTTTAGTAGCAGGAGCACATGAAACCGAAGAGGTATATTTTCAGTGCTCCTAATAATCCATTAAATACCTCCTCACATTTCTGTGATCCTGATACTCCTGGTAGAACCCAAAAGTTTTAAAATCTAACAAAAGTGCGTTTCGTTCCACAGATCTTTAAAATCGATGTAGACTGCGTTTAGTAGCAAGAGCGCATGAAACCGAAGAGGTATATTTTCAGTGCTCCTAATAATTAATTAAATACCTCCTCGCATTTCTGTGATCCTGATACTTCTGGTAGAATTCCAGTCTTAATATCGAACAAAATTGCGTTTCGTTCCACAGATCTTTAAAATTGATATAGACTGCGTTTAGTAGCAGGAGCACATGAAACCGAAGAGGTATATTTTCAGTGCTCCTAATAATCTATTAAATACCTCCTCGCATTTCTGTGATCCTGATACTTCTGGTAGAATTCCAGTCTTAAAATCGAACAAAATTGCGTTTCGTTCCACAGATCTTTAAAATTGACATAGACTGCGTTTAGTAGCAGGAGCACATGAAACCGAAGAGGTATATTTTCAGTGCTCCTAATAATCCATTAAATACCTCCTCACATTTCTGTGATCCTGATACTCCTGGTAGAACCCAAAAGTTTTAAAATCGAACAAAATTGCGTTTCGTTCCACAGATCTTTAAAATTGATATAGACTGCGTTTAGTAGCAGGAGCACATGAAACCGAAGAGGTATATTTTCAGTGCTCCTAATAATTCATTAAATACCTCCTCGCATTTCTGTGGTCCTGATACTCCTGGTAGAATTCAAGAATTTTAAAGTCGAACAAAAGTGCTTTTCGTTCCACAGATCTTTAAAATCGATGTAGGCTGCGTTTAGTAGCAGGAGCGCATGAAACCGAAGAGGTATATTTTCAGTGCTCCTAATAATTCATTAAATACCTCGCATTTCTGTGATCCTGATGCTCCTGGTAGAATTCCCGTCTTAAAATCGAACAAGATTACGTTTCGTTCCACAGATCTTTAAAATCGAAGTAGACTGCGTTTAATAGCAGGAGCGCATGAAACCGAAGAGGTATATTTTCAGTACTCCTAATAATTCATTAAATACCTCCTCGCATTTCTGTGATCCTGATACTCCTGGTAGAATTCCCGTCTTAAAGTCGAACAAAAGTTGGTTTCGTTCCACAGATCTTTAAAATCGAAGTAGACTGCGTTTAATAGCAAGAGCGCATGAAACCGAAGAGGTATATTTTCAGTACTCCTAATAATTAATTAAATATCTCCTCGCATATCTGTGATCCTGATGCTCCTGGTAGAATTCCCGTCTTAAAATCGAACAAAATTGCGTTTCGTTCCACAGATCTTTAAAATTGATATAGACTGCGTTTAGTAGCAGGAGCACATGAAACCGAAGAGGTATATTTTCAGTGCTCCTAATAATTCATTAAATACCTCCTCGCATTTCTGTGGTCCTGATACTCCTGGTAGAATTCAAGAATTTTAAAGTCGAACAAAAGTGATTTTCGTTCCACAGATCTTTAAAATCGATGTAGACTGCGTTTAGTAGCAGGAGCGCATGAAACCGAAGAGGTATATTTTCAGTGCTCCTAATAATTCATCAAATACCTCCTCGCATTTCTGTGATCCTGATGCTCCTGGTAGAATTCCCGTCTTAAAATCGAACAAGATTACGTTTCGTTCCACAGATCTTTAAAATTGATATAGACTGCGTTTAGTAGCAGGAGCACATGAAACCGAAGAGGTATATTTTCAGTGCTCCTAATAATTCATTAAATACCTCCTCGCATTTCTGTGGTCCTGATACTCCTGGTAGAATTCAAGAATTATAAAGTCGAACAAAAGTGCTTTTCGTTCCACAGGTCTTTAAAAGCGATGTAGACTGCGTTTAGTAGCAGAGCGCATGAAACCGAAGAGGTATATTTTCAGTGCTCCTAATAATCCATTGAATACCTCCTCGCATTTCTGTGATCCTGATACTTCTGGTACAATTCCAGTCTTAAAATAGAACAAAATTGCGTTTCGTTCCACAGATCTTTAAAATTGATATAGACTGCGTTTAGTAGCAGGAGCACATGAAACCGAAGAGGTATATTTTCAGTGCTCCTAATAATCTATTAAATACCTCCTCGCATTTCTGTGATCCTGATACTTCTGGTAGAATTCCAGTCTTAAAATCAAACAAAATTGCGTTTCGTTCCACAGATCTTTAAAATTGTTATAGACTGCGTTTAGTAGCAGAAGCACATGAAACCGAAGAGGTATATTTTCAGTGCTCCTAATAATCCATTAAATACCTCCTCACATTTCTGTGATCCTGATACTCCTGGTAGAACCCAAAAGTTTTAAAATCGAACAAAATTGCGTTTCGTTCCACAGATCTTTAAAATCGATGTAGACTGCGTTTAGTAGCAAGAGCGCATGAAACCGAAGAGGTATATTTTCAGTGCTCCTAATAATTCATTAAATACCTCCTCGCATTTCTGTGATCCTGATGCTCCTGGTAGAATTCCCGTCTTAAAATCGAACAAGATTACGTTTCGTTCCACAGATCTTTAAAATCGAAGTAGACTGTGTTTAATAGCAGGAGCGCATGAAACCGAAGAGGTATATTTTCAGTACTCCTAATAATTCATTAAATACCTCCTCGCATTTCTGTGATCCTGATACTCCTGGTAGAATTCCCGTCTTAAAATCGAACAAAAGTTGGTTTCGTTCCACAGATCTTTAAAATCGATGTAGACTGCGTCTAGTAGCAAGAGCGCATGAAACCGAAGAGGTATATTTTCAGTACTCCTAATAATTAATTAAATATCTCCTCGCATTTCTGTGATCCTGATACTTCTGGTAGAATTCCAGTCTTAAAATCGAACAAAATTGCGTTTCGTTCCACAGATCTTTAAAATTGATATAGACTGCGTTTAGTAGCAGGAGCACATGAAACCGAAGAGGTATATTTTCAGTGCTCCTAATAATCCATTGAATACCTCCTCGCATTTCTGTGATCCTGATACTTCTGGTACAATTCCAGTCTTAAAATAGAACAAAGTTGCGTTTCGTTCCACAGATCTTTAAAATTGATATAGACTGCGTTTAGTAGCAGGAGCACATGAAACCGAAGAGGTATATTTTCAGTGCTCCTAATAATCTATTAAATACCTCCTCGCATTTCTGTGATCCTGATACTTCTGGTAGAATTCCAGTCTTAAAATCGAACAAAATTGCGTTTCGTTCCACAGGTCTTTAAAAGCGATGTAGACTGCGTTTAGTAGCAGAGCGCATGAAACCGAAGAGGTATATTTTCAGTGCTCCTAATAATCCATTAAATACCTCCTCACATTTCTGTGATCCTGATACTCCTGGTAGAACCCAAAAGTTTTAAAATCGAACAAAATTGCGTTTCGTTCCACAGATCTTTAAAATTGATATAGACTGCGTTTGGTAGCAGGAGCACATGAAACCGAAGAGGTATATTTTCAGTGCTCCTAATAATTCATTAAATACCTCCTCGCATTTCTGTGGTCCTGATACTCCTGGTAGAATTCCCGTCTTAAAATCGAACAAGATTGTGTTTCGTTCCACAGATCTTTAAAATCGAAGTAGACTGCGTTTAGTAGCAAGAGCGCATGAAACCGAAGAGGTATATTTTCAGTGCTCCTAATAATCCATTAAATACCTCCTCGCATTTCTGTGATCCTGATACTTCTGGTAGAATTCCAGTCTTAAAATCGAACAAAATTGCGTTTCGTTCCACAGATCTTTAAAATTGATATAGACTGCGTTTAGTAGCAGGAGCACATGAAACCGAAGAGGTATATTTTCAGTGCTCCTAATAATCTATTAAATACCTCCTCGCATTTCTGTGATCCTGATACTTCTGGTAGAATTCCAGTCTTAAAATCGAACAAAATTGCGTTTCGTTCCACAGATCTTTAAAATTGATATAGACTGCGTTTAGTAGCAGGAGCACATGAAACCGAAGAGGTATATTTTCAGTGCTCCTAATAATCCATTAAATACCTCCTCACATTTCTGTGATCCTGATACTTGTGGTAGAACCCAAAAGTTTTAAAATCGAACAAAATTGCGTTTCGTTCCACAGATCTTTAAAATTGATATAGACTGCGTTTAGTAGCAGGAGCACATGAAACCGAAGAGGTATATTTTCAGTGCTCCTAATAATTCATTAAATACCTCCTCGCATTTCTGTGGTCCTGATACTCCTGGTAGAATTCAAGAATTATAAAGTCGAACAAAAGTGCTTTTCGTTCCACAGATCTTTAAAATCGATGTAGACTGCGTTTAGTAGCAGGAGCGCATGAAACCGAAGAGGTATATTTTCAGTGCTCCTAATAATTCATTAAATACCTCCTCGCATTTCTGTGATCCTGATGCTCCTGGTAGAATTCCCGTCTTAAAATCGAACAAAAGTTGGTTTCGTTCCACAGATCTTTAAAATCGAAGTAGACTGCGTTTAATAGCAAGAGCGCATGAAACCGAAGAGGTATATTTTCAGTACTCCTAATAATTAATTAAATATCTCCTCGCATATCTGTGATCCTGATGCTCCTGGTAGAATTCCCGTCTTAAAATCGAACAAAATTGCGTTTCGTTCCACAGATCTTTAAAACTGATATAGACTGCGTTTAGTAGCAGGAGCACATGAAACCGAAGAGGTATATTTTCAGTGCTCCTAATAATTCATTAAATACCTCCTCGCATTTCTGTGGTCCTGATACTCCTGATAGAATTCAAGAATTTTAAAGTCGAACAAAAGTGCTTTTCGTTCCACAGATCTTTAAAATCGATGTAGACTGCGTTTAGTAGCAGGAGCGCATGAAACCGAAGAGGTATATTTTCAGTGCTCCTAATAATTCATTAAATACCTCCTCGCATTTCTGTGATCCTGATGCTCCTGGTAGAATTCCCGTCTTAAAATCGAACAAGATTACGTTTCGTTCCACAGATCTTTAAAATCGAAGTAGACTGCGTTTAATAGCAGGAGCGCATGAAACCGAAGAGGTATATTTTCAGTACTCCTAATAATTAATTGAATATCTCCTCGCATTTCTGTGATCCTGATGCTCCTGGTAGAATTCAAGAATTTTAAAGTCGAACAAAAGTGCTTTTCGTTCCACAGATCTTTAAAATCGATGTAGACTGCGTTTAGTAGCAGGAGCGCATGAAACCGAAGAGGTATATTTTCAGTGCTCCTAATAATTCATTAAATACCTCCTCGCATTTCTGTGATCCTGATGCTCCTGGTAGAATTCCCGTCTTAAAATCGAACAAGATTACGTTTCGTTCCACAGATCTTTAAAATCGAAGTAGACTGCGTTTAATAGCAGGAGCGCATGAAGAGGTATATTTTCAGTGCTCCTAATAATCTATTAAATACCTCCTCGCATTTCTGTGATCCTGATACTTCTGGTAGAATTCCAGTCTTAAAATCGAACAAAATTGCGTTTCGTTCCACAGATCTTTAAAATTGATATAGACTGCGTTTAGTAGCAGGAGCACATGAAACCGAAGAGGTATATTTTCAGTGCTCCTAATAATCCATTAAATACCTCCTCACATTTCTGTGATCCTGATACTCCTGGTAGAACCCAACAATTTTAAAATCGAACAAAATTGCGTTTCGTTCCACAGATCTTTAAAATTGATATAGACTGCGTTTAGTAGCAGGAGCACATGAAACCGAAGAGGTATATTTTCAGTGCTCCTAATAATTCATTAAATACCTCCTCGCATTTCTGTGGTCCTGATACTCCTGGTAGAATTCAAGAATTTTAAAGTCGAACAAAAGTGCTTTTCGTTCCACAGATCTTTAAAATCGAAGTAGACTGCGTTTAATAGCAGGAGCGCATGAAACCGAAGAGGTATATTTTCAGTACTCCTAATAATTAATTAAATATCTCCTCGCATATCTGTGATCCTGATGCTCCTGGTAGAATTCCCGTCTTAAAATCGAACAAAATTGCGTTTCGTTCCACAGATCTTTAAAATTGATATAGACTGCGTTTAGTAGCAGGAGCACATGAAACCGAAGAGGTATATTTTCAGTACTCCTAATAATTCATTAAATACCTCCTCGCATTTCTGTGATCCTGATACTCCTGGTAGAATTCCCGTCTTAAAATCGAACAAAAGTTGGTTTCGTTCCACAGATCTTTAAAATCGAAGTAGACTGCGTTTAATAGCAAGAGCGCATGAAACCGAAGAGGTATATTTTCAGTACTCCTAATAATTAATTAAATATCTCCTCGCATATCTGTGATCCTGATGCTCCTGGTAGAATTCCCGTCTTAAAATCGAACAAAATTGCGTTTCGTTCCACAGATCTTTAAAATTGATATAGACTGCGTTTAGTAGCAGGAGCACATGAAACCGAAGAGGTATATTTTCAGTGCTCCTAATAATTCATTAAATACCTCCTCGCATTTCTGTGGTCCTGATACTCCTGATAGAATTCAAGAATTTTAAAGTCGAACAAAAGTGCTTTTCGTTCCACAGATCTTTAAAATCGATGTAGACTGCGTTTAGTAGCAGCAGCGCATGAAACCGAAGAGGTATATTTTCAGTGCTCCTAATAATTCATTAAATACCTCCTCGCATTTCTGTGATCCTGATGCTCCTGGTAGAATTCCCGTCTTAAAATCGAACAAGATTACGTTTCGTTCCACAGATCTTTAAAATCGAAGTAGACTGCGTTTAATAGCAGGAGCGCATGAAACCGAAGAGGTATATTTTCAGTACTCCTAATAATTAATTAAATATCTCCTCGCATTTCTGTGATCCTGATGCTCCTGGTAGAATTCAAGAATTTTAAAGTCGAACAAAAGTGCTTTTCGTTCCACAGATCTTTAAAATCGATGTAGACTGCGTTTAGTAGCAGGAGCGCATGAAACCGAAGAGGTATATTTCAGTGCTCCTAATAATTCATTAAATACCTCCTCGCATTTCTGTGATCCTGATGCTCCTGGTAGAATTCCCGTCTTAAAATCGAACAAGATTACGTTTCGTTCCACAGATCTTTAAAATCGAAGTAGACTGCGTTTAATAGCAGGAGCGCATGAAACCGAAGAGGTATATTTTCAGTGCTCCTAATAATTCATTAAATACCTCCTCGCATTTCTGTGGTCCTGATACTCCTGGTAGAATTCAAGAATTTTAAAGTCGAACAAAAGTGCTTTTCGTTCCACAGATCTTTAAAATCGATGTAGACTGCGTTTAATAGCAGGAGGGCATGAAACCGAAGAGGTATATTTTCAGTGCTCCTAATAATTCATTAAATACCTCCTCGCATTTCTGTGGTCCTGATACTCCTGGTAGAATTCAAGAATTTTAAAGTCGAACAAAAGTGCTTTTCGTTCCACAGATCTTTAAAATCGATGTAGACTGCGTTTAGTAGCAGGAGCGCATGAAACCGAAGAGGTATATTTTCAGTGCTCCTAATAATTCATTAAATACCTCCTCGCATTTCTGTGGTCCTGATACTCCTGGTAGAATTCAAGAATTTTAAAGTCGAACAAAATTGCGTTTCGTTCCACAGATCTCTAAAATCGATGTAGACTGCGTTTAGTAGTAGGAGCGCATGAAACCGAAGAGGTATATTTTCAGTGCTCCTAATAATTCATTAAATACCTCCTCGCATTTCTGTGGTCCTGATACTCCTGGTAGAATTCAAGAATTTTAAAGTCGAACAAAAGTGCTTTTCGTTCCACAGATCTTTAAAATCGATGTAGACTGCGTTTAGTAGCAAGAGCGCATGAAACCGAAGAGGTATATTTTCAGTGCTTCTAATAATTCATTAAATATCTCCTCGCATTTCTGCGATCCTGATACTCCTGTTAGAATTCCCGTCTTAAAATCGAACAAAATTGCGTTTCGTTCCACAGATCTCTAAAATCGATGTAGACTGCGTTTAGTAGCAAGAGCGCATGAAACCGAAGAGGTATATTTTCAGTGCTCCTAATAATTCATTAAATACCTCCTCGCATTTCTGTGGTCCTGATAATCCTGGTAGAATTCAAGAATTTTAAAGTCGAACAAAAGTGCTTTTCGTTCCACAGATCTTTAAAATCGATGTAGACTGCGTTTAGTAGCAAGAGCGCATGAAACCGAAGAGGTATATTTTCAGTGCTCCTAATAATTCATTAAATGCCTCCTCGCATTTCTGTGGTCCTGATACTCCTGGTAGAATTCAAGAATTTTCAAGTCGAATAAAAGTGCTTTTCGTTCCACAGATCTTTAAAATCGATATAGACTGCGTTTAGTAGCAAGAGCGCATGAAACCGAAGAGGTATATTTTCAGTGCTCCTAATAATTCATTAAATACCTCCTCGCATTTCTGTGATCCTGATGCTCCTGGTAGAATTCCCGTCTTAAAATCGAACAAGATTACGTTTCGTTCCACAGATCTTTAAAATCGAAGTAGACTGCGTTTAATAGCAGGAGCGCATGAAACCGAAGAGGTATATTTTCAGTACTCCTAATAATTAATTAAATATCTCCTCGCATTTCTGTGATCCTGATGCTCCTGGTAGAATTCAAGAATTTTAAATTCGAACAAAAGTGCTTTTCGTTCCACAGATCTTTAAAATCGATGTAGACTGCGTTTAGTAGCAGGAGCGCATGAAACCGAAGAGGTATATTTTCAGTGCTCCTAATAATTCATTAAATACCTCCTCGCATTTCTGTGATCCTGATGCTCCTGGTAGAATTCCCGTCTTAAAATCGAACAAGATTACGTTTCGTTCCACAGATCTTTAAAATCGAAGTAGACTGCGTTTAATAGCAGGAGCGCATGAAACCGAAGAGGTATATTTTCAGTGCTCCTAATAATTCATTAAATACCTCCTCGCATTTCTGTGGTCCTGATACTCCTGGTAGAATTCAAGAATTTTAAAGTCGAACAAAAGTGCTTTTCGTTCCACAGATCTTTAAAATCGATGTAGACTGCGTTTAATAGCAGGAGGGCATGAAACCGAAGAGGTATATTTTCAGTGCTCCTAATAATTCATTAAATACCTCCTCGCATTTCTGTGGTCCTGATACTCCTGGTAGAATTCAAGAATTTTAAAGTCGAACAAAAGTGCTTTTCGTTCCACAGATCTTTAAAATCGATGTAGACTGCGTTTAGTAGCAGGAGCGCATGAAACCGAAGAGGTATATTTTCAGTGCTCCTAATAATTCATTAAATACCTCCTCGCATTTCTGTGATCCTGATGCTCCTGGTAGAATTCCCGTCTTAAAATCGAACAAGATTACGTTTCGTTCCACAGATCTTTAAAATCGAAGTAGACTGCGTTTAATAGCAGGAGCGCATGAAGAGGTATATTTTCAGTGCTCCTAATAATCTATTAAATACCTCCTCGCATTTCTGTGATCCTGATACTTCTGGTAGAATTCCAGTCTTAAAATCGAACAAAATTGCGTTTCGTTCCACAGATCTTTAAAATTGATATAGACTGCGTTTAGTAGCAGGAGCACATGAAACCGAAGAGGTATATTTTCAGTGCTCCTAATAATCCATTAAATACCTCCTCACATTTCTGTGATCCTGATACTCCTGGTAGAACCCAACAATTTTAAAATCGAACAAAATTGCGTTTCGTTCCACAGATCTTTAAAATTGATATAGACTGCGTTTAGTAGCAGGAGCACATGAAACCGAAGAGGTATATTTTCAGTGCTCCTAATAATTCATTAAATACCTCCTCGCATTTCTGTGGTCCTGATACTCCTGGTAGAATTCAAGAATTTTAAAGTCGAACAAAAGTGCTTTTCGTTCCACAGATCTTTAAAATCGAAGTAGACTGCGTTTAATAGCAGGAGCGCATGAAACCGAAGAGGTATATTTTCAGTACTCCTAATAATTAATTAAATATCTCCTCGCATATCTGTGATCCTGATGCTCCTGGTAGAATTCCCGTCTTAAAATCGAACAAAATTGCGTTTCGTTCCACAGATCTTTAAAATTGATATAGACTGCGTTTAGTAGCAGGAGCACATGAAACCGAAGAGGTATATTTTCAGTACTCCTAATAATTCATTAAATACCTCCTCGCATTTCTGTGATCCTGATACTCCTGGTAGAATTCCCGTCTTAAAATCGAACAAAAGTTGGTTTCGTTCCACAGATCTTTAAAATCGAAGTAGACTGCGTTTAATAGCAAGAGCGCATGAAACCGAAGAGGTATATTTTCAGTACTCCTAATAATTAATTAAATATCTCCTCGCATATCTGTGATCCTGATGCTCCTGGTAGAATTCCCGTCTTAAAATCGAACAAAATTGCGTTTCGTTCCACAGATCTTTAAAATTGATATAGACTGCGTTTAGTAGCAGGAGCACATGAAACCGAAGAGGTATATTTTCAGTGCTCCTAATAATTCATTAAATACCTCCTCGCATTTCTGTGGTCCTGATACTCCTGATAGAATTCAAGAATTTTAAAGTCGAACAAAAGTGCTTTTCGTTCCACAGATCTTTAAAATCGATGTAGACTGCGTTTAGTAGCAGCAGCGCATGAAACCGAAGAGGTATATTTTCAGTGCTCCTAATAATTCATTAAATACCTCCTCGCATTTCTGTGATCCTGATGCTCCTGGTAGAATTCCCGTCTTAAAATCGAACAAGATTACGTTTCGTTCCACAGATCTTTAAAATCGAAGTAGACTGCGTTTAATAGCAGGAGCGCATGAAACCGAAGAGGTATATTTTCAGTACTCCTAATAATTAATTAAATATCTCCTCGCATTTCTGTGATCCTGATGCTCCTGGTAGAATTCAAGAATTTTAAAGTCGAACAAAAGTGCTTTTCGTTCCACAGATCTTTAAAATCGATGTAGACTGCGTTTAGTAGCAGGAGCGCATGAAACCGAAGAGGTATATTTCAGTGCTCCTAATAATTCATTAAATACCTCCTCGCATTTCTGTGATCCTGATGCTCCTGGTAGAATTCCCGTCTTAAAATCGAACAAGATTACGTTTCGTTCCACAGATCTTTAAAATCGAAGTAGACTGCGTTTAATAGCAGGAGCGCATGAAACCGAAGAGGTATATTTTCAGTGCTCCTAATAATTCATTAAATACCTCCTCGCATTTCTGTGGTCCTGATACTCCTGGTAGAATTCAAGAATTTTAAAGTCGAACAAAAGTGCTTTTCGTTCCACAGATCTTTAAAATCGATGTAGACTGCGTTTAATAGCAGGAGGGCATGAAACCGAAGAGGTATATTTTCAGTGCTCCTAATAATTCATTAAATACCTCCTCGCATTTCTGTGGTCCTGATACTCCTGGTAGAATTCAAGAATTTTAAAGTCGAACAAAAGTGCTTTTCGTTCCACAGATCTTTAAAATCGATGTAGACTGCGTTTAGTAGCAGGAGCGCATGAAACCGAAGAGGTATATTTTCAGTGCTCCTAATAATTCATTAAATACCTCCTCGCATTTCTGTGGTCCTGATACTCCTGGTAGAATTCAAGAATTTTAAAGTCGAACAAAATTGCGTTTCGTTCCACAGATCTCTAAAATCGATGTAGACTGCGTTTAGTAGTAGGAGCGCATGAAACCGAAGAGGTATATTTTCAGTGCTCCTAATAATTCATTAAATACCTCCTCGCATTTCTGTGGTCCTGATACTCCTGGTAGAATTCAAGAATTTTAAAGTCGAACAAAAGTGCTTTTCGTTCCACAGATCTTTAAAATCGATGTAGACTGCGTTTAGTAGCAAGAGCGCATGAAACCGAAGAGGTATATTTTCAGTGCTTCTAATAATTCATTAAATATCTCCTCGCATTTCTGCGATCCTGATACTCCTGTTAGAATTCCCGTCTTAAAATCGAACAAAATTGCGTTTCGTTCCACAGATCTCTAAAATCGATGTAGACTGCGTTTAGTAGCAAGAGCGCATGAAACCGAAGAGGTATATTTTCAGTGCTCCTAATAATTCATTAAATACCTCCTCGCATTTCTGTGGTCCTGATAATCCTGGTAGAATTCAAGAATTTTAAAGTCGAACAAAAGTGCTTTTCGTTCCACAGATCTTTAAAATCGATGTAGACTGCGTTTAGTAGCAAGAGCGCATGAAACCGAAGAGGTATATTTTCAGTGCTCCTAATAATTCATTAAATGCCTCCTCGCATTTCTGTGGTCCTGATACTCCTGGTAGAATTCAAGAATTTTCAAGTCGAATAAAAGTGCTTTTCGTTCCACAGATCTTTAAAATCGATATAGACTGCGTTTAGTAGCAAGAGCGCATGAAACCGAAGAGGGATATTTTCAGTGCTCCTAATAATTCATTAAATACCTCCTCGCATTTCTGTGATCCTGATGCTCCTGGTAGAATTCCCGTCTTAAAATCGAACAAGATTACGTTTCGTTCCACAGATCTTTAAAATCGAAGTAGACTGCGTTTAATAGCAGGAGCGCATGAAACCGAAGAGGTATATTTTCAGTACTCCTAATAATTAATTAAATATCTCCTCGCATTTCTGTGATCCTGATGCTCCTGGTAGAATTCAAGAATTTTAAATTCGAACAAAAGTGCTTTTCGTTCCACAGATCTTTAAAATCGATGTAGACTGCGTTTAGTAGCAGGAGCGCATGAAACCGAAGAGGTATATTTTCAGTGCTCCTAATAATTCATTAAATACCTCCTCGCATTTCTGTGATCCTGATGCTCCTGGTAGAATTCCCGTCTTAAAATCGAACAAGATTACGTTTCGTTCCACAGATCTTTAAAATCGAAGTAGACTGCGTTTAATAGCAGGAGCGCATGAAACCGAAGAGGTATATTTTCAGTGCTCCTAATAATTCATTAAATACCTCCTCGCATTTCTGTGGTCCTGATACTCCTGGTAGAATTCAAGAATTTTAAAGTCGAACAAAAGTGCTTTTCGTTCCACAGATCTTTAAAATCGATGTAGACTGCGTTTAATAGCAGGAGGGCATGAAACCGAAGAGGTATATTTTCAGTGCTCCTAATAATTCATTAAATACCTCCTCGCATTTCTGTGGTCCTGATACTCCTGGTAGAATTCAAGAATTTTAAAGTCGAACAAAAGTGCTTTTCGTTCCACAGATCTTTAAAATCGATGTAGACTGCGTTTAGTAGCAGGAGCGCATGAAACCGAAGAGGTATATTTTCAGTGCTCCTAATAATTCATTAAATACCTCCTCGCATTTCTGTGGTCCTGATACTCCTGGTAGAATTCAAGAATTTTAAAGTCGAACAAAATTGCGTTTCGTTCCACAGATCTTTAAAATCGATGTAGACTGCGTTTAGTAGCAAGAGCGCATGAAACCGAAGAGGTATATTTTCAGTGCTCCTAATAATCCATTAAATACTTCCTCGCATTTATGTGATCCTGATACTTCTGGTAGAATTCCAGTCTTAAAATCGAACAAAATTGCGTTTCGTTCCACAGATCTTTAAAATTGATATAGACTGCGTTTAGTAGCAGGAGCACATGAAACCGAAGAGGTATATTTTCAGTGCTCCTAATAATCCATTGAATACCTCCTCGCATTTCTGTGATCCTGATACTTCTGGTACAATTCCAGTCTTAAAATAGAACAAAATTGCGTTTCGTTCCACAGATCTTTAAAATTGATATAGACTGCGTTTAGTAGCAGGAGCACATGAAACCGAAGAGGTATATTTTCAGTGCTCCTAATAATCTATTAAATACCTCCTCGCATTTCTGTGATCCTGATACTTCTGGTAGAATTCCAGTCTTAAAATCAAACAAAATTGCGTTTCGTTCCACAGATCTTTAAAATTGTTATAGACTGCGTTTAGTAGCAGAAGCACATGAAACCGAAGAGGTATATTTTCAGTGCTCCTAATAATCCATTAAATACCTCCTCACATTTCTGTGATCCTGATACTCCTGGTAGAACCCAAAAGTTTTAAAATCGAACAAAATTGCGTTTCGTTCCACAGATCTTTAAAATCGATGTAGACTGCGTTTAGTAGCAAGAGCGCATGAAACCGAAGAGGTATATTTTCAGTGCTCCTAATAATTCATTAAATACCTCCTCGCATTTCTGTGATCCTGATGCTCCTGGTAGAATTCCCGTCTTAAAATCGAACAAGATTACGTTTCGTTCCACAGATCTTTAAAATCGAAGTAGACTGTGTTTAATAGCAGGAGCGCATGAAACCGAAGAGGTATATTTTCAGTACTCCTAATAATTCATTAAATACCTCCTCGCATTTCTGTGATCCTGATACTCCTGGTAGAATTCCCGTCTTAAAATCGAACAAAAGTTGGTTTCGTTCCACAGATCTTTAAAATCGATGTAGACTGCGTCTAGTAGCAAGAGCGCATGAAACCGAAGAGGTATATTTTCAGTACTCCTAATAATTAATTAAATATCTCCTCGCATTTCTGTGATCCTGATACTTCTGGTAGAATTCCAGTCTTAAAATCGAACAAAATTGCGTTTCGTTCCACAGATCTTTAAAATTGATATAGACTGCGTTTAGTAGCAGGAGCACATGAAACCGAAGAGGTATATTTTCAGTGCTCCTAATAATCTATTAAATACCTCCTCGCATTTCTGTGATCCTGATACTTCTGGTAGAATTCCAGTCTTAAAATCGAACAAAATTGCGTTTCGTTCCACAGGTCTTTAAAATCGATGTAGACTGCGTTTAGTAGCAGAGCGCATGAAACCGAAGAGGTATATTTTCAGTGCTCCTAATAATCCATTAAATACCTCCTCACATTTCTGTGAT
Source organism: Leptura quadrifasciata (assembly GCA_963675555.1). Classification (NCBI taxonomy): domain Eukaryota; kingdom Metazoa; phylum Arthropoda; class Insecta; order Coleoptera; family Cerambycidae; genus Leptura; species Leptura quadrifasciata. Next base: position 19,788 of record OY776682.1, on the reverse strand, counting down.
CCTGATACTCCTGGTAGAACCCAAAAGTTTTAAAATCGAACAAAATTGCGTTTCGTTCCACAGATCTTTAAAATTGATATAGACTGCGTTTAGTAGCAGGAGCACATGAAACCGAAGAGGTATATTTTCAGTGCTCCTAATAATTCATTAAATACCTCCTCGCATTTCTGTGGTCCTGATACTCCTGGTAGAATTCCCGTCTTAAAATCGAACAAGATTGTGTTTCGTTCCACAGATCTTTAAAATCGAAGTAGACTGCGTTTAGTAGCAAGAGCGCATGAAACCGAAGAGGTATATTTTCAGTGCTCCTAATAATCCATTAAATACCTCCTCGCATTTCTGTGATCCTGATACTTCTGGTAGAATTCCAGTCTTAAAATCGAACAAAATTGCGTTTCGTTCCACAGATCTTTAAAATTGATATAGACTGCGTTTAGTAGCAGGAGCACATGAAACCGAAGAGGTATATTTTCAGTGCTCCTAATAATCTATTAAATACCTCCTCGCATTTCTGTGATCCTGATACTTCTGGTAGAATTCCAGTCTTAAAATCGAACAAAATTGCGTTTCGTTCCACAGATCTTTAAAATTGATATAGACTGCGTTTAGTAGCAGGAGCACATGAAACCGAAGAGGTATATTTTCAGTGCTCCTAATAATCCATTAAATACCTCCTCACATTTCTGTGATCCTGATACTCCTGGTAGAACCCAACAATTTTAAAATCGAACAAAATTGCGTTTCGTTCCACAGATCTTTAAAATTGATATAGACTGCGTTTAGTAGCAGGAGCACATGAAACCGAAGAGGTATATTTTCAGTGCTCCTAATAATTCATTAAATACCTCCTCGCATTTCTGTGGTCCTGATACTCCTGGTAGAATTCAAGAATTTTAAAGTCGAACAAAAGTGCTTTTCGTTCCACAGATCTTTAAAATCGAAGTAGTCTGCGTTTAATAGCAGGAGCGCATGAAACCGAAGAGGTATATTTTCAGTACTCCTAATAATTAATTAAATACCTCCTCGCATTTCTGTGATCCTGATACTTCTAGTAGAATTCCCGTCTTAAAATCGAACAAGATTGCGTTTCGTTCCACAGATCTTTAAAATCGAAGTAGACTGCGTTTAGTAGCAAGAGCGCATGAAACCGAAGAGGTATATTTTCAGTGCTCCTAATAATCCATTAAATACCTCCTCGCATTTCTGTGATCCTGATACTTCTGGTAGAATTCCAGTCTTAAAATCGAACAAAATTGCGTTTCGTTCCACAGATCTTTAAAATTGATATAGACTGCGTTTAGTAGCAGGAGCACATGAAACCGAAGAGGTATTATTTTCAGTGCTCCTAATAATCCATTAAATACCTCCTCGCATTTCTGTGATCCTGATACTTCTGGTAGAATTCCAGTCTTAAAATCGAACAAAATTGCGTTTCGTTCCACAGATCTTTAAAATTGATATAGACTGCGTTTAGTAGCAGGAGCACATGAAACCGAAGAGGTATATTTTCAGTGCTCCTAATAATCTTTAAAATCGATGTAGACTGCGTTTAGTAGCAGGAGCGCATGAAACCGAAGAGGTATATTTTCAGTGCTCCTAATAATTCATTAAATACCTCCTCGCATTTCTGTGATCCTGATGCTCCTGGTAGAATTCCCGTCTTAAAATCGAACAAGATTACGTTTCGTTCCACAGATCTTTAAAATCGAAGTAGACTGCGTTTAATAGCAGGAGCGCATGAAACCGAAGAGGTATATTTTCAGTACTCCTAATAATTCATTAAATACCTCCTCGCATTTCTGTGATCCTGATACTCCTGGTAGAATTCAAGAATTTTAAAGTCGAACAAAAGTGCTTTTCGTTCCACAGATCTTTAAAATCGAAGTAGACTGCGTTTAATAGCAAGAGCGCATGAAGCCGAAGAGGTATATTTTCAGTACTCCTAATAATTAATTAAATATCTCCTCGCATTTCTGTGATCCTGATGCTCCTGGTAGAATTCCCGTCTTAAAATCGAACAAAATTGCGTTTCGTTCCACAGATCTTTAAAATTGATATAGACTGCGTTTAGCAGCAGGAGCACATGAAACCGAAGAGGTATATTTTCAGTGCTCCTAATAATTCATTAAATACCTCCTCGCATTTCTGTGGTCCTGATACTCCTGGTAGAATTCAAGAATTTTAAAGTCGAACAAAAGTGCTTTTCGTTCCACAGATCTTTAAAATCGAAGTAGACTGCGTTTAATAGCAGGAGCGCATGAAACCGAAGAGGTATATTTTCAGTACTCCTAATAATTAATTAAATATCTCCTCGCATATCTGTGATCCTGATGCTCCTGGTAGAATTCCCGTCTTAAAATCGAACAAAATTGCGTTTCGTTCCACAGATCTTTAAAATTGATATAGACTGCGTTTAGTAGCAGGAGCACATGAAACCGAAGAGGTATATTTTCAGTACTCCTAATAATTCATTAAATACCTCCTCGCATTTCTGTGATCCTGATACTCCTGGTAGAATTCCCGTCTTAAAATCGAACAAAAGTTGGTTTTGTTCCACAGATCTTTAAAATCGAAGTAGACTGCGTTTAATAGCAAGAGCGCATGAAACCGAAGAGGTATATTTTCAGTACTCCTAATAATTAATTAAATATCTCCTCGCATATCTGTGATCCTGATGCTCCTGGTAGAATTCCCGTCTTAAAATCGAACAAAATTGCGTTTCGTTCCACAGATCTTTAAAATTGATATAGACTGCGTTTAGTAGCAGGAGCACATGAAACCGAAGAGGTATATTTTCAGTGCTCCTAATAATTCATTAAATACCTCCTCGCATTTCTGTGGTCCTGATACTCCTGATAGAATTCAAGAATTTTAAAGTCGAACAAAAGTGCTTTTCGTTCCACAGATCTTTAAAATCGATGTAGACTGCGTTTAGTAGCAGGAGCGCATGAAACCGAAGAGGTATATTTTCAGTGCTCCTAATAATTCATTAAATACCTCCTCGCATTTCTGTGATCCTGATGCTCCTGGTAGAATTCCCGTCTTAAAATCGAACAAGATTACGTTTCGTTCCACAGATCTTTAAAATCGAAGTAGACTGCGTTTAATAGCAGGAGCGCATGAAACCGAAGAGGTATATTTTCAGTGCTCCTAATAATTCATTAAATACCTCCTCGCATTTCTGTGGTCCTGATACTCCTGGTAGAATTCAAGAATTTTAAAGTCGAACAAAAGTGCTTTTCGTTCCACAGATCTTTAAAATCGATGTAGACTGCGTTTAATAGCAGGAGGGCATGAAACCGAAGAGGTATATTTTCAGTGCTCCTAATAATTCATTAAATACCTCCTCGCATTTCTGTGGTCCTGATACTCCTGGTAGAATTCAAGAATTTTAAAGTCGAACAAAAGTGCTTTTCGTTCCACAGATCTTTAAAATCGATGTAGACTGCGTTTAGTAGCAGGAGCGCATGAAACCGAAGAGGTATATTTTCAGTGCTCCTAATAATTCATTAAATACCTCCTCGCATTTCTGTGGTCCTGATACTCCTGGTAGAATTCAAGAATTTTAAAGTCGAACAAAATTGCGTTTCGTTCCACAGATCTCTAAAATCGATGTAGACTGCGTTTAGTAGTAGGATCGCATGAAACCGAAGAGGTATATTTTCAGTGCTCCTAATAATTCATTAAATACCTCCTCGCATTTCTGTGGTCCTGATACTCCTGGTAGAATTCAAGAATTTTAAAGTCGAACAAAAGTGCTTTTCGTTCCACAGATCTTTAAAATCGATGTAGACTGCGTTTAGTAGCAAGAGCGCATGAAACCGAAGAGGTATATTTTCAGTGCTTCTAATAATTCATTAAATATCTCCTCGCATTTCTGCGATCCTGATACTCCTGTTAGAATTCCCGTCTTAAAATCGAACAAAATTGCGTTTCGTTCCACAGATCTCTAAAATCGATGTAGACTGCGTTTAGTAGCAAGAGCGCATGAAACCGAAGAGGTATATTTTCAGTGCTCCTAATAATTCATTAAATACCTCCTCGCATTTCTGTGGTCCTGATAATCCTGGTAGAATTCAAGAATTTTAAAGTCGAACAAAAGTGCTTTTCGTTCCACAGATCTTTAAAATCGATGTAGACTGCGTTTAGTAGCAAGAGCGCATGAAACCGAAGAGGTATATTTTCAGTGCTCCTAATAATTCATTAAATGCCTCCTCGCATTTCTGTGGTCCTGATACTCCTGGTAGAATTCAAGAATTTTCAAGTCGAATAAAAGTGCTTTTCGTTCCACAGATCTTTAAAATCGATATAGACTGCGTTTAGTAGCAAGAGCGCATGAAACCGAAGAGGTATATTTTCAGTGCTCCTAATAATCCATTAAATACCTCCTCGCATTTCTGTGGTCCAGATACTCCTGGTAGAATTCCCGTCTTAAAATCGAACAAGATTGCGTTTCGTTCCACAGATCTTTAAAATCGAAGTAGACTGCGTTTAGTAGCAAGAGCGCATGAAACCGAAGAGGTATATTTTCAGTGCTCCTAATAATCCATTAAATACTTCCTCGCATTTATGTGATCCTGATACTTCTGGTAGAATTCCAGTCTTAAAATCGAACAAAATTGCGTTTCGTTCCACAGATCTTTAAAATTGATATAGACTGCGTTTAGTAGCAGGAGCACATGAAACCGAAGAGGTATATTTTCAGTGCTCCTAATAATCCATTGAATACCTCCTCGCATTTCTGTGATCCTGATACTTCTGGTACAATTCCAGTCTTAAAATAGAACAAAATTGCGTTTCGTTCCACAGATCTTTAAAATTGATATAGACTGCGTTTAGTAGCAGGAGCACATGAAACCGAAGAGGTATATTTTCAGTGCTCCTAATAATCTATTAAATACCTCCTCGCATTTCTGTGATCCTGATACTTCTGGTAGAATTCCAGTCTTAAAATCAAACAAAATTGCGTTTCGTTCCACAGATCTTTAAAATTGTTATAGACTGCGTTTAGTAGCAGAAGCACATGAAACCGAAGAGGTATATTTTCAGTGCTCCTAATAATCCATTAAATACCTCCTCACATTTCTGTGATCCTGATACTCCTGGTAGAACCCAAAAGTTTTAAAATCGAACAAAATTGCGTTTCGTTCCACAGATCTTTAAAATCGATGTAGACTGCGTTTAGTAGCAAGAGCGCATGAAACCGAAGAGGTATATTTTCAGTGCTCCTAATAATTCATTAAATACCTCCTCGCATTTCTGTGATCCTGATGCTCCTGGTAGATTTCCCGTCTTAAAATCGAACAAGATTACGTTTCGTTCCACAGATCTTTAAAATCGAAGTAGACTGTGTTTAATAGCAGGAGCGCATGAAACCGAAGAGGTATATTTTCAGTACTCCTAATAATTCATTAAATACCTCCTCGCATTTCTGTGATCCTGATACTCCTGGTAGAATTCCCGTCTTAAAATCGAACAAAAGTTGGTTTCGTTCCACAGATCTTTAAAATCGATGTAGACTGCGTCTAGTAGCAAGAGCGCATGAAACCGAAGAGGTATATTTTCAGTACTCCTAATAATTAATTAAATATCTCCTCGCATTTCTGTGATCCTGATACTTCTGGTAGAATTCCAGTCTTAAAATCGAACAAAATTGCGTTTCGTTCCACAGATCTTTAAAATTGATATAGACTGCGTTTAGTAGCAGGAGCGCATGAAACCGAAGAGGTATATTTTCAGTACTCCTAATAATTAATTAAATATCTCCTCGCATTTCTGTGATCCTGATGCTCCTGGTAGAATTCAAGAATTTTAAAGTCGAACAAAAGTGCTTTTCGTTCCACAGATCTTTAAAATCGATGTAGACTGCGTTTAGTAGCAGGAGCGCATGAAACCGAAGAGGTATATTTCAGTGCTCCTAATAATTCATTAAATACCTCCTCGCATTTCTGTGATCCTGATGCTCCTGGTAGAATTCCCGTCTTAAAATCGAACAAGATTACGTTTCGTTCCACAGATCTTTAAAATCGAAGTAGACTGCGTTTAATAGCAGGAGCGCATGAAACCGAAGAGGTATATTTTCAGTGCTCCTAATAATTCATTAAATACCTCCTCGCATTTCTGTGGTCCTGATACTCCTGGTAGAATTCAAGAATTTTAAAGTCGAACAAAAGTGCTTTTCGTTCCACAGATCTTTAAAATCGATGTAGACTGCGTTTAATAGCAGGAGGGCATGAAACCGAAGAGGTATATTTTCAGTGCTCCTAATAATTCATTAAATACCTCCTCGCATTTCTGTGGTCCTGATACTCCTGGTAGAATTCAAGAATTTTAAAGTCGAACAAAAGTGCTTTTCGTTCCACAGATCTTTAAAATCGATGTAGACTGCGTTTAGTAGCAGGAGCGCATGAAACCGAAGAGGTATATTTTCAGTGCTCCTAATAATTCATTAAATACCTCCTCGCATTTCTGTGGTCCTGATACTCCTGGTAGAATTCAAGAATTTTAAAGTCGAACAAAATTGCGTTTCGTTCCACAGATCTCTAAAATCGATGTAGACTGCGTTTAGTAGTAGGAGCGCATGAAACCGAAGAGGTATATTTTCAGTGCTCCTAATAATTCATTAAATACCTCCTCGCATTTCTGTGGTCCTGATACTCCTGGTAGAATTCAAGAATTTTAAAGTCGAACAAAAGTGCTTTTCGTTCCACAGATCTTTAAAATCGATGTAGACTGCGTTTAGTAGCAAGAGCGCATGAAACCGAAGAGGTATATTTTCAGTGCTTCTAATAATTCATTAAATATCTCCTCGCATTTCTGCGATCCTGATACTCCTGTTAGAATTCCCGTCTTAAAATCGAACAAAATTGCGTTTCGTTCCACAGATCTCTAAAATCGATGTAGACTGCGTTTAGTAGCAAGAGCGCATGAAACCGAAGAGGTATATTTTCAGTGCTCCTAATAATTCATTAAATACCTCCTCGCATTTCTGTGGTCCTGATAATCCTGGTAGAATTCAAGAATTTTAAAGTCGAACAAAAGTGCTTTTCGTTCCACAGATCTTTAAAATCGATGTAGACTGCGTTTAGTAGCAAGAGCGCATGAAACCGAAGAGGTATATTTTCAGTGCTCCTAATAATTCATTAAATGCCTCCTCGCATTTCTGTGGTCCTGATACTCCTGGTAGAATTCAAGAATTTTCAAGTCGAATAAAAGTGCTTTTCGTTCCACAGATCTTTAAAATCGATATAGACTGCGTTTAGTAGCAAGAGCGCATGAAACCGAAGAGGTATATTTTCAGTGCTCCTAATAATTCATTAAATACCTCCTCGCATTTCTGTGATCCTGATGCTCCTGGTAGAATTCCCGTCTTAAAATCGAACAAGATTACGTTTCGTTCCACAGATCTTTAAAATCGAAGTAGACTGCGTTTAATAGCAGGAGCGCATGAAACCGAAGAGGTATATTTTCAGTACTCCTAATAATTAATTAAATATCTCCTCGCATTTCTGTGATCCTGATGCTCCTGGTAGAATTCAAGAATTTTAAATTCGAACAAAAGTGCTTTTCGTTCCACAGATCTTTAAAATCGATGTAGACTGCGTTTAGTAGCAGGAGCGCATGAAACCGAAGAGGTATATTTTCAGTGCTCCTAATAATTCATTAAATACCTCCTCGCATTTCTGTGATCCTGATGCTCCTGGTAGAATTCCCGTCTTAAAATCGAACAAGATTACGTTTCGTTCCACAGATCTTTAAAATCGAAGTAGACTGCGTTTAATAGCAGGAGCGCATGAAACCGAAGAGGTATATTTTCAGTGCTCCTAATAATTCATTAAATACCTCCTCGCATTTCTGTGGTCCTGATACTCCTGGTAGAATTCAAGAATTTTAAAGTCGAACAAAAGTGCTTTTCGTTCCACAGATCTTTAAAATCGATGTAGACTGCGTTTAATAGCAGGAGGGCATGAAACCGAAGAGGTATATTTTCAGTGCTCCTAATAATTCATTAAATACCTCCTCGCATTTCTGTGGTCCTGATACTCCTGGTAGAATTCAAGAATTTTAAAGTCGAACAAAAGTGCTTTTCGTTCCACAGATCTTTAAAATCGATGTAGACTGCGTTTAGTAGCAGGAGCGCATGAAACCGAAGAGGTATATTTTCAGTGCTCCTAATAATTCATTAAATACCTCCTCGCATTTCTGTGATCCTGATGCTCCTGGTAGAATTCCCGTCTTAAAATCGAACAAGATTACGTTTCGTTCCACAGATCTTTAAAATCGAAGTAGACTGCGTTTAATAGCAGGAGCGCATGAAGAGGTATATTTTCAGTGCTCCTAATAATCTATTAAATACCTCCTCGCATTTCTGTGATCCTGATACTTCTGGTAGAATTCCAGTCTTAAAATCGAACAAAATTGCGTTTCGTTCCACAGATCTTTAAAATTGATATAGACTGCGTTTAGTAGCAGGAGCACATGAAACCGAAGAGGTATATTTTCAGTGCTCCTAATAATCCATTAAATACCTCCTCACATTTCTGTGATCCTGATACTCCTGGTAGAACCCAACAATTTTAAAATCGAACAAAATTGCGTTTCGTTCCACAGATCTTTAAAATTGATATAGACTGCGTTTAGTAGCAGGAGCACATGAAACCGAAGAGGTATATTTTCAGTGCTCCTAATAATTCATTAAATACCTCCTCGCATTTCTGTGGTCCTGATACTCCTGGTAGAATTCAAGAATTTTAAAGTCGAACAAAAGTGCTTTTCGTTCCACAGATCTTTAAAATCGAAGTAGACTGCGTTTAATAGCAGGAGCGCATGAAACCGAAGAGGTATATTTTCAGTACTCCTAATAATTAATTAAATATCTCCTCGCATATCTGTGATCCTGATGCTCCTGGTAGAATTCCCGTCTTAAAATCGAACAAAATTGCGTTTCGTTCCACAGATCTTTAAAATTGATATAGACTGCGTTTAGTAGCAGGAGCACATGAAACCGAAGAGGTATATTTTCAGTACTCCTAATAATTCATTAAATACCTCCTCGCATTTCTGTGATCCTGATACTCCTGGTAGAATTCCCGTCTTAAAATCGAACAAAAGTTGGTTTCGTTCCACAGATCTTTAAAATCGAAGTAGACTGCGTTTAATAGCAAGAGCGCATGAAACCGAAGAGGTATATTTTCAGTACTCCTAATAATTAATTAAATATCTCCTCGCATATCTGTGATCCTGATGCTCCTGGTAGAATTCCCGTCTTAAAATCGAACAAAATTGCGTTTCGTTCCACAGATCTTTAAAATTGATATAGACTGCGTTTAGTAGCAGGAGCACATGAAACCGAAGAGGTATATTTTCAGTGCTCCTAATAATTCATTAAATACCTCCTCGCATTTCTGTGGTCCTGATACTCCTGATAGAATTCAAGAATTTTAAAGTCGAACAAAAGTGCTTTTCGTTCCACAGATCTTTAAAATCGATGTAGACTGCGTTTAGTAGCAGCAGCGCATGAAACCGAAGAGGTATATTTTCAGTGCTCCTAATAATTCATTAAATACCTCCTCGCATTTCTGTGATCCTGATGCTCCTGGTAGAATTCCCGTCTTAAAATCGAACAAGATTACGTTTCGTTCCACAGATCTTTAAAATCGAAGTAGACTGCGTTTAATAGCAGGAGCGCATGAAACCGAAGAGGTATATTTTCAGTACTCCTAATAATTAATTAAATATCTCCTCGCATTTCTGTGATCCTGATGCTCCTGGTAGAATTCAAGAATTTTAAAGTCGAACAAAAGTGCTTTTCGTTCCACAGATCTTTAAAATCGATGTAGACTGCGTTTAGTAGCAGGAGCGCATGAAACCGAAGAGGTATATTTCAGTGCTCCTAATAATTCATTAAATACCTCCTCGCATTTCTGTGATCCTGATGCTCCTGGTAGAATTCCCGTCTTAAAATCGAACAAGATTACGTTTCGTTCCACAGATCTTTAAAATCGAAGTAGACTGCGTTTAATAGCAGGAGCGCATGAAACCGAAGAGGTATATTTTCAGTGCTCCTAATAATTCATTAAATACCTCCTCGCATTTCTGTGGTCCTGATACTCCTGGTAGAATTCAAGAATTTTAAAGTCGAACAAAAGTGCTTTTCGTTCCACAGATCTTTAAAATCGATGTAGACTGCGTTTAATAGCAGGAGGGCATGAAACCGAAGAGGTATATTTTCAGTGCTCCTAATAATTCATTAAATACCTCCTCGCATTTCTGTGGTCCTGATACTCCTGGTAGAATTCAAGAATTTTAAAGTCGAACAAAAGTGCTTTTCGTTCCACAGATCTTTAAAATCGATGTAGACTGCGTTTAGTAGCAGGAGCGCATGAAACCGAAGAGGTATATTTTCAGTGCTCCTAATAATTCATTAAATACCTCCTCGCATTTCTGTGGTCCTGATACTCCTGGTAGAATTCAAGAATTTTAAAGTCGAACAAAATTGCGTTTCGTTCCACAGATCTCTAAAATCGATGTAGACTGCGTTTAGTAGTAGGAGCGCATGAAACCGAAGAGGTATATTTTCAGTGCTCCTAATAATTCATTAAATACCTCCTCGCATTTCTGTGGTCCTGATACTCCTGGTAGAATTCAAGAATTTTAAAGTCGAACAAAAGTGCTTTTCGTTCCACAGATCTTTAAAATCGATGTAGACTGCGTTTAGTAGCAAGAGCGCATGAAACCGAAGAGGTATATTTTCAGTGCTTCTAATAATTCATTAAATATCTCCTCGCATTTCTGCGATCCTGATACTCCTGTTAGAATTCCCGTCTTAAAATCGAACAAAATTGCGTTTCGTTCCACAGATCTCTAAAATCGATGTAGACTGCGTTTAGTAGCAAGAGCGCATGAAACCGAAGAGGTATATTTTCAGTGCTCCTAATAATTCATTAAATACCTCCTCGCATTTCTGTGGTCCTGATAATCCTGGTAGAATTCAAGAATTTTAAAGTCGAACAAAAGTGCTTTTCGTTCCACAGATCTTTAAAATCGATGTAGACTGCGTTTAGTAGCAAGAGCGCATGAAACCGAAGAGGTATATTTTCAGTGCTCCTAATAATTCATTAAATGCCTCCTCGCATTTCTGTGGTCCTGATACTCCTGGTAGAATTCAAGAATTTTCAAGTCGAATAAAAGTGCTTTTCGTTCCACAGATCTTTAAAATCGATATAGACTGCGTTTAGTAGCAAGAGCGCATGAAACCGAAGAGGGATATTTTCAGTGCTCCTAATAATTCATTAAATACCTCCTCGCATTTCTGTGATCCTGATGCTCCTGGTAGAATTCCCGTCTTAAAATCGAACAAGATTACGTTTCGTTCCACAGATCTTTAAAATCGAAGTAGACTGCGTTTAATAGCAGGAGCGCATGAAACCGAAGAGGTATATTTTCAGTACTCCTAATAATTAATTAAATATCTCCTCGCATTTCTGTGATCCTGATGCTCCTGGTAGAATTCAAGAATTTTAAATTCGAACAAAAGTGCTTTTCGTTCCACAGATCTTTAAAATCGATGTAGACTGCGTTTAGTAGCAGGAGCGCATGAAACCGAAGAGGTATATTTTCAGTGCTCCTAATAATTCATTAAATACCTCCTCGCATTTCTGTGATCCTGATGCTCCTGGTAGAATTCCCGTCTTAAAATCGAACAAGATTACGTTTCGTTCCACAGATCTTTAAAATCGAAGTAGACTGCGTTTAATAGCAGGAGCGCATGAAACCGAAGAGGTATATTTTCAGTGCTCCTAATAATTCATTAAATACCTCCTCGCATTTCTGTGGTCCTGATACTCCTGGTAGAATTCAAGAATTTTAAAGTCGAACAAAAGTGCTTTTCGTTCCACAGATCTTTAAAATCGATGTAGACTGCGTTTAATAGCAGGAGGGCATGAAACCGAAGAGGTATATTTTCAGTGCTCCTAATAATTCATTAAATACCTCCTCGCATTTCTGTGGTCCTGATACTCCTGGTAGAATTCAAGAATTTTAAAGTCGAACAAAAGTGCTTTTCGTTCCACAGATCTTTAAAATCGATGTAGACTGCGTTTAGTAGCAGGAGCGCATGAAACCGAAGAGGTATATTTTCAGTGCTCCTAATAATTCATTAAATACCTCCTCGCATTTCTGTGGTCCTGATACTCCTGGTAGAATTCAAGAATTTTAAAGTCGAACAAAATTGCGTTTCGTTCCACAGATCTTTAAAATCGATGTAGACTGCGTTTAGTAGCAAGAGCGCATGAAACCGAAGAGGTATATTTTCAGTGCTCCTAATAATCCATTAAATACTTCCTCGCATTTATGTGATCCTGATACTTCTGGTAGAATTCCAGTCTTAAAATCGAACAAAATTGCGTTTCGTTCCACAGATCTTTAAAATTGATATAGACTGCGTTTAGTAGCAGGAGCACATGAAACCGAAGAGGTATATTTTCAGTGCTCCTAATAATCCATTGAATACCTCCTCGCATTTCTGTGATCCTGATACTTCTGGTACAATTCCAGTCTTAAAATAGAACAAAATTGCGTTTCGTTCCACAGATCTTTAAAATTGATATAGACTGCGTTTAGTAGCAGGAGCACATGAAACCGAAGAGGTATATTTTCAGTGCTCCTAATAATCTATTAAATACCTCCTCGCATTTCTGTGATCCTGATACTTCTGGTAGAATTCCAGTCTTAAAATCAAACAAAATTGCGTTTCGTTCCACAGATCTTTAAAATTGTTATAGACTGCGTTTAGTAGCAGAAGCACATGAAACCGAAGAGGTATATTTTCAGTGCTCCTAATAATCCATTAAATACCTCCTCACATTTCTGTGATCCTGATACTCCTGGTAGAACCCAAAAGTTTTAAAATCGAACAAAATTGCGTTTCGTTCCACAGATCTTTAAAATCGATGTAGACTGCGTTTAGTAGCAAGAGCGCATGAAACCGAAGAGGTATATTTTCAGTGCTCCTAATAATTCATTAAATACCTCCTCGCATTTCTGTGATCCTGATGCTCCTGGTAGAATTCCCGTCTTAAAATCGAACAAGATTACGTTTCGTTCCACAGATCTTTAAAATCGAAGTAGACTGTGTTTAATAGCAGGAGCGCATGAAACCGAAGAGGTATATTTTCAGTACTCCTAATAATTCATTAAATACCTCCTCGCATTTCTGTGATCCTGATACTCCTGGTAGAATTCCCGTCTTAAAATCGAACAAAAGTTGGTTTCGTTCCACAGATCTTTAAAATCGATGTAGACTGCGTCTAGTAGCAAGAGCGCATGAAACCGAAGAGGTATATTTTCAGTACTCCTAATAATTAATTAAATATCTCCTCGCATTTCTGTGATCCTGATACTTCTGGTAGAATTCCAGTCTTAAAATCGAACAAAATTGCGTTTCGTTCCACAGATCTTTAAAATTGATATAGACTGCGTTTAGTAGCAGGAGCACATGAAACCGAAGAGGTATATTTTCAGTGCTCCTAATAATCTATTAAATACCTCCTCGCATTTCTGTGATCCTGATACTTCTGGTAGAATTCCAGTCTTAAAATCGAACAAAATTGCGTTTCGTTCCACAGGTCTTTAAAATCGATGTAGACTGCGTTTAGTAGCAGAGCGCATGAAACCGAAGAGGTATATTTTCAGTGCTCCTAATAATCCATTAAATACCTCCTCACATTTCTGTGATCCTGATACTCCTGGTAGAACCCAAAAGTTTTAAAATCGAACAAAATTGCGTTTCGTTCCACAGATCTTTAAAATTGATATAGACTGCGTTTAGTAGCAGGAGCACATGAAACCGAAGAGGTATATTTTCAGTGCTCCTAATAATTCATTAAATACCTCCTCGCATTTCTGTGGTCCTGATACTCCTGGTAGAATTCCCGTCTTAAAATCGAACAAGATTGTGTTTCGTTCCACAGATCTTTAAAATCGAAGTAGACTGCGTTTAGTAGCAAGAGCGCATGAAACCGAAGAGGTATATTTTCAGTGCTCCTAATAATCCATTAAATACCTCCTCGCATTTCTGTGATCCTGATACTTCTGGTAGAATTCCAGTCTTAAAATCGAACAAAATTGCGTTTCGTTCCACAGATCTTTAAAATTGATATAGACTGCGTTTAGTAGCAGGAGCACATGAAACCGAAGAGGTATATTTTCAGTGCTCCTAATAATCTATTAAATACCTCCTCGCATTTCTGTGATCCTGATACTTCTGGTAGAATTCCAGTCTTAAAATCGAACAAAATTGCGTTTCGTTCCACAGATCTTTAAAATTGATATAGACTGCGTTTAGTAGCAGGAGCACATGAAACCGAAGAGGTATATTTTCAGTGCTCCTAATAATCCATTAAATACCTCCTCACATTTCTGTGATCCTGATACTCCTGGTAGAACCCAACAATTTTAAAATCGAACAAAATTGCGTTTCGTTCCACAGATCTTTAAAATTGATATAGACTGCGTTTAGTAGCAGGAGCACATGAAACCGAAGAGGTATATTTTCAGTGCTCCTAATAATTCATTAAATACCTCCTCGCATTTCTGTGGTCCTGATACTCCTGGTAGAATTCAAGAATTTTAAAGTCGAACAAAAGTGCTTTTCGTTCCACAGATCTTTAAAATCGAAGTAGTCTGCGTTTAATAGCAGGAGCGCATGAAACCGAAGAGGTATATTTTCAGTACTCCTAATAATTAATTAAATACCTCCTCGCATTTCTGTGATCCTGATACTTCTAGTAGAATTCCCGTCTTAAAATCGAACAAGATTGCGTTTCGTTCCACAGATCTTTAAAATCGAAGTAGACTGCGTTTAGTAGCAAGAGCGCATGAAACCGAAGAGGTATATTTTCAGTGCTCCTAATAATCCATTAAATACCTCCTCGCATTTCTGTGATCCTGATACTTCTGGTAGAATTCCAGTCTTAAAATCGAACAAAATTGCGTTTCGTTCCACAGATCTTTAAAATTGATATAGACTGCGTTTAGTAGCAGGAGCACATGAAACCGAAGAGGTATTATTTTCAGTGCTCCTAATAATCCATTAAATACCTCCTCGCATTTCTGTGATCCTGATACTTCTGGTAGAATTCCAGTCTTAAAATCGAACAAAATTGCGTTTCGTTCCACAGATCTTTAAAATTGATATAGACTGCGTTTAGTAGCAGGAGCACATGAAACCGAAGAGGTATATTTTCAGTGCTCCTAATAATCTTTAAAATCGATGTAGACTGCGTTTAGTAGCAGGAGCGCATGAAACCGAAGAGGTATATTTTCAGTGCTCCTAATAATTCATTAAATACCTCCTCGCATTTCTGTGATCCTGATGCTCCTGGTAGAATTCCCGTCTTAAAATCGAACAAGATTACGTTTCGTTCCACAGATCTTTAAAATCGAAGTAGACTGCGTTTAATAGCAGGAGCGCATGAAACCGAAGAGGTATATTTTCAGTACTCCTAATAATTCATTAAATACCTCCTCGCATTTCTGTGATCCTGATACTCCTGGTAGAATTCAAGAATTTTAAAGTCGAACAAAAGTGCTTTTCGTTCCACAGATCTTTAAAATCGAAGTAGACTGCGTTTAATAGCAAGAGCGCATGAAGCCGAAGAGGTATATTTTCAGTACTCCTAATAATTAATTAAATATCTCCTCGCATTTCTGTGATCCTGATGCTCCTGGTAGAATTCCCGTCTTAAAATCGAACAAAATTGCGTTTCGTTCCACAGATCTTTAAAATTGATATAGACTGCGTTTAGCAGCAGGAGCACATGAAACCGAAGAGGTATATTTTCAGTGCTCCTAATAATTCATTAAATACCTCCTCGCATTTCTGTGGTCCTGATACTCCTGGTAGAATTCAAGAATTTTAAAGTCGAACAAAAGTGCTTTTCGTTCCACAGATCTTTAAAATCGAAGTAGACTGCGTTTAATAGCAGGAGCGCATGAAACCGAAGAGGTATATTTTCAGTACTCCTAATAATTAATTAAATATCTCCTCGCATATCTGTGATCCTGATGCTCCTGGTAGAATTCCCGTCTTAAAATCGAACAAAATTGCGTTTCGTTCCACAGATCTTTAAAATTGATATAGACTGCGTTTAGTAGCAGGAGCACATGAAACCGAAGAGGTATATTTTCAGTACTCCTAATAATTCATTAAATACCTCCTCGCATTTCTGTGATCCTGATACTCCTGGTAGAATTCCCGTCTTAAAATCGAACAAAAGTTGGTTTTGTTCCACAGATCTTTAAAATCGAAGTAGACTGCGTTTAATAGCAAGAGCGCATGAAACCGAAGAGGTATATTTTCAGTACTCCTAATAATTAATTAAATATCTCCTCGCATATCTGTGATCCTGATGCTCCTGGTAGAATTCCCGTCTTAAAATCGAACAAAATTGCGTTTCGTTCCACAGATCTTTAAAATTGATATAGACTGCGTTTAGTAGCAGGAGCACATGAAACCGAAGAGGTATATTTTCAGTGCTCCTAATAATTCATTAAATACCTCCTCGCATTTCTGTGGTCCTGATACTCCTGATAGAATTCAAGAATTTTAAAGTCGAACAAAAGTGCTTTTCGTTCCACAGATCTTTAAAATCGATGTAGACTGCGTTTAGTAGCAGGAGCGCATGAAACCGAAGAGGTATATTTTCAGTGCTCCTAATAATTCATTAAATACCTCCTCGCATTTCTGTGATCCTGATGCTCCTGGTAGAATTCCCGTCTTAAAATCGAACAAGATTACGTTTCGTTCCACAGATCTTTAAAATCGAAGTAGACTGCGTTTAATAGCAGGAGCGCATGAAACCGAAGAGGTATATTTTCAGTGCTCCTAATAATTCATTAAATACCTCCTCGCATTTCTGTGGTCCTGATACTCCTGGTAGAATTCAAGAATTTTAAAGTCGAACAAAAGTGCTTTTCGTTCCACAGATCTTTAAAATCGATGTAGACTGCGTTTAATAGCAGGAGGGCATGAAACCGAAGAGGTATATTTTCAGTGCTCCTAATAATTCATTAAATACCTCCTCGCATTTCTGTGGTCCTGATACTCCTGGTAGAATTCAAGAATTTTAAAGTCGAACAAAAGTGCTTTTCGTTCCACAGATCTTTAAAATCGATGTAGACTGCGTTTAGTAGCAGGAGCGCATGAAACCGAAGAGGTATATTTTCAGTGCTCCTAATAATTCATTAAATACCTCCTCGCATTTCTGTGGTCCTGATACTCCTGGTAGAATTCAAGAATTTTAAAGTCGAACAAAATTGCGTTTCGTTCCACAGATCTCTAAAATCGATGTAGACTGCGTTTAGTAGTAGGATCGCATGAAACCGAAGAGGTATATTTTCAGTGCTCCTAATAATTCATTAAATACCTCCTCGCATTTCTGTGGTCCTGATACTCCTGGTAGAATTCAAGAATTTTAAAGTCGAACAAAAGTGCTTTTCGTTCCACAGATCTTTAAAATCGATGTAGACTGCGTTTAGTAGCAAGAGCGCATGAAACCGAAGAGGTATATTTTCAGTGCTTCTAATAATTCATTAAATATCTCCTCGCATTTCTGCGATCCTGATACTCCTGTTAGAATTCCCGTCTTAAAATCGAACAAAATTGCGTTTCGTTCCACAGATCTCTAAAATCGATGTAGACTGCGTTTAGTAGCAAGAGCGCATGAAACCGAAGAGGTATATTTTCAGTGCTCCTAATAATTCATTAAATACCTCCTCGCATTTCTGTGGTCCTGATAATCCTGGTAGAATTCAAGAATTTTAAAGTCGAACAAAAGTGCTTTTCGTTCCACAGATCTTTAAAATCGATGTAGACTGCGTTTAGTAGCAAGAGCGCATGAAACCGAAGAGGTATATTTTCAGTGCTCCTAATAATTCATTAAATGCCTCCTCGCATTTCTGTGGTCCTGATACTCCTGGTAGAATTCAAGAATTTTCAAGTCGAATAAAAGTGCTTTTCGTTCCACAGATCTTTAAAATCGATATAGACTGCGTTTAGTAGCAAGAGCGCATGAAACCGAAGAGGTATATTTTCAGTGCTCCTAATAATCCATTAAATACCTCCTCGCATTTCTGTGGTCCAGATACTCCTGGTAGAATTCCCGTCTTAAAATCGAACAAGATTGCGTTTCGTTCCACAGATCTTTAAAATCGAAGTAGACTGCGTTTAGTAGCAAGAGCGCATGAAACCGAAGAGGTATATTTTCAGTGCTCCTAATAATCCATTAAATACTTCCTCGCATTTATGTGATCCTGATACTTCTGGTAGAATTCCAGTCTTAAAATCGAACAAAATTGCGTTTCGTTCCACAGATCTTTAAAATTGATATAGACTGCGTTTAGTAGCAGGAGCACATGAAACCGAAGAGGTATATTTTCAGTGCTCCTAATAATCCATTGAATACCTCCTCGCATTTCTGTGATCCTGATACTTCTGGTACAATTCCAGTCTTAAAATAGAACAAAATTGCGTTTCGTTCCACAGATCTTTAAAATTGATATAGACTGCGTTTAGTAGCAGGAGCACATGAAACCGAAGAGGTATATTTTCAGTGCTCCTAATAATCTATTAAATACCTCCTCGCATTTCTGTGATCCTGATACTTCTGGTAGAATTCCAGTCTTAAAATCAAACAAAATTGCGTTTCGTTCCACAGATCTTTAAAATTGTTATAGACTGCGTTTAGTAGCAGAAGCACATGAAACCGAAGAGGTATATTTTCAGTGCTCCTAATAATCCATTAAATACCTCCTCACATTTCTGTGATCCTGATACTCCTGGTAGAACCCAAAAGTTTTAAAATCGAACAAAATTGCGTTTCGTTCCACAGATCTTTAAAATCGATGTAGACTGCGTTTAGTAGCAAGAGCGCATGAAACCGAAGAGGTATATTTTCAGTGCTCCTAATAATTCATTAAATACCTCCTCGCATTTCTGTGATCCTGATGCTCCTGGTAGATTTCCCGTCTTAAAATCGAACAAGATTACGTTTCGTTCCACAGATCTTTAAAATCGAAGTAGACTGTGTTTAATAGCAGGAGCGCATGAAACCGAAGAGGTATATTTTCAGTACTCCTAATAATTCATTAAATACCTCCTCGCATTTCTGTGATCCTGATACTCCTGGTAGAATTCCCGTCTTAAAATCGAACAAAAGTTGGTTTCGTTCCACAGATCTTTAAAATCGATGTAGACTGCGTCTAGTAGCAAGAGCGCATGAAACCGAAGAGGTATATTTTCAGTACTCCTAATAATTAATTAAATATCTCCTCGCATTTCTGTGATCCTGATACTTCTGGTAGAATTCCAGTCTTAAAATCGAACAAAATTGCGTTTCGTTCCACAGATCTTTAAAATTGATATAGACTGCGTTTAGTAGCAGGAGCACATGAAACCGAAGAGGTATATTTTCAGTGCTCCTAATAATCCATTGAATACCTCCTCGCATTTCTGTGATCCTGATACTTCTGGTACAATTCCAGTCTTAAAATAGAACAAAGTTGCGTTTCGTTCCACAGATCTTTAAAATTGATATAGACTGCGTTTAGTAGCAGGAGCACATGAAACCGAAGAGGTATATTTTCAGTGCTCCTAATAATCTATTAAATACCTCCTCGCATTTCTGTGATCCTGATACTTCTGGTAGAATTCCAGTCTTAAAATCGAACAAAATTGCGTTTCGTTCCACAGGTCTTTAAAAGCGATGTAGACTGCGTTTAGTAGCAGAG